>CM060909.1:587603964-592603964 GCA_030737875.1 Allium sativum
GGAAATAAACCTCTTAAAAATAGCCATTTTTCAAACGACCTCCTTTTTGACGAAAACACTTTTGTTGGAACCGGAATGTCAAATATTGCTAGATTTCAAATTCCATATTTTTTGAAATCAATATGTGAACATGGCACAAGAAAACGTGTTTTGGTAGTTTTAATCAATTTGGATCGACTAAAAAATTGCCATTTTTCAAATGGTCTCCAAATTGGACGAAATTAGGTTTGTTAGGACCGTATCGTCAAAACATAGCCATATTTATTTTTTAGAAAATTTGGAGTCTGTATGTGGTCCCAGTAAATTGAAATGTGCGTTCAAAATCAATATATAGATTTATATTTTGATTTTGATGAAAACTGTTCGAACGATCGAATTGGCTTACGAAACCTATACTATTGTGTTCGGAATGAGGGTATTTGGCTAGGGGCGAAAGTCGTTGGGACTTGATTGGAGTTCGAATAAAAACCAACATTTTTGGGTTTTAAAATAATAAAATAACTAAATATATTTAATTACACTACCACCTCCACACCTTTCCTCATCTCTCACCTCACCAGATCGAAATCAAAATTAGAAATAAAAGAAAAAAGAAAAAAAATCACCGATGTCCAACCCTCTCCCTGCGCACCGCCGCGCGTTGCTCCCTCCTCCACTTGACGGCGATCTCCACAGCCCCCCGTCTCGATTCTCTCTCCTCTTTCAATTAGACCTCGCACCCAAATCTGCCACCCTTTGAAGCCCGATGCTCCACCTCCACCTCCGCCAGCCCAAGGCCTACTGCTCCGACCATTCGCTGCCTACAACTCCAACGCGCACCCCCTCCGACTTACGCGAGCTTCACCCTCACTGGAAAAACAACGGTGAGTGTATATTATTTTATTTTATTTTATTTATTTGTTTTCTAAGTAATTAGTTTTAAAAATTTAAAAATAGCTTAGGACTAAAAAATAGAATTTTTATTTATATATAGGATTAAAAAATGAATTTTTATTTATGTAGTGGTTTAAAAAGTGATTTTTTATGAAGACAATCAAAAAATTTTTATGAATGAAGAAATGTTAAAGATTAGATTTTTATGATGTTTAATTTTAGATTTTTAAACAAGTAAAATATTGGATTTTTAAAGTGATAAAGATTATATTTTTAATAATGAAAAGAGTAGATTTTTATCATATGAACGTGAAGAAAAAAATTAGATCTTTATATATGTAGGTGTATCGAAATAAAAATAAGATTTTTATATTATAGAGATATTAAAAATATGATTTTTATATATAGAAATAATAAAAATATGATTTTTATATAATATAGAAAATAAAGATGTGATTTTTATGTATTCATTAGCGATAGAAAATGTAATTTTTAACTATGTAGCGTTGTTATTAAAATATGAAATTATATTTAGAAAGATAAAAATGTAATTTTTAGCCTGTATATGTTATTTATAGAATAATCATACAAAGAAATAATTATTGATTGGTTAAAAAATATAACTTTTAACGTAGGTATACTACATAGATCGACAATCAAAGAATGATGGAGTGGAACCCAAAGGTGAGAACTCCTCACTTTTAATTTATTTTCTAGTTGAAATATATACTAGGATGCAGACGGTGCTTAGCAGCGCCCGACACCCTGCGTCCACAGACCATGGACGATTTGTTTGTTTGATTGATTTTGTTATGAAAGTTGATTGTGTGATGTGGAATGGAATAAAAATATTTTATAGTTAAAAATATAATTTTTAACGTGTATAGGAGTAAAATAAATATTCATAAACAAATCGGACGATCTGTTTATGTACACTGATTTGATTGATATTGATTCGGACGATAAATTTTACACGTCGCCAAACTGCACAAATAAAATTCATTATTTGTTGATTGAAACCCTGCACGGTTATTGGGATGAAATTGGACATACACTAATCCCAATATTCGGTTGTATGTCGATTGATTGATTGACAAGCTGTGTAAGCGTTAAATGTTTATATTTGATGCTTATGAAGTGTAGAATGCACTTTGGATGATGGTTGACTGTATTTGATTGTTGTTGTACATGTGTGTATGAAATCCATATAATCACATTATATGGTAATTGACTGTGTCTGATTCTAGTTCAGAAGAAGGAATATTTTAAAATAACGATTACTTTAAAATAATGAATATTTTAAAAATAATATTCAGTAAAAAATCAAAATTTGATTTTGAGGTCCGATTTGGGATGGACACGAATATATTTAAATATATGAAGCCGTGTTGATTAGATTAACGCTATTTTGACATAAACGATATTTATATCGATTTTACTCATTTCAATAATGAATATTCAAAAGGAATTGATTTCAAAATCTAATGTTTTGAAAATATTATCATTTATATATTAATGATACGGAATATTCAATTTTGATTTAAAATTGAATATGAAGTTGAAACCGTTTTGAAATTGAATTTAAAACGATTTATAAAATATTTTTTAAATGGAAATCGATGAAATATATATAATATATATAATGGCCTAAATAGAACGCGTCGCTCTGCGGTATTTCGCGAATTTCGACCATTGAGTTCAAATTGATATTACAGGAGATCCGACCGTCGGATTCTCCTAAAACCGGAACCATTGTGTTCGTATCAAAAAGAGGTTTCTAATGAATATTAGAGATTTGTAATCTAATTGTTTCATTTGGAATTATGTCCAAATCAAATTATGAAAAGGTCGCTGTAACTGAATGTAACAACCCGTATTTTCAATAACCTGTTATGACATAAATCGAGGCAGAATTTAATTCTAAAATCAGAATCAAGGGAAACGGGCTATGCCATTGCGTTCGTCTCGGAAAAATACGCAAAATAGAGTCCGAGTTTTCGAAAATCGGAGTCCGTATGACCCGATTAAGGCCCAACGAAGTTTTCAGAAAATTTCAAAGTAAAAACAGATTTCAAATTCAAGTTTGAATTTGAAAATTAGGGTAAGATTGGGCCAGGCGGGAAAATTCCCGCCAGAGCACCCAAGTCGACAGCCCTGTCGACTTGGGAGTCGAATTGGTTGGATCCAAGTCGACAGCCCTATCGACTTGGCTGTCGACTTGGCTGTCGACTTGGTCCAGCCGGGCAGTTTTGCCTAGTGCACCATTTTGGGTTTGTGTTGAGTTTGGGGGCCAGATTCGGTTTTAAGGGCTGAGATTGGAACTAGGGTTTAATCCTAAGGCTAGAACTAGTCCTAATCTCTATAAATAAGGCCCTAACCTAACCCTAAATCATCATTATTCATTCATACAACTAAACTATGGCAAAATCAATCCTCTCATGGCCTCCACTCTCTTCATAAAATTCCTAAATAAATTACTATGAGAGATTTTCCATGCATACAAGTGTTTTCAAGCTTGTATGAGCATCATTAGCTTGCATTCAAGTCAAGTTTCTATATTTGCATCATAAAGAAAGAGTTTTGATCATTTTGGCTCAAGGGTTTTTCTATTAAAGCTTGCATTTTGGGTCTATTTGATTGCATAAGGGCTTTGTCATATTTTTTGTGCCTTCATAAGCATTATAAGCCCTATTCTACTTTCATATTTAAACTCTAAAGTTAAATGAATGATGCAAGTTTGGTTCGCCACTATGATATGCAAGTTTATCATGTTATGTTATGCAAGTTTGCCATGTTATGATATGCAAGTTTATCATGTTATGTTATGCAAGTATGCCATGTTATGACATGCAAGATTTTGATGTTATGCTATGCAAGTTTGCCATGTTATGATATGTGAGTTTATCATGTTATGTTATGCAAGTTTGCCATGTTATGATATGCAAGTTTATCATGTTATGTTATGCAAGTTTGATATGCAAGTTCGTCATATGATATGCAAGTATGTTATGCAAGTTTGGGATGATCATTTTGTTCATGTTATCATGTTATGCAAGCTTATCTTGAGTATATGGACATAAAGCTTCAAGGTTTATGCTAAAGGTTGCATTTTGGCAACATGTAAGTTATCATATCTCTTATGATAACTTGCATGTGAGGCTAAATGCGAACTTATGGCCATTCCTACATGTCATTTATCACCATGTATCACCAATATGCTAAGTTTGGTTTTATGCATGCTTTTGAGGCCTAAAAATGTAATATGCAAGTATATGAACACATGTACATTTCATATGCCACCATGTTGAACTTGTGGCTTCAACACCTTTATGTCATGATTATGCCAAGTTCCCTCTTTCTATCCTTTATGCGCTATTGCGATATGTAAGCGATGGGATTGCGTTTGGGGTTGGGTAAACTTAAAAGACATAAAAACATAAGCTTGGGAATTTACCTATTAAGTTAGGTCTACCCTTTGGGAATTTACCTATTAAGTTAGGTCTACCCAGATGCTTGAAAACTTGTAACATGTTTTGGAAACATGATGGACATGACACTTAGAAAAGATAAGTGTGACCAACTCGAGGTTGGGTTGAGTTTGTAGCGTAAACCTACCCGGAACTGACCGGCTTAACTAGTTGCTACAAACAATAGGACCCAATGTGAGAAGTTGGTCATGTTGTACCTTGAACCCGAGGTTAGACCAAGTCGTGGTGTAAAGCTACCCGGACCCGCCCGGCTTAACTAGTAACCACAACAAGGTCCAATGTGAGAGGTTAAGGCACATTAAATTAATTAATGCCTCATGATTAGGGTTAAGTCATGGTCCACTTAATACTTAACCAATTTGGGCTTGGTAGATTAATCAGGGTTAAGTCGTGAACTCATCGTTACACTTAACCAAGTTAATCCATGATTAGTAAAAGGGTTAAACCGTACTTAACCCACTAGAAAAATCCTAGCAATGGGGGTCCACTCCAGAAGTAATCCCAAGTTTGTATCATTATGACCCTAGGGTCTAGGCTAGGGTGGGGAGCACAGTTACAAGACTTGAGGTAAGAGACCAAAAACGACGGCAGAGTGGTACGCCGGTGTAGTTCCGGGCGGACTATGGTCGTGCACATAGTCCGAAGCCGGGGAAAACATGCACGGGTACCAGTAGATCGAGACTGTGCACTTATGTTTATGGTGTCCAGGGGTTGACACCCTAGGGCTTGATACACCCGACGGGAGACCCTGCACAGTCTGACTACAATTATGTTTGGGCCGTATTGACACCAACACGTGACGAGTTAGGCTTATAGGGAGCCGATCGACTAGACCGTTTGGTTGGACCGCGTATTAGGGTCACTTCATGTTATTGGGCCAAAGCTTGGGCCAAGGGATCAATACTTGCTTATTCAAGTCATGTTAGTTTGCTAGTACACCTGTGGTGCAAAAACTTTAAACCTGATTATGCGATGACACCTTTATCTACCTTGTTAGTTAATCATCATGCTAGTATGTTGTTATCCTTATGTTCATCCTAGCTTTCATCATGCCAGCTAACTTTATCAGTTTACATTGATTGTAGTAGGGCTTACTCAGTCTTTTTGTCTGACCTGTTTTTCTTTCGCCTCTTTTCTTCCGTTCCCCCCCCCCCCCTCCCAGGTTCTCAGGGTGGGAATATTGGAGCTTAGCTTGGATTTCTGATCGCTTGCTTGTGGGATTTTAGCTCATGTACGGTCTTGACATGAAGCTAGCTATGGTTATCACTTATTTTGGGGATAGTACTTATGTATTTCAGTTTTTCGGAAATGTTGTTTTTATCTAGACTTGTGTATTCGGAAAGTTGACATTATGTTGTACCAGACTTGTTTTGAAATGGTTTGAAATCTTTCGCTGTTTTATCTATGTTATTTACTCTGTTTACATATATACATATGTTCTTGTTCTGCCTTGATATATCATTATGCATGTTTACCTGATTCAAACGCCCCTCCAAAGCCAGAGTGCTTGCAAGAGCCACCCTGGCGGAGGTGGGGTGTTACATTTGGTATCAGAGCATATGGTTTACGAGAAGGTACAAAAAGGTTTTTAAAGCTTTTGGAAAACTATTTTCAAAACCAAGTATAAAGTATTTTCCAAAGAAAAGTCTAGTTTATTTTAAAGGCTATTCCCCAAAAAGCCATTAGCAAAATTCCTTCGTTTTTTTCCATTTTGAATCTATCTTTTTCTTCGTTTTCAGTATGGCCAATAACTTTGCCATTCCGGAGGGAGTACACGTACCTGTTTGGTATAGGAGACTTTTGGAGGCTAGGGCGACCGAAGCCGGCCCCGCAGATGTTCCTCCTCCTCCTCCGGTAGTTAATGTTCCCCCTCCTCCTGTCGCTAAGGTTCCTCTTCCTCCTCCCCCTCGGCATCCACAAGCGGATTTTGCGGAAACTTGTAAGAACTTTAAGACGATGGGTGGCAAGAATTTCTTTGGAACCGAGACTTATGTAGAGGCAAGGAATTGGTTGAAAGAAACCGAAGATCTTTTTGCCTTCTTTGATATAGATGACCGTAGGAAGGTTTTATTAGCAGTGTGGTTGCTAAAGGAAGAAGCTGCACGTTGGTGGGTGGTCACCACCGCTACTAGGCCAATTGAGACTTGGGATGACTTTCGGGGAAAGTTTGGACTAACGTTCCTATCACTGAAGCAAGGGGACATGACTATTAGGGAATACATAGATAAGTTTAATCAACTGGCTCGGTTCGGTTTGGACTTGGTTAACACAGCTCAGAAGAAGGCCCTATACTTTGCTCTAGGATTAAACGAGCCATTACATGGTTTGGCCATGTCTCATATACCCTTGGGGGCAACTTTCGAGAGTTTGGTGAATATGGCCCTACTCAATGAAGAGAATAGGAGTGACAAGAAGGAGATCAAGATGAATGATACTCAAGCCAAGAAGACTGATTCCCAGTGGAAAGGAAATCAGGGTAATCCAAGCGGTCAGAGCAGTCAAGGCAATAAGAACAAGAACAAGAGTCAAGGCAATAAGGGGAACAACAATAGCAAGGGCAATAACGATAAGAGGAAGTGCCATTATTGCGGTTCAGTTGGGCATCTTATTAAGGATTGTAGGAAGAGAAAATGGAAGAGTGGTGAATGATTTTTCTGCGGTGAGACTGGACATTTCAGCAAAGATTGCTCAAAGAAGCAAGGGCAAGGTCAGACTCAGTGTGCAAGACCATCTGGAGGGCGAGTTCATCCCCTCAACATCGTTCTTTCAGCTCATGATGGAGGTAGTGTTTCTGTCGGAAGTCTTGTTTACATTTCTGATTTTCCTGTTCGTACCTTGTTTGATTTTGGTGCATCGCATAGTTTATTTCATCTGATTTAGTTGAAAGTTTGCACCTAAGTACTAGTCTAGTTAATGATCCCGTGTGTGTTTCAAATCCAATTGGGGTTTCCGCCCATTTGTCTATTATCTACGTGGATTTGAAAATCTCTATCTTTAGTGTAGAGTTCTCGTGTGATGCTTATATTCTCGGTTTCATGGGGTATGGGTTGATTTTTGGGCATTGATGAGTTGTCCAGTTTTGGAGCCATCCTTGATTTTTGAGCATAGGGTTGTGAGGCTCATGACTCGCCTCGGTAATACCCTAAAATTTTTTAGTAACCCTATGGGTCCCGTCATGTTGTGTTGTCTTGAATCCCTCAACTCGTCTATCGATGGTTTGTAATCGGCGAGGGTGGTCCGAGAATATCCTGATATCATGGGTGAAGTGAAGGGGGTTACCCCTAAACGGGAGATGGATTTCCGCATTTATCTGGTTGATAATGCCAAGATAGTTTCATGGCCGGTTAGGCACGTGGCCCCGCAAGATGAGAGTTAAGAAAGCAAGTCAAGGAGTTGCTTGAGAAGAACTTCATTAGACAAAGTATGTCTGAATGGGGAGCGCCTGTAGTATTTACTACCAAGGCGGATGGTTCTCTTCGACTTTGTGTTGATTATCGTGAGCTAAACAAAGAGAATAGACAACCATTGCCAAGGATCGATGATTTGTTCGATCAGCTTGTAGGAACATCTGTTTTCTCTTGATCTTGCTACTGGATTCCATCAGCTCAGGGCAGCTGAAGATAGTATAGACAAGACTACGTTCAGAACTCCAGATGGATTCTTAGAATGGCTGGTCATGCCATTCGGTTTGACTAATGCACCCTCCTACTTCGTGGACTTGATGAGTAGGGTGTCTAGGGAGTTCCTGAACGAGTTTGTGGTAGTCTTTGTTGACGATATCCTGACTTTCTTAAAGAACGAGGAAGAACATGCTAGACATCTCAAGGAGGTGATGGATACGCTTAGAGCCCATCAGTTGAAAGCCAAGCCCTCCAAATGTCATTTTGGAGAAAAAGGAGTTAGATTTCTTGGGCACATAGTTTCTAAGCAAGGCTTAGCGGTGGATCCCGCTAAGGTAGTTGCAGTTCAGGATTGGAAGACTCCAAGGAATGCAACCGAAGTAAGAAGCTTTCTCAGTTTAATTAGTCAGTTAGCGTCCCTTGAGTTTAGACCTACCCTTCTGGATCAAGTAGGGACTTCACAGAAGGAAGACCCGCAGTTAGCCGAGATCATGGACAAGTTGATTCAAGGCGAGATGGCAAGTCGCCTCGCTATAGATGACAAGGGATGGCTAAGACACGATGAGAGAAAGAAGGTTCTTGAAGATGCACATCACTCGAGGAAGTGGCCGAGTTTGTCCCAAGGTGCATGTTGTGCCAACAGGTTAAAAGCCGAGTCATAGAAGCCCGGTGGGCTATTATATCCATTGGAGGTCCCCGCAATGGAAGAGGGAAAAGCGTCACGAAGGATTTCGTGGATGGACTGCCTAGGTCCAGGAAAGAGAATACGAGCATGTAGGTCATAGTAGGTAGACTCACGAAGAGTGCTCATTTTCACTCCGGTAAAGAGCGAAAGGACTGCATCATGGCTAGCAACGGATTACTTTCAAGAAATAAAGCGGTTGCACGAGGTTCCCTAAAGTATAGTTAGTAACCATGACTCAATCTTCACTAGCCAGTTTTGGGATTGTCTACGGGAAGTCATGGGCAAGCAACTGAATCTAAGTACGGCCTATCATTCACAGGCGGATGGTTCATTTTGTTCAAGCATGAGTTATAGAAAATCACGTTAGTAAGAGCAATTGGCAACGTGGATTGGTATTTCCAAGAAAGGTTCTGCTGCGTGGAATACTTTATAGTAAGTAAACGAGATCCAGGATTCACTAGTGAATTTTGGAGAGCTTGCATGAAACCATGAGGTCATAGTTATGTTTAAGACAAGAATGATAGAAGGGTAAGTGAAAAAGGAAGACGAGAGGCGACAATGAAATGGGTTCCAACTCATATTTGGAAATAAGAGTTAAGAAGCCAAGGAATCATGAAGTAAAAGATGGTCAAAGCACAGTGGAGTTAAGCTCAAGGAAACGTGACTTAGAAGACTGAAGGCTAGATACGCGCATCATATCTCTTTTTAAGAGCATATCCTTGATCCTTGTTTTCCTGTGGAACTTACTCGCATGTTATCTTTTTTCGTATATCCTCTCGGTCACATTCTCGGTCCTATTTCTGTCGGGAGATATGACTCATCGGTTAGTAATACATGTCAGGGTTTGAAGGGGTCCGTTAGGTTGACTAAACCTTTTGGGCTTTTATAGAATATGGGTTGGGTTAGGAAGGGATTTCTTGTAATCCGAAAGGAGTATATCCTGCTTATCTTCCCGATCTCTTTGTAGCATATCTTTTGCTATCCATGTTTGTCTTGATTATCTAGTTTATCATGTAAATCTTGTCATGAGAACCTTAGGTAGAAACCCTTTGGATGAAACATGTGTTTGAAACATGTTATGCTTGATGGTTGCAAGTGGTTGCAAGTGTTTGCAAGTAGTTACTCGTGGATGCATTATACACGTTAGGCACTAGATCGGCTCACACACTCCTCATATTGCATATGCATGAGTGTTTACGCTTATCCATGGATGAAAATTTTTGTGTTATCACATGGATGTTGCATATGGATGTATGTTATGTGCACACATATAGATGTTATACATTATGTTAGGAATTGCATACATATGGATTCATTTCACTAACATAATTTGCATTGATGATATTTGCATTAGATAAGTACATATACACACACCTTTACATATGTTCATACAACTTTTAGAATCTTGTAAGGACAATGATTGCTCGTGGATGATGTTTTGAATAGATGGATGTTGGATGGTAGGATATGTTCTTCCTAACTTGAAGATTTCGGGGACGAAATCCTTTAAGGAGGGGAGAATGTAACACCCTGTATTTTCAATAACCTGTTATAACATAAATCGAGGCAGAATTTAATTCTAAAATCAGAATCAAGGGAAACGGGCTATGCCATTGCGTTCGTCTCGGAAAAATACGCGAAATAGAGTCCGAGTTTTCGAAAATTGGAGTCTGTATGACCCGATTAAGGCCCAACGAAGTTTTCAGAAATTTTCAAAGTAAAAACAGATTTCAAATTCAAGTTTGAATTTGAAAATTAGGGTAAGATTGGGCCAGGCGGGAAAATTCCCGCCAGAGCACCCAAGTCGACAGCCCTGTCGACTTGGGAGTCGACTTGGTTGGACCCAAGTCGACAGCCCTGTCGACTTGGCTGTCGACTTGGTCCAGCCGGGCAGTTTTGCCTGGTGCACCATTTTGGGTTTGTGTTGAGTTTGGGGGCCAAATTCGGTTTTAAGGGCTGAGATTGGAACTAGGGTTTAATCCTAAGGCTAGAACTAGTCCTAATCTCTATAAATAAGGCCCTAACCTAACCCTAAATCATCATTATTCATTCATACAACTAAACTATGGCAAAATCAATCCTCTCATGGCCTCCACTCTTTTCATAAAATTCCTAAATAAATTTCTATGAGAGATTTTCCATGCATACAAGTGTTTTCAAGCTTGTATGAGCATCGTTAGCTTGCATTCAAGTCAAGTTTCTATATTTGCATCATAAAGAAAGAGTTTTGATCATTTTGGCTCAAGGGTTTTTCTATTAAAGCTTGCAATTTGGGTCTATTTGATTGCATAAGGGCTTTGTCATATTTTTTGTGCCTTCATAAGCATTGTAAGCCCTATCCTACTTTCATATTTAAACTCTAAAGTTAAATGAATGATGCAAGTTTGGTTCGCCACTATGATATGAAAGTTTATCATGTTATGTTATGTAAGTTTGCCATGTTATGATATGCAAGTTTATCATGTTATGTTATGCAAGTATGCCATGTTATGATATGCAAGATTTCCATGTTATGCTATGCAAGTTTGCCATGTTATAATATGCAAGTTTATCATGTTATGTTATGCAAGTTTGCCATGTTATGATATGCAAGTTTATCATGTTATGTTATGCAAGTTTGATATGCAAGTTCGTCATATGATATGCAAGTATGTTATGCAAGTTTGGGATGATCATTTTGTTCATGTTATCATGTTATGCAAGCTTATCTTGAGTATATGGACATAAAGCTTCAAGGTTTATGCTAAAGGTTGCATTTTGGCAACATGTAAGTTATCATATCTCTTATGATAACTTGCATGTGAGGCTAAATGCGAACTTATGGCCATTCCTACATGTCATTTATCACCATGTATCACCAATATGCTAAGTTTGGTTTTATGCATGCTTTTGAGGCCTAAAAATGTAATATGCAAGTATATGAACACATGTACATTTCATATGCCACCATGTTGAACTTGTGGCTTCAACACCTTTATGTCATGATTATGCCAAGTTCCCTCTTTCTATCCTTTATGCGCTATTGTGATATGTAAGCGATGGGATTGCGTTTGGGGTTGGGTAAACTTAAAAGACATAAAAACATAAGCTTGGGAATTTACCTATTAAGTTAGGTCTACCCTTTGGGAATTTACCTATTAAGTTAGGTCTACCCAAATGCTTGAATCTTGTAACATGTTTTGGAAACATGATGGACATGACACTTAGAAAAGATAAGTGTGACCAACTCGAGGTTGGGTTGAGTTTGTAGCGTAAACCTACCCGGAACCGACCGGCATAACTAGTTGCTACAAACAATAGGACCCAATGTGAGAAGTTGGTCATGTTGTACCTTGAACCCGAGGTTAGACCAAGTCGTGGTGTAAAGCTACCCGGACCCGTCCGGCTTAACTAGTAACCACAACAAGGTCTAATGTGAGAGGTTAAGGCACATTAAATTAATTAATGCCTCATGATTAGGGTAAAGTCATGGTCCACCTAATACTTAACCAATTTGGGCTTGGTAGATTAATCAGGGTTAAGTCGTGAACTCATCGTTACACTTAACCAAGTTAATCCATGATTAGTAAAAGGGTTAAACCATACTTAACCCACTAGAAAAATCCTAGCAATGGGGGTCCACTCCAGCATTAATCCCAAGTTTGTATCATTATGACCCTAGGGTCTAGGCTAGGGTGGGGAGCACAATTACTGGACTTGAGGTAAGTGACCAAAAACGACGGCAGAGTGGTACGCCGGTGTAGTTCCGGGCGGACTATGGTCGTGCACATAGTCCGAAGCCGGGGAAAACATGCACGGGTACCAGTAGATCGAGACTGTGCACTTATGTTTATGGTGTCCAGGGGTTGACACCCTAGGGCTTGATACACCCGACGGGAGACCCTGCACAGTCTGACTACAATTATGTTTGGGCTGTATTGACACCAACACATGACGAGTTAGGCTTATAGGGAGCCGATCGACTAGACCGTTTGGTTGGACCGCGTATTAGGGTCACTTCATGTTATTGGGCCAAAGCTTGGGCCAAGGGATCAATACTTGCTTATTCAAGTCATGTTAGTTTGCTAGTACACCTGTGGTGCAAAAACCTTAAACCTGATTATGCGATGACATCTTTATCTATCTTGTTAGTTAATCATCATGCTAGTATGTTGTTATCCTTATGTTCATCCCAGCTTTCATTATGCCAGTTAACTTTATCAGTTTACATTGATTGTAGTAGGGCTTACTCAGTCTTTTTGACTGACCTGTTTTTCTTTCGCCTCTTTTCTTCCGTTCCCCCCCCCCCCCCAGGTTCTCAGGGTGGGAATATTGGAGCTTAGCTTGGATTTCTGATCGCTTACTTGTGGGATTTTAGCTCATGTACGGTCTTGACATGAAGCTAGCTATGGTTATCGCTTATTTTGGGGATAGGACTTATGTATTTCAGTTTTTCAGAAATGTTGTTTTTATCTAGACTTGTGTATTTGGAAAGTTGACATTATGTTGTACCAGACTTGTTTTGAAATGGTTTGAAATCTTCCGCTGTTTTATCTATGTTATTTACTCTGTTTACATATATACATATGTTCTTGTTCTGCCTTGATATATCATTATGCATGTTTACCTGATTCAAACGCCCATCTAAAGCCAGAGTGCTTGCAAGAGCCACCCTGGCGGAGGTGGGGTGTTACAGTGAAGTTCATTGGCCGTTTATGGAAATCAACTGTACAAGCCTTGATAAAATTATTAAAAATATAAAAAATTAGTGTAAAATCATAAGAAATGATTCGGAAAGAATTGGGATGAAAAATTCCATATTTGAAAGGATAAAAATAGAATTTTATCGAAATGAACTAGTTATAAACTAGAATTATAATCCCTTTATTTTAAAATAAATAAATTGGATTTGAAATGGTTTTAAAAATAACCAGAATTTCCAATACATGAATTGGAAAGGATTTGAATCAAAATTATCCTCTGAATATTTCGATGTTGTATTCCATGATTACACGGGCATTGTGGAGGAATTTGGAACACACACACACACACACACACATATATATATATATATATATATATATATATATATATATATATATATTGTTATTCCAATACGATGTTTGTTGACTTCAAAATTTGATATTGAATATAAGCCGATAAATTTTCTATTCAGAGTCTTGTATTTAATATCAAATGAGATTTTGGGTTTGTCGTAAATGGTATCTTCAGTAACACTGTTCTTGAACCCCATGTGAAGAGAACTAATCTTTTAATTAAGATTGTTAGAGTTTCCAATTATATTTAATAATTGGAATAAAAAGGAATGTGAATTGGGTTTATCGTGAACTAAGTTTTCAGCGACATTCGTTCTTTGACCCAATTTACATTGAAATGGGATTTGGAATTTATAAATCTTTTGTTAAGATTTATAGGAGATTTTCCAATGTAAAGTTTTTCCAATTTAACATATTAAATTGGAATTGAATGGAATTCGATTTGGTAATAATCGAAGTAAGCTTTTGTATAGGTAGACGGTTAATATATATATGGAATTTAAAAGGCCTTATCGTTATTCCATTCATATTATCGGTTGGATATGGAAGTTTATGTCGTTATTCCTATGTTGGAATGTTAGGGGTCTGAATAATGACACCCGTCAATTAGACCTCTACAACTTTAGGAAAAGTATAAGCCCTCAATAATTGCGGTTTTAGAAAACAAATTCACTCCTGAAAACTTGGAATTTTTCAAAAACCGAATGGGAACCCAATGGCACACTACAGATAACCTCAATACGTCGCTAAAAGGACGTATTGTAATTTTTTGGGACACCATGTGCTGGAATTGTGTAAGTGTGAATTATGACAACCAACAAGTTACTATTAGGGCAACTAATGTGGGAGGACTTGATGTTTACATTTCCTTTGTCTATGCAAGCAACTGGGCTTCAGAACGAGTCCAGTTATGGAATACTATTAAAGAAACTGCCAAAACAATGCATTCACCATGGTTGGTTTTAGGAGACTTCAATGCAGTACTACGTACAAATGAAAAAAAAGGCGGACTTACCCTTAAGCTATCCCAAGTTTCTGAATTCAATAATTGCGTGTTAGCTAGTGGATTATCAGAAATTCCCCATTCAGGTCTGCAGTTTACATGGAGAAGTGGTGAGGCCAAGAAAATATCATCAAGACTTGATCGATCATTCGCAAATGCAAACTTGCTAAACCAGATCAATGGACTCAACGCTACAGTCTTAGCCACATCCACTAGTGACCATTCTCCACTGCTAATAAGATTCAATGATGCCACAACTACCAAGGGCAAACCTTTCAAGTATGCAAGCCACTGGCACCTCATTCATGGATACCACAATGCAACCAATTTCAATGAAATTCATGCTCCAGCCGGAAACAATATGTTCAAACTTGTTATGACCATCAAACATTGCAAGTGCAAACTGAAAGAATGGAACAAACTAAGGCCAAAAGAGGGTGATGTTATACATGGGCTGCAATAACAACTTGAACATTTTAAAAACCTTCTAGATGCTGACCCACTCAACGAAGGCCTAAATAGTGATTTCTTTGAAATACAAAGGCAACTGAAGGATGCTTTGTCAAAAAAATCACTGGAAGTCAAGCAAAAAGCTAAAGAAAAATGGCTGACCCAAGGAGATGAATGCAACAAGTTTTTTTATACCAAAATGTCGCAAAGGAAACATTATAATAATCTTTTTAATTGTTTAAATGAACAGGGGGACGCCACAAAACATATCAAACAACTAGAAGACACTGCTATTGCTTACTACACTGAACTTTTCAACGGGAACTACGATGAAGACTTACCCAGAATTGAGTGTAGAAGGAATCTCTCTGCTGAGGGGAGGCTGCTGCTGAGTGCTGACATAAGCAAGAGGGAATTGAAGACTGCTTTGCTCTCCATTCACAATGACTCCATCCCCGGCCCTGACGGAATGGGGGCAGCCTTCTTCAAACTGCACTGGAAAAACCTGAAAAAACTTATGTTAGATTCTTATCAAGAGGCTTTAAACTCAGGTGAATTCATTATAGAAATAAACCATACTTTTATTTAACTAATTCCAAAAGTGCAGAATCCTACAAGAATTGAAGACTACAGACCAATAGCATGTTGCAATGTGGTGTACAAAGTGCTTAGTAAAATCATTTGCAATAGATTAAACTTAGTTGTACCAGACCTTGTCTCTCAATGTCAAAGTGCATTCATCAAAGGAAGACTCATCTCAGAAAACTCTCTCATGGCTCATGAACTTGTCAGAGAATTCAATAAGAAAGAGGCTGATAAAATGTGTTTGAAAATTGACCTTCATAAAGCATATGACAAAGTTAATAGAGGTTCCATAATACACATGCTTAACTCTATGGGGCTTCTAGCTAATCTTTTAAACTTAATAAGATTATGTCTTAACTCCCCAACCTATTCTATCTTAATCAATGGAGTCTCTAAAGGTTATATAACTAGTACTAGAGGGATTAGACAAAGTGACCCACTTTCCCCATATTTGTTTGCAGTGGCAATAGAGTGGTTCACGTTGTAAATGGAATTGGATACTGAACGAAGCTTGATACTTCCAATCTATAACCACCACCCTTTGGTAACCCATTTGATCTATGCTATTGACCTATTGGTAGATTTCAAAGCTTCCATTTCAGCAATCTCTCATCTGAAACACATATTTCACAACATGGAAAAATGGGTGGGGCTTAAAGTGAATGATCTAAAAACTAAATGCTATTTTAACAAATTTTGCAGAGGCAAAAGCAAATTGCTTGAACCAATTGGAGTGCCAGAAGGTAACCTCCCTGTAAAGTACCTAGGGGTGCCACTATCTAATAATATCGTTACCGATGCTGAATGTGGCAAGTTGGTAGATAGTATTCGTGAGAAGCTTCAGGGATGGAGATCAAAACTACTATCTTTTGCTGGTAGAGTAGAACTGGTGCATATAGTGATCACTTCTAAAGTCAGATTCTGGCTTCAAACTTTTCAAATTCCAGACTGCTCAATTGCTAAAATCAATACAGTCTGTTCTAATTTCATTTGGAAGGGGGGTTACATAAAATCAGTTATGAACTTTTGTGTAGGCCCAAAAAGGAAGGGGGAGTGGGCTTGAAAATTTTATTTGAGCCGAAAAAAGCCTATGGGCTGAAATTGGCCTGGAATCTACTCTCTACAAAAAATTTGTGGGCTGAATGGATGAGGGCCAGATACAACAAAAATAATTTTTGGACATCACCCGTAGACAACAACTCATCCATCATTTGGAAAACTTGCCTAAAATTCAGAAATGAGCTGAAATGCAGGATCTAGAGAGAAATTGCAAATGGCAATTCAACAGACCTATGGAGACACCCTTGGTTAAATGGACAAAGTCTAATCGATATGCAAGGGTGGAATAGTTATTCAGCTAATGGAGCCCCAATTTTCAATGTAAGCACTATTATCTCAAATAATACGTGGAACTGTCATAACAATTTAGTGGCACGTAATCTAGCTACTGAATTAGCTGAGAAAACAATTAATCATGACAAAGAACAGGATGAATGGAAGTGGGCAGACGGCAAATTCATACTCAAAAGTGTGTGGGAGAGTCTTAGACAAGAACATGAACAGGTACCTTGGTGTACTGTGGTTTGGACAAGGTCTTGTCCACCAAAAATCTCGCAAGTCCTATATAAAGCTATTCTTAATAGACTGCCTACCAAAGAAAGACTACATAGCTGGGGAATCATAAAAGACGACACATGTTTACTCTGCAAGAGAGAAAAGGAGACCCTTAACCACTTATTTTTCGAGTGTAATTACTGTAGAAGACTGTGGGCCATCCAAAAACTGAAATGCTTCAACACAGACCAAATCGGAAACTTAGAGGAGGAAATTGGATACCTGAACGATGGATGTAACATGTCGCAACTGATGATAGAGGTTGCAAGTTTGGCCATGCAACCACAGTGCGACAGACATGGCGAGAACGCAACACCCGTGCTATCAAGAAAAAGGAGAGAGATGTGTTAGCTAACGATGCAACGATTAACAGAGAGATGGCAATAATCATTGAAAGAATCAAACCGAAGTTCTTTACCACTGCAATGGAATGAGAATTATTGCAATTGGTGAAGTGGAACTGGAGGGTAGCGACTGGAGGAAGGAGACGAGAGAATCTGCAGCCGCCATGAAGAAGTCGCCGTAGCCCTAGAACAATTGGGTGCTTTCTGCTTTCTTTTTCTGATGTGGAGAATGAACGAAAAGTAGTCTTTTGTATGTATTATGTTTGTACCTGAGTGGATCAGGCTTTGTAACATTTGGGCCTAGCAGGCTTTAAAAGCTAAAATAAAAATTTACCCAATTTCAAATATATATATATATTGATTTGTTTCTGTGAAGATTCCACTATTATTGGAATGTGATTTTGAGTTATTGTGAATGGTATATTTAATAATACTTTTCTAAGATCCATTGGAGTTAAGAAAATCAGAAACTAACTGTAGATTAGTTAAGTTGAATGGTTTCCCGGGTATTGATCTATAACGTCCCGCCTTTTTGACCGCTTCAAATCGGTAATTAAACCCATTTAAAACGTCCAAATCGACGGAGCGTATTTAGCTTACCGAGTTTAAAAACAGAATCAACACATAAAACATAGGATAAATAAATAATAAAATATTGAACAGCGAAATAAGCTTTTATATATAATCAGAAATTTGA
Organism: Allium sativum; assembly: GCA_030737875.1. Lineage (NCBI taxonomy): Eukaryota > Viridiplantae > Streptophyta > Magnoliopsida > Asparagales > Amaryllidaceae > Allium > Allium sativum. The sequence continues at coordinate 587,622,360 of CM060909.1, forward strand.
ATATAATATTTTCTGTATACAACAGGATTTGAAAACATGCTTCGAATACAAGAAAAATAATTTACTGTTTTGAAATCTTCAGAGTGCGCCATCTTTGGAATCCCCAGCTTTGTCAAACTTCGAATCCTACGCTGCAATCTTTAAATCGGTACAGCTTAGGTCTGACCCCAGCGTTCCATGCAAAACATAAAACAATCGAATCAGGATTAATCATAGTTCAAGTAAAACAATTTCAATAGAAAAATAAATATAAAATAGTAGAAAGAATATATTTTTACTTATGTGAGTTATCACTCGATATATGCTATAGATGGATAATCAGATCGATGAAAATATCAAGAAATTCAAATATATGTTGCTCAAGTAAAATATGCTCCAATTTTGAACATAGTCATCCTTCACTACGGATGGGTATTCATAAGCTAACTATATACAACAAATTTATACATCCACTTTCATGTATGACAAACTGAAATGGGTTCAAATTTTTATAAGTTATATTCACAATTGTGACTAGTTCTACTTACTATCCTATTCAGGTTACCATGGTATGACTCCATAAGGAAAATGTTTCAAAATTCTTACAAGCTACACTCAGTGGCACACATGAGTAATACGTTTCCAGAACCAGATAAACCAATATTTCAAAGTAGTTTTAACCATGTATCAACATATGGTCAGTGCATGCTCAAGTTTCCTATCAGCCAGTATCTGTTCATGTCTAAATGAAGTTGACATGAAACATACAAATAAACATAATTGTCAAGTAATCATATGTTCAGATCCAACAAAAATTCAATGCCTCAACCTGGCCTATCTAAGACACGAAGTGTACATTAGATAAACAAATAAATCAAAACCAATCACCTTCAGTTTTGACTGCAACAGATTCCATCAACAATTATATATATATATATATATATATATATATATATATATATATACACACACACACACATATATATATATATATATATATGATGTCAAGAATTATTAGATAGTGTGCCATGGACAATACATGTGTTCTCATGAAATGGTTATTCATAGCTGCTAAATTTTCCAACCCTTTTTGTCAAGTATATTAGATAATACCCAACAACACAAGTTTAGTTAAGTATGGGTCTGAACTAAAACTTATAAGGTGACCTATATAGTTCAATAGGGTCAGCATCAACATATGTAGTTTAAGGTAGTGTCAGCATCAACATACATATAGTTTACGGTATATGTTCCAGTTTAAATAAAGTAATCAATAGGTTGGTTTGGTTGTAGGTAATGGTGAACGAACCAACTACTGCTCGCTTAGCATATATATATATATATATATATATATATATATATATATATATATATATATATATACACACACATATACATACCGATGACATTACATATATATACATACATATAAATGCATATATACATATGTTGCCCGCTACAAGTGACTCAGGTGTAAGTAATGAGGTAGCATACATTCCAGTACTAGTTTCATGCAAAGCATATACTGTTATAACAACAACTATATATATTTCAAGGCAAAGTAACTTAACAGTATGGTGAATAAGAAGTGTTGGCAGCAAGGTGGATCAAACATACAGTAAAACGCATATATACACACACACACATTAGGTCCTAACATAGCATACTGGATGACATAGCCTGGGTATAAATTGACTCATAGGGTTCCAGAAATCAATTTAGTAAGTTGACAAAAATATTGGTCCAAAGTTTACATATACTCGAAGTCTTCAGTATCTTATCACATGTTTCTTTGTCTATTTTTGTTTAGTGTTTTGATTCATAGTATCTGTATATGTTATATGTTATTATAATCTGCTTTTATCTTACTTTTCCTACCTGCACCATCTATGCCGTCAAATACATTAAACACTTGGTTGGTCTGACAAATCATTGCTGAAAGTTCAGTGTATTTAACCAGCGAAAAGAAAAAACAACAAAGAATATATTTTCACGATGACCATAGACTGTCATTGGATAATATTTAGTGGTTTCATTGAAGATAACTCCAACATTCTTAACTCATTCAAATATCTCTTGACCTTTCAGAAGCTTAGACTAATAGGGTCTGGTAACAAATACAAGCTAATATTTCATAGATTAACAGTGTATTCATTATAACCCCAACTGCATTATTTAACAAATTTTTTAGATTTTACTGCATATGCTTAAACGAAGGGCTCTAACTTTCCTAGCTAACTTCAGTAGCTTCATAAGTAACACATATATGATTTAGGATTTTGTTTCTTTCGAATTTTTACAAGCCAACAGAGCATGATTTCGAAATAACTAAGGAGCTGAAGGCATTTTCTTCTTGCTTATTTTTTTTACTTCAGCCTAAATAGTGTCAGTGTTAAATTAATGTCCTCACATACAATCTGATAGGGTATTTTTGTGAAAGAACATTGCCCAATTTGATAAATGAACAAGGCTATATTCAACTCACACAAGGGTGCTGCATATAAATTTAGAATTAAACTAAACTTATGAAAATTCAAACATTTACGAACTTGAATTTTCAACTTCATCAAACTAATATTACATGTAATTCATTAGCAGGTTATTTACAGGTTTCACATTATACTTCATTCCAATGTACATACATGTGTGTGAATACAATTATAAACAAGGAAATTTGGTGTTTCTCAATATGAAAGGAAGTGAGCAAACATGGCATAAACAGCAGTTTACATAGGCATAAACCGAAATGCCCAAATAGTCTAGTGTTTTAAACACCTTGCATCTAAGATGTCGAGCACGAGGCGGTCAGGCAAAGCATTCAACAAATTGATCCAAATTTTACTATTTAATTCAGTAAATTACTGAAATCAAAATACTTGAATTACGATTAATCGTGAGTGAATAGCTCACCTTAAAAGGGCAGTGGCAATATAGTGACATGGTTCGACTTTGATTGCTACAAGGACACAGCGGGGGAGGCGGCGGCTTCTAGGACAGAGGAGCAGCAAAGAAAACAACTTCGACGTTGATAGAAGAAGGATGTAAGGCACAATTCGCGGGTGGAAGGTAAAACGACACGACGGAGACCAGTGGAGCTTCCGCGATGTGAGTAAAAACGGCTATTGTTTCTTCGATATGAGGAGGAAATCGATTATCGTTGATTTTGGGGAAAATAATTTATGTTTCCCTAGGCTGTTAATACAATAAAAAGGAGAAACCTTCGATTTTATGGGGGTAGAGAAAACGGGCCTCGGCCATTACTGGGTTTGGGAAGAAATTTATTTAGGTAAAGATCTGATTATCGTGAATGAAGTTGAGGAAAAGTGTGAGGACGCCCCATTTTTATAGAACGAAATTCGGGGATAAGATCAACGTATTGTCATTAGGATTTATGGTGGCCCCGTTTTTAGTAGGTCGGTCGACGTAGATTGATCTGAGGAAGGTTATAACCGGATTAAATTTTATATTATATTTACCCTGAATAACCGCATATCGCTCTAATTTCATACCACTAAGACAATTTCCAAATACAACAAAATTTATATGCACCACTTCCTATTCGCTTTATGAATCCAATAAAAATAATTTATTGTTATTTGACACCGTTTATATGACATTATTTTTATTTCAAAATTATTTATTGTTTCACTGATTTTATTCCATTTGTTTGCTAATAATTCTGTTTGTTTACAAATGTTAAACTCATTTTTCACAAAACACACGTATCCAAACCAATTCTTATATATTTTAACAAATAAAAATCTCCAATTTATTTAATGTCTACTACGGTTAATTTAAATTCAACCATTTTTATTTTCCCAATCGGATTTCAAATCCAATTCAGATATCCAGTCAAATTCAATTCTAACATACAACAATAAACATTCGATTCTTGGACAATCAATCATAATTAAATATTGAATTCAATTCGTACTAAAAATCACATTCTTGATTTTTAATTTCTAACTCAAGCATCGATATAAACATTATTACGAGTTGTTAATCCCTTCATTAATTCCATATTTAGTCGTCGAAATTTCTGGGACGTTACAGGATCTGATGTTGGTTTCGCCCTTCGGGGTTAATACCTAGGGAATTGTTCACTTGCTAATTTATGGTAAAGGCTGATAGAATGGAATGTGATTATGGGTTTATCGTGAGCTGTGTTTTAAATGACATTAGTTCTTTATCCCAGTAAAAGATAGGATATGATTTCCCAAGTTAAAAAATCATTAATATTGATTTTTGAGAATATTAAAATCAAGTGGAGTTTTAATGAATCTTTAATTAGATTGAAATGATCGAGAATTGAGTATCACCAGTTTTTCTCCAAGTGATAGTTAAATCTTTAATTGAATTTGAACATGAAATGCTAATTGAATTTACCGATAACACCGTGGTGTTAGATATGAAGTATTACCGGTTTTGCTTCATGGGATGAATAGGATGGATTGGGAAATTAAACAAATGATTACATCGGTAAGGAGCGCTAATCCCGACTAGTTTGGATAAACCATAATTTGGTTTGAATCGATATCCAAAGGAAGATTAAAGAATAAATTTAAAGAATTTATCTTTGATAAAATTAATGGGAACCTTTCCCAAAGTATAAGAATATTTGAATAATGGAATATTCTGGATTGGAATGAGGTGTATGTTGTGTTTTTATAGCACTTGTTTATTAAATACGCGAGTTATTCAGAAAGACCGGGTTTATCCCATTCTGAATAACTGATTCGACGATTTGTCGAGGATGATGACAGTGGTTGAAGACCAGAGGTATTCACATCGTTTGGATGATTATTGATGTCTTGATTGGGTTGTACACCCAAGACGAGGTAATAACTGGTGATCGCCCAGACGTACTTGGTGATCGACGGATAGGCGAGGACATCTCCCCTGTAATGGACATATGGAGGAGGAATACGGTTCCTCCAGTTTCGTTCAGACCCAGGACAAACTTGTAAATGGATGTTTGTGACATCGGATTTCATTTTGTGTGATTGATAGACATCGGTTGCACGGCGTGAATTGCCTGTATGGCATGCTGAGATGCAAATGATCAAGGCTTCTATTGAAAAGCAGAATCTTCTGGTTGATGATCGAAGCACGGCTTTAATATAGCATAGCTTAGTGTAGCGTTAATTCGCGAGCCTCACACCCCAATGTGAACCAGAAATAAGAGAGGACATCAGGGAGGGCATGTGTTTCCTTCTAGCTAGGAGTGGTGTCAGCGTTTTACAAGCCCTGACGTTTTACTTATGTGGATGATGGATAGCGAGGCGCCTCGGTTATATCGGTCATTCCAGAGCCGATAGTTTGGTCAGGATGTGACCAGTTGATACCCCATAGGGCGGGGAAACGTAGTGGTCAGGCATTTTAATCCACATCGGGTGGACCGGCCCTGACGATCCGAGGTGCAGTTGCGGTTGTATCCTGAGCGGCGGGCTAGATCATCTCGAATTCGGTAAGGACGATCCCTTTCCTTGGTTCATAGTTGGAAATCCAACTTCCAATATGACATTTTGCGGTTTTGATTGTAGAGCCTATTATGGCGACATAGTGGGATGGCGCACTCATGCCATCTATGATTGATACTTATGATTGAAATTGTTTTGATACTATACACTTATAGTAATAACAAAAGATGAAATTTCACGTACCAAGCATTTTTGGCTATTATAAGGTAAAAACTCTATCCTCCGGCTTGCGTTGCAATATGTGATGGGACCTGAGTCTTATAATAGCTTCATTGTTCTTTATTTAGCATTGCGCTGTTTGTCTTATGCACTGGTATTCTTGGGAGGAAATCCATTCCATGTTATACGGCATGGTCCCTTGATTTACCATACTTTAAAACCAAGATAACAACTGTTTTAGTTCTCACACCAGTCACATGACTGACCTAAAGTTTATTGTTTTAACCTAAACTCTGGGTGCCGCTATTTTCTACATGGGAAGCTAGTAATTTTGGTTTTGCAGATTTGTATTCACAGGGTGCTGATTTAAAGCTGAAGCGATATTCGAAAAGCTCCGTATCCGTGTATTACTTTCAATTGTGTTTTGTATTGTTTTCTGCTGCTATGTATTTAAATGTAATTTAAATCTCTGATATTTGTGGAATGTATATTATTTATTCATAATCTGTATATTCTTGTATTATGATGAAATTGTTGTAATAGCAATGAAATATTCTTCTGTTTGTGTTCTGATTCTTCTTGTCCTCAAAGCAATCCGTTCTTCCTCTTCTCCTCGGAGACTGGGGAAGTTTCATGTTCTTACAGTGGTATCAGAGCTTTGGCTTACAGAGAAAGGAGAACAAAACACGTTAGAACCAAGCGAAAGAATTCATCAGAGATTAGATTAGTAATATCCAATGAGAATGACTCTTTAGAGATAGGATCAGTAGTATCCTAAAATTAGTGTGAAGAGTGATATTTTTAAAATAAAAATGAAAACGAATTTGGTTTTGAAAATTTAAACCTACTTATACATATTTGAATATTTATTTAAAATCGATTTGGACTATCGGCTATATAGAGATTTTAATATACATCTGATCCACGTGTATTTGAGGCCTTCAATATACTGGATGGATATAGAATCACACTCTAGTCGCACGGAGATGGTTCTGATGATTGCTATAGCATCATCAGCATTTATGTTCGAGTTTCGAAAGTGGGATTTCTATATATTTCCAATTGACTAGTGTGAGAACCAAAACTAGATAGGGTTATTGTTGTAAATTGGAATCAAAAACATGATTTTCCGTATATATGTCAAAATTATGAATTTGAAACATTAATTCACTAATTGATTGATGGTTGTGTTGTTTGATTATTTGTTATTTAATAAAACCATTATGTGAAAGAACGGTACATATAACCAAATTGATCAAATATTGAACTGTATAGAAAATTTATCGCATTTGTATACATGTACATGCGTATATACATTGAACAAGTCATAGCAGGGAAGCTAAGCAGAGGAATAAAATTGTTTGCCCGACAAATAGGTACATGTTTATTGTATTTCTTTGGGTTTTTGATGATTTTATGAACCGATTGGCTAGTCGCTTGGCTGTTTCTTTTTCTTTTTGATTGGAGAGGCCTGTGTGGCAGTTTGAAAGGAATAAAATTGTTTGCCCGACAAATAGGTACATATTTATTGTATTTCTTTGGGTTTTTGATGATTTTATGAACCGATTGGCTAGTCGCTTGGCTGTTTCTTTTTCTTTTTGATTGGAGAGGCCTGTGTGGCAGTTTGGGGATTTTCCCGGTGCTCCCATACAAAGGAGGTTGTGGCAAAAATTTTCGAAGATATAGGGTGTTAGCCAAATTTTTGAAAGTTCTTAGAAACTAAAAAGTTGAAAAACTTAAGCCATGATTAAAATTGTAACAACAAGGAATTTCGCTCGATCTGAATCAGTCGCTAAACCGACCAAGATCGTTCGAAACCCCTGATTGTTTTGAGAACACAACAAATTCGAACGCAAACAGAAGAACATTTCATTGTAAATTACAACAATTCATCAGAATACAAAGAATATATAGAGTATAAATAAATATTACATAGAAAATATCAGAGATTTAAATTACATTTAAATACATTGCAGTGGAAAAACAATACAAAACACAACTGAAAGAGATATACGGATACAGAGCTTTCCGGATATCATTCCAGCTGTAAACCAGGTTCCTGTGAATATAAATTTGCAAAACCAAAACTACTAGCTGCCCATGTCAAAATAAGGGCACCAAGAGTTTAGATTAAAACAATAAACTCTAGGTCAGTCATGTGACTGGTGTGAGAACTAAAACAGTTATTAGTCTTTATTTTAAAGTTAGGTAAATCAAAGGACCACGCCGTATAACATGAAACGGGTTTCCTCCCAAGAATACCAGTGCATAAAACAATAGCGCAATGCTTAAATAAAGAACAATGAAGCTATTATAAGACCCAGGTCCCATCACACAATGCAACACAACCCCACTTGGTTTTAATCTTCCCAAAAATCAATATTAATGATTGTTTACCTTGGGAAATCATATCCTGTCTTTAACTGGGTTAAAGAACCAATGTCATTTAAAAAACGGTTCACTATAAACCCAAAATCACATTCCAATTCAATTATTGAAACTTCAGGTTACTTTTAAAACCCTTTCAAATCCAATTTATTTATTTAAAAACAAATAAATTATTATTCTAGTTCAAAACTAGTTCATTTCGATAAAATCTATTTTTATCTTTTCAAATTTGGAATTTTTCATCTCAATTCTTCACAAATCATTTCTTATGATTTCACACCAATTTTACTATTTTTAATGATTTTATCAAGGCCCGTACAGTCAATTTCCATCAACGGCCATCGAACTGCACTTACAACGACCTTTTCCAAATTTGATTTGGACATAATTCGAAGTCCAACAGTTAGATTTCTAATTTCTATTATTCGTTAGAAAGCTCTTTTCGATCGAACCCAATGGTTCCTGTTTTAGGAGAATCCGACGGTCGAATCTCCCGCAATATCTAAAGTCAATGGTCGAAATTCGCGAACTGCCACGGCTCGGCGCGTTCTATTTAGGCCATTCTATGTATATATAATATATATTATATATATTTCATCGATTTCCATTTAAAACGTATTTTATATATCGTTTTAAATTCGTTTTCAAAACGATTTCAACTTCATATTCAATTTCGAATCAAAATTGAATATTCCACATCATCGATATACAAATGATAGTATTTTCAAAACGTTATATTTTGAAATTACTTTCTTTTCTATATTCATTATAAAAATGAATAAAATCGATATAAATATCGTTCACATCAAAATGGCGTAATCTAATTAACATGGCTTTTATTCAACACATGAATGTTTATTCAATTCAGCACATGAATTTATTTCTATTCAACACATGAATTTATTTCTGTTCAACACATGAATTTATTTTCTATTCAGCACATGAATTTATTTTCTATTCAACACATGAATTTATTTTATATTCAACACATGAATTTATTTTCTATTCTACACCTGAATTTTTTTTCTATTCAACACTTGAATTTATTTTCTATTCAACACCTGAATTTATTTTCTACTCAACACATGAATTTATTTTCTGTTCAACACCTGAATTTATTTTTATAATATTCCTTATTTTCCAAATTGGAATGAGGCCCAATCAATTACCATATAAGGTTAATTATATGGATTTTCTACAACACATGTATATAATAGCAACGATAAATCATCAACCATCATCCAGAGTGCACCATGCAACTGCATAAGCATTAAATATAAATAATTAACGTTTACACAGTCTGTCAACCCATCGATTGACATACAGCTAAACAATCGGGATTAGTGTACGTCAAATATCATCCTAATACCCTTGTGGGGTTTCACATCAATAAACACAGATTTTTATTTGTGTGGTTGGGCGATGTGAAAAATTTATCATCCCAATCAATATCAGTCAAATCGGTGTACATAAACAAATCGTTTGATTTGTAAATGAATATTTATTTTACTTCAACACATGAATATATATTTTATTTCAACACATGAATATATATATATATATATTTTATTTCAACACATGTATATTTTATTTCAACACATGAATATATATTTTACTTCAACACATGAATTTTTATTTTACTTCAACACATGAATTTTTATTTGATTTCACAACACAAGCAATCACACAAGCATACAAGTCGTCCATGGTCTGTGGACGACGGGTGTCAGGTGCTACTAAGCACCCTCTGCATCCTAGTATATATTTCAACTAGAAATCAAAATAAACATGAGGAGTTCTCACTGATTAGCTAAACCAAACACCACGACTCTTCATATGTAGGAAATCTCACTGTGCTCATCTTTTGTCGCTTTCATCGCCCGCATTCGCTACATATATAAAAATCACATTTTTATATTCTCTACTATATAAAAATCATATTTTTATTGTTCTACATAAATAAAAATTATATTTTCAATTCGATAACTTCATATTTTTATAATAAATCAAATCTTTATCTTCGCTACATGGATATATAAAAATCGGATCTTTATAATTCTAAAAATCAAATCTTTATATTTCTAAAAATAAAAATAAAAATCATATTTTTTTATGTGTAATAATCCTATTTTTATACGATTAAAAATCATATCTTTCCTAATTTAAAAACCTCGTCTTGATTAAATTAAAAATCTAACCTTTCCTTTATAAAAAACAGATTTTTATCTATTTAAAAACCACACTTTTACATGAATAAAAATCTCTTCTTTTTCACACAAACAATATCCCGTCTTTATGTGCTAATTTCAGTTTTAATATCATATAATAAATTTCAGTTTTAATAAATAAAATAAAGAAAGGGAAGGGGAAAACTTACTGTATTTTGATTCGAAGGAGGGGCATTGCGGTTTGCTGTCGAACTTCAAAGGGGGGATGTGGCCAAAGATCTGTCGGCCGAGGGGGAGGCGGGCCTGACTATGGCCGTGGTTCCAGAACGGAGGCGGCCGGTTTCTCTAGTGGGTTTGGAGGAGAGAGGACACGAGAGGAGGGAGAGAAGGGGAGGAGGGGTTGTGCGGTAGGAGGAGGAGAGGGTCTCGGTGGTAGGTGGCGACCATTGGGGCGAGGTCTGCCGTCACGCAGCAAATCAGAGCAGGGTTCGGGGGGCATCGAGTTTATTATTATTATTATTATTATCTTTTTTATCATTGACCTGAATGAACGGGAGGGGGTTGGGGAGAGATAAAGGGAGTGTGAGGGGAAAAATATATATATATATATATTATATTTTTTTCTTTCAAAAAGTTACTTTTCAATTCGAACTCCAAACCACATCCAATGACTGTCACCCCTAGCTAATTACCCCTATTCCGAACACAATGGGATATATATCATAAGCTGATTCGATCGTTTCGATCAGTTTTCGTCAAAATCAAAATATAACTCTATATATTGAATTTGAACGCACATTTCAATTTACCGGATCCACATACGGACTCTAAAAATTCCCGAAAAATATTTTCTAACTTCGTATTGACGATACGGTCCTAACAAAACTAATTTCATCAAATTCTGAGACCATTTGAAAAATGGCCATTTTTCAGTCGATTAAAATCAACTAAAACTGGTCAAACACGTTTTCCTTCGCTATGCTCACATATTGATTCAAAAAATTACGAATTTTGGAATCTAGCAATAATTTGACATCACGGATCCAACAAAAGTTGTTTCGTGGAAAACAGAGGTCGTTTGCAAAATTCCTATTTTTAAGGGACAGAATTCCATACCGACTATTCTGAATTTCCAACTGGGCGTAACTTTTGATTCCCACTATGAAATTTCAATTTCTCGGATTCGCTAGAAAGATATTATCAAATAGATTCTAATATTTTTAGTCTCACTAAAATCCGGTTTATTTTGAATCCTATACATTCATTTGAAATTTGAAATCGAATTTTCGAACTACCGCGCCATTTTCAATTCCTTTTATAATTTAAAATAAATATTTATATTCTAACGACGATCTATATAAATATATATGTTCTATTTCTATTCATTTTAAATTTTTCGTCATTATTATTTAAAGTAATTCATTTTAAATATTCAAAATTCACTAAAATTGCCAAAATAAAAATTTTAAATTGGGTCAGATTTCTGGGTTATTACAATCTCCCCCACTTAAAAATTTTCTTCCCCGAAAAGGAATGAAGCCGAAAGTTGTCTCACAAATCAACTCAGCTTCCAGTATTTTCATTACGGCTTAAGTTCTTCCACTTTCCAGTTTCTAAGAACTTTTCAAATTTTTCAAAAATTTGGCTAACACTCTAAATTTTCTAAAAATTTCGCCATAACCTCCCCTGCACCGGGGACTTCAGGATATTTTAAATAACCTCCCATGGCCCTCCCCAATCCAAAAAGAAAAAGAAACAGTCAAGCGACTAGCCAATCGGCTCATAAAATCATCAAAAACCCAATAAATACAATAAACATGTACCTGTTTGTTGGGTAAACAATTTTATTCCTCTTCTCTAGCCTCCTTGCTATGACCTGTTCAATGTAAGTACATGTATATGCATGCAAATGCGACTAATTTTCAATACAACTCAATATTTGGTTCAATTGGGCTAAAGGTTCAACATTTATTTTATCAAACAATAATCAAACAACACAAGCAACAATCAATTAGTTGATTATCTTTTAAATCACATAACTTTGATATATAGTCTAAAAATCAGATTTTTGATGCCAAATCACAACAATGTATTCTTACTATATTTTGGTTTTCACGCCAGTCAATTAGACATATATAGAAATCCCACTTTCGAAACTCGAATATAAATTATGATGATGAACATACTATAGCGATCATCAGAACCATCTCCGGGCGACTAGAGTGTGATCCTATATCTATCCAGTATATTAAAACTTCAAATACACGCGGATCAGACGTATATGCAAAATCTCTATATACTTGATTGTCCAAATTCAATATAAAATAAATAATGAAATACGAATAATTGATTTATATTTTCAAAACAAAAACTGTTTTCACCTTTACTTTTCAAAACTCTACTCTTCACACTCGTTTCAGGATACTACTGATCCCATCTATAACGAGTCATTCTTATTGGATATTACTAATTCAATCTCTGATGAATTCTTTCGTAGGGTTCTAATGAGCCTTATTCTCGAGCTTTGTAAACCAAAGCTCCGATATCAACTGTAACAACAACGAATTTCGCTCGATCCGAATCAGTCGCTAAACTAACCAAGACCGTTCGAAACCTTTGATTGTTTTGAGAACACGAAAAATTCAAATGCAAACAGAAGAACATTTCCTTGTTAATTACAACAATTCATCAGAATATAAGAATATATAGAGTATAAATAAATATTACATAGAAAATATCAGAGATTTAAATTACATTTAAATACATCGCAGCGGAAAAACATTACAAAACACAACTGAAAGAGATATACAGATACAGAGCTTTCCGGATATCATTCCAGTTGTAAACCAGGTTCCAGTGAATATAAATTTGCAAAACCAAAACTACTAGCTGCCCGTGCCAAAATAAGGGCACCCAGAGTTTAGGTTAAAACAATAAACTCCAGGTCAGTCATGTGACTGGTGTGAGAACTAAAACAGTTATTAATCTTTATTTTAAAGTTAGGTAAATTAAGACAACACGCCATATAACACAAAACGGGTTTCCTCCCAAGAATACCAGTGCATAAAACGATAGCGCAATGCTTAAATAAAGAACAATGAAGCTATTATAAGACCTAGGTCCCATCACACAATGCAACACAAGCCGGAGGATAGGGTTTTACCTTATAATAGCCAAAGAATACTTGATACGCTAAATTTCATCTTTTATTATTACTATAAGCGAATTGTATTAAAACAATTTCAATCATAAGTGTCAATCAAAGATGGCATGGGTACCATATATCATGCCAATACTAGGCTCTACAATCAAAGCTGCAAATGTCTCGTATTGGAAATTGAATTTACATTTGTGAACCAAGGCAAGGGATCGCCCTTTACCGAATTCGAGACAATGTAGCCCATGTTTCTAGGAAAAAACGTATCGATCCTTGGAGCGTCAAGGCCAGTCCACCGATGTGGATTAAACTTAAACCCTGGACACTGCGTTTCCCACCCTTTGGGGCGTAAATAAGCCAAATGACTCCATCGGCTCCACACAGTCACCGATATATCCGAGGCGCCTCGCAACAGCAACAACCACATAAGTCAAACTCGTCAGGGCATGTGAAACCACTGACGCCACTTCTAGCTAGAAGGAAACGCATGCCCTCCCTGAGTTCCTCTTCCGTTTTTGGTGCACAACCGGGGTATGAGGCTCGCGAAACAATGCTACACAAAGCTATGCCACACAGGCCGTGCTTTGAACATCAACCACAAGACTCTGCGTTTCAACAGAAGCCTTGATTATATTACCACTTAGGCATGCCACATAGGAAATTCACTCCATGCGTTTGATGTCCATCAATATATAACCCCTGAGCTCGTACGTCTCAGAGAAGGGCGTTAAGCAAGAGAATAAATTCTCCGCCGCCAAATAGATATATATTTAATAGAAATCAATCACACAGAATAAAATCTAATGTCAAACACATAGTCCAATTACAAATCCGTTCTGGGTCTGAACAAAACTGAAGGCACCTTGTAACTCGCGTGTCCATCGATCTCCAAGTACGTCTGGACGATCACCAACTGATTCTGTAACACCCCGTAATTCTGTAACACTAGGATTCACAAATCAGAGCAGATTTAAAAGTTAAATTCAAAGGGAAACGGGCTGCGCCATTGCGTTCATCTTGGAATTCTGCATGAAAACGAGTCCGAGTTTGCGTAAATCGGAGTCCGTATGAGGAAGATATGGCCTCCGGAAGATTCAGCGAAGTTCAAATTTCAAATCAGGTCAAGTTCAAAATTCAAATCGGACCCAGATTGGGCTGAGCGAGAATTTTCCCGCTCAAGGCACCCAGGTCGACTGGGTAGTCGTCCTGGGTCACCCAGGTCGACTGGGTAGTCGACCTGGGGGTCGACCCCCCTGCTTTTTCCAGTTTCCTGAACCAGATTCGTTTCTCTGTATTTGGACGCCTTTCTGACCAGATTCGTTTACTTCTACACTATATAAACAGCCCTGGTCTTCTTCTCTATACACAATCCTTTTCTATCCTTATGCTGCCTCTGAGAAAATATATAAATAAATAATATGTATAAAATAAACCAAGACGAGGAAATGCTGCTAAAGATTTCAAGAAGGGGTTCAAGTCAAGCTTGGATTCAAGAGGAGGTTCAAACAACTTCAACGACTATTTTTCTACGAATCATAGCAACGCCATCTTTCTATTCTAATCTAATCTCTGTAAGTCAGTTATTTCTAGATTCGAACGTTCTTCTCTGTTCGTGACATGAAATTAAAGGAATAAAAGAATATGCCAAATCTCTCTCTCTCTATTCGAATCAATGCCTATACTCTTGAACCTAATTAAGAAATGTTATGATTCGAGGACAAATAAGACCGTGACTATGAAACTATGGACCTTAAGACCATATGCCTATGACTATGGACATTTCCTATGACTATGAACATTACCAATGACTATGGACACTGCCTATGACTATGAACATTGCCTATGACTGTGACTGTGACTATGAGGATTATTTCCTTGACTAAGCCTATGCCTTTGATTAGAAAATATAAACTATTGCCTATGTCATAACAAGGACATCTGTGATTAAACACCTGTGATTCATGACTAGGAAAGTGTTGCTTAAGTTTTGTGACTATGAAATTGGGTCTAAACCCGATCATCTATTCTGTCTATTCTTGGTTATCTTTGGTTTTAGACCTTGGGAATTTACCTATTAAGTTAGGTCTACCCATGTTCTTGAACCTACGTCTCTATTCTGTCTATTCTTGGTTTTCTTTGGTTTTAGACCTTGGGAATTTACCTATTAAGTTAGTTCTACCCATGTTCTTAAACCGACGTCGTTATTCAACCCTTTTTATGCCAGTTAGTATGTCTATCTTTTGCATAGCATCTTTGGTTCATTCCCTATTTTCTACGAACCTAGCTTTATTTATAATCTAGACTGAATCACAATTATACGAACGGTGGGAATGCGGTTTGGGAAAATACGAAATTTACTAAAAACGTAGTTTAACTTGGAAATTGGCATAAATTGAACATGTATTATGGCATGTTCATAGGAACGCTAATTGGATAAATCCGACATGAATTATAATATGTGTAATTTGAATCCAGTATTGACGTGTAAATCTAGCATTTACATGAATAGTGAACTATAGTAATAAGTCTAGAATTAGGATGTTGAATCAGAATTGGATTAGCTAATTTGGCACGGTAAGTATATTGGCATAAATGTGAAATTGGCCATAATTGGGAGTAATTGGCAGGTTTAGTAAAATCATGGTTAGTCACACTTAATTTGGTATAGTCCACATACCAAAAAGCATAAATATGATTTAGAATGGGAAATGGGCCATAAGAATGAATGTAGACAATTTACATTAGAAGAGTAATAAGGAAATAAGTAAATTAGGAATAATTTACTCATAGAATTTGGCCTGAATGAGGAAATATAAATTTAGACAAATTAAAGGTTTATTAACGACATCTCTTTTAATGACACACCAAAAAGTTCTAGGGTGACAGAGAGGATAGTGTCTAGGCTTGGGTTTGGAAAATACAAGTTTCCTGTTCTCCCTGGCTATCCCTAACTGATCCGACAAACGGGATGGTTACTTTCAAAACTTGATTTGAAAATAAATTGAAATGCTTTGAACTTAGAAAACGCTAATATGCCTAGCCCGAGGTTAGACTGAGTTGCAATGTAAACCTGCCCGGAACCAACCGGCACATCCAGTAGTCGCAACAATACCTGTCTAATGTGAGTGGTAGCGGCCTTAATTTATTTAGTTAAAGCTAGAACAAGAATGTTAGGGTTAAGTTAACTAAGACACTTAACCAGTTCAACATGATAACTAGACTGATGGGTGGGGTTAGGTTCAGACTGACACTTAACACAGTTAAGCTAGAATGGGAGGGCTAAGTCCATAGGAACACTTAACGAACTTAATACAGTTAAGCTAGAATGGGAGGGTTAAGTCCATAGGAACACTTAACCAACTTAACACAGTTAAGCTAGAATGGGAGGGCAAAGTCCATAGAGACACTTAACCAAACTCAAGGTAGCAAAACGAGACTTGTAGGGGTTAAGTAAAGTTAATACACTTAGCCAAATTAATATGTTAACTAGACTAGAGGTTGGGGTTAAGTAAAATCTAATACACATAGCCAATTTGATATGTTAGATGGGCTAGACCGTAGGTTTAAGTAAACCTAAACACTTAACAATCAGGTTGTGATAAAGGAATGGGGTTAAGTCTAAAACATGAAGGGATAATACTTAACCATTAATAACATGTTACTTAAAATAGACGGGCAGGGTTAAGTTAAAAAGGAACACTTAACCAATACAGGATGAAAGGGTAGGGTTAAGTAACAAGAAATACTTAACCAATATAACTTGGTTTGTGGTAGGGTTAAGTCATCATGAATCACTAATAACACTTAACTAGTTTAACAGGACGAATGAAGAGGGTTAAGTTGGCTCGAATTGACTAATGACACTTAACTAATCCAAATTGACGGGAAAGAGAACTAAGTAGTAAACCTTAGTTAAGAAAACAACGATTCTGGAAACTAAGTGTTAAACCTTAGTTGACAAAACTAAGTAGTAATTATTAGTATAACACGAGGAGGAGCGAACGTCCGTCTGATTAAAAAGAAGGCTCCAACGAATTGGGTTACGAAGCCCGAGGCTTCGAAGGGACGTGAGGGTACTCATGGTATCCCTCTGTGAGGCTGCAGATGATCCTCCTGGGCTCACAGAGGTTAAGGTCTACGTAGAAGAACCAAGGGTATGCCTTGGTTGCAATATATGGCAATCTAAAGACTAGGATGGACCGGCGTGATTCAGCGAGAAAACGGTAGCCCTGTGATAGCATCTCGTCGTCTACCATCCATCTTGAGTTAATCGAGATACGTGAAGCGGAAAGGCGGAGAACTCCAAAAGACCACATACTCGCTATCTAGTTATAGGTGAGGATGGCCATAGGATAGAGGGGCACCGGGGGCCGGCGTATAGTTCTTATTTTACAAGGTGTGCCTTTCATTAGTTGAGGGAGGGGTCAAGTGGGACCATATCCACTGGAATAAAAATAGACCTTAGTATCTGCATCGGCAGATATCTGAAAGCTCCCGACCGAGTTCTGTATTCCTTGATTTGCCCTGTCACAGGACTCGGACCGCACATTACAGGACATGTGCATCTATACAAGCGATATCGATTCGCGATACATGCGTGGGGAAGTATAGGAACATATACCACTCTAGGTAGTGTGTCCTAGACTTGGGGGCATCGTTCGACAGGTAGCATAATCCCTAGTTGTACTAGGTGGCATAAATCCTGAATCCGAGAAGCGTTCGGCAGATAGCGTAAACTCTAGTTAAATCTAGAAAGAACTTGATAGAAAACCCTAGATTTGATCTAGGTAATAAATAATGAATGTATGCCGGAAGGCAATGGAAAATACAGGTATTGGGATCACGTTATCGTTACTAGTTGGGACGCTAGATAGGCGTTGCAGAGATAATAGAAATCTGTATAACAAGGAAATAGCGAAGCGGCGAAAGTATTAAAGCAAATCCAGTTTATCTTAGCTTAGCATATCTTGTGTTAATCTTGTCAAATCTTGCCAACCCTATCATCATGGTGTTATCTTGTATTCTGTTAATTCATGTCGTTCTGTTTTCCATGTTCACATGCTAGAAGTTAGTAAACTTACTCAGGCTTTATGTCTGACTCTGTTTTTCTTTCGTCTTCTTTTCTTCCGTTTCCCCCCAGGTAGTGAAGGAGGGAATAGCTTAGCTCAGGTTAAGTTGGACTTCCACTCTTTCCCAGCTTGAAGATTTGTCGAAGTTTTCCTGGATTCTCTTTTCAGATGCTATGGCTGGCTCTTGCTAAAATCGGGGAATATAAATGTTGTTTTTATGCTTCTTTATTTTGTAAGACAGATGATACTCTGATGTTGTAAAGAAACCATTGTACAAGCTATTTTATCAATAAAGCAAAGTTTTATTTTCCGCTGTTTAATTTCTGTCTGTCTTGTAATTTATCTGCATCTTTTACCCTAAATGCTCCACAGAACTTAGTGCATTCCCTTTGTGAGTGACACTAACAGACGTGGCGTGTTACATGTGGTATTAGAGCTGAACGTTACCAGATCAGATAAAGGGTTTGGAAAATTATTTTCAAAACAGTTTTAAAAGAAGCATTTTCAAAAGAAAATATTTGATTTAAAGGCATATTCCCCAAAGCCATACGCACTATCTTCTCTTCCTCTGTTTGAATTCTTGTCTCCTTCTTTCTTGAGTCTCTGGGGCTCCTGGCTTTCTGGGAGGTAACCTCATCGAAGGGCGAAGTAGCGCCCGACTTCCATCTATAACCGTAGTAGTTTCACCTGCGGCTAGTTTTCTTTCAAGCTTATAGGGTCCTCTGTACGATTGAAGCAGCTTTCGAGAGATTTGTCAACATGACTACACACGGAAGGAGATGAGGAGTTTGGCTAAGAAGCATAACCCTAGGATGAGGAATTCATGGATGTAGACTTAGCACACGAAGGAGGAAGAAATTATAAAACCTAAGACAAGAGGAAGTATCTTTACTAGGGTATGATAGGGCATATACTTAAGGACAAGGGCAAGAATGAGGACGAGATTTTCAGAAGGACAAGTACATGCTTTCTCCACCAAGCATACCTAGGAGAAAGGTAGTCCGGTTGGAAGAGTCTAGTTTTCTGTTCGTACTATTTCCTTAGGTTCTAGCGCTTCTCATTTATTCATATCCACTTCCATAGTTGGGTCTCTGCACCATAGTACTTGTATAGTAGAAAGACCCCACTAGAGTCTCAAAACCAATTGGTGGTCCGACCAGTTTATTTTTGGTTAGTATAGATTTGAGAATAGCTCTCGAGTTTTCTTATATCATCTCACGTAGATCGTTTAAATTCGGAGGAGATATTCCTTGGGTGCTTGTCTGATATTGGTTCATGCTTTTGGGGCTTGTACTTGAGGAATGTCGAGTTCGACTAGGATGGGTTGCGTGAGAGATGAATAGTTGTGGCAGGAACTCCAAAAAAAGCACGTAGTGACCTTTCGACTCTTATAGTTATGACATGTTGGGTAAGAGAGAGACCTCAAACCATCTTAGTACGTATACTTGGTACCGTGATTGGCATCTATTTATTTTGGAAATGGAGGTCAGGAACTTCACAATCGTGAAGTTAAATTAGTTAAGATACACTGGGGTAAAGCTCAATAAGGCTAGATACTAGCCTCATACCCTTTTCCTTGAGGGTGCGTCCTTGATTTCTTTGTTTTAGGAGCTTTACGCATAATTGTTTCTCTCCTTCCAAAGTATATCCTCTAGGTCGAATCTTCGATCCTTAGGTAGAAACTCTTTTGGATGTAAACATGTATTTGAAACATGTTATGGTTGATGATTGCAAGTGGTTGCAAATGGTTGCTAGTGAATGCATATGCATACGTATTAGGCACTAGATCAGTTCAGACGCTTTCATATTGCATTTACAGGAATGTATTTGTTTGTAAGTTGAGCCTGATATGTTATTATATAGATGTTGCATATGGATGAATGGCTATGCACACACGTAGTATATCCATAACTAGGGATGCTTGCATACATGATTGGACGCATGGCACTGACATGATTTGCACTAAGGAGGTCGACTGAATCGGTAGACCGCCTGATTTTGCATTAGATAAAGACATATACACACACTATGCATATGAACATGAAAGCATTAGAAATCTTTCTAAGGACAATGAATGCCTGTGATTGAATGGTTGAGTAGATGGGTGATTGGATGGTAGGACACATTCTTCCTAACTTGAAGATTTCAGGGACGAAATCCTTTTAAGTGGGGGAGAATATAACACCCCGTAATTCTGTAACACTAGGATTCACAAATCAGGGCAGAATTAAAAGTTAAAATCAAAATCAAGGGAAACGAGCCATGCCATTGCGTTCGTCTCAGAATTCTTCATGAAAACGAGTACGAGTTTGCGTAAATCGGAGTCCGTATGAGGAAGATATGGCCGCCGGAAGATTCAACGAAGTTCAAATTTCAAATCATGTCAAGTTCAAAATTCGAATCGGACCCAGATTGGGCTGGGCGGGAATTTTCCCGCCCAAGGCACCCAGGTCGACTGGGTAGTCGACCCAAGGCACCCAGGTCGACTGGGTAGTCGACCCAAGGCACCCAGGTCGACTGGGTAGTCGACCTGGGTCACCCAGGTCGACTGGGTAGTCGACCTGGGGGTCGACCCCCTGCTTTTTCCAGCTTCCTGAACCAGCACCCAGGTCGACTGGGTAGTCGACCCAAGGCACCCAGGTCGACTGGGAAGTCGACCTGGGTCACCCAGGTCGACTGGGAAGTCGACCTGGGGGTCGACCCCCTGCTTTTTCCAGCTTCCTGAACCAGATTCGTTTCTCTGTATTTGGACGCCCTTCTGACCAGATTCGTTGACTTCTACAATATATAAAAAGCCCTGGTCCTCTTCTCTATACACAATTCTTTTCTATCCTTATGCTGCCTCTGAGAAAATATATAAATAAATAATATATATAAAATAAACCAAGACGAGGAAATGCTGCTAAAGATTTCAAGAAGGGGTTCAAGTCAAGCTAGGATTCAAGAGGAGGTTCAAACAACTTCAACGACTATTTTTCTACGAATCATAGCAACGCCATCTTTCTATTCTATTCTAATCTCTGTAAGTCAGTTATTTCTAGATTCGAACGTTTTTCTCTGTTCGTGACATGAAATTAAAGGAATAAAAGAATATGCCAAATCTCTCTCTCTATTCGAATCAATGCCTATACTCTTGAACCTAATTAAGAACTGTTATGATTCGAGGACAAATAAGACCGTGACTATGAAACTATGGACCTTAAGACCATATGCCTATGACTATGGACATTGCCTATGACTATGAACATTACCAATGACTATGGACATTGCCTATGACTATGAACATTGCCTATGACTGTGACTGTGACTATGAGGATTATTTCCTTGACTAAGCCTATGCCTTTGATTAGAAAATATAAACTATTGCCTATGTCATAACAAGGACATCTGTGATTAAACACCTGTGATTCATGACTAGGAAAGTGTTGCTTAAGTTTTGTGACTATGAAATTGGGTCTAAACCCGATCATCTATTCTGTCTATTCTTGGTTATCTTTGGTTTTAGACCTTGGGAATTTACCTATTAAGTTAGGTCTACCCATGTTCTTGAACCTACGTCTCTATTCTGTCTATTCTTGGTTTTCTTTTGTTTTAGACCTTCGGAATTTACCTATTAAGTTATGTCTACCCATGTTCTTAAACCGACGTCGTTATTCAACCCTTTTTATGCCAGTTAGTATGTCTATCTTTTGCATAGCATCTTTGGTTCATTCCCTATTTTCTACGAACCTAGCTTTATTTATAATCTAGACTGAATCACGATTATATGAACGGTGGGAATGCGGTTTGGGCAAAATACGAAATTTACTAAAAACGTAGTTTAACTTGGAAATTGGCATAAATTGAACATGTATAATGGCATGTTCATAGGAACTCAAATTGGATAAATTTTACATGAATTATAAGATGTGTAATTTGAATCCAGTATTGACGTGTAAATCTAGCATTTACATGAATAGTGAACTAGAGTAATAAGTCTAGAATTAGGATGTTGAATCGGAATTGGATTAGCTAATTTGGCACGGTAAGTATATTGGCATAAATGTGAAATTGGCCATAATTGGGAGTAATTGGCAGGTTTAGCAAAATCATGGTTAGTGACACTTAATTTGGTATAGTCCACATACCAAAAAGCATAAATATGATTTAGAAGAGTAAATGGGCCATAAGAACGAATGTAGACAATTTACATTAAAAGAGTAATTAGGAAATAAGTACATTAGGAATAATTTACTTATAGAATTTGGCCTGAATGAGAAAATATAAATTTAGACAAATTAAAGGTTTATTAACGACATCTCTTTTAATGACACACCAGAAAGTTCTAGGGTGACAGAGAGGATAGTGTCTAGGCTTGGGTTTGGAAAATACAAGTTTCCTGCTCTCCCTGGCTATCCCTAACTGATCTGACGAACGGGATGGTTACTTTCAAAACTTGATTTGAAAATAAATTGAAACGCTTTGAACTTAGAAAACACGAATATGCCTAGCCCGAGGTTAGACTGAGTTGCGATGTAAACCTGCCCGGAACCAACCGGCACATCCAGTAGTCGCAACAATACCTGTCTAATGTGAGTGGTAGCGGCCTTAATTTATTTAGTTAAAGCTAGAACAAGAATGGTAGGGTTAAGTTAACTAAGAAACTTAACCAGTTCAACATGATAACTAGACTGATGGGTGGGGTTAGATTCAGAATGACACTTAACACAGTTAAGCTAGAATGGGAGGGTTAAGTCCATAGGAACACTCAACCAACTTAATACAGTTAAGCTAGAATGGGAGGGTTAAGTCCATAGGAACACTTAACCAACTTAACACAGTTAAGCTAGAATGGGAGTGCAAAGTCCATAGAGACACTTAACCAAACTCAAGGTAGCAAAACGAGACTTGTAGGGGTTAAATAAAGTTAATACACTTAGCCAAATTAATATGTTAACTAGACTAGAGGTTGGGGTTAAGTAAAATCTAATACACTTAGCCAATTTGATATGTTAGTTGGGCTAGACCGTAGGGTTAAGTAAACCTGAACACTTAACCACCAGGTTGTGATAAAGGAATGGGGTTAAGTCTAAAACATGGAGGTATAATACTTAACCATTAATAACATGTTAGTTAAAACAGATGGGCAGGGTTATGTTAAAAAGGAACAATTAACCAATACAGGATTAACGGGTAGGGTTAAGTAATAAGAAATACTTAACCAATATAACTTGGTTTGTGGTAGGGTTAAGTCATCATGAATCACTGATAACACTTAACCAGTTTAACAGGACGAATGAAGAGTGTTAAGTTGGCTCGAATTGACTAATGACACTTAACCAATCCAAATTGACGGGAAAGAGAACTAAGTAGTAAACCTTAGTTAAGAAAACAACGATTCTGGAAACTAAGTGGTAAACCTTAGTTGACAAAACTAAGTAGTAATTCTTAGTATAACACGAGGAGGAGCGAACGTCCGTCTGATTAAAAAGAAGGCTCCAACGAATTGGGTTACGAAGCCCGAGGCTTCGAGGGGATGTGAGGGTACTCTTGGTATCCCTCTGTGAGGCTGCAGATGATCCTCCTGGGCTCACAGAGGTTAAGGTCTGCGTAGAAGAACCAGGGATATGCCTTGGTTGCAATATTTGGCAACCTAAAGACTAGGATGGACCGGCGTGATTCGGGGAGAAAACGGTAGCCCTGTGATAGCAACTCGTCGTCTACCATCCGTCTTGATTCAATCGAGATACGTGAAGCGGAAAGGCGGAGAACTCCAAAAGACCATATACTTGCTATCTAGTTATGGGTGAGGATGGCCATAGGATAGAGGGGCACCAGGGGCCGGCGTATAGTTCTCATTTTACAAGGTGTGCCTTTCATTATTTGAGGGAGGGGTCAAGTGGGACCATAGCCACTGGAATAAAAACAGACCTTAGCATCTGCATCGGCAGATATCTGAAAGCTCCCGATCGAGTTCTGTATTCCTTGATTTGCCCTGTCACAGGACTCAGACCGCACATTACAGGACATGTGCATCTAGACAAGCGATAACGATTCGCGATACATGTGTGGAGAAGTATAGGAACATATACCACTCTAGGTAGTGTATCCTAGACTTGGGGGCATCGTTCGACAGGTAGCATAATCCCTAGTTGGACTAGGTGGCATGAATCCTGAATCCGAGAAGCGTTCAGCAGATAGCGTAAACTCTAGTTAAATCTAGAAAGCACTTGATAGAAAACCCTAGATTTGATCTGGGTAATAAATAATGAATGTATGCTGGAAGGCAATGGAAAATACAGGGATTGGGATAACGTTATCGTTACTAGTTGGGACACTAGATAGGCGGTGCAGAGATAATAGAAATCTGTATAACAAGGAAATAGCGAAGCGGCGAAAGTATTAGAGCATATCCAGTTTATCTTAGCTTAGCATATCTTGTGTTAATCTTGTCAAATCTTGCCAACCCAGTCATCATGGTGTTATCTTGTATTTTATTAATTCGTGTCGTTCTGTTTTCCATGTTCACATGCTAGAAGTTACTGAACTTACTCATGCTTTATGTCCGACTCTGTTTTTCTTTCGTCTTCTTTTCTTCCATCCCCCCCCCCCCCCAGGTAGTAAAGGAGGGAATAGTTTAGCTCAGGTTAAGTTGGACTGCCACTCTTTCTCATCTTGAAGATTTGTCGAAGTTTGCTTGGATTCTCTTTTCAGATGCTATGGCTGGCTCTTGCTAAAATCGGGGAATATAAATGTTGTTTTTATGCTTCTTTATTTTGTAAGACAGATGATAATCTGATGTTGTAAAGAAACAATTGTACAAGCTATTTTATCAATAAAGAAAACTTTAATTTTCCGCTGTTTAATTTCTGTCTATCTTGTAATTTATCTGCATCTTTTACCCTAAATGCTCCACAGAACTTAGTGCATTCCCTTTGTGAGTGACATGGACTTGGGGTGTTACAGATTCCCTTCTCTTGGGTGTATAGCCCAATCAAGATCTTCAGTAATCACCAAAACGATGTGAAGACCTCCGGTCTTCGACCACAGTCTTCATCCTCGACACCACGTCGATTCAGTTATTCAGAATGGGATAAACCCGGTCTTTTTGAATAACTTGCGTATATAATAAACAAGTTATACACAAACACAACATACGCCTCATTCCACTTCAGAATATTCTTTTATTTAAATATTATTACACTTTGGGAAAGGTTCCCATTAATTTTATCAAAGATAAATTCTTTAAATTTATTCTTTAATCTTCCTTTGAATATCAATTCAAACTAGTCGGGATTAGCGAACCACACCGAAATAATCATTTATTTTATTTCCCAATCCCAACCTATTCATCCCATGAAGTAAAACTGGTCATACTTCATCTCTAACACCACGGTGTTATCGGTAAATTCAATTACCATTTCACGTTCAAATCTAATTAAAGATTTAACTATCGCCTGGAGCAAAATTGGTGATACTCCATTCTCGATTATTTCAATCTAGTAAAAATATTCATTAAAACTCCATTCTCGATCATTTCAATCTAATTAAAGATTCATTAAAACCACACTTTGTTTTAATCTTCCCAAAAATCAATATCAATGATTGTTTAACTTGGGAAATCATATCCTGTCTTTAACTGGGTTAAAGAACTATGTCATTTAAAACATGGTTTACTATAGACCCAAAATCACATTCCATTCCAATTCAATTATTGAAACTTCTGGTTACTTTTAAAACCCCTTTAAATCCAATTTATTTATTTAAAAATAAATAAATTATTATTCCAGTTCAAAACTAGTTCATTTCGATAAAAATCTATTTTTATCTTTCCAAATTTGGAATTTTTCATCTCAATTTTTCACAAATCATTTCTTATGATTTTACACCAATTTTACTATTTTTAATAATTATATCAAGGCCCGTACAGTCGATTTCCATCAATGGCCATCGAACTGCATTTACAGCGACCTTTTCCAAATTTTATTTTGACATAATTCCAAATCCAACAATTAGATTTATAATTTCTAATATTCGTTAGAAATCTCATTTCGATACGAACCCAACGGTTCTGGTTTTAGGAGAATCCGACGGTCGGATCTCTCGCAATATCCATTCGAAGAAAATGGTCGAAATTCACGAACTACCGCGACGCGACACGTTCTATTCAGGCCATAATATATATATATATATAATATATATTATATATATTTCATCGATTTCCATTTAAAACGTATTTTATAAATCGTTTTAAATTCGTTTTCAAAACGATTTCAACTTCATATTCAATTTCGAATCAAAATTGAATATTCCACATCATCGATATACAAATGATAATATTTTCAAAACGTTATATTTTGAAATTACTTTCCTTCTATATTCATTATAAAAATGAATAAAATCGATATAAATATTGTTCATGTCAAAATGGTGTCTATCTAATCAACACGGCTTTTATTCAACACATGAATGTTTATTCAATTCAACACATGAATTTATTTCTATTCAACACATGAATTTATTTCTATTCAACACATGAATTTATTTTCTATTCAATACATGAATTTATTTTCTATTCAACACCTGAATTTATTTTCTATTCAACAGATGAATTTAATTTCTATTCAACGCCTGAATTTATTTTCTATTCAACACATGAATTTATTTTCTATTCAACACCTGAATTTATTTTTATAATATTCCTTATTTTCCAAATTGGAATGAGGCCCAATCAATAACCATATAAGGTTAACTATATGGATTTTCAACAACACATGTATATAATAGCAATGATAAATCATCAACCATCATCTAGAGTGCATCACACAACTGCATAAGAATTAAATACAAATAATTAATGTTTACACAGTCTGTCAACCCATCGATTGACATACAACTAAACAATCGGGATTAGTGTACGTCGAATATCATCCCAATACCCGTGTGGGGTTCCACATCAACAAACACAGATTTTTATTTGTGCAGTTGGGCGATGTGTAAAATTTATCGTCCTAATAAATATCAGTCAAATCGGTGTACATAAACAAATCGTTCGATTTGTAAATGAATATATATTTTATTTCAACACATGAATATATATTTTATTTCAACACATGAATATATATTTTATTTCAACACATGAATTTTTATTTTACTTCAACACATGAATTTTTATTTGATTTCACAACACAAGCAATCACACAAGCATACAAGTCGTCCATGGACTGTGGACGACGGGTGTCGGGTGCTCCTTAGCACCGTCTGCATCCTAGTATATATTTCAACTAGAAATCACAATAAAAGTGAGGAGTTCTCACCGATTAGCTAAACCAAACACCACGACTCTTCATATGTAGGAAATCTCGTTGTGCTCATCTTTTGTCACTTTCGTCGCCCACATTCTCTACATATATAAAAATCACATTTTTATATTCTCTACTATATAAAAATCATATTTTTATTTTTCTTTATAAATAAAAATTATATTTTCAATTCGCTGACTTCATATTTTTATAAAAAATCAAATCTTTATCTTCGCTACATGGATATATAAAAATCGGATCTTTATAATTCTAAAAATCAAATCTTTATATTTCTAAAAATAAAAATAAAAATCATATTTTTATATGAGTAAAAATCCTATTTTTATACGATTAAAAATTCGTATCTTTCCTAATTTAAAAATCTCGTCTTAATTAAATTAAAAATCTAACCTTTCCTTTATAAAAATCAGATTTTTATCTATTTAAAAACCACAATTTTATACGAATAAAAATCTCGTCTTTTTCACATAAACAATATCCCATTTTTATGTGATAATTTCAGTTTTAATAACATATAATAAATTTCAGTTTTAATAAATAAAATAAAGAAAGGGAAGGGGAAAACTTACTGTATTTTGATTCGAAGGAGGGGCTTAGCGGGTTTGCTGTCGAACTTCAAAGGGGGGTGCTGCCAAAGATTTATCGGCGGAGGGGGAGGCGGGGCTGACTGTGGCAGTGGTTCCAGAACGGAGGCGGCAGGTTTCTCTAGTGGGTTTGGAGGAGAGAGGGCACGAGAGGAGGGAGAGAAGGCGAGGAGGGGTTGTGCAGTAGGAGGAGGAGAGGTTCTCGGTGGTAGGCGACGACCGTTGGGCCGAGGTCTAGCGCCGCGCAGCAGATCAGAGCAGGGTTCGGAGGGGGGGCATCGGGTTTAATTTTTTTTTATCGTTGACCTGAATGAACGGGAGGGTATTGGGGAGAGATAAAGGGAGTGTGCGGGGAATAATATAATATATATATATTTTTTTATTATATTGTTTTCTTTGAGAAAGTTACTTTTCAATTCGAACTCCAAAACACGTCCAACGACTGTCCCCCTTAGCTAATTACCCCCATTCTGAATATAATGGGATATGTATCGTAAGATGATTTGATCGTTTCGATCGGTTTTCATCAAAATCAAAATATAACTCTATATATTAAATTTGAACACCGGGACCATATATGGACTCTAAAAATTCCCGAAAAGTATTTTCTAACTTCGTATTGACGATACGGTCCTAACAAAACTAATTTCGTCAAATTCTTAGACCGTTTGAAAAATAGCCATTTTCAGTCGATTAAAATCAACTAAAACTGGTCAAACACGTTTTCCTTCGCCACGCTCACATATTGATTCGAAAAAATACGAATTTTGGAATCTAGCAATAATTTGACATCACGGATCCAACAAAAGAGGTTTCGTCGAAAACAGAGGTCATTTGCAAAATTCCTATTTTTAAGGGCCAGAATTCCATAGCGACTATTCTGAATTTTCAACTAGACGTAACTTTTGATTCCCGCTATGAAATTTCAATTTCTCGAATTCGTTAGAAAGATATTCTCAAGTAGATTCTAATATTTTCAGTTTCGCTAAAATCAGGTTTAGTTTGAATCCTGTACATTCATTTGAAATTTGAAATCGAATTTTCGAACTACCGCACCATTTTCAATTCCTTTTATAATTTAGAATAAATATTTACATTCTAACAATGATCTATATAAATATATACATTCTATTTTTATTCATTTTAAATTTCTCGTCGTTATTATTTAAAATAATTCATTTCAAATATTCAAAATTCACTAAAATTGCCAAAATAAAAATTTTAAATTGGCTCAGATTTTCGGGTTATCACAAAAATAATGAAAGTTGAGTTGGTTTGTAAAACAACTTTCAGCTCTGTTCCTTTTCGGGGATGAAAAGATTTTAAGTGGGGGAGATTGTAACAACCCGGAATATCATAACCAATTCAAAATTTTTATTTTGGCAATTTTAATGAATTTTGTATATTTAAAATAATGAATTGTTTTAAATAATAACGACGAGAAATTTATTTCAGAATAGAATTAGAATGCATATATTTATTTGAATCAACATTAGAATTTAAAGTATATATTCTAATTATAAAAGGAATTGGAAATGGCGCGGTAGTTTGAAAATTCGATTTCGATTTACAAATGAATGTAAAGGATTCAAAATAAATCGGATTTTAGTGAAACCAAAAATATTAGGATATATTTGAATATATCTTTCCAATGAATCTGAAAAATCCAAATTTTATAGCGGGAGTAAAAAAGTTATGTCCAGTTGAAAATTCATAATAGTCGCTTTGGAAATAAAGCCCTTAAAATAGCCATTTTAGAAACGACCTCCGTTTTCGACGGAACCACTTTTGTTGGAACCAGAATGTCAAATTATTGCTAGATTTTAAATTCCATGGTTTTTGAAATCAATATGTAAGCGCGGCACATGAAAACGTGTTTTGGCAGTTACTCAATTTGGATCGACCAGAAAATGACAATTTTTCAAACGGTCTCCAAATTTGATGAAATTAGTTTTGTTAGGACCGTATCGTCAAAACATAGCCAGATTAATTTTTTTGGATATTTTGGAGTCCGTATGTGGCCCTGGTAAATTGAAATGTGCGTTCCGAATCAATATATAGATTTATATTTTGATTTTGACGAAAAATGTTCGAAAAAATCGAATTGGATTACGAAACCTACCTATTGTGTTCGAAATGAGGGTATTTGGCTAGGGGTGACAGTCGTTGGGACTTGATTGGAGTTCGAATAAAAACCATCATTTTAGGGTTTTAAAATAATAAAATAAATAAATATACTTAATTGCACTACCCCCTCCCCCCTCCCCCGCAGCTCTCCCTCTTCTCTCACCTCACTAGATCGAAATCTAAATTAGAAGAAACAAAAAACAAAAATTAAAAAAAAACCCGTCGACGTCCAACCCTCCCCTGCGCGTCGCCGCGCGTTGCTCCCCTCTCCACTCGACGGCGATCTCCACAGCCCCCCCGTCTCGATTCTCTCTCCTCTTTCAATTACACCCCATGCCCAAATCCACCACCCCCTGAAGCCCGATGGTCTACCTCCGCCGCCGCCAGCCCTAGGCCCACCGCACCGACCATTCGCCGCCTAGAGCTCCAACGCGCGCACCTTTGCAACTGACACGAGCTTCACCCTCACTGGAAAAACAGTGAGTTTATATTCTTTTTTTAATTTTATTTATTTGTTTTCTATGTAATTAGTTTTAAAATTTTAAAAATAGCTTAGGAGTAAAAAATCCTGAATTATTATTTATATATAGAATTAGAAACTGAATTTTTATTTATGTAGCGGTTTAAAACCTGAATTTTTATATACGAAGAAAATCAAATTTTTATATGTATGAAGAAATGTTAAAGATTAGATTTTTATGATGTTAAAGTTTAGATTTTAAAACAAGTAAAAGATTAGATTTTTAAAGTGATAATGATTATATTTTTAATAATGAAAAGAGTAGATTTTTATCATATGAAAGCAAAGAAAAAAATTAGATCTTTATATATGATGGTGCATTGAAATAAAAATATGATTTTTATATTATAGAGATAATAAAAATATGATTTTTATATTATAGAGATAATAAAAATATGATTTTTATATATAGAGATTATAAAAATATTATTTTTATATCATAGAGAAAATAAAGATGTGATTTTTATATATTCATTAGCGATAGAAAAATGTGATTTTTAACTATGTAGCGTTGTTATAAAAATATAATTTTTTTTAGAAAGATAAAACTATAATTTTTAGCCTATGTATGTTATTTATAGAATAATCATACAAAGAAATAATTATTGATTGGTAAAAAATATAACTTTTAACGTAAGTATACTACATGGATCGACAATCAAAGAATGATGGGTTGGAATCCAAAGGTGAGAACTCCTCACTTTTAATTTAGTTTCTAGTTTAAATATATACTAGGACGTAGACGGTGCTTAGCAGCACCCGACACCCGTCGTCCACAGACTATGAACGACTTATTCGTTTGATTGATTATGTTGTGAAAGTTGATTTTGTGATGTGGAATGGAATAAAAATATTTTATTGCTAAAAATATAATTTTTAACGTGTAAAGGAATAAAATAAATATTCATAGACAAATCGGATGATTTGTTTATGTACATTGATTTGACAGATATTGATTGGGACGATAAATCTTACACATCGCCCAACTGCACAAAGAAAAATCATTATTTGTTGATTGAAATCCCCACACGGTTATTGGGATGAAATTGGACATACACTAATCCCAATATTTAGTTGTATGTCGATTGATTGATTGACAAGCTGTGTAAGCGTTAAATGTTTATATTTGATGCTTATGTAGTGTAGAATGCACTTTGGATGATGGTTGACAGTGTTTGATTGTTGTTGTATACATGTGTGTATGAAATTCACATAATCATTTTATATGGTAATTGACTGTGTCTGTTTCTGGTTCATAAGAAGGAATATTTTATAATAACAATTATTTTAAAATAATGAATATTTTGAAAATAATATTCAGCAAAAGATCAAAATTTGATTTTGAGGTCCGATTTGGGATGGACATGAATATATTTAAATATATGAACCCGTGTTGATTAGATTAACGCCATTTTGACATGAACGATATTTATATCGATTTTATTCATTTTTATAATGAATATTGAAAAGGAATTGATTCCAAAATCTAATGTTTTGAAAATATTATCATTTATATATTAATGATATGGAATATTCAATTTTGATTAAAAATTGAATTTGAAGTTGAAACCGTTTTGAAATTGAATTTAAAACGATTAATAGAATACGTTTTAAATGGAAATCGACAAAAAATATTATTTATATATATATATATATATATATATATATATATAATGGCCTGAATAGAACGCGCTGCGCTGCGACAGTTCGCGAATTTCGATCATTGACTTCGAATGGATATTACGGGAGATTCGACCGTCAGATTCTCCTAAAACTGAAACCCTTGGGTTCATATCGAAAAGAGCTTTCTAATGAATATTAGAGATTTGAAATCTAATGGTTGGATTTATAATTATGTCCAAAACAAATTTGAAAAAGGTCGTTGCACGTGCAGTTTGATGGCCGTTTATGGAAATCGACTGTACAGGCCTTGATAAAATTATTAAAAATATCAAAAATTAGTGTAAAATCATAAGAAATTATTTGGAAAAAATTAGGATGAAAAATTCCATATTTGAAAGGATAAAAATCGAATTATATCGAAATGAACTAATTATAGTCCATTTATTTTTAAATAAATAAATTGGATTTGAAATGGTTTTAGAATTAACCAAAATTTCCAATATATGATTTGGAATGGATTTGAATCGAAATTATCATCGGAATATTTCGATGTTATATTCTATGATTATACAAGCATTGTGGAGGAATTTGGAAGATATATATATATATATATATATATATATATATATATATCGTTATTCCAATATGATGTTTGTTGAGTTCAGAATTTGATATTGAATATAAGCCGATATATTTCGTATTCAGAGTGTTGTATTTAATATCAAATGGGATTTTGGGTTTGTCGTGAATGGTGTCCATAGTAACACTGTTCTTGAACCCCATGTGAAGAGAATTGATCTTTTAATTAAGATTGTTAGAGTTTCCAATTATATTTAATAATTGGAATAAAATGGAATGTGAATTAGGTTTATCGTGAACTATATTTTCAGCGACATTCGTTCTTTAACCCGATTTACAGTGAAATGGTATTTGGAATTTATAAATCTTTTGTTAAGATTTAAAGGAGATTTTCCAAAATAAAGTTTTCCAATTTAATATATTAAACTGGAATTGAATGGAATTCGATTTGATAATCATCAAAGTAAGCTTCTGTAGAAGAAGACTGTTGATATATATGGAATTTAAAAGGCCTTGTATTTATTCCATTTATATTATCAGTTGGATATGGAAGTTTATATCGATTATATATATCGATTTGTTTTCCATGAAGATTCCATTGTTAACGGAATGTGATTTTGGGTTGTCGTGAGTGGTAACTTTAATAATACTGTTCTTAGATCCGACGGAGTTAAGAAAATC
Organism: Allium sativum; assembly: GCA_030737875.1. Classification (NCBI taxonomy): domain Eukaryota; kingdom Viridiplantae; phylum Streptophyta; class Magnoliopsida; order Asparagales; family Amaryllidaceae; genus Allium; species Allium sativum. The sequence goes on from CM060909.1 coordinate 587,656,176, forward strand.
GTAAACTAACTTGAGATAAGTTAAGTTGAATGGTTTCTTGGGTATTAATCTGATGTTGGTTTCGGCCTTCGGGGTTACTACTTAGGGAATTGTTCACTTGCTCATTTACGGTTAATGTAACAACCCGAATTTTAACAACATGTTAAGATCATAAATCAAGGCAGAATTAAATTTTAAGATTAGAATCAAGGGAAATGGGTTGGGCCAATATCTCCTCTCGAAATTCTGCTTGAAAACGAGTCCGAGTTTGCGAGAATCGGAGTCCGTATGAGGGAGATATGACCCTCCGAAGTTCCAGAAATATTCAGTGTTCAAAACAGCTCGAATTCGAATTCAAAATTCGAACCCAGGTCGACTGGGGAGTCGACTGGGCAGTCGACACCCCCAGGACCAGGTCGACTGCGCAGTCGACTTGGGTGTCGACCTGGTCCCCAAGCCCATTTTTGGGCCAGTATTCGTTTTGATGTGTCTAGTCCGATTTCTGTCCAGATTCATCTGCCTAAACCTATTTAAACAGCCCCAAACCTAGCCTTCTCTACACACAATTCTATTCTGCTTCTACTCTGCCTCTGTTCTAAATAAAAATAAAAATGGCGTCGCTACTCTGCTGGAATCAAAACCAGAAGCTAATCAACATCAACCTAAGCTGTCATACACAATTCAAATCAAAGACCAATGCTTCTACAACAAATTCAAGAGAATAGATCAATGACACTGCAACTTTCTACGGCGAATTCACTTCTTAATTCATTAGCCACGATCTGTAAGTTCTAGTTATTTTCCGATTTAAATATTTGATTATAATGTGGCATTGAATTAAAGTGAAATTGGATCTAAGTATGTTTATCGATCCAGATCTATTTCTGTTGTTTCTTGAATCTTGAGTTTTTGACTTGTCTATCTTTATTCTCATGACAAGTTCATAATCTATTCAGCTTGTTGTAAATTAGTTTTCTCGATTCATGTTAATATTATTATCAAATTGTAATCTTCATGCCTGTGATGATGTTTTTCCCTCTGATCTTGCTTTTACTACGAATTATACCTTTCCCTATTTATTTTCTTTTGATGAACCTTGGTCAATTTCGGACCTTGGCCTAAAATCGCGATTTGCATACGAGATGTATACGGGGGAATTATGGGATTATTGCCTATATGAATATGTTGGAATTATTGGCAACATGAAATTGGAAATTATCACTGTAACTGCAAGTTTGGGGCTTGATCTGTAAATTTTGGTATAATCTTGTTATGGGGAAATTTGCATAAATAATATATACAAGGAATTTGGCATTAATAGGATCTATGTAAAAAGGCATGAAACTTGGTATATATCTAAATTGGCTAGGATTGGACACATATAAATTGATATATGTAATTTTGACGTGGATCGTGACATATGTAAAAAGTTAGAACTTGTTATAGGTAAATTGGTGTAAACATGGAATACATGTAGTTTGATGTGGAACTTGAACATATGTAAATTGGCTAGAATTGGGCATATGTATATCGACATGAAAAGTTAGAACTTGGGCATATATATTAATATGTAAAGTTGGATTTTGGGTAGTTGGCTTGTATTGTAAATAAAAAGGCTATAACTTGGCATAACTTTATAGCAAATTTTAGTAATACTTTGGGAACACGTTTTGTGGCAAAAACGTGAGTTATGAACTTGATAATAGGCATAAGTTGAAAACTAGAAACTTGACATGAAACTTGCTTAGAAATTTGAACATTTTTATAACTTGAACATGGACATGACATTTAGAATGAACTAGAAAATGGCCAACTCGAGGTTGGGTTGAGTTTGCAGTGTAATTCTGCCCGGAACCGCCCGGCAAATCCATTTAAAGCAAAAAATAGGATCCAATGTGGGTAGTTGGTCATATCGCACTTGAAAACCCGAGGTCAGACTGAGTTGTGGTGTAATTCTGCCCGGAACCGCCCGACATATCCAGTGACCACAACAACAGGTCTGATGTGAGAGGTTGGGGTGCATAAATGAATTAATGACTTGATAGGGTTAAGTCACGAACTTGAACGACCATACATAACCAAACTTGACATGCTAGACTGACAGGGTTAAGTCATGAATCTGAAAGAATATACTTAACCAATTTGACACGATGGTTTGATAGGGTTAAGTCATGAACCGCTTGAATATACTTAACCAATTTGACACGATGGTTTGATAGGGTTAAGTCATGAACCGCTTGAATATACTTAACCAATTTGACACGATGACTTGATAGGGTTAAGTCACGAACCGCTTGAATATACTTAACCAATTTGACACAATGACTTGATTGGGTTAAGTCATGAACCGCTTGAATATAATTAACCAATTTGACACGAGGACTTGATAGGGTTAAGTCATGAACCGCTTGAATATACTTAACCAATTTGACACAATGTTTTGGTAGGGTTAAATCACGAACCGCTTGAACATACTTAACCAACATGACACATGATTCGTAGGGCTAAGTCATGAACTTGAACGACAACACTTAGCCAATTTGACATGACACGTGGACGGGTTAAGTCACGAACTTGAATGACCACACTTAACCAACTTGACATGCTAGACTGATGGGGTTAAGTCTCGAATTTAAATTACAACACTTAACCTGCTGGACGGAAACCCTAGTTACGCGGTCCTTTTCAGCAGTAACCCACTAGATGTATCATGGTGCCCTAGAACTAGGCACGGTGGGGCACAATTACTGGGCTGATTTTAAGCGACCAGAACGACGGCTGAGTTCGTGCGCCATTGTAGGTTCAGGCGGACTACGGTCGTGCACGTAGTCCGGAGTTGAAAAAGCAGACATTGGGCACCAGTAGGTTTACACTGTGCGTGCTTGATTCGTGTCGGTGGTTGGCACCCTAGGGCTTGATACACCCTATGGTGGACCTAGCACAGGTGACTACATTCGTGATAGGGCCGTATGACACAGACACATGAACGAGATAGGACTTATAGGGAGCCGATCGATTAATAGATCGTTTCGTGAGACCAAGTAATGGATCATTTCATGACATTGGGCAAGGGATCATTTAATAGTCAACACATGTCACGAGTTGGGATACTAGTACGGTTGGTGCAGTGCAAATAGATATCATAGAAATATTTTAATGGTAAAGTAGGGAGATCTTGCGATACTTGATAGAAATCTTGCGAAATTATACTTAGTTTATCTTGAAGGGAAACCTGGCGATGTTATACTTGACAAAAACCATATGAGGTTATTCTTAGTTATCTTTCCTGTAGCTTATCTTGTCAACATGCTTATGTTTACTTTCAGTTTATTCATGCCATGTTAATTTTAGCTGTTTTAATGCTGAATGTCACTAGGACTTACTCAGTCTTTATGAGTAACCCGTTTTGTTTCGCCTCTTTTTCCTCCGTTTCCCCCCTAGGTTCGTAGGGTGGGAATACAGCTTAGTTCGGATCTTACCAAGCTCCAAAGCTCTTTCATGTACGGCTTGGATTTCTCTTGGCTATGGCTTGCTTTGCTTTATTGGGGAATGATTTATAACTATGGTTTTATGCTTCTTTACTATTGCAAGACAGATTTCGATGTAATTGACTTAATAACATTTTGATCTAAAAGGCTTTAGACCTTACTAGATTTTAAATCAATGAAATTTGGGTTTTCCTTCCGCTGTTTTATTTATGTTCTATCTTGTAATATTTCTGTGTATGTTTATCTTGATAATACTCCACCAAAGCTAGTGCATTCCCTTTGTGAGTGACCCTAGCGGAGGTGGGGTGTTACATTTGGTATTAGAGCAGAAGGTTACCAGACTGGGCAAGAGCTTTAAAAAAAAAACTTCTGAAACTATTTTCGAAACGTTTACAAAGAAGCATTTTTCTAGTGAAAAGTTTTCTTTTACGAAAGCCATGTTTCCCAAAGCCATATGCCCTATCTTTTGATTCTCCCCTTGAGTCTCTTCTCTCTTTCTTTTTCACCATAGTTTGTAGGCATACAACACATGTCGGAGGGCAAAGTAGTGCCCAACCTCCATCTGTAGCCACAGTAGTTCCATCTGCGACTAATCTTATTTCAAGATTTGTAGGGTTGCCATGCGATGGAGGTAGCTTTCGAGAAATTTGTCAACAAGCTATACAAGGATAGTAAGAACGAGGATAAAGAACACAAGCCTAAGGATGAGAAACTTATTGATAAGGCGTAATCCACGAAGGAGGAAAAGGTGAAAGGGAAGAGGTCAAAGTAAAAGAATAATAAAACCCATGACAAGAAAGAACATCGTTGGTATGCTAAAAAGGGACATGTAGTTAAGTATCATAGGACAAGGACAATGGCAAAGAACAAGATCGTCGAGAGGGAAATTGTATGCTCTCACTAATAGCATACCTAAGAGAGGTGGTAATGTTTCTATTAAAAGTTTAGCTTCTCTTTTCTTTCATACCATGGGCACTTTGTTTTTATACATCGCATCCTTTTAATTCTGCCTCGATAGTTGAGTCTCTGCACCTTAGTACTAGAGGAGTAGAGGATCCCATTTTTGTCTCAAATTCTATTAGGGAATCGGCTCACGTATTCATGATTTGTTTGGATTTGAGAATGTCTATGCTAAGTGTTGAGTTTAGAAGTAATGCTTATGTTTATGTTTTGGGCTATGGGTTGATTCTAGCTATGGAGTAGTTATCCAGTTAGGGTGACATTCTCGGTTTTGAAAAGAGGGTAGTTAGACTCTTGACTTGCCACGGTAATACCCTCGAAGTCGCGTGTAACCTTTAAGGTTCTATCATGATTAGTTACCTAGAATATCTTGATACATTTATTGATCCGCTCGAGTAGTGTTCACCACTAAGGCGGATGGTTCATTTCACTTATGCATGAGTTGTAGAAAGTCACCTTAGTAAGTACATTTGGCAACATGGTTGACATTTGTTATTTTCAAGAGATAGTTCTTCTGCGTGGAATACCTTCTAGTAAGTGAACGAGATCCAAGATTCACTAGTGAATTTTGGAGAGCTTGCATGAAACCATGAGTACGTAGTTAAGTTTGAGCTGAGTATACTAGAAGGAGGATAAGTGAAAGTGGAACGAGAGGCAACAGTGAAATGAGTTCCAACTCATATTTTGGAAACAAGAATTAAGAATCTGTGAAGTTAAAGACGGTCAAAGCACAACGGAGTTAAGCTCAAGGAAACGCGACTTAGAATATTGAAGACTAGATACGTGCATCGTATCTCTTTTTAAGAGTATATCCTTGGTCCCTCTTTTCCTGTAGAGCTTACTTGCATGTTATCTTTTTCCTCTCGGTCCTATTCTCAATCAAATTTCTGTTGCAAACCCCATAGGGAGTATGACTCATCTGTTAGTAATACATTTTTGGGCTTGAGGGTGTCCGTTGGGTTGACTAAACTCTTTGGGTTTTATAGGATATAGGTTGGTTTTAGGAAGGGATTCCCTTGTGACCTAAAGGGAGTCCATCATGCTTAGTTTCCTCGAAACGTATATTGGTTTGATTCTTTGGGTGTCAGCCTGATGTTGATTTCGGTCTCCGGGGCTGGTGCTTAGGGAGTTCTTCTCCTGATCAGCATATATGTGACATATATTTCCAGTTTTGACATGGCCTAATGGGCACAAGGTTTTTACTTGCTTCTGTCATTCGGCTATACCTTTAGGTAGGAACAATTGGGTGTAAACATGTGTTTGAGACATGTTATGATTGATGGTTGCAAGTGGCTGCAAGTGGTTGCTAGTGGTTGCTCGTGGATGCATTTACACATTAGGCACTAGATCGACTCAGTCACCTTTCCATATTGCATATGCATGAGTGTTTATACTTGTTTATGGATGAGTTTGAATGCGTTATCATGTGAATGTTGCATATGGATGAATGGTTGTGCACACATATAGTGTTTACGTGACTAGGATTATTTGCATACGTATGGATTCATGACACTAAACATATTTTGCATTAGAAAGATCAATCAGGCCTGATCATTTGCATTAGACAAGGAACATATACACACACTTTCTGCATATGTTCATACAACATTAGAAATCTATTAAGGACAATGTATGCTTGTGATTGATGATTGAGTAGATGGATGATTGGATCGTAGGACACATTCTCCTTAACTTGAAGATTTCGGGGACGAAATCCTTTAAGGAGGGGAGAATGTAACAACCCGAATTTTAACAACATGTTAAGATCATAAATCAAGGCAGAATTAAATTTTAAGATCAGAATCAAGGGAAACGGGTTGCTCCATTACGTCCGTCTCGAAATTCTACTTGGAAACGAGTCCGAGTTTTGTGAGAATCGGAGTCCATATGAGGGAGATATGACCTTCCGAAGTTCTAGAAATATTCAGGGTTCAAAACAGCTCGAATTCGAATTCAAAATTCGAACCCAGGTCAACTGGGGAGTCGACTGGGCAGTCGACACCCCCAGGACCAGGTCGACTGCGCAGTCGACTTGGGTGTCGACCTGGTCCCCAAGCCCATTTTTGGGCCAGTATTCGTTCTGATGTATCTAGTCCGATTTCTGTCTAGATTCATCTGCCTAAACCTATTTAAACAGCCCCAAACCTAGCCTTCTCTACACACAATTCTATTCTGCTTCTACTCTGCCTCTGTTCTAAATAAAAATAAAAATGGCATCGCTACTCTGCTGGAATCAAAACTAGAAGCTAATCAACATCAACCTAAGCTTTCATACACAATTCAAATCAAAGACCATTGATTCTACAACAAATTCAAGAGAATAGATCAATGACACTGCAACTTTCTACGACGAATTCACTTCTTAATTCATTAGCCACGATCTGTAAGTTCTAGTTATTTTCCGATTTAAATATTTGATTATAATATGGCATTGAATTAAAGTGAAATTGGATCTAAGTATGTTTATCGATCCAGATCTATTTCTGTTGTTTCTTGAATCTTGAGTTTTTGACTTGTCTATCTTTATTCTCATGACAAGTTCATAATCTATTCATCCTGTTGTAAATTAGTTTTCTCGATTCATGTTAATATTAGTATCAAATTGTAATCTTCATGCCTGTGATGATGTTTTTCCCTCTGATCTTGCTTTTACTACGAATTCTACCTTTCCCCTATTTATTTTCTTTTGATGAACCTTGGTCAATTTCGGACCTTGGCCTAAAATCGCGATTTGCATACGAGATGTATACGGGGGAATTGTGGGATTATTGCCTATATGAATATGTTGGAATTATTGGCAACATGAAATTGGAAATTATCACTGTAACTGAAAGTTTGGGCTTGATCTGTAAATTTTGGTATAATCTTGTTATGGGGAAATTTGCATAAATAATATATACAAGGAATTTAGCATTAATAGGATCTTTGTAAAAAGGCATGAAACTTGGTATATATATAATTGGCTAGGATTGGACACATATAAATTGATATATGTAATTTTGACGTGGATCGTGACATATGTAAAAAGCTAGAACTTGTTATAGGTAAATTTGTGTAAACATGGAATACATGCAGTTTGATGTGGAACTTGAACATATGAAAATTGGCTAGAAATCGGCATATGTATATCGACATGAAAAGTTAGAACTTGGGCATATATATTAATATGTAAAGTTGGGTTTTAGGTAGTTGGCATGTATTGTAAATAAAAAGGCTATAACTTGGCATAACTTTATAGCAAATTTTAGTAATACTTTGGGAACACGTTTTGGGGCAAAAACGTGAGTTATGAACTTGATAATATGCATAAGTTGAAAACTAGAAACTTGACATGAAACTTGCTTAGAGATTTGAACATTTTTATAACTTGAACATGGACATGACATTTAGAATGAACTAGAAAATGGCCAACTCGAGGTTGGGTTGAGTATGCAGTGTAATTCTGCCCGGAACCGCCTGGCAAATCCAGTTACTGCAAACAATAGGATCCAATGTGGGTAGTTGGTCATATCGCACTTGAAAACCCGAGGTCAGATTGAGTTGTGGTGTAATTCTGCCCGGAACCTCCCGGCATATCCAGTGACCATAACAACAGGTCTGATGTGAGAGGTTGGGGTGCATAAATGAATTAATGACTTGATAGGGTTAAGTCACGAAGTTGAACGACCATACTTAACCAAACTTGACACGCTAGACTGACAGGGTTAAGTCATGAATCTGAAAGAATATACTTAACCAATTTGACACGATGGTTTGATAGGGTTAATTCATGAACCGCTTGAATATACTTAACCAATTTGACACGATGGTTTGATAGGGTTAAGTCATGAACCTCTTGAATATACTTAACCAATTTGACACGATGACTTGATAGGGTTAAGTCACAAACCACTTGAATATACTTAACCAATTTGACACGATGACTTGATAGTGTTAAGTCATGAACCGCTTGAATATACTTAACCAATTTGACACGAGGACTTGATAGGGTTAAGTCACGAACCGCTTGAATATACTTAACCAATTTGACACGATGGTTTGGTAGGGTTAAATCACGAACCGCTTGAACATACTTAACCAACTTGACACATGATTCGTGGGGCTAAGTCATGAACTTGAACGACAACACTTAGCCAATTTGACATGACACGTAGACGGGTTAAGTCACGAACTTGAATGACCACACTTAACAAACTTGACATGCTAGACTGATGGGGTTAAGTCTCGAATTTAAATGACAACACTTAACCTCCTGGATGGAAACCATAGTTACGTGTTCCTTTTCAGCAGTAACCCACTAGATGTATCATGGTACCCTGGAACTAGGCAGGGTGGGGCAGGATTACTGGGCTGATTGTAAGCGACCAGAACGACGGCTGAGTTGGTGCACCATTGTAGGTTCAGGCGGACTATGGTCGTGCACGTAGTCTGGAGTTGAAAAAGAAGGCATTGGGCACCAGTAGGTTTACACTGTGCGTGCTTGATTCGTGTCGGTTGTTGGCACCCTAGGGCTTGATACACCCTATGGTGGACCTAGCACAGGTGACTACATTAATGATAGGGTCGTATGACACAGACACATGAACGAGATAGGACTTGTAGGGAGCCGATCAATAAATAGATCGTTTCGTGAGACCAAGTAATGGATCATTTCATGACATTGGGCAAGGGATCATTTAATAGTCAACACATGACACGAGTTGGGATACTAGTACGGTTGGTGCATAGCAAATAGATATCATAGAAATATTTTAATGGTAAAGTAGAGAGATCTTGCGATGCTTGATAGAAATCTTGCGAAATTATACTTAGTTTATCTTGAATGGAAACCTGGCGATGTTATACTTGACAAAAACCATATGAGGTTATTCTTAGTTATCTTTCCTGTAGCTTATCTTGTCATCATGCTTATGTTTACTTTCAGTTTATTCATGCCATGTTATCTTTACCTATTTTTATGTTGAAAGTCACTAGGACTTACTCAGTCTTTATGACTGACCCGTTTTGTTTCGCCTCTTTTTCCTCCGTTTCCCCCTAGGTTCGCAGGGTGGGAATACAACTTAGTTCGGATCTTACCAAGCTCCAAAGCTCTTTCATGTACGGCTTGGATTTCTCTTGGCTATGGCTTGCTTTGCTTTATTGGGGAATGATTTATAACTATGGTTTTATGCTTCTTTACTATTGCAAGACAGATTTCGATGTAATTGACTTAATAGCATTTTGATCTAAAAGGCTTTAGACCTTACCAGATTTTAAAGCAATGAAATTTGGGTTTTCCTCTGTTGTTTTATTTATGTTCTGTCTTGTAATATTTCCGTGTATGTTTATCTAGATAATACTCCACCAAAGCTAGTGCATTCCCTTTGTGAGTGACCCTAGCGGAGGTGGGGTGTTACATTTGGTATCAGAACAGAAGGTTACCAGACTGGGCAAGAGCTTTAAAAAAAACTTCTGAAACTATTTTCAAAACGTTTACAAAGAAGCATTTTTCTAGAGAAAAGTTTTCTTTTACAAAAGGCATGTTCCCCAAAGCCATATGCACTATCTTTTGATTCTCTCCTTGAGCCTCTTCTCTCTTTCTTTTTCACCATAATTTGTAGGCATACAACACATGTCGGAGGGCAAAGTAGTGCCCAACCTCCATCTGTAGCCGCATTAGTTCCATCTGCGACTAATCTTATTTCAAGCTTTGTAGGGTTGCCGTGCGATGGAGGTAGCTTTCGAGAAATTTGTCAACAAGCTATACAAGGATAGTAAGAACGAGGATAAAGAACACAAACCTAAGGATGAGAAACTTGTTGATAAGGCGTAATCCACGAAGGAGGAAAAGGTGAAAGGGAAGAGGTCAAAGTAAAAGAATAATAAAACCCATGACAAGAAAGAACATCGTTGGTATGGTAAAAAGGGACATGTAGTTAAGTATCATAGGACAAGGACAAGGGCAAAGAACAAGATCGTCGAGAGGGAAATTGTATGCTCTCACTACTAGCATACCTAAGAAAGGTGGTAACGTTTCTGTTAAAAGTTTAGCTTCTCTTTTCTATCATACCATAGGAACTTTGTTTTTATGCATCGCATCCTTTTAATTCTGCCTCGATAGTTGAGTCTCTGCACCTTAGTACTAGCGTAGTAGAGGATCCCATTTTTGTCTCAAATCATGTTGGGGAATCGGCTCATGTATTCATGATTTATTTGGATTTGAGAATGTCTATGCTAAGTGTTGAGTTTAGAAGTAATGCTTATGTTTATGTTTTTGGCTATGGGTTGATTCTAGCGATGGAGTAGTTATCCAGTAATGGTGACATTCTCGGTTTTGAAAAGAGGGTAGTTAGACTCTTGACTTGCCACGGTAATACCCTCGAAGTCGCGTGTAACCTTTAGGGTTCTCTCATGATTAGTTACCTAGAATCTCTTGATACATTTATTCATACGCTCGAGTAGTGTTCACCACTAAGGCGGATGGTTCATTTCACTTATGCATGAGTTGTAGAAAGTCACCTTAGTAAGTACATTTGGCAACATGGTTGATAGTTTTTACTTTCAAGAGATAGTTCTTCTGCATGGAATACCTCCTAGTAAGTGAACGACATCCAAGATTCACTAGTGAATTTTGGATAGCTTGCATGAAACCATGAGTACGTAGTTAAGTTTGAGCCGAGTATACTAGAAGGAGGATAAGTGAAAGTGGAACGAGAGGCAACAGTGAAATGAGTTCCAACTCATATTTTGGAAATAAGAATTAAGAATCTGTGAAGTTAAAGATGGTCAAAGCACAATGGAGTTAATCTCAAGGAAACGGGACTTAGAAGATTGAAGACTAGATACGTGCATCGTATCTCTTTTTAAGAGTATATCCTTGGTCCCTCTTTTCCGGGAGAGCTTACTTGAATGTTATATTTTTCCTCTCGGTCCTATTCTCAATCAAATTTCTGTTGCAAACCCCATAGGGAGTATGACTCATCTATTAGTAATACATTTTGGGGCTTGAGGGTGTCCGTTGTGTTGGCTAAACTCTTTGGGTTTTATAGGATACAGGTTGGTTTTAGGAAGGGATTCCCTTGTGACCTAAAAGGAGTCCATCATGCTTAGTTTCCTCGAAATGTATATTGGTTTGATTCTTTGGGTGTCAGCTTCATGTTGATTTCGGTCTCCGAGGCTGGTGCTTAGGGAGTTCTTCTCCTGATCAGTATATATGTGACATATATTTCCAGTTTTGACATGGCCTACTGGGCACAAGGTGTTTACTTGCTTCTGTCATTCTGCTATACCTTTAGGTTGGAACAATTGGGTGTAAAAATGTGTTTGAGACACGTTATGATTTATGGTTGCAAGTGGCTGCAAGTGGTTGCTCGTGGATGCATTTACACATTAGGCACTAGATCGGCTCAGTCACCTTTCCATATTGCATATGCATGAGTGTTTATACTTGTTTATGGATGAGTTTGAATGTGTTATCATGTGAATGTTGCATATGGATGAATGGTTGTGCACACATATAGTGTTTACGTGACTAGGATTATTTGCATACATATGGATTCATGACACTAAACATATTTTGCATTAGAAAGATCAATCAGGCCTAATCATTTGCATTAGACAAGGAACATATACATACACTTTCTGCATATGTTCATACAGCATTAGAAATCTATTAAGGACGATGGATGCCTGCGATTGATGATTGAGTAGACGGATGATTGGATGGTAGGACACATGCTCCTTAACTTGAAGATTTCGGGGACGAAATCCTTTAATGAGGGGAGAATGTAACAACCCAAATTTTAACAACATGTTAAGATCATAAATCAAGACAGAATTAAATTTTAAGATCAAAATCAAGGGAAACGAGTTGCGCCATTACGTTCGTCTCGAAATTCTGCTTGGAAATGAGTCCGAGTTTGCAAGAATCGGAGTCCATATGAGGGAGATTTGACCCTCCGAAGTTCCAGAAATATTCAGGGTTCAAAACAGCTCGAATTCGAATTCAAAATTCGAACCCAGGTCGACTGGGGAGTCGACTGGGCAGTCGACACCCCCAGGACCAAGTCGACTGCGCAGTGGACTTGGGTGTCGACCTGGTCCCCAAGCCCATTTTGGGCCAGTATTCGTTCTGATGTATCTAGTCCGATTTCTGTCAAGATTCATCTGCCTAATTTGGTTTAACCATAATTTGGTTTGTACCGAAATCCAAAGGAAGATTAAACAATAAATTTAAATAATTTATCTTTGATAAAATTAATGGGAACCATTCCCAAAGTATAAGAATATTTGAATAAAGGAATATTCTGGATTGGAATGAGGTGTATGTTGTGTTTTTATAGCACTTGTTTATTATATACGCGAGTTATTCGGAAAGACCAGGTTTATCCCATTTTGAATAACTGATTCGATGATGTATCGAGGATGAAGACGGCAGTTGAAGATCGAAGTTCTTTACATCGTTCAGATGATTACTGATGTCTTGATTGGGCTGTGCACCCAAGACGAGGTAATAGTGGTGATCGTCCAGACGTACTTGGAGATCGACAGTTAGGCGAGGGCCTCTCCCCTGTATTGGACATATGGGGAAGGAATAAGGTGCCTCCACTTTTGTTCAGACCCAGAACGAACTTGTAAATTGATATGTGTGACATCGGGTTTCATTCTGTTTGATTGATAGACGTCGGTTGCATGGCGTGAATTGCCTGCGTGGCATGCTGGGATGTAAATGATCAAGGCTTTTGTTGAAAAACATATTCTTGTGGTCGATGATCAAAGCACGACTTTAATATAGCGTAGCTTTGTGTAGCATTAATTCGCGATCCTTACACCCTGGTGTGAACCAGAAATGGGAGAGGACATCAAGGAGGGCATGCGTTTCCTTCTAGCTAGGAGTGGTATCAGCGTCTTACAAGCCCTGACGTTTCACTTATGTGGATGATGGATAGCGAGGCACATCGGTTATATCGGTCATTCCGGGGCCGATAGTTTGGTTGGGATATGACCAGTTGACGCCCCATAGGGCGGGGAAACGTAGTGTTCAGGCATTTTAATCCACATCGAGTGGACCGGCCCTGATGATCCAAGGTGTAGTTACGGCTGTATCCTGAGGGGTGGGCTAGACCGTCTCGAATTCGGTAAGGACTATCCCTTGCTTTGGTTCACAGTTGGAAATCCAACTTCTAATACGACATTTTATGGTTTGGTTTGTAGGCCTAGTATGACGACATAGTGGGATAGGGCACTCGTGCCGTCTATGATTGATACTTATGATTAAAATAGTTTTGATACTATACACTTATAGTAGTAATAAAAGATGAAATTTCAAGTACGAAGCATTTATGGATACTATAAGGTAAAAAGTCTAGCCTCCGGCTTGCGTTGCATTACGTGATGGGACCTGAGTCTTATAATGTCTTCACCGTTCTTTATTTTGCATTGCGCCGTATGTTTTATGCACTGGTATTCTTAGGAGGAAACCCGTTTCGTGTTATACGGCGTGGTCGCTGGATTTACCTTACTTTAAAACCAAGATAATAACTATTTTAGTTCTCACACCAGTCACTTGACTGACCTAAAGTATTTTTTTAACCTAAACTTTAGTGCCCCTATTTTCCTCATGGGCAGCTAGTAGTTTTGGTTTTGCAGATTTGTATTCACAAGGTCTTGATTTACTGCTAAAGCGATATTCAGAAAGCTCTAGGTCCATGTATTAATTTCAGTTGTGTTTTCTATTGTTTTCCGCTGCTATGTATTTAAATGTAATTTAAATCTCTGATATTTTTCGAATGTATATTATTTATTCATACTCTATATATTCTTTTATTCTGATGAAATTATTGCAATAAGCAATGAAATGTTCTTCTGTTTGTGTTCTGATTTGTCTTCTCCTCAATGCAATCCGTTCTTCCTCTTCTCCTCGGAGACCAGGAAAGATTCGGGTTCTTACAGTGGTATCAGAGCTTTTGTTTACAGAGCTCGGAGAACAAGACACGTTAGAACCAAACGAAAGAATTCATCAAAGATTGGATTAGTAACATCAATGAGAATGACTCATTAGAGATAGGGTCAGTAGTATCCTAAAATGAGTGTGAAGAGTGATATTTTTAAAATGAAAATGAATTTTGTTTTGAAAATTTAAATATGTTTATACATATTTAAATAATTATTTTAAATCGATTTGGACTATCGGGTATATAGAGATTTTAATATACGTCTGACCCACGTGTATTTGAAGAATCTAATATAGTGGATGGATATAGAATCACATTCTAGCCGCACGGAGATTGTTCTGATGATCGCTATAGCATCATCAGCATTTATGTTCGAGTTTCGAAAGTGGGATTTCTATATATTTCCAATTGACTGGTGTGAGAACCAAAACTAGATAGGGTTATTATTGTAAATTGGCATCAAAAATATGATTTTCCATATACATGTCAAAATTATGAATTTGAAACTTTAATTCACTAATTGATTAATGGTTGTGTTGTATGATTATTTGTTATTTAATAAAACCATTAAGTGAAAGAACGGTACATATAACCAAATTTATCAAATATTGAACTGTATTGAAAATTTATCGCATTTGCATACATGTACATGCATATATACATTGAACAGGTCATAGCATGGAAGCTAAGAAGAGGAACAAAATTGTTTTCCCGACAAATAGGTACATGTTTATTGTATTTCTTGGGGTTTTTGATGATTTTATGAGCTGATTGGCTAGCCGCTTGGCTGCTTCTTTTTCTTTTTGATTGGAGAGGCCTGTGTGGCGGTTTGGGGATTTTCCTGGTGCTCCCGTGCAAAGGAGGTTATGGCGAAATTTTTTGAAACTTTAGGGTGTTAGCCAAATTTTTAAAAGGTTCTTAGAAACTGAAAAGTTGAAGAACTTAAGCCATAATTAAAATTATGAAAGTCGAGTTGGTTTGTAAAACAATTTTCAGCTCCGTTCCTATTTGGGGAAGAAAAGATTTTTAAGTGGGAGAGATTGTAACAACCCGGAAAATCCGAACTAATTTAAAAAATTTATTTTGGAAATTTTAATGAATTGTGAATATTTAAAATGAATTATTTTAAATAATAACGTCGAGAAATTTATTTTGGAACAGAATTAGAATGTATATTAATTTGAATCGACGTTAGAATATAAAGTATATATTTTAATTATAAAAGGAACTGGAAATGGCACAGTAGTTTGAAAATTAAATTTCAAATTTCAAATGAATGTACATGATTCAAAATAAACCGGATTTTAGTGAAACCAAAAATATTAGAATTTATTTGAAAATATCCTTCCAACGAATCTGAAAAATCCAAATTTCGTAGCTGGAGTAAATAGTTAAGTCCAGTTGAAAATTTCGAATAGTCGCTATGGACATAAAGCCCTAAAAATAGCCATTTTGCAAACGACCTCCGTTTTCGATGAAACCACTTTTGTTGGAACCAGAATGTCAAATTATTGCTAGATTTCAAATTCGATGATTTTTGAAATCAATATGTAAGCGCGGCACAAGACAACGTGTTTTGGCAGTTTTATTCAATTTGGATCGACCAGAAAATGGCCATTTCTCAAACGGTCACCAAATTTGATGAAAATAGTTTTGTTAGGACCGTATCGTGTTCGAAATGAGGGTATTTGGCTAGGGGCGACACTCGTTGGGACTTGATTGGAGTTCGAATAAAAACCAACATTTTAGGGTTTTAAGATAATAAAATAAATAAATAAATTTATTTACACTACCCCCTACACCTTTCCCTCTTTTCTCACCTCACCAGATCGAAATCAAAATTAGAAGAAAAAAACCGCCGGTGTCCACCCCCCCCCCCCCACCCCTGCGCACCGCCGCGCGTTGCTCCCCCCTCTCCCCACTCGACGACAATCTCCACCGCCCCCCTGTCTCAATTCTCTCTCCTCTTTCACTTAGACCCCGCGCCCAAATCGACCACCCCCTTAAGCCCGATGCTCCACCCCCGCCACCGCCAGCCATAGGCCCACCGCTCCGACCATTCACCGCGTGCAGCTCCAACGCGCACCCCCCGCGACTGACGCGAGCTTCACCCTCATTGGAAAAACAACGGTGAGTTTGTACTATTTTTTTTATTTTTTATTTGTTTTCTAAGTAATTATTTTTAAAATTTAAAAATAGCTTAGGACTAAAAAAACTGAATTTTTATGTATATATAGGATTAAAATCTGAATTTTTATTTATGTAGCGGTTTAAAAACTGAATTTTTATACATGAAGAAAATCAAATTTTTATATGTATAAAGATTTGTTAAAGTTTAGATTTTTATGATGTTAAAGTTTAAATTTTAAACAAGTTAAAGATTAGATTTTTAAAGTGATAAAAAATTTTATTTTAAATAATGAAAAGAGTAGATTTTTTTCATATGAAAGCAAAGAAAAAAATTAGATCTTTATATATGAAGGTGTATCAAAATAAAAACATGATTTTTATATTATAGAGATGATAAAAATATGATTTTTATATTATAGAGATAATAAAAATATGATTTTTATATATAGAGATAATAAAATTATGATTTTTATATAATAAAGAAAATAAAGATGTGATTTTTATATATTCAGTAGCGATAGAAAATTGTGATTTTTAACTTTATAACATTGTTATGAAAATATAAAATTATTTTCAGAAAGATAAAAATATAATTTTTAGCCTATGTACGTTATTTATAGAATAATCATACAAAGAAATAATTATTGATTGGTTAAAAATATAACTTTTAACGTAGGTATACTACATAGGGACAATCGAAGAATGATGGAGTGGAACCCCAAGGTGAGAACTCCTCACTTTTAATTTATTTTCTAGTTGAAATATGTTGTAATAACCCGGAAAATACGAGCCAATTTAAAAAATTTAGATTGGTGCTTTCATAGGAATTTGAGCAATTGAAATAGAATATTTCAATAAAATAGTGAATTAGAAATAGTGAGTCAGTTTGAAAATCTGAATTCAAACTTGGACTGACTGTGCAAGGTGGAAAATATAACGGATTTTAGCGAAACCAAAAATATCTAAATCTGTTATTCAATACCTTTCTAACGGATTTTTCGAATCAGTTTGTGGCCCTGGAAAATTGAAATGTACGTTCAGAGTTAAAAATTAAATGTTTTATACTTTAATTTGAAAAATAACTGTCTGTAACAGTCGAATTGGCCAACGAAACATATCCCATTGTGTCCGGGATGGGGGTATTTAGCTAGGGGCGACAGTCGTTGGGTTTAAAAAGGAGTTCGTTTGAGAAAGCACTATTTAAAAATTTAATAAAGTCCTCGGCCAATCTGAATTCTCCATTCATAATTTTTTTAAAAAAAAAACCCTCGAACGAACGGCGACCCGTGCTCCAAACTTTCCAGCCCCGATCGCCGCCGCTACCGCCACCTACAGCCTTTGCCACCGCCACCATTCGAAGCGCCTCCGTCCCCCCTTCAAATCCGACCAACTTCGTCCACCCCTCGTCGCCTGTGCCGCCCGAATCGAAGCTCCAAAGTTCCGACCTTCCCAGCGCCGCCGCCGCCGATTCTGACCACCGAACGCCACCAAACCACCGCCGCCAGAAATCCCTCTCCTCCCTCTTCCACGTCCAACCCGCCGATCATTCCCTCATTCCCCGATTCTCGCGAAAACCGTAAACCTAGTTTAGAACGTTCGTGAAAGGAAACATCGGGACCGTAAGGAAGCTCTCTACCCAATAGAAGAAGCCGCGGATTTTTCTGACATCGTATCGATTTTTAGCACTCCGAAAACCAATGTGAGAAATCTAAATTATCATGAAATTGAATGGAAAATGTCGTGTATAATTTATATTAGCGAAATATAAATTACATACGTGTTGTATACCTCATGTACAGGCGTAGTGTAAGCTATATAAGCGAAGTATGAATTTTACATGCATAGAATAATTGATATATGTGTTGAAATGCAAGTGAAATATAGAAATTATATATATATGTATATATATATATGTACTCCCTTCGTCCACAAACCATGGACGATATTTATTGTGGTGAATTAGTGTGAAACATTGGATGAAAAATATGAATGGTTGAATAATTGTTTGTGGTTGATATTGTTTGGTTGTGGTTGAAAAATACCCATTGGTGATCGAAATGAATTGGAAATATTTGTGGAAATAAAAATAAACATGCCGCCTGCGTGCGAATTAGATGCATGAATCCCCATTGTCAAAAACTGCGAGGTTTTAAGGTAGATCGAGGAGACGTACTAGGGACGGTGCCGGTTTTAACTACCCTGCCGTTATGCTGCCGAAATTTTGATAATCTTTGTGTGTTAGAATTATTTTCATATGTTGAAATTATTTTCATGCGTTGAAATTAAAGTCATATGTTGAAACTATATCCATGTGTAGAAATGTTCATGTGTTGAAGGGTGTTGTGTGAAAATTAAATTCATTTGTGAATGAATGAAGTGTTTAAACAATAAAAATCACATTTATATATATATATATATATATGAAGTATGAGAAATATTCGCCTTATATAAATAGTTTCAACAATAAAAATCCCATCTTTCTAATATGAACAACATAAATAAAATGTCCATGTGTGGAAATGCTCATTTGTTGAGATGTGTGTGTAGTGGAAAAGTTCATGTGTTGAATAAAAAGATCGAACAATAAAAATTACATTTTTATTGAAACTATGAAGTGTTGAAACATCCATTTGTCGAATAAATATTTTAAATGATAAAAATATCATTTTTATCATATATGTGATATGCTAAAGATATGCGGACATGGAAATAAATATTTGTGAAAGAAATATTCTTTTTAACATGCATAGGAACCAATTAAAATAGTCATGTGTTGAAATCTATTTGAGCTCGCCAAAATTATCATCTATTGGAATGTGAAGTGTTAAAAATAGCCACTTGTTCAAATAAATGTGCATGAGTTGAAATATACATTAATTAGCTAATGATATGATTTTAGCCTATGCATGCAACATTAGAATGAATGGTGTTTTTAAACCAAAGTAAATCAAATATGAAATTGAATGGAAAGTGATAAGTGATAGAAATTGTATATATGTACATACATATCTATTGAACAGGTTATAGCAAAGGGGCTAGAGAAGAGGAATAAAATTTTGTGCCCGACAAATATGTACACATTTACTGCTTTGTTTGGGTGATGATTTTATGAGCCTGTTGGCTAGCCGCTTGGCTTTTTCTTTTTCTTTTTGATATAAGACGCCCGTGTGGCTATTTGGGAATTTTCCCAGACCCTCCCGTACAAAGGAGGTTATGGCGAAATTTTCCGAAATTTAAAGGCGTTAGTGAAATAATTGAAGTGGAAACGATATAGGAATTTTTGAATGAACTATATTTATATAAATATATAAATATAAATAGAAGTAAAACAAAACGTGGTAGTGCAGTTCGTGTTTTAAAACCGTGATTTCAAACGACTAGTGCGGGAAATCCGACCATTGGATTTTCCCGAAACCGCAACCGAAGGGTTCGCCTTGGAAATATCTTTCCAATGGCACCAACTTTGTGAAGATCCGACGGTTGGATTGTCTGGAATGTTTAATTCAAAACTGAAGAAAAACAGCGCCAGAAGCGATTATATTTATATATATATATAAATATAATTAAATTAAATCGAATAATGACGCTGCAGTTCGTAAAGTTAAATCGTAACTTCAAATGGCTAGTGTGGAAGATCCGACCGTCAGATTCTCCCAAAACTGAAACCATTGGATTCGTTTTGAAATGACCTTCCCAATGACACCAAATTTGTAAAGATCCAACGGTTAGATTTCCAGATATGGGTAAAACAAAATTAGTGAAAAGCAGTGCCAGTGCATCGACACGACCTGAAACGTCGTTTAGTTAAATATGGCCGTTTTAAATTAAATAAAAATGGCGATATATCGTTATAAAATACTATAGACGATATAGAGTGGAAATAAACCAATTTTGTTGTGTTTGATTGATATGTGATGGTTGAATGTATTTGACATGAAATTATAACTAAATAAATGAAATGTGAATGTTGAATAGTCCAACCATGTGATTAATTGATTTGAAAATCTAAATATACGTGGGTTATTTGAAAAGGCCGAGCTTATCTCATTTCAAATAATCGATCGACGTTGAGAAGTCGAAGAGTCGAAGACGGCTGAAGACCAACGATCTCCACATTGGATGGATGGGCGCTACTGATGCTCGTGATTTGAGTAGCTACCATGAAGGAATTGAAGTAGTAGCCGTCCAAACATATTGTTGATTGTACGGATATGCGAGGAATTGGTGCCCCCTGTTTCGTTCAGACCCAGAACGGACTTGTAAATGGACTGTGTGTCTGACATTGGATTTTGTTCTGTGTTGATTGATCTCTGTTAAATATATATCTGTTTGGCGGCGGAGAATTTATTCTCTTGCTTAACGCCCTTCTCTGAGACGTACGAGCTCAGAGGTTGTGTATTGACAGAAATCAGTCGCATGGAGTAGATTGCCTGTGTGGCACGCCTAAGTGGCATATGTTCAAGGCTTCTGTGGTAAAGCAAAGTCTTGTGGTTGATGATCAAAGCATGGTCTGTGTGACGTAGCTTTGTGTATAACGTGAATTCGCGAGCCTCACATCGGTATGAGTCAAAAACGGGAGACGGACCGCTGGGAGAGCACGACGTTTCTTTCTAGCTATGGTGGTGTCAGTGACCTACCAGCCCTGACATTATATATACTTTTCACCAGTGTGGTTGGTGGAATGCGAGGCGCCTCGATTATAGGTCTGTAAGGACCGGGAAACGTGTGTTCAGGAATAACTAATCCTCAAAAGTAAGAGAGGACCGGCCCAGCCTATTCCAAGGATCATAGTGGGGTCCTGGGACATTTGCTAGAGTGTCTCGAACGGAGAGGAGCTTGCCCCTTGCCTCGACTCATGAAGGAATCTAATTTCCAATACGAAATACGCGGATGTGATTGTATTACTAGTATGGCGACATGATATATGGTACCCATGCCGTCTAGGATTGATATTTATGATTGAATTTGCTTTTGAAACATATATGCACTAGTAATAATATCAAATACTTTTGTTTTATTCGTATGAAGCATCTTTGGCCATTATTAGGGAAAACTCTATCCTCCGACTTGCGTTGCATTGTGTGATGGGACCTGAGTCTTATAATGGCTTCATTTTATAAAAAGCATTGCGTTGATTTAATCGTTTACTTTATTTCATGCACTAGCACTCATTGGAGTAAACCCGTTCCGCGAAAGTGGCGTGGTCCTTTGATTTGCCTTATTATTGTTGTTAACAAGTTGAGTAGATTTCTCATACCACTCCCATGACTGACTCGTAGTTTGTTTCACCTTGCAAACTCGGGTGCCCTCATTTTCACACGGGCAGCCTAGTTACAGGTTTCTGACGCACCTTTTGGCTCATGGCGAGGCTTGACTACACCGTGCTGACTTGGATTTTCTCCGCCATTATTGTATCTATATTATGATTCCGCCATTGGCGATGTAGACTGATCTTTATTTTGAGTACCGTTTATGTATGATTCTGCCTCAGGCGATGGTGACTAACTATGTATCATTATGCACTAAGTTGTATCCTGTACTGTGCTTCTCTGATGTGATGATATCTATATGATTCCGCTGTCATATGTGTGTAAATTATTCTATTTTCTGTTTATGCTATTATCTGTGATCTGCTAATGATGATAAATGTGTTATATTCCAATGATTATCCTTAACACCGTGTCACGGGGTTTTGGGATCGTCACAGCTGGTATCAGAGCTTTGGTTAACCTTAGTTCTGGAATCTAACACATTGAACACTTCGTCAAAATAGAATCAGTAGTATTCTAAGGTGAGTCGCTCATTAGAGATAGGACTAGTAAAGTCCTAGAATGAGCCGAACAGAATAGCAAAAACAAATTGATCAATCCATCGTTATCTTTCCGTAAATTTTCTGCTTAACTATGCAATAGACTATCATTTCTGTTAGCTGACTTTTTCGTTGCTTATACAGAATTTGAAAAATGGCTACCAGAGCAGCCGCCGCTAGAGGAGGCCGTGCCGGCCGAGTCCGAGGAAGAGGATAAGTCCCAGCTCAAGAAGGACCTTTGATACAACCCCCGGCAGCTCAATACTTCGAGCTAGACCGTGTAGCTAAGAGATATAGGAACTTAGGAGGCAAGACCTTCTCGGGAACTGGCACCGTGATAGAGGCCCTTGCATGGCTCAAAACATGCGAGAAAATTCTTGAAGGCCTAAGGCTCGGAGACGAAGACAAAGCTATTATGGGCGGCTGGCTTATGCAGGAACAAGCTGAATTATGGTGGGAATCTCTTACCGCCGGGAATAGAGAAGCTGGAAGAGCATGGGATGGATTTAAAGAACTCTTCAAGGAGAAATATGTCCCCGAACAAGCTCTATAAAGAATGCACGATGACTTCGCCAATCTCCAGCAGGGGGATCTTTCCGTGCAAGATTATCTGAATAAATTTACACTGTTGTCGCCCTATGCTCCAGAGCTCGTTGCCACCGCGAAATCCAAAAATAAGAGGTTTATCCTTGGGCTAAGACGACAATATCATGATAGAGCCATGACCCATGTCAAGATGGAATTCAACGAGCTGGTGGAAATGACATGCAACTATGAAGACCTTGATCAAAGGCATCTAGATCAGGATCACGCTAGAAGCCAAGCCAGAAACAAGCGCAAGCCTGCTGTAAATCAAGGCGAGTCAAGCCAAGCAGCATCTTCAAAACCTCAGACTGGCAAGCCGCCAAGAGGAAATTGCTTTAACTGTGGTAAGCCGGGGCACTACTCAAACGTCTGCACAGCTCCGAAGAAGCAGAAAACAAATTCTCAAGGCTCGAGCCAAGGCTCCAAGAACCCTCGCTCGTGCTTCAACTGTCGCAAGACCGATCATCTGGTCAAAGACTGTCCTTTGCTGAAGAAAGCTACAGTAGCTCACGTCTATGACGGGTCGAGCCCGCCAGCTGCTTCCGATGGAGCAGGTAAACCTGATGTTTTGGGAGGTACCCTTACCATTAAAAATATTCCTGTTTCTGTTTTGTTGGACATAGGTGCATCACGTAGTTTTATTGCTAGTAACACATTGCACAAATTAAAGTTAAAACAGAGGAAGCTTAAAGAATCGGTTGAGGTACATAACCCGATAGGAGGTTCTATTACCCTCAGTTTGTGTTGTAAGGTTCCTACTTCTTTCTCCCGATACCAGTTTCCTTTCAATTTAATCGTTATGGATTTTCCCGAATTCGATATCATTCTCAGGCTAGATTGGTTAACGAAGCACGAAGCCAAAGTGAATTATGCGGAAAGAATCGTTAAAATTCGAACAAAGCTTGGATATATTACGGTACCCTGTCATGGTTCGAATCCGAATAGAGAAGAATTTTGGTCGGCGTTAGAACTTATCCCCACTTCCATAGAAAAGATTCCGATTGTTAGAAACTATGCGGATGTGTTTGAAGAAGTTGAAAACTTACCTCCGCAAAGAGAAATAGAATTCCGAATCGATCTAATTCCCAATGCCAGACCGGTGGTGCATCCAATTCGCAGAATGACTCCGAAAGAAAAAGAAGAATTAGGTGATCAAACTCGTCAACTGTTGTGGAAGGGTCTAATCAGACCTAGTTTTTCTAATTGGGGTGCAGCTGTTGTGTTTGTTCCAAAGTCAGACGGTACTCTTAGATTATGTGTTGATTACCGAGACCTCAACAAACAGACGCTTAAAAACAAATATCCATTACCCCGCATTGATGACTTGCTAGACCAATTGAATGGGGCGAAAGTATTTTCCCAAATGGACCTAGCTACAGGTTTTCATCAATTGAGAATAGCAGAAGAGTGTGTTCCTTTGACAGCTTTCAGAGGTCCAGACATATTTTATGAATGGTTAGTAATGCCGTTTGGCCTGTGTAATGCTCCAGCATACTTTGTCGATCTAATGAATAGAGTGTTCAGGGGAGTTCTGAATAAATTTGTCCTCGTCTTCATCGATGATATTTTAGTCTACTCCAAATCAAAACCCGAGCATGAAAAACACTTAGAACAAGTATTGGAGATTCTAAGGAAGAACGTCTTCAAAGCCAAATTCTCAAAATGTGTCTTCTGGCAAGAAGAAGTCAAATTTCTTGGCCACGCCGTGTCAGAGAAAGGGATTTCTGTTGACCCAAGCAAAATAACAGCAATTCAAGACTGGAAACAACCCACTACTCCCACGGAAGTTAGAAGTTTTATGGGGTTGGCTAGTTATTATCGAAAGTTCGTTAAGGATTTTTCGAAGATATCCGGTCCGTTAACGAATCTCACAAAGAAACATGAGAAGTTTAAGTGGACTTCCGACTGTGAAGAAGCTTTCCAGGAATTGAAATCGAAGCTGACCACCGCTCCAGTGTTAACTATTATTGAAGGTAATCAGGATTTAACGGTTTGGACAGATGCTTCTATTAGAGGTCTTGGTGCAGTGTTAATGCAGAGAGGCCAAGTAGTCACTTATGCAAGCCGCCAACTGAAACTGCATGAGAAAAATTATGTGACTCATGATCTTGAGTTGCTAGCCATCGTTTTTGCATTGAAGATCTAAAGGCATTATTTATTGGGCGAGAAATTTGTACTGTAAACAGATCACCAATCATTGAAGTATTTATATACCCAAAAAGATTTGAATCTAAGACAGCAGCGTTGGCTAGAATTTCTTGCAGCGTATGATCTTGATATCCTGTATACGCCGGGGAAGGCTAACATTGTAACGGATGCGCTTAGTAGAAAGACCGCAATCGTTCCCATCTTATAATTACACCTAGCTTGATCAATAAGATATGTGTTCTCCAGAAGAATGATTATTTCATTCAAAAGATCAAAGGAAGAATCCATAAGGGAGAGCCCTCCAGCTTTCAAGTAGATAAAGAAGAAGTTCTGAGGCTGAATGGGAGAATTTGTGTTCCTAATCTTCCTGAGCTCAAAAGAGAAGTGCTGGATGAATGCCATAAATCCAAATTTTGCATCCATCCAGGTGTGAGTAAAATGTACAACGATATCAAACGCACTTTTTGGTGGAAGGCAATGAAAAGGGATATTTCTTTGTATGTTAGTAGATGTCCTACTTGTCAATTGGTCAAGAGTGACCAACAGAAGCTAGCTGGATTGTTGCAACCGTTGGAAGTCCCAAGTTGGAAATGGGAACAGATTTCCATGGATTTCATAGATGGTTTGCCGCGAACCAGGAGAGGTAATGATAACATTTGGGTAATCGTAGATCGCTTCACGAAGACTGCCCATTTTATACCTGTCAAATCCAATAGAACCGCTCAAAGTCTAGCACAGATATATTTCAAAGAAATTGTTAAGCTGCATGGAATTCCCATCAGCATAGTCAGTGATAGAGATCCCCTATTTACTAGCAAATTCAAGGAGGCTTTCCAGAAAGAATTGGGAATGAAACTGAATATGAGCACCGCTTATCACCCTCAAACAGATGGCCAAACTGAGTGGGTGAATAGAATTCTAGAAGATTTATTGCGGGCTTGTATAATTGATTTTGGTGGGTCATGGGAAGATCATTTGCATTTGGCAGAATTCTCATACAACAATGCTATCAAACAAGTTTGGGAATGTCGCCATTTGAAGCATTATATGGCAAACCCTGCAGATCTCCAGCATGTTGGGTAGAACCTGGCAACAGACTTGTGTTAGAACCCGATATGATTAGAGAAGCATCTGATAAAGTCGACTTCATTAAAAAGCATTTGAGAACCGCGCAAAGCCGACAGAAAAGTTATGCAGACTCTAGAAGGAGAGATTTATCATTTGTCGTTGGCGATTATGTTTATTTGAAGGTTTCTCCGATGAGAGGAGTAATCAGATTTGGCAAGACTGGGAAGTTGGCACCGAGGTTTATTGGTCTCTTTCCTATACTTGAACTAATTGGAACTCTTGCTTATAGGGTTCAATTGCCAGATTGGTTGCCCGGAGTGCATGATGTATTTCACGTATCTCAACTTAGAAGACATGTGCATGATCCGGATCTTGTTGTAGAAGAAGCAGCACAACAGGATGTGGAGATAACTCCAGAATTATCACTCAGAAGAGAGCCATTAAAGATTGTTGGCAAAGAAACTAGAGAACTCAGAAGCAAAAAGGTTCATTTAGTTAAAGTGCAGTGGAGCAGTGATCCTAGAGACTGTACTTGGGAGACGGAGGAAAGCATTAAGCAAGCTTACCCCAAATGCAGAGTGGATATCTCTGACTAACTCCAGTGCAAGGTACCTTTATAATACTTTGCATTTACATTTTATTTCCTACTTTACTGTTGTTTCCTTTTCGAGGACGAAAAGTTTTAAGTGGGGGAGATTGTAATAACCCGAAAAATACGAGACAATTTAAAATTTTTAGATTGGTGATTTCATAGGAATTTGAGCAATTGAAATAGAATATTTCAATAAAATAGTGAATTAGAAATAGTGAGTCAGTTTGAAAATCTGAATTCAAACTTGAACTAACTGTGCAAGGTGGAAAATATAACGGATTTTAGCGAAACCAAAAATATCTAAATCTGTTATTCAATACCTTTCTAATGAATCTGAAAAATCGAAGTTTCATAATGGGAATCAAAAGTTATAGCCGAATGAATTTTCAGATAGGTCGCTATATAGAATGTATAGCCCTAGAAAATTGATATTTTGCATACGACCTCGGAATTCGACGAAACCAATTTTGTTGGGTCCGGGATGTCAAACTTTTGCTAGGTTTCAAATTTCATAATTTTTGAAGCTAGTATGTGAGCGTGGCAAAGGAAAATGTGATTGGTCAATTTCTGTTAAATTGGATCGACCAGAAAACGGCCATTTTTCAAACGACCTCGGAATTCGACGAAACTAGTTTTGTTGGGACCGTAGCGTCAAAACATAGCTAGATTTATTTTTCTGGAATTTTTCGAATCAGTTTGTGGCCTTGGCAAATTAAAATGTACGTTCAGGGTTAAAAATTAAATGTTTTATACTTTAATTTGAAAAATAACTGACTGTAACAGTCGAATTGGCCAACGAAACATATCCCATTGTGTCCAGGATAGGGGTATTTAGCTAGGGGTGACAGTCGTTGGGTTTAAAAAGGAGTTCGTATGAGAAAACACTATTTAAAAATTTAATAAAGTCCTTGGCCAATCAGAATTCTCCATTCATAATTTAAAAAAGAAAAAAGAAAACCCTCGAAATAACGGCGACCCGTGCTCCAAACCTTCCAGCCCCGATCGCCGCCGCTACCGCCACCTACAGCCTTCGCCACCGCCACCATTCGAAGCGTCTCCGTCCCCCCTTCAAATCAGACCAACTTCCTCCACCCCTCGTCGCCTGTGCCGCCCGAATCGAAGCTCCAAAGTTCCGACCTTCCTAGCGCCACCGCCGCCGATTCTGACCACCGAACGCCACCAAACCA
Source organism: Allium sativum (assembly GCA_030737875.1). NCBI lineage: Eukaryota > Viridiplantae > Streptophyta > Magnoliopsida > Asparagales > Amaryllidaceae > Allium > Allium sativum. The sequence goes on from CM060909.1 coordinate 587,684,054, forward strand.
CCGCCGCTAGAAAGCCCTCTCCTCCCTCTTCCACGTCCAACCCGCCGATCATCCCCTCGTGCCCCGATTCTCGCGAAAACCGTAAACCTAGTTTAGAACCTTCGTGAAAGGAAACATCGGGACCGTAAGGAAGCTCTCTACCCAATAGAAGAAGCCGCGGATTTTTCTGACATCGTATCGATTTTTAGCACTCCGAAAACCAATGTGAGAAATCTAAATTATCGTGAAATTGAATGGAAAATGTCGTGTATAATTTATATTAGCGAAATATAAATTACATACGTGTTGTATACCTCATGTACAGGCGTAGTGTAAGCTATATAAGCGAAGTATGAATTTTACATGCATAGAATAATTGATATATGTTTTGAAATGCAAGTGAAATATAAAAATTATATATATATATATATGTACTCCCCTCGTCCACAAACCATGGACGATATTTATTGTGGTGAATTGGTGTGAAACATTGGATGAAAAATACGAATGGTTGAATAATTGTTTGTGGTTGATATTGTTTGGTTGTGGTTGAAAAATACCAATTGGTGATCGAAATGAATTGGAAATATTTGTGGAAATAAAAATAAACATGCCGCCTGCGTGCGAATTAGATGCATGAATCCCCATTGTCAAAAACCGCGAGGTTTTAAGGTAGATCGAGGAGCCGTACTAGGGACGGTGCCGATTTTAACTACCCTGCCGTTATGCTGCCGAAATTTTGATAATCTTTGTGTGTTAGAATTATTTTCATATGTTGAAATTATTTTCATGCGTTGAAATTAAAGTCATATGTTGAAACTATATCCATGTGTGGAAATGTTCTTGTGTTGAAAGGTGTTGTGTGAAAATTAAATTCATTTGTGAATGAATGAAGTGTTTAAACAATAAAAATCACATTTATATATATATATATATATATATATATATATATATATATATATTTATGAAGTATGAAAAATATTCGCCTTATATAAATAGTTTCAACAATAAAAATCCCATCTTTCTAATATGAACAACATAAATAAAATATCCATGTGTGGAAATGCTCATTTGTTGAGAAGTGTGTGTAGTGGAAAAGTTCATGTGTTGAATAAAATGATCGAACAATAAAAATTACATTTTTATTGAAACTATGAAGTGTTGAAACATCCATTTGTCGAATAAATATTTTAAATGATAAAAATATCATTTTTATCATATATGTGATATGCTAAAGATATGCGGACGTTGAAATAAATATTTGTGAAAGAAATATTCTTTTTAACATGCATAGGAACCAAATAAAATAGTCATGTGTTGAAATCTATTTGAGTTCGCCAAAATTATCATCTATTGAAATGTGAAGTGTTAAAAATAGCCACTTGTTCAAATAAATGTGCATGAGTTGAAATATACGTTAATTAGCTAATGATATGATTTTAGCCTATGCATGCAACATTAGAATGAATGGTGTTTTTAAACCAAAGTAAATCAAATATGAAATTGAATGGAAAATGATAAGTGGTAGAAATCGTATATATGTACATACATATCTATTGAACAGGTTATAGCAAAGGAGCTAGAGAAGAGGAATAAAATTTTGTGCCCGACAAATAGGTACACATTTACTGCTTTGTTTGGGTGATGATTTTATGAGCATGTTGGCTAGCCGCTTGGCTTTTTCTTTTTCTTTTTGATATAAGACGCCCGTGTGGCTATTTGGGAATTTTCCCAGACCCTCCCGTAGAAAGGAGGTTATGGCGAAATTTTCCGAAATTTAAAGGCGTTAGTGAAATAATTGAAGTGGAAACGATATAGGAATTTTTGAATGAACTATATTTATATAAATATATAAATATAAATAGAAGTAAAACGAAACGTGGCCGTGCAGTTCGTGTTTTGAAACCGTGATTTCAAACGACTAGTGCGGGAAATCCGACCATTGGATTTTCCCGAAACCGCACCGCAACCGTTGGGTTCGCCTTGGAAATATCTTTCCAACGGCACCAACTTTGTGAAGATCCGACGTTTCGATTGTCTGTAATGTTTAATTCAAAACTGAAGAAAAACAGCGCCAGAAACGATTATATTTATATATATATATAAATATAATTAAATTAAATCGAATAACGACGCTGCAGTTCGTAAAGTGAAATCGTAACTTCAAATGGCTAGTGTGGAAGATCCGACCGTCGGATTCTCCCAAAACTGAAACCATTGGATTCGTTTTGAAATGACCTTCCCAATGACACCAAATATGTGAAGATCCAACGGTTAGATTTCCAGATATGGGTAAAACAAAATTAGTGAAAAGCAGTGCCAGTGCATCGACACGACCTGAAAAGTCATTTAATTAAATATGGCCGTTTTAAATTAAATAAAAATGGCGATATATCGTTATAAAATACTATAGACGATATAGTGTGGAAATAAACTAATTTTTTTGTGTTTGCTTAATATGTGATGGTTGAATGTATTTGACATGAAAATTATAACTAAATAACTAAAATGTGAATGTTGAATAGTCCAACCATGTGATTAATTGATTTGAAAATCTAAATATACGTGGGTTATTTGAAAAGGCCGAGTTTATCTCATTTCAAATAATCGATCGACGTTGAGAAGTCGAAGAGTCGAAGACGGCTGAAGACCAACGATCTCCACATTGGATGGATGGGCGCTACTGATGCTCATGATTGGAGTAGCTACCATGAAGGAATTGAAGTAGTAGCTGTCCAAACATACTGTTGATTGTACGGATATGCGAGGAATTGGTGCCTTCGGTTTCGTTCAGACCCAGAACGGACTTGTAAATGGACTGTGTGTCTGACATTGGATTTTGTTCTGTGTTGATTGATCTTTGTTAAATATATATCTGTTTGGCGGCGGCGAATTTATTCTCTTGCTTAACGCCCTTCTCTGAGACGTACGAGCTCAGAGGTTATGTATTGACAGAAATCAGTCGCATGGAGTGGATTGCCTGTGTGGCACGCCTAAGTGGCATATGATCAAGGCTTCTGTGGCAAAGCAAAGTCTTGTGGTTGACGATCAAAGCATGGTCTGTGTGACGTAGCTTTGTGTATAATGTGAATTCGTGAGCCTCACACCTCGGTATGAGTCAAAAACGGGAGACGGACCGCTGGGAGGGCACGACATTTCTTTCTAGCTATGGTGGTGTTAGTGACCTACCAGCCCTGACATTATATATACTTTTCACCAGTGTGGTTGTTGGAATGCGAGGCACCTCGATTGTAGGTCTGTAAGGACTGGGAAACGTGTGTTCAGGAATAACTAATCCTCAAAAGTAAGAGAGGACCGGCCCAGCCGATTCCAAGGATCATAGTGGGGTCCTGGGACATTTGGTAGAGTGTCTCGAACGGAGTGGAGCTTGCCCCTTGCCTCGACTCATGAAGGAATCCAATTTCCAATACGAAATATGCGGATGTGATTGTATTACTAGTATGGTGACATGATATATGGTACCCATGCCGTCTAGGATTGATATTTATGATTGAATTTGCTTTTGAAACATATATGCACTAGTAATAATATCAAACACTTTTGTTTTATTCGTATGAAGCATCTTTGGCCATTATAAGGGAAAACTCTATCCTCCGGCTTGCGTTGCATTGTGTGATGGGACCTTAGTCTTATAATGGCTTCATTTTATAAAAAGCATTGCGTTGATTTAATCGTTTACTTTATTTCATGCACTAGCACTCATTGGAGTAAACCCGTTCCGCGAAAGTGGCGTGGTCCTTTGATTTGCCTTATTATTGTTGTTAACAAGTTGAGTAGATTTCTCATACCAGTCCCATGACTGACTCGTAGTTTGTTTCACCTTGCAAACTCGGGTGCCCTCATTTTCACACGGGCAGCCTAGTTACAGGTTTCTGACGCACCTTTTGGCTCATGGCGAGGCTTGACTATACCGTGCTGACTTGGATTTTCTCCGCCATTATTGTATATATATTATGATTCCGCCATTGGCGATGTAGACTGATCTTTATTTTGAGTACCCTTGATGTATGATTCCGCCTCAGGCGATGGTGACTGGCTATGTATCATTATGCACTAAGTTGTATTCTATACTGTGCTTCTCTGATGTGATGATATCTATATGATTCCGCTGTCATATGTGTTTAAATTATTCTATTTTCTATTTATGCTATTATCTGTGATCTGCTAACGATGATTAATGTGTTATATTACAATGATTATCCTTAACACCGTGTCACGGGGTTTTGGGATCGTCACATATGTACTGGGATGTAGACGGTGCTTAGCAGCACCCAACACCCATCGTCCACAGACCATGGACGACTTGTTTGTTTGTTTGATTTTGTTATGAAAGTTGACTGTGTGACGAGGAATGGAATAAAAATATTTTATAGTCAAAAATATAGTTTTTAACATATATAGGAATAAAATAAATATTCATAAACAAATCGGATGATTTGTTTATGTACACTGATTTGACTGATATTGATTGGGGCGATGAATTTTACACATCGCCCAATTGCACAAATAAAATTAATTATTTGTTGAGTGAAGCCCCACACGGGTATTAGGATGAAATTGGACATACGCTAATCCCAATATTTAGTTGTACGTCGATCGATTGATTGATAAGTTGTGTAAGCATTAAATGTTTATATTTGATGCTTATGCGGTGTAGAATGCACTTTGGATGATGGTTAACTGTGTTTGATTGTTGTTGTATACATGTGTGTATGAAATCCATATAATCACATTGTATGGTAATTGACTGTGTCTGATTCCAGTTTAGAAGAAGGAATATTTTAAAATAACGATTATTTTAAAATAATGAATATTTTAAAAATAATAATCAGTAAAAGATCAAAATTTGATTTTAAGGTCCGATTTGGGATGGACACGAATATATTTAAATATATGAAGCCGTGTTGATTAGATTAACGCCATTTTAACGTGAATGATATTTATATTGATTTTATTCATTTTTAAAATGAATATTGAAAAGGAATTGATTTCAAAATCTAATGTTTTGAAATTATTATCATTTATATATTAATGACATGGAATATTCAATTTTGATTTAAAATTGAATAAGAAGTTAAAACTGTTTTGAAATTGAATTTAAAACGATTTATAAAATAAGTTTTAAATGGAAATCGACAAAATATATAAAATATATATTATATATATAATGGCCTGAATAGAACGCGTCACGCTGCAGTAGTTCGCGACCATTGACTTTGAATGGATATTACGGGAGATCCAACCGTCGATTCTCCTAAAACCGTTGAGTTCATATTGAAAAGAAATTTCTAACGAATATTAGAGATTTTAAATCTAACGGTTGGATTTGGAGCTATGTCCAAATCAAATTTGGAAATGGTCTTTGTAAGTGCAGTTCGATGGCTATTTATGGAAACCAACTAAAATTATTGAAAATATCAAAAATTAGTGTAAAATCATAAGTAATTATTTGGAAAGTGTTAGGATGAAAAATTCCTTACTTGAAAGGATAAAAATAGAATTTTATCAAAATGAACAAGTTATAAACTAGAATTACAATCCACTTATTTTTAAATAAATAAATTGGATTTGAAATGGTTTTAAAAATAACTAGACTTTCCAATATACGAATTGGAATGGATTTGAATCGAAATTATCCTTGGAATATCTCGATGTTGTATTCCATGATTATACAGGCATTGTGGAGGAATTTGGAAGATATATCTATATCGTTATTCCAATATGATGTTTGTTGAGTTCAGAATCTGATATTGAATATAAGCCGATATATTTTCTATTCAGAGTCTTGTATTTAATATCAAATGGGATTTTGGGTTTGTCATGAACAACGTCTTCAATAACACTGTTATTTAACCCCTTTGAAGAGAATTAATCTTTTAATTAAGATTGTTAGAGTTTCCAATTATATTTAATAATTGGAATAAAATGGAATGTGAATTGGGTTTATCATGAACTATGTTTTCAGCGACATTCGTTCTTTAACCCGATTTACGATGACATGGGATTTGGAATTTATAAATCTTTTGTTAAGATTTAAAGGAGATTTTCCAAAGTAAAGTTTTCTAATTTAACATAATAAATTGGAATTTAATGGAATTCAATTTGGTAATAATTGAAGTAAGCTTTTGTAGAGGAAGACAGCTAATATATATGGAATTTAAAAGGCCTTGTCGTTATTCCATTTATATTATCGGTTGGATATGGAAGTTTGTATCGATTATATATATCTATTTGTTTTCCATGAAGATTCCATTGTTAATGGAATGTTATTTTGGGTTGTCGTGAATGGTATCTTTAATAATATTGTTCTTAGACCCAACGGAGTTAAGAAAATCAGAAACAAACTGTAACGACCCGTATTTTTCTACAAATTTATTTGGATTATTTTACATATTTAAAATATTAGTTTAAATTTAAATGATTGAATTTAACGATTTTATTTGAATATATTATTCAAATAAATAATAAAATAATATTTTAATTTCCAAAATATTTGGGAAAATATAGAATTTGCCATATATTGTGACCGGGCAGTTTAAAGTGGTCAAATATTGGTTATATTGAAGATATAGTGATGATTTCGATTCAGAAACAACGGTTGAGCAATATGGTTTATAATTTAATTAAATAACGAGCTGCAGCGGCGGGATAGTTCGCGATTTAGCGTTTTGAACTTCAATTGGTCGTACCGAGTTCAAAATAAGTCGGATTTCCTAGAAATAAGAAACGTCGGGACCGGTTTGACGATATCTTTCCAATGGCAGGGAAAAATCCAATTTTCGTTGTGTAGATTTTATTGTATGTCCAAATCAAATTTTGAAAAACGCCATGGAATTCATTTATATATTATATCGATTATTTATATAAAATAATGGGTTTTTAAAATATTTTGAATATCGATTTGGCTTCAAACTCAACCCGGGATATTTTATCTTGGTAGTACGCGATATTCTAGTCGTGTATGGCCAATTTCAATATTTTAATAATATTATATTGAGGTATTTTAAAATTGGTTTATTTTATTTGAATTGGCCAGTTATAAAGGGGGCTTTACTCAAACGACCTCTGTTTTCGACGAAACATATTTTAATGGGACCGCAACAGTAAATTATTGCTAAATTTCAAGTGGCACGTCAATCGGGATTAACTTGTGAGCGTGGCAAAATTAAATGCAAAATAAATCGATCGTTTGAACGTGTACGAGGGCCATTCGAGCAAATGAACTCGGAATTCGACGAAACAAGTTTCATTAGGACCGTATCGTCAAATTATACTATGTCGTCCAATCACATTTTGAACCAGGTTCGTATGTGAACATAGAAGCGAAAAAACGATGTTCGAAAACGCGATAGACACGAAATAAAAATCGTTAGTCAACATCGTTCGTCAAATCAGCATAAATAACATTATTTCCCTTCTATATATACCCCTAGCCCAAACCCTAAAGCCCCAAAATTCTGAAATTGTTCATACATTTTGCAATAAAGCCCTCGTTTACAAAATCAATTTTTTCTCCCAATCTGAAGTGAATCGATGAAGGAAACGTGAACGAAAATGGTAGATCGTCTCGATGCCAAGCTGCTGCGAAAAGTTGGGAGTAATCGGGCGACTGTGGTGGCCGAAGTTCACGATGAACAACGAAGGAAAGATTTCGTTCTTGGCCCAAATTCGAGAGATTTAGCCAATTTTAGATGGTGGGACCTTGGGGGTTTTGTAGAGGAGAGAAAGGGCTTTGATTTAGCTGTAGTCTGAGGTTCAACAATGGACTGTGGTGGTGGCGAGTCTAACGGAGTGTTCAGTTTTGGGGTTGTTTTTTATTTTTATTTTGTTGTGGTCGATTCTTGGTGGTTTACGGCGCCGACGAGGGTCGAGGGACCAGGGAGTCTGAAGGCGATGATTCAGGGCAGTGTGGTGATCACAATGATGGTGGTCCGGTGGTGTTAGATGGCCTGTGGCGGCGCAATTTGGGAGATTAACAGAAATTGGGGTTTTGGTGATTTCAGGCGGTCGGAGCAGAATTGGGTCATGACGTTTGGGGCTTTGGCTCCTAGCGGAGCTGCGGTGTCGGCGACGAGTTAAGGTCGGTCTCAGACCAATGGAGGCGGCGCCAGAAGTGGTTCTTTGATGAGGAGTGGCGTTCATTTTTTTTTTTGAAGAAGAAGAAGACATCAGACTTGAATCACCCATGAGGAAGAAAACGCATATTGGAAGTCTGACGTGGCAAAGTTGACCAAGTAAAAGGGTAATTAAAAGTTTTTAAATTTATTAATTAGTTAGTTATATGATCGTATAATCTATCCAAACTTTAAACTAGCGTATCTCCCTCATACTTGAACGGAATCTGACGAAACTGGATCCGTTGGGATCGCTGGGACGAGACCTATCCGATGGAACTGACTGGGCTCTGATCTGACGCAGTTGAAATTTCAGCTAATTTTGGATGTTCGACTCAAATTAGATGCAACAAACGCGTCAACCGTCAACCAGAATAAATCTGGTGAGTTAATTCTCATACCTTTTGGAATCCTGTGATGTGATAAATCCATAGAAAATATATAATTTACCATTAAAAAAATATAAATTGGTTGATTGGATGCGATGGATGCAAATTGGTTGTTATGGTTTGATTGGTTGCAGTTGTTTATATTCCGTCATTTATTTAATTCGTATATTTTTATCAATTGATATATGTGATGTAGAGAAGGACAGGTTGGAGGGATCCGACCGGATTCCTCAAATAAACTGTATTTTTGTTTGTTGTGCATATATATGAATTATTCACTCTGATTGACACCAAAACCTGTTTGAATGTGGGTGGTTGAATATATATTCATCATCGTTGTGATTAAGATTAATCGACAGTGTTGATTGGGTAATTGGCCTAAATGTACGGTTTTAACGTCTATCTACCGTCAGGTGAATTGACGGGGTTTTAAAGTTATAAATTTATTTATAACTGAATTAAAGTTTTTAATTATTTCATATAAGGATTTAAATTGGGAATTTACAAATAAATATATTAAATCAAGTTTATAAGGGAAATTATTTAAATGATTTAGGCAGTTTTAAAAGTGGAAAGGCAAGAATTTACTGACAGATTGGTAAAATAGAATAATTGTTTTAAACCAATTAAATATTGATTTTAAATTAATTAAGTTATTTAATTAATTTAAAAAGGGAAATGACAAAGGAAATCAGTTAACTGCCAACTGAGGTGTACAGTGGGTAAAATCAACCGTATTTAAGTAAATTTGACAAATGGAATAAATTTGGTTTTATAGTCCGAGCATTCGTTAAAGTTTAACGAATAGTATAAATTGTTAGTTAATCGTTGATTAACTATAGATTAAGGAAATTATTGAATAGTTTAGTTTTAACGAAGTAAATTATTTTTCTAGATAAAAATATTACATAAAGCGATGACGTAAATTAGACATTGATTAAGAAATGTTGAATAGTGATAAGTTTCGACAAAGAGGAGCGATAAGAGTTAAAGGGATTTAAAATCCAAAGTTTCCCAACAGGAGTAAAAGAGTTTTCAAAACAAATAATGAATTAAAAGTTAAAGATTTGAATTAAACAAGGTACAATAATTGGAATGAGGTTTTCGAAGCGAGCAGAAGATACATGCAATGGTTGTGTGCAAATATTGGTAAAGGGGATCTTTGGAAACAAAATCCAAGTTAAAGTATTTTTGAAAGGAGGGACTAAGTAGTCGTTAGTTCTGAAATCCAATACCAAAATTTATATTAGGGATGCCAACAAATTTAAGCAAATTATTTGATAAGAGATTTTGATTCTAAATTAAAATGTTATAATCAGAATAATGATTCAAGTAAAGGTGGTGTTTTGTGGACATTTATTTAATCAAACAAATCAAGTAAATAGATTATATTGGAAAAGGGTTTCAAATGTAAGAAACGGGTTGTGAAAACAGTTTGAAATCGAGATGGTAAAGGAGATTTTTGGTGAGGTGTTTAAGTGACAAACTATTATTATTCTGAGTTAAGAACATTGTCGATCAAGGTCTGAGAGGTAACTAAAATACCCCAACTTGATTGGCTTCACTATTATCGAGGAATGGTATTAGTTTGGAGTGAGTAAAGGTGTTGAAATTAGTTTTACCCTATATGAGGGATATCAAACTCTAATGCAAGGTTTTGGGAAATAAATAATGTTGCGATATTAGTTTCAAAAGAAATAATAATATTGATTTCAAATTATATTTAATATTTGTTATTTAATTAGAGTTAATCAAATATAGTATTTGAAATAGAATTATTCGAACATAGTTATTCAGGAAGAGTTGTCATTGCGTACAACTGCTAGCGTAATTCGTAGGGCTGTAGATAGCCTACGGCGGTCGGATGTTTCCTGAGGGAATCAGGCGTAACCATTGTGATCGCTGCGATCTAGAGTCAAGTGAATGAAGTAAGTCGAATATTAGTTAGTCGACAGGAGTAATCAAGTCAAGTTAGTTCAATTGAGTTAAATAAGTCAAGTTAGAGTTAATCAATCAAAGTAAATCAGTCAGAGTTAACCAGAGGAAATTTGGTTTATATCATCAGTATAATAAATAAGAATTCAATTATCGTATTTTAAAATATTAAAAGGGTTAGAAGTCTTAATTAAGCAAAATTGAATTAGTTTGTTTTAAATTTTAAAAAGGGCCAAGTAATGCTGAATATTGAACTAGTAAACTCATTGGGTGTCATGTTTGAAACACTATATATTTTGATAGTTAAATCACCGACTATCAAATCTGTCCAATACGATTGTTGGTATGGAAAGACCGAGATCGAATTTATTTTCTAAAACCATTCCGACCAAAAAATACCTGAAGATATCGGAAGATGATCATGATGGAGTATTGAAGACTGTGGATTTTCATAAACGGAGGAATCATTAATGATCTCTGATGTTGCAACTAGAGATAAACTGTGATTCTGTCGTGATTGGAATCTACGGGTTGCAAGGACTTCTCGCTACTGATCCATGGCGTGATTTCTATATGAAATGCAGTAGGAGAGTACCTTCGGTTCATCCTGTTCCTGGATGACTTGAATGGACGGATGTCTGACAGAGTATTTCCAAAGGAATTACATGCATTGATTTCTCCAAGCGTACCATAGTTGATGGCGGAGAAATGGTTATTCTCTAACCAAATAAACTAGAGTATTTTTGTGGACGTTTATCAGTGTGATCTGGCGGATCTGACGATGTGGCATTCAAAGTAAATGATGACCAGATGTTTAAAAGTTAAGTTCTGGCCTCAAGCCTCATCAAACCGGGAAATGACAAAAATCGGGCAGGCAGCATGGCTATGTGGGTCGCTCCCATTAGGATGTATGATCACCTATCTAGATAAAATCTATTTGCTTCTTTAATCTATATTTCGATGTTGTCCCTTTTCGGGGGGTGGTTGCTAATCCCAACCGTCGGTGATATACATTCGATACACTCAAGAGAAATTATTGGTCAGTCATGTAAGGGCCGGGTTGCAAGACGTTCTTGTTGAACTCAGTGTATTCGCCTCTAGAGATACACATTCGGAAGGTGGTCCCATACCTTGTCAAGGTTGGAATCCAATATCTATAAGGGCCCGCGGTTTTCGATTGTATACTATATATGAGGAGCATGAGATGCAAGCGTTCCTCTAGATTGTTATTACTTGTATTTAGACACTATGATAATATCAGAATAAGTTATAATTTAAAAAAGTTTTGGGTTATAGTAAGGTAAAAACCGTTCGTGTTTATGTGTGGGTTGGTCTTACTATTATCCTTTTATTTCAAAAGGATTTTCCAAAGTTAAACAAGTTGTGTATACTGTGAATTTATCACTAATAGTATTCCAGACTGATCCGTTGTATTTTGCTTTGCTTCAAATGTGCTTGGGTCAGACCGTGTGTATTTACAGTTATATTCGCTTGGAGTTTCAGAAGCTAGAAGAAGGAGGCTTCACCGCTAGTTATTTACAGTTATTATTCTGTTGTGTCTGATATATGTTGTACTCTGATGATTGGTATGTATATACAGTTCTTTTGTATAAAAAGATTTGATATTATATTTTATTCGTTCCGCTGTGAGATTCTGATGTGGTGTTCTTCTTCTTTCTTCTATTCTAATATTTCTTTCTTTCTATTATCAGCCTTGAATTTCTTTCTCATGACAATCCGGTGTTTTCGATGCTTGATTACTCGACATGGTGATTTTATGTCGATTTTTGGGGTCGAAAATTCGTTGGGTCGCTACACAAACTAGATATTAGTTAAGTTGAATGGTTTCCTGGCTATTGATCCGATGTTGGTTTCGGCCTTCGGGGTTAATGCTTAGGGAATTGTTCACTTGCTAATTTACGGTTAAAGGCTCATGGAATGGAATGTGATTTTGGGTTTATCGTGAGCTGTGTTTTAAATTATACTAGTTCTTTAACCTTGTTAAAGACAGGATATGATTTCCCAAATTAAATAATTATTAATACTTATTTTTGAGAAGATTTAAACCAAGTGGAGTTTTAGAGAATCGTTAATTAGATTGAAATGATCGAGTTTGGAGTATCACCAGTTTTTCTCCAAGCGATAGTTAAATCTTTACTTAGATTTGAACGTGAAATGGTAATTGAATATACCAATAATATCGTGGTGTTAGATATGAAGTATTACCAGTTTAGCTTCATGGGATGAATAGGTTGGGATTGAGAAATCAAACAAATGATTACTTCAGTATGGAGTGCTAATCCCGACTTGTTTGGATAAACCATAAATTGGCTTGAATCGATATTCAAAGGAAGATTAAAGAATAAATTTAAAGAATTTATCTTTAATAGAATTAATGGGAACCTTTCCCAAGGTATAAGAATATTTGAATAAAGGAATATTTTGAAATGGAATAAAGCATATGTTGTGTTTATACAACACTTGTTTATTATATACGCGAGTTATTCAAAAACACCGAGTTTATCCCATTCTGAATAACTGATTCGACGATGTGCCAAGGATGAAGACGGTGGTTGATGACCGGAGGTCTTCACATAATTTGGACGATTACTGATGTCTTGATTGGCCTGTACCTCCAAGATGGGGTAATAAGTGGTGATCATCCGGACGTACTTGTAGATCAACGGATAGGCGAGGGACTCTCCCCTGTATTGGACATATAGGGGAGGAATAAGGTGTCTATGGTTTCGTTCAGACCTAGAACGAACTTGTAAATGGATGTGTGTGACATCACATTTCATTCTAAGTGATTGATAGACATCGGTTGCATGGCGTGAATTACCTGTGTGGCATGCTGAGATGCAAATGATCAAGGCTTCTGTTGAAAAGCAGAGTCTTATGGTTAACGATCAAAGCACGGATTTAATATAGCATAGCTTTGTGTAGCGTTAATTCGCGAGCCTCACACCCCGGTGCGAACAATAAACGGGAGAGGACATCAGGGAGGGCATGCGTTTCCTTCTAGCTTGGAGTGATGTTAGAGCTTTACAAGCCCTGACATTTTACTTATGTGGATGATGGATAGCGAGGCGCCTCGGTTATATTGGTCGTTCCGGGGCCGATAGTTTGGTCGGGATATGACCAGTTGACGCCCCCATAGGGCGGAGAAACGTAGTGCTCAGGCATTTTAATCCACATCAAGTGGACCGGCCCTAATAATCCAAGGTGGAGTTGCGGCTGTATCCTAAGGGGTGGGCTAGAGCGTCTCGAATTCGGTAAGGACGATCCCTTACCTTGGTTCACAATTGGAATTCCAATTTCCAATGCGACATTTTACAGTTTTAATTATAGAGCCTAGTATGGCGACGTAGTGGGATTGGGTACTCATGCCGTCTATGATTGATACTTATGATTGAAATTCTTTTAATACTATACACTTATAATAATAATAAAAGATGAAATTTCATGTACCAAGCATTTTTGGCTATTATAAGGTAAAAACTCTATCCTCCGGCTTGCGTTGCATTGTGTGATGGGGCCTGAGTCTTATAATAGCATCATTGTGGTTTATTTAGCATTGCGCTATTTGTTTTATGCACTGGTATTCTTGGGAGGAAACATGTTCCGTGTTATACGGCGTGGTCCCTTGATTTACCTTACTTTAAAATCAAGATAATAACTATTTTAGTTTTCAAATTAGTCACATGACTGACCTGGAGTTTATTGTTTCAATCTAAACTCTGGGTGCCCTTATTATCTCCACGGGCAGCTAGTAGTTTAGGTTTTGCAGATATATATTCACAGGGTCCTGATTTACAGCTGAAGTGATATTCGGAAAGCTCTGTATCCGTGTATTACTTTCAGTTGTGTTTTGTATTGTTTTCTGCTGCTATGTATTTAAATGTAATTTAAATCTCTGATATTTGTCAAATTGTATATTATTTATTCATACTTTGTATGTTCTTGTATTCTGATGAAATTATTGTAATAAGCAATGAAATGTTCTTCTGTTTGTATTCTGATTCGTCTTCTCCTCAAGGCAATCCGTTTTTCCTATTCTCCTCGGAGACCAGGGAAGTTTTGGTTTCTTACACGAAATTTTGCGAAAAATTTCGCCAGCACCTCCTTTGTACTGGTTAGTCGGTACAACTACAACTCGCCTCTCTAGGCCTTCTCCAAGCAGAAAAAAAATCAAACAGCCAAGCGGCTTGCCAATTCGGCTCATAAATCTCGTACTTATACAAAATATATACTTGTACCGTTTTGTCGGGCATATCATTATATCCTTTTCATCTATTTCCAATTCTACATATACTAATTATCATTCCAATCAAATTCCAATCAGTTTTATCCTCGAATCCAAACATTCGCTTTTATCTAAATCGAATTTCATTTCAAACTCGAGTTCCATTCTTGATTCCAAACTCTTTACTTATCAACTAAATCCCAGTCTAGATTATTCTCTGATCAATTCCAGTTTTATTTAACTTATCTCAAGTTAAATTCTAATTTATTTATTTACTTTTACTATCTCATCCTATTTAACTCCATTAGTTAAATTTAAATTCCAGAATTTTAATTCCTAGGTTTTTTTTTTCAATTCAATATGAAATCATAATAACAATTCAAAACCTTTGAATTTCTGAATAACTTGTTTTTCGCAAAACAATTTAAAAACAAAATCTTTATTAGGAATCCCTCACTTAGCAACTCGAAAATGAACACTGATGATGTAGTTGTCATCATCAGAATTTATTTTCCAGCAATCGAAGTGAGTTCAATATTATATTACCTTTAAAACCATTTCTAAACACTTATATTTTGAAATCTATTTCAAAATACTATCCCCAGTGATTGGAAAATATTTCTAAAATCTCCCAAGATTTTAAAATTCTCATATATTTAATCCATATAGATTTACAAGCACCTTTCCAAATCTCCAGGGTTTTAAGTTCAATTCTGACTGAAATTAAGATTTACTTCATTTCAGTTTCATATATTTCACTTATATGATTTCTGATTGGTTATATATATAAACATTTAAATTTATGATCTCATTCGATTATAATAGTAACCAATGTATCCAATAAATTATAATTATTCGAACATAAATCCTTTATATCAAAATATAATTTTGGGTAAAATTATTTCATTTACCCTTTTCAAAACATACCATGTAGATTCATCGTATTCAAGTGTTTAGAAACTCCTACCGATACAGGGATCAAACTGATCGATCATAACCCATAAACAACTGAACTAACAAATCTTCACAATATAAAACCACTTTATATCAAATAACAAATACGTTCACTCATATATACACACTCAACTCAATCTAGGGAATTACCAACCCCATATCTACCGAGTCACGCCACAGAGCCAAGGAAATTACTTAACCTTAAGCTCTGATACCAACTGTAGTGTCCTGAAATTTCTGGTACAATTTGAGCTGACCACATAACACAAGTCCAACCCAAATTGCATTGGAAACCAGAAAACTAATAGAAAGAAAATAGTGGGTGCGAATAGATAAAATAGAAATTTAGAATAGAAGAAGAAGAAGAACATATAACATCAGAGTAAACATGAATCTCAGAGTGGAGAGAACAATATATAATAGATACATAACTTTGAAATAAAATTAGCATATGTATACAATAACATTATCATAGTATAACACTTACAACACAGCGGAAATAAACAATTGCTATATAATTCTAAAGCCTCCTGCTCTAGCTTTCCAATTATATCTGTAAAATCCTAACTACTTGACTGGTCGTGCAAAACTGGGCACCCGAGAGTTTAGTGAAAACAAAACAAAATAAACTCCGGGTCAGTCATGGGACCGGTATGAGTAAAACCATTTAAAACAGTTCGAGCAATTAAACGATATCTCATAAGACCACGCCGTATAACAGAACGGATTTATCCCTTATGAGAATCCAAAACATTTGATTTAACTTTAAAAATCCTTTTGAAATAAATGATAAACTTTATATCAAAACTATTTCGATATTATAATAATGTCTATTAGCCATAACTAAATAATCATCTAGCAGAAACGCTTTCATCTCATGTTCTACATATATAGTATACAATCAAAACCACGAGCACTTATTGGATAATGGATTACCAACTATGACAAGTTATGGAACCACCTTCTGATAATGTACCTTTAGAGAGAAATACACTGGGTCCAACAAGAACATCTTGCAACCCGGCCACACAAGACCGACCACTCATTTCGCTTGAGTGTATCGAATGTATATCACCAGTGGTTGGGATCAGCAACCGTTTCCCGAATGGGACATCATCGAATAGATTAAAGAATGAAATGAATATCTCTTGATAGGTGATAATACACCCTAATGGAAGCAACCCACATAGCCATGCTGTCTGCCCGATTTTGTCATTTTCCGGTTATGGGGCTAGAGGCCACGATTATCTCTAATAGATCACACAATTATTCACTTTGAATGTCACATCGTCATACCCGTCAAATAACAAATTGATTTCTCCAAAAATACCACAGGTATACAGCTAACAGAAACGAATTCCTCCTCCACCAAACATACATATGTTTGAAGAGATAAACTTGTGTGATCCATTAAATATACTCTGTCAGACATTCTTCCATACAAGTTATCCTGGGACTGGACAAACCAAAGGCACAATTCTGTAAATCCATCTTAGGCAATTTCTACCTAGGATTTGATAGAACGACCCTTTCACAAACTCTGTCTTCAATTATCTTCACCATATTTGATCGTAACGCTAACGCCCATATAGAGTGGTTTTTAGAAAATGAATCTGATCCCGATCTCTCTGTATTGATGATGGAAAAATGGTCAAAAACTTCAATAGTCGATGAGCTAACTATCAACGAAAAACACGTGTGAAAACAACGACATTATTTCCAGATGGAAATTTCATCAATCAATCGTCATTGAACAATTATCGTTTTAGTTCATTAATTCATTCATTTTTCTTTTCCTGTTTCCATATATTCAACATTTCTTATTTTCTAGATTTAGAAAATATACATTATTAACATTGGAAAATATACATTAATAACTACTGAACCTTAACCATTCCTTAGCTAAAAATGGAGTCAACCAAGTTGGGGTATAACTACCTCGCAGACCTTAACTGAACATTTCTAACCTCGAAAGAGACAAAGTTCACCGTTTAGATATTTAACAAATTTCCTTACATAACTCTTCGATTCTATTTACGAATCGGCTTCTTTTACAGAAATCGTTTGATTTTAACAATTAGTGTTATAATCCTATGCTTCTGAAAGATAATAACTTCACTATAACTTTTATTTATTAACTTAGATAAATAAACAAACAACTAATTTAATAATAAATAAATAAATCTTGATTAAAAACAAAAAGTGAATATTACTTTCCCGAATTCGATATAATTGAATTTCAACGTTTAACTCACATTTGAATAACCTCTATTCGATAACTCCTTTTCGAATAAACTATATTCGATTAACTCCTTTCGAATAAACCATATTCGATTAACTCCTTTTGAATAAACCATATTCGATTAACTCCTTTCAAATAAACTATATTCGACTAACTCCTTTCGAATAAACTATATTCGATTAAGTCCTTTCGAATAAACTATATTCGATTAACTCCTTTCGAATAAACTATATTCGATTGACTCCTTTCGTATAAACTATATTCGATTACCTCCTTTCGAATAACTCTGTTCGATTAATTCTAATTCGATTAACTCTATTTGATTAACTCTAATTTGATTAACTCTATTTGAATAACTAATATTCGATTAACTCTATTTGATTAACTCTAATTCAGTTAACTCTATTTGATTAACTCTAATGGATTTAACTCTAATCGATTAACTCTGTTTGATTAACTCTAATGGATTTAACTCTATTCAATTAACACTATTCAATTAACTCTAATCAGTTAACTTTATTTGATTAACTCTAATGGATTTAACTCCATTTGATTAACTCTAATTGATTAACTCTATATATATCCCATTAAGTTTGATTTCGTATTTTTATATAACATCCCATTCCCAAATTCTATTTATGCTTCTATTTATAGAATTATTAATACGAAATCTCCTTTTTATTTCTAATGCTTAAAATCTCATTTATAATTCCATTTATAAATGTTGAGTTCACATTCTATTTAAAATATCAGTGTTAAAATTGATTTCAATTTCTCTATATATGTTCTGACTTATATATTCCATTTATCAAACGATAAATAATTTATTTAATTTATAAACATTATTTATAAATTAATCTTCTCCATTTATCTGTTAAAAACAGATTTCTATTTAATTCTACTTTAAATAATCTTCTTATCTATTTTGACAATTTCCTTTTATAATCCTATTTATTTTCCAAATAAATATTCCTTTTATAATTTTGTTTATTTTCAAAATAAATATTTCTTTTTCAATTCTATTTATTTTCTAGATATTTCCTTTTCAACTCTATTTATTTCATAAATAAATATTTCCTTTATAAAAACCTTTTTCTTTTATATATAAAATCCATTTATTTTATATACATAATTTATTTTCAAAATACACTTTGAATATCCCCTTTTCTACATCCCAATATCTCTTACGGTATTTAGAATACCAAATAACAATGATCGTTATCATTTAAACACACATGATCAACAATAGATTATATATCACATCATATATTACAATATATGAAAAAAACAGTTTTATAAATATTGAGGAATCCAGTTGGATCCCTCCGACCTACTTCTCTGCATCCACAAATGTTAAACAATATAATTAACATCAATTCATTTCAATATGAAATATTCTGCTAAACAGAATCAATATTTGATTAACGATTTATATATATCGTTATCTATAATTTCAACTAATACATTGGCAGTTCAACCAAACAATGATCACACAGCAGTCAATCAGCATTTATTATTACTAGATTATATTTACAAAAATATAAATTGATAGAGTTAGTGAGATTTACTTACGTTGGACGATCATCGTTAAATAACGATAATTGTTGCTTGATTCAGACGGACAATTTCTTTTGCTATAAATTGTAATAGGCTCCAATTCACTCCCAGTCAAATCCATTGTGTAGCTCTCATCCATACGATCCCAACGGATCTTGTTTCACTGAATTTCGATACCGTATAGATAAGGTACGACAAAATAAAGTTAATACACAATTTAAATTTAATTTAAACTTAATTAAATTTACATATGGGCTTTACCCATTAATCCATATCAATCCATCACCATTTTGGCCTCCAAGACCGCATCTCTCCTCCAAAATGTTGCCTGCATCTCGCTCTAGTAAACCAACCCATTTCCGCATCTTAAAATCCCCAAATCTCCTTCGAAATCCCCTCATCTTCAAAACCAACTTCACCAAAATACTTGTCATCCCATTCTCCTCCTAGCTAACACTAAAGCCAACAACTCGCACTCCATAAAAGGAAACCGATGTCGAGCCAATACAACAGCTCACGACGAAAGTGCGACATCTTTTTAAACCGTAACCACCCAAATTCTCATAACCCACACCAAATTTTACCGCAAACCCAATGGCAAGATCAGATTCACAGAAAAATGCTTATAATTTCTGAATCAATGAACCCTAGGATGATTAACATATGTTGTCCGAAATTACAATGAAAACAAATCTCTCGAAACCAAACTTAAGTGATACCATATCGAAGTTTCAGCAACACATATCTATGAACATTGGAATTTATAGATTTATATTTGATTTGTTGTGATTTTGTGAAGATCGAATTCACTTACTGGATGGAAAAAAGACACGGCAAATTTGTGGTTGACCAGTGAATGAAGTAAATTAGGGTTTAGATGGTAGTGAGGGGTACTTATAAGATAAATATAATATTTTTATATTTATTATTTTATTTATTTTTAAGCAATCGTTACTTGTTTTGCTATTTAAAAATTCGTGTGATCACATACAATACCCAAAAATCACGAAAATGGAAATGCAGCTACAGTTCAACATTACAGACCCAATGAAACAGGTTTCGTCAAATTCAGACTCCGTTTGCTCACACAGCGTATTTTTAACCATCAAAACTGTTTTTCACATTAAGAATCCTAACGGCCACATACTAACTCCAAAAATCACGAAATTTGAAATCTAACAATTATTTAATATTTCGGATCCAATAAAATTAGTTTGGTCGGAAACGGAGTTCGTTTGCAAACTGGCTATTTTTAAAGCTATAAAAAAACCAATTTAAATATAAATATATTTAAAAATAATTAAATTAAATATTTAAAAATAAATATTATCGTATATATATTCACACAGAATATTATCCAGCTTCAAAATAAATAAATATAGAGTTATGACTCGATATTTCAAATTGGGTCAAATCGATATTCAATTAAAAATAGAAATCCTTTTATAATATAAATAAATTTTTATAAATTATAAAGGAAATCCATAGCGACTATTTTAAAATTTGAATTGGACATAAATCAAAATCTACACGACGAAACCCTGATTTTTCTCTTTCATTAGAAAAATATACTTCACCAGCTCCGAACGTTTCTTGTTTCATAGAAATCCGGCTTAAAACGGATTCTGTATATTAAATTGAAGTTCGAATCGCCAAATTATGAACTGCAGCGCCATTTCGAGCTCGATTATAATTATAATATAATTATACGTTCAACTATCGTTTATATAATAATTCGTTAATATAATTCAACCCTAAGCTGAATATAATTTTTTTAAATTGTCCAATACACATAATATTGTCAATTCACTAATTCCGACTATTTCCGAATTAAATATGTTATTCTATTATTTATATTAATTAAATATTCGATGTTATTTAATTAAATGACCATTTAAATTTCTAAATCACTATTTAAATAATTAAATTAATTAATTATAATACCGTAAAAATACGCGACGTTATAGTTAATCTGTTGACTAATGGTATTAAAGAAGGCGAGGGGGTGTTTAGGTTTGTCGTGTGTTGTTTCAGGAAGTGGACAGAATTTCGAACTAGAAAATGAAATGTACAGAACTCCGTGGACATGAAATGTGGAAGAAGGAACAAACAATATCGATACGAGTGGAGTTAACAATGGAGAAAACAACACGTGAGGCCTAATTTATATTAAAAAGAAGAAAAAGAAAAAATAAACGATTGGAACCAAAATATGTGGTTTGATGTTGGAACTTTCATTGCAAATATTGGAAAGGACAAAGAGGGTAGCCACATTTTGTTATGGGAAAAAGGAGGGGCACTGCTAACACGTGCGGACTTGGGTATTTGCATGTATGGGGGCAATGGGTCGATTTATTTAAGGTAAGGCCCAATTAAATAAAAATAGTTTATGTTTTATTTAAATGTGTATATTAACTTGCGATCATAATATATCATCCATACAAGGTCAGTCTTACGAACGGTCGGATTCGCTAGGATCATATGATCGTAGGCTACACATCGGAATTAGTCTGGAGCTATTTAGAGTTCATTTGAATTTATGGCAAGATAAAATGCCTTATTCGAATCATTAACAGCTAATCGTTATTAACGATTAATGACCAATGTGAGCAATTATGGTGACCTCAAACCCCCGTGCGACAGTGGTAAGGGTAATCTTTGGAATATAACACATAAACAGATAACAGCAGAACAGAAATAAATAAATACACCAGATAATGTACAACAGAATCACTGGATGACTATAAACATCAGATTTACACAGTATAGAGGATCATGCTTAGTACAAAATACAGTTCAGCTATACATAAAGGTCTACAGTGGAAAACAAAACATAATATGTACAATAGGAGCTGAACAACATAAAAAGAGAGAAATGATAGAATCCATCTTCAGCTCCGGCTATTCAGAAAGAGCCTGTTAAACCTGAATACAAGGATACCCTTGTAGAAAAAGGGGCATCCAAGTTTGCAAGTGTAACAAAATATGAGTAAGTCATGGGAATGGTATGAGAAATCTACTGAACTTACTTTAATATGGCCAATCACATGACCACACCACTTTCGCGGAACGGGTTTACTCCAGTGGATTGCCAGTTCTTTAACACAAGTAAATCTTTTAAACATCGCACTGCTTTTTATCAAAATGAAGCCATTATCAGACTCAGTTCCCATCACACAATGCAACGCAAACCAGAGGATAGAGGTTTACCTTATAATGGCTAAAATATGTTTGATACGAATAAAACAAAAGCATTTGATATTATTCCTAGTGTTTATATGTTTCAAAAACAATTTCAAATCATAAGTATAAATCATAGACGACATTAATGCCCCATACCACTATGTCTCCATATATAGGTATACAATCAAAACCGCACAATGTTGTATTTGGAAATTGGATTTCCATCATGAACCAAGGCAAGGTATCGTCCTTACCGAATTTGAGACTGTCTAGCCTGAGTCTCAGGATCAGAACGCATCGACCCTTGGATCGTCAGGGCTGGTCCACTCGATGTGGATTATTATGCCTGAACACTACGTTTCCCAGCCCTTTGGGGCATAAATGAGTCCTATGACTCCATCGGCTGCACATAGTCACCGATATATCCGATCCACCTTGTAATCCAACAACCACACAGGTGAAAATAATATAAATCTAAGGGTTGGTCACTGACACCACCCTAGATAGAAGGAAACGCATGTCCTCCCTGAGGTCCTCTCCCGTTTCTGGTTCATACCGGGGTGTGAGGCACGCGAATTAACGTTATACACAAAGCTATGTCACACAGGTGGTGCTTTGATCATCAACCACAAGACTTTTCTTTTCAATAAAAGCCTTGATCATTTGCCACTTAGGCATGCCACATAGGCAGTTCACTCCATGCGACTGATGTCTATCAATATAATCTTTGAACTCGTACGTCTCAGAGAAGGGCGTTAAGCAAGAGAATAAATTCTACGCCGCCAAACAGATATATATATATTTAATAGAGATCAGTCAGCACAGAACAAAATCTAATGTCAGACACACAGTCCATTTACAAGTTCGTTCTGGGTCTGAACGAAATCAGAGGCACCTTATACCTTGCATATCCATCAATCTCCAAGTACGTCTGGACGATCACCACTTATTATCTATATTTTGGGATGCCTCCCAATCAAGACATCAGTAATCATCCAACCGATGTGAAGATCTCCGGTCTTCAACCACCATCTTCATCATCGACTTCTTATCGCCGATCAATTATTTGAAATGAGATTTAACTCAGCCTTTTCAAATAATTCACATATATTTAGAAATTAAATCAATTCATCTTAATGGTTAAATTATTCGACATCAATAATTCTGTTCTTAAATGCATTTTTCACGCCAAACACATTCAACCATCAAATATCCAATAAACCAGGTAAATTCGGTTTATTTCCATTCCATACCATTTATAATATTTTATAACGATTTATCGCTATTCTTATTCATTCAAAAATAGCCAATTCATTCAAATGACGCTTCAGGCCATAACACGGCTATGGCGCTCTTTTTCTTCAGATTTGATTTACACACATCTGAAAATCTAACCATTGGATCTTCACAAATTTTATATCATTAGAAATATCTTTTCAAAACGAATCCAATGGTTTCATTTTTGGGAAAATCCGACAGTCAGATCTCCCGGTACAATCGTTTGAAGTTATGATTTCAAAATACGGACTACCACGTCGTTATTCAATTTAATTTAACTATATATATATATATATATATATATATATATATATATATGTATGTATGTATATAATCGATTCTGGCGCTGTTTTTTTTCATATTTGAACTAAACATTCCAGATAATCCAATCGTTGGATCTTTATAAAGTTGGTGTCGTTGGAAAGATATTTCCAAAGCGAACCCAACGGTTTCGGTTTCGGGAAAATCTATTGGTCGGATCTCCCGCGCTAATTGTTTGAAATCACAGTTTCAAAATATGAACTGCAGCTTCGTTATTTGATTTAATTTAATTATATTTATATATATAAATAAATATAATCCATTCTTCGGTTTCAAAACCATATTCGCTTCATATATTTGATGAAAATGATATTTTTATCTAGCAGATATTTATTTCACCACATCACTATTTTTAACAATTTATATATCTAATAAAAATGTAATTTTTATTGTAAAACAGTTTATTCCAAAACACGATTATTTTATATTTTTCATACATAAGGTAAAAATGTTATTTTTCTCTTTCACGGAACTTTTCAACACATGAATTTCTATTTAATACATGAATTTCTATTCAACACACGAATTTGGTTTCAACACATGAATTTCTATTTAACACACGAATTTGGTTTCAACACATGAGTATTTTCTATAGTTTATATATATATATATATAATAAAAATGTGATTTTTTTATTGTTAAAAACAATTTATTTCAAAACACGATTATTTTATATAGTTCATACATAAGGTAAAAATGTTATTTTTCTCTTTCAAAGAATTTATTCAACACATGAATTTCTGTTCAACACATGAATTTCTATTCAACACATGAATATAGTTTCAACACATGAATATGGTTTCAACACATGAAAATAAATCTAACACATGAATATTATTGAAAATTTCGGCAGCATAATGGCAGTGTAGTTAAAACCGGCACCGTCCCAAGTACGGCTCCTTGCTCTACCTTAAAGCCTCGCAGCTTTTGACAATAGGGATTTTCAATATCTAGTTCGTATGCAGACGAATTTTCCCATATACTAATCCTATTGGGATTTCAACCACAATCAATCATTTCAAATCAACCATTCATGATATTCACCAAATTTTCATATCAATCAATAATCCAAACAATATCACAACCAATATATATCGTCCATGGTCTATGGACGAGGGGACTATATATATATATATATATACACATACATACGTATATAACTATATTTCAATTTCATTTCAATATCATTTCAATTCATTTCAACGCATATATGATTTCTACAACGCATATATAACTTATACATCGAACATACAACTTATACAACGCTTATACATGAGGTGTATAATGCTTATGTAACTCATATATCGACTATATAATTTATACATCGTTATTTCCATATCGTCTATAATTCAGAAATCTCACATTGGGTTCCACACCTCCAAAAATTATAGAAGGCTCAGAAAAATATCCGGTCTCTTCTAGAATGTAGAAGACGTCCGCATGAGTCCACTATCTCTTGTTTCACTGGATTTTGATCACATAGCAAAAAGATATAATTTTTAGAAGTTTGCAACACTTAAAAGTTTAAAAATCAGTTCAAATTATATACAGCGGTACCTTTGCTGTTCGGTTCCGAACTAGGTTTTTATTTTTGCGCCAACTATTGCTTGTGGTCAGAATCAGGTCCCATAACGTCGAAGGGCTTGGGGAGGGGTTGCCGCACCTGGTGGTGGCGCTTTGATCGACGCCGTGTGGACGGAGAATCGGCGGCTCGCACGTTGGAAGTTCGTGGAGATGATTCAGTCGATACACGCGACGATAGGGGGAGTAAGTGGTATGGATTTGAAGAGCAAGGAGAGGTCTTCAAAGAATTGAACTGGAAGAGGGTGTAATTCGTGGTGGTTTGGCCGGAAAATGGACCGGAAGTGAGGACGAGGGTTTCACTGTCGATCGTGTTTAAAAGGGGGGTTTTCTGATTTTTTTATATTTTTAATTTATGAAAGAAAATATATGATTGGCCGATATATATATTATTCAGAAAATTAGGGTTTTCATAAACGAACAATAATTCAAACCCAACGACTGTTGCCCCTAGCTAAATACCCCCATTCCGAACACAATTGAATATTTTTCGTAAGCCTATTCGACTATTTCAGTCAGTTTTTCTTCAAATTAAAATATAAAACATTCAATATTCGATTTGAATGTACATTTCAATTTGTCGGGGCCACATACTGATTCTAAAAATTCCCGTAAAATTATATCTGGCTATGTTTTAATGATACGGTCCCAACAAAACTAGTTTCGTCGAATTCTGAGACTGTTTGAAAAATGGTCATTTTCTGGTCAATCCAATTTAACTGAAATCGACCAAACACATTTTCCTTCGCCACGCTCACATATTAACTTCAAAAATTATGGAATTTGAAACCTAGCAATAATTTGACATCTCGGATCCAACAAAAGTGGTTTCATCGAAAACAGAGGTCTATTGCAAAACGTCTATTTTCACGGGCTGTATAAATTCTATAGCGACCTTTCTGAAAATTCATTTGGCCATAACTTTTGACTCCCGCTACAAAACTTTGATTTTTCTGATTCCTTAGAAATATTTTCATAAACAGATTTAGATATTTTTGGTTTCACTAAAATCTGTTTTAACTTGCACCCGGTACAGTCAGTCAGAGTTCGAATTCAAATTTCGAAACTGCCGCGCCATTTCAGGCCTTGTTTATAATTAAAAATAATTATATTTATTTTCAAAAGTCGATTCAAACATACTTTTCATTGTTATTATTTAAAATAATTTATTTTAAATATTTAAAATCCACTAAAATAGCCAAATTAAAAAATTTAAATTGGTTCAGATTTTCCGGGTTGTTACAATCTCCCCCACTTAAAATCTTTTCGTCCTCGAAAAGGAACGAAGTCGAAAGTTGTTTAATTAACCAACTTATTTTCATTCTGGCTTTAATTCTTCAACTTTTCAGTTTCTAAGAAATTTCAAGCTCTTTAAAAATTTGGCTAACACCCTAAATATTCAAAAAAATTCGCCATAACCTCCTTTGTACGGGGAGGGGTTTGGAAATTTATTGGGTCGTATTAGGTACCCAATAAATCCTAATAAGCATGCACATATTTATAGTGATATATTCCGGTGTCCATAGGGAAGTGTGTATAGATCATAACTCCAGAGAATAAATTATCATCACCTATAAATGGTTTTGTGCCTTAATGACCAGAGAGACGTGTTTATTGTCATCTCCAGACCCGTGTGGTTTTTTTTATTAATCTTGCAATTTACCGTTACATTTTATATGGTCCATATCAGTCATCAGTTCAACCTTTAATATTTAGTCATCGCCATACAAGCCTCTCGCTCGTATGGTAAATCTTCAACCTCGTCACACAAGCCCCAAATTCTTATGTGGTATATGATGAAGTATGCCTATCTTCAAGAAGTATGCCATGTAGTGTATTTCAAAATTAATTGTTACTATCCTATGACGACATTTATTATTACACATAGAACAACCAGCACTCCGCATCCAATGGCATTCATAGGAGTTGATATAATAAATAAAATTGTGCATTCAACTCATTAAGGTTTACCTATTTGTCGGGCATGCAAATAAATTTTTTACTCAACAACTAATCCATTTACCTGTTCAAACATACATAATGCACATGTATATATTTCTATCTATTTTTAAATCAGTTCAACACTTGATTCACTTGCGTACATTTAACTTCTTTCTCTTATTGATTAAATTAACTATCATTCTAATAATTTAATTAATCAAATCCACAATCACACAACACAAACAACAATCAATTTGTTTTTAACTTTTCCAAAAATATACTAATTAATTCATATATTCTTTTTGTAACACCCCGTGATTTCTATAACATTAAGCTTCACAAATTAAAGTGTAATTAATTCTAAATGAAAGAATTAAGGGAAATGGGTTACGCCATTGCATTCGTCTTGGAATTCTACTTGAGATAGAGTCTGAATTTGCGTGAATCGGACTCCGTATGAAGGAGTTATGACCTTCGGAAGTTTCAGAATAAAATTTAAAATTCAAACAGCTCGGTTTCAAATTCGAAATTCTAAAAACGGATTCAAACTGGGCTGGGCGGGAAAATTCCCGCCTAGGGACCAGGTTGACCATGGTGTCGACCTGGTCACCCCAGGTCGACATAGTGTCGACCTGGGTGTCGACCTACCTGGTCAACCTGGCTGTCTGGGTCTGGCTCTGGCTCGAATTTCTATGGCTCGGTGTGTCATTAGGGCTGACATGTCACCTCTTGATTGGCTCTTTGAACTTTGTATGGTCTAGATTCCTCCTGTCTTCGTCTGATTGCTCAAAACAATTTAAAAATCTATAAATACACCCTAAGTCTCAACTAAAAATTCACACAAAAAAATAAGATGGGAGTCGTCATGCTGCCAGGAAGGAATTGAGCATAGCCGTCTAGAGAGAGGAGCTTAGAGACGAATCAAATTAAGAGAAGACTAAAGCTTAATCAAATTAATCAACGCAACGATAATCTACCCAAAGGAACGCATCTCAATTTCAGAATCCAAAATTCAAGATTCTGCATTCGTTGTAAGTATAGTGACATTTCAGAATATGAATAAAAAACTGTGACGTGATTCGATGTAAATGAAAATAGAATTGTGTTATTATGATATAAATTCTGTGTATTGTAATGATTCTATCATGACTTGTGTATTGATATTTGTGGCCTAAATTGATTGATGCAAGCCTATTGAACAATTTTATATGAAAATAAGGGCACTTGCATGTTTGTGGCAAAAACTAGAATTTGATCCCTTTATGTTTATGTCTATGGCATGGACTATATACATTCACTAACTCTAAATTAAGGCCTATGTAAACATGTTCTAGATTTGAGACCTTTTATGCCTACAAGACCCAAAACCTATGAACACATTCTTATGTTTATTTGCAAGTATAATTGGATCTATGTTAAGTATCATTTGGGTTTCATAAACTATGCAAGTTCATGTTGAAATAGGCTATATGATTAGATGTTAAAATTGGACATTTTGGTGAATATACAACATGCTAGTTTTGTGGTTGACAATATGCCAAGTTAAACATGTTTAAACCCAAGTTTGTGTAAGCCTAAACTATGCCATTTCATATGTCACCTACTTAGTTATACTTTGATTTGAATGCAAGTTCACATGACCCATGATTTATGTTAGTTGAATCGCTAAATTGCAAGTTCATGCGCCACACACCTTTATGTATTGATTTCCCCTTTTTTCTCACGATTATAAAGTTGGGCTGAATTGTGTCGAGCCCAACACTTGTTATAATGTTGCGAATGTACAAACGGGGGTAATAATGTTGGGTGTAAAACATTAAAAAATATATGTTGGCATGGTTGGCGCATGCCAACGACAATGACATTCTAGCGGTATGAATTGTTATACCCAAGAATAAAGGACATGACGTTTACATATAATTGAGAAGTGATAAAATATGTAAATTTAGAAAACACGGTATGCTTAACCCGAGGTTGGATTGAGTTGTGACGTAAACCTGCCCGGACCCGCCTGGCTGTCCAGTAGTCACAATAATACCTATCCAATGTGGGTGGTTAAGCATTAAGCCCAATAAGGACATGAGGTTAGACTGAGCTACGGTGTAAACCTACCCGGAACCAACAGGCACATCCAGTAACCGTAGCAATATCTGTCTAATGTGAGTGGTCAAGTGCTTTAAAAGGCTAAGGACAAATTGTAGGGTAAGTCAACTATAAACACTTAACCAAATTCAACATGTTAACAAGAATTGATGGGTGAGGTTAGGTAAATACAAACACTTAACCAATTAACAGGTTTGACTAGAAAACCCTTGTAAGGAGGGACCCGTTTCAGCAATAACCCAAGTTAGGTATCATGGTACCCTGAAACTAGGCAGGGTAGGGCACGATTACCGGGTTGATTGTAAGCGGTCAAAGCGACGGCGGTGGTTGCAACAGTGTAGGTTCTAACGGGGTGAGGGCGTGCACACACTCTGGAGCAGAGAAATAGGGCACTGGGGGCACCAATAGTATAACCTATGCCTTCTAGAGTTGTGTCGGGGCCGCCACCATGGGTCTTGATACACCCCATGGTGGGACCAACATAGGTTTCTACAATTCTTGGGGGCCGTATGACACATGTTTACTCGAGTAGGAACCGATCTTTAGAAATTTTGGATCACTTCACCCTCAGCATGGGGTGCCAGTTAGAATAAGCTCAAGTAGGTGCAGAGATATAGTGTGGGTGCGATAGTACATTCGATTCTAAACGACACTTCCTTAGCTAGTGACACTTTCCTGTTATCAGTTTATATCTATCATGCCCTTTTTATTATTCACATACTGAAGAGTTACTAGATTTACTCAGGCTTTATGTCTGACTCTATTTTCTTTTTGTCTTCTTTTCTTTCGTTTCCCCCATCCCAGGTCCACAGGGAGGAAACAACCCAGCTTAGTACTCTTTTGCAAGCTTCAAGACCGTAGACATATGGTTTGGATCTCTTTTGATCGGACCATGGCTTTGGATATCACTATGGGGATTTTTATTACTTTTATTTATGTTTTATGCTTCTTTAATAATCAAGACAGTAATGTGGTTGTAATGATGGAAATATTTTGAGACAATTATGGAAATGTTTTGTTTGAACACGTATTGATGAAATAAAAGTCTGTTTGGTTTCCGCTATTTAAAATATGTGTATTCATATCTGTCTTGTGTTTTTCTGTGTCTTTTACTTATAAACCTCCACCAAAGTTAAGGCATTCCCTTTGTGAGTTACCTTAACGGAGGTGGGGTGTTTCACTTTTAAAATCATTCAGACTATATAATTAAAAAAATTACATTGTTGAACCACAGAATTTCTTCTTCTATTTCTGCCACTCATTTTTCTATGTCTGAAAATGGAACACAAAGTATCAGATCAACATAAAAGATAGTATAAAACTTTGAGACATATACTTAAATGTAAATGTGTATATTAGGGTGTATTTCATTCTACTATACTCATACTAGGATATTACGGATCCTATCTGTAATGAGTTATTCGTCCTAGAACACTACTGGTTCTATCTTTGATGAGTTCGTTAATATGTTATATTCTAGAACTATGTTTAACCAAAGCTCTGATACCACGTTTCCCCGCCCTTTGGGGCGTAAATGAGTCCTATGACTCCATCTGCTCCACATAGTCACCGATATATCCGAGGCGCCTCACAATCCAACAACCACACAGGTGAAAATAATATAAATTTCAGGACTGGTAGGTCACTGAAACCACCCTAGATAGAAGGAAACGCATGTCCTCCCTGAGGTCCTCTCCCGTTTCTGGTTCATACCGGGGTGTGACGCTCGCGAATTAACGTTATACACAAAGCTATGCCACACAGGCAGTGCTTTGATCATCAACCACAAGACTTTGCTTTTCAACAAAAGCCTCGATCATTTGCCACTTAGACATGCCACACAGGCAGTTCACTCCATGCGACTGATTTCTATTGATATATAACCTTTGAGCTCATACGTCTCAGAGAAGGGCGTTAAGCAAGAGAATAAATTTTCCGCCGCCAAACAGATATATATTTAATAGAGATTAACCAGCACAGAAAAAATCCAATGTCAGACACACAATCCATTTACAATTTCATTCTGGGTCTGAACGAAACCGGAGGCACCTTATACCTCGCATATCCATCGATCTCCAAGTACATCGGGACGATCACCACCTATTATCTATATTTTGGGATGCCTCCCAATCAAGACATCGGTAATCATCCAACCGATGTGAAGATCTCCGGTCTTCAACCATCGTCTTCATCATCTACTTCTTATCGTAGATCAATTATTTGAAATGAGATTTAACTCGACCTTTTCAAATAATTCACGTATATTTTGAATTTAAATCAATTCATCTCAATGGTTAAATTATTCGACATCAATAATTCTATTCCTAAATGTAATTTTCACGCCAAACACATTCAACCATCAAATATCCAATAAACTGGGTAAATTCGGTTTATTTCCATTCCATATCGTTTATAATATTTTATAACAATTTATCGCATTTATTCATTTAAAAATAGTCAATTCATTCAAACGACGCTTCAGGCCATAACGCGGCCGTGGCGCTATTTTTCTTCATATTTGATTTACACACATCTGAAAATCTAACTGTTGGATCTTCACAAATTTTATATCATTAGAAAGATCTTTTCAAAACGAATCCAAGGGTTTCAGTTTTCGGAAAATCCGACGATTGGATCTCCCGGTACAATCGTTTGAAGTTACGAGTTCAAAATACGAACTGCAGCGTCGTTATTCGATTTAATTATATTTATATATACATATATATAAATATAATTGATTCTGGCGCTGTTTTTCTTCAGATTTGAATTAAACATTCCAGACAATCCAGCCTCTGGATCTTTACAAAGTCGGTGTCGTTGGAAAGATATTTCAAAAGCTAACCCAATGGTTTCGGTTTCAGGAAAATCCGATGATCGAATCTCCCGCACTAATCTTTTGAAATCACGGTTTCAAAATACGAACTAAAGCTTCGTTATTCGATTTAATTATATATATATAATCAATTCTTCGATTTCAAAACCATATTCGCTTCATATATTTGATAAAAATAATATTTTTATCCAGCCGATATTTATTTCACCACATCACTATTTTTAACAATTCATATATCTAATAAAAATGTAATTTTTATTGTAAAACAATTTATTTCAAAACACGATTATTTTATATAGTTCATACATAAGGTAAAAATATTATTTTTCTCTTTCAAGGAACTTATTCAACACATGAATTTCTATTCAACACATGAATTTCTATTCAACACATGAATTTCTATTCGACACATGAATTTGGTTTCAACACATGAATTTCTATTCAACATATGAATTTGGTTTCAACACATGAATTTGGTATCAGCACATGAATGTTTTCTATAGTTTATATATATATATATATATATATATATATAATAATAATGTGATTTTTTTTATTGTTAAAAATAATTTATTTCAAAACACGATTATTTTATATAGTTCATACATAAGGTAAAAATGTTATTTTTCTCTTTCAAAGAATTTATTCAACACATGAATTTCTATTCAACACATGAATATAGTTTCAACACATGAATATGGTTTCAACACATGAAAATACTTCTAACACATGAATATTATTGAAAATTTCAGCAGCATAACGGCAGGGTAGTTAAACCGGCACCATCCCTAGTACGGCTCCTCGCTCTACCTTAAAGCCTCGCAGCTTTTGACAATGGGGGTTTTCAATATCTAGTCCGTACGCAGACGAATTTTCC
Source organism: Allium sativum (assembly GCA_030737875.1). Lineage (NCBI taxonomy): Eukaryota > Viridiplantae > Streptophyta > Magnoliopsida > Asparagales > Amaryllidaceae > Allium > Allium sativum. Next base: position 587,717,608 of record CM060909.1, read on the forward strand.
CATATACTAATCCTATTGGGATTTCAACCACAATCAATCATTTCAAATCAACCATTCATGATATTCGCCAAATATTCACATCAACCAATAATCCAAACAATATCACAACCAATATATATCGTCCATGGTCTGTGGACGAGGGGACTATATATATATACATATATAACTATATTTCGATTTCCTTTCAATATCATTTCAATTCATTTCAATGCATATATGATTTCTTCAATGCATATATAACTTATACATCGAACATACAACTTATACAACGATTATACGTTAGGTGTACAACGCTTATATAACTCATACATCGACTATATAATTTATACATCGTTATTTCCATATCGTTTATAATTCAGAAATCTCACATTGGATTCCACTCCTCCAAAAATTGTAGAAGTCTCGGAAAAATATCTGATCTCTTCTAAATGTAGAAGACGTCCGCACGAGTCCAGTGTCTCCTGTTTCACTGGATTTCGATCACATAGCAAAAGATATGATTTTTAGAACGTTGCAACACTTAAAAGTGTAAAAGTCAGTTCAAATTATATACAGCCGTAACTCCGCTGTTTGTTTCTGAACTAGGTTTTCAATTTTTGCGCCAGCTATTGCATGTGGTCGGAATCAGGTCCTACAACGTCGAAGGGCTTGGGGAGGGGTTGCCACACCTGGTGGTGGCGCTCTGATTGACGTTGTGTGGAGGGAGAATCGGCGGCTCGAACGTCGAAAGTTCTTGGAAGTGATCCATCGATACACACGATAATAGGGGGAGTAGGTGGTATGGAATTGAAGAGCAAGGAGAGGTCTTCAAAAAGTTGAACTGGACGAGGGTGTAATTCGTGGTGGTTTGGCCGGAAAATGGACGGGAAGGGAGGAAGCGGGTTTCGCTGTCGATCGTGTTTAACGGGGAGGGAGGTTTCATATTTTTTTATATTTTTAATTTATGAAAGAAAATATATGATCGGCTGATATATATATTATTCAAAAAATTAGGGTTTTCATAAACGAACACCAATTCAAACCCAACAACTGTCGTCACTAGCAAAATACACCCATTCAGGACATAATGGGATATGTTTCGTAGGCCCATTCGACTGTTTTAGTAAGTTTTTATTCAAATTAAAATATAAAACATTCAATATTCGATTTAAACATATATTTCAATTTGCCGGGGCCACATACTGATTCTAAAAATTCCCGAAAAATTATATTTGGCTATGTTTTGACGATACAGTCACAACAAAACTAGTTTCGTCGAATTCTGAGACCATTTGAAAATGGCCATTTTCTGGTCGATCAAATTTAACTGAAATCAACCAAACACATTTTCCTTCAACACGCTTACATATTAACTTCAAAAATTATGGAATTTGAAACCTAGCAATAGTTTGACATCCCAGATCTAATAAAAGTGGTTTCGTCAAAAACAGAGGACGATTGCAAAATGGCTAATTTCACGTGCTATATAAATTCTATAGCGACCTTTCTGAAAATTCATATGGCTATAACTTTTGACTTCGCTACGAAACTTCGATTTTTTAGATTCTTAGAAAGATATTCATAAACAGATTTAGATATTTTTGGTTTCACTAAAATCCGTTTTAATTTGCACCCAGTACAGTCAGTCAAAGTTCGAATTCAAATTTTAAAACTACCGCACCATTTCTGGCCTTATTTATAATTAAAAATAATTATATTTATTTTCAAATGTCGATTCAAACATACTTTTCATCGTTATTATTTAAAATATTTAAAATCCACTAAAATAGCGAAACTAAATTTTTTAAATTGGTTCAGATTTTTCGGTTGTTACAGCAATCTCACTGACTCTGTCCAATTTTATAATTTTATAAACATTATTTAATATTGATAAAAATGATTGAATGTTGTGTGTGATGGTTGTTTGGATGATTTTCTTATTAACTGCTTGAAATTACAAACACGGTTATATATATAAATCGTTAGTTAAATATCGATTCTATTTATTTTATTACTTCATATTGATATGAAATAAATGTTGATTAACATCTGTGGATGCAGGGAAACGGGTTGGAGGGATCCAACTAGATTCCTCAACAATTTAATTGTTGATTTTCATATATTTCTTTACACGACGTGATTAATAATCAACATTTTACCCTAAACTCTTGGGTGCCCAAATATGTACGGGTAGTCAAGTAGTCGCGATTTTACAGATACCGTTTAAGGAGCTTGCAGTAGGATGTTTCAGTGTCGAATATATATATACACACACTATTTCTGCTATGATATTTATGTACTTTGATGATGATGAATGTAAGTACAAATATAGTTTTATATTTCAAAGTACTGTTATATATATTTTATTCGTTCTGCTATGAGATTTTCGTTTCATCTGTTGTGATATTCTTCTTCTTCAATTCTAACTTTCTTTCTATCTCTCATCCTCTAACTTCTTTCTTTTAATGATCTGGTATTTCAGATGCTTGATAATCGACATCGTGTTTTATGTTGTCTTTCAGGGTTGAAAATCCTGGTTCGTTAAGTGGTATCAAAGCTAAAGGTTAAGTGATTACGTTGGCTCTATGGCATAACTCAATAGAGATGGGATTAGTAATATTTTAAATTGAGTTTGATTGTATATATACGAGTGAACGTATTTGTAGATTATATAAAAATGATTTTTTTATTGGGGAGATTTATTGGTTGAGTGGTTTATGAATTTTGGTCGATGGTGGGGCACCACAATGTCGATAGGGATTTCTAAATGCTCGAATACGATGAATCAGCATGGTATTTTTTGAAAGAGGGTAAATAACAAAAATTTACCAAAAAAATATTTTGATATAAGAAAAATGTGTGTGTATATATATATATATTAGGATTATTATAATATATTGGATGTGTTGGTTATTTTTATAATCGGATAAGACTATAATTGAGATGGTTATATAAATAACCAAATCAGGATTCGTATAAGAGTAGTATATTGAAGCAGATGGTTTAAATCTGAATTTAAAAATATACCTTGGATTTAATATATGGAAAATTTAAGATCTTGGGGAAATTTTGAAATATTTTCCAAGTGGCAAAAAGATATTTTTGAAATAATTTAAACAAAAAAAAAATTGTTTAAAAAAAAGAGTTTTGAAGTAATATAGCATTGAACTCACTTCGATAGCTGGAAAATAATTATGATCATGACTGCAGCAGCATCAGTGTTCATTTTCGAGTTTCTAAGTGATGGATTACTACCAAAGGTTTTGTTTTCAAATTATTTTGACAAAAAAATTTGTTTAGAAATTTAAATGCTTTGAATTGTTATTATTATATGGGATTTCAAACTAATTTGAAATAAATCCCAGGAATTTGGAAACTTGATTTAACTTATGAAGTTAAATAGATTGGAAAAGTAAAAGTGAATAAATAAATTAGATATTAACTTAAACTAAGTTAAATAAAATTTGGTTGGATTTGAGACAATCTGGAATGGAGTCGGATTGTTGAATAAGAATTTGGAAATTGAGATTAGAATTTTATTTGAAATATAATTTGGCTTGAATTTAAGCGAAGTTTGGATTTGAAAATAAATTGATTGGAGATCAATTGAAAATGGATTTATATATGCTGAGGTGATAGCAAATTAAAGAGATAGAATTGGATGCTCGACAAAGATTGTAACACCCCGTAATTCTATAACATTAAGTTTCACAAATTAAAGTATAATCAAAATTTTAAAATAAGAATCAAGGGAAACGGGTTGTGCCATTGCGTTCATCTCGAAATTTTACTTGGAAACGAGTCCGAGTTTTTGAGAAACGGAGTCCGTATGAGGGAGATACGACCCTCCGAAGTTTCAAGGATTTTCATAACAGAAAAACAGCTCGAATTCTAAATTTGAATTCAAACCCCAGCAGAGACTGGGCGGGAATTTTCCCACCCAGGTCAAGGTCGACCTGGTGGTTGACACTATGGTTGACCTCCCAGGGGTCAGGTCGACTCTATGGTCGACCTGGGGGTCGACCTGGTGCTGAAGCCCAGTTTCGAGTCTGGGTTCATTCTGATGTATCTGGTCTCGTTTTCTGCCTAGATTCGTTCATCTAATCCTATATAAACAGCCTCCTAGCCTCATTCTCTTTACACCATTTTATTCTCTCCTTATGCTGCCTCTGGAATAATTGAAATAAATAAATTAAAATAAAACACGAAGACTATTCTTGAAGACTACGGCTAGGAATTGCATATTGGAGATTCAAATAAAGTTAAAGCTTCAAGAAGGGAAGCAAAGGCTAATTCAACGGCTTCGAGCAACGTCGCGCGAATCATAGCAAATCACCTCAACGCTATCTGATTTTTCCTTCTCTGAAACCGATCATTGTAAGTTAGTTACTTTTTAGATTTGAACATCTAGATCTATTTGTGGCATGAAATTAAATGGATATAAGAATATGCCTGATCCTTTCTTCGAATCTGTGCTTGCATATGCCTTTGGATCTAATTAAGAATTATTGTGATTAATTATTGATGAGACTTTGCCTATGCCTATGACATTGAAACTATTGTTAATGGCCTAAGACTATGACTGTGAACACAAGGCTATGCTTATGCCTATGACTGTGGACATAAGACTATTGCCTATGACTATGAACATAAGACCATTGCCTACGACCATGATTCATGACTATGGGATTATTGCCTATGATTATGAACATAAGACTATTGTCTATGACCATGACTTTGAAATTATTACAGTTAATTGCCTATGACTATTTAGGATAATTGCCTAGGAATATTTTGGTTAATTATCCATGACTATTGCGGTTAATCGCGTACGATTCATAACTATGAGGTTTCTACCTATGACAATGACTATGACTATTGTGGTTAATTGCCTAAGACTGTTGTTGGCTCGCTTTTTGACCAAGCCATCCAGGATCATTCATAAAAGGAAATCAGGAAACCAAGTCCCCCAAGAAAGTGGAAGAATGGATCGCACGTCATCGTCTCGCCCAGGAACGGATCGCACGCCATCGTCTCGCCCAGGAATGGATCGCGCTCTATCGACTCGCCCAGGAATGGATCGCGCTCTATCGACTCGCCCAGGAACGGATCGCTCCCATCTCGTCGACGAACGTCATCTCCAGGCGATCCGATCCCTTGTAACGAACCGAACCCCCTGACCCATTCAACCACGAACTGGTCTTCAGCGATCCGAATCGCACGGATCTGACGACACCTGTTCACAACGGCTAGTTTAACTGTTTCTTCAATGGTGGCGATGCGATCCGAAAATCTCGGGATTCGTGCCACGTGTCCGCGATCCGTCTGACAAAATCAGCTATAAATAGCCCAGAGCTTGGCATTTTTCGGGATCCTTTTGGCAATATTGAATACTGAGTCCGCCATTGTTGTCAAACCACTGAAATATTGAGAGAAATCACTGTTGTACTAGCTTTTAAAGCATAATCAATAAGATATAAAGTGGACGTAGGCTCGTTAACGCCGAACCACTATAAATTCTGAGTGTTATTTTCTTTTTCCTTGTTCCTCATCTAGAATTCTCTACAGTTTATAACAATTTGGGTGTTAGGTCCAAATTTCGATCTAACATTTTTGGTGCTTTCACTGAGAGACTCAGTCTTAAAGTTTCGTCATTCGTTTTCTTGAAGATTCCAGCGATTCGGATATCATGGCTGGAAAAAGATCTAAAGTCTCGCAGACCAACGAAACAATCGAGGAGAGTGTACACGAACTGGGCAACGAAGAGATTCTGGATCGCGGAGCGCAGGGGGCGATCCGATCCGATGAAAACACCTCGTTCTGAGTCGATGAGAACGAGACGATCCGTGCTACTGAAGGGGTTGTTACTCGATCCCGGGGCAACACCTCGCACCCTCCGCGCACCACGACCACGAGTCGATCTCAGGGGGGCGCAGCGAACCGCCCTCCACGAACCGCAACTACCCGAACTGATGGTCAGAACACAACTCGACCTGGAAAAGAACCTATGACCCACTCCTATCGTCCTGGAGCTTCTGCTCGACCCGGTCCGAGCACTTTGCCCATAAGAAAGGGTGATGATGACCACTATGATCCTGCTGCTCTTGTCACTGAGGGGGATCTTTCCCGCTTTGTCGAAATGTGGGATAGGTTATTTGATGAGTTAGCCGCCCAAAGGCAGGAAAGTTCTATCCTACGGCAAAACCTGACGGCTATGGATAGAAGACTTGATGAGTTAACAAGGCAAAGAACATCGCCAGTTCGTCCACTCACTCCAGCATATTCCTCTTCATCTGAAGAATCGCCGAGACCTCCGCGGCGACCGTATGAAAGAGCCGAAAACATAGAACAGCTTCGGTTCGGGACCCTGCCCTCACAAGAAGAAGAAGAATTGGGGGCAAGACCCACAGACCGTAATATGGATGGTCAAGCAGCGACCCTCAGGACTCGAGGTGTGAACAGTCCTGTGCATGACAGACCACCTCAGCCCCGTCGCCGTACGCATACTCATGATAACAGGGGGCAGCGAGGCCCCGTCCAAGCCCCGTACTTTGTAGCTACTCCCCGAAGAGAGATCAGAGAACCTCGTCGGGCCAGAGGCACTGACCCCGAACCTCCTTTGACTAGTGCAAACGTTGCAGCCATGGTTCGCCAGATTTTGGCTGACAGCCGTGGACAGCGGAACGAAGATTGGGGGATTGACCGCAGTCATACTCCTTTTACTGACGATATTTTGGATGCAACTTTTCCAAGGCGTTTCAACATGCCACAAATGAACCGATATGCAGGGAGGTCTGATCCTGTTCAGCACCTAATGAGATACTCTTGGTCGATGGCTGCTGCCGCCGCTTCTGACGCGGTTAAGTGTAAAGCGTTCCCCATATTCCTGGAGGACGTGGCTTTGCTATGGTTTACTCGCCTGCCGGCAAGATCGATTTCTAGCTTCAGGGAACTAAGCGAGAAGTTCGTAGAGCAATTCCGTATCTACGCGCAGAAGACGAAAAGCGTGATCGATCTATTTCTTGTCAAACAGCGACCAGGCGAAAGTCTAAAGATGTACCTGGATCGTTTCAATTTGGCCGCCACTGAGGTCAAAGATCCTCATGAGCCGACCATTGTCGCAGCACTAATTGATGGAGTGGATAAGGACACTGTATTCGGGAGGTACTTGGCAGGCAAACCACCCCACACCAGAGAATTATTCTATGAGAAAGCCAATGTACATCTACGCCGGGAAGAGGTGTACGCGAACAGAAAGCTTAAAACAACTGATAAGGAAGAGGTTCAGAGCAATGTCGCCATCAAACAGACTGGAGACAGCTCGGGGAAAGTTGAGGTTAACGTCGGAAATCAGAACCAGGGTGGTCGCCGACCGGGTAACAACAATAACAATGCTGACGGCAACAGCCGGAAGAGGGGCCGAGGGAACGACTCCCAGAGAAGGACTCGTCCCAGGGCCTTTGAAAGTTATACACCCATAAATGATACTCTGGAGAATATCTTCATGGATGCGTATGAAGTCCTCCAGAATAAGAGGCCACCTCCTAGAGAGTCGACAGAAAAAGAGCGTGAGACAGGGAAGTTTTGCCTCTTTCATCAAATCCACGGCCATTCGACGAATGAATGCCGTCACCTGAGGGATGTAGTCGAAAGGTTGCTTCGAGAAGGGAAGCTAGACGAATACAGAGTAACGCCTAGGGATAGGGGGCAAGCAGTGCAGGCCCCGAATCAGAATCAAAATCAACTTGCTGCTAGGCCAACTGCTCAGCAAAAGGGAAAGAATATTGTAATCAACACCGTGATCGGTGGACTTTACCTTGCTGGGCACAGTTCCAAAGCTTTAGATCAATATGTCAACGTAGCCAAACAACACCTCGAAGTGGGGGAATGTAGCAACCCCGAGGACAATGTTCCGGTGAAGCAGCAGAAGATGATGACTGATGACGTTATTTTCCGAGAACGAGAAAGCATCGGAGTCCATGCTCCAACTGAAGATCCACTTGTCATTACGATACCCATTGGGCCAGCCACTGTTCATAAGGTTCTGGTGGACAACGGGAGTTCCGTTAATATTCTTTTCAAAAAAGCCTTTGACCAGATGAATCTTGAGATAAAAGACTTGAAGCCCTGCCAAGGATGGATTCGTGGATTCAACGGAGCATCCACCGCACCTATGGGTTATGTAGAATTGCCAGTTACACTTGGGGAAAGAGAACGCCAGAGAGTGAGAATCCTTCCCTTTGTGGTTTTGGATGTCGAATCGCCATACAATGCCTTCCTGGGCCGACCGGCCCTCGCAAAATTCAGAGCTTGTATAGCCCCCTGGTGCTTGCTATTGAAGTTCCCCACAGAAGCTGGCATTGGCATCGTCAGAGGGGATCAAGTTGCTGCACGAGCATGTTATGTTGCCGAATTAAAGTTGCTTCGCAACGGCGGGGATATCGAAACTAAAGGCACTCCTCCCCCTTTGGGGGCGGAAACCTTATAGCAAACAAAGAGGATAATTGTTGGAGAGTTGCCTAGAGTGATGCCCGAGGATATAGATCCCAGAGAGGATCAAGAACCCGGGGGCAGAACGGCAACTCCCAACGAAGCAACTGTGGATGTGCCAATCGATGACAGTGATCCGGAGAAGGTCCTTAAGATTGGATCCCAGTTAAGTCCGACTCTTGCCGAAGAATTGACGACTTTCTTAAAGAACAACTTGGATGTATTCGCTTGGACCCATGCGGATATGTGCGGGATATCCCCATCAATCATGAGCCATTCTTTGAGCATTAACCCAAAACATCCTCCAGTAAAGCAAAAAAGGCGAGTGCTGGGCCCAGAGAGGTCCGCTGCCTTGAAAGAAGAGGTTGGGAAGCTAAAGAGTAATGGATTTATCAGAGATTCAACTTACCCAGATTGGATTTCGAACCCAGTCCTGGTAAAGAAGGCCAACGGGAAGTGGTGAACGTGTATCGACTTCTCGGATTTAAACAAAGCTTGTCCCAAGGATAGTTTCCCATTACCTCGAATTGACCAGTTGGTAGACTCGACGGCAGGTCATGAGCTTCTCTCATTCATGGACGCTTATTCAGGATACAACCAAATTCCGATGCATGTTCCGGATCAAGAGCATACTAGCTTTATCACTGATCTGGGATTATATTGTTACGTAGTAATGCCCTTTGGTTTGAAGAATGCAGGCGCTACGTACCAACGTTTGGTCAACAGAATGTTTTATAACCAAATCGGGAAAACAATGGAAGTATATGTCGACGATATGTTGGTTAAATCCAAGCAATCCTTTCAACACACTACTGACTTGGCAGAGATGTTCGGCATTCTTCGAAAGTATGGGATGAAACTCAATCCCACCAAATGTTCATTCGGTGTTGCTTCTGGAAAATTCTTAGGATTCATTGTCAGTTCGCGCGGTATCGAGATTAATCCGGACCAGATCACGGCAATCAGGAACATTCAGGAACCTAGGCAAATTAAGGATGTGCAAAGCCTTGCCGGAAAAGTGGTCACACTAAGCAGATTTATCTCCAGGGCTACGGATAAGTGCATCCCATTCTTCGAATTAATAAAGCGAGGAAAACGCCACTTTAAATGGACACCTGACTGCGTGGAAGCATTTCAGAATTTGCTCAGACACTTGGAGAAACCTCCAATTCTATCTAAACCAATAGACCACGAGGATTTATTCGTGTATTTGGCAGTATCATCTCATGCAGTCAGCTCAGCGTTGGTAAGGGAAGAGGAGAAGGTCCAAAGACCTGTGTATTACGTGAGCAAAAAATTAACAGCGGCAGAGCGTAATTATCCACGGGTAGAAAAACTGGCGTATAGTTTACTGATTGCCTCCAGAAAACTTCGGCACTACTTTCAAGCACATCCTATTATCATATATACTGATCACCCACTCAAGCAAGTTCTACAGAGACCAGAGGCGTCTGGAAGATTACTCAAATGGAATATTGAGTTAAGTCAATTTGACTTGAACTTTCAGCCCAGACGATCAATTCGGGGGCAAGTGATAGCTGACTTCATAGCAGAATTCACTGTTCCTGAAGAAGACATAGCAAACGAAGAAGTGGAACCCTCAAAGTTACTTTTCGACCCTAATGTCTGGAGATTATATACTGATGGTGCTAGAAATAACGAAAGATCCGGCGCTGGAATAGTGCTTGAAACCCCCGAGAAACGATTGATAACTTATGCCATCCGAATGGAGTTTCAGGCCACTAACAACGATTCTGAATATGAAGCTCTGATAGCCGGATTAAAGATTGCAAAGGTGCTAGAAGTCACAAAACTGAACATCTTCTGCGATTCCAAGTTAGTTGTGAACCAAGTTACTGGGAGATTCCAAGCTAAAAGTGCAAGATTGATCCTATACTTAAAGAAAGTGAAAGAACTGCTGAATGAGTTTGATCACTACAGCATATCTCATATTCCGCGGTCAGAAAATCAGCAGGTAGACAAGTTGGCAAAGATAGCTAGTTCTAACGATCCTGAAGTGATAGGGCTAGCCCCCGTTGAAGTACTTCGGTCTCCTAGCATTGATCAGATGGAAATCGACCTAGTACTAGAGACGAAACCAGAAAAGGAGTCGTGGATGACCCCTATAAAGAATTTCCTAATGGATGGAGCGCTTCCGACTAGGAAAAGCGAGAGGCGTAAAGTGATTCGTAAAGCCGCCCGATACGTACTGCAAGGCGGAGTCCTTTATAGACAAGGGTATTCAATGCCCCTCCTTCGGTGTATAGCCCACGATGACGTCAAACGTGTGCTGCAAGAAGTCCACGAAGGCGAATGTGGCGACCACACCGGGGGGTAAACTTTGGCAAAAAAGATATTACGGCATGGTTACTTCTGGCCTACCATAAACAAGGATGCAGTAAGATATGCACGACGATGTGATGCATGCCAGAGATTTTCAAAGATACCCAGAGCGCCTCCAAGCCAGTTAAAAACAATGATGAGTCCGTGGCCATTTGCTATGTGGGGAATTGATATCATTGGAAGTCTCCCCATAGCAAGGGGTGGAGCAAAGTTCGCCATTGTGGCTGTAGATTATTTCACTAAGTGGGTCGAGGCAGAGCCACTAACTACAATCACAACTAAACGGGTGATCAACTTCATCGTGAGAAACATCATCTGTCGATTCGGGATTCCAAAAATTATGATAACAGACAACGGAACTCAATTTGATAGTGCTGAATTCAGAAACTTCTGCCAAAAATACCACATCGAGAATCGATACACATCTGTGGCACACCCACAATCGAACGGGCAAGTCGAAGCTGTAAATAAAGTAATTAAGTCCATTCTGAAAAGAAGAATGAAGCGGGCTAGAGCCATGTGGGCTGACGAATTTCCCTTGGCACTATGGGCCTACAGGACGACATATAAATCAGCAACAGGACATACCCCGTTCTCCCTTGCTTTTGGAACGGAAGCAGTCATCCCGATTGAGATAAAGGTACCTTCTCATCGGGTGACCTATTATGATCCAATGTCCAATAATGAATTGCTCCTTGAGTCCTTGGATATGATCGAAGAAAAGAGGGATGAAGCCGACCTGCGTGCTCTGAGATGCAAACAACAGGTCGCCCGATATTACAACAAAAAGGTCCGAGCCCGAACCTTGGAACCCGGAGACTTGGTTCTGAAACGTGTCTTTCCACCCCCAACTCATATGGGAGCGAAGTGGGAAGGACCGTATTCTATTCTCAGCAAGCTTGATAACGGAACCTTCAAGCTGGCAACCGTAGATGGAAAGGAGATCCCCAGAGTGTGGAATGCCCAACATCTACGGCCATATCTAACATGAGAAGTTTCAAATCTATTCTTTTGTTTTGTTAAAAAATAAAAACTATGTACAGGGCATGACTTGCCTAGAACAGTCTGATTTCTTAAAGCAAGAGATTATAAAGTGGACGTAGGTCATGATTCGACCGAACCACTATAAAAATACTGTGTGTCATTTACCTTTACTACGTCTTTATTTATTTGCCTATGAAAATCAGTGTGAATAATGAAGGTACCCGAAGTCCAGTGCCGACAGTTCCTATCGTAAACTAATCAGAGGAACCCAAAGCCTTGGTAAATGCTCTAGCTGCTTGTCCGACTGGTTTTAATCCTCGGAGCTTGGATTAAAATGTAAACCTGAGACGAGTTTGAGGAGCATGCATGATCGCAGACGGCTGAGTACCAACTCTAACTCTCCAGAGAGAGAGAGAGAGAGTATAAAAGCGTCTCCGATTGAGCGCTGAGAAAGAGCTCCTTTCCCGCTGAAGGATCGGGGAGCGAATGAATCGCTGAGCCCCAACTCTAACTCTCCAGAGAGAGAGAGAGTATAAAAGCGTCTCCGATTGAGCGCTGAGAAAGAGCTCCTTTCCCGCTGAAGGATTGGGGAGCGAATGAATCGCTGAGCTCGAACTCTAACTCTCCAGAGAGAGAGAGTATAAAAGCGTCTCCGATTGAGCGCTGAGAAAGAGCTCCTTTCCCGCTGAAGGATCGGGGAGCGAATGAATCGCTGAGCTCGAACTCTAACTCTCCGGAGAGAGAGAGAGTATAAAAGCGTCTCCGATTGAGCGCTGAGAAAGAGCTCCTTTCCCGCTGAAGGATCGGGGAGCGAATGAATCGCTGAGCTCGAACTCTAACTCTCCAGAGAGAGAGAGAGTATAAAGGCGTCTCCGATTGAGCGCTGAGAAGTAGCTCCTTCCCCGCTGAAGGATCGGGGAACGAACGAATCGCCAAGCATAAAACTCTAACAATTGATTAGGGGGCATCACGCGCTCCTATGCGAACACTAAACTTTGATATAACAAGTGTAACATAGCATGAACATTCTTCTTCCTGTTGATTGACTGACTTATAATTATTAATAGTTGGCTAACGACTAAACGTGGAAAGTTTCTATGAATACAGGTACACAATGATGTAAGAAGAAACAAATCCTTGTTTATGTACTGCAAATCAGCAAAGTGAAAACAAGTTAGAAACAAAAGTGAGGACCAGTCTCACAATTACACTTCCTGGCCAGTGGGAAGCTTAAAAGACAAAATATCAATAAACATCCTATTTATGCTTTGATATCTTCTCTCGCTTCTGCCTCTCCAGCCTCTCCTTGTCGGCTTCAGATGGATCCCCCTTCTTCCTTTTCCGCTTGTCCATGAGGGGAGCATCTGACTCCTCTGAGGTCTCCTCTCCCCCATCTTTTCCCTTGCTTCTGCCGGAGAGGGAAGCTGGGAAGTCATCAGGGTTTGCAAAGTGAAGTTGCCGGCTGATGGACTTGGACTGGATTTTCATAATCATCCCAGTTTTGGGATCGAACTCTGCAAGAGGGACCACATCCAAAGCCTCATCCCCCACCTTCTTCAAAGCCAACTCTTTCTCTTGTCTGGCTTTTCGGCTGGCCAGGGGTTCCTCATCATCATCATCATCGTCGGCCTTCTTGGTGCCGGTGGTATCCTCTTCGTCATCCACATGCCGACCATCCAAGTCTTTTAAAGCCTCGATAGTCTCAGCATCTTTGGGTACGTCGGCGCTAGGCACCGAGATGCTTCCTTCAGCTGTTGCGGCCTCGACTCGCTCTGAAACATCGATTTCAGCACCCGGCAGGACGATCCCCTCCTCCACTTCTCTCTCTTTTCCAACACCCTTGTCGGCGGGCTCGCCACCTGCATTATGAGAGACACACGTTACTAATTCAATGGGTTGTCCTGTTAGACGACGACAATTCGCAATCGCTTTAGCAAATTGTTGGGAAAAGAGAAAGGTACCTTCAGCAGATACTCCCTCTTGAGTAGATCCGGATGCTCCAACAACCACGGGAGTTAAGCCTAAGGGGATTAGCGGATCGTCAGGGTGATACTCCTCGACTTCGGAGGTTTTAGACTTCGGGGCGGAGCTGGAACCTTCGTCAATTTTGCTTTTTCCTTTAGCCATGGTTCTCGCCTTCTCCATTTCCGCCAGGATTAAGCGACGACCCTCTGCCAGATCCTCAGGCTCGTTGTCCCTTAGGATGCTCTTCATCAATTCATCTTCATTGATCTCTTCGACCCCTAGTCTATGTTTTTCGCCTTCCACGATGGCATCCCATAAGTTGTCCAAAGTAACATGATAATCCGGGATCCATGAGATATTGCGAGTTTTGAGAACCTGACCGAGGAAATCAAAGATCATCTCCTCAAACCCCTCGATTTCTTTCTCTCTTTCAAGGAGTTTGTTGTTGGAGGCAGTGGCCATTTCAATGGCGCTATCAACGTTCTTTTCGGCAAGAGCTGCCCGTCCCTCCGCGTCTGCCACCTGATCATTCAAAATCACTTTTTCCGCCTCTGCCAGAGCCAACCTTTCTTTTAGGCTCGCTTTTTCCGCCTCCCAAGCAGCCTTCTCCGTCAAAAAATGGCCTTGTGCCGTTACCAATTCGATGTTGGCCATTCTGAGGTCTTCAACTTCCTTTTTTAAGGCCATTTTTTCCTGGCTATTGGAATCCAGTTCTGAATGAAAGCGCTGCTTGGCATTTTCTAATTCAGTTTTATAGTTTGCGGCGTCTCTCTGTGCCAAAGCGAGCTGGGCTTGAGCGTCTTCCAGGTCCTTCTCTAATTTTGTCCTAGCCCTTTCATTATTTTCGAGTTTTGCTTTAGACCTGTGAGCTTCTATTTCGAGTGTTCGGATGACCTCCAAAAGATTAAGTGCGTGCTTTTTCATCGCCTCGTACTGCTTGGCCACGTGACGGATATGCCCGATAACTTCTTTATCCCAGTTTTTAGGAACTGGTTCCAAGGCAGGAACAAAGACCATCCTATCGAAGAACATTCCTGGAAATTGTTCCCGTAGCTTTTCCAGCCTACCTTGGATTTCAGGACCGTGAACGTAGTCCCGTGAACCGGAGGCAGCTAATTCTGGTTGGCTGGTGGGGACAATGTTACTTCTCTCTTGCTCAGTGTCTTTGGATGAATCTCTGTCCCCATCTTTGGATTCGTGACGCCTTTTGGACGACCGACTATGGGAAGGCGCACTCTTCGGAGGAATCAACTCTTTTGGAAGTGTCTTCCCCCCGGTCGGAATTGTTGGATGACTCGAAGGCCTGGTAGTAGTTGATTTGGGTAGAGATCGAGGTTGCGAAGAGCTTGGCTTATGAGAGGGACCGCGAGGGCGCTCAGTACCCGAACGAAGGCTGGGGGTGCCTTCGCGAAGAGAACGGTACGAATAAGATTTCCTGCGCGACATCGCTCCTGTAAAAAAGAAAAGAAGAGCGTATTATCACATTGAATATCCACAACATAATAGTGCACGGTCAGGCAGTGTGTGTGAGGTGTGCATCCCATATAATTCCCCCTAACAGACCCGGGCCTGGAGACAGGCTCGTCTGGCCCGTTTCACGTCCCCTTGTTGAATCAGTCGCCTCTTCGGGAGCAGAAAAGAAAGGCTCCTCGCCGAAGTCTTTTTCCGTGTATTCAATGTCGGGCAGAGGGATTTTATTCAGCTCGTCGAATAACTGTTCTTCTGTCAATTCGTCATCACCGACAGTTTCCATTGGAGCAAATTTAGGGATTTCCTTCGAAGCATCACCACGGGACTCATCCCCCCTGTATACATTCAAGTCTTCGTCGTCTTGGATGACTATCGGAGAAGGACTTTTGTGAAATTTGGTTGTCTCCACCGCTTGTGAAGTTCCCTCTCCTTCCGTCGGGGGCACATATTTATAAGGTTTGCCGCCGGTTCCAAGTCCAAATTTTCTATCCAAGAGGCGATGCTTATGAAGGTTGTCATCCGTAATGCATTTTTTAATCCTTAAAAAGTCGGATCTACTTTGCAAAAGAATGGATAACCGGTTGTTGTATAATGCACCCTCTGTTTTCGGGAAGACATGATCTGTTTAAGACAAAGGAAAAAGCAGAAGAATGTTATTACTTAGACTCCCCAAGCAAGATATTCAACTAGGCGATCAAAATTTACTTGATTTGAGCCATCTCCGTGAGCATCCAGCCTGTCTTCTTATGTAAAACCAGTCAGACTTAGGATCCCCGATGTTGCTGTATCTGTCGTACAGAACTTTCCTGTTCGCCACTGATTCAAAAAAGGAAAAGTTGGGAGTTGCAGAAGAACGGTGCTTGAAGAGAAAGAAGAACACCAGATCTCTGAATTTGAGTTCGGCGTGCAAGATCTCCGCATAAGCAACATATAAAGAGTATAGAGACGCATAGGTGTTTGGATGAAGCTGCATCGGGGCAATGCCTAATCGTCTCAGAGTTTCAATGACAATTGGAGGGAACGGAGGAATAGCTCCTACTAGACACATTGTCCGACTGATCGACATATACCCTTCCGGTGCTAGATGGGGTCTGTCTTCGCTTCCAGGTGTCAAGACATCGTCCCAAGGAATGCCGTGTCTTAAGCAGATTCTCTTGAGTTTTATCTCATCGAGCTTGGACGCTAAAGAATCAGAGAATTTATCTATCCCGATTGCGCCTGGGACTTCATCCGGGGCTCGCTCGTCAGGCTCGGAGTTGTTGCTGGATGACGTACTTTCTGTCGGATCTGATTCTGTGGCTTCATATTCAGACCCAGAATCTTCACCTTCTGGATTGATTGAAGGAATTTGAGGATTATGCTGTAAAGGAGTCTCGGATTCCGTTTCGGCTACAGATCTTGAGGAAGAGTGGTCGTTCGACATTGCTGCTAGGACGAGAAAATATGAACGATAAGATCAACACTACCCGTCCCCCGTGTGTGCAAGTGCTGCTGTGTGTGCTTGTGTGTGCGCATTATTAAAAACAATAATAAAACATGAAAGCAGTCGAGGTTATTAAAGGTCGTTAGTCGTCATATGCAGTCAAATCATGAGGTCATTTAGTCCAGAAAGATCAACATCAAGGCTTTATCCTAACTGTCCAGAGTTTTGTAGCGACAAGGCGCTGATTAAAGACTGAAATTTCTTCGTATCACCAGCCGTGAGACGGATCGCATAGCAGAGGGATCGCCCCCTTCGACTCGCATAGCAGAGGGATCGCCCCCTTCGACTCGCACAGCAGAGGGATCGCCCCCTTCGACTCGCATGGCAGAGGGATCGCCCATTTCCGGATCGTAGAGCAAAGAGATCGCCCCTCATCGAATCGCCGGACGAAGGGAAGGCTCCCTCACGAACCGTTGCGACTACCGTGATACGACCCTTGGTTGCCATCTCAATCTTTCGTCTCGCCACTTGCTTCCGTCTTCAATCATTGACCACGATCCGAGTCGGCCTTCCTTCCCCTTCTGCATCCTTCTTCTTCCTCATCTCCTTCCCATCCTCAAGTTCTGAGCTCCACGCTCAATGGCCATGGCGACTTGGTGATTTATTCGGAAAGTAGCGGATTTATATTGTTTCTCTCTTGAATCAGCCGTAGAAATTCAGGAAAGTAGTATGAGAGTGCTTTCTATAAAGTTACCTTTCTAAAAACTGAAAGAATTCTTGGATTTTCGAAAGTTTTAAAAGGTTGGATTCGTTTTTCGATAGCTCGCGCGAGACGATTCAGCAGAGAGGAAAAAGAAGGAGAATGAAGAGGGGAGCGTCGGCTTATATAGGCAAAGAAGGTGACCGTTTGTCTCCCCTCCTTTGTCTTATTCGGTCCACGAAGCGCCCCACAGGCCACGATCCAAAGATGGAATCGCAAAGAAGCCCACGGACCGCTTTGAAATGATGGCCCACAAAACTCAAAGCCCGACACGGCTCGAAGGAAGATGCGCCCCGTATCGCACAAGACCCTAGGAACTCAGCACGAGACGAGCAGATGACCAAATCGGACCGTGTCGTCCTATGGCGATCCGATTCATGCATGTGTCAATTTGAACCAATGCGACTGTTAACTTACATCTCTTCAGGAGAGAGTCAATAAGCATCTTCGAAGCATGTTTCATCATCAATAAAACATACTTCGAGGGGGCAAAATGTTGGCTCGCTTTTTGACCAAGCCATCCAGGATCATTCATAAAAGGAAATCAGGAAACCAAGTCCCCCAAGAAAGTGGAAGAATGGATCGCACGTCATCGTCTCGCCCAGGAACGGATCGCACGCCATCGTCTCGCCCAGGAATGGATCGCGCTCTATCGACTCGCCCAGGAATGGATCGCGCTCTATCGACTCGCCCAGGAACGGATTGCTCCCATCTCGTCGATGAACGTCATCTCCAGGCGATCCGATCCCTTGTAACGAACCGAAACCCCTGACCCGTTCAACCACGAACTGGTCTTCAGCGATCCGAATCGCACGGATCTGACGACACCTGTTCACAACGGCTAGTTTAACTGTTTCTTCAATGGTGGCGATGCGATCCGAAAATCTCGGGATTCGTGCCACGTGTCCGCGATCCGTCTGACAAAATCAGCTATAAATAGCCCAGAGCTTGGCATTTTTCGGGATCCTTTTGGCAATATTGAATACTGAGTCCGCCATTGTTGTCAAACCACTGAAATATTGAGAGAAATCACTGTTGTACTAGCTTTTAAAGCATAATCAATAAGATATAAAGTGGACGTAGGCTCGTTAACGCCGAACCACTATAAATTCTGAGTGTTATTTTCTTTTTCCTTGTTCCTCATCTAGAATTCTCTACAGTTTATAACAATTTGGGTGTTAGGTCCAAATTTCGATCTAACAACTGTTATGGGTAATTTTCTATGCCCATAACACTATAGTTACAAACCATGTTGTACACTGAACTGGCATTTTGTTGGATCTCATGCCTAGGGTGTGACTTGCTTAGTTTATTCCTATTCGCTATTATGTACACCAAATCCATTGGATCTATTATTCTTGTATTTGGCTCGCTTTTGCAAATTCTTTTATGCCAATTCTCATTTTTATCTTCTACTCCCTTTTTAGTTTCATTTCATGAGTATTTAGAAAACTTGTGAAATCACAGTATACGTACATTTTGAATGCGGGGTTAATATAACATGAAATCTATATTATTTGGCAGAATTTAGAACTTGTATTATAACATGACCATTAGATGCAAATTGGGGTAATTTGATGTGAATTATAGAAGACGTAATTTGATATATTGAATCTAGTATTGGCTAGTAACCTAAGCTTTAGGCATAAATTGTAAACTAGAGTATCAAATCTAGTTTTGACATGAACTGTAAATGGAAATACTAGATCTAAATTGGCACAAAACTCCAGGTTGGGTTAAATGATAGGTAAATCAAGATTTTGGCCTAGAATATATGCATGTTAATGGGCATGACAAATCAATACGATATAGGCCAAATTTGTTTAAAAGAGTTGTTAGCAATTTACATATAGACAAAAAGGATAAATATGTAAATCTAGGAAAGACGAATATGCCTAACCCGAGGTTAGATTGAGTTATGGTATAAGACTGCCCGGAACCGACCGGCAAATCCAGCAACTGTAACAACACCTATCTAATATGGGTGGTTAGAGCATTGAGCCCAAAAAGGACCCGAGGTTAGACTAAGTTGCGGTGTAAATCTACCCGGAACCGACCGGCACATCCAGTGATCACAACAATATCTGTCTGATGTGAGTGGTTGGTGCTTTAAATGAATAATTTAAAGCTAAGAAACAACTAAGCTAGAATGGGAGGGTTAAGTCCATAGGAACACTTAACCAACTTAACATGTTAACAAGACAAGACTTGTAGGGGTTAAATAACTGTTATAACATGTTGATTAGACAAGTGGGTGAGGTTAAGAAAAGATATAACCATTATAACATGGTAACTAGACTAGAAGGTGGAGTTAAGTAAAATACACTTAGCCAATTTAACATGTAAACTGGATTAGAAGGTGGAGTTAAGTAAACTTAGAACACTTAGCCATCATAGTGTGCCAAATGAACAAGGTTAAGTTAAAAACATGAAGGGACAATACTTAACCATTAGGGCATGTGAATTAAACAGATGTTAGGGTTATGTTAACTAAGAGAACACTTAACCGTTAAAACATGTTAGCTAAACAGATGGGCGGGGTTAAGTTAAAGGGAACACTTAACTAATACAAGATGAAGGGGTGGGGTTAAGTGATAAGAAATACTTAACCAATATAACTTGATCTGTGGTAGGGATAAGTCAACATGAACTACTGATAACACTTAACCAGTTTAACATGACAAATGAATGGGTTAAGTTAACTTGAATTGACTAATGACACATAACCAATCCAACTTAATGAGAAAAAGAACTAAGTAGTAAACCTTAGCTAAGAGAACAAAGTTGTAAACCTTAGTTAAGAAAACGACGATTCAGGAACTAAGTAGTAAACCTTAGTTAGGGGAACTAAGTAGTAAACCTTAGCAGAACACGAGAAGGAGCGAACGTCCATCTGATCTTAAAGGAAGCTCCAAAAAATTGGTTTACGAAGCACGCGGCTTCGAGGGGACATGAGGGTACTCTTGGTATCCCTCTGTGAGGTTGCAGATGATCTTCCTGGGCTCACAAAGGTTAAGGTCTGCATTAGAAGAACCAAGGGTATGCCTTGGTTGCAATATAAGGCAACCTAAAGACTAGGATGGACCAACGTGATTCGGCGAGACCAGTAGCCCTGTGATAGCAACTCGTCGTCTACCTACCATCTTGAGTCAGTTGAGATACGTACAGCGGAAAGGCGGAGAACTCCAAAAGAGCATATACTTGCTATCTAGTTATGGGTGCGGATGTCCATAGGTTGGTGGGGCATAGAGGTCCTTCGTATAGTTCTCATTTTTCAAGGTGTGCCTTTCATTAGTTGAGGAAGGGGTCAAGTGGGACCATAGCCACTGGAAAAACAGACCTTAGCATTTGCATCGGCAGATATCTGAAAGCTCCAGACGGAGATCCATGTTTCTTGATTTGCCCGGCCACGAGACTCGGGTCGCACATATAGAGGACATGTGCATCTAGACAACGATAACGATCCATAACAGATACGCGGGGAAAGTCTAGGAACATATAACACTCCGGGTAGTGTGTCCTAGATTAGGGGCACTGTTCGATAGGTAGCGTAATCATTAGTTGGACCTAGGTCGCGTAAACCCTAAAATCTGAGAAACATTCAATAGGTAGCATAAACCCCAGTAGCCCTAAGTAGCGTAAACCCTGGTTGGATCTAAGAAGAGTTCGATAGAAAACCCTAGATTAGATCTAGGTAATAAATGATATATGTACACATGAAAACAACCACAATTGCGGGGATTGGGATCACGTTATTGTTTTATCAGTCTATACAAATTACTAATTGGACACTAGTTAGGTGGTCCAAAGATATAGAAACCAGAATAACAAGGTAATCATGAAACAGTGAAAGTATGGAAGCATATTCAGTTCATCGGTATATTCAGCTTGTCCGTAGATCCAATTTATCAGTACATTCAGTTTCATCTTACCTTAGCATATCTTGCGTTATCTTGTTAGCCCAATCATCATGGTATTGTCTTGTATTCAGTTAATCCACATCATGTTGTTTTTTCCTGTTCACATGCTGAAAGTTACAGAACTTACCAAACTTTATGTCTGACTCTGTTTTCTTTTGCTTTCTTGTCTTCCGTTCCCCCCCCCCCAGGTCCGCAGGTAGGGAACGTTACTACTTAGCTCTTTGAAGATTAGTCAAAGTTTTGCTTGGATTCTCTTTTCCACTGCTATGGCTGGCTCATGCTACATTGGGGAATATAAATGTTATTTTATGCTTCTTTATTTTGTAAGATAGATACTCTGGTATTGGAAAACAATTATTGTACAGATTGTTTAATCAATAAAGAAAAGTTTTATTTTCCGCTGTTTTAATTATCTATCTTGTAATTTATCTGCATCTTTTACCATAAATGCTCCACAGAACTTAGTGCATTCCCTTTGTGAGTGACACTAACAGATGTGGGGTGTTTCACATGGTATCAGAGCTGAAGGTTACAGGATCAGATAAAAGATTTGAAAAATTATTTTCAACGGTTTTAAAAGAAGCAGTTTCAAAAGAAAAGTTTTGTTTTAAAAGCATATTCCCCAAAAGCCATATGCACTATCTTCTGATCCTCTATTTGAATTCTTGTCCCCTTCTTTCTTGAGTCTTGGGGATCTTGGCTTTTTGGGAGGTAACCTCATAATGGCACAGTTCCGTAGGCTTGATAAGACTACGATACCTATCAAAGGGCAAAGTAGTACTCGACTTCCATCTATAGCCATAGTAGTTTCACCTGCAGCTAGTTTTCTTTCAAGCTTTGAAGGGTTTTCTGTGCGATGGAGGTAGCTTTTAAGAAACTTGTCAATAGGATTACACAGGAATAGTAAAGATGAGGATGAGGGAATTTGGCTAGGAAGCTCAACACAAGGACGAGAAATTCATGGATATAAACTCGACCCACAAAGAAAGAAGAAATTATAAAACCTCGGACGAGAGGAAGTATCTTTTCCATGGTATAATAGGGCATATAATTAAGGACAAGGGCAAGGACGAGGGATAGGATTTTCAGAACGGAGAGTGCATGCTTTCACCACCAGAATACCTGAGAGAGAGATAGTAAAAGTCTCTGTTGGAAAAGTTTAGCTTTTCGTTTTAATCAACCAGTCAGTGCTCTTTTGATCTTAGCGCTTCGTATTTGTTCATATCTACTTCCATAGTTGAGTCTCTGCACCTTAGTACTTGTATAGTAGAAGATACCATTTGTGTCTCGAATCCAATTGGCGGTTCGGCCCGTTTACCATTGGTTTGTAAGGATTTGAGAATAACTATATTAAGTGTTGAGTTTAAGCGTAATGCTTATGTTTTTGTTTCCATGGGCTATGAGTTGATTCTAGTCATGGGTTGGTTGGCTAGTAATTCTGAAAGGAGGGTAGTTAGACTTTTGACTTGCCTTGGAAATACCCTCGAGATTCTGTGTAAAGAATCAGTTAGGCTTAGCTAGCTAGAATCGCTTAATGCATTTATCGACGATTTGCAATCCATTAGGGAGTCCATGAGTACGCAGATGTCTTGATTATGTTAGGAGTTTATGCCCAAAATGCGAGATAGACTTTCGCATATATCCAGTTGACAATGCAAAACCAGTTATCTGAACAACGACAGTTTTGGAAATGAAGGTCAAGAAGCTTCGCAATAATGAAGATTAATTAGATAAGGTACATAATAGTGAAGCTCAAGAAGATGCGACTTAGAAGACTGAAGACTAGATACACGCATCATACCCTTTTTTTAGGGTACATCCTTGATCTCTTTTTCTAGGAATTTTATGCATACTTTCTAGCTTTTAAGGTATATCCTCTAGGGCATATCATCGATCCTTAGGTAGAAGGCAATGGATGTAAACATGTATTTGAACATGTTATGATTGATGGTTGCAAATGGTTGCTCGTGGATGCATATACACACCATAGGCGCTAGAACGACTCGGTCACTTTCATATTGCATTAGCATATATGTATTTGCTTAACGGATTTAACTTGATACGTTATCATATGGATGTTGCATATGGATGAATGGCTATGCACACATGTTGTATTTACATAACTAGGGATGCTTGCATACATGATTGGACGCATGGCACTGACATAGTTCGCATTAAGGAGGTCAACTGAATCAGTAGACCACCTGATTTTGCATTAGATAAAGACATATACACACATTATGCATATGAACATGAAAGCATTAGAAATATTTTTAAGGAGAATGAATGCCTGTGATTGAATGGTTGAGTAGACGGGTGATTGGACGGTAGGACACATTCTTCCTAACTTGAAGATTTCGGGGACAAAATCCTTTTATGAGGGGGAGAATGTAACACCCCGTAATTCTGTAACATTAAGTTTCACAAATTAAATGAATTTAAATTTTAAATTAATAATCAAGGGAAACGGGTTGCGCAATTGCGTTCGTTTTGAAATTCTGCTTGGAAATGAGTCCGAGTTTTCGAGAAACGGAGTCCGTACGAGGGAGATATGACCCTCCGAAGTTTCAAGGATTTTTAGAATAGAAAAACAGCTCGAATTCAAATTCGAAATTCGAATTAAAACCCCAGCGCAGGCTGGGTGGGAATTTTCCCGCCCTGGACCAGGTCAGCCTGGGGGTCGACACTATGGTCGACCTCCCAGGGACCAGGTCGACCCTATGGTCGACCTGGGGGTCGACCTGGTGCTAAAGCCCAGTTTCGAGCCTTGGTTCACTCTGATGTATCTGGTCTCGTTTTATGCCTAGATTCGTTTATCTAATCCTATATAAACAGCCTCCTAGCCTCATTCTCTTTACACCATTTTATTCTCTCCTTATGCTGCCTTTGGAATAATTAAAATAAATAAATTAAAATAAAACACGAAGACTATTCTTGAAGGCTACGGCTAGGAATTGCATATTCGGGATTCAAATAAAGTTAAAGCTTCAAGAAGGGAAGCAAAGGCTAATTCAACGGCTTCGAGCAACGTCGTGTGAATCATAGCTAATCACCTCAACGCTATCTGATTTTTCCTTTTCTAAAACCGATCAATGTAAGTCAGTTACTTTTTAGATTTGAACATCTAGATCTATTTGTGGCATGAAATTAAATGGATATAAGAATATGCCTGATCTTTTCTTCGAATCTGTGCTTGTATATGCCTTTGGATCTAAATAAGAACTATTGTGATTAATTACCGATGAGACTGTGCCTATGCCTATGACGTTGAAACTATTGTTAATGGCCTAAGACTATGAATGTGAACACAAGACTATGCCTATGACTGTAGACATAAGACTATTGCCTATGACTATGAACATAAGACCATTGCCTACGACCATGATTCATGACTATGAGAATATTGCCTATGATTATGAAAATAAGACTATTGTCTATGACCATGACTTTGAAATTATTATAGTTAATTGCCTATGACTATTTAGGATAATTGCAAAGGACTATTTTGTTTAATTATCCATGACCATTGTGGTTAATCGCCTGTGATTCATAACTATGAGGTTTCTACCTAAGACAATGACTATGATTATTGTGGTTAATTGCCTAAGACTATTATGGTTAATTGTCTATGCTCATAACACTATAGTTACAAACCATGTTGTACACCGAACTGGCATTTTGTTGGATCTCATACCTAGGGTGTGACTTGCTTAGTTTATTCATATTCTCTATTATGTACACCAAAACAATTGGATCCATTATTCTTGTATTTGGCTGGCTTTTGCATATTCTTTTATGCTAATTATCATGTTTATCCTCTACTCCCTTTTTAGTTTCATTTCATGAGTATTTAGAAAACTTGTGAAATCACGATGTAGGTACGTTATGAATGCAGGGTTATTTGGGTATAACATGAAATCTCTATTATTTGGCATAATTTAGAGCATGTATTTTAACATGACCATTAGATGCAAATTGGGGTAATTTAACGTGAATTATAGAAGATGTAATTTTATATATTGAATCTAGTATTGGCTAGTAACCTAAGCTTTAGGCATAAATTGTAAACTAGAGTATCAAATCTAGTTTTGACATGAACTGTAAATGGAAATACTTATGACGACCCCATTCCCGATAAGATGGTGGCAAGGGTAATCTTTGGAATATAACACATAAACAGATAACTACAGAACAGAAATAGATAAATACACCAGATAATGTACAATAGAATACACTTGACAAATATAATCATCAGAGTTACACAGTATATAGGATCATACTTAGTACAAAATACAGTTCAGTTATACATAAATGTCTACTGCGGAAAAGAAAACATAATTTGTACAACAGGAGCTGAACAGCATAAAAAGAGATAAATGATAGAATCCATCTTCAGCTCCAGCTATCCAGAAAGAGCCTGCTAAAACCTGAATACAAGGCTGCCCGCGTAGAAAAAGGGGTACCCGAGTTTGCAAGTGAAACAAACTACGAGTCAGTCATGGGACTGGTATGAGAAATTTACTTAACACATTTTCAAATATGGCTAATCACAGGACCGCGCCACATTCACGGAACGAGTTTACTTCATTGGATTGCCAGTGCTTTAAAACTAATATTTCTTTTAAACATCGCAATGCTTTTTATAAAAATGAAGCTATTATAAGACTCAGTTCCCATCACACAATGCAACACAAACCGGAGGATAGAGTTTTACCTTATAATGGCCAAAGTATGCTTGATATGAGCAAAACAAATCATTTGATATTATTGCTAGTGTATATATGTTTCAAAAACGATTTCAATCATAACTATCAATCATAGACGGCATGGGTACCATATATCATGTTGCCATATATATATATACAATCAAAACTACACGATGTCGTATTTGGAAATTGGATTTCCGTCATGAGCCAAGGCAAAAGATAATCCTTACCGAATTCGAGACAATCTAGCCCATGTCTCAGGCAAGCGCGCAGACAAGCCTTGGATCGTCAGGGTCGGTCCACCGATGTGGATTAAAATTCCGGAACACTGCGTTTTCCTGCCCTATGGGGCGTAAACTGGTCATCCCTGACCACACCATCGGCTCCGAAGAGACCGAAGCAAACCGAGGCCTCGCTTTCCATCATCCACATAAGTAAAATACACGGGCGTGTAAAACCCAAAG
This sequence comes from Allium sativum, assembly GCA_030737875.1. Taxonomy (NCBI): domain Eukaryota; kingdom Viridiplantae; phylum Streptophyta; class Magnoliopsida; order Asparagales; family Amaryllidaceae; genus Allium; species Allium sativum. Next base: position 587,744,112 of record CM060909.1, read on the forward strand.
CACAACTCCTAGCTAGAAGAAAACGCATGTGCTCCTTGATGTCTGTGTCCCGTTTCTGGCTCATACCGGGGTGTGAGGCTTGCGAAACAACGCTATACACAAAGCTATGTCACACAGGCCATGCTTTGATCATCAACCACAAGACTTTGCTTTTCAACAAAAGCCTTGATCTTCTATCACTTAGGCGTGCCACACAGGTAATTCACTCCGTGCGACTGATTTCCATCGATATATAACCTCTGGGCTCGTACGTCTCAGAGAAGGGCATTAAGCAAGAGAATAAATTCTCCGCCGCCAAACAGATATATATTTAATAGGGATCAATCAGCACAGAACAAAATCCAATGTCAAACACACAGTTCATTTGCCCGTTCGTTCTGGGTTTGAACGAAACTGGAGGCACTCAATACCTTGCATATCCTTACAATCAATAAGTACGTCTGGGTGGCTACTACTTCAACCCCGTCAAGGTAGCTACTCCTATCATGAGCATCAGTAGCACCCCTCCATTCGACGTGAAAATCATCGGTCTTGCACCGTCTTCATATCTTCGACTATCACTCATCGATCAATTATTTGAAACGAGAATTAACTCGGCCCTTTCAAATAATTCATATGTATCTAGAATTTTAAATCAATTCATTTCAATGGTTAAATTATTCGATATCACTAATTATGTTCTTTAGTGTAATTTTCACGCCAAACACATTTAACCATCAAATATCACATAAACCAAGCAAATTCAGTTTATTTCCATTCCATATCGTTTATAATATTTTATCACGATTTATCGATATTTTTATTTATTTAAAAATAGCCAATTTATTCAAAACTACGCTTCAGACCATAAAGCGGCCGTGGCGCTGTTTTTCTTCAAATTTGATTTACACATATCTGAAAATCTAACCGTTGGATCTTCACAAAATTTATATCATCAGAAAAATATTTTCAAAACGAATCAAATGGTTTCAATTTTGGGAAAATCCGACGGTCGGATCTCCCGCACTGATCGTTTGAAGTTACGATTTCAAAATACGAACTGCAGCATCGTTATTCGATTTAGTTTAATTATATATATATATATATATAATCGATTTTGGCGCTGTTTTTCTTTATATTTGAATTAAACATTCCAGACAATCAAACCGTTGGATCTTTACAAAGATGGATCCGTTGGAAAGGTATTTCCAAGGCGAACCCGACGGTTGTGGTTTCGGGAAAATCCGATGGTCGGATCTCCCGCACTAATCGTTTGAAATCACGGTTTCAAAACACGAACTGCAGCTTTGTTATGCACTATATTTTGATTATATTTATATAAATATATATAAATATAATTCTTTCATCGATTTCAAAACCATATCCACTTTATAGATTTGAAATGATATTTTTATCCAACATACATTTATTTCAACACATCACTATTTCTTTTAACAATTCATGTGTATAATAAAATGTGATTTTAATTGTAAAACAGTTTATTTCAAAACACGACTATTTTATATAGCTCATATAGATGATAAAAATATGATTTTTATTACAAAACAATTAATTTCAAAACACGACTATTTTATATAGTTCATATAGATGATAAAAATAAGATTTTTATTATAAAACAATTTATTTCAAAACACAACTATTTTATATAGTTCATATAAATGATAAAAATATGGTTTTTATTATAAAACAATTTATTTCAAGAAACAACTATTTTATACAGTTCATATAGATGATAAAAATATGATTTTAATTATAAAACAATTTATTTCAAAACACAACTATTTTGTACAGTTCATATAGATGATAAAAATATGATTTTTATTATAAAACAATTTATTTCAAAAGACAACTATTTTATACAGTTCATATAGATGATAAAAATATGATTTTATTATAAAACAATTTATTTCGAAACACGAATGTCGTTCAACACATGAATTTCTATTCATCACATGAAAATAATTCTAACACATGAATATAGTTTCAACACATGAAAATAATTCTAACACATGAATATTATTGAAAATTTCGGCAGCATAACGGCAGGGTAGTTAAAACCGGGGTCGTCCCTAGTACGGCTCCTCGCTCTACCTTAAAGCCTCGCAGCTTCTGACAATGGGGATTCATGCATCTAGTTCGCACGCAGGCGGCATGTTTTATTTTCATTTCCACAATCTATTCTAATTTTGTTTTTAACCACAGATGGGTATTTTTCAACCACAATCAATCATTCTAAACCATAAACAATTCTATCAACCATTCGCTATCAACCAATTTTCACACCAATCACAACCAATATATATCGTCCATGGTCTGTGGACGAGGGGAGTATATATATATTCGTATATAAATATATTTCAATTCACTTCAATTCATTTCAACGCACATATAATTTTTACAACGCATATATAACTTATACATCGAACATACAACTTATACAACGCTTATACATGAGGTGTACAATGCTTATATAACTCATACATCGACTATATAATTTATACATCGTTGTTTTCCATATCGTTTATAAATTAGAAATCTCACATTGGGTTCCACTCCACCAAAAATAGCAGATGGTTCAGAAAAATATGCGGTCTCTTCTAGAATGTTGAAGACGTCCACACGAGTCCACTATCTCTTGTTTCACTGGATTTCGTCAACAAACGAAAAAGATATGATTTTTACAAGTTTGCAACACTTAAAAGTGTAAAAATTTGTTTTAATTAACAAGGTCGTACCTTTTCTGAAATGGTTCCAAACTAGGTTTGGATTTTTCGATTAATCCGTGTAACGGTTCCACGATCGGGTTGCGCGAGGTCGAAGGGGGAGGAGAGGCACAGGGATCGGTGGTGGAGCGGTCGGGTTCAGCGGCGCCAGGCGATCTCGGCGGCGTTTCATGCGTTTTTGTTGAGCGGAATTGGAGAAACGAAGGAGAGAAGGTGGGAGGCTCAGCCGTCATTCATCGCTGAAGGGTATCGGGTTTTCTAACCCTTTTTGGAAAAATTAAATAATAAAAAAAATTATTTCATTGGCCGATGGTTTTATAATTTCAAAAATTAGGGTTTTTACAAACGAACTTCAATTCAAACCCAATGACTGTCGTCCCTAGCTAAATACCCCCATTCCGAACACAATAGGATATGTTTCGAAGGCCCATTCGATTGTTTCAGTCAGTTTTTCTTCAAATTAAAATAGAAAACATTCAATATTTAATTTGAACGTACATTTTAATTTGTTGGGGCCACATACTGATTCAAAAAATTCCACAAAAATAAATCTAGCTATGTTTTGGCTATACGGTCCCAACAAAACTAGTTTCGTCAATTTCTGAGACCGTTTGCAAAATGGCCCTTTTCTAGTTGATCCATTTTAACTATAATTGACAAAAACACATTTTCCTTTGCCACGCTCACATACTAGCTTCAAAAATTATGAAATTTGAAATCTAGCAATAACTTCACATCCTGGATCCAACAAAAGTGGTTTCGTCGAATTCCGAGGTCATTTGCAAATTGTCTACTTTCATGGGCTATATAAATTCTATAGCGACCTTTCTGAAAATTCATTTGGCCATAACTTTTGATTCCCGCTGTGAAACTTCGATTTTTCAGATTCCTTAGAAAGATATTCACTAACAGATTTAAATATTTTTGGTTTCGCACAAATCCATTTTATTTTGCACCCAGTACAGTCAATTAAAGTTTGAATTCAATTTTTGAAACTATAGCGCCATTTCAGGCCATGTTTATAATTAGAATTAATTATATTCGTTTTCAAATGTCGATTCAAACTTACTTTTCATCGTTATTATTTAAAATATTTATTTTAAATATTTAAAATCCACTAAAATAGCCAATTTAAATTTTTTAAATTGGTTCAGATTTTCTGGGTCGTTACAATCTCCCCCACTTAAAACTTTTCGTCCCCGAAAAGGAACAAAGTCGAAAGTGGTTTGATTAATCAACTCTACTTTCATTCTGGCTTCCATTCTCCAACTTTTCAATTTTTTGGAATTTTCAAATTCTTCAAAAATTTGGCTAACACCTTGAATTTTCGAAAAATTTCACCATAACCTCCTTTGTACGGGGAGGGGTTTGGAAATTTATTGGGTCGTATTAGGTACCCAATAAATCCTAATAAGCATACACATATTTATAGTGATATATTCTGGTGTTTACAGGGGAGCATGTATAGATAATAACTCCAGAAAATAAATTCTCGTCACCCTGTCAAAGCCTAAGGGAGTATGTATTTTTTTAATTGCTCCAGAGGATAAATCCTCGTCACCTCGTCCCGTGTGGGAAATAAATAGTCCATGTGCCATATCTAATGACTAGAGAGACGTGATTATTGTCAACTCCAGACCCGTGTGGGGTTTTTATTAATCTGGCAGATCACCGTTATATTTTAAATAGTCCATATTAGTCATCTGTTCAACCTGTAAAATATAGTCATCGCCATACAAGCCTCTCGCTCGTATGGTAAATCTTCAACCTCGTCACACAAGCTCCAAATGCTTATGTGGTATATGATGAAGAATGCCTATCTTCAAGAAGAATGTCATGTAGGGTAGTTCAAAATTAATTGTTACTATCCTAAGGCGATATTTATTAATTACACACAGAATAACCAGCACTCCGCATCCAGTGGTATTCACATGACTTGATATAATAATAAAATTGTGCATCCAACTCATTAAGGTTTACCTATTTGTCAGGCACGCAAATAAAATCTTTTCTCAACAGCTAATCCATTTACCTATTGAAACATATATAATGCACATGTATATATTTTTATCTATCCTCTAATCAGTTCAATGTGTGATTTAATCGAATAAATTCTACCATTCATTCCCTTATTGATTAAATTAACTATCACTCTAATAATTTAATTAATCAAATCCACAATCACACAACACAAACATCAATCAATTTATTTTTAACTTTTCAAAATCATACAAATTAATTCATACACTCCTTTTAAATTAATCAGACTATAGAAGTAAAAGTGCACATCCATGGAAAGAAAATAACACCAAAGTAGAGAATTAAATGGTAATGCAAAGTATGGTAAATGTACCTTGCACCGGAGTCAATCAGAGATATCCACCCTGCACTTAGGATAGGCTTTCTTAATGCTCTCCTCTATTTCCCAAGTACAATCTCATGGATCTCCACTCCATTGCACTTTGACGAAGTGACCTTTTTGTTCCTCAGCTCTTTGGTTTCTTTGCCAATTATCTTTAGCGGCTCTCTTCTCACAGCCAATTCTGGAGTGATTTCTATATCCTGTTGCGCTGCTTCTTCCACGATCAAGTCTGGATCATGAACGTGCTTTCGAAGTTGAGATACGTGAAATACGTCATGCATTCCATGCAACCAATCAGGCAATTTAATCTTATATGCAAGAGTTCCAATCCATACAAGAATAGGTAACGGACCAATGAATTTGGGTGCCAATTTCCCTGTTTTACCGAACCGGATAACTCCTCTCATCGGAGATACCTTCAAATAAACATAGTCGCCAACAACAAATGATATATCTTTTCTTCTCTTATCTACATAGCTTTTCTGTCGGCTTTGAGCAGCTAGTAATCGTTTCTTAACGAAATCAACTTTGTCTGCAGCATCGCGAATCATATCAGGCCCCAATACAAGTCTATTGCTTGGCTCCATCAACAAGCAGGGGATCAACACGGTCTACCATACAATACTTCGAATGGAGACATTTTAAGGCTCGCCTGGTAGCTGTTATTATATGAGAATTCAGCCAAATTTAAATGGTCTTCCCACGATCCGCCAAAATCAAGAATATAAGCCTGCAATAGATCTTCCAAAATATGATTCTCCCTCTCGGTTTGGCCATCAGTTTGAGGATGATATGCGGTGCTCAAGTTCAGTTTCGTTCCCAATTCTTCTTGGAATGCTTCCCAGAATTTACTGGCAAAAATCGGGTCACGATCACTAACAATGATCATGGGAACTCCGTGCAGCCTAACAATTTCTTTGAAATAAATATGTGCCAGACTTTGAGCAGTTCTATTCGATTTGACAGGTATGAAATGAGCGGTCTTCGTAAATCGATCCACGATCACCCAAATACTATCATTTCCTTTTCTGGTCCTAGGCAAACCATCTATGAAATCCATAGAAATCTGTTCCCACTTCCCACCGGGAATTTCCAAAGGTTGCAACAATCCAACGAGCTTCTGCTGATCGCTTTTAACTTGCTGACAAGTAGTACACCGGCTAACATATAAGGAGATGTCTTATTTCATAGATCTCCACCAGAAAGTGCATTTGATATCATTATACATCTTGCTCACCCCTGGATGGACTAAGCTTGGCTTTGTGACATTCATCCAATACTTCTGTCCGGAGTTCTGCAATGTTTGGCACACAGATTCGGCCTTTCAACCTTAGGATTCCCTCGTCATCTATCTGAAAACTCAAGGTCTCACCTTTTTGTATTCTTTCTTTGATTCTTTGAATGAAGTGATCATCCTTCTGAAGAGCAGATATTTTATCAATCAAAGACGTCGTAATGATAAAACTGGCGATTATTACATTCTTTCCACTCAGCACATCAGCCACAACATTGGCTTTCCCTAGAGTGTACAAAATCTCAAAATCGTACGCCGCAAGAAATTCTAGCCAACGCTGCTGCCTTAGATTCAAGTCTTTCTGGGTGAACAGATATTTCAATGATTGATGGTCTGTATACAGTTCGAATTTCTTGCCCAAAAGATAGTGCCTCCATATTTTCAAAGCGAATACGATGGCTAACAACTCAAGATCATGAGTAATGTAATTCTTCTCATGTGGTTTCAACTGGCGGCTAGCATAAGTAATCACTTGACCCCTTTGCATTAACACTACGCCAAGGCCTTCTCTAGAAGCATCAGTCCAGACTTTCAACTCCTCATTGCCATCTATTATTGTTAACACTAGAGCGGTCGTCAGTTTTAATTTCATCTCCTGGAAAGCTTCCTCACACACCGGAGTCCAATTGAATCTCGAATGTTTCTTAGTCAATTTCGTTAAGGAACTAGATGTCTTCGCAAAATCCTTAATGAATTTCCGATAATAACTGGCCAACCCGAGAAAACTTCTGACTTCTATGGGTGTACGAGGCTGTTTCCAATTCTGAATAGCAGTGATTTTACTAGGATCCACTGAAATTCATTGCTTTGACACGACATGGCCAAGAAATTTAACTTCTTCCTGCCAGAATATACATTTGGAAAACTTTGCTTTTAAAACATTCCTTCTCAGAATTTCTAACACTTGTTCTAAATGTTCTTCGTGCTCACTTTCTGACTTAGAGAAGATAAGGATATCATCAATGAAAACCAGAACAAATTCATTCAATACTCCTCTGAATACTTAGTTCATTAGATCGACGAAATAGGCTGGAGTGTTACATAAGCCGAACGGCATTACTAACCACTCGTAGAATAAGTATGGACCTCTGAATGCTGTCAAAGGAACACACTCCTCGACGATACGAATCTGATGGAAACCTGTAGCAAGGTCCTTTCGAGAAAATACATGTGCGCCATTTAATCGATCCAACAAATCATCAATCCACGGCAATGGATATTTGTTTTTCAACGTCTGCTTATTCAAGTCGCGATAATCCACGCACAGTCTGAGAGTACCGTCGGACTTTAGAACAATACCACTGCTGCTCCCCAATCAGAAAAAATAGGCCTGATCATACCTTTCCATACAAGCTGTCTAGTTTGATTCTCTAACTCCTCTTTCTACTTCAAGGTCATTCTTCGAATAGCGTGAACTACTGGCCTTGCATTCGGAACTAAAGAGATTTTAAAATCAATTTCTCTTTGCGGAGGTAAGCTAACAACTTCTTCGAACACGTCCGCATTGTTCTTACAACAGGGATATTTGCAATGTCGACCTGAATATTCTCTGTAACGACAGGAACATGTTCTATTTGAGCAGGAGAAACATCTAATGCTGCCTAGAAGTCTTTTGTGTCAGAATTCGAACCTTCACATGGAATGGTTATATAACTTCCTGATTTAATTTTCACCCTTACGACTCTGTCGGTGCATTTAACCTCAGCTTCATACTTGGTTAACAAATCCATTCCCAGAATCAGATAAAACTCTGTAAAATTCATGACAATCTCTATAGTAGGGAATCGGTAGCAGGAAAAAGAAACTGGAACACCACAAACCCAACTAAGATCGATAGAACCCCCAACCGAATTATGAACAGTCATTGGTTCTTTGAGCTTTTTCAAATTCAAGTCTAGTTTCTTCACCGCTTTCTTTGCAACAAAGCTTCGCGACGCGCCTGTATCAAACAGTACTTTAACTGGAATGTTTTTGACAGTAAGTGTGCCTTCTAATACATCTGGCCTTTCCTGGCCGGTCGAGGATGCAGGAACTTCTGTTACTTTATTTACCTGTATCTTTTCAGATTTCTCCAATAACTGGCAATCCCGCTTTACATGGCCAGCCGATGGCACAGATTGCATTTTCTTTCCTCTTGGAACTTGCCCTTGGATTTCGACCCAACCTTTCTTTCCCTTTTCCAGGATTTGCAATTCCCTTGAAAATGCCCTGGCTTCATGCAGTTATTGCATATTGCGGTTGTTACGGGTTCTTTCTCGGATACAACATTTTTCCGATTGAATCTAGGCTTCTTTCTGAGCTCAGACTTCGTACTAGCCTCAGGCTGTGTATTCGCCTCGAGGCTATCAGTTTCGAATTTTCTTTTGCTGCTAGAACTGACTTCTTCTTCGTCTCGCAACTTACCTTTCCTATCGAGATCCTCATACTGTTAGGCCATGTATATCATTTCGGAAAAAGGAAGCTTCACATTCTTCATTACACTATTCTGGTATTTTCTTTGAAGACCATTAATGAACCTCATATTCTTCATCTTTGGCTTTTCAATTAGATGCGGGGCAAAACGAGAAAGTTCATTGAATCTCTTATGATATTCGGGAATATTCATATCACCTTGTATCAGATAGTAGAACTCATCGTATAACCGCTCATTTGCTTTTGGAGGAATAAACCTTTGGTTGAATATTTCTTCGAATCTATCCCAGGTGATATCACCTTCTGGATTATCTCTATTAATTGACTCCCACCAGAACAAAGCTTCGTCTTTGAGTGCCCAAGATTTCCACTAATCTTTTCTGGTCATCTCTTAGCTGGAGACACTCAAGAATTCTTTCAGCAGAATGCATCCAATCTTGGGTTTGACTAATGGATTAAATTCCCGAGTATGGTACACCACCCAGATTTCGATACTTCTTTGATAAAGCTTCTAGATCTAGTTCTGCATTTCTCCTATTTTTGACACTCATTTTCTAGTACTTCTGCAAATAGCAGATCAAGTGTCAGGTCAGCAGAAAAGATATTTTAAAGCATAGAAACATATACTTGAATGTAAACGTGTCTATCGAGGTGCATTTCATTCTGCTATACTCATACTAGGATATTACTGATCCTATCTGTAATGAGTTACTCGTCCTAGAGCACTCCCGGTTCTATTTCTAATGAGCTCGTTCATATGATATATTCCAGGCTTAACCAAAGCTCTAATACCACGTTTGTGACGACCCCATTCCCGATAAGACGGTGGAAAGGGTAATCTTTGGAATATAACACATAAACAGATAACAACAGAACAGAAATAGGTAAATACACCAGATAATGTACAATAGAATACACTGGATAAATATAATCATCATAGTTACACAGTATATAGGATCATACTTAGTACAAAATATAGTTCAGTTATACATAAATGTCTACTGCGGAAAAGAAAACATAATATGTACAACAGGAGCTGAACAACATAAAAAGAGATAAATGATAGAATCCATCTTCAGCTCCAGCTATCCAAAAAGAGCCTGCTAAAACGTGAATACAAGGCTGCCCACGTAGAAAAAGGGGCACCCGAGTTTGCAAGTGAAATAAACTACGAGTCAGTCATGAGACTGGTATGAGAAATCTACTTAACACATTTTCAAATATGGCTAATCACAGGACCACGCCACTTTCGCGGAACGGGTTTAATCCATTGGATTGCCAGTGCTTTAAAACAAATAAATCTTTTAAACATCGCAATGCTTTTTATAAAAATGAAGCTATTATAAGACTCAGTTCCCATCACATAATGCAACACAAACCGGAGGATAGAGTTTTACCTTATAATGGCAAAAATATGCTTGATACGAGCGAAACAAATCATTTGATATTATTGCTAGTGTATATATGTTTCAAAAACGATTTCAATCATAACTATCAATCATAGACGGCATGGGTACCATATATCATGTCGCCATATATATATATATATATATATATACACACACACACACACACACAATCGAAACTGCACGATGTCGTATTTGGAAATTGGATTTCCGTCATGAGCCAAGGCAAAAGATAGTCCTTACCGAATTCGAGACAATCTAGCCCATGTCTCAGGCAAGCGCGCAGACAAGCCTCGGATCGTCAGGGCCGGTCCACCGATGTGGATTAAAATTCCTAAACATTGCGTTTCCCCGCCCTATGGGGCATAAACTGGTCATCTCTGACCACACCATCGGCTCCGAAGAGACCGAAGCAAACCGAGGCCTCGCTTTCCATCATCCACATAACTAAAATACCCGGGCATGTAAAATCCAAAGCACCACTCCTAGCTAGAAGAAAACGCATGTCCTCCCTGATGTCCGTCTCCCATTTCTGGCTCATAATGGGGTGTGAGGCTCGCAAAACAACGCTATACACAAAGGTACACCACACAGCCCATGCTTTGATCATCAACCACAAGACTTTGCTTTTCAACAGAAGCCTTGATCATCTATCACTTAGGCGTGCCACACAGGCAATTCACTCCGTGCGACTGATTTCCATCGATATATAACCTCTGGCCTCGTACGTCTCAGAGAAGGGCATTAAGCAAGAGAATAAATTCTCCGCTGCCAAACAAATATATATTTAATAGGGATCAACCAGCACAGAACAAAATCCAATGTCAGACACACAGTCCATTTGCCCGTTCGTTCTGGGTCTGAACGAAACCGGAGGCACTCAATACCTCGCATATCCGTACAATCAACAAGTACGTCCGGTTGACTACTACTTCAACCCTGTCAAGGTAGCTACTCCTATCATGAGCATCAGTAGCACCCCTCCATTCGACGTGAAAATCATCGTTCTTACACCGTCTTCATATCTTCGACTTTCACTCGTCAGTCAATTATTTGAAATGAGAATTAACTCGGCCCTTTCAAATAATTCACGCATATCTAGAATTTCAAATCAATTCATTTCAATGGTTAAATTATTCGATATCACTAATTATGTTCTTTAGTGTAATTTTCACGCCAAACACATTCAACCATCAAATGTCACATAAACCGAGCAAATTCAGTTTATTTACATTCCATAACGTTTATAATATTTTATCATGATTTATCGATATTTTTATTTATTTAAAAATAGTCAATTTGTTCAAAACAACGCTTCAGGCCATAACGCGGCCGTGGCGCTGTTTTTCTTCAGATTTGATTTACACATATCTGAAAATCTAATCGTTGGATCTTCACAAAATTTATATCATTAGAAAAATCTTTTCAAAACTAATCCAAAGGTTTCAATTTTGGGAAAATCCGACGGTCGGATTTCCCGCACTGATCGTTTGAAGTTACGATTTCAAAATACAAACTGCAGCGTCGTTATTCGATTTAATTTAATTATATTTATATATATATAAAAATATAATCGATTCCGGCGCTATTTTTCTTTAGATTTGAATTAAACATTCCAGACAATCCAACCATTCGATCTTTACAAAGTTGGTGCTGTTGGAAAGGTATTTCCAAGGCGAACTCGACGGTTGTGGTTTTGGGAAATTCCAATGGTCGGATCTCCCGCGACTACGTTATTCACTATATTTTGATAATATTTATATAAATATATATAAATATAATTCTTTCATCGATTTCAAAACCATATCCACTTTATAGATTTGACAAAAATGATATTTTTATCCAACAGACATTTATTTCAACACTTCACTATTTCTTTTAACAATTCATGTGTATAATAAAATGTGATTTTTATTGTAAAACAGTTTATTTCAAAACACGACTATTTTATATAGCTCATATAGATGATAAAAATATGATTTTTATTACAAAATAATTTATTTTAAAACACGACTATTTTATATAGTTCATATAGATGATAAAAATATTATTTTTATTATAAAACAATTTATTTCAAAACACAACTATTTTATATAGTTCATATAGATGGTAAAAATATGATTTTTATTATAAAACAATTTATGTCAAAACACAAATATTTCATACAGTTCATATAGATGATAAAAATATGATTTTTATTATAAAACAATTTATTTCAAAACACAACTATTTTATACAGTTCATATAGATGATAAAAATATGATTTTTAATATAAAACAATTTATTTCGAAACACGAATGTCGTTCAACACATGAATTTCTATTCAACACATGAATATAGTTTCAATACATGAAAATAATTCTAACACATGAATATAGTTTCAACACATGAAAATAATTCTAACACATGAATATTATTGAAAATTTCGGCAGCATAACGGCAGGGTAGTTAAAACCGGGGCCGTCCCTAGTACGGCTCCTCGCTCTACGTTAAAGCCTCGCCGCTTTTGACAATGGGGATTCATGCATCTAGTTCGCACGCAGGTGGCATGTTTTATTTTCATTTCCACAATCTATTCTAATTTTGTTTTTAACCACAGATGGGTATTTTTCAACCATAATCAATCATTCTCAACCATAAACAATTCTATCAACCATTCGCTATCAACCAATTTTCACACCAATCACAACCAATAAATATCGTCGATGGTCCGTGGACGAGGGGAGAGTGTGTGTGTGTGTGTGTGTGTGTGTGTGTATATATATATATTCGTATATAAATATATTTCAATTCACTTCAATTCATTTCAACGCACATATAATTTTTACAATGCATATATAACTTATACATCGAACATACAACTTATACATCCCTTATACATGAGGTGTACAATGCTTATATAACTCATACATCGATTATATAATTTATACATCGTTGTTTTCCATATCGTTTATAAATTAGAAATCTCACATTGGGTTCCACTCCACCAAAAATAGCAGATGGCTCAGAAAAATATGCGGTCCCTTCTAGAATGTAGAAGACGTCCACACGAGTCCACTATCTCTTGTTTCACTGGATTTCATCAAAAAACAAAAAAGATATGATTTTTACAAGTTTGCAACACTTAAAAGTGTAAACATCGGTTTTAATTAACAAGGCCATACCTTTTCTGAAATGGTTCCAAACTAGGTTTGGATTTTTCGATTAATCCGTGTAACGGTTCGACGATCGGGTTGCGCGAGGTCGAAGGGGGATGAGAGGAGCAGGGATCGGTGGTGGAGCGGTCGGGTTCGGCTGCGCCAGGCGATCTCGGCAGAGGTTCAAAGTCACGAGCTTCAGGGGCGTTATTCTCGAGATTTACTCAATGAAAAATTCTGAATCTTATATGGATTTAAAGAGGAAGCTTCGATCTTCAAAAACTTCCAAAGGAGCATGCGTTTTTGTTGAGCGGAATTGGAGAAACGAAGGAGAGAAGGTGGGAGGCTCAGCCGTCGTTCGTCGTTGAAGGGTATCGGGTTTTCTAAACCTTTTTGGAAAAATTAAATAATAAAAGAAATTATTTCTTTGGCCGATGGTTTTATAATTTCAAAAATTAGGGTTTTTACAAACGAACATCAATTCAAACCCAACGACTGTCGTCCCTAGCTAAATACCCCCATTCCGAACACAATGAGATATGTTCCGAAGGCCCATTTGACTGTTTCAGTCAGTTTTTCTTGAAATTAAAATAGAAAACATTCAATATTTAATTTGAACGTACATTTCAATTTGCCGGGGCCACATACTGATTCGAAAAATTCCACAAAAATAAACCTAGCTATGTTTTGACGATACGGTCCCAACAAAACTAGTTTCATCGAATTATGAGACCGTTTGTAAAATGGCCCCTTTCTGGTCGATCCATTTTAACTATAGTTGATCAAAACACATTTTCCTTTGCCACGCTCACATACTAGCTTCAAAAATTATGAAATTTGAAACCTAGCAGTAACTTCACAACCTGGATCCAACAAAAGGGGTTTCGTCGAATTCCGAGGTCATTTGCAAATTGTCTATTTTCACAAGCTATAAAAAATTTATAGCTACCTTTCCGAAAATTCATTTGGCCATAACTTTTGATTCCCGCTGTGAAACTTCGATTTTTCAGATTCGTTAGAAAGATACTCACTAACATATTTAAATATTTTTGGTTTTGCTCAAATCCATTTTATTTTGCACCCGGTACAGTCAGTTAAAGTTTGAATTCAATTTTTGAAACTGCAGCGCCATTTCAGGCCATGTTTATAATTAGAATTAATTATATTCGTTTTCAAATGTCGATTCAAACTTACTTTTCATCGTTATTATTTAAAATATTTATTTTATATATTTAAAATCCACTAAAATAGCCAATTTAAAATTTTTAAATTGGTTCACATTTTCTGGGTTGTTACAATACTCGATCTAAATTGGCACAAAACTGCTGGTTGGGATAAATGATAGGTAAATCAAGATTTGGGCCTAAAATATAGGTATGTTAATGGGCATGACAAATGAATACGATATAGGCCAAATTTATTTAAAAGAGTTGTTAGCAACTTACATATCGACAAAAAGGATAAATATGTAAATTTAGGAAAGACGAATATGCCTAACCAGAGGTTAGATTGAGTTACGGTACAAGACTGCCCGGAACCGACCGGTAGATCCAGTAACCGTAACAATACCTATCTAATGTGGGTGGTTAGAGCATTAAGCCCAAAAAGGACCCGAGATTAGACAGAGTTGCGGTGTAAATCTGCCCAGAACCGACCGGCACATCCAGTGACAGCAACTATATCTGTCTAATGTGAGTGGTTGGTGCTTTAAATCTATACTATACTATTAAAGCTCAGTTGAGAATGCTCATCTCTCAGCCCTCCTCCCGTGAAATCAATATGAGTCTGCCATGTGTACTTATGCACCCAATCGTCGCACCATATAACTGCCGCTTTAATTCTTCCATCATCCAGATATCGCCTCCTCATCATCCTGGTATAACCTAACCCTAATTTTAGATTAATGTTATACCATTCTAATTCAACAAACGATATTCCTCAGCTTGGCACCAAACCCTCGAGGTTTTATTTTTCCATCGGCTATTCTTCGCCCTAAGTTCGTTGATTCCTCTCTTTCCCACATCTCCCCTTCCAGTTATTCAGTCCATCATCGATATATTTTTATGTGACAATCTATGTTTCTGTTTGATGATTCGATACGGATTACCATTACCTACTCAATTCTATTACATTTGAGGTAAAAAAAATCTAAGTTATATTGGTTTGTAAGATTCAATTTTTAATCCTTTACTAAACTTGGTTATTTCTATGCTTTCTGTGTTGGTCTTATATGTAAATGATCCCCTAATTATACAATACAGGGTAAATATGTTGGGACAGCTGCAACTTTTGGGCGTTCGTTCTTAAAACTGACCTTCTTTGTAATCCATTGGCGAATGCTCACCAAACAAGGTTTGTTGTTTCATTTCAAGCTTCAAATTTACCAAACATAACACAAGATATGATGTTTATTTTGAAATTTTAAGTATTTTAATTTGGTATGCTCCTTGAATTATTAATCAAAACTATTTTCATTCAACTAAAAATTTGCACTTCCTTCTATTTTTGTACGCACACTTGGTATTTTGATATATTATTTCTTCTTCATAGCATGCGAAATAAATTTATTGTGGTCTTCAACTATATATTTGAACTGGATGTTATTTTGATGTATGTTATATCCTTTATTATGTTGGTTGAAGGCATGTTGGGTTATTTGATTTGATTAGTTCTTCATGTATTTTATAGATTAATTTATCATGTGGGAACATGCTTTCGTTAAAAGAGCATGTTCTTTTATGGTTTAAAAATATAAAGCTTACTTCTGCATGTTTGTAGTCTTACCAAATATAAGGCCTAATTTTTTTTTTACCTACAAGTCGTTCTACAAATATAAGACAGGTGTGTGCCTGCCTGCACGCACCATTACCAGCAAATAACTATATGGTCCATTATAGCTAATATACATACTGATTTTGTGGAAACTATGTTACTCGTAGTTATATTTCCACCTTTATTTACAATTTATAATGATTTATTTGCAACAAATTGTTCTTTAGAGAGTTTGAGGAGTGTTGGTAAGTTATCAAATGAAGTTTTATTTTCATATAAGTAGGTTTGATGAAGATGACTATCCAAGGATGAATACTATGTCCATGATAATATCATGATATAAAATTGTGTAAAATCAACCTTTTCGGTAGTTTTTTTTAACTTTGTTCGCGGAAGCTTATTCGTCTTCGTGCTAATGTTGGCAGTGATTTTGAGACAGCTGCTACAAATGGTTTCTTTATTCCTAAAACATCTATAATTATACGATTTGGTCAAATTACATAAAGAAGTTGACAGGATTTAAGTTTGTTAGAAGTTGTTTTTCCCAGTAATTAGCTTTTAAATTACACATACATAAGTAACTATAAAAAATGGGATGCATCATGGTTTGCCTCAAATTTGACATGCATGTTGTCTACGTTCCTATAATCTGATTTATAATTTATACATGTTTGGTTCTTTTGTCAGTAATCATCAGTCTGGTTCTATAAAAAAAATTTGTCTCATGCAATCTCTAAGATAGTCGAAATCATATCCAACAAAGGACCTTGAAGAAACCCAAATTTATAAAGATATCTACTAATGCTTAAAATTGTTCAATACTCTAATACGCTGCTTATGCTATAGTAAGCACCCTATTGGTGACTCATAATATGTTACAATAGTGTGTTAAGTGAGACTGCATATTTTATACCAAGTTTTATGTTGAAGCCTTAATAGTCTAAATATTTATGTTATGTAGGTATTTAATCTTCAATAAATTTGATATGGTGGTCCACTAGCACACTGGCATAAATCAAATTAATTTCCCTCAAACGAAAGATGGTGCTGTATTTGTCAGATATAATATGTTTAATTATGTTAAGAGAATAAAGTACAAAAATTGATATCAGAGCAAAGTATATTGATATTTTTGCTCTTTTTATTTTAGGTTAGGCAATTTCTGTGTAGCTACCGTGTAGTATGTAATTTCTTTAAAGAAAACGGTGTGTATTGTCTATGGGTTTAAAATATGAATTAGGTTAGTCGTATAACTCTTTCAAGCTTACATTATTTCTAGGCCCAAGGTAATGCCATTAACTCAAAATGATGGATATTCAAATTAAATTAACTATGATTAGCTTCATAACCAGAGAACACGTATGTTCATCTTTGACACGTATACACTATATTGGAGTTCTTAATTTTAATACTAACAGGAAGCATGCGTCCATTGTAGCATTCTATGGCTTAGGATTGGTAATTTTTATGTGCATTATGACTGTATACATAAATACTGGAAAATGTTATGCATTATCTTATTTAGGCATAACTATAATGAATTTATCAATCACTATAATGAATTTATCTCTAATGCACAAGAGATAACTATTTGGAGTTTAATTAAGCAACCAATTTTGTATATACTTATTTTTTAAATTTTATTTTATCATGTTTTCAGTTGTTGATGGTACCCATACACTTTGGATTAATTTTATTGTAACTGTTGTGAGAATTTTATCCTTTTATGGTTGATGTTGCCTGGATTGAGTATACGTATAAAAAAAGAACAAAAGATTAATGTTATGCATCAACTAGTTATTGTTTACTAAATCAAGCTTTTTATTTGAAGAAATATCAACAGTGACGAAGTCTAAAGTTTAACTTTGTTTAATTTTTGTATTAATAATGGAATTTTTAGGTGATTTATTTAAATAATGTAATTAAATAATTGTAAATTATTTATTATATCTATTTTTGCATTTTTCATTTTTTTAATTAAAACATTCACAAATAGGATATGTGTTTTGAACAGATATTTGTCTGGTTTTTTCTTTTATTTTTTAAATTTAATAATAATTTAGAGCTATAAAGAAACTCAATATTAAAAGTATATTGATGCTTGCTAATATATTATACATGCATGTGCTTATAAATGATTCGTATATAGAAAATCTTTAGTGTCAAGCTAGCTTGCACGTACAACACTCGGGGTAACTGGATTTGCACTTTCACAATTATTATTATTTATTTGAAAAAAAAACAAGATAGACAGTTTTTTTGATCAAACTGGTAATTAAGAAAAAAATATATTATTATTATGTAACTTAACGGTCGGTTTTTTCCACCGTTGTACAGTAATACTAGTTTATTCTCCATTCCTAATTTTGGGTTGCATATTTTCTTTTCATTAGTGAAACGCTCCATTTGATGATATACCACTCATTTGGCTACAATAAGGATCGGTTGAATTTTAGGTGAATTTTATTTTGCTTAAATACCTTAGTTCATCAGGCAAAAATGCTCTCTTCAACTAAATTTACATATACAAATTTTATTTGACATGCTTTGGGTTATTTATAATCCATTATTTCCTTATGTTGGCTTAACTCTGCTACCACATCAAATTAGATCTATAATTTTTTAATGTTCACCAATTGTAAACTTAGAAAGACAGAATGATTGATATCTAAAAACCATGTACGTTATTGCTCCCTTCTTTATTCTTTATGTTCTCTAAGACACTGACATTCAAAATGCTTAACTTAAACTTGGAGTGTATTACTTGAGTTTGTGACCTATCAATCCAAATATAGACGATTATGATGTAATATTCAATAAATTTGATATCATCAGATATCTTTTGATTTTTTTTTTTTTTTTTTTGATATTTTCTACATTCTTTTCAGGGTTGAATTTTTTTTTCTAATATTTTCTATATTCTTTTCAGGGTGAAATTAATTTAAGTTCTTTCATATCAATCTAAATATATTTCTACTTGTGGAAATATGACCATTTATTTATTTCACATTTTTCATTGATATTGTGAAAATATAGTCACTCATTTATTCACATTTTTTATTGATATTGATAACTAACTTAATTATCCCATTTTCGCATTTCCAACATTTTTGAATTGTTGACTAAATGATTATAACCTTATTTTAAGATGGTCAGCAAATCTTTCATGGACGATGCCATGCCACTTACATTATTAGTTGATAGACACCGTATGTATCAAAATACTAAATTTTCCTCTTAATATGCATGCTCCACTTTATAAAATCGATCAATATACATGACTTATTATACTATTTATTTAATTAAAGCTCATTAAAAAACCTGCAACATAACTGTATAGTTCAGTTTTTACCATATGTATAAATTAAATTTAGATTTATTGTTATATTGTATACTGGTTTTGGAATTAACATGAAATGGTTCATGGGCGGATATTTGACTACGTGAAAATTCGACAATGGGTTCAAGTATTGATTTGATATAAAGCATAATTTTAATATTAATGGTGTCTTCAACTAAAAATATTGCAATTGCACTTAGTTGTGTTGTAATAAACCACAATCTTAAACTATTACAAGAGGATAAATTCCATGTTATTACAGGTGACAAGATTCAAAGTCTCTATGCATGTATTATCTTTTACTTATACTATTATAATTTCTTGGTAGGTAATTGAGAGATTACAAAATTAGAGTAGTAACCTTGAGGCATTGAAGTACATGAAATTGATTAAAGTTGTTATACATATTATAATTACTGATTATTGTATATCCCATTCACGCTACAGATTGAAAACTAATTAGGAGGTGACCATTTGAGGATTTAATAATATAAAAGTGGCATGGAACCAAATCACAAGATAAACCATTTCCATAAATTTTACGTTATATATTTAAGGTATGATAAGTTGCTATAATAAATTAATTCTTTTTTAATTCAACCTTCTAGATTTTTGGGGCTAATTTCAGGCAATTTCATTATCTGTTAGCAATAGTTTATACATATACATACATATATACATATACATATATATATATATACATACATATACATATATAAATACACACACATATATAAGGCTTGAAATGCACAATTTTAACATATTACAATAAGATAAAACACCGTGTTATTATGCGTGATAACATCCTGTGTCTCAATACATATATTCTCTTTTCCTTAAACAATAATAAATTCTTTGTAGGTTACTGAGAGATGGACAAAACCAGAGTAGCAGCCTTCAAGTATTGAAGTACATGAAATTGATTATTGCTACTATATATATTTTAATTATTGATCATTGTATATCTCATCCATGGTACAGATGAAATTAACTTGGAGGTATCTGTTACAGATTTAAAGAACATAAAAGAGGCATGAAACCGAATCAAAAGGTAAAATTTTCCAAAAAAAATATTCTCTATCTTTAAATATGATAAGTTGCTATAATTAATTAGTTCTCTCTTAATTCAACCTTCTAAATTTTTTTGGTTAATTTTAGGCAATTTCATTTTCGGATTTGGTTAACAATGGTATATACCCCCCTTTCCACACACACACAATAGGCTTCAAAAATTAATTGTTTATGTTTTAAGTCTAAGCTTTAATGAAGATGGATAAAATTATAATATCTACATTAGGATTTCAAGTTATTCCATTTCTATCTTCTCTATTCACTTTATCATTTTTATTTTGATGACTTGAACTTTCCAATTCGATTTCCCAAAAATTCTGTCATTTCTGAAAAAAATATCAACTTAATTTGGACACTTAAACATGTATGGATGAACTGGATGTTTGATTGTTCACTAACCTTGGAAATGTTCAGTTCGAAATCCAGATATTATAGGACATGAAAATACTGAAAACAAGTAATTCTTAATTTCATTTTCTTTACCATCTAGGTTTTGTACCAGATAATATTTTCCCTTTTTTCATTATGGGAACTATACGTTGAGAAAACATTAATTAAATAAATCTTATTCTCGCTTTAATAATAGTCCTAAATAAAGTAAAATAACATGTCAAACTTACAACATGAATCTATAGCTAATTAAAACAAATCTTACATGGAATAGACATCCAATTCTGTGAACTCTCAACAAAGATCTTTTTGAAGAAATTGTTATGTGTTTAGTACCTTAACAAATTTGGCCCTATAAATAATCCACTAAATATATTTTTATAAAGCTTGATTCTCAATCAGAGGAAAGCGGTTACGTTTATTTCTTATGCAAGAATAAAATAAGGTGGACCGACACATCACATAGGTGTACACAAAACATTGAACATGAATAATTAGAGCAATGCCAAAAGGGGACCATCAATGAAATGATCAAATAAGCAGTGCCAGCTTTCCTCTTATATGTACGAAAATAAAATTAATTGAATAATAAAATAACTCGAGCCACAAGTGAAACACCCCACCTCCGTTAGGGTCACTCTCAAAGGGAATGCCCTAATTTTGGTGGAGGTTTATAAGTATAAGTCACAGATATACAAGACAGATATAAGAACCCATATTTGTAAACAGCGGAAAATCATCAAACTTTTATTTCATGAAAGCAAATACGTGCTACAACAACATCACCATAATTGTCTTACATCTTTTCCAAAACATAACATAACACTTTCATAATCTGTCTTGATTACATTATTTAAAGAAGCATAAATAAAACATAGATAAACTGCAAAGGCCCCATAGAGTTTGTCCAAAGCCATAGTTTCAAACGAAAAGGTCCAAGCAATACATTTCTCTTCTTCAAGCTGGGTGTTAAGGCTGGTCAAGCTGCTGTGTTCCCTCCCTATGGACCTGGGGGGGGAACGGAAGAAAAGAAGACGAAAGAAAAGCAGAGTCAGACATAAAGCCTGAGTAAGTCTAGTACTATTTTGTCTATGAATAAAGAACTGGGTATGATAAGTATAAACAAGAAGTGGGCAAGCACTATAAACTTGGTTAAGTTGTCTAGGGTCGAATATACTATCGTACCCCATGTTAATCTCTAAACCCATACAAACTAGTTTCCAACTGGCACCCCATAATCAGGGTGATGTGATCCATTCTATGATGATCGGCTCCTACTCGCATAGTTACATGTGTCTTACGGCCCCCGATGTTGTAGTTACCTATGCTGGTCCCACCATGGGGTGTATCAAGTCCCATGGCGGCGGCCCGACACAACCTTAGAACGCACAGGTATGCTACTGGTGCCTAGTGCCTTATTTTTCTGCGCCGGAGTGTGTGCACGCCCGCACCCTGTTAGAACCTACACTGCTACACCACCGCCGTCGAATTGACCTCTTACAATCAGCCCAGTAATCGTGCCCCACCCTGCCTAGTTTCAGGGTTTCCTGATACACCTTCTAGGGTTACTGCTGAAAAGGGTCCCCCGTTACTAGGTTTTCTATCTCTAGCCAACATGCTAAGTTGGTTAAGTGTTTCCTAACCAAACCCCCACCAGTCCGTTTAGTTTAGCATGTTCCATTTTGATTAAGTCTTTAGTTCACTTAATCCTAACAATCCTGACTCAGCCTTAATTGTCTTATTAAGGCCCTGACCTCTCACATTAGACAGGTATTGTTGTGGCTGCCTGTTTGCGGTTGGTTCCGGGCAGTCTTACGCCACAACTCAGTCTAACCTCGGGTCTTTATTGGGCTCCATGTTTAACCTCCCACATTGGATAGGTATTGTTGTGACTACTGGACAGCCGGGCGGTTCCGGGCAGGTTTACATCACAACTCAATCCAACCTCGGGTTAAACACATCGTATGTTCTACATTTACATATTTTGTCTTTCTTCTTTATTTTCTTATATGTAAATATTTGCGCCCCATTATTAAGTTAATGGTGTAAAGGTTACACCAATCATGGGCCCAACCCATACTTGAACTTGGGCCCTTCTATTTTATATTTTCATTCATTAATTAATTTTAACCCAACGTCATTTTCCCCCGTTCTACACGTCCGTTTATATATATTGGGCTTAGCCTTTTAAAGCCCAATTTAGCCATGCGAAAAGGGGAGGCTTATGGCGTGATTACATACACAAAAAGGGGAAGGTGAGCGTATGAACTTGCAATATGACGTTGGGAATACAAAATAGAAACTGGTGTACTTGCATAGTAGTGGCATATACTTTGGTCATAAAGCATAGGTGACATGAATCAAAGCATGTGAACTTGTAATTGAGATATCATTATTGACACATGAACCTATATTTTTATTTAGGCATAATGTCAAACATAAGCATGGCATAAATATTTCTAGCATAAGCATGGCATAATGTCAAACATAAGCATGGCATAAATATTTCTAGCATAAACATGGCATAATGTCAAACATAAGCATGACATAATATCAAACATAAGCATGGCATAAGTATAGTTAAATTTGTTCACATAACCATGGCATAAATATTTCTAACATGAAATCATGATTCTTACTTTAGTCATGTAAACTTACAAAAAGGGACTTTTTGAACCTAACCTAGCCATGTACCACATATGTCATCATATAATTCTTGTAAACAAGATAGACTTAATCATGGATTTCAATTATGCCAAATATCATTCATAGCCTAGCCATATTCATAAGTTTGCAAATAGGTTTTCTAGTACAAAAGCATGGCTTAATACATGATGCCAAATTCTCAACATAATTTCATATGGATTATAATAACCAAACTTGTTTTAATTACTTACAAATTGATTTATGCACAAAAATATACATCATGATGGCATAGTAGCAAAACCCCAAACTTGCATGAATTTAAATCAACTACATACATGTAGCTTCAACATGGATTACATAATTTGCGAAATATTCCAAACGTATACTTGCATAGAACTACCGCATGTAGTTCTTTATAATGAATAACATAATTCATAAATATCCAAACGTATATAATATTTCAAATTGATAAGAACGCACAAATATGAATTACTTTATTGCCACAATTCAAGCATACAAACCAACACAATTGTTTATTCATACCAAAGTAATACTCTACTTACAATGGTGTGATGAATTCTCTAATTTAGGGATTGAAGACGCAAATTCCTTTGTTGAATTGATTTGTTTAGGTTGCTTTAAGCTTTAGAATCTTCCTCCTAATCCTCTCTCCAATTTGGTGGCTACTCCTAGTCGTCCCTCAGCAACATGGCGGCTATGTTCTTATTTTTGAATGAATAGATTAGGGTTTAGTCTAGGGTTGTTTATATAGAGGTTAGGAACTGATTAGGACCATTGATGTTGCCTGGATTGATCGTAGCCATTCATTCGATAGAGAGACCAATTAAAACTTGCCACCTAGCCCTAATGACAAAGCAGACCACAGAAAATCGGCCAAACACACACCTGGCCAGCCAGGTTGGCTGGGCTCGACCAGGTCGATACCCATGTCGATAGGGCTGTCGACAGCCCTGTCGACATGGGTAGCCCAGGTCGACAGCCCAGTCGACCTCGGTGGCCTAGGCGGGTGTTTATCCGCCCTGGCCCATTGGGCCCGATTTTTAATTATTTTATTCTGTTTGAATTTTAAATTTAATTCTCAAACTTCCGAAGGCCATATCTTCTACATACGGACTCCGTTTTTCGAAAACTCGGACTCTATTTCGCGTATTTTTCCGAGACGAACGCAATGGCGTATCCCGTTTCCCTTAGTTCTTTGATTTCAAATTAATTATACTTTAATTTGTGAATTTCACAGTTATAGAATTTTCGGGGTGTTACATTCTCCCCCACTTAAAAAGGATTTCGTCCCCGAAATCTTCAAGTTAGGAGGAATGTATATCCTAACATCCAACCATCCATCTACTCATCCATCAAACACGAGCATCCATTGTCCTTAAAAGACTTCTAATGCTTCATGATCATATGCGAAGTGTGTGTGTACATGAACTTATCTAATGCAAAATCAGGCGGTCTACTGATTCAGTTGACCTCCTTAATGCGAATTATGTAAGTGCCATGCATCCATTATGTATGAAAATTTACCTATTCTTGATTCTATATGAGTGTACAATCATTCAATACAAATGCAACATCCACATGACAACACATTAAAATTCAACCATATACGAATGCAAACATATATGCATATGCAATATGAAGTGACTGAGCCGATCTAAAACCTAGATTGTTTGTGTATATGAAACCACGAGCAACCACTAGCAATCACTTGCAACCACTTGCAACCATCATACATAACATGTTTCAACTACATGTTTCCATCCAAAAAGATCCTACCTAAAAGATAAGGTCGAGGAAATATACCTAAAAAGATAGATAAAAGCGCAACTTAAGGAAAAGGAAAGATCAAGGATGTACCCTCGAACAGAAAAGGGTAGGCTGTACGGATTCTAGCTTCAGTTTCCCAAGTCGCGTCTTCCTCGGCATCGCTCCACTGAACTTTGACGAGCTTGACTTCACGGTTGCGTAGCTTCTTCACTTCCGTTCCTAAGATGCGGGTTGGAACCTTTCTTATGGTTGCTTCGCGTTCCACTTCGGCCTCTTCGAGGATATTTGGCTCTACCACTTCAGCAGACTCATGTAGACATTTTCGGAGATGTGAAACGTGAAAAACGTTGTGGACTCCGGCCAACTTCTCGGGTAGCTCTAATCTAGAGGACATTTTCCCAATTGTTCCTATCTAAAGGTATAGTCGAATGAAGCAAGTAAAAACTTTGTGCCCATTAGGCAATGTCAAAACTGGAAACCTATGCCACATATATATTGATTTGGAGAAGAACTCTCTAAGTATCAGCCCCGAAGACCGAAATCAACATCAGACTGACACCCAAAGAATTACTCAACCCAACCACTATATATGATTCTAGGAAACTAAGCACGATGGACTCCTTTTAGGTCACAAGGGAGTCCCTTCCTAAGACCCACCCGTATCCTATAAAACCCAAAAAGTTTAGTCAAACCAACGAACACCCTCGAGCCCCAACATGTGTTACCACAGATGAGTCATACTCCCTATGGGGTTTGCAACAGAAATTGGATTTGAGAATGGGACCGAGAGGATATACAGAAAAGATACCATGCAAGTAAGCTCTACAGAAAGAGAGGGATCAAGGATATACACTTAAGAAGAGATATTATGCACGAATCTAGTCTTCAATCTTCTAAGTCGCATTTCTTGAGCTTAACACCATTATGCTTTGTCCGTCTTTAACTTCACAATTTCGTAGCTTCTTAATTCTGGTTTCCAAAATATGAGTTGGAACCTATTTCACTGTTGCCTCTCGTTCCTCTTTCACTTACTCTACTTCTAGTACTCTCAGCTCAAACATAACGACGTACTCATGGTTTCATGCAAGCTCTCCAAAATTCACTAGTGAATCTTGGATCTTGCTCACTTACTAGAAGGTAATTCTTTACAACTCATGTATAAGCAAAATGAACCTTCTGCCTTAGTGGCGAACACTACTGGAGCGCCTCATTCTGAAATGCTCCTCCTAATGAACCCCTTCTCTAGAAGCTCTTTAATCTGTTTACTGAGCTCTTTCCTTTCTCGTGGAGCCATGTGTCTAACGGGCAGCGCAACGGGCTTTGCATTATCTACAAGATATATGCGGAAGTCTATTTCCCGCTTCGGAGGCAAGCCCTTCACCTCTTCAAAGACATCCGGATATTCCCAGACCACTCTAACATATTTCAAATTTTCAACAGAGGCATCTAGCGATTCAAGATAACTAAGCATAACCGCATACGAGGGATTACAAGAAATTTCCAAAGTATTACCGAGCTGGGTTAGGAGCCTAACAACCCTTTTCTCACAATCAAGGATGGCCCCATTACTGGATAGCCAATCCATACCCAAAATCAAACCATAACCCGAAAAGCCCAAAACAAAGGCACTACATTGAAATTCAACACTTAGAATAGAAATTTTCAATCCCAAACAGATCATAGACAAATGAGCTGGGCCCCCAATTGGGTTTGAAACAATTAAGGGGTCCTCTACCATACTAGTTTTTAGGTGCAGAGATTCTACTAAAGCAGACGAGATAAAGGAGTGTGATGCGCCAGAATCAAATAAAGTGCGAATGGGGTGATCGTAAAGATAAACTACACTTTCTACAGAAGTGTTTGTACCTCGATGTTGCAAAGGTGGCGCTTCCAGCACATGAATCTGTGCCCCTGGGGTGGATCCAGCGCCCTGCCCCTGTCCCCTTTTCTTTGGGCAGTCCTTAGCCCTATGGCCCGTCTCACCGCAAGAAAAGCACCCACCATTCTCCTTGGCCTTCTTTTTCCGGCAGTCCTTTACTAAGTGCCCCACTTTGCCACAGAAATTACACTTCCTCTTCTCTTTGTTGCCTTTCCCGCCCTTCTTAAAGTCTGTCTTCTTAGGCTGCAAACCCTCTTTCTTCTTGCCCTTATCCTCTTCATTCAGCAATGCCATTTGCACCAATCTTTCATACGTGGCTCCCATGGGTATATGGGTCATGGCCAAACTGTGTAATGGCTCATTCAACCCTTTGACGAAATGGAGAGCCTTCTTGTGCGGGGTATTGACTAGGTCAAGCCCAAACCTAGCCAGCTCATCGAACTGATTCACATATTCTCTGACTGTCTTATCCCCTTGCTTAAGAAATAAGAATTTTTCCAACTGCAAACTTCTTTCCGCATCTGAGAGAAATTTGGTCTCAAACCTTGCCCTAAAGTCCTCCCATGTCTCCACTGGTCTTTCAGCATTAGTGACTTCCCACCAGTAGGAAGCCTCGCCCTTCAATAGCCACACTGCCAATTGTACTTTTTGCCTATCTTCTACCTCAAAGATGATGAATAGGTCCTCCGTTTCTTTCAGCCAATTTCTAGCTGCCACGAAGGACTCAGTTCCATGGAAATCCCTTCCTCCCATAGCTTTAAAATCTTTACATATCTTAGCAAAAGTGTTACCCCGAGGAGGAGGTGGAGGAAAAGGTACCGCTGCAGCTAGATGATTTCCTGCAGCTGGGGGAGGAGGAACGGTAGGACCTGGCTGAGTGGCCCTTGCTTCTAAGAACCGTCTAAACCAACCAGGTATTGGCACCCCTTCAGGCAAGTTAAGATCTTCGGACATGCTGAAACAAAAAGGATAGATTCAAAACGAAGGATAAGAGATAGTACCTATGGCTTTGGGGAGTGGACTTTACCTTTTTTTTTAAATAAAATAACATTTTTCTTTTAAAAATGCTTCTTTAAATTCCCTTTTTGAAAATAATTTTTTTCAAAACTTTTTATCTTATCTGGTAAACCTATGCTCTAATACCAAGTGAAACACCCCACCTCCGTTAGGGTTACTCTCAAAGGGAATGCCCTAATTTTGGTGGAGGTTTATAAGTATAAGTCACAGATATACAAGACAGATATAAGAACCCATATTTGTAAACAGCGGAAAATCATCAAACTTTTATTTCATGAAAGCAAATACGTGCTACAACAACATCACCATAATTGTCTTACATCTTTTCCAAAACATAACATAACACTTTCATAATCTGTCTTGATTACATTATTTAAAGAAGCATAAATAAAACATAGATAAACTGCAAAGGCCCCATAGAGTTTGTCCAAAGCCATAGTTTCAAACGAAAAGGTCCAAGCAATACATTTCTCTTCTTCAAGCTGGGTGTTAAGGCTGGTCAAGCTGCTGTGTTCCCTCCCTATGGACCTGGGGGGGGGGAACGGAAGAAAAGAAGACGAAAGAAAAGCAGAGTTAGACATAAAGCCTGAGTAAGTCTAGTACTATTTTGTCTATGAATAAAGAACTGGGTATGATAAGTATAAACAAGAAGTGGGCAAGCACTATAAACTTGGTTAAGTTGTCTAGGGTCGAATATACTATCGTACCCCATGTTAATCTCTAAACCCATACAAACTAGTTTCCAACTGGCACCCCATAATCAGGGTGATGTGATCCATTCTATGATGATCGGCTCCTACTCGCATAGTTACATGTGTCTTACGGCCCCCGATGTTGTAGTTACCTATGCTGGTCCCACCATGGGGTGTATCAAGTCCTATGGCGGCGGCCCGACACAACCTTAGAATGCACAGGTATGCTACTGGTGCCTAGTGCCTTATTTTTCTGCGCCGGAGTGTGTGCACGCCCGCACCCCGTTAGAACCTACACTGCTACACCACCGCCGTCGAATTGACCTCTTACAATCAGCCCAGTAATCGTGCCCCACCCTGCCTAGTTTCAGGGTTTCCTGATACACCTTCTAGGGTTACTGCTGAAAAGGGTCCCCCGTTACTAGGTTTTCTATCTCTAGCCAACATGCTAAGTTGGTTAAGTGTTTCCTAACCTAACCCCCACCAGTCCGTTTAGTTTAGCATGTTCCATTTTGATTAAGTCTTTAGTTCACTTAATCCTAACAATCCTGACTCAGCCTTAATTGTCTTATTAAGGCCCTGACCTCTCACATTAGACAGGTATTGTTGTGGCTGCCTGTTGCCGGTTGGTTCCGGGCAGTCTTACGCCACAACTCAGTCTAACCTCGGGTCTTTATTGGGCTCCATGTTTAACCTCCCACATTGGATAGGTATTGTTGTGACTACTGGACAGCCGGGCGGTTCCGGGCAGGTTTACATCACAACTCAATCCAACCTCGGGTTAAACACATCGTATGTTCTACATTTACATATTTTGTCTTTCTTCTTTATTTTCTTATATGTAAATATTTGCGGCCCATTATTAAGTTAATGGTGTAAAGGTTACACCAATCATGGGCCCAACCCATACTTGAACTTGGGCCCTTCTATTTTATATTTTCATTCATTAATTAATTTTAACCCAACGTTATTTTCCCCCGTTCTACACGTCCGTTTATATATATTGGGCTTAGCCTTTTAAAGCCCAATTTAGCCATGCGAAAAGGGGAGGCTTATGGCGTGATTACATACACAAAAAGGGGAAGGTGAGCGTATGAACTTGCAATATGACGTTGGGAATACAAAATAGAAACTGGTGTACTTGCATAGTAGTGACATATACTTTGGTCATAAAGCATAGGTGACATGAATCAAAGCATGTGAACTTGTAATTGAGATATCATTATTGACACATGAACCTATATTTTTATTTAGGCATAATGTCAAACATAAGCATGGCATAAATATTTCTAGCATAAGCATGGCATAATGTCAAACATAAGCATGGCATAAATATTTCTAGCATAAACATGGCATAATGTCAAACATAAGCATGGCATAATATCAAACATAAGCATGGCATAAGTATAGTTAAATTTGTTCACATAACCATGGCATAAATATTTCTAACATGAAATCATGATTCTTACTTTAGTCATGTAAACTTACAAAAAGGGACTTTTTGAACCTAACCTAGCCATGTACCACATATGTCATCATATAATTCTTGTAAACAAGATAGACTTAATCATGGATTTCAATTATGCCAAATATCATTCATAGCCTAGCCATATTCATAAGTTTGCAAATAGGTTTTCTAGTACAAAAGCATGGCTTAATAAATGATGCCAAATTCTCAACATAATTTCATATGGATTATAATAACCAAACTTGTTTTAATTACTTACAAATTGATTTATGCACAAAAATATACATCATGATGGCATAGTAGCAAAACCCCAAACTTGCATGAATTTAAATCAACTACATACATGTAGCTTCAACATGGATTACATAATTTGCGAAATATTCCAAACGTATACTTGCATAGAACTACCGCATGTAGTTCTTTATAATGAATAACATAATTCATAAATATCCAAACGTATATAATATTTCAAATTGATAAGAACACACAAATATGAATTACTTTATTGCCACAATTCAAGCATACAAACCAACACAATTGTTTATTCATACCAAAGTAATACTCTACTTACAATGGTGTGATGAATTCTCTAATTTAGGGATTGAAGATGCAAATTCCTTTGTTGAATTGATTTGTTTAGGTTTCTTTAAGCTTTAGAATCTTCCTCCTAATCCTCTCTCCAATTTGATGGCTACTCCTAGTCGTCCCTCAGCAACATGGCGGCTATGTTCTTATTTTTGAATGAATAGATTAGGGTTTAGTCTAGGGTTGTTTATATAGAGGTTAGGAACTGATTAGGACCATTGATGTTGCCTGGATTTATCGTAGCCATTCATTCGATAGAGAGACCAATTAAAACTTGCCACCTAGCCCTAATGACAAAGCAGACCACAGAAAATCGACCAAACACAGACCTGGCCAGCCAGGTTGGCTGGGCTCGACCAGGTCGATACCCCTGTCGACAGGGCTGTCAACAGCCCTGTCGACATGGGTAGCCCAGGTCGACAGCCCAGTCGACCTCGGTGGCCTAGGCGGGTGTTTATCCGCCCTGTCCCATTGGGCCCGATTTTTAATTATTTTATTCTGTTTGAATTTTAAATTTAATTCTCAAACTTCTGAAGGCCATATCTTCTACATACGGACTCCGTTTTTCGAAAACTCGGACTCTATTTCGCGTATTTTTCCGAGACGAACGCAATGGCGTATCCCGTTTCCCTTAGTTCTTTGATTTCAAATTAATTATACTTTAATTTGTGAATTTCGCAGTTATAGAACTTTCGGGGTGTTACAACAAGTAGGCCGAAGTTGACAGTGTTGTCAAATATGGCATGGAACATGTGAGAATTGGAAAAACTATCTATGGTCGAATCATATGAGCTGGATGCATAAATCAATAAGTTTTGCTTGTTGATGGGTTCGATTAGTCTCTTTCTAGCTTTTTTTATTGTGGATATTGGAAGTTTTGTACTCAATAAGAATGATTGGACTGCATTATACTTCTGATATGCTTGGTTAAATGATCAGTATTTTTAGTATAGAAGTCTTATTCAA
This sequence comes from Allium sativum, assembly GCA_030737875.1. Taxonomy (NCBI): domain Eukaryota; kingdom Viridiplantae; phylum Streptophyta; class Magnoliopsida; order Asparagales; family Amaryllidaceae; genus Allium; species Allium sativum. The sequence goes on from CM060909.1 coordinate 587,776,060, forward strand.
TTGATTGTTGATTTCTATGAATGAAATATGAACTATCAAATTCATTTACCATTTTCAATAAAATCTTGAATTTTGTTTGGAGGGAATTTGCGATCTAATCGATAGCCCAAATAGAACAGATTAACGAATTAATCTAAGGATCTATTGAAAAACCAGAAAATCGAAATCAATTAGGTTAGAATTAATACCTAACGTTACAGATCCATGAAGATATCGATCTAATCTTGAATAGCTTGAGTATTGGAGAATCGAATCGTAGTATGTCAATTGCCATACCTCCATAGACATCCACGAGAACGCGCTCTCCTTCAATCTGAATTAAAGAAAAATAAAGGTGCGGTGCTGGCTGCCATAACTAGGGTTTTCTTTTTTCTTTGATCTTATCTAATAGAATGGTAGTCGCCAATATCCTATTGAAGGTAGCATGCCCCCTTTATAAAATAAACATTTACCATAATTCAAGGAGATAACCCGTAAACCATTTCAACACCAAATAAAAATCAACTGTTTGAAATTTATTTACCTATTGAAATGGATTTCCTTTTACTGCATTCTATATGTGTGACCCTATAGGTTATTACAATGTTGGCAATGGTTTTAAATCGTAATTAAAACCATAAACAGAGATTGGCATCTAGCAATACGTCACTGCTACCCAAACTGTAATAAGATCAACGATTCGATACAACCTGTTTTGTGACCAGTATCTCAATATAATAAAATCCTTTTAACCAGTATATCCTGGATTAAACTCAAGGCATGGATCGCATCATCCTCTTTATAATTCAATCCGTTATTCTTGATCGATGAGTAGACTATTCAAAACAAATCAATATTTGAGCACGGTCATGCATTTCACAGTCTTACTCAATCAAGAGGCCCATGGATATCACTACAAATATATCGTAGGGTTAAATCCCATCTAGATCATACATAATTTTCATTCGATTCGAGATGTATCCAATAATCACCGTTAAAGTTACTCTATTACGAATAAGTTTAGATGATATCAAAACACAAACATCCTCGAATAAAACTTTAATGATTTCAGGTCTAAAGACCATTACATCACTGTCACTATGAGAATTAATTATGACACTGTTAATTATATTCCATGGAGTTATCTCATGGCGGGTCAGCCCGATACGATATTCTCCAGTACGTATTTATGTCTTGACTTTAATATCACGTATATTAATGATCAATGAGATGTGATCATCAGTCAATCAATATACTAGTCAAACAATAAAACTCGACTACGGACATTTAAGAATTATAATAGTTATCACATTATATAATCTCAAGTTCAGTCTTACTCGAACTATATAATTCCGTATTATTATTCTAAGGACTTCTATTAAGTTATTATTTATATTACGCAGTAAATATAACATAATAGAATATATTTTATTCCAAATAAAATAATAACAACATCATTGTTATCTGTCTCATCAAATGGATTTCCTCTAGGGCATAAACTCTAACAATCTCCCACTTGCACTAGAGTCAATCATTTACGTATCGTATACTCATAAAACTAGTGTGACTATTAAACTTCTGCTGCAACAAAGTTTAATTCAGTAGGTCTGCAACATTACAACTTTTTGTCACTTTGCAGATATATTCATTTCCACTGTGAACAACTTCACATAGGAATTATATTTCTTAAATATATGTTTGGATCGATAATGAGTTTAATGGTTTAGGCCTGAGCAATAGCCATATTGTTATCGCAATGGATATCATTGGATCAAAAATGAATTAAGTTCAATCATGAACTTCTTAATCCAAACATTTTCTTTCTTAGAAACAGTATCTATTTCTTGTTTTTAAACTAACATTATTTACAATAATTAATTTGTTTTCAAATAACATCAGAATTATTATATCACTCCCACTCAATTTCTTGTCTACACAGGATTTAATTGTATTTTGTGGTTTCCGAGACATTTCGAACTCTATTTCATTCTTATCGGTATTTTAAAGAATGGCTCCTCTTAAAAGGATGTCAATTCGAGCAATAAACATTTTATTCTCTAAGGAGTTATAGAAATAATATCCTTTTTGATACTCCACAAAACAATTATCAGATTTGGATTTGATCTTATCAAAGGCGAGGCATTTAATAAAAGCTTCACATCCCAAATCTATTTAATAGACACACTGAAACATTTTCTAGTTAATATCTTATATCGCGTTTTTATAATCGTCTGAGTAGGATTAAATGCAGTTGTTCAAAAATCAATTTATCGGAAGATCTATATGACTTATCATCGATCGTACTATATCTTATAAGGTGCGATTTCCCTTGCTAGACACACCATTTCAATTTGGTGTTCTAGGTCGATAGAGTTGTGAAACAATTCCAAAATAATTCAGATAGTCATTAAATTTATTTGGCTTAAATGTTCTCTTTCGAATTCTTCGAACAATATTCATTTTCTATTAAAATTGGTTTCTAACTTCACTTTGAATTCTTTGAACTTTTCAAAGGATTCTGAGATGTATTTCATAAGATATACATATTTATATCTACTGATATCATCAGTAAATATAATGAAGTAATAAAGCATACCTCTAGCTTATGTATTCGTTGCTCTATATACATCATTATGTTCGAGACCCAATGCTTGTCGCTTAATCACTCTATTAAGTGAAAAGGCGATTCAGTTATTTTGCCTAATAAACAGAATTTTTATTCTTCATATAATTCAAAATCGAATGATCTCAAAATTCCATCATTATGGATTTTGATATACTTTCTTGTTTATATTGGCTAACCGATAATGCTAAAAGTATGTTGGATTTAAATCACTAAATTTAATCCACATAGTATTTATGTCAAGTACATTATAATTAAAGATTTATAAAATTCATTAACTATGTGTGAAATTCCATAGATATTTCATTTAAGTAAAATGAACAACAATTATTCTTTTACTACAAATGAAATTTAAATTTGTCAAAACAAGATTTATAATAACATTTATTTTAAATGGAATTTCATAATAACAATTATTTTATCTATTTTAATTAAGCCATTATATAGAACAAGAATCAACTTCCTACGGATAATACAACAACATTTGTTTTATTTCCAATCACAAGTCAATTTGTCCTTTTATCAATTTCCTACTTATTCTGCAATTTTTTTAAATCAACATACATTTATGTGATTTATATCCTTTATCTAATACTATGATTGTATAAGTAGATTATTATAACATTTATATCTTATTTAGTTGAAGTCATACTTTAACTTTTGTTTTATATCCTCTATATTTGTTAGAACAATTATGTTTTAATTTGTTTGAGAAAAATTCTCAAATTTTATTGTCGGTCAACAAATTTGAATTAATTCAATTTATCCTTCTCAAGGATTAATTTAAATTATTGAATTTATTTTGTTATTTAATATCTATAGTAGATAATAAATAATAACTGATTCTTTAATATTTATTTAATACAAATTTCGACAATCAAAATTTATATTAACATAAATGTATGTATTTCAAACTATAATATGCTCCCACTCAAAGTAACATCCCTCTGTTTATATACACATATCAGAGTATATATATATATAACAGTGTTCCAAGATCCACATCTAGTCACGCCTTGACCAAGCTTTGGCTACGCCTCAAAAGACAACCTTTTAGGTAGACATCTTATGTCAATTATAACATATATAATTCTTGGATCGCATGATGAACATATTGTTCAATATTATTCATTTGCTCAAAATATAGAATAATTCATGCTTTTGTCTCTAAGGCCATAATCCTATTATGCAGCCTTAGTTAAATCAGACCCAATAATACAGTCGAAGCACCACAATTACTCCTACCGCATGTAACCAAACTAAAAGGATGCACAATGCTTTGGCATTACCTACATCCAGTGAGATTGGACAGTGATGGGAGTACTATTGGAAGACTTCACCATGATTTAATATAACAAAATAATTTGTTTCAAAGGGAATTTATAACTCGTAGTGGCGATTCATATCTAGTTATAATTATACATTTTAAAATACACTTATTTTATATTAATAATTGTTTGCATGTTAAGGCAATAAATTATTAATACACGTGTTTCTCTAAAACAACACACATAATTTGTTCTAAACATTTCAAAACATTTGATGCAACTTTATTATAGACAGTGCCACAAATTAGTATGCAATCAAAAGGACGGGTTTAATTATTATATATAAACTTTTGCAAATGATTAAATATCATATAAACAAGTACAATGGAAAAACATTTGCCAGATTGAGTTACTATGCATATGAAATAACAATCAAAAGGACGGGTTTAATTATTATATATAAACTTTTGCAAATGATTAAATATCATATAAACAAGTACAATGGAAAAACATTTGGCAGATTGAGTTACTATGCATATGAAATAATTCGAATCCCATTTTGATAATTAACATAGCCCTCTTTCCTTGAATGAATCTCATTTTGATAATTAACATAGCCCTCTTTCCTTGAATTTCATAAATTCAGGCTGGAATATATATATAATATAACCCAATACATTATCTAAATCTAAATAAATAGTTTCATGTATTTATATAACTGATTTAACAATTAAAACACTGCACATGAAACCACAATGACCAGAAAGATACATATAAAGGGTCATAATATCTTCAGTATAAATATAAAATTACATGATACAATATACAATCTATCAGCTTAAGTGTTTACACACATATTATACATCATATTAGTTATTATGTAAATGTATAACTTGTTATACTTTTATATAATTAATTTGGTTTATCCAATATCCAGCAGTTCACTAATACTTGTATACACTATACAAGATATACACATATATTTATAAGAATCCTATATTCCTGTTGATTTTTCACATGCGTTTTTCATTATCCGGGTATAACAAGTCAAACTTGTCCTTTTAGCTCCATGACTTCATTACTCCTCTCTTTATAAGCTTTATTGCTGCAAATCAAATTTGCATCATAATGCATTAATAAGAGCGCATTAGAATAGCCCAATATACAAGACAGTCTTGTTTGAATTGTGTGTTATTCCAATTTATGTTTAGAATTTGGTTCACCAACACAAAATTGTCCATTGACAGTTCATGTTTTTATGCAAACAGTTTTAGTAATAAAATTAAATAAAGTTTAAACCGTCTGCATTGATCTAATGAAATACATGCGTCATTCTATGATGTTAATCATATATTATTGATATGAAGAAAGTCAGTGAATATATGCATATATATATTATTGTGTAACACTTACATATATACATATCAATTCATTGACATTCATTCATATGTTGAAAAAGGATCTTAAGGGATTGTTCAAAACATGAAATCAAAATCAGATTTTGCATATATGTTTTTCACAAAATTATGTATAACTTAAGCATGTATCATTATACATAGAAATTATATATATATATATATATATATATATATTTATACACACACACACACAAATAAGTCAGTAACTTATGATTTAAAATGGAATATATACAAACAGTCATACTGATGTATGTTTAATCTGGTCTATTTATATTTAAACATTCATACGTGCAGAGATTTAATGCAAAGAGAAAACAACACAGTATCTACTTTGACTGTGTCTCATAAAACGATATGAACTTTGATCATGTCAGATTGAATTTATGTGTGTGTGTGTATATATATATATATATATATATATATCAGTACATATATATAAAGATACAATCAAATTGTGTATTGCATGAACAGTGTGGTTGCAAATCATATTTGAAACAGTCCAGATTAAGATATTCTAAACTGTTCTGATTTAAACAGTTTAAACAATATGGATATAAATATAAAACAACATATAAGGTATGAGCCATTTAAAACAGGTCATCATAAACAAGGTATAATTCATTTAAACCCAAATTCGTGTCAATAAACTGTGCTTATTACCCAGATGTATATCAGTATGTCATGATATCAGTATGTCATGATATCAGTATATCATGTTCTAATTATTTATTTGTATGCATAATTGTAATATAGAGCAACCATATGAGTGGCTAGTTTGAGACTATGTATAAATATACATGTTCCAGAAACAAATGCCGCAGTTTACATATAAACAAATAAATTTAGGGTGGACTTCTATAACCTATTTATATCATATAAGATGAGATCTAATGACTGGGTGCAAAACTTCTAACAAACGATCAACTTATATGTTATCGACTGAATCATACAGTCATTAAATTAGTGAAACAAGATTATTTACAATCTTCAATCCACACTTCGTCAACTATGATATTTCTGTTTAAAAGAATCAAATCATAATAATTTGTAATAGGGTGATTTTTAATCCTGCAAATCACATTTGCAATTAACCATGTATCATTATATATAAAGTTTAAATCTGTATAACTGTGGTGTGTTTAATACAGAAATTGTTATGATTTTTGAATGATAATTATCAAGAACAATTCATTTAATATCAATCAATACTATTTAAGTAATATTCTTTAACCAATTAAAATCATACAATTTATATCATATATAAACAGTATAAAATAACAGAAAATCAAGTTTTCTGTGATGCTGAAAACAGATCTCAAATATAGGTTTAGTGGATTATAATTCATAAGCATCCTTACGTATATGTCAATTACATATAAGCATTATGATCATGAAATTACAGTACATGTGGATTTTATAAAATCAAAAAATCACAATACAATTATTGTGACTTGAATTCATTCTAGCAGTTATCAATATAACCAGAATTTCAAAACTGAATTTATCTAGTCATGAACTCTCAATTTTATATCCATGTATATAGATTAAAATCATAAAGAAAAATATGTAAACAATTTTCATAATATTGATTTTAGTAAATCGGAATTACACATAAACATAGCTTATTGATTCATTAATCAGAAAAACCAATTTTAATCATGAGAATTAATGTGTGTGAAAACAAACCAAGAATACTTATTAATCAAACACTTTGATAATAAGATTATCATTGTTCATCGGTATAAGGATACCCTGCTTTAGGCAAATTCATAATTTCAAGATCTGATTGTCAAATTCAGTGTGATTCAAACAAAATTAATATCTGATATTAATTCGCATCTCCATAAAACAATTTTATTTCAATGTTAAATCTGCATCCTCAAGTTTTAATCATTCAAAATTCCATAAATAGAATAAATATTTATATTGATTCATACTCAAATGAGACAAGTTTCATTTCAAAATCAAACTTTTACATATACACCAATCCCAATTTTCATATCAATATATGTATCACATTACTTTGTTATCAAATAACATAGACTGAAAACATCAATCTAATACTGAATCAATTATCAGTATTTATTCAAAATTTTGTATCTCATATCAAAATTTGACTGCAGTTAACAAATTTATTTAAGTATCGAATACAAATTTTAAAAATCAAATAAGATTCAGATTTAACTAACAAAATTCACTTCTAAGTTTTATATTTAATATAAAATTTAGTTTACGGTAAAACCATCTCACAGCTTGAATCAAAACACAATTTTAATTCATAGTGAAACAATTTCACTTTTAAATCGAATTTATCGTTAAATCTGAATTCAGGATATTATATTTTTGATTATCTAATAATTAAGCACACATAAACTAAATCACAGTTTCAAAATTACTAATTTTGCAAACCCTATGCTTTGATACCATTGAAGGGAATTTGCGATCTAATCGATAGCCCAAATAGGACAGATAACGAATTAATCTAAGGATCTATTGAAAAACCAGAAAATCGAAACCAATTAGGTTAGAATTAATATCTGACGTTACAGATCCATGAAGATCTCGATCTAATCTTGAATAGCTTGAGTATTGGAGAATCGAATCGTAGTATGTCAATTGCCATACCTGCATAGACTTCCACGAGGACGCGCTCTCCTTCAATCTGAATTGAAGAAAAATAAAGGTGCGGTGCTAGCTGCCATAACAAGGGTTTTCTTTTTTTTTTCCTTTGAACTTATATAATAGAATGGTAGCCGCCAATATCCTATTGAAGGTAGCATTGAAGCACATAATTCATTATCTTAATAATACCAAAGATTTCGGTCTTTTCTACCCAAAAGAATGTCCATTCGAATTAGTATCATATAGTGATGCTGATTTCGGAGGCTCTAGAATGGATAGAAAGAGTACAAGTGGTATGTGCCATTTTATTGGAAAATCAGTTGTCTCTTGGTTTAGTAAGAAATAGAATTGTGTTTCACTATCAACATGTGAAGCTTAATATATATCAGCGGCTCTTGCTTGTACTTAAGTTATATATATGCAACAAATACTTCAATATTTTGATATTCAATTATCAAATTCTATTATATACCGTGATAACACCAGTGCTATAAATTTATCGAAAAATCCCGTGAATCATTCTCGAACCAAACACATTGATATCCGTCATCATTTCCTAAGAGACAATATCGAAAAAGGAAATATATGTCTTGAATATGTCCAAACTGATAATCAACTAGCGGACATTTTTACTAAGCCTCTACTTGAGTCTAGTTTCATAAAGTTACGTAGAGAGCTTGGTCTTATCTCCAGAAAAGAACTCAACAATTAGTTTAATCACTAATGTCATACTTCAATTTTTTTTTTTATAGTTCTTTTCACTTTCGGTTTATATTTACTCTAACATTAGCTAATTTTTAGCTATTGCTAAATTGAGTAAATGAATATGAGCTTTTAAATTATTCTACAACCAAGTATATCTTATACTTCTTAGCCTCAAGTTTATATATAGAAAAATTTCTATATAAACTAGTTATAGTTTCCTTTTTCATCTCTCCTATGCCAATCATGGCACACATATGCGACCAATGTGCTCAAAATTCCCACATTTCTATCACTAATTCTGAGTCGGGAGATCATTACTCTCCAAAATCACCTACTCCCGGACACAAACCAAGACATCACTAATGTAATCGTACCCTTGGCACTACGCCAACTCCGAAATGGTCAAATAAAGTTGTATTTTGCTCAGCCCATACCAAAGAAAAGATCGATAAAATTCACCATTACCAAAAACACCAGATTGATCTTCAAAGGCAGCTGCATTATAATAAAAAACATTTGCAATATGAGCAGAAGATGACCTCAAGTAGATTATTTTATCTAGAATAAATAGTAATGTTCTTTTGTGGCTCAAAGAAACACGACGTACACGAGCCTATGCCAAACATGCCTTCTTCTTCTAGGAGCCCGAATTCTTGAGAAAGAGACTACCAGCGGAACGAAGGAGCAAAAGAGAAATGGCCACCATGGAAACCACGTATTGACGATATCGGTTAAATTTCTATCAATCACATATCGTCTACTTCACAATAAATTTTTTATTGTGGTTATATTATCTTGTATTTTCTCATGCACTAATACAAATATATTTTGTATTGAGTAAATTCTAAGTCATCTGGACCGACTAATATCAGAAATGAAGGGAAAACCAAAAATAAAGCAGCCCAGCATAAAACCAGTCGACAGGCCATTTTTAACCAGTCGACCGTTTTAGCTTCTGACTAAAAATGGTCGACTGGTGAAAAATGGGCGGTCGACCGGTTATGGGGAAAATTATTTTTTTATATACATATACGGTCATCTCTTCAATCCACCTATTCATTTCTTCTTCAACCGTTTCCTTTTCAATAGATCCCAAAACCCTACACTTCAAATTTCTTCCTCTAATATCATTCGAATGGCACATCCTCAGAAGAAATCGAAGAAAGCTTCCACTTTTGAACTTCAACCAATTGATATTTTAGTCATGAAGTGGCTAGTAGATCCAATTGTTGTCAAAAGATGGAATGAAATGAAAGACTTCACAATTCATCTGGGTTCGTTCATTATGTTCTCCGATTTCTCTAGTTATCATGTTCTTAACTTAGCGAAGAGTTCTGATATTGAAACCCTAATTGGTTTTGATCAAAATAATGTGGAAATTAACCATGTTATGATCAAATTATTCTATGCTAACTTGAATTTAGAGAAATACAAGCCCGAGATTTCCGTATAATGCCTTTGGTCTGTAGTTTGTGGCTAACATGTATTCATCTCCTATAATAGAATGGTGAGTGTTCTTGGTTCTCCCTTTTTAGGTGCAAAATTCTCGAGTAACTTTTGCAATATCTGTGTCCATGATCATGTTATCCATCAACTCATTGAAGATGATAAGGATAGCATAAAATCCATAGGGTTACGACCTACTGCAAGAGTTCTTCATCACACTCTTATGCACTCTCTATTACTGAGAATAGGAAATTTTGATGCCATTTATAAAGAAAATTTCAAGGCATTATATGAAATCTACAGAGATATTCATATCAATTAGGTTGGTATGATTTTTGATGAGATCTTGCAAGTGTACGATTGTACTAGGCAACATTTGTTCTATAATGAATATATCATGCGCCTATTGCTTGATTGTGGCATCACACCCCCTGAGTCTTCTGTTTCAAAACCCAAATGCATTAAAAACCAACGATTAAACGGATGAAGCTCCCCGATTCATACTTCACAATTCTGCCTTTTGAACAATGGAAAGAACAAGGACACCAAGGAGCTTCATCACGATCATCCCATTCAAAATCTGAGAAAGTTAAACTTCTATGACCATCTTCCTCTACAAAGGAATAGCTTGAATTCATTGCTCGCAACCAATTTATACTCGAAGCAAGACTTAAGCGTATGGATACAAAGAACGACAAACGCTTTAACAATATTATATCTTTCTTTGGAACATTATGGGAAGCAATGACGTGTGGTGCATCATCATCTTTGCAAGCTCAGGACCCCGGCAAACGTCCAGCTCCTCCTAATTTTTCTTGGACATCTTCGGACGAGGCTGCAAGCTTAGGAACTAGCCGTTGACGTAGGAAGAAGAAGAAGAAGAGACAAAATAAGAGTCTTCTTAGTTCACCTCTTAGTTTATCTCTTGCTATGCACTTATGACTTTATTTTTCTTTAAGATTTGATCTGACACTTGTATCTAAATAGTGCCGTATTTTATTCGTTATAGACGTATGTGTGTATGATCATATTTTGCGACTCTTGGCTGACTTATGGTATTAGTTTATGTTTCTTATAACTCTGATAGTATCATTTACATCCTCACTTATTTATTTATTTATCAACTCCTTTTTGTCGATGACAAAGGGGGAGAAAGTGGTACTAACAGTGTATATGCAGTAAAGTGGTACTAACAGTGTATATGTATGAAAATATAGTTCATATACAGGCACAATCTCAGGGAGAGATCATGTACGGGGGAGTTTCAGAATTATGTTGTCATCAATCAAAAAGGGGGAGAATGTTGAGTCAAGAATTTCATAGAGTTTTGATTTCGGACAAAGAGATAAGCCGTGATCGACAAAAAGAAGATATTCATTTGTTTGAAGAGACACAAAGAGCTACATATGGTATTTAACATTAGAGGTTGATTATTTAGTAGTGTTACTTATGTTAAAATTTATCCTCAAATAATCACATACCTTGAATTTATCAATATATATACAAATATATATGTGTACACACTAATTCTGCACACTGGGTGAAACCGGTCGACTGCCTGAATTTCTAGCACTCGACCGTTCTGCCCAGTTTGCACAATAAACATGCACACATAAATATAAAGTATACATATTCAAACTCCTGTCTATTTGTCCTTTTTGACATGTCGACCATTTTCTTTCAGAGAGTAACCTTTCAAATAGACACTTCCTTTCTTCAATGGTTGCATCTTCTTCTCTTCACAAACAATCATGGCCATTTTTCGTTACTCTTCACAAAGGGTTACGACTGTTTATTCTTTATATAAACACCATGGGATCATCATTCCTATCATCGATTTCTAACATACTAACTTGACTTATTGCTATCTATATTCTTGATCTCATTCTCATGCGCTCAATTGCTCATATTCAATAAAAATATCGTTTGAATCCTAGAATCTACTTAATATTCTTTTGATTCAATACGATATACACTTCCAAGTCTTCATATACACAAATATTCTATTTGAGGATAAGATTATAGGAAGGTTGTACCACAAGTGACAAATTTGTGTTATCAAGAACACATATTGTCAAAAACAATTGTATTCATCTTTGTTGAAGTCCTCAGTGTTGTAAGAGGCAAGTATTGAAGTCCTCGGTGTTGTTAGAGGCGTGAAATCCCATTTGTCTGCTCGGGTGTTGTATACTTGTTCCTCCGGATGAAGTGAGGTGATTGTTAGTGAAAATCCAGATAGAAGTCAGGGACTGGATGAAGGACGGTTCTTCGAACTAGTATAAAAATACCTGGTGTGATTTTTTCTGTTTTACTGCATTTACTGTTTTATATAGATTTGTGATTGGCTATCATTTTATACTTGTGTGTTATATAGCATATTAAACGATCCGTGTGTAATATACTAGCACGTACACACATTTTTTTTACAATTTCCATTAGCTTGGCTTCTAGCTCAGCATTTTTCTTCGCTAACTCCGCCTTCTCTTGCTCAAGATAAGCGCAAACTGATTTTGCTTTGGTACTCTCAGATGTGGCGTTATCTATTTGTTTCTTTAAGTCTATGCGCTCCTGACTATGGGGGTCAAGCTCGGTGTGCTAGCGCTACTTTAATTTTTCATATTTCTTCTTATAATCTTCCACATCACGTTGTTCTAGTACAAGCTTAGCTTGAGCACCCTCATGTTCTTTCTCAGATTCCTCAATGGCATTTGCGTCAAATTCAGCATTATCCTTCATGTATTTAACATCAGCTAGCAAGACTTGAATGATCTTTGAAAGAGTCCGCGAATACTTCTTCATTTCTCTGTATTAAGTATCCACAAAATCAATCTTGGCCTTTACCACTTTTGCCCAGTCAGAGTCTATTGGCTTAAGAGCTGAACAAAATGCACGTTCCTAAAATGATGATCAGGAGATTGCTTATTTAAAAGCTCCAGTCTAGCTCTGTTCTCATCATCGAGTATAACCGGCCTTGTTGTGGTAATGGCAATGTTGCGGTGCTTAGATGGCACGATAGACGTTTGACCCTTCTCTTCTCCTTTACTCGTTCCTTCTGTTTCTCTTTTGGATCAGAACCTTTCTTCGATGATTTCTCCTGATCAGTTTTCCCCTTCGAGGAAGTTGTGAATTTAGGTGCGTTTTTGTCCCCTTCACGATGTGTAGAATGGCTTTTGTGTTTCTCCATGTCTAGACGATGTAGAGACTGGAAGAGAGATGATTGGTAAGGCTAAGGCAGGTGGTTCCTCCCATCATCTCTACCACGACTTTCATGCTGATCGCGTTAAGTGCCTAAATCAAATCTGGGCATACTTGAGCAGACATTTCTGAGAGGGTAGTTGTAGCGCATCATTTGTCCTGTAAAATTACACAAGTAGATATTAAAATCGAGATTAATATGACACACTAGTGCTGTGACATGCAGTGCTGATGTGTTGTGCATATCGTAAGTGATCCCCCAATAGACCGGAGCCTGAAGTTAGGCATGTTTGTGTAGTCTTCCCAGCTTTCACAGGAGTGACATATTCCTTAGAATTGGGAAAGAAAGAATATGTTCCAAAATCTTGTGTATTGTAAATGGCGTCAGGCAGGGGAAGCTTCCACAAACCCTGATATATAAAATTTTCCACGAAAGAATCATCGCCTCGGGACTTGGTCGATGGCAGCTTTCTTTGAGAAGTTGGTTTTTCGAGAGTGGCTGCATCCTCAGGAGTGATGTATTTATGTGTAACACCCCGAATTTTAGTTAATACTAAAATTCACTAATTACAGGATAAATAATCTTAGATGTGGGAATCGGGGGTAACGGGCTGTGTTATTGCGTTCGTCTCGGAAAAATACGCGAAATAGAGTCCGAGTTTTTGAGAATCGGAGTCCGTATGGCCCGGTTATGGCCCAAAGAAGTTTTCAGAAAATTCAAAGTTAAAAACAGATTTAAAAATTAAACATCAGATTTCGAAATTGGAGCCAGTAGGGGGCCAGGCGGGAAAGTTCCCACCCTACCCATGTCGACAGGGCTGTCGACAGGCCTGTCGACTGGGAAGTCGACTGCCCTGTCGACAGGGGTATCGACACAGGGTGTCAGCCCTGTTGATCTGGGTGCACCAGATCTGGTTTTTGGTTGAGTCTTGGGCTGTGTTCTAGAGATTTCCGAAATCTAAGGGTCCTAATCTAATCTAGGGTTAATCTAAGGGCCTAAAACACTCACCTAATCTATAAATACACCCTAAACCTACCCTAATCCATACTAAAAATAGAAATGATGGCCTCATGCCGCCAAATTAAATCTTAGAAGGAGCCTCCACTAATTTATGAAGGAAGTTGCAAGCTAATCAACCTCTAATCATCATCTTCTTCATATTTAGCAACTAATTCCACTTCATAAGTTTGCTAATCTTGGGTTTGGTGAGTTTCTATCGCTTTAACATCAATTGCTAAAGTAAGTAGATTTGGTTTAATGAGACTTATGGTCTTGAATGTGGATTAGTGAGTTTGAATCATTTGTAATGATATGCTACTCTATGTTTTCCTATGTTTATGCATATTTAATAAGTGGGTTTATGCATGTTTAATAAGTTGGTTTATGCATGTTTAACAAGTGGGTTTATGCATGTTTAATAAGTGGGTTTATGCATGTTTAACAAGTGAGTTATGCAAGTTATGGGTATGATGTTATGTGTAGGTTGTTATGCAAGTTTATGTGCAAGTTATGTATATGCTTAAAATGCAAGTTTAACATGATATGCAAGTTATGCATGCTTATGCAAGTATGAGAATGCTTATGCAAGTTATGTGTATGCTTAAATGCATGTTTAACATGTTATGCAAGTATGAGAATGCTTATGCAAGTTATGTGTATGCTTAAATGCATGTTTAACATGTTATGCAAGTTATGAGAATGCTTATATGCAAGTTCAACATGTTATGCAAGATATGTGTATGACAATATGCAAGTTCATATGCAACATGTTATGCAAGTCATGTGCATGATAATATGCAAGTTTGGGTTAAATGTAGTTGGGTTAATATATGCTCATATATGCAAGTTGACATCCTCTTAACCCATGACAAAGTTATATGCTAAGATTTGGTTAAACCCATGATATTTGTGATGGATCTTCCCTTTATTATGTCATGAAATGAGAACGATTTACGTGGGGAACGATGGGGTTAATAAATATGTTAATAAAAGTATGATTGGGTATGATTAAGCATACCATAAAAATAAATTAACATAAGTGGGAATTTACCTATTGAGTTAGGTCTACCCCATGGGAATTTACCTATTGAGTTAGGTCTACCCATGTTATGAAAAACTTGATATTAATTAGGGATAATTAATATGGGGGTGATTAATTAGGTGTAATTAATCAACTAAGACACGAGGTTGGACCCTTTTGTAGCGGAAGTCTGCCCGGAACCGACCGGCCATCCAGCGGATACAAATGATTGGCCCAATGTGAGAGGTCTTAGTCATAAATTAAATACGTGATTGAAGTAAAGACACGAGGTTAGACCCTTTTGATGACAGAAGTCTGCCCGGAACCAACCGGCATATCCAGCAGTCATAAAAGACGGTCTAATGTGAGAGGTCTTTATGAGGTCATGATCTTAATTAATTAATTAAGAAACACTTAACCATATTAGCATGTAGAGGGACATGAGGGGTTAAGTGGGTGCCTTGGGTGGCATGTGGAAATCTAGTGGTTGCCTTGGTGGCAATAGAAAATACGATTAGAATACTTAACCAAAGTGGAACATGTAATTAAAACATGATTAAAGGGTTAAGTGGTATACACTAGAAATGGCAAGCTTAGGTGGGTAGCTTGTGTGGGCCCATTTCAACCAATATCCCAAACGTATCTTTGTGGGCTCGACTCTAGTCGAGTGACGGGACACGCATATTGGGTTTGACTATAAGAGGCCAAAACGGGTAAGCGGTGGCAACGCAGGATCAACGGGTTTCATATGCGTGTGTGGACCCGGGCTGGTTGGTAAGTCGTTGTTGCATCATGTAGATATAAAGTCGTGCACCGTTGATATTATCAGGTTGCCGCTTTGGGGAATGATACACCCCATTGTGGGACCAGCACGGGTATCTACGGTAGGGAGCCGATCGCTTGGGAGTAGTGGGTACACCTAGTGGAGATAGGGGCAGACGGCACCTATGTAGTGAGCTAGGGGTATACGAGACTACTGGGGAAATTTTCTAAGTCCTTGGGAGGGATCAACCTTTAAGTAGAAATGACTGGTGTGGTGCAGTGTAGTAATTATCCTTGAGTGGGTAAATGCGTCTTTACAGTTATCTTAGTTTATCCTAAGTCTACCAAGCTGCTTAGTGTAGCCATTCATCCCCAGACATTACCGTAGGTCAAGTTTATGTCTTTTCTGGTTACTTTAATGATTGTATTGTTAAAGTTATAGGACTCGCTCAGACTTATGTCTGACCCCGTTGTTTTTATCTTTTTCCCAACCCTCAGGTCCTACGGTGGATCCTAGCAGTAGTGGAGCTTGATCGGATTGCTGTTCCAGTCTTTAGGAGCTTGGATAGATGTAAAGCTCCAGTTACCCAGTTATCTTTTCTTTTGTCCTGGCTATTGTATGAGAGAGTGGGATTATGTACTTCTTTATTTTGATGGATATTGTACTTGACTTTTATTGTGGTTTTATGATGTAACCAGACATGTTTACTTCCGCTGTTATGAGATGATGTTTTAAATTTCAAGTACTATTTATATCTGTCTTGTTGTAATTTTTCTGTTCTATATTCACTAAAATACTCCACCGATGCTATGGCATTCCCTTAGAGAGTGACCATAGCGGGAGTGGGGTGTTACACGTGGTATCAGAGCAAAGGTTACCGGAACAGATAAAATTTTTAGAAAACTATTTTTCTAAAAACATTTTTGGAAGAAATATTTTCAAAAACATGTCTTTAAAGAGAAAAGTTTTTGAAAGAAAAGCATAATCCCCAATAGCCATATCTATATCCTTCGAATTCTCCGTTTTGAATCTTTCCTTTTTCGTTTCAGCATGGCTGAGGATCTTAACTTTCCGGAGGGTGTGACGGTACCAGTATGGTATAGGAGATTGATGGAGGCTAGGGCCACCACTGCGGGTCCAGCAATTGTTCCTCCACCGACCGTAGCACCCGATCTTCCTCCTCCCCCTCCTCCTCGCACGGATACTTTTGCTAAGACTTGCAAGGAATTTAAAGCTATGGGAGGAAAACCTTTTCAAGGATCTGAAACTTTTGTGGAGGCTAGAGATTGGCTTAAGGAGGTGGAAGAGTTGATAGATATCTTTGAGATGGAAGAAGGAAAGAAAGTCAAGTTAGCTGCTTGGTTAATGAAAGGAGAGGCCTCATTCTGGTGGGAGGTCACTAATGGAGAACGCCCCGTTGACTCTTGGGCGGATTTTAGGCAAAGATTTGTGGCAAAGTTTCTCTCAAGGGCGGAGGAAAACTTGTATATGGAAAGATTCTTGACTCTAAAGCAAGGAAATCTCTCAGTGAAGGAATATGTCAACAAGTTTAATCAATTGGCAAGGTTTGGCCTAGACATGGTGAATACACCGGAGAAGAAGGCTTTGAGGTTCGTGAAAGGCTTGAATGAACCGATGCATGGGTTGGCTATGACTCATATCCCTATGGGGGCCACCTTTGAGAAGCTAGTTGACATGGCACTCATGCATGAAGAAGAAAAGGGTCCCAATGCTAATAAGGCACCTGAGAAGAAGGGAGATCAAAAGAAACCTCAGCAACAACAGCAAAACAATGGTGGGAAAGGCAACGGTGGCAAGGGCAAGAAGAAGAAGTGTTTCAATTGTGGGACACCTGGCCACCTAAGCAAGGATTGTCGCAAGAAGAAGAAGACTGGCTGCTTCCACTGTGGCGAAGCAGGGCATCTAGTGAAAGACTGTCCTAAGAAGGGGCAAAGGACAGGATCTACCTCAGGAGGACAGGTGCAAGCTCTTATGGCACCGGGTCAGGCTAGGGGGCAAGTACAGGCTCTCGCGGTCCCACCGATTCAGGAGAGAGGTAGAACTATTTCTGTTGAAAGTCTGGTTTTTCTATTTGATCATCCTGTCCGGACATTGTTTGATTCAGGCGCATCGCATTCGTTTATCTCATCATCATTAGTTGAGTCACTGTACTTAGACACCAGTCTTGTAGATGATCCCTTGGTTGTTTCAAACCCAATTGGGGGCTCCACTTATTTGTCCATGATATGTTTGGGTTTGAAGATTTCTATACTTAGCATTGAGTTTAGATGTGATGCTTTTGTGTTGGGCTTCACGGGCTATGGGTTGATTTTGGGCATGGACTGGTTATCCAGTAATGGTGCTGTTCTTGATTGCGAAAGGAGAGTTGTTAGGCTCATGACCCGCTTGGGTAACACTCTCGAGATTTCTTGTAATCCCATGGATTCTGTTATGCTAAGTTATCTTGAATCGCTTGACGCTTCGGTCGAGAGTTTGCAATCTGTTAGAGTGGTCCGGGAATACTCGGATGTGTTTGAGGAGGTGAAGGGCTTACCTCCGAAGCGGGAAATTGACTTCCGAATATATCTGGTGGATAATGCTAAACCTGTATCTTTACCAGTGCGCCACATGGCTCCTCGTGAGAGGAGGGAACTCCATAAGCAAGTAGGGGAGTTGCTTGAGAAGGGGTTCATAAGACGAAGTATATCGGAGTGGGGTGCTCCAGTAGTTTTTGCTACGAAGGCGGATGGGTCCCTCAGACTTTATGTAGACTATAGAGAACTCAACAAGCTCACAAAGAAGAATAGACACCTATTGCCGAGGATTGATGATCTTTTCGATCAGTTGGTTGGCGCTTCAGTATTTTCTCAGTTGGACTTAGCCACGGGGTTTCATCAGTTGAGGGTGGCTGAGGATAGCATAGACAAGACTGCCTTTAGAACTCCGGATGGTTTCTATGAGTGGCTGGTGATGCCATTTGGGTTGACAAACGCCCCTGCATACTTTGTTGATTTGATGAGTAGGGTGTTCAGGGAGTTCCTTAATAAATTCGTGGTGGTCTTTGTGGATGATATCTTAGTATTTTCTAAGAGTGAAGAAGAGCATGCCCTACATCTTGGGAGGTATTGAAGACTCTTCGAGCACATAGCCTTAAGGCTAAATTCTCTAAATGTCACTTCTGGAGGAAGGAGGTGCGGTTCTTGGGGCACGTGGTCTCCAAGGAAGGGATAGCTGTGGATCCCGCGAAGGTAGTATCAATTCAGGATTGGAAGGTTCCGAAGAATGCTACCAAAGTAAGAAGTTTCTTGGGGTTGGCGGGTTATTATAGGAAGTTTATTAAAGACTTCGCGAAGATATCAGCCCCATTAACCCGCTTAACGATGAAGAATCTTGTTTTCGCATGGGACGTAGATTGTGATGATGCGTTCCGACGGTTAAAGAGAGCTTTAACCACTGCTCCAGTTTTAGTGTTGCCAGACGGGAGCAAGCCATTTGTTGTTTATACCGATGCTTGTGGGACAGGACTTGGCGCAGTCTTAATGCAAGAGGGAAGGGTGATAGCCTATGGTGGAAGGCAGTTGAGAGTGCATGAGAAAAATTACCCTACCCATGATTTAGAGTTGGCCGCTATTGTTTTTGCGCTTAAGATTTGGCGCCATTATCTTCTTGGTGAGAGATTCGAATTGTTCACTGACCACAAATCATTGAAGTACTTGTTTTCTCATAAGGATTTGAATTTGAGACAGCAAAGGTGGATGGAGTTCTTAGCATCCTATGATTTCGAGATAGCGTATACCCCTGGCAAGGGTAACGTGGTGGCGGACGCCTTGAGCAGAAAGAGGTTGTCCTTGAGTCCATTGTTCGTGGAACAACGAAGCTTGGAATTTATCTCGATGTTTGATTTCAGACCTTCCATTGATTATGTACCCGGTTTGCTAGCATCCTTGGAGGTCAGACCTACTCTTCTGGGGCGGATTGGAGAAGCACAGAGGGACGACCCACAGTTGGTTGAGTTGGTGGAGAAGCTCATAAGGGGGGAGTCGTCCAGCCATTTGAGTAGGTACACCCTAGATGATAGGGGGTGCTTGCGTAGAGACGGCAGACTTTGTGTACCGCAAGACGAGGGTTTGAGGAAGGTTATTCTTGATGATGCACACCGTTCTAGGATGACCATTCATCCCGGTGGGGACAAGATGTACCAAGACATGAAGAGGGTTTTCTTCTGGGCCGGTATGAAGAAAGATGTAGCCGAGTATGTCGCTCGATGCTTGGTGTGCCAACAAGTGAAGGCGGAGCAAAAGAAACCTGGTGGGTTGCTTCACCCATTGGAAGTTCCGCAATGGAAGTGGGATAGCGTCTCGATGGATTTTATTGACGGGTTACCCAGATCAAGAAAGGGTAATACGGGAATTTGGGTTGTGGTAGACAGACTTACTAAAAGCGCCCACTTCATACCTGTGAAGAGCAAGAGGACTGCTCCATGGCTAGCTTCAGTATATCTTCGAGAGATAGTTCGGTTGCATGGGGTACCCTCTAGCATAGTGAGTGATCGAGATCCTATCTTCACTAGCGAGTTCTGGAGAAGTTTGCAAGAAGCAGTGGGGACTCAATTGTGTCTGAGCACCGCATATCATCCTCAGACGGACGGCCAGACTGAGAGGGTGAATCGTGTTCTAGAAGACCTTTTGAGACTTTGTATCTTAGATTTTGGAGGTACATCGGAAGAGCATCTTCCATTGGTGGAGTTCGCATATAATAACAGCTTTCAGTCCAGTATTGGTATGGCTCCTTTCGAAGCTCTCTATGGAAGGCCTTGTCGATCACCTACATGTTGGTGGGAATCTACGGATAAGATCTTGCTTGGGCCTGATATGATTAGGGAGACTTCTGAGAAGATTGACTTGATCCGAAGAAGGATGAAAGCAGCGCAGGATAGGCAAAAATCTTATGTGGACAAGAGAAGGACGGATCTTGAGTTTGAAGTTGGGGACATGGTCTTTGTCAAAGTGTCTCCGTTACGAAATGTGGTTCGCTTTGGATCTGTTGGGAAGTTAGCACCAAGATTCGTAGGGCCATTTCCTATTAAGGAAAGGATTGGACGGATGGCATATAGAGTGGAGTTGCCCGACAGACTTAGTGGTGTACATGATGTATTCCATGTGTCCCATTTGAGGAAGTGCTTACATGAGACCGCAGAGGTGGTAGAGCCGAGCTTGCTTAAAGAAGTGGAAGTAGAGCGTGATGCGACTCTTCGACGAGCTCCTACCCGCATCCTTGGGTCAGAGACTAGGAAGTTGAGAAACAGAGAGGTTCAACTAGTCAAAGTGCAATGGGGAGAAGAGGAGAGCAACGCAACTTGGGAGACGGAAGCGAAGATGCGTTCATTGTACCCATTTCTTTTTGAGGGTATGTCTTTACTTTCTCCTCTATTGTTGTCTAGTACTTATCTTATCTTTAGTATATCCTCTCGTTAGTACTGATTGACCTTTAGATAGGGTAAACCTATGGTTGAAACATGTGTTTGAGACATGTTATGATTGATGGATGCAAGTGGATGCAAGTGGTTGCTAGTGGTTGCTCGTGGATGCATATATACACACTCTAGGCACTAGATCGGCTCAATCACTTCATATTGCATATTGCATAAAATTGTGTGTAGGAAGCTATATTTATGGATGTATAATGATTATGTTATCATATGGATGATGCATTTTGGTGAATGATTGTGCACTCATGTAGATATTGTATGTGTCAATAGGGTTCTCTCGCATACATAATGGATGCATGGCACTATCATGGTTTGCATATGTTCATACATTAGATAGGGAACATATACACACACTTTTTGCATATGCTCATACATCATTAGAAATTGTTTTAAGGACAATGGATGCCGTGTTTGATGGATTGAGTAGATGGTTGTTTGGATGGTAGGATATGCATTCTCCTTAGCTTAGAGATTTCGGGGACGAAATCCTTTAAGGAGGGGAGAATGTAACACCCCGAATTTTAGTTAATACTAAAATTCACTAATTACAGGATAAATAATCTCAGATGTGGGAATTGGGGTTAACGGGCTGCGTTATTGCGTTCGTCTCGGAAAAATACGCGAAATAGAGTCCGAGTTTTCGAGAATCGGAGTCCGTATAGCCCGGTTATGGCCCAAAGAAGTTTTCAGAAAATTCAAAGATAAAAACAGATTTAAAAATTAAACATCAGATTTCGAAATTGGAGCCAGCAGGGGGCCAGGCGGGAAAGTTCCCGCCCTACCCATGTCGACAGGCCTGTCGACTGGGAAGTCGACTGCCCTGTCGACAGGGGTATCGACACAGGGTGTCGGCCCTGTTGATCTGGGTGCACCAGATCTGGTTTTTGGTTGAGTCTTGGGCTGTGTTCTAGAGATTTCCGAAATCTAAGGGTCCTAATCTAATCTAGGGTTAATCTAAGGGCCTAAAACACTCACCTAATCTATAAATACACCCTAAACCTACCCTAATCCATACTAAAAATAGAAATGATGGCCTCATGCCACCAAATTAAATCTTAGAAGGAGCCTCCACTAATTTATGAAGGAAGTTGCAAGCTAATCAACCTCTAATCATCATCTTCTTCATATTTAGCAACTAATTCCACTTCATAAGTTTGCTAATCTTGGGTTTGGTGAGTTTCTATCACTTTAACATCAATTGCTAAAGTAAGTAGATTTGGTGTAATGAGACTTATGGTCTTGAATGCGGATTAGTGAGTTTGAATCATTTGTAATGATATTCTACTCTATGTTTTCCTATGTTTATGCATATTTAATAAGTGGGTTTATGCATGTTTAATAAGTTGGTTTATGCATGTTTAACAAGTGGGTTTATGCATGTTTAATAAGTGGGTTTATGCATGTTTAACAAGTGAGTTATGCAAGTTATGGGTATGATGTTATGTGTAGGTTGTTATGCAAGTTTATGTGCAAGTTATGTATATGCTTAAAATGCAAGTTTAACATGATATGCAAGTTATGCATGCTTATGCAAGTATGAGAATGCTTATGCAAGTTATGTGTATGCTTAAATGCATGTTTAACATGTTATGCAAGTATGAGAATGCTTATGCAAGTTATGTGTATGCTTAAATGCATGTTTAACATGTTATGCAAGTTATGAGAATGCTTATATGCAAGTTCAACATGTTATGCAAGATATGTGTATGATAATATGCAAGTTCATATGCAACATGTTATGCAAGTCATGTGCATGATAATATGCAAGTTTGGGTTAAATGTAGTTGGGTTAATATATGCTCATATATGCAAGTTGACATCCTCTTAACCCATGACAAAGTTATATGCTAAGATTTGGTTAAACCCATGATATTTGTGATGGATCTTCCCTTTATTATGTCATGAAATGAGAACGATTTACGTGGGGAACGATGGGGTTAATAAATATGTTAATAAAAGTATGATTGGGTATGATTAAGCATACCATAAAAATAAATTAACATAAGTGGGAATTTACCTATTGAGTTAGGTCTACCCCATGGGAATTTACCTATTGAGTTAGGTCTACCCATGTTATGAAAAACTTGATATTAATTAGGGATAATTAATATGGGGGTGATTAATTAGGTGTAATTAATCAACTAAGACACGAGGTTGGACCCTTTTGTAGTGGAAGTCTGCCCGGAACCGACCGGCCATCCAGCGGCTACAAATGATTGGCCCAATGTGAGAGGTCTTAGTCATAAATTAAATACGTGATTAAAGTAAAGACACGAGGTTAGACCCTTTTGATGACAGAAGTCTGCCCGGAACCAACCGGCATATCCAGCAGTCATAAAAGACGGTCTAATGTGAGAGGTCTTTATGAGGTCATGATCTTAATTAATTAATTAAGAAACACTTAACCATATTAGCATGTAGAGGGACATGAGGGGTTAAGTGGGTGCCTTGGGTGGCATGTGGAAATCTAGTGGTTGCCTTGGTGGCAATAGAAAATACGATTAGAATACTTAACCAAAGTGGAACATGTAATTAAAACATGATTAAAGGGTTAAGTGGTATACACTAGAAATGACAAGCTTAGGTGGGTAGCTTGTGTGGCCCCATTTCAACCAATATCCCAAACGTATCTTTGTGGGCTCGACTCTAGTCGAGTGACGGGACACGCATATTGGGTTTGACTATAAGAGGCCAAAACGGGTTAGCGGTGGCAACGCAGGATCAACGGGTTTCATATGCGTGTGTGGACCCGGACTGGTTGGTAAGTCGTTGTTGCATCGTGTAGATATAAAACCGTGCACCGTTGATATTATCAGGTTGCCGCTTTGGGGAATGATACACCCCATTGTGGGACCGGCACGGGTATCTACGGTAGGGAGCCGATCGCTTGGGAGTAGTGGGTACACCTAGTGGAGATAGGGGCAGACGGCACCTATGTAGTGAGCTAGGGGTATACGAGACTACTGGGGAAGTTTTCTAAGTCCTTGGGAGGGATCAACCTTTAAGTAGAAATGACTGGTGTGGTGCAGTGAAGTAATTATCCTTGAGTGGGTAAATGCGTCTTTACAGTTATCTTAGTTTATCCTAAGTCTACCAAGCTGCTTAGTGTAGCCATTCATCCCCAGACATTACCGTAGGTCAAGTTTATGTCTTCTCTGGTTACTTTAATGATTGTATTGTTAAAGTTATAGGACTCGCTCAGACTTATGTCTGACCCCGTTGTTTTTATCTTTTTCCCAACCCTCAGGTCCTACGGTGGATCCTAGCAGTAGTGGAGCTTGATCGGATTGCTGTTCCAGTCTTTAGGAGCTTGGATAGATGTAAAGCTCCAGTTACCCAGTTATCTTTTCTTTTGTCCTGGCTATTGTATGAGAGAGTGGGATTATGTACTTCTTTATTTTGATGGATATTGTACTTGACTTTTATTGTGGTTTTATGATGTAACCAGACATGTTTACTTCCGCTGTTATGAGATGATGTTTTAAATTTCAAGTACTATTTATATCTGTCTTGTTGTAATTTTTCTGTTCTATATTCACTAAAATACTCCACCGATGCTATGGCATTCCCTTAGAGAGTGACCATAGCGGGAGTGGGGTGTTACATTATGCGTATGTCCGACAGCTATGATCACTAGTATATTGTCCTGAGTTGAAGTGGGAGAAGGACACTTTTGAAGCGTAGTTGGATCCTTCGAACTTTCTCCCTTTTCAACTAAAGTTTCAGCTGGCCCCTTGACTGGAGGCATGTATATGTAAGGACCTTTTTCGTGGTCTATGCTACAAGTCATAGCAAGAAGATGATGGCAGTGAAGATAGTCATCTATTAGACATTCCTTGATAGATAAATATTTCTGATCACCATTAAGCAGATGATTCTGGCGATCTACATACACCTGGTGCACTTCGTTCGGATTAGCAACTGCAAATAAAGATTAGATGTATTAATGCATTTGTGGCAACAATTAAAGCTAGAGTATTGGGACCTGAAACTTACTTGATTTAAGCCATCGCTTAGCACATTCCGGTTGCTGCTTAATATAAAACCATTCAGGTTTCACATCACCTACTTTACTGCTAAACAGTACACTAATAATCTTCCTTTTTGGCACCGATTCGAAATATACAAAGGACAGAGTATCATGTGTTTGGTGTTTGAAATTATAGAAGAATACATCTTCGAAGGTGAGCTCTATCCCCAGAATTTCCCTATAAGTGATGTATAAAGTGTACAGATAAGCATAGGCACTGAGGAGAAGTTGCATGGGGAAAATTTGCATTCGTCTCAGAAAATAAACGACGAATGGCAAAAATAGAGGGATCGCCCCAACAATGCACATTACACGGCTAATCGCCATATATCCTTAGGATGGATTATGAGGTATGTCTCTCTTAGTAGTCAGCTTGGTATCTTTTCGAAGAATTCCATGTTTCAAGCATAGTCATGTAAGCTTGGGATTGTCTTATTGACTCAATAGAATCGTTAGGTGAATCTAAGATGGTGGCATTCGGGAATTCATCGGGAGCGCGATTGTCTCCTACTCCTCCTTTCCTTTCTTCATCCATAGAGACTTCACCTCCTTAAGATACTGCACTGTCGTGAATTTCTGTTTCATAGTCCTAACTGACATTTTCCATTGCGGAATCTGAAGTAGATGATACGTCTTTGGGATTGGGATTCTCAGATGGCCCTAAAGCTTCAGCCTTTTCTGTAAGTTTGGTTGAATTTCTTCCAGTCATAGTAGCTATACTACCCAAGAGATAACATGAATTAAAGTATATTTTCCCATGCCCTACATATGTGTGTGTGTGTACGTGCGCGCGCTAACCTGTGCTGGTGCATGCAATGATAAATTAGAAAACATAAAAGCAAGCAGAATGAAATAAAGTATAAAGGAGAGTTAGTAGTCTTTTATTCGTTTGGTACAAGAATGTCCAAGTATAAAGGGTTCTATCCTAACTATCCATAAATTTTGAGCTATGATTGATTTTTAGTTGAGTTATATATAAGATTATATTACAGATTCATATCCCCAGGGTTTTGATTTTATCCGAGTTCATGGGCATTAAATTGTGTTCTTTCTCCATAATGGAAGTATCGGTTTGGATTGGGGCCCTTTAAGTTTATACATCAGGTGGTTCGGTAATTTAGGCGATACAACAGGATTAATTTAAAGCTACATATATTGAAAGTATCGGGTCGGTTCAGAGACCCAAGTATTAGAGTCGCGGGTCGGTTCAGAATTAAACAACAAATGGGACTAGCCCAGATGGAACTTTGTGAGGACAATTCCGTTCGGATTAGTCAACACCGAACCAAACCGCTCCAACATTTAGAGATCCAACTTCTTCACATAAACATTTTTAAGACTTCATCCAACTTTAGCCCTCCGAACCGAACCGATACCATTTGATATCACTCAGTCACTCCCCCTTTAAGCATATATGAAATCATTCGAATCGACCATCGTCTTCCCTCTATCGAGCTTGGAAACATGCCTAATAATCAATGACCCACACATTTATGCTTAGATCATCATCGCTGCCACTTTGAGGCCACGACAAAGTCGCTAACGACGATAGTAGCGAATCAGAAAATTCCGGCATCAAGATTGATGTCGAGCTTGGAAAAAAGAATAAACAAATTGATTCCGTTTTCGAGTATAATGCAGCAATAACTGGATTAAATAAGGTTTTGAACCCACTTATGGATTCAATTTGAAAATTGAAAGGATTCTTGGGAGCTTGAAAATTAGATTTCCCAAATTCAAGGAGGATAGTGATGAAGAATGAGGTAAGGAGAGAGGCAATAGTTTATATATGTGGACCAGAAGACCATTCGTGTTCCCGTGGACTTGACAACCCGGTCCGATCCGGATAAGATGAGGATTAAACAAACAAAAGCCCATAGCCCCAAGTGTTGCAACGGTTCAGATCAGATGCAAGCTGGGTTAAAATGATTTGGAATGTGAACCAACTTTTGAACTAGTACCATAACTATTGTGATACGTGAAAAAGTAGTAAATAAGTCGAACAAAAAAACTAACAAGATTTCTATGTAAACATCGAGAAAGTTACCTAGAGGAATCACTTGAACCTTAAATGAAGACTCGAGATTACCAAAAACAACAGAAGATATTGTTGATCCCGTGATATATCTATAAGCATCACAAATGCACCAGAAAATATGATTTTATAAAGTGTGATGACTCTACCAAAACACACGACTGTTGAGTAATACTGATTCAGAAACAAACAAGTTGACCATTTCGAAGCACACTTCATCTCCAGTAAATGCGTACTTCGAGGGGCAAAATGTTAGCCTACTTTGTGGTTAAGCCATGCAAAGCTAAGGAATTAATCAACAAATAAATTAAAGGATAAGAAGTATAGAAAACGGGCTTCCGAATCGGTTCGGAGCTTCTTGATTGGATCCACACTCCTCCGCACAAGCTTGTATAACCAGTCCCAAGTACCTGATTTCAGATTAATTCGGACCTGAAGTACCGATCCGAACGGAGTTCTGATGCACCGATCCGAACAGAGTTCTGATGCACCGATCCGAAATGCATATGAAACTGCAACAGTTACAATCCATGTTCCTGCAAACCCAGGATAATTAACGCCTATGTTTCCCATGTTCTTGATGTGTTGTCATCATCCCGGAGCTACCGGATCCGAAATTCACGAAATGGGCCCCACGTTGCACCCGATGGACTCTCATCCTATAAATACCCCTTAACACTCCATTTGAGTGGATCTTTTGGCAAATTAACTATTCTAACTCCTCTACTAGCTAATTTCTTTGGTTTATTCTGAGTATATCCAAACTCTTTGAGGGTAATCCTATGAAATTGATAGAAATTATCAATTGTATAAGTGAGATTGAGCAGAAATCAACGTTGTACTTGTATTCAAATCATCAGTCGGAGAAGTATAAAGTGGACGTAGGCTCTTTAGCACCAAACACTATAAATCTTGTGTTCTTGTTGTTTTTCTTTCTATTTTATTTGGAAGTATCATTTAATTGGATGTTAGAACCACCTTACGGTCTAACTTACCCTTCCATGCTCCCCTCATTTTGACGTAGATACAACGTAGGAAATTTTGTGTAGAAAATTGAAGTGTTTTTTTAGTAGTGTTATAACAAATGTCGTGGTTTAGATAGTTTCTTGTATTGGATTTTAAGAGGAATATCTGTGTTGACTACGAGTTTCATATATATTGTTGTTTGCATCTTGCTGATTTTATGGATTGATCATGATGTTTGTTTTTTGGATCTGTATTTGTTCAGTTCGGCAGGTGTGTCAAGAGAAGGTTGGCTGGTTGTATCTTGTTCATTTTCCACCTCCATGCTCAACAATTACGTGAAGTTATGCTCTGGTTTTGCTAAAATTGTTGTGGTTCTTTTCCCCTATATTTTCTTTCCTTCTCCTTATGTGATCGTCTATAGCAATTTTTCAGTCCGTGATAGTCATGGTGATACTATGACTACTTGTCGTTTTATAGTAGGCATTTCCTCTGTGCGCGTCTTTTATATTCTTTGTCCTTAATTGTTGAGGATCCAGAACTATCCCGGTTTTCTTTCTTGGTATGCCTTGCTGTAAACGTTTATGGTCATTTTGTTCATTTCATTATGATTAGTATATGAGGTTGGTGATTTCTGGTCGCTTCTCGGTGTATGCCGGTGATTTTGAATAGGTGTAGTTTGTCCTTGCCAAGCTCTGGCGAATACTTGTTGCTTTGATGTGAATTCAATTCAAGGAAATGTGCTCGATACATCGGTACACTAATATTTTTGTTACGGGGCATCGAGGCCAGTTTGTTATGCTAAGTAGTGCAGTTATGTGTACCTATTGTAGTGTAGCTATCCTTGCCTGGACTTAGGTTATGTCATATTTATGTATTGTAATTTTTATTGCTTTTCTTTTTGTAATGTCATTTGACTGCCTACGTGAAATAGGAAACTTATTGGTAACTGTGTAGTTTTGTCATATAGGCTAGCTCCTTTGTTGTAAGCTAGTAAGTTACAGTGGTGGGACCACTCTAAAAACCGATAGTAGTGGACGGTCCACCTTAAAAACCAATATTAGTAGATTTGTGATCTGTGAATCTCCTGTTCTTTTTTAAGATTTAAACTTGTTTGACTTATTGTAAATTTTATTTGAATTGATGTAATACCTAATTTGATTTTAGGATAATATTTGTGTTTTAATATTTGATTGATTTATTTAATTGATAAAATGATACTTAATGAAATTATTAAATTTAAAGATTTAATATTATTAATATGAACTTTAGAGGTTGAGCTGATCAATTGAGTTTGAAATTTGAAACTAGAATTAATATTAAGACGGATTTGGAAATGTTCAAAACTGGATCGAATTGAGTTGGATAGATTTTGGAAATGCTTAAATTAGTATTATTTTGTATTAACTATTCTATTTTCTAATTAATTAGCTATTTTATATATAATTATTTTAAATTAATATATTTTATATTGTATTAAATTTTAATTGTTTATATTTATATTAATTTGATTTAATTTGTTTATATTATATTTATCTATTTTACTAGAGTTAATTTAATTAAAATATTTTGCTCTTCATTATTTATGCATAATTATTTTAATTAAAAAATTATTATTATATAAAATTTCCCATTTGATTTATAATTATTTATATTTAAATATTTAACTTAAACTATTATATATGCATATTAAAATTTTATTATTTTAGGCATGTAACTAGTTAATTCAAAGTTTATCTCCAATCTGAGAAGTTAAGAGCAAATTATTCGAATATATATATATATATATATATATATATATATATATATATATTACATAAGCATGATATGAAAATCTAAATCGAACTGAATGTTTGAAAGTGATTTTTCTTGAAATATGAATTGGAAATTGAAGTCAAAACCAATATATGAAGTTGAGTTGGGATTTGAAATCTGAAATTTGAATATTGAATTGATTTTTAGTAAACGTTGTTGAAGTTGATACTTGTAACAAACTAAATAATAAGATGAAATATGATGTCAGAACCTTGAGAATATTCAGATGTCACTTGTACATGTCACATAACTTTTCATTTGAGTTGATTTACTTGCATAAGAATATTAATCCTGGCTTGAGTATTTTGTTTTACTTTATGCTCGGGTCAGACCGAGTATTTCAGTTTTCGAACAAATACATCCTTAGAGACAAAGATGGAATCAAAGATCTAATTTAGTAATATGATATTATTGCTTATTCTATCCAGGAATTTGTATAATTATTTGTATTGTGTATAACTGAAGTCAAATGTAAATAGCTACATGAATTGTTTTATGTACTTACGATATGTATTATTATATTATAATCTTTCCGCTTTGAGATTATGTATTCGTTCTACCGAATCTTATTTCTTTAGAACAAATCCATTAATAATCTATTTTTTTGAAAATTTTGAATTGGACATGTGTGGTTTTTTGTCGATTTAAACTGTACGAAATGATTCATTGTTTGTATTTTCTTTCTCTTGAAAAGTAACTATTTATGGAACGTCTAATGTACTTACCATTCTTCAATTGTACTTTATGTCCCCTTTTGAGTAGTGGAAGATCCCTCAACTTGTTGTGTCATTATTCGTTAATGTGTGCGTGTGTGCTAGGAATCAATTTAAAAACATTAGAAAATGGAAGGACGATAGTTATGTAATAAAATAAGGAATTGCTTGGGTCAATATATGATTTAACCCCATTCATCCGCTAATTAAACAAAGTTAACCCCTAAATCAAAAGAATATTTATAACATATCCATTCAATTTTTATTTTTTTATTCCACCCTTTCCTTAAAATTCTCTTTCCTCTACAAAATAAAACAAATCCCTACCTTAATTATTTCCTATTTGTACTTGTGAATGTAATTAATAGCTCGGGCAATTACTAAGTGCATAATTTAGCACTTGGTAAATGTTAGAATGATGATTTCTATTTGTAGTATAGTAAAGATTTTTTATGAATGTAAATTAGTAAACATGACCTTGATATTATTTCATGTACCCATGTACTTTTTTATTAAATTCTATAAAAAATACTATGAGAAAATGGATTAACCATTAGATTATTTGTGTTCTTCTCACCATTTAAATGCTTGTACCGAAGTTTTCAAAATCATCCCTCTTCTAAGTTAATTAGTTTCAACCCTTATCATCTTTATATTCACTTGATAAATCAATCCTTTCCTCGTAATCTATAGCAAATAGATTACTTTTCTCTCTATACACCAACAGATTTATATTCTCTATGCTTGTATCTTCTTTGACCTAAAGTTGAGAGATCAAAGGATCTGCGCTGCGATTTAATCTATTTCTAGGTTAAGATTTTTGGCCTTTTAGGTATGCTTGTTTTTTTTTTCTCATACTTTTTAATTTTATTTTGTTAAACGTGGGTTCTTTGTTTAGATCTAAATATGATTAGGAAATTCGATAGCTCAAACTTTGAATTTTTTCAAAGATTATCGTGTTTGCAATCTTTGTTGTGAGCATTAGGGAAATATTAACTTTGTTAGAAATATTGTATTAAGTATGGATTTGTCCGCTGCTTTGGTTGATTTTCTATCAACTTTTCACGTTTGGTTCATTGATCTGACGACCGAATAACTTTTTAGACTTAGAATTATCATTAATTTGTGGAAACAATGGATGTTATCTAAATTCTTTATTTTTGTAGATTAACTGCTCAATTACAATTTGATTTATTGACGAAAAAAGAAAGACGTTTGCTTTTCTAATAGTTTGCATTATAGTTGAGATATCTAAGGAAATCTGATTATTCATATTGTCCATTGTGTATTATTTAATTATATGTATTATTCTTTTTGATGGTCCAGGCAAACCTTATTGATATGCTTAGTTTATATGCAAGTGTTTTTAATTATATGTTTATAATTTCACAAGCATGTCATTGGTAGATATTTATGCTTAATTTATATTTTTAAAGCCTGAACTATCAAGTAGATCTTATAAACTTTGAGAAGTCAAGCTGCTCAAGGAAAATTTGTTTGCTAAGTATTTGTGGAAATATGATTTTTCGTAAGTAATAGATGAATAACAATAAGTCTTTATTTAACTTTTTGTTTGCATAGTTGACTAATTTCTTCCATTATTGTATATGGCGCAAGGAAAATGGTTAATTTTGTTGTTAGTATCAGTGAAATATTTGAGAAATTGTATAAGAGTCAAAGATATAATTGGTTTTTCTTTTGGTGTGCATGCTTTTGTTCGATTGGGTTGTAGAAAATATTGATCATTTTCATTTTTTGGAACCTCGTGCATATGATTTTTTTTAGACTCAACTAATGAGTTATTCATAATTATTGATTATGGAAAACATGAATAAGTGGAAATTTGGTTGGACTATTATAATTTATGATGTTGAAAGTATGATATTCTTAGAAAATCACGATGCTCTCCTTACCATGAATAATTGTGTACTTTTACGGATATATGTATATATGTATGTATACATAAGAAAGAGCATACAACAACAACCCTATTTTGTAGCACTCCTCTAGCCCATTGATTTTCATCACATAAATCGATTTAAATATTACTGGTTTCTCTCTCTACATAATAGAAAAAACAAGTGTTATTGAATGCTCCTCATCATATATATATCACAAATACATTCATATATATATACACACATACACACATACATACATACATACATACATATATACATACATACATACATACATACATACATACATACATACATATATATATATATATAATAGAATTTTTGTCTCAAGCAATTTTGGCGATTCATTTTTTAATTAGTTCATACGGTTCATTAACAATGTTGTATCTTTTATTTATTAAATATGATTTGATTTTTCTATAATTATATCCCTTGGGTTGTGTTGTTCTTTGATTGCTCTACGTGGTTCTTTCCACTATTTATATTGCTATCAAATCTTTTTCTTTGTAAATGAAGGCTTTAATGTCTAGCTGGTGATTTTCAGTTGTAATTTTTTGCTAATGAATTTATGTTTGCTTTTATAACAATTTTTCATCGACACAAAAAGGACATATAAAGTTGTCAATTATTGATGGATAATAATTTATTTATATTTTCCACTACGTTACACTTGATATAATTTTTGTGGGGACTCGTTCTTTATGCTATCTATCAATTCGAAAAAAGATTTTTGAATGATTAGACTAATTTTATTGCTCAATGTCCGTTTCTCCTACAATAATGAAGTTTAGCGGGGTTGAAAACATGATAGCTCATTTAGCAATACGGATAGTCCTCTTTTATTTTATGCATATATAATGGATGCACATTCGTACTGGCAATATAAACATACATAAGATATATCATATCGATTTCTTATGTATATACTTCAAATATGTGTAGTTATTCAGAACTACATTTAAATATTTTGGTAACTTTATAATTAAGATAATATACATAATAGTAGTGAAAGGCATAATTTCTTTTCATTATTACAAATACACATATTGAATTGCTTTTTTGAGTTCATTTTGGGAATATGTCGAATGAAATAGTTATATATTTGTATAATGAGCCATTTATAAGTCACAAGTAACAAATTAACATGATAGTTATTCATTGTGCACAAAATGAATAAAATGAACTTCGCTATTTGAAAACATGTTATATAAAAGAAAACATGTCATATTTGCGTAGGTGTAAACAAATATTTGCAGAGAACTCTACATGTATATATAAAGTCCTTTGCAATTGATTGCATTATAAAAATGTTTAGTAGATCAAGGAAAATATTCAAATTTAATATTTAAAAAAAAAAAGTTTTTTAACCAAAACTAAAACTAGGATGCGGGTTAATATAACTTTTAATAAGGGGTTTCATGTATTAGATATAGAAATAAGGGATGAAACCTTGTTTCCATGAACACATGTCGAATAGTACAAGTTTACAGTGCTTTAGCCATATTTCCTATGGAAACAATATCTAAAATATATTTTAGTGCTCCTTTATTTCTACAACACTATTTTTCTAAATCTTATTCTACAAATTTTGGAACATAATAAAACTAAATATGATGGATTTGCTACTTTTAGAATTTCATATATAGAAAGCATACATTCTATTTATCTGACTAATTAAAGGTTGATCCACTTGAGAGCACTAGCTTCATATTATTTTATGCATACCTTTTTTTTTCTACAACATCCAACTTTTTTAGGTGAATGAAATGAAACCTTACCTGCTGAGTTGTCGTAACAGATGGTGGGTGATTATATTACCTTTGACTCTGATTTGTAATAAAGTAATTTGTTAAATTTGCCTGCATAAATGTTGGTTCATGGATAAATGTCATACGTTGGCTAAATTCATTTATTAATATTCTATGTAAAGATCACAGAAAAATTGATCTTCGTTGATATGTTCATAAATTTTTTATTTCGAGAACTAAAAGTTAAATGCATATACAGTATATTGAGTTAATTTGCAAAGATGGTTAAGGTTTATAGCAAATTACTTTGTTGCATAATTTTTATATAAGATGGTTCATTGAAAAAACAATCATATATTGATTACCTTAATCAATCAATCTTTTATGTGAATGAAAAAATAAATATCTAATCATCTTTATATATATCTTTTTTCTTGGGCTATTAGTTAGAGAACTAAAATTAGTGCATGTTAAATTAATTAATTTTTCTTTGTGACACTCACTAATTGTAATAACAAATAAAATAGTTTCACTTATAACCATTTTGACGGACGTAAGCGCAAAATTTAGTTCACCTTTATTAAATAGGCATTTCTCCTAATTTCAATTGCATAATTAGTATCTCTTTATATGACATTCTTTCGTGATATCTATTTGAATAACTCTCGTACTTCATCTTGTTGTTTGTATTTTTTTATTATTAAGAAGTTTGTTTGTGATTTTAATTAAAACCACAACATAAATTGATTTAGAACAGATAAAAGTTCAATTTTTTGTCAGATTTTCTCTTCCACTCGTGTGTCTAGGATCTATAAAAGTTGGATTGTACGTTCTATCTTACACATAGTTCCCCATTGCTTAAACCAGTCATTTCTAGTTAACATGAATAGTAGACTAGTGTTTCGTTTTTTATATTTAGTAATTTTTAATTGAACTATGTACAGGCAATTTTTTGGAGGGACTGAAACAATCACATTGTTATGATAATGTTGATAAGTTTAAAATGGAGAATACTTTTGTTTGATATTGATGATAAAGAAGACGAAAATAACAATGATGATGTTGAAGATGATGACAGCGATGAGATTCAATGTTCAACCCGATAATCAAGTATGTCTTATCCTCACCTCTTTACTAATTCAAAATAATTTCCTAATTAATGTTTGTTTCATATATAGTGTAGTTCTTCATATAACCCAATATTAAGAATAACGCAACGTCCTTCTTGTTAAGAAAAATAAATTAGGTTCATGAAAACACAAAACGGTTTTCTATTTAGAGTGAGCCATAAATGAATTTTGTATATTTGACGTGTCATTGAAAATTTTGAAGCTTCACATTGTAATATTATCAAATTTATAAAAATAATATTCAAAATCAAGATGGCAATTCAAGCAACCTCTGCTTGAATCAATGTCATGATAAAAGTTCACTTGCGACACCGAATTGCAATAATGATGGTGTTAATTGCATTTAGAGTCATGTTCCTCGTGTCTATATTAGTATCTCATTATTTTTTCCTAAAGTTAGTTCCATTTATTACATGTATGTAGTCTGACTGTTTAAAAAATTATCAATCATGAAAGATTACCACGATAACACAAACACCAAATTTCAGGTTCTCAAGTTCAAGCGTGTCTGCTAAAGATTTTATTTTATTGTTCGAACCCACATCGTCATCGTAAAAAGACACACCTGAGTTTGTAAAAAAAACTGCTAAATTTGGAGTGTTCTCAAAATACACATTATCAAATGGACCATGGATTTCCACTTCACCAAAACAGGATGAACTGAACTTCAAAAGTGTACATCTACCCAAAGTTGGCCAAAGTACAAGGGTTGGTAAGCTTGTTTCCGAGATCAGCACGTAGATCAGTTCAAATACCATTGTCAAGAGTACATTAAGTTTTCAGCTTTCTGAAAGATTCCTGCCTGCAAATGTGCTAAAAACAAAAAAGAAAGCGTTCCAAAAGGTTATTCCCAACTTGATTCTGCCTTCTCTTCCCAAAAAATATGGAAACTGGTTTGATCCATCAAAGGAAGGTGGCAAGAAATTTGCGAATTCAAATGCAAAGACCATCTACGACTTTGCAAATGGTAGTACAATTGAGAAATCCAAAAATGTGCAAATCTGGGCACCATACAAATATCTGGACCAATGTTCTAACTTCTACATCAAAACTAGAACGGTCAACGAGGAAAACTGGATCAAGAGAGGATTTCCTGCTACATGTGGCATATTCAAAGTCAGCTGAAAATATGAAAATATGCAGCAAACTGTGGCTAATCTTCAAGAAAGAATCGATGGATACGAAAATGTTACCAATGTTGAAGAAAATGATAGTGATTCAGATGGTGCTCATTCTGAAATGTCTAAAAGTGAAAAGGACAATGGAGAGAGTAATGTGACTGGAAAATGTAGAATGTGATTGGAAAATGTAGATTCAATGATCAACCCGAATATCCAACCAAGTTTCGAGATATGCATCTTCTTTGCTATTCTAATAGATGGTAGAGGCAACCTAAAATTTGTGCACAAAATAAGATCACAACCATAACATTTGAGTTTACAAGTAGAAAAGGGAATATTAGATTTGATCTGTGCCAATGTTACAAAATTAAATAGTGAACATGAGGTGCAGTACTGTAAAACTCCACTTGAAGTGGAGAATGAAGTAGCAAATGAGGTCCAGGACTTTGAAACCATAACTGAAAATGACAAGGAAGAATATATATAAAGAAATATTTGATATAGTACATACATATCAGGTTGAAGATGATGAAATGAAAGTTGAATATGCAGCTGCCATGAATTCTGTGTTTGCTTATGGATCATTACTCTTAGAAAAGTTATCATTTGCTGCTGTATTTAAAGGCAAGCAGCGAGCAATTGTTCAGAATGCAAACCAAAATGTAACAGCAGATTCTTCAGAAATGAGCTAGCTACAACTTTGATAACAATAGAAAAAGTCACGAGAGGAGAAGAAGAAGGGATTCTACAGCTTCTTCTTCTGCTTCATTCATGTCTTATGGTGGTTATACATTAACTATATATAATATATCTGCCATGGCTTTCCTAGTCAGATTGACAAAAAGTACATGGACCCATAATTAGTCAAAGAGGCAAATTGCAAAAATCTTCCTCAGCAGTGCACCTCATCCAGTTGTGGCTACTTTATATAAAGCACACGCCCGCAGCATTCATTCCATTCAAACTCAAAACTCAAGTTCAAATATCAGTTCAATGATAAAATGGTTCAGATCATATAATATGCTGCTCTCTGCTCCTGCTGTTGTATTTGTGGATGAATCCTCATGCCGTTCGACTTCGCTTGTTGCATTATGTGTATGTAATGTTATAATTGTCGCATTATTGCTTCTAAGTTTATCAAACTAATGCAATCACGGGTCAGAGACCAGTA
Source organism: Allium sativum (assembly GCA_030737875.1). Classification (NCBI taxonomy): domain Eukaryota; kingdom Viridiplantae; phylum Streptophyta; class Magnoliopsida; order Asparagales; family Amaryllidaceae; genus Allium; species Allium sativum. Next base: position 587,814,233 of record CM060909.1, read on the forward strand.
TCTGATGGGAGACTGTATTCTTCAATCTCAGCCATCCATTTTCAGTACGCTTGTGGAAACCAGTGAATCGTTAGTGCTTGAAGACCCTAAATTTGTCATGGACATATGACACATAATGAATTCTTGAGCGAAGAATGGCATGAAGATGCAAGCAAAAAGGAACTGAAGACAACAACAAAGGAGGAGAAAAAATGAAGATAAAAGGTAGAAAGAAGAAGAAAAAACTCCGTCGAATGGAATACGTCTTCGGTCTTCCATCTTATCCTTAGAGATTATACTTGTATTAACTGCATCAATCCAAAACTCACTACTGTTGTATCACAAACAAAACGTGTGAATTGCAATATTACAAGTTTTTTCTATTACAATGTAGTAGGAAAAAAATTATAATAAATCACTACTTTTGCAATGACATGAGCTTCCACAACTGCCAATGTAGTAGTATAAACGTTCATGCGTGTTTTAGATCGTTTTAATAATATGATTTTGCTTGAAAATTATTTCTGTCATTTTGACATGCAGTAACCAAGATTTCTCTTGCTTTTCTCCTAGTGGAAAACATTTATGAATTACTTGACAGACTCGTATAGATTTGAATGTCTAAACAAAACTGTTTGCCAAAATTCGGTTTGGTAAGCCTAAACCAGAAGGTGGTGTAGGCACGCACAAATTTTCAGACTTAAACACCACAGCGAGAATTAAACTGTGGCGGAACTTGGTTACTAACGACCTTTTGTGGAGTCCCAAGGCCCATTTACCGGTTATGTTGATCAACAAAAATCAACTGAGCACTATGAAATCTATTTTACGGCTGATGAATGGGAAAGACACCTCTTTGTGGTTTGTTCTGTGGATCAACCATTAGTCATTTATGGATATTAGAGCAACTCCAACTGTTTCGAAGTGTGGAAATTCAGTATTCGATTTTCCATACCCCAAAAGGCGGGGGAGTCCAACAATTTTTGAGACCAGGCGCTTGTTCAATAAACGGCTGACTCCTAGCGTTTGTTGAGCAAGCACCTAGATTTTTTTAAAACCGGCCTCGTATTAGAAAAAGCGCACGTTTGTTCAACAAAAATCACCTATATAACAGGCATTTGTTGAATAAGCGCCTGGAATTTTCGCTTATATCAGACGCAAATGGCCACATTTTCATTTTAAACGAAAGTAATTTTTTTTTTTTTTAATTAGTTACTACGTCCGTATGCCGCCATGTCATGTTAAGACTGGTAGGCGTGTTATCCATCCTCCGACAGATCCAAATGTCGGACCAGCACATGTCCCACCAGATCCCACGATAACTGTAGATAGTCTACGAGTATTGCACGACCTGCTTGAGACTATTACACATCAAGTGTCTGTTGTTGTTGCGACGCCTTAGGTATAATATTTTATTTTTATTCAGTAGATCCGCAACTGTTTTACTATACACGAATGTTATTTAATAGTTTATGTTTATAATAAATAATCATATGTTTAGCTTCGACATATTGTTATGCGAGATAGTTGGGCACGTTGTATGACACATTTTGATAAGTTACCTGGGTCGATATCGGTTAGACTTCGTGCTACACCATTTGGGCCCTTTTTAGACTTACTTAGGTTTGCTTATGTTGACCGACGCCTAGTTAAGGCTCTTAATGAGCGATGGTGGCCTAGTACACACACTTTTCACTTCCCTGATTTTGAGTTAGGGCTTACTCCGTTTGATTATTACGTGCCCACTGGCATCGAGGTCGGTCGTCCAGACCGCGTCCCCGTCCCCTTTGATGGTTCATTTGAGGAGGTTGATGGGTTTTCAGATCAGTTATCGGGTTTAGACCCTCAGACCGTTTTTTCAGGTGATGTTACCCTACCTACTCGACAGAACTATATAGCTGCCCATCAGACCACTCAGGCTATGCACATTCCAGTTAACAGGGGTTTTTTATCATATATTTTTGGCGCCATCTTTTTTAGCAACAACAAGGAGACTGTTAGACTCGGTTTTTTGGCTAGCGTTGTAGACATTGAGCAGCTGCATACGTTTGATTGGGGTACAACGATATTGGGTTTTTGTATGTAGCTTTGGATATTTACGCCGTACAACGCTTCAAGCAGCTTTACGACTTGTGGTACATTCTCTCGTTCTGGTATTACGAGTACATGACGAACATGCACCCCAGACTTATCCATGAGGCCATCATTACACTTTATATATACTTTCCGAGACTACGCCATTGGGGTTTGGCTATGCATCTAGCTTGTAGACCACAGGCTGTGCATAACGAGCTTATGGAGGCGCGCAAGCAGATGGATATGAGGAAGAGGGATGAGATTATTGTGCGTCCATGGTAGTAGTACATAGAGTTTTTAGCGCCTGAGGAGGACCATCCTCTCTTGTTTCTGTACAGTCTTTCGAGGCGTAGGGTATGCTTTCAAGTACCTACGAGCCCTTTCATTTGGTATTTGGGGGAGCACTGTTGGTTACACCCATACGATATAGTGCGCATTCCTTCTGATCCGTTCCTATGTGCAAAAATGTTCGACGATATACAGATATGATCGTCATATATTGAGTTTATGAGGGCTGCAGGATGGGTTGATGGTGAGCCTTTTACAGTGTCCGTACATTTTGATTTCTATTGGGTTTGAGTTGCACCACGCGTTTACGGTTTACCAGACTATATTCGGTATTTGAACTCCTACCATATAGGGCCTTCTACAGTAGCACGTAGAGTCCCAGTGCATCCCGCTACCTTTGAGGATGTAACGTCGCAGTACACGCAGAGTGGGGTGTTGGACCAACCCCCTTCCCCCCTTCGCCACACACTTTTAGGGCATATGATGTACAGGGTCAGATAGTTGTGATTCTATTGCAGTATCCACCCGTTAACCCTCCCGGTATACCGTCAGCCGGTTTGTACCATTCACACCAGGTATGAAGTAATTATAAAAAACATTGGTATCCGTTTTTATTATAAAAGTTGCATGTATGTAATACAAGTTGTCACATTATAAGTACTGCTTTTTATGGACCACGATTAACGGTTATTGACTACTTTTGAGCGTGTGACGTTGGAGTACACGCAGGTGATGTACCAGAGTATACATATAGCTTTGGCTGAGCTGCAAGCTCATTATGAGGTCCAAATAGCTTCATTACAGGCCCAGAACCAACAGCTGGGTCCTGGTGCTGATTCACCTGCTCCTGATGATTTTGATGACGCCGATGATGACAGTTCTGATGGGTCTAGTGGCGATGCTATGCCCCTTGACTGATGGTACATGTAGTTACATTGGTGTATATTTTTGTTATGTATAACATGTTTTATATTACATATTATGGGACATGTAGTGATGATAGGACTGATTCTCAGATTTTTGGTATTTTCTATGCTGCGACATTGGTGTACGTTTTTGTTTAGGCCAGTATGCTAATGATGATATTACTCTTTATGTGGTGTTCTATATTTCATGTAACATTGGTATTTTTTGTTTACTGTTTATGATTCGTGATGATGATATTACCGTTTATTCTGTGATGATGATATTACTGTTTATGATTCGTCGAATATCGTTAATAACGACCTTTAAACGGTTCGAAAACGAGCTCGTAACGTCGCGGCGATTCGTTGATTTTTTATTCGAAGTTCGATTTACTATACCAGGCACGTAATAAACCCTATCTACGTGCAACAAGTCATATTGGGATCCGAAGAGATTAAACTTTGCAATGGCAGTGAGAAATCCTGGTTTCGTTTTCAAATTTGCAATTTACGGCCAAATTAAGCTTTGTAAATAGTCTCTATGGATTCGTTTTAAAATAATAATATGATTTACTAAATTAAGTAAAACTAAATTGGATTCGAAATGAACAAACAGATTTCCAAACTACTTCCATTACCATTGCATTAGTTACGTAAGCATTGGACGACTCGATTTACAAACTAATCATTAAACGAACTTAATGATTTGTCGAATATTTTTAATAAGGACCTTTAAACGATTTGAAAACAAGCTCGTAACGTCGCGGTAGTTCGTCGATTTCTGATTTGAAGTTCGATTGATTGTACCGGGTTCATAATAAACCTGGTCTACGTGCAACAAGTCACGTTGGGATCCGAAGAGTCAAAACTTTGCAATGACAATGAGAAATCCTGGTTCCGTTTTCAGATTTGCAATTTAGGGCCAAATTAAATTTTGTAAATAGTCGCTATGGATTTGTTTTAAAATAATAATACGATTTACCAAATTAAATAAAACTAATTTTGATTCAAAATGAACAAACGGGTTTCCAAACTACTTCCATTACCATTGCATTAGTTACATAAGAGTTGGAAGACCAGATTTATGAGCTAATCGTTACATGAACTTAATGATTCGTCGAATATCGTTAATAACGACCTTTAAACGATTTGAAAACAAGCTTGTAATGTTGAGGTAGTTCATCGATTTTCGATTTGAAGTTCGATTGACTGTACCGGGTTTGTAATAAACCCGATCTACGAGTAACGAGTCACGTTGGGATCCGAAGAGTTAAAACTTTGCAACGGCAGTGAGAAATACTTGTTTCGTTTTCAAATTTGCAATTTACGGCCAAACTAAATTTTGTAAATAGTCGCTACGGGTTCGTTTTAAAATAATGATACGATTTACTAAATTAAATAAAACTAAATTGGATTAAAAATGAACAAACGGATTTCCAAACTGCTACCATTACCATTGCATTAGTTACGTGAGCGTTGGAAGACTCGATTTACGAACTAATCATTACACGAACATAATGATTTGTTGAATATCGTTAATAACGACCTTTAAATGGTCCGAAAATAAGCTTGTAACGTCATGGTAGTTCGTCGATTTTCGATTTGAAGTTCGATTGACTATACCGGGTTCACAGTAAACCTGATCTACGTGCAACGAGTCACGTTGGGATCCGAAGAGTTAAAAATTTGCAACGGCAGTGAGAAATCCTTGTTTCGTTTTCAAGTTTGCAATTTATGGCCAAATTAAACTCTGTAAATAGTCGCTATGGATTCATTTTAAAATAATAATATGATTTACTAATTAAATAAAACTAAATTGGATTCAAAATGAACAAACGGATTTCCATACATAGACAAATAACCAATTACATACGATACATACATAACTTAAGTTTTAACCATACATTCGCTACATAGACAACTTAACTTTTAACCATACATACGCTACACGCACAAATAGCCTCTAACACCATATTGGCGCTTACATAGCGAGCCAAAGTTTAAACCAAACTAACGTTAAATAGTCATCTACACTCAAAAACTTTCTTCTCTTCTTCTCCTCATTATTTTTAATCCACGACTTGCATTGCGGATCATCCATTTGGGAAGTATCCATAAACATGGCTGCATCATTCTCTTTTCATCGCTTAACCTCAACAAGTTGATGAATTGCATTGTAACAGCCCTGATTTTTGGGGTTAATTTTAAAATTTTATTTTAAGAAATTTTAATGAATGAATATATTTAAAATTATTTATTTTAAATAATAACGATGAAAAACTTATTTTATTTCGAGCGCGAACTTGAAATTTATATTAAATCCATTCCGAGCCTGAAAACGGCGCGGTAATTTCAGATTTGAAATTCCAACTTTGAAAAATTAAATAAAATATAAATCGGAATTGGACGAAACAAGAAACGCTAGGACCGTATTGAAAATATCTTTCCAAAGAGTTTCAGAAATTAAGATTCCAGTTTATAAATTGTAAGTTATGAGAAAATTAAATTTTCAGAAAAACGCTATAGAATTCGTATATATTATATATAAGGCCCGAAACGTAAAATTTTTGCAGAATAAGGAATTAGGACCCGAAACCATCTCCATTGGTTTCAGAATGTTGTTTACATATAAAAATGACTATAAGAACTTATATTTTTGAGTTTCGGAAAAATTCCACTATTTTTTGTATTTTTAAATATTAAAAATATACGCCTGAAAAATGGAATTTTTGCAAACGAACTCCGAATTCGACGAGACCAGTTTCTATTGATTCGGAATATTAAAATAAGGTTAAATTCTTAAATTTATAATTTTTGGAATTATTTTGTGGCCGGTATAATTTTTACAGTGAAAAATAGCATATTTTCAGACTTCAGAAATTCATAATAAATTCATACGGACTCGAAAAATTACGAAATCATGTTCGTTGGATTCGTAATGACCTGAAATAATTATGTTTAAAATTTTATTAATTTTGAAATCAGCATGTATTTATAAGAATTTTTGAATTGAAGAAAACAGTTGAAAATTTAGTAATTGGACACGTAATGATATTTGGGCCCAAACCAAAAGTAGACCCATAGTATATATTATCTTTTTCCTCAGAATTTAGGGCTGAAATTCGAATTGTACAGCAGCCATCTTTTTCCCTTCCTTCCTCCTCTTGTCAATGGCTGTCTTCTTCCTCAATCAAAAATTTATCGAAAATAAAATCTCTTCAAACCATAGCAAATTATATGTCCACTCGAAGGTCTCGACGATACGAAGCTAATGGTGTCATCGGTTTCGTCAAACAGCGCTCGGATTCGCCGGAACCTCGTCTTAAAGCTCGCTGTTTTCGAAATTCAGAAGCTCAAAACGTAAATCAAGAAATTCCCGTGAATCGAGGAAGAATTAGACGAACACGGAAGTTCTTCGTCTACGTGAGGTGGAGGTGCTCGCAAAATTTCAGGCAGTTTGGAGGTGTGGGGCGGCCTGTGGGACCCGCGAGGCGAAATCGTTCGTAGGCGATTTCCCGATGATCGGAGAAGCTTTAGGGGCGGCTCTTTCTGGTGGTGGTGCGTCTCGCCAAGACGAAGAGGTTGGCGGTGGCCCCATGGCGTCAGGTGGCCTCAAGCAGCAGCAAATTGCGGTCAAAGTTCTGCGGTGAATAGTGTTTCGCGGTCAATGGGCTGAGGGTATTTTCTATTTTATTTTTAAATTATTTAATTGATTTCCAGAACTTTGAAATTGCATAACTCACTCATACGAAGTCGAAATTCGACGATTTCAGGTGCGTTGGGATCGTGGCGACGAGATGGACGCGTGGACACTAATTTTGTCCAATTCTGAGACAGTGAAATTTTTAGGTATTTTCACGAATATTAATTAATTATTTAATTATATCCAACTTTAATAAATCATAACTCTCTCGTACGAGGTCCGATTGACGAACCGTAAATTGCGTTGGACTCGTCTTTCCGAGCTCTTCACGATGGCGCAGACCAGAGCTGAATCCGAGAGAGTCAAATTTTCAGCAAAAATCAATGTGAGAATTCTATTTTTAAAATAAAATTATTTATTTATTTAATTCACTGCAAAATCTATATTCATATCATATGAAATTCATGTTGTTGCTGCATGTATGATTATTTCCATGTTGATTGTTTGTGATGATTGTGCGTATTTATGTTGACATGATTTTGTGTGCACGACGAAGACAAACATTTTAGTTAATATATAAAATGTATAATATTCATGTTTGTAAAAGAAAAATTTGTGCAAACCATAAAAATCATATATTTATATTGTGTATATATATAACGGAGATGTTACATGTTAGAAAGGGAATTTATATATTGTGAAGAAAAAAAAAAGTATTCTTTGTTTATCATGTTGGAATTTTCATTTTATGAATTACCCACATAAAATATTCATTTTTATGTTATGTTGAATTAGAACCGTCAACATAAGTATGTTCATTTGGTTAATAATGTTATGCTAACATAAGAACATCGCTTGTGTTAATAATGTTATGTTAATATAAAAACTGTCATTGTATTAAAATGAACAAAATGGATGTGTCATTTATGTTGTATATAAAATTGACAAAATAAACATGTCATTTATTTAGTAAATTACACATGCCATTTTCATAAGGAATGTTAATATTAGATTAAAACAGACACTTTTGTCAATATAATTAAGTAGCGAAAAATTCACTTTTGTCAATATAATTAAGTAGCGACAAAAATCACTTTTGTCAATATAATTAAGCAGCGATGAATTCACTTTTGTCAATATAATTAAGTAGCGACAAAAATCACTTTTGTCAATATAATTAAGTAGCGATGAATTCACTTTTGTCAATATAATTAAGTAGCGACAAAAATCACTTTTGTTAATATATTGAAGTAGCGACAAAAATCACTTTTGTCAATATAATTAAGTAGCGACAAAAATCACTTTTGTCAATATAATTAAGTAGCGACAAAAATCGCTTTTGTCAATATATTGAAGTAGCGACAAAAATCACTTTTGTCAATATAATTAAGTAGCGACAAAAATCACTTTTGTTAATATATTGAAGTAGCGATGAAATCACTTTTGTCAATATATTGAAGTAGCGACAAAAATCATATTTTTGTAAATGTAGAAGAAAGATTAAAATAACAAAAGATTCATTTTGACAATTGAAGAAGAATGACAATAGAAATTTCATTTTTATTTAATGTAATAAAAGAGAATACTTTTATTTTGTTAATGACATAGCATTGCATATGAATGATATATATATTTATTTTGTTAACGTTGCATAGCATTGCATATGAATGATATATATTTATTTTGTTAACGTTGCATAGCATTGCATATGAATGATATATATTTATTTTGTTAATGGCATAGCATTGCATATGAATGATATATATTTATTTTGTTAACGTTGCATAGCATTGCATATGAATGATATATATTTATTTTGTTAACGTTGCATAGCATTGCATATGAAATGAAATATATTTATTTTGGTTAATGTAAAGAGTATGACAACTTCAATTTTTGTTAAGGTAAAGAATAGCGACAAATTCCTTTTTATATGTAAAGAGAGAGATGAAATAAGCTTGCGTATATATTAATTCACTTTTATATGTAATGAGAGAAATGAAGTAAAATTTGTTTACATATACATTCAGTTTATATGTCAATTGTAATGGAAGGTTTGTTAACATGTACATTCATAGTTGTATATGTCATTGGAAAAAGAGAGATTATTTTTATATGGATAGAATAAAAGAAAGATTCATTTTTATAAAAATAGATAAAAAGAATGGCAAAACATTCTTTTTGTCAAATATAAAAGAAAGATAGAAAATATAAGGATGACAAGATACTCATTTGTCAAGAGTAAGAAATATGCATTTTGATCAAACGAAAAAGGATGACAAAATATTCATTTGTTAGAAATTAAGTTGACATTGTTTTGTACTGACAAGTTTTGTTAAAGGAAATTACATTTCATGTGATCAAAATAAAAAGAAATGAGAATTACATTTTTTTTAATGTAATTATATGATTGGAATGTCACTTATATTAGAAGTGTTAAACTAGATAAACATGTCCCTTTTGTTTAAAAGAGGTTATTTAGGATAAGAAGGACATTTTATTAATTAAAATTACACTTTTATTTGAAACTATGATATGAAATGTGGTAAGCGAATAAAATTTACACTTTTATATATGTAACTATAAATGAGGATTTGCACTGTAAATTAGAATTACATTCTTATTATGTAATTAAGGTATGATATTATATTTTATATTAAAAATTATATTTGCATGACGTCACCTAAGAAGGAAATTTGCATTGCCAATATAAAATAGCAAAAATCATTTTTTTTGGTTTGCATTGAAAGAGATAAGAAATATATTCGTTCGTATAGAAATGAAGTTAACACCAAAATATATTTCGTTTTGGCTAGGAATTGAAATGACACAAAAATACTCATTTTTTGTTAAATTATGAAGGACGTACAAAAATATTCATTTTTGGTTGTAATTGGAATGATACACAAAATACATTTTTGTGTGTAGGATATGTATGGAAATTGAAGAACATTAATAAAAGAAACCATTGTTTGGTGTGATGAGTTATTGCATATAAATAAGAAGATTGGTTGTTAGGAAAATATAGTAAGATGAAATGGATGGAGGAATTATATATATAATTATATATATAAAAATTTAAAATCAAACGATATGAAATGATTTCCAACTTATATATACACGAGAATTGTTTGGGAAGTCCGAGTTTATCTCATTCCAAACAATTTAAACGACGTTTAAAAATTGATGATTTAAAGACGACCATAGAAGACCGACGGTCTTCACATCGAATGGACGACGACTGCTGATGCTCATGATTGGAGTAGCTACCTTGAAGGGGCTACAGTGGTTGCCGTCCGGACGTAGTGTTGATTTGTACGGATTTGACTTTCGCTCAGACCCAGAGCATAAGTTTTAAATGGATTGTGTGTCTGACGTTGTACTCCGTTAATATCATGTTATTGATTTTCTGTCTATATATAAATGATTGGTGGTGAAGAATTTATTCTTTACTTAACACCCGTTTATATATTGATGGACGATCAATGGCACGGTATGGATTGACAATGTGGCACGCTAAGATGAAGATGATCAAGGCTTTGTTGAAAAGCAGGCCTTGTGGTTATGACGTAACTTCGCGAGCCTCACAAACCGGTAGAGTCTAAAACGGGCGAAGGGAACGCAGGGAGAGCAGCATGTTTCTTTCTAGCTAGAAGTGGTGGTTGGGTTTTATCATGGCCTGACATTTTACTTATGTGGATGATGGAATGAGGCGCGCCTCGGATAGGTCCTATAGGACCGGGAAACGTGTGCTTAGGAATTGCCAATCCTCTAAGCTGTATTTGAGGACCGGCCCTGCCATTTCCAAGGGTTAACTACGGGTAATCCTGGGACATTAGCTAGAGTGTCTCGAATCGGTAAGGAGCTCCGCTCTAGCCTTGACTCATGATGGAAATCCAAATCTCCAATACGCCCCATGCGGTTTTGATTGTATTACTAGTACGGAGGCATAATATATGGTACCTATGCTTCCTAGGATTGATATTATGATTGAAGTGTTTTATTAAAACATATACACACTAATAATAATATCGTTTTTACGTATTTATCATCTTTTAATCACCATAAGGTAAAACTCTATCCTCTGGTGTGCGTTGCATTGTGTGATGGGACCTGAGTCTTATGGTGGTTTCATTTTTCTAAAAAGCATTGCGTTATTTGACGATTTACTTTACTGTTATGCACAGCAATCCATTGGAGTAAACTCGTTCCGCGTTAGCGGCGTGGTCCTTGGATTTGCCTTATTAGTAGTTATGTTAGTTAAGAATTCTCACACCAGTCCCACGACTGACCCGTTGTTTGTTTCCACCTTTGCAAACTCGGGTGCCCTCTTTTCCACACGGGCAGTCGAGTAGTTTGTCTACAGGTTTATCTCTTGAGCAGGATACTGGATTGAAGCATAAAGCTATGTCCAGAATATAGAAAAGACTTCTGCTGTATTAGTTTTGTTCAGTTGCAATGTATTATAAATTAAATGTAAAATTTATCTTCCGCTGCATTTTTTTTTCGATGTACTCTGATATTCTGTACTCTGATGTAAACATTTTGTATTGTTTATAAAATTCTGCTGTTTTGTTCTGATGATTGTTGTATTCCCAAAGTTAAAGTATTCGGGATTTGAACGGTCTTGGTCGATTTTGCGATCGATCGGGTCGGGCAAAGCCCGGGTCTTTACATGCATCGATCCTTTCTTGGTGATGACTTGATATGCTCTCGAATGCGCTCGAATATATATCGTTAGACTCCTTCAAAAGTTTTCTAATTTCACCTTTATTTGCTCTTGCAACAATCTTTTTCTTTGCCATCTTGGATCCTTCAGGCCTAACATATTAATCATCATTATTGTTTGGGTCTTCTTATGATCAAAACAAAACTGTCCTGCGATTCTCTCAGACTTGAACTTTCTCCAAATCTAGGAGCTCTCTCATGACTACTACTAGATTGGATGTCTTGGACTGTTTTTTGAAGAGATGATTTCCATTTCACGTGATTAACTAGTAGGTCATACACATGCATGAACTGGTAAAAATGAGGTCCTTGTGTACCATGTGGTTTGTAGATTTGTTTGAATAACTTGTTTGGGACAAGTCTCTGCATTAAAAATATGAAACTCCTAATACAGCCCTATGACTTATAGTATAAAAATAAAAAGTAAAAAATTATTACCATATGAGTATCACTACCAAAACCGCTTGGGTTACTCTGCTTTAGCTTCAACATCTATGAATCAAAACATTGGGTTTGATGATTAATTTTACAATAACGATCTTTGATGGAAGCAAAACTTATATTCCGATCCATGTTCTTCCTATTGTATGCATTAGTGATTCGGCCCCCAAATGTTTCTCCACTTTGACCGGCACCACAAATAGGATCCAGCGAAAGTGAGCAGCAGATATAGCAAAGATCATAGTCTTCCATAACACATCAACTTATAGTAGTTAACATTCCTCCAATCGCTTGTCTAAGATCTTGTAAATCAAAAGACTCGAAGCTAATTCTTGTTGCATCGATATCAAAATCACCCATCATTTTAGTTTATAATTTTAGATTTACGGAAGAAGATTTGATGTTGTGGATTATAGAGGAGTGGTATATTTATAGAAGTGTTTGGAAAATAGCTGTTACAAATTTATGCCGTTGTAAATACAGTTGTTGGCCTCCAGGTGTCTATTCAACAGTCGCTACGAATATTAAAGCCGTTGGATTCCACTCGCATGTTCAACAAACGCCTGGAGTCCAACGTTTGTTGAACAACCGCTAACCTCTATGCGCTTGTTCAACAAGCGCCTCATATGAAGCATTTTTCAACAAGCGCTTTGGCAGTTTACACATTCCAGACCTCCCCCCCCCCCCACCTATTCCCCATTGAAATCCACACTATTAGAAGAATTCAACCTCTATTGGGCACGAAAACGAGTGTGGATTTCATATTTTCTGATTTCCAACTCTTTTTAGGAGTTGCCCTTATAAGGTGGACCAGAATGCATATGGGTGGTACTTCTATTAATGCTGTTAGCCAAATAATTAAATAAAATAAACAAGTTGTAACCATAGTTGTCGGCGATGATGAGAGAGATAGCCATTTTCATAAATCAAGTACAATTGTCTAATGAATAACCAAAAGACTATCGACATATACGAATTCAAAATGATATGGCACAAACTACAGTTGGTAAATTTTCCTGCATAGCATATACGACCAATGTTGAAAGATTACTAATGAATGATCGACCTTTAAATCAAGCTCTTGGATGTATGTAACGACCCAAGGATTTTCGGCCCTTAAAATCGACATAAATACATTTACCGTTACTCACGCCGACCCTCCAAACACCGAAAACACTGGATAGTTATTAGAAAGAAATTAGAGGGTGAGATAAGAAAGAAGGAAATATTAGAATAGAAGAAGAACAAACACAACACATAGTCACATCATAGCGGAACAAAATATAATACAGAAATAAATCATTGCTGAGCGCTTTGAAAAATACTTACAATATCAGAGTACATCACACACCTGGACAATGATTATAACCTGTCCTCATATACAATCACACAGCTGAATAAATACTAGATACAATACGTCTGAACAACTTCTGCTCGTCTCTAGACTTCGCAGCATCCGATAACCTGGACCTGTACACCTCGAGCTAACCCCAGCATTTACAAAACACCGGGTCAGTCTGGTGAACCAGAGTGAGAAAAACTCACACAGTATTAAGGTATCACACAACTTGATTTTTAAGTTCAAAAATCTTTCCAAAAGAAAAAGATAATCGTAAGACCAATCCACACATAAATACGGACGGTTTTTACCTTACGATAACCCAAAACGTTTTTGAAATCAATATCTTTTTCTAATATTATAATAGTGTCTAAATACAAGTAAATATCAATCTAGAGGAACGCTTGCATCTCACCCTCCACATGTATAGTATACAAAAAAAACCGCGGGCGCTTATTGAAAATCAGATTACGACTATGACAAGGTATGGGTCCACCTGCCGATAGTGTATCACTAGATGTGGATACACTGGATTCAACAAGAACGTCTTGCACTCCGGCACTCACATGACCGACCACTCATTTCGCTTGAGTGTATCGAATGTATATCACCAACGGTTGGGCTCAAACCACCATTTCCCGAAAGGGACAACATCGAAACAGATTAAAGAAGCAAAAGGAATTTCTCTAGATATGTGATTATACACCCTAATGGGAGCGACCCACATAGCCATGCTGCCTGCCCGATTTTTGTCATTTCCCGGTTAATGAGGCTTGAGGTTTAGTTTTCCTTTTGGAATATTTGGACACCATTCATTTTGAATGCCACATCGTCAAATCCACCAGATCTCACTAATTGACGTCCACAAAAATACTCTAGCAGTTAAGCTATGAGAACGGCCATTTCCCGCCAACAACTACAACACGTTTGAAGAAATCAATGTACGTGATCCCTTTGGAAATACTTCGTCAAACATCCGTCCATACAAGTCATCCAGGAACAGGATGAACCGAAGGTACTCTCCTACTACATCCTCACCCCATGGATCAGTAGCGAGAAGTCCTTGCAACCCAAGATTCCAACAACGATAGAACCACAGTTTATCTCTGGTTGCAATCCCAAAGGTTTTTAGTGGTTCTTCCATTTAATGAAGATCCACGGTCTTAAATGCTCTATCTCGATCATCTCTTGATATCTTCACGTATTTGTTGGTCGGAATAGTTTTCGAATATAAATTCGATCCCGGTCTTTCCGTACCAACAATCGTATTGGACAGATTTGATAGTCGGTGATTTAACTATCAAGATAAATAGTGATTCAATAATGAAAATCCAATGAGTTCACTGGTTCAGTATCCGGCATTACTTGGCCTTTTAATTAAAACACATGTACATTTAAAATTTATAAAATATTTCGATAATATAAATCTAAATTTTTCTCCTCCATATGAAAATTATCATCGATACGGTTCTAACGTTTCTTGTTTCACAGAAATCCGACTTATATCAGATTCTGTGTATTCGATTGAAATTCAAAACTCCATATTACGAACTGCAGCGCTATTTCGAGCTCGATTTATATTATATATAAATTATAGCGTTCAAACTTCATTTAAACAACGCATTCAATATTAAATTCCATTGATTTTCCAAATAAAATATTTAAAATAAATAAATTAAATATTTAACTACCAAAAATACGGGTCATTACCTTCTTCCCTCCTTAAAATATTTTCGTCCTCGAAATTGCTAAGGTATGAAAAATGCTACGATTCCCGTAAATTTCCAAATCCAGTTTATTTCAAATCAAAAACCAATTCAGTACCGTATATAAATATTTCCAAAAATATCGAAAATTTTCTAACACTTTAAATTCCTGGAAAATTTCGGTAGAGTCTCCCCTGTACGGAGTGACATCTGCGATATCGCAGGAACAAATAATATACAAACATCGACGTGCACGGTCGGAAAACAAAAATCAAAACCCAAAATTTTATATTTTCGCGTAGGCGTACCTTTCATGAGCGTTATTGAGCATATCTTCTCAACTTATATGCGATTTACTCAACCAATATCAATCCGCCTGACCCTCGGGCACCTGTACTTAACTCAATTCACATATCAGCAATAGATATATGGAATTATGAAATAATATTTCACTAATCAACAAGTTTAACTATACGAATTCCAAAATCAAACAGACGACATTACTTCATTATCAAATAAGGATTAAATCATAAATTTCAATCCATATGCAGTTTCATTCCAGTTCAATTATACTGGAAATTATTCTTTAGTTTATAATTCATTTAGCTCCATTAAATTGTTGATTATTCCGTTTAAGCAAACTATCGTCCAATAACAAGCAATTCACAATCAACAACCAATACACAACCAAATCAATTGAATTTACATTTCAATATTAATATTATATTTTGGTTTCACATATTTGACCATCAATCGATTAATATACGATTAATTTCTATTTGATTATTCATTAAATTTCCAAATTCCAGATCTGTTTTATTTAGTTTCGATATCATTCTTTATTTAATTACACTTAACAAAGTTAAGTTTCCAATTCAAATTTTCAATCCGATTTGAATTTCTTTGAAATCGATCAAACACACTTATACCTCAATAATTTGATAAAATTATCTTTTATTTTATTTTATACAAAAATATAATTTGGGTAAGATTATTTCATTTACCCTTTTTACAAAACAATATTGTATTCATTGACAGTTTAATGCTTCTCAACACTTGAACTGATCAACAACACAATACAATACCTTTGTACAAAAATTACAATTACGCTCTCATATATATATATATATATATATATATACACATTCAATCTCGATCTTGGGTATTATTAACCCTATCTCTATCGACTTACACCACATAGCCAAGGTTATTACTAACCAATAGCTCTGACACCACTGTAACTACCCAAGGACTTTCGGCCCTGAAAATCAACATAAATACATTTACCGTTACTCATGCCGACCTCAAAACACCGAAAAAACTGGATAGTTATTAGAAAGAAATTAGAGGGTGTGATAAGAAAGAAGGAAATATTAGAATAGAAGAAGAATAACAAACACAACATAGAGTCACATCGCAGCGAAACAAAATATAATACAGAAATAAATCTTTACTGAGAGCTTTGAAAAATACTTACAATATCAAAGTACATCATACACCTGGACAGTGATTATAACCCGTCCTCATTTACAATCACGCAGCAGAATAAATACTAGATACAACATGTCTGAACATCTTCTGCTCGTCTCTAGACTTCGCAGCATCCGGTAATCTGGACCTGTACACCCCGGGCTAACCCGAGCATTGACAAAACACCGGGTCAGTCTGGTGAACCAAAGTGAGAAAAATCGCACAGTATTAAGGTATCACACAACTTGATTTTAAGTTAAAAAATCTTTCCAAAAGAAAAAGATAATCGCAAGACTAATCCACACATAAATACGGACGGTTTTTACCTTACGATAACCCAAAACGTTTTTGAAATCAATATCTTTTTCTGGTATTATAATAGTGTCTAAATACAAGTAAATATCAATCTAGCGAAATGCTTGCATCTCACGCTCCACACATATAGTATACAAACAAAACCGCGGGCGCTTGTTGAAGATTGGATTCCGACTATGACAAGGTATGGGTCCACCTGCCGATAGTGTATCTCTAGAGGCGGATACACTGGGTTTAACAAGAATGTCTTACAACTCAGCCCTCACATGACCGACCACTCATTTTGCTTGAGTGTATCGAATGTATATCACCAACAGTTGGGCTCAAACCACCATTTCCCGAAAGGGACAACATCGAAACAGATTAAAGAAGCAAAAGGAATTTCTCTAGATAGGTGATTATACACCCTAATGGGAGCAACCCACATTGCCATGCTGCCTGCCCGATTTTTGTCATTTCCCGATCGATGAGGCTTGAGGTTTAGATTTCCTTTTGGAATATTTGGTCACCATTCACTTTGAATGACACATCGTCAAATCCGCCAGATCTCACTAATTGACGTCCACAAAAATACTCTAGCAATTAAGCTAAGAGAACGGCCATTCCCCGCTAACAACTATAGCACGTTTGAAGAAATCAATGTACGTGATACGTTTGGAAATACTCCGTCAGACATCCGTCCATACAAGTCATCCAGGAACATGATGAACCGAAGGTACTCTCCTACTGCATCTAATATAGGAATCACCCTATGGATTAGTAGTGAGAAGTCCTTGCAACCTGTATATTCCAACAACGACAGAACCACAGTTTATCTCTAGTTGCAATCCCAGAGGTTTTTAGCGGTTCTTCCGTTTAATGAAGATCCACGGTCTTAAATGCTTCATCTCGATCATCTCTTGATATATTCACGTATTTGTTGGTCAGAATGGTTTTCGAATATAAATTCGATCTTGTTCTTTCCGTACCAACAATCGTATTGTACAGATTTGATAGTCGGTGATTTAACTATCAAGATAAATAGTGATTCAATCATGACAATCCAATGAGTTCACTGGTTCAGTATCCAGCATTACTTGGCCTTTTAATTAAAACACATGTACATTCAAAATTTCTGAAATATTTCAATAATATAAATATAGTTTTTCTCTTCTTATTTAACATAAGATTTTCTCTTTAAACAGGTACATTTTCAATACTTAGTAAAATCCCTTATCATACCCAGTTCTCTATTCTCACTTTTAAAACATTAGTCACGTTATTATCTAATATTGGAAAATCATTTTAACTTATTTTTCATAAACGATGTTACGAAATATCTTTTTCCATTTCACGACAACACCCAGGGCTTATTCTTATTGAATAAGATTCACTTTACGTTTTCTTTCTAGCTCGGAAATATCGTTATATTTCCACGCCACCCAATCCCCTTTTATTTCCCTTTTCTTTGGATTCCCATTATATATCCATATATATATATATATTCCAATTTCCATAAAAAATGTTACGTTAATTTTCTCAAATGAAACAATAAATTTTACAAACCTCTTTTACCATTACAACTAATATCATCCTCAGATAATCCTGATGTCGTTCAAGTTGGGGTATTTTAATTACCTCTTAGACCTTGATCAACAATGTTCATATCTCAAGATGGATACGAGTTGTAATTCAAAAACCAATTTTCCATTCTAATATCAATATAAATTTCATTTAACCGAACTATTAAAAATACGGTTTACGAAACCCTTCTTACGCTTTGGAAATCTCTTTCTCGAATATGCCCCCCTTTCTTGATTCAATAGTTAAGTAACTTCTTTATAAAACATCACTTTTAAATCGACCTCTTTAACCAAGCTCATTTATAATTCAGATTTAGTTATCAAATCCTACGACCCACTTATTTCACCAACTTCACTTTTACCAATCTCCTTTAAAATCCATTAAATTCATTTCTCCCTTTGAAACTCTTATTCCAATCTCCCACCTTTACTTAATCACACCCTTAAATAATGTTAATTTAGAATTAAAAATATAACACCTCAAACCTCTTTTATATAACTCTGGTTCATTATAAATCCTTTTTATCTAAATTGCCCTTTTACTTAATTAAAATAATTAAGTTAAATTTATTTTACACTATCATATTTACTTAACACTTCCTTTTATAACTTTGTTATAAAAAATCAGGTTTAAAATAAAACCCATTCATAAACTTCTTTCACCTTTCAATTAGATCTCATTTCCATTTCGATTACTTTCTAAATGAATTTCAATTAAAAAGTATTCCCTAAATTATTAATTAAAATAATAATTTATTTCGATCATCAACTACTTCCATAGTTAATTTCTTTATTAACTAAAATGAATAGTAATTCCCTTTTTAAAAATCTTATTAAAATTAAAACAATATTCATTAAACCATTTTATTAGATTATCTCAAATAAAAAGTAATTTAATAATCAAATTCAGTTACAATGGTTGACTTAGTCAACTCAAGGCACGGTTAATCGATTCAAATTGTTTCTCACTTTAAATTAATTAATAATATAATTAATTTAAATAAATCCATTTAATTATTCTTAATAAAAAAATTATTCACGTTAACCGTTAGGTCAGTTTCCTATTCTCATACTTATAATTCTGATTAACATCAGAATTGATTTTATTAACTCAATTAATAAAATAAAAATAAATACTTATTTCCTTTTTAAAAACCTTTATTCAAATAATATAGTTAAAAATCTGTCTCCAGTTATAAAATAAATTTATAACTTTAGTTGTTAAGACCCGTAACTTCCCCGGTAAGGAAAGAGCGGATACTTCGAGAACAACACACAAAAGAACGCAGACGGAAGAACATTTCATTGTTTATTACAACAATTCCATCAGAATACAAGAATATATAGAGTATAAATCAATATTACACATTTGATAAATATCAGAGATTACAATACATTACATAGCAGCGGAAAATAATATAATACACAACTAGAAGTAATACGCGGATACAAAGCTTTCCGGGTATCGTTCCAGCTGTAAATCAAGATCCTGCGAATATAAATCTGCAAAACCAAAACTACTAGCTGCCCTGTCAAAATAAGGGCACCCAGAGTTTAGGTTAAAACAATAAACTCCAGGTCAGTCATGGGACTGGTGTGAGAACTAAAACAGTTATTAATCTTTATTTTTAAAGTTCGGTAAATCAAGGCACCACGCCGTATAACACGGAACGAGTTTCCTCCCAAGAATACCAGTGCATAAAACCAACAGCGCAATGCTAAATAAAGAAAAATGAAGCTATTATAAGACCCAGGTCCCATCACACAATGCAACACAAACCGGAGGATAGGGTTTTACCTTATAATAGCTAAAGCATGCTTGATACGTTAAAAACAAATCATTTGATACTATTATAAGTGCATAGTGTCAAAACAATTTCAATCATAAATATCAATCATAGACGGAATGGGTACCATATATCATGTCGCCATATTAGCTCTACGATCAAAACCGCAAAGTCACGTATTTGGAAATTGGATTTCCATCTACGAATCGAGGCCAGGGATCGTCCTCTACCGATTTGAGACAATCTAGCCTACCATGTCTCAGGCAAGTACTCAGTCAAGCCTTGGATCGTCAGGGCTGGTCCACTCGATGTGGATTAAACTTAAACCCTGGACAATACGTTTTCCCGCCTTATAGGACGCAAATGAGCCAACGAATGACTCCATCGGCTTCACATAGTCACCGATATATCTGAGGCGCCTCGCAACAGCAACAACCACATAATTCAAACTCATCAGGCCGTGTAAAACAACTGACGCCACTTCTAGCTAGAAAGAAATGCATGCCCTCCCTGATGTCCTCTCCCGTTTCTGGTTCACAACCGGGGTGTGAGGCTCGCGAATTCACGTTACACAAAGCTGTGCCACACAGGCTGTGCTTTGATCATCACCCACAAGACTTTGCTTTTCAACAGAAGCCTTGATCATATTGCCACTTAGGCATGCCACACAGGCAATTCACTCCATGCGTTTGACATCCATTAATATATAACCTCTGAGCTCGTACATCTCAGAGAAGGGCGTTAAGCAAGAGAATAAATTCTCCGCCGCCAAACAGATATATATTTAATAGAAATCAACCACACAGAATAAAATCCAATGTCAGACAAACAATCCATTTACAAGTCCGTTCTGGGTCTGAACGAAACCGGAGGCACCTTGTTCCTCGCATATCCATCGATCTCCAAGTACGTCTGGAAGATCACTAACTGATTCCCTCCTCTTGGGTGTACGGCCCAATCAAGATCATCAGTAATCACCCAAACGACGTGAAGACCTCCGGTCTTCGATCACCGTCTTCATCTTCGACACCACGTCGAATCAGTTATTCAGAATGGGATAAACCCGGTCTTTCTGAATAACTCGCGTATATAATAAACAAGTGTTACACAAACACAACATACGCCTCATTCCAATTCAGAATATTCCTTTGTTCAAATGTTCTTATACTTTGGGAAAGGTTCCCATTAATTTTATCAAAGATAAATTCTTTAAATTTATTCTTTAATCTCCTTTGAATATCAATTCAAAATAGTTGGGATTAGCGAACCACACCGAAGTAATCATTTATTTTAATTTCCCAATCCCAACTTATTCATCCCATGAAGTAAAACTGGTAGTACTTCATATCTAACACCACGGTGTTATCGGTAAATTCAATTGCCATTTCATGTTCAAATCTAATTAAAGATTTAACTATCGCCTAGAGTAAAACTGGTGATACTCCATTCTCGATCTTTTCAATCTAATTAAAGATTCATTAAAGCTCCACTTAGTTTTATTCTTTAACTGGGTTAAAGAATTAGTGTCATTTAAAACACGGTTCACGATAAACCCAAAATCACATTCCATTAATTATCGGGTTAAAGAACAAGTGTTATTTAAAACACTATTCACGATAAACCCAAAAATCAATACCAATTCAATTCCAATTAAATATTATTTAATTGGTACACTTCATTAAATCTAAATGAAAAGATTTAATCTTTTTCTCAACTGGGCTTAAGGACAGTGTTAACGAAGACACCATTCACAACAAACCCAAATCACATTTGATATTAAATACAAGGCCCTGAATAGAAAATATATCGGCTTATATTTAATATCAAATTCTACGACCAACAAATATCGTATTGGAAATAACGATATATATATATATATATATATCTCTTTCAAATTTCCATAACAACATATGTATCATCACGAAATCCAACATCGAAATATTTCGAAGACAATTTCGTTTCAAATCCATTCTAATTTAATTATTGGAAGTTCTGGTTATTTTCAAAACCATTTCAAATCCAATTTATTTATTTTAAAAATAAATAAATTATTATTCTAGTTCAAAACTAGTTCATTTCGATAAGAATCTATTTTTATCTCTTCAAATATGGAGTTTTTCATCCCAATTCTTCACAAATCATTTCTTATGATTTTTCACAAATTATTGATATTTTTAATAATTTTATCAAGGCACGTACAGTCGATTTCCATCAACGGCCATCGAACTGCTCTTACAACGACCTTTTTCAAATTTGATTTGGACATAATTCCAAATCCAGCAGTTAGATTGCAAATTTCTAATCTTCGTTAGAAAGCTCTTTTCGATACGAACCCAACGGTTCTGGTTTTAGGAGAATCTGACCGTCGGATCTCCCGCAATGTCCATTCGAAGTCAATGGTCGAAATTCACGAGCTGCGGCGACGCGGCGCGTTCTATTCAGGCCATTATATTATATATATAATATATATAATATATACTTCGTCGATTTCAATTTAAAATGTGCTTTATAAATCATTTTAAATTCATTTTCAAAATGGTTTCAAATTCATAATCAATTTCAAATCAAAATTGAATATTCCAATATAAATTCATTTTAAATTCATTTCAAATCGATTTCAATTCAATTTCAATTCAATTTCAATTTAATTCGAATTTCAATTCATTTCAATTTAATTCGAATTCAATTCTATTCAATTTCAATTTGAATTCAATTTCAACTTGAATTCAATTCTTTTCAATTTGATTTCAATTCGAATTCAATTCTAGTCAGTTTTAGTTCGAATTCATTTCGTTTCAAAATATCAGAATTTGAAATCACTTCATTTTCTGTATTCATTATAAAAATGAATAAAATCGATATATATATCGTTCACGTCAAAATGGCATCAACTTAATCAACACGGCTTCATATATTTCTTTTTTAAAATATTCTAGTTCAAATATTTCTTTTCAAATATTTCTATTCAAATACTTCCTTTTTCGAAACTGGAATGAGGCCCAATCAATTACCATATAATGTTAATTATATGGATTTTCTACAACACCTGTATAAAATAACAACAATAAATAATCAACCAACATCCAGAGTGCACCACACAACTGTATAAGCATTAAATATAAATAATTAACGCTTACACAGTCTGTCAATCCATCGATTGACATACAACTAAACAATCGGGATTAGTGTACATCAAATCTCATCCCAATACCCGTGTGGGGTTTCAAACAATCAAACACAGATATTATTTGTGCAGTTGGGCGATGTGTAAAATTTATCGTCCCAATCAACATCAATCAAATCAGTGTATATAAACAAATCTCCGATTTGTTTGTAAATATTTATTTTATATACACGTTAAAAATTCTATTTTTAACTATAAAATATTTTCCACTATAAAGTATTTTATTTCATTTCACATCTCATCACACAATACTCTACACATCAAAATCAAACAAACAAGCATACAAGCCTTCCATGGTCTGTGGACGACGGGTGTCGGGTGCTACTAAATACCGTCTGCATCCTAGTATATATTTTAACTAGAAAACAAAATTAAAAGGTGAGAAGTTCTCACCTTGGGGTTCCACTTTGTCATTCTTTACATGTTTCTCAGATTCATTTCTTTGATTCCAACGCAATCTGTTTCACACGATTTTTATACTAAAAATCATATTTCTATATCACTACTACTTAAACAAAGATTATATTTTTATACAGTTCTTTTAAAAACAAAGATTATATTTTTATACAGTCCTTTTCAAAACAAAGATTATATTTTTATACAGTTCTTTTCAAAACAAAGATTATATTTTTATACAGTTCTTTTCAAAACAAAGATTATATTTTTATACAGTTCTTTTCAAAAAAAGATTATAGTTTTATACAGTTCTTTTCAAAACAAAAATTATAGTTTTATACAGTTCTTTTCAAAACAAAAATTATATTTTTATACAGTTCTTTTCAAAAAAAAAGAAGAAGAAAAATCACAATGTTATTTTTATCAATACAAGGTATATTTTTAATATAAACTAATTTTTAAATAATGTGTTTATTTCCTAATTAACACTTAATTAAATTTTAAAATCAAATAAGTTACCTTTTCACTGTCTAACCATACATTTCGTCGATTTCCAGTGGTTCCAAACTAGGTTTGGAGTTTCCTCCAAATCTGATGCACTTGATGCCGATCGGAGTCTATCATGTTGCTTGCCTCCGAGAGCTCTCGCAGTGGACGGTGGCGCGGTGAACTCGCTCGCCCCAGGCGGCGCAAAATCGAGCTCGAAGGAGAGCTCTTGGATCTTCGATTCCAACTCCAATACACAGCGATAAAACCCCCAATTGGTATATATTTGAAGAGGGCAGAAAGCTCTCTGATTTTGCTTCAAAAATCTTTGGATTTCATTTCGTGGATTAGGGGAAAAGTGGATTCAAAAATTTGAACCAAAACCGCCGTATATCGGTTTGAACGAGCGACGTGTTTTATTTTTCTGTGCAGCGAATCATAAATTAGGGTTTCTTATTTAATATATATATATACATATATATTTTTATTTGTTTAATTCCGAAAAATGCTCGTATATTAATACGAACCACAAATCAGACCCGATGATTGTCGCCCCAGCTAATTACCCCCATTCCGAACACAATGGGATATGTATCGTGAGCCAGTTCGGCTGTTACGATAAGTTTTCATCAAAATTAAAATATAAATATATATATTTTTAATTTAAATGCACATTTCTATTTATCGGGGCCACATACTGACTCTAAAAATTCCCGAAAAAATATTTCTAGCTTCGTATTGGCGATACGGTCCTAATAAAACTAATTTCGTCAAATTCTAAGACCGTTTGAAAAATGGCCATTTTCCAGTCGATCAAAATCAACTAAAACTGGCCAGACGCATTTTCCTTTGCCACGCTCACGCATTGATTCGAAAAATTATGAAAGTTGGAATCTAGCAATAACCTGACATCACGGATCCAACAAAAGTGGTTTCATCGAAATCCGAGGTCGTTTGCAAAATTTCCATTTTTAAGGGCCTAAATTTCATAGCGACTATTCTGAAATTTCAACTGGAACTAACTTTTTATCCCCGCTATGAAATTTCAATTTTTCGGATTCGTTGGAAAGATATTCATGATTAGATTCAAATATTTTTGGTTTCACTAAAATCAGTTTATTTTGCACCCGGTACATTCATTTGAATTTTGAAATCAAATTAACGAACTACCGCACCATTTCCAATTCCTTTAATAATTTAAAATAATTATTTATATTCTAACGATGATCTATACAAATATATACGTTTGAATTATATTTAAAATAAATTTTTCGTCGCTATTATTTAAAATAATCCATTTTAAATATCCAATATTCATTTTGTCAAAATAAAATTTTTAAATTGGCTCAGATTTCTGGGTTATTACATCAGTTCTATCGATTCAGCTGACGGTAAATCAATATTAAAAAAAAAGATTGGTTTTATAGGCCCTAAGTTGCCAAATACTCAACCAATACCGCCCATTGGTTGAAACTAAACAGATGTGGAATTTTCAGTCATCAACCAAATCAATCACCCCATCAGATCAGTTCATATATGATAATATGAAAATAAATAATATATTTGAGGAATCCGGTTGGATCCCTCCAACCTGTCCTTCCCTGTAAATGGGTTATCTCAAATCAGATCATTAAATCACATTTAACTGATAAATAAATAACAACACTTTAACATCAACTAATAACCAAAACAACTCAACCAGTTCAAACAATTCAAATCATTAAACACGTTTATTTTATAAACGTGACCAACAAGGTAAGTTACCTTTATTGGAACCAATCATTAGAGTAACGGTTTGGTATTTCACTAAAATTAAAAAACGGTTTAACTTCATTGGTTAAATCAACAAATGGATAAATAATTTGCAAACGGTCAACCATCAGCAAATAGAGCACACAAAATAAAAACCCAATTTATATAAAATATAAATGGGAAAAATACTGAGTGAGTTTAACTCACCTTGTAATGTCCCGGTTTTTATACAACTTTATTAATAATAAATATTGATTTTAATGTGATGATTAAAATAAAAAAAACATGTTTACTTAATGAACTAAAATAAGCAAATCATATGTGTAAAATATAAGTATGTATATTTAGTTATGTTTTAACTAGAAAACATAATATAAATATGAAACATAAACATAAATCATATTGAAAATATATAAGTGTATGTATACACTAATAATATGTATCTTTAGTTAAGTTTTAATTTGAAATCATAACATAAGTGTGCACCATTTAAAAAAAAAGATCATAAACTGAATAAATATTGAAATTATGGCAAATAGAAACCTTCACATATAAATGATAACAAGATGTACATATAAAATAGGATATTCGTTTGCTTAAGAATATAGTAATAATGCCTAAAAAATAGGGACAACAAAGGGGATTGATATAAGAAACATTCAGCAAACATAAGTATGGTAAAATAGACAATGTATTACAATGAACACAACACGTTCGATAGAATGCCACAAACAAAAGAAAACAAAGAAGGGTATTGCCATAAAGTCAATACATTTAAGGTGATTCATCATATGAATAGTATAGCTAAATATAGGAGGAAGCCACTCCCTGAAAACCAGCAATGCAACTTGAAAATATAAAACCATTATAAGTAAAAATATCAAATACTAAAACCTATTTTTATAATGCGAACCAAATCTGGAATGAATGATCCATGCGCAAGCATTTAATAGAGTTATAGCTGGAATGAGTAGAGCTTCTCGAAGAGGAGGCGAGGACAAGGATATGAGTAAATATCTGGTTTAAAATACTTAAAACAAATCAAAATAGGAACATAAAATCTGGAAAAAACACTGTGTGGTATTATCTTAAATCAATAGGGTAATGGAAGTCTGTAAAACAATACTGTAGCACATACACCTTTATGATGTAGAATAGGCTAATAGTTTAATATTAGAACTTGCTATAAATACCACCACAAGCATTCATATCTCCTCACACAAAAACCATTCAAACTTGAGAGAGAGCAACAAAGCAGCAGGGGATAATTAGAATAGCAGGGGAAAAACTTAAAACAGAGCAGAAAGCAGACTTGGTGAGTAAACTCACTTCTACTTTAATTTCTAAGTTTTCTAAAGATATATTGAAGTAGGAAATTGATCTGTATATGGGTCTAAAGATCATTCTAATTATATAAACATTGAACTAATGATTCACAAAGCTCAAACATTTGTAGCTAAACAAATGTACTGCTCTGTATATCCTAAAAGTGAAAACCAATCACCACTATGACATTGTAGAATCTATCACTTGAAATCAAACAAGTTTTTAGACTTGATTTATATACAAACATGGTTCATTTAGGTCCTTAGTTTATAGTAAAAATAGTTTTAGGATTTATATAATTGTATGGTCGGATATAAACAATGTTTTCTGGCATCAAACAAAATATACAGAGTTTTCAAGTTGCGTAGATTCAAGTTTTGGTTATATAAACGTGATCATAGCGCGAAATGATAATTTTTAAGAGTCATTTCGTGATTTTTAAGTTTGAGATTGCGGAGATAAAGAGAGATGAACCTAAATCGTTCATAGGGCTAATTCCAGTGGTGCGCACCACCGAGTTCAATGCGAAGGGGTCTGGAGGAGCATGTCGAGTCGGGGAGTGTGGGAAAAATACAAACAAAATTTTCTATTGAAGGATTCAAGTGAATGAAGAAATTTTAGGGTTTTAGTTTGTTTTTGGGTAAAAGGTTTTGGGATCGATCGTGTGGGGTCTCGGGTTGATCGAGTGAAAATAAAACCGGTAGGGAGGAGTGTATGGTTGAGGAGCTCACTTCGGCGGTGGTGGTAGGTCGAACGACGATCGGGGTAGGTCTGGCGAGGTTGTTTCTTGGATCGAGATTTTTGAGAGGAGTGAATCCGAAGGGTGAAAACACTGTAGCCTTGAAGTTGGTCGGATCTGGTGACGGTGTCGAATTCCCGAGGTGAAGTGGAGTTGGTGTCGATGAAGTTTGAGATGATATGGCTGGTGAATCGATGGTGCATGTGCACCAATGCACACCGTGCATTTTAATGGTGGAAGAAGAAAACTAGAAGAAGGAAGAAATGGTGATTTGGCAAAAGGAATAGAAGTAACCGGGCAACGAAATCTCATGTGATCAGTGGGGTAGCATCGGGTTTTGGAGGAGAAACCATGATTTAGCAAATCAGAAAAGGAGAGGTGATCGGGCTGGTGATCTCGTGTGATCTGTCGAGTGTGGCATGTGATTTTGAGAAGAAATCACGATCTGGCAAAGGTGAAGAAAGGAAAAGGGGATTTGGGCATAAGTGTTGTTTGGGCCGATATTTTTAATTAAAAACAAGTTCAATAAAAATGAAAAAAAAAACTAAATAAAAGAAGAAAAATAGAAATAAATAAATAAAGAGAGATTTTTCTTGGGCTTTGAAGGAAGTAAGAAGATGGTTAGCACCACCATTTTAAGAAAATAGAAGAGATGCAAAAAGGATAGTAAAGTGGGCCGATGTTGGGCTTAAATAAAAAATAAAAGAAATTATAACGAAAAGAAAAGTTGGGCCGAAGCTTTTGTCCTTTAAGAAATTTTAAAACAAAATTAGAAAAGAAGGAATTGGATGAAAAGAGTACGGGCCAGAAGTGAGGGGCAAGGAAGAGGCGAGCTTTAGGACTTCAGCAAAAATAGAATAGAAGAAGAAATTTAAGAGGAGTAAGAAAAGTAAATTTTGAAAAAAAAATATATATATAAAATAAAGAAAGAAGATGGGCCCAAGGGGGAATGGCCTGATTGGCTGAAGTGAAGACATTTGAAGTAAAGAAATGGAAAGGTTAAGGGTTGGTAAAAGTATAAAATAAGGAAGAAACTATATAGAAAACAAAAGAAAGAAATTATATAGAATAGGAAGTTAAAACAAATGTAAAAAGAATCAAGGAGAAGTAAGAAGGAGATTGAAATAATTTAAATAAATAAGTATACATATAAATTATAAAGATATAAATAAGATAATTAGTGATGACTCGACTATGGATTCATACAGAAGAAGAACTCGGTTTGTTGAAATAAATTATAACAGTTTAACAACAAAATAATTGTCGAAATTAACGAAGTAACATTATTATATAAAATGGTAGTGTGACGGCCCGCCCCGCACCAGCCTGCATTTCCTCCGAAAGTGCGCTGTACACATGCCCGAATAGCACGGGACGGTCGTCAGGAGAAAGGAAAGAAGGGAACGAACTGATCAAGAACCTGTAGAATGTCTCACAGTGCATGGAGTAAAATATAATAATAATAATAACATACTTGACATAAAACAGGTTAGACAGTGCATAAGCTGATAACTAAAATCAACATCAATATCAGAGCAGCGGAAATCCAAATACGGCTTATTACAATTTTCCAAATTTACTGTCTCTAAACAAAAGAAAGCTAAAGTAGAAGATACACCAATAATGCCCAAGCAATGATCTTCAACAACACAGGGAGAATACTATATATATATATTACGTGGAAGCCTCCTGCTCGTCTCCGGATCATCTACCCGTGTATCACCAGCTAACCTGTCTCTAGTCTACTCGTGTGAGCACCCAGAGTAATAAGAGGAGACATAAAAATCTGGGTCAGACATAAAGCCCTGGTATGAGCGATAAGCATCTAAATAGAACAATAACAGGTATACTAAACCATACCTGAACCTGGTCCTGCAACCAAAGAGTTAGTACCACATACCGTACAATACTCTAAGGTGCCATAATAAATAGTGTAAAGAATACGGGGGTGGGGTGTCAATATCATAATGATAGCAAACAAATCAACCATAGCAACCATCCTCACATCTCTCACTCAGTGCGTAAAGCATACGATGTCCACCACTGTCAATCACTAGACCCATTGAAGTAGTGACGGAGTTCAACTTGTACAACTACTGCTACTACCAAGCTTACACATGGAGTCATGACCAAATCTTTACAAATTACCCCACTTCATTGGTTTATAGCCCTTTAATCGTACCTAGGCCACTGCAGCCCTGAATCCGTTCACATACTTCCCATACATAGTGATCCAAATTCATAAACATCGACTGCCCCTTGGCACACGTCCCGCAGCAAAGCCCAATCATGAAATGAACTCATCGGTTCTCAACTGGATCCTGAGCTCTAACTTCCCATATTGGACTACCTTTGCATCTCGGGTTATTGGTCAATATTGGATCGGGTCGGTTTCCCCTCCTAGCCATCGGTTCGGGTCGGGTGTCCATTCTGAGTCGGGTCGGTGTGTTGTCCTCCCCTGTAGCGGATCGGTTCGGGTTTCCAGCATTGTATCAGTTCGGGTCGGGTGTCCTCCTCCGGGTCGGGTCAGGTGCCATCTCCCTTCTAGTTCGTGCTTCCGCTCCGATCCGCTCCCTCGTTCTTCGTGTGCTCCGATCCGATCCCTCCTTCTTCATCCGATCCGATCCCAGTTCAATTAGCGTGGCCTTCCTTCTTGCCAGTTCTCCCAAGTGTTAAGTTCCGATCTGAGCCCTTCGTCCCTAAGTCAATCTGATCCCCAGCTTAACCAACATGGCCTTCCTTTTTGCCAAGCCTCTTTTGTGCCAGACTCCAGTTCGGGTCGGGTTCCTTGCCCAGGTCGCCAATCCGATCCGAGCCCATATCCGATCCGATCCGAAACCCTGCACAACTTTCTGCAACTTTTTCCAGCAACTTGTTTACGCCATTTGACGACGTTTTCGACAAATCTATATATACTAATCAATCACAAATCATGTCAAACAGTAATAGCAACATAGCAAACTAACCACAAACACCAAAACAATAAATTTACATGTCAAAATGGATCAAATATACCCAGAACCCCTTATTTTCCCTTAAGCATGTTTAAGTAAAACTAACCATAGGGTTAGCAGAACTTAACCAAATTAAACCAAATTTCTACCAGAGGCATAAAATATTATTTTCAAATTTATAGATATTTATCCAGAATTTATCAGTGTATAAATTCGCTAATCTTCACTAATTACTCTTAATTAATTGTAATTAGTGTCAAAACGATGCTAATCATTCACCTTGGCCACAAACGAATTTCTCAGAACTGAAACCTTGCTGATGTGGGCGAATACTGATGTCTAACAGCAGCTCTAGCCTTGCTTTCGTGTTTCCTCTCCTTAATTTGATGTAGATTAAGCCAAAACATGATTAGAAAGTGATTAGAAGGTGATTTGGGTGTTGGAGGCCATTGCTAGGGTTGCAAGAAAGAAAGTGGCGGTTGGGAAATGAGGATAAGATCGTTCTCTAACTGATTTCAGCCTCCTCCTTACCCTAATCCAGAAATCCCCCATTGGGCCTAGTTGTTAATCACCCGGTTAAGCCCAATTAAGCTATTTTTCACCATCTGAAACTTGTTTCAGCTGTATCTCCCAAACAGTGAGCCGTTTTGCTAATGTGACCACTCTAAGGAATTGTAAACCATCATCCGGAGCCAATGGAAGTGGTTTCAGGTCAAAATTCCTTATCAGTCAAAAGTTATGTTCAAAACAGTACCAACTAGGGGTAAAATGGTCATTTAAAAATCGGGAAAAATTATGAACATGGGAAATGACCCCAATAGTCGTCTCCTAAAGTTACATGTCCATATGACTTCATATGTGAAAGAAATAAATATTCTACGGTCCTATGATGCGTAGAATACGGGTCTTTACACTCTCCCCCCCCCCCCCCCTTAAGAAATTTCATCCCCGAAATTCTTTAACCTAAAACATACAAAAGATCCTGCATGCCTAACAGCCACATACAACAATCAAACATGCAAAACAAGCAAACAAGCCTATCCTAGCATGCGGAAAACTAAATCGAATTTAAAATCTTACCAGGCAAAGATTTCTAGGTATGTCTTCCTAATGTTCTCCTCTGTCTCCCAAGTGCAATCATTCTTGTCCTCGCTCCACTGAACCTTGACTAGCTTCACCGCCTTCCTTCGAAGTTGCTTCATGTCGTGCTCGACAATACGGGCCGGCTTGCGGTTCCCAACCGCCTCGAGTTCTACTTCGAAGTCCTCTAACCGATCAGGTGAAATAGTCATATCTGAGTCGTGAACGAACTTCCTTAGTTGGGAAACATGAAATACGCTGTGAACTCCTGCCATCTTCTCTTGTAAGCCAATTCTATATGCCAAATTCCCGACTGGTTCAAGAACAGGGGATGGGCCAACAAATCTTGGTGCTAACTTGCCTCTCCTTCCAAATCGTATCACGCTTTTCAACGGAGAAATCTTGACAAACACCATGTCACCAACGAAGAATTTTAAGTCTCTTCTCCTCTTATCAGCATAACTCTTCTGCCTATCTTGGCCAGCCGTCATTCGTTGTTGAATGACCTTGATCTTATCTGAAGTTTCCCTCACCACATCTGGTCCAAGCATAAACTTCTCGTCGGTCTCTATCCAACATGATGGTGAGTTGCACGGTCTTCCGTACAAAGCTTCAAACGGAGCCATACCGATACTGGATTGGTAGCTATTATTATATACAAAATCTACTGGATGCAAATGGTCATCCCATGATCCACCAAAATCCAATATACATGCTCTCAAGAGATCTTCCAAAATACGATTCACCCTCTCCGTCTGACCGTCGGTCTGAGGATGATATGTGGTACTGAGATGTAACTCTGACCCTAGAGCCTCTTGTAAGCTCTTCCAAAACCTACTAGTGAACAACGGGTCTCGGTCACTCACAATGCTTTTAGGTACTCCATGAAATCTCACTACCCGCTTCATATACAATTCTGCCAACTTGGCTGCTATTCTGGTCGATTTGACTGGTATAAATCTTGCACTTTTAGTCAATCGGTCCACAATCATCCAAATGCTATCATCTCCCGATCTAGTCCTTGGTAAACCATCGATGAAATCCATCGAGACTTGCTCCCATTTCCATTCGGGAATTTCTAATGGCTGTAACAACCCACTAGGCTTCTTTTGCTTGGCTTTAACTAGCTGGCAATTCATGCATTTGGATATAAACCTCCCAATGTCTCTTTTCATCCCTTCCCAGTAGTAGGTCTGCTTCATGTCTCGATACATCTTATTATCACCGGGGTGTATAGTCAGTTTTGAGTGATGACACTCTCTAAGCACTTCATCCCTCAATCCATTGACATTGGATACAACAAGCTTTCCATTCTTTCTAAGCCATCCTTCTCGATCAAGCCCATGCTTGTTCATCTCCTTATCGATACCCATCTCTAACTTGGAGATGATTTCCAATAGGTTAGGATCGTCCCTCTGACTAGAGCCGATCCGCTCAATCAAAGTGGGTCTGACCGTCAAACTTGCTAACATTTCTGGGTTCAATTCGCATTTTGGTCTGAAATCATACCCAGCGATGTACTCCAGCTGCTTCCATTCTAGAAACATAGCCCCTAAGCTGGCATATCTCCTACTCAATGCATCAGCCACCGCATAGCCCTTTCCCGGTGTATATGCGAAGTCAAAATCATAGGAAGCCAAGAATTCTAACCACCTTTGTTGCCGGAGATTTAAATCCTTTTGGGAGAAGAGATACTTCAACGACTTATGATCTGTAAACAACTCAAATCTTTCTCCCAAGAGATAATGTCTCTACATCTTTAATGCGTACACAATCGCTGTCAATTCCAAATCATGGGTTGGGTATTTTCTCTCGTGCGGTTTCAATTGCCAACTTGCATAAGCTGCAACCCTACCGCCTTGCTTCAATACAGCACCCAGTCTGGTACCACAGGCATCCGTGTATATCGTCATCTCTTCATTCCCCTTAGGAATGACTAACACTGATGTGCATGTCAACTTGTCCTTTAGACTCTTGAATGCATTCTCACACCTTTCATCCCAGAAAAAAGCTTGATTCTTCTTGGTCAACTGGGTCAATGGTGTTGCTATCTTGGAGAAACCTTGGATAAACTTATGATAATATCCAGCTAACCCCAAGAAACTTCTTACATCTGTTGCATTCTTGGACGTAGGCCAATCCTGTACCGTAGCCACCTTCGCCGGGTCCACGGCAATACCATTCTCGGAAACAACATGGCCCAAGAACCTCACTTCCCTCCTCCAGAAGTGACACTTAGAAAACTTTGCTTTCAATTGGTGTTTTCTCAACACCTCCTTCACTATTCTTAAATGTTCCTTGTGTTCTTCCTCTGTCCTCGAGTAGACCAAAATATAATCAATGAACACAAGGACAAACTTATTCAACTGATCTCTGAATACCCTATTC
Organism: Allium sativum; assembly: GCA_030737875.1. Taxonomy (NCBI): domain Eukaryota; kingdom Viridiplantae; phylum Streptophyta; class Magnoliopsida; order Asparagales; family Amaryllidaceae; genus Allium; species Allium sativum. Next base: position 587,848,777 of record CM060909.1, read on the forward strand.
ATAAGATCCACAAAATATGCTGGGGCGTTGGTCAGCCCGAATGGCATGACCAACCACTCATAAAATCCAGACGGCGTTCAAAATGCCGTTTTAGCTATACTCTCAGCTTCCACTCTAAGCTGATGAAAACCTATCGTGAGATCCAACTGAGAAAATACTCTCTCGCCACTCAACTGATCGAACAAATCATCTATCCGCGGTAGAGGATACTTGTTCTTCCTCATCACTTTATTCAACTCGCGGTAGTCTACACACAAACGAAGGGAACCATCCGCCTTGGTAGCAAACACAACTGGTGCTCCCCATTCAGAAACACTCCTTCTGATAAATCCCTTCTTCAAAAGATCGCTAACTTGCACCTCGAGCTCTCGCTGCTCCCTTGGTGCCATACGACGAAGTGGCATCACTATAGGTCTGGCATCTTTTACCAAATCAATACGGAACTCAATCTCTCGGTGTGGTGGAAGCCCGGTCACTTCTTCGAAAACATCCGGATACTGGCCAACCACGGGCAAACCTGACAACTCACTATGCGTAATGTCGAGGGAGTTTAGAAAACTAGCCAATACCCCCTCACTGGGTAGACCACCAAACACTATCCTCCGCCCACCATTCGCTCTAGCTGTCACCAAAAAGCCCTCATAGTCTACCACCACCCCGTATCTTTGGGGCCAATCTACTCCCAAAATAATGCTAAACCCAGTAAAGCCCAAAACAAAGCAATCACAAACAAACATGCATCCGTGACTCGATAAGACCACATTACGACAAATCATGCTAAGGCTAGTCGAACCACCAATCGGGTTCGTCACTACTAAAGGTCTATCGACAATCTCGGGCTCCAATCCCAACCTATCTACCAGGGCACTAGATATGAAAGAGTTGGAAGCTCCGGTATCAAACAAAACTCTAACAGGAACATCATAAACAGAAAGCATACCTTGAATGACGGCATTCTTTCCCTTCTCCGCCGCTGTTGGGGCATTCGACGAAGAAGGAATAGCATTAAGGGCGTAGGCTTTCACCATTTGCTTTTCTTTAGGGGGTTCCGGACACTTGTCCTTGTGATGTCCCATTTGGCCACAGTTGAAGCACTTCCAATCCGCTGGCTTGGCCCGACAATTACTAGCATAATGGCCCTTCTTACCACAGCTGAAGCACTCAACATCTTGCTTATTCTTTTTCTTCTGGCCATCCTTAGTCTGATTCTGCTTTCTCTTATTCTGGGAACCACCCTTGCCTCCACCACTTGCTTGTGGCTTTGGCTCATCTGCGGATGCAACCTCAGTCTTCGGCTTAGGGTAGAGACTTTCTGATCTTAATGCTTTCCCCACAATCGATTCAAACGTCTCATCGATGTGGTTAATAAGCCTTTCCCATTGTTGGCCCCTCTACCAGTACCTCTAACATATCGGCTCATTGTCAATCTAAAAAAGGAAACGATTAACGACCCCATAGCGGTGCTAGTGCAGTACGACTTCATTCTTATACTACTAATAGTGTATATATATAGCTTTTGAAAACCAAAATAATCACAAATACGCTCTCTCATATACATATATTATCTCTCCCTGATAACTTCCCTAGGTTAACTATGCAACCTAGAGCTCTGATACCAAGTGTGACGGCCCGCCCCGCACCAGCCTGCATTTCCTCCGAAAGTGCGCTGTACACATGCCCGACTAGCACGAGATGGTCGTCAGGAGAAAGGAAAGAAGGGAACGAACTGATCAAGAACTTGTAGAATGTCTCACAGCGCATGGAGTAAAATATAATAATAACATACTTGACATAAAACAGGTGAGACAGTGCATAAGCTGATAATTAAAATCAACATCAACATCAGAGCAGCGGAAATCCAAATACAGCTTATTACAACTTTCCAAATTTACTGTCTCTAAACAAAAGAAAGCTAAAGTAGAAGATACACCACTAATGCCCAAGTAGTGATCTTCAACAACAAAGGGAGAATACTATATATATATATATATATATATATATATATTACGTGGAAGCCTCATGCTCGTCTCCGGATCATCTACCCGTGTATCACCAGCTAACTTGTCTCTAGTCTGCTCATGTGAGCCCCCGGAGTAATAAGAGGAGACATAAAACTCTGGGTCAAACACAAAGCCTGGTATGAGCGATAAGCATCTAAACAGAACAATAACAGGTATACTAAACCATACCTGAACCTGGTCCTGCAACCAAAGAGTTAGTACCACATACCGTACAGTACTCTAAGGTGCCATAATAAATAGTGTAAAGAATACGGGGGTGGGGTGTCAATGTCATAATGATAGCAAACAAATCAACCATAGCAACCATCCTCACATCTCTCACTCAGTGCGTAAAGCATACGATGTCCACCACTGTCAATCACTAGACCCATCGAAGTAGTGACGAAGTTCAACTTGTACAACTACTGCTACTACCAAGCTTACCACATGGAGTCATGAGCAAATCTTTACAAATGACCCCACTTCATTGGTTTATAGCCCTTTAGTCGTACCTAGGCCACTGCAGCCCTGAATCTGTTCACATACTTCCCATACATAGTGATCCAAAGTCATAAACATCGACTACCCCTTGGCACACGTTCCGCAGCAAAGCCCAATCATGAAGTGAACTCATCGGTTCCCAACTGGATCCTGAGCTCTAACTTCCCATATTGGACTACCTTTGCATATCGGGTTATTGGTCAATACTGGGTCGGGTTCCCCTCCTAGCCATCGGTTCGGGTCGGGTGTCCATTCTGAGTCGGGTCGGTGTGTTGTCCTCCCCTGTGGCGGTTCGGTTCGGGTTTCCAGCATTGTATCGGTTTGGGTCGGGTGTCCTCCTCCGGGTCGGGTCGGGTGCTATCTCCCTTCCAGTCCGTGCTTCCTCTCCGATCCGCTCCCTCGTTCTTTTCGTGCTCCGATCCGATCCCTCCTTCTTCATCCGATCCGATCCCAGTTCAATTAGCTTGGCCTTCCTTCTTGCCAGTTCTCCCAAGTGTCAAGTTCCGATCCGAGCCCTTCGTCGCTAAGTCGATCCGATCCCCAGCTTAACCAACATGGCCTTCCTTTTTGCCAAGCCTCTTTTGTGCCAGACTCCAGTTCGGGTCGGGTTCCTTGCCCAGGTCTCCAATCCGATCCGAGCCCATATCCGATCCGATCCGATCCGAAACCCTGGACAACTTTTTCCAGCAACTTGTTTACGCCATTCGACAACGTTTTCGATAAATATAACTATACTAATCAATCACAAATCATGTCAAACAGTCATAACAACATAGCAAACTAACCACAAACACCAAAACAAGAAATTTACATGTCAAAATGGATCAAATATACCCAAAACCCCTTATTTTCCCTTAAGCATGTTTAAGTAAAACTAATCATAGGGTTAACAGAACTTAACCAAATTAAACCCAATTTCTACCAGAGGCATAAAATATTATTTTCGAATTTGTAGATATTTTTCCAGAATTTATCAGTGTATAAATTCGCTAATCTTCACTAATTACCCTTAATTAACTGTAATTAGTGTCAAAACGATGCTAATCACTCACCTTGGCCACAAACGAAATTCTCAGAACTGAAACCTTGTTGATTTGGGCGAATACTGATGTCTAACAGCAGCTCTAGCCTTGCTTTCGTGTTTCCTCTCCTTAATTTGATGTAGATTAAGCCAAAACTTGATTAGAAAGTGATTAGAAGGTGATTTGGGTGTTGGAGGCAATTGCTAGGGTTGCAAGAAAGAAAGTGGCGGCTGGGAAACGAGGATAAGATCGTTTTCTAACTGATTTCAGCCTCCTCCTTACCCTAATCCCGAAATTCCCCATTGGACCTAGCTGTTAATTACCTGGTTAAGCCCAATTAAGCTGTTTTTCATCCTCTGAAACTTGTTTCAGCCATATCTCCCAAACGTTGAGTCCGTTTGGCTAATGTAACCACTCTACGGAATTGTAAACCATCACTCGGAGCCAATGGAAGTGGTTTCAGGTCAAAATTCCTTTACAGTCAAAAGTTATGGTCAAAACAGTACCAACTAGGGGTAAAATGGTCATTTAAAAATCGTGAAAAATCGTGAACATGGGAAATGACCCCAATAATCATCTCCTAAAGTTACATGTCCATACAACTTCATATGTGAAAGAAATAAATATTCTACGGTCCTATGATGCGTAGAATACGGGTCGTTACAGGTCGTGTGCGAAGCACGTGCTTTAGTTGTTCATCTATAAAAGACATTACGCTGATCATTTTGAAGAGTCCGGAAATTTTATTCCACTTCGATCCGATTTATACGACGCGTGTCAGAGACCGTTGAAGATTATTGAAGACAAAGACATGCAAGGGCTATTTTTATAGTGCCTTCGGTTTGTCCAGTCCCAGGACAACTTGTATCGATGGATGTCTGACAGAGTATTTCCCAATTATTTCAATACTTTTATTCAGTTTTATCTTCGAATTGATTCAGTTTTATCTTCAAATTGAATTATTTCAATAATTGTATCGACGGATGTCAGAGACCGTTTTGATTCAGTTTTATCTTCGAATTGAATTATTTCAGATTACCGTATTACAATAATTATATATATCAAAAATTAAATCCTATATCGATTATTGGTCGATAACTCAATATAAAAATTCTTTTATATTATCAATTCAATATTTAAATAAATAATAAATATTTGAAATTAATCGATAAAAAAATCTGGGTCGTTACATTCTTCCCCCTTTAAAAGAATTTCGTCCCCGAAATTACTAAGGTAGAAAAGTGCTTCAAACATCTTAACTTTCCAAAGCTCATTTAGTTGAACTCAACTCTTCATATTTCAACAAAGTTTAATTCCTACAAAACTTTTGTTTTCATTCATATTCCACATCATACAGGTTTACATTCATTTAGTTCGAATGATTTACAACCAATATATCCAAATTCAATTCATATTCATTCAAATTGATTTAAAACAATTTACTCAATTCAATTCATTTAACTTACTTAAGTTAAATTAAATTTTCAGAATTCAAATTCCCTGGTTTTTATTTCAAATCCTTTTGAAATCATATAAATATATACATATATTTAAAATCTTTTCAAATTCGAAACATTTGAATTTTCCAACTAAAGTTGTTTTCTTTTAAACAAATTTCCATTAAAAACTTTTCTAAGGTAGTAATGCATCACTTAGAAACTCGAAAATGAACACTGATGATGTCGCGACCATCATCAGAATTATTTCCCAGCCACTGAAGTGAGTTCAATGCATTATCACTTTCAAAATCCGTTCAAAAATGATTTTGATTCAAAAATCCTTCCAAAACAAAGCTATATTATTACAATATACTTCAAATATATTTTTCCACCTCCCAGGATATAAATTCAAAATTCTGGTTTGAATTCAATTTTTATCCATCTCATTTGTATATTTAATTCATATACAAATTATATCAGGTTATAATTAACCATTTCAATTTTATAATCTCGTTTGATTATAATAACAACATCCAACACATCCATATAATAATTTCAGAAAATTATTCATTTCTATATCAAAATAGAATTTTAAGTAAAATAATTTCATTTACCCACTTTAAAACAATATTATGTCGAAATTTTTTATTCAAGTGTTTAGAAATTCCTATCGACTTTGTGGCGCCCCACAATTCGATCAGAATTCATAAATCACTCAACAGACTTGCCAACACAACATAAAACAAATGTTTATATCAATTAACAAATACGCTCTCTCGTATATGTATACTCAACTCATTCTAGGGTACTACTGAACCTATCTCTAATGAGCACATTCCCACCAAAGCCTAGGTACTTGCTCAACCTAAGCTCTGATACAAACTGTAACGACCCGCAAATCCGTACTATCTGAGTTGACTAATAACAACACACGTCCAACCCAAATTGCACAGAAATACGAATCATTATTAGAAAGAAGTTAGAGGATGAGAAATAGAAAGAAAGAAATATCATAATAGAAGAAAATGAAGATCACAAACTCACAGCGGAACGAATAAATTATATTATATAACATAACTTTTGAAATACAAATCAGTAACTTTATATACATACCATCATCAGAGCACAACAGCTATTTTTTGACTAGTTATAAACACCTATTTCCAAATACAACATAGTACACAACGGAAATATGATAGTCTATAGCTAGTTGGTTAAACCTCTTGCTTCCAGCTCTTCCAAGTGAATCTGAAAAATCCCAACTACTTGACTGTCCGTACAAATTTGGGCACCCAAGAGTTTAGGGAAAACAAACAAAATAAACTCTAGGTCAGTCATGGGACTGGTGTGAGTAAACTCCAACCATTTGTTTAACTTTCAAAATCCTTTCGAAAGAAATAATAATCATAAGACCGATCCACACATAAACACGGATGGTTTTTGCCTTAAGATAACCCAAAATATTTTTGATACAAATTCAGTGATATTATAATAATGTCTACAGCAAATAAATAGAATCTAGCGGAACGCTTGCATCTCACGCTCCATATATAATATAAAATCAAAAACCTCATGGCGCTTATTGGAGATTGGATTTCCAACACGACAAGGTATGGAACCACCTTCTAGTGTATCTCTAGAGAGGAATACACTAAGTTCAACAAGAAAGTCTTGCAACCCGGCCCACACATGACCGACCACTCATTTTGCTTGAGTGTATCGAATGTATATCACCAACGGCTGGGAGCAGCAACCGTTTCCTGAATGTGACAGCATCGAATAGAATAAGAAATTAAATGAATCTCTAGATAGGTGATAATACACCCTAATGGGAGCGACCCACATGGCCATGCTGCTTGCCCGATTTTTGTTATTTCCTGGTTGTTGAGGCCTGAGGCTACGGTTACTTATTGTTCATTGATAGCACAATCACTTTGAATGCCATATCGTCAGATCCGTTAATCACTAATTGATTTGCACAAATATATTCTGGATATTATGCTAAGGGAATAAATCCGTTGCCACCATATATATTTATACAGACCAACATATTCAATCATTGGAAATACTCTGTCAGACATTCGTCCATTTACATTCGTTCTGGGATTGAAAGAAATCGAAGGCACAATTTCTATTAATAGAAAAATTCCTTGCACTTTACTCCGTCTTCGATTATCTTCGTATAATCTGATTCGCAACGCTACTGCCAATACGGAGTGGTTCTCGGATAACAATCCAACCGGTCTCTCCATATTGACAATGATATTGGCAAACACTTCGATAGTCGGTTTTTTAACTATCGAAGAAAAATAAACATACATTCCATTCATCCATAACATCATTCAATCACTGGGCCTGTTAATTAATATTTCATTAATTAATTCACTTCTTCATTTCCCTATCAATATTTTTTAACCAAATATTTTCAATAATCATCTTGCCTTCTTACGCTATTTGGAAAACATTTCCATATATCGACTTCTTTTATTTTCTATACTTAGAAAATATATACTATTTGCAATTAAAAACAATTTCAATCACTTATCTCTTTCCCTACTACTTTAATTATACTCAGGAAATATTTACTTTTATATTTCCAAAATTCCACCACTTGAGTTAAAACGAATGCTGTGTAAAACATCGTTACAATAACCCAAAATATTTTATTCAACTAACTCTTATTCAAACACTTCTCTTCGAGTCTGGATCTTCCTAATTATCAATTAAAAATGAAATCAATCAAGTTGGGGTATAATTACCTCTCAGACCTTGATAGAAAAACATCCTTAACTTCAAAACGGACAAGACCACTTACCTCGAATAATTCACACCTTATAAAGCCAATTATTCATTTTTAAAACGTATATACATTTCTCTTTCTATTACTAGACTATCGATTTTCTTTTTGTTTATGATATTCTATTTTTAAGTTCATTTACTTATCGGATTATATATATATCGAGATATTGATATTTAACTATTAAATTTTCTTAAAAATATTCTAACTCCTTAAATTTCCAGAAAATTTCGCCATAACCTCCACTGGGAGCATCGGGAAAATCCCCAAACCGCCACACAGGCCTCTCCCATCAAAAAGAAAAAGAAAAAGCCAAGCGGCTAGCTGATACGGCGCATAAAATCTCATATATGAATTAAATACATACCTTTTTGTCAAGCACTCTATCTATTTTACTTCTATTCTTCCCTTCCAAACCTGTTTAACATATAACTACCCATTCCCAATTTTATTCCACTCATTCCGATAGTTTTTAACTTAATCCATTATTTAATTTGTTACTTAGTACTTTTGTCTATATCACTTTATATTTGAACATAACATGTTCAAATATGTTTTAACTTGTTTGTAAACTAATTGAATTCTAATTTCAATTCATGTTTCATATTTTATTTCGAATATACATTACAAATCCAATTCACTTTTCAAAGTCCTATTTCGATTCAAACCTTGATTAACTAATTTCTCTTCTACTTAGTTAATTCTATTTAATAATAAAAAATATGATTATTGTTTCAGAAATCATTTCATTTACTTCACTTGGGTTCATATTTATTGTATAACTCAAGTCTGGATTTTTCTAATAGAAATTCGGATTTTATTTGTTTAAAATCTTTTTATTAATTTAAATAAACCGTTATGGTTGTATAATGGTTACGGCGCTGTTTTTCCGAAAATTTGATTTTGACATAACTCAAAATCTATTCGACAAAATTCAGAATTTTCTCTTCCATTGGAAAACTATTAATAAATCGGTCCTGCCGATTCTTGTTTCAAAGAATTCCGACTTCAATTGAGTTCAGTATACTCAATAGAAGTTCGAAACGCCAATTTATGAACTACAGCGCTGCGGCGAGTTCGTTTTAATTATGTTTATATATATAAACGTTTTAAACTTCGTTTATATATAAATTCCAACTCCATTCTAATAGATTTTAATATATATTAAACAAATTTTCCAATTTCAATTTGATACTTCTGATTATTTATAATCATCGATTTTCCCTTACTCAGTAATAAATTTAATTATACTCAACCTTCTATATTTAATTCCAGTTCCTTTGACAAATTATAAATTCTTTGGATTTATTTTAAAATCCGCATTCTGAAATATATTTTGTCGTTCCCATTTCGAAATGATTTCAGCTATCTATTATCAAATTCTATTTTCAATTATCTTTGAAATTTCTATATTCAAATCTCTTTGAAATTTCTATATTCAAAATTCCATTTTCAATTCTATGTTTAAATTCTATTTGAAATTCCCTATACACAAATTCTATTTGAAATTCTCTATATACAAATTATATTCGAAATTCTCTTTATTCAATGTGACTTCTATTTAAATAAAATTCGAATTAATCGAATTCAAATCATAAATCCTTCCGGATTTATTTTAGTCCAATTTATATTCTGAACATCAGAATATATTCCATCGTTTATTTCTTTAAAACGATTTCCCTATTTCTATTTTTAAATTCACATTTGAATTTAAATATTCAAATTATCCGATGATAATTTTTCACTTTATTTCTATAGACACTGTTATTAATTTCATTTCAATTATTGATTATCCAACAAAAATCAAACTATTTTATTTATAAACACCACTTATTAATTCACTTCAAGGTCTTGTGTTATTTAATTTATAAACATCGTTTATAAATTCAATACTTTTTTTATTTATTTCCAAAACAGGTTAATAACTTTAGCCCATTCTAACTCAAATTCTGTTATAGAAACATAGAATTTTCCTTTTTAAAACTCAAATATCTTTTTCACGATATTTTTATAAATCAACATTTTGGCCCTCAGTGATATTTAAACAATCAACCAACCAATTCAATCAACACGTCATATGCGATAATATATATATATGAGAACAAACAAATAGTAAATTTTTAAGGAATCCAGTTGGATTCCTCCAACATGTTTTCCTGCATCCACAGACGTTAGACAACATAAATAATACCCATCCTGCTTCAAGGCAGGATATCGCGGTATGAAGGTCATCCACTATCATAGCGTGGGGCGAATCTTCCGCTAATGGTACTACGGGCATCCGCTAATGATACTGCGGGAAATCCAACCACCAATATATATATATATATATATATATAATAGCAACCACCAAGCCTAAATAACTAATATATTTTAACAGCAACAAATAATATTTAAAGCATCCAAACAATCAACAAACAATTATTTTTAACTGATAAAAATAATTCTAAATAAAATTTGAGTGAGATTTACTCACCATGATTTCCTTTGCTGACTATTTTGTTAAATGTCATACCGTTGCATCCACTCATCCTGAATAAATCTACCTATCCTCTACGATTATTTATATTGATCGATTAATAATTTATTCAATTAAATTAACTATTAACGATAATGAATAAATTTTCTTATGAATTTTAAATTCAAAATGAATGCCTTATTCTTGAACAACTATAAAACCGACTCAATCAATCACTAATCCTCTTATCGCTGAAATCGACACCAACTCCAATCTTGTTTTATTTATATTTTGATTTCAGGACCTTGTACCAATTAAATACAAAATCTATAAGAAACTGGTAATTTAAATTAACAAAAAGAATTATATTAACTCAATTTGCATTACCTCAATACACTGTATTACCCTTTTATCTTCAAGGTCATGGCATCCTTGAATCCCAACTATCCATCACAGTGAAATATCCCTGCAGCCTCCTACATACGTACCACTTGCTAGCTCTTCTCCCTTAACTCAACTGTCATTTCCTCACTCAGACAGCCCCTTAAGTTCACCGCTGTTGAACCCACCATCAATCTGCTGCTGTCACTCCACAAACACCATTGTGCTTAATCATTTTTGGCACCATCAGCAGACCTGCATTTCCACTGCAGTACACCAAACTGCAACTAGCAGCAACTACCTTTAAATCCATACACGAGCTCCATCTGCAAACCCCCTTCGAATCCATTGCGTCCCTCTAACCTCCAACAGAAATTACGACTTTGAAGTCGTGCTACTCCAAAGATCGTCACGGCTTGGTGCTCTAACTACAGGGAACGGAAAAACCCAAATGGATCCTCACATGAGCACTCCATTCCATTTCGAGCTTCGTGAAATTGCAATATCTGATTTTGAGCATCTCGACTTCGATGGCGAGCATCTGAAGATATCGTGATTCCAATCTCCACTTCTTTTTTATATACGTAGAATCAAATTTTGATTTCCATTTGCCTTTTTTTAGTGGAATTGGCATTTCAGTTTTGATATAAAGGCGGTCGCCAATTTTATTTTGATCTGAAGCCTTTTGATTTTGATGCGATTTAATTCGGGGAATTTAAAACCAGAACATTTCCAAGATGGATATATGAAGGGTCGGTCCATGGTTTGACGTTGGAATTGATTAGGGGCGGCATTTTGTTTGGAGCTTTGATTTTTATTTTGATTTAGGCTTTCAAATTCTTGCTTCCAGGAAAAATAAAAGAGAATCAAGAGGGGTATGCGTGAGTTTTATAGACAATGGAGTAAACTTAACAATGAAGAAATTTGCTACGTAGGTGGTACGGTATAGGTATAGATTAAGTACCAAAACAATTAATCTGATTTGAAACAATGCGATTTCTATTCTTTTTGAATTGATTCTGATTTGATTTCAAGCTTATCTACAGATCAAATATCTCGGGGTCTATTACTTTAATTCACTAACCGCTATTTTAACGTACTGACCGATGTTTTCAACATTATTGCGTTATTCTGAACTGAACTGAATATATTTTGACATTTAATTTCAACGTATACACCATACTAAATTAATATAATATAACTTAAATTTTAAAGCAAACAAATTCTTCAACAATAAATTACTATTATCGTCGTTTATATTCAAATAAAATGTATATTGATCATCTGAACCGTTTTATTCAGTTTTATCTTCGAATTGAATTATTTCAGATTACCGTATTACAATAATTATATATATCAAAAATTAAATCCTATATCGATTATTGATCGATAACTCAATATAAAAATTCTTTTATATTATCAATTCAATATTTAAATAAATATTAAATATTTGAAATTAATCGATAAAAAATCTGGGTCGTTACAGAAATTCCTTTTACTTCTTAAACCTATCGATGTTGCCTCTTTTGGGAAACGGTTGGTGATCCTAACCGTTGGTGATAATTCATTCGTTACACTCAAGCGAAATGAGTGACCGGTCATGTTTAGCCTGGGTTGCAAGATGTTCTTGTTGAACCCGGTATATTTCTCTTTAGAGATACACTGTCGGAAGGTGGTCCCGTACCTTGCCAGTTGGAATTCATTACCCAATAAGCGCATGCGGTTTTTTTTTGATTATATATTATGCATGTGGAACGTGAGATGGAAGCATTATAGTAGATGATTATTATATTGTGGTTAATAGACACTATTATAATATCAAAAAGATTTTGATATAAATTTTATCATTTGAGTCAAAAAGAATTTGAAATGTTGAATCAAGTGTTTTGGATTCTCATAAGAGAAAAACCCGTTATGTGTTTTACGGCGTGGTCTTATGAGATATCGTTTATTTTCTCAAACTGTTTTAAATTGTTTACTCATACCAGTCCCATGACTGACCCGGAGTTTATTTTGTTTTGTTTTCCCTAAACTCTTGGGTGCCCAATTTTGTACGGGGAGTCAAGTAGTCAGAATTTTAAAGATATACTTGGAGAACTTGGAGCAGGAGGCTTCAGGAATGTATAGCTATTGTTTATTTCCACTGTGTTGTAAGTATTATACTCTGATAATGCTACTGTATACATATATTTATTTTATTTCAAAGTTATGTATCTATTATATATTGTTCGTTCTGCTGTGAGATTCGTGTTTACTCTGACGTTGTATGTTCTTCTTCTTCTTCTTCTTTTATTCTAAGTTTCTAACTTATCTGTTCTCACCCTCTAATTTCTTACATGGACTATCTGGTGCTTCCGATGCTTGAATTGTCGACATTGAGTTTATGTCGGTTACTTAAGATCGAGAAAACCCCGGGTCATTACAAAACTGCCAAATATCTATAATGCTTTATTTGCCGCTATAAAAGAGCTTGGTTTTATAGCACAAATTTATTGTTATGTTACTTAAAAACTGTAACGACCTGGGTTTTCGCCATCCTGGTTATCGACCTAAATTCAATGTCGACTATCCAAGCATCGGAAATACCGTATGGTTAATGAAATAAGTTAGAGGGTGAGGATAGAAAAGATAGTAGAAGAATTAGAAGAACATAAAATATTAGAGCAAACCCGAATCTCATAGCGGAACAATTAAAATATAATATACAACCACTACAACAAAAACACCATATTACAACTTTAATTTTACAACGGTGATAAACGCACCGTTGTAATAAATGGGTTTTTACAACGGTGGTAAAAGCACCGTTGTAATAAATGGTTTTTTACAACGGTGGTATAAACACCGTTGTAACTACAACAAAAACACCATATTACAACTTTAATTTTACAACGGTGGTTAAAGCACCGTTGTAATAATTGTTTTGTACAACTTTTTTCCAGAAAAGTTGTAATAAAATTATTTTTAACAACTGTGTTATTTTGACACTTGTAATAAAAGCCTATCACAACTTTTATTTTTTAACTGTTGTAATATATGACTATATTAATTATTTTCATTAAATAATTTTTAATAATTAATATTTACAACTAATTAGTAATTAATAACCTATATATTAATATTAAATATTTAATTAAAAATACTTCAATAAATAAATAATTCACGCTAATAATTAGTAATTGACAACCAATTAGTAATTATTAATTAATAATAAATAAATACATATTAAATATTTAATTAAAAATACATCAATAAATAAATAATTCCTACTAATAATTACTAATTAACAACCAATTAGTAATTATTTAATAATAATCAATATATAAATATTAAATATTTAATTAAAAATAATTATTTATAACTACTTCATTATTAAGTACTAGTAATTAATTAGTAAGTAATAACTAATGAGCGGTTAATAATCAATTAATTAATAATCAATAAGTAAATAACAATTAATAAATATTTAATTTATAATTAATCATGACTATTAGTAGTAATTAATATTTAGTATATAATATTTTTTAATAAGTAATCGTTGTTGAAAGTTTTTCCAAAATCTTTTGTCAAATATGATCCCTACGGAGGGGGGGTGGCAACCCCCCAAGGTGGAGGTGCGGGGGCAACGCCCCCGCTAACGGTACATTTTGTGTACTGTTGAATTTGAATCTTACTCAAAATTTAACAACAATTGTTAATTAAGTAACAATTGTAAGTTAAAAATCAGTAGTAAATAATAATAATAATTTATAATTAACAAAAATAATAATTAAAATTAATGATAAAAACTTATATTAAATAAGTAATAGCTCCACGCTGCAGCTATTTTTAGGGACAGTTTAATAGTTCAATCCAAATTTTAAGCGAAAAACCAAAAAAATTGGCTCCAACTACTTCAAGTTTAAGCGGGAAACCGAAAAATTAGCACCGACCTACTTCGTATTTTTTTTAACAGTTGCGTCCACCCATTCTTCCCCTAAATCAATATCGACCTGCCTCTAACCATTCGTTTCCACAAATCAAAAACTAAAACGCAATCGAGCTTTCCTGTCCTACAATGGTGACTAGGGTTTCCGCCGCCCCATTCTCTTCCTCAGTTTCCGCTCTTCTGCTCTTCTTTTCCTCGTCGTATCCCTTCCTCTTGTCCCCTCTCTTCTCCGTCCTCTAGCCCTAGCTTTCATCGTCGTGGGTAGGAGCTCGCCTTTCTTCCTTTATCTCTACTTAATCGGCCGCCTCTTTTCTGGTTTTCTCCTCTTAGTCGATCTGTTTTGTGGATCTGTTTTGGATTTGCTAAATACGGTAAGTTTTGGATTTGCTATTTCCCACCTTAAAAGTTTTGGGGGAACGCACGTCTTGGCCTTGTTCGTAGCTCACTAATCCTCTTTCAGATCTCTCAGTTACTATATGCTGTGGATTAAACTTATTCCAGTGTGCCAGAAGTTGTCAATATCTTCATTGTACTGGAGCATCACTATTGGAATTTAAGGTATTGTGACTGTGGTGGCTTTTGTTGGTTTGTTTGTTTGACTTGGTTGGAACTTGGATATGTCATTTGTGCTGTGAGTGTTTTGACTTGGGTGTTAGTGTGGTCGTTCTTGAGTTGTCTGTGCTTTGGTTAGCTTTAGGATTTGTTGGTATTGCTCGGTGGTTTTGGGTTGCTGGTCGGTTGTGCTTTGTCGGAGTTCTTATTGATTGTCTTTGAAGTGTTAAATTGTTTCGATTTCGTATTAGTCTTTGAAGTGTTAATATGTTTGTCTAGAACTATGTACCTCACTCTTAGTGAATAATACACTTAGAAATAGATGGTTGCCAATTTTCCTTATCCTTATGTTCTTCATTGGTCCAAGTAACTAGCTTGTTTGTTTTGCGTAAATGCACTGTTGTTGACAATTTATAATTGTTACACATAACTCTTATGTCTGTATATTGGAGTAGATAACGTTATCTAGGCCCAATAATTCTCCTTTGATCCCACTTTGGATTAGGAGTTGCAAAGATGTTAGTAGCATGCATCTAAGTATTGACAGGATTTCATTTGATTTTGATTCATGCTTATGATTAAATTAAATTTTGCTACCAACAAGTTTTAGCTGGTGGAATATCCAGTTTTCAATATCTAATACCACTAATTCACTATCAAACGATATGTTGGGTTAGTAAATGTGTATAATATAGATCATGGTTCAGCTGAATAATTTGTGGGAACCATGTCAGACCATATTTTTAGCCGAAATTGCTGAAATAAAACGTTGACATCTATGCTTTATTGGTGCCATATGTTGTTATTAATATGCGACTAATGCAAGGCAAAATGTTTTTTCTAATAGATACTCGAGTGGGAGTTAGCATGTAAAAAAGTATGAAAATTTCATTGGTTTGGCTGAAGAATCCAAGATCAAGTAAGGTTTCTACCTCAGAAATAAGGTTTTGCATGCTATTTTTTTTCCATAGTTCTGGGTAAAGTAGCAGTTTTTAGGCTATGTCAGTCCGGGAAGATATATAATTTTGTCCACAAAACCTATAAAAATATATATATATGTGTGTGTGTGTGTGTGCGCGCATGCATATATATATATATAAATATGTATGTGTACATATATATATATAAATTGATTTTTTTTCGACACAAAAATAAATGAAATGCAAAATATATATGCATTTGGGCATCACTATACTCATGAATGAATGACACAGTAATAAGGATATTTGACGATGAGCATGATGTTGAAATGGATGATCGATTGGGGATGCTGGAGCATAAAGACTTGGTGTATGTCAGTGTGTATGTATATTTATACGAAAGTGTGTATGTAACTGAGTGTATTGAGTGATCAGTTTGTAGTGAGGAATGTATGTATTGTTATGACTGTATTATGTAAAAGTGAGTTGTACGATAGTGGATCAGAAAGTTGTACTAATTCAAATATTGAAATAAAATATTTAATTGATTATTTCAGATCAGTGTAGTATCATTTTATTCAATATAAATATTTATTTTTATATGAAATGTAATGTATAACGAAACAAAATCATATTGTTATAATTAATTGTAGTAGGAATTACTACAACGGTGGAAAAAAGTTGTAATATATATTACTGCAACGGTGCAAAAATGTTGTAATATGTATTACTACAACGGTGGAAAAAAGTTGTAAAATATACATATTACAACGGTGTTGCAACAGTGTAAAAATGTTGTAAAAGATATGAGTCTATTACAACTTCTTAATACACGACGGTTTGCCCACCGTTGTAAAATGTATATTACAACGGTGTTCCACCGTTGTAATAGGGTCATTTTGTTGTAGTGAACATAACTTGGAAATACAAATCTGTCATTTGAGTATAACACTTACAACACAGCGGAAATAAATAATGACTATATAATCCTGAAGCCTCCTGCTTGTGACGGCCTGGAATTTCACTCGATCCGAATCAATCGTTAAACCAATCTAGACCGTTCGAAACCCCTGATCGTTTTGAGAACAGGACAAATTAGAACGCAGACGGAAGAACATTTCATTGTATATTACAACAATTCCATCAGATACGAGAATATACAGAGTATAAATGAATAAATTACATTCGATAAATATCAGAGATTACAATAAATTACATAGCAGCGGAAAAACAATATAAAACACAACTGAAGGTGATATACGGATACAGAGCTTTCCGGATATCATTCTAGCTGTAAACCAGGATCCTGTGAATATAAATCTGCAAAACCAAAACTACTAGCTGCCCGTGCGGAAAATAGGGGCACCTAGAGTTTAGGTTAAAACAATAAACTCCAGGTCAGTCGTGTGACTGGTGTGAGAACTAAAACAGTTATTTAAAGCTTTACTTTAAAAGAGAGTAATTCAAGGGACCACGCCGTATAACACGGAACGGGATTCCTCCCAAGAATACCAGTGCATATCAAAGACAGCGCAATGCTTTTTCGAAAAATGAAGCTATTATAAGACCCAGGTCCCATCACATAATGCAACGCAAGCCGGAGGATAGGGTTTTCCCTTATAATAACCAAACATGCTTGGTACGTTTAAAACAAATCATTTGATACTATAATAAGTGTATAGTGTCAAAACAATTTCAGTCATAAATATAAATCATAGACGGCATAAGTGCCCCATACCACTATGTCGCCATACTAGGCTCTACAACTAAAGCCGAAATACACGTATTGGAAATTGGATTTCCGTCATGAGTCGAGGCAAGGGGCAAGCTCCTCTCCGCTTTCGAGACACTCTAGCAAGTGACTCAGGACTACACACTCTGGGCAATCCTGGATGCTTCAGGGCCGGTCCTCACTTACGTTAGAGGATTAGTATTCCTGAACACACGTTTCCCAGTCCTTACAGACCTAAAAGCGAGGCGCCTCATCGAACAACCACATATGTGAAAATATATAAATGTCAGGGATGGTAAGTCACTGACACCACCAAAGCTAGAAAGAAACGTCGTGCTCTCCCTGCAGTCCTTATCCCGTTTTTAACTCATACCGAGGTGTGAGGCTCGCGAATTCACGTTATACACAAAGCTGCCACGTAGGTCGTGCTTTGATCATCAACCACAAGACTTTGCTTTTCAACAGAAGCCTTGATCCATGCAACTCAGCGTGCCACACAAGCAATTCATGCCATGCGATTGATATCTATCGATATATAACCTCTAAGCTTGTACGTCTCAGAGAAGGGCGTTAAGAAAGAGAATAAATTCTCCGCCGCCAAACAGATATATATTTAACAGAAATCAATCAACACAGAATAAAATCGAATGTCAGACACATAATCCATTTACAAGTTCGTTCTGGGTCTAAACGAAACCGAAGGCACTTTCCTCGCATATCCATCCATCTCCAAGTACGACTGGACGACCACAAACTATTTCCATCCTCTTGGGTGTACAGCCCAATCAGGATCGTCAGTAATTATCCAAACGATGTGAAGACTTCCGGCCTTCGACCACCGTCTTCATCTTCGACATATCGTCGAATCGGTTATTCAGAATGGGTATAAACCCGGACTTTCCGAACAACCCGCGTATATTAAAACAAATGTTACACAAACACAACATACGCCTCATTCCAATTCATTAGTCACTAACCGTAAATCAGTAAGAGAGCAATTTCCCAAATATTAACCCCGAAGGCCGAAACCAACATCAGATCAATACCCAGGAAACCATTCTTCTTAACTAACCTACAGCTAGTTTCTAAATTTCACATTCTTAGGGAAAGGTTCCCATTAATTTTATCCAAGATTTCTTTTAAATTTATCCTTTAATCTTCCTTTGGATTTCGTTTCAAACCAAATTATGGTTTTCCAAACTAGTCGAGATTAGCGGACCACACCGAAGTAATTATTTATTTTATTTCCCAATCCCAACCTATTCATCCCATGAAGCAAAACTGGTAATACTCCACATCTAACACCACAATGTTATTGGTAAAATTAATTACCATTCCACGTTCAAATCTAATTAAAGATTTAACTATCGCTTTGGAGCAAAACTGGTGATACTCCATTCTCGCTCACTTTCTATATTTGATAATTTAAATTATCAATTCACATTTCAATCTAATTGCAGATTCGTTAAAACTCCTTTTACTGGGTTAAAGAACTAATGTCATTTAAAACACAGTTCACGATAAACCCAAATCACATTCTATTTATTAGCGGGTTAAAGAACAAGTGTTATTTAGAACACCCTTCACGATAAACCCACTAATCAATTCTATTTAAAACTCATTTCAAATCCAATTTATTTATTTAAAAATAAATGGGGTTTAATTTTAGTTCAAAACTAGTTCATTTCGATAAAAATCTATTTTTATCTTTTCAAATATGGAGTTTTTCATCCCAGTTTTTCCCAAAATCATTCCTTATGATTTTACACAAATTATTACTATTTTTAATAATTTTATCAAGGCCCGTACAGTCGATTTCCATCAACGGCCATCGAACTGCACTTACAGCGACCTTTTTCAAATTTGATTTTGACGTATCTCCAAATACAACCATTAGATTTTGAATTTTTAATATTCGTTAGAAAGCTCTTTGCGATACGAACCAAATGGTTCCAGTTTCAGGAGAGTTTGACGGTCGGATCTCCTGTAATGTCCGTTTGAAATAAATGGTCGAAATTCACGAACCACCGCGGCACGGCGCGTTCTATTCAGGCTATTATATTATATATATAATATATATATAATATATATTTTGTCGATTTCTATTTTAAACGAATTTTATAAATAGTTTTGAATTCGTTTCAAAAACAATTTCAACCTTTATTTCAAATTTAAATCAAAATTGAATTCTCTATTATAAATCCTCTTTATTTTCATTCCTATTTGATTTCAATTCAAATCGATTTTTAATTCGATTCGAATTCATTTTCTTTTCAATTCAATTCAATTCAAATTCGTTTTTTTTTTCAATTCGAATTCATTTCGTTATATACTCAATTCGAATTCAATTCGTTATATATTCAATTCGAATTCAATTCGTTATATATTCAATTCGAATTCAATCCGTTTTCTATTCAATTTGAATTCAATTCGTTATATATTCAATTCGAATTCAATTCGTTATATAATCAATACAATTCAATTCGTTTTCTATTCAATTCGAATTCGTTTCAATTCAAATTGGTTTTCTATTCGATTCAATTCAAATTGGTTTTCTATTCGATTCAATTCAAATTGGTTTTCTATTCGATACAATTCAAATTGGTTTTCTCTTCGATTCAATTCAAATTGGTTTTCTATTCAATTCAGTTCAAATTCATTTTCTATTCAATTCAAATTCATTTTCTATTCAATTCAGTTCAAATTCGTTTTCTATTCAATTCAAATTCATTTTCTATTCAATTCAGTTCAAATTCGTTTTCTATTCAATTCAAATTCATTTTGAATATAATCGATATAAATATCGTTCACATCAAAATAGCGCATCTCTAATCAACACGGCTTTTTATATTTCAAATATATGATAAAGATGTAAATTTTATTGTTAAAATATTTCGTTCAACACATGACTAATCTCAATGGATGAGTACGGTCAAAACATGAACCTTTAGTTTATAATGATAAAGATGTAAATTTTATTGTTAAAATATTTCGTTCAACACATGACTAATCTCAACGGATGAATACAATCATCACATTAACCTTTATTTTATAATATTCTTTATCTTCTAAATTGGAATGAGGCCCAATCAATTACCATATAAAGTTAATTATATGGATTGCATACACACATGTATATCATAGCAACGATAAATAATCAACCATCATCCAAAGTGCACTACACTGTATAAGCATCAAATATAGATATCTAACGCCTATAACAGTCTGTCAATCTATCGATTGACATACAACTAATTATTGGGATTAGTGTATGCCGTATTTTATCCCAATAACCGTGTGGGGTTTCAAACAATCAAACACAGATTTTATTTGTGCAGCTGGGCGATGTGTAAAATTTATCGTCCCAATCAATGTCCTTCAAATAGGTGTGCATAAACAAACCGTCCGGTTTGTAAATGAATATTTATTTATTCACATTCACGTTAAAAATTATATTTTTAACGATAAAGTATTTTATTTTAACACATGAATTTTTATTCAGTTCATTTACAAAATAAAAATGATATTTTTATTTTTCTAACTTATTTTAGAAAATTTCGGCGGCATTACGGCACGATACTAGAAACGGGACAAGGCCTAGCCATATCCCTGGTCTAGTGAAGGCCCACGCCATTCACACATCAGTCAAATTAATTTCAATTCAACAAACAAATCTATTCAACCCAAATAATCTAACCAACTACACAGCCAAACAAACAAGTCCATGGTCTGTGGACGATCGTGTCGGGTGCTACTAAACACCGTCTGCATCCTAGTATATATATATAACTGGAAAAAGAAATTGAAGAGTGAGAAATTCTCACCAATAGCTATTCCAACGCCACGACACTTCATTTAGAGAAATCATCGCCATTCTGGCCTTTTTGTCGCTTTCGTTGCCCGTAGCCACTATATAAAAAAATCACATTTTCACTTCGTTATTCAATATATAAAAATCGAATTTTTACTTCGTTATTCAATATATAAAAATCGAATTTTTACTTCGCTATTCAATATATAAAAATCAAATTTTTACTTCGTTATTCAATATATAAAAATCGAATTTTTACTTCGCTATTCAATATATAAAAATCTAATCTTTTCTATTTTAAAAATTCGAACTTTCTAATTTAAAACATATACAAAAAAAACTGATTTTCTCTGTTTGCTAATCATATATAAAAGAAATAAATAAATTAAATTAAAACAAATAAAAACTTACTGTGGTTGATCGAACGGGGAGGAGAGTGTCGCTGGGGGGGGGGTCTTCGGTCAGCAGTAGGAGGAAGGGGGGTGCTGCGCGTTCGTCTGTGGATGAGGGGGGGGTTGTCGCTGTTCCAAAGGAGGAAGAGAGGAGGGGGCGTGGGGTCACGATCGAAGGGGGCGGCAAGGGAAGAAAGGGGGGAGGGAGGGGGTTGCAGCACCTGGGGAGGACGAGGTGGACGTGGCGGCGGCGGGTCTGGGCAATCGCGGTTATCCCCCCTTTTTTTTTCTTTGTGTTGATTTGGAATGAATCGGTATAGGGGGGCCTGAGGTAAAGAGATGAAGGGAGATTATTTTTTATTTTTTTAATTATTTAATTCAAAAAGTTGACTTTTTAATTCGACCTCGAAACGAGGCCCATCACCTGTCGTCCATAGCGTTTTACCCCCATTCCGAACACAATGGGATATGTATCGCAAGCTGATTCGATCGTTTCGATCAGTTTCCGTTTAAATCAACATATAACTCTATATATTGAATTTGAACGCGCATTTCAATTTACAGGGGTCACATACGAACTCTAAAAATTCTAGAAAAATATTTCCTAGCTTCGTATTGAAGATACGGTCCTAACAAAACTAGTTTCGTCGAATTCTGAGACCGTTGGAAAAATGGCCAATTTCCAGTCAATTAAAATCAACTGAAACTGGTCAAACGTGTTTTCTTTTGCCACGCTCACATATTGATTCGAAAAATTATGAAATTTGGAATCTAGAAATAATTTGACATCGCGGACCCAACAAAAGTGGTTTCATCGAAATCCGAGGTCGTTCGCAAAATTCCCATTTTTAAGGGCCTGAATTCCATAGCGACTATTCAGAATTTTCAACTGGACATATCTTTTGATTCCCGTTATGAAATTTTGATTTTTCGGATTCATTGGAAAGATATTCTCAATTAGATCCTATTATTTTTGGTTTCACTAAAATCCGGGTTGTTTTGCACCCGGTACATTCAATTGAAGTTTGAAATCGAAATATCGAACTACCGCGCCATTTTCAATTCTATTTATAATTATATATAAATATTTATATTCTAACGACGACATATATAATATATACGTTCGAATTATATTCAAAATAAATTTCTCGTCGATATTATTTAAAATAATCTATTTTAAATATTCAAAATTCGCTAAAATTGCCAAAATAAAAATTTTAAACTGGCTCAGATTTTCCAGGTTATTACAATCTCCCGCACTTAAAACTTTTCGTCCCCGAAAAGGAACGAAGTCGAAAGTGGTTTGATTAATCAACTCTACATTCGATCTGGCTTCCATTCTCTAACTTTTCAGTTTCTGAGAATTTTCAAATTTTCAAAAATTTGGCTAACACCCTAAATTTTCGAAAAATTTCGCCATAACCTCCCCTGCACCGTGAGCCACGGGAAAATCCCGAAATTGCCATATAGGCCTTCTGATCTCAAAAAGAAAAAGAAAAAGCCAAGCGGCTAGCCAATAGGCTCATAAAATCATCATCACCCAAACAAAACAGTAAATTATTTAGTAAACATGTACCTATTTGTCGGGCAAACAAATTTTATTCTTCGGCTCTAGCCTCCTTGCTATGACCTATTCAGTGTAAGTACATGTATATGCAAGCAAATGCGACCAATTTTGAATATAATTCAATATTTGGTTCAATTAGGCTAAATGGTTCAAAAATTATCAAACAACTAAACAAACAACACAAACATCAATCAATTAGTGAATTAGAGTTTCAAGTTCATAATTTCGAAACATATACTGAAAATCATGTTTTTGATGCTAATTCACAACAATAAATCTATCTATATAAGTTTTTGGTTCTCACACCAGTCTAATGGAAATATATAGATATCACACCATTGAAACACGAAAATAATTACTGATGATGACGCGTCAATCATCAGAATCAGGTCCGGGCGACTAGAGTGTGATTCTATATCTATCCAGTATATTAATACTTCAACTATACGTTCATGACGCGTATACGCGAAATCTATATATACTCGATTTTCCAAATCAATATAAATAAATTATTCAAATACGTGTAAAGCGATTTAAATTTTCAAAACAAAATTGTTTTCATTTGAAAAATATACTCTTCACACTCATTCTAGGATATTACTGATCCTATCTCTAACGAGTCATTCTAATTGGATATTACTAACCCAATATCTGATGAATTCTTTCGTATGGTTCTAATGTGTCTTGTTCTCGAGCTCTGTAAACCAAAGCTCTGATACCAATTGTGACGGCCTGGAATTTCGCTCGATCCGAATCAGTCGTTAAACCGATCTAGACCGTTCGAAACCCCTGATCGTTTTGAGAACAGGACAAATTAGAACGCAGACGGAAGAACATTTCATTGTATATTATAACAATTCCATCAGATACGAGAATATACAGAGTATAAATGAATAAATTACATTCGATAAATATCAAAGATTATAATAAATTACATAGCAGCGGAAAAACAATATAAAACACAACTGAAGGTGATATACGGATACAGAGCTTTCCGGATATCATTCCAGCTGTAAACCAGGATCCTGTGAATATAAATCTGCAAAACCAAAACTATTAGCTGCCTGTGCGGAAAATAGCGGCACCCAGAGTTTAGGTTAAAAAAATAAACTCCAGGTCAGTCATGTGACTGGTGTGAGAACTAAAACAGTTATTTAAAGCTTTACTTTAAAAGAGAGTAATTCAAGGGACCACGCCGTATAACACGGAACGGGTTTCCTCCCAAGAATACCAGTGCATATCAAAAACAGCGCAATGCTTTTTTGAAAAATGAAGCTATTATAAGACCCAGGTCCCATCACACAATGCAACGCAAGCCGGAGGATAGGGTTTTCCCTTATAATAGCCAAACATGCTTGGTACGTTTAAAACAAATCATTTGATACTATAATAAGTGTATAGTGTCAAAACAATTTCAATCATAAATATAAATCATAGACGGCATAAGTGCCCCATACCACTATGTCGCCATACTAGGCTCTACAACTAAAGCCGAAATACATGTATTGGAAATTGGATTTCCGTCATGAGTCGAGGCAAGGGGCAAGCTCCTCTCCGCTTTTGAGACGCTCTAGCAAATGTCTCAGGACTACACACTCTGGGCAATCCTGGATGCTTCAGGGCCGGTCCGCACTTACGTTAGAGGATTAGTATTCTTGAACACACGTTTCTCGGTCCTTACAGACCTAAAATCGAGGCGCCTCATCCAACAACCACATAGGTGAAAATATATAAATGTTAGGGCTGGTAAGTCACTGACACCACCAAAGCTAGCAGTTCTTATCCCGTTTTTAACTCATACCGAGGTGTGAAGCTTGCGAATTCACGTTATACACAAAGTTGCCATGTAGGCCGTGCTTTGATCATCAACCACAAGACTTTGCTTTTCAACAGAAACCTTGATCCATGCAACCCAGCGTGCCACACAGGCAATTCATGCCATGCGATTGATATCTATCGATATATAACCTCTAAGCTCGTACGTCTCAGAGAAGGGCGTTAAGCAAGAGAATAAATTCTCCGCCGCCAAATAGATATATATTTAACAGAAATCAATCAACACAGAATAAAATACAATGTTAGACACACAATCCATTTACAAGTTCGTTCTAGGTCTGAATGAAACCGGAGGCACTTTCCTCGCATATCCATCCATCTCCAAGTACGTCTGGACAACCACCAACTATTTCCATCCTCTTGGGTGTACAGCCCAATCAGGATCATCGGTAATTATCCAAAAGATGTGAAGACTTCCGGCCTTCGACCACCGTCTTCATCTTCGACATATCGTCGAATCGGTTATTCAAAATGGGTATAAACCCGGACTTTCCGAACAACCCGCGTATATTAAAACAAATGTTACACAAACACAACATACGCCTCATTCCAATTCATTAGTCACTAACCGTAAATCAGTAAGAGAGCAATTTCCCAAATATTAACCCCGAAGGCCGAAACCAACATTAGATCAATACCCAGGAAACCATTCTTCTTAACTAACCTACAGCTAGTTTCTAAATTTTACATTATTAGGGAAAGGATCCCATTAATTTAATCCAAAATAAATTCTTTAAAATTTATCCTTTAATCTTCCTTTGGATGTCGTTTCAAACCAAATTATGGTTTTCTAAACTAGTCGAGATTAGCGGACCACACCGAAGTAATTATTTATTTTATTTCCCAATCCCAACCTATTCATCCCATGAAGCAAAACTGGTAATACTCCACATCTAACACCACAATGTTATCGGTAAAATTAATTACCATTCCACGTTTAAATCTAATTAAAGATTTAACTATCGCTTTGGAGCAAAACTGGTGATACTCCATTCTCGCTCACTTTCTATATTTGACAATTTAAATTATCAATTCACATTTCAATCTAATTGCAGATTCGTTAAAACTCCTTTTACTGGGTTAAAGAACTAATGTCATTTAAAATACAGTTCAGGATAAACCCAAATCACATTCTATTTATTAGCGAGTTACAGAACAAGTGTTATTTAAAACACCCTTCACGATAAACCCACTAATCAATTCTATTTAAAACTCATTTCAAATCCAATTTATTTATTTAAAAATAAATGGGGTTTAATTTAGTTCAAAACTAGTTCATTTCGATAAAAATCTATTTTTATCTTTTCAAATATGGAGTTTTTCATCCCAATTTTTCCCCAAATCATTTCTATTGATTTTACACAAATTATTACTATTTTTAATAATTTTATCAAGGCCCGTACAGTCGATTTCCATCAACGGCAATCGAACTGCACTTACAACGACCTTTTTCAAATTTGATTTGGACGTATCTCTAAATCCAACCGTTAGATTTTGAATTTCTAATATTCCTAAGAAAGCTCTTTTCGATACGAACCCAACAGTTCTGGTTTCAGGAGAATCTGACGGTCGGATCTCCTGAAATGTCCGTTTGAAATAAATGGTCGAAATTCACGAACTGCCGCGGCGCGGTGCGTTCTATTCAGGCCATTATATTATATATATATATAATATATATTTCGTCGATTTCTATTTAAAACTAATTTTATAAATAGTTTTGAATTCGTTTCAAAAACAATTTCAACCTTTATTTCAAATTTAAATCAAAATTGAATTTTCTATTATAAATCCTCTTTATTTTCATTCCTATTTGATTTCAATTCAAAACGATTTTTAATTCGATTCGAATTCATTTTCTTTTCAATTCAATTCAATTCAAATTCGTTTTTTTATTCAATTCGAATTCATTTCGTTATATACTCAATTCGAATTCAATTCGTTATATATTCAATTCGAATTCAATTCATTATATATTCAATTCGAATTCAATTCGTTATATATTCAATTCGAATTCAATTCGTTATATATTCAATTCGAATTCAATTCGTTTTCTATTCAATTCGAATTCAATTCGTTATATATTCAATTCGAATTCAGTTTGTTATATATTCAATTCAATTCGTTTTCTATTCAATTCGAATTCGTTTCAATTCAAATTGGTTTTCTATTTGATTCAATTCAAATTGGTTTTCTATTCGATTCGATTCAATTCAAATTGGTTTTCTATTCGATTCAATTCAAATTGGTTTTCTATTCGATTCAATTCAAATTGGTTTTCTATTCAATTCAGTTCAAATTCGTTTTCTATTCAATTCAAATTCATTTTCTATTCAATTCAGTTAAAATTCGTTTTCTATTCAATTCAAATACATTTTCTATTCAATTCAGTTCAAATTCGTTTTCTATTCAATTCAAATTCATTTTGAATATAATCGATATAAATATCGTTCGCATCAAAATAGCGCATCTCTAATCAACACGACTTTATATATTTCAAATATATGATAAAGATGTAAATTTTATTGTTAAAATATTTCGTTCAACACATGACTAATCTCAACGGATGAGTACGGTCAACACATGAACCTTTATTTTATAATATTCTTTATCTTCTAAATTGAAATGAGGCCCAATCAATTACCATATAAAGTTAATTATATGGATTGCATACACACATGTATATCATAGCAACGATAAATAATCAACCATCATTCAAAGTGCACTACACTGTATAAGCATCAAATATAGATATCTAACGCCTATAACAGCCTGTCAATCAATCGATCGACATACAACTAATTTTTGGGAACAGTGTATGCCGTATTTTATCCCAATACCTGTGTGGGGTTTCAAACAATCAAACACAGATTTTATTTGTGCAGTTGGGCGATGTGTAAAATTTATCGTCCCAATCAATATCCGTCAAATAGGTGTGCGTAAACAAACCGTCCGGTTTGTAAATGAATATTTATTTATTCACATTCACGTTAAAAAATATATTTTTAATGATAAAGTATTTTATTTTAACACATGAATTTTTATTCAGTTCATTTACAAAATAAAAATGATATTTTTATTTTTCTAGCTTATTTTAGAAAATTTCGGCGGCATAACGGCACGATACTAGAAACGGGACAAGGCCTAGCCTTATCCCCGGTCTACTGAAGGCCCACGCCATTCACACATCAATCAAATCAATTTCAATTCAACAAACAATTCAATTCAACCCAAATAATCTAACCAACTACACAGCGAAACAAACAAGTCCATGGTCTGTGGACGATTGTGTCGGGTGCTACTAAACACCGTCTGCATCCTATTATATATATAACTAGAAAACGAAATTGAAGAGTGAGAAATTCTCACCAATAGTTATTCCAACTCCACGACAGTTCATTTAGAGAAATAATCGCCATTCTCGCCTTTTTGTCGCTTTCGTTGCCCGTAGCCACTATATAAAAAAAATCACATTTTCACTTCGTTATTCAATATATAAAAATCGAATTTTTACTTCGTTATTCAATATATAAAAATCGAATTTATACTTCGCTATTCAATATATAAAAATCGAATTTTTACTTCGTTATTCAATATATAAAAATCGAATTTTTACTTCGCTATTCAATATATAAAAATATAATCTTTTCTATTTTAAAAATTCGAACTTTCTAATTCAAAAATCCTAACTTTCTAATTTAAAACATATACAAAAAAACTAATTTTCTCTATTTGCTAATCATATATAAAAGAAATAAATAAATTAAATTAAAACAAATAAAAACTTACTGTGGTTGATCGAACGGGGAGGAGAGTGTCGCTTGGGGGGGAGGGGTCTTTGGTCCGCAGTAGGAGGAAGGGGGGTGCTGCGCGTTCGTCTATGGATGAGTGGGGGCTGTCGCTGTTCCAAAGGAGGAAGAGAGGAGGGGGCGTGGGGTCACGATCGAAGGGGGAGACGAGGGAAGAAAGGGGGGAGGGAGGGGGTCGCAGCACCTGGGGAGGACGAGGTGGACGTGGCGGCGGCGGGTCTGGGCAATCGCCGTTATTCCCCCCTTTTTTTTTCTTTCTGTGTTGATTTGGAATGAATCGGTATAAGGGGGCCTGAGGTAAAGAGATGAAGGGAGATTTTTTTTTATATTTTTTTAATTATTTAATTCAAAAAGTTGACTTTTTTAATTCGACCTCGAAACGAGGCCCCCCGCCTGTCGTTCATAGCATTTTACCCCCATTCCGAACACAATGGGATATGTATCGCAAGCTGATTCGATCATTTCAATCAGTTTCCATTAAAATCAACATATAACTCTATATATTGAATTTGAATGTGCATTTCAATTTACCGGGGTCACATACGAACTCTAAAAATTTCAGAATAATATTTTCTAGCTTCGTATTGACGATACGGTCCTAACAAAACTAGTTTCGTTGAATTCTGAGACCGTTGGAAAAATGACGAATTTCCAGTCAATTAAAATCAACTGAAACTGGTCAAACGCGTTTTCTTTTGCCACGCTCACATATTGATTCGAAAAATTATGAAATTTGGAATCTAGCAATAATTTGATATCACGGACCCAACAAAAGTGGTTTCATCGAAATCCGAGGTCGTTTGCAAAATTCCCATTTTAAGGGCCTGAATTCCATAGCGACTATTCAGAATTTTCAACTGGACATATCTTTTGATTCCCGTTATGAAATTTTGATTTTTCGGATTCGTTGGAAAGATATTCTCAATTAGATCCTATTATTTTTGGTTTCACTAAAATCCGGATTGTTTTGCACCCGGTACATTCAATTGAAGTTTGAAATCGAAATATCGAACTACCGCGCCATTTTCAATTCTATTTATAATTATATATAAATAATTATATTCTAACTACGACGTATATAATATATACGTTCAAATTATATTCAAAATAAATTTATCGTCGATATTATTTAAAATAATCTATTTTAAATATTCAAAATTCGCTAAAATTGCCAAAATAAAATTTTTAAACTGGCTCAGATTTTCCGGGTTATTACACTGCTCCAGCTCTCCAAGTATATCTATAAAACCTGACTACTTGACTGCTCGTACAAAATTGGGCACCTAAGAGTTTAGGGAAAACAAAATAAAATAAACTCCGGGTCAGTTATTGGACTGGTATGAGTAAAACAAATTAAAACAGTTTGAGCAAATAAACGATATCTCATAAAGTCATGCCGTATAACATGGAACGAGTTTTTCCCTTATGAGAATCCAAAACACTTGATTCAACATTTCAAAATCTTTTTGAACGAAATGATAAACTTTGTATCATACTGATTTGTTATTATTATAGTGTCTATCAATCATAACTAAATAGTCAACTTGCAGAACGCTTTCATCTCACGTTCAACATAATAATATATAATCAAAAACTGCTGACGCTTATTGGGTAATGAATTCCAACTGGCAAGGTATGGGACCACCTTACGACAGTGTACCTCTAGAGAGGAATACACCGGGTTCAACAAGAACATCCTACAACCGAGGCTAAACATGTCCGGTCACTCATTTCGCTTGAGTGTACCAAATGTATTATCACCAACGGTTGGGATCAGCAACCATTTCCCGAAAGGGACGTCATCAAAATAGATTATAGAAGTAAATGGAATTTCTCTAGATCAGGTGACAATACACCCTAATTGGCAGCTAACCACTTAGCCATGCGACCTACCCGATTTTATATCATTTCCTAGTTGTGAGGCTAGAGGTAATAACGTATAGATCACAACTTTATTTACTTTGAATGCCGCATCGTCATGCCTGCCAAATCACAAATTGATTTCCCCAAAAATACCACGGGTATACAGCTAAGAGAAACGAATTCCTCCGCCACCAAACTTAAATACGTTTGAAGAGATCAACATACGCGATCTATCAAAAATACTCTGTCAGACATTCTTCCATACAAGTAGTCCTGGTATTGGACAGACCGAAGGTACTATTCTGTAAATCCATCTTAGGCAATTTCTACCTAGGATTGCTAGAACGTCCCTTGCATAATTTCCTTCTTCAATTATCTTCATCATATTTGATTCGCAACACTAATGCCCATATGGAGTGGTTTTCAGATAATAAATCTGATCCCGGTCTCTCTGTATTGACAACATAAAAATGGTCAAAACTTTGATAGTGGGTGATTTGACTATCAAAGGAAAACATGTGTACAAACAACGATCTTATTTCCAAATGGAAATCTTACCGATTAATCATCATTCAATTTCTCAATTTCCTATTTATCGTTTCCATATATTCATAAATTCCTTATTTTCTAAAATTAGAAAATATACGTTATTAACTTTGGAAAACGTTTCCATTTCCGATTCACGCATCAATATCTTCTCACCTCTATCAGTGTTTAACCGTAAACTAGTAAGAACAACTTTCCAAGTATAAACCCCGAAGGACGAAACCAACATCAGATTGATACCTAGAAAGTCATTCAACTCAACGAATTTCCAGTCAATTTCTAATTTCAGTAATTCCATTTAAATTCCTAATTCAAATCCCAAATTCCTTTATAATATTTTATTTGCAAAATATTTACTTTAATCTATTTTTCACATAGAATGTGAATAATATTTCTTAATATAATCAAAACAGTTTGATTTCGTATTTAAAAAAAATCTCAAACCCAAATTCTATTTGTATTTTTATTTGTAGATTTATTCATACAAATCTCCTTTTTATTTTTAACACTTAAATCTCATTTATAATTCCCTTTATATAATTCTATTTATTCTATATAAACCCTTTTATATAATTCTATTTATTTTATATAAATCCTTTTTTATAATTCTGATCATTTTATATAAATCCTTCTATATAATTCTATTTATTTTATATAAATCTTTTTATATAATCCTATTTATTTTATATAAATCCTTTTATATAATCCTATTTATTTTATATAAATCCTTTTATATAATTCTATTTATTTTATATAAAAATATTTCATTTTCAATATTCACTTCGAAAATTTCCTTTTTACACTACAGTATTTCATATGGTATTTAAAATACCAAATAACATGACTATTGTCATCATAATCAATCACAGAATTTATATTACATCATATATCACAATATGTGAAAACAAACAGTATTATAATATTGAGGAATCCAGTTGGATCCCTCCAACCTGTTTCCCTGCATCACAGATGTTAAACAATATAAATAACATCGATTTCATTACAATATGAAATATTCTGATAAACATAATCAATATTTGATTAACTATTTATATATATATATATATCGTTATCTACAATTTCAACCAATAAATCAGCAATTCAACTAAACAATCAACACGCGGCAATCAATCATCATTTATCAATTCTAAAAATTCGTTATAAAAATATAACTGTGTAGAGTTAGTGAGATTTACTCACATTGGACCGTCATTGCTAAATAACGATAAATGTCGGTTGATTTAGACAGACAATTTATTTCACTATAAATTGTAACGAGCTCCAATTCACCCGTAGTCAGTTCAATTTAGTAGCCCTCGTCCATACGATCCTAATGGATCTTGTTTTGTGCAATTATGATAAGGTATGACGAAGTTATTGATTTAATAAGTATGTGTATATTATAATTTAATACCATTAACTAATTAATTAAATAATACTTTATTAGTTACCCCCAAGTCCTCATTAGCCGTTAATCACGTTGCTCATCCTTTCTTCCTGGCAGTTTCTGTTCAGATAGTGAAAAAATCTGACTTCCTCACATCTCTACTCCCTTGTCTCTCCACCATTCAACCAAAATATCCAACGTTATTCAAATATCTACTTCAAATCCTTAATCCACGTCTGCAAACTCATCATCTCTGTAACACCCCACCTCCGCTAGGGTCACTCACAAAGGGAATGCACAAGGTTTGGTGAAGCATTATCGAGGTAAACATGCACAGAAATATTACAAGACAGAACATATATAAAACAACGGAAGTAAAACAAATTTCATTACCTTATAAAATAAGGTCCAAAGCCTTTTACATCAGAATACATCAAAACCTATCTTGCAATAGTAAAGAAGCATAAAACCTTTTTAATAAATTATTCCCCAAAAAAGCGGTGAAGCAGCCATAGCCAAGAGAAGACCAAGCTATACATGATGACCTTCAAGCATAAGAGGTCTGAACTAAACAACGTCATTTCCTCCCTGAAAACCTAGGGGGGAAACGGAAGACAAAGAGGCGAAACAAAACGGGGTCAGTCATAAAGACTGGTAAGTCCTATCTACTTCCAGTATAAAAACAGGTAAAGGTAACATGACATGCATAAACTGAAAGTAAACATAAGGATGTCGACAAGATAGATAAGCTAAACCAAGATAACTGGATGAACTACTGTAGCAAGATAAACTAAGGTATCATGATAAACTACGGTGTCAAGATAACTCAAGGTATCACATCGTCAGGTTTCTATCAAGTATACTATCCCAAGGTATCTATCATGTATAACATCCCCCGGTATTTATCATGTATATTTACTCTGCACCTCTCGTACTAGTATCCCAACCCGCGTCATGTGTTAACTATGAATGTCCCCTTGCCCAATGTCATGTAATGGTCCATGTCAACCTAATATATAGCATATGTAGGTTTTCCCAACTCGTATGTTTCTTTACATGTATAAGTTTAGTCCTTTGTCGTAGGCCGTACGGGCTTTCCCATGTAAATCTATACCACCTCAACGTAGTACCTTTTTATCCTTGAAGTTGATTTGGACTTCTACCCTTGACCTGGTTATGTTTTCTTACCATGAACTATCGCGTGTTCACTTAGGATTTATGCCACCTAGGACCGCTAGGGACTATGCTACCTAATGAACGTTTCCGTGTCTCGATTTGGGTTCAGTCCACCTAGGGCCACTAGGGATTATGCCACCCGTCAACCACGCCCTTTATCCCACGTATGTATCGTGAATCGTTTTCCATGTCTAGATGCACATGTGTCTCAATGTGCCATCCGAGTTCTGTGCCAGGGCAAATCAAGAAATACGGAACTCGGTCGGGAGCTTTAAGTCATTTGCTGATGCAGATATCAAGGTCTGTTTTTGTATCCGTGGCTATGGTCGCACGTGACCCCTCCCTCAACCACTGAAAGGCAATCCATGAAAAATCATGTATGAGAACTACATCCCGGCCCCACTATAGCCCCACTTTCCTATGGGCCAACCTCACCCATAACTCGATAGCAAGTATATGGTCTGTTGGGAGTTCTCTGCCTTTCTGTACGTACACGATTGACTAAAGATGGTAGGTAGTCGACGACGCGCTATCCAGGGCAAAAACAAGAATCGACAACTCCACGCTAATCCATCCCAGTCTTTAGGTCGCTCGCATAGCAACCAAGGCATACTCTTGGCTCTTCTACCGCAGTCCTTAACCTCTGTGAGGCCAGGTTTCATGGACTATCTGCCACCTCACAGAGGGATACCAAGAGTACCCTCACGTCCCCCGAAGCTACCGCTTCGTCACCCAGTTCGTTGGAGGCTTTATCTACGTCAGATAATTTGCTCCTCCTCGTGTGTTTAAGCGATGACCTACCGTATCGGGTTACTCATCTATCTGTGAACTGGTCCAAATCCCTTGATTAAGAATTATTACTTAGTTTCCTAAACTAAGGTTTACCACTTAGTATCCTTTCCCGTTATCCTTGTTAATCCCGGTTTTCCACCTAGTCCCCTAAACCAGGGTTTTGTCTAATGGGTTAAGTATTTAAGTTCATGACTTAACCTGCCTACGAATCTTGTCAAGATTTGGCTAAGTATTCAAGTCTAAGACCTAGCCCTACAAGTTGGTTAAGTATACCAAGAAGCTCATGACTTAACCCTATTCAATCATCAAGTCAAATTGGTTAAGTATTTGTTTATCTTAACCCTATCAGGTTATCGTGTTAGATTGGTTAAGCATAGATTATCTTAACCTCATCGGATTATCGAGTCGGATTGGTTAAGTATAGGTTAACTTAACCCCATCCACTAGTCGTATTATAATGGTTAAGTATATTTAAACGGTCTTGTGACTTAACCCTATCAAGTTATCATATTAGATTGGTTAAGTATGGTTGCTTAACCTCATCAAATCATCATGTATAATAGGTTAAGTATAAGTCACTTAACCTCATTGAATCACCAAGTTTAGATTGGTTAAGTGTTTAACTTAACCCCATCGAATTACCGTGTTTAGATTGGTTAAGTGTAAGTTACTTACCCTCATCTAATTGCCGAGTTTAGATTAGTTAAATGTAGGTTACTTAACCCCATCTAATTACCGTGTTTAGATTAGCTAAGTATAGATTAGTTAACCCCATCCAATTACCGTGTTTAGATTAGTTAAGTATAGATTACTTAACCCTATCTAATTACCAAGTCGGATTAGTTAAGTGTAAATTACTTAACCGCATCCCCTAATTTTCTTGTTTGGTTAAGTGTGATTAAGAAATCAAGTCCGGTTCCACTTAACCTACCCATTCGTGTCATATCGGTTAAGTGTCATTAGTCAAAATTACTTAACATTTTCATGTGGCATTAATTAGATTAATGCACCCCAACCTCTCACATTAGACTTTGTTGTGGTTACTAGTTAAGCCGGGCGGGTCCGGGTAGATTTACACCACAACCTAGTCTAACCTCGCGTTTTAAGTCCTATATGACCAACTACTCACATTGGGTCCTATTGTTTGTAGCCACTAGTTAAGTCAGGCGGGTCCGGGTAGATTTATGCTACAAACTCAACCCAACATCGAGTTGGCCACTTTCATGTTTGGTCTAGTGTCATATTACACTTACAACCCATACATGTCTAGCTTCAAGTCCCATGTTTAACCCACATGTCATGTCTACATTTATGTGTATCATGAGTATCATATTTTCATGAAATCCCATGTCAAATTATCATGTCATAATCACGCACGTCTAACCTACCCCAAATCGTGTTTCCAACCCAAGTAAAAACGAGTCAACATAGTAAGGACACTATGCTACATATTGGCCTCAAAACATGCATGATGTCAAAAAGGGATTGGCCACAAACATGCATAGTATCATAAGGGGTTTGGCCTCAAAATATGCATAGCATCATAAGGGGTTTTTGGCCACAAACATGCATAGTATCATAAGGGAATTTGGCCACAAACATGCATAGTATCATAAGGGAATTTGGCCACAAACATGCATAGTATCATAAGGGAATTTGGCCACAAACATGCATGATAACATAAGGGGTTTGGGTTCATTTACATGCATAAGCCCCAAAGTCATGTCTTTGCCAATGTTTCACAAGTCAAATGGTTCCCAAAGTTCATGCTAACATTCCATAGATAAAGATTCAAACTTGCAAGATATACTAGGTTAAACATAACATGAGTGGCATGATTAAGTCGCTAAAACTTAGCCCAAGGTCATAGATCATAGAAAAGGGGCAAAATTAGGTTCACATAGGCTAGCACACTTATGTTTCATCGCATTTTATTCCATGTCACATTAGAACCACCGTTAGAATCTACAAGTAGCTTGAACTTACATAGCGTGGCAAGAGGGCTAGGAGCATGAATCGTCTTGACGAAGAAAGGTGGCTCCTTTGTTGAAGAATCATCATGAAATTTGCGTAGCAACGTTGATCTACCCTCGATTTGATGTAGAAAGCTTGCACCTTTTGATTTGAACCCGATTTGAATGCATAAGCCCTTAGAGTTGGATATGGAGGCCATGATCAAGATTGATTTTGGTGGCACTTCGTGGCATGAGTGATTTGTGAGGGTTTAGGGTAGGCTTAGTGGTCTTTTTATAGAGATTAGGAGTAGTTTAGGCCCTTAGATTAACCCTAGGATAGATCTGAGCCTTTAAAATCCGCCACAAGCCTCTAACCATGTCTTGAGAAACAAGTCAGGTGCACCACGGCCAAACTGGCCAACCACCCAAGTCGACAGGGGTGTCGACTGGGCAGTCGACACCACCTGGGGTGTGTCGACTCCCAAGTCGACTCCCCATTCGACTTGGGGGTGGCGGGAATTTTTCCGCCTGTTCTGCTTGGCTAAATTTGAATTCTGAATTCAAATTTGAACTGTTTTTGAACTTGAAATTTTCTGAAAACTTTGACGGGCCATAACTTGGTCATACGGACTCCGATTTTCAAAAACTCGGACTCTATTTCGCGTATTTTTCCGAGACGAACGCAATGGTACAGCCCGTTTCCATTGATTCACATTTTAAAATTAAATTCTGCCTTGATTCTTGTCTTAGCATGTTGTAAAAATCCGGGTTGTCACATTCTCCCCAACTTAAAGGATTTCGTCCCCGAAATCTCCCAGTTAGGAAGAACGTATCCTACCATCCATCATCCATCTACTCAAAACATCATCCACAGACAACCATTGTCCTTAAATGATTTCTAATGCCATATGAACATATGCAGAACGTGTGTGTATATGCTCCTTAGCTAATGCTAATGATCAGGCCTGAATGATCTTTCTAATGCAAAATATGTTTAGTGCCATGAGTCCAACATGTATGCAAATTGTCCTAGTCATATAAGTACTACATGCGTGCACAAACATTCATTCATATGCAACATCCTCATGACAACACATTAACTTTCAAACAAGTATAAATACTCGTGCATATGCAATGCAAAATGTGAGTGCGTCGATCTAGTATCTAACATGTATTCGCGCATCCACGAGCAACCACTTGCAACCATTTGCAACCATATCAATCATAACATGTTTCAAATACATGTTTACATCCATAGAGTTCTACCTAAGGTTCCCAAGATAGGATCGAGAAGATAAACAAGACAAACTCCTTACGGGGTTTGCAACAGAAACAGGATCGAGAGGATATCCACCAAGCGATAGCATGCAAGCAAGCTCTACAGGAGAACCAGGGATCAACGATATACTTTTAAAAAGAGACATGATGCGCGTGTCTAAGCCGCATTTCCATGAGCTTAATTCCATTGTGCCTTGACCGCCTTTGACCTCATGATTTCGTAGCTCCTTGATTCCTATTTCCAAGGTATGAGTTGGAACTCATTTCACTATCGCCTCTCGTTCCACTTTCACTTATTCTTTCCCTAGTATGCTCGGCCCAAACATATCTGCGTACTCATGCAAGCTCTCCAAAATTCACTAGTGAATTCTAGATCTCGTTTACCGATGCCAATCCATGTTACCACGTGGACTTACTAGGGTGATTCCTATAACCCATGCTTAGGCGGAATGTACCATCCGCCTTATTGGCGAACGTTACTCGATCGGATCAGAGATTTCCGATAAATGCATAAAGAGATTCTAGGTAACTGACCATGACAATACCCAAAAGGTTATACGAGACTTCGAGGGTATTACCAAGGCAAGTTAAGAGTTTAACTACCCTCCTTTCAAAATCGAGAATGACATCCCTTACTGGATAACCACTTTATCCCTAGAATCCATCCCTAGCTCGACAATAGAAGCATTGCTTCTAATCTCAACACTTGGCATTTACACTCTCAATTCCAAACAAGTCATGAATAAATGGACCGACTCTCCAACCAGATTTTGGGACAAAAGTGGGATCTTCTACCATGCTAGTACTAAGGTGCAGAGACTTAACTATCGAAGCAGACTTAAATGATGCGATGATCAAAACAAAGTCTGGACGGGATGATAGAAAAGAAAGGCTAAACCTTTAACAGAAACGATACCATCCCTCTTAGGTACGCTAGGAGTGAGAGCATACAATTGCCCTCTCGCTGATCTTGTCCTTGTCTTCCTTTGTGGATCAAGCCATACCAACAAGTTGCTTATTCTTAAGCCCTTGTCCTTTATCCTTGCTCTTATTATCCCTTCTTATAACTTCAGTAACAAGTCTCTCGAGAACTTCCTCCATCGCACGGGAAAACACTTACGTAGCTAGACAAGGATTAGTCGCAGTTAAAGCTACTGTGGCTACAGATGGAGGGAAGAAAGGAAAATAGGTTCAATCAAGGAAACAAAGGATAGTGCTAATGGCTTTTGGTGAATAGCCTTTAAAAAAAACTTTTCTTGAAAAATGCTTCTTTGTAAACGGTTCCTCAAATAGTTTTCAGAAGGTTTTAAAAACTTTTGCCCAGTCTGGTAACCTTCTGCTCTGATACCAAATGTAACACCCCACCTCCGCTAGGGTCACTCACAAAGGGAATGCACAAGGTTTGGTGAAGCATTATCGAGGTAAACATGCACAGAAATATTACAAGACAGAACATATATAAAACAACGGAAGTAAAACAAATTTCATTACCTTATAAAATAAGGTCTAAAGCCTTTTACATCAGAATACATCAAAACCTGTCTTGCAATAGTAAAGAAGCATAAAACCTTTTTCATAAATTATTCACCAAAATAAAGCGGTGAAGCAGACATAGCCAAGAGAAGACCAAGCTATACATGATGACCTTAAAACATAAGAGTTCTGAACTAAACAACATCATTTCCTCCCTGAAAACCTAGGCGGGGGGGGGGGGGGGGTGGGGGGACGGAAGACAAAGAGGCGAAACAAAACGGGGTCAGTCATAAAGACTGGTCAGTCCTATCTACTTCCAGTATAAAAACAGGTAAAGGTAACATGACATGCATAAACTGAAAGTAAACATAAGGATGTCGACAAGATAGATAAGCTAAACCAAGATAACTGGATGAACTACTGTAGCAAGATAAACTAAGGCATCATGATAAACTACGGTGTCAAGATAACTCAAGGTATCACATCGTCAGGTTTCTATCAAGTATACTATCCCAAGGTATCTATCATGTATAACATCCCCCGGTATTTATCATGTATATTTACTCTGCACCTCTCGTACTAGTATCCCAACCCGCGTCATGTGTTAACTATGAATGTCCCCTTGCCCAATGTCATGTAATGGTCCATGTCAACCTAATATATAGCATATGTAGGTTTTCCCAACTCGTATGTTTCTTTCCATGTATAAGTTCAGTCCTTTGCCGTAGGCCGTACGGGCTTTCCCATGTAAATCTATACCACCTCAACGTAGTACCATTTTATCCTTGAAGTTGGTTTGGACTGCTACCCTTGACCTGGTTATGTTTTCTTACCATGAACTATCGCGTGTTCACTTAGGATTTATGCCACCTAGGACCGCTAGAGATTATGCTACCTAATGAACGTTTCCGTATCTCGGTTTGGGTTCAGGCCACCTAGGGCCACTAGGGATTATGCCACCCGTCAACCACGCCCTTTATCCCACGTATGTATCGTGAATCATTTTCCATGTCTAGATGCACATTTATCTCAATGTGCCATCCGAGTTCCGTGCCAGGGCAAATCAAGAAATACGGAACTCGGTCGGGAGCTTTAAGTCATCTGCCGATGCAGATATCAAGGTCTGTTTTTGTATCCGTGGCTATGGTCCCACGTGACCCCTCCCTCAACTACTGAAAGGCAATCTAAGAAAAATCATGTATGAGAACTACATCCCGGCCACACTATAGCCCCACTTTCCTATGGGCTAACCTCACCCATAACTCGATAGCAAGTATATGGTCTGTTCGGAGTTCTCTGCCTTTCCGTACGTACATGATTGACTAAAGATGGTAGGTAGTCGACGACGCGCTATCCAGGGCAAAAACAAGAATCGACGACTCCACGCTAATCCATCCCAGTCTTTAGGTTGCTTGCATAGCAACCAATGCATACTCTTGGCTCTTCTACCGCAGACCTTAACCTCTGTGAGGCCAGGTTTCATGGACCATCTGCCACCTCACAGAGGGATACCAAGAGTACCCTCACGTCCCCCGAAGCTACCGCTTCGTCACCCAGTTCGTTGGAGCCTTTATCTAAGTCAGATAATTTGCTCCTCCTCGTGTGTTTAAACGATGACCTACCGTATCGGGTTACTCATCTATCTGTGAACTGGTCCAAATCCCTTGACTAAGAATT
Organism: Allium sativum; assembly: GCA_030737875.1. Lineage (NCBI taxonomy): Eukaryota > Viridiplantae > Streptophyta > Magnoliopsida > Asparagales > Amaryllidaceae > Allium > Allium sativum. The sequence goes on from CM060909.1 coordinate 587,890,066, forward strand.
ATTACTTAGTTTCCTAAACTAAGGTTTACCACTTAGTCTCCTTTCCCGTTATCCTTGTTAATCCCGGTTTTCCACCTAGTCCACTAAACTAGGGTTTTGTCTAATGGGTTAAGTATTGTCATTTAAGTTCATGACTTATCCTGCCTACGAATCATGTCAAGATTTGGCTAAGTATTCAAGTCCAAGACCTAGCCCTACAAGTTGGTTAAGTATACCAAGAAGCTCATGACTTAACCCTATTCAATCATCAAGTCAAATTGGTTAAGTATTTGTTTATCTTAACCCTATCAGATTATCGTGTTAGATTGGTTAAGCATAGATTATCTTAACCTCATCGGATTATCGAGTCGGATTGGTTAAGTATAGGTTAACATAACCCTATCCACTAGTCGTATTATAATGGTTAAGTATATTTAAACGGTCTTGTGACTTAACCCTATCAAGTTCTCATATTAGATTGGTTAAGTACGGTTGCTTAACCTCATCAAATCATCAAATCATCCACTAGTCTAACCTCGGGTTTTAAGTGCTATATGACCAACTACTCACATTGGGTCCTATTGTTTGTAGCCACTAGTTAAGCAGGGCGGGTCCGGGTAGATTTATGCTACAAACTCAACCCAACCTCGAGTTGGCCACTTTCATGTTTGGTCTTGTGTCATATTACACTTACAACCCATACGTGTCTAGCTTCAAGTCCCATGTTTACCCAACATGTCATGTCTACATTTAGGTGTATCATGAGTGTCATATTTTCATGAAATCCCATGTCAAATTATCATGTCATAATCACGCACGTCTAACCTACCCCAAATCGTGTTTCCAACCCAAGTAAAAACGAGTCAACATAGTAAGGACACTATGCTACATATTGGCCTCAAAACATGCATGATGTCAAAAAGGGATTGGCCACAAACATGCATAGTATCATAAGGGGTTTGGCCTCAAAATATGCATAGCATCATAAGGGGTTTTTGGCCACAAACATGCATAGTATCATAAGGGAATTTGGCCACAAACATGCATAGTATCATAAGGGAATTTGGCCACAAACATGCATGATAACATAAGGGGTTTGGGTTCATTTACATGCATAAGCCCCAAAGTCAAGTCTTTGCCAATGTTTCACAAGTCAAATGGTTCCCAAAGGTTCATGCTAACATTCCATAGATAAAGATTCAAACTTGCAAGATATACTAGGTTAAACATAACATGAGTGGCATGATTAAGTCGCTAAAACTTAGTCCAAGGTCATAGATCATAGAAAAGGGGCAAAATTAAGTTCACATAGACTAGCACACTTATGTTTCATCGCATTTTATTCCATGTCACATTAGAACCACAGTTAGAATCTACAAGTAGCTAGAACTTACATAGTGTGGACAGAGGGCTAGGAGCATGAATCGTCTTGACGAAGAAAGGTGGCTCCTTTGTTGAAAAATCGTCATGAAATTTGCGTAGCAACGTTGATCTACCCTCGATTTGATGTAGAAAGCTTGCACCTTTTGATTTGAACCCGATTTGAATGCATAAGCCATTAGAGTTGGAGATGGAGGCCATGATCAAGATTGATTTTGGCGGCACTTCGTGGCATGAGTGATTTGTGAGGGTTTAGGGTAGGCTTGGGGGTCTTTTTATAGAGATTAGGAGTAGTTTAGGCCCTTAGATTGACCCTAGGATAGATCTGAGCCTTTAAAATCTGTCATAAGCCTCCAACCATGTCTTGAGGAACAAGTCAGGTGCACCCAGGCCAAACTGGACGACCACCCAAGTCGACAGGGGTGTCGACTGGGCAGTCGACACCACCTGGGGTGTGTCGACTCCCAAGTCGACTCCTCAGTCGACTTGGGGGTGGCGGGAATTTTTCCCGCCTGTTCTGCTTGGCTAAATTTGAATTCTGAATTCAAATTTGAACTGTTTTTGAACTTGAAATTTTCTGAAAACTTTGACGGGCCATAACTTGGTCATATGGACTCCGATTTTCGAAAACTCGGACTCTATTTCGCGTATTTTTCCGAGATGAAGGCAATGGCACAGCCCGTTTCCCTTGATTCACATTTTAAATTTAAATTCTGCCTTGATTCTTGTCTTAGCATGTTGTAAAAATCCGGGTTGTCACAATCTCCTTCTCATCCCAGCACCCAACTTCATGAACCCGTACTCATTTTCAATGGCAAGCCATTCTCGCAACTTTGAACTCCAATTTCCCTTCCATTTCTTCGCGAAAATTCAAACTAAACCATCCAAATCCAACGCATCAAAATCTCTTCACAATTGTATGATTCTTCTACCATTCGAAGGTCCCATGCAAGATGCGATTTTTCTGTTTTCACAGCGTCAGTACTGTGTGACAACCGAGCAAAGCAATAATGGAATCCTTCCAAACTTTAACAATTGAGGCGCCTTACTCCCCTTATCATCATGCAACCCTTCGACTTGCCTAAGCCATCACCAACTTGTTTGAAAAGCCGACCCTAGGTTCTACGGTTCAATTTGGACCAACAGAAAAATCAAGTCACACTCTTCAGTACTTATACTCGCCCGAAGGCCTTGTGAAAATAGAAACAGTGGACCAAAAATCGAATCATTTCATCTAGGATTGGATTTGTTTTAATTCATGAAGATCGGAATTATTTTACTGGGAGAAAGAACTAGCGGCGCATTTATTTGCCCATAGAAAAATGAGGTTAGGGTTTAGAAAAATTGTAGGGTATTTGTAGGAAGATTTAAATATTTTTATATTTATTATTATATCCAACTTTAAGCAATCGTTATATGTATTTGTCCTTTAAAAATCCGTACGACCACATATAATACCCAAAAATCATGAAAACGGGCATGCAGCTACAGTTCGACATTACGGACCCAACGAAACTTTTTTCATCGAATTCCGAATCCTTTTGCTTACACAGCATATTTTTAAAGTCAAATAATTGACTTTTTTCACATTAAAATCCCACACGGCCACATACTAACTCCAAAAATCACGAAAATTGGAATCTAACAATAATTCAATATTCCGGATCCAACAAAATTAGTTTCATCGAAAACGGAGCTCGTTTGCAAAACTGGCTATTTTTAAAGCTCTAAGTAAACCCACTTAAATATTAATATATTTAAAAATAATTAAATATAATATTAATAAATTAATATTATCATATATATTCACACAAGAATATTATCCGGCTTCAAAATATACATATCTGGATATACAACTCCATATTTCAAATCCAGTGTTAAATCGATACTCAATTTATATTAAAAATCCATTTATAATATAAATAAATCATTATAAATTATAAAGGAATTTCATAGCGACTTTTCGAAAATTTTATTTGGACATAATTAAAAATCTATAGGATGAAATCTCGATTTTTCTCTTCCATTGTAAAAATATATTTCACCATCTCCGAACGTTTCTTGTTTCACAGAAATCCGACTTAAAACAGATTCTGTATATTCGTTCAAAGCTCGAATCGCCAAATTACTAACTACCGCGCCATTTCGAGCTTGCTTATAATTATAATATAATTATACATTCAGCTATCATTTATATAATATATTTGTTAATATAATTAAATTCTAAACTGAATTAACTCAGTTAAATGATACAATTCACACAGTATTGCCGTTTAAGCTAATTCTGGTTATTTCAGGATTAAATATATTATTTAATTATTATATTAATTAAATATTCAAAGTTATTTAATTTAAACCATTTAATTACCAAACCAATATTTGATGAATTAAATAAAATTAATTATTAAATCGTTAAAAAAATACTGGTCGTTACATTCTACCCCCGTTAAAAAAATTTCTTCCTCGAAATTGCTAAGGTAGCAAACAAACCCTATTGACTGGGTTAAAAGTTATTTGTTTACTTATTAACTCTGGTTTTAACTGCACCAATTTAATTTCAATTAAATTATTAATTTATTCTATGAACGAAAATTTTCAAAAAATCTGAAAAGTTTCTAACACCCGAAATTTTCATAAAATTTAGCCAGCACCTTCTTTGTACGGGTCAATCGGTACAACCACAACTCGCCTCTCTAGGCCTTCTCCAACCTAAAAGAAAATTAAACAACCAAGCGACTTTCCAAGCAGGCTCATAAAATCATCAAACTCATATGAAAACAAACTTGTACCTTTTTGCCAGGCATATCAACTCTATCACTTCCATCTGCTGCCAATTCAGCATATATCAATATCAACCCAGTAAATCTCCAATCAGTTTTTATCCTCAAACCCGACCTTTCGCTTATACCAAAGTCGAATTTCATTTTAAACCAAAGTCCCATTCTCAATTTTCAATTTCTTAACTCATCAATCCAATACCATTTCGGATTCCTATTCCACAATCCAATATACTTAACCTAGTTAAGTTTCATTGCCACATTTCATTAACTTATTAATTTCTCTAACCAGTTATCTTCATCTCAGAACTCTAATCTGGTTTTCATTTCCAAGATCAAACCATTTATTCATCTGAGTCCAATTATATTTCAAAGTTCAACTTTACTCGATATCATTCTATTTCAATTCAATTTTCACTCAACTTTAATTCAATTTAAATTTGCTTTCACAAATTCCTATTGAATTTGTTTTCAACTCAAACAATTCCTTCCCGGAGTTTTAAACCACTTGCCCTTTTTTTTAAAATCAAATATTCTCTTTCGGAATCAAAACAACTTGTTTTCTCAAAACATTTCCAAAAACAAAAATTTGTGTAATAATCTGTCACTTAGAAACTCGAAAATGAACACCGATGATGTCCGGATCATCAATGCAATTATTTCCCAACGATCGTAGTGAGTTCAATACTATATCACATTCAAAACCACTTCTAACCATTTCCATTTTGAAATACATTTCAAAATATTATTCGCAATGCTTGTAATCAATTTAAAATCTCCCAGGATTTCAAAATTCTCATATATTAATTCCAAATCCATTTACAAACACCTTTCCATATTACTAGGGTTTTAATTTCAATTCTGATTCAAATTCAGATTTAATTCATTTCGTAACACTTATGCGAATTTTGATTGGTTATTTACATAACCGTTTCAATTATAACCTTGTCTGATTATAATCACAACCAACACATATAATATACGATAATACTTCAAATACTAATCATCCTTTTATATCAAAATATAATTTGGATAAAATTATTTCATTTACCCTCTTTTCGAAACATACAGTTTTGGTTCATCGTATTTAGTGTTTATAAACCTCTACCAATACAGTGGATCAAACTGATTGACCAGAATTCATAAGCCACTTACCCGATAAATCACCACAACATAAAACAATTTTTATAAAATGTACAAATACGCTCTCTTGTATATATACACTCAACTCAGTCTAGGGTATTGCTAACCCTATCTCTACTAAGTCATGCTACAGAGCCAAGGTAATCACTTAACCTTCAGCTTTGATACCACTGCAACGACCAGGGTTTTCGCGAACCTGGTTATCGACATAAACTCAATGTCGACTATCCAAGCATCAGAAATACCAGATAGTTAATGAAAGAAGTTAGAGGGTGAGGACAGATAAGAAAAAAAATTAGAATAGAAGAAGAAGAAGAACATACACTATCAAAGTAAACACGAATCTCACATCGGAACGAATAAAATATAGTATACAACATAACTTGGAAATAAAAATATGTCATTTGAGTATAACACTTTCATCACATCGCAAATAAATAATAGCTACATAATCCTGAAGCCTCCTGCTCTAGCTCTCCAAGTATATCTGTAAAAACCTGACTACTTGACTACCCGTACAAAATTGGGCACCCAAGAGTTTAGGGAAAACAAAACAAAATAAACACCGGGTCAGTCATGGGACTGGTATGATTAAAACCATTTAAAACAATTTGAACAAATAAACGATATCTCATAAGACCACGCCGTATAACACGGAACGGGTTTTCCCCTTCTGAGAATCTAAAACACTTGATTCAACATTTCAAAATTTTGAACGAAATGATAAAATTTGTATCAAACTCATTTGATATTATAATAGTGTCTATCAATCACAACTAAATAATCAACTAGTAGAAGGCTTTCATCTCAATATCTTCATACCTAATATATAACAAAAACCGCGGGCACTTATTGGGTAATGAATTCCAACTGGCAAGGTATGAAACCACCTTCCGACGGTGTATCTCTAAAGAGGAATACATCAGGTTCAACAAGAATATGTTGTAACCCAGGATAAACATGACCGGTCACTCATTTTGTTTGAGTGTACCGAATGTATTATCACCAACGGTTGGGATTAGCAACCGTTTCCCAAAATGGACAGCATCAAAATAAATTATAGAAGTAAATGGACTTTCTCTAGATCAGGTGACAACACACCCTAATTGCCAGCTAACCATTTAACCATGCGACCTACCCGATTTTATACCATTTCCTGGTTGTGAGGCTCGAGGTCATAACGTATAGATTAGACCATTATTTACTTTGAATGCCACATCGTCATACCCGCCAAATCACAAATTGATTTCCCCAAAAATACCATGGGTATACAGCTAAGAGAAATGAATTTCTTCGCCACCAAACGTAAATACGTTTGAAAAGATCAACTTACGCGATCTATTAAATATACTCTGTCAGACATTCTTCCATACAGGTCGTTCTGGGACCATACTGACCGAAGGTACTATTCTGTAAATCCATCTTAGGCAATTTCTATCTAGGATTGCCAGAACAGCCGTTGTATAAACTCCTTCTTCAATATTCTTCATCATATTTGATTCGCAACGTTAATGCCCATACAGAGTGGTTTTTAGATAATAAATGTGACGGCCCGCCCCGCACCAACCGACATTTACTCCAAAGGTGCGCTGTACACATGTCCAGTTAGCACGGAACGGGTCGTGAGAAGGAAAGGAAAGAAGGGAATTAACTAAACGAGAAACCTGTAGAATGTCTCACAGCGCATGGAATAAAATATAATAATAACATACTTGACATAAAACAGGTGAGACAGTGCATAAGCTGATAACTAAAATCAACATCAATCATCAGAGCAGCGGAAATCCAAATACAACTTATTACAATTTTCAAATTTACTGTTTCTAAACAAAAGAAAGCTAAAGTAGAAGATGCACCACCAATGCCCAAGCAGTGATCTTCAACAACACAGGGAGAATACTATATATATTACGTGGAAGCCTCCTGCTCGTCTCCGGATCATCTACCCGTGCACCACCAGCTAACCTGTCTCTAGTCTGCTCGTGTGAGCACCCAGAGTAATAAGAGGAGACATAAAATTCTGGGTCAGACATAAAGCCTGGTATGAGCGATAAGCATCTAAACAGAATAATAACAGGTATACTAAACCATACCTGAACCTGGACCTGCAACCAAAGAGTTAGCACTACATACTGTACAACACTCTAAGGTGCCATATAAAACAATGTATAGATATGGAGGTGGGGTGCACATGTCACAATGATAGCAAACAAATCAACCATAGAAACCGTCCTTACATCTCTCACTCAGTGCGTAAAGTATACGATATCTACCACTTTGGAACACTAGACAAATTTAGGTAACGACGAATCCCGACTTGTTGAAACCCTGCTGTGACCAAGCTAAACACATGGAGTCATGACCAAACATTTCAATGACCCACCACATTGGTTGTAACCCTTGGTCCTACCAATGCCATAATGGCCCTGAATCCGCCTTCGTACCTCCTATCATAGTGGTCCAAAGCTATAAACATCGATAACCCCTTAACACGCATCCCGCAGCAAAGCCCAATCATGAAGCGAACTCGTTGATTCCCATCTGGATCTTGAGCTCTAGCTTCTCATTTGGACTTCCTTTGCATCTCGTGTTTGGTCGAATTGGAGTGGGTCTTCAGAAGAGTTGTCGTGCAGTAGCAGCCCTAGAATTCGGTTCGGTTCGGTAGTCATTACCCTCGTCGGTTCGGTTCGGTCCTCCTTCCTTGTCATCTTTCCATTCGGTTCGGGTCGGGTACTCCACTTCGGGTCGGTGTCCTCCTTCGGGTCGGGTCGGGTTGCTGCCTTCCTTCCAGTTCATGTTCCTTCTCCGATCAGCTCCCTCGTTTTCCATCTATTCCGATCCGATCCGATCCCTTCGCCTTACTCCAGTCGTAGCCTTCCATTCTTAAGTCGATCCGACCTGGCCTCCATTATTCTTCCGATCCGATCCCCTTGTCCCCTCCAACCCTAAGTGTGGCCTTCCTTTTTGCCAAGTCTCTTATGTGCCAAACTCTAGTTCGGGTCGGGTTTTCTTGCCCGGTTCACATATCCGATCCGAGCTCCCATCCGATCCGATCCGAAGCCCTGCACAATTTTCTGCAACTTTTTCCAGCAACTTGTTTACGCCGTTCGACGACGTTTTTGACAAATCTAACTATTCTAATCAATCACAAATCATGTCAAATAGTCATAACAACATAGAAAACTAACCACAAACACCAAAGCAATGAATTTACATGTCAAAATGGATCAAATGTGCCCAAAACCCCTTATTTCCCCTTAAGCATGTTTAAGTAAATCTAATCATAGGGTTAACAAAACTCAATCAAATTAAACCAAATTTCTACAAGAGGCATAAAATATTATTTAAGAATTTCTAAACATTTTTCCAGAATTTATTAATGTATAAATCCGCTAATCCTCACTAATTACCCTTAATTACCGTAATTAGTGCAAAAACTATGCAAATCACTCACCTTGGCCACAAATGAAACACCAAATCTGAAATACTCTCTGTTTGGGTCGAATTCCTATGTATGGCAGCAGCTCCAACCTTGCTCTGTTGCTATTTGGCCGTGTTTTGATGTAGTTTAGGCTTAATCTTCACTAAAAATGTGTTTTGGAGTGGTTTTAGAGGATGGAAGCCATTACTAAGGTCTCAAGAAGGTTTGTGGCGGCTCAAAACTGAAATGAAAGTGAATTCCTAACCCTAATCAGTCCTCCTATACCTCTAAACCCGAAATTCCCCTCTGGGCCTAGCTGCTAATCACCCGGTTAAGCCCAATTAAGCTGTTTTTCACCATCTGAAACTTGTTTCAGCCATATCTCCCAAACGGTGAGTCCGTTTGGCTAATATGACCACTCTACGGAAAGAGAAACCATCATCCGGAGCCAATGGAAGTGGTTTCAGGTCAAAATTCCTTCTAGTCAAAAGTTATGGCCAAAACAGTGCCAACTAGGGGTAAAATGGTCATTTAAAAATCGGGAAAAATCATGAATATGGGAAATGACCCCAATAGTCGTCTCCCAAAGTTACATGACCATACGACTTCGTATGTGAAAGAAATAAATATCCTACGATCCTATGATGCGTAGAATAAATATCCTACAATAAATCTGATCTCGGTCTCTCCGTATTGACAATGGAAAAATGATCAAAACTTTGATAGTCGGTGATTTAACTATCAAAGAAAAACATGTGTATAAACAACGATTGTAACACCCTGAATTTTCTGTTAACTATAAATTAACAAATTAAAGTATAATTAGAGTATAATTAATTCTTAATGAAAGATTTATGAGAAACGGTTACGCCATTGCGTTCGTCTCGGAATTCTGCTTGAGATAGAGTTCGAGTTTGCAGGAATCGGGCTCCGTATGAAGGAGTTATGACCTCCGGAAGTTTCAGAATTCAAATTAAAATTCAAACAGTTCTAAAATAGGTACAAATTTCGAATTCAGAGCCAAACTGGGGCTGAGCGGGAAAATTCCCGCCCAGGACCCAGGTTGACCTCGGGGTCGACCTGGGTAACCAGGTCGACCTGGGAGTCGACCTGCCCAGTCGACCTGGTTTGGCCCTGGCTGGCCTGGTAAAGTTTCTGGTCGATTTTTGGGGCTTGGCTATGTCACTAGGGCTTATATGTCGCTTTCTGATTGGCTGCTCTTGAGATGTATGGTCTGGATTCACTCTAGCTTCATCGATGGCTCTAATTAATTTAAAATTCTATAAATACAACTTGAGCCTAAACCAAAATTCACACAAATAAATTGGAGATAGAGCTGTCATGCTGCTGGAAGGAAGCCAAGAGTAGCCTCCACTTGTAGTAAAGCTTAGATACGAGCCAAATTAAAGTTAAAACAATAATCGAAACAAAGTTAGTCTTCCCAAAGGAAAGCAATTCAAATTCAGAACTCAGAAATCAGAAAACAAGACCGTCGTTCGTTGTAAGTATAGTGATTTTTCCAATGAGAATAAAAGTTTGGATTTGATTCAATGTAAAATGGAAATGGAATTGTGTAATTATGTAACAATGATGTCAATTCACATCTATGTATTGAAATGATTGTGGTATTGTGATGTTTGTGGTATAGTTGAGTTGATATTGACCCTATTGTACATATAGAATCACATGCAAGTTGTATAGTTCATATTGTAATCAACACCTATATGTTTATGTGATTATATAGGTTGTATGTGATTAAGATTTCATGTATATATATATACTAGAACCTTTATGCCTAAACGATTATGTTCACATACATGCTAGTATGTTTGTAAGAAAGTTGCAAGTTCCAAAATTGGATCCATGTCAAGATCCACTTTAATATGTGTTTCATGTTGTAATTAGACACATGATTGGACCTATTTCTCACCCTTGTCACAAAATTATGAAATTATCATATTCTTATCATAGGCTAGTTATGCTCGATGTTATGCCTAGATCCGAAAACAAGTTTAGGCCTATGTTATCTAAATCATATGCTAATTTATGTGACACCTATTTGGTTAGATACCCATTTCAATGCAAGTTCACATATATGTTGATTTATGCTATTTTGCAAGTTCACACTCATGTTGACTACTTTGCAAGTTCACACCTATGATGTTCATATTGACTATGCCAAAAATGCCAAGTTTACACCTATGTCATGTTCATGTTTGTGAATTCCCTTATGTCAATTTTGTGTGCGGTAAATTAGGCTAAGTTTTTAACCTAATATTATATATTAAAAACTATGCGAACGAAAATTAGGCTAAGATTGTTATCCTAATGTTTAAACGGGGTAACGTTGGGAATATTAGTAAAACTTGACATAAAAAATATATGAAATTGGCATGTTTGTCACATGGCAAAATTGGTGGCATTTTAAACAGTATAAATTCTTATACCAAAGACGTTAAACTTGGAAAGTGGGCTACAACATTTAATTGTTGACAAATTTACATATATTAAGTAATAAAGACAAATATGTAAATTTAGAATATATGAGTATGCTTAACACGAGGCTGGATTGAGTTGTGATGTAAACCTGCCCGGACCCATCCGGCTGTCCAGTAGTCACAACAATACCTATCCAATGTGGGTGGTTAAGCATGAAGCCCAATAAGGACCCGAGGTTAGACTGAGTTACGGTGTAAATCTGCCCGGAACCGACCAGCACATCCAGTAACCGTAACAATACCTGTCTAATGTGAGTGGTCGGTGCTTTAAAAAGCTAAGGACAGACTGTCAGGATGGTAGGGTGAAGTTAACTAAAACACTTAACCAATTCAACATGTTAATGAAATTGATGGGTGGGGTTTCGTAAATATAGACACTTAACCACTTAACATGTTTGACTAGAAAACCCTAGCAACGGGGACCCATTTCAGCAGTAACCCAATTAGGTATCATGGTACCCTGGAACTAGGCAGGGTGGGGCATGATTACTGGGCTGATTGTAAGCGGTCAAAAGACATGGCGGTGGGTGCAACAGTGCGGGTTCTAACGAAGTGCGGGCGTGCACATACTTCGGAGCAGACAAACAGGGCACTAGGGGCACCAGTAGTATAACCTATACATTTCTAGTTTTGTGTCAGGTCGCCACCATGGGACTTGATACACACCATGGTGTGGCCAGCATAGGTATCTAGAATCTTTGGGGGCCGTAAGACACAGATGATTATGCGAGTAGGAGCCAATCTTTAGAAAAAGGGGATCACTTTACCTCCAGCATGGGGTGCCAGTTAAGACAATACAAGTAGGTGCAGAGATATAGTATGGGGTGCGATAGTATATTCGATTCAGATTGCTTTGTCTTAGTTTATGACACTCTCCTATTTCCAGTTTATACTTATCATGCCCTTATTCTTATTCTCATACTGAAGAGTCACTAGACTTACCAGGCTTTATGTCTAACCCTATTTTCTTTCGTCTTCTTTTCTTCTGTTTCCCACCAGGTCCATAGGGAGGAAACAACTCATCTTAGTCAGACTCTTTGCAAGCTTCAAGATATTAGACGTACGGTTTGGATTCGCTCTCCATGGCTATGGCGGTTGGACACAATCATGGGGATTTATGCAGTTTATTCATGTTTTATGCTTCTTTATTTTATAACCAAGACAGAAATGATGTTGTAATGTTTTGGAAGTTGTTATGAGACAATTTTGGAAATGTTTTGTATGAACAAGTATTTTATGAAATAACAGTCTGTTTGTTCCCGCTGCTTATATATATGTGTTTATATTTGTCTTGTGTTTTATCTATGACTTTTACTTGCAAACCTCCACCAAAGTTAAGGCAGTCCCTTATGAGTGACCTTAATGGAGGGTGGGGTGTTTCACTTGTTATCAGAGCATAGATTTACCAGACTAGAAAAAAAATTTGAAACTATTTTCAAAAGAAGTTTAAAGAAGCATTCTTTTTCAAGAAAAAGTCTTGTTTTGAAAAGGCATAAATTCCCCAAAGCCATACGCACTATCTCTCTCTTTCCTTTGTCTTGAATACTTTCCTTTTTGTTCCAGCATGTCTGGAGATCTTAACCTTCCGGAAGGAGTACCAATACCTTTTTGGTTCCGAAGGTACCTACAGGCTAGGGCCAATGGTGCGGGCCCAACAGACGTTCCTCCTTCAACAGTGGCAGTGGTTCCTCCACCTCCTCCTCCTCCTCCTCGTGGAAATACTTTCGCTAAGATATGTAGAGACTTCAAAGCTATCGGTGGAAAGGACTTTTATGGAACTGAATCCTTTGTAGTAGCAGGGAACTGGCTGAAGGAGACTAAGGACTTGTTCGTCATCTTCGAAGATGACGATAGGCAAAAGATACAGCTAGTGGTGTGGTTGCTGAAAGATGAAGCTTCCTATTGGTGGGAAGTTACCCATGCTGAAAGGCCAACGGAGACTTGGGAAGATTTTAGGATGCGGTTTGAGATGAAATTCCTCTCCCAAGATGAAAGAAGCCTGCAAATGGAGAAGTTCCTAACCCTTAAACAAGGAAGTATGACAATCAAGGAGTATGTAAATCAGTTTAATCAACTGGCCAGATTTTGGCTGGATTTAATAAACACCCAACACAAGAAGGCCCTTCGCTTCGTCAAAGGTCTGAATGAACCTCTACACAGCCTTGCAATGACCCATATACCCATGGGGGCGACCTATGAAAGCTTGGTGGACATGGCACTGCTACACGAGGAAGATAAAGGCAAGAAAGGGACAAAGGCGGAAGTGCCTCAAGAAAAGAAAGAGGGTCTACAAGCTAAGAAAACAGACTTTAAGAAAGGCGGAAAGAACAACAAAACCCATGAAAAGAGAAAGTGCAATTTCTATGGCATTGCGGGACATATAGCAAAAGACTGTAGGAAGAGGAAGGTAAAGATGAATGGGGGCTGTTTCCATTGTGGAGAGACTGGACACTTGGCTAAGGACTGCCTAAAGAAGCGGGGGCAGGGACTGGATTCACCTTAGGAGGACAGGTTCACGCGCTGGTGGCACCTCCATAGGAACGAGGTAGAAATATTTCTGTAGAAAGCTTAGTTTATCTGTATGATCATCCAGTTCGCACTCTCTTTGATTCTGGTGCATCACACTCCTTTATTTCATCTGCTTTAGTAGAATCTCTGCACCTAGATACTAGTATGGTAGAAGAACCCTTGGTTGTTTCAAATCCAATTGGGGGCTCGGCTTATTTGTCGATGGTTTGCTTGGATTTGAAAATCTCTATTCTAAGTGTTGAATTTAGATATAGTGCCTTTGTTTTGGGCTTCTCAGGATATGGATTGGTCTTAGGCATGGACTGGTTATCCATTAACGGTGTCATTCTTGATTGTGAGAAAAGAGTGGTTAGACTCTTGACTCGGCTCGGTAACACTCTAGAAATTTCTTTTAATCCCTTGAATGCTGTTATGCTTAGATATCTAGAGTCGCTTGACGCTTCTGTTGAGAATTTACAGTCGGTTAGAGTGGTCTGGGAATATCCAGATGTCTTTGAAGAGGTGAAAAGGCTTACCTCCGAAGCGGGAAATAGACTTCCGCATATATCTTGTTGATAATGCAAATCCTGTAGCTCTGCTTGTTAGACACATGGCTCCAAAGGAGAGAAAGGAGCTCAGTAAGCAAGTTAAGGAGCTTCTCAAGAAGGTGTTTATAAGGAGAAGTATCTCGGAATGGGGTGCTCCAGTGGTGTTCGCCACCAAAGCATATGGTTCACTACGTTTTTATGTGGACTATAGGGAGCGAAACAAGCTGACTAAAAAGAATAGACACCCGCTTCCCAGAATAGACGATTTATTTGATCAGCTTGTAGGGGCGTCGGTCTTCTCCCAACTTGATCTAGCTACTGGGTTCCATCAGCTAAGGGTAGCTGAAGATAACATTGATAAAACAACATTCAGAACCCCAGACGGTTTCTACGAGTGGCTTGTCATGCCTTTCGGTTTGATAAACGCACCCGCTTATTTCGTGGACCTAATGAGCAGTGTGTTCAGAGAATTCCTCAATAAGTTCGTGGTGGTCTTCGTAGACGATATTTTGATCTACTCAAAGAATGAGGAAGAACATGCTCGGCATCTGAAAGAAATCATGGATACTCTCCGTGCACATCAGCTAAAAGCCAAATTCTCCAAATGCCACTTTTGTAGAGAAGAGGTCAGATTTCTTGGACATATAGTGTCCAAAGAAGGGTTAGCAGTGGACCCCACGAAAGTGGTGGTAGTGCAAGATTGGAAGACACCAAGAAATGCAACCGAAGTCCGAAGCTTTCTTGGGCTAGCCGGTTTTTACCGAAAATTCATTAGGGATTTCGCGAAAATCTCAGCCCCACTCATAAGGCTAACAAAGAAGAATCTAGCATTCGCTTGGGATTTGGACTGTGATATTGCTTTCCAACACTTAAAAAGGGCTCTTACAACAGCCCCAGTTCTAACTTTGCCCGATGGAAGCAAGATGTTCAGAGTATACACGGATGCTTGTGGTATGGGACTAGGAGTTGTTTTGATGTAGGAAAGGAGGGTAGTAGCTTATGGTGGAAGACAATTGAAAATCCATGAAAAGAACTACCCAACCCACGATCTTGAGTTGGTCGCCATCGTCTGTGCGCTTAAGTCTTGGCGCCATTATCTCCTAGGTGAGAAGTTCGAATAATATATTGACCGCAAATCGTTGAAATATCTCTTCTCGCAGAAAGATCTTAACTTAAGGCAGCAAAGATGGATGGAATTCCTTGCCTCGTATGATTTTGAAATTTCCTATACTCCTGGCAAAGTCATCGTAGTAGTAGACGCGTTGAGCCGAAAGAAACTGACGTTAAGCCCTCTTTTTGTGGAAAGGCAAAGCTTGGAGTATATAGCCAGTTTTGACTTTAGGCCATCCTCTTATTTTGTACCTGGTTTATTGGCCTCCCTAGAAGTACGACCCACTCTTTTAGACTCAATAGGGGCCGCACAACGTGAAGACCCTCAGCTTGTGGATGTGATTGATAAGCTAATTAGGGGTGAAACTTCCTGTCAACTCAATAGGTACTCCATCGATGATAAGGGTTGGCTGAGGCGAGATGGAAGACTATGCGTCCCACAAGCAAGGGATTTGGTAAAGAAGGTTCTCGAGGAAGCACATCATTCCAAGATGACAATACACCCAGGCGGGGACAAAATGTATAAGGACGTAAAGAGAGTTTTCTATTGGAGCGGCATGAAGAAGGACGTGGCAGATTTCGTTTCTAAGTGCGTGACATGCCAACAGGTCAAGGTAGAACAGAAGAAGCCTGGAGGACTGCTTCATTCTCTAGAAGTCCTGCAATGGAAGTGGGATAGCATTTCAATGGACTTCATTGACGGGTTGCCTAGGTCAAGAAGAGGCAATACTAGCATTTGGGTAATAGTGGACATGCTTACTAAAAGAGTCCACTTTTTACCTATCAAGAGTAGATGGACTGCCTCGTCTCTAGCTTCCCTTTATCTCAAGGAAATAGTTCGACTCCATCGAATACCCTCCAGCATAGTGAGTGACAGAATCCCATCTTTACGAGTGAATTTTGGCGGAGTCTACAAGAAGCTGTAGGCACACAGTTATGCTTGAGCACGGCCTATCACCCCCAAATTGATGGCCAGACAGAAAGGGTGAATAGGGTACTGGAATATCTTTTGAGACTATGCGTTCTAGATTTCGGTGGGACTTGGGAGGATCAACTTCCTCTAGTGGAATTCGCTTACAACAGCAGCTACCAAGCCACCATCGGTATGGTTCCCTTCGAAGCTTTGTATGGAAGACCGTGCCGATCACCAACTTGTTGGTGGGAGTCTACTGACAAACTTATACTTGGGCCGGACATGATTCAAGAGACTTCAGAGAAAGTGGACTTGATACGAAGGAGAATGAAGACAGCCCAAGACAGACAGAAATCCTACACCGACAAAAGAAGGACCGACCTTGAGTTTGAGGTTGGGGATAGGGTTTTCCTTAAGGTATCTCCTTTAAGCTACGTCGTTCGCTCCGGATCCACGGGAAAGCTAGCACCAAGATTTGTAGGATTGTTCCCTATCATCGAGAGGATTGGGAAAATGGCTTATAGAGTAGAGCTGCTTGAAAAGTTGGCTGGAATTCACAACGTCTTTCACGTTTCTTATCTCCGAAAATGTCTACATGAATCTGTGGAAGTGGTGGAGCCAAACATTTTAGAAGCAGCCGAAGTGGAACGCGAAGCAACTGTAAGAAGAGTTCCAACTTGAATCGTAGGAACTGAAGTGAAAAAGCTACGCAACCGCGAAGTCAAGCTCGTCAATGTTCAGTGGAGCGATCCCGAGGAAGACGCGACTTGGGAAACAGAGGAAAGATTACGTGCAACCTACCCTTTTCTTTTTGAGGGTATATCTTTGATCTCTCTTTTTCCTTAAGTCATGCTTATATCTATCTTTAGGTATATTTCCTCAATATTATCCTTTATCCTTAGGTAGAAACCCTTTGGATGTAAACATGTATTTGAAACATGTTATGGTTGATGGCTGCAAGTGGTTGCTAGTGGTTGCTCGTGGATACATATACACACACAACCTAGGTTTTAGATCGGCTCAGTCACCTCATATTGCATATGCATATGTCTATTCATATTTGTATGTGGTTTAAAATTGATATGTTCTCATATGGATGTCGTATTTATGTGAATGGTTGCACACTCATGTACAATTATGAGTAGGGAAAAATTTGCGTACATAATGGATTCATGGCACTTATATGATTTGCATTAAGGAGGTCAACTGAATCAGTAGACCGCCTGATTTTTGCATCAGATAAGGGCATGTACACACACTATGCATATGATCATGAAGCATTAGAAGTCTTTTAAGGACAATGGACGCCTGTGTTTGATGGTTGAGTAGATGGACGATTGGATGTTAGGACTTACGTTCTCCTAGACTTGAAGATTTCGGGGACGAAATCCTTTAAGGAGATGAGAATGTAACACCCCGAATTTTCTGTTAACTGTAAATTAACAAATTAAAGTATAATTAATTCTTAATGAAAGAATTAAGAGAAACAGGTTACGCTATTGTTTTCTCTCGGAATTATGCTTGAGATAGAGTCCGAGTTTGCAGGAATCGGACTCCGTATGAAGGCGTTATGACCTCTGTAAGTTTCAGAATTCAAATTAAAATTCAAATAGTTCTAAAATAGTTTCAAATTTCGAATTCAGAGCCAAACTGGGCTAGGCGGGAAAATTCGCGCCCAGGACCCAGGTCGACCTGTGGGTCTACCTAGGGGTCGACCTGGGTGACCAGGTCGACCGTTTGGTCGACCTAGGGGTCGACCTGCACAGTTGACCTGGATTGACCCTGGCTGGCCTGGTCGAGTTTCTAGTGGATTTTTGGGGCTTAGCTGTGTCACTAAGGCTTACAAGTCGCTTTCTGATTGGCTGCTCTTGAGATGGATGGTCTGGATTCACTCTAGCTTCATCGACGGCTCTAATTAATTTAAAATTCTATAAATACAACTTGAGTCTAAACCTAAATTCACACAAATAAATTGAAGATAGAGTCGTCATGCTGCTGGAAGGAAGCCAAGAGTAGCTTCTACTTATAGAAAAGCTTAGAGACAAGCCAAATCAAAGTTAAAACAATAATCAAAACAACGTTAGTCTTCCCAAAGGAAAGCAATTCAAATTCAGAACTTAGAAATCAGAAAACAAGACCGTCGTTCGTTGTAAGTATAGTGATTTTTCCGATGTGAATAAAATTTTGGATTTGATTCAATGTAAAATGGAAATGGAATTGTTCTATTATGTAACAATGAAGTTAATTCACATCTATGTATTGAAATGATTGTGGTATTGTGATGTTTGTGGTATCGTTGAGTTGATATTGATCCTATTGTACATATAGAATCACATGCAAGTTGTATAGTTCATATTGTAATCGACACCTATATGTTTATGTGATTATATAGGTTGTATGTGATTAAGATTTCACGTATATATATGCTACAACCTTTATGCTTAAACGATTATGTTCACATACATGCTAGTATGTTTGTAAGAAAGTTGCAAGTTCCAAAATTGGATCCATGTCAAGATCCGCTTTAATATGTGTTTCATGTTGTAATTAGACATATGATTGGACCTAGTTCACACCCTTGTCATAAAATTATGAAATTATCATATCCTTGTCATAGGCTAGTTATGCTCAATGTTATGCCTAGATCCAAAAAACAAGTTTAGGCTTATGTTATCTAAATCATATGCTAATTTATGTGACACCTATTTGGTTAGATACCCATTCCAATGCAAGTTCACATATATGTTTATTTAGGCTATGTTGCAAGTTCACACTCATGTTGACTACTTTGCTAGTTCACACCTATGATGTTCATATTGACTATGCCAAAAATGCCAAGTTTACACCTATGTCATGTTCATGTTTGTGAATTCCCTTATGTCAATTTTGTGTGCGCTAAATTAGGCTAAGTTTTTAGCCCAATATTATATGTTTAAAACTATGCGAACGAAAATTAGGCTAAGATTGTTAGCTTAATGTTTGAACGGGTTAACATTGGGAATATTAGTAAAACTTGACATAAAAATATATGAAATTGGCATGTTTGTCACATGCCAAAATTGGTGGCATTTTAAACGGTATAAATTCTTATACCAAAGATGTTAAACTTGGAAAGTGGGCCACAACATTTAATTGTTGACAAATTTACATATATTAAGTAATAAAGACAAATATGTAAATTTAGAAAATACGAGTATGCTTAACACGAGGTTGGATTGAGTTGTGATGTAAACCTGCCCGGACCCGCCCGGTTGTCGAGTAGTCACAACAATACCTATCCAATGTGGGTGGTTAAGCATGAAGCCCAATAAGGACCCGAGGTTAGACTGAGTTACGGTGTAAATCTGCCCGGAACCGACCGGCACATCCAGTAACCGTAACAATACCTGTCTAATGTGAGTGGTCGGTGCTTTAAAAAGCTAAGGACAGACTGTTAGGATGGTTGGGTTAAGTTAACTAAAACACTTAACCAATTCAACGTGTTAATGAAATTGATGGGTGGGGTTAGGTAAATACAGACACTTAACCACTTAACATGTTTGACTAGAAAACCCTAGTAACGGGGACCCATTTCAGCAGTAACCCAATTAGGTATCATGGTACCCTGGAAATAGGCAGGGTGGGGCACGATTACTGGGCTGATTGTAAGCGGTCAAAAGCGACGGCGGTGGGTGCAACAGTGTGAGTTCTAACAGAGTGCGGGCGTGCACACACTTCGGAGCAGACAAACAGGGCACTGGGGGCACTGGTAGTATTACCTATGCATTTCTAGTTTTGTGTCGGGTCGCCACCATGGGACTTGATACACTCCATGGTGGGGCCAGCATAGGTATCTACAATCTTTGAGGGCCGTAAGACACAGATGATTATGCGAGTAGGAGACGATCTTTAGAAAAAGGGGATCACTTTACCTCCAGCATGGGGTGCTAGTTAAGACAATACAAGTAGGTGCAGAGATATAGTATGGGGTGCGATAGTATATTCAATTCAAACTACTTTGTCTTAGCTTATGACACTCTCCTATTTCCAGTTTATACTTATCATGCCCTTATTCTTATTCTCATATTGAAGAGTCACTAGACTTACCAGGCTTTATGTCTAACCTTGTTTTCTTTCGTCTTCTTTTCTTCCGTTCCCCCCCAGGTCCACAGGGAGGAAACAACTCTACTTAGTCAGACTCTTTGCAAGCTTCAAGATAGTAGATGTACGGTTTGGACTCTCTCTCCTTGGCTATTGCGGTTGGACACAATCATGGGGATTTATGCAGTTTTAATCATGTTTTATGCTTCTTTATTCAATAACCAAGACAGAAACGATGTTGTAATGTTTTGGAAGTTGTTATGAGACAATTATGGAAATGTTTTGTATAAACAAGTATTTTATGAAATAAAAGTCTGTTTGTTCCCGCTGCTTATATATATGTGTTTATATCTATCTTGTGTTTTATCTGTGACTTTTACTTACAAACCTCCACCAAAGTTAAGGCAACCCCTTGTGAGTGACCTTAATGGAGGGTGGGGTGTTTCAACGATCTTATTTTCAAATGGAAATCTTACCGATCAGTCATTATTTCATTTCTCAATTTCCTATTTATCGTTTCCATATATTCATAAATTCTTTATTTTCTAAAATTAGAAAATATACATTACTAACTTTGGAAAACGTTTCCATTTCTGATTTACGCATCAATACCTTCCCACCTCCATTAGTCTCTAACTGTAAACTAGTAAGAGAACAACTTCCCAAGTTTAAACCCCGAAGTCCGAAACCCACATCGGATCGTACCTAGAAAGTCATCCAACTCAACTAATTTCCAGTCAGTTTCTAATTTCAGTAATTCCATTTAAATTCCTAATTCAAACCCCAAATTCCTTTATAATATTTTATTTGCAAAATATTTACTTTAATCTATTTTTCACATAGAATGTGAATAATATTTCTTTATGTAATCAAACCAGTTTGATTCCGTATTTAAAAACAATATCTCAAACCCAAATTCTATTTATATTTTTGTTTGTAGAATTATTCATACAAATCTCCTTTATATTTTTAACACTTAAATCTCATTTATAATTCCCTTTATATAATTCTATTTATTCTATATATACCCTTTTATATAATTCTATTTATTTTATATAAATCCTTTTATATAATTCTATTCATTTTATATAAATCCTTTTATATAATTCTATATATTTTATATAAATCCTTTTATATAATCCTATTTATTTTATATAAATCCTTTTATATATTTATATTTATTTTATATAAATCCTTTTATATAATTCTATTTATTTTATATATAAATATTTCATTTCCAATATTCACTTTGAAAATTTTCTTTTTACATTACAATATTTCATATGGTATTGAAAATACCAAATAACATGACCAGTGTCATCCTAATCAATCACGGATTTTTATCACATCATATACCACAATATATGAAAACAAACAATATTATAATATTGAGGAATCCAGTTGGATACCTCCAACTTGTTTCCCTAGATCACAAATGTTAAGCAATATAAATAACATCGATTTCATTTCAATATAAAATATTTTGATAAACAGAATCAATATTTGATTAGCAATATATATATATATATATATATATATATCTCGTTATCTACAATTTCAACCAATAAATCAGCAATTCAACCAAACAATCAACACACAACAATCAATCATCATTTATCAATTCTAAAAGTACGTTAAAAAATTATAACTATGCAGAGTTAGTGAGATTTACTCACATTGGATGGTAATCGTTAAATAACGATAACTGTCGGTTGATTTAGACAGACAATTTATTTCACTATAAATTGTAACGAGCTCCAATTCACTGAAAGAGGCTATGCAGCAGTATAGGATCGGGTAGTATGAGGAATAGGATATAATAT
Organism: Allium sativum; assembly: GCA_030737875.1. NCBI lineage: Eukaryota > Viridiplantae > Streptophyta > Magnoliopsida > Asparagales > Amaryllidaceae > Allium > Allium sativum. The sequence continues at coordinate 587,912,246 of CM060909.1, forward strand.
ATGTATATATATATATATATAGCAGAGTAGAAAGTAGTAAATCACACAGTCGATTTATACTGGTTCGGACCACTGTCCTACGTCCAGTCCCAGACTCACTTCTGGTATTTCACTAACACTAAAACCCTCACTTCACCCAGTGGAATAGGTTCACAATTACCCGAACCACTGAACGAGATTTCTTGCCTCAACCACTGAAGAGGACTCCAATATTACAAAGGTTTTTGATTTTTGAATGTGTTCCAAACAACAATGAGTAGTCACAATGTAGTACAACAGTCCTATAGCCCTCACAAACGGTATTTTAGTGGATGTGCAAAGGCTAGGATTAATATTAGATCGATTATAAAGGATGTGAATGAAAATAATCGGTTTTCTTAACAGAATTGGAGAGAATGATAGTTGTAGAGCAATTTTAGAGCAAAATCAATAGATTTGGTCAAAATAGTTGTTGTAAAATCAATGGAGATGTTTGGAGCTTATATAATGATGAAGGGATGTCATTAGAATAGTCACAACCCTTCTGAAAGATCAAAAAACTGAAAAGATTTGGTGAAAAACGAAGTGTCTTTTCATAAAATATAGCCGTTATTTACAGCACTTAAGACAGCACTAAACAATAGCGTTGGGCCCAAAAATGCTATCATATGTCTATTCAAAATATAGCCGTTATACCCTTTCATAGCGTTTCGAAATATAGCCGTTATAACCTTTAATAGAGTTTCTGGACAAAATGCTACCGGTTTCTGCTGCGATTTTTTTTGCAAAAACAGCCTTCTATATTCATCATTTTTTGACTTTTTTTATCGTTTTTCTTGCAAAAAAAAATTCCAAAAAATTCTAAAAATTGCTTTATGACATGTTAGATGTTATGTAGAAATTTGAAGTGATTTGAAATTAATTTGTGGGGTTTAACATTTCTAGACTATAATGACTTTATGTAAACTCAACTTATGATATGCATTCTTCTGAAGCTCTTGAGTCTGTTTCTTCTTGTCTTCTTCCATCATTAGAGTCCAAATAGATTTTCAATCACCATAATAAATATTTAAATGCTTCAACACTACATAATTGATTAGCATCCTTCATGTATATGCTTTTATCCTCTCTTGTACTGTGTATCTTCATGTTGAACTTATTTTCTTTTCTCTTTTTGATACCCATGTACCTGCAAGTTAGCTCAGAAGTTCTTTGATATAATTGTATAGTTGTTTCCATCAAAATCCAATAATATAGTTTCCAACATTCTCCCCCTTTTTGATGATGACAACTATACAATTTACAAATATATATTCATTCTATAAAATATTATTATTACCAAAGCTCCCTTTAAGTATAACATCTCCCTCTATCAATATATACATGAATTTCTCCCCCTTTGTCATTATCAAAAAGAACTAGGGAATGTAATAAATATCGTCGTCTTCTCTTTATTTTCTTCCCCTGAATGTGTGATATATGAATATTTCTCCCCCTAAGTATGTGACTATTATTTTCCCAAATTCCGTGATTTAGCTTAGAGCTCAGTTTTCAAAGATATTAGAAATACTCAAATACCCTCCTTTTTGTTGTGGTGTACCTGCAACAAATATTATATATATACTTTGGTACCCACTTTCTTTGTTAGGGTCCTGGGGTTAGAGAGAAGGTAACCATACCCACAAGGGTTTAATGGAACCTTTAAAGATAAAATTTTCATTATTAACCACTAAATCAAAATAATCATGGATATATTTTTCTCTGTTTTCCAACTTACTGGAACCCAAATACTTAAGTAATCTCTAGTGATATTCCTATTCGTAATTCTGTATTTATTATAAATACCGCTATTAATAGAAGTATCCGAATTTCTATAATAATTGGTTTTTGGATGTGCATTAGTACTAGCAGCGATATTCTTATTGTACATAAAAGCATATCTAGTACTATTTCTGTGATTATTATATCCTATACCACTTTTGTCATGTAAAGGTCGAGATCTAGATAAAATCATGTTTAAATCATTTTGACCTTTATTAAATTTCGCGAATTTATTTGTACATTTGATTCCACAGTCGCGATTGAAATTTTCAAAAGAAACTTTGCTATTAATACCCTTATTTAATTCAGAATTCTTCCTTTTTAAAGTTCTATTCTCATTTTCGAGACAACTAATTTGAGATTCTGAATTATATAAAGATGATTGTAATTTTTCAACATTTTCTTTTGATACAGAGATTGCTTTTTGCAAAATATTATTATTAACTTTTAAAGTCTCACATTCTTTAGATAATTCCAAATTGTTTTCAGTTAGAGTTCCATTCTCTTTTTCAAGAGACGAAATTGAAGAACTAGAAATATTTAAAGAATGTACTAATGATTTATTTCTATTTTGCAAAAGATCGATTTCCTTTAAAAGAACATTGTTTTTATCTTCTAGTTGCTCATTTTCTTTTTGAAGGAAATCCTTTTGAGAAACAAGCTTTTCTAAGGTATTTTCAAAACATTTGGCTTGTTTTACCAAAAAATTGTTTTCTTCTTTTAATTTGGATTTTTCTTGCCCACAATTTTTAGCCTTGGCTACAATGATTACATTAAGTTTATTCAAACTTTTCAAATCTTTCAACAATTTTTCATGGTTTAACAAAAGATCTTTATATAAAGAATCTGTACATACCGATTGTTATCTGACTTTAGCCCTGAGACATTTGTTTGCTTGCTCTCCTGATCCTGCTTTGTTGCTCTTCCATTTTCTCATTCCCTGACTAGATTTCTTTATTGTCATTTGTTCTAGGATGTTGTTACGATCTCTAGAATGCCAGGCTCTGATACCAATTGAAAGAGGCTATGCAGCAGTATAGGATCGGGTAATATGGAGAATAGGATATAATATTTATGTAGCAGAGTAGAAAGTAGTAAATCACACAGTCGATTTATACTGGTTCGGACCACTATCCTACGTCCAGTCCCAGACTCACTTCTGGTATTTCACTAACACTAAAACCCTCACTTCACCCGGAGGAATAGCTTCACAATTACTCAAGCCACTGAACGAGATTTCTTGCCTCAACCACTGAAGAGGACTCCACAATTACAAAGGTTTTTGACTTTTGAATGTGTTCCAAACAACACTGAGTAGTCACAATATAGTACAACACTCCTATAGCCCTCACAAATTGTATTTTAGTGGATGTACAAAGGCTAGGATTAATATTAGATCGATTATAAAGGATGTGAATGAAAGTAATTGATTTTCTTAGCAGAATTTCAGAGAATGATAGTTATAGAGCAATTTTAGAGCAAAATCAATAGATTTGATCAAAATAGTTGTTGTAAAATCAATGGAGATGTTTGGAGCTTATATAATGAAGAAGGGATGTCATTAGAATAGTCATAACCCTTCTGAAAGATCAAAAAACTGAAAAGATTTGGTGAAAAACGAAGTGTCTTTTCCTAAAATATAGCCGTTATTTACAGCACTTAAGACAGCATTGAACAGTAGCGTTTGGCCCAAAAACGCTATCATATGTCCATTCAAATTATAGCCGTTATAACCTTTCATAGCGTTTCGGAATATAGCCGTTATAACCTTTAATAGCGTTTCTGGACAAAATGATACCGTTTTCTGTTGCGAAAAATTCTGCAAAAACAGCCATCTATATTCATCATTTTTTGAATTTTTTTATCGTTTTTCTTGCAATTAAATAATTCCGAAAAATTATAAAAAATGCTTTATGACATGTTAGATGTTATGTAGAAATTTGAAGTGATTTGAAGTTAATTTGTGGGGTTTAACATTTCTAGACTATAATGACTTTATGTAAACTCAACTTATGATATGCATTCTTCTGAAGCTCTTGAGTCTGTTTCTTCTTGTCTTCTTCCATCATTAGAGTCCAAATAGATTTTCAATCACCATAATAGATATTTAAATGCTTCAACACTACATAATTGATTAGCATCCTTCATGTATACACTTTTATCCTCTCTTGTACTGTGTATCTTCATGTTGAACTTATTTTCTTTTCTCTTTTCGATACCCATGTACCTGAAAGTTAGCTCAGAAGTTCTTTGATATAATTATATAGTTGTTTCCATCAAAATCCAATAATATAGTTTCCAACATTCACCCCTAGTCAGTTCCATTTAGTAGCCCTCATCCATACGATCCTAACGGATCTTGTTTTGTGCAATTCTGATAAGGTGTGACAAAGTTATTGATTTAATAAGTTTGTGTATATTATAATTTAATACCATTAACTAATTAATTAAATAATACTTTTATTATTTACCCTCAAGTCCTCGTTAGCCGTTAATCACGTTGCTCATCCTTTCTTCCTGACAATTTCCATTCAGACAGTGAAAAAATCCGACTTCCTCACATCTCTTCTCCCTTATCTCTCCACCATTCAACCAAAATATCAAACGTTATTCAAATATCCACTTCAAATCCTTAATCCACGTCAGCATACTCATCATCTCCTTCTCATCCCAGCACGCAACTTCATGAACCCGTACTCATTTTCAATGGAAGGCCATTCATGCAACTTTGAACTCCAATTCCCCTTCCATTTCTTCGCAAAAATTCAAACTAAAACCATCCAAATCCAACACATCAAAATCTCTTCACAACTATATGATTCTTCTACCATTCGAAGGTCCCATACAAGATTCGATTTTTATGTTTTCATAGCGTCAGTATTATGTGACCACCGAACAAAACAATCACAGAATCCTTCCAAACTTTGCCAAATGAGGCGCCTTACTCCCCTGATCATCACGCAACCCTTCGATTTTCCTACGCCATCGCCAACTTGTTCGAAAAGCCAACCCTAGGTTCTGCGGTTCAATTTGGAGCAACAGAAAAATCAAGTCGCACTCTTCGACATTTATACTCGCCCGAAGGTCTTGCAAAAATAGAAACAATGGGCCAAAAATCGAATCATTTCATCTAGGGTTGGATTTGTTTTTAATTTATGAAGATCAGAATTATTTCACTGGGAGAAAGAACTAGCGGCGCATTTATTTGACCATAGAAAAATGAGGTTAGGGTTTTAAAAATTGTAGGCTATTTATAGGAAGATTTAAATATTTTTATATTTATTATCATATCCAATTTTAAGCAATCGTTATATGTATTTGTCCTTTAAAAATCCGTACGACCAAATATAATACCCAAAAATCATGAAAACGGGCATGCAACTACCGTTAGACATTACGGACCCAACGAAACTTGTTTCGTTGAATTCCGAATCCATTTTCTCACACAACATATTTTTAAAGTCAAATAATTGACTATTTTTCACATTAAAATCTCGTATGGCCACATACTAACTCCAAAAATCACGAAAATTGGAATCTAACAATAATTCAATATTTCAGATCCAACAAAATTAGTTTCTTCGAAAACGGAGCTCGTTTGCAAAACTGGCTATTTTTAAAGCTCTAAGTAAACCCACTTAAATATTAATATATTTAAAAATAATTAAATGTAATATTAATAAATTAATATTATCTTATATATTCACACAAGAATATTATCCGGCTTCAAAATATACATATCTGGATTTACAACTCCATATTTCAAATCCAGTGTTAAATCGATACCCAATTTATATTAAAAATCCTTTTATAATACAAATAAATTATTATAAATTATAAAGGAATTCCATAGTGACTTTTCAAAAATTGATTTGGACATAACTCAAAATCTACACAATGAAATCTCGATTTTTCTCTTCTATTAGAAAAATATACTTCACCAGCTCCGAACGTTTCTTGTTTCACAGAAATCGGACTTAAAACGGATTCCGTTTTTGCATTTAAAGTTTGAATCGCCAAATTATGAACTACCGTGCCATTTCGTGCTCGATTATAATTATAATATAATTATACGTTCAACTGTCGTTTATGTAATATATTCGTTAATATAATTGAATTCTAAAATGAATTAAATCAGTTAAATGATTCAATTCACACAATATTGCCATTTCAGCTAATTCTGATTATTTCAGAATTAAAAATATTATTTAATTATTATATTAATTAAATATTCAAAGATATTTAATTAAACCATTTAATTAACAAACCATTATTTGAATAATTAAGTAAAATTAATTATTAAATCGTTAAAAAAAATACGGGTCGTTACAAAGACAATAGCTCAATATCCTCGCCGCTATTTAACATCTGAACCTCAATGAAAGTGAGAATATTTTATAACACATTATAGCACATTATAGCCTCTATAACATATTTATTTAATAGCGGCTATGTGACGATATTAAATTAACATGTTATAGTATTGATAAAACCTTTTACAGCTCATATACGCCGCTATAAAATTCATAGAGCTATGCATATAAATATTACAGTTTTATAATAGCAATTAAAATAATTCTTCAAAACAATTTAAAGAGCAACGTAAGAACGAACAAAAATATAATAATCAACAAATATAACACATATTCATGGTAGCAAAATAAAATATCAACTAACAAAAAATAATTAGTTACCAAATTCAATACATATGTTTTCCATTCCATATTGATGTCAATTAAAGTGCACAAAAGACAAAACATAGTTCATATTTAATGTTTACAAGTACCAAGTGCATCACTAAGAACATTATCTGCTCAAAGCCTTTCTTTTTCCATCAAATAGTCCATGGATACTATGCAATAACCTGATTCCAAAAAGACACATTTATAAATTCATGATAAACCCAAAGAAATAAAAATATATTAGGCAAACTACAATACTACATAAGAATCTTTCCCAATGAAGAAAAAAAGAAAAGATGGAAATTGGCTTAAAGGCTTAATTTTGAGTTGTAATACTCAAAAGTGCCATGTTTATAGTTTATCTGAAATGGCACAAATGATTTGGAGTCATTTTGACGTTAAATGTGGTTTATAAAGATTTTGATTATTTAGCATGAGCAAGGAAACTAGTTAAAAAGTACAATCTACATTGAAAGTTATAGATTATATACTACCTTCATTGATTTAACATTCCTGAAGTATGGTTTCTTTAGGAATAGTTGTTTGCTTCAGAAACACTTGATTCTACTTAAAGAAGTTATATAATGATGAATCATACCGTAGAAGCAAATGAGTCAGCTCCACCGTAATAAAAGAGCATACCACATACTTCAGCAGCAAGAGCTTACAAAATATATGTGATAGCCCATAACTTCCCCAGTAAGGAAAGCCCGGATTGCGTTGAGAACACGGAAAAATAGAACGCAAACAGAAGAACATTTCATTGTTTATTATAACAATTCCATCAGATACAAGAATATACAGAGTATAAATGAATATTACATATTCGATAAATATCAGAGATTACAATAAATTACATAGCAGTAGAAAAATAATACAAAACACAACTGAAAGTAATAAACGGATACAGAGCTTTCCGAGCATCGTTCCAGCTGTAAATCAAGATCCTATGAATATAAATCTGCAAAACCAAAACTACTAGTTAAAGATTCATTAAAACTGGTGATACTCCGTTCTCGATCATTTCGATCTAATTAAAGATTCAATAAAACTTCACTTAGTTTTAATCTTTAACTGGGTTAAAGAATCAGTGTCATTTAAAACACGGTTCACGATAAACCCAAAGTCACATTCCATTGTATCAGCCCTTAACCGTAACATAGCAAGTGAGCAATTCCCTAAATATTAACCCCGAAGGCCGAAACCAACATCAGATCAATACCCAAGAAACCATTCCTTAACTAATCTCCGGTTAGTTTCTGATTTTCTTAACTCAGTTGGGTCTAAGAATAGTATTATTGAAGATACTATTCACGACAACCCAAAATCACATTGCATTAATTATCGGGTTAAAGAACAAGTGTTATTCAAAACACCGCTCACGATAAACCCAAAAACCAATTCAAATTCAATTTATTTATTTCAAAAATGAATTGAATTTAATTCTAGTTCAAAACTAGTTCATTTCGATAAAAATCAATTTTTATCTTTACAAATGTGGGATTTTTTCACCCTAGTTCTTCACAAATCATTTCTTATAATTTTACACAAATTATCAATATTTTTAATAATTTTATCAAGGCCCGTACAGTCGATTTCCAACAACGGCCATCGTATTGCACTTACAGCGATCGTTTCTGAAATTGATTTGGACATATCTCCAAATCCAACCATTAGATTTCAAATTTCTAATATTCGTTAGAAAGCTCTTTTCTATACTAACCCAACGGTTCCGGTGTTAGGAGAATCTGACGGTCGGGTCTCCCGTAATGTCTGTTCGAAATCAATGGTCGAAATTCACGAACTGCCGCGGCGCGGCGCGTTCTATTCAGGCCATTATATTATGTATATAATATATATTTCATCGATTTACATTTTAAAACGAATTTTATAAATCGTTTAATTCGTTTCAAAAACAATTTCAACATCCATTTCAAATTCAAATCAAAATTGATTTTTTCTTATAAATTCGTTTCAAATTGATTTTAATTCAAATCGATTTTTAATCCAATTCATTTCGTTTTATATTTCAAATTGATTTTAATTCAAATCGATTTTTAATCCAATTCATTTCGTTTTATATTCAATTCAATTCGAATCGAATTCGTTTTATATTCAATTCAATTCGAATTCGTTTTATATTCAATTCGAAATTCATTTCTATTCAATTCAATTCGAATTCGTTTTCTATTCAATTCAATTCGAATTCGTTTTATTTTCAATTCAATTCGAATTCGTTTTATTTTCAATTCAATTCGAATTCGTTTTATTTTCAATTCAATTCGAATTCGTTTTATTTTCAATTCAATTCGAATTCGTTTTATTTTCAATTCAATTCGAATTCGTTTTATTTGCAATTCAATTCGAATTCGTTTTATTTTCAATTCAATTCGAATTCGTTTTATTTTCAATTCAATTTGAATTTTTTTTATTTTCAATTCAATTCGAATTCGTTTTATATTCAATTCAATTCGAATTTGTTTTATTTTCAATTCAATTCGAATTCGTTTTAGTTTCATTTCAATTCGAATTTGTTTTATATTCAATTCAATTCGAATTCTTTTTATCTTCAATTCAATTCGAATTCGTTTTATATTCAATTCAATTCGAATTCGTTTTATTTTCAATTCAATTCAAATTCGTTTTATATTTAATTCGAATTCGTTTTATTTTCAATTCAATTCAAATTCGTTTTATTTTAAATTCAATTCGAATTCGTTTTATATTCAATTCAATTCGAATTCGTTTTATTTTCAATTCAATTCGAATTCGTTTTATATTCAATTCAATTCTTAAAACTCTTTTCAATATTCATGAATATAATCGATATAAATATCGTTCGCGTCAAAATAGCGCATCTCTAATCAACACGGCTTTATATTTTTCAGTAACTTCGTTATTCTATTCAACAAATGAATATTTATTCTATTCAACACATGAATCTATATTTTTGTCAACACATGACTAATCTCAACAAATGAGTACTGTCCACATGTGACTATTTTTGTTATTCAATATATTTTATAAAATTATGATTTCTATTGTTTAATTTCTAATCAGACTCCAACCGTAAATTAGTAGGAGAACGACTCCCTAAGCATTAACCCCGAAGGCCGAAATCAACATCAGACCAATACCCAGGAGACCACTCATCTTGTCTATTTTCCAGTTAGTTTCTAATTTTATATATGATAAAGATGTAAATTTTATTATTAAAATATTTCGTTTAACACATGACTAATCTCAACGAATGAGTACTGTCAACACATGAATCAATATTTTATAATATTCTTTATTTTCCCAATTGGAATGAGGCCCAATCAATTACCATATAATGTTAATTATATGGATTCCATACAACACATATATAAAATAGCAACGATAAATAATCAACCATCATCCAAAGTGCACCACACAACTGCATAAGCATTAATTATAAATAATTAACGCTTACACAGCTTGTCGACCAATCGATCGACATACAGCTAAATAATTGGGATTAGTGTAAGCCAAATATCATCCCAATACCCGTGTGGGGTTTCAAACAATCGAACATAGATTTTATTTGTGCAGTTGGGCGACGTGTAAAATTTATCGTCCCAATCAATGTCCTTTTAAATAGGTGTTCATAAACAAACCGTCCGATTTGTAAATGAATATTTATTTATCCACATTCACGTTAAAATTTATATTTTTAACGATAAAATATTTTTAACTATATAAATATTTTATTTCATCTCCCATCACACAATCAATTCAAAGCAAATTTATCAACCAACAAATAAATCAATCACCAAACAATTAACTAAACAAACAAGCCGTCCATGGTCTGTGGACGACGGGTGTCGGGTGCTGCTAAGCACCGTCTACATCCTAGTATATATTTTAACTATAAAAGGAAATTTAAAGTGAGAAGTTCTCACCGACTAGCTAATATAAATGCGTCGACTCTTCTTAGGTAGAAGTCATCGCTGTTCTCGCCTTTTGTCTCTTTCGTTGCCCGTAGCCACTACATACATAAAAATCACATTTTTATATTGTTGCTATGTATATAAAAATCATATTTTTATAATCACTCCATATGGATAAAAATTCTATTTTTACACTGCTACTATATAGATAAAAAAAATTCTATTTTTATCTTGCTAGCAATATAATAAAAATTATATTTTTATTACTCTACATGAATAAAAATCATATTTTTATATCTCCTACATAATAAAGGTCGAATTTTTATTCTTTCTAAAATATAAAAATCATATTTTTTATACACCACTAGTATAAAAATTAAATTTTTAACCTTTCTATATTATAAAAATTATATTTTTATTCCGCAACTTCATATACCGATTCCATATTATTATAGATACTTTCATGATAATCAAAATCAAATTTTTACCTTTTGTTTTCCTGATAACCAAATCCAATTTTTCTCTTTACTTAAAAATATAGACTCCCTTTATTTAAAAATATAAACCTTCTTTATTTAAAAATATAGACCTTCTAACTAACTAAAAAAAACGAATCTTTGTTTCAGATCTATATCAACAAAATTACATACACATTTTTTTCATATATAAAACTAACTTAAATTAAGCATCCTAATTAAATTAATTAAACTAGGAAAAGAACTTACCCTTCTCTTCGGTTTTCATCATAGGAGAGGTGTTGATTTGGCGTTTGGACCGAGAGGGGGCGTCGGACTGAGGAAGTTTTGAGGCTGCTACTGCGTCGAACTGCAGGGGAGGCGGAGGAGGTGTTGCGGCGAGGTGTGGGGTGGTGGAGGGTAGAACGTGGTGGCGGAAACCAAAAAGGGGAGCTGTCTCGATTTAGGGATGAGGGGCTCGCGTGCTAGGTGGAGAGAGAAGAGAGGGAGAGGAGGAAGAAGAGGAGAGGGAGGCGGCGTCCTTGGAGGCCGATGGTGTAACACCCCACGTCCATTAATGTCACTCACAAAGGGAATTCATTAACTTCCATGGAGGTTTTAACTGAATATAGAACAAAAAAATTACAAAAAGATAGATAATAAGTATTACTTGGAAATCTAAAACTTTATTTCGCTGCAGTGGAAATTAAACATGTTTGTGACATCATAAAACCATAAATCAGAATCAAGTACAATATCCATCTTGATAAAACAAAATACATAATCCCATTACATAAATAACCATTAAAGAAGATAACAAGTTGGACTTTACTTCAACGGTCCAAGCTTTCAAAAAGAGAGATAAAGCAATCCAATCAAGCTCCACTAGAGCTGGGCCCACCCTGAGGACCTAGAGGGGGGAAAAGGTAGAAATAGAGGGGGTCAGACATAAAGTCTGGTGAGTATGATAATTCTAACAATACTATTATCAAAATAACTAGACTAAGGCATAAGCTGCAAAACAAGGAAATGTCTATGAACTATTGGGTATGGAAGAAAAGATAAAGATAATGTTAAAGGCACACCTAATACTAACGAATAATTACTACACTGCACCACACCAGTCACCCTAAAGGTTGATCCCACTTGCTTCACTTAGAAATTTTATAAATAACTTTGTGTACCCCTAGCTGACTACATAGGTGCCGCCTGCCCCTATCTCCGCTAGGTGTACCCTACTACCCACTTGCGATCGGCTCCCTACTCGTAGATGCCCGTGCTGGTCCCATAGTGGCGTGTATCACTCCCCTAAAGTGGCAAACCGATACAGCTAAAGAATGCACGGCTTATACCTACACGATGCAACAACGTCTTACCTACCAGCCCGGGTCCACACACGCATATGAACCCGTTGGACTTGCGTTGCCACCGCTAACCCGTTTGGCCTCTTATAGTCAAGCCAGTACGTGTGTCCCGTCCTCGACTTGGGTCGAGCCCACAAAGATACGTTTTGGGTTACTGGTTGAAATGGGCCCCCCTTACAAACCACAAGCTATCGACCAAAGCTTGTCCCCACTAGTACATCCCACTTAACCCTCTTAGTCATGTTCATTTACATGTGTGTTTGGTTAAGTCTTACTAATCGTATTTCAAATGCCACTAAAGGCACCCACTAGATTCCTCATGCCACCCAAGGCACCTACTTAACCCGCATGTCCCACTTCACATGTTTATAAGTATTTCTTAATTCATTCAGGCCATAACCTCATAAATACCTCTCACATTAGACTGGCATTTATGGCAGCTGGATTCGCCGGGCGGGTCCGAGCAGTCTTACACATTAAAAGAGTATAACCTCGTGTTTTTACAACTGTTATGCTTTAATTTGGGCCTAGGACCTCTCACATTGGGCTGACATTTGTGACTACTGGATTCGCCGGGCGGGTCCGGGCAGTTTTACGTCACAAACGAGTCCAACCTCGTGTCCTAGGCATAGATTAACACTTATAATCTTTTACCCCAGTTTTAAATATATCCCTATTCGAATCATTAATTAATTCCAATTTTAATGATGTCCATAATTGACTCAATTATGGCCATCACTTATGGTATGCAAAATCATATCAATTGCACCCCAATTTCTTAATATTAAATCCTTAATATTACCCCTACCCCACGTTATACGTTCGCTTATTCAACGCAAAATATAAGTTAGACTCGAATAGTCTAACTCATAGCACAATGATAAATTATCACAACATATAGACAAATAAAATAGATCTAATCATAATAGGGGTGAAACTTGCATAAAACTACACATGTCATGGATCTAAAGGTGTCAACTTGTTTGGTTAAATGTCACAACTTACATAATATGATCATAACCCAAGTTCATGTATAAACTTGCATATGTGGTTTATGCAACATAATGATGGTGTGAACTAGCATCTAACACATAGAACTCACACATGTCATAACATAATTCTAGATCTAAATAGATGTCATAATTCTAGATCTAAATAGACGTCATACAATATGTGAGATTATACATACTAATAAATCTAAACTTGCATAGGTACATGTGATTTATCATGTTTATCATCATAGTCCAAATATATATAATCAACATCATGATTCATAAGCTAACTACAACATAATAACATCATGGCTTTATAACATCACAACGTAGCATAGAAATTTGCAACATATATAATATCATCATAGCATGATTTACAACATATAGGATATCATCATCACATAACATAGGATTTACAACATACATGATAGCATAAGGTTTACAACAACATATATGACAATTCACAGCATTTTCTTATGATCCGTATCACATCTTAATCTAATTAGTTTGCTAATAATCTTACTAAGATCATCATACTCACAATTAAAAAAGAAATAGAGTCTTGATTTGCTTTAGAGTTGAGTAGATTTAGAGTTTTGATTAGCTTTCTTCCTTCTTAGTTGGCGGCAGCTACACTGAGTTCCATGGCGACGGCATGACAGCGGCTATTCTATTTTTCATGTGAATTTAGAGTGAGAGACTACCTAGGTATATATAGAGTTTAGGATTTATTTAGACCGTCAGATCAACTCAGAACTAACCTGAACCGTTAAATTAGCCAACTCAGCCCTAAAGACACATCAGCAGCTCAAGATTGGGCTCTGCCAAAACCTGGCCGACTGGACCAGGTCGACACCCAAGTTGACTCCCAAGTCGACACTATAGTCGACCTGGTTGGGGGTAGGTCGACTCTAGAGTCGACTTGGCCTTGGGCGGGAATTTTCCCGCCTGGCCTGTTTTACTTCAAATTTTTAATTTTAAATTTTCTGAAATCTGTTTTGAATTTTCTGAAACTTCCGATGGCCATATCTCCTTCATACGAAGTCCAATTTACGCAAACTCGGACTCTATTTCAACCAGAATTCCGAGATGAACACAATGGTGCAACCCGTTTCCCTTAATTCTCACGTCTGAGATTAGTTATTCTTTAATTTGTGAATAATAATATTAACAGAATTACGGGGTGTTACATTCTCCCCTCATTAAAGGATTTCGACCCCGAAATCTTCAAGTCAAGAAGAATGTATATCCTAACAACCAATCGTCCACCTACTCAACCATCAAACATAGGCATCCATTGTCCTTATAGACTTCTAATGCTTTCATGTTTAAATGCACCATGTGTGTATATGTCCATATCTGATGCAAAATCAGGCGGTCTACTGATTCAGTTGACCTCCTTAATGCAAATCATGATAGTTCCATGCGTCCATTATGTATGCAAAAGTTCCTTAGTGCTAAATATTATCTCTATATGCGTGCACAATCATCATCTGAATGCAGCATCCATATGATAAAAAAATCCTCATACATCCATTTTACTAAATACATCCACATATATGCAATATGCAATATGAAGTGACTGAGCCGATCTAGTGCCTAAAGTGTGTGTATATGCATCCACGAGCAACCACTAGCAAACACTCGCATCCACTATGCATCCATCATACATAACATGTTTCAAACACATGTTTCAACCATAGGATTTCTCTAACTAAACGTCAAAAATACTAGCGAGAGGACATACTAAAGATAAGATAAGTACAAGCTAAGCGATAAAGGAGAAATTAAAAGACATACCCTCAAAAAGAAAAGTGTAAAATGAACGCATCTTCTCTTCTGTCTCCCAAGTAGCGTTGCTCTCATCATCTCCCATTGCACTTTGACTAGTCTGACCTCTCGATTCCTCAACTTCTTGATCTCCGACCCAAGAATGCATGTAGGAGCTCGTCGAATCGTCGCATCACGCTCTATCTCCACCTCTCTAAGCAATCTCGGCTCTACCACTTCCGCGGTCTCGTGCAAGCACTTCCTCAACTGTGACACATGGAATACGTCGTGTACACCACTAAGTCTCTCAGGCAACTCCACCCTATACGCCATCTGTCCAATCTTCTCCTTAATAGTAAACGGCCCTACAGACCTTGGTGCTAATTTCCCAAAGGACCCAAAGCGAACAACATTCCGTAATGGAGACACTTTGATAAAGACCATGTCCCCAACATCAAACTCAAGATCTGTCCTCCTTTTGTCTGCATAAGATTTCTGCCTATCTTGCGCCATCTTAATCCTCCTTCGAATCAAGTCGATCTTTTCCGAAGTCTCTATAATCATATCGGGACCAAGTAAGATCTTATCGGTAGATTTCCACCAATATGTAGGTGAACGACAAGGTCGTCCATAAAGAGCTTCGAAAGGTGCCATGCCAATGCTAGACTGAAAGCTGTTATTATATGCAAACTCCACCAACGGAAGATGCTCTTCCCACGTACCCCCAAAGTCTAGGATACATAGCCTCAAAAGGTCCTCTAGAATACAATTCACCCTCTCGATCTGGCCGTCCGTCTGAGGATGATACGCGGTGCTCAAACATAACTGAGTCTCTGCTGCCTCTTGCAAGCTCTTCCAAAATTCGCTAGTGAAGGTAGGATCACGGTCGCTTACTATGCTAGATGGAATACCATGCAAACGAACTATCTCTCGAACGTATACAGAAGCTAACCACGAAGCAGTCCTCATACTCTTCACGGGAATGAAATGGGCGCTCTTAGTAAGTCTGTCTACTACAACCCAAATCCCCGTATTACCCTTCCTTGATCTTGGTAATCCATCCACAAAGTCCATCGAGACACTCTCCCGCTTCCATTGTGGAACCTCCAATGGGTGAAGCAACCCACCGGGCTTCTTTTGCTCCGCTTTTACTTGTTGGCATACCAAGCATCTAGCGACATACTCGGCCACATCCCTCTTCTTACCGACCCAAAAGAAAACTCGCTTCATGTCTTTGTACATCTTGTCCCCGCCGGGATGAACGGTCATCTTCGAATGATGTGCTTCGTCAAGAATAGCCTTCCTCAAACCTTCGTCTCGAGGTACACAAAGTCTACTATCCCTACGTAACCATCCCTTATCATCCAGGGTATACCTACGGAGATGACTTGATGACTCCCCTCTTTTGAGTTCTCTACTAACTCAACCAACTGTGGGTCGTCTCGCTGTGCCTCACCAATCCGTCCCAAAAGCGTTGGTTTGACCTCCAAGGATGCTAGCAAACCGGGTACAAAGTCAACGGAAGGTCTAAAATCAAAAATAGAGATGAATTCTATGTTTCGTCGCTCAACAAATAATAGGCTCAAGGACAATCTTTTCCTACTTAAAGCGTCTGCCACTACGTTACCCTTGCCAGGGGTATATGTTATTTCGAAATCGTAGGACGCTAAGAATTCCATCCACCTTTGCTGCCTTAAGTTCAAATCCTTCTGAGAGAATAAGTATTTTAAAGATTTGTGGTCAGTGAAACATTAGAATTTCTCGCCAAGAAGATAATGACGCCAAGACTTAAGCGCGAAAACAATTGCGGCCAACTCTAGGTCATGCGTAGGGTAATTTTTCTCATGCACCCTCAACTGCGTTCCACCATAGGCTATTACCCTTCCCTCTTGCATTAAGACTGCGCCTAGTCCTGTCCCAAAAGCATCAGTAAACGACTTACTCCCATCTGGCAGCACTAAGACTGGGGCTGAAGTCAAAGCTCTCTTCAAACGTTGGAACGCATCATCACAATCTACATCCCATGTGAAAACTAGGTTCTTCTTCGTCAAACGTGTTAATGGAGCTGATATCTTTGCGAAGTCTTTGATAAACTTCCTATAGTAGCCAGCCAACCCCAAGTAATTTCTCACTTCGGTAGCATTTTTAGGGACCTTCCAATCTTGGATGGACACTACCTTCGCGGGATCCACAGCTATCCCTTCTTTAGAAACCACATGCCCTAAGAACCGTACTTCCTTCCTCCAGAAGTGACACTCAGAAAATTTAGCTTTAAGATTATTTGCTCGAACGGTCTCCAACACTTCCCTAAGATGTAGGGTATGCTCTTCTTCGTCTTTAGAAAAGATGAAGATGTCATTTACAAAGACCACCACGAATTTATTAAGGTACTCCCTAAACACCCTACTCATCAAATCAACAAAGTATGCGGGGGCGTTTGTCAAATCGAAGGGCATCACTAGCCATTCATAGAAACCGTCCGAAGTCCTAAAGGCAGTCTTGTCAATGCTATCCTCAGCCACTCTCAACTGATGGAAACCAGTGGCTAAGTCCAACTGCGAAAACACTAAGGCGCCAACTAACTGATCGAAGAGTTCGTCAATCCTCGGCAGTGGGTGTCTGTTCTTCTTAGTAAGCTTATTAAGTTCTCTATAGTCCACACAAAGTCTAAGGGACCCATCCGCCTTCGTGGCAAATACTACTGGAGCACCCCACTCCGATATACTTCGTCTTATGAACCCCTTCTCAAGCAACTCCTTTACTTGCTTATTGAGTTCCCTCCTTTCACGAGGAGCCATGTGGCGTACTGGCAAAGATACTGGTTTTGCATTATCCACAAGATATATTCGAAAATCTATCTCCCGCTTCGGAGGCAAGCCCTTCACCTCCTCAAACACATCCGAGTATTCTCGGACCACTCTAACAGATCGTGGATTCTCCACAGATGCGTCAAGCGACTCTAGATAACTTAGCATAACAGAATTTATGGGATTACAAAAGATTTCGAGAGTGTTTCCAAGACGAGTCATGAGCCTAATTACTCTCCTTTCACAATCAAGAACGGCTCCATTTCTGGATAACCAATCCATTCCTAAAATTAGCCCATAGCCCGTGAAGCCCAACACATAAGCATCACATCTAAACTCAAAGCGAAGTACAGAAATTTTCAAATCCAAACACATCATGGACAAATAAGCTGAGCCCCCAATTGGATTCGAAACAACTAAGGGATCCTCTACTAAAATGGTGTTTAAGTGCAGTGGTTCAACTAATGATGTAGAGATAAACGAATTATGCGCCCGAATCAAATAAGGTATGGACAGGATGATCAAACAGAAAAACTAAGCTTTCAACGGAAATTGTGCTACCTCATTCTTGCAGCGGTGGGACCACGAGAGCCTGAACTTGTCCCCTTGCCTGCCCTGGTGCCATAAGGGCCTGCACCTGTCCTCCTGAGGTAGACCCTGTCCTCTGCCCCTTCTTTGGGCAGTCCTTCACCAGATATCCCACTTCGCCACAGCGAAAACAACCAGTCTTCTTTTTCTTTCGGGAATCCTTGCTGAGATAACCTGTTGTCCCACGGTTAAAGCATCTTTTCTTTCCTTTTCCATTATTGTCTTTACCACCTTCTTGTTTTGCTGTTGTGGTTTCTTCTGATCCCTTTTCTTCTCGGGTGCCTTATTAGCATTAGCGCCTTTCTCCTCGTGCATGAGTGCCATGTCTACTAGCTTCTCAAAGGTGGCCCTCATAGGGATGTGGGTCATAGCCAACCCCTGCAATGGCTCATTCAAGCCATTAACGAACCTCAGAGCCTTCTTCTCCTGCGTGTTCACCAAATCTAAGCCAAACCTTGCCAATTGGTTCAATTTGTTGACGTACTCTTTCACTGATAGATTTCCCTGCTTCAATGTCAAGAACCTTTCCATGTATAGATTCTCTTCTGCCCTTGAGAGAAACTTTTCCTCAAACCTACATCTGAAATCCGCCCAAGAATCAACAGGACGCTCCCCATTAGTGACCTCCCACCAAAACGAGGCCTCTCCCTTCATTAACCAAGCTGCTAATTTGACTTTCCTCCCTTCTTCTACTTCAAAGATTTCTAGCAATTCTTCCACCTCCTTAAGCCAATCTCTAGCTTCCACAAACGTTTCTGACCCTTGAAAAGGTTTTCCACCCATACCCTTAAATTCCTTGCATGTCTTTGCAAAAGTATCAGCGCGAGGAGAGGGAGGAGGAGGAGCTGGTGCAACTGGTGGTGGAGGAACATTGGCTAGACCTGCAGCGGCCCTAGCCTCTAATAACCTCCTATACCATCCTGGTATCGTTACACCCTCCGGAATGTTAAGATCTTCAGCCATGCTAAAACGAAAAAGGAAAGATTCAAAATGGAGAATTCGAAAGATAAAGATATATGGCTATTGGGGATTATGTTTTTCTTAAAAACTTTCCTCTTAAAATCACTCATTAAGACATGTTTTTGGAAATACTTCTTCCAAAAATATTTTAGAAAAATAGTTTTTCTAAAAAATTTATCTGTTCTGGTAACCTTAAGCTCTGATACCACGTGTAACACCACACGTCCATTAATGTCACTCACAAAGGGAATGCATTAACTTCCATGGAGGTTTTAAGTGAATATAGAACAGAAAAATTACAACAAGACAGATAATAAGTAGTACTTGGAAATCTAAAACTTTATTTCCTTGCAGCGGAAATTAAACATGTTTGTTACATCATAAAACCATAAATCAGAGTCAAGTACAATATCCATCTTGATAAAACAAAATACATAATCCCATTACATAAATAGCTATTAAAGAAGATAACAAGCTGGACTTTACTTCAACGGTCCAAGCTTTCCAAAAGAGAGATAAAGCAATTCAATCAAGCTCCACTAGAGCTGGGCCCACCCTGAGGACCTGGAGGGGGAAAAGATAGAAATAAAGGGGGTCAGACATAAAGTCTTGCGAGTATGATAATTCTAACAATACTATTATCAAAATAACTAGACTAAGGCATAAGCTGGAAAACAAGGAAATGTCTATGAACTATTGGGTATGGAAGAGCAGGTAAAGATAACGTTAAAGGCACACCTAATACTAACGAATAATTACTACACTGCACCACAACAGTCACCCTAAAGTTTGATCCCACTTGCTTCACTTAGAAATTTAATAAATACTTCGTGTACCCCTAGCTGACTACATAGGTGTCGCATGCCCCTATCTCCGCTAGATGTACCCCACTACCCACTTGCGATCGGCTCGCTACTCGTAGATACCCGTTTTGGTCCCACAGTGGGGTGTATAACTCCCCTAAAGTGGCAACCCGATACAGCTAAAGAATGCATGGCTTATACCTACATGATGCAACAACGTCTTACCTACCAGCCCAAGTCCACACACGCATATGAACCCGTTGGACTTGCGTTGCCACCGCTAACCTGTTTGGCCTCTTATAGTCAAGCCCAGTACGCGTGTCCCGTCCTCGACTTGGGTCAAGCCCACAAAGATACGTTTTGGGTTACTGGTTGAAATTGGCCCCCCTTACTTACCACAAGCTATCCACCTAAGCTTGTCCCCACTAGTACATCCCACTTAACCCTCTTAGTCATGTTCATTTACATGTGTGTTTGGTTAAGTCTTACTAATCGTATTTCGAATGCCACTAAAGGCACCCACTAGATTCCTCATGCCACCCAAGGCACCTACTTAACGCACATGTCCCACTTCACATGTTTATAAGTATTTCTTAATTCATTCAGGCCATAACCTCATAAAGACCTCTCACATTAGACTGGCATTTATGGCAGCTGGATTCTCCGGGCGGGTCCGGGCAGTCTTACACCATAAAAGAGTCTAACCTCGTGTCTTTACAACTGTTATGCTTTAATTTGGGCCTAGGACGTCTTACATTTATAACAACCCGTATTTTCAATAAACTGTTATAACATAAATCGAGGCAGAATTAAATTCAAAAATCTGAACCAAGGGAAACGGGCTATGCCATTGCGTTCGCCTCGGAAAAATACGCGAAATAGAGTCCGAGTTTTCGAAAATCGGAGTCAGTATGACCCGGTTAAGGCCCATTAAAGTTTTCAGAAATTTCTATGCTAAAAACAGATTTAAATTTCAAATTAAAAACCAGGATTAGGGCTAATCTGTGTCAGGCGGGAAAATTCCCGCCAGGGCCCCCATGTCGACAGGCATGTCGACAGGGGTCCTTGAGTGTCGACTGCCCTGTCGACAGCCCTGTCGACAGGGGGTAAGCAGGCAGTTTTGCCTGACGCGCCACTTTGATTTGGGCTTGGTCTTGTTGCTTGGTTCTAGAGAATTCCGAGATCTGACGGACCAAAACTAACCTAGGGTTAATCCTAGGGCTTAAAACACTCTAATTCCCTATAAATATACCCCTAATCCTACCCTAAAGCCTCATTAATCAATCTAGCAACTAAACTATGTCAAATTGAAATCTCAAATGGCCTCCACTTAAAAACCCTAGCCTCCACCTTCCTCAAAGTTAAATCCTATGAAGATATGATGATCATACAACCTTTTCTATGTTGTATGAATGCTTAATAACTTGCATACTTCATTAAGTTGCAAGTTTGATTTGCTAAGTTTGTGTTTTTGGGATTTTGCAAAAGGGTTTTCTTATTTGAAGCTTTGTTTTGGGTTTTCAAAGGGCTTCTTCATCTTATTTGGTGGATTTGTGACTTGTTTATATTTGTAAGCCCTCTTACCTTCACTTTACAAACTCTAAAGTTAATATGTGGTGAAAGTTGAGATTTATGTGAGTTTATTTGATTATGCATGCTTATGCGAACTCACTATGCCATGTTTTACATGTTTCATAAGTTATGCATGCTTATGCGAATTCACTATGCCATGTTTTACATGTTTCATAAGTTATGCATGCTTATGCGAGTTTACTATGCCATGTTCTACTTGTTTAATGGAGTATGCATGCTTATGCAAGTTCACTTTACCATGTTATACATGTTTTATGGGTTATGCATGTTTATGCAAGTTCACCTTACCATGTTATGCAAGTTTAATGGGTTATGCATGCCTATGCAAGTTCACCTTACCATGTTATGCAAGTTTAATGGGTTATGCATGCCTATGCAAGTTCACCATACCATGTTATGCATACTTAATAAGCTATGCATGTTTATGCGAGTTCACTATGACATGATTTGCAAGTTTAACATGTATGCATGTTTATTATGATATGTGAAGTTCATCATGTATGTTATGCCAAGTTACCTTTTATACCCTTATGCGTTATGACGAATATGTAAGCGAGATAATGACGTTGGGAGGGTTTGGGTAAACTTAAAAATACATGAAACTAAAAGATAGGGAATTTACCTATTAAGTTAGGTCTACCCCTTGGGAATTTACCTATTAAGTTAGGTCTACCCAAGTATATGTTAACTTGTAAATATGTTTTGAAGTGGACATGACATTAGATAACATGATATGGCCAACTCGAGGTTAGACCTAGTTGTGGTGTAAATCTTCCCAGGTAACCACAACGTAGGGTCTAATGTGGGTAGTTGGTCATGTTGCACCATAAGACCCGAGGTTAGACCTAGACGTGGTGTAAATCTTCCCAGGTAACCACGGATGTCTAATGTGAGAGGTTGGGTGCATTAATTAATTAATGCCTCATGATTAGGGTTAAGTCATGGCCCACTAATACTTAACCAATAATGGGGATGCGAGGATTAGATGGGGTTAAGTGGGTACACTTAACTAATTTAATCCATGATTAGTGAGGGGTTAAAACCACACTTAACCCTCTTAGAAACCCTAGCAACGTGGTCTGTTCCAGCAGTAATCCCAGTTTGGTATCACCACAACCCTACAGCTAGGTTAGGGCGGGGCACGATTACTGGACTGATGTAAGCGACCAAAGCGACGACTGAGTGGTACAGCGGTGCGGGTCCGGCGGGCTACGGACGTGCACGTAGTCCGATGTTGGACAAACTCGAGGCACGGGTACCAGTAGGCTTAGACTGTGCATTATTGCTTAGGTGTCTGGGGTTGACACCTTAGGGCTTGATACACCCGAAGGTGGACCCAGCACAGTCTAACTACATCCATGTGGGCCGTATGGACACCAACACTTGACGTGTTAGGTTTATAGGGAGCCGATCGACTAGACCGCTGGGCTGGACCTTATATTAAGGTCACTTCATGTTATTGGGCCAAAGTTTGGGCTAAGGGATCAATATCTGTTTTGTGGGTTTGCTAGTACACTGTGGTGCAAAAACTTAATCTTCTTATGTGATGTCACCTTCATCTATTGCCAGTATGTTTACCTCAGTTTCCATTATGCTGTTAACTTTATTAGTTTATAGATTGATCGTAGTAGGGCTTACCAGTCTTTTTGACTGACCTGTTTTCTTTCGCTTCTTTTCTTCCGTCCCCCCCCCCCCCCCCACAGGTTCTCAGGGAGGGGCTACATCTGCTTAGTGGATCTTTGGCTTGCTTGTTGGATAGCTCATGTATGGATCTGAGCTAGCTGTGGCTTATCTTTTATTTCTGGGGATTAGTACTGATGTTTTACCATGTATTTTGTTTCTACGTATCTAGACTTATGTTGTATTTTGGATCATGACATTTTGATACTATGTACTTGACTATGTTGGTTTTGTGAGATGATGATGATGGGTTTTTATCTGCTACCGCTGCTTTACTTATATTTATTTTTATATATTCTGTCTTGCGATATCTCTGTGCATGTTTACCTTCACAATAACGCCCCTCCAAAGCTAGTACATTCCAACGAGTGATTCTAGTAGAGGTGGGGTGTTACATTTGGTATCAGAGCACAAGGTTAATAAGATTGAACAAAACTTTTGAAAAAAAAAACCCTTTTTGAAAAACTATTTTCAAAAACCTACTAAGTATTTTCCAAAATAAAGTCTAGATTATTTTAAGGCTAATCCCCAAAAGCCATTAGCGTTATCCTTCGTTCCCTTGACCTGATTTTATCTTATCTTTCGTTTCAGTATGGCTGAGAATCTTGTCATCCCAGATGGAGTGAACGTACCACTCTGGTATAGGAGACTTCTAGAAGCTAGGGCGGCAGCTGGTCCCGCCAACCCTACTCCCACTCCTCCTCCTGTAGTTGAGAATCCTATCCCTAATGTCCCTCCCCCGGTGATTCCTGTTCCCCCTCCTCCAGCAGTCAATATTCCTCCTCCCGTTGCTAATGTTCCTCCCCCTCCCGTTGCTGAGGCTCCTCTTCCTCCTCCTCCCCCTCAACATCCTCAGGTTGAGTTCACGAAGGTTTGCAAAGATTTCAAGGCGATGGGAGGCAAGAATTTCCTAGGCACGGAATCTTTTGTTGAAGCTAGGAATTGGCTGAAAGACACGGAGGACCTGTTTGCTATCTTTAGGATTGATGACGAGAGGAAGATCTTATTGACAGTATGGCTTTTGAAGGATGAGGCGGCCTATTGGTGGGAGGTCACCAATGGGACGAGGCCCGTTGAGACTTGGGCCGATTTGAGGGCTAGATTTGTGACCAAGTTTCTATCTTCGGCTGAGGTGAATTTACAGATGGAGAAGTTCATTGCATTAAAGCAAGGTGATATGTCTGTCAAGGAGTATGTGAACAAGTTTAATCAGCTGGCCCGTTTTGGTTTGGATATGGTAAACACCCCGGAGAAGAAGGCTCTTCGATTTGCTAGGGGGTTGAATGAGCCGCTACAGGGCTTGGCGATGTCCCATATTCCGCATGGAGCTACTTTTGAGAGTTTGGTCAATATGGCTCTACTTCAGGGAGATGGAAAGAAAGAAGTCAAGTCGAGTGATACTCAAGCAAAGAAGACTGATTCTCAAGGCAAAGGCAATCAAGGGGGTCAAAGCAGTCAAGGAAATCAGAACAAGAACAAGAAGGGCAACAACAAAGGCAAGGGAAAGTGCAATTACTGTGGCATAGCTGGGCACTTTGCTAAGGATTGCAGGAAGAAGAAAAGGAAGCTTAGTGGTGGATGCTTTTCTTGTGGAGATACTGGGCACTTCAGCAAAGAATGCCCAAAGAAGAAAGGACAGACTGGACCTTCAGGAGGGCAAGTTCATGCTCTCAATACCGCTTCAGTTCCCGAGCGAGGTAGTGTTTCCGTTGAGAACCTTGTTTATATCTCTGATCTTCCAGTGCGTACCTTGTTTGATTCTGGTGCATCACATAGCTTTATTTCATCTGATCTTGTTGATAGCTTGCACCTTAGTACTAGCTTAGTGGACGATCCCGTTTGTGTTTCGAATCCCATTGGGGGTTCTGCTCATCTATCTATGATACGTGAGGATCTGAGGATCTCTATACTCAGCGTAGAGTTCTTGTGTAGTGCATATGTTCTTGGTTTCAGGGGATACGGATTGATCTTGGGCATGGATTGGCTGTCCAGATATGGAGCCATTCTGGATTGTGAGCATAGGGTTGTAAGGCTTGTTACTCGCCTGGGCAACACCTTAGAGATTTCATGCAATCCGAAGAATCCCGTCATGTTGTGCTATCTAGAATCTCTCGACTCATCAGAGGAGGCCCTTCAGTCTGTAAGGGTGGTCCAAGATTATCCAGATGTTTTTGAAGAAGTTAAGGGGTTGCCCCCTAAACGAGAGATTGACTTTCGCATCTATCTGGTAGATAATGCTAAGCCTGTTTCTTTGCCCGTTCGGCATATGGCTCCGCGTGAGAGACGGGAGCTGAGCAAGCAAGTGAAAGAATTGCTTGAGAAGAACTTCATCAGAAGGAGTATATCCGAATGGGGAGCGCCTGTGGTGTTCGCAACTAAGGCAGTTGGTTCTCTTCGACTCTGTGTGGATTATAGAGAATTGAATAAGCTGACTAAGAAGAACAGACACCCGTTACCGAGGATCGATGGTCTCTTTGATCAGCTTGTTGGTGCTTCTGTTTTCTCTCAGCTTGATCTTGCTACGGGTTTTCATCAGCTCAGAGTGGCTGAAGATAGTATAGACAAGACTGCATTCAGAACTCCAGATGGATTCTTTGAATGGCTTGTTATGCCGTTCGGTTTGACGAATGCACCCGCGTATTTTGTGGATTTGATGAGTAGGGTGTTTCGGGAGTTCTTGAACAAGTTTGTCGTGGTCTTTGTGGATGATATTCTGGTTTTCTCCAAGGATGAAGAAGAGCACGCGAGGCATCTTGTGGAGGTGATGGATACGCTCAGAACGCATCAGTTAAAGGCCAAGTTCTCCAAGTGCCATTTTTGGAGAAGGGAAGTCAGATTCCTTGGGCATATCGTATCCAAGCAAGGCTTAGCGGTGGATCCCGCTAAGGTGGTTGCAGTTCAGGATTGGAAGACTCCAAGGAACGCAACCGAGGTGAGAAGCTTTCTGGGTCTTGCGGGTTTTTACCGGAAGTTCATCAAGGACTTCGCGAAGATATCCGCTCCTCTTACTAAGTTGACGAAGAATAACTTAGTCTTTGCTTGGGATATGGATTGTGAGCTTGCTTTTCAGAGACTCAAAAGAGCCCTTACCTCCGCACCCGTTCTAGCTTTACCCGATGGTGGTAAGATATTTACCGTGTACACTGATGCTTGTGGCACGGGATTGGGCGCCGTTCTGATGCAAGAGGGCAGAGTTATATGTTTTGGTGGGAGGCAACTTAAGGTGCATGAGAGGAATTATCCCACTCATGATCTAGAGCTGGCAGCGATTGTATATGCACTCAAAGCTTGGCGTCATTATCTTCTGGGAGAGAGATTTGAGCTGTATACTGATCATAAGTCTTTGAAGTATCTCTTTTCGCAGAAGGATCTGAACTTGAGGCAGCAGAGATGGATGGAATTCTTGGCTTCCTATGATTTTGATATAGCCTATACCCCTGGCAAGGGGAATGTTGTAGCGGATGCGTTGAGTAGGAAAAGGTTGACACTAAGTCCTCTATTTGTTGAGATGAAGAATTTAGAGTTCTTGGCAACCTTTGATTTTTCCTTGACAGTTGAGTCGATGACCGGTTCTTTGGCATATCTAGAGCTCAGGCCTACCCTTCTGGATCAAGTTGGGGCTTCGCAGAAGGAAGACCCTCAGATAATTGAGATTATGGATAAGCTGATTCGAGGGGAGACATCTAGTCACCTTGCTCGATATTCTATAGACGATAAGGGTTGGCTGAGGAGAGACGGAAGGCTTTGTGTTCCGATGGTAGAAGACTTGGTGAGGAAAGTCCTTGAGGAAGCACATCGCTCCAAGATGACTATACATCCGGGTGGAGATAAGATGTATAAAGATATGAAGCGCATTTTCTTCTGGCCTGGAATGAAGAAGGATGTGGCCGAGTTTGTCTCGAGATGTGTTATTTGTCAGAGAGTAAAAGCTGAGTCGAAGAAGCCCGGTGGGCTATTGCATCCTCTAGAGGTCCCGCTATGGAAGTGGGAGAGTATTTCTATGGACTTTATTGATGGGCTTCCAAGGTCCAGGAAGGGGAATACGAGCATATGGGTCATTGTGGATAGGCTCACGAAGAGTGCTCATTTCATTCCGGTGAAGAGCAAAAGGACCGCATCTGGACTAGCATCAGTATATCTTCGTGAGATAGTACGACTACATGGAGTCCCTTCCAGCATAGTCAGTGACCAAGACCCCATCTTTACTAGTCAGTTCTGGAACAGTTTGCAGGAGGCTATGGTCACAAGGTTGAACCTGAGTACGGCCTATCACCCACAAACAGACGGCCAAACAGAAAGGGTGAATAGGGTACTTGAGGACTTGTTGAGGCTTTGCATTTTGGATTTTGGTGGTGCTTGGGAAGACCATCTTCCTCTTGTTGAGTTTGCATATAACAACAGTTATCAGGCGAGCATAGGGATGGCACCATTTGAAGCTTTATATGGGAGGCCGTGCAAGTCACCTACATGTTGGTGGAAGACTACGGATAAGCTTATACTTGGACCCGACATGATTAGGGATACATCCGAGAAGGTCGAGTTGATTAGAAGACGGATGAAAGCGGCCCAAGACCGGCAGAAATCCTATGCTGACAGGCGAAGGTCCGAATTGGAGTTTGAGGTTGGGGACAAGGTTTTCGTAAAGGTTTCTCCTTTACGGAATGTGGTCCGGTTTGGAGCTGTTGGGAAGTTAGCACCGAGATTCGTTGGACCCTTCCCCATCATAGAGAGAATTGGGAAGATGGCTTATAAAGTGCAATTGCCCGAAAAGTTGTCCGGAGTGCATAATGTCTTTCATGTCTCGCATCTCCGAAAGTGCCTGCATGAGTCCGCTGAGGTGGTTGAACCTAGCATTCTTGAAGACGCGGAAGTAGAGAAAGAAGCAACTCTAAGGAGAGCTCCGCTTCGTATCTTGGGGACAGAGACCAAGAAGCTAAGGAATCGTGAGGTCAGGTTGGTGAAAGTTCAATGGGGTGAAGCCGAAGAAGACGCAACTTGGGAAACCGAGGAGAAGATGCGTGGGCTTTATCCATTCCTTTTTGAGGGTACACTCTCAATCTCTTTTCTTTGTTTAGCATATCTTTCTCTTTGCCATCCATGTTTATCTAGTTATCGTGCAAATATTGTCATGAGAACCTTAGGTAGAAACCCTTTGGATGAAACATGTGTTTGAAACATGTTATGTTTGATGGTTGCAAGTGGTTGCAAGTGTTTGCAAGTGGTTACTCGTGGATGCATGATACACATTAGGCACTAGATCGGCTCACACACTCCTCATATTACATGTGCATGAGTGTTTATGCTTATTCTTGGATGAAATTTGTATGCAATCACATGGATGTTGCATATGGATGTATGATTGAGCACGCATGTAGATATTATACATTATGTTAGGGATTTGCATACATATGGATACATTTCACTAACATATTTTGCATTGACCTTTGCATTAGATAGGTACATATACACACACTTCTGCATATGTTCATACGGCATTTAGAATCTTTTAAGGACAATGGTTGCTCGTGGATGATGTTTTGAGTAGATGGATGTTGGATGGTAGGATATGTTCTTCCTAATTTGAAGATTTCGGGGACGAAATCCTTTAAGGAGGGGAGAATATAACAACCCGTATTTTCAATAAACTGTTATAACATAAATCGAGGCAGAATTAAATTCAAAAATCTGAACCAAGGGAAACGGGCTATGCTATTGCGTTCGTCTCGGAAAAATACGCGAAATAGAGTCCGAGTTTTCGAAAATCGGAGTCAGTATGACCCGGTTAAGGCCCATTGAAGTTTTCAGAAATTTCAATGCTAAAAACAGATTTAAATTTCAAATTAAAAACCAGGATTAGGGCTAATCTGTGTCAGGCGGGAAAATTCCCGCCGGGGCCCCCATGTCGACAGGCATGTCGACAGGGGTCCTTGAGTGTCGACTGCCCTGTCGACAGCCCTGTCGACAGGGGGTAAGCAGGCAGTTTTGCCTGACGCGCCACTTTGATTTGGGCTTGGTCTTGTGGCTTGGTTCTAGAGAATTCCGAGATCTGACGGGCCAAAACTAACCTAGGGTTAATCCTAGGGCTTAAAACACTCTAATTCCCTATAAATATACCCCTAATCCTACCCTAAAGCCTCATTAATCAATCTAGCAACTAAACTATGTCAAATTGAAATCTCAAATGGCCTCCACTTAAAAACCCTAGCCTCCACCTTCCTCAAAGTTAAATCCTATGAAGATATGATGATCATACAACCTTTTCTATGTTGTATGAATTCTTAATAACTTGCATACTTCATTAAGTTGCAAGTTTGATTTGCTAAGTTTGTGTTTTTGGGATTTTGCAAAAGGGTTTTCTTATTTGAAGCTTTGTTTTGGGTTTTCAAAGGGCTTCTTCATCTTATTTGGTGGATTTGTGACTTGTTTATATTTGTAAGCCCTCTTACCTTCACTTTACAAACTCTAAAGTTAATATGTGGTGAAAGTTGATATTTATGTGAGTTTATTTGATTATGCATGCTTATGCGAACTCACTATGCCATGTTTTACATGTTTCATAAGTTATGCATGCTTATGCGAATTCACTATGCCATGTTTTACATGTTTCATAAGTTATGCATGCTTATGCGAGTTTACTATGCCATGTTCTACTTGTTTAATGGAGTATGCATGCTTATGCAAGTTCACTTTACCATGTTATACATGTTTTATGGGTTATGCATGTTTATGCAAGTTCACCTTACCATGTTATGCAAGTTTAATGGGTTATGCATGCCTATGCAAGTTCACCATACCATGTTATGCATACTTAATAAGCTATGCATGTTTATGCGAGTTCACTATGACATGATTTGCAAGTTTAACATGTATGCATGTTTATTATGATATGTGAAGTTCATCATGTATGTTATGCCAAGTTACCTTTTATACCCTTATGCGTTATGACGAATATGTAAGCGAGATAATGACGTTGGGAGGGTTTGGGTAAACTTAAAAATACATGAAACTAAAAGATAGGGAATTTACCTATTAAGTTAGGTCTACCCCTTGGGAATTTACCTATTAAGTTAGGTCTACCCAAGTATATGTTAACTTGTAAATATGTTTTGAAGTGGACATGACATTAGATAACATGATATGGCCAACTCGAGGTTAGACCTAGTTGTGGTGTAAATCTTCCCAGGTAACCACAACGTAGGGTCTAATGTGGGTAGTTGGTCATGTTGCACCATAAGACCCGAGGTTAGACCTAGACGTGGTGTAAATCTTCCCAGGTAACCACGGATGTCTAATGTGAGAGGTTGGGTGCGTTAATTAATTAATGCCTCATGATTAGGGTTAAGTCATGGCCCACTAATACTTAACCAATAATGGGGATGCGAGGATTAGATGGGGTTAAGTGGGTACACTTAACTAATTTAATCCATGATTAGTGAGGGGTTAAAACCACACTTAACCCTCTTAGAAACCCTAGCAACGTGGTCTGTTCCAGCAGTAATCCCAGTTTGGTATCACCACAACCCTACAGCTAGGTTAGGGCGGGGCACGATTACTGGACTGATGTAAGCGACCAAAGCGACGGCTGAGTGGTACAGCGGTGCGGGTCCGGCGGGCTACGGACGTGCACGTAGTCCGATGTTGGACAAACTCGAGGCACGGGTACCAGTAGGCTTAGACTGTGCATTATTGCTTAGGTGTCTGGGGTTGACACCTTAGGGCTTGATACACCCGAAGGTGGACCCAGCACAGTCTAACTACATCCATGTGGGCCGTATGGACACCAACACTTGACGTGTTAGGTTTATAGGGAGCCGATCGACTAGACCGCTGGGCTGGACCTTATATTAAGGTCACTTCATGTTATTGGGCCAAAGTTTGGGCTAAGGGATCAATATCTGTTTTGTGGGTTTGCTAGTACACTGTGGTGCTAAAACTTAATCTTCTTATGTGATGTCACCTTCATCTATTGCCAGTATGTTTACCTCAGTTTCCATCATGCTGTTAACTTTATTAGTTTATAGATTGATCGTAGTAGGGCTTACCTGTTGTATATAACGGTGTTGTATACACAATTATATGATTTTTGTTTGATGATAACAACCAAATATATTTCTATTATAAATGTGTTTGGTATTGTACTGTTATATATATATTCATCACAGCAATGAATATAATATTTATATTTAAATAAAATACGACTGTACAGAAATTCAAATATTAACCAGTATTTTATTTGAATAAAATATTTTATTTCAATATTCAAACAATACAACTATTTGTAACTCCATTATTTATACATTCACAGAATATTTGTACTTGTATATAAACAGAATAAAATAGACAAGTTTGTTTGACAACAATAAAATGATATTTTATTTCAATCAAACTTGTTTATTACAGACATCAGTACATTTCATATATACACAGCTCCTCACAGCAACACTCATACATTCATTCAGTTTACATTTCATATATATATCCATTTTCACTTGTATATACAGACTCATACATTCATTGACACCTCACACGGTCTTCTTGTCTTCAGCTTTCAGTCCAGTCATCACAGTCAGTCCAGTCATTCCTGCTTACCTGTCACATGTGTAACACACACACAGTACACTGCAATAGAAATAAAACAGAATATATGCAAATATAAATTTTATTTTTTAAAATTTTTATTTGCCTCAGTTTTCTGGTGTGTTTCTCATCATTTTTCATGACTTGATCTGAATTATAAAACCATCAATCTGTGTCTAGACAGCTTGTGATATTCACAGTGATACACTGTAAATACCACAAGGCAGACAGTATGGATATACAATGCAGGGACAGGGACAACTCGTCTGATGGCTGCGTGTACACACGTGTATACACGTGTGCACTGCCTCGCCAATTCAGCGTGCAACTGAGGAGTAGCCACGTGGACCTTCTCAACTCAGTGCATATTTGAAAAACAACAAAGTCAACACAAACAAACATGATCAAAACCTCAAAGAAAGCAATCAATTTCAAAGTGTCAAAGCATGGAGTCGAGCCAAGCAAGCTAGAGTGCAAAATGGTCGAGCTTGCATGAATCAACTCAAACCAGCCCAAGCAAGAAATAAAATCAGTGAAGAACTCAAATTCAATGGTGAATGAGCAATAACAGTTCAAAGCAGTCGAGTATATGAATGATACAGCATAGTGAAAACACTAACAAGGCAGTTCAAGTCAGACTGCAATATATATATGTGAATTTCAGCATGGTCGAGTTCAAGACATAAGGGATGTTAAAGCTAATGATGTCAGATCAGCAAGATGGTGTCAGTTTCATAATATTACAGCTCAACAAATGCAAGAATGTCCAAGGCAGAGAGGTACAGCGAATACATGTTCACAAATGTAAAGTGGATTAAGTAAACAATAGTATGTGTGTGCACAAATAAAATGGTGCAACTGCTCAGCAGAAAATCATGTTCAAACAGGCTAGGATGGCATAAGTACAAACATGTTTTTTTTTCTTTTGACAAATCAGTTCAGCATGGCATGCAAGTGGTGATGGTGCATGTATCAGCTCAGCATAAATGAGAATGGAGTAACAGCCCAAACATAATCAGCATATACAACATAGATGGTACAAGCAAATACATGGCAGGATGGTACAATGTCCATAATCACATTATGGAGACATGGTGGAACAGTAAAGAAACACAGCAAATATACATGTCTATATATCATGTCATACAAGATGGTGTAGCATGGTGAACTAGTTATGAGTGCACCAACCTTTATTTGTTTGCAAAGACAAGCTAGTGCAAAACAAGTTGATTTACATACATCAGCAAGTACAAAGGCAGGAGCAGCATAAACATGCATGTGTGCATGGAAATGCACATAGCATATTATTTTGGTCAAACATGATCAATGAAAAGTGGAACATGAAACTAAATTAAGGAGATATGAAAATAATTCATTTATGCCATAGGAAAACAAGATTTTGATTTCACACTTTCCAATTTTGGCCAAATTTTTTTCTAAAATCACAGTTGGGTTTAAATGGCAAGGAACACTGATTTTTGTTTCCAGAAATCACGATTCAAAATTTGGCAAGTTTAAAATGTCTTCAGAATCAGCAAAACAGTTTCAAAGCAGGAATTTATGTCCATCATACATGGCAAGTGAATTACAGCAATTTTTTTTTTTTGCAAGGGATGAATTGCACAAATTAATCAGGAATTCAAAACTGGAAATACACACAAGGGGCCAGGAAATCAATGAATATCATTCCAGAAATGTTCATTTTTTTTTGGCAACAGTTTTTCTTTTGGGATTTCATTCAAAAGGCCATAATCAAATATCCAGATTCATGGAAGATCGAAAACAAGTCTGGATGCATCACAACAATCTCGCAGGCCACAAATCAAAAAGGGAAAGCAATTAAATTTTTCCAGAATTGCTATAATCAAATCAAGGCCGAGAAACCAAAGAGGAAGCAAAAAAAATAGGAAATCACGCAACAACAAATCAATTCAAGCCGAAAATCAAAAGGGGAAACAACACAGAATCAGCCAAGTCAATATTAGCGAAATCAGAGTAAAGTTAGGGTTTTCTATAACCCTATATTAGCACACCAATTTTCATCACTGCCGAAATGGGTATCGAAACCACAAACAAGAGAACATCGAAATCGAAACCTCAAGCAAATAATTTCAAGCAGAGACTCAAAGTTAAAATTACTCACACAGTTTCAATCGAGAGAGAGAGTGCAAGCCCAAATCGGAGCATCATCAATCGACAAATAGAGCATCGGCAAGTTCGAGCAATCAGAGAAACAACCGCATCAATTCGATTTGGAGACAATAGGAGAAACCCTAGCCGCCATTAATTTTCTCCAGAGAAACAAAATCGGGGCAAAGCAAATGAGAGTGGACACAAACAAATGGGCCGGCCATGTTTAAATGAATAAGGGGATAACCCTTTTAATTTTAACTCCTAGGGTTTCTATTTAGTTTGTTTTATTTTGGTATTGTTTTTTTTTATTTTTTTTTATTTTGTTTTGTAAATCAAACCGAAACAGTTCTAGAGTCTGTAATCTCTAGGGGGGACTCAGTCAAGGAGTTGACTGACAGTTTTTAGAGTCTGTAAATCTGAGTTACGAGTTACAGGTTTTGTAATTCGGGAAAATCTGATTCAGGGGTTTGAATCAGTCTAGGATTTTGAGCGTAGGGTTAGAATAGAAGCAGGGGTTTGCGAGTGTACATGGTCTTGTATGCGGGAACTGTTCTATCACCTAGTAGAAATCTTAGAAATGCAGCAGTAGGCAGGGTTTTGCCGAAGCTGGGTATATCTTTGTGTGATTTATTTTCTGCATTTCTGTTTCTGCTATATTCTGTGATCAGTTTATTATTATTTATCTCATTAAGTTTTTAATTCTTGTTAAAAACTGTGAAAAACCCTATTCACCCCCCCTCTAGGGTTATTCTAGATCCAACAATTGGTATCAGAGCCAGGTTATTTCACTAACTCTAGAGTCATGGGTCATCCTAGTTGTCAACCGATAGAGAGTCAGTCCAGTTCATCTCCAAATGTTTTTGATGGAACAGATTTTTTAAACTGGAAATCCAAAATGGAATTTTATTTAAAATCTGTTAATATCAAATGTTGGGATGTTATTATCAATGGATTTGATAGTGTAGATATTAATTTCAATACTCGTGCTATGAAAATCATATGTGATTATCTTAATACTGAACAGTTTAACCTTATCTGTCATTGTTTATCTGCACAGGAAATCTGGGACACTCTCAATACGAAGTATGGAAGACTTGACAACCACAGCTCAAAACCCGATAAAGTCAACTCAGATTCAGAGTTCTGTTTAACAGGATTTACAAATGAAACTTCAGATGAATCAGATGATGGAGAATCAACAAATGCTGAAACCGAGAATTTCTCATATGAAGATCTGGTTTACATGTGTCTTGATTTAACTAAATCTGTTGATAAACTCCAATCTAAAAATAAATCTCTGAAATCTAGGAATTCTGAGTTGATCAGCAAAATTGATGATTTGGAATCACAACTTGAATATGTTAAAAATTCTTCAAATTCTGTTTGCAAAAATTGTTTGAAATTGAAAGCCAATCTTGTTCATCTCAATAAAAGTATCCAAAAGTTTGAAGATGAAATTCTGATCTTAAATGAGAACAAGACTGAGCTGTCAAATTTGAATAATCTTCTGCAAAAGGAATTTGAAAATTTTAAAACAGATATAAATTCCAAATTTGAAATTGCTGAAAAGGAGAATTTGTTGAAATCAAATTTGATTTTGAAAGAACTTGAAAATGAGATTGAAAAATCCAAGAAGTTTGAGTCGGAAAAGCAAAAACAATTTGAACTTGAAATTTCCGAATCCCAAGCCAAAATTAGATCATTAGAAAATGAGAATTTAGTTTTAAAACAGACCAATGCTGAACAGATGATCGCTATAAATAATTGCTCAAATTTATTAAAAGAAAATAGTGATCTGAAATCCAAAATTCAACGATTAGAATCAACATTGGATAAATTTTCTAATGGGGAAAAATCGTTGAATATGCTGTTACAAAACCAAGTTTATCATGGAAATAAATCTGGACTTGGATTCGGGAAAAATGATGTTTTTAGAAATCAAAATTCTTGTGATTTTAAAAATCCCTCAAATCACTTTAGAAATGTTTGTTTTGAAAGTTCTAACTCTGAAAACTTCAAAGGATTTGTAAATCACAATCGAAATGAGGATTTGTTTTATAACAAACCATTTAAACCTTCTTGGATCTCAAATGAAAATAAAACGGGTTTTGTTAAATTCAAATCGATTTGGGTTCCTAAGGGTACAAAAGTTAATTCTAATGGTTTGTTGTATGAGCAAGTCTGGGTACCAAAACAAGTGAATACAACTGTGAGTGGTTTTACTAATCTTGTTCGACCACTTGATCATCTCAATCATTAGGTACCAAAGAAGGCTGAGGAACAACTGTGCTGAAAAGAGAAACGGATTCAAACTGCTTCATATCACAGAATCATTCACAGTTCCTTAGCCACATCTGTTGAGTTAGAGATTCTGCTTTACATTGGATTCTGGTATGATCTCTAAACTCACCTTTGTATATTCTCTTTATTTGTTTTTTATTTTCTGTGTTTATTCCTTCCTCTATCTCCTTCTGTTTTTTTTTTTTTTTTTTTACACTGCCATATTCTTCTTTGTCTGTACTTCTTAAACAACCAGTTGCAGAATTAATGTTTTTCTGGAAATTTGTCCTACTTGTATAAAATCATCATGTGTTAATCATTTCCATATCCTGAGTTTGAACTTGTATATTTCTGCAATTGTTTTGAAGTTTATTTTCTGATTGTTGAATTCATAACAGTGTTGATGCATTCATATCATATCTTGAACACTGTTAACTAGAATTCTAAATTTTTTGAAGATCTGAATATTTAATGAAATGTCACACACCTTTGTTGTTCTGAGTTTATTCGAATTCATTTTTAGAAAAGCTCAAAATATTATACTCATTACAACACTCTGTTATTTATCAGTTGTGATAATTTCATTGATTTTCAGATTGGCTTGTATTAGTGATACATCTTGGAATTCATCTTTATTCATGATCATTATATTGAAATATGTTTGTTTGAAATCATCTGAAATTCTAGATATTTTGAATATCACACACCTCTTATTTTTGAAATTGTCAATCTCGTGTGACTGATTCATTATATCCCAAAACTTTACATTGATTCATGTGATTTCAAATAAATTATCCCGATCATGAATATTTTCAAATTTGATGTAAATGACCTGAAATTTCTCTTGGGCTTGTCGGAAATAGTTCTGAGAAATTCTTGAAAAATTTTTTTGGTCTTTTGAAAATCATTGTTATTTCATGATTATTTGATTTGAATATATGTTTGTTTAAAATCATTTGAAATTATTGATTTATTGGATCTCACACATATCTTGAATCTGAAATATAACCTGGTGTGATAGATTCATTAAATCCTAATACTTTCACATTTCTTCAAATGATTTAAAATAGAGTATATTTGCAAATCTTGGATCATGAACCACCTTATGTGACCAACATCTTGACAAGTCTGTTGTGATACTGATTACTCTGTGCTGCTCTGATACTGTTTTTTTTGAAAAATGTTTGTTTTGGAATCATGCTGCTCTGATTATAAGAAATTGATTTGTAAATATTTTGTTTTGGAATGCTTGATTTGGTATCAAAGATTTATCGTGTTCTGATAAATGAAATTTGTGTGCTTGAGTTGCTTGCTTTGTAATTAGGTCTTTTCTGTTGACTGAGGTACCATTGTTTGCCACCGGGGTGTCATTAAAATCCTTGAGAAAGCGAGAACATTTGGTATCAGAAGCGCCTTATATTTGTCACATCCATCTGTTCTGATTTTTCACTTTGTAGAGACACCATGTGGTATCAGTTTAAAAGTGCTGCATATTTTTTTGCTGTATATATGTATTTTTTCCTTTTTGTCATGTATAGATCAGCATATTACACTTGTAATTGATTTTCAAATTTAAAATTATTTATTGATTATTCTTTCAGAAATTGAAATCAATATCCAAATTAAACTGTATTTATAATTCATCAAAATTATAATCAGACTTAGAAATTGTGATGAATTGTGACTGCAGTATATTTCACAACAAGAGGAGAATTTTATTTAGATTTTTTCATGATGGTTGAATATTTATTATAATATCTTTGAACTGGAAATTATTTCACGGCCATCTTCATTACTTATCATCCTTCTGCCATCCGTTATGATTTTATATAAATATGAAGAGTTTAATTTTTTTTTTCCTCAAAATCATTTTAAATAAACAGTGAAAATATTTGTGATGGAATTGTGGTTATATTATTATTCAGAATTAGTGACAAATGAAAATTTTCAATAATCCCGGTACAGTTCATGCATATCTCATAATATAATTAATTTAGAAATTTATTTCACAGTCCATCTCTGTACTTACCACATTTCTATCGTCCATACTGGTTTTATATATCGAGGAGTTTTTTCTTTAAAAGCTGAAAATGATATAATTAATAAGTGTGTTTCTAACCTCATTTAAAAATCCAAGCTCTGGTCATGAATGGTTAAGAGACAACTTATAATTTAAGCTGCGACTGACCTCATTTAAAAATCCAAGCTCTGGTTATGCGTGGTCAGGGTGCTCTTAAATCAAAAGAGAAAGAAAAGAAAATAATTTGCAATAAATAAATTTTTATGTGAAATTCTCCTTGGTGTATATTAACCAGCCTATCAATCCACTTTCTAATCTGTGAAATGTGTTGAAATTTTATGACGTATTATGATTTGTTGATTGATATTGGAATTTGAGATGATTTGATTTTGTCACTTAAATTGAATTATTAACTATAGTCGGAATTCATCACTGTTCTTGTGCTTTAATTTGATAAGAATCCTTGGA
This sequence comes from Allium sativum, assembly GCA_030737875.1. Classification (NCBI taxonomy): domain Eukaryota; kingdom Viridiplantae; phylum Streptophyta; class Magnoliopsida; order Asparagales; family Amaryllidaceae; genus Allium; species Allium sativum. Next base: position 587,951,129 of record CM060909.1, read on the forward strand.
AATAATTGAAATATTTTTTTTTAAACTCTCTCCATTATATAAATCTCATCGTAAATCCATCACTATCTACAATGTGAAATATGCCACCTGTTCTCAGAATATTATGATTTTTGTTTGACTGATTGAGATTTGTGATGATCATTCTTTCTCTTTAGCTGAAATTATATTTTTAGTCATTTTTCATCTGTATTTTAAAATCTGTATCCTTTTGATGATAACAAAAGGGGGAGAATGGATTAGATTTTGATTTATGAGTGAATATTCTATAAATATTCTAATTTTGAGAATTCTGAACCTTTTTACATTCTTTTCACTCATGCACAGTTATAGGGGGAGTTTCTGTTGTAGGGGGAGCATTTAAATAGGGGGAGTTCAAATATTCACGAACAAACACATTTATTATATTCAAAATCTTTTATTTGTTTGTCATCATCAAAAGGGGGAGATTGTTGTATATAACGGTGTTGTATACACAATTATATGATTTTTGTTTGATGATAACAACCAAATATATTTCTATTATAAATGTGTTTGGTATTGTACTGTTATATATATATTCATCACAGCAATGAATATAATATTTATATTTAAATAAAATACGACTGTACAGAAATTCAAATATTAACCAGTATTTTATTTAAATAAAATATTTTATTTCAATATTCAAACAATACAACTATTTGTAACTCCATTATTTATACATTCACAGAATATTTGTACTTGTATATAAACAGAATAAAATAGACAAGTTTGTTTGACAACAATAAAATTATATTTTATTTCAATCAAACTTGTTTATTACAGACATCAGTACATTTCATATATACACAGCTCCTCACAGCAACACTCATACATTCATTCAGTTTACATTTCATATATATATCCATTTTCACTTGTATATACAGACTCATACATTCATTGACACCTCACACTGTCTTCTTGTCTTCAGCTTTCAGTCCAGTCATTACAGTCAGTCCAGTCATTCCTGCTTACCTGTCACATGTGTAACACACACACAGTACACTGCAATAGAAATAAAACAGAATATATGCAAATATAAATTTTATTTTTTAAAATTTTTATTTGCCTCAGTTTTCTGGTGTGTTTCTCATCATTTTTCATGACTTGATCTGAATTATAAAACCATCAATCTGTGTCTAGACAGCTTGTGATATTCACAGTGATACACTGTAAATACCACAAGGCAGACAGTATGGATATACAATGCAGGGACAGGGACAACTCGTCTGATGGCTGCGTGTACACACGTGTATACACGTGTGCACTGCCTCGCCAATTCAGCGTGCAACTGAGGAGTAGCCACGTGGACCTTCTCAACTCAGTGCATATTTGAAAAACAACAAAGTCAACACAAACAAACATGATCAAAACCTCAAAGAAAGCAATCAATTTCAAAGTGTCAAAGCATGGAGTCGAGCCAAGCAAGCTAGAGTGCAAAATGGTCGAGCTTGCATGAATCAACTCAAACCAGCCCAAGCAAGAAATAAAATCAGTGAAGAACTCAAATTCAATGGTGAATGAGCAATAACAGTTCAAAGCAGTCGAGTATATGAATGATACAACATAGTGAAAACACTAACAAGGCAGTTCAAGTCAGACTGCAATATATATATATATATATATGAATTTCAGCATGGTCGAGTTCAAGACATAAGGGATGTTCAAGCTAATGATGTCAGATCAGCAAGATGGTGTCAGTTTCATAATATTACAGCTCAACAAATGCAAGAATGTCCAAGGCAGAGAGGTACAGCGAATACATGTTCACAAATGTAAAGTGGATTAAGTAAACAATAGTATGTGTGTGCACAAATAAAATGGTGCAACTGCTCAGCAGAAAATCATGTTCAAACAGGCTAGGATGGCATAAGTACAAACATGTTTTTTTTTCTTTTGACAAATCAGTTCAGCATGGCATGCAAGTGGTGATGGTGCATGTATCAGCTCAGCATAAATGAGAATGGAGTAACAGCCCAAACATAATCAGCATATACAACATAGATGGTACAAGCAAATACATGGCAGGATGGTACAATGTCCATAATCACATTATGGAGACATGGTGGAACAGTAAAGAAACACAGCAAATATACATGTCTATATATCATGTCATACAAGATGGTGTAGCATGGTGAACTAGTTATGAGTGCACCAACCTTTATTTGTTTGCAAAGACAAGCTAGTGCAAAACAAGTTGATTTACATACATCAGCAAGTACAAAGGCAGGAGCAGCATAAACATGCATGTGTGCATGGAAATGCACATAGCATATTATTTTGGTCAAACATGATCAATGAAAAGTGGCACATGAAACTAAATTAAGGAGATATGAAAATAATTCATTTATGCCATAGGAAAACAAGATTTTGATTTCACACTTTCCAATTTTGGCCAAAATTTTTTTCTAAAATCACAGTTGGGTTTAAATGGCAAGGAACACTGATTTTTGTTTCCAGAAATCACGATTCAAATTTTGGCAAGTTTAAAATGTCTTCAGAATCAGCAAAACAGTTTCAAAGCAGGAATTTATGTCCATCATACATGGCAAGTGAATTACAGCATTTTTTTTTTTGCAAGGGATGAATTGCACAAATTAATCAGGAATTCAAAACTGGAAATACACACAAGGGGCCAGGAAATCAATGAATATCATTCCAGAAATGTTCATTTTTTTTTTGGCAACAGTTTTTCTTTTGGGATTTCATTCAAAAGGCCATAATCAAATATCCAGATTCATGGAAGATCGAAAACAAGTCTGGATGCATCACAACAATCTCGCAGGCCACAAATCAAAAAGGGAAAGCAATTAAATTTTTCCAGAATTGCTATAATCAAATCAAGGCCGAGAAACCAAAGAGGAAGCAAAAAAATAGGAAATCACGCAACAACAAATCAATTCAAGCCGAAAATCAAAAGGGGAAACAACACAGAATCAGCCAAGTCAATATTAGCGAAATCAGAGTAAAGTTAGGGTTTTCTATAACCCTATATTAGCACACCAATTTTCATCACTGCCGAAATGGGTATCGAAACCACAAACAAGAGAACATCGAAATCGAAACCTCAAGCAAATAATTTCAAGCAGAGACTCAAAGTTAAAATTACTCACACAGTTTCAATCGAGAGAGAGAGTGCAAGCCCAAATCGGAGCATCATCAATCGACAAATAGAGCATCGGCAAGTTCGAGCAATCAGAGAAACAACCGCATCAATTCGATTTGGAGACAATAGGAGAAACCCTAGCCGCCATTAATTTTCTCCAGAGAAACAAAATCGGGGCAAAGCAAATGAGAGTGGACACAAACAAATGGGCCGGCCATGTTTAAATGAATAAGGGGATAACCCTTTTAATTTTAACTCCTAGGGTTTCTATTTAGTTTGTTTTATTTTGGTATTGTTTTTTTTTTATTTTTTTTATTTTGTTTTGTAAATCAAACCGAAACAGTTCTAGAGTCTGTAATCTCTAGGGGGGACTCAGTCAAGGAGTTGACTGACAGTTTTTAGAGTCTGTAAATCTGAGTTACGAGTTACAGGTTTTGTAATTCGGGAAAATCTGATTCAGGGGTTTGAATCAGTCTAGGATTTTGAGCGTAGGGTTAGAATAGAAGCAGGGGTTTGCGAGTGTACATGGTCTTGTATGCGGGAAATGTTCTATCACCTAGTAGAAATCTTAGAAATGCAGCAGTAGGCAGGGTTTTGCCGAAGCTGGGTATATCTTTGTGTGATTTATTTTCTGCATTTCTGTTTCTGCTATATTCTGTGATCAGTTTATTATTATTTATCTCATTAAGTTTTTAATTCTTGTTAAAAACTGTGAAAAACCCTATTCACCCCCCCCTCTAGGGTTATTCTAGATCCAACATTACCAGTCTTTTTGACTGACCTGTTTTCTTTCGCTTCTTTTCTTCCGTTCCCCCCCCCCATAGGTTCTCAGGGAGGGGCTACATCTGCTTAGTGGATCTTTGGCTTGCTTGTTGGATAGCTCATGTATGGATCTGAGCTAGCTGTGGCTTATCTTTTATTTCTGGGGATTAGTACTGATGTTTTACCATGTATTTTGTTTCTACGTATCTAGACTTATGTTGTATTTTGGATCATGACATTTTTATACTATGTACTTGACTATGTTGGTTTTGTGAGATGATGATGATGGGTTTTTATCTGCTACCGCTGCTTTACTTATATTTATTTTTATATATTCTGTCTTGCGATATCTCTGTGCATGTTTACCTTCACAATAACGCCCCTCCAAAGCTAGTACATTCCAACGAGTGATTCTAGTAGAGGTGGGGTGTTACAACATTGGGCTGACATTTGTGACTACCGGATTCGCCGTGCGGGTCCGGGAAGTTTTATGCCACAAACGAGTCCAACCTCGTGTCCTAAGCATTGATTAACACTTATAATCTTTTACCCCAATTTTAAATATATCCCTATTCAAATCATTAATTAATTCCAATTTTAATGATGTCCATAATTGACTCAATTATGGCCATCCACTTATGGTATGTAAAATAATATCAATTGCACCCCAATTTCTTAATATTAAATCCTTAATATTACCCCTACCCCACGTTATACGTTCGCTTATTCAACGCAAAATATACGTTAGACTCGAATAGTCTAACTCATAGCACAAAGATAAATTATCACAACATATAGACAAATAAAGTAGATCTAATCATAATAGGGGTGAAACTTGCATAAAACTACACATGTCATGGATCTAAAGGTGTCAACTTGTTTGGTTAAATGTCACAACTTACATAATATGATCATAACCCAAGTTCATGTATAAACTTGCATATATGGTTTATGCAACATAATGATGGTGTGAATTAACATCTAACACATAGAACTCACACATGTCATAGCATAATTCTAGATCTAAATAGATGTCATAATTCTAGATCTAAATAGACGTCATACAATATGTGAGATTATACATACTAATAAATCTAAACTTGCATAGGTACATGTGATTTATCACGTGAATCATCATAGCCCAAATATATATAATCAACATCATGATTCATAAGCTAACTACAACATAATAACATCATGGCTTTGTAACATTGCAACTTAGCATAGAAACTTGCAACATATATAATATCGTCATAGCATGATTTAAAACATATAGGATATCATCATCACATAACATAGGATTTACAACATACATGATAGCATAAGGTTTACAACAACATATATGACAATTCACATCATTTTCTTATGATCCGTATCACATCTTAATCTAATTAGTTTGTAATAATCATATTAAGATCATCATACTCACAATTAGAAAAGAAAGAGAGTCTTGATTTGCTTTAGAGTTGAGTAGAATTAGAGTTTTGATTAGCTTTCTTCCTTCTTAGTTGGCGGCGGCTACACTGAGTTCCATGGCGACGGCATGACGGCGACTATTCTATTTTTCATGTGAATTTAGAGTGAGAGACTACCTAGGTATATATAGAGTTTAGGATTTATTTAGACCGTCAGATCAACTCAGAACTAACCTGAACCGTTAAATTAGCCAACTCAGCCCTAAAGACACATCAACAGCTCAAGATTGGGCTCTGCCAAAACCTGGCCGACTGGACCAGGTCGACACCCAAGTCGACTCCCAGGTCGACACTATAGTCGACCTGGTTGTGGGCAGGTCGACTCTAGAGTCGACTTGGCCTTGGGCGGGAATTTTCCCGCCTGGCTGTTTTACTTCGAATTTTAAATTTTAAATTTTTTGAAATCTATTTTGAATTTTATGAAACTTCTGATGGCCATATCTCCTTCATACGAAGTCCAAATTACGCAAACTCGGACTCTATTTCAACCAGAATTCCGAGACAAACACAATGGCGCAACCCGTTTCCCTTAATTCTCATGTCTGAGATTAATTATTCTTTAATTTGTGAATATTAATATTAACAGAATTACGGGGTGTTACAGATTTGGCGGCTGGCGGCTCGCTGGGAGGAGCGCGGCTCCCTCCCCCCCCCCCATTTTTTTGATTTGGGAAAACTAACGTGGTGGCAATATAAGGAGAGAGAGAGAGAGAGAGTTTAGAAGGAATACATATTTTTTATTATTTTAATTTAAAAAAGTTGACTTTTTTATTTGACCTCTAAACGAGGCCCACCGCCTGTCGTCCATAGCTAATTACCCCCATTCCGAACACAATGGGATATGTATCGTAGGCTGATTCGATCATTTCGATCAGTTTTCGTCAAAATCAAAATATAAAACTATATATTGAATTTGAACGCGCATTTCAATTTACCGGGATCACATACTAACTCGAAAAAATCCAAAAAAATATTTTCTAGCTTCGTATCGACGATACGGACATAACAAAACTAATTTCGTTGAATTCTGAGACCGTTTGAAAAATGACCATTTTCCAGTCGATTAAAATCAACTGAAATTGGTCAAACGCGTTTTCCTCTGCCACGCTCACATATTGATTCGAAAAATTATGAAATTCAAAACCTAGCAATAATTTGACATTGCGGATCCAACAAAAGTGGTTTCGTCGAAATCCGAGGTCATTTGGAAAATTTCCATTTTTAAGGGCCAGAATTTCATAGCGACTATTCGAATTTTCAACTGGACATCTTTTGATTCCCGCTATGATATTTTGATTTTTCGGATTCGTTGGAAAGATATCCTCAGTTAGATTCTAATATTTTTGGTTTCACTAAAATATGGTTTCTTTTGCACCCGGTATGTTCGTTTGAAATTTGAAATCGAATTATCGAACTACCGCGCCATTTTCAATTCCTTTTATAATTATAAATAATTATTTATATTCTAATGACGATCTATATAAATATATACGTTTGAATTCTATTAAAAATAAATTTCTCGTCAATATTATTTAAAATAATCTATTTTAAATATTCAAAATTCTCTAAAATTGCCAAAATAAAAATTTTAAATTGGCTCACATTTTCCGGGTTGTTACAATATAACAGTGTTACCCTCAAGGATCTGAGTGTAACATCCATGTCTGCCAGACACTGCAACAAGCTTACAACATCCTCATCTGAGTGCCTGCATGCAGTAAAATTTTGTTCATTTAAATCCTAAATTAAAAATTGTCAACCAAGTTAAAATTGGTCAATTTAAATACAAAAAACGTTAAAGTTATTCAAAGATTTAAGCTAAGGTCATGATGGATATTGCTTGGTCAGATTTGACATGATACATAATGTCATATAACAAAATCATCTGATTACATAGCAATTAGCTTTGAGCAATGGAAAAACCTTGACACTGCATGGTAGGATAAGCTGACGAACCGCGATGATGCTGCTCTTTCGAAGCATGAATACAAAATTAAAGTTCATTTGTTATTTGCACAAGACAGTTACATAGCAATTATAAAACAAAAGATGAGGATTGAGTTTTTATTTAAAGATACAAGAATACTAAATTATGTCACACATATTTAAAGGTTAAGCACTCCAAATTAGATGCATGTATAAATCTGATTGTATTGCAATTAGTAATGCTTTTGTAAATTTTTCCATTATGCCATAAATGAACCTTTCTTTCCCACTGTCCTAAGGACGAGACTGAAGCAGCTTTCTTCAGCTTGAATGCCACTAGTACGGGGTCCCAGATGGTTTCAACACATATTTTTTCAAGTATCCATGGAACTCATTCCAGCGATTTCCTGATAATAAATGTGCATAAGGGTACCTTTCCTTTTTAACCGTGGTTTATTTAAAATTATTTAAAAAAAATGAAGTTGTATCTCAGGCTTACGTAAACTAAAATGTGATGATCAATACTAAAGTACTTGTTACTACTAATACAACATAAGGATATGAAATGCAAAAGACCAATGACCATACAATAATTAGACAGTTTATAGATAACGCACCGAAATGTGAGGTCGAATAGTTTTGCGCCCCCTCGATTTCCTCAAAACTACTTCTCCTTGAACAAAATGGGTCTATAAAAATAAGAAACCGTTTGATATATCATGTGTTAAAAGTTATTTGATAGCAAAAAAAGAACAAGTGCATAATTTGCAATCCGATAAAGAATAAAACAGAACAATTTATCTAAGATATAATATGTATGGATGGTGTATGAATGAGGTATGTCACGAATATACATGAAGCTATAACATTATTGCTATGTTTTGATTAAAATTTCATGTACATGCACTTGTACTTACCAAAAGATTATTAAAAAAGACCATGGCTCATTTTGTATTCAGTTAATGTTTTTTTTCCTTTAAAAAAAAGGCAGGAAACACAAGATAAGATAATAAAGCGGTTAAATATCGGCTAAAAGGATATCGTATTTACCTATGTTCGCATAAAAGCATCATCAGCTTAGCTTTTTGTTCATTTCCAACCAATTTGTTTGCCTCAACAAGTTGTGGCCCAGGATAATGAATTTCTTTCCTTTTCAACGCTAAATAGTGAGTACACGCTAATTTAAAAAAAACTAGAAGTAAACATAAGAAGAAGGCAATGATTTAAATACGTATCAAATGCACAATAACTTTGATGAATACCCATATAACTTAAATTAGAAAGAGATTACACAGTTATAAAAGCTTTTATAGCAAAAGCCTTTTATGATGAATACCTATATAACATGCGCATGTCAAAATTTCATATGCTTAATAGATTACCAAATGACACCTTTAAAGACTCAATAATGAGTCTATAATTCAAGCTTTTCCATAAATGACATGTAAGCCAGACCCACATAATGTATAAAATTATTGCATAACTAGTGGGGAAGATTCCTTTCCTGTTATAGTAATAAGAGAGAAATTATCAAAACAGAATTGATCAAAGTTGACTTAATAACTGTGATGTAGTATATTGTATTATGCAAGATATTTGATTGTTAGGAAAAACAACATTATAAACATTAAAACTATATAGTAACAGTAAAATATCTATGCTTTATTATAAACTTAAATTACCATCTGATTTATAGAAGAAAGGAAAAAAAAAGGATGAAATACATTAACCATGTAGATTATTCAAACAGAAGTACCTAAAAAAATCTAAATGAAATGATTAAACTACTGAGTATATTTAACATCCCAAGGCAATTTAAAATATTATATTTACTGTGTTTTTGAACAAAAAATATTTTAAATATTAAAATTAACGATTTGGGTCATATTTACCTAATGTACGAATTTAATTTGACTTATTAAAGAATGATATGTAATAGTTATATGATAACAACTTATGTTTAATGATTTATGTATATTGAAATATTGAATAAAATTGATTTGTTTATTTATAAAAGAAATTCAAAATTTGAATTTGGTTAATAATTAAAATGAATAAAGTTTGATTTATTAAGTTAAATTGAATTTGTTTAATTTTGTTTTGTTAATCTATTGTAAATTATGAAGACTTAATTTTTTTGATTATTTTAAAATTAAGTGTAACATTGTGATTGGTGGAATAATTGAATGCATGATTTTTATTAGTAGTAATTGATTCATACAACTAATATAAGCTCTATTGTGATTTAGAATTAATTTAGTAACGTTTAATATTACATTAAAGGCGAATACATAATGATTGAATGCTTCATTTATCAATTTACCATTGAAACCCTCTACCTATAAATTATCATAAATTTTGACCTAATTCATGCCTCCATCTATACATTGCCATGAAAAAAAAATAGTGGCCACCTAAGTAAATAAACATTGCGGTTTAAAATCAATTTAGGGTTAAAAATTTAATTTCTCCAAACCTTATCAAATTATATATCATTTCGAAGCTCTCGACGATACGAAGCTATGGGTACAAGTTATTTCGACATGTAGTGCCTTGCGTTGCCGAAAATTGGTAGTCAAAGGTCGGATTTTCGAAACCCTAAGCTTGAATTTAGGGATTTTTGACTTACAAGTTAATCGAAGAAACGGTGATATGGGTATTGTAGAGATCGATGGCATGAGTTGATTGGTGGTGGTTGGAGGTTATACTGTCAAGTATATGGTCGGAATTTAATCGTGAAGGGATAAACCCCATTCCGTTCATTGAATCGGCGGCGACGGAGGGGATCACCGAAGGCGGTGGTGGTGGGTGGAAAAGATGCGGCCAGAGCTGAGCTCGACGGCGGTGGTTGTAACAACCCGGAAAATACGAGCCAATTTAAAAAAATTTAAATTGGTTATTTCAAAGTAATAATATCAAACACTTTTGTTTTATACGTATGAAGCATCTCTTAGCCATTATAAGGTAAAAACTCTATCCTTCGGCTTGCGTTGCGTTGTGTGATGGGACCTGAGTCTTATAATGGCTTCATTTTTATAAAAAGCATTGCGATGAATTAATCATTTACTTTATTTCATGCACTAGCACCCATTGGAGTAAACCCATTCCGCGAAAGAGGCGTGGTCCTTTGATTTGCCTTATTATCGTTGTTTAATAAGTTAAGTAGATTACTCATACCAGTCCCATGACTGATTCGTAGTTTGTTTCATCTTGCAAACTCGGGTGCCCTTATTTTCATACGGGCAGCCTAGTTACAGGTAGTTGACATATTTTGGCTTGGCACCGCAGTAGAGTTGCACTTTTGGCTCATGGCGAGGCTTGACTACATGTTGATGACTATGACTTTTCCGCCATTACTATATATGTTTTATGATTCTGCCACAGGCGATGTAGACTGATTATGTATTATTATGCACTAAGTTGTATCCTGCACTGTGCTCTCTGATGTGGTGATATATATATGATTCCGCTGCCATATTTGTGTAAATTATTCGATTCCTTGTTTATGCTATTATCTGTACTCTGCTAATGATGATTAATGTGTTATATTCCAATGATTATCCTTAACACCGTAGCACGGGGTTTTGGGATCGTCATAGTGGTAGAGGGCTAGGTCACGGTGTCCGAAATCAATAGAAATCGGCATTCAAAGTCGGTGTAGTTGGGCTTCCTCTCGGGTACTGTAGCACGGAAATAATGAGCGGGAAGAAGATATCCCGAGGTGCTGACGTGTCAATAGTTGGTTGGGTGAGATATATGTTTTATTAATTTTATATATTTTGAATTCAAATGATAAAACGTAAATAACTTCTCCATACGACCTCAGATTGACACGCAGTTTGTTGCGTTGGGATCATGGTAAAATTGCGGGCGTTTTGAAACTATTTTAGTAGCATTTGGAGATAGAAAATTTTTGTCTTTTGGTTGGATGTTCGATCAACTAAAGACCCAAAAGTGAGTGAATTTCTCGCTCACAATTAACTAAATTATTCTCATATTTATTAAATTAAATTATGAAATAAATTTGATTTTTTGCTTGTAATTGATTGTTATTAGTTGCTTAAGTAAGCATGCAAGTTAATTACAGTGCAAATTTGGTATCGACATTAAAATTATTCATTCGAAATTACATTACTAGTCTGAAACCTCGACATTTGTTAACTAGTGAAACGATATAAAAATTGACTGTTTGGATGAATGGTTGTGATGGATGTTTTGGTTTGAAATTAGTTAATGCATCGATATTGACATCGAAATGTTCATTTAATATTTTATAACAATTATTCCAAAATAAATTGGGAATTTGGAAATATGATTTCAATACGATTCGATTATCCAAATTTTAATTTGCTTAAAACTAAATTTATAAATTCTCTTATTTAATTTAAAAATAAGAGTATTCAACGATTTTGTAAGTGTCCGAGATTTTGGATTAAATATGAAATTAAATCCGTTTAAAGAGGCGGAATTTGAATGTATTTGAAATAGAGATTTGGAAGCGAAATAAGTTATATTATATTTATAAAAAAATTGTTTTTAAAATTAGTTATATATATACCTATAAATTTTGAAATATATTATATTATATTATATTTATTGTTTAAAGATTATTTTAGTAAAGCATTTAATATATATATACCTATAATTTGAAATTAAGTAAATTATTTAAAGATATTTAAAAGCATTTAATATATGTATATATGTAGTAATTTAAATTATTTTATCATACTCTAATTATTTTAATATATATATATATATATATATATATATATATATTCATAAAGGGTTTTATTCATAACTATCTATTATTCAAATATTTGTAAATCCTTCCCAAATTGGAATTGCCCTCGATTTAAACCATTGATTCAAGTTGAAATTTGAAATAAAATATATTCCCTTTTCAAGTTAAGAAAAAATCGATGTTTAAATAATCTTGATATTGATATGAAAATTTGGAGGCATTACTATTGTTTTAAAAATGCACTTATTGCTTGGAAAGACCGGGATCAAATATATATTCAAACCCATTCCAAGTAATAATACGATGTGATAAAGAAACTAGAGACTAGGAAATCAATAAATGAAGAGCGGGAATCATTGAATTTATTTGGATTGACTGCTGATGTCTCGATTGGGCTGATCACTCAATATGAGGTTATAAGTGGCATGAGGTCTGAATATATTTGAGGATTTTCGGATTTTGTCCCGTTCAGACCCAGGATGGACTTATATGGATTATGTGTCTGACATTGTAATTGACTGCATAGCACTAATTTTTATTAATATATATATATCGGATTGTGGCAATTAATTATTTCCATCTCTAAATTTTACGTGCTTAGAGGTTATGTGTTGATAGAAATCAGTGACATGTTGTAAACTAACAATGTGGCATACTCAAGTTATGAAGTGAGCTAGTGGTGATAGCTTTGCGTAAATCATGACTTCGGCGAACCTCATACCCCGGATTGATGGTAAACTTGCGGAAAAGGGGTATGTTCGGTGTCCGTGTCTGGATGTTAACCGGTGATTTACTTGGTGTTTGGTGTCTGAGCCAAGATGAAAACCATGAACCATTAGGTCGCACCTAGTTCCGGATTGATCTTTCGTGTCAGGAACCATCATATTGGAAGCCAACAACCAATACGAGCCTTTCGTTTTATTTGTAAACTATGTATGCGGGCAAAGCCACTATACTTGCTAGGATTAATACATTTATTTACGAAACGGTTTTCAACACTATGCACTATTAATAGTATTAAAAGAAGATTTCCACGTATGAAAGCATGTTTGGTTATCATAAGGAAAAACTCGTCCATTTGGCGTGCACTTGCATTGTGTGATGTGGGTTGAGCTTATGATAGCTTCATTTTTTCCAAAATCATTTGCGAATTTTCCATAATACTTCTTTTGATTTTTGCATCCATAACAATAATGTTATTTCGTTTTTTAATTTGACTAATATGTGAATGATTTAGTTATGATCTGAGTGTTTGTTGTGTTTCTTTTTATGCAATACGCTCGTGTCAGCTTGAGTTTTCAGTTATTGAAGATGGCGTTATGAAGATGAAGATGGAGCTCAACAGATGTATCTATTATTATAATTCCGCTGAAAATATTTATATGTTTTAGTTAACTCTAATAATTGTTGTAAAATATAATCAAATATATGTTTAACATATACATGAACTTTTATTTAATTATTATATTTTGTCCTTCCGCTGTGAGATTCTGTGTTTTTTTCTTCTTCTCTTCTTTTCTTATATAAACCCCAATAACTATCCGTATTTTTGATTTGTTTATGTCGACATTGAGGATCATTGTCGATTTGAACGGTCAATAAATCGCGGATGTTACCATACATTTAACTCCAGCCAAGGAAATGATCTTATCAAATTGTATAGTTCAGCTATTATTAATGTTTTTAACTAATGGAACCAAGTTATGGTTTACAATATTAAAACTAATAAACTATCAGTTAAATAGCCTAAACTGGACTTTGTTTTGAAAGGAGAATTTGTCTAGATATGAAAAAGAATGCATACATGTATAATCTAACAATTAATACAGTGCAGTAATATAATGTATGTTTTTGTAAATAAGACACCCAAAATTATCTTGAGAAGTTTAAGGAAAAAAATTGAAATTGACCGAGGAGCGTGAAATAAGGAAGAAGAATTACTACACATGCAATGTATTTGTAAGCATTAAGGAGAAAATCTTTTGTTAACATAGTTAGTGCTTAAAAAATCCATACATAGATGTAAAAAGTGTATGAATTCATCACCTCATATGTGGCGATTTTCCTCACATTTTCCCTGCAAATCACTGCAAAAAAGGAAGTACCAATAGAATCTGATCCTGGCTTCACATGAAGGCCACATAGTTTTAATGTGCTGCATGGCTACACCAGCCTCCATTTGACTTGAGATTGGAAAATTGACATAGAAAAAAAAAAAATTAGAAAATTGGTTGCCATGTATGTCAGTGTTATTGTACTCATTTTAAAATCAATATTTAATATGTTATACTTGTATATGGAAAAACAACGAAGGTCATATAACTATACCAAAACTATTATTTATTAAGTGACAATTGCACATGTACCAACTAATCTTGGTTTCCATTGCTAAAATGTAGAAAAAGGATAATTGTTTAATTTTCAAAAGCAGGTAAAATGTCCACAACATTTATTACTTATACTGGATAGCATAAACCAAGACATTCCGATGGCGACATCTGTCCTCCTTCAAATTTACGCACTTTTCCTTTCTCCCCTCCAAACAATTAGGTTTCCAGGCCGTTATTCTTCTCTCTCGATTTCTTCATCCATGACAACTTCAGCCGCCCATCGTTCGATTTAATGCACTTTCTCTTTCTCTCCTCAAACGAATTCGGTTTCCACTCCGTTATTCTTGCCTCTAAATTTCTTCGTCCACTACACTTTCAGCCAATTGACACATTAAAAAACCTAATCCCATGAATGTCCTCCATACTAATTAACCCTCTCCCCCTCTGTCGTTTGTACAAACGAACAGGTAGTCAATCCGCATCGAGGATCGTTGCAGATGGACTTACGAACCCCAATTTCGATGCAACCCATCATCCAGACTGCTTTCTTCGTCCACACTTATAGTCCAACATTTCATCCTCTCCCGTGACTACGACGCATGATTCAAATTAAGTAATGCATATTGCCAATTACTTCACCGACTCTTCATCGTTGCAGTACAACACATTCAATTTCACATATACGACGATTGCACTGCACAGTGTGGATTAGCTTTTAATGATTTTCATAAAGGAAAACAATATTTTGTTAATGCTTACCATTTATTCACTGACCTATAAGCTAAATTGGTCCAAGTGCTTATGATTGTTTGACTTTTATAACACAAATATACATTCGTCTTCCTTATTTCTTATTTCTTATTGTCTTATACATCAAAATGTATATGTTTTGGTTTACTGTTAGTATGTTCATGATATACTTGAATAATAATGTTTGCGGGTGTGTACCAAACATTATACAATGGAATGGAAACTCCTACTATGTTCATAGTTCACCTTCGTATTTTTTATTTCTGTTGCTGAGATATGTTACTACATTTACCTAAAATTATATAACTTTCATTTTAGAAGTTAACCCGTAATTGGAACTCAAACCTCATGTCCATAAAAAATTATTTCTTTTCTCCTTTCCACTACATACTTTTATTTCTATATTACTCCAACGGTTTCCATTTTATAGTCCATAGCTTACCTGAATTTCAAGTAAACCTACTTCGGTACTATTAGCACACCGACAAACAAGGTCCTTCTGACCCACAAATATATCCATGTTTTTTAGTCATTCACTAATTTATTGTCTATATGGGTTCTTTATCTATTGCTCAGTTTTTTTCCTGCCGTTTACATTTTCGTTCTTGGTTTATATCGTATTCACATCCGTATATTTTAAATGCAGTCAAATGATTTTGGATTTCACCAAAGCACTATGAAATCAATGTCATCTGTTTTTTTAACGTTCTGGATGTAGTATAAGTAAATGAATTTCATGACAAGATCTGCTTCCCACTGAGGATAGTTTATGTTTGTCCTTATAATGATGTGAAATTTTGTTCGAACTACAACATTAACTAACATGTCTGCTTGTTGAATTTTTTTTCCAGTTCTGTTTGTGTTTTAAGAATATTATGTATACATACTACAGTATATTATTAAGTTTTATGTTCAATATAAAAGTCGGGCCATTAAGTGTGTACATATCCATATGAAATCCAATTCACTAAAACTTTCCATGGTTTTACTTTGCAAAAAATGACAACTGTCCATCTGTTTACTAACTTGAACTTAGTTTGTAAAAAAAAGTATTATTGTTTCTGTTATAATGTGACTTATGTCTAAAAACAAAAATCATACACCCTGTAGAATTTTAACACATAGTGAATTATGTGTACAAAGTTTTTTTTTTTTTTTGATATTTTGTCTATGCATATGTTCAATAACTTGAACTTAATTTGTTAACAAAATTACATTTGTTTCTGTCATTATGTGAATTATGTCTAAAAACAAAAATCAAACGGTGTGCACATTTTAACACATATGTTCAATAGCTTTTTTCCCTGATATTTCGCTCAACAAAAAATCAAATTCTTACACGTATGCAACTAATGTCAGAGTAAAATCGAAGTTGCAATGCATTTTCTATGTTATGCCTCATAAACAATGTCTTCAATTTTCATGAGTACAAAGGTAGGTTCAGTTATTCCTACACTATTGTGTATTATTGGTTTCCTATGTTTCATTACTTTAATTATCTTCTTAGCTCTCATAATAATTGAAATGATTCATTTTTCAGACAAAAGGAAGTCTGAAAATAGAGCTAAAGACCAGGGGAGGCATTTGGATACCTACGAGACAAACAGAAAGCCATAACAGTTATGAGTACTTCAATCCGAACCAATTGAACTTCTAACCATTCACATTTTTCTATATTTTCCCGTCCTAGTTAGCTTATTTTTCCAAAATTCATTAACATTCTGTGATTGAAGATTAAAATCAGATATTAGTATTCATTTACAAGTGATCGTACGTCCATTAATACAATCCACTATGTTTCTGCAATATGTAGATCTGTCTATTTGTAAAAAATATAACGTTTAGGGAAATATTAAGGCATCCAAATTACGAAATCCAAATTACGAGTATTAAATATTCAGTGTTACACTGCGTACAAAAACTCCCCAAAATTGTAAGCTGAGTGGTAATCACAGTGCTGAAAAAAATAATCATATGTAAAAGTAGATTTTCAAGTAGATGTTCATTACGCATCAATAGGGATATAAACTTTTTTGAGATTATCCATTAGAAAAAGTTTATGTAATAGCTGGTTTTGTCAAAATGCTTAACATATTTTTCATGACCGAAAGGCTTACAGTAAATTTATGAATGACGGAAAAATGTATATGGCAACATTGCAGAATGATCGACGCTTTCCTATGGATTAGAAAAGCGCAGATTTTGAAATAAAATATTGCAAGTGCACAGATCGTGTAGTATGCACGTCCAATCACTGGAAGGAAAAATTAAATCAAATTATTTATGTAATTTCTTGGGTGAGTTAGACGAAATTTGGAGGATGGGTTGAAAAACAATAAAAATTGAAACTAAAACAGAAAAGCAATAAAACTATTATTGAATTGAACACAAATCCGAATCTAATCAAATCTATATTTAATTCAATATGATCTAGGAAAGCAAATAAAATGAACAAAAATTAAAATTGTAGAAACTAAAATAACGAACAGGAAATAAAATTAGGATTAACGCTGAATCTAATCAGATGGTCAATCACTAATAAAAATAATTGCAAAATACAAATAGTGTTCTGCCATATTTAATTGTGTAGACAACACTAATTGCTATGAAAAAATGCAGAAAAGAAAAAAAACTTTATTGATTCAAGGATGATCCTTTACAATGAGATTACATGGATATTTATAGGAGATAGATAGCCAATCTAAAACCCTAATCCAATTTATGCATATATGGGCCAATTAATTAGCAATTATTCCTCCCATATTAATTAGCAATTATTCCTCTCCGCTTAATTAGCCATTATTCCTCTCCACTTAATTCGCTAATATTCCTCCAATATCTTCCTTGTTTGACATGTGACTAATTGAAGGAAGATAAGATTTCAGAAGATTTCTTCTACCAAAGATGGACATATCTTAACTCCAAAAGAAACACTATGCAAAGTCTTCATCTGCAGATCTTTATATGTATATACATAGCATTTTGTTCTTTATTTTCTATTTTTATGGCTGCATGTAGCTTAGTTGGCATATCTGTAAAAGTGACAAAATAACACCCACGTAATATTTATTTATATACAAAAGATAAGTTATAAGAGGATAAAATAAACACATTTCTATGTCAATCAAAACCCCCGCACTTATCTTTTACTCGTCCTCGAGTAAAACAAAAATTAAAAACTAACTAGATAGGTGACACTTTCATAGGAAACACGATTGCATTGAGCGTATGCAACAAGCCGTTAAACCTCTATGTGTCTCTAGTAGGACGAGTGGTGTCTCATGAGGGTTTTTAGCGAATACTACCCACAAAATCCAAATGCAGTATGCTATGAATCTAATGTAACTACATGAATGCAACAGACATATGCAAATGGAAACAAAAATAATGAAAACACGACTTAATTCAGGAAAATGGTACAACAAATTAAGTTTACAATTTCTAGTCAGTTGATTGTACTTTAAATGCCTTAACTTGTCACAAATTTTGAACATAAATCAAGTTTTCAAATGTTAAATTCCAGTTTGGCCAGTTGGTTCGGTCGATAACATAGTACAGCCATGAAATAAATTCTTAGTTTGTTTGTCAATGTTCGCAAAGTGGTATTCTAAATTCCTTGTATATGACTAATCAAATCAATAAGGTCAAGAAGTGCTTGGGCATCATCACTTATTCTCTATTTCTTCAAAAATTAAAATTTATGATTAAGTACATACACCTAACTTAAAGACCAAGGTATACCACCCATACACTGCCTTGAGGACTGACGGAGAGTTGGGACAGAGCTTGGCAGATTGTGCAGACCGACGCTGACTTTGTCAACAACATGTCGGTAATCTTTAGGTGTCCAATCTCATAAAATGAGACCAAGATATTCTGACGTTGACTTTGTCAACAACATGTCAAATAGAGCTAGGCGGGTTTGCACACCAACGCTAGATATACAAGCAATGTTGGATACCCTTGGATTGCTATTATTATTATATTGAAAATATAAGTACAAAAGAGAGTTACGCGAATTCAGCTTAACACAACTTAGTTTAAAAGATTCGAAAAACCAATATAAATATTTTAAGTCCTCCGCTTATTTAAACAAAGACTACAATATGGAATAAACATCATGGCCATCACCTAAGAATCTCCCTATGTACCGGCTACACTATTATCCCTCAAAATTCAACTTTTCATTATATTTCATATTCGATCTTAGCTGAGAGAAAAAAAATACTATCAACTGATTAACAATCCTTAACTTATTTTGTTGTATCAATCTAAAATGAGTCATGTTTCAAAAAAAATGGCATGTTACTACAATCTAAAATGCATGATGGTCCTATCTAAATGCATGAAATTGGAATAGAAAAAGAAAAAAAGAAAAATAAAAAGGATGCAATGCAGACTTCCCGCACACTTGAACAAAACAGTGTCCACACTATAAACGTTTCCTAAATGTGAAAGAAAGAACCCAAAGATGGATTAAATGAAAAATGATTTGTAAAATAAAATGGAATTTAGCAACTATATGCATGTGAAAATCAAATGCAAGATGAAATGTACGAAGATGATGAATGGTTTGTAAAGAATGAAATTTCCTTTTCCCCACACACTTTCCTTTATCAAAAATGATGTATGATGATTTTGTATCTGATTTTCGAGGCACAAAAGGCATGTCAGTAAAGTCTGAAATCAAAATCGTCCCTATGAAAAGTTTATAGTGACAATGATTTGTGTCATTCAGTAGAAGATTTTCAAAATCCTGTAATTTTGAGTGTTTAACTGCAATTTCTTTTGATGATATGGAATTATGATTATCTTTGAGACGTTATATATTCATTCTCGTCATTTAAAAGTTTAAGCTCATCTTCGAATAATTCTTCAAAAGACATAGTGGACACATCTACTGAGGAAAATGAAATTTTTTCAGGAGATAATTCAGACATGCCATCTAAAATTGTTTCTATTATGTCGACTTCTCCTATTTCGATCTCTTTGGGTTGATGAAAAATATTCAATTCAATGGTTAAGTGCCCAAACGATAGTCGAAGGTGGCCGCTCCTACAATTAATGATAGCATTTGAGGTTGCTAAGAAGGGACGACCCAAAATCAACGGATGACTACCAGGATTCGAAACAGACTTGGTTTCAAGAACTATTAAGTCCACAGGGAAATAGAATTGTTCAATTTGTATCAAGACATCTTCAATAATGCCCAAGGGCTTTTTGACAGATCGATCGGCTAGTTGGATTGCTATGTTTGTGGGTTTCAATTCCCCTAGTCCTAATTGACGATAAACAGTGTAAGAGAAAAGATTGACACTTGCATCAAGATCAAGTAAGGCATGATTGATATGGGTATTTCCAATTTTACAACCGAATGTGAGTGCAACCGGTGTTCTTATACTTGATGGGTGATGGATTCGAGAAAAGTGAGCTAGTATTCGCAGTCAAGAAGGCAGTTTTAGGAATATTAGTGGCTCGTTTTCGAGTGCATAACTCTTTCAGACACTTGGCATATTGAGGAATTTGTTCGATGGTGTCTAAGAGTGGAATATTGACACGAACTTGTTTTAAGATTTCAACAATTTTTTCGAAATTCGCATCTTCTTCTTATTGTTAATTCTATAAGGAAATGAAGCTACTAGTTTACATACTTTTTCAGAATTTTGATCACTCAAAGAAGAAGGTTTCGATACAGGAAGTGATGGAGGTAAGGGCGTAGAAGAGGGGATGTTGGGATTGCCAACATTAGAAGACGATATATTTTCGGGGTTGCCGACATTTGAAGAAGGGATTTTGGGATTACCAACATTCGAAGAATATGGAGATTTGGAAGGTTCAGAAGAATTGGCCTTGGTTGCCATTGAAAGAGTACTAAGCTTTTTGTTTGTGCTCAAATTTGAATGATTCTCGGGATTTCCAACATTATTGTCCATCATTTTTACAGATCTAAGGGTGGTGACCGAGTCGACCGAATTATGATTTTCCTCCTTACAAGAGTTTATAATATGAGAATTATATTTTGGATTCACCTCGGGTTGACTAGGCAAGTTCTCATTACTTTACATTAGTTCCTTCATCGTATTCATCATTTGTTCGATTTTTGCATCTTGATTGTTTATTTGTTCCTCCAATCGGACAATTTCATGAGGAGATTGAGAAGATAAAGGAGACTGAGAGTTAGAATGCCTGTATGGTTGATTCGAAAGTATGGATTGAGATGGAACTTGAGAAGTTTGATGATTGAAAATTGGGTCTTGGTAATTCGAAGATGGATTCGTGACATTATTGGGATTAGACCACGAGAAATTTGGATGATTTCTCCAACTAGTGTTATGCGTGGATGAGTAAGGATTAATTTGAGCTATGACATTGACTTGGTCTTGGGGGTAATAACAGGGTTGTCCTTCGAACTGAGGAGTTTGAGTTTCTAAGGTAAATTGATTTGTATCCACGACATGCACCCCTCTAATAGAAGCACGGATAGGAACACGAATTGACTCCCATTGCATGTCCATTTCAGAATATTTTTCTAAGAATTCCCAAGCTTCATTGACCATTTTAGACATAAATTCTCCTCCACACATTGATTCTAGTTGTGTTCGAGTCTGGTAGTTTAGTCTTTCATATGCAAGTTGACACAGATAATATTTTGGAAATGCATGATGAGGACAACTATACAGAAGTTGGTTGAATCTCTCAAAATATTTTGAAAAAGTTTCCCCCTCATTTTGAGAAAATTGATTTATTTCAGTTCTGATTTTTAGAGTTTTATGAAAAGGGAAAATTTTTGTAAAAACCCGTAACTTCCCCGTAAAGGAAAGCGCGGATAGTTCGAGAACAAGCCACAACAGAAAGCAGACGGAAGAACATTTCATTGTATATTACAACAATGCATCAGATTACATGAGTATACAGAGTATAAGTCAATATTACATAGAAATATCAGAGATTTAGATTACATTTAAATACATAGCAGCGGAAAATAATACAATACACAACTAGAAGTAGATATACGAATACAAAGCTTTCCGGATATTGTTCCAGCTGTAAACCAAGATCCTGTGAATATAAATCTGCAAAACCAAAACTACTAGCTGTCCGTGTCAAAATAAGGGCACCCAGGGTTTAGGTCAAAACAATAAACTCCAGGTCAGTCATGTAACTGGTGTGAGAACTAAAATAGTTGTAAATCTTTATTTTAAAGTTAGGTAAATCAAGGGACCACGCCGTATAACACGGAACGGGTTTCCTCCCAAGAACACCAGTGCATAAAACAAACAGCGCAATGCTAAATAAGGAAAAAATGAAGCTATTAGAAGACCCAGTTCCCATCACACAATGCAACGCAAGCCGGAGGACAGGGTTTTTACCTTATAATAGCCAAGAATGCTTGAAACGTTTAAAAGAAATCATTTGATACTATTATAAGTGTATAGTGTATAAAACAACTTCAAATCATAAGTATCAATCATAGGCGGCATGAATGCCCCATACCACTATTTCGCCATATATAGGTTATACAATCAAAATCGCAAAGTCACGTATTTGGAAATTGGGTGTCCATCTATGAACCGAGGAAAAAGATAGTCCTCAACCGATTCGAGACTCTCTAGCCTGAGCCTCAGGTCAGAGCTCGAGTGACCTTAGAGCGACAGGGTCGGTCCACCGATGCGGGTTAAACTTAGATCCTGAACACTGCGTTTCCCCGCCCTTTGGGGCGTAAGTGAGCCAACGAATGACACCATCAGACCCGGATCGTCGGATCAAACCGAGGCGCCTCGCAACAGCAACAACCACATAGGTGAAAAGTATATAAATGTCTGGGCTGGTAGGTCACTGACACCACCCTAGCTAGAAAGAAACGCATGGCCTCCCTGAGGTCCTTCTCCCGTTTTTAGTTCACAACCGGGGTGCGAGGCTCGCGAATTCACGTTACACAAAGTTGTGCCCCACAGGCTGTGCTTTGATCATCACCACAAGACTTTGCTTTTCAACAGAAGCCTTGATCAATTGCCACACAGGCAATTCACTCCATGTGTTTGATATCCATCAATATATAACCCCTGAGCTCATACGTCTCAGAGAAGGGTGTTAAGCAAGAGAATAAATTCTCCGCCGCCAAACAGATATATATTTAATAGAAATCAATCACACAGACTAAAATCCAATGTCAGACACACAGTCCATTTACAAGTCCGTTCTGGGTCTGAACGAAACCGGAGGCACCTAGTACCCCGCATATCCATCGATCTCCAAGTATGTCTGGACAATCACCAACTGTTTCCATCTTCTTGGGTGTACATCCCAATCAAGATCATCAGTAATCACCCAAACGACGTGAAGACCTCTGGTCTTAGACCACCGTCTTCATCTTCGACTTATCGTTGTATCAGTTATTCAAAATGGGATAAACCCGGTCTTCCCGAATAACTCGCGTATATTTTAAATAAGTGTTACACAAACACACATACGTCTCATTCCAATTCATCAGTCACTAACTGCAAATTAATCAAGAGAATAATTTCCCAAATATTAACCCCGAAGGCCGAAACCAACATCAGATCAATATCCAGAAAACCATTCTGCTTGGCTAACCGACAGTTAGTTTCTAAATTTCACATTCATATGGAAAGGTTCCCATTAATTTTATCAAAGATAAATTCCTTGAATTTATTCTTTAATCTTCTTTTGAATTTCGATTCAACTAGTCGGGATTAACGAACCTTACCGAAGTAGTCATTTGTTTTAATTTCCCAATCCCAACCTATTCATCCCATGAAGTAAAACTGGTAATACTTCATATCTAACACCACGATGTTATCGGTAAATTCAATTACCATTTCACGTTCAAATCTAATTAAAGATTTAACTATCGCCTGGAGTAAAACTGGTGATACTCCATTCTCGATCTTTTCAATCTAATTAAAGATTCATTAAAACTCCCCTTAGTTTTAATCGTTAATTGGGTTAAAGAATTAGTGTCATTTAAAACACGGCTCACGATAAACCCAAAACCACATTCCATTAATTATCGAGTTAAAGAACGAGTGTTATTTAAAACGCTGTCCACGATAAACCCAAAAATCAATATCATTCAATTTCAATTAGATATTATTTAATTGGTACACTTCATTAAATCTAAATAAAAAGATTTAATCTTTTCTCAACTGGGTTCAAGAACAGTGTTAGTCAAGACACCATTCACGACAAACCCAAATCACATTTGATATTAAATACAAGGCTCTGAATAGAAAATATCCCGGCTTATATTCAATATCAAATTCTACGACAAACAAATATCGTATTGGAAATAACGATATATATATATATATATATATCTTTCAAATTTCCATAACAACATCTGTATAATCACGAAATCCAACATCGAAATATTCCGAAGACAATTTCGATTCAAATCCATTCCAATGCAATCATTGGAAATTCTGGTTATTTTCAAAACCATTTCAAATTCAATTTATTTATTTAAAAATAAATAGAATTATAATTCTAGTTCAAAACTAGTTCATTTCGATAAAAATCTATTTTTATCTTTTCAAATATGGAGTTTTTCATCCCAATTCTTTCTAAATCATTTCTTATGATTTTACACAAATTATTACTATTTTTAATAATTTTATCAAGGCCCGTACAGTCGATTTCCATCAAGGACCATCGAACTGCACTTACAACGACCTTTTCCAAATTTGATTTGGACATAATTCCAAATCCATCCATTAGATTTCTAATTTCTCACATTCGTTAGAAATCTCTTTTCGATACGAACCCAACGGTTCCGGTTTTAGGAGAATCCGACGGTCGGATCTCCCACAATATCCGTTCGAAGTCAATAGTCGAAATTCGCGAACTGCCGTGGCGCGGCACGTTCTATTCAGGCCATTATATTATATATATAATATATACTTCGTCGATTTCCTTTTTAAAACGTGCTTTATAAATCGTTTTAAATTCATTTTCAAAACGGTTTCAACTTCATATTCAATTTCAAATCAAAATTGAATATTCCAACATAAATTCGTTTTAAATTCATTTCAAATCGATTTCAATTCAAATTCAATTCGTTTTAAATTCAATTTAAAACGATTTCAATTCTATTTCAATTCTATTCGAATTCATTTCAAAACGATCTCAATTCTATTTCGATTCTATTCGATTTCATTTCAAAACGATTTCAATTCTATTTCGATTCTATTCGAATTCATTTCAAAACGATTTCAATTCTATTTCGATTCTATTCGAATTCATTTCAAGATGATTTCAATTCTATTTCGATTCTATTCAATTCCCATTCGAATTCATTTCTATACAGTTTCAGTTCGAAATCATTTCTATTCAATTTCAATTCGAATTCGTTTCTATTCAATTTCAATTCTAATTTGTTTCTATTCAATTTCAATTCGAATTCGTTTCTATTCAATTTCAATTCGAATTTCAATTTCAATTCGAATTCATTTCTATTTAATTTCAATTCTTTTCAAAATCACTTTCGATATTCATTACAAATGAATAAAATCGATATAAATATCGTTCACGTCAAAACGGCGTCAATCTAATCAACACGGCTTCATATATTTCTATTTTCAAATATTCTATTTCAAATATTTCTATTTCGAAACTGGAATGAGGCCCAATCAATTACCATATAATGTTAATTATATGGATTTTCTACAAAACATGTATACAATAACAACGATGAATAATCAGCCATCATTCAAAGTGCATTCTACATTGTATAAGCATCGAATATAAATATTCAACGCTTATAGCAGCCTGTCAATCAATCGATCGACATACAACTAATTATTGGGATTAGTGCACGTCAAATATCATCCCAATACCCGTGTGGGATTTCAAACAATCAAACACAGATTTTATTTGTGCAGTTGGGCGATGTGTATAATTTATCGTCCCAATCAATATCAATCAAATCGGTGTATATAAACAAATCGTCCGATTTGTTTATTTTTATTTCATTTTGTATACACATTAAAAATTCTATTTTAACTATAAAATATTTTCAACTATATAAATATTTTATTTCATTTCACATCACATCACACAATCAAATACACAGCAAAATCAAACAAACAAGCATACAAGCCGTCCATGGTCTATGGACGACGGGTGTCGGGTGCTACTAAACACCGTCTGCATCCTAGTATATATTTATAACTAGAAAAATTAAATTGAAAGGTGAGAAGTTCTCACAGAGGTTTCCACTCCGCCGTGCTTTGCTGTTGAACTGCTGAATTTCTGATCGATTGGATTTGCCCGAAATTCCTACGCCATCCTTTTCACGCTGTTTATAATAAAAAAAATCACATTTTTATTTTAACGCTATATGGATAAAAATAACATTTTTATCACTTTGCTATATTTATAAAAATCATATTTTATAATACTATTCTTATAATAAAAATCACGTTTTTATTCACTTTTCATTTTCTCATTCAAAACTGAAAAGAAATAATGCAATTTTTATTCTCAAAACATATGTATATTTTTCTTTGCAAAATATATGAATATTTTTCTTTGCAAACTATATGTATATTTTTCTTTGCAAAATATATAAATATTTTTCTTCTCACAAAAATATGGTCTTGTCCTTTATAAAGATCATTTCTTTTTATTTTTAAAAATCACTTCTTTCCCTCATTAAAAGTATAATCTTTTCTTTGCTTAAAAATCTATATTTTCTATAATAAAAATATAAACTTTACTAAATAAAATATAATCTTAACTAATTAAAATATAATCTTAACTTTTATATTTAAAAATCAATTCTTCATTCTCTTTTCTATAAATTGAAAATCTTATTTTTAATAAACTGAAATTCCTAAATTCACTAAACGGAAATCAAAGAAGGAAAAAGAAAGAAGGGGAAAAAACTTACAAAAAAAAAACTAGGGCTTCATTGGGTTTGGAGATGTTTGTGGACAGATGGAGGTTGGAGGGAGAGTGGGGGTCAAAGGGAGATCGCTGGTGGTAGCAGGGGTGGCGTCGGTCTATTGGTGGCTCCAGGGGGGGGTCTCACATCAGCTGGAGCGGCGGATTGGGGAGGTGGGGTTCGGGTCCTATTGAACTGGAAGGAGGAAGGGGGGTTTGTCCATGGAGGCGCCGACCGGAGGAAGAAGAGGGGGCGAGGTCCTGGCGGCGGCGGTGGCCTTGCGCTGGCAGGAGTTGACGAGATGAAGCGGGTTTTTTTTTTTTAATCTTCGTTCTGAAATGAATCTCGTGAGGGGGGGTTGACTTGAATTAGGAGAATATGGGGGGGGTTATTATTTAACTAATTATTTTTTATTTCCAAAAAGGTAACTTTTAAATTCGAACTCCAAATTAGACCCACCGCCTGTCGTCCATAGCTAATTACCCCCATTTCGAACACAATGGGATATGTATCGCAAGCTGATTCGATCATTTTGATCTGTTTTCATCAAAATCAACATATAACTTTATATATTGAATTTGAACGCGCATTTCAATTTACCAGGGCCACATACTAACTCGAAAAATTCTCAAAAAATATTTTCTGGCTTCGTATTGACGATACGGTCCTAACAAAACTAGTTTCGTTGAATTCTGAGACCATTTGAAAAATAGCCATTTTCCAGTCGATTATAATCAACTAAAACTGGTCAAACGCGTTTTCCTTTGCCACGCTCACATATTGATTCGAAAAATTATGAAATTTGAAATCTAGCAATAACTTTACATCACGGACCCAATAAAAGTAGTTTCGTCGAAATCCGAGGTCGTTTGCAAAATTTCCATTTTTAAGGGCCTGAATTCTATAGCGACTATTCAGAATTTTCAACTGGACATATCTTTTGATTCCCGCTATGAAATTTCGATTTTTTGGATTCGTTGGAAAGATATTCTCAAATAGATCCCAATGTTTTTGTTTTCACTAAAATCCAGATTGTTTTGCACCCGGTACATTCAATTGAAGTTTGAAATCGAATTATCGAACTACCACGTCATTTTCAATTCCTTTTATAATTATAAATAATTATTTATATTCTAACTACGAACTATATAATATATACGTTTGATTTATATTCAAAATAAATTTCTCGTCGATATTATTTAAAATAATCTATTTTAAATAATCAAAATTCGCTAAAATTGTCAAAATAAAAATTTTAAACTGGCCCAGATTTTCGGGTTGTTACAATCTCCCCCACTTAAAACTTTTCGTCCCCGAAAAGGAACAAAGTCGAAAGTGGTTTGATTAATCAACTCCACGTTCAATCCGGCTTCCATTCTCCAACTTTTCAGTTTCTGAGAATTTTCAAATTCTTCAAAAATTTGGCTAACACCCGGAATTTTCGAAAAATTTCGCCATAACCTCCCCTGCACCGGGAGCCACGGGAAAATCCCAAAATTGCCATACAGGCCTTCTAATCTCAAAAAGAAAAAGAAAAAGCCAAGCGGCTAGCCAATATGCTCATAAAATCATCATCATCCAAACAAAACAGTAAATTATATAGTAAACATGTACCTATTTGTCGGGCAAACAAATTTTATTCTCTGTTCTAGCCTCCTTGCTATGACCTGTTCAATGTAAGTACAAGTATATGCAAGCAAATGCGACCAAATTTCAATACAATTCACTATTTGGTTCAATTGGCTATATGGTTAAAATTTTTAATAAATCAACCAATAATCAACAACACAACCATCAATCAATTGGTTGATTAGCTTTTCAAATTTATAACTTTGATGCATAGTCAAAAATCAGATTTTTGATGCCAAATCACAACAATAGGCCCTATCTAATTTTGGTCCTCACACCAGTCAATAGGAAATATATAGAAAATCCACTTTCGTCACTCGAACATGAATTCTAATGATGGAGCTCCATCATCAAAATCATCTCCGGGCGATTCGAGTGTAATTCTATATCTATCCAGTATATTAAAACTTCAAATACACGTTTGCAAGGCGTATATGCAAAATCTTTATATACTGGACTGTCCAAATCAATACAAATAAATAATCAAATAAGAATAATTGATTTAGATTTTTAAAAAAAAAATTGTTTTTAATTTTAAAAATATACTCTTCACACTTGTTCTAGGACACTACTGATCCCATCTCTAACGAGTCATTCTCATTGGATATTACTAATCCAATTTCTGATGAATTCTTTCGTATGGTTCTAATGTGCCTTGTTCTCTGAGCTTGGTAAACCAAAGCTCTGATACCAACTGTAAAAACCTGTAACTTCCCCGTAAAGGAAAGCGCGGATAGTTCGAGAACAAGCCACAACAGAACGCAGACGAAAGAACATTTCATTGTATATTACAACAATGCATCAGATTACATGAATATACAGAGTATAAGTCAATATTACACAGAAATATCAGAGATTTAGATTACATTTAAATACATAGCAGCGGAAAATAATACAATACACAACTAGAAGTAGATATACAGATATAAAGCTTTCCGGATATCATTCCAGCTGTAAACCAGGATCCTGTGAATATAAATCTGCAAAACCAAAACTACTAGCTGCCCGTGTCAAAATAAGGGCACCCAGAGTTTAGGTCAAAACAATAAACTCCAGGTCAGTCATGTGACTAGTGTGAGAACTAAAACAGTTGTAAATCTTTATTTTAAAGTTAGGTAAATCAAGGGACCACGCCGTATAACACGAAACGGGTTTCCTCCCAAGAACACCAATGCATAAAACAAACAGCGCAATGCTAAATAAGGAAAAATGAAGCTATTATAAGACCCAGTTCCCATCACACAATGCAACGCAAGCCGGAGGATAGGTTTTTACCTTATAATAGCCAAGAATGCTTGATACTTTTAAAAGAAATCATTTGATACTATTATAAGTGTATAGTGTATAAAACAACTTCAAATCATAAGTATCAATCATAGGCGGCATGAATGCCCCATACCACTATGTCGCCATATATAGGTTATACAATCAAAATCGCAAAGTCACGTATTTGGAAATTGAGTTTCCATCTATGAACCGAGGCAAAAGATAGTCCTCAACCGATTCGAGACTCTCTAACCCGAGCCTCAGGTCAGAGCTCGAGTGACCTTGGAGCGACAGGGCCGGTCCACCGATGTGGGTTAAACTTAAATCCTGAACACTGCGTTTCCCCGCCCTTTGGGGCGTAAGTGAGCCAACGAATGACTCCATCGGACCCGGATCATCCGATCGAACCGAGGCGCCTCGCAACAGCAACAACCACACAGGTAAAAAGTATATAAATGTCAGGGCTGGTAGGTCAATGACACCACCCTAGATAGAAAGAAGCGCATGCCCTCCCTGAGGTCCTTCTCCCGTTTTTAGTTCACAACCGGGGTGCGAGGCTAGCGAATTCACGTTACACAAAGCTGTGCCCCACAGGCTGTGCTTTGATCATCACCACAAGACTTTGCTTTTCAACAAAAGCCTTGATCAATTGCCACTTAGGCATGCCACACAGCCAATTCACTCCATGCGTTTGATATCCATCAATATATAACCTCTGAGCTCGTACCTCTCAGAGAAGGGTGTTAAGCAAGAGAATAAATTCTCCGCCGCCAAACAGATATATATTTGATAGAAATCAATCAAACAGACTAAAATCCAATGTCAGACACACAGTCCATTTACAAGTCCGTTCTGGGTCTGAATGAAACCGGAGGCACCTAGTACCCTGCATATCCATCGATCTCCAAGTACGTCTAGACAATCACCAACTGTTTCCATCTTCTTGGGTGTACATCCCAATCAAGATCATCAGTAATCACCCAAACGACGTGAAGACCTCCGGTCTTCGACCACCGTCTTCATCTTCGACTTATCGTCGTATCAGTTATTCAGAATGGAATAAACCCGGTCTTCCCAAATAACTCGCGTATATTTTAAATAAGTGTTAGTCAAACACACGTACGTCTCATTCCAATTCATCAGTCACTAACTGCAAATTAATCAAGAGAATAATTCCCCAAATATTAACCCCGAAGGCCGAAACCAACATCAGATCAATATCCAGAAAACCATTCTGCTTGGCTAACCGACAGTTAGTTTCTAAATTTCACATTCATAGGGAAATGTTCCCATTAATTTTATCAAAGATAAATTTCTTGAGTTTATTCTTTAATCTTCTTTTGAATTTTGATTCAACTAGTCGGGATTAACGAACCTTACCGAAGTAGTCATTTGTTTTAATTTCCCAATCCCAACCTATTCATCCTATGAAGTAAAACTGGTAATACTTCATATCTAACACCACGGTGTTATCGGTAAATTCAATTACCATTTCACGTTCAAATCTAATTAAAGATTTAACTATCGCCTGGAGTAAAACTTGTGATACTCCATTCTCGATCTTTTCAATCTAATTAAAGATTCATTAAAACTCCCCTTAGTTTTGATCGTTAACTGGATTAAAGAATTAGTGTCATTTAAAACACGGCTCACGATAAACCCAAAACCACATTCCATTAATTATCGGGTTAAAGAACGAGTGTTATTTAAAACACTGTCCACGATAAACCCAAAAATCAATATCAATTCAATTTCAATTAGATATTATTTAATTGGTACACTTCATTAAATCTAAATAAAAAGATTTAATCTTTTCTCAACTGGGTTCAAGAACAGTGTTAGTCAAGACACCATTCACGACAAACCCAAATCACATTTGATATTAAATACAAGGCTTATTCAATATCAAATTCTACGACCAACAAATATCGTTTTGGAAATAACGATATATATATATATATATATCTTTGAAATTTCCATAACAACATCTGTATAATCACGAAATCCAACATCGAAATATTCCAAAGAAAATTTCGATTCAAATCCATTCCAATGCAATGATTGGAAATTCTGGTTATTTTCAAAACCATTTCAAATTCAATTTATTTATTCAAAAATAAATAGAATTATAATTCTAGTTCAAAACTAGTTCATTTCGATAAAAATCTATTTTTATCTTTTCAAATATGGAGTTTTTCATCCCAATTCTTTCTAAATCATTTCTTATGATTTTACACAAATTATTACTATTTTTAATAATTTTATCTAGGCCCGTACAGTCGATTTCCATCAACGGCCATCGAACTGCACTTATAGCGACCATTTCCAAATTTGATGTAATGACCCGAATTTTCTGCGGTATATAATTAATTTATTTAATTACATAATTGGTGATTTATAGAATTAATGATCGTTTAATTAAATAATATTGAATATTTAATTAATAATTATAATATAATAATATATTATAATGTCGAAATAGTCGGAAATAGTGAAATTCACAATATCATGTGAATTGAATAGCATACGAGATTTTGTGGACTTTCGATTCGAAATATAATAACGAATATATTCAATCGACGACGGTTTGAACGTATAATTATAATATAATTATAATAGAGCTTGAAATGGCGCTGCAGTTTGTAAATTGGCGATTCGAACTTCAACT
Organism: Allium sativum; assembly: GCA_030737875.1. Classification (NCBI taxonomy): domain Eukaryota; kingdom Viridiplantae; phylum Streptophyta; class Magnoliopsida; order Asparagales; family Amaryllidaceae; genus Allium; species Allium sativum. The sequence goes on from CM060909.1 coordinate 587,983,705, forward strand.
GAATGTACAGAATTCATTTTAAGCCGGATTTCTGTGAAACAAGAAACGTGTGGAGCTGGTGGAGTATATCTTTCTAGTGGAAGAGAAAAATCGGGATTTCGTCGTGTAGATTTTGATGTATGTCCAAATCAAATTTCAGAAAAGTCGCTGTGAAATTCCTTTATAATTCGTAACGCTTTATATACGTTATAAAAGGATTTTTCAATGTAAATTGAATATCGAATCAATCTGGACTCGGAATAGCGAGTATATAATTACCCTGGAGCTGTATGGTATTCCTAAGTGAATATTGACGATAATATTTAATTTTAAATATTTAATTTAATTATATTTAAATATATTTATATATTTAAATAGGCTATTTAGAGCTTTAAAAATAGCCAGTTTTGCAAACGAAGTCGGAATTCGATGAAACCAGTTTTGTTGGATCCACAATATCAAATAGTTGTTAGATATCAGTTTTCGTGATTTTTAGAGTCACTGTGTGGCCATACTGATTTTTAGAGTGAGAAACAGTCAGTATTTTGACCTTTAAAAATACGCTGTGTGAGCATACGAGGTCGGAATTCGACGAAACCAGTTTCGTTAGGACCGTAATGTCGAACTCTAGTTGCATGTCAATTTTCGTGATTTTTGGGCATCGTATGTGGTCGTAGGAATTTTTAAGGACCGGATACGAGTATTTAATCGATAAAATAAAATAAACAAATTAAAAATAAAATATCCCAATTTTTTTGTGGGTAATATGAAAGCCACGCAACCACCTTTCTCAGCCACAAACCTCACCAACCACAAACGCAAGTATAAAGACAGTCCTGTTCTCAGAAAACCCAAAGGCAGTAAAAACGATTCGAAGGAAAAAAATCCAAACAAAACATGATAAAAACTATAAATCGTAATACTAATATACTTGAGTTCGTTCAGCGATTCTCTCCATCATCGTATCAATTTTTGGGAACTCGATGACTGGTTTCCGCGAGCTCGAGATGTACAGTCGAAAATAGGGTTCAGGAAATCGGGTAATTGGTGGAGTTTTGGGTTGCGTTAAGTTCGAATTTGGGTTCACCATTTAAAACCGCACCTGTAGGAGTTTATTTGGGAAATTCCGGTTTGAATGGTGTCGTGGTCTCTTTTGGTTCTGGCGAGAAAGCATGGGAAAGACGCAAGGAAGACTGAGGTGCGAGCTTCGGTTTGGGTGCGGTGGTGATCGAGATTTGTGATGAAGAGTTTTAACAATGGTCTTGATTGTTCGGTTTTGTGAGGAACTGGTGGAGGTTTGAAGTATTGAAATTGATGGAGGAGTTGCTGTAAAGGATTTCGTTCTTCACGATTTGGGGAGGAAGGGGCAAACACGGGTCTTGGGTTTTAAATATGAAGATAGGCCATAATTCAAGGTGAAAGCCCAATATAAAATGAGTTAAGTTATTTTATATATAAGTTTGTGTTTAACTTGTAAATCTAATTTCTGAGTCGTACGAAATCAGAATTTCGAACGGTTGGATCCGTTGGGATCATATGGACGGACACTCCACAATGGGACTGACTGGGAGTGGATTCGAGCTCGTTACAATTTATGGCGAAATAAACTGTTTGATTCAAATCAAACAACAGTTTATCGTTCTTTAACGGTGAATTGCAAATGTGAGTAAAACTCACCAACTCTGAACAGTTATATTTTTATAATGTATTTTTAGAACTGTTAATCATCTGTTGATTGTTGTGTGTTGGTTGATTGATTGAACTGCTAGTCAGTTAGTTGAATTTCTATATTGATTCTGTTTAACAGAATATATCATATGGAATTGAAAGTAATGTTATCTATATTGTTTAACATCTGTGATGCAGGGAAACAGGTTGGAGGAATCCGACTGGGTTCCTCAACAGTTATTTTACTGTTTTCATATATTGTGATATATGATGTGATTTATAATCTGTGGTTGATTATATGTGTTTGGACGATATTGATCATCGTGATTTGATACGATTGAATACCATGACATACCGGGATGTTGATAAAGGAATTTTCAAAGTGATATTGAAAATAGCATATTTATAAGATGGGATATTTATAAATAAGAGATATTTATAAAGTGGAATATTTATAAATAAGAAATGTTTATAAATTGGAATATTTATAAATAGGAGATATTTGAAAAGGAAATAAATTCAAAACATTTCTTTTTGAATGGAAAGGCCTGTGTGGCGAGTTTGGGGATTTTCCTGATGCTCCCGATACAAAGGAGGTTATGGCGAATTTTCCCAGGAATTTAAGGAGTTAGAATATTTCAAAAATAAATTTGAAAAGGAAATATTTGTAAACCATTTACAAATAGAATTGGAAAGGGAACGTTATAAAAAGGAAATCATTTTTAAAGTGTAGAACCGTTATTTAAAAGTAAATCTTTTCAAATGAATAAAACGTTGTTAAAAAGGAAATCTTTATAAAGTGAATAAAGTAAATCGAATATGGTATTCGAAAGGAGAAATCGAATATGGTATTCGAAGTTTGTTGATCGAATATAGACATTCGAAAGGAGTTAATCGAATATGGTATTCGAAGTTAGTTAATCGAATATGGTATTCGAAGTTAGTTAATCGAATATGGTATTCGAAGTTAGTTAATCGAATATGGTATTCGAAGTTAGTTAATCGAATATGGTATTCGAAGTTAGTTAATTGAATATGGTATTCGAAAGGAGAAATCGAATATGGTACTCGAAGTTAGTTAATCGAATATGGTATTCGAAAGGAGAAATCGAATATGGTATTCAAAGTTAGTTAATCGAATATAGACATTCGAAAGTTAGTTAATCGAATATGTTATTCGAAAGGGGTTAGTCAAGTCGAGTTAGTCAAATAGAGTTAACCAGTTAGAGTTAATTAGTTAGAGTTAATCAGTTAGAGTTAACCAGTTGGAGTTAATTAGTTAGAGTTAATCGATTAGAGTTCAAACGAACTAGAGTTAATCAAATATAGTTATTTGAGAAGGAGTTAGTCGAATATAAGTTAGTCGAGTTAGGCGAGTTTAGTTCGTCGAGTTAAATAAATCGATGTTAGTTTCATCGAAAGGAGTTATCGATGTTAGTTTCATCGAAAGGAGTTATCGATGTTAGTTTCATCGAAAGGAGTTATCGATGTTAGTTTCATCGAAGGTAGTTATCGATTATAGTTTAATCGAAGTGAGATATTCAAATAGGAGATATTTGAAAAGAAAGAGTTATCGAATATTAGTTATTCGAAGAGAGATTATCGAATATCGTTTATTCGAGAAGGAGTTAATCGAATATAGGTTATTCGAAGAAGAGTTAATCAAATAGAGATTTCTCGACGAGAGTTAATCGGCGAATTCGTTTATATCGAATTCGGGAAAGTATTTATACTTTCTAGTGTTTAAATAGAGATTTATTTATTTATAAATAAATAAGTGTTAGGTTAATTATTCACTAATAAGAATAGAAGTTATAATTAAAGTTAGATAATTCGAAAGTAGGGATTATAACGTTATCATTATAACCAATGTTTTAAATATAGAAGTGGATTAGTAAAATTGGATCCGAGAAAGGCGTAAAAAGGTTGTTAAAAATGAAAAGATAAACTTTGACCATTTCGAAGTTATAACGTTGTTCAGTTAAGGTCTGAGAGGTAATTATACGCCAACTTGAGTGACTTCCTTCTTAACTAAGAAATGGTAAGGTTTGATCGTAAAGGAGTTTTGGAAATGTTTTCCAAACGAGAATCAAAAATGTTTTCTAATAAAAGAAAATAAGAATTTAGAATATAGGGAAACAGGAGATGTAAAATGAACTAAAGAGGTAAATGCTAAATGATGTTTGTTTGATATAATTTCCATCTGGAAATAATATCGTTGTTTGCACACTTGTTTTTCTTTGATAGTTAACTCACCGACTATCGAAGTTTTGACCATTTTAACGTTGTTAATATGGAGAGACCGGTTGGATTATTATCCATAGGACCACTCTGTATTGGCATAAGCATTGCGAATCATTTATGCCAAAGACAATTGAAGATGGAGTAAAATGCAAGGGCTATTGTATAAGTCTTAGATAACAGTGACTAAGATGGATATATGGAATAGTGCCTTCGGTTTGTCCAGTCCCAGGACAACTTGTATGGACGAAGGTCTGACAGAGTATATCCCATGGATCGCGTAAGTTGATCTATTCAAACGTATTCACGTTTGGTGGCGGAGGAATTCGTTTCTCTTAGTTGTATACCCGTGTTATTTTTGGATAAGTCAATTTGTGATTTGGCGGGTATGACGATGTGACATTCTAAGTGAATGAGGATGACTTGTGTTGATGAATGTCTGACAGAGTATTTCCAGAAAGGTCATGTACATTGATTTCTTCAACTTTACCAAGAGTGGAAGCCGAGAAGGAAACTTCTTTTAGCTAACACGTAATGTATTGTTGTAGATGTCAATTAGTGATTTTCGATGGATCTGACAATGTAGCATTCGAAGTGAATCTAATGTAATGATAAAGCGTAGCTTCTAGCCTCATCAACCAGTAAATGACAGAAATCGGGCAGGCAGCATGGCTAAGTCGGTCGCACCGAAGTAGGGTGTATAATCACCTATCTAGAGAATATTCATTTGTTTCTTAATTCTATCAATGCTGTCCCATATATATACGGGAACGGTTGTTGATCCCAACCGTTGGTGATGTACATTCGATACACTCAAGCGAAATGAGTGGTCGGTCATGTGTGGTTGAGTTACAAGATGTTCTTGTTGAACTCCAGTGTATCGTTCCTAGAGTACACTGATCGGAAGGTGGTTCCATACCTTGTCATAGTTGGAAATCCATTATCCAATACGTGCTTGCGATCTTGATTGTATACTATATATGTAGAACGTGAGATGAAAGCTTTTCTGCTAGTTGATATCTATTTGTACATAGACATTATTATAATATCAAAAGGTTTTTGATATAAAGATATTTTGGATTCTCATAAGGGAAAAACCCGTTCCGTTATGCGGCGTGGTCTTATGAGATATCGTTTACATGTTCAAACTGTTTTTAAACTGTTTTACTCATACCAGTCCCATGACTGACCCGGAGTTTATTTTGTTGTGTTCTCCCTAAACTCTTGGGTGCCTAAATTTGTACGGGCAGTCAAGTAGTCGGGATTTGCAGATACATTGAAGAGCTGGACCAGGAGGCTTCAGAATCATATAGCTATAGTTTATTTCCGCTGTAGTGTAAGTGCTGTACTCTGATAAGTGCTACTGTATACATAACTATTATATTTCAAAGTTATGTTATCTATTATATGTTATTCGTTCCGCTGTGAGGTTCGTGTTACTCTGATGTTGTGTTCTTCTTCTTCTTCTATTCTAAGTTTCTATCTTATATATTCTCACCTTCTAATTTCTTTCATTAATTACCGGGATTTTTCGATGTTTTGGTTATAGACATCGAGCTTATGTCGATAACCAAAGTCGTCTCAAAATCCGGGTCGTTACATTTGATTTGGACATAATTCCAAATCCAACCGTTAGATTTCTAATTTCTCACATTCGTTAGAAATCTCTTTTCGATACGAACCCAACGGTTCTGGTTTTAGGAGAATCCGACGGTCGGATCTCCCGCTACATCCGTTCGAAGTCAATGGTCGAAATTCGCGAACTGCCGCGGCGCGGCGCGTTCTATTCAGGCCATTATATAATATATATAATATATACTTCGTCGATTTCCTTTTTAAAATGTGCTTTATAAATTGTTTTAAATTCATTTTCAAAACGGTTTCGACTTCATATTCAATTTCAAATCAAAATTGAATATTCCAATATAAACTCGTTTTAAATTCATTTCAAATCGATTTCAATTCAAATTCAATTCGTTTTAAATTCAATTTAAAACGATTTCAATTCTATTTCAATTCTATTCGAATTTATTTCAAAACGATTTCAATTCTATTTCGATTCTATTCAAATTCAATTCAAAACGATTTCAATTCTATTTCGATTCTATTCGAATTCATTTCAAGACGATTTCAATTCTATTTCGATTCTATTCAATTCCCATTCGAATTCATTTCTATACAGTTTCAGTTCGAATTCATTTCTATTCAATTTCAATTCGAATTCGTTTCTATTCAATTTCAATCCGAATTTGTTTCTATTCAATTTCAATTCGAATTCGTTTCTATTCAATTTCAATTCGAATTCATTTCTATTCAATTTCAATTCTTTTCAAAATATCAGATTTTGAAATCACTTTCGATTTTCATTATAAATGAATAAAATCGATATAAATATCGTTCACGTCAAAATGGCGTCAATCTAATCAACACGGCTTCATATATTTCTATTTTCAAATATTTCTATTTTGAAACTGGAATGAGGCCCAATCAATTACCATATAATGTTAATTATATGGATTTTCTACAACACATGTATACAATAACAACGATGAATAATCAGCCATCATTCAAAGTGCATTCTACACTGTATAAGCATCGAATATAAATATTCAACGCTTATAGCAGCCTGTCAATCAATCGGTCGACATACAACTTATTATTGGGATTAGTGCATGTCAAATATCATCCCAATACCCATGTGGGCTTTCAAACAATCAAACATAGATTTTATTTGTGCAGTTGGGCGATGTGTAAAATTTATCGTCCCAATCAATATCAATCAAATCAGTGTATATAAACAAATCGTCCGATTTGTTTATTTTTATTTCATTTTATATACATGTTAAAAATTCTATTTTTAACTATAAAATAGTTTCAACTATATAAATATTTTATTTCATTTCACATCACATCACACAATCAACTACATAGCAAAATCAAACAAACAAGCATACAAGCTGTCCATGGTCTGTGGACGACGGGTGTCGGGTGCTACTAAACACCGTCTGCATCCTAGTATATATTTATAGCTAGAAAAATTAAATTGAAAGGTGAGAAGTTCTCACAGAGATTTCCACTCCGCCGTGCTTTGCTGTTGAACTGCTGAATTTCTGATCGATTGGATTTGCCCGAAATTCCTATGCCATCCTTTTCACGCTGTTTATAATAAAAAAAAATCACATTTTTATTTTAATGCTATATGGATAAAAATAACATTTTTATCACTTTGCTATATTTATAAAAATCATATTTTATAATACTGTTCTTATAATAAAAATCATGTTTTTATTCACTTTTCATTTTCTCATTCAAAACTGAAAAGAAATAATGCAATTTTTATTCTCAAAACATATGTATATTTTTCTTTGCAAAATATATGAATATTTTTCTTTACAAACTATATGTATATTTTCTTTGCAAAATGTATAAATATTTTTCTTCTCACAAAAATATGGTCTTGTCCTTTATAAAGATCATTTCTTTCTAGTTTTAAAAATCACTTCTTTCCCTCATTAAAAGTATAATCTTTTCTTTGCTTAAAAATCTATACTTTCTATAATAAAAATATAAACTTTACTAATTAAAATATAATCTTAACTAATTAAAATATAATCTTAACTTCTTATATTTAAAAATCAATTCTTCATTCTCTTTTCTATAAATTGAAAATCTTATTTTTAATAAACTGAAAATCCTAAATTCACTAAACGGAAATCAAAGAAGGAAAAAGAAAGAAGGGGAAAAACTTACAGAAAAAAAAACTAGGGCTTCATTGGGTTTGGAGATGTTTGTGGACGGATGGAGGTTGGAGGGAGAGAGGGGGTCAAAGGGAGATTGCTGGTGGTAGCAGGGGTGACGCCGGTCTATTGGTGGCGCCGGGGGGGGGGGGGGGTCTCACATCAGCTGGAGCGGCGGATTGGGGAGGTGGGGTTCGGGTCCTCTCGAACCGGAAGGAGGAAGGGGGGTTCGTCCATGGAGGCGCCGACCGGAGGAAGAAGAGGGGGGCGAGGTCCTGGCGGCGGCGGTGGCCTTGCGCTGGCGGGGGCTGACGAGATGAAGCGGGTGTTTTTTTTTCTTTTTTTTTTTTAATCTTCGTTCTGAAATGAATCTCGTGAGGGGGGGTGTTGACTTGAATTAGGAGAATATAGGGGGGTTATTATTTAATTAATTAATTTTTATTTCCAAAAAGGTAACTTTTAAATTCGAACTCCAAACGAGACCCACCGCCTGTCGTCCATAGCTAATTACCCCCATTCCGAACACAATGGGATATGTATCGCAAGCTGATTCGATAATTTCGATCTGTTTTCGTCAAAATCAACATATAACTCTATATATTGAATTCGAACGCGCATTTCAATTTAACAGGGCCACATACTAACTCGAAAAATATTTTCTGGCTTCGTATTGATGATACGGTCCTAACAAAACTAGCTTCGTCGAATTCTGAGACCGTTTGAAAAATGGCCATTTTCCAGTCGATTAAAATCAACTGAAACTGGTCAAACGCGTTTTCTTTTGCCATGCTCACATATTGATTCGAAAAATTATGAAATTTGAAATCTAGCAATAACTTTACATCACGGACCCAACAAAAGTGGTTTCGTCGAAATCCGAGGTCGTTTGCAAAATTTCCATTTTTAAGGGCCTGAATTCTATTGCGACTATTCAGAATTTTTAACTGGACATATCTTTTGATTCCCGCTATGAAATTTCAATTTTTCGGATTCGTTGGAAAGATATTCTCAAATAGATCATAATGCTTTTGGTTTCACTAAAATCCGGATTGTTTTGCACCCGGTACATTCAATTGAAGTTTGAAATCGAATTATCGAACTACCGCGCCATTTTCAATTCCTTTTATAATTATAAATAATTATTTATATTCTAACGATGAACTATATAATATATACGTTCGATTTATATTCAAAATAAATTTCTCGTCGATATTATTTAAAATAATCTATTTTAAATAATCAAAATTCGCTAAAATTGTCAAAATAAAAATTTTAAACTGGCCCAGATTTTCGGGTTGTTACAAACTTCTTCAAGAATACGCTGACATATTCATCCCATCTTCTTATGGATTGTCTTGGAAGAGAATTTAGCCATCTTTTAGCACTTTCGGGTAATGCAAATGGAATTAGCCTTAGCTTGATTGATTCATTAGACAATTATTGCATTTTAGTTGTGGATGAATACAATTCAAATTCACCTAGAAATTTATAGGCATTTTCAAAACCAGTAAATTTTGGCACTCCTTGAATAAAAGAATGTTTAAGCTCAAAATTTCCTTCAACTGGTGGATACACGATGACAAAAGGTTGGACAATCCTAGTGGGGTAGCATTGTTCAATCCGACATTGAGATTTTGAAAATTTTGATTTATTCGATTGTAATCCATCCCGTTATAAAAAGTTCTGATTTATATGACACAATATTTGTTTATTACAAAATTAATAACGTACTCAAGTATATATTATTAGTTGATAATCTCGATTTGAAGGGGAAGAGGATATTATGACCGTTCACGTATAGTATAAATACTAAGGGATACGACCAATGTTTTATGGGTAGTATGCAACCTCTTTTGCTAGAAGTTCAATAAATTGAACTAATATATATCCGCGATCAAACCGTTGAGACAGTCAATTTCATAAGATACACTCTAGTCGTTAAATATTTTGAAAATCAAATCAGATTTTATTGTTGAAAAATGAAGAGAATGATGACTTCGGTTATGAAAATTTCAACCGACCACAACAATCAGAGAATAATAACTGCAGAAATTAAAAGAAAATTGAACGAGCAAGCCGCTGCCCCTGCAGAAAAAATTTTACAAGCAATTTTTTTTTTCTTTGCAGCAGAGCACCTGTAGAGTTCTGAAATTTTTACAGTGGTGTATGGCAGTCCGTCCAGAATAATTTGAGTAGTGTCAATGATTAAAATCCCATTGTTTGCAATTTGCTTGACTTTGATTCCTTGTTTGATTGAACATATCCTTTCTTTATTCCTTTGTCCTTTAGCCTTGGCTTGACCTTCTTTTTTATCTTTTCTTTTTTTTGGAAAGAAAACAAGTAAAAGAAAAAAATAAAAACAAAAACAAACGAAAAGAAAATTAAACTAACTCAGAATTAAAGAAAAAAAACGACAGTCTAATTAAAGTAAAAAAAACAACTAAACTCAACTAAAAAAAGATTAAACCAAGCTAAACAAAAACAATTGTAACTTTGAAAGAAAATGAGTCACTCACTCAAACAATTAAAACAAGCCAAACTTACACTCCACCATGTTAGAGTCACTTCACCAGAACATAAATTTAGTCAAACCATACATGGTATTTAAAGAAAATCATAAAATAGATTTCTCAATTCAATTCATGCAAACCAAAATACACTTAAGAGTCCAGGCGCATCAGTCCACTCAAATGGATCTATTGATTCTAAAGCGTACTCTTTTTCCCAAATACAAAAGGAATTTCTTCTCCCAACTACGGTTCCTCAGCCATGAATTTGCAATCCTCTTTTCTATTTCAGGAAACGAATATCGCTGGATTCTTTTTTTTTCAAATTGGTCTATGAGGCCGAGATGATTGGGGTTTCAGAAAATGGATCTATTGATGCTTTTGAAGGGTGCTGTTGTGAAGATCAGGAAGGGTTTTTTTTTGCGTGAGCGGCTGGATATGTGATGTCGGATGGTGTAAATTGCGATCTGATTTGTGGAGTACGAATTAGCTTGGTGAACGGGAGGCGCAGTAGTGATTTAGGGTCTGATGCTCATTTGGGTGTGAAGGCTGAAGGAATGATGTGGTTGTTGTTTGTCTGTGATCAAGGTGAGGAACGTGAATATTGCATGAGGTAGGTAGAAAATGTGGTAGAGATTGTGTAAGTAATGGGTGGTGAATGATGGCTGTGGAGAAGATAGAAAAGGAAGTTTGCTTTTTTTTTCTTTTTGAATTTTTGAAATTGTAAAAGGGGCAGAGATCGTAGAAGATTTGGGAAGAAAGTTTAAAGAGGGAAAGAAATAAAGCAAAATTGAAAGTTCATTTTTTATATGAAAGAGAGAGCAGAAAAGAAATAAATGAAAAAATGGAAAGAGATATTGTAGGAGGTGAATGAGAAATGCAATTGAAAAGAAATAAATAAAAAAAAAAGTGCAAGTTTTTTTTAAATGAAAATTTGAACAAGAAGAAAGGGAAAGAAATGAATGGGAAAAAGAAAAACAAAAAAGGAAAAAAAAGTGAAAAGAGGAAGGAAATAAGAAAAAAAAGAAAGGTTTTTTTAGTAGAGAGGAAGGGTAGAAGGAATTGAGGAAAGAAATAAAAGCAGACAAAAACAAGAAAGAAATCAAAGTAGACCGAGAAAAAATTGCGAAAGTGTTTTTTTAAGGCTTGTAGAGGAGGAAAGACTGTATACTGATAATACGAAAGAAATCACAAAATTAGCAAGATGTTATTGTGGTGAGAAGAAGACACAGCAAAGAGAAGAAATTTGTATTTTTTTTTTTTGTAGAAAACAGTAAAGAGGGGAAAAAAGCAAATTATACAAAGAAAGAAAAGAAAGAAATGGATGGGAGAAGAGGAAACAAATTAAAACAAAAATTGGCAAGATTTTTTTTCTTGATTTACAAGATTACGGTATCAACTCATAATACCAAATCAATCAGTCATGATTTTTTTATATATTTATACACAATAAAACAAAAGGAAAAAATAAAAATAAAAACTAAAACGAATCGGAAATTAAATAAATAATAAATTTAATCATTACCTCCCTGGCAACAGCGCCAAAAACATGATCAACGCTTTCCTATGGATTAGAAAAGCGTAGATTTTGAAATAAAATACTGCAAGTGCACAGATCGTGTAGTATGCAGGTCGAATCACAGGGAGGAAAAATTAAGGGGATTGTTAAAGGGACTCCCAATTTGGTTAAGGGGAGGATAATTTTAAGGGAACTCCAGCTTAAGATTTTTTTTTTTTTTTTTTTTGTTAAGGGGGGTCTGATTTATTTTAAAAAAAGAAAAAAAAGATCTAACTACACTTGATTCATCACTAATGTAAAACACTAACTTACTAAATTTAGCGCAACTAACAAATGTGCAAATTACAAAACATCTCAATTACAAAAAGGCTAATTACATTCATACATCCATAACATCTTTACATACACCATAAAATAAAATAAACTACTATACACTAAAAATTACTTTCCATACACCTTTTTTTTACAATACTAGCCTTATTTTTTTCTTCCTCTTCCCACTTTAAAACTTTAAGGTTATTTACATAAAATAGGAAACCTATAGCACTAAATAAAATTTAAATTTAGTAAAATAGATTTTAATTTTTTTGAGTGTACGGTATACAATTTATTATGCTACAAAAAAATTCTTAATTTTAGCAAAAGAGACCCTGCATATAAATTAAATAACTCTAAATTATCACTTACTTGTAAAAGTAATCGTAATTTAGATTTTAGGTTTCATGTTTAAAAATACATTTTGTTCTTCAAATTGGTTTACATAGATTTAATCAAATATCGTTAGTTACAATGTTTCAGTTTAATGGGTTATCATTATAAAATTTAAAAAATGCAATAAAAAAGAAGGGTAATTTAGTAATATATATTTTTAGCAAAATAGTGGTATACATAAAGTAATTTTCAGTGTATGAATAGAATTTGCCTTGCAAAAATTCGATACAACATATTAGAACAAAATTTTCGTTTTTGCATTTAAAATTAATCATACCATTTCCAATATAAAATTATAATTAATTACCTAATCCGATGCCTTTTGATTACCCATGAAATATTCTTGTGTCTCTATTACATTAACTATATTCATTGTTTACTTTTATGTGCAACATTAAATTGTAAACAATAATTAAGGTTTAGGCTTTGTAGTTTATATTAATGAGGATTATAGGGGGTTAATATTGAAAATTTAATTTATATGTTTAAGGGGAGGCTAATTTATTTTGTCCTCCCCATAATAATTATACAATAAATAAAAATTGGTCCTCCGCATAACCAAACATGGAGTCCCTTTAACAATTCCCAAAATTAAATCAAATTACTTATGTAATTTCTTGGGTGAGTTAGACGAAATTGGAGGATGGGTTGAAAAACAATAAAAATTGAAACTAAAACAGAAAAGCAATAAAACTATCATTGAATTGAACAAAAATCTGAATCTAATCAAATCTATATTTAATTCAATATAATCTAGGAAAGTAAATTAAAAGAAAAGAAATTAAAATTGTTGAAATTAAAATAACGAACAGGAAATAAAATTAGGATTACCGCTGAATCTAATCAGACGGTCAATCACTAATCTTTACTAATAATTGGAATAGTTTTGGTGTCACATTTTTTTGGTGTATACGCAAACTGCCGAAAATGCCCTTTATTTGAAATTATGTCCTACATTTCCTCTTTGTTGAATTAAAATTAATTGCTCTATTTCCAGAAATAGTCAATTCCTTAAAATTCTCATACTCATTCCTATAATATTAATTTCTCTATTTCCAGAAATAGTCAATTCCTTCAAATTCTCATATTCACACCTATAATATTAATTTCTCTATTTCTAGAAACATTCAATTTCTTAAAATTCTCGTATTCATTTCTATCTTTATTAATAGTTCAAAATATCACCTTAATTTTTGCAACTGACGGTTTCTTATTTTTAAATGCTTAAACTCTATAAATATCGCCTAAGATTCTCCATTATTTCTCCACTCCACCATTACTCCTACTGTTCTCCACCGTTTCTCTTTATAATAATAAAAAAAGAGCTTTGTAAAATTTTACAGCATTTTACATTGGCTTACACTGCAGCAAAGAAGACAGATGTGTGTTGAGGAGGATAACGTCATTAACAGGGGAGAATCCACTCGCAAACATGTTTTTATAGATTAGGATGTTCTGACTTTTGCTTTATCTCTTTATTGCACTTATTGTTTAAGCGATGTTGTGCAAAGTTGGTGTTTTCAGACAACTTTTCTACTTTAATAAATATAATTAAACTTAAAATATTCGGTTTCTTTATTAATTTGATGTAGCTTTTCGTTTTCTAACATGACTAACAGGAGTGTGGTGATTTTAGTTGGAGTCGCGGTTGAGGAGTGTGATGGTAGCATGGAAGATTTGTTTCATGTGTACGTTGTAGTAATTATGATGAGGTGGATTCATTCGGGATGTGGTCGTTTGTGCTGGTAGGGGAGGCCACAGTGACGTTCTTGGAGCGATCAATAGCAAGGAAGTTGATGATCAGCTTAGTGACATTTTGACGTTTGCAGACGGGGAAGAGGATCCAGTAGAAGGCTTAGAGATTGGAGGAGCTACGGCAACACACACGGAGGTTGGCAAGGGAAGTGGAGAGTCAAATCTGGTGGCTGACGGAGGTGCGGAGGTGCGGGTGTGCGAGGGAGGGATGGTGGAGAGGGTACAATGTGCTTAAATGGGAAAGTTTAAAAAAAACTAGGCTTTAAGAGTACTTTATGTTCGGTAGTATTTTTATACATGCCTTTACTTCGTAGGACAAATCAATTATTTTATTATATATCTTTACATTTGTTGTATAATTTTTTTTAATATTATTAAACTACTTATGCCTACATCTATTCCACTCCTTTAGTCTACTTTTAATTATTTTTAGCACATGCCCCACTTAGTAAAAATTGAATCCTTCCATTTATTCATGCATTTCCGTATTTATTGCATTATGCCAATTATTGGCATAGCGGAAAGACTCACTTTTCTTTAATTTTTTGCCTTTTTCAATCAAAGAAATATGCCATGATTTAGGCTTATCAATGGAAGTGTTTAAAATATTGACTTTGATATTTTAAAAATAATAATCCACACGCGAAGCGCGTGCCATGATCATGCGCGAAGCGCGTGCCGTTATGAAACCGTTTAACAGCTTAGTAAATTGTTCGAGAATTTTTAAAGGATTTAGTTGACACTGACATTGCATTTTTAGTAGTTATAATCTTAAGCCGGTACATACAAATAACTCACTTGCATGTAATTTGGGTAAAACAAAACATAAAGTTTTATATGCAGTTGATACGAAGAATTATAAGTTATTCATTATCTGTATTCGAAGAAAATGATAGAACTAATTATAGATGGTACATACAACAAAACTGTATAACATAGCGTATGAAAAGAAAAAAAATGGCTTCTTATTTTGATACTGATGGATTTGAATGAAACTATTATTTTCAGTACTTATTATCTTACAATTGAAATAACTTAGTTTTTTTAATACATATAGAAGTTCTATGATTGACATAGAAATGTGTTTATTTTATCCTCTTATAACTTATCTTTTGTATATAAATAAATATTACATTGGTGTTATTTTGTCATTTTTACAGATATGCCAACTAAGCCACATGCAGCCACAAAAATAGAAAATAAAGAACAAAATGCTATGAATATACATATGAAGATCTGCAGATGAAGAATTTGCATTGTGTTTCTTTTGGAGTTAGGATATGTCCATCTTTGGTAGAAGAAACCTCCTAAAATCTTATCTTCCTTCAATCAGTCACATGTCAAACAAGGAATATATTGGGGGAATAATTGCGAATTAAGCGGAGAGGAATAATGGCTAATTAATATGGGAGGAATAATTGCTAATTAATTGGCCCATATATGCTTAGATTGGATTAGGATTTTAGATTGGCTATCTATCTCCTATAAATATTCATGTAATCTCATTGTAAAGGATCATCCTTGAATCAATAAAGTTTTTTTTTTCTTTTCTATTTTCTGCATTTTTTCTTAGCAATTAGTGTTGTCTACACAATTAGATTTGGTAGAACACTATTTGTATTTTGCAATTATTTTTACGAGTGTCACGGCACGCGCTTCGCGCGTGGTAACTATTATTGTAGATAGGCATTATCTTAAATTCTCATTTTCAGTCCATAATACCTAAAATAGTACCATTTACATTAATATAGTACTAAACGTATTTTTTTTCTCTTAATGCTTTCACTATTTTTAACACGGCTTTTTTATTTATGTACAAAAGACATCTTATTATTTTGCAAACTTTTCATTTTGGGATGTTATACCTTTATAAGGTTGAATACTAAAGCACTTTGATTTATAGTATTGATTTGTTAATTATGCAAACTTAGTATGAATTCTTTTCTCATTTACTAATATTTAATCTTCATACGTTCATTGCAATCTTTTGTCTAAACAATCACAAAAACAAAAATAAAACTAAGTGCTACTAGTAGTCCACAGTTATGCTTCTACTTTATTTAGTATCGGTTGGTTATTAAGTGTGGATCCCATTATTTTTTATTGGTAAAAATACCAAAAATCGATCTAACCAATGATGGGTGAGCGTAGGTGACCAAACAAGTTCAGCTGTTCTATCTGCAGCCCTCAGTCCAACAAGCTATATTGATCATCTTTCTGTATCTATTTAGTACAGCTTTTTTAAATAAATTAAATAGTGTTATTGATCAATCTAAGCACTATTAAATCAATATCTTCTGTTTTTTTAATGTACTAGATGTAGTATAAACAGATGAATTTCATGACAAGATCTGCTTCGCACTGAGGATAGTTTATGTTTGTCCTTATAATGATGTGAACTTTTTTTCGAACTGCAATATTAACTAACATGCCTGCTTGCTGATTTTTTTTTGTTCTGTGTGTGTTTTAAGAATAATATATATGCATACTACAGTATGTTATTAAGTTTTATGTTCAATATAAATGTCGAGCCATTAAGTGTGTACATATACATATGAAATCCAACGAAATAAAACTTTCCGTGATTTTACTTTGCAAAAATTGACAACTATGCATCTGTTAACTAACTTGAACTTAGTTTGTAAAAGATAGTATTATTGTTTCTATTATAATATGACTTATGTGCAAAAACAAAAATCAAACGCCATGCAGAATTTTAACACACTATGAATTATGTCTAAATAGTTTTTTTTTACTGATATTTCGTCTGTGCATTTGTTCACTAACTTGAACTTAAGTTGCAAAAAAATTTATTTTTGTTTCTGTCATTATGTGAATTATTTCTATAAAAAAATCAAACGGCGTGCACATTTTGATATAATGTGCATTATGCAAAAACAGTTTTTTTCCTGATATTTCGCTCAACAAATAATCAAATTTGTACATGTATGCAACTAATGGGTTAGCCAGAGTAAAATCGTAGTTGCAATGCATTTTCTATGTTATGCCTCATAAATAATGTCTTCAATTTTCATGAGTACAAAGGTAGGTTCAGTTATTCTTAAACTGTTGTGTATTCTTAGTTTCCTATGATTCATTACTTTAATTATCTGCTTAGCGGCTCATATTAATTGAAATGAGTCATTTTTCAGACAAAAGGAAGTCTGAAAATAGAGGTAAAGACCAGGGGAGGCATTGGATATCCACGAGACAAACAGAAAGCCGTAACAGGTATGAATACTTTAATCTGAACCAATTGAACTTCTAACCATTCACAATTTGCTATATTTTCACCTCTTAGTTAGTTTATTTTTCCAAAATTCATTAACGTTCTCTGATTGAAGGTTAAAATCAGCTATTGGTTTTCATTTATAAATGATCGTACATCCATTAATACAATCCACTATGTTTCTATAATATGTAGACCTATCTATTTGTAAAAAATATAACGTTTAGTGAAATAGTAAGGCATCCAAATTACGAAATCCAAATTATGATTATTAAATATTAAGTGTTAAACTGGATATAGAAACTCCCCAAATTTTGTGAACTTACTAGTAATCACAGTGTTGGACAAATTAATCATACGTAAAAGTAGATTTTGAAGTAGATGTTCATAACACATAAATAGAGATATAAAATTTTGTGAGATTATCCATTAGAAAAAGTTTATGTAGTAGTTAGTTTTGTCAAAATGCTTAACATATTTTTCATCAGCGAAAGGCTTAGACTAAAGTTAATGAATGACAGATAAATGTACAAGGCTACATTGCAGAAATTCTATATGTATTAGAAAAACAAAGTTATTTCAATTATAAGATAATAAGTACTGAAAATAATAGTTTCATTCAAATCCATCAGTATCCAAATAAGAAGCCATTTTTTTTCTTTCCATAATGTTATACAGTTTTTTGTATGTACCATCCATAATCAGTTCTATCATTTTTTTAGAATACAGATAATGAATAAGTTATAATTCTTCGTATCAACTGCATATAAAACTTTATGTTTTGTTTTATCCAAATTACATGCAAGTGAGTTATTTGTATGTGCCGGCTTAAGATTATAAATACTAAAAATGCAATCACTTTCAACTAAATACTTTAAAAATTCTCGAATGATTTGTATGAATTCTGTTTTCATTTACTAAAATTTAATCTTCATACGTTCAATGCAATCTTTTGTCAAAATAATCACAAAAACAAAAATAAAATTAAGTGCTAGTAGTAGTCTGCAGTTATGCTTCTACTTTCTTTATTGTTGGATGGTTATTAATTATGGATCCCATTAATTTTTTGTTGGTAAAAACACCAAAAATCGATCTAACCAATGATGGGCAACGTAGGTGACCACACAAGTTCAGCTGTTCTGTATGCAACCCCCAGTCCAACAAGCTATATTGATCATCTTTCTGTATTTATTTAGTACACCTTTTTTAAATAAATTAAATAGTGTTATTGATCGATCTAAGCAATATGTTAATCTAACTTATATTAGTATGCAACATTTTGATTATAAGTCCACGTATTTTGACTTTATTTAAAACAAACTTAAGGAATTGTATCACATGGAAAAGAGATGTAAATAAACTTGGTGCCTATTGCAAAGTATGATACAAAGCACAAAATTTGGATACTTGAGCAAAATAAATTTCTAATAATATTTTCCTTTTTCCAATAGGTTTAACCATAGTTTGTGACGAGTTAAAAAATTGAAAATGGTTTCAGTTGTACATGGTACCCATTTTTTTAAACAAGTATACATTTCTTTCTCATGTCAACAATTGTTTAGTTGCTAATTATTTTCTTCTAATTCACCTGAATATGCAATTGGTATTTTGCTTTTTTTATTTCTTACTTAAAGTTATATACTTTGTGATTTTGCTACTGTGCCACTGGTTCAAGTAGAACTTAGATGAACACGCTGAATATTTTGCTTTTCTGTGTCCTTTGCTTTACTTAGGATGACAACCTAAATGGAGTTGTCAATAATTGCGGAGTCAAATAAAACAAAGACGAATATAAAATCGATGATAAAGATGTGATGGTCTTTAAGTCATTATGTTGTACATAGAAACGATTGATAAACTCAGCAAGGAATCAATAGACAAATCAAATGATATTGTTGACGGTTCGCTTATCTTTCTTACCTATTTTCTGTCGTTAACCCAACTTTAATTACAATATACTATCCCACATAACCAAAGAAATCTCCACTTCAAAAAACCAGGTTTTCCTGGCAAACAACCGTATTTTCGTTCCACTTTGTTGTCCAAATAAATCTTACATATTTTCCTATCATAAACCACTTGAGAACTTGATTCAACGTGGCAGGGGATTAGGATCTTCATCATCGCCAATTAGCGGTTTTCTCCTATTTTTGTTCAAGTTGTTAAATGAGTCAATAACTAGCGCCACCTGGACGATTATTACTTTCTTTGTCATCCTATTGGCGCGCATTAGAGATCTCATTTGAATTCAGTTCAGGTATTTAACGTTTTCTATGGAGGCAGTTTCAATTATTGCATTTTGGTCAATTTCTAACGAGCTTAAACAATATCAGTAAAAAAAATTTATTTCTTATTGTATCCCTATTGCTCTAAAACTTTCCATACTATGGAAGATGTAAGTCCTGCCTTCAAACTATTTCATTCGTGGTTATCGAACTTTGTTGAAAATGAAAGTTGAAACAGATCCTACATCTCTAGAAGGTTTTGTTTTTTTCACAAAAATGCTATGATCTTATTTCGAATTATTACTTAAAATAACAAAAAATTGCATGTTCACTATATAAGTCCCTTCAAAAGTTTGTAATTCTGTTGCGTATTTACCTATTTCAGTCATTGTGTTTGATCTTTGTTTTCCATGCATATGTTGGATGCTTTACTTGCATTTCAGACCTGAACCTTATATATTGTGACATATGTAATCTCAGTTTCATGTACCATAAGTACAATTTAATGCTTTAATACTGTTTTCCCATAAATATTACTACTTACTGATTGATGTGGTTGATATAATATTTTGACAGGCAAGGCCTTGCCACAGAAATAAAAATTACGACAGACATATAAAAAAACTGTAAATGCTCTAACTGCAGTAAATAAAAGATTGAAATGCTAGCACATGAATTTGTTAATTTTGTAAATATTCAATTGGTTGTTAGCTGTCTAATATTTTGACATATAACCGAGTAAAACTAAGAAAATATTGTTTATTTTATTCTGCCAACAGGAAGGGGCACATGGTAAGATATATGCAAACTAATTATCCATATTCTAGATGGCAGAAGACAGTAGTTGAATACGTTCAACTGTTTATACTGCTCACAATCATACGTACCAAAATAAATTACACATAATATTTACTCCTCTTTTTGTTAGTACAACTTTAGCCCTATATTAAAAGGGGTAGAAATCAATATTTTACTTCCGAATAAATCAACAAATTCATCCATCATGCCAAAGAGAACAATAGATATACATGATTTATACTCAATACTTTTAACTCATGACCATTCCTTTATGTTCTTAACAACTTCTCTTGTTCTGTGCACATTACCTCTGAGTACATCAAACTATTTTTTTTAAACGTTCATAGGTTTGTTACCCAGACACATCTATACTTTTTTTTCTCAATTACAGCTCTTTACTACCAACATACTATGGAAAATTCCCATCAACAAAGGACTGCAAGAGAAAAAAGAAAAATGTCTATAAAAAAGCGGAAAAGGAGGGGATCAACATCGGGTGGACAAAACACAAAGTCAATGCGGAAACGTAAACAAAGTACATCAAATATGAACATCTTTTCTCCCAGCTCTTTCCATGTTTATGTATGGAACTAAATATATTACATTTGTCTTCATTGCGGGGGAAACAAAATGTGAGAAGTGTAAGTAGGACACGTTGCACATCCGTGTGCAACCAAATACCCATAGGTATGTTGTGTCAAGTGGAGTCAATATTCATTTATTCCCACATATTAACTGTTATAATATTTTTTTTAACCATTATAATTGTCATTTGTAGATGTTTGTGGAACCAATAATGGCGAAGATAACAATACAAATATGTTTTCCAATAATTCTACCGAAAGTATTAGTACGTATTATTTTTTAATCCAACTTACGTACATCATGCATGCGGTTGTAGTTAGTTGATTCAAAACTTATTTATGCAGGGAAAATGTTTGAACCATGGAGTTTGGGTGGTCTCATGTACACTTGCACGCAATGTAACACATTGATTTGGTACGAAGAACGAAATAGAAAGTCAAGAAGAGCAAGTAATCTGCAATTTTCCATTTGTTGTAAGGCTGGTAAGATTAAACTTCCTAAATACAGAAAGTGTCCGAATTATTTAAAGCATCTACTTGATTACAATGGTGTTTCTGATAGTTCTCATTTTAGACAAAATATACATATTTACAATTCCATCTTCGCATTTACTTCAATGGGTGGTAGAATAGACAATTTGGTTAACATCGGTCGAGGACCTTATGTCTTTCGCATTCATGGTCAGAATTATCATCGAATCGGTTCTATGCTACCACACAATAGGATCGCCAAATTTTCTCAGCTCTACATTTATGATACAACTAATGAGGTAAACAACAGAATTAGGGCTCCTGGCCTTTCAACATCACTGCCTACAGATTGCGGGATTGTTAGCAATTTAATAGCTATGTTCAATCAATGCAATCCACTCGCTAAAGTCTTCCGTATGGCTAGAGATAGGTTTGAAGTTAGTAGTATGCACAATGTTACTTTAAGGTTGTTGGAAAGGAGGGATAGAGATGGAAGACAACACAATTTGCCAACAACGTATGAGGTTGCAGCTTTAATTACGGGGAATGCTACGAGAAGCGAGGGTTACAGAGACATTGTGATTGAAGAGAAAAGTGGGCTGCTAAAGAGAATTAATGAGAAACACCCGAGTTTTATGTCCATGCAGTATCCAATACTATTTCCATATGCAGAGGATCGATACAGATTGAACATACCTTACAGGTTTACGTGACAAACCAATGACGATAAGGACGAAATGGTGACAATGCGAGAATATTATGCCTATATACTTCAATATAGACAGGGAGATGGCAATACTTTTCTTTTCAGTGGAAGATTACTACAACAACTAATTGTAGATGCATATTGCTGTGTAGAGGAAGATAGGTTGAATTGGATTAGAAATAATCAACATACCATTCGATCTGAGGTTTACAAAGGTCTGAAGGATGCAGTTACATCTGGTGATACATCGGCATTTGCTATTGGTAAAAGAATGGGGTTACCTTCATCGTTCACAGGAAGTCCTAGATATATGGTTCAAAATTATCAAGATGCAAGGGCAATTTGTGGATGGTCTGGTCCTCCAGATTATTTTATAACGTTCACATGTAATCCTAAATGGCCAGAGGTTAGCAAGGGTTTTGAAACACATTGACGGGCAAAGGCCGGAAGATAGACCTGATGTCATCTCATGTGTGTTTCACATAAAGCTGGAGGAGTTGATGCAAGATATTAAATTTAAAAAACATTTTGGGAAAATAAATGCAGGTATAATAACTAACATTATATATTTTTCTTTATTTTTCCACCCTATAAACGTTAGTAACCATGCCTTTTTTAATGTCATCATGCAGCACTATATACAATAGAATTTCAAAAATGTGGTTTGCTTCATGCACATATATTGTTGTTTGTCCATGCTGATGATAAACCTAAAAGTCCAACTTATCTAGACAAGGTGGTTAGTGCAGAATTTCCAAGCTTTGAATCAGATCCTGTTGCATATAATTCCAATACACAGTTTATGGTTCACGATCCGTGTGGGGAGCACAATCCTGACAGTCAATGTATGGTTAATGGTAAGTGCTCAAAACATTTTCCTAAAAACATCAATTCTGACACCTATTTTTATTCTAAAGGTTTCCCAAAGTACAGAAGACGTGAAACAGTGATTCAGTCACAACAACGAATGGAATTGTTCTAAATAACTGTTGGGTGGTCCCGGATAATGTTGATTTAGTCGTCAAGTACTAGGCACATATAAATGTTGAAATATGCAATAGAGCAAAGTCAATTAAGTATTTATTTAAATACATCAATAAAGTTCATGATAGAACCACTATGGTAATAGAGGAAAATAATGCAACAAAGCAGCAGTTTTATAGGCGGTTTGATGAAATCAGAACATATATAGATTGTCGCTATATTTCGGCTTCGGAAGCAAGTTGGAGAATTTTCAAGTTTGATATTCATTATCGAAAATCTTCGGTTGAACGTCTACAATTTCTTTTCTCGAAGAGCAAAATGTGGTTTCTCATGATAACGATAATTTACCTGAATTACTTTATCGTAGTGCTGTAAAGAACACTATTTTAACAGAGTGGATGGAAACAAATAAAGTTAGTGAAGAGGCAAGAGCATTGACTTATGTCGATTTTCCAACTAAATGGGTTTGACAGAAAACATTAAATAAGTAGACAACGAGAAAAAAAGGGGACACAATTGGACGAGTATATTTTGCAAACCCAACATGTGGTAAAAGATTTTACTTGAGGTTGCTGCTAAACATTGTGAAAGGACCTACAAGCAATGAGGACATTAGAACTTTTAATTCAACCGTATACAACAGTTTCAAATTTGCATGCGTCGCTCGCGGCTTGCTAGAAGACGATAATGAATGGAACATAGCTTTAAATGAGGCAGCACAGTGGGCATCAGCATCGTCACTACAGGAAATGTTTGCTATGTTGCTACTTTATTGTGAGGTCTCAGAACCATTACAGCTTTGGAATGGAAATTGGAAGGAGTTGTCTGATTATATTGAATGGCGTTTTGGATATATTTACGAATGTGAAAATAATGTGGTAGACGAAGGTCGACTACAACAACAAACTTTAGTTGAATTGGAAAAGGTGATGAGAAGAAGTGGTAGGTCACTAGAAGAGATTAATTTTAACACTCCATCCAACTTGAATTCAATTTTTAATTTGGATGCAACTTTGGTTGGGGAAGAACAAAATTATGATTGTCATATGTTGGAACTTGTGTCCGAAAGGTTGATACCATATTTGAACAACGCACAACATCGTGTGTTTGATGTCGTTTGTGCTTCTGTAGAAGCGAATAAGGATGGATTTTTCCTCGTGTATGGAAGTGGCGGTACTGGTAAGACTTTTTTGTGGAAAACCATTATCACATTCTTGCGATCAACTTGCAAAATTATTTTGGTTGTTGCATCTTCCGGAATAGTTTCAATGCTCTTACCTGGAGGCCGCACCGCTCACTAAAAGTTCAAAATTCCTTTGTTGTTGGATGAAATTTCAACATGCAATACATCAAAACAGTCCAATTTAGGTAAATTAATAAAATATGCAGATTTAGCCATTTGGGATGAAGCACCTATGGTGCATCGTAACGCGTTAGAGGCTTTTGAGAAAAGTTTACAAGATATAATGAGGCCAACAAATGTGCATGGAAGTTGTAAACCATTTGGAGGGAAGACTGTATTACTTGGACGTGATTTTCGTCAAACTCTTCCAGTTGTTGAAAAAGGAACGAGAGAGATGGTGGTCTCTGCTTCTATTAGTAATTCATATTTATGGTCATCGTGTCAGGTCTTTTTTCTAACATCTAACATAAGAATTAAAAATACAACATCTGATTCGTGCAAATTGTCAAAAGTTGAAAATTTTGCAAACTGGGTTTTAAACGTAGGCGATGGGAACATAAGTACGGTTCCCACAGATTACGACGATGACCCTTCATGGATTAACATACCTGATGAATATTTGATTGAACCAGGAGATGATGAGATGGAGAAAATTGTTAACGCTGTATATCCTCATCTGAATATTAATTTACAACATAAAGATTATTTACAAAAGCGGTGCTTACTTGCTACAACCAATGAGTTTGTCTAAGAAATTAATGTATATGTACTTTCTAAAATAACTGGAGAAATGAAAACGTATCTAAGTGCGGATTCCATTAGTTCTTCCTGTGAAATCTTAGACGATCATCAAATTCTTTATCCTCCTGAATTCTAGAACTCATTGAAAGTATCCGGACTGCCTAACCTTAACTTATAGTTAAAGGTAGGAGTACCTATTATGCTGCTACTAAATTTGAACCAAAGTTTAGGCCTATGCAACGGAACAAGATTAGTTGTGAGCTGCCTTCTTGAAAGAGATCTAGAAGCGGAAATCATTACAGGAAATAATATTGGTACAAAAGTTCTAATTCCTCGAATTATTCTCACGTTTTCCGATACAAAATGGCCTTTTGTGCTTCGTAGAAGACAATTTTCTATAAAGGTCTGCTTCTCCATGACAATAAATAAAAGTCAAGGACAAACATTAGAAAATGTTGGGATATATTTGCCCCGTCCTGTTTTCAGCCACGGACAACTATATGTGGCAGTTTCACGAACAACTTCATATGGTGGTATCAAATTTCTACTAGGGCACTCAGAAGATGGGATTCGATGTTTAACCAAAAATATCGCTTACAAGGAAGTCTTCAACGGATTATCTAGTAAAATAACTAAGACATGATTACTTTATATACCCATATTGAAAGCTGAATAAACATTATGATCATTAATATATATTTTTCTCCAGGATGAAGGAATTATTAATGCATGTACAAGTACATTTCTTCACAAAAAAAAACATGCTAAATTTACATTTACTTTGGTCTCCCTTTATTACTGCTTTACTGACATTTTTTTTACAGCGTACGCGTTTGTCCCATGTGGTCCAACTGGATAATCAGACTACTATACATCTAGCATCAACATACTTATTATGTTTTTTTAATTATTATTTTGTACAATTATATGTCTGTAAAACATTTGTTATTTGTTGGTTATTCACACTTTTTCATTACCATATTGTTCGTCCACATTATCTGCCGTTGATGAACGGTTTAAATTAAATGATTCCTTTTCCTTACCATACAGTACAACTAGATATGCACACTACAATACAACTGGAATCTATTTTCTATTCCTTAATTTTGTAGAATTATCTATATTCATTATATTGTGAACAATTATTCATTTTATTTACGTTGCGTTCATAACAACATGCAATTACCATTGTTTGTTTTATTCTTCATTCTGGGTTGCTAAAAGGTGTGTTCTTTCTATAATCTGTCAGTGTTTAACAGGCATACAAAATGTAGTTCCCGCGAATGTTCTCAGCTCTGAATTTATATCAATAGACATTATACAACAGTCAGGGAGCAAGCACATGGAAGCATGATTCCAATAAACCCGTAAGTTTTTACCTAATTTTTTTAAAATTTTGTATACCATTGGACCGACATTTTTTTTTAAATTTATGTCTTTCTTTCTTTTCAGGATTTTGCTGCACTCTTGTGAATGGTATAATAAGTGGATTATTTAAAATGGATAAGAATTCCAATTGCTATTCAAAATGAGCAGAACTGGTATTTTCATCTATTATTTTTTAAAAATGATGCATTTCTCTTACACTTATTACTACATATTTAACTTTATCTCATCGAAAGTTTCTATCAGGTTTTATTCCTTGATATAAAAGGGAGATTTATTAGATAGCTCTTTTTGTTATATGGATCTGACCACAGATGAAGACGGACAAACTTTGGAAAAGAAAAGCAAGTAAATGGCTTGATTTAATAGTATATAAGATTAAATACTGTATATGAATATATCGGCATATTAAACTTAATTGAACACTTACTGATTAGGCTATTTCACAAATTGCAAACAAACATAACCACGACATGCTGTTTAATTGATGTGATAAAAGATTATTCATTTATTTGGTGTACAAGACACATTTAGAAGAACTTTATGTTGATAGGCAAGTTTATTTGGTTTGTACATTAAATGTTCACTATTTTATTTATACTTAACGATAAATACTCATATATTTGGGTGGTAAAGCAAACCATATAAAATATTCAACGTTTGAAGTTCTATTTAAAATTAGATGAATACTGTTATAAATAATGAGTGACATGTGAAAAGTAAATTTACACATTTCTGTAATTTTTAGATTATGATAATGATATTATTACTGACTGGGACCAAAATTTAATACTGAGTTATGACCAAACTGTCATCCTGATTGCTCTTCTCATCTCTCTAATTAGTATAAATATAACACTTTCCTGTAATACTTAGATCACAGTTAACTATATTATTAATGTTTGTCAACAATCTGTGCTCGTTATTTTTTTCTCATAGGTGTACCGAATTTACGGTCTACTACAGTCGTATTTTATTTATTATATGGATCTGTTGTTCCATACTGCTTCAAGTCTTTGGGAACGTATCTAATGTACGCAGTTGTTATTTTCTTCAAATAGGATAATCCATGGCTACAACTACACGGTAAAATTGTGAAGATACCAAAGGAAACCTCAAAAACCAACACAATCTTATTGTGGCATGTGAACATAGATTTCACGGCTTCTCTTTGTTTCTCGGTTCCTCCTATTTTTAAACTGCTACATAACCGCTTCCACTTTCCTCACCCAATTATCCATTTATCCTCATTCATTCAACTTCGCGTCCTTCTCCCACCTCAAAATTAACGCTCTTTTCACTATAATTCAAACTCCAAACGCCCTCTGGCTTTACCATACACCCTCTTATGTGGATTCGTCTAAATCATCGTTTCATTTCCACATACCGGACAAACTCAATGTTTGACAATCAGAATTGCATTTTGAATCACTGGAGACAAAGTAAAAATAGAAGTTTGTTACCTCAACTACAACTATTTCCATACTTTGATTCATACAGTTCCAAAATTATTTCACCAACATGAGCACCGCCCTTAATTTTAATCCCCAAAATTAATCAACATGTTAAGTTGGTGGAATACAATTAATAACCATGTTATAGCGTGATGTGTATGATATTTACTGTTACAAGCACAAATTTCCTCAACGTCTCTATCTTCCTTCACGAAAATGTGGTCACTTTTACAGTGTTCTGTTTAGATGTTTCGTTTTATAGTCAATCCGTAAAATGGATTTCTAAATTATGTGTCAAATTGAATTAAATTTCACACTTTATAATTTTAATAATAATTTTTTCTACCCAAAAACAATATATTAACTTTTTTAACTTATATGGAAGTTGAATAATCCTAAGTATACGAACCCTAAACTCACAAATTATAATGGGAAAACCATTAATGCAAAGACGAGTTCTTTCCCTTTAATCTTTTATACAAAGGATAATGTAATCAAATGACATGACAAATAACTGGGAAAATAACCGTATTATAATACCAACTGTTTTAATTTTTTCTGTATACATTTATAGAACTACATTTTGGTCGGGTGTACAAAAATTAAACCTCTTTACTACTTTAATTTTTTCTGTATACATGTCTTTAGTCATACCAGTAAAGGTTTAACATACAGATCTTGCCAAAAATATGACTTTTTCGTGTCAAATTCGTAATTTACTGATTCCCATTGAATTTCATTTTTTTGGTCAACGGTGTATGGTGCAAAAATATCTCACTTATGACATTTCCGACATAATTACAATTTACATTTACAGAAGTATACCTAAACTTAAGCTCAAATCAATTCATTTCTCCCATTACGCCTTCGTCAACCACATTCGTTTTCATTTCCCCAATCACATCCAGTATTCCGTTCTCTAACCTAAAAATCACATCTGCTTCATCTATCATCCCACATCTATTTCACAATCCATCCAGTACTTGATCCTCTATCATTCATTTCTCCTATAATTCAGTATTGTGGTGACAGAGTAGTATGGTTGAAACAGTATGACCAGAACGTAAGATCATTTATCTCCTATAATTCAGTATTCATATATATATTATGAGTTCTGTTTCCATTCGTTTATCATAATTTCAATCCGGTTTTGGACAAAAAAAATTATATCTTTCAAACTAATACTCCAAATTCGATCTTAGTTCAGAAATAGTTAAAACTACAGCTGAATTTGGTATGTCTTTTCTACTTTGTTCTTTTCTCTCTCCTTCTTTATTTTCATTTTTTAGTTGTACATTTTGTGTAATGATAAACTGTTTAATGTTGTATAAAACAGTTTAATCTGTCAAATTAGGGAACGTGATGATTGGTTAGCCTAGAAACAATAAGCCCAACTGGTAAGATCATTTATCTCTTACGATTATACTTATTTATATATTTCAAAACAATTGCTCAAAATTGGATCGAAGCTCAATTATACCTAAAACTAATGGTGAATCTGTTATGTCTTAGTATCAAAATAATCTCCTTTCTCTACATTTTCCTACCGAAGTGATCGTCGAAATAATTTCAACTTTTCAACTACTGACAACAAAGGCTAATCTCAAACTGTTTGTGTGCAATCAAGTATTGATATGCGCAATATTTTTGGTCAGGGCGGGGGTGATGAGATGATGAGCAACGCAAATGCTTTAAAGCTTGAAAATGGAGAAGTACGTATGAATGAAGGCTCTGTGGTTACAGAGAACAATTTGGATAAGATGAATGAATTGATACAACAGGTTCACATTTTTGAGAATCAAAAGAATAGCGAAAAAGAATTTGGTGAGAGCAGTGGTAGACCATCCATTGGAGATGGTTGTGACCATACATTTTATTGATTCTTGGACTAGTTAAATTTTCGAGTATCAAAATTTTACCCATTTTGTCTGCTATTTTAAGCTTATATATTTTCAGGTATGCAAAATCTTGGTTAATCTGGTCAAATCCTAGCCATTTTTGACTTCTCTAAAATAGCCTTCTACCTGCCACTTTTTTATCAGTTGTAAAGGATGTTTCCGTCATTTGACAAGCGGTAGTGGAAGATAATCATGTCTCCACATTTTTCTCCATTTCTCTCCTCCTATTTCTTCAATTCCCTATCTCCATTTTTCATTTTCTCACTTCCGGAATGAAAAAAATTAAAATCAAATCATTTTCCTTCCTCTACATTCATTGTGCTTCAGGACAGCCTGAAGGTCTGTCTCAGTTGGATGTAATAATAAGATCGAGCCAAGTTTATCGATCAAGCCAACATGATTGTGGAGTTGCTGCATAATTGTGGCATTTCTATGTGCATTGATTCCCTTTTGTGCAAGTTTCTATTGTTTTATTCTGTTTGATTCTGATAAGAATTCGAAGAGGGAAACAAGAAATGGAAGCGAGGATATAGGAGACTATTCCAGGATCTACGATCATAAGGCATTTGATTTTCCTTCACGGCGATCATACATCGATCTCTACTTACCTTTAACAATCCACTTTCCTCAGTTATTCATCTTCCCTTCACCTCCAGCAGTAATTGTATGCACCCAATGTTGTGATCTGATTTCGATTCAGTTTTTATTCTGTTTATAAACAAACTGATAATTTAAGTCTAATGGAAATCTTTTTTTTTTTCTTTTTTTTTTTTTAACGTCTTTGGTTAGGTATCGATTGAAGCTTCAACACTTCAACGAGGAATAAGAAGCAACTAGCAGGATACAGAGATATGTGGATGCACTACCTTTTTTTAAGTGAAGAATTAAAAGGATAGGTACAGTTATTGTTCTTAAATTTTCATCTGAAGTTGCAAATTGTTTCATTGTGTCTTAGACCCATGATTCATTTGATTGTAATTATAGTTTATGGGAGCAGATTGTATTTAAATCCACTACTCTACCAAGTTCATCCCATTTATTTAAGTCTAATAGCTAAACATAGTTACTACTTCTACCTATTCTCCTCTCCTGCTTATGTTTTACTAAGATCATATATATTACAAATCATTTAATCTTCCTTCAACCACTCATTTTGATTTTTATCTTAAAACTCCTAATACAAAATAAATATGGTGAATCACAGCAGCAGAACTGCAGTAAACCATAGATTTTACATTTTAATATAGTAGACCACTAAGGTTGAAAAAATAAAATAAAGACACTACATGGTTTGTTGAATTCACCTAAAAAGTATTGTGCACATTTGATTAGAATCATATCCATCAAATCCTTATTCTCTTATGGAAAACTACTCTATCGGTATCATCTGTTCTTTATTCTCTTATAATCAGAACATAAGATCATTTATCTCCTACGATTCAGTATTAATATACAGATTATGAGTTCTGTTTCCATTCGTTTATCAAAATTTCAATCTAGTTTTGTACAAAAAAAAATTAATCTTTCAAACTTATACTCAATAATGGATCTTAGTTCAGCAATACTTAAAAGTACAGCTGAATTTGGTATGTCTTTTCTACTTCATTATTTTCTCTCTCCTTTTTTATTTTAATTTTTTTACTGTACATTTTATGAGATGACCAAAACTTCCCCGTGAAGGAAAGAACGAATTTCTTTGAGAACAAGACGAATCAGAACACAAACAGAAGAACATTACATTGCTTATTACAACAATTTCATCAGAATACAAGAATATACAGAGCATGAATAAATATTACACATTTATTAAATATCAGAGATTTACAAGTTACAATGCAGCGGAAAATAATACAAAACACAACTGAAAAGAATATATTGATACAAAGCTTTCCGAATATCATTCCAGCTGTAAACCAAGATCATGTGAATATAAATCTGCAAAACCAAAACTACAAGCTGCCAGTGTCGAAAATAGGGGCACCCAGAGTTTTGATTAAAACAATAAACTCCAAGTCAGTCATGCGACTGGTGTGAGAACTAAAACAGTTATTTAAAACTTTGCTTTAAAATGGAGTATATCAAGGGACCACGTCGTATAACACGGAACTGGTTTCCTCCCAAGAATACCAGTGCATATAACAAAACAGTGCAATGATTTTTTGGGAAAATGAAGCAATTATAAGACCTAGGTCCCATTACACAATGCAACGCAAGCCGGAGTATAGGGTTTTCCCTTCTAATAGCCAAAACATGCTTGGTACATTAAAACAAATCATTTGATACTATTATAAGTGCATAGTGTTTAAAACAACTTCAAATATAAATATATCAATCCTAAACGGCATGGGTACCATATATCATGTCGCCAATACTAGGCTCTACAATCAAAACCGAAAATGTCACGTATTGGAAGTTGGATTTCCATCTGTGAACCGAGGCTAGGGATCGTCCTCGCCGCTTCGAGACAATCTAGTCTACCATGTCTCAGGACCCAGACTCAGGTGGGCCCTTGGATAGTCAGGGCCGGTCCACTCGATGTGGATTAAAATGCCTGAACACTGCGCTTCCCCGCCCTATGGGGCGTAAATGAGCAAAATGACTCCATCGACCCCGGATTGACCAAGATAACTGAGGCGCCTCGCAATCCGTCATCCACATAAGTAAAATGCCAGGGCTAGGAAAACGCTGACACCACTCCTAGCTAGAAAGAAACGCATGTCCTCCTTGAGGTCCTCTCCCGTTTCTGGTTCATACCGGTGTGTGAGGCTTGTGAATTAACGCTATACAAAGCTACACTATATTAAAGCCGTGCTTTGATCATCAACCACAAGACTCTGTTTTTCAATAGAAGCCTTAATCATTTGCATCTCAGCATGCCACACAGGCAATTCACGCTATGCAACCGATATCAATCACACAGAATGAAATCCGATGTCAGACACACATCCATTTACAAGTTCGTTATGGGTCTAAATGAAACTGGAGGCACCTTATTCCTCCCCCATATGTCCAATACAAGGGAGAGGCCCTCACATATCTGTCGATCTCCAAGTACGTCTGGAGATCACCACTTATTACCTTGTCTTGGGTGTATAGCCCAATCAAGACATCAGTTATCATCCAAACGATGTGAAGACACTTATTACCTCGTCTTGGGTGTATAGCCCAATCAAGACATCAGTTATCATCCAAACGATGTGAAGACCTCCGGTCTTCAACCACCATCTTCATCCTCGACATATCGTCAAATCAGTTAACCCGGTCTTTCTGAATAAAACGTGTATATAATAAACAAGTGCTATAAAAAAACAACATACGCCTCATTCAGTCCATAATATTCCTTTATTCAAATATTCTTATACTTTGGGAAAGTTTCCCATTAATTTTATCAAAGATAAATTCTTTAAATTTATTCTTTAATCTTCCTTTGGATATCGTTTCAATCTAATTAAAGATGCATTAAAACTCCACTTGGTTTTAGTCTTCCCAAAAATCAATATTAGCGATTATTTAACTTGGAAAATCATATCCTGCCTTTAACTGGGTTAAAGAACCAATGTCATTTAAAACACAGTTCACGATAAACCCAAAATCACTTTCCATTCCATCAGCCTTTAACCGTAAATTAGCAAGCGAACAATTCCCTAATTATTAACCCCGAAGGCCAAAACAAACATCAGATCAATACCCAGGAAACCATTCAACTTAACTAATCTCCAGTTAGTTTATGATTTTGTTAACTCCATTGGGTCTAAGAATAGTATTATTAAAGATATCATTCACGACAACCCAAAATCTTATTCCTGTCTTTAACTGGGTTAAAGAACCAATGTCATTTAAAACACGGTTCACGATAAACCCAAAATCACATTCCATCAGCCTTTAAACATAAATTAGCAAGTGAACAATTCCCTAAGTATTAACCCCAAAGGCCGAAACCAACATCAGATCAATACCCAAGAAAGCATTCAACTTAACTAATCTCCAGTTAGTTTCTGATTTTCTTAACTCCATTGGGTCCAACAATAGTATTATTAAAGATACCATTCACGACAACCCAAAATCTTTTTCCATTGTTAATCGGGTTAAAGAACAAGTGTTATTTAAAACACCGTTCACGATATACCCAAAGACCAATTTCAATTCCATTCCAATTAAATATCAATTAATTGGTATACTACATTAAATCTAAATAAAAAGATTTAATCTTTTCCCAACTGCTTTTAAGAACAATGTTAATGAAGACACCATTCACGACAAACACAAATCCCATTTGATATTAAACACAAGGCTCGGAATAGAAAATATATCGGCTTATATTCAGACCACAACCAACAAATATCGTATTGGTAATAACGATATAAATATATCTTTAAAATTTCCATAACAATATTTGTATAATTACGAAACCCAAAATCGAAATATTCCGAAGACAGTTTCGATTCAAATCCATTTCCAATTTATATATTGGAAATTCTAGTTATTTTTAAAACCATTTCAAATTCAATTTATTTATTTAAAAATATTGGAATATAATTCTAGTTCAGAACCAGTTCATTTCGATAGAAATCTATTTTTATCTTTTCAAATATGGAATTTTTCATACAAATTCTTTCCAAATCATTTGTTATGATTTTACACAAATTATTGATATTTTTAATAATTTTATCAAGGCACGTACATTTGATTTCCATAAACAGCCATCGAACTGCACTTACAACGACCTTTTCCAAATTTTATTTGGATATAATTCCAAATCCAACCGTTGGATTTCAAGTCTCTAAAATTCGTTAGAAAGCTCTTTTCGGTACAAACCCAACAGTTCCTATTTTAGGAGAATCCGGCGGCCGAATCTCCCGTAATGTCCATTCAAAGTCAATGGTTGAAATTCGCGAACTAGCGCAGCGCGGCGCGTTCTGTTCAGGCCATTATATTATATATATAAATATTTTTCGTCGATTTCCTTTTAAAACGTATTTTATATATCGTTTTAAATTCGTTTTCAAAACGATTTCAACTTCATATTCGATTTCCAATCAAAATTGAATATTCCATATCATCAATATATAAATGATAGTATTTCCAAAACATTAGATTTTGAAATTAATTCCATTTTTGTTATTCATTATAAAAACGAATAAAATCGATATAAATGTCGTTCATGTCAAAATGGCATATATCAAATCAACACGACTATATATATTAAATATTTTCGTGTCCATCCCAAATCGGACATCAAAATCAAATTTTGATCTTATACTGGATATTATTTTAAAATATTCATTATTTTAAAATATTCGTTATTTTAAAATATTCATTCTTTCTGAACTGGAATCAGACACAGTCAATTACCATATAATGTGATTATATGGATTTCATACCATATGTATACAAAAACAATCAAACACAGTCGGCCATCATCCAAAGTGCATTCTACACTGCATAAGCATCAAATATAAATATTTAAAGCTTACAACAGCCTGTCAATCAATCGATCGACTTACAACTAATTATTGGGACTAGTGTATATCATATATCATCCCAATACCCGTGTGGGGTCTCAAACAATCAAACAATGGTTTTATTTGTGCAGTTGGGCGATGCGTAATATTTATCATCCCAATCCATGTGAGTCAAATGTGTTTACATAAACCAATCGCCCGATTTGTTTATAAATATTTATTTTATTCATATACACGTTAAAAATTATATTTTTAACTATAAAATATTTTATTCCATTCCACATCACACAATCAAACAAACAAACAAGTCATTCATGGTCTATGGACGACGGGTGTCGGGTGCTGCTAAGCACCGTCTGCATCCTAGTATATATTTTAACTAGAAATAAATTAAAAGTGAGAAGTTCTCACCTTTGGGATCCACTCCTCCAGTTCTATTTCTGAATTTCTGAACCGTTTGGATTTTACGAAATTCCAGTCTGTTCTTTTTTTGTCCCGGTCAATTTTGAAATTTTGTGCTCGCTGTTGCAAATCCAACGCTACTGACCGTTCGTCATTCCGACCTCGTATGAAAGAGTTACAATAATTTAACCATTAAGTACAATTTTGAATAATTTAAAATAATTAATTCCTTAATTACACACTAATCACTTTCCTCCCCCACGTTAATTCATCTTCCACCTTCGCTCACCCTAACCCATCCGTTCAAAACAAGGGTTTCAGTTACATCCCCAAACCTCGTATCCACGGTGGCAAGGTTAATCTTTGGAATATAACACATAAACAGATAATAACCAAACAAAATTAAATAAACACACCAGATAATGTACAAATAATACACTGGATAAACATAATCATAAGAGTTACACAGTATACAGGATCATACTTAGTACAAATACAGTTCAGCTATACATAAATGTCTACAGCGGAAAAACAAACATAATATGTACAATAGGAGCTGAACAACATAAAAGGAGATAAATGATAGAATCCATCTTCAGCTCCAGCTATCCAGAAAGAGCCAGCTAAAACCTGAATACAAGGCTGCCCGTGTAGGAAAAAGGGGCACCCGAGTTTGCAAGTGAAACAAACTACGAGTCAGTCATGGGACTGGTATGAGAAATCTACTTAACTGGTTAAACAATAGTAATATGGCAAATCATAGGACCACGCCACTTTCGCGGAACGGGTTTACTCCAGTGATTGCCAGTGCAGGTAACAAAGAAAATCTTTTTAAAACAACGCAATGATTTTTAGAAAGAATGAAGCCGATATAAGACTCAATTCCCATCACATAATGCAACGCAAACCGGAGGATAGAATTTTACCTTATATCGACCAAGATATGCTTAATACGTGTAAAGTAAAATCACTTAAAATGTAAATTTTATCATTTAATTCTTAATCAGACTCCAACCATAAATTAGTAAGAGAACGATTCCCTAAGTATTAACCCCGAAGGCCGAAACCAACATCAAACCAATACCCAGGAAACCACCCATCTTAGCTCGTTTCCAGTTAGTTTCTAATTTTATATACAATCATAAATATCAATCATAGACGGCATAAGTGCCCCATACCACTATGTCGCCATATATAGGTATACAATCAAAACCGCACGATGTCGTATTTGGAAATTGGATTTCCGTCATGAACCAAGGTAAAAGATAGTCCTTACCGAATTCGAGACGTTCTAGCCTGTGTCTTAGGAACAGCCGCAACTGCACCTTGGATCGTCAGGGCCGGTCCACACAGAGTGGATTATAATGCCTGAACAATGCGTTTCCCCGCCTTATGGGGCATAAATGAGCCCAATGACTCCATCGATCCCGGATCGACCGATTTAACCGAGGTGCCTCGCAATAGCAACAACCACACAGGTGAAAATAATATAAATGTCAGCCTATTTAAGCACTGACACCACCTCTAGCTAGAAAGAAACGCACGTCCCTCTGAGGTCCTCTCTTGTTTCTTGTTTATACCGGGGTGTGAGGCTTGCGAATCAATGCTATATACACAAAGCTATGCCACACAGGCGGTGCTTTGATCATCAACCACAAGACTTTGCTTCTCAACAGAAGCCTTGATCACTGCATCTTAGCATGCCACACAGGCAATTCACGCCATGTAACTGACGTGTATCAATCACACAGAATGAAATCCAATGTCAGACACACAGTCCATTTACAAGTCCGTTCTGGGTTTGAACGAAACCGGAGGCACCACATACCTCACATATCCATCGATCTCCACATACGTCTGGACGGTCACCACTTATTATCTATATTTCTGGATGCCACCCAATCAAGACATCAGTTACCATCCATCCGAGGTGAAGATCTCCGGTCTTCAACCACCATCTTCATCATCGACTTCTTATCGTCGATCAATTATTTGAAATGAGATTTAACTCGGCCTTTTCAAATAATTCTGGTATAAATTTAGAATTTAAATCAATTCATTTCAACGGTTAAATTATTCGACAACAACTCACGCCAAACACATTCAACCATCAAATATCCACTAAACCGGGTAAATTCGGTTTATTTCCATTCCATATCATTTATAATATTTTATAACGATTTATCGCTATTTTTATTTATTTAAAAATAGCCAATTTATTCAAACGACGCTTCAGGCCATAACGCGGCCGTGGCGCTGTTTTTCTTCAGATTTGATTTACACATATCTGAAAATCTAACCGTTGGATCTTCACAAATTTTATATCATTAGAAAGATCTCTTCAAATCGAATCCAACGGTTTCAATTTTGGGGAAATCCGACGGTCGGATCTACCGGTACACTCGTTTGAAGTTTCAATTTCGAAATACGAACTGCAGCGTCGTTATTCGATTTAATCTAATTATATATATATATATAAATATAATCGATTCTGC
Source organism: Allium sativum (assembly GCA_030737875.1). Lineage (NCBI taxonomy): Eukaryota > Viridiplantae > Streptophyta > Magnoliopsida > Asparagales > Amaryllidaceae > Allium > Allium sativum. The sequence goes on from CM060909.1 coordinate 588,021,840, forward strand.
CGCTGTCTTTCTTCAGATTTGAATTGAACATTCCAGACAATCCAACTGTTGGATTTTCACAAAGTGGGTATCGTTGGAAAGATATTTCCAAAGCGAACCCAACGGTTTCGGTTTCGGGAAAATTCGAAGGTCGGATCTCCTGCACTAATCATTTGAAATCACGTTTTTTAAACACGAACTGCAGCTCTTTTATTCGATATATTTTAATTATATATATATATATATATATAAATAATCGATTTTTCAACTTCAAAACCATTTTTACTTCCCATATTTGATAAAACGATATTTTTATCCAATAGATATTTATTTCAACACATGAATTTTGTTTATTTTATTTCGACACAGGAATTTCTATTCAACATATGAATTTCTATTCAACACATGAATTTTATTTATTTTATTTCCATACAGGAATTTCTATTCGACACATGAATTTCATTTCAACATTCAACACATGAATATTATTTCAACATTCAACACATGAATTTTATTTCAACATTCAACACATGAATTTAAATCAAACACAGAAATATTTCAGAAAATTTCGGCAGCATAACGGTAGGGTAGTTAAAACCGGGACCGTCCCTAGTACGGCTCCTCGCTCTACCTTAAAGCCTCGCAGCTTTTAACAATGGGGATTTCATGCATCTAGTTCGTACGCAGGCGGCATGTTTAATTTTTTTTTCTTTTCCACAAACTAATCCTATGTGGTTTCAACCAAATAATTCTCAACCACAAACGGGTATTTTTCAACCACCATCAATCAATTTCAACCACAAACAATTCTAATCAACCATTCGCTATCAACCAATTTTCACACCAATCACAACCAATAAATATCGTCCATGGTTTGCGGACGAGGGGCGTGTGTATATATATATATATATATATATAAGTATATTTCACTTCACTTCAATATCATTTCAATTTGTTTCAACACATATATAATTTTTACAACGCATATATAACTTATACATCGAACGTACAACTTATACAATGCTTATACATGAGGTGTACAACGCTTATATAACTCATACATTATCTATATAATTTATAAATCGTCGTTTTCCATATCGTTTATAATTTAGAAATCTCACATTTGGTTCCACTCCTCCAAAAATAGCAGAAGGCTCAGAAAAATATGAAGTCTCTTCTAGAATGTAGAAGACGTCCACACGAGTCCACTATCTCTTGTTTCACTGGATTTTGTCTACGTAGCAAAAAGATATGATTTTTTAAAGTTTGCAACGCTTTAAAGTGTTATTTTCAGTTAAAAATAGCCAAGGTCGTACCTTTTCAGAACTGGTTCCAAACTAGGTTTGGCTTTTTCGCGAAATCCGTGAAGTTATACAACGATCGGAGTGCACAGCATCGTCGAGAGGGGGTGGCGCCTCTGCGCGCGGTGGTGGGGGTCCCCTGCGATGGCAGGGAAAAGCGGCGGCGGTGCCTTAAAACCTCCGACTTCCTTGAGGTGATTCTTGATACACGCGCAACAATACGAGGTGCTCCAGGTATGGATTCGAAGCCCTCGAAAATCTCTCCAGAATTCTCAACTGGGTCGAGGTGTTTAGTGGAGCGGATTGGAAGAAATCAGCCTGGGAAGTATTGAACAACTTCCGTCGTCGCCTAGGAGGTTTAGTCGGGGAGAGAGAATATGGCCCCTGAATTTGATTGGCCCATATATTTTAATAATTATTTAATTTTATTAAATCTCAAAATACCCCCTTCTCCATACGAACACCAATTCAAACCCAACGATTGTCGTCCCTAGCTAAATACCCCCATTCCAAACAAAATGGGACATGTTTCGTAGGCCCATTCGACTGTTTGAGTCAGTTTCTCTTCAAATTAAAATATAAAGCATTCAATATTTGTTTTGAACGTACATTTCAATTTGCCGGGGCCATATACTGATTCTAAAAATTCCTGAAAAATAAATCTAGCTATGTCTTGACGATACTGTCCCAACAAAACTAGTTTCGTCGAATTCTGAGACCGTTTGAAAAATGGCCCTTTTCTGGTCGATCCAATTTAATAGAAATCGACCAAACACATTTTCCTTTGCCACGCTCACATACTAGCTTCAAAAATTATAAAATTTGAAACCTAGCAATAATTTGACATCCCGGATCCAACAAAAGTGGTTTCGTCGAATTCTGAGGTCGTTTGCGAAATGGCCATTTTCACGGGCTATATAAACTCTATAGCGACCTTTCTGAAAATTCATTTGGCCATAACTTTTGCTTCCCGCTACGAAACTTGGATTTTTCAGATTCGTTGGAAAGATATTCACTAACAGATTTAAATGTTTTTGGTTTCACTAAAATCCGTTTTATTTTGCACCCGGTACAGTCAGTCAAAGTTTGAATTCAAATTTTGAAACTACCGCGCCATTTCAGGCCTTGTTTGTAATCAAAAATAATTATATTCATTTTCAAACATCGATTCAAACTTACTTTTCGTCGTTATTATTTAAAATATTTATTTTAAATATTTTATATTCACTAAAATAGCCAAATTAAAATTTTTAAATTGGCTCAGATATTCCGGGTTGTTACAATCTCTCCCACTTAAAACTTTTCATCCCCGAAAAGGAACGAAGTCGAAAGTGGATTCGTTAACCAACTCTACTTTCAATCTGGCCTCCATTCTCCAACTTTTCAATTTCTGATAATTTTCTAATTCTTCAAAAATTTGGCTAACACCGTAAATTTTCGAAATATTTCGCCATAACCTCCTTTGTACGGGGAGGGGTTTGGAAATTTATTGGGCCGTATTAGGTACCCAATAAATCCTGATAAGCATGCACATATTTATAGTGATATATTCCGGTGTCCACATGGGAGTGTGCATAGATCATAACTCCAGAGAATAAATTCTCGTCGCCCTATAAATGGTTTTTGTGCCTTAATGACCAGAGAGACGTGTTTATTGTCATCTCCAGACCCGTGTGGGGTTTTTATTAATCCTGCAATTTACCGTTACATTTTATATGGTCCATATCAGTCATCAGTTTAACCTGTAATATATAGTCATTGCCATACAAGCCTCTCGCTCGTATGGTAAATCTTCAACCTCGTTACACAAGCCTCAAATGCTTATGTGGTATATGATGAAGTATGCCTATCTTCCAGAAGTATGCCATGTAGTGTAGTTCAAAATTAATTGTTACTATCCTATGGCGACGTTTATTATTACACACAGAACAACCAGCACTCCGCATCCAACGACATTCACAGGAGTTGATATAATAATAAAATCGTGCATCCAACTCATTAAGGTTTACCTATTTGTCGGGCATGCAAATAAATTCTTTACTCAACAGCTAATCTTTTACCTGATCGAACATATATAATGCACATGTATATATTTCTATCTATTTTTAAATCAGTTCAATACTCGATTTAATTAACTATCATTCTAATGATTTAATTAATCAAATCCACAATCACACAACATAAACAACCAATTTTTTTTAACCTTTCAAAAATATACTAATCGATTCATATACTCTTTTAAAATAATCAGACTATAGAATTAAAAGTTTACTTCCATGAAAAGAAAATAACAACAAAGTAGAGAACATAATGGAAATTTCAAAATATGGTAAATGTACCTTGCACCAGAGTCAATCAGAGATATCCACCCTGCACTTAGGATAGGCTTTCTTAATGCTTTCCTCTGTTTCCCAAGTACAATCTCGCGGATCACCACTCCATTGCACTTTGACTAAGTGAACCTTCTTGTTCCTTAGTTCTTTGGTTTCTTTGCCAACAATCTTTATCGGCTCTCTTTTCACAGCCAATTCTGGAGTAATTTCTATATCATGTTGTGCGGCTTCTTCCACAACCAAGTCTGGATCATGAACATGCTTTCGAAGTTGAGATACGTGAAATACATCATGTACTCCAGGCAACCAATCAGGTAATTGAACTCTATAAGCGAGAGTTCCAACCCGTTCAAGAATAGGGAATGGACCAATAAATCTAGGCGCCAACTTCCCAGTTTTTCCAAATCGAATCACTCCTCTCATCGGAGAAACCCTTAGATACACATAATCACCAACAGAAAAAGCCAAATCTTTTTCTTCTCAAATCAGCATAGCTCTTCTATCGGCTTTGAGTGGCGAGTAATCGTATCTTAACGAAATCGACTTTGTCTGCAGCTTCACAGATCATATTAGGCCCCAATACAAGTCTATTACCAGGTTCGACCCAACAAGCAGGAGATCGACACGGTCTACCATACAATGCTTCGAATGGTGACATTGTAAGGCTTGCTTGGTAGCTTTTGTTATATGAGAACTTAGCCAAAAGTAAATGGTCTTCCCATGATCCACCAAAATCGAGAACACAAGCCCGCAATAAATCTTCCAGTATACGATTCACCCTCTCAGTCTGACCATCTGTCTGAGGATGATAAGCGGTGGTTAGATTCAGCTTCATTCCCAGTTCTACTTGAAATGCCTCCCGGAGTTTGCTAGTAAATATTGGATCTCTATCACTGACTATACTGATCGGCACTCCAAGTAGCCTAAAAATTTCCTTGAAATAAATCTGCACCAGACTCTGAGCAGTTCTGTTCGATCTGACAGGTATGAAATGGGAAGTCTTCGTGAAGCGATCTACGATCACCCAAATACTGTCATTACCTTTCCTGGTTCTGGGCAAACCATCTATGAAGTCCATGGAAATATGTTCCCACTTCCAACCTGGAATGTCCAGCGGTTGCAACAATCCAGCCAGTTTCTGTTGGTCGCTTTTGACTAGTTGGAAAGTAGAGCACCTGCTAACATAAATTGAAACGTCCCTTTTCCTAGCCTTCCACCAGAATGTTCGCTTGAGATCGTTATACATTTTGGTCACACCTAGATGGATACTCAGCTTGGACTTGTGACATTCATCTAACACTTCCCTTTTGAGCTCGAGGATGTCGGGAACACAAATCCTTCCTCTCAATCTCAGGATCCCATCCTTATCTATTTAAAAGCCCGAGTGTTCGCCTTTCTGAATCCTTCTGATCATATCCTTAGTAAAATTATCATCCTTCTGAAGAATAAATATTTTGTCAATCAAAGAAGTCATAATAATGAAGCTGGCGATCATTACATTCTTTCTACTTAGCGCACCGGCCACAACATTGGTTTCCCTGGAGTGTACAAAATCTCAAAATCGTTTGCTGCAAGGAACTCTAGCCAACGTTGCTGCCTCATATTCATGTCTTTCTGGGTGAACAGATATTTCAATGACTGATGGTCTGTAAACAGTTCGAATTTCTCACCCAAAAGATAGTGCCTCCAGATTAGCAAAGCGAATATGATAGCCAATAACTCAAGATCATGAGTAACGTAATTCTTTTCATGTGGATTCAGCTGACGGCTAGCATAAGCAACAACTTGGCCTCTTTGCATTAATACTGCACCAAGGCCTTCTCTAGAGGCATCTGTCCAGACTTTCAAGTCTTGATTGGCGTCAATAATTGTTAACATTGGAGCAGTTGTTAATCTTAATTTTAGCTCCTCAAAAGCCTCCTCACATTCTGGAGTCAACTTGAATTTTGCGTGCTTCTTTGTAAGCTTTGTTAAGTAACTAGATATCTTCGAGAAATCTTAAACGAACTTCCGATAATAACTAGTCAATCCCAGAAAACTTCGGACTTCCATGGGAGTACTAGGCTGTTTCCAATTTTGAATAGCGGTGATTTTACTTGGATCCACAGCAATTCCGTCTTTTGGTACAACGTGGCCAAGAAACTTTACTTCATCTTGCCAGAATATACATTTAGAAAGTTTGGCCTTTAAAACATTCCTCAGAATTTCTAGAACTTGTTCCAAATGTTTTTCATGTTCGGATTTTGACTTAGAGAAGATTAGAATATCATCAATAAAAACCAGAACAAATTTATTCAAGACTCATCTGAACACTCTATTCATTAGATCGACAAAATACGCTGGAGCGTTACACAGGCCAAACGACATCACCGACCATTCATAGAACAAATCGGGACCTCTGAATGCTGTCATAGGAACACACTCTTCGGCAATACGAAGGTGATGGAAACCTGTAGCTAGGTTCATCCTTTAAAATACCTGTGCACCATTCAATCGATCCAACAAATCATCAATTCGCGACAATGGATATTTATTCTTTAATGTTTGTTTGTTCAAATCACGATAATCCACACATAGTCGAAGAGTACCGTCTGACTTTGGGACAAACACCACTGCTGCTTCCCAATCAGAGAAACTAGGCCTGATCAGACCTTTCCATACCAGCTGTCGAGTTTGATTATCTAATTATTCTTTCTCCTTTAGAGTCATTCTCCGAATAGCGCGCACTACTGGCCTTGCGTTCGGAATTAAATCAATCTTGAAATCAATTTCTCTCTGTGGAGGTAAGCTAACAACTTCTTCGAACACGTCCTCATAATTCTTAACGACAGAAATATTTTCTATGACAACCTGAATATCCTCTTTGATGACATGAGTTTGTTCTAATTGAGTAGGAGAAACATCAAGAGCTGACCAAAAATCTTTTCTATCAGAGTTCGGAACTTCACATGGTATGGTTATATAATCTCCTGATTTAATCTTGGCCTTAACAACTCTGTCGGCGCTCTTAACCTCTACTTCATATTTGGTTAACCAATCCAATCCCAAAATAAGATCGAATTCAGTAAAATTCATGACGATAGAGATGGTAGGGAACCGATAATGGGAGAAAGAGACAGGCACCCCACAAATCCAACTAAGATTGAGGGAACCCCCAACCGGATTATGGACAGTGATGGGTTCTTTGAGCTTTCTCAACTGCAAATCCAATTTCTTAACTGCATTTTTCGAAATAAAACTTCGTGACGTGCCTATATCAAACATTACTTTAACCGGGATATCTTTGATAGTAAGCGTGCCTTCCAAAACATCTGACCTTCCCTGACTAGCTGAGGGTGCTGGGGTTTCTGCCACTTCATTGACCTGAGCCTCTTTGGTCGCTTTTAACAGCCGACAAGCTTGCTTTACATGACCAAACCGATGGCATTGATTGCATCTTCTATTCCCTTGAAACTTGTTACCAGACTTAGACCCATTCTTTCTTCGTTTCTTTGAAGGTCCGCAATTTATCGACAAGTGCCCTTTCTGATTACAGTTAGAACAAGTGGTGGTCGTTACTGGTTCTTTCCCAGATCTGGCCCTTTTCCGATTGACCTTAGGATTCCTACTGACCTCAGACATTGTACTGGCCTCAGGGCTATCAGTTTCAGACTCCCCTTTGTTACTAGAACTGACTTCCTCTTCGTAGCGCAACATACCTTTCTTGTCTAGATCCTCATACTGGTAAGCCTTGTATATCATTTCAGAAAAAGGGAGCTTCACATGTCCCATTACACTATTATGGTATCTTCTTCGACGAACATAAATAAACCTCAGATTCTTCCTCTTTGGATCTTGCATTAGATGCAGGGAAAAATGAGCAAGTTCATTGAATTTCTTATGATATTCCGGAATGGTCATATCTCCTTGTATCAGATAATAGAATTCATCACATAACCGCTCAGTTGCTTCAGGAAGAGTGAATCTTTCTAGGAAAATCTCTTTAAATCTATCCCAAGTAATATTACCTTCTGGATTATCCTTAATAACAGTTTCCCACCAGATTAAAGCTTCTTCTTTTAGTGCCCAAGATGCCAGTAATATTTTCTGATCATCTCTTAGCTAGAGACGTTCAAAAATTCTTTCAGTAGAACTCATCCAAGCTTGAGTTTGAATAATGGATTCATTGCGCGAGAATGGTACTCCACCCAGATTTCGATATATCTTTAATAGAGCTTCTATATCAGTTTCCGGGTGTGGGAGCACAACTGGCTCATTAGCTTGACGAGTCATAAGATTGTTTCTTCTGTTCCTGCCACTCATTTTCTAGTACGTCTGCAAATGGCAGACAAAGTGTCAGATCAACAGAAAAGGTATAGTAAAGCATTGAGACAAATACTTGAATGTAAATGTGTTTATCGGGGTGTATTCCATTTTGCTATACTCATACTAGGATATTACTGATCCTATCTGTAATGAGTTACTCGTCCTAGAACATTACTGTTTCTATTTCTAACGAGTTCGTTAATATGTTATATTACAGAACTAAGCTTAACCAAAGCTCTGATACCACGTTGTGACATCCCCAAACCCCATATCCACGGTGGCAAGGGTAATCGTTGGAATATAACACATAAACAGATAATAGCAGAACAAAATTAAATAAATACACCAGATAATGTACAAATAATACACTGGATAAACATAATCATAAGAGTTACACAGTATACAGGATCATACTTAGAACAAATACAGTTCAGCTATACATAAATGTCTACAGCGGAAAAACAAACATAATATGTACAATAGGAGCTGAACAGCATAAAAGGAGATAAATGATAGAATCCATCTTCATCTCCAGCTATCCAGAAAGAGCCTGCTAAAACCTGAATACAAGGCTGCCCATGTAGGAAAAAGGGGCACCCGAGTTTGGAAGTGAAACAAACTACCAGTCAATCATGGGACTGGTGTGAGAAATCTACTTAACTGGTTAAACAATAGTAGTACGACAAATCATAGGACCACGCCACTTTCGCGGAACGGGTTTACTCCAGTGATTGCCAGTGCAGGTAACAAAGCAAATCTTTTTAAAACAACGCAATGATTTTTAGAAAGAATGAAGCTGATATAAGACTCAAGTCCCATCACACAATGCAACGCAAACCGGAGGATAGAGTTCTACCTTATATCGACCAAGATATGCTTAATACGTGTAAAGTAAAATCACTTAAAATGTAAATTTTATCATTTAATTCTTAATCAGACTCCAACCGTAAATTAGTAAGAGAACGATTCCCTAAGTATTAACCCCGAAGGTCGAAACCAACATCAGACCAATACCCAGGAAACCACCCATCTTAGCTCGTTTCCAGTTAATTTCTAATTTTATACACAATCATAAATATCAATCATAGACGGCATAAGTGCCTCATACCACTATGTCGCCATATATAGGTATACAGTCAAAACCGCACGATGTCGTATTTGGAAATTGGATTTCCGTCATGAACCAAGGCAAAAGATAGTCCTTACCGAATTCGAGAAGCCCTAGCCTGTGTCTTAGGAACAGCCGCAACTGCACCTTGGATCGTTAGGGCCGGTCCACACGGAGTGGATTAAAATGCCTGAACAATGCGTTTCCCCGCCCTATGGGGCGTAAATGAGCCCAATGACTCCATCGGTCCCGGATCGACCGATATAATCGAGGCGCCTCGCAACAGCAACAACCACACAGGTGAAAATAATATAAATGTTAGCCTGTTTAAGCACTGACACCACCTCTAGCTAGAAAGAAACGCACGTCCCCCCTGCGGTCCTCTCCTGTTTCTGGTTCATACCGGGGTGTGAGGCTCGCGAATCAACGCTATATACACAAAGCTATGCCACACAGGCGGTGCTTTGATCATCAACCACAAGACTTTGCTTCTCAACAGAAGCCTTGATCACTGCATCTTAGCATGCCACACAGGCAATCCATGCCATGTAACTGACGTCTATCAATCACACAAAATGAAATCCAATGTCAGACACATAGTCCATTTACAAGTCCATTCTAGGTCTGAACGAAACCGGAGGCACCACATACCTCGCATATCCATCGATCTCCATGTACGTCTGGACGATCACCACTTATTATCTATATTTCGGGATGCCTCCCAATCAAGACATCAGTTACCATCCATCCGAGGTGAAGATCTCCGGTCTTCAACCACCGTCTTCATCATCGACTTCTTATCGCCGATCAATTATTTGAAATGAGATTTAACTCGGCCTTTTCAAATAATTCTGGTTCAAATTTAGAATATAAATCAATTCATTTCAACGGTTAAATTATTCGACAACAACTCACGACAAACACATTCAACCATCAAATATCCACTAAACAGGGTAAATTCGGTTTATTTCCATTCCATATCGTTTATAATATTTTATAACAATTTATCGCTATTTTTATTTATTTAAAAATAGCCAATTTATTCAAACGACGCTTCAGGTCATAATGCGGTCGTGGCGCTGTTTTTATTCAGATTTGATTTACACATATATGAAAATCTAATCGTTGGATCTTCACAAATTTTATATCATTAGAAAGATCTTTTCAAAACGAATCCAACGGTTTCAGTTTTGGGGAAATCCGACGGTCGGATCTCCCGGTACACTCGTTTGAAGTTTCGATTTCGAAATATGAACTGCAGTGTCGTTATTCGATTTAATTTAATTATATATATATATATATATATATATATATAATCGATTCTTGCGCTGTTTTTCTTTAGATTTGAATTGAACATTCCAGAAAATCCAACCGTTGGATTTTCACAAAGTGGGTATCGTTGGAAAGATATTTCCAAAGTGAACCCAACGGTTTCGGTTTCGGGAAAATCCGATGGTCGGATCTCCCGCACTAATCGTTTGAAATCACGGTTTCAAAACACGAACTGCAGCTTTGTTATTCGATATATTTTAATTATATATATATATATATAATCGATTTTTCGACTTCAAAACCATTTTTACTTCACATATTTGATAAAACGATATTTTTATCCAACAGATATTTATTTCAACGCATGAATTTTGTTTATTTTATTTCCACACAAGAATTTCTATTCAACATATGAATTTCTATTCAACACATGAATTTTATTTATTTTATTTCCACACAGGAATTTCTATTCAACACATGAATTTCATTTCAACATTCAACACATGAATATTATTTCAACATTCAACACATGAATTTTATTTCAACATTCAACACATGAATTTAAATCAAACACAGAAATATTTCAGTAGCATAACGGCAGGGTGGTTAAATCTGGGGCCGTCCCTAGTACGGCTCCTCGCTCTACCTTAAACCCTCGCAGCTTTTGACAATGGGGATTTCATGCATCTAGTTCGCACGTAGGCGGCATGTTTATTTTTTTTCTTTTCCACAAACTAATCCTATGTGGTTTCAACCAAATAATTCTCAACCACAAACGGGTATTTTTCAACCACCATCAATCAATTTCAACCACAAACAATTCTAATCAACCATTCGCTATCAACCAATTTTCACACCAATCACAACCAATAAATATCGTCCATGGTTTGTGGACAAGGGGCGTATATATATATATATATATATATATATATACTAATAATACAAATACCTTTCCGTGGTGAAGCTTTTTTGTATGGTCAAAAATAACCTTTGCTGTCCAACAACGAAAAATGAATTGCACCACGTAACAAGTGGGTGAAATTGTAATTGCAAACACACATCCGACACCCACTTCTTTGTCGGTTGGTCAAAATAATTTCCCCACTTTTCCACTCCGTTATTCCCGTCTTCTTCCTTTTTTTTTCCGTCTGACATCAAAAAGCTCAAAAATTTCGGTCATGGCGTCAACCCCTCATACGTACTCCACTACCCTCTCATTTTTTGTTTCTCTTCAGATCTGCTCCTACCACCCACCTCGCTGTCGTTTATTCCTTCTTCCCCGCCATTTACGTGTGCTTTCTCCTTATATCCACCGCTCCACGTTTCCTTTTTCGCTTGCTTATGCTTCGATTAGGGCCTACTGTCCAGATCTGCATATCACAACCCCGGAAAACATTTTTTCCTACCCTGACGTACTCAACCCAGGTAAAATCCGATTTAAATTCATTCATTTCAGCTTAATGCTATTCGGTAATGTTTTCTTCTCCATAGCTGCAGGTACACATGTTTCTGCTGCTGCTCAAACTGTATTCTTGCTTCTTTCCTTCCGATCTACAAAGGTATAATTTTTCCTGCATTTTTGCTTTATTTTTTTTATATTTAAGCAATGTTGCAACTTACTGTGGTGACAAAACCCTATTCATAGAACTGAAAAAGCGCTTCAAATTGGAAGCTGTTATTATACTACCATGTTATTTGTATATGGTTATGAACTATGGATTTATTATTCTCATCTGTTGTGTTTGTTACCTACATTATGTACATACCCTTACATTAGTTCGTATATTTTATCATTGCCATCCATGAATTCTGTTCCTATTATTCCGTAAAATGTACTTATGTTCCATCCAAATTTATATATGTGGTAAGGCTTATGTATGTCGTTTAGCAACCCAGCGTGATTGTCTATTTGCTTACTCACTCACTGAGTTCCGGGTTTTTTTTCCTCACAAAAATCAAATGTCTCGGCTGGAACTATGATCGCGAAATCGCTTTGCAACAACAAAAATAAAATATTTAGCCTTTTCTATAATATGTATACTAATTATAAGATCATTATATATAATTACATTTTCTTTATTTCATTCATTTCACCTTAATGCTCTTCGGTAATGTTTTCTTCTCCATACCCGCAGGTACCCATGTTTCTGCTGCTACTCCAACTGTATTGTCGGTTCTTGCCTTCGGATGTAAAAAGGTATAATTTTTCCTGCATTTGTGCTAAATTTTGTTCGGCTGACCTACTAACTATATAGTAATGGTTGGCATGATTTCTCATTTTAATGACAGTACTTTGCTATTTTATATGACTTATCCTCTATATCCAATGTTATTGGTTTCATATTTTTATACATAAATGACGCTTGCTTATTGCCATCTTAACATCAACATTCTTACGCAATAATTTATTCTAACAGCATCCCATGTGTTACGTATCACGAATTAGTTTTCCCTATCTACATGTTGTACTTAACAAATAGTGGAAGTTTAGAACTCATATATGTGAAATAAATCGTATAAATGTATCTTATGACGGTATGTCACTACTTTAGACATTTGTCAACAAAATCCAGCTAAATTTAAACCACGTTAATATCTTTTGTTTTCAGGGGATAAGTAAGACCAACCAGAGGACATTACGAAAAAGCTGCATTTGAATTCATCAAATTCTCTCATTTCTCCATCTTCAGAAAGGTATGCTCATTGTTTATTACTATCGAACTTTTAACTATATGTTGGTTGTCTCATTCATTTTCTTAGCATGGAACGTTTATAATGATTGTGTTACATTTTCATGTAAAATCATTAATTCATTGTTTTACTAATTGAACAAACCCTAAAATCTCAGTATGTGCTTCTTTCTGCGAATAACTGTTATGTTTTTACGTTTATTTTGATTAATAACAATAATTGGAAAAGCTAATAATATTCTTTCTAATATTTTGTTTTGATTCCTTACTGTGTTCGTTTATTATTTCTTTTGTTAATTATTTCTACAAAAATTTAGACGTGAAACAATTTAGATATCTGTTTACACTATGAATTAAATAAACATATTTTTTTATTTTTAAAATAAAAATTGGCTTCCTGACCAATGTTTGAAATTTTAAATCAAGTCAAATTAATTTGCTAATAAAAATATGAATATAAAGTCTTCCTTCCGGAAGCAATAAAATATAAGAATACTGATAATTTTAGTAGATCTCATTTACAAATTTGGCTTACGTAAATAGAAGCCAAATGCTCTTTCCCATAAATCTAAATGTTAAGCATTCATTCACCAGTTATTTAGTTTTCTTCCATTTGGGTGAGTTACTATTCGATAAAATATTGAACTATCAAATTTTAACTTTGTTCACTCAATATTTTTTGCTATACGTTATTCTTAAATTTCATGGTATGCTTGCTGACGTCAAACGTGTACACTACTTCAGTTAAATCTGAATCTCATGCATGTACAAAATTTCAGTTAAATCTAAATTAATATCTATTTGGTTGGATTGTTTTCTATACTAAATCGTTTTACGTCCATTCCATTATTTGATATTTTTACTGCTGTTTTTTGCTTCTCTCAGATACGTTTGGTTATTACTGTATTTGCATTTAATCCATATCACGTCTCACTATTCTGTACACTGTAAAATTCACTAAGCTTATATACTGATTCATATTGCTAAACATGTAATGTTTATGTGACTCAATACTGATAATAGTATATCCAATTTTTTTATTTTCAAGAGTGAAGGATGGTTTTCAAGATGACTTTCCAGCTTTTTTAAGTACTGTATTTATATTTAAAAATAATATTTTCATTTAGCCATTATTATTTAAATCATGTCAAATGAATATTTCAAATATAAAGGAAGTAGAAAATAAGATAAATGAATGCAATACTGATTTCTAACTGTTTACAACGGCACTGGGGATGACTTTAAGAATAAATAGATTAGTCCACATATATTTACCAATGACGGCTATCAAGGAATCATGATTTGAAACATGCATTTTCTTTAATTATGAGTACCATACATATTTTGTTGTTCATTATTAATTTCAAATATTTTTGGAAGCTTTACATAAGTAGCTTACCTTACTGTTCTTGGCTTCTTATAAAAACTAACTATGCGGCTTGAATAATAGATAGATATCTGTTTACACTATGAATTAAATAAACTTATTTTTTTATTTTTAACATAAAAATTGGCATCCTGAACAATGTTTGAAATTTTAAATCAAGTCAATTTATTTTGTTAATACAGATATGACTATAAAGTCTTCCTTTCGGAAGCAATAAAACATATATATTTTAGCTGTCTGCTTATTCTACACAACAAATCAAACTGTTGACATTGTGATCCAATTGGTACTTTTGGCGAAAAACATAAGAATACTGATAATTTTTGTAGATGTCATTTACAAATTTGGCTTACGTAAATAGAAGCCAAATGCTCTTTCCCATAAATCTAAATGTTAAGCATTCATTCACCAGTTATTTAGTTTTGTTCCAGTTGGGTGATTTACTATTCGATATAATATTGAACTGTCAAATTTTAACTTTGTTCACTCAATATTTTTTGCTATACGTTATTCTTAAATTTCATGGTATGCTTGCTGACGTCAAACGTGTACACTACTTCAGTTAAATCTGAATCTCAAGCATGTACAATATTTCAGTTAAATCTAAATTAATATCTATTTGGTTGGATTGTTTTCTATACTAAATCGTTTTACGTCCATTCCATTCTTTGATATTTTTACTGCTGTTTTTTGCTTCTCTCAGATACGTTTGGTTACTACTGTATTTGCAGTTACTCCATATCACGTCTCACTATTCTTTACACTATAAAATTCACTAAGCTTATATACTGATTCATATTGCTAAACATGTAATGTTTCTGTTACTCAATATTGATAATAATATATCTAATTTTTAATTTTCAAGAGTGAAGGATGGTTTTCAAGATGACTTTCCAGTTTTTTGAAGTACTGTACTTATATTAAAAAATACAATTTTCATATATTTTTATTTATTTAAATCATGTCAACAGAATATTTCAAATATAAAGTAACTAGAAAATAACATAACTGCATGCAATATTCATTTCTCACTGTTTACAATGGCACTGGGGATGATTTTAAGAATAAATAGATTACTCCGCATATATTTACCAATGAAGGCTTTTGCATGTCTGCTTTTGCACTTCTGCTTTTACATATCTGCTTTTGCACTTCTGCTTTTAAAATTCCACTTTTGATTTTGCAATGTAAAATCAGATGTGCATTAATATTTGCGCTTCTGCTTTTACACACAAACTACAAATTCATACATTACTGCATCCTATAGACACAAACCAGGATCCTCTCTTTTTTCCATATTATATGCCTATTTTTTTACTGCTATACAACATGAGATGATGCATTAGCTGTTCTGTTTGCTCTGTTCTTGAAACATGTCACAAGAATGCAAATAAATACTACTTTACTTTATAAGTGGATTTTCACTTTATCATTTCTATATGCATGTACATTGCAAGTGGATACGTGTATGTGAATAAGAAATTTAATAAGGTGCAACAGTCTGAAATTTTGACGGTCGAAATTTATACTGCATATCAATATCCCTCATCTTTCCCTTTTATTAACTTCTGTTTTTTTTTTTTGGTAACCATCTGAAGTATTCGCACAACCATGCCAAAGGCAACTACGATTCACATAAACAATGGATTCACGTTACGATGCCAACACCACGTCGTCTGACTATAGTTAAACATCATCTACCACTGACCGATGCTGCCATTGTACATGGCGAGGCACAGTTTCTCAACTATGACGACAACTATGAAACGAACACATTACGACTGTTGCTGCCTGTCAGATGTTGAACAAACTGTTGCAGCCGTAGTTAATGCGAGGCACAGTTTGTCAACTATGACCACAACTCTGAGCTAAACAGATTACCGGTTATTTTCTTCCCCCAGTCAGATGTTGAACAAACTGTTGCAGCCATTGTACATGGCGACGCAAAGTTTCCCAACTATGACCGCAATTGTGACATGAACAGAGTACCGGTGACTTTTTTTTTCTACTAGTCATATGTCTATGAAACTGTTGCATCCATTTTAATATACCAATGCTGGAAGTAAATGCGGACCACAATGGATATGCACTTACCTTTGCACACAGTCTTACGATATTTGTGCATTTGCCGCACCACTCATACAACGAGCAAAAGGTATGGTTCAAATGCCTATTTTTACGTTCATATTAATATATTCGACACTTATCGCATACCATTTGGAAAGTACTAATGTCTTCACGTTCCACTCACATTGGCCATATGTTATATGTTTTTGTGCAATGTTTGCATTTCACAAAACATTGCATCCATATGTATTTGTTGAACTTGCAATCCAGTTTTACATATTTCTTACACGATTTTAAAACCGACCTTTGGACAACCCTGCCTATGACAGCTCATCTCTTTTGTGTTTTCTTGGATGAAATCAATTTTTCTTCTTTGTCATGGACCACTGTGAATTCACCAAACATTTACCACATTTGTCCTCTAAATATAGATGACATAAATCATTATGAAATTATATTACATTTATTTTCAAAATAAGAGTACAGAATGCTTTGGATTTCAACTTATAATATATTACATTTTTTTCTTTCCTACCCATTCTACTGCTGCGTTATTGTCCTAAATTTAGAACTCAACTTCATAAAAACCAATGGTTTAAATTATTTTACTCGGTCCTCCTTCAATTAATCCTCTCTATTTAAAATTTCCTTTTTTCCCTCCTTATTTTATGCAGTTTTTTTTCCATCTCAATACAAAATATGTATAATTATAATGACTACTCTTCTCCTCTTCCTATCTTTACCATATTTCCTCTTCCTATCTTTACCATATTTCCTGCAAACACATTCTATAATATCTGCTGCCTTTCATCCACCTGTAATCTTCTGCTCATACACCTCTACTTTTTCAACTGCTTCGTTCATTAACCCCATGGATGCTGAACAACGAGAACACAGACGCCTAGCTCAACGAGCTAGACGTGCCAGGATGTCTCACGATGAACATGAAGAACATCTGGCTAATCGTAGACAATAACACCGTTCACAACGGCTTCACTCTGCAGAACAAGCTGAACATATCCGCGGTAGTATTTTATATCATACTCAAAAAATGTCTTACATTCATCCCCTTTCTTGCGTTTATCTGTAATTTTAACTTCTTTTTTTCTCTTTTTCACACAGTCCAAAATAATATTGTTCCGCTTGAAACACTGAGAACATCCCGTAACTGCGCACGAAACTTTATAGCCAATATTGCCTTTCGTAAACATGTCCTGCCAGAACCAACTATTTGTACCTTCTGTACAGCAAAAAAGTTTGCTTTTGAATCTTCAAATTCTTGCTATTCAAACGGTACGCTTCGTATGTTTCTACCTTCCGCTCCACCACAGTTGCTTGCCCTCTTTACTGATCAAACAGAACTTGGCATGCATTTTCGAGCTAATATCAGATCGTACAACAATTCTTTCGCTTTCACATCAATAGGTGTAGAAATTGACCAAAATTTGGCTAACGGAATGGATGGAGTTTACTCCTATCGTGCTCATGGTTCCATCTACCACCGTATTGGCAGTGTCCTACCATCCGAGGGAACCAGACCACGATATTTACAGCTATACATTTACGACACAGAACATGAAACTGAAAATCGACAACTCGATAATGTAGTTTTAAGACCTAATCTACTTGAAATTATAACACGAGTTCTGAATTCAGTTAACCCGTTTGTTTCTGTTCTACGTCAGTTGGGACAACGTCCTGATATGCACATTTGCAGAATTAAAATTAAAGAGATCACAATTGATCGACATCTTCATGAGATGCCTACTGCATCACAAGTTACCGCCATAATTGTAGGCGATGAATCAGATGATTTACAAGGTAGGGACATAATTGTCACAACACAGTCTGGAAATCTACAACGGGTTCCAAATACAATTGGATATTATGATCCACTTCAGTATCCACTTTTGCTACCTTATGGTCACCATGGTTGGGATTTGAGCTTACACGATAGTCGAAACAATGAAATTAGTTGTGCATCTTATTACTCGCATCTTATACAAGTACATTTATGGTAATATAATATCATATGTTGATACATGTTTAACTCATCTTAATTCGTACATCCATCAATCTAATTGTTTACATTTGAACATTGCAACCTTTTTTAAACTTATGTTCACAATATGTTGTGCCATACGTATATCATGTTACCTTTATACACAATAATTTTCCACTAATTACATTTTTTTTATATGCATCTTATTACTACTACTCAGTTATTTAATGTTTTGCATTCTCATTACTTTCCATGCCAGAACTTAATTTACGTACTGCTTTACTTCTATTTTATTACATTGCTATCCAGAATACTCTTTTATTTTATCAATCATTTTTCTCTTTGGTAATACCTTCATTTTCCCCCCAGATACGACCTGGAGACACATCGCTCCTCCTGCTTGTCGGCCGGCTTTTTCAACAATATGTCGTTGATATGTTCGTTAAAATAGAAACGATGAGACTGAGATATATTCGTACTCATCAAGATAAAATCAGGTCTGATTTATATCAGGGGTTGCAAGATGTGTTGCTTGCAGGTGAAACGTTGACCGGTATGTTACATATTCTACCCCTGTCCTATTTACTTAATTTCCGCTTCATTCATACATCGTTATCGTATATGTATTCATACATTCTTAATGTCAGCCAATGTAGGCGTAAAAAAAATTCTTCCTTCGTCTCATATTGGTAGTCCACGGGATATGCACCAACGCTATCAAGATGCAATGGCTGTTGTGCAAAGGTATGGAAAACCTGATTTTTTTATTACAATTACCTGTAATGCTAAGTGGCCTGAAATTATTAACGAACTGCTTCCTGGACAGCTCCCGCAAGATAGACCCGACTTAACTACTAGAATTTTTCGTGCTAAATTAGAACAATTAAAACATGATTTATTTGATATAGGCCTTTTGGGCACCATTATTGCACATGTACACGTTGTTGAAGTTCAAAAAAGTGGATTGCCACATGCACATCTTTTAATAATTGTAGCTGACAACGATAAGCTTAGTAATCCCGATGAGTATGACTCCGTCGTTCGAGCTGAAATTCCACGTAAAGAATTAGAACCTGATTTGCATGCGACTGTTCTAAAAAACATGATTCATCATCCATGTGGACATTTTAATAGTACAACTACATGCATGAAGAATGGTGAGTGTAAAAAAGGATTCCCAAAACCATTTGCTCCCGTTACCGTACAAGGAAACGACTCATATCCAATATATAGGAGACGTGATAACATGACACAAAATGATTCAACGAATAAACAATTGACAATCGTTGGGTAGTGCCGTATAACCCGTATTTACTACTAAAATATGACTGCCGTTTAAATGTTGAAATATGTTCAAGTATTAAATCCGTTAAGTATCTTTGCAAGTATGTGTACAAAGGGTCAAACCCCGTTTCGGTAGGTGTTTCTACCTCATCAAACGACAACAACGACGAAATATCAAAATTTGCTAATGCTTGATGGGTTTGTCCACCTGAGTCTTTATGGAGAATCTTTAAATTCCAGCTTAATAGCATTATACCCTCCGTTATTGGTCTGCAAATCCATCTCCCAAACAGACAACAACTGCATTTTTCTTCCTCCGAACAATTGAACGATATACTAAATGATGAAACTAGAACTAAAACTATGCTTACTGAATATTTTAATACAAATGTTAGTGATGAAGAGGGAAGACATTACTTTTACCACGAGTTTCCTCAAAAGTATTGGTGGGACAATAAAAATAAGTTGCGGATTCGTAGACAAAATAATCGTAGGGTTATAGGCAGAATTTATACCGTGTCACCCACTGAAGGTGATCGTTATTTCTTGAGATTACTCCTAACACATGTTAGAGGTGCGTTATCTTTTTCTGATTTACTTACTATGCAAGGAACAGAATACCACACATTTAAAGAAGCCGCTGAACATAGAGGCTTATTGGAAAATGATGATGATATTTACGACTGCTTACGGGATGCTTCTAACACACATATGCCAAATGCACTTAGAAGATTATTTGTTACAATTTTAGTTTATTGCGAACCAACACATGTGCGTAAAATGTGGGATTTTTTGTCTGAATACATGATAGAAGATTACAAACATACATCTTTTATTATCGACAACACATATTTCACTCATGTTTGTCTATCACACCTTAACAGCTTGTTACAGCAGTACAACAAAGCAGTTTTTGACTACGACTTTCCAATTTCATCTGCTGATTTCGACTCTGCCTCCAACTTTTGTACTGCTATTTTGAATGAAAAATCTGTCCATGTACCACAAGAAGACATCGAGTCTATTAACTGCTTAAATTTGGAACAACGACATGCATTCGATGTTATCATGAACTCTATTTCTCAAAACATAAATTCTGTTTTTTTCATAGACGGGCCGGGGGGTACAGGGAAAACATTTTTGTATAAGTCTATTTTAGCTCACTCTCGAAGTAGGGGTTTAATTGCACTTGCAGTTGCCACATCGGGAATTGCTGCTTTAGCATTACCCGGTGGTCAAACTGCCCATTCACGATTTAAAATACCAATAACACTTGATTCTCCTTCCACCTGTTACATTCCAAAACAATCTGATATTGCAAAACTTATTCGTGAAACATCTATCATTCTATGGGATGAAGCAACAATGGCTCATCGTCATGCTTTTGAGGCCGTAGATAAAACAGTTAGAGATATATGTAATACAGACAAACCATTCGGTGGCAAAATCGTTTTTTTAGGTGGTGACTTTCGACAGGTTTTGCCCATTGTCCAAAATGGTACTAGAGCTCAAACTGTTGATCATGCATTACACAATCATACATATGGTCAGACGTAACAGTTTTTCACTTGACACAAAATATGCGTGCTATACATGATCCTTCTTATGCTAGCTTTGTTTTACATATTGGAAACAGAGATGAACCATATGTGCATGATGACATGATCAAACTCCCTGATTATATTATTATATCGTCGAACAATACAAACCCTATTCATTCGTTAATCGACCATGTTTTCCCATCAATTAGCGAAACATTATATGATGCTACTTCTATTTTGAATAGAGCCATTTTAGCCCCCACCAATGAAACAGTTGACGCTATCAATAATATTGTTGTTAACATGTTCCACGGTCCAGAATATACGTACTACTCCTTTGACTCCGTCGAAGAAGACACACATAATTTGTATCAGCATGAATTCCTAAATTTTCTTGCCCCAAGTGGACTGCCACCACATAAACTTTCTCTTAAAGTTGGTTGTCCAATAATGCTTCTTCGCAATATTGACCCAAAAATAGGATTATGTAATGGAACTAGGTTAACTTGCCGTGTTTTCCATCGAAATCTTATTGATGCAGAAATTGCAGTTGGTCATTTCCGTGGAACAAGAGTTTTTATTCCACGAATACCATCAAAGCCTTCGGAAAATGTTAGCATGCCTTTCACGCTTATTAGAAAACAATTTCCTATTAAACTTGCTTTTGCTCTTATGATCAACCAATCTCAAGGTCAAACGACTCCGACTGTTGGTATCTACCTACACCAACATGTCTTCACCCACGGTCAGTTATATGTAGCTTTATCTAGAGGTATTGCGCGAGAAACTACAAAAAATTTAGTCCAAAATGGAACCATTCCACGACAACATGGTACTCATACGAGAAATGTGGTTTACAAGGATGTTTTACTAACATGCACTTCAAACATGACTTAGCCAATTTGTTATCCTACCATGTTTAATTCGCACAAACAACTCATTAATGTTACTGCCATCTATCTGTTTCCAGTTTTATAATTACCTCCCTGCTACGTGCAATATTCTGCCTTATTTTCACACATCAAACCAGTAATATTTTGTCATCCATATTCATCTGCTCCATATGCATCACAATTTACACACATGCTACAATAAAAAAAACAATTTTTAACTCCGCCATCAAATATTACTTTATTTGATGTCGGTCTCAAGCCCGGAAAAGGAGGAGAGGAAATGTTTATTTACTGCTCACCCCGCTGGAAACACTCCCCACTGAAACACTACAGGTACAAATGCTGACTTATGCATTCCGTCCTACATTTGTTTATCCTCCCTAACTTTATACTTCCTTTTTTTGTTCATTTACTGATTTACCAGTTATAAATCGATGACAGAACAAGCTGTTGGTTACTTAACTAATATTTTGGATGTCAAAGGAGTTATTGGTTCAACTTCATACATTTTCTGTGCTCTTTCACTATCAACAACAGGCACGCTGGACAAAATTCCTTTTCTTCCGTTTTCTAAATTCAATTTGTATTTTATTGCATTACCGTATGTCTTTCATTTACTTTCAAGTATCATTCATGTTCAAATATAGGTAACTATATATTGAATGACAATAATATGTAGCAATTATTGGTGTTCGGTACTGAATAATATTAATCTTCATACTGACAATTTTTTTATTTTTGTTATGCAGGCCGTGCAATACAATTTACAGAGTGTACATGTACAAAAAAAATTATACACACTCACTCACTTAGCAAAACAACAGAAGACGCGGTCTGTTCTTCAAATCTGCATTTCAACCCTGCAAATTTTGGCCCCTCACTCTAAGTTACCGTGCTTTCAGTATACCGTGCTCCAATATAATGCTCTGCTTGGATGACGACGACAGTGGTAAAATCATTTTTAATTTCAGTCCTTGCTACTTAGTCTTATAATAATTTCATGACCGTTGTTTTACGTTAATTGATACTGCTCAATGTATTGCCTTATTCACATCTTTTTCCCTTCTAATCACATATTTTTACCAAACATTCTAATATTTTTTATCCCTTTTCTCATGCTCAATTGTTAAAACTCCCTTCCAATGTTTTTGATATCCCTGCTTCAGATAGACCAGTTGAAGAAAAGGTGCAAAGAAGGGTCTTTTCACCATAAATTTAATACAAAAATATGTGCATGCTTTCAGCAAGCTATGATGCTTAATTACTGTGACTTCAGTATACTGCAGTTGAAGATGGCATTCCGCATCGACAATGAAGACCGTCGTAAATTCGTCTTCTTTCTCAACCGTTGCTACTTAACGGTATAATTGTTTCATGATGATTTTTGTTGGTATATTATCTGTTTGATATACCTACCTCTTAGATTATTGTTGTACTGCTTATTTACAGGACCGAATAATGTTTATGTATTTACATGTGGTATGATTATATAAATTTTTCACTGCAAGGATGTGCATGCATGATGGAAAGTTCAGAACATTATTCTGCATTCATAAAGAAGGCTTTGTTTCTAAACACCGAACGACAAACATGCAGCCAAGTGCACACTTGAGCATGCATTCATAAGTGAGCACTTCCGCGCGGTAATGTTCATACGCATTTTTTTTACATACTATGATTATTCATGTTCATATACCAATGCAAATTTGTACCATTTGACTAGATGAATGAAAACTGATGGGTGTATCCCAGAACTGTCAACATTTGGATTACACTTAAATTATGGGTGTATCTCATATCTGTCAAGATTTGAAGCCAAAACCTGGAATCGATCACAAATTAAAAGATGGAAGAAAGGACCTCAACTGTTCTGGCAGAGAAGCTACGCGATTGGGATTCAGGCATTATCCCTTTTCCTTCGATTACCATGGGCGTTGAAAGTAGAACAACAAAAGATGATGAGAATTAGCAGGTAATAGTCATCAACCATCAAATTTGCTGTGGCGGTATAAATAAAGAGGAACAAAGGTATCGCTTAGCTGTTAAGTTCCTAATTTCATGAAACATCCATAACCGTTTCCATATCCAACACATATAGCTACGCAAAATTTTGATAATGCTTTTTTATTTTTAATTAACCTAATCTTAATTGCAACTCGATCTATCAATGTTACATTGTAGTTTTCTCTTGACTTGAAGTTTACATGCAAAATTTACCTATATTATTACGAGTTATCGGATTAACTTTACATCCCTGGCTTTATTAACATAAAGACTGTATTTTTTACCACAGAGGTATGCATAAAAAGATTACAATAAAATGACTATGTTTTTGAAGAATTGTCTATAATTTATGCAGTAACTTATCACAATTGATCTTTTTCCTCTTTTCTATTACTGATTTTCCACTTAGTAGAGCACATCAGCAAAACTAAAAAAAAGTCTTTCCATTTGTCACTGCTAATTATTTTTCAGGAATTTACATATTAACTGGCCTTTATGGTTAACGTACAAGAACATGAAGTTTATTATCGTGGTCTAACGAAGCAGAAAAGAACATATCGTATTGTTACAGAATAGGCAGGACGAATCACAATGTTTGATGTTAAATAGGTATTACCATTATATTTTTCTCAATTGGATCATAGAATTCAGTATCAACATTTTATTTACAGATTACTGTGCTCTAACAATTGCTGAAATGGATTAAGCAACCTTTTCGTTTAAGTGTAATTTGGTTCTCATTTTTTAAAAGAAAAATAGATGTTATAAGTATGATTGCACCAATAATATTGGTTAATACACATAATATTATTATAACATCTAATATTGTGACGTACACTTAAATAAAGACTTAAACAATGGTTCAAACATTTGAAGTACTCAAAATGCCGATATAGAAATTGCTTTAGAACAGAGGTTTTGTTCTCTTCTACATAACATGTTGAACTAAAGTACACTTCTTTAACTTTTACAAAGGTTGTTCTCTAACTGCGAAAACTGAAGCTACTGCCTGACTTATCTGAATCATCTTCATGTGCGATACATTTTCACTCAATTATCAGATTCCATTTGTGTATTGCTTCTTACTGAAAACCAAAATTTTAACTGCTTGCTTTATTTGTATTCCACAGAATAAAGTGTTCAAGTATTGAGGTAGAGAGATGGTCCACAAATAACACCCATGCATTCTCTGGACATAACCGAACTGTTGAATAAAGTGCAGACAGAAGCACATAAATAGGTGACGTTCATTCCAATCTTCTCTCCACCGTTTATCAATTCAAAATATCAATCCTTAATCATCTCCTTTTTTCCCTCCTTTCTATTACCCATTTCTCATACACCTGTTCAGTAAGCATGCAACTAAACTTTTCTACTGGTATAAATATCTCCCCAACTGCACTACTTTAATCCTACCTTCACCACTCTTCTTCACTTTCTACCCATACGACTGTGACCTTTCATACCCATAAAATGACCAAGGTACTCCATCCCTTTCACTTCCATTTTTACTGTTTTCTTTTTTTCTTTTTCTTTTTTACATATCTCTTTTTTTCTTCATCACTTTACAATTTGCCTGCTACTATCATTATACACAGACTAAAAGATCAGCTAAAGGTAAGGAGTTGGCAATCCCTGCGGCTGAAAAGCTGACATGTAAAACCTCCCGTAATTCTAAAAGTCATACACCTACGACATCTACAGCGCCTGTTGAAGTCCCTGAAGACCTGGAGCGCAACATCAATCAATTTCATACACCTAATCAGAACCAAGTACACAACGATGATGCCACTTCACATAGTTCTCCTCACATTCACAAAGTTGACATTGAAGATGATGAGGACTGGAATGATCCACAATTGGACAGCTTTGTTTACAACTTCATCTAATTTTAGTTAGGCTACCATACTAATAGTTTACAGACCCAACTTACGACTCCATTTGTTCAAACTCTACCGATCGCAGAAATTGATAGGGTTTTTGCTGAGCTTGAAAGTCGTTCATGTTCGCACACACGTTAACGCTTCTGCTGCTCCTGCTTTTGCTGCCATGTTTTACTGTCATCCAATTAGTTTTTTTTCTCCCAACTGCTCTGCTTTTTAAACTTTCTGCTACCAAATAAACATTGTTGTCTGATGCAAATTATGCAATAATCTCTGATTGCATGTATTTTGTTTGCTCCATTAGTGCTTTCCAGTTTCTTTATTTTCAACGTACTGCTACTTTCAACAGAGATACAATATGTTTGTTCCTTTACGCCTACTCTCCAATTCTGTAATTACACATGTTTACTGCTTTCGTTTATTTACTGTATTTTTTTTCCTGCATTCACTGTTTTCTGCTTTGCTTACAACATCCACAAATCTACGTTTTCTTCAAAGAAACTGCTCTGACTGCTCATTTTTAACTTCATTTCCATCTTTGGTCAAATGCATATATGCACACGCCCATCGGGCGTGCATATGTACTGGTATATATATATATATATATATATATATAAGTATATTTCACTTCACTTCAATATCATTTCAATTTATTTCAATGCATGTATAATTTTTACAACGTATATATAACTTATACATCGAACGTACAACTTATACAACGCTTATACATGAGGTGTACAACGCTTATATAACTCATACATTGACTATATAATTTATACATCGTCGTTTTCCATATCGTTTATAATTTAGAAATCTCACATTGGTTTCCACTCCACCAAAAATAGCAGAAGGCTCAGAAAAATATGCAATCTCTTCTAGAATGTAGAAGACGTCCACACGAATCCACTGTCTCTTGTTTCACTGGATTTCGTCTATGTAACACCCCGTATTTTTAATATAATTAAAAATAAAATAAAATATATAAAAATATGCTTATGATGGGTAAATAATGGTGATGCATAAGAAGAATTAATTAATACATGGAAGAGAAGAAAAATTAGTTCGATAACGACGTATGTAACGGAAAAGATAGTAAAATAAGGATAACTAATCCAAGGATGAGTAATTAGGTAAAATGGACATCACCATTGTGTTTGTCTCAGAAAAATACGCGAAATAGAGTCCGAGTTTTTGAAAATCGGATACCGTATGAAGAAGATATGGACGAACGAAGTTAGGCAGAAAAACCGAAAACAGTCCAGAATACACTGGCGCACTTGTGAAGTGCGCCAGTACAAAAATACACTGGCGCACCTGCCAAGTGCGCCCGTACAAATCCAGCACCGAATTCTGGAGTGTTCTGAGGTGATGTGTCTTCTTTTGAGTAGCTAGATGATGTGTATTCGAGCTGTGCGATTCTGATGACTTCTGGACTGATCTTAAGGCTCTAAATCACCCTATTCACCTATAAAATAACACCTAGACCTAGCCTAACTCACAACAAATCATTCTTACACCGTTATGCTGCTGGACTTCCTCTTGATCATGGCCGCCGTCTCTAATCTTCTTCCTAAGCTTTCAAACTCAAATCAATTCAAAGGTTAAAGCTTCAACAAAGGATCAAATAATAAATCAGCGACGCCGCAACATTTCTACAACAAATCCAATTCTTAATTCATTAGCCATGCTAGGTAAGTTCTAGTTATTTTCAGGTTTAAATATTTAATTATAATGTGGCCATGAAATAAAGTGGATTTGGATTTAAGTATGTGTATCGATTCAGATCTATTTCTGTTTCTTCTTGAATCTTGATCTTTGGACTTTTCTATCTTTACTCTCATGCTAGGTTCATGATCTATTCAGCCTGCTGTAAATCAATTTTCTTGATTCATGTTGATATTATTATCCAGTTGTAATCTTAATATGCCTGTGATGATGTTTTTCTCTCCGATCTTGTTTTGATGCAAAATTCTACCTTTCCCCTATTTATTTTCTTTTGATGAACCTAGGTCAATTTCGGACCTAGGCCTAAACTGCGATTTGCGTGCGATTGAATACGGGGGAAATATTGGGATATTGTCTTGTTGGATATATGTGTTTGATAGAATCAAAGGCATAATATGAAAACTGGATATTTGGGTATTATCGTTATAATTAAAGTTCGCTAGCTTGGGTAAATTGGGGTAAACATGGAATACATGTAGTTTGGTATGAAACTTGACCTATGGAAAATATGGAAAGAATATTGATATGTATAACTTGGCTAAAATTTGACCTATGAAAATTGGGCATAGCTTTGTAAACATGTAAACTCTGAATCTTGACATATGTAAAAAGGCATGAAACTTGGTATATATGTAATTTGTCTAGGATTAGGCATATATAAATTGGCATATGAAATTTGGCATGGATCTTGATATACGTGTAATTTGGCTAGAACTTGATATGTGTAAATTGGCATAAACTTGGCATACATGTAAACAGGCAAGAATTAGACATATATAATCCAACTAGAATTGGGTACATACATTAATGAGCATGTAATTTGGAATGTGGGCGTATGATAATTAACATGTAATTGTCGTGTTTAGCATAATCTTGGTTACTGACATTTAATTTGGTACGATTTACATACCAAAAATTATAAACATGATTTAAAGGGAAGGTGGGCCATAATAGTAAATGTTGATTAATGTAAATTATGGACATAAAGATAATTGGTAATTTTTAGGAAACTTGCCATAAATTAGTCATTAATCACATAAGTGATTTATGGCATAAAATGGTATTAATTATATACCTAAATTAATGAGATTGATTGGAAACAAATTGGGCAGTAATTTGAATTTGAATAATTTACATAATTAATGTAAATTAGAAAATACGAATATGCTTAGCACGTGGTTGGATTGAGTTGTGATGTAAACCTGCCCGGACCCGCCCGGCTGTCCAGTAATCACAACAATACCTATCCAATGTGGGAGGCTAAGCATTGGGCCCAATAAAGACCCGAGGTTAGACTGAGTTGTGGCGTAAGACTGCCCGGACCCGACCGGCACACCGGCAGCCACAACAATATCTGTCTAATGTGAGAGGTTGGTGCCCTAATAAGACAACTAGAGCTGAGCTAGGGTTGGTAGGGTTAAGTTAACTAGAACACTTAACCAATTTCAACATGTTAACTAAATTGGTAGGTAGGGTTAGGTTAATCTGGACACTTAACCAAATTAATATGTTGACTATGGGAGTGGGTAAGGTTAAGCAAATGTTTAACCATTATAACATGATTAAACTGGACTAGAGAGTGAGGTTAAGTTAATGAGAACACTTAACCGATACAATGGGTTAATTAGACAAGTGGTTGCGGTTAAGTAGTAACACTAAACCAACATAACAGGACAAAAGGGTGGGTTAAGTTAACTTGAATAAGTTGATAACACTTAACCATTATAATATGACCAGTGGGTGGGGTTAAGTTAACAAGAAAATTCTTAACCAATGTAACCAGATAGACAAACGGGGTTAAGTTAATAAACCACACTTAACCAATCAAACATAATAAGCGAGAAAGGTTAAGTTAACTAAGGTAAACACTTAACCATGGTAACATAACGAGTAGAAGGGTTAAGTACATATCGGGTTGGTAGGTAATATTAGTAAATATAGGCCCACATACACTTAACCATTAAATATACATGCTTGAATCAGTAGCGGGGTTAAGTACACATCAGGGTTGGTAGGTAATATCAGAGAATATAGGCCCACAGACTTAACCATTAGAAAAACCTAGTAACGGGGACCCATTTCAGCAGTAACCCACATTAGGTATCAACGGAACCCTGAGCTAGGCAGGGTGGGGCACGATTACTGGGATGATTATAAGAGGTCAAATTAGCGGCGGTTGGTGCAGCAGTGCAGGTTCTAACGGAGTGCGGGCGTTCACACACTTCGGCGCAGAAAATTTAGCCACTGGGCATCAGTAGGTATAAAGCTGTGCATCTTGATTGTGTCAGGGTTGCCACCATGGGACTTGATACACCCCATGGTGGGACCAGCACAGGTATCTACAAGTAGGGGGCCGCGTGACACAAACGAGAACTAGGTCAAGTAGGGAGCCGATCGATAAGGTAGTAAGGGTGCATCGAATATATATATGGCCATTGGGGTGATCGAGGTGGAATCCTCATAATCGATGTACACCTGAAGGCTACCTTAAATTGCGGGGATTGGGATCACGTTGTAATTATTATATAACACGGGCTATTAGTTGGGATACTAGTAGGGGTACGGATCCTTGTTACACAGGACACTAGTTGGGACACTAGTAGGAATACGGATCATTAAAAGTAAGACACTTATGAGAATGCTAGTTAGGTGGTGCAGAGAAAATAGATATCGTTTTAATGGTAAAGCTTAGAAACCTTGCGATGTTATTCTTGATAGAAACCATGCGGTGGGATACTTGATAGGAATTATGGGATGTTATACTTGTTTCATCGTGCCCGAAGTTTATCTTGTTACCTTAGTTTATCTTGTTATCATAGTTTATCTTGATATCTTAGTTTATCTTGCCTACCTTGTTATCATGCTTATGTTTACTTTCAGTTTATTCATGCCATGTTATCTTTACCTATTTTTATGCTGAAAGTCACTAGGACTTACTCAGTCTTTATGACTGACCCGTTTTGTTTCGCCTCTTTTTCTTCCGTTTCTCCCCCAGGTTCACAGGGTGGGAATACAGCTTAGTTCGGATCTTACCAAGCTCCAAGGCTCTTTCATGTATGGCTTGGATTTCTCTTGGCGATGGCATGCTTTGCTTTATTGGGGAATACTGCAGTTTGTTTTTAACTATGAAATTGGGTATTGGAAGTTGATGGGCTTTTCTTGTAAACATTTATATTTAATAAATGATTTGAAGTACTTCCACTTTATTTTCCGCTGTTTTATATATGTCTGTCTTGTAATATTTCTGTTCCAGTACCCATAATACTCCATTGAGGTTAAGGCATTCCCTTTGTGAGTGACCTTAACAGATGTGGGGTGTTACATTTGGTATCAGAGCAGAAGGTTACCAGACTGGGCAAAAGCTTTTAAAAACCTTCTGAAATTATTTTCAAAACATTTACAAAGAAGCAAATTTTCAAGAAAATTTTGTTTTGATTAAAAGCCATATTCCCCAAAGCCATATGCACTATCTTTTGATTCTCTCTTGAAATCTCTTCTCTCTCTTTTCACCATAGTTTCGTAGGCATCTGACACAGTTCGGAGGGCAAAGGAGTGCCCAACCTCCATCTGTAGCCGCAGTAGTTCCATCTGCGTCTAATCTTATTTCAAGTTGGGTAGAGTTGCCGTGCGTTGGAGGTAGCTTCGAGAGACTTGTCAACAAACTATACAAGGACAGTAAGAACAAGGAACTAGTTGTTATAGCTTAATCCACGAAGGAGGAAAAAGGTGAAAGGAAAGAGGCCTAAGTGAAAGAATAGAAAAACCCATGACAAGAGAGAGTATCTTTAGTGAGAAGGGACATGTAGTTAAGTATTATAGGACAAGGGCAAGGGACAAGATCGTCGAGAGGAAAATTGTATGCTCTCACTACTAGCGTACCTAAGAGAGGTGGTAACGTTTCTATTAAAGGTTTAGCTTTTCTTTTCTGTCATCCCACTAGAACTTTGTTTTTTTACATCGCATCCTTTTAGTTCTGCTTCGAAAGTTAAGTCTCTGCACCTTAGTACTAGCATGGTAGAGGATCCCATTTTTTCTCAAATCCTGTTGGGGAATCGGCTCATTTATTTATGACTTGTTAGGATTTGAGAAGGTCTATGCTAAGTGTTGAGTTTAGAAGGAATGCTCATGTTTTTGGTAAGCTATGGGTTGATTCTAGGGATGAAGTGGTTATCCAGTAAGGGTGACCTTCTCGGTTTTGAAAAGAGGGTAGTTAGACTCTTGACTTGCCTCGGTAATACCCTCGAAGTCGCATGTAACCTTTAGGGTTCTATCATGATTTGTTACCTAGAATCTCTTGACACATTTATTGGTAATTCGTAATCCGCTCAAGTAATGTTCGCCACTAAGGCGGATGGGTCATTTCGCTTATGCATGAGTTGTAGAGAATCACCTTAGTAAGTACATTTGGCAACATGGTTGGCATTTATTTCCAAGAGATAGTTCTTCTACGTCGAATACCTGATAGTAAGTGGACGAGATCCAAGATTCACTAGTGAATTTTGGAGAGCTTGCATGAAACTATGAGTATGCAGTTATGTTTGAGCCGAGTATACTAGGAGGAGAATAAGTGAAAGTGGAACGAGAGGCAAAAGTGAAATGGATTCCAACCCATATTTTGGAAACAAGAATTAAGAAGCTATGAAATTATGTAGTTAAAGACGGTCAAAGCACAATGGAGTTAAGCTCAAGGAAATGCGACTTAGAAGAATGAAGACTACATTCGCGCATCATATCTCTTTTTAAGAGTATATCCATGATCTCTCTTTTCCTATAGAGCTTACTCACATGCTATCTTTTGTGTATATCCTCTCGGTCCTATCCTCAATCTAATTTCTGTTGCAAACCCCATAGGGAGTATGACTCATCTATTAGTAACACATGTTGGGGCTTGAGGGTGTTCGTTGGGTTGACTAAACTTTTTTTTGGGTGTTATAGGATACGGGTTGGTCTTAGAAAGGGATTTCCTTGTGATCTAATAGGAGTCCATCATGCTTAGTTTCCTAGAATCATATATATTGGTTGGGCTGAGTAATTATTTGGGCGTCAGTCTGATGTTGATTTCGGTCTTCGGGGCTGATGCTTAGAGAGTTCTTCTCCTAATCAATATATATGTGGCATAGATTTCCAGTTTTGACATTGCCTAATGGGCACAAAGTTTTTACTTGCTTCTATCATTCGACTATACCTTTAGATAGGAACAATTGGGTGTAAACATGTGTTTGAGACATGTTATGATTGATGGTTGCAAGTGGCTGCAAGTGGTTGCTAGTGGTTGCTCGTGGATGCATTTACACACATTAGGCACTAGATCGGCTCAATCACCTTTCATATTGCATATGCACGAGTGTTTACACTTGTTTGTGGATGAAATTGAATGTGTTATCATGTGGATGTTGCATATGGATGGATGTTTGTGCACACATATAGTCTTTATGTGACTAGGACTATTTGCATACATGTTGGACTCATGGCACTAAACATATTTTGCATCTAGAAGATCAATCAGGCCTGATCATTTGCATTAGAAAAGGAACATATACACACACTTCTTGCATATGTTCATACAGCATTAGAAATATCTTAAGGACACTGAATGCCTGTGATTGATGATTGAGTAGATGGATGATGGACGGTAGGACACATTCTTCTTAACTTGAAGATTTCGGGGACGAAATCCTTTAAGGAGGGGAGAATGTAACACCCCGTATTTTTAATATAATTAAAAATAAAATAAAATATATAAAAATATGCTTATGATGGGTAAATAATGGTGATGCATAAGAAGAATTAATTAATACATGGAAGAGAAGAAAAATTAGTTCGATAACGACGTATGTAACAGAAAAGATAGTAAAATAAGGATAACTAATTCAAGAATGAGTAATTAGGTAAAATGGACATCACCATTGTGTTTGTCTCGTAAAAATACGCGAAATAGAGTCCGAGTTTTCGAAAATCGGATACCGTATGAAGAAGATATGGACGAACGAAGTTAGGCAGAAAAACCGAAAACAGTCCAGAATACACTGGCGCACTTGTGAAGTGCGCCAGTACAAAAATACACTGGCGCACCTGCCAAGTGCGCCCGTACAAATCCAGCACCGAATTCTGGAGTGTTCTGAGGTGACGTGTCTTCTTTTGAGTGGCTAGATGATGTGTATTCGAGCTGTGCGATTCTGATGACTTCTGGACTGATCTGAAGGCTCTAAATCACCCTATTCACCTATAAAATAACACCTAGACCTAGCCTAACTCACAACAAATCATTCTTACACCGTTATGCTGCTGGACTTCCTCTTGATCATGGCCGCCGTCTCTAATCTTCTTCCTAAGCTTTCAAACTCAAATCAATTCAAAGGTTAAAGCTTCAACAAAGGATCAAATAATAAATCAGCGACGCCACAACATTTCTACAACAAATCCAATTATTAATTCATTAGCCATGCTAGGTAAGTTCTAGTTATTTTCAGGTTTAAATATTTAATTATAATGTGGCCATGAAATAAAGTGGATTTGGATTTAAGTATGTGTATCGATTCAGATCTATTTCTGTTTCTTCTTGAATCTTGATCTTTGGACTTTTCTATCTTTACTCTCATGCTAAGTTCATGATCTATTCAGCCTGTTGTAAATCAATTTTCTTGATTCATGTTGATATTATTATCCAGTTGTAATCTTAATATGCCTGTGATGATGTTTTTCTCTCCGATCTTGTTTTGATGCAAAATTCTACCTTTCCCCTATTTATTTTATTTTGATGAACCTAGGTCAATTTCGGACCTAGGCCTAAACTGCGATTTGCGTGCGATTGAATACGTGGGAAATATTGGGATATTGTCTTGTTGGATATATGTGTTTGATAGAATCAAAGGCATAATATGAAAACTGGATCTTTGGGTATTATCGTTATAATTAAAGTTCGCTAGCTTGGGTAAATTGGGGTAAACATGGAATACATGTAGTTTGGTATGAAACTTGACCTATGGAAAATATGGCAAGAATATTGATATGTATAACTTGGCTAAAATTTGACCTATGAAAATTGGGCATAGCTTTGTAAACATGTAAACTCTGAATCTTGACATATGTAAAAAGGCATGAAACTTGGTATATATGTAATTTGTCTAGGATTAGGCATATATAAATTGGCATATGAAATTTGGCATGGATCTTGATATACGTGTAATTTGGCTAGAACTTGATATGTGTAAATTGGCATAAACTTGGCATACATGTAAACAGGCAAGAATTAGACATATATAATCCAACTAGAATTGGGTACATACATTAATGAGCATGTAATTTGGAATGTGGGCGTATGATAATTAACATGTAATTGTCGTGTTTAGCATAATCTTGGTTACTGACATTTAATTTGGTACGATTTACATACCAAAAATTATAAACATGATTTAAAGGGAAGGTGGGCCATAATAGTAAATGTTGATTAATGTAAATTATGGACATAAAGATAATTGGCAATTTTTAGGAAACTTGCCATAAATTAGTCATTAATCACATAAGTGATTTATGGCATAAAATGGTATTAATTATATACCTAAATTAATGAGATTGATTGGAAACAAATTGGGCAGTAATTTGAATTTGAATAATTTACATAATTAATGTAAATTAGAAAATACGAATATGCTTAGCACGAGGTTGGATTGAATTGTGATGTAAACCTGCCCGGACCCGCCCGGCTGTCCAGTAATCACAACAATACCTATCCAATGTGGGAGGCTAAGCATTGGGCCCAATAAAGACCCGAGGTTAGACTGAGTTGTGGCGTAAGACTGCCCGGACCCGACCGGCACACCGGCAGCCACAACAATATCTATCTAATGTGAGAGGTTGGTGCCCTAATAAGACAACTAGAGCTGAGCTAGGGTTGGTAGGGTTAAGTTAACTAGAACACTTAACCAATTTCAACATGTTAACTAAATTGGTAGGTAGGGTTAGGTTAATCTGGACACTTAACCAAATTAATATGTTGACTATGGGAGTGGGTAAGGTTAATCAAATGTTTAACCATTATAACATGAATAACTGGACTAGAGAGTGAGGTTAAGTTAATGAGAACACTTAACCAATACAATGGGTTAATTAGACAAGTGGTTGCGGTTAAGTAGTAACACTAAACCAACATAACAGGACAAAAGGGTGGGTTAAGTTAACTTGAATAAGTTGATAACACTTAACCATTATAATATGACCAGTGGGTGGGGTTAAGTTAACAAGAAAATTCTTAACCAATGTAACCAGATAGACAAACGGGGTTAAGTTAATAAACCACACTTAACCAATCAAACATAATAAGCGAGAAAGGTTAAGTTAACTAAGGTAAACACTTAACCATGGTAACATAACGAGTAGAAGGGTTAAGTACATATCGGGTTGGTGGGTAATATTAGTAAATATAGGCCCACATACACTTAACCATTAAATATACATGCTTGAATCAGTAGCGGGGTTAAGTACACATCAGGGTTGGTGGGTAATATCAGAGAATATAGGCCCACAGACTTAACCATTAGAAAAACCTAGTAACGGGGACCCATTTCAACAGTAACCCACATTAGGTATCAACGGAACCCTGAGCTAGGCAGGGTGGGGCACGATTACTGGGCTGATTATAAGAGGTCAAATTAGCGGCGGTTGGTGCAGCAGTGCAGGTTCTAACGGAGTGCGGGCGTGCACACACTTCGGCGCAGAAAATTTAGCCACTGGGCATCAGTAGGTATAAAGCTGTGCATCTTGATTGTGTCAGGGTTGCCACCATGGGACTTGATACACCCCATGGTGGGACCAGCACAGGTATCTACAAGTAGGGGGCCGCGTGACACAAACGAGAACTAGGTCAAGTAGGGAGCCGATCGATAAGGTAGTAAGGGTGCATCGAATATATATATGGCCATTGGGGTGATCGAGGTGGAATCCTCATATTCGATGTACACCTGAAGGCTACCTTAAATTGCGGGGATTGGGATCTCGTTGTAATTATTATATAACACGGGCTATTAGTTGGGACACTAGTAGGGGTACGGATCCTTGTTACACAGGACACTAGTTGGGACACTAGTAGGAATACGGATCATTCAATGTAAGACACTTATGAGGATGCTAGTTAGGTGGTGCAGAGAAAATAGATATCGTTTTAATGGTAAAGCTTAGAAACCTTGCGATGTTATTCTTGATAGAAACCATGCGGTGGGATACTTGGTAGGAATTATGGGATGTTATACTTGTTTCATCGTGCCCGAAGTTTATCTTGTTACCTTAGTTTATCTTGTTATCATAGTTTATCTTGATATCTTAGTTTATCTTGCCTACCTTGTTATCATGCTTATGTTTACTTTCAGTTTATTCATGCCATGTTATCTTTACCTATTTTTATGCTGAAAGTCACTAGGACTTACTCAGTCTTTATGACTGACCCGTTTTGTTTCGCTTCTTTTTCTTCCGTTTCCCCCCAGGTTCACAGGGTGGGAATACAGCTTAGTTCGGATCTTACCAAGCTCCAAGGCTCTTTCATGTATGGCTTGGATTTCTCTTGGCGATGGCTTGCTTTGCTTTATTGGGGAATACTGCAGTTTGTTTTTAACTATGAAATTGGGTATTGGAAGTTGATGGGCTTTTCTTGTAAACATTTATATTTAATAAATGGTTTGAAGTACTTCCACTTTATTTTCCGCTGTTTTATATATGTCTGTCTTGTAATATTTCTGTTCCAGTACCCATAATACTCCATTGAAGTTAAGGCATTCCCTTTGTGAGTGACCTTAACAGATGTGGGGTGTTATAGTCTACGTAGCAAAAAGATATGATTTTTTGAAGTTTGCAACGCTTTAAAGTGTTATTTTCAGTTAAAAATAGCCAAGGCCGTACCTTTTCAGAACTGGTTCCAAACTAGGTTTGAATTTTTCGCGAAATCCGTGAAGTTATACAACGATCGGAGTACACAGCGTCGTCGAGGGGTGGGTGGCGCCTCTGCGCGCGGTGGTGGGGTCCCCTACGATGGCGGGGATAAGCGGCGGCGGCGCCTTAAAACCTCCGACTTCCTTGAGGTGATTCTCGATACACGCGCAATAATACGAGGTGCTCCAGGTATGGATTCGAAGCCCTCGAAAATCTCTACAGAATCCTCAACTAGGTCGAGGTGTTTAGTGGAGCGGATTGGAAGAAATCGGCCTGGGAGGTATTGAACAACTTCCGCCGTTGCCTGGGAGGTTCAGTCGGGGAGAGAGAATATGGCCCCTGAATTTGATTGGCCCATATATTTTAATAATTATTTAATTTTATTAAATCTCAGTATACCCCCTTCTCCATACAAACACCAATTCAAACCCAATGACTATCATCCCTAGCTAAATACCCCCATTCTGAACACAATGGGACATGTTTCGTAGGTCCATTCGACTGTTTGAGTCAGTTTCTCTTCAAAATAAAATATAAAACATTTAATATTTGTTTTGAACGTACATTTCAATTTGCCGGGGCCACATACTATTCTAAAAATTCCCAAAAAATAAATCTAGCTATGTCTTGACGATACGGTCCCAACCAAACTAGTTTCGTCGAATTATGAGACCGTTTGAAAAATGGCCCTTTTCTGGTCGATCCAATTTAATAGAAACCGACCAAACACATTTTCCTTTGCCAGGCTCACATACTAGCTCCAAAAATTATGAAATTTGAAACCTAGCAATAATTTGACATCCCGGATCCAACAAAAGTGGTTTCATTGAATTCTGAGGTCGTTTGCAAAATGGTCATTTTCACGGGCTATATAAACTCTATAGCTACCTTTCGGAAAATTCATTTGGCCATAACTTTTGCTTCCTGCTGTGAACTTCGATTTTTCAGATTCGTTAGAAATATATTCACTAACAGATTTAAATATTTTTGGTTTCACTAAAATCCGTTTTATTTTGTACCCGGTACAGTCAGTCAAAGTTTGAATTCAAATTTTGAAACTACCGCGCCATTTCAGGCCTTGTTTATAATTAGAAATAATTATATTCATTTTCAAACATCGATTCAAACTTACTTTTCGTCGTTATTATTTAAAATATTTATTTTAAATATTTTAAATTCACTAAAATAGCCAAATTAAAAATTAAAAATTGGCTAAGATTTTCCAGGTTGTTACGGTTTCATTTTGCATCAAATAAAAGGCGCTGGCCTGCGATCTGAATACTTCACATCATAGAGGATGGAGAGCGCCACCACCACCTTGAGTAGACCTGAGCTCGGTGGTCCCATTTGGTGGGAAATCGACAATGAGCGCACCACCTTTGAGCCACGAAATCAGGCTCCATGGTCCACTAAACACGATCATCTTCATACCATTTCGAAGAGCACAAAAATTTCAACTATATTCATGTATAAAATCAAACGAATTAGTGTAGAAATCGAATGGAATTTGAGGAAGAAGAACTGAACAATATCGTCTGTTCTTTTAATTGTTGGCAGCGATGAACTGTATAAGGCTAGGGTTAGAATGCTAGGGTTATATATAGTAATATATTAAATAATATTTAATTCTAATTATCGTTTAAAAGTGAAATTTTCGTCTGAACTCCAAACGAACCCTAACGACTGTCGCGTCTAGCCAAATACCCCAATTCCGAACACAATGGGATATGTTTCTTAAGCCAATTCTAATGTTTTGACTAGTTTTCATTAAAAATAAAATGTAAATCAATATATATTAAATTTAAACGTACATTTTAATTTGTCGGGGCAACATACTGATTCTAAAAATTCCAGAAAAATTCTTTCTAGCTTCGTATTGACGATACGGTCCTAACAGAATTAATTTCATCGAATTTGAAGATCATTTGAAAAATGGACATTTTCTGGTTGATCCAAATTGACTAAGACTGACAAAACACGTTTTCTTTTGCCACGCTCACATGTTGATTTCAAAAATTATGAAAATTGGAATCTAGCAATAATTTGATATCCCAAATCCCAACAAAAGTGGTTTCGTCACAAACGGAGGTCGTTTGCAAAATGGCTATTTTTAAGGGCCATATTTCCATAGTGACTATTCTGAATTTTCAATTAGGCATAACTTTTTATTCCCGCTATGAAATTTCAATTTTTCGGATTCGTTGGAAAGATATTTTCAAATTGATTCTAATATTTTTGGTTTTGTTAAAATATGATTTATTTTGAATCCTGTACATTCATTTGAAATTTGAAATCGAATTTTTGAACTACCGCGCCATTTTCAATTCCTTTTATAATTAAAATAAATATTTATTTTCTAACGTCGATTCAAATAAATATATACGTTCTAATTCTATTCAAAATAAATTTCTCATCGTATTATTTAAAATAATTCATTTTAAATATTCAAAATTAATTAAAATTGCCAAAATAAAATTTTTAAATTGGTTCGGATTTTCCGGGTTATTACAATTTCCCCCACTTAAAATCTTTTCGTCCTCGAAAAGGAACGGAGCCGAAAATTGTTTTACAAACCAACTCAACTTTCATTATTTTCATTATGGCTTAAGTTCTTCAACTTTTCAATTTCTAAGAACTTTTCAAATTTTTCAAAAATTTGCTAACACCCTAAATTTTCGAAAAATTCGCTATAACCTCCCTTGTACGTGAGCACCGGGAAAATCCCGAAATTGCCATACATGCCTCTCCAATCAAAAAGAAAAAGAAACAGCCAAGCGGCTAGACAATCGGCTCATAAAATCATTAAAAACCCCAAGAAATACAATAAACATGTACCTATTTGTTGGGCAAATAATTTTATTCCCCTGCTTAGCATTCCTGCTATGACCTGTTCAATGTATATACATGTATATGCATGCAATTTTTATAAATTTCCTATTCAGTTCAACATTTGATACAATTTGGCTTAATGGTTCCAAATTTTAATCAATCAAAACAATAATCAAACAACACAATCAACAATCAATTAGTTGATTGACGTTTCAAATTCATAATTTTTTATATATTCAATAATCATGTTTTTGTTGCCAATTCACAACAATATATTCTAACTATATTTTGGTTCTCACACCAGTTAATTGGAAATATATAGATATCTCACTTTCGGAGTTCGAAATAAATACTGATGATGATGCGTCAATCATCAAAACTATGCCCGGACGACTAGAGTGTGATTCTATATCCATCCAGTATATTAAAACTTCAAATACACGTGGGTCAGACTCATTTTAGGATACTACTGATCCCATCTCTAACGAGTCATTCTCATTGGATATTACTAATCTAATCTCTAATGAATTCTTTCATTTGGTTGTAACACTTCTTGTTCCCCGAGCTTTGTAAACCAAAGCTCTAATACCAAAATGAGACGACCCGAACTTCCCCGTGAAGGAAAGAACAAATTGCTTTGAGAACAAGACGAATCAGAACACAAACAAAAGAACATTTCATTGCTTATCACAACAATTTCATCAGAATACAAGAATATACAGAGCATGAATATTATTACACATTTATTAAATATCAGAGATTTACAAGTTACCATGCAGCGGAAAATAATACAAAACACAACTGAAAAGAGTATACGAATACAGAGCTTTCTGAATATCATTCTAGCTGTAAACCAGGATCCTTTGAATATAAATCTTCAAAACCAAAACTACAAGCTGCCCGTGTTGAAAATAGGGGAACCTAGAGTTTAGGTTAAAAAAATAAACTCCACACCAGTCATGTGACTGGTGTGAGAACTAAAACAGTTATTAAAAACTTTGCTTTAAAATGGAGTATATCAAGGGACCACA
Source organism: Allium sativum (assembly GCA_030737875.1). NCBI lineage: Eukaryota > Viridiplantae > Streptophyta > Magnoliopsida > Asparagales > Amaryllidaceae > Allium > Allium sativum. The sequence goes on from CM060909.1 coordinate 588,063,392, forward strand.
CCGTATAACACGGAATGGGTTTCCTCCCAAGAATACCAGTGCATATAACAAAATAGCGCAATGCTTTTTTGGAAAAATGAAGCAATTATAAGACCCAGGTCCCATCACACAATGCAACGCAAGCCGGAGGATAGGGTTATCCCTTATAATAGCCAAAACATGCTTGGAACGTTAAAACAAATCATTTGATACTATTATAAGTGCATAGTGTTTAAAACAACTTCAAATATAAATATATAAATCTTAGACGGCATGGGTACCATATATCATGTCGCCAATACTAGGCTCTACAATCGAAAATGTCACGTATTGGAAGTTGGATTTCCATCTGTGAACCGAGGCCAGGGATTGTCCTCACCGCTTCGAGACAATCTAGCCTACAATGTCTCAGGACCCAGACTCAGGTGGACCCTTGGATCATCAGGGCCGGTCCACTCGATGTGGATTAAAATGCCTGAACATTGTGTTTCCCCGCCCTACGGGGCGTAAATGAGCCAAATGACTCCATCGGCCCTGGATCGACCGATATAACCGAGGCGCCTCGCAATCCATCATCCACATAAGTAAAATGCCAGGGCTAGTAAAACATTGACACCACTCCTAGCTAGAAAGAAACGCATGTCCTCCCTGAGGTCCGCTCCCGTTTCTTGTTCACAACGGTGTGTGAGGCTCGCGAATTGACGCTACACAAAGCCACGCTATATTAAAGTTGTGCTTTGATCATCAACCACAAGACCCTGCTTTTCAACAGAAGCCTTGATCATTTGCATCTCAGCATGCCACACAGTCAATTCACGCTATGCAACCGATATCAATCACACGGAATGAAATCCGATGTCAGACACACATCCATTTACAAGTTCGTTTTGGGTCTGAACGAAACCCGCGGCACTTTTTTCCTCCCCCATATGTCCAATATAGGGGAGAGACCCTCACATATCCGTCGATCTCCAAGTACGTCTGGACGATCACCACTTATTACCTTGTCTTGGGAGTACAGCCCAATCAAGACATCAGTAATCATCCAAACGATGTGAAGACCTCCGGTCTTCAACCACCGTCTTCATCCTCAACATATCATCGAATCAGTTATTCAGAATGGGATAAACCCGGTCTTTCTGAATAAATTGCCTATATAATAAATAAGTGCTATAAAAACACAACATACGCCTCATTCCAGTCCAGAATATTCCTTTATTCAAATATTCTTATACTTTGGGAAAGGTTCCCATTAATTTTACCAAAGATAAATTCTTTAAGTTTATTCTTTAATCTTACTTTGGATATCATTTCAGTCTAATTAAAGACGCATTAAAACTCCACTTGGTTTTAATCTTCCTAAAAATCAATATTAACGATTGTTTAACTTGGGAAATCATATCCTGCCTTTAACTGGGTTAAAGAACCAATGTCGTTTAAAACAAGGTTCATGATAAACCCAAAATCACATTCATTTCCATCATCCTTTAACCGTAAATTAGCAAGCGAACAATTCCCTAAGTATTAACCCCGAAGGCCGAAACCAACATCAGATCAATACCTAGGAAACCATTCAACTTAACTAATCTCCAATTAGTTTCTGATTTTCTTAACTCCATTGGGTCTAAGAACAGTATTATTAAAGATACCATTCATGACAACCCAAAATCTTATTCCAGTCTTTAACTGGGTTAAAGAACCAATGTCATTTAAAACATGATTCACGATAAACCCAAAATCACATTCCATTCCATCAGCCTTTAAGCATAAATTAGAAAGCGAACAATTCCCTAAGTATTAACCCCGAAGGCCGAAACCAACATCAGATCAATACCCAGGAAACCATTCAACTTAACTAATCTCCCGTTAGTTTCTGATTTTCTTAACTCCATTGGGTCCAAGAATAGTATTATTAAAGATGCAACTCACGACAACCCAAAATCTTATTCCATTGTTAATCGGGTTAAAGAACAAGTGTTATTTAAAACACCGTTCACGATAAACCCAAAGACGAATTTCAATTCCATTCCAATTAAATATCAATTAATTGGTATACTTCATTGAGTCTAAATAAAAAGATTTAATCTTTTCTCAACTAGGTTTAAGAACAGTGTTAATGAAGACACCATTCACAACAAACCCAAATCCCATTTGATATTAAATACAAGGCTCTGAATAGAAAATATATCGGCTTATATTCAGTATCAAATACCACAACCAACAAATATCGCATTGAAAATAACGATATAAATATTACTTTCAAATTTCCATAACAATATCGATATAATTACGAAAGCCAACATCGAAATATTCCGAAGACAGTTTTGATTCAAATCCATTTCCAATTTATATATTGGAAATTCTGGTTATTTTTAAAACCATTTCAAATCTAATTTATTTATTTAAAAATATCGGAATGTAATTCTAGTTCAAAACTAGTTCATTTCGATCGAAATCTATATTTATCTTTTCAAATATGGAATTTTTCATCCCAATTCTTTCCAAATCATTTGTTATGATTTTACACAAATTATTGATATTTTTAATAATTTTATCAAGGCCCATACCGTTGATTTCCATGAACGACCATCGAAGTGCACTTACAACGACCTTTTCCAAATTTGATTTGGACATAATTCTAAATCCAACCGTTCGATTTCAAATATCTAAAATTCGTTAGAAAGCCCTTTTCGATACGAACCCAATTGTTTCGGTTTTAGGAGAATCCGATGGCCGGATCTCCCATAATATCCATTCGAAGTCAATGGTCGAAATTCGCGAACTGCCGCAACGTGTCACATTCTATTCAGGCCATGATGTTATATATATAATATATATATATAATATATATTTCTTCGATTTCCTTTTAAAACGTATTTTAAAAATCGTTTTAAATTCATTTTCAAAACGATTTCAACTTCGTATTCAATTTCCAATCAAAATTGAATATTCCATATCACCGATATATAAATGATAGTATTTCCGAAACATTAGATTTTGAAATCAATTCCTTTTTTGATATTCATTATAAAAATGAATAAAATCGATATAAATGTCGTTCATGTCAAAATGGCGTATATTAAATCAACACGGCTATATATATTTAAATATTTTCGTGTCCATCCCAAATTGGACATAAGAATCAAATTTTGATCTTTTACTGAATATTATTTTAAAATATTCGTTATTTTAAAATATTCATTCTTTCTGAACTGGAATCAGACACAGTTAATTACCGTATAATATGATTATATGGGTTTCATACCACATGTATACAACAACAATCAAACACAATCAACCATCATCCAAAGTGCATTCTACACTGCACAAGCATCAAATATAAATATTTAATGCTTACAATAGTCTGTCAATCAATCGATCGACATACAGCTAATTATTGGGACTAGTGTATGTCATGTATCATCCTAATACCCGTGTGGGGTTTCAAACTATCAAACACAGGTTTTATTTGTGTGGTTGGGCGATGTGTAAAATTTATCGTCCCAATCCATATCAGTCAAATGTGTGTACAAAAACCAATCGTCTGATTTGTTTATAAATATTTATTTTATTCATATACACGTTAAAAATTATATTTTTAACTATAAAATATTGTATTCCATTCCACATCACACAATCAACTTTCACAACATGATCAAACAAACAAACAAGTTGTCCATGGTCTATGGATGACGGGTGTCGGATGCTGCTAAGCACCATCTGCATCCTAGTATATATTTTAACTAGAAATAAATTAAATGTGATAAATTCTCACCTTTGGGATCCACTCCTCCGGTTCTATTTCTGAATTTCTGAATCGTTTCAATTTGTCCGAAATTCCAATCTGTTCTGTTTTTGTCCCGGTCATTTTTAAAATGTTGTGCTCGCTGTTGCGAATCCAACGCAACTGACCGTTCGTCATTCCGAACTGGTATGAAAGAGTTACAATAATTTAACCATTAATTACAATTTTGAATAATTTAAAATAATTAATTACTTAATTACACACTAATCACTTTCCTCCCCCACGTTAATTCATCTTCCCCCTTCGCTCACCCAAAACCATCCGTTCAAAACAAGGGTTTCATTTTGCATCAAATACAAGGCGCTAGCCTGCGATCTGAATACTTCACGTCGAAGAGGATGGAGGGCGCCACCACCACCTTGAGTAGATCTGAGCTAGGTGGTCCCATTTGGTGGGAAATCGACGGCGAGCGCACCGCCTTTGAGCCACGAAATCAGGCTCCATGGTCCACTAAACATGATCATCTTCATACCATTTCGAAGAGCACAAAAATCTCAACTATATTCGTGTATAAAATCAAACGAATTACTATAGAAATCAAATGGGATTTGCGGAAGAAGAACTAAGCAATATCGTCCGTTCTTTTAATTGTTGGTGGCGACGAAGTGTATAAGGCTAGGGTTAGAACGCTAGGGTTATATATAGTAATATATTAAATAATATTAATTCTAATTATCGTTTAAAAGTGAAATTTTCATCTGAACTCCAAACGAACCCCACCGACTGTCACCCCTAGCCAAATACCCCCATTACGAACACAATGGGATATGTTTCGTAAGCCAATTCTAATGTTTTGACAAGTTTTCATTAAAAATAAAATATAAATCAATATATATTAAATTTAAACGTACATTTTAATTTGTCGGGGCAACATACTGATTCTAACAATTCCAGAAAAATTCTTTCTAGCTTCGTATTGACGATACGGTCCTAGTAAAACTAATTTCGTTGAATTTGAAGACAGTTTGAAAAATGGTCATTTTCTGGTCGATCCAAATTGACTGAAACTGACAAAACACTTTTTCTTTTGCCATGCTCACATATTGATTTCAAAAATTATGAAAATTGGAATCTAGCAATAATTTGAAAACCCGAATCCAACAAAAGTGGTTTCGTCGAAAATGGAGGTCGTTTGCAAAATGGCTATTTTTAAGGGCCATATTTCCATAGCGACTATTCTGAATTTTCAACTGAGCATAACTTTTTATTCCCGCTATGAAATTTCAATTTTTCGGATTCGTTGGAAAGATATTTTCAAATAGATTCTAATATTTTTGGTTTCGCTAAAATCCGGTTTATTTTGAATCTTGTACATTCATTTGAAATTTGAAATCGAATTTTCAAACTACCGTGCCATTTTAAATTCCTTTTGTAATTAAAATAAATATTTATATTCTAACTTCGATTCAAATAAATATATACATTCTAATTCTATTCAAAATAAATTTCTCGTCATTATTATTTAAAATAATTCATTTTAAATATTCAAAATTCATTAAAATTGCCAAAATAAAATTTTTAAATTGGTTTTGATTTTCCAAGTTATTACATTTTACGAAATGATAAACTGTTTATTGTTGTATAAAAAACTTTCATCTGTTTATGGTTGTTTAATTAAATAATATTGAACATTTAATTAATATAAATAATAAAATAATATATTTAATTCTGAAATAATTGAAATTAAGTTGAATTCACAATATTGTTTGAATTGGATTATTTATAAGATATAATCCAGTTTAGAGTTGAATTATAATAACAAATATATATAATAAACGATGGTTGAATGTATTAATTATAATATAATTATAATCAAGCTCAAAATGGCACGACAGTTCGTAATTTGGTGATTCGAACTTTAAACGAATATACAGAATCCGTTTTAAGCTGGATTTCTGTGAAACAGGAAACGTTCGGAGCTGGTGAAGTATATTTTTCTAATGGAAGAGAAAAATTGGGATTTCGTCGTATAGATTTTGATTTATGATCAAATCGAATTTTCAAAAAGTCGTTATGGCATTCGTTATAATTTATAATGATTTATTTATATTATAAAAAGGATTTTTATTTATAGATTGAATATCAATTAACTTGAAAATAAAAATATCGAGTTGTAAATCAATACGATTCCAGCTGATTAAAATTAGTTCTACTATATTAACTCGGAAACTTTATAATATTTTCCCATCAAATGTGACAACATCAGAAGTATAAATAATGGAGTAAAATACCCAAAATCATGAACATAACCAAATGGTGTACTACTAAACAGACTAATGCTTAGGCAAGAGAAATCTAATGAATTTAGTAATTAAATTAGATTTCTAAAATATTTTGATAAAATATAAGAGTTTATTTTCAACAAGCCACGCAGCGAATGCAATTTATTTTTGTTTGAAATTAGCATTTTCCCGTGGTGTATTTTTGGATTAAAGAAAGAAATTTAGTGCAACAATAACCAAAGAGTCCAAGTAGGAAAGTTATTGTAGCAAATGTACTCAATTCACAAATTAAATAATAATGACAATATTGTAAAAACATAATAAGTTTTAATCAAGCACAATACATATTTTCTACTGAAAAATGTATACATGAGGCATTAAAAGAAAAAAATATACGCAGTTCGGCAAAACATTCGACAATACAATCCTACCCTTATCTAGTTGAAAGACATTTGGACTTAACGTGTCATCTGCGACAGCTATCAAACCAGCTGCCTATGACTAACGTCCTTTCTCCCCTAAGACTTCATTCCTAAGGAACGATAGCTACCTACAACACTACAGCGTGATAACTAAGCATTGCACGCTTATAAATACAAGGGTATAGATAGTGCGTGCTTCAGGAAGCAACAACGATGGCCGAATTTTTTTTATAGTTTCAGAAATTAAAATAAAACCAAAGTCCCCACTAAAAATTGTAAAATCTATATATTTGAAACCGACCAAAGCACGAGCTTCAAGCTCGTATAGGTTGTGAGTAGTTCGAACGGTTTTCCGTTTCTCTGAAATACTGACAGCAACTGCCGCAAAATACTATAGCACGCAGTGTTTATTCATGTTGGGAAACAATGGCTAAGTCGCGGACCAGGTCGCTTTCTTGAAGACGATTCGGCGATCTGGTCGATGGTGCAAAACCAGTTCGTACTTTCGCCGCCGCCTCTAGGATAAAACATCCTCTCTGAAATTAATAACTGATCTGCTTTGCACAAACAGATCAGTGCAGATTTGCACTTTCGAATTTAACTGCTCGAAAATTTTAATGGAGGTGGAAGAGAAAAACAGTCTTTTTTTCTGTACTCCTCTCGTCTAATCTGAAGATAATAATATATAAACAAGGATTAGGTTATTCGAAAATACTGGTCAGCGGAGGAAAATATGATCTGCGAAATACTTGGTCAAAAGTTTACTGTTTCAAATTAAATTCGGTTCAGAAATATTTTCTGTAATTAAAAAACGGTTCGAAAAAATCAAGTTTTTCTGGTCTAAAAATATAAGTGTCTACACCACATAGCCAAGGCCCAAAGCCCAAGCCCGAACCGAGCCGGGCCGGGTCGGTCGGTCGGTCGCGCGCGCGTGTGTGGTGGTCATGATGCATGGGCTCCCTCCTCACAACAAAGCATGTATTGGGAACCCCAAGGCCCCATCAATGCTTCTTATAAACAAGTATAAATACTTGCTTCTTTCATATAATCCCATGATGTGGGACTATTCACATTTAGGAGCCATCATACACTTATTTCTATATTTTAAACATTTCACATAAATTTCCAACAATCCCCCACATGAATTTTTTAAAATATTATCGAGCAGTTTCTAAAAACATAAGACTGTGCATAAACAAAGGTGTCATCCGACTTGAACCTTTGCGTAGTGAATAAGATTCAGTTTTTACTAGAGTGACACGTAGTCTTGAACTCTATTCCTGACATCAAACCACACACAATCTTTTCCATAGTGCAATCAAATAAGCCCGTGCGTTTATGGCCATGCACGTCTATCCCAGTTTAGTGAACGCTCTAGAAGTTCTGCCCAAAACTCCATAGGAAACGGCCACATTTCCACATTCACATAGGTGAGTCTATCAAGAGTACTCCTGAAGGTAGGTACTCCACTCCAAACAGCGTATAGATCTCAATAAGAGTTTCTATTAACTCATCCTCTAATCACTTCAGGAATACATGCTTCTTAATATACAAATTTAGCATGTTCATCTACTATCACTACACAACTTGTTTTTACCCATTGAACCTAGTTCTTGGGAACTCCAGTCATTTAGGTCGGGTTACCATTGTGCGGGATTCCACTATCTCAAGGCAGTAGTCCTATTCTTTTAGAATTATTAAGGACTTTCTTTCTGGTCAGTCCTTTCATCAAAGGATCTACCAAATTATCATCACCTCATATGTGATGTTCTCTAACAATACTGTGTATACGACTATCATTTCTTACCGTTGTAATATCGGTTCTGTTTTCCTTTCAATAGTCGTCGAATTTTTCATCACTTTGTATGTGATGTTCATTTACAGTATTGTGCTTATGACGTCATTTTCTACCATTGTTATAACGGTTCTATACTTTTTGTAATAGCCGCGGAACTATCACAATCGATTACACCACTGGTGTCTATTTTTCCATATAGGAATCTCAACTAGCAGATTTCTTTAGTTTTTCTGCTTCTTTACTAACTATGGCTAGTGCTATTATCTCAGTCACTATAGTATACTGAGTCAAGATATTCTGTTTCTTAGATTTCCAAGAAACAGTTCTTCCAGCGATGCTAAATATATAGCCACTGGTCGCAATACAGTCATCAAATAAAGTATTCCAGTCTGCATCAGAATATCCTTAAGTACAACTGGAAACTTTTCATAACGTAATCCAAGGTTCATAGTTTGTTTAATGTATCTCATGACCTTTTCAATAGCATGTCAGTGCTCTATACTAGATCTACTAATAAACCTGCACAATAATCCCACGACATAGGCAATGTCGGGTCTAGTACAATCAATGGCATATCAAAGATTGCCAATGATGCTCGCATAATCAGACTGTCTTACACCTTCATCAGTTAAATAACTTTACACTGTGATCATATGGTGTATTTGCATATTTACAGTCTAAATAATTATATTTCTTTAGTATCTTCTCAATGTAATAAGATTGATCCAAAGAAATTCTCTTTTCTGACCTAGTAATTTCAATACCAAGGATTACACTCGTCTCACCTGGATCTTTCATATCAAAATTGGCACTCAATAAGGATTTGACTTAATTTATGGCATGAATGTTTGACCCAAAGATGAATAGGTCATCTACATAATAGTGCAAATGTCATTCTCAGATTTGTAATAAATGCATTTGTCACTTTCATTAGCTTTAAAACCATGTGAAATGATTAAAGTTCTCAAATTTTTCATGCCATTGTTAAAGTTCTTGTTTTAAACCATATAATGATTTATCTAATTTGCATACTTTATGTCTTTAACCATGTACTACAAATCCTTCAGACTGGTCTATATAAATTTCTTCGTCTAATTCACCGTTTAAAAAAAACGTTTTAACATCCATTTGGTGTCTTAGTAAATTATAAATGCAAGGAAGTGAAATTAGTACCCGAACGGATGTTATTCTAGTCACATGTGAGAAATTGTCGAAGAAATGTATATTTTCTTTTTATTAAAAAACCTTTAGCTACTGATCGTGCTTTATATTTATTAACAGTGCCATCAGGTTTTAATTTTCCTTTAAATACTCATTTACAGCCTATAGATTTACAACCAGAGAGTAAATCTGTCAAATGCCAAGTCTTATTGGATTCTAGAGAATCCATCTCATCATTTATAGCCTCTCGCCAAAAAACGGCGTCTTAAATAAGATAAGGCCTCTTAGAGGTTTAAGTGATCCTCCTCTATAGTGAAAGCACAAAAATCTGAATCAAATCTTTTACGATTCTCGCTCTTTTACTTCTTCTAGGTTCAACTTCAGAACTTTTATTAAGTTCTGTTCTAATAGGCATACTTGATGTGCCCCCACTATTCCTTAATTTAAAAGGAAATTTCGTTTCATAAAAAAAATGGCATCATTTGATTCAGATTATATTATGTGTATTTAGATCATAAATCCTGTATGCTTTGCTATTAACAGCATAGCTAATAAATACACATTCGTATGATTTACTTGCCAATTTTATTTTCTTAGGGCCTGGAATGCGAACATATGCTAAGCAACCCCAAGTTCTAAAGTATGACATATTGGATTTTTTTTTTTTTTAAATTTCATAATGCGAAATTTTATTCTTAGATATGGGGATTCTATTCAGAACATAACGTACAGTCTATAAAATATCCCCCACTAATGTTATGCTGCCCCAAAATTTAATAAAATGACAATTATTAATTCGGTAAAGGTCCTATTTTTTTTCAGCTTTACCATTCATTTCAGGTGAATATGGTGTAGTTCTCTTATGTACAATATATCACATAAAAAATCCAGAATATAATTTGATTTGTATTCTGTTCCTCTATCACTATGTAGTCTCTTAATTTTCTTATTTGCTTGATTTCAATTTTGAATGTTTTCAAACATATCAAATGCATCACATCTTTAAGAATCAATGTCTTTCCAATCATATGTTTTATTTTCATATTACCAGTTTCTTCAGCTTAAGTGGTGCGAGGATCTCACAACACACTTTCTGATCGTCAGCAACCGTGTATATTGTGAATATATCACGATCATAGCAAACATGGAGCGAAACACCAATGTCTACCCACCAACCCTCTGATTCACCAACAAGGTGAATCTCAGTAATTATAACCATTAGAGGCTCCTCAGTCAGGTTTGCCTACGGTGCATGGCTTAGCCTGTTCAAATACATTCGTGTCATATGATCTGGTTTTCTACAGTTGTAACATAGAAACAACTGTCCAGAATCATTCTTTTGAGTTGGTTGTTGCTGTCATTTATGGTTTCCTTGCGGATTCCATTCTGTTATTTACTGGCCGGTTGTGGATGCTTACTATTTTGAATGTCAATATGTTTGAAAAAATTATATTTTTCTTATAGAAAAATATATCCAATCTCATAGACTAACATAGGTTATTCACATGTATGCAACAAAAAAAAAAGTTTTATATTCTATCTTTTCACTTGTATGCATATAAACTATGTCAATTTATTTGATGCAAAAAACCTATTCATCTAATTAATGTCTATTCTTAATGACATTATCAAATAACATACACATTCTATTAATGTCAAATTTTTAGTGACATTTCCCAATATTATATGTGTTCTATTAATGTCAATTTTAATGACATTTCCATATAATCATATGCATTTCACTAATGCCAAAATTTTAATGACATTTTCCGAATAAGTATGCAATTAATTATTGTCAATTTACAATAAAGACATTTTCAAAAGTTTGCATTCGAATTGTGTCTACACATCACAGACCTACTAAGTTCTTAAAACGCATAAAACTGGATTCACCAGTTTGACTTACATTAAGCTTAGATCGCTTGCTCTTCAAGGCTTTGAGGTATAACATTTTTAGGTCATTCAAAGTTCCAAATTTTACACATATAAGCTATCAGTGATTATTTCAAAAAATTCTACTGCTAACAAATTCAGTAAAAGCGACCCCTACCTCATCAATATATATAATATAGCCACTATTCGGCATATCTACTTGGAAGAAATAAGCAAGCATTCAAAAAATACGCATGTTACTATGAGGTCTGAGGTTCTATGCACAAAAATTGATATCATATTTCTGCGAGATTAGAATCAATAATCAAAAGAAAAATACTTATCTTCGCGTTTGTTATAGAGTCGTCCTTTGCCTCATTTTTTCAATCGACTCATTGCCTTTGGATCTACCAGCGTGCAATCAAGGCTGCGCAAGATCTGATTTGATCTGCCATTATTCCATCGATTTATGGCAAGTTTGGAATTGTCCTTTGGAATCAATTGATTGTGAAAGAAAGGGCGGTTCATCTAGGGTTGCATAAGTCATTGCTTCGAAACGTCTTCAAATTGTTGGGAAACAATAGCTGAGTCGCGGACCAGGTCGCTTTCTTGAAGACGATTCGGCGATCTGGTCGGTGGTGCAAAACCAGTTCGTACTTTCGCCGCCGCCTCTAGGATAAAACAGCCTCTCTGAAATTAATAACTGATCTGCTTTGCACAAACAGATCAGTGCAGATTTGCACTTTCGGATTTAACTGCTCGAAAATTTTAATGGCGGTGGAAGAGAAAAACAGTCTTTTTTTTTCTGTACTCCTCTCGTCTAATCTGAAGATAATAATATATAGACGAGGATTAGGTTATTCGAAAATACTGGTCAGTGGAGGAAAATAGGATCTGCGAAATACTTGGTCAAAAGTTTACTGTTTCAAATTAAATTCGGTTCAGAAATATTTTCCGTAATTAAATAACGGTTCGAAAAAATCAAGTTTTTCTGGTTTAAAAATATAAGTGTCTACACAACATAGCCAAGGCCCAAAGATCAAGCCCAAGCCCGAACCGAACCGAGCCGGGCCGGGCTGGGTCGGTCGGTCGGTCGCGCGTGTGTGGTGGTCATGATGCATGGGCTCCCTCCTCACAACAAAGCATGTATTGGGAGCCCCAAGGCCCCATCAAAGTTTCTTAGAAACAAGTATAAATACTTGCTTCTTTCATATAATCCCATGATGTGGGACTATTCACATTTAGGAGCCATCATACACTTATTTCTATATTTTAAACAATTCACATAAATTTCCAACAATTCACGAAGTCGTGATTTGAGTAGGGGGTCTGGTCTCGATGTGGTGGTGCTTGTGAAGAAGGGGCTTGGTGTATTGGTGAGCATGCTTCGAACTGCGGAGGAGCGTGGTGTTGTTGAAATAAACATACTGGAGCATGTTGTTTAACAAGAGGGAGTTGACGATCTCGAGAAGACATGAAGAGCGAGTCGATGGAAATGACGTAAAGGGCAGAATGATGAGCGGAGCTTCTAGGGCGTGGGATATGTCGGAAAGTGGTGGAGTTAGTTGATAGTTCCATGAAGTGTTGGGAGGGATGGAAGCTTGAATTTTGTCGAAATGGTGATGGGTGGTGCGTAATATGTTGCGAGAGTACAGTGTACTGTCTTATTTGCATGAATACATCAGTGGAGATGTCGAGTCTGAAATGCATTGTGGAGGGAGAGGCAACAGCGTGTGATGAAATGAAGAAGAACGCGGGTTCAAGGCGTTCGAATATTGGGTTTCTGGAGTTATTCATTTGAAATAAGAAAGTGCGAGTAGATCAGAAATGGTGGAATACATGGTGAATGGAGGCGGATGGAACTGTGAATGACGAAGGAAAAATAATTTGGATAAGGCAGAGAGTAAAATAAGTGGAGGCCCAATATATATGACTAAATAATATAGATGAAGTAAGGAACAAAATAAACATAGAGTAGGACGTTTCCAAACTAAGTGGGAAGCACTGGAGCATGCATTTCATATTTAAGAAGAAGACACCCTTCCTTTTATTTTAATCAGGCATGCATACATATGGTACTGGGCCGACGGAGATAAAATGTTAAAGCCCAATCACATAACATATTTAAGTTTTATTTAAATTAAATCACATATTAGATTGTAAATGTGATAACTTATAAATACATGATCGAAATTCAATGAAACAAGATCCATTGGAATCGTATGAGCGGACACTACACCATTGAACGGATTCGGAGTGAATTGGAGCTCGTTACAATTTATAGTGAAATAAATTGTCTGATCTGAATCAACGACAATTATCGTTATTTAACGATAACTGTCCAATGTGAGTAAATCTCACCAACTCTGTACAATTTATATTTTTATAAATATAATCAAGTGTTGATAAATGATGATTGATTGTTGTGTGTTGAGTTTTGGTTGAACTGTTAATTAATTGACTAAAATTATAGATAGAGGTTATGTTATTTGGCATTTTAAATACCATATGAAATACTGGAATGTAAAAAAAAAATTCAAAGTGAATATTGAAAATGAAATATTTATATACGAAATAAATAGGATAAGATAAAAGGTAATATTTGGAAAACAATTATAGGAAAAATATAATTAAGGAAATATTTGGGAAATGAATATAATTATATAAAAGGTTTTATATGAAATGAATAGAATTATATAAAAGGATTTATATAGAATAAATAGAATTTTATAAAAAGAATACAGTTAAGGAATATTTGTTTACAAAATAAATAGAATTTCTATTAAAAGGAAATATTTATAAAATAAATAGAATTATAAAAGGAATATTGACTTACAAATTAAATAGAACTATGAAAGGGAAATATTTGGAAAATGAATAGAGTTTTATAAAAAGAGAATTTTACATTAGGAAGGTTTAGACCCGTGATTTGCACACGGGTATAACATGATATTGATTTAAAGTAAATATTTTGCAAATAAAACATTATAAAAGAATTTGGGGTTGGAATTAGGAATTTAAATGGAATTACTGAAATTAGAAACGGACTGGAAATTAGTTGAGTTGAATGGCTTTATGGGTATCGATCTGATGTTGGTTTTGGCCTTCCGAAATTAATACTTAGGAAGTTGTTCTCTTACTAGTTTACAGTTAGAGACTAATAGAGGTGGGAAGATATTGATGCATGAATCAGAAGTGGAAACGTTTTCCAAAGTTAATAATGTATATTTTCTGATTTTAGAAAATAAGGAATTTATGAATATATGGAAACGATAAATGGGAAACTGGGAAATGAAATGATGATTGATCGGTAAGATTTGCATTTGGAAATACGATCGTTGTTTGTACTATGTTTTCCTTGATAGTTAATCACCGACTATCAAAGATTTTGACCATTTCCGTTGTCAATACATAGAGACCGGGATCAGATATATTATCTGAAAAACCACTCCGTATGACGTTAGCTTTGCGATCAAATATGATGAAGTTAATTGAAGACGGAGTTATGCAAGGGTTGTCCTATTTACATAACAGTGCCTTCGGTTTGTCCAGTCCTAGGACGACCCGTATGGAAGAATATCTGATGGGGTATATTTAATAGATCGCGTAAGTTGATCTCTTCAAAGGTATTTACGTTTGGTGGCAGCGGAATTAGTTTCTCTTAGCTGTTTACCCGTGATATGTTTGGAGAAATCAATTTGTGATTTAGCGGGTATGACGATGTGACATTCAAAGTGAATGAAGATGTGGTTTGAAAAGGATACGTTATGGCCTCTAGCCTCACAATCGGAAATGGTATAAAATCGGGCAGGTCGCATGGCTAAGTGGTTAGCTGCCAATTATGGTGTATTGTCACCTGATCTAGAGAAATTCCATTTGCTTCTTATATCTATTTCGATGCTGTCCCTTTCGAGAAACAGTTGTTGATCCCAACCGTTGGCGATAATACATTCGGTACACACGGGCGTAATGAGTGACTGGTCATGTTTAGCCTAGGTTGCAAGATATTCTTGTTGAACCCGGTGTATTCCTCTCCGGAGATACACTGTTGGAATGTGCTCCCATACCTTGCCAGTTGGAATTCATTAACCAATAAGCGCCCGCGGTTTTTGATTATATATTACGTATGTGGAATGTGAGATGAATGCGTTCTGCTAGATGATTATTATATTGTGATTGATAGACATTATTTAAATATCAAAAGTGTTTTGATATAAAGATTATCATTCTTGTCAAAGGATTTTTGAAATATTGAATCAAGTGTTTTAGATTCTCATAAGGGAAAAACCCGTTTCGTGTTATACGACGTGGTCTTACGAGATATCGTTTATTTTATCAAACTTTTTTAAATTGTTTTACTCAAACCAGTCCCATGACTGACCCGAAGTTTATTTTGTTTTGTTTTCCCTAAACTCTTGGGTTCCCAATTTTGAATGGGCAGTCAAGTAGTCAGGATTTTACAGATATAATTGGAAAGCTGGAGCAGGAGACTTCAGGATTATATAGCAATTGTTTATTTCCACTATGTTGTAAGTGTTGTACTTTGATAATGATATGTATATTCAAGTACAGATTTTGTTTCAAAGTTATGTTATATACTATATTTTATTCGTTCCGCTGTGACATTCGTGTTTACTCTGATATTGTATGTTCTTCTTCTTCTATTCTAATTTTCAATCTTATCTATTGTCACACTCTAACTTCTTTCTATTAACTATCTAGTATTTCCGATGCTTGGACAGTCGACATTGAGTTCATGTCGATAACCAGGATCGCGAAAAACCAGGTCGTTACAGTGGTATCAGGGCTGCAGGTTAAGTAACTACCTTGTCTCTGTTGCATGACTCAGTAGAAATGGGGTTAGAAATACCCTAGATTGAGTTTGAGTGTATAAATACGAGTGAACGTATTTGTAGATTTTATAAAAATTGTTTTGTATTGTGGAGATTTATTGGTTGAATTTTTTATGAGTTCTGGTCGATCAGTTTGATCCACTGTATCATAAGAGTTTCTAAACACTCGAATACGATGAACTGACACGGTATGTCTTGAAAAGAGGGTAAATGAAATAATTTTACAGAAAGTATATTTTGATATAAAGAAAATGTTTATCTTAAGATCACTATTAAGTATATTGGATGTGTTGGTCGTTATATTAATCAAATAAGATTAAAATTGAGTTGGTTATATATAACCAATCAGAATTCATATAAGTGGAATATATGAAATCAAAATGAATTAAATTTGAATTTAAATCAGAATTTAAATTTAGAACTCTGGGGTTTGGAAAGGTGTTTGTAAATGGATTTGGATTAAGTATATGAGAATCTAAAAATCCTGGGAGATTTTAATTTGTTTTACAAACATTGCAAGGATATTTTGAAATAATTTCAAAATGGAAATGATTAATAAATGGTTTTGAAAAGTGATATAGTATTGACCTCACTTCGGTAGCTGGGAAATAACTCTGATGATGCTGGCCACATCAATAGTGTTCATTTTCCAGTTGTAAGTGACGGATTACTACCAAAATTTTTGTTTTTGGAATTGTTTTGAGAAACAAGTTGTTTAAAATCCTAAAAAGGGATATCTGGTTTTAGAAAAGCTAAACTGTTTAAAAACTCCCAGGAAAAAGAGGGTTGAAAAGGGTGATGGTTAAAATAAAAACCAGAATTTAATTATGAGATAAAGAAAATTAATAAGGGAAATTAATTAGTTAATAAATTTTGTGGAGTGGAACCCAATTTGGCTAAGTATATTGGACTGATAAGTAAGAGTGAAATTGGTAATGGAATTTGAGTTGAGAATGAGATTTCGTCTGGATATAAGCGAATAGTTGTGTTGAGGACAAATCGATTGGAATGATTGAATGTATGTTGAGCAGATATTGAATGGAAGAAAATGCGGGAAATATAATGATATGCCCGACAAAAAGGTACAAGTTTATATTTCATATGGTATGAAATTTTTATGAGTCGATTTGGCAAGCCGCTTGGCTGTTTGATTTTCTTTTGGGTTGGAGAAGGTTTACAAAGGCGAGTTGTAGTTGTACCAATTGAGCCATACAAAGGAGGTGCTGGCGAAATTTTTCGAAAATTTCGGGTGTTAGAAAATTTTCAGTATTTTTGAAAATTTTCATTTATAGAAATGAATTAATAATTTAATTAAATTTATTGGTTCAGTTGAAACTGAAGTTAATAAGTAAAGAAATAATTTTTAACCCATTTAATAGGGTTTGTTTTCTACCTTAGCAATTTCGAGGACGAAATTATTTTAAGTGGGGAAGAATGTAACGTCCCGTATTTTTACGGCATAATAATTAATTAATTTAATTAGTTATATAGTGATTTAGAGAATTAAATGGTTGTTTAATTAAATAATATTGAATATCTAATTAATATAAATAATGTAATAATATATTTAATTCCGAAATAATCGAAATTAAGTTAAATTCACAATATTGTGTGAATTGGATTATTTATAATATATAATCCAGTTTAGAGTTGAATTATAATAACAAATATATTTAATAACGATGGTTGAATGTATTAATTATAATATAATTATAATCGAGCTCGAAATGGCACGGCAATTCGTAATTTGGTGATTTGAACTTTAAACGAATATACAGAATCCAAGCCGGATTTCTGTGAAACAAGAAATGTTCAGAGCTGGTGAAGTATATTTTTCTAATGGAAGAGAAAAATCAGGATTTCGTCCTATAGATTTTTATTTATGATCAAATCGAATTTTCAAAAATTTGTTATGGCATTCGTTATAATTTATAATGATTTATTTATATTTTAAAAAGGATTTTTATTTATAAATTGAATACCGATTAACTTGAAAATATAAAGTGAATATTAGGCTCACATCCCTATTTCCAAACTTAATACACCTCACATCCAGTCATAGTTTTATATTCACTTCCGCCCCCTGTTTTTGTTGCCGCCTCCATCTTTTCATGTACTTCCGCCTTCCCTCTTTATATGCTACGCATTTTTCATTTTTTGGCCCAAAAAAAAGCGGCTATGATTAAAAAATATATATTCTAAAATATTGAAATAATCCCAGAAGTCCACGCGAAGAAAAGAAAAATTGTTGCATATATGTATGCAACTATTGCTATAAGTTGCATACATATATGCAACTATTTGAATATACTTGCACGTAGACAGACCCACCTCTTGAATAACTGCATACATATATGCAGTTTTTCTGTATAACTGCATATATGTATGCATATAGGTGAAAATATATGCAAAAGTGAAAAGTTCCACTACAGTTCGCTGTTTTCAAATAATTGCATGGGTAGATGCATGTTCTTACAATATGTGCATACATGTATGCGTTTATACTGCAGTTTTGACGTAGAGTTAAAATAAATGCATACATGTATGCAACTTATTGAATTATATGCATCTTTTGATGCATTTTACTACATTTCATTGTTTTTTAAGTAATTCTTGATTTTGACGTTTTTTTTATGTTCTTTAGGTCTAATTTTTTTTCCCGAATAATTATTTTAATTAATTACGAATTTACGTGATTTTTTTATATTTTTTTGATGAATTTTCAGAAAATAGGGACCTAATTTACAATAAGTTTATGACCGGATGTGAGTCTAATTTAAAACCTTAACAGGGACCTGTAAAAAACGCACCCAAATATAAATATCGAGTTGTAAATCAATACGATTCCAGCTGATTAAAATTAGTTCTACTATATCAACTCGGAAAATAATCTTTTCCCATCAAATGTGACAACGTCAGAAGTATAAATATTGGAGTAAACTACCCAAAACCATGAACATAACCAAATGGTGTACTACCAAACAGACTAATGCTTAGGCAAGAGAAATCTAATGAATTTAGTAATTAAATTAGATTGTTAAAATATATTGATAAAATATAGGAGTTTAGCTCCAATAACCTATGTAGTGAATACATTTTATTTTTGTTCGAAATTAGCATTTTTTCGTGGTGTATTTTTGGATCAAAGAAAGAAATTTAGTGCAACAATAACCAAAGAATCCAAGTAGAAAAGTTATTATAGCAAATGTACTCAATTCATAGTTTAAATAATAACGACAATATTGTAAAAACATAATAAGTTTTAATCACGCACAATACATATTTTCTACTGACAAATGTATACATGAGGCATTGAAAAAAAAAATATACGCAGTTCGGCAAAACATACGACAATACAGTCCTACCCTTATCCAGCTGAAAGACATTTGGATGTAACCTGTCATCCGCAACAGCTATCAAACCAGCTGCCTATGACTAATGTCCTTTCTCCCCTAAGACTTCATTCCTAAGAAACGACAGTTGCCTACTCTACAGCTTGATAACTAAGCATTGCAGACTTATAAATATAAGGGTATAGACAGCGCGTGCTTCAGGAAGCAACAACCATGGCCGAAATTTTTTATAGTTTCAGAAATTAAAATAAAACCAAAGTCCCCACTAAAAAACGTAAAATCTATATATTTGAAATCGACCAAAGCACGAGCTTCAAGCTCGTATAGGTTATGAGCAGTTTGAACGGTTTTCCCTTTCTCCGAAATACTTACAGCAACTGCCGCAAGATACTGTAGCAAGACGTGTTTATTCACGAAGTCGTGATTTGAGTAGGGGGTCTGGTCTCGATGTGGTAGTGCTTGTGAAGAAGGGGCTTGGTGTATTGGTAAGCATGCTTCGAACTGTGAAGGAGCGTGGTGTTCACGAAATAAACATACTGGAGCATGTTGTTTAACAAGAGGGAGTTGACGCTCTCGCGAAGACACGAAGAGCGAGTTGACGGAAATGACTTGAAGGGCAGAATGATGAGTGGAGTTTGTAAGGCGCGGGATACATCGGAAAGTGGTGGAGTTAGTTGATAGTTCCATGAAGTGTTGGGAGGGATGGAAGCTTGAAATTTGTCGAAATGGTGATGGGTGGTGCGTAATATGTTGCGAGAGTACAGTGTACTGTCTTATTTGCATGAATACATCAGCGGAGATGTCGAGTCTGAAATGCTTTGTGGAGGGAGAGGCAACAGCGTGTGATGAAATGAAGAAGAACGCAGGTTCAAGGCGTTCGAATATTGGGTTCCTGGAGTTATTCATTTGAAAGAAGAAGGCGCGAGTAGATCAGAAATGGTGGAATACATGGTGAATGGAGGCGGATGGAACTGTGAATGACGAAGGAAAAATAATTTGGATAAGGCAGAGAGTAAAATAAGTGAAGGCCCAATATATATGAATAAATAATATGGATGAAGTAAGGAACAAAAGAAACATAGAGAAGGACGTTTCCAAACTAAGTGGGAAGCACTGGAGCATGCGTTTCATATTTTAAAAAGAAGACACCCTTCCTTTTATTTTAATCAGGCATGCATACATATGGTACTGGGCCGGCGGAGATAAAATGGTAAAGCCCAGTCACATAACATATTTAAGTTTTATTTAAATTAAATCACATATTAGATTGTAAATGTGATAACTTATACATACATGATAGAAATTCAGTGAAACAAGACCCATTGGGATCGTATGGGCAGACATTACACCATGGAACTGATTCAGAGTGAATTGGGGCTCGTTACAATTTATAGTGAAATAAATTGTTTGATCTGAATCAACGACAATTCTCGTTATTTAACGATAACTGTCTAATATGAATAAATCTCACCAACTCTGTACAGTTTATATTTTTATAAATATAATCTAGTGTTGTTAAATGATGATTGATTGTTGTGCGTTGATTGTTGGTTGAACTGTTAATTAGTTGACTGAAATTATAGATAGAATTATATATATATATAATCATTAATTATATATTTATTATGTTTATCAGAATATTTCATATATAAATGAAACTGATGTTAATTATATTGTTTAACAATCTGTGAATGCAGGCAGAAAGGTTGGAGTGATCCAACTGGATTCTTCAATATTATAATACTGTTTGTTTTCATGTATTGTGATATATGATGTGATATATAATCTGTGATTGACTATGGTGACACTGGTCATGTTATTTGGCATTTTAAATACCATATGAAATACTGGAATGTAAAAAGGAAATTTTCAAAGTGAATATTGAAAATGAAATATTTATATATGAAATAAATAGAATATGATAAAAGGTAATATTTGGAAAACAAATATTGGAAAAATATAATTAAGGAAATATTTGGGAAATGAATATAATTATATAAAAGGTTTTATATGAAATGAATAGAATTATATAAAATGATTTATATAGAATAAATAGAATTTTATTAAAGGAATATAATTAAGGAACATCTATTTAGGAAATAAATAGAATTTTATAAAAGGAATATAATTAAGGAATACTTTTTTAGAAAATAAATAGAATTTCTGTAAAAAGTAAATATTTATAAAATAAAGATAATTATAAAAGGAATATTGATTTACAAAGTAAATAGAACTATTAAAGGGAAATATTTGGGAAATAAATAGAGTTTTATAAAAAGAGAATTTTACATTAGGAAGATTTAGACCCGTGCTTCGCACACGGGTGTAACATGATATTGATTTAAAGTAAATATTTTGCAAATAAAACATTATAAAGGAATTTGGGGTTGGAATTAGGAGTTTAAATGGAACTACTGAAATTAGAAACTGATTGGAAATTAGTTGAGCTAAATGGCTTTATGGGTATCGATCTGATGTTGGTTTCGGCCTTTGGGATTTATTCTTGGGAAGCTGTTCTCTAACTAATTTAAAGTTAAAGACTGATAAAGGTGGGAAGATATTGATCCGTGAATCAGAAGTGGAGACGTTTTCCAAAGTTAATAACGTATATTTTCTGATTTTAGAAAATAAGGAATTTATGAATATATGGAAACGATAAATGGGAAACTGGGAAATGAAATGATGATTGATCGGTAAGATTTCCATTTGGAAATACGACCGTTGTTTGTATACATGTTTTCCTTGATAGTTAAATCACCGATTATCAAAGATTTTGACCATTTCTATTGTCAATAAGGAGAGACCGAGATCAGATATATTATCTGAAAAACCACTCCGTATAGCATTAGCATTGCGATCAAATATGATGAAGATAATTGAAGATGGAGTTATGCAAGGGTTGTCCTATTTACAGAATAGTGCCTTCGGTTTGTCCAGTCCCAAGACGACCTGTATGGAAGAATGTATAACAAAGTATATTTAATAGATCGCGTAAGTTGATCTCTTCAAACTTATTTACGTTTGGTGGCAGAGGAATTCGTTTCTCTTAGCTGTTTACCCGTGATATGTTTGGAGAAATCAATTTGTGATTTAGCGAGTATGACGATGTGACATTCAAAGTGAATGAAGATGTGATTTGAAAAGGATATGTTACGGCCTCTAGCCTCATAACCGGAAATGGTATAAAATCGGGTAGGTCGCATGGCTAAGTGGTTAGCTGCCAATTACGGTGTATTGTCACTTGATCTAGAGAAATTTCATTTACTTCTTATATCAATTTCGATGTTGCCCCTTTCAGGAAACGGTTGCTGATCCCAACCGTTGGTGATAATACATTCGGTACACTCAAGCGAAATGAGTGTCCGGTCATGTTTAGCCTGGGTTGCAAGATGTTATTGTTGAACCCGGTGTATTCCTCTCTAGAGATACACTATCGGAAGGTGGTCCCGTACCTTGCCAGTTGGAATTCATTAATGTGCGCCCGCGGTTTTTGATTATATATTATGTATGTGGAACGTGAGATGAAAGCGTTCTGCTAGATGATTATTATATTGTGATTGATGGACATTATTATAATATCAAAAGAGTTTTGATATAAAGATTATCGTTCTTGTCAAAGGATTTTTGAAATGTTGAATCAAGTGTTTTAGATTCTCATAAGGGAGAAACCCGTTCCATGATATACAGCGTGGTCTTATGAGATATCGTTTATTTTATCAAACTGTTTTAAATTGTTTTACTCACACCAGTCCCATGACTGACCCGGATTTTATTTTGTTTTGTTTTCCCTAAACTCTTGGGTGCCCAATTTTGTACGGGTAGTCAAGTATTCAGGATTTTACAGATATAATTGGAAAGCTGGAGCAGGAGGCTTCAGGATTATATAGCAACTGTTTATTTCCGTTGTGTTATAAGTGTTGTACTTTGATAATGATATGTATATTCAAGTACATATTTTATTTCAAAGTTATATTATATACTATATTTTATTCGTTCCACTGTGACATTTGTGTTTACTCTGATATTGTATATTCTTCTTCTTCTATTCTATTTTACTATCTTATCAATTCTCACCCTCTAACTTCTTTCTATTAACTATCCGGTATTTCTGATGCTTGGATAGTCGACATTGAGTTCATGTCGATAACCAGGATCGCGAAAATCCGTGTCGTTATAATAAGCCCAACAGGTAAGATCATTTATGTCTTACGATTATGAGTTATGTTTCCATTATTTCATCATATATCCACTTAGGTTTTCTATATTGATTTATATATTTTTAAACATTTGCTCAAAATTGGATCGAAGTTCAATTATACTTAAAACTAACGGTGAATCTGTTATGTCTCCGTATCAAAATAATCGCCTTTCTCTCCATTTTCCTACCAAAGCGATCCTCCAAGTAATTTCAACTTTCCAACTACTTCCAAAAAAGGCTAATCTCAAACTGTTTGTTTACACTTAGGTATTGATATACGCAATATTTTGGGTAGTAGCGTGGGTGATGATATGATGAGCAACGCAAATGCTTTAGCTTGAAAATGGAGGAGTAAGTATGAATGAAGACTCTATGGGTACAAAGAACAATTTGGATAAAATGTACGAATTAATACAAGAGGTTCACAGTTTTGGGCAGCAAAAGAATAGCGAAAAAAATTTGGTGAGAGCAGCATTAGACCATCCATTGGAGACGGTTGTAACCACACATTTTGTTGATTCTTGGACTACTTAAATTTTCAAGTATCATAATTTTACCCATTTTTCTGTTATTTTAAGCTTATATATTTTCAGGTATGCAAAATCCTGGTTAATCGGGTCAAAGCCTAGCCTTTTTTGACTTCTCTTAAATAGCCTTCTACCTGCCTGTTTTTGATCAATTGTAAAGGATGTTTCCGTCATTTGAAAAGCGACAGTGCAAGATAATCATGTCTCCACAATTTCTTCCAATTCTCTCCTTCTATTTCTTCAATTCCCTATCTCCATTTTTCATTTTCTCAGTTCCTAACGTAAAAAATTTCTAACCAAACCCTTTTCCTACCTCTACAGCCATTGAGCTTCAGTTTTGGCTGAAGGTCTGTCTCAGATGGATGTAATAATAAGATCGAGCCATGTTTATCGATTAAGCCAACATGATTGTGGAGTTGGTGAACAATTGTGGCATTTGTATGTGTATTCATTTGCTTTTGTGCAAGTTTGTATTATTTTAATCTGTTTGATTCTGACAAGAATTCGAAGTTGGAAACAAGAAATGCAAGCGACGATATAGGAGACTACTCCATAGTCTACGATCATAAGGCGTTTGATTTTTCTTTACGGTGATCATACATCCATCTCTACTTACTTTTCACAATCCACTTTTCTCAGTTATTCATCTTCCCTTCACCTCCAGCAGTAATTGTACGCACCCAATGTTGTGATCGGATTTTGATTCAGTTTATATTCTGTTTATAAACAAACTGATAATTTAAGTCTAATGTAAATCTATTTTTTTTTTTTGGGTCTTTGGTTAGGTATCGATTGAAGCTTCAATACTTCAACGAGGAATAAGAAACAACCATCAGGTGACAAAGATAGTAACGAAGATATGAGCATTCGTGTTATACTTTGAGGGTAGATTTTAACATATTTCTAACACGACTCAGTGTGTGTATGTATGTATGTATGTATATATATATATATATATATATATATATATATATATATATATATATAACCCTATCTCTATGAAATGATCTTCATTGCAACTTTATATGTTGGCATCGATCAAAATCTTGTTCTCAACATTCTCCCCCTTTTTGATTGATGACAACACCTTGGATTTTCTCCCTCTGGAAATAAATCTCCTCCTGAATTTCTACAACATTTGTTAGCTCATAATATAAATAATCTTACCTTTTGATTCCTGCATTAACAAATGTTAGCACACATATACTATTACCATGTTAAGCATATAATTTTAAATGATAACAGTATATGTAACATGAATGATATGTATCACATGAGAGAAAATATTTCTCCCTCTTTGTCATCGAGTAAAAAGAATAAATACCATAATAAACACAGTAATCGATAGTAGTAGAGAATACAAATAATTATAGCACCTTTAGGAGATATTGTGCTTTTTGATAAGCTACGTTTTCAAAGATATTTAGAGATACCGAATAGCCTTCATTTTGTTGTGATGTACGTGCGAAAAATATGACATATATACTTTTGGTACCCACTTGCTTTGTTTGGGTCCATAGGTTAGATGGAAGGTAACCATACCCAAGAGGGTTTAATGGAACCTTTAAAGATAAAATTTTCATTATTTACAGAATCAAAATAATCATCGATATATTTTTCTCTATTTTTTCAACTTACAGAAACCCGAATACTTAAGTAATCTATACTGATATTCCTTTTCATACTTCTTGATTTATTATATGTATCTCTAGTCATAGAAGTATTCGAATTTCTATAATAATTGGGTCTTGGATGTGTATTAGTACTAGCAGTTATATTCTTATTGTACATAAAAGCATATCTAGTACTATTTCTACGATTGGTTCTATTATATCCTATACCACTTTTGTCATTAAAGGTCGAGATCTAGATAAAATCATGTTTAAATCATTTTGACCTTCATTAAATATCGCGAACTTATTTGTACATTTATAGAATCTAATTCTGAAATCGCGAGTGACAAAAGAAATTTTGTTATTTTGAAAATTATCAATTTCCTTATTTAATTCAGAGTTCTTCCTTTTTAAAACATTCTCAGTTTTGAGACCACAAATTTGAGATCCTGTATTAATTAAAGAACATTGTAATTTTTCAAAATTTTCTTTTGTGTCAGAAATTTTATTTTGCAAAATATTATCATTTACCTTTAAAAACTCACATTCTTTAAATAATTCTAGATTCTTTTCAATTAAAGATCCATTCTCTTTTTCAAGAGAAGAAATTAAAGAACTAGAATTATTTAAAGAATCTTCTAATGATTTATTTCTATTTTGCAAAAGATTGATTTCCTTTAAAGGAACATTGTTTTTATCTTCTAGTTGCTCGTTTTCTTTTTGAAGGAAATATTTTTGAGAAACAAGCTCTTTTAAGGTATTTTCAAAACATTTGGCTTGTTTTACCAAAAAATTGTTTTCTTCTTTTGATTTGGAATTTTCTTGCTCGCAATTTTTTGACTTAGCTATAATGATTGTATTGAGTTTACTCAAAGTTTTAAAATCTTTCAATAATTTTTCATGGTTTAACAAAAGATCTTTATATAAAGAATCTGTACATACTGATTGTGATCTGACTTTAGCCATGAGACATTTGTTTCCTTGCTCTCCTGATTCGGTTTTATTGCTCTTCCATTTTCTAATTCCCTGGTTAGATTTCTTTATTTCCATTTGTTCTAGGATGTTGTTACGATCTCTAGAAAGCCAGGCTCTGATACCAAATGAAAGTGTAATGTGGGCGTGTACGTGCTAATACAGTACACAAGGATCGTGTAATATGGTATGAAATGATAGCTAATCAAAGATATAAGATAGTAAATGCAGTAAAAATAGAAAAATCACACCAGGGATTTTTATACTGGTTCGGAGCACCGTCCTACGTCCAGTCCCAGACTTCCTTCTGGAATTTCACTAACAATCTCCTCACTTCACCCGGAGGAACAGGTATACAACACCCGACCAGCTGAACGGGATTTCACGCCTCTAATCACATGAGGACTTCAACACGTGCCTGATCACACACAGGACTTCAACTAATACAATGGTTTTGACTTCTGCTTTGTGTTCTTGATTCAACACGAATAGTCAACAGTTTGAGTACAATCTTCCAATAATCTGATCCTCAAGTATATACTTTGAATGTGTAGATTTAAGGAAGTAGAATGCTTGTTGAATCAAATGATATTAAATTGATTCAACGATTCAACAAGTATTTAAATTTGGAGAGCTTTTGTTTTGCAAAGAGTGTGAAAACGCAATTCAGAAATTAGAGAGAATATAGAATGATTTCGTGATTGTAAAACAACTTTGAAGTTGTTTATATAATAGTAGAAAGGTAGCAATTCTTCATGAAGAGTTTCTATAAAAAGTTATGTCCATTTCCTTTGATTATTGAATAGAAATCTCTTCACAAATAGAAGCAACCTTTCAGAAAAAGCTTGCTGTTTGAAAACAGTCGACAGGTCAAAAATCATTGGTTGACTGGTTGAATTTAATTAAAATTAAAATTTCCAGAAAAATAGTTGTTATGTGCAAAAACACATTGACCGATCGGCTGGTGAGTTTCGATCGGTTGACTGGTTGAACTGAGAAATGTTTATTTCGAAATAGAAAACATGAACGGTCGACTGTTGGTATTTTACAGGTCCACTGGTTCTTTTTGGGCGGTCGACTGTTTTATTGTTGTGGACTAGAGGACCTCTGTCCACAGTTTAGATCACTCTGCACTCTTTCCCGGTCGTAGCCTGGACCGTTTGGGCTTTTTCTGTGACTTTTCAAATCCTCAAATATACAGATTTCAGCAACGAAGATATGAGCATTCGTGTTATACTTTGAGGGTAGATTTTAACATATTTCTAACACGACTCAATGTATATATATATAACCTTATCTCTATGAAATGATCTTCGTTGCAACTTCATATGTTGGCATCGATCAAAATCTTGTTCTCAACAAAGTAGTGTTCACATTTGTTTAGAATCAGATCCATCAAATCCTTATTCTCTTATGGAAAACTACTTTGATTAGAATCTTTATGAATTCGTTATTATTTTCTATTTTTTTTCCTACTTCGGCATCAAATAATAATTCATTCCTATTTTTTAGTTACAAAAATTACCAGAATACATAACTTATAGAATGCATTATCTATTCATCCAGTAGCATCAAAGTTTGTGGTTTCAGATCTCCTATGCACTCAAATATAAATGGGCATGAAGTATTGACAGAGAGTCAAGTAATGATCATGCCCTTATGCCTCATCGCTATGTTGAATGAACTATTTTCGCATAATCAGTCTAATATATTTAAATTTATGCTTCAAATTTATTACATCTGTGATCATCGATCTGAACATACCAATATTTGCCAATATTGGAAAGATTATCAGGCATTTTACTCTATCATTTCCAATTTTATGTTTTTTCTGTTATCATACGATATTATAAACACTTATATATTGAAGTACCACATTAATTCTATGTTACATGGATCTCCTGCACTAATTTTATTTGTACAGCATTATATCTGATTTCACGCATGAAGCAGCTCATTCACAAGTCATGCAATGGATGTATGTCGTTGATATTACCTTATTCATCTACCATGTACAGGAGTATAATTTCAGTTGCATATAATTGTCTTCTTTTTATGACCAAATTACACACATATTTCCTTTTTTTCATATATCAGATTCTTCTCAAATATACACTTTGCGCAGATGAATGGGATGCAGGCATAATGCAACTATCACTTATCCCAGGTTTCATCCGACCCACGCGCACCACGTGTGTGAGAGAAATATGAGGCTCCTACTTACGACCGGAACACTACGTAGCCAAATGCTCCTCCTTCCCTGCCATCTTGCCGATTTATCTCCAGTGGAAAACTAACATAACCTAACATAAAGGTACCCAATTTGCCCATATGTTTCTTCCTTATGTTCTACATTAATATTACCAATACTTTACAAATTTATAATTTCCAACTTATAAATCATTTACTTTTCTTTTCATTTTAATGATTGTTTACAATATCACTCAAATTTTACAGCATTTTACTCCTTTCATATATTCAACTAACACCAATACCGGTTTTTACTACTTCATCTATTATACTGCACATCTTTTTTTTCCTTCAATAACAATCAGTTAATCTAATGTTACTTCACATTTTAGCACGTTAAAACTTTACATAATACAGTTTCACCACATGCACTTTAGTTTCATATTGTAATCAAGTTCATGTCCATCCTTTAGAATAGTGCAATGATCTGTTATTTTATTTGATATTTAACACGTTCCCCATGCAAATTATATTTTTGGTATGGTCCCCAGGTTTCTGACAATGTCCACCTTTTTAACCTTTTCTCCACCCTATTACTTTTATCATATTTTTTGTTTCAGCCATTTTTATATAAAACAATATGTACGGAAGGTTCACAACTCTGTTTTATCCTGACAACATGTCAGTTTGTCATCTTTTTCGCACAAGGACACCTGATGCGATCAATTTCGTTAGTTACTTCCTCCATTTTGCTCTTCTATTAATGCACCGTATTTGTTTATTTATAAAAATATGCAATTAAAACAAAACATGGAACTGCTTTTAACTGCTTTCGTCAATTCCTTGGTCTTCATGTCAACATTGGCCCACCCACTTTCTTTTTTAACTGCAGACAGTTCACAAAACTGAAACCCACTTGGACATTTTCTCCCCCTTATTTCCTTACGTAAACTACTCCTATTTTAACTATCAAATTTCCGCTATCTTCATTCCTCACAACTATTGCATCTTATCTTCTTCCCTGCCAACTGCCTATTTACGTAATGTCTTCCTTTCCATGAACAATACATCAAATATTTATCAATATTAACACCATAGTTTGATCTGATTACTATCTCTGCTGTTTGTTTACTAGTTATGACCATGGCCGGCAATACTCCACTGCTATCTGATTTAGCTCCTGGATGTTTCTGGGATCGGATCATCGTTAGAGTGTCCATAATTTGGAATTCCATCACAAACACTGCTAAAGAACTTCACTCCATTAATCTTCAACTTCTTGATATCCAAGTAAGTCTCCGGCCTCCTTAATCATTTTACAAATCATTCAGTATCTGTAAATTACTGTAAACAAATACTGTTATGATTTAACTCATAGGGAAACCAAATGCATGTTGTGGTTCCAAAAAATTTGCTTGACAAATATTTACACACGTTCACCGAGCAATCAATTTATGAAATTGATTCATTCAATGTCTATCCATCAAAAACTGACTATCGGCTAATCAACGAAGCGTTCATGATCATCTTACGTCGGGATACTCAAGTAAAAAAAGTGTCAGCATCACTATATGAAATCCCCAAATATAAGTTTGAATTTGTTACCGATGATGTTCTTCCTCAAAATGTCGGTAAATTAGACCAGCTTATAGGTAACTACCTATATACAATAATTAGACTCCACTTGTATGTACTACCATAAAGAAATCAAACACCTACTGACCTTTATTCACTAACCTTTTCTCCATCAAATACATATATCATAGGTGTCCTCAAATCCATTTCAAGAGTTGTGCCTAACACAACTAGAAGAGGATGTCAAACCATAATGAGAGAATTAACTCTTCTTACTACTATGTTCTACACATACATATGTCTACCCTTTTATTTAACAACTTATTGTATACTGACCTCTCTTTTATTCCTACAGCTCAAAACCTGCATCTATCACGCTTTGGGCGGATAAGACAGATTTAATTGATGTGACATTCGCGGAATCACAGAACAACTAGCATCCCTTATCTTCACTGCCATGTCGGTTAAACTTTTTAAAGGTACAATTCCAAAATAGTTTTCCTCTTGCTATTGCTTGCCACACCCTAACACTTTAACTAATTGTAGGAGAGTTTACATTTTCTTTAACAAATGCTACCCAGATGTATTGTAACATAGAATATGCATTGAACACAAATCTATTTCCTAGGTATTGCTCATTTTAAACAAATTTTTCAATATTAGTTGTACGTTTACTACACACTTCCTGTAATGAAACTACATTCCTAGCAGATTAGCAGAAGGAGAAGGCGGTACAATAAAAAAAATTGACCATCACTGCGACGTAGGCTCACAAAATGTGGATAGTCAAGTTCATATAACCATTTCAGCTATGTTATCCTATATTAAAGCAAATGACTGTCATGTAATTTCTTTGCACTAAATTATACTCTTACATATCTTTATGTATGAAAGTTTTTTTTGTTAAACATAAGATTACAATCATTAACTGTTCTCAGGGGAAAATATATGTTGTTCTTGCAACATAATGAAGGTTAACACTTCAAATGGCTGGAGTTATCTATCATGCCCACTTTGTAGAAAGTCGGTAACAACGATGGGAACTTCTTTCGAATGCCCAAAATGCAGATCATCTGTTCCTAACCCCGTAAATAGGTCTGCCAACCCTAACTTAAGCACATTTATCCAATTATATACTTATATCTATTTTTTTACCAAATATTGATTGTCCATGGAAGTTTACGACCACACCTCTTCAGCAACTTTCTTATATTTTGATAAGGATGCTACCTGCTTGCTAAAAAGGAATGTTGATGAAATGGTTGAAATATCAAAAAAGGTTTTCATTTCTTAATTATATTTCCTTTTTTTCCATAACATACTCAATGTCAGTCTTATATTATGTTCAACAGCACATATGACGTACATTTTTCAAGATTAACTAATTTATCATTAACACTCCCTTATAAAATTTCAGGACAATTTATCCGACATGGTTGACAAACTATTCAACATGCTACTAGGACTAAAAGCATGTTTTGAAATTAAACCAACCCAATACGACATAATCAACCGTGCAAGATCACTGACTGTTAGCAGAATTTCTAATGTGCATCAACCTTACGCACCTCCGACTAGCAAGTCCATTAAAGTAGAAGATGACAACACAAGGGATTCGGCATCCACGCAGCAAACAGTTGAGTCAAGCACATTGACTACAGACTGTATGACTCTATCCCCTATGCTTATACTCACAATACATCTTAACATCAACTTATTTATGAGCATGTTTCCATTTTACAACTGATACCTACGTGGATATTAAGGGGAAGCGAAAAATTACCAGGTTACCATCGCATATCTTCAATATCACATTACATTGTGATTCTAGCACACATCACCTCACTATCTGCTTCTGTATAGGAATCAAACAATGATGATATTGGTCCCAAAGAGACTAATTATAGTGTTGCACCTGCATGCTCATCACAGCATGACAAACTTAGTGGGGGTAATACTCTCCCCAATATTTTATTACACGCCTTATCATACCAAGATAGTTTATAGTGACCTATAGTTGATTAAAAAAGTTCTGTTTTTGTAATTATCTGACTTTAGCTTCTTTTTCAGGTTCATCTCGGTCACACTCGGCGTAAACCAAAGACCCATCAACAAACACTGAAGAAGAAAAAGAAAAAATAGATGTTAACCGTCTTCAACAGTGCTACCCCCATGTTCCTACTCCCCATTGTTCGGCGTATTTTTATTTTACCTCCATCAAGTTGTTTTGCACTTTTATTGTTTTCACTTCACAAATTTGTAGCTTGTTTGTCCACCAATTATTTTAGGTTCATTATCCACTACCATGTATGTGTACGTTGGTAATTGTAAAGGTGCTTGCAATGTAAATTTCCATTCTGTCAATATATTATCATGTGTTTGCTCTTATCCAATCATATTGTGTAATAAAGGAGCTTTAATTAAGATTCAGCTGCTCCATGCACTGGTCTCAGCTACGATTCACATGAACCTGTGTTGTACTATTTTTTTGCCCCTTGTTTATATACACGTCTAACACTGTACCATGCCCCACTATCCACTTGTTTTTATTCTACTGCTTTTAAACCAAATTATGTCCAGAAGATCACATTTGGTACATATATAAACAAGTTCAGCACACATACTTAGAATTACAATTTTTAAGCTTTGTTTTCCACTATACTCGATTTCCTTTCCCCTACATCAATGTGTTCTCTGCTTTTTTCTTTTTTTTCCATCTCTACATCTTATTTAAAGGCGGTAACAGCGTACAAGAAAGGATCGGAAACAAATCCAAACTGGACTTCTTCAATTCGAATATACGAAGCAATAGACGTAAATTATGACAACTTCACAAGCTGTCATACAAATTACTAATTTTCAACAATCGTATTACTGCATTTTACATCAACCTCTACCAAAACAACATCACCATTTTAAGTTTTACACACTACCCGTATGCGTAGCACAGGCCACATGGCCCACACACTTATAAATAAAAATAACGAAAAACAACTTTGATATGAGTCATGTACTGATTGACAGTTAAACTAAGAAAATGATCTAAGTTAACTAACTTGCATATGAGAATAATTTTTGCAGATGCGTTTACCTTATTAACACCAGTACATTAGGTACGTCCGTTGGACGTGTGCAAAGAAAATCAAAGGTAAATTTATGGATTGTAAAATTTTAGCCATATACATAGATGATGTGTTGATATGAATAAACACGTGAGTTAAATTTTATGTACATTAAAATATATGAACTTATATGCACAGATTTCACTATCATATTTTCAAGCATTAATTTGTTTTTTGTCTTAATATAAAATAGAAAAAGAAATATGGACTACGTGCTATAAATTGTACCCGTATGTTTGAGTTAAATATTTCCGGAGAAAAAGGACGCTTTAGACATATTCAAGACTTTTTTTCCATATCTTGATCAATTATCATGTATGAACTTGTAAAATTCTTTCTAGTCCTCCCAAGATTATACATACTATGTTTAGTGATCATTATATTTACACTGTATAAACTTGGAAAATAACAGAGTAATACATCACTACGACAGCTATGAAAGTGTTTATAGCTAGAATGTACCGAAGACTTTGGAAAAATAAGATTGCCATCATATAATCATGCAGTTGAATCTGCAGGTCCTCATAGATGCTTCTAGTTAAAAGGCTTGTATAGAAGTCCAAACTTCATAAATATGGACAAAGCACAGAAATGTGTAAGTTTTGTAACCCATCAATTACAAAATGCATCGAAGCACAATAGTCCATAAAACCTTAATGTCCTGAATGGTATCTTTGGGTCTCCGGCCACTTTGCCATTATGACCTTTTAGGTCTCCTTAGCAGTAACCTGAAGTCAAAAGAGAACATATACAGCCAGGACATAGCACTAGTTCACACATCCCCACATATTCCACATTAATGTTCCTACTTCATTTAGAAGAACTATAACCAACCAATACAAAACTAAACCTGATAAGTATCACCCATCAAACCCACTGGAGAGTATGAAGGAGCGCAAATGCAATGCATTTTTCTTGGTATGTCATCATGTCAAGTGACGTTTGCAGAGCTCCACGTATTAATACATGTATTAGATTGCTCAAAACAATGGTGAAATTGAAAAACATATTAATACATGTATCACCATATTAATAGCACATTTGCTTATACAAAACTTGGGAGTCTTGGAATATGTGAGAATGAAACATTGAAATTACTCGGTTTGTACAAATCAGTAAAGAAAATAAAAAGAAAACATGAACTTATGCTTTATATTACCTTATCGGACTATACAAATTTCAGCTAGTGGTAGTTAATGAGTATTAGAAGCATGGTACAAAAGGTGATAGACAATTGCTACAACTAATGGAGACTACGGCTAGTCAATGGACATCAAAACATGCAGCCAATGGATGAATTATATGCTTTAAATCAAAGAAAATTACCCAAAACCTTCTATCTCCCTATTCCCAACCAATAAGGACCCTCTGGTTTCCACCTTTTGCAATTAAACTTTTTAATTTTATTTCTGATTTAATTGCAAAAATGTGAAAATAAAAGACTTCAATTGATTGGACACAGAGAGATAGAGAATTTTAGGGACAGAGGGTTTGATCTCGCTTTAAGTGGGATAGAATTTCAAAACATACTCAGAAATCCATTTCGAAAATAAAATTACTATACCTCAAATGATAGCTGAATCGCCCACATTGGTAATTTCTGGAATAAAATTATGTCAACCAACTCTAACTGCAAAACAGCTCCTCCCATCCATCATTTATATCAAATGGATCCAATATCCAAAAATGAAATAAAATACAAAGTAACATTCAAGACTACAAACTATGGTCGAATTGAACAATTTATAATTGGTTGCTACGCACCTTCTGACAATGCTTTGTTTACGTAGGTTTATTAAAGCGTTGACAGTCAAGACCGCCGAATGAAATGGAAAATTTAGGATGATAATAAGTTATCAAAAAAGCCTATATTGTATCTTTAAAGAAATATATTAAATATGTCAGTTCTTTTTAGTAACCAATAAAAAATTCACTTATTGTTCGAATTAGCAGAAAATTCCATGTTCTTGTTCATACCTGGCAGTTGCGCGATGTCTTCTTCTTAGAACAATAAAAAGTTTATGTATCCAAATATATGATTAACTGAAAAGTTTATGATTGAATTAGAACAATGAAATAGAACAATGGAAAGGTTAAGATGTCATTGCTAGCACATAACAGACAAAGTAAATCATCTGTACCCAATACCCCCTATCCCCCGGTATCTAACCAATCAGGACCCCCTGATTTACATTTTTTGCAGTTAAGTCTTTTTTTCATCTCTAACTGAATTGCAAAAATGTGAAAATCAGAGGCTCTAATTGGTTGGATGCAGAGGAATAGAGAATTTTGGAGATAGAGGAATTGATCTCCATAACAGATATTAAAATGTTGACAGATATAATTATGAATCTGACCAAATATGATTCCGTATCCAAACAAAGAATTACAAAGCATAACTGAATTAGTTATGGATAATGCCTTAAATCTATAAATCTACGAGTGTAGAAATAAATATCAAGATAAAATTTATAAATAAGTTATGAGTGTAGAAATAAATATGTTAAACATGGGTAATGGCTCAGTACGATTTAATTGCAGCTATGATGGAATGACAATGCAAGATGAGATGGAATGACAATTCTTTCGCTGTATGGACAAAAATAGAGCTACACAATGAAATTTTTATAATTTTTAGAATAACCTAGTTTCAGATCACATGTTTATGCCCAAATTATCCAAAACTAATAATTTTATGCACAAAATTAAATTTGATATCTTTTTTCTTGACTTATTCAAACTAACTGTAGAATTCCTTCACTTATGTGTTTGTTTTGCATAAGCAATAACACATCAGACTAAAATTCGGCCTGCTGAGAACTTTCTTCTGATACAGACATTTTAAAAGTTAAAAAAGAAAAGGGAGAAAAGAAGAATTTCTCAAAACAAAACTTGGAAACCTTAATTAAATGATATTGAGTTGGGTTTTCTTACGTTTTCTTTGGTTAGATTTCTGTTTCTTACAACATCCTTTTTCCCCGAACAAAATTATTGTTGGAAATCAATACGTAAGTTTGTACTATATAGGTTAGTGAATATTGCAAGTTTGTACTGTATAGGTCGATGAAGTCATGTTAAGGGAAATAAAATGACATTGTAATACATGTTTCTCCAAGTAAAGAGCAGGCTAGTGATTGGAAATTACAAAAGATATTTTGCGACTAGACATAGTATAGAGTCCAGTCTAGTACAAAAATCTTGGTGTAAAGTATCAATAATTTACTTTATTTCCGCTGCATATACATAGTTATTTAGATATTAAATAGGTTTGTATCATTTATCTGATAAAGTCATACTTCTTAAGTTAGCTTAAATTAATTAACCATGGAAATGGATCCACCTCCA
The DNA here is from genome assembly GCA_030737875.1 of Allium sativum. Lineage (NCBI taxonomy): Eukaryota > Viridiplantae > Streptophyta > Magnoliopsida > Asparagales > Amaryllidaceae > Allium > Allium sativum. The sequence goes on from CM060909.1 coordinate 588,100,399, forward strand.
ATTCACATGTCAAACACATATCAGATTTTCAAACCAAAATTTTAGTTCAAAACAACTGAAGAAAATATAATACACTAGCATTTGAATGAAATGGCATGTATGTTGTTATACACATATAAATTTGCGTTGTTGTTATCGCAAGCTTGCTTTTCCAAGGCACCCCTAATCAACTAGATTAGCAGTTCAGAGCAACAATCACTCAATTAACTAGTAACAAAGACTTAAGTAACATGAAAATCACAGCAGAAAATACAGATGAAATTTAAGGATAAAAACATCTGATGTTACTACATCTTAATTCATCAAATCAGTCTTTATATGGTATTGCATATAAGTCAATACAATATACCACGCCATATAATACTTACTACAATTAATACCCACTTGATTTTTCATTGATTGCCGCCTCACAATCGTCAGAGAACAATCGACACAGGAGATTAAGCTGGGACAATCAAAATTTACTTATACGGCAAAAACGAAGATTGGAGATTAGGGTTTCAGACAATGTTGAGTTGTGAACTAATGCAGCGGAGGAGAAAGGCCGTAAAAATCTAGTGGATGGTTTTGATTAGGGTAGGAGAAAAATTGGGAACATTAATTGTTATTTTGGAGAGGAAGATACAGGTTAATGGTTATTTTGGAGGGAAGACTAAAATTTTTGGAGCAAAAAGCGTTACACCATATGATACTGAACAAAATGAGTTACAAAATAAATGTTTAACTATAAACAATAACACTTTAGAGTAACGTGTCATTAAATAGCGTTATTAATAACATATTTTCTTGTAGTGCCACCGCCTCCTGAATCACCGCCTGCTCCAAGCTCATCTCCTAACCCCTCTTCTGCTAACCCAAATTCTGCTACTTACCCTCTTGGCAAGAAATGGTCCTCTCTCTTCGAATCTAAACCTAGAAATGTCGGAGCATACTTGCCTCCACTGATGAAACTCGTTTTTAAGGACAAGCACTACAGCCGATTGAAGAACTTTACGAAGCTGCTAAGGAGCAGTGGAATGGATATCTCATAGGTCATATTATAGATCGACCGTTATCATACTCAACTGTCACAGCTCGCATGTCAAAGCTATTGAACCCTTCAGGAGGCATTAAGGTACGATCAACTGGTAAAATTTTCCTTTTCTTCATCGAAAAGTTGAAGACAAAGAAATTTTTTTGAAGGCCGATCCAGTTTTGATACAAAATAAGCTATTTAGTGTGAGGCCTTGGGTTTTTAGGCCAGGAGACTTGACAAAAACAATAACATCTGTTCCAATTTGGATCAAGCTAACTAACTTGCCACTTTACGATTGGTCCAAAAAAGGAATTTGTTATTTGGCAACGAGAATTGGAAAGTTTCTTTGCATGGATCTTTCCAAAAAAAAGCTTGCACGCCTCGAATACATGAAGTGCATGGTCAAGTCACTCGGCATGATGAACTTCTTGATAAATTCCCAGTATTATTGCCTGATGACACCGAACAATTTGTGTATGTGTCATACTTGTGGAAACTGGAAATATGCATTGTGTGTGAGAATTTTGTGCATTCAACAACCAATTGTGATAAGAAAAGGCCTGAAGCAACTAAGGTTGCTAGTTCAAATGTGATGAAAAGGATAGTAGAGAGGTTTGCTGGGAATAAAGAGCAGTCTGGGTTTAATGTTAATCCAGGCCCTAGTGCACAAACAAGGAGCTCTTCTGAATGGAGAATAGTAACTGGAAAAACTAAAGTGGGTGCTTGAACGGAAAAGGGGAAAGCTATCCATTGTGAAGGTAACTCAAGTAAACTGAATTTTTTAGTACTCTCGGATATGTAGGAAGATGAAATGGATGTAGAGGAAAATGATAATTGTGAAGAATGGGAGTTAGGACAGGTAAGTGAATTGCTATCTCGTGCTTTTCTGTCGGCTCTGATAACACAGGTGCAATGATTAGTGAATGTTCTAGTTCAGCTTCACCTTGTGATGATAGGCTTCTTTCTAATGGTATTGTTTAATGCTTAAGTGAAGGGGAGGTGCTGCCGAATGGTTTGTCCAAAGCAAGTAAGAAAATGTCAACTAATTATAGCCTGCCAAATGTTAACCAAAAAGATGATGAAAATGTCTATGTTTAGAATGTGGTTTTTCATGGTGTCAATATTGAGAATGATCACCTTAATGTTGATGCTCAATTACATCCATTCCTGAAGTGCAACTTTGACTATATTGAGGACAATTTTAAAGTGAATCAAATGTAAAGTACCCCGACTGTTGCTCTGAACTATGAACAACATGAAAATAGTTTTAGGAAAAGCATCGTAAGTCTAGGGAAAGAGATTGATGGTGGTAAGCTTAATCATGATGCTTGCATAGAGAAACATAAACTTTTGGAAATAATGACAAAGAATTTTTAAACCATAAACTCGAGAGGGAGGATGGATGCTATCCAAAACGTAGTGAGTATTTCTAAAATTTCACCTCCACCTTTAAAACCTTGTTTCCTCGGCATTTAGAAAAGTTCAACAACTAACCACGCTAATAGTTCAAAGGACGTTAGTCAAGCTTCGACAACTTCTGCTAGTTCTTTGACCAAGGCTATTGGAAAAGGTCAAAAAAAGTCTAATCCATATGACCACATTCCCCCTCCACCTGGCTACAAAGCTCCTCCTTCAGACAGTTTTAACATCACGCCAACTCCAATCTCTCCTTCTGTGGTCCATTGGGTAGTGTGCCGATCATGAGAAGCCAAAAAATTGAGCTACTTAAAGGGCTTGATGATGACAAGGGATGAGGTACAGTGGTTGTCCTCTCCAATGCCAATGTCATACTATTACACAATTCTTAGTGTAATGTAATACCATGTAATGTTATTTTTCCATGTTGTAAGCTTATAAGAAAGCGATGTGCTACTTAAATCTGTGGAAGTGCCAGTAGCTGATATGTAGTTAGAATATCACCTAAACGTTGAAATCGTATTTATTTATTTTGTATAAATAAAAAAATGTTACGGATCACTTTAAAAACCGGTCAGCCTTGCCCAAAAAAAAAGAAAAAAATTAGTTTCATAAAATCTATATTCAAACTTAGAAAATATTTTCAAAATAGACCAATGGTTTCCATATAGAATTTTCTACCTAAGTCAAGTAATATGGATATTTATCATTTCAATCCGAAATTAAAAATTCGAATCCCAGGTATATATATCATTTCAACCCGCATCCCAAATCGATTCAATTCATAACTAAATCTATATAGTGATTCGGTATGTATCATTTCAAACCATAGGGAACTTGCAATGTGAGAACACATAAATAACAATATCAATAAACTCAACAAATCAAACATATCAAACATGTACATGAAGTAAGCTCAGCAATTCAAAAATATACTTGAAGTAATACATGTCACATGTGCATATTCATGTCATATATACCATTCGTGTCATAAGTGGATGTCATTTGTGTATATCATATAAAATTTTCTAAAATAATCCTGTACATTTCATAGCATTTCAAATGTGTTGGATTCCACTTTTATAATAAATGTAAGTCAACTGTGAGATAAACTCACGTTTCGTTGCATTGAATAAAAGATGGTAAACAAACGGACAAGGGATAGAATGACCACATCCAAGCACAACTCAGGATGATGGAAACTCGATAATCACTCAAAATATTTAATTTTATGAGAGGAGAAGGGAGTTTCTCAGCAAAACAACATGGAAATTGTATTTTTGGAACAGTTTACGAAACTTTTTTCATGGGCATAAAAGAAGCAACACAATTACACAAAAATTCCATTACCTTATATATATATATATATATATATATATATATATTACATATAAAACATACACATCAAAATACTTTTTTTTTAAATCAACTCAGCACACATCAACACATACAATCGAAACACCTATCAAACCTTTCACAAATATTTTCTTTTTATAAAAAGAAAACAAAATAGAAACTTAACACAAACTCATGCACATAACAATTATATACATATTATATAAAGGGAGCGGCTATATGAACACAAAATTTCAACACAAATCAGAAGGCATAAAATATCAGCCACATAATTAATTTATCTTTATTTAGGGAGTACAAATCATGGGTAATCTTATGGTTTAGATTTTGTGTCACTCAATTTGTGTCAAATCTTTGTTTATTAATATACTTTCCCTTATATAAATCACATAAATATACCCACTGACGAAATAGAATAAAACGCACCCCCCAAACATATATATAATATATAATATAAAATAAAAATAACTCAACAAAAAAAACTGAAGCAAGATAAACCCAGACAAACACATAGCTTGGCCCAATGGGCAAGGGAAATATAAGAAGGATGGATCTTAATTTTTACCAAAAAGTTACAAAACTGAGCAAAATTTTAACCATTTTAAAAGTGATTCGTGAACAAGTTAAATTCAGAAATTGGAAAAATCATAAACTGGAAAGTTGTTGCAAATTATTTTCTCTTCGATTTTTTTTTTAAAAAAATGATTTCCGATAAAATTTGAATAAGATATGATCAAAACAACGATAGACAAATATTTGGATCTGATATCTGGGTCCAAAAATGCATCTGAAACATTGGCAGTTTCGACCAAGTGAAATTAGAAATATGACAAATTGTAACACAAAAGTTGTAGCTATTTCAATTTTACCCAATTTGAAAAAAAATAAAGTCAATTGGTTGCTTCTACATATTAGTTTGAGAAATTTCTCCAGTAGATTTAGATGGAGATCTAAATTTGAACCATAGTTGATCGTTGAGAATTTTGGAGATGAACAAGAAAGTGAATGGTTGCATGAATGAATAAAATGATGATATAAAGAAAGGAAATCACCGTAAATAATTAGTCGTGGCTTTCCAATTTTTAACGTCAATTAATTAGTGCATTAGTGGGATGATGTGTCATTATCTTTCCCAGGAAGCTAAGTTGTATAAGGGATGAGATAATTAATTTAAACATTATCAACACTACTCCTTTTCACACAAATTTTAAATGCACATGTTAACGGATTTTAATGAAATGAAGTCGTACATAAATTTATGACATTAATTTGCACCATAAATGTATAACTCCCCATATTTAGAAACTTTTAATCTAAATTATTCAAATCTTCCAAGTTTTTTTTACACATTTGACAAAAACTTATTATCTACACATTTTTAAATTCAAAATACCATTGCCATATTTCTTATGTCAATGTTTTAGTTTTATTTAAATTTTACAATTCAAATTTAATGAAACTATTAATTTAATTAGTCCATCCAATAAATTTTAAATAAAAAACATTGATATTTCTATTATTAATTCATATTCATGTTAAAAATCAAACTCATTCAATCCAAAAATTCAAATGAACTTTAATTCAAAGGACCAATTTTCAAAATAGGCTAATTTTTAAAACATATAGCACAAATAGGCCAGTTTAAAAGGTATTAGCAGAAATAGGCTAACTTTTTCCACCTCAGCAATGAGGTGGAAAAAATTTCAAAAAAATTAATCGGGGGGGGGGGGGGCACTTGACAAGTGCGCCCCTGCAAAATAACAAGGGCGCACTTGTCAAGTGCGCCCTAAGAAAATAACAAGGGCGCACTTGACAAGTGCGCCCTTGAAAATTTTGTTAAGGCGCACCTGCAAGGTGCGCCCATACTATCTGCTGCTTTGTAGCAGCCTCACTTCATCCACCCTGCTGTTTCACAACAGTTTTTATACAGATTTAATCTTTTTTATTGATTCAACTTCAAATATACGCTAAACCAAATAAAACATAAACACATATGTATCAATTTCAAACATAAATACGTAAAAACAACGTTAATATTCGATTACAAACATAAACACAAGTCTAAATAAAATTCGATTACAAACATAAACACGAACCGAAATAGAATTCGGTCACAAATACAAAGTGGACATGGTTCGCTTACAAACATACGCTAATACAACACTTATAAAACGTTCATGGCAAAGTTCAATCTTGAGTAGGAGGAGGTTGAGAAGGTCCTGCCGCCTACGATTGAGCTGGGTCATGTTGAAGTGAAGCTTGAGAAGGATCATGCCTTCTTTTAGTTCTTCGCTCTCCTGGGCATTCTAATCTACGCCTAAAGAGTAATGCGTCAATGAGTTTCTTCAAGCTAATACATCGCGGTTGGATGTCGGGCTCTGGTACTCGACCACGTCCAATATCCCCCAATTCTTTACTAACCGTCTCTAGCACATCGACCTACGAATTTTGTTATTTATAATCACACATTTAAAGATTTAAATCAGTAAAGTGAAACAATAAAGCAAAGTAAAAGACGTACGACATCTCGCTCAAGCGGTGCACGAGCGGTGTATGCTCGTTCATGTTGAGTCCGATCCGCGAGAATGAATCTTCGAGTGATCGTCCAATACCAACTCATGTATTGTGAAATTTGAGTGCTAGGAACGTGTTGACGAATGATACGGTTATGTCTATCGTTCCATTGAATGACAGCAAAATCCAAATTTGGCTTAGGTTCGCAAGGCTCAGGGATGTGTTGCTGAAGACCAAATTGTCGCATCACTCGATCAGGGTAATACATTTGAACAGTTCACATGCATATGATCGGTGTCTTGCATAGCCAACTAGGCATGCCACTTAGACATATATGAGGCAGATGAACTAGCACATCCTGTGTGTAGGGATTCCATACAATAACCTCGTCTGTTAGCATGTCAAGCTGGTCACGATAGTAAGTGGCAACCTGCTTTGGAGATTCAATCCAGCTCCTATTTCCAAACCACCTGTGATATAAAGTAATCTACATAAAGTATGTAAATGTAAATAATATAGCATAAGCGTAAGCACTATTGTTGAACATCATGTAAATGTACATAAACTACCTTGCACTATAAGGTAATGACATATCGATCTGTGCAGATAAAGTTACGTTTGGACGACCGATAGGAAGATGTGTTCATGACCAAAGCTGTAAAATATATAAAAGATAAATATGATAAGATTGTGTTAACAAGCTGAATAGCTCGTTCAATCATTTTAACAAACATAACAAGTGCACTACATCAAACCCTTGTTCATACATGAGGATCCCAGTCATCCAACATCCCTGCTCACTCGCATGCTCCTGGTCGCACACTGATGCATTAAAAGCTAGTCGGTCAGTCGTGTTGCCGGAGTAGGGTCAATCGCGAGATGCTCCAGTTGGTCGGTCATGAGGTGTTCCAGGCTGGTCGGTCGCGAGATGCTCCAAGCTGGTCGGTCTAGAGCATCATTTTTGGGGTCGAGCGGAGAGCCTTCAGTACTGTGGTCGAGAAAAACGATTCCTCAGGTCGGGTACCATCTCCAACTCCAGCTTTATTTCCTGGTCGGTTTTGCACGTTCATCCCTGGTCGTTCTTGTATGGAAAGATCCCTGGTCACTCTCTTGTCTTCTGGTCGGGTAAGATCCATCAGCTCGGTCACGCAAGAGTGTTTCAGCTCGTTCGTACAAGGAGCAGGCTACAGCAAGTTGAGCAGGATGTTATAATAAAAAAGCTAATGGCAATATTGTAACTAATGTACCCCATTTTGAATAGTGTCCGCCTAGCATCTTTCCTGGTCGGTCCATAATGCTGCAATCCTGGTCGGTCCGCGTTTTCCTTCTTGTTCGGTCACAGACATGCCAACCTAGTGCCAGCTCACCACCAACCAAGCGCCAACTATACACCTCAATTTACAAGTGTGCCACTACCCCTTATCTCCAACTATAAATACCCCCTTTCTCCACACTCAAAGGAGGAGGATTCCAAGACCCCGAAGGGCTGCTAAAATGACTTCTCCAAGCCATTCTCAAACTCCATCCATGGCTTCCAAAGCTCCACTCATCTCCATCCATTAATCGATCACTTCCATAGGAGATTCACCATTAAGATCCATTCAAACTCCATTCAAGCAATACAAATCTCCATTTATCCTCTCTAAAAACTTAGATCTACCATTGGAATACTATGGAATCGAAGAGATCTACCTTTAAAGTGAAGTGTTGAAGACTTTTCATCCATTTCAATCAATATTTGAGGGGATCCAACCGTTCCATTGGCGAATTTAAGTGCGATTCAAATCAAAGAGGGAAAAAATGAGAGATGCATTGTAAATTGAGAGAGATTTGTATGGCATTGTACTTGGCATCATGAAAGTGATAATGGAAAGTGTTTACATAGTGGATGTAGGTCACATTTGATCGAACCACTCTAAAAATTGTGTGTTCTCTCTTAATGCTTTGTTCTTGCGAATTGCGGTCTCATTTTTCTTCATACACGCTTTCATAGTGCCTTGCCCTTAATTTGGTGACGTGCTCTCTTAGCACCATGCCTCTAATTGGGTGACGCGCTCTTTAAAGCATCGTATTTGGTGTTTGATCATTTTCCGATTAAAACATTTGGCGCCCACCGTGGGGCTCGAGTTCGCATCACCTTTCTTCACCTTGAAGTTCTAAGCCTACTTCTACCATAGATCCCGCAAATCTAAGATCTAGGACGGACGACGAATTATCTTCCAAATTCAAGGCCTTATCCAAGATCATGGCAAAGTCAAAGAAGACCACTGGCAATGCCGTTGAAGAAAACGACGATGTTGCTAATCATGAAACCACTCGACTCACTAACCGCTTTGAAGGTGGAGAAAATTCGATATCTGGAGCTGGAGTAACCAAAGCAGAATTGGATGTCGTCGCCGCAAACTTGAGCCAACGCATGGACGCTTCCAACAAAGCCTTAATCGATGCTAATAAAACTCTTGTGGATGCTAATCAAGCCTTGATAGATAAAGTGAGCGCTCTTCTCAATGCTCAGCCAAACCCTGCTCCTCCTCCGCAAATCCATGTCAACCTTGAGGAGAATGCAAATTCATCGTCTTCCGATCCTCAAAATGACGAAACTAATGTCAAAGGTTCAAAGTTGGAAGCTAGAAACCATTCCGATCGAAATAACCGACGAGTTGCAAGTTCCATGAAGGGGACCCTTCCCATAGCGGAAGTAAAAGGCCTAGATCCTCTAAACGCGATCGATCGCCACGTCGAGCATCCGGAAAAGAGATCGAAGTCCGCTCCCCGGAACGACACAACTCGAAGGAATATATCACGGATGTGGTCAAGAACGTTATGAAAGACAACATGCCTCGCAAGGATTGTGAAAGGGAATGGGACTTCTCTCTCGGTAAAAATCCGTTCACAAAGAGGATCCGCAAGGCTGAATTCCCCAAAAAGTTTACTCATCCTACTATGCCGCCGTATAACGGAAATTCTGATCCAAATCACTTCCTGTACAAATACGAGTGGCACATGAATGCAGCTAAAGCAACGGACGAGATCAAGTGCTTGTGCTTCCCCCTTTATCTAGAAAGCGTCGCATCGCTATGGTTCACAAGGCTCCCGCCCAAATCCGTTGACCGATTTGATGATTTAACTCTCAAATTCAAAGAGCAATTTAGATTGCAAGCTACCAAAACTAAGGACGTTATCTCTCTTACATCCGTGAGGCAGAATTCAGGAGAGTCTGTCAAAGCTTTTCTCAAAAGGTTTAATGATGCTGTATTTGAAGTAGGGAATCCCGAACCTCGCATGATCTTAATGCCTCTAATTGGCGCTATAGACAAGAACAACGAGTTTGGTAAATGGATCAAAATGAAAGAGCCAAATACGCTTGAAAAATTCCATAAAAAAGCCGAGGAATACATGCGGGTCGAAACTGGTTCAGTACCTCTTCAGATTATCGACGCTAACCCACTTCTTGAAGCTCCCAAAAGCACTGACGTTCGGCTTAATCAGCGCAATTACCAGGGGCAGAAACAAGCCAATCATCAACTGAGGGCTAATGGGATTCTCGTTCCAACGGCTCAGAATAAGCGATCATCATCGCTATTTCTTTACTTACTGCTTTGTTACTTTCTTTACTTTACATTTTGCTTTCTGTCACATTCAGAACTTCTTGTAAAAAACTTGTAATATTGCATAAGGGTTGTACTGAATAATATCTCTATGAATGAAGTCCTGCTTACTTGAATGGATCTCTTACTTACAAGATCTTCGGTAATTCAAGACTTGCTAAAAGGCGATTCTTTATTACAGGTTATAGGACAAATGCTTGCTTCCTCGAAACCCGATGCACTATGGCGAACTCCACAACACTTATTCAAGCATGGGATGCACAAAGAGTCAACACACCTAAATGCAATCATAAAAACACCATCTTGAAGGGTGATTAGAAGGGATGGCCGGAGATCAGACGGTGGAGAGGTCAACAAGCATATCTAAAATCAACGCCACAGGTTGTAAGTTCCAAGAGGCAACTTGCGCTCAATCACGAACACTTGCCATGATCAAGTGCTTCTGGTACAAGGCCGATGTTCTTTCCACAGGATAACGCAAACCTTGCAAATCCCAAAAGAGCACGACTTCTCAATCCGGTTGCAATTGCTTATCATAACTAAGCGCATCCAACGCGACTGTTAGAGTTTGCCTCATGGGTTCCCAAACTTCACAAAAAAGGGAAGATCCCTGAAAGGTTGACCAAGTCCTTGGCTCCTAACGAGGTGCGATTCACAAGCGTTGATCACCCGATACATCAAGAGGGCCCACCAGGTCGAGGACCCATAATGGAACAGCCGACTTCATAAGTCGCAGCTTCCTTAGCGAGGTCCCTCAAGCGTTGACCACACGATATATCGAGGTGACTCACCAAGTTGAACAACCCGTGAAGGAACAAGCGACTACTTATGGCCCAGATTCCTAAATCAAGATCGTTTGCCATGTCAAGCATCCGGTAAAGGAACTGGCGTCTGTCCCACGGATTGAAATATAAGACCTCCCATGCGGGGCACAAAAAAGTCTAGCCTCTCTTCGTGAGAGCAACGGCGAAAGTCCTCCCCATGCGGGGGCATCAAATCCCAAGACCTCCCATGCGGGGCACAAAAAAGTCTAGCCTCTCTTCATGAGAGCAACGACGAAAGTCCTCCCCATGCGGGGGCATCAAATTCCAAGACCTCCCATGCGGGGCACAAAAAAGTCTAGCCTCTCTTCGTGAGAGCAACGACGAAAGTCCTCCCCATGCGGGGGCATCAAATCCTAAGTCCTCCCTTAGAAGGGGCATCCAACATAAAGTCCTCCCCATGCGGGTCATACAACCCAAAGTCCTCCCCTAGCAAGGGCACCCCACGTAAGACCTTTTCAAGCAAAGGCAGAAAGATGCAATGACTTCTCCACCTAGAAGTCCAAATTAATCAGTTAAATGCAAAATTCTGATCCATCCAACGGCTACAATCGCCTTGGCACCAGAAGCCCAAAGCAAAGTATTGATCCGATCAGGTACACGTTTCATAAAACGTAAATCGTCATATGAGATCACGTAATTCATTGCAAAGGCATAACTTGAAATCTGCAATCCAAAACTCAAGCGCCATTGTGACTTCAAACTCGAATACCGTGTCTATGCAAACAATGTTTAACAAATAATAACTGTTAAGTAAAGCAGTTCTGCATATATATGACATTCAATTTATTATATATCATTCATTAATAATTAACTAACCTGTTATTGATGTGGACAATCAATAACAACGTATAAGTTCAAAATCGTGCAAGTGCTTGTTTTCATTACAGAACAGGTGCCACGGAACATATAAGTCCAGTCAACAAGTTCAAAACTTAGAGCGTATGGAATCAAAAAGTCAAAGTGGGATTTGCCATAGCAAGTAAAAAGCTACAACTGGATTCCAATGTAGACATGATAGCAACGTTCTTTTCGAAGCCCGTATTTCTCACAAGTGAAAAACACAAGCTTCGAGGGGCAAATGTTAACTAGTTGAATAGCTCGTTCAATCATTTTAACAAACATAACAAGTGCACTACATCAAACCCTTGTTCATACATGAGGATCCCAGTCGTCCAACATCCCTGCTCACTCGCATGCTCCTAGTCGCACACTGATGCATTAAAAGCTAGTCGGTCAGCCATGTTGCCGGAGTAGGGTCAATCGCGAGATGCTCCAGTTGTCGGTCGCAAGGTGTTCCAGGTTGGTCGGTCGCGAGATGCTCCAAGCTGGTCGTTCTAGAGCATCAGCTTTGGGGTCGAGCGGAGAGCCTTCAGTACTGTGGTCGAGCAGAACGAGTCCTTAGGTCGAGTACCATCTCCAACTCCAGCTTTATTTCCTGGTCGGTTTTGCACGCTCATCCCTGGTCGTTCTTGTATGGAAAGATCCCTGGTCGCTCTCTTGTCTTCTGGTCGGGTAAGATCCATCATCTCGGTCACGCAAGAGTGTTTCAGCTCGCTCGTACAAGGAGCAGGCTACAGCAAGTTGAGCAGGATGTTATAATAAAATAGCTAATGGCAATATTGTAATTAATGTACCCCATTTTGAATAGTGTCTGCCTTGCATCTTTCCTGGTCGGTCCATAATGCTGCAATCCTGGTCGGTCCGCGTTTTCCTTCCTGGTCGGTACAGACATGCCAACCTAGCGCCAACTATACACCTCAATTTACAAGTGTGCCACGACCCCTTATCTCCAACTATAAATATCCCCTTTCTCCACACTCAAAGGAGGAGGATTCGAAGACCCCGAAGGGCTGCTAAAACCAATTCTCCAAGCCATTCTCAAACTCCATCCATGGCTTCCAAAGCTCCACTCATCTCCATCCATTAATCGATCACTTCCATAGGAGATTCACCATTAAGATCCATTCAAACTTCATTCAAGCAATACAAATCTCCATTTATCCTCTCTAAAAACTTAGATCTACCATTAGAATGCTATGGAATCGAAGAGATCTACCTTTAATGTGAATTGTTGAAGACTTTTCATCCATTTCAATCAATATTTGAGGGGATCCAACCGTTCCATTAGCGAATTTAAGTGCGATTCAAATCAAAGAGGAAAAAAAATGAGAGATGCATTGTAAATTGAGAGAGATTTGTATGGCATTGTACTTGGCATCATGAAAGTGATAATCGAAAGTGTTTACATAGTGGATGTAGGTCACATTTGACTGAACCACTCTTAAAATTGTGTGTTCTCTCTTATTGCTTTGTTCTTGCGAACTGCGGTCTCATTTTTCTTCATACACGCTTTCATAGTGCCTTGCCCTTAGTTTGGTGACGTGCTCTCTTAGCACCTTGCCTCTAATTGGGTGACGCGCTCTTTAAAGCATCGTATTTGGTGTTTGATCATTTTCCGATTAAAAAAGATTGCATATTATGAGTGGCCATTAATAAATATACATTCTAATACTTACCTGTAGAAGAGAAAGACAACCGGCTATCGATTTGGATTTACCGAGCGCAGCATTTGTTAATTCAGTGTATAATGTTGTCAATATGGCACTACCCCAAGAATATCGTGCACAATCGTCCAAATTTCTCACAAATAATAGCCAAAAAATATTTAATCGTCCTTTATAATGATCAGGACAAAGACGACAAGATATCAAGTGTAGAATAACAGCTCTCGCATGACGTTCAACTTCTTCGTCTGACGCATCTTCTGATGGCTCATTTTGAAATGTACGTCGAAAGCAAGTCAACTTAACTATTGCACTCTTATCTCATTTCGATTTGGGACCGCCCCCAAACACTCATAACAAATATCTTCATAATTACTGAGATGTGTAGCAGTTACAGGATTTCCTTCCACTACAACGCCCAAAAGACAGCTAACATCTTGCAACGTGATAGTAATTTCACCAGTGGGAAGATGGAATGTGGAAGTCTCTGGTCTCCACCTGTCTACCAATGAAGTGACAAGTGCATGATCTATCTTAAAAAAACCCAATCTGGAAATTTCTCTAAATCCAGCTCTTTGTAGCGCAAGTTGAACTCTAGGTGTATTTGCTGTAATCAACCCCAACTTGCTATAATGATCTTGACAATCAATTGGCTCGTCGCTCTACAAATTCAATACGAGATGAAAATAATTAGCTATTCCATGAGAAATGAAAAATTAGTGAGTTCATTCATTAGAATTTTTGAAATACCTTCATCAAGTTTGGATTATTGCTTCTATGTTCATGTTGAAGATACAAGACACCTCCTCAGGACCTGGTGCCAACTCTACAAGAACAATGCATGTAGTGAACAAGTAGTGGACAAGTAGTGAACCGGATGCAAGACACTTGTGAACAAGTAGCGAACAAAATGCAGTGAACAAGTAGTGAACTGGATGCATGTGGTGAACAAGTAGTGAATCGGATGCAAGACACTTGTGAACAAGTAGTGAACCGGATGCAAGACACTTGTGAACAAGTAGCGAACAAAATGTGAACACGTAGTGAACAAAATGTGAACCGGATGCAAGAACTTGTGTTTAATGAAAAAGTTTTAACAAATAGTCAATCGGATGCAACACTCTTGTGTCTAATGAACTAGTTTTAACAATTTATAGAAAAAAAATGTTTTTTTACTATATCATATGAATTAGCTAGGATTTAACTCACCATATAACTGAACTACGAATTAGCTAGGTTTTCATTCACAAACAAGAAGTAACATTATGAAGATCCTTCCATTGTTGAACAAGTAATGATCAAACCAAATCTATTGTATGCAACACAAACAAAAAATAAGAAAGTATTGTTTAACAATCTACATGTAACTTCATGAGATGATGAAGATCCTTCCATTGTTGAGGTAAGTCGATTTATTTTCCTATGAGAATTCGATTATTTGAAAGCTTAGAAATTTAGGTTTTTGGATTTTTTAGTTTTTGGGGATTTTGGAGTAAAAGGGGGCTTGGAAAAAGTGAAGAGTGAAGGGGTAAACTGGCTGTAGTTTGGAGCTGCAACTTCTCGGCTTGGGCGCACCTTGCAGGTGCGCCCTCCTGAAATAACGAGGGTGCGCCTGCCAAGCGCGCCCTTACAAAATATCAAGGGCGCGCTTAACAAGCGCGCCCTTGAGAATTGACCAGGGCGCGCTTGCCAAGTGCGCCCTTACAAAATAACAAGGCCACGCTTGACAAGCGCGCCTTTGAGAATTGACCAAGGCGCACCTTGCAGGTGCGCCCTTCCCAAGACTTGGTAGCAATCTGCTACCCTGCCTGAACAATTCAATTTGCAAACTTGAATTAAAGACAATCGAATACAATTCATAATCTTGTAAAATGCAAACATTCACTATTGAAATGCAAATCATTCATTCATTCACTGAATTGAAAATACAAATCGTTCATTACATTACAAATTATTCAAACAAAATATCAAGACGTATCGCCAACTATTCTCTTACAAAATATCATTTAGACGGACATGTCAATCTGTTGTGTCCTTTTTGACCACATTTGTTGCAAGTATTTTGTTTACTTCCTCCCATTTTATCCATCATACCTTTAATTCTTGTCGAACGCGGACGTCCCGTCTTCCTTTTTGTATGTGCAGGCATTATGGTCGGACCATAATAGGCATCCCAATATCTACTATCATGAATTGTATGGAAGCTTGGAGCGTAACTTGCTTTATATCTTTCCTCGGAAAACCACAATGAACAAAATTCATAGTACGATATATTCGCTCCTCCAACGGTTTGAGCACAAGCGGCCATCACATGCAAGCATGACAATTTTTGCAATAGCGGAATGTTGCAAGTGCAAGTACACACATTATCATGTAAAGTCACGGTAAATGCTTTTCCCAATTGATCATTCACTTGCCATTCGTTTTGATTGAATCTAACAATTCCGCAATGTCGTGCTTGTTTTGCTCTTTTAACTAAAAGAGTTTCAACTTTTGGAGTCATTTGCATTTCAAATTCTTCGGCGTTGGAACGACGTTTCACGAAGTAGTCGTTTGAACGGTAAAACATTCGTGCTACTAAAGACTTAACCAGCAAAGCACGAGCACCTCGTAGAACTCCATTAAAACTTTCAGATACATTTGTTGTCATCATCATAAATTGTCCACCGTTATCCTTGCATAGAGCCCAATTTTTCTCCGCACCTCGTAAGCTCTTTTCAATCCAAGCATGCGCATCTGGGGAAATTCTTAAGTGGCCTATTAATTCTTTGTACTGCAACTCATCGGTAGCACTAGCACATGAATAGAATAAGTCTACCAATTTTTTTGAGTAAATCCGACAACTTGAAAGTTTGCTTTGAGATGCCTAGCACAAAAGCGGTTATGGTGCTCTTGAGGCCAATTTTCTAATGCTCCTGGAATGCCTTTCATTCGATCGGATATAAAAGTCAAACATCAATTGCGAACACTATGTATGAGATAGTACATGCATCTAAGAAACCATTCCCAATTATCCTTTGATTCGGAGTCTATAATTGCATATGCTAATGGAAATTTACCATCATTTGCATTAACTCCAGTCGCGTCTAGCAACGTACCTTGGTATTTGCTGTATAAATGTGTGCCATCAATGCAAATTAACGGTCGACAATGCGCAAAACCATCAATAGAAGGACCGAATGCCCAAAAAGCACTTTTGAAACGAACCTTGTCATTCGTGAGTCTTTCGTTTTCAATCTTAAAAACAGTTCCTGGATTATGTTTTTTAATAGTAGTTAAATATCGTGGCAGCTCAGATATGATGTTTCCCAATCTCCAAAAACTATCTCAAGTGCTTTCCGAAATGCTCTATATGCCTTGAAACAACTTATTTTGACGAAAAAAGTTTCCGACATTAAAACTTGAATCGTAGAGGGAGTGGTATTCAAATCCGACTTCACAAACAGAAGTATTTTGTTAGCAACAAATCTACTTGTCGCTTGCTTGTGATTAGAATTGATGACCGGATTAACACAAGAATGATTGCCTTTGTATTTCCTAACTTCCCACCTTCCCGTCAATAAATTTTTTGGGACAATAGCATGTATTCTCCACTTGCAATTGTTATCGACATTACAAATTGCAGTGTATTCTTTTTTGCGGGATTTTACAGGTTTAAAAGAGACAGAATTCTTTATAGACCACTCACTAAGTTGTTGAATAAGCACTTCCTTGGTTTGAAACTGTATTCCCACATGAAAGCCCGAATCAACACAATCTATAGTAAATGCGTCTCTAATAGGAGCTACATTTTGAATCAACGATGCTGCCATAATTTGTGCACTACTTAAATCATCTGTCAAAGGCATCTCAAATTCCATTTGTCCATTGTTATCATCTTCATCTTCTTGCACCACCGATGCTTCATAATTTTCGTTTTCAATCACATTACCAATTCCAAACTCAAGCGGATCATTGTTAGCTTCCATATTTTCCATCCATGTCATGTCATTATCCATTGATGCAATTTGCATGCTATCAATATGTGGTGAGCTACAACCTACAACATCATTTGTCGGTCTAGAGCTTGAACCACCCGCATGCACCGTAAAACTGTTTAACAAAGGATGAGATCAGAAAACTATGAATTTTAACTACTCAAATGTAAAATTTACAAACTTACTTTGTATTCATGAATGGAGGAAATATTGGACTTGGATTGCTTTGATGAGCACAACTCGCAATAGTTCCAATATTTTGAGTAGAATGTTGGTTTAAATTAGTATCAACTACCTCTTCATAATGTCTCAACTACTCTTTTATTACGAATAACTCAATAACTTTCATACTAACTGAAAACATTGCATCGACATCATCATCATCATTTACATCGATAGCAGAAGATCCAGAATCCGTCACCCACTTGCTTACTTATCGTACATCGTACTTTTGTGAATCAATTTTTGTAACCCAATACAGCATTTCCTTTAATTCATGGTAGGAGAATTTTTTTTTTGATCTTTAAACCTTTTTGTTTGCCACCAACATACACCGGCGTATTATTTTCCTTTAAGTTCAACTACCCATCAAAATAGCAAATAATAGGAATAAAATCCGACATAGTCTACAATGAAAAATTTGGAAGGCATAAGGATACTTACTTGTTAAACAAATATTAGTAACATAAGAAAGCATAAAAAACTAAACCTATGGTTTGAATGAAATTGAGAAACATAAGAATTTGAGATAGGGTTTGAGTTTAAACTAAATCAATACCTTCAAATTGATGTGCAATAGCTGATAGAAGTAACCCAATCAATAAACCTTGTTTGTTTTGATAATTTTGGTAGGCTTTAGGATTTTTTGGAGCTAGCGGAAGAATGGTACAAATTGGTACTTTTTTCCCGAAATAGTAAAAAACCAGAATGACAGAGAGTAGCAGAGAATAGCAGGAAACAGGTAGGGTTGGGAATAAATTATAACGGGCGCACTTGGGAAGTGCGCCCATTATAATTTTAACGGGCGCACTTCCCAAGTGCGCCCATTACAATTTTAAGGGGCGCACTTGTCAAGTGTGCCCCCGATTAATTTTTTGAAATTTTTGCCACCTCATTGCTGAGATGGCAAAAATTAGCCTATTTCTGCTAATACTTTTTGAACTGGCATATTTGTGCTATATGTTTTAAAAATTAGCCTATTTTGAAAATTTGTCCTAATTCAAATTTAAAAATTGAAATTTAAATTAGATCATTAATAAAATTCCATATTACAATTCAGTTTTTATAGGAGGAGACCAGTTTCATGGATATGTAGCCAAGGGTGAGTTAAAGAGCAAGTGAAAACGAGATTGGAGTAGGTTAAGGTTGGGCCAGAGGAACAAGCATCGACAATTTTATTTATGGATGGTGGGGACTTGCTATAAGTGTGGTTTGGCCTAAGTGGTGATAGTTGGATCAGAAGGATCTATTTTTAAGTGTGTGTGACTCGATTGCAAATGATTGTTTCTTTTGCTCTAGTTTGTCAAATGTTGGAAAGATGCGATGTTTTAGAGATAGAGGAATGGAACACTTTACCATGTCCCTTTTTCACTTTTGAAATAACTACATACATAAAAACAAGGCAACGTTTTGAATAATCAAACTAATACTCATATCATTTTTCATAAATAATGTTATACTATAAATTCATAGTGTAATATTTATGCATATACATTTAGTTTATGTTTAAACAAGATTTTAAATGACGCAACAATGAAAAAGTACATTTCATCCAAGTTAGAAGTATAATCTTTTAAAAAAGACACTAGACCATTTATGTTTGAAATTTAATGAGAAAAATGGATTGCACGCTGATGTTATGATTTCATATATTAAAAAAATGTGTCTTGCTCAATTATAGGCTGATATTATCTTTCTATAACCGGATTAGGTGAGGTCTATGGAAGATGGAAAAGTTATTTTAAAGCTTTCGAAGCCACCTGAACTCGACTTCTCATATAGTAACAACAATCAAGATGAATGCCATAAGTTGACAAAAATGTGTTCTATTTTTGTAATATGTATCCAAAATTGTTGCAATGTGGTAAACTATTTATATACTAATATTTTTATTGTAGTGGGATGTTATTGCTGTCAAGGCCTGTTAAGAGTTTGAATGCTGTAATATTTGTTTCAGCTTTGCTTTTATATGGTTCTTCTATAAACCAGTGTGTGGTAGTTAGTTTACAATGATAAAAGAATGTTTCTTATATAAGATCCATGTATTGGCATCTTTTCAAATTAATACTAATATTTATCACTGTTGTTATCACTTTTCCTTTCTAAAAATAATTGTTAGTAGGGCCGCTAATTTGTGTCTTTGTTTTTTATTATTAATTCTACGTGGCATGCATAACATTAAGGGTGATTCAAGTGAGCAATTTGCCCTCAATAATTTATTACTGACGTGATATCTTTTGGGTTATCACTGATTTGCCTCTGGTATTATTAGAGGCGGTCTGTACTACAACTAATATGGGTATATTTACTAATCCCTAATCTTTTGAATTTTGGTGGTGGCATACAATATATAGCAGAGTTATTAGTGTACGATTGAAATGTATTAATTACATAATGATTCATATAGATTTTAATGTCTAAACAAAACACATTATCAAAAATTATAGAATACCGGGGGTTTTGATTGTCGTGTAACCTTTGTGTATGTCAGTAACTTTTTACTTAATAGAGAGAAATTATGAGTTGATATTGTAAACGAGGCTAGTCAAGTGGATATCCCGTGGATTATTGTCGGAGATTTTAATAACATTTTATCGGCTACTGGAAAAAAGGGATGTGCTGTTGTTCCTTTTAGACAGGTTTCCGGATTACTTAATTGTATTGTTGATGCTGGGATCATAGATATTCCAATCAAGGGGTTTAAATACATGTGGAGAAGGAGAGGAGTAGCGACCAAAATTGATAGACTTTTATGCAATTGTCTTTTTTGGACAAGTTTCCCAAACTGACTACTTTTGGAGAGTCAAATCCTATTAGTGACCACATTCCTGTATGCGTGAATTTCAAACCCAATGATAATTATAAGAGAAACATGTCGTTTAAATACGTCAATACTTGGTATTCGATTGAAGGATGATGGGATTATTTTTATTTGGCTTAGGAGCAACTGGGGATGATGACGATGCAAGAGCAAGGATCTAAAGTGTTCATCTTCCATATGTTTTTGAAATATTGCAAGTCCTTTTTGAAAAGGTGGAACTGTAGTAACTGGGATGACAAAAACAACATTAGAAGAGTAGAGGAGGAATATTGTGCAATTTTGAAGGAAATTGATGAAAACCCTACCAACAATGACATTTTTGACAAATTGGAATCTATCTACAGAAAGTGGAAAGATTAATGCTACATAGAATACAATAATGCTAAGCAAAAAGCCAAAATTGCATGGCTAAACGAGGGTGATTCATGTACGAAGTTTTTTCATGCTAAAATGTCTTTAAGAAGACATGTTAATAACTGAGGAAATATTATCTTAGAAAATGGGGAAAAGGTACAGGACTCTATTAGCAATGAAAATGAGGCTATTAAATATTTTTCTGATATTTTCTGAATTGACAGTCCTCAAAATTTGTCATTTCCTAAAATTAATTGTAAATTCAAGATCAACGACATGGGCAGGGATCATCTACTATCTCAGATTACTATAGATGAAGTTTATAAAGCTACCTTTTCAATTCCTGATGATAAAATTCCGAGGCCCGATGGTTTCACAGAAAAATTCTTCAAGATTCACCGGGAAGATTTAAAACTGTGTCTTACTAACTTAATTCAAGAAATTTTCAGGACTAGGAAGCTAGCTAAAGGTATTAATAATACCTTTATCACTCTCATACCTAAAGTGGAAAAATCGATGAATATATCAGATTATAGGCCTATTTCTTGTTGCAATGTGATTTATAAAATTATTTCTAAGGTCATTTGCAACAGAATTAAACCTTACCTAATGCATCTCATTTCTGATAACCAATCAGCCTTCATACCAGGTAGATCTATTGCTAAAAATGTTTTACTTGCACATGAGCAAATTAGACACTTTAGGAGGACTGGAAATGGAAGCATGTGTATCAAAATTGATTTTGCAAAAAGCGTATGATAGGGTTAATAGGGGGTTTGTTTGTCATATGCTGAAGATGATGGGTTTTCCTAGTAGGCTTATTAAAGTGATTAAAAGCTGTATTTTCTCGCCTACATTTTCTATCCTTATGAGAGGCAGCTCAAAAGGTTTTATTCTTAGTAATAGGGGACTAAGGAAGGGGACCCTTTGTCCCCTTATTTATTTTGTGTTGTAATGGAATTCTTCTCTTCGATGATGAATAAGGTAGATATAATGGATTTAGTCCCATCAATTTTAAAAACCAAACCACATATTAATCATTTGATATATGCAGACGACTTGATGATTTTCTCTAAGGCTAAGGCTAAATGTGACATTGAAATTTCAAAAATTCTAGACAGCATGAGAGATTTGGCTGGTCTTAAAGTTAATTATTTAAAATCTAAGGTTTTTTTCAGCAAATCTGTGAGTAATAAAGGGGAGTTAGTTGGGCTGCTGGAGATGAAGGAAGGGAATCTTCCTATTAGATATCTTGGAGTTCCGCTATCGAATAATTATTTGAACTTCTCCAATTGTGGAGATTTATTCGATAAGGTAAGGGAAAAAATGGATAGCTGGGATTGTAGGCTGCTTTCTATGGCTGGTAAAGTTGAATTGGTCAAATCAGTGATCACCCCAATGGTTTTGTGTTGGTTGCTAGTTTATCAATTGCCTGCTGCGACGATTGGTAAGTGAACAAATTATGTGCAAATTTTGTTTTGGGAGGGAAAAGTCACAAGATTGCGTGGGATACTCTATGTAGCCCTAAAAATGAAGGGGTATTGGTCTAAAGAAATTTGATGATCTTAAAGATGTTGCTGCTGTTAAATTGATATGGCACTTTGTTAATAAAAATATCTTGTGGAAGAAGTGGATGGAAAGTAAATATTGCAGAGACAATAGATTTTGGGTCATGCAAGTGGATAATAATAGTTCTTGTACTTGGAAAGCTATGTTAAGAATCAAAAAATTAGGGCTGAAATGTATTAATCGGTGTATCTCTAATGGACACGATACTATGTTGTGATTCGACCCATGCCTAAATAGTGATATTCTTGTGAATATTCTTGGGTGGGACAATTTAGATTTGTATGGAGGTGAGAATTTGAAAGTTGACAGCATTATCCAAAATGGTGCGTTTAATTCCAATCGTCTCGCGATATCTAGACTGGTTGCGGATAAAATAAATGAAGTGCTTATAAACTTTAACTTTGATTTAGATTTTTGGAGCTAGAATAAAAGTAAAAACGATTTTTCCTTTTACTCGGCTTGGGATATTTCAAGGGAATATGAACCTAAACTGGATTGGTGCAAAATTACTTGGCACTATATTAATAGCGCGAAAATGGCTATTTGTATGTAAAAAGCTATGCTTGACAAACCTTCGACTATTGACTATCATTTTTAATGGGCATATCATGTTAGTCCTAAATGCGTACTGTGTACATAAAGTAATAAATGTAGAGATTACCTATTTTTCTCTTACCCTTACTCATCCTACCTTTGGACAAGATGTAGACTGAAATTGGAGATTTCTCCCACTCTGGACCGTCCTATGACTTTAACTGAAGAGACGAATTTCCTGAAAAACAAATATTTGGTCAAAGATATTGCACAAGAGCTTGTGTTTAGTAGTATTCTAACTATTGTTTACCACATCTGGGCCGAAAGGAATTCTCGAATTCATGGAGAAAATGGCTTAGATAAGTTTAGATGATAGGAGTTTATCGAAGTTGATATTAGGTACCTGATGTTGAAGTCGAGTAGAAAGAGCGTTAGCCAACATGCGAGAATCCTTCGAAACTGGGGTATTCCTGATTTTGATCCAGGATGAATGCACCCGCCATTTTGTGCGAGATTTTAGGGTTCTTTTTATTGAACTCCCTGTTTCTGCGCGTTCAAAGCCTTTGATGGAGAATACTAGGTCACCGTTTAGTGTTGGCTGATGGGCCGTGGGCTTTAAATTATTTTTATTTAATTTAAGGGCCTATGTTTTGTATTCTATTTAATTTGGGTTTGAGCAAGTACGGTATTGTGTTGGTTACTTGCCTTGTACTTTTGTACATTTCATTGATGAGTTATCAATAAAGCGCCGCACTGTTTCTCCCTATCATGGACTCACGCTGATCACATGTATAGGTTTTTAACGAGGTGGTTTACCCAGTTTAAAAAAAACACATTATCAAATCGATTGTTAAAAAGGATTGTCTACTATAAAAGGTCTGCAAAATAAACTTCCCAGAAGTCAATATTACATAGAGAAATGTTTTGCATGTGCTAGAAATTTTCAAATAATTTTGAGGTATAGGTTTATTGTGAAGAGAATAAAGAAAGAAGGAAAAGGAAATGAAATTGTCCCACATCATGGAAATGAATGGAGAATGCAAAGTATATCAATAGCTTTGTCAAGAGGATGTTGGGGTCTTGGGGCGCCCAGATGATTGCTTTGTTGTGAGGAAGGATGCCATGCATCACTATAACACACACACACACACACACACACACGTCGTCGCCGTCCATCCAACTGAACAGGGCCAGGCCGGTGCGGGTCTTGGTCCGAATCCAATAACATTATTTTTGGATCGAATTTCAGAACAGTAATGGCCGGTTTTTTAGCCCATTACGGACCCAAATGAAAATCAAATCTGGGCAGGTTTATGACAGCGCGAAATTCAAATTTGCGACGATTCGAAAACATTGCAAATGAAAGGGAGTGTTGTTTGGATTTGCAACGCTTTAAAACGTTGCAAACGAAGAGATGGGACCGTTACAAATGGTCGCGGTGCTTGGACAATAGACACCTTCTCCTGTCGCCTATAAACATCATTGCAGAAATCGTTTCAAAATATTCTGATCATCTTCTTCCTCCTTTATCGATTTGCAATGCCATTACACTGTTTCTAACGCTGTAGTACTGTGACGCCTTCAAGGTGTTGTAAATTCAGAAGTGTTGCAAGTTGATCTTCTTCTTTTCTTGCATCATCAACTAATCAAAATCAGAGTATTCTTAGTTGGATCAAAGTCGTTGAAACTTTGAATCCGATTTCGTAGTTCCAAGGCTTTATTGAATCCTGAAAGTCGACAGATTGATAATGTAACAACCCGAATTCCGACAGATCAATTTTTTTTTCAAATTCCAATCTATCGAAACTCGGTTTGGTTTGCTCTGGTATCCTGCAGAAAAGACAAAGACATAAAATATGTCAGAGCTCAGAAAACATCTCACAGTGGAATGGATAAAATATAATGTAATCAAAGTATAGCCTTACCATATTAATAATACTGCCTAACCAGTATCCAAAGCTATAGTGTCACATGTCTCTATCACAAATCTAACCAGTGAGTACGTTATGAGGAGGGGGTCAAAACACAAGTTCTGGTGACTGGATTTAAATTATACACTTTGGATAATCATGCATATACCATTCAATCATATTTTCTTATTTATTAGGTTACTTGGGTTAACAACACTCAAGGCTTACACGCACGTCGTACCCATTTACTTCCCGGTGGATTAACCTAATATAATATATATGTAGCTACCCCCAAATACTGAGGTACACCCCATGGTACCCCACTCGCTCGGTCTCCACCTTCATACCAAAGAAATGAACGTAGTCCCTCATCCTATGTCAGAGTGACGTACGAATCTCTACATAACAATGTTACGTTCCGCATATTTCTGTCATTACTATGCTACGTAAGCGTATGGACTGCCATCGTCGATCCAATCAGATTTCATACCGGAGTAATGCCCTCAAGACTACGATACAACATCCAGAGCCGACATGCATGTATCTAGACTATCCCACATATGTATCTTCAATTGTAGCTCGATGCCTTAATCACACGTCCTCTAATGTGCATCGAGTTCCATGGTAGGGCGATACAAGAAACACGGAACTCGATCAGGAGCTTTTCCATATCTGTATAGACCCGTCTTTAAGAGCCTCTATATACAGATATTCCTAGGGTCTGTTTTCACGGTGGCTATGGCCCCACCTTGGCCCCTCCCTCAACTAGTAAAGACTACAAGAGCTAAACGACTGCCCCTAAAAAAACAATGTAAACATCCATTTGGCGTCTTCCCTCAACCAACGTACCCCGATAGTGAAGGGTGAATGGTCTATTAGTTTTAGCTCTAGTCCTTCTGCATCCCACTAACTGCCGATGGCGAGTATCCGATGACCTACTATCCTTATTGATCGTGACCCTTAGCCTCCCCGTTGAGGGAACCGCCGAATCACTCTAGTGTCACCACGTCATAGCATTATGACTGCATAGCTACTTTTGCACTCAAGGCCCACCCACCTAGTAGTTACGCGCAGACCCAACCTCTACGAGCATGACTAAAACATATGCCACCACACAGAGGACTACTAGGAGCAACTTACGTACCTCAGGAAGCCGCGTGCTTCCCCTTCCTGCCCTTCGAAGCCGACATAATAGTCAGATGAATGTGCGCTCCCTTCAGGCCTTATAACACCACGATGATCTACCCTATTGGGTTATTCACCCTAAAACGTGCGGACTGGTCCAAGCACCTCACTTTAATATGTTGTTAGACCCTATGTCTAAACATTCTTTTACGCGCTTGCCTTACCTCATCAGGTTTCCATTTAACTTGGTTATTCCCACTTATATTGAATTCTTAATCAAGTTACCAAGTTCCTCTTTCTTATTAAGTTCGGTTATATAACTTAACCCATTTAAGTTTATTAATAAGGCTACAACATGTTATTTTCTAGATTGTGGTCCAAGGTCTATAATCCATAATCTCTCTTATATTCTTGTTTGAATTCATCATTTGAATAACATGTTCTACTTAATATATAATTAAGTATAATAACTCAATTCACATGTTTTCTGTTTAACATGTCAATCATTATTTATGATTAAATATAGCTTATTTCATAAGATTTCCCTATTCTTTCTCATTTAACCATTATTCTATTTTACATCGTCACTACAACTATCGTTGTTACTTATTAACTTAGTTCTCTTAACCAAGGTCCATTAATAAGTTTCTCTACCCATTTATTATAACTTATGTTATAATTCCCTCTTGTCCCTAGGACATGTCCAAACATGTTATTCTTATCAGCGGGTTTCAGATTACTTAATTTAAGTACAGCTTCTTATATTTTATATATTTTCCCCCTTTTCTCAACTGGTTTCCAACTTTCCCAATTTACTGATTACTTAGTTTACAATTAAGTGTCCCCTATCTCATTTTCACCAGTTATCCCATTTCCTTACCAATTTATTATAACCTAAGTTATAATATTCACTTGTCCCTAGGACAAGTCTACCTATTGTACAACATTCTCATTAATGTTAATTATCTATAATACGTGATTATCATTCTCCATTTAAACCATTTTCTTTTTTTTACTGTTGTATTCTAGTATTCTTCATTCACTATAATATATGTTCCCTACTTTAATTAAGGAAAACACTTCATGCACCTTATCAGTTTGATGTATAGAAGGAATCAGTGATTTATTTTCATAACGTATTCCCTTCTAAATCTGTGGTGGCAAGTAATTTATTTCCTTTGTCTTACTTTATTCGTTGTGGCTTACTTGCAACCACGTTCTCAGAAATAGGTCATTTCGGGAAATACATCACTTTTCCTTCGCATCGCACTAACTCAGTCCATTACATCCCTCACTTTCTTATTTTCTGAGTTAGACATTTAATTACCATAATTTCCATTTATTCATATCTTGTTGTATATATATATATATATATATATATATATATATATATGCACTAGACCTCTCACATTAAGTCTACACATGTGGATGCTGGATTTGTCGGGCGGGTTCGGGCAGACTTCTACCACAAGATGACTTAACCTCGTGTCTTAGTACCATTAAATGTTTTATTTATGCACTTAGACCCCTCACATTAGATTTACTACTAGTGAATGTTGGATATGCCGGCGGTTTCGGGCAGACTTCTATCACAAGTGCAATCTAACCTCGTGTCTAAGAGCATTATAGTGTCAAATTATTGTGAACCTAGGCATGTTCGTTCTTTAACAGTTATTCTTATTTCATTATGGGTTTTTATACCCCTTTCCCAAGTCATATTTATCGTGCGCTATATGCCCAAATTAAGGTCTTTAATCATAGTTTGATTTATGCCCCAGACCACATTCATGTATCCAATTCTAACATGAAACCAATTAATCATATAACTGTCCCAATTCATACAAGTAAGGGTTCATCTGAAAAATTAACATGTAGTACGAACAACAGTAGTTGCTAACCATTTATAATAGGTTGTTTTTCAACATGTAATCATTCCAATACTTTAACTGGTTCAACATATGAATTATTCATATTAACATATCAACTTGTTATAACAGTAATTCTTAATTATTCTGACAAATTCGATTACAAAATAGGGAATGGTAAACGATAACATATTATTATCTAAAATGCTATAGCTTAAACCCACTCCCCTCGTACGCTTTCCCAATTTTGGATCTGATCTAGTTTAGCATCCATGGTTTTTTCCTTAATCGAATTCAAAACCTAACAACCATGGATTCATTATTTTTATTAAAAGAGAAAAGAAAGGAAGAGGATGGAATAGAATAGAACAGATCTAGAAGTTACCTTACTTTCCAAATAATTCTGAACACCTTTTTATAAATGCCATTCTCTTTCCTCCAAATCTTGATTTAAGAATTTCCTAACTAATAATTTATATTTTCAGAATAGATTTGATGGGGGGAAGAGATAGAGTAATGGCAGAGATTTAGCATAGCCTCAGAATTATGAGGTTTAGGGTTAGCTCTAGAGACTTATTTATAGGTGTATCAGAGAAACCAGGACCCTCAAATTTGATTAAAAACCATCAGAAATGTCCAAATCTAAAAAAAAAAAAAACTAATCTGCCCAAATCTGCCATAGAGGCGTCGGCCCACCCCTTAGAGGGTCGACCCAGGGGTCGACACCCCTGGGCAGGAAAACTGCAGCCTTCCAAAAATTTGAATTTTGAACTGATTTTTGAATTTCTGGACCTATTTTTGAATTTCTGAACCTAATATATATATATATATATACACATATACATATATATATATATTCTTAGTACGCATATACAAACTTCAAACCTTAATAACTTCTTCATACGGTGCCCGATTTACGCAGATCAGATGTCTATCATGACTAGAATTTCGAGACGGATGTAATGGAACAGTCCGTATTACTTAATTCTAAATATTTAATTAAGTTATTGCTATTTTATTATCTTGAGTTAAAAAGCGGGATGTTACAGATAACCCGTTTGTACTTGGTGGGTTGAACTATTGTCTGAAAGAATCTATCATATATATCCTTAAAGTCTGAATTATGACATTCATCTTCCTCCAATAGTCTCAAACCACAAAATCCCTAACAAATTTTCAGACAATAACATCAACTATGGAAGGCTTGAGTGCACTACAAGTGATGAATTAGAATTTGACTCGTTCGGACCGTGATTTGATAGCGAAAATTTCACTCGTTGGCAATAGAACACCAAGTTCTTCCTACTCACCATCAAATTGTTCTACATCTTGGAAGACAGATTAGAAATTATACCGAAGGAAACCGATAAGGAAGATGCCGCCCTGAAGGCAAAACGTGAAAAGAGAAAAGAGGACGATTTTCTATGCAAAGGGAACATTTTGAATGCATTGTTTACTCAAGTCTACAATGCTCATAGGACCTCGAAAACTACAAAGGACCTCTAGACTGCATTGGAAAGCAAGTATCGCATATCTAAGGCAAGTGATAAAATGTTTCTTATTTGTAATTTTATGGATTTCAAAATGGTCGCCAACAAGTCCATAACTGGAAAACTGAGTCACTACACGAAGACAACAAATTTGGCACGCCAGGATATAGAGATTTGATACGTCTTTAGCCGTATCAAATTTTATACGGCTCATAGCTATATGAAATTTTCTTTGTTACAGCTCAGCAGATCCGTTCCTCCCCCATCTATGAAATCTAACCGTAGATGTTGGAGGCCTCAGATTACTTCATTTAATACGCATTTCAGCTGTATCAAAACCACACCGTATCTTCGCTTCTCCCAGAACCCTTCGTAGGCCGCACATTTCACAATTAAATCTTCCATATTATTTTTGTTTCCTCTTCCAGAACCCTAGCCTTATTTCCCCCATTTTATTTTGGTAGTATCATTCATCTTCACTCCATCACTTCTGCCCCTATATCCTTCGATGTTCCGATTTACTTATTTCTGAACCATCCACCGTTCGATCGGAGCACAATATTCGATCAATTGACTGCATTTTCAGCGGCTCCTCTTGTTGATTCAATTACAAAGTTGGTAAATTTTGGAAGTAAGGTTCCATAAGGTTAGTAATTTGGTACATTTGAATCTGCGACTATATATAGATTTGAACACTGATTGGGTAGGATTTGTGGTACAACATGATTTCAAATCTGTTGTTACCATCTTGATTATTTTTCTTTTTCTTCCTTTACATAGAGAAGAATCCTGTACAAGGTGAAATTGAAAAATTATCCCATTTTCCAGTGATGCTTCGGATCACCCCAGCAGAGGTTAGATTTTCCATGTGTATTTTATTACATCCCTAAAATTTATTTAAATTTCAACCTTAAAAAGGTAGCACTAGCGATGTACCTTAGGATTGCTCTTACTATGGATATGGAGGCGCAACAAGTAATGCTGTAATAACCCGGAAAATCTGAGCCAGTTTAAAATTTTTATTTTGGCAATTTTAGGGAATTTTGAATATTTAAAATGAATTATTTTAAATGATATCGACGAGAAATTTATTTTGAATGGAATTCGAACGTATATATTATATACGTCGTCGTTAGAATATAAATAATTATATATAATTATAAAGGAATTGAAAATGGCGCGGTAGTTCGATAATTCGATTTCAAACTTCAATTGAATTTACCGGGTGCAAAACAATCCGGATTTTAGTAAAACCAAAAATAATAGAATCTAATTGAGAATATCTTTCCAACGAATCCGAAAAATTAAAATTTCATAGCGGGGATCAAAAGATATGTCCAGTTGAAAATTCTAAATAGTCGCTATGAAATTCAGGCCCTTAAAATGGGAATTTTGCAAACGATCTCGGATTTCGACGAAACCACTTTTGTTGGGTCCGTGATGTCAAATTATTGCTAGATTCTAAATTTCATAATCTTTCGAATCAATATGTGAGCGTGGCAAAGGAAAACGCGTTTGACCAGTTTTAGTTGATTTTAATCGACTGGAAAATGGCCATTTTTCCCACGGTCTCGGAATTCGACGAAACTAGTTTTGTTAGGACCGTATCGTTAATACGAAGCTAGAAAATATTTTTCTGCAATTTTTAGAGTTGGTATGTGACCCTGGTAAAATGAAATGCACGTTCAAATTCAATATATAGAGTTATATGTTGATTTTAACGGAAATCGATCAAAATGATCGAGTCAGCTTACGATACATATCCCATTGTGTTCGGAATGAGGGTAATTAGCTATGGACGACAGGCAGTGAGCCGCGTTTAGAGGTCGTATGTAAAAGTCAACTTTTTCATAATTAAATAATTAAATAAATAAATAAATAAAACCTTTCTCTCCCCTTTAAACCTGTTGGCCCCCTTTCAGAATCGATTTTCAAATCAAAATAAAAAAAGAAAAGAAAAGAGGGAGGAGCCCGTCCCTCCTCCGACGAGTGGCGCCACCCGCCCTCCGACGAGAGCGGCCCCCCTTCGCGCCGCCTCAGGCGCGACCTGGCCCCCCCTCTCCACTACCCTCCACTCCTCTCTTCTCCCTCCTCCTCTTCTTCTTCTCCTCCCTCCTGAAACCGACCGTACCCCCTCACCCGACCCACCGTGGACCCTAGTCGCACCGCCCACTCCAGCAGCCTCGCCAACCCCCTTGCCTCTTCCTTCGAATGATTGGAACCCCAAACCCGCTGTAAGTTTTTATTTAATATAAAAAATAGATTTTTATAGCTAATTAAAATTAGATTTCTACACTAATGAAGTTTAGATTTTTATGATGGAAAAGATTAGATTATTACATTGTAAAAGAAGTGATTTTTAATAATAAAAATATGATTTTTATATAAGGAGGGTAATAAAAACGTGATTTTTATATTATAGAAGAAATAAAAAATATAATCTTTATTGTTGAAAAGACGATGTTTTTAATAGTGAAAAGACGATATTTTTAAAAGTGAAAAGACGATATTTTTAAAAGTGAAAAGACGATATTTTTAAAAGAGAAAAGGCGAAATCTTTATATGAAGAAAAAATAGATTTCCATTTTGAAGTAGCGATAAAAATATAATTTTTACATATGGATTAACGAAGTGAAAATAGAATTTTTATCTATACTATAGCGGTAAAAATTCGATTTTTATATATTGAATAACATAGTAAAAATTCGATTTTTATATATTGAATAGCAAAGTAAAAATTCGATTTTTATATATTGAATAGCGAAGTAAAAATTCGATTTTTATATACTGAATAGCGAAGTAAAAATTCGATTTTTATATATTGAATAGCGAAGTAAAAATTCGATTTTTACATATGTAGAGAATACGGGCAACGAAGATGACAAAAAGGCGAGAACGACGGAGGTTTCCGCAAAAGAAGAGGCATGGAGTTGGAATAGCTTTCGATGAGAACTTCTCACTCTTCAATTTCTTTTCTAGTTATATATATATATACTAGGATGCAGATGGTGTTTAGTAGCACCCGACACCCGTCATCCACAGACCATGGATGACTTGTTTGTTTAATTGTTTGGTTGCGTGGTTGGTTAGATTATTTGGTTTGAATTGAATTGTTTGGTGAAATGGAATGGATTTGATTGATGTGTGAATGGCGTGGGCCTTCACTAGACCGGGGATAAGGCTATGCCTTGTCCCGTTTCTAGTATCGTGCCGTTATGCCGCCGAAATTTTCTAAAATAAGTTAGAAAAATAAAAATATCATTTTTATTTTGTAAATGAACTGAATAAAAATTCATGTGTTAAAATAAAATATTTTATCGTTAAAAATATAATTTTTAACGTGAATGTGAATAAATAAATATTCATTTACAAACCGGACGGTTTGTTTATGTACACCTATTTGAAGGACATTGATTGGGACGATAAATTTTACACATCGCCCAACTGCACGAATAAAATCTGTGTTTGATTGTTTGAAACCCCACACGGGTATTGGGATAATATACGATATACACCAATCCCAATAATTAGTTGTATGTCGATCGATTGATTGACAGGCTGTTATAAGCGTTAGATATCTATAATTGATGCTTATACAGTATAGTGCACTTTGGATGATGGTTGATTATTTATCATTGCTATTATATACATGGGTTGAATGGAATCCGTATAATTAACTTTATATGGTAATTGATTGGGCCTCATTCCAATCGGGAAAATAAAGATCATTATAAAATAAAGGTTCATGTGTTGACAGTACTCATCCGTTGAGATTGGTCATGTGTTGAACGAAATATTTTGACAATAAAATTTACATCTTAATCAATATAAAATAAAGGTTCATGTGTTGACAATACTCATCCGTTGAGATTAGTCATGTTTTGAACGAAATATTTGAAATACAAATATTTGAATAGGAAATATTTGAAAAAGAAATATTTGAAAAAGAAATATTTGAAATAGAATATTTGAAAATAGAAATATTTGAAATAGAAATATTTGAATAGGAAATATTTGAAAAAGAAATATTTGAAATAGAATATTTGAAAATAGAAATATATGAAGCTGTGTTGATTAGATTGACGCCATTTTGACGTGAACGATATTTATATCGATTTTATTCATTTTAAAATGAATATTGAAAAGTGATTTAGAAATCAAATATTTTGAAATGGAAATTGAATTTAAATTAAATAGAAAACGAATTTGATTTCTATTGAATATATAACAAATTTGATTTGAATTGAATAGAAAACCAAATTTGAATTGAATCGACTA
Organism: Allium sativum; assembly: GCA_030737875.1. Lineage (NCBI taxonomy): Eukaryota > Viridiplantae > Streptophyta > Magnoliopsida > Asparagales > Amaryllidaceae > Allium > Allium sativum. Next base: position 588,133,778 of record CM060909.1, read on the forward strand.
GAAAACAAATTTGATTTAAATTGAACAGAAAACCAAATTGAATTCAAATTGAATAGAAAACCAAATTTGAATTGAATCGACTAGAAAACAAATTTGAATTGAATTGACTAGAAAACAAATTTGGATTGAATCGAATAGAAACCAAATTTGAATTGAATCTAATAGAAAATGAATTTGAATTGAATCGACTAGAAAACAAATTTGAATTGAATCGAATAGAAAATGAATTTGAATTGAATCGACTAGAAAACAAATTTGAATTGAATAGAAATGGATTTTAAAACGAATTTATAAGGAAAAATTCAATTTTGATTTGAATTTGAAATAAAGGTTGAAATTGTTTTTCAAACGAATTCAAAACTATTTATAAAATTTGTTTTAAATACAAATCGATGAAATATATATTATATATATATTATATATAATATAATGGCCTGAATAGAACGCGCTGCGCCGCGGCAGTTCGTGAATTTCGACCATTGATTTCGAACGGACATTACGGGAGATCCGACCGTCGGATTCTCCTAAAACCGGAACCGTTGGGTTCGTATCGAAAAGAGCTTTCTAACGAATATTAGGAATTTGAAATCTAATAGTTGGATTTGGAGATACGTCCAAATCAAATTTGGAAAAGGTCGTTGTAAGTGCAGTTTGATGGCCGTTGATGGAAATCGACTGTACGGGCCTTGATAAAATTATTAAAAATAGTAATAATTTGTGTAAAATCATATAAAATGATTTGGGAAAAACTGGGATGAAAAACTCCATATTTGAAAAGACAAAAATAGATTTTTTATCGAAATGAACTAGTTTTGAACTGAAATTAAAGCCCATTTATTTTTAAATAAATAAATTGGATTTAAAAGGGGTTTTAAATAGTCGGAATTTCTAATATATTTGATGGAAATTAAATTAGAAGTGATTTGTGGGTTTATCGTGAACAGTGTTTTAAATAACACTTGTTCTTTAACCCGATAATAAATAGAATGTAATTTGGGTTTATCGTGAACTGTGTTTTAAACGACATTAGTTCTTTAACCCAGTAAAAGGAGTTTTAATGAATCTGTAATTAGATTGAAATGTGAAGTGATAATTTAAATTATCAAATTTGGAAAATGAGCGAGAATGGAGTATCACCAGTTTTGCTCCAAAGCGATAGTTAAATCTTTAATTAGATTTGAACGTGAAATGGTAATTAATTTTACCGATAACACCGTGGTATTAGATATGGAGTATTACCAGTTTTGCTTCATGGGATGAATAGGTTGGGATTGGGAAATAAAATAAATAATTACTTCGGTGTGGTTCGCTAATCCGGACTAGTTTGGAAAACCATAATCTGGTTGAAATGACATCCAAAGGAAGATTAAAGAATAAATTTTAAAGAATTTATCTTGGATAAAATTAATGGGAACCTTTCCCTAAGAATGTGAAATTTAGAAACTAGCTGTAGGTTAGTTAAGAAGAATGGTTTTTTTGGTTATTGATCTGATGTTGGTTTCGGCCTTCGGGGTTAATATTTGGGAAATTGTTCTCTTGCTAATTTACGGTTAGTGACTAATGAATTGGAATGAGGCGTATGTTGTGTTTGTGTAACATTTGTTTTTAAATATACGAGGGTTGTTCGGAAAGGCCGGGTTTATACCCATTCTGAATAAACGATTCGACGATAAGTCGAAGATGAAGACGGTGGTCGAAGACCGGAAGTCTTCACATCGTTTGGGTGATTACTGATGATCTTGATTGGGCTGTACACCCAAGATGAGGGAATCAGCTGGTGATCGTCCAGACGTACTTGGGGATCGATGGATATGCGAGGAAAGTGCCTCCGGTTTCGTTCAGACCCAGAACGAACTTGCAAAAGGATTGTGTGTCTGACATTGGATTTTATTCTGTGTTGATTGATTTCTGTTAAATATATATCTGTTTGGCGGCGGAGAATTTATTCTCTTGCTTAACACCCTTCTCTGAGACGTACAAGCTTAGAGGTTATATATCGATAGATATCAATTGCATGGCATGAATTGCCTGTGTGGCACGCTGAGTTGCATGGATCAAGGCTTCTGTTGAAAAGCAAAGTCTTGTGGTTGACGATCAAAGCACGGCCTACGTGGCAGCTTTGTGTATAGCATGGATTCGCGAGCCTCACACCTCGGTATGAGTCAAAAACGAGATGAGGACCCAAGGAGTGCACGACGTTTCTTCCTAGCTATGGGTGGTGTCAGTGACCTACCAGCCCTGACATTTATATACTTTTCACCTTTGTGGTTTGGATGCGAGGCGCCTCGATTTTAGGTCCTATAGGGCCGGGAAACGTGTGTTCAGGAATAATTAATCCTCAAACGTAAGAGAGGACCGGTCTTGGAGGATCCCAGGGTTATAGTGTGTAGTCCTGAGGCATTTGCTAGAGTGTCTCGAAGCGGAGAGGAGCTTGCCCCTTGCCTCGACTCATGACGGAAATCCAATTTCCAATACGTGTATTTCGGCTTTATTTGTAGAGCCTAGTATGGCGACATAGTGGTATGGGGGCATTTATGCCGTCTATGATTTATATTTATGATTGAAATTGTTTTCACGCTATACACTTATTATAGTATCAAATGATTTGTTTTAAACGTACCAAACATGTTTAGCTGTTATAAGGTAAAACCCTATCCTCCGGCTTGCGTTGCATTGTGTGATGGGACCTGGGTCTTATAATAGCTTCATTTTTCGAAAAAGCATTGCGCTGTTTATTCTATGCACTGGTATTCTTAGGAGGAAACCCATTTCGTGTTATACGGCGTGGTCCCTTGAATTACTCTCTTTTAAAGTAAAGTTTTAAATAATTGTTTTAGTTCTCACACCAGTCACATGACTGACCTAGAGTTTATTGTTTTAACCTAAACTCTGGGTGCCCTTATTTCGACACGGGCAGCTAGTAGTTTTGGTTTTGCAGATTTATATTCACAGGATCCTGATTTACAGCTGGAATGATGTTCAGAAAGCTCTGTATCCGTATATCACCTTCAGTTGTGCTTTGTATTATTTTCCGCTGCTATGTAATTTATTGTAATCTCTGATATTTATCGAATGTAATTTATTCATTATACTCTGTATATTCTTGTATCTGATGGAATTGTTGTAATAACAATGAAATGTTCTTCCGTCTGCGTTCTGATTTGTCGTGTCCTCAAAACGATCAGGGGTTTCGAATGGTCTAGATCGGTTTAACGACTGATTCAGATCGAGCGAAATTCCCGGCCGTCACATTTGGTATCAGAGCTTTGGTTTACAGAGCTCGAGAACAAGACACATTAGAACCATACGAAAGAATTCATCAGATATTGGATTAGCAATATCCAATTAGAATGACTCGTTAGAGATAGGATCAGTAGTATCCTAGAACGAGTGTGAAGAGTATATTTTTCTAAAGAAAACAGTTTTGTTTTGAAAATTTAAACCATTTTATACGTACTTGAATATTTTATTTGTATTGAATTTGGACAATCGAGTATATAAAGATTTCGCGTATATGCTTCATGAACGTATATTCGAAGTTTTAATATACTGGATAGATATAGAATCCCATTCTAGACACCCGGAGATGAATCTGATGATTGATCGATCATCATCAGAACTTATGTTCGTGTTTCGAAGGTGTGATATCTATATATTTCCATTAGACTGGTGTGAGAACCAAAACTGATATAGATAGATTTTTGTTGTGTTTTGGCATCAAAAACATGATTTTCAGTATATAAATCAAAATTATGAATTTGAAACGTTAATCCACTAATTGATTGATGTTTGTATTGGTTGTTTATTTATTTGATAATTTTGAACCATTTAGCCTAATTAAATCAAATATCGGATTATATTAAGAATTGGTCGCATTTGCTTGCATATACATGTACTTACATTGAACAGGTCATAGCAAGGAGGCTAGAGCAGAGAATAAAATTTGTTTGCCCGACAAATAGGTACATGTTTACTATAATTTACTGTTTTTTTTGGGTGATGATGATTTTATGAGCCTATTAGCTAGCCGCTTGGCCTTTTCTTTTTCTTTTTGAGATCAGAAGGCCTATATGGCAATTTCGGGATTTTCCCATGGCTCCCGGTGCAGGGGAGGTTATGGCGAAATTTTTCGAAAATTTAGGGTGTTAGCCAAATTTTTGAAGAATTTGAAAATTCTCAGAAACTGAAAAGTTAGAGAAAGGAAGCCAGATCGAATGTAGAGTTGATTAATCAAACCACTTTTGGCTTTGTTCCTTTTCGGGGACGAAAAGTTTTAAGTGGGGGAGATTGTAATAACCCGGAAAATCTAAGCCAGTTTAAAATTTTTATTTTGGCAATTTTAACGAATTTTGAATATTTAAAATGAGTTATTTTAAATGATATCGATGAGAAATTTATTTTGAATGGAATTCTAATGTATATATTATATACGTCGTCGTTAGAATATAAATAATTATATATAATTATAAAGGAATTAAAAATGGCGCGGTAGTTCGATAATTCGATTTCAAACTTCAATTGAACGTACCGGGTGCAAAACAATCCGGATTTTAGTAAAACCAAAAATTATATAATCTAATTGAGAATATCTTTCCAACAAATCCGAAAAATTGAAATTTCATAGCGGGGATCAAAAGATATGTCCAGTTGAAAATTCTGAATAGTCGCTATGGACTTCAGGCCCTTAAAAATGGGAATTTTGCAAACGACCTCGGATTTCGACGAAACCACTTTTGTTGGGTCCGTGATGTCAAATTATTGCTAGATTCCAAATTTCATAATTTTTTGAATCAATATGTGAGCGTGGCAAAGGAAAACGCGTTTGACCAGTTTTAGTTGATTTTAATCGACTGGAAAATGCACATTTTTCCAACGGTCTCGGAATTCGACAAAATTAGTTTTGTTAGGACTGTATCGTTAATACGAAGCTAGAAAATATTTTTCTGCAATTTTTAGAGTTGGTATGTGACCCCGATAAAATGAAATGCGCGTTCAAATTCAATATATAGAGTTATATGTTGATTTTAACGAAAACTGATCAAAATGATCGAAACAGCTTATGATACATATCCCATTGTGTTCGGAATGGTGGTAATTAGCTATGGACGACAGGCGGTGGGCCTCGTTTAGAGGTCGTATGTAAAAGTCAACTTTTTCATAATTAAATAATTAAATAAATAAAAACCTTTCTCTCCCCTTTAAACCCGTTGGCCCCCTTTCAGAATCGATTTTCAAATCAAAAAAAAAGAAGAAAAGAGGGAGGAGCCCGTCACTCCTCCGACGAGTGGCGCCACCGCGCCCTCCGACGAGCGCGGCCCCCCTCGCGCCGCCTCAGGCGCGACCTGACCCCCCATCTCCTCTACCCTCCGCGCCTCTCTTCTCCCTCCTCCTCTTCTTCTTCTCCTCCCTCCTGAAACCGACCGCACCCCATCAGCCTACCCACCGTGGACCCCAGTCGCGCCGCCCACTCCAGCAGCCTCGCCAACCCCCTTGCCTCTTCCTTCGACTGATTGGAACCCCAAACCCGCTGTAAGTTTTTATTTAATATAAAAATAGATTTTTATAGCTAATTAAAATTAGATTTCTACGCTAATGAAGTTTAGATTTTGTTGATGGAATAGATTAGATTTTTACATTGTAAAAGAAGTGATTTTTAATAATAAAAATATGATTTTTATATAAGGAGGGTAATAAAAATGTGATTTTTATATTATACAAGAAATAAAAAATATAATCTTTATTGTTGAAAAGACGATATTTTTAAAAGTGAAAAGACGATATTTTTAAACGTGAAAAGACGATATTTTTAAAAGAGAAAAGGCGAAATCTTTATATGGAGAAAAATTAGACTTCCATTTTGAAGTAGCGATAAAAATATAATTTTTACACATGGATTAACGAAGTGAAAATAGAATTTTTATCTATACAATAGCGGTAAAAATTCAATTTTTATATATTGAATAGCAAAGTAAAAATTCGATTTTTATATATTGAATAGCAAAGTAAAAATTCGATTTTTATATATTGAATAGCGAAGTAAAAATTCGATTTTTATATATTGAATAGCGAAGCAGAAATTCGATTTTTACATATGTAGAGAATACAGGCAACAAAGATGACAAAAAGGCGAGAACGACGGAGGTTTCTGCAAAAGAAGAGGCATGGAGTTGGAATAGCATTCGGTGAGAACTTCTCACTCTTCAATTTCTTTTTCTAGTTATATATAATATATACTAGGATGCAGACGGTGTTTAGTAGCACCCGACACCCGTCATCCACATACCATGGATGGCTTGTTTGTTTAATTGTTTGGTTGTGTGGTTGGTTAGATTATTTGGTTTGAATTGAATTGTTTGGTGAAATGGAATGGATTTGATTGACGTGTGAATGGCGTGGGCCTTCACTAGACCGGGGATAAGGCTAGGCCTTGTCCCGTTTCTAGTATCGTGCCGTTATGCCGCCGAAATTTTCTAAAATAAGTTAGAAAAATAAAAATATCATTTTTATTTTGTAAATGAACTGAATAAAAATTCATATGTTAAAATAAAATATTTTATCGTTAAAAATATAATTTTTAACGTGAATGTGAATAAATAAATATTCATTTACAAACCGGACGGTTTGTTTATGTACACCTATTTGAAGGACATTGATTGAGACGATAAATTTTACACATCGCCCAACTGCACGAATAAAATCTGTGTTTGATTGTTTGAAACCCCACACGGGTATTGGGATAATATACGATATACACTAATCCCAATAATTAGTTGTATGTCGATCGATTGATTGACAGGCTGTTATAAGCGTTAGATATCTATAATTGATGCTTATACAGTGTAGTGCACTTTGGATGATGGTTGATTATTTATCATTGCTATTATATACATGGGTTGAATGGAATCCATATAATTAACTTTATATGGTAATTGATTGGGCCCCATTCCAATCGGGAAAATAAAGATCATTATAAAATAAAGGTTCATGTGTTGACAGTACTCATCCGTTGAGATTGTTCATGTGTTGAATGAAATATTTTAAAAATAAAATTTACATCTTTATCAATATAAAATAAAGGTTCATGTGTTGACAGTACTCATCCGTTGAGATTAGTCATGTGTTGAACGAAATATTTTAAAAATAGAAATATTTGAAATAGAAATATTTGAATAGGAAATATTTGAAAAAGAAATATTTAAAAAAGAAATATTTGAAATAGAATATTTGAAAATAGAAATATTTGAAATAGAAATATTTGAATAGGAAATATTTGAAAAAGAAATATTTGAAATAGAATATTTGAAAATAGAAATATATGAAGCCGTGTTGATTAGATTGACGCCATTTTGACGTGAACGATATTTATATCGATTTTATTCATTTTAAAATGAATATTGAAAAGTGATTTAGAAATCGAATATTTTGAAATGAAAATTGAATTTAAATTAAATAGAAAACGAATTTGATTTCAATTGAATATATAACAAATTTGATTTGAATTGAATAGAAAACCAAATTTGAATTGAATCGACTAGAAAACAAATTTGATTTGAATTGAATAGAAAACCAAATTGAATTCAAATTGAATAGAAAACCAAATTTGAATTGAACCGACTAGAAAAAAAATTTGAATTGAACTGACTAGAAAACAAATTTGGATTGAATCGAATAGAAAACAAATTTGAATTGAATCGAATAGAAAATGAATTTGAATTGAACCGACTAGAAAACAAATTTGAATTGAATCGAATAGAAAATGAATTTGAATTGAATCGACTAGAGAACAAATTTGAATTGAATAGAAATGGATTTTAAAACGAATTTATAAGGAAAAATTCAATTTTGATTTGAATTTGAAATAAAGGTTGAAATTGTTTCTGAAACGAATTCAAAACTATTTATAAAATTTGTTTTAAATAGAAATCGACGAAATATATATATTATATATATAATATAATGGCCTGAATAGAACGCGCCGCGCCGCAGCAGTTCGTGAATTTCGACCATTGATTTCGAACGGACATTACGGGAGATCCGAACATCGGATTCTCCTAAAACCGGAACCGTTGGGTTCGTATCGAAAAGAGCTTTCTAACAAATATTAGAAATTTGAAATCTAACGGTTGGATTTGGAGATACGTCCAAATCAAATTTGGAAAAGGTCGTTGTAAGTGCAGTTCGATGGCCGTTGATGGAAATCGACTGTACGGGCCTTGATAAAATTATTAAAAATAGTAATAATTTGTGTAAAACCATAAGAAATGATTTGGGAAAAATTGGGATGAAAAACTCCATATTTGAAAGGATAAAAATAGATTTTTATCGAAATGAACTAGTTTTGAACTGAAATTAAAACCCATTTATTTTTAAATAAATAAATTGGATTTAAAAAGGGGTTTTAAATAGTCGGAATTTCTAATATATTAGATGGAAATTAAATTAGAAGTGATTTGTGGGTTTATCGTGAACAGTGTTTTAAATAACACTTGTTCTTTAACCCGGTAATAAATAGAATGTAATTTGGGTTTATCGTGAACTGTGTTTTAAACGACATTAGTTCTTTAACCCAGTAAAAGGAGTTTTAATGAATCTGCAACTAGATAGAAATGTGAATTGATAATTTAAATTATCAAATTTGGAAAATGAGCGAGAATGGAGTATCACCAGTTTTGCTCCAAAGCGATAGTTAAATCTTTAATTAGATTTGAACGTGAAATGGTAATTAATTTTACCGATAACACCGTGGTATTAGATATGGAGTATTACCTGTTTTGCTTCATGGGATGAATAGCTTGGGATTGGGAAATAAAATAAATAATTACTTCGGTGTGGTTCGCTAATCCCGACTAGTTTGGAAAACCATAATCTGGTTTGAAATGACATCCAAAGGAAGATTAAAGGATAAATTTTAAAGAATTTATCTTGGATAAAATTAATGGGAACCTTTCCCTAAGAATTTGAAATTTAGAAACTAGCTGTAGGTTAGTTAAGAATAATGGTTTTTTGGGTATTGATCTGATGTTGGTTTCGGCCTTCGGGGATAATATTTGGGAAATTGTTCTCTTGCTAATTTACGGTTAGTGACTAATGAATTGGAATGAGGCGTATGTTGTGTTTGTGTAACATTTGTTTTTGAATATATGCGGGTTGTCGGAAAGGCCGGGTTTATACCCATTCTGAATAACCGATTCGACGATAAGTCGAAGATGAAGACGGTGGTCGAAGACCGGAAGTCTTCACATCGTTTGGGTGATTACTGATGATCTTGATTGGGCTGTACACCCAAGATGAGGGAATCAGTTGGTGATCGTCCAGACGTACTTGGAGATCAATGGATATGCGAGGAAAGTGCCTCCGGTTTCGTTCAGACCCAGAACGAACTTGTAAATGGATTGTGTGTCTGACATTTGATTTTATTCTGTGTTGATTGATTTCTGTTAAATATATATCTGTTTGGCGGCGGAGAATTTATTCTCTTGCTTAACGCCCTTCTCTGAGACGTACGAGCTTAGAGGTTATATATCGATAGATATCAATTGCATGGCATGAATTGCCTGTGTGGCACGCTGAGTTGCATGGATCAAGGCTTCTGTTGAAAAGCAAAGTCTTGTGGTTGATGATCAAAGCACGGCCTACGTGGCAGCTTTGTGTATGGCGTGGATTCGCGAGCCTCACACCTCGATATGAGTCAAAAACGGGATGAGGACCCAAGGAGTGCACGACGTTTCTTTCTAGCTATGGGTGTTGTCAGTGACCTACCAGCCCTGATATTTATATACTTTTCACCTTTGTGGTTTGGATGCGAGGTGCCTCGATTTTAGGTCCTATAGGGTCGGGAAACGTGTTTTCAGGAATAATTAATTCTCAAACGTAAGAGAGGACCGGTCTTGGAGGATTCCAGGGTTACCCAGATTGTGTAGTCCTGTGGCATTTGCTAGAGTGTCTCGAAGCGGAGAGGAGCTTGCCCCTTGCCTCGACTCATGACGGAAATCCAATTTCCAATACGTGTATTTCGGCTTTATTTGTAGAGCCTAGTATGGCGATATAGTGGTATGGGGCACTTATGCCGTCTATGATTTATATTTATGATTGCAATTGTTTTGACACTATACACTTATTATAGTATCAAATGATTTGTTTTAAACGTACCAAGAATGTTTGGCTGTTATAAGGTAAAACCCTATCCTCCGGCCTGCGTTGCATTGTGTGATGGGACCTGGGTCTTATAATAGCTTCATTTTTCGAAAAAGCATTGCGCTGTTTATTCTATGCACGGGTATTCTTGGGAGGAAACCCGTTCCGTGTTATACGGCGTGGTCCCTTGAATTACTCTCTTTTAAAGTAAAGTTTTAAATAACTGTTTTAGTTCTCACACTAGTCACATGACTGACCTGGAGTTTATTGTTTTAACCTAAACTCTGGGTGCCCTTATTTTGACCCGTCAGCTAGTAGTTTTGGTTTTGCAGATTTATATTCACAGGATCCTGATTTACAGCTAGAATGATGTTCAGAAAGCTCTGTATCCGTATATCACCTTCAGTTGTGCTTTGTATTATTTTCCGCTGCTATGTAATTTATTGTAATCTCTGATATTTATCGAATGTAATTTATTCATTATACTCTGTATATTCTTATATCTGATGGAATTGTTGTAATAACAATGAAATGTTCTTCCGTCTGCGTTCTGATTTGTCGTGTCCTCAAAACGATCAGGGGTTTCGAACGGTCTAGATCGGTTTAACGACTGATTCAGATCGAGCGAAATTCCCGGCCGTCACAAATGCATAGATGAAACTGAAGAATCTTGAAGGAGTCTCGGGGCTGGTGTTCACTGGTAAGAGTAATTAGTTTTATGAGTACATGATATCTCTATATAACCATATGAACCGCTTAAAGGTCTTTATGTATCTTTTGATGGTTTTTAGGCCATGATATGGAGAGTTAAGGCGCTAATAATCTTATGAAATTCTGACAATTTGCAACTATGTGAAGCTTTCTGCCTTCTTATGGAAAAGGTTGAAAATAATAATGCGGTGTACAGCAACATTTGTGCTCTTATTTACGTAAAATAATGGTCTCATCATGACATCATGTTATCATGTTGCATTGGAGTAAATCTCAGGATCTAATTAAAGTGGTAGAAACTCAACAAGAACCTTTCTCTAATAATTTATCAAACAAGTTAGTTGGTTCACATCTAATTTTTTAGTAGTTTATTCAAACTATTTATATTACCTTACATATATTAAATAAAGCTTATAATACATGTTCTTTTTGCAAGCATACATAAAGTTTTCCTTAGGCTTTAGTTACAACAATGTCAGCCCTGTGTCATCTTATATACTATTTATAATTTTCCTTTAACATGTATTGCATAAAATTCATATTAATTTTTCAGCCATCTAGATCAAGGAATATTATGTTTTCTCTTTCCAATATTACTTCAAAGATGATCCTCCTACTATTTATTTATAATAGGTACTGGGATTCCTTAGGTTTGACATATCCAGTAAAAGATAATTAGAAGTGGTATCGTCTTTGAGAATGACATAAGCATAATTGTTTTTCCCTATTCAGTAGACTGAATTTACAATCTTATTTACAATCTATCTATCTATTATATTATATGAAAGCACAATCTTTCTCTCAAGTCTCTTTAGTTCCATTTTCTTTAAAAAAACAAGATTCTGCCAAGTGTCTATTTCCCAGATCTAACGGTTGTCTTTCGCTTCAACACACACTTTCCCCTGCTTCCAAAGAAAACTTTCACCTTCCTTCATGTATACCTTCCCCATTTTTCAGCTGATACGCGGAGGAAACCTTCCTCTTTCTCTTCCTTCAACGACCACTACGAAAAAACTCCATTCAACGACGATCTCCTTCTACCTTCTCCTTCCATTCATTACCTCCGACGACAAACGAAAGAAAAGCTCCCCAAATCACCAGATCTAAGGGCATCTCCATCTTCCTTCCCTTCTCCAACCAGATAGTACGCTACACCCCAATTTTGGTAATTACCACCAATATCGTCTCCATGCATTCTCCAGTTTCCGGATGTTATTGAGTATGTCAATTTTTAGATTTATTGCAAAATCAAGGTAATTATAGCCTTTTTGAACTATTACTATTATATTTACGAATTCAAGATGATATGTATAAGTCTGTCAACTTTGTTTGATATTTGACTGACATTGAATGTTTTATTTGGAATTTGGTCTCCGAAGATCTATTATTCTTTTGGTGTTTACTTCATTAGGCATTGTGCAAATTGTTCCCTTTTACATACATTTACGGTGACCTTTTGTTGGAATAAATTAAAACTGCATTAAATATTGCATTAAATTGCATGCGTTGATTGCATTTCCTGTTTTCATATATCGGTTTTATTTGGTATTGTTTTAATGTATCTTATCTAGATTTTTCCTTTGGATTAGACAATGCATGTATAAAAGAAGCATATCTTGTAATGTCAAGTAAGTAAATAAATTAAGAGAAATGTATGAAATAAATTTTTTGTCTTCCTCAACAAAAATCTTCTTCATCTCCTCCTATCAAATTTATTCTCTACAAATTGGTATCAGAGCCTGGTTGAAACTATGGCCTTTCTATTTGTTCTCACAAAAGAAAATTTCGAAGAGTGGAGTAATAAAAAGAAAGAAGAGTTGATCTCCAAAGGATTATGCGAGATTGTTGAGCATGTCTATGAATGGCTAAAAGATAAGACGGAGAAAGAAAGTAAAGCATTTGTAAGCTTGAGACGAAAAGATCTTCAAGCTCGTAATTTGATGAGTGAGAACGTTGATGGAGAAGCATGGGGACATATTTATAGAGAAAAATTTATAAAAGATTTGTGGAATTTATTGAAATAGGTGTATGCAATGGATAACACAAAAGCAGAAGAAGAAGATGAAGAGGAGGTCGAAGAAGAGGAAGAAGAGGATGAAAGCAAATAAACTAAAAAGGAAGTAACCGAAGCTAAAAAGGCAGATACATATGCTAATATGGCTGATGTAGAACCTGCAAAGGCTGATGAAGATGCCAACATGGCTGATCTAGAAGCTGACAAAACGGATGAAGAAGTAAAAGAAAAGGAGAAGGCGGAGAGAGAAAACACATTAAAAAAGGAGGAAGAGGATAAGGTGAGAAAAGAAGAAGAGCCGATGAGAGAGAAAGCTGCTAAAGAAGAAAAACCATAGGAAAGGTTAGAGCTTGAGGACAACGAGCCTACGGATGAGATACACAAGAAGAAGATGGAAGCTAAGAATGCAATGGAAAACTATGCTTACAATATGAGGAACACGATCAGGGATGAGAAGATCGGTGGGAAGCTGAATTCTGGTGATGAGAAGAAAATTGAGGACGCAGTTGAAGCTGCAATACAGTTGTTGGATGACAACCAACTGGCTGAAGCAAAAGAAATAAAGGACAAAAATGAAGAAAATGGGGATGAAAGCAGAGAGGCAGAGAAGATGAAAGGAACAGAGAAGAAAGGAAAACAAGAAGAAGATGATGATGGAGATGCAAAGGAGAAGAAAGACAAGAAAAAAGGGGAAGAAAAGGACAAGAATGAAGATGATGAAAGCAAAGAGGCTGAAGAAAAAGCACCTGCAGATGAAGAACCTAAGACTACAGATATAGTGGAAAGTGTAGCGGCTAAGAAAATGAAAAAGAAAAAGGATAAGGAGAAGGAAAAGAAAGCTGCTGCAAAGATGGAAGAAATTGAAGAAGTTAAAGTAAATGTTCCTACAAAAGGTAAAGCCATAGATAATAATAAGTCACCTAAGCATGTGCGGGAAATGGAAGAAGAGGAAAGGTGGAGAAAAGATGAGGAAGAACGTAGAAGGTTAGAAGAATTAGAGAGATAGCTGAGGAAGCAAAGAGAAGAAAGAAAGAGAAAGTGAAGGAAAAACTTTTGAAAAAGAAGCAAGAAGGGAAGCTGCTAACAGCCAAGCAAAAGGAAGAACAGAGAAGATTAGAAGCTTTGAAGAACCATGAATTTGCTTTAAAAATCTCAATGATGGATAACAAAGTCAATGCAATAATCATATCGTTGTTTTTCTTACCAAAGCACGTGAGGTATAAAAGAATCAAAATTGATATGTCCTCAAAACAAGCGATCAACTGGTATTTTGACAAAGGAACTTAGTGCATATTTCTTCAAAAGAAAAAGGTAAAATAAAATAAAAAAAATATTGTTGAGTATTGCAAAACAGGTGATCAAATGGCTGACATTTTGACAAAGGCACAAAGCAGACAAGTCTTCAGAATTAGTGCAGAGAATTTGGAAACAAGAAGCAAGTTTTAATTTAAGGGAGACATTGTTGGAATAAATTAAAACTGCATTAAATATTACATTAAATTGCATGCGTTGATTGCATTTCCTGTTTTCATATATCGGTTTTATTTGGTATTGGTTTAATGTATCTTATCTAGATTTTTCCTTTGGATTAGAAAATGCATGTATAAAAGAAGCATATCTTGTAATGTCAAGTAAGTAAAGAAATTAAGAGAAATATATGAAATAAAATTTTTGTCTTCCTCAACAAAAATCTTCTTCATCTCCTCCTCTCAAATTTATTCTCTAAACCTTCCTTCGGATATCTTCCTTCCCTTCTCCAACCGAATAATATGATACATCCCATTTTTGCTAATTCCTAACAATATTGCCATTGTCTATGCTCCAGCTTCCGGTTGTTGTTCGACTAGGTCAGATTTCTAAATTTTATTACAAATCAAGGTGATTCTATCCTTTCTGAGCTATTACTATTAGATTTACAAATTCGAGTAATATCGCTGAGTTTGTCAACTTTGTTTGATATTTGACATTAAATATTTTGTTTCAAATTTGGTCTCTGATGATCTATTCTAATGTTGCTATTTATTTTATCAAACATTGTGTGAATTGGTCCTTTATACATACATTTACGGGGACCTTTCTACACACACATGTCCCAATATACATTATGGTTCCAAAAATATTTGTGATGAAGAAAATTGCAATATATGGGGATTGTTTTCTTACATTCAGTTCATTCCTACCAGTGGTACATAACATACATTCTGTTTGAGATTTAAGCCACTGTATAGATTATTTTAATCCAAAGAAGAGTACAAGTGGCAAACTAAGCAATGTGATAAATCCTTTCGCCGAGTTCTTGAAATTTGCTTCTCCTTTTTCACGTTATGCATATTGGATAATCTTTTGAGTCGTCATAATAAAACCACACATACTCCTAATATATTCAGCACAGAAATTACACAAGAAATAATAATAATGATATATTTAATAAGCAATGATGTGACTTATTGTCAATCTAATATAAATATATTTTTCAACTGCGCTCATTTCTTTGTACAAAATATGTGTTCATAAAATATTTTCATTATTTTGTTTCACTGTTTTTACATTCACGTTTCAATGGTTTGAATGACTATGCAATCGACTTGTAACTAACCATCATAAATTTAATATCTTACGATATAAAACTTTGATAGTTGAATTGATTTAAACCTATGTTAGTTTAACTCCAATATTGGGTTCATATGCTTCAACCTATTGCAAACTTCAACTATTCTGAATATGGGATAACATAAATTTAACATTTATATATATATATATATGGTTATCTTAATAATCTTTGATCTATCGCTAACTTCTGATTTCTGATAAATATTGTATAACGATATATAAGTTTGAAATAAATGATGTGGCTATATCTAAAATATATATTTTAAATTACATAACTCTTTGTATGAAAGTTTTGTAAAGAAAGATATATATTGTTTTTACTTTTGTTTTATTTATAATTTGTTTGTTCATTCAATTATGGAAGTGAACAATTTGATTGACCTTCAGAGCTTGAACATCTTGCCTATGAAATCTGGAGGTTTAGACGAATTCATTGATGATAGTTTATAGCAATAATTGAGTTGTTTGTGATCCTATATAAACCCCTGATTTACCACTTTTCTATACATATACTTATCTAATTTTTTCTTTGAATGTCAGTAGTTTCATATTAGTCTATCTTTGGAAAGTTGATTTTAACATAATTAAATACTCATGTAATCTAAATTCAAAATATAAAGGCAAGGTTTTTTTTTCTAACTTCTGATAAATCTGGCGAATGAAGAAGTTGCAATTTTGGTCAATCAGAATTATCAAGTTGTGTAACTCTACATGAAAAGTTGAGGCTAGCTTTAGAAATCAACAATTATAAGCTCTATTTGAATTGAATTTATTATTTATAGCAATAATGATAATATGAGTATTGACCTTTAATACTACAACAATCGTTGTATTATGACGACTGTATAATACTATGTTCTTTACTTATATAAAATCATTCTAATTTGTTTGTCGGGAAGCTCATCTGATCTTATGAGTGCATGTTTAGTTACCAAGAGTGCTTATTGGTTTGTTAGCTGCATAGTTACGGATGTAAAATCGATTACATTTCTCATGTTTGAAATCTAGATCTTTCTCAAATAAAATATATGTAGCTTTAAATTTGTACTCAGATTATGTAACACCCCACACCCGCTATGGTCACTCTCTAAGGGAATGCCATAACATCGGTGGAGTATTTTAAGTGAATATAGAATAGAAAAATTACAACAAGACAGATATAAGTAATACTTGAAAATATCAAACATCATTTCATTGCAGCGGAAAGTAAAACATGTTTGGTTACATCACAAAACCAAATAAGAGTCAAGTACAAAATATCCATCCTGATAAACAAAAGTACATAATCCCAATACATGAACTGATAGCCATAAAAGAAAGGGTAAGCTGAGCTCTACACCTATGGTCCAAGCTCCAAAAGAGAATAAAGCAGCTTGATCAAAGCCCACTCGTACTGGGCCTACTCTGATAACCTGAGGGTTGGGAAAAAGATAAAAACAACGGGGTCAGACATAAGTCTAAGTGAGTCCTATAACTTTAACAATACAATCATTAAAGTAACCAGAGAAGACATAAGCTTGATATACGGTGACGTCTGGGGATGAATGGCTACACTAAGCAGCTTGGTAGACTTAGGATAAACTAAGACAACCGTAAAGACGCATCTACCCACCCAAGGATAATTACTACACTGCACCACACTAGTCATTCCTACTCAAAGGTTGATCCCCCTAAGTGTACTTAGTAATTTAGTAGTTTCGTGTACCCCTATCTAACTACATAGGCGTACCCACTACTCCCCAAGCGATCGGCTCCCTTACGTAGATACCCGTGCAGGTCCCACGAATGGGGTGTATCATTCCCCAACGTGGCCACCTGATAATATCAACGGTGCACGGCTTTATATCTACACGATGCAACAACGACTTACCGACCAGCCCGGGTCCACACACGCATATGAAACCCGTTGGTCCCGCGTTGCCACCGCTAACCCGGTTTGGCCTCTTATAGTCAAGCCCAATATGCGTGTCCCGTCACTCGACTAGAGTCGAGCCCACAAAGATACGTTTGGGATATTGGTTGAAATGGGCCCCCACAAGCTACCACCTAAGCTTGCTATTTCTAGTGAATCCCACTTAACCCTTTAACCATGTCCCCTTACATGTTATAAATTTTGGTTAAGTCCTTTAATCATATTCTAATTGTCATACAAGGTACCCACTAGATTTCCACATGCCACCCATGGCACTTACTTAACCCTTTAATCATGTCTAATTACATGTTCCACTTTGGTTAAGTATTCTAATCGTATTTTCACATGCCACCCATGGCACTTACTTAACCCCTTAATCATGTTTAATTACATGTTTCACTTTGGTTAAGTATTCTAATCGTATTTTTCTATTGCCCCCCCCAAGGCAACCCACTAGCCTTCTCATGCCACCCAAGGCACCCACTTAACCCCTCATGTCCCACTACATGCTAATATGGTTAAGTGTTTCTTAATTCATTAATTAAGATCATGACCTCATAAAGACCTCTCACATTAGACCGTCTTTGATGACTGCTGGATATGCCGGTTGGTTCCGGGCAGACTTCTGTCATCAAAAAGGGTCTAACCTCGTGTCTTTACTTTAATCATGTATTTAATTTATGACTAAGACCTCTCACATTGGGCCAATCATTTGTAGCCGCTGGATGGCCGGTCGGTTCCGGGCAGACTTCCGCTACAAAAGGGTCCAACCTCGTGTCTTAGTTGATTAATTACACCTAATTAATCACCCCCATATTAATTATCCCTAATTAATATCAAGTTTTTCATAACCTGGGTAGACCTAACTCAATAGGGTAAATTCCCATGGGGTAGACCTAACTCAATAGGTAAATTCCCACTTATGCTTATTCATTTTATGGTATGCTTAATCATAACCATTTCACACCATTTCATTAACATGTCTATTAACCCCATCGTTTCCCCACGCACTTATGCTAACACGACATATTTCCAAGAGAAGATTCTTTCACAATTAACATGGGTTTCATTTAGCATACATTAGCATTAACATGGGTTAAAAGGTGTCCACTTACATCATGACATTAACCCAACTAGCATTACTAAATAACCCAACTTGCATGAACATACATATGTCATGTATAAAGGCAACTTGCATAAGTGTTCATAGGTTATACAAAGGTGAACTTGCATGTGTTTTAAAGGTGTGAACTTGCACAACATGTTACACGTTAACTTGCAAAACATCATACACATAACTTGCATAATATTATAAACATAACTTGCATGTCAACATACACATAACTTACATAACATCATGCACATAACTTGCATAACATCATACACATAACTTGCATATGAATTTGCATAACAACATGCACATAACTTACATATCATCATACACATAAACTTGCATATGAACTTGCATAACAACATGCATATAACTTACATAACATCATACATATTAACTTGCATATGAACTTGCATATAAGCATTCTCATAACTTGCATAACATGCATTTAAGCATACACATAACTTGCATGAGCATTCACATTCTTGCATAAGCATCCACATACTTGCATAAGCATGCATAACTTGCATATCATATTAAACTTGCATTTAAGCATATACATAACTTGCATAAGCATTCATATACTTGCATAAGCATGCATAACTTGCATATCATGTTAAACTTGCATTTAAGCATATACATAACTTGCATAAGCATTCATATACTTGCATAAGCATGCATAACTTGCATATTATGATTTATGCATAATACCAAACACTTAGCATGCATAAAACCACCTACTTAGCATGCATAAAATCAATTACTTATTATGCATAAACCCACCACTTAACTTGCATAAACCACTTGCATAAACTTACATATTCAACATGCATAAACTCACATATTTAACTTGCATAAACATAGGATTAATATTAAACATAGATTAACATATTCACATCATATCATATGACTTGAAAACCCATTAATCCTCATGCAAAACCATAGATCTCATCATATCTCATCTACTTAATTTAGCAATTGATCATCAAAGTGATAGAAACTCACCACTAGCAAATTTGCACTCCAAATGAAGAAGATTAAGATGCTTAGAATGGATTAGAGGTTGATTAGAAAGTGATTAGCTTGCAACCCTCTTCATTGATTTGTGGAGGCCATGATCAAGTTTCATTTTGCCATAGTTTAATTACAAGATTTAATTATGAATGAATTAGGGTAGGGTTGAGGTCTTATTTATAGGATTAGGTAGTGTTTTAGGCCCTTAGATTAACCCTAGATTAGATTAGGACCCTTAGATTTAGGAAATCTCTAGAACCCAGCCCTCCAAGCCAGCCTAAGACCCATCCTGGTGCACCCAGGTTCTCTGGACGCCGCGCCCATGTCGACTGGCAAGTCGACAGGCAAGTCGACACCCCTGTCGACAGGCCTGTCGACAGCCCTGTCGACATGGTTAGGGCGGGAACTTTCCCGCCTGACCCCGCTTGTTCCATTCCAAAATCTGATGTTTAATTTTTAAATCTGTTTTTAACTTTGAATTTTCTGCAAACTTCTTTGGGCCATAACCGGGCCATACGGACTCCGATTCTCGAAAACCCGGACTCTATTTCTCGTATTTTTCCGAGACGAACGAAATGACGCAGCCCGTTTCCCCCAATTCTCACATCTGAGATTATTTATTCTGTAATTAGTGAATTTTAGCATTAACTAAAATTCGGGGTGTTACATTTTCCCCTCCTTAAAGGATTTCGTCCCCGAAATCTCTAAGCTAAGGAGAATGCATATCCTACCATCCAAACAACCATCTACTCAATCCATCAAACACGGGCATCCATTGTCCTTAAAACAATTTCTAATGATGTATGAGCATATGCGAAAAGTGTGTGTATATGTTCCCTATCTAATGTATGAACATATGCAAACCATGATAGTGCCATGCATCCATTATGTATGCGAAAGAAACTTATCGACACATACAATATCTATATGAGTGCACAATCATTCACCAAAATGCATCATCCATATGATAACACAATCATCATACATCCATAAATATAGCTTCCTACATACAATTTTATGCAATATGCAATATGAAGTGATTGAGCCGATCTAGTGCCTAGAGTGTGTGTATATGCATCCACGAGCAACCACTAGCAAACACTTGCATCCACTTGCATCCATCAACCATAACATGTCTCAAACACATGTTTCAACCATAGGTTTACCCTATCTAAAGGTCAAAGGTACTAACGAGAGGACATACTAAGAATAAGATAAGCACAAGATATGATGAAGGAGATGCAAAAGGACATACCCTCCGAAAGAAAAGGGTACCTCGAACGCATCTTCGCTTCCGTCTCCCAGGTAGCATCGCTCTCTTCATCTCCCCATTGTACTTTGACTAGTTGAACCTCTCTGATTCTCTACTCCCTAATCTCTGACCCAAGGATGCGGGTAGGAGCTCGTTGAATAATCACATCACGCTCTACCTTACTTCTTTAAGCAAGCTTGGCTCTATCGCCTCTACGATCTTATGTAGGCCCTTCCTCACATGGAATACATCATGTACACCACTAAGTCTGTCGGGCAACCCCATCAATGGAAGATGCTCTTCCCATGTACCTCCTAAATCCAAGATACATAGCCTCCAATGGTCTTCTAAAATACGATTCACCCTCTCGGTCTGGCCGTCTATCTGAGGATGACATGCGGTACTCAAATACAACTGAGTCCCTACCGCCTCTTGCAAACTTTTCCAAAACTCTTTAGTGAAGATAGGATCTCGATCGCTCACTATACTGGAAGGTACATCATGCAATCTAATGATCTCTCGAATGTAAACTGAAGCTAGACATGGAATTGTCCTCTTGCTCTTCACGGGTATGCAATGGGCACACTTAGTAAGTCTATCCACCAAAACCCAAATCCCCGTATTACCCTTCCTTGATTTCGGTAATCCTTCGAGACACTATCCCACTTCCTTAGCGGAACTTCCAATGGGTGAAGCAACCCACTTGGTTTCTTTTGCTCCGCTTTCACCAAGCATCTAGCGACATACTCGGCCATGACTTTCTTCATACTGGCCCAAAAAGAAAACTCGCTTCATGTCTTGGTACATCTCGTCCCCTGAGAAAACCATATTCTTCTTCGTTAAGCGGGTTAATGGGGCTGATATCTTCGCGAAGTCTTTGATGAACTTCCTATAATATCCTGCCAACCCCAAGAAACTTCTTACTTTGGTAGCATTCCTAGGAACTTTCCAACCCTGGATAAATACTATCTTTGCGGGATCCACAGCTATCCCTTCCTTAGAGACCACATGCCCTAAGAATCGCACTTCTTTTCTCCACTTCTAGAGAAAATCAGGATATTCTCCTATGAAAAATCGTCACAACTATCCATCTCTCACGCAGACCACCTTAGTCGAACTCGACATCCCCCAAATGCAAGCCCCAAAGGCCTAAACCAATATCAGACAAACACCCAAGGGATACCTCCTTCGAATTCAGACGACCTACGTGAGATGATACTAGTAAAAACGGCTAAATAATTAAGCCCTTGTCCAACTCTGGATGTCCTCGCCAGTCTCGCTCCAAAACCACCGTTTATCCCATAACTGGCTTTGCTCATCCTATTGAGCACATACGAAAACTTATTTCGCTCCTAGAAAAGACCAAGATGTCATTTACAAAGACCATCACGAACTTATTTAGGTACTCCCTGAACACCCTTCTCATCATATGCGGGGGCGTTCGTCAAACCAAATGGCATTTCCAGCCACTCACAAAAACCATCCGGAGTCCTAAAGGTAGTCTTCTCTATACTATCCTCAGTCACTCTCAACTGACTTAACCACGTGGCTAAGTCCAATTGCGAAAATACTGAGGCGCCCACTAACTGATCAAAGAGATCATCAATCCTCGCCAATGGGTGTCTATTCTTCTTTGTGAGTTTATTTAGCTCTCTTTAGCCTACACAAAGTCTGAGGGACCCATCCGCCTTCATGGCAAAAACTACCGGAGCACCCCACTCCGATATATTTCGTCTTCTAAACCCCTTCTCAAGCAAATTGCCTACTTGTTTATGGAGTTCCCTCCTCTCACGAGGAGCCACATGGCACACTGGCCAAGACACTGGTTTGGCATTGTCTATCAGATATATTCGGAAGTCAACCTCCTGCTCCGGAGGTAAGCCCTTCACCTCCTCAAACACATCCGGGTATTCCCAGACCACTCTATAGATTGCAAACTCTAGACCGACGTGTCAAGTGACTCTAGATAACTTAGCATAACAAATTCCATGAGATTACAAGAGATTTCGAGAGTGTTACTCAAGCGGGTCATAAGCCTAACAACTCTCCCTCCACCATAAGAACGGCACCATTACTGGATAACCAGTCCATGCCCAAAACTAACCCATAGCCCGTGAAGCCCAAAAAGCATCACATCTAAACTCAACGCTAAGTATAGAAACTTTCAAACCCAAACACATCATGGAGCCCCAATTGGGTTTGAAACAACTAAGGGATCATCTACTAACTGGTGTCTCAGTGCAGTGACTCAACTAACAATAATGAAATAAACGAACTTGATGCGTCAAAATCAAATAAAGTACGGACAGGATGATCAAACAGGAAAAACTAAACTTTCCACGGAAATAGTTCTACCTCTTTCCTGAATCGGTCGAACCGCGAGAGCTTGAGCTTGCCCCCTTGCCTGAGTTGGTGCCAAAAGAACTTTCACCTGTCCTCCTGAGGTAGATCCCGCCCTTTGCCCTTTCTTAGGACAGTCTTTCACTAGATGCCCTGCCTCGTCATAGTGGAAGCAGCCAACCTTCCTCTTCTTGCGACAATCCTTGCTTAGGTGGCCTAGTGTCCCACAGTTGAAGCACTTCTTCTTTCCCTTGCCACCGTTACCTTTCCCACCCTTATTTTGTTGTTGAGGTTTCTTCTGATCTTCATTCTTCTCGGGTGCTTTATTAGCATTGGGACCCTTCTCTTCCTCATGCATAAGTGCCATGTCCACTAGTTTCTCGAAAGTGGCCCCCATAGGGATGTGAGACATAGCCAATCCGTGCATCGGTTCGTTTAAGCCTTTAACGAACCTCAGAGCTTTCTCTTCTGGTGTGTTTACCAAGTCCATGTTGAATCTCTCTAGCTGATTAAACTTGTTAACATATTCTTTCACCGACAAGTTCCCTTGCTTTAAGTTCAAGAACCTGTCCACGTGCATATTTTCTTCCGCTTTTGAGAGAAACTTTGCCTCAAACCTTTGCCTGAAATCCACCCAAGAGTCAATAGGGAGTTCTCCATTAGTGACCTCCCACCAGAACGAGGCCTCTCCTTCCATTAACCAAGCGGCTAACTTGACTTTCTTTCCCTCTTCCACTTCCAAGATTTCCATCAATTCTTCCGTCTCATTAAGCCAATCCTTAGCTCCCACAAAAGGTTTTCCTCCCATAGCCTTAAACTTCCTACAAGTCATAGCAAAAGTATCCGTGCGAGGAGGAACAAGTGCAACGGGTGGAGGAGGAACATTTGCTGGACCTGCAGCGGCGGCCCTAGCCACTAACAACCTCCTATACCATACTGGTACCGCTACACTGTCCGGAAGATAAAGATCTTCAGCCATGCTGAGACGAAAAAGGAAAGTTTCAAAACGGATAATTTCGAAAGATAAAGATATGGCTATCGGGGATTATGCTTTTCTTTCAAAAACTTTTCTCTTTAAAGACATGTTTTGGAAAATATTTCTTCCAAAAATGTTTTAAAAAAAATAGTTTTCTAAAAATTTTATCTGTTCCGGTAACCTTTGCTCTGATACCACGTGTAACACCCCACACCCGCTATGGTCACTCTCTAAGGGAATGCCATAACATCGGTGGAGTATTTTAAGTGAATATAGAACAGAAAAATTACAACAAGACAGATATAAGTAATACTTGAAAATTTCAAACATCATTTCATTGCAGCGGAAAGTAAAACATGTTTGGTTACATCACAAAACCAAATAAGAGTCAAGTACAAAATATCCATCCTGATAAACAAAAGTACATAATCCCAATACATGAACTGATAGCCATAAAAGAAAGGGTAAGCTGAGCTCTACACCTATGGTCCAAGCTCCAAAAGAGAATAAAGCAGCTTGATCAAAGCCCACTCGTACTGGGCCTACTCTGATAACCTGAGGGTTGGGAAAAAGATAAAAACAACGGGGTCAGACATAAGTCTGAGTGAGTCCTATAACTTTAACAATACAATCATTAAAGTAACCAGAGAAGACATAAGCTTGATATATGGTGACGTCTGGGGATGAATGGCTACACTAAGCAGCTTGGTAGACTTAGGATAAACTAAGACAACCGTAAAGACGCATCTACCCACCCAAGGATAATTACTACACTGCACCACACCAGTCATTCCTACTCAAAGGTTGATCCCCCTAAGTGTACTTAGTAATTTAGTAGTTTCGTGTACCCCTATCTTACTACATAGGCGTACCCACTACTCCCCAAGCGATCGGCTCCCTTACGTAGATACCCGTGCAGGTCCCACGAATGGGGTGTATCATTCCCCAACGTGGCCACCTGATAATATCAACGGTGCACGGCTTTATATCTACACGATGCAACAACGACTTACCGACCAGCCCGGGTCCACACACGCATATGAAACCCGTTGGTCCCGCGTTGCCACCGCTAACCCGGTTTGGCCTCTTATAGTCAAGCCCAATATGCGTGTCCCGTCACTCGACTAGAGTCGAGCCCACAAAGATACGTTTGGGATATTGGTTGAAATGGGCCCCCACAACTACCACCTAAGCTTGCTATTTCTAGTGAATCCCACTTAACCCTTTAACCATGTCCCCTTACATGTTATAAATTTTGGTTAAGTCCTTTAATCATATTCTAATTGTCATACAAGGTACCCACTAGATTTCCACATGCCACCCATGGCACTTACTTAACCCTTTAATCATGTCTAATTACATGTTCCACTTTGGTTAAGTATTCTAATCGTATTTTCACATGCCACCCATGGCACTTACTTAACCCCTTAATCATGTTTAATTACATGTTTCACTTTGGTTAAGTATTCTAATCGTATTTTTCTATTTCCCCCCCCCCCCCAAGGCAACCCACTAGCCTTCTCATGCCACCCAAGGCACCCACTTAACCCCTCATGTCCCACTACATGCTAATATGGTTAAGTGTTTCTTAATTCATTAATTAAGATCATGACCTCATAAAGACCTCTCACATTAGACCGTCTTTGATGACTGCTGGATATGCCGGTTGGTTCCGGGCAGACTTCTGTCATCAAAAAGGGTCTAACCTCGTGTCTTTACTTTAATCATGTATTTAATTTATGACTAAGACCTCTCACATTGGGCCAATCATTTGTAGCCACTGGATGGCCGGTCGGTTCCGGGCAGACTTCCGCTACAAAAGGGTCCAACCTCGTGTCTTAGTTGATTAATTACACCTAATTAATCACCCCCATATTAATTATCCCTAATTAATATCAAGTTTTTCATAACATGGGTAGACCTAACTCAATAGGGTAAATTCCCATGGGGTAGACCTAACTCAATAGGTAAATTCCCACTTATGCTTATTCATTTTATGGTATGCTTAATCATAACCATTTCACACCATTTCATTAACATGTCTATTAACCCCATCGTTTCCCCACGCACTTATGCTAACACGACATATTTCCAAGAGAAGATTCTTTCACAATTAACATGGGTTTCATTTAGCATACATTAGCATTAACATGGGTTAAACGGTGTCCACTTACATCATGACATTAACCCAACTAGCATTACTAAATAACCCAACTTGCATGAACATACATATGTCATGTATAAAGGCAACTTGCATAAGTGTTCATAGGTTATACAAAGGTGAACTTGCATGTGTTTTAAAGGTGTGAACTTGCACAACATGTTACACGTTAACTTGCATAACATCATACACATAACTTGCATAATATTATAAACATAACTTGCATGTCAACATACACATAACTTACATAACATCATGCACATAACTTGCATAACATCATACACATAACTTGCATATGAATTTGCATAACAACATGCACATAACTTACATATCATCATACACATAAACTTGCATATGAACTTGCATAACAACATGCATATAACTTACATAACATCATACATATTAACTTGCATATGAACTTGCATATAAGCATTCTCATAACTTGCATAACATGCATTTAAGCATACACATAACTTGCATGAGCATTCACATTCTTGCATAAGCATCCACATACTTGCATAAGCATGCATAACTTGCATATCATATTAAACTTGCATTTAAGCATATACATAACTTGCATAAGCATTCATATACTTGCATAAGCATGCATAATTTGCATATCATGTTAAACTTGCATTTAAGCATATACATAACTTGCATAAGCATTCATATACTTGCATAAGCATGCATAACTTGCATATTTTGATTTATGCATAATACCAAACACTTAGCATGCATAAAACCACCTACTTAGCATGCATAAAATCAATTACTTATTATGCATAAATCCACCACTTAACTTGCATAAACCACTTGCATAAACTTACATATTCAACATGCATAAACTCACATATTTAACTTGCATAAACATAGGATTAATATTAAACATAGATTAGCATATTCACATCATATCATATGACTTGAAAACCCATTAATCCTCATGCAAAACCATAGATCTCATCATATCTCATCTACTTAATTTAGCAATTGATCATCAAAGTGATAGAAACTCACCACTAGCAAATTTGCAATCCAAATGAAGAAGATTAAGATGCTTAGAATGGATTAGAGGTTGATTAGAAAGTGATTAGCTTGCAACCCTCTTCATTGATTTGTGGAGGCCATGATCAAGTTTCATTTTGCCATAGTTTAATTACAAGATTTAATTATGAATGAATTAGGGTAGGGTTGGGGTCTTATTTATAGGATTAGGTAGTGTTTTAGGCCCTTAGATTAACCCTAGATTAGATTAGGACCCTTAGATTTAGGAAATCTCTAGAACCCAACCCTCCAAGCCAGCCTAAGACCCAACCTGGTGCACCCAGGTTCTCTGGACGCCGCGCCCATGTCGACTGGCAAGTCGACAGGCAAGTCGGCACCCCTGTCGACAGGCATGTCGACAGCCCTGTCCACATGGTTAGGGCGGGAACTTTCCCGCCTGACCCCGCTTGTTCCATTCCAAAATCTGATGTTTAATTTTTAAATCTGTTTTTAACTTTGAATTTTCTGCAAACTTCTTTGGGCCATAACCGGGCCATACGGACTCCGATTCTCGAAAACCCGGACTCTATTTCGCGTATTTTTCCGAGACGAACGAAATGACGCAGCCCGTTTCCCCCAATTCTCACATCTGAGATTATTTATTCTGTAATTAGTGAATTTTAGTATTAACTAAAATTCGGGGTGTTACAGATTATTCTAAAATGAGAGTTTTACGTACGTAGCTACTGGCATTTTCTCAAACCTCAAGTAAGCTATTACACTATTACGTTGTTGTACACATGATATGCACTAATTTAACAATATTACAGAGGATAATTAAACTAATATAGTTCGAAATGAATTTACTGAAACTTGAAATGAGTTTATTACCCTTTTAGAAATTTCATTATACAGTATGTAATATAATTTTCTTTCTTCAACCTACCCTCCACTCCCTTCCACCACCATGCTCTGATTTATGTTTTTTATATTTTTATTTTTCACGTTAGTTTGGATTTTCTTTTAAATATGTGACACATCATAGTAACAAACATGATGGTTTGGACTACCAACTACATATGTATTGCAGAACTATGATGATGAAACTACTAATATACCAATGATCATTTGGAATTTGAATGTTTTGAATTCGTAAGGTATTTTCTCTCTTTTAATTCAAAAGTCGATTCTTTCTCATAATGAATTTCCCCATCTACATGGAGAGTTGACGTATTATCATTATTGCTCAAAGTCCTTACGCAATTTACTTTACAACTGGATATAAATAGCTATATGTTCAGGGTTTTATTTGGATCGCATGCCCCTTTCTGCAGTCTATATATAGCGGTTGAAATACACAATAAAAATACACCATAATTTCCATTATATTAAAATTTCTACTTTCTTCAAATTTAATCAGCAACAAGTGTAGCTTATTTTAATAAAAGAAGATTCATGTCCATTATCGACGTTCACACAATTTTTTGTTGTTTGTTGTGCTCCTACTGTCTACTATGGTAAGCTTTCAATTTTGCAAGTGCAACATTTTAATGAAGTTCATTTTATTTGATATTTTCCCTTCTATAAGATCGCCGTAATGGTTGCTAAATCTACTAATGTCAAGGTACAACTATCAAAAAAGTTCTCTGCTCCTTTATGTTTTACCATCGTGATCTAGGCCTATTCCCAACTAAACATAATTCTCATAATACCTGTTGCTTTTTCGTTGTATAGGTTAAATAATTTATTATTTGAGTTTTACATAGACTAAAGTTTGGATATTTATGTAGGTTCTGAAGGATAATGAAGGCTAATATGAACTCAGACACTATCAAGTGTCAACATGCAGCGTCAAGATTGGAGATCCTGTAAAGTTCAACTACATAAAATAATGCTAAGTGGATGAAGTTCGTGTATGCTATTTGTCCTCGCTCATTAATGTGCTGAGTGAATGAAGTTAGCAAATGAAAATCAATATCATTCCAAGTTGGTTCAATGGTAGACTATAGCTGTGTTAGAATTATAATTTCCATATACCTGACATGAAGGCATCACCAATAGTACAAAGTTTTCTTAACATGTAAACCTGGTATATGCGTTGGAGAGTAACAGAGTAAGTGTTCAATTATTTACTATGAATAGTGCATGATACGTTATCCTCTATACTCTATCAGCATCGTTATATTTGGTTGCATTGGAAATATTTGTAGCTTAAAAATTGTTTAATCTTATATGATATGATACCCGTGTACAGTAGAAGTGTTTATACCTGCTTGGTCTGTAAATTAAAGTGAAAATGCTGTCAAAAATTAACTTCCACTTGCATGTTTTCTAGGTCCACGGCTGTGTCTTCCTATGGAACTTGCTGCCTATTGTTTCCAGCATGGGCTTATTGTATTCTACAATTGTATATGTGTTCAACTTTATTTGCAAATATAACTATATGACTCACTTAGTTAATATTATTTTCATTTGCACTTTGGTAGGGTGAGCAATATTAAGTTCAAATCCGATTTAACCGACCAAACCGGTTCATTTCGGTCGGCTCAGTTCGGTTCGGTTTTAGAACTAAATCGGTTTGAATTCGGTTTGTAAAATATTTTTTTTCATTATTGATTTAACCGAACTTTTAATTTATTATCTAACTTTATAGTATTGTAGTACTTTAGATAATTAATTTAGTTGTAAATAGATCAAATTTAATTATGAATGCAATAGTTAGTATATAGAATTTCTCCAACCATGAATTCGTGTTTTATTTTGAGTGAATCCATCGTTTGAATAATAATACATCTTTCAAGTTCGGTTAAATCGATTACTGATCGAATTAACCGAAATTAATTCAGTTCGGTTTGAAAAAAAATTAGTTTTAATTCGATTTGAGATTTTCTACATTCAAACCAACCAAATTGACCGAACGCTCACCGCTACACTTTGGTCAAACACTGTTGAAACATTTATCTATGCTATGCAATTTTGAACGTCTAATGGACTATCATAGAGTTGTAGCAAACATCAACGTACTTGCATTTTGTATTAAACTAGAATATCCGTAGTTTTTATACCGTGCCTTATATTCGATATTGTGTGTTGAATTTATTTTGAAACGAGTCATTGCAAGTAACCAAATATTTTACAATATTTCCAGAGCAACCTTATAGCGACAGCCCGTGTGCATAGCACGGGTTCGCATTAGTTGTAATAAAAAAAGTGGATTATTTTTCTGAACACAATGTTCAACGAGGATGCCCTTCCATTTCCTGGTCAATTTTGTGATTACATTAATTAGACTATTTGATTAGAGAATGTAAACTAAGTCATGATGGTAAATATGCGAGGTTTATGATAAAAATTGTATGTTTCAACAAAATCCATAGTTCATAGCATACAAGGTTATGTCCACTAGATTTGTCGTAATAAAAACCATACAAATTTTGATTTTGATGAACTTCATAAACGGTACAAGTTTCGAAATTGGAAATTAACTTCCTCGCTTAAATATTATCATGCCTTGGTCGCTACTTACGGACGTATATAACTTTTTTATATGCATGTATGCTACACAAACATAAGCATGAAATAACTACTTTGTTTAACGTTCCAGATACAATAGTGTGACTAATAAAGGAAAATGATTGAATTTAAAAGCCATAACAAAGAATAGAGTGATAATGGAAAGAAATATACATAAAGAATATGCACATGTTACTCACGTAAGATCAGCATATATAATTCTATGTGTCTCATATAATCATATTGATTTCATAATTTGCATTTACTTATTTGGTTGTATATAAAATTGCCATATTTTAATTGTTAATATACTTACTACTTTGCATATGAGATGGCTTAATTTACTTGGAATACCGTCATGATTCCACTTTATTGTCATGATAATTGGAATATTTATTATATTAGAAAAGACAAACTTGAGCGCCATTTTTCATCTCCATGGTACATGCACATGTATTTTCTTTATATATTTTTTATTTACATGTTTTACATAGAAGGAAGCAATTTCCTGAAGCAATTATTTCTTATGCAGTGCCTATGGTAATTCTATGTTTTGCATGTGCAATTGTTTAGTCAATTGTTCAGTTAATAAAAACATTAGTTTTAAGTGAATCACAAATAAACTACATTTTTATTCTTTTGCTATTTTCATCTTTATTTTTCGAGTACAAAGCATAGAGCTCTTAGCAAATTTATATCCCCATTTGTTTTCCATCTGATTATAAATGTTAGTGCTTCTTTTTACCATTTATTTTGTTTGGTTTAGGTCATTGCTCTAGATGCTAATTTACCTGTAAAGTAAGCTTTTCATATCCTTTATGAGCAGGTAAGCACAAAATTTTTGCAAGCCAGTTGCATCTGTTTTATTTAAATAAGATAACGTAGGCTATCATGTTTTGGAAAATGATATTTTTTTTGGGTGTGTGCTTTGTAGACATCAAATATTTGTAGTTTGTGAAAGAAAAATATTGTGAATAGAGAAAAATAATAGAGAAGAAGCTTGTGCATCCATTTGTAAATAATGAGGTACACTTACAAGTTAAAACTTTTAGTGCATCAAGATTGGTGTCTATATTCTACAAAACATCCTAAAAGTTTATCCAGTGGATTTAAGTTTTTCGTTGATATTTTTATGAATATGATCATAGATTAATTTGCTATCCATTTTCATGCACAATTTCACATAATCGAATGGTGCAACTATTAAGAATCAAGTCTTGCAACTAATCTCACTCACAGTCACTCTGCTACTTAGTTTTTGTATTCCTAGTGAACATTATCATAGTGTTATATGGTTACTTAGTTTTCTTATGCATAATTACATCGTCTGATAAAAAATGGCTTGCATAGTACTATGATTATGTATTAATAATTTATTAAGGCAATTAATCTTAATATTTACGCTATTTTTTAGGGAGCGATAATTTTTGATTTAGTGACGACAATGATTGATTCAGAGCGGTTATGGTCAATTTGGAGCTGGCATGCTTGTTTACATCCATCACATACAACTCAGGTAATCCTTTTCCTAATTTCTTTTCAGTTCATCATTTGACTCTATGACTTTTTTTTAGTACCTTCTAGTCTGTATTAAGTACGTTCATTTCGTTATGGAATATATTTGCAATTCGATGAAATACTCTTTTTAATCTACCATCAAGTGCTTTGAAATTTCTGATTTTTAATCTACCATAAATTGTATTATATTAAAATTGCAGCTTTACAAAAGATTAACTCGATACTTGCAATCTCAAGGAGAGTACATTAATTAGATATTTGATGCTATAATTGTATAATTAAAGCCAAATGGAATGCTCAGTGCTATTTCGGTTGTTACCATCTTTGATATTATTTTAATTCAAAAGAAACATTGAAACATGATATATTTAAATGAAAAAGCACATAAGATTAGTAATAATAAATGAACCACATGCATAGGAATGATCTAAATGATACTGTAAAGCAATATGTATATAGAAAACTTGGAGGTATTGGTCCATATAAAATGTATTTATGATAACATAAGTTGGGTTAACTTGAACTGGTTCCTTTTACATTAAGTTTTTTTGCATGGTTAATTGATAGACAAGATATACCATTTACAAAACTTAATGTTATCCCCACAACTAATAATTTAGACAATTAATCTAATGTGATTTCCTAAAATATGTCAAGAAGTTTTGTGAGTAAGTTGTTGGGAGCGTGGATCCTTAAATCCATTATAACCATATAATGCCATTGACTGACTTTGCTTGTGACGTGAGTTATTTTGCTTTTCTTTTTTGGAGGTGAAACATCGGGTTACTGATCCTGGAATATATTAGGAGGTGAATTAGAGATGATTTGGTTTTATGGTCTATAATGCAACTTCATGGACGTTATAAATTGCTGGAAAATGAAGTTGGATTTGGGCTCGCATGATTAAATCATACTTTTTTTGTCTTGCATTATCCTGAACTATTGGTTAATGTCATGTTTTTTGGTATTGTTTTGTGTATGAATTCTTAGCTTCCTTTTAGTGTTTTATTGCTTGGTGATTTATGTTACAGTTAATTATCTTTATAATTCATTTAGCCTATGCTTATATTGGTTAATCTAACAGTCCATGATATTATATATATATATATATATATGTATATATGT
Organism: Allium sativum; assembly: GCA_030737875.1. Lineage (NCBI taxonomy): Eukaryota > Viridiplantae > Streptophyta > Magnoliopsida > Asparagales > Amaryllidaceae > Allium > Allium sativum. Next base: position 588,167,150 of record CM060909.1, read on the forward strand.
ATATATGTATATATATATATATGTATATATGTATATATATATGTATATATATGTATATGTATATATATATGTATATATATGTATATATATATGTATATATATGTATATATATATGTATATATATATGTATATATATATATATATATTAAATTAGATACAGCTCATGGCCGTATCTAATCTAAATAAAGATATGACCATAAGCCGTATCTTTATTTAAATTTGATACGACTAATTGCAGTATCTTTATTAAAATACCATTAGCCGTATCAAATTCTCAATTTAATACGGTTAATGGCCTTATGAAATTGATAAAGACGCCATTTTTTTGATACGGTCTAGAGCACTGCCAAATCGATTTAGATACGGCCATGAGCACTATCTGGTGTAGTGAGTGAAATCTTATTGTTGGTGAATCAACTTAAAGATGTCAGAATTGAACTCCCTGAATCTTTTGTTGTTGGATTTATTATTTCAAGACTCCCGAATTCGTGGAATGACTATAAGAAAAAATTGAAACATGCGGAAACGGATTATGAATTAGGCGGTTTACAACATCATCTTCGTATTGAAGAGGATTCTCGTAAACGCAAATTAGAAGATAATCTGCAAACTGAGTCTTAAACTAAGGCAAATAATGTTGAAATTACTGAAAAGTTGAAGCCTAAGAATGAGACATAGTTTAAGAAGAAAATCAACTCCAAGAACAAAAAGAAGGGTGTCTGTTAATATTATAACAAACCAGGCCTCTATGCCTGAGATTGCCATCTTATGAAGAAGCAATAAAAAGCGAATGTGGTTGAAGAAAAGCTTGTGGCTGTTGTGCAAGAAGTGAACTCCGTTAATGGCATTAATAATGATTGGTGGCTCGATACTGGAGCAACCATTCGTGTTTGCAAAGACCGTAATCTGTTCGAGATTTACGAAGAGAATAATGGACAATCCAGCAAAGTTACTGGTGCTAACAAAGTTGCAAGCAAAGTTCTGGGGAAAGGCATAATTGAACATACATTCACCTCTGGGAAAGTTCTTACATTAGTCAATGTATTTTATGTATCTCATATGCGTAAGAATTTGGTTTCTGGATACCTTCTTAACAAAGGAGGATTCAAGATGGTGTGTGTATGATAAGTTAGTGTTGTCCAAGAACAACAAATTTATTGGATAGGTATATTCTTTTAACGACATGGTTAAGTTGAATCCAATAACGAAACCTTTGGCTTATATCATTTGCTATGTTAATTTATGGCATGGTAGACTAGGACATGTTAATTATAAATCTCTTAAAAATATGCATAAATTAGGATTAATTTCTAATTATGATTTCGATTCTATCTCTAAATGTGACATATGTATTCAAGCAAAAATACACCAGAAATCCTTTAAACCTGTTGAAAGGAAAACTAGTTTGCTTGATTTGGTATATAGTGATGTGAGTGACTTAAAAAGTCATATCACCTATGGTGGTAACCAATACTATATAACATTTATTGATGATTATATTATATAGGCATATGTATATCTAATGAAATCAAAAGATGAGGCTTTTGATAAATTCAAAATTTATAAAGCATAAGTCGAAATACAATTAGGAATTAAAATTAAAGTGTTCCATTCAGATTGTGGTGGTGAATATTTTTGAAATGAATTTACCTTGTTTTGTAAACAACATGGAATAGTTCACCCATGTACCGCCTCGTATTCACCACAACAAAATGGTGTTGCTGAGAGGAAAAATAGAACTTTAGTAAAAAATGGTTAATGTCATGCTTATAAGTTCTAATTTACCTTATAACCTATGGGGTGATGCTATGTTATCTGCACGTTACATTTTAAATAGAGTACCACTTAAAAATAATAAATTTCCCCTTATGAATTATGGTTTAATAGAAAACCTAACCTTACTAGACTTAAAGTTAGGGGTTGCTTAACATATGTTAAAAACTAGACCTTAAACAACCAAAGCTAGGTAATAAGGAATTTAAGTGTGATTTCATAGGATATTCTCTTAATAGTATAACTTATAGGTTCTTATTCTTGACACCTTAGAAGTTATAGTCCAGAACCAACTGTGACTAATGATATCAATAATAATGAATATTCTCCTGCTCAAAACAGCAAGTGTTAGTACCAGTTAATAGTACTGAACACAGGAGAAGTAAAAGAGCGAGAATAGATAAGGACTATGCTCTTGACTTCATAACATATCTCGTAGAAGGCAATAAGGACGAAGTCCTTAATGTGACAAGTTATGTAATGAACTTCGATGATGATCCTAAAAATTATTCTGAGGCTGTGAGTTCTAGAGATTCTAATTTCTAGAAAGAATCTATCAATGATGAAATGAATTCCATAATGTTAAACCAAACTTGGGTTTTAACCGATTTACCTCCTAGTGCTAAACCTATAAGATGTAAATGGATATTCAAGTAAAAGTTGAATACAAATGGATCCATTGATAAACTTAAAACCAGATTAGTTGTTAAGGGATATAAAAAATGACAAGTAGCAGATTATTTTGATACATATGCTATGCTGGCTCGCATATCTTCTATACGCTGTTTAACAGCACTTGCATCAATTCATAATTTGGTCATACATCAAATGGATGTAAAGACAACTTTTCTAAATGGAGATTTAGAAGAAGAGATATCTATAGAACAACTAGAAGGTTTCATTACCCTAAACCAAGAAAAGAAAGTTTCTAAATTAATAAAATCTCTTTATGTCCTGAAGCAAGCTCTCATGCAATGGCATGACAAGTTTGATAAAGTTGCATTGTCATATGGACTAATTGTTAAATATGCAGATAAATGTTTTTATAGCAAATCAGATAACAATGGTTATGTTATAATATGTTTATAACTTGATGACATGCTGATATTTGATTCCAATATATCTTGTGTGAATGAAACTAAGAAGTTTCTATCTTTTATATTTGATATGAAAGATCTAGGAGAGGCTGATGTAAATCTGGAAATTAAAATCATACGGAAAGCGGGGTAGTTATTACTAACTCAATCTCATTACACCGAGAAGTTCCAAAAGAAGAATGGTCATTATGATGACAAACCAGCACCAACTTCTCCAGATCCAAGTATCAAATTAGAAAAGAACACTAGGCGTACCATTTCTCAATTGGAGTATTCTAGTGTTACTGGGAGTCTTATGTATGTTGTGGATTGTACTAGACCAGTCATCGCACGTGCTATAAGCATGTTGTGTCGATTACGAGTAATCCCAGTTTCGAACACTAGAAAGCTATTTCTAGAGTTTAAACTTATTTGAAAGGAACCATCTATTATGGTTTATCTTATAAAGGATATCTTTCTATAATAGAAGGATATAATGATGCAACCTGGAACAATGCAGAATCCAAATACAAATCTACGATTGGATGGATATTTACATTAGGAGGCACTGCTGTGTCTTGGGTTTCCAAGAAGCAGATCGTATATCCGACTCAACTATGTTGTCAGAATTAATTGCTTTAACGGATGCGTGTAAGGAAGCAGAATGGCTTAGGAATTTATTAATGGAAACCCCATTGTGGAAGAAGCCATCTCCAGCAGTCTTGACTAACTGTGATAATCAAGCAACAATATATAATGTCTCTAATAAGACATATAACGGGAAGTTTAGACATGTGAGTCTATGACATCAAATGGTAAGATGGTTACTCAAAAGTGAAGTTATAGTTGTTGACTACATAGAAACGAAGAAAAACTTGGCTGACCCACTTAGAATAGGTCTCCCAAAGGCTATGGTTTCTATGAAGTCAAAAGAAATGGGAATAAGGCCCGTAGATGAAGATTGATCATCCTTAACAGAAACCCAACTTGTGTCTTGAAAAGGATAGACAAAGTTCAATGGATATCAACAAGTTAAGAGGATGATTGTGGAACACTAAATCAATAATCCCATAATAGTTAGTGCTAGATTCTGCAAGAATAAAGGATGGATAAATATCCTTAATAAGTCCAGATTACTTCAAAAGGTGTATCGCAGAAACAGCATCAGAGACTTACCTATATGAGTATGGAAATTAGACCGAATCTTAGGAAAGTAAGACCGCTTTCTAAAGTAGACTTATGAACCAGGATTAAAGCACTTAGTCATTAACATGTTGAGCAATACAAACACTCTAACTAAGGAAATCAACATGTGTGATTGTTTCGGTTTTATCATTAAGGGATACTTGGTTCAAGATTCGTTCACCATAAAATCTCAATAAAACTTTGAATGGTTTACACTAAGTAAATGTTCAAACAAAAAAGATAACTTTTATTTATATGTTGTTTCCACGATGATCCAAAACTTGATCTAAAAACAACATAAGCTTGATCCCACTTGGGTATGTAGGAATTCACACTAGTGACTCAAACGTCCTCTTTATTTTTTTTTTAATTTGAAAATTAGGGAGATTGTTAGAAATTTTCAAATAGTTTTTGGGGTATGGGTTTATTTTGAAGAGAAGAAAGAAAGAAGGAAGAGGAAATGGAATTGTCCCACATCATGGAAATGAATGGAGAATGCAAAGTATATCAATAGCTTTCTCAAGAAGATGTTGGGGCCTTGGGGAACCCAAATGTTTGCTTTATTGTGAGGAGGGATGCTATGCATCACTATACTACACGAGCGCGCCGCCATCGTCCGGCCAAACCAGGCCAGACGGGGCCGGGTGCAAGGTGCGGGTCTCGGGTCCGGATCCAATAACATTATTTTTGGATTGAAGTTCAGAATAGTAATGTACCGATTTTTAAGCCCATTACGGACCCAAATGAAAATTAAATCTAGGCGTGTTTATGACAGCGTGAAATTCAAATTTGCAACAGTTCAGAAATGTTGCAAACGAAAGGGCGCGTTGATTGAATTTGCAACGCATTAGAACGTTGCAAACGAAGAGATGCGACCATTACAAATGGTCGGACGCTTGGCCAACAGACACACCTCCTCCCGCCGCCTATAAATAGCATTGTAGAAATCATTTCAAAATATTCTGAAATCATCTTCTCCCTCCTCTATTGATTTTCAATGCCATTAAGCTATTTCAAATGCTGCAATTTTGTAACGCCTTCAAGATGTTGCAATTTTAGTAGTGTTACATGTTGATCTTCTTCTTTTCTTCATTTTATTCCTTTCTTGCATCATCAGATAATCAAATCAGAGTGTTCTTGGTCGGATCAAAGCCGCACAACTTTGAATCTGATTTCTCTGTTCCAAGGCTTTATAGAATCCTGAAAGTCGATAGCTCGGTAACCGTTTGTACCTGGTGGTAGAGGTGAGCGCTCAGTTGGTTTAGAGGTAAAAAAATTCAAACCAAATTAGAATCGAAAATTTTCAAAACCAAATCAAACCAAACCGAAATAACTTCGACTAATTTAGTTGGTAACCGATTTAACCGAACCTGAAGGATATGTTATTATACCAATGATTAATTCACTCAAATTTAAACTTAAATTTATGCTTGAAAGGATTTTATTCACTTAAATTTATGTTTACCATAAAATTTTACTTGCTTTTAACAAAAAAACATTGCATTATATTTCTAATTCAATTAGTTAAAGTGCTATAATATCAGTAAATTAGATAATTGCAACAACCCAGATTTTTGACCGTTCAAATCGACAATAAACCACACATGTCGATCCAAACAAAACACAAATACAGGTAGTTATTGGGAAAAGAAGAACAAGAAAGAAAGAAGAGAAAATATTCACAGAATCTCGCAGTGGAAGGACAACATATAATAAACAAATAGCAATTGAAATATATATATATATATACATTTGGCTATAACGTACAAATGATTATCAGAGTTACACATATACAGATTTACATAACATGGCAGCGGAAATAAAATGCAGCGGAAATACATATATAATAGATATATACCAAATCTTCTATTTGATCTCCAAGGTAAAGTAATCTTCGTTATCTACAACATCTGCTGACCCGAGCATATTGTATAAAAAGAAAACACAACAAACACTCGGATCAACACTAAATCATTCTCATATTAGTCAAATCAAAATACAAAATAACTTGAGTGTCATGGGTGCAGTAACTCAAGAGATGTTATGGGGTTTTCCATCTCTCAAGGATCCGTTAAACTAAAACATACATAGTATAATACACTATTATTGTAATGTCTATTCAGTAAAGTAGACATAATGAAAATAGCGTAAGCGGGATTGCATTTTTACCCTTACACCGTTTATAATACCGTAGTCTATACAGTACCATAAACTCACCGTAACCGATGGCATCAGAGGGAACTCCATAGGTACGATACAAATCAAAATCATACGGGGCTCGATAAGGATAAATATGACAAGGCACTCGAGGCAATGCCCAGGGTAGGATTCTACCAATTGCACTACCGGACCGGTGGTAACGCATAGCAGCCACTACCGCCCACCTCGGATCACACTAGTATCACAAAAGTGTGTCCGATCAAAGGTGCTACCTCAATTAGTCACGGTATAGCTCCTGTTTTAGTCATTTCAATTATGACCCGAAGGTCAAGGCTATTTCGTCATCGTTCATCTTAATTAATCCAAAATCGCCACCAAGTCATCATATTTCATTCTGGATACGTCATAACGTTCACAATTGTTAAAGTGGTATCGAGACTGACAGAGAGTATGCCATTTGCCGACTCCGGTCTCTTTAACAACCAACGGTAACATTTTCCACATCGGTTGGTTCTTTTACTTTTCACAAAGGTTCGCTTTTATATCAAAATATCTTGTTTGTTTAGAACCCAATTTATATTGAAAATAGAATATAATTTCATATCAAAATATCGCAATCATTCCCAACCGATTTTATTCCAAACTAGAATGTATTCCTATATCATTATATTATACGCATATAATATTTCAAAATCGATCTATATTCACGTAGAATATACTTCATATCAAAAGATTATAGTTATTCAAATCGATTTGAGTTCGAAATCCATTCATATTCAAATAGAGTATATATTCCCATAACAACTCATTCATATTCATTTTATGGTCCATTTGTATTCAAATAGAATATCGGTTACATTTCCATATGAAATTGGTTAAAATCGATTCATATTCGAGTAACTTTATCTCAACTCCCTTTCTAACTACGGTTTAAATGCAGCACTTTCCATTCGTAAGAAATTCACAATCATTGAATATAACATGTAAATAGATACTTATAAGTAAAGATCTTTATATAAAACATATATGTATAGAAATAATAGTTAAAACAAATAAGATAATTTATATCACTATGAATATATATAAAATAAATAAAAGATTTACTAATTAGTTTAAGTAATAAAAATATAAGGAAGAATTTAGTTATAACAAAATAGTTTATAAGTAAAAAAAAATTTAATAAGTAAAGTTTTAAGAAAAGGAATATTTTATTTTAAATCAACAGTTTATATATAATAAAATTCTTAAACCATAATCGTTCCTTCCTTCCGAATTTCAAATGCTTGAAACTATACTCCAGTCTCAATGGAGTTTACAAAATTCAATATCTTGTTTCAAATGTCATTCAACTCCATTTCTTTCAATTTAGGGGAATAAAACCCATATTCATACCAAAAATTACGGTGATTTCAAATATCCTCAAATGATGTTCATTTAAAAACTAAATTCATGGAAAATTATCAATTCCAAATCTTACCATAAAATTTAAAACCCTAAGGTATATAAAAAATCCCACTTTACAAATATCAATTTGTTTGAATAATTTACATTGACAAATTCATTAACATTCAAATTCATATTTAAAGGAAACATAAAAATCTTATCAATATCGACACATTTCCTTTAAGTAAAATTCCTCATCAATAGAATTTCGAATATTTAAATCATTTAACCAACCGATGTCCATATATAATTTGCTACCCTATGGCCAAGTGATTTTAAATTTAATTTCTCGATATTCAGGGATGAATCTATCATTTCAATCCAAATCAGGGTCACAGATATTTATCATTACAATCTGTGTTCTTAATTGATTTTACTCGATCAATCTCGGGTTTGTTTGATGCCCGTAACATCTAGGTTGGAATAGGATTAACCGCCAAACAACACACACATTCATATACAGAATAACGGAACATAGCAATATCCATTCAGAAATCAAACTAAAGTATCCATCACAACCATTCATACAACTAATCAGTATTAATCTGTTTCACGGGTTTGCAAGGATCAGAATTTCCAACTAGTAATTTAATTAAATTAAATAACTAATTACCGACCTAAATTTTCAGATTACATACTTGCATGTCAGTTTTAAGCAACCAATCATGAATCAAACATATCCATGCAACCAACTTATTTCACAATTTAATTTAATAAATATGGGAATAATTCAATTATTTGTAAGTGAGAAAATCACTCACCTTTGGGTCCTTAGTGGATCGGACGTCCAACCAAAGACCAAAATTTCACAGTCTCTAAACGCCGCCAAACCAGTCTCAGATCGACCGCAATTCTGCCACGATCCCAAAGCACCCAATCATGTCCAAATCCGAGTTAGTATGAGAAAGTTATTAGCATTTTATCTTTTGAAATTTGAATTTATAAAAATAAAAATGAAAATATCTCGCCACTCATTTTGTGTCGCGTCAGCCCGTGAGACCAATTCCCGCTCCTCCTCTTCTCTGCTACAGTGCCCCGTCGCTCAAATACATGAAAACCCGCACCAACTTTGACCGTAAAATTCGCCCTCCTTCGACAAAGCTGGAAGCTCCGACTGCCACCAATGTGGACTACTCCTCAAGTCGCACCCTCCAAACCCGAAGCCACCGCCTCCGGTGGTCCCTTTCGCCAACAATGAACCAAAGAACGAAACGGTTTTAAAACCCTAAACCATAGATTCTGACCACCTCGCTGACCTCTAGACGATGCCGTTACCACCATTGAGCTTGTATGGACCATCTCTCCAATACCAAGAAGATCGATTTCTTAATTAACTTGCAAATCGAAAATACCCAAATTTTCAAGTTAGTGTTTCAAAAAATCTTCCCTTTGACTACGATTTCTGGTAACCTCAGGCAATGCATGTTGAAATAGATGGTACCAGCAGCTTTGTTTCGTTGAGAGCTTCAGTTTGATATATAATACGTTAGGGTTTGAAGAGTTGTTATTTTGAAGCTTGTATTTTTGATTTAAATCTAGGGTTTAAACTTCTTGTTTTCAGCCATTGGAGAAAAATAGATGGAGGAAGGTGTATGTATTGTGTAAATGGCTGATGGTATAGAATGGAGATTAAGTTATATGTATATATATAAGCCCAACATAGGAAACAAACAATTATCACATTGCGTTGATTCCATTCGCTCTTTCTCCCGTACGATCAAATAACAAAACCGATTGTAACGCAAACTGAAATCCTATCATAATTCACCATTCCGGATCCGATGAGCCTGGTTTCGTCGGATTCCGAAACAGTTGCCAAACAGTTAAATTTCATAGTTAATTAATTAATAAATTATTCAATAATTCAATTAACTGTTTTAATTCACTTTAAATATTAATAAAATTCCATTTTAAATCAAATTTCAACTTAAATAAATTTTATAATATGATTTCACAAATTTTAAGTCCTAAATTTTATTATTTGAATCTAGAATTGAATTTCAATTATAAGTTAATAACTCAAAATTTCCCCCGTTTACCAAGTTGAATTTGAATTTCCCTCTTAACTTAAACAACCTAAATTTTATTAAATCATTTAAAATATAAATTCTCAAATTCCAATATTTTCTAAATAAACTAAATTTAGAAAAATTTATTCATACTTAATTCAAACAATCATTATCATTAAAATCAACAAAGTTTGATTTTTCCTAAGACTATTCCATTTTATTTATTTTAAATCTCAATTTAAATATATAGAAAATTATGGGTTGTTACATTCTCCCCCACTAAAAATCTTTTCGTCCTCGAAAGAAGAACGAAATAAGGTATTAAGAAAATCATACTTCCAAATTCACACCTATAAAATGGCACTTATAAAATAAGTTATGTAGTTGTAAAATTTCATAAATTTTTCTAACTCCCGAAATCATAGGAAATTTTGGTGGCATCTCCTGGGTACGGAGAGGTCCGGAAAAATCGCAATACATATATAAATCCAAATATTCATCTCATCACAGGATGAGGCATCCCAAAATGGGTAAAACGAAATATATATGTAAACACAAACCATATAATATACATACATACCTTCTTTAGCGTTATATTCGCAATTTATTTACTTTGGCACTTTGGTATTTAGTGCAAGTTAGCTCCAAAGCGTAGCGTACACTCCTTACACCTGCTAAATACTCACATATGCATAGGAATCCAACATATAAACCATACATAGCAAATGCACATAACCTATACAACATGTATCGAACATTTCAACTACAAAACCAAGATACTCATAACAGGTCAGCGAACAAATTAAGGGTTATCACCCCTTAGATGATGAAATTTTCCATAGCAGGCAAAAGTTGTTGCATTCTTTTCAGGCTTTCCGAATTTTCTGGATTCGTCGAATTTGGAAAATTCGTTCAAAAGTTATGACCATTTTAGCGATAGCGAACGCTTCAGCGCACACAATGAAAAATGCAGGTCTGAGTTGTTCAACTCAGTTTTTAACCTTTTAAACATCAAATTTTTACCCAGCACATCAAGGAAAAGTTTTAATTTACATTTGAGGCTTTCCGAATTGTACTCGCACATCAAAATCCGAAGCTCCGTTAGGAAGTTATGATCAAAACAGTATTAGTATACACTTCAGGTTTTTATTTCTGCGCATACAACTACGACTAGTTCTTGGTTTTCAACCTAATATAGACGAGAATTAGACAAAGTCCCATTAACAGAAAATTTATTTCGGTTTCTAAGGTTTTCGAAATGTCCGAAATCATCGAATTCCGGTCATCCAATCAAAAGTTATGGCTGTTTTACTTCAGCTTACTGAATATTTCAGATTTTCTCGTAAACGTCGATGATTTTATTTGGAGTTTCAAACCTTTCGAATTCCAAAAATTTTGGTAAAGCTTTACCATAAAAATGGATTATCATTCCATATGTTCAAAACAAAGCTTACCCTTTTAGTACTTAAATATATATTCGTATTCGTTTTCTTTATAGTAACTTCAAATTTCGTTTTACATTCCACCATCGTCCATATTATATTAAGTTTCATATGCGACTCATCCATTTCGTTTTTTCTTGTTCATTTATTTAACTATTTATATTCACTTCCTTACTCGAGAAATGTATTTACATTCAATTTCTTCATTCCAATATATTTTCTATTCATTTTCACGTTTCATTCCAAGTATTAAGTCCTAATTAAGACTTGGATTCATCCTAATCTTCCCAACAACTCTATTATATTAAATCCTTAATCCGGTAATATGAATCAACTCACAAAATTTCATTACTTATTCTTATTACTGCATCCATATTACATGAAGGTCATTCCATTTAGTTAACTTCGAATCCATGATCATGGGCTAAGGTCAGTGATGGCTTTTATATAAGCCATTCTACTTCTCTCGTTTCGAAAATCTCGTTTTCCTTACTCATTCCAACTATATATATAAATTCCATATCAACTTATTTAGTCTTTCTAAGTTGATCTCATTTCATTATACCCATCCAACTCAGGCTGAGTTCTATTTTCATGTCCCATTTCAATATCATAATTTTCCAAATTAAAATTCACTTAACTATTACCTTATTTCATATAAGCCAAATTTTATATTTACATCTCACTTCTTTTGTTTTGGCATTTCCATTCGTTTAACTATTTCCTTCATTCATTTATTCTAGTTTCACCTTAAATTAAGTCTTATTCCATTAACCCAATTCATTTATTAGGTACATAATCTGGTATCGAATTAAGGACTATTTATAATAAAATTCTGCACTTAGTTCTCGGACCATTGTTATTTGCTTTCCTAAGTTAAGATTTTATTTAACTCGATTCCTTTACTCAAATTAAGTTATATTTCATTCGAAAGGAAAAAATGCTTTACATCCATTCATTTCATTATTCATACGTATATTTATATTCGACATATTATCTTAATAAGGTTTACCATTCCTCCTTTCATTTCTAATTTATTGATCATTCATATTTCATTAACAAACTTAATTTCTTTTATTTCTTCTTAAACAAGCTAAATAACTTATCAATTATTCCTAGTTATGAGTTATCACTTTTATTATCCAACTAAATCCACCAATTCATTTTGGCAGACTTCAATTAAACCAAGTTCATCTTAATTTTGATTTTTTCCAAACACTCCGGTCGACCAACTTATAATTCCTTTAAACTTATTATCAACCATACTTAAGCATTTCGGCAACCACTTCTCTTCCTTAATACTCAAGTAAATTTTTTGGTTTCAAACCAAAATTCTAATGAATCAGATTACTCTGGTATAGGAGTTAATATTATTAGTTAAGGTAAACTTAAAACTTAAATCCAGGTTTTATATCTAAGCTTAGAATAATATATATATATATTATATGATATAAAACTCTAAATCCAAACCTTTAATTAACCAAGAACATCGGAATTTCTATTCCGGTTTAATTTAAACTCAACTTTAGATAACATATACAATTACTTTTATACAGACTTTATACTATATGGAATTTAAATCCGAAATCCCTTGTCAAATTGGATATGAAAATATTGAGTGGTCCCCCCCACTTAGACGCTTCAGAATAAACATCGATAATGCGTGCACTCATTACCGAAGTTATTTCCAATGTTCTGAGAAGAGATTACACAATTATTCCTTTAAAATCCTTTGAAAACTATTACCGAAACATTTTCTTATAATACGATATTATTTCAAACTTTGTCAAACTATTTCAAAAGCCTCCCAGAATCAAGTTTCAAGGTCATTTCTATTTTATTGCAAATATTATGTAACTAATTATACTCAAGAGAATTCTTTCTCAAATATTTTGTAAAACCATTTGATTTTACTTATTAGATTTATTATCAAATCAACCATAATAGATAATAACTAAATATTATCACCGACTAATAATAAATGCATATGCACTTAAAACCAATAATATTATATTTCATATATATATAATATAATCGAAAACCATATTATGTCAATCCATTCTATTCGATTATTTAGATATTCCTATCGATTCTATGGCGTCTCATATATCGACCAGAATCCATAAATATTCAACAGAACGACTCAACACAATATAAACCATTTTTATAACAAAATAAAAGTACTTCTCTCATATATACTCAAACTCATTCTAGGTAATTACTTAACCCCATCTCTAATGAGTTAATTTCCGAAAAGATCCAAGGTTATAGCTAACCTCACTCTGATACCAAACTGTAACGACCCAGATTTTTGACCGTTCAAATCGTCAATAAACCACACATGTCAATCCAAACAAAACACAAATACAGGTAGTTATTGGGAAAAGAAGAACAAGAAAGAAAGAAGAGAAAATAATCATAGAAACTCGTAGCGGAAGGACAACATATAATAGACAAATAGCAGTTGAAAAATATTTATACACATTTGGCTATAACGTACAAATGATTATCAGAGTTACACATATAGATTTACATAACATGGCAGTGGAAATAAAATGCAGAGGAAATACATATATAATAGATACATACCAAGTCTTCGTCTTCGTCTTCGATCTCCAAGGCAAAGTAATCTTCGTTAACTACAACATCTGCTGACCCGAGCGTATTGAATAAAAAGAATACACAATAAACACTCAGATAAGCACTAAATCATTCTCATATTAGTCAAATAAAAATACGAAATAACTTGAGTGTCATGGGTGCAGTAACTCAAGAGATGTGACGTGGTTTTCCATCTCTCAAGGATCCGTTAAACTAATAAATACATAGTATAATACGCTATTATTGTAATGTCTATTGAGTAAAGTAAACATAATGAAAATAGCATAAGCGGGATTACATTTTTACCCTTACACCATTTATAGTACCGTAGTCTATACAGTACTGTAAACCCACCATAACCGATGGCATCAGAGGGCACTCCATAGGTACGATACAAATCCAAATTGTATGGGGTTCGATAAGGATAAATATGACAAGGCACTCAAGGCAATGCCCAGGGTAGGATTCTACCAATTGCACTCCCGGACCGGTGATAATGCATAACAGCCACTACCACCTACCTCGGATCACACTCCCATATCAAAAGGGCCTAAATCATCATCATAGTCATAGAAATAGTATCAGAGAAGTGTGTTTGATCAAAGGTGCTACCTCAATTAGTCACGGTATAGCTCCTGCTTTAGTCATTTCAATTGTGACCTGAAGGTCACGGCTATTTCGTCATCGTTCATCTTCATCAATCCAAAATCACCTCCAAGTCATCATATTTCATTATGGATACATCATAAAATTCACAGTTGTTAAAGTGCTATTGACACTGACAGAGAGTATGCCATTTGCTGACTCCGGTCTCTTTAACAACCAATGCTTACATTTTCCACAGCGGTCGGTTCTTTTACTTTTCACAAAGGTTCACTTTTATATCAAAATATCATGTTTGTTTCGAACCCAATTTATATTCAAAATAGAATATAATTTCGTGTCAAAATATCGCAATCATTCCCAAACTAGAATATATTCCTATATCATTATATTATACTCATATAATATTTCAAAATCGATCTATATTCACGTAGAATATACTTCATCTCAAAAGATTATAGTTATTCAAATCGATTTGAGTTCGAAATCCATTCATATTCAAATAGAGTATATATTCCCATAACAATTCATTCATATTCATTTTATGGTCCATTTGTATTCAAATAGAATATCGGTTACATTTTCGTATGAAATTAGTTAAAATTGATTCATATTCGAATAACTTTATCTCAACTCCCTTTCGAACTACGATTTAAATCCGGCACTTTCCATTCGTAAGAAATTCACAATCATTGAATATAACATGTAAATAGATACTTATAAGTATTGATCTTTATATAAAACATATATGTATAGAAATAATAGTTAAAACAAACAAGATAATTTAGATCACTATGAATATACATAAAATAAATAAAAGTTTTACTAATTAGTTTAATTAAAAAAATATAAGGAAAAATTTAGTTATAACAAAATAGTTTATAAGTAAAAAGTTTTTAATAAGTAAAATTTTAAGAAAAGGAATAGTTTATTTGAAATCAACAGTTTATATATAATAAAATTCTTAAACCATAATTGTTCCTTCCTTCCGAATTTCAAATGCTTGAATCTATACTCCAGTCTCAATGGAGTTTACAAAATTCAATATATTGTTTCAAATGCCATTCAACTCCATTTCTTTCAATTTAGAGGAATCAAACCCACATTCATACCAAAAACTACGGTGATTTCAAATATCCTCAAATGATGTTCATTTAAAAACTAAATTGATGGAAAATTATCAATTCCAAATCTTACCATAAAAATTGAAAACTCCAAGGTATATAAAAAAAACCCACTTTACAAATCTCGATTTGTTTGAATAATTTACATTGACAAATTCATTAACATTCAAATTCATGTTTAAGATTAACATAAAAATCTTATCGATATCGACACATTTCCTTTTAGTAAAATACCTCATCAATAGAATTTCGAATATTTAAATCATTTAATCAAACGATGTCCATATATAATTTGCTACTATATGGCCAAGTGATTTTAAATTTAATTTCTCGATATTCAGGAATGGATCTATCATTTCAATCCAAATCAGGGTCACGGATATTTATCATTTTAATCTATGTTCTTAATTGATTTTAATGGATCAATCCCGGGTTTATTCGATGCCCGTAACATCTTGGTTGGAATGGGATTAACCGCCAAACAACACACACATTCATATACTGAATAACGGTACATAGCAATATCCATTCAGAAATCAAACCAAAATATCCATCATAACCATTCATACAACTAATCAGTATTAATCTATTTCACGGGTTTGTAAGGTTTGGAATTTCCAACTAGTAATTTAATTTAATTAAATAACTAATTACCGACCTAAATTTTCAGATTACATACTTGCATGTCAGTTTTAAGCAACCAATCATCAATTAAACACAACTATGCAACCAACTTATTTCACAATTTAATTTAATAAATATGGGAATAACTCAGTTATTCGTAAGTGAGAAAATCACTCACCTTTGGGTCCTTAGTGGATCGGACATCCAACCAACGCCTAAAATTTCACAGTCTCCAAACGCCGCCAAACCAATCTCAGATCGTCCACAATTCTGCCACAATCCCAACGCACCCAACCGCGTCCAAATCCGAGTTAGTATGGGAAAGTTATTGGCATTTTATCTTTTGAAATTTGATTTTATGAAAATAAAAATATCTCACCACTCATTTTGTGCCATGTCAGCCCGTTGAGACCATTTCCCGCCCCTCCTCTTCTCTGCTACAGTGCCCCGTCGCTCAGATACACCAAAACTCGCACCAACTTTGACCGTATAGTTTGCCTCCCTCCGACCAAGCTGGAAGCTCCGACTGCCACCAACGTGGACTGCTTCTCAAGACACACCCTCCAAACCCAAAGCCACCGCCTACGGCGGTCCCTTTTTCCAACAAAGAACCAAAGAACAGACCGGTTTTAAAACCCTAAACCATAGATTCCGACCACCTCGCTGACCTCTAGATGATGACGCTACCACCATTGAGCTTGTATGGACCATCTCTCTAATACCCAGAAGACCGATTTCTCAATTAACTTGCAAATCCAAAATACCTAATTTTTCAAGTTAGGGTTTCGAAAAATCTGCCCTTTGACTATGATTTCCGGTAACCTCAGGCACTGCATGTTGAAATAGATGGTAACAACAGCTTTGTTTCGTTAAGAGCTTCAGTTTGATATATAATACGTTAGGGTTTGAAGAGATGTTATTTTGAGGCTTGTATTTTAGATTTAAATATAGGGTTTGAACTTTTTGTTTTCAGCCATTAGAGAAAAATAGATGTAGGATGTATAGTGTAAATGGCTGATGGTGTAGAATAGAGATTAAGTTATATGTATATATATATAATCCTAACATAGGAAACAAACAATTATCACATTGCGTTGATTCCATTCGCGTTTTCTCCCATACGATCAAATTACAAACCCGATTGAAACGCAAACTGAAATCCTCTCATAATTCACCATTCCGGATCCGATGAGCCTGGTTTCGCCGGATTCCGAAATAGTTGCCAAACAATTAAATTTCACAGTTAATTAATTAATAAAATATCTAATAATTCAATTAAATGTTTTAATTCACTTTAAATATTCATAAAATTCCATTTTAAATCAAATTTCAACTTAAATAAATTTTATAATATGATTTCACAAATTTTAAGTCCTAAATTTGATTATTTGAATCTAGGATTGAATTTCAATTATAAGTTAATAACTCAGAATTTCCCCCGTTTACCAAGTTGAATTTGAATTTCCCTCTTAACTTAAACAACCTAAATTTTAATTAATCATTTAAATATAAATTCTCAAATTCCAACATTTTCTAAATAAACTAAATTTGGAAAAATTTATTCATACTTAATTCAAACAATCATTATCATTAAAATCAACAATTGATTTTTCCCAAGACTATTCCATTTTATTTATTTTAAATCTCAATTTAAGTATATAGAAAATTATGGCTTATTACAATAATACAATAAAAGTTCGGTTAATTCCGTTAAACCGAAAACCAAAGAAAATTATTTTACAAACCAAATTCAAACCAATTTAGTTTCAAAACTGAACCGATCGAAATAAACCGGTTCGGTCAAGTAATTCGGTTCTAACCGAATATTACTCACCTGTAACATCCCGATATTTTGCGATAATTTAAAATATTAAAGTTAATGTGTTTTTGAACAAAATTGCATTAAATACTAAAATTAATTAATTGACTAATTTTGGAATTTCATATATGTTGGAAATTTTAAATTAATTACTATGGTAATAATATACATTCGTTGGTTGTATAATGAAGGTCGACTGGTAATAAGTGTCATTATTTATTTGGATTTAAAATATAAATTATAAATTGATTTGTATGGTAATTATTTAGGGTTATTTGGACATAATTAAGTCCACAAATTTAGAATTAAGCTTTAAATACTGAAATTGTATTTATGCGTGGTGGAAACTTAAATAAATTGTTCAAATGATTAATTTTAACTTATTTTGATAATTATAGCACATATTGATTGTAAATAATTTTGTGATCTTGTTTATATTGGTTAACATGGAAGGTTGGAATTTAATATTTATATATTAATGAGATTGATTGATGTAATTAATAATTTATAATTAAAATAAAATTTGATTTACTAAGTTGAAATTAAATTTATTTTGATGTGTATAAAATTAATTTGTTTTTAAAAATTAATTAAAGATAATTATATGAATTGGAAATTTATAGCTAATTTCACATGAATTTTAATTTAACAGGTTTTCATATGTTATTTTTCTCGCATTAACACATTTGAACACAACAATATTTTATATCGTGTGTTTGGATGTTTGGTTTGACTGCATGACGTGTTTTGAACTGACAACGTTTGCATTATAGAATCTTGGCTGGTTATTTTTTGGTCTATATTAAGTATAACCAAATAAACCAAAATTTTGTTTTAATATTTTCTTATACATGAATTAAAGAAAGGATATAAATATTTATTGCCATATTGTGAAATTTATTGTCATGCATGTATGTAGCTTACTTTTTCATGTATGTGTGAAACCAAATTTATGGATAGAAAAATAGAAATTTATGCATGCATTTAATAACGTGTGAAAGAAGTTATTGCCATTATACCTTTTTTCTTCTTTCCTTAATGCTGAGTGCTTCATGGTATATGTATGAAACAAAGGATGGCAATGTATAAACTTCTGCGCATGAAGCATAATGTTATGGCACTTGGCATTAATGTTTCGTGCGCATGGACCATAATAAAAAAAATTGCATGGTTGAAATTGAAAACAATGTTTTCCTATAAGTAACGTTCTCTTTAAAACCTAAATCCTTTGTTCTCTTGTTTACTATAGCCGCCTCACCATTTTTTCATTCATAAGAAAACGGCCGCCTCCATCCAATCTTTGAATAATTATATAAAAATTCACCTTTTTATCAAACCAACTCATTTTTGATTCGTTATACTCACGTTGCCGAGATCTCCTCATCATTAGTCATAGATTTTAGGTTCAACGATATCAGGTTCGACCCCATTTTGTTCCAGCGCATATAGGGTTGCGGTTTAGGAGTGACACAGTGATTGATTCGCGTTTTGGATGTCATATATTCGAGTTCGTAGGAGAGAAAGCCACTCGTCTTCCAATTTTGGTTCGATTTACTAAAATTTTATATCACTACTTGTGAGGTGCAGCATGCGTAGGGTTTGGGGATGGGATTTTTTTAGTGATGCAGAGATCGAAGTTGTGGTGATGGTGGGGATGTATTCGAGAAGAGAAGTTTAATGGTGCAATCGGTTTGGTCTTTCATTGAGAGAATAGGGAGAGATGTAGGAGAGAGTTTACGATTTTTTTGCCATGAATGTGGAGTTCCCTATAACATGAGTTTGAGAAGGAAGGGAAAGAAGGGATGACATGGCATTGTGTTAATAGGTGAGGATTTTTTTTTATTTTTTTTATATGTAATTGAATTTCAAATGATAGAAACGTGTATAACTTTCACATATGAATTCAGAATAACGCACGGTTGGATCACTTGGAATCATATCGACGAGCTCTTCTCGATGGCACTGATTTGGATTGATTCTGAGACTGTTGAATTTTGGGATAAGATTTGGATTTCAACTGTGTTCAGAACAAAGGTGAGTGGTTAAACCCAATCACATCTAACTAAAATATTTGATTGTTAGTTAAATTAAGTTCATGTCATGATATGATTGTATTGTTTGTTGTTTGATTGTTTAAATTGCATATTTATGTTAAATCTGTATAGACTGTATAATTTAATTTAACTATTATATAGATTGTACTGTTATATATTAATTTCTAGTTTTAAAAAAAAGAAACTCATACCTGATGACTAGTAACTGATATTATTGAACTGTTTGGATGTGTTGATTTTGATGTATGCCTTGAATTTATATATTTAATGTGTTAATATGTAATTCATCTTGTTATTGACATTGTTTATATATGTTATTGATTTTTGTTGATTTATCCCAACCATTACCCTAGATGTTACAGGCATCAAATAAACCCGGGATTAATCATTAAAATGAATTAAGAACGTAGGTTGAAAGGATAAATACCTATGACCCTGATTTGGATTGAAATGATATATATCCTTTCCCAAAATACTAAAACTGGATTTTAAGTATTACTTGGCCATAGGATAGAAAATTTTATATGGACACCGGTTGGTTAAATAAAAATTGTTTTAACCTTGAATTTTGGAATATTGTTTTAAGGACAAAATAATTGATATTATTAATTGATTTTCTTTAAATTTGAACTTTGAGCTTTGAAATATGAAAATAAATTTTAAGGAATTCGTAATTTTGGATAACTGAAGTTAAAACTGAATTGAATATGAAATAAATTTATGAAAATTGAATTGTTTATCCATTTTTGATTTTTACTTTAAATTAACCTGATTTATGGTAATAATTGAATTGTGAACTCGAGATTTTTGTAATCGAATAATTCAAAGTGAGAATTATAATTGAAATTTAATTTTTAAATCGAATTATTAAATCAGACTGTTTGAAATCGAATTGTTGAATCGAATTGTTGAATCGAATTGAATATGAACGGGAAGTCAAATCCTTTTTGAATTATGATATCAAAATTTAGTCAAATTAATTTGAAACTGAAATATGATTTCCTGTTTGTTGAATTTTGAACAAACGATTCCAATTCCAACTAAAGTATTTTAAACCATTTTACAAAATATTTTTATAATAATTATTTTTTGTATAAACTAGTTTACATTATAACTAATTTATTTTTAACTTATCTATATCAATTATTTTAAATAAATTATTTTAATAGTCAACTATTTATTTTATAAACTACTTTAATATTTTAACTATAGATTTAATTAAAATTTGATAATTCTATTTTATAAACCTTTCTAAAATTGTATATATAAACTATATTGTTATACTTTTCAACTATTTTTAATATTTTAAGATTGGAATTGTTTCGAGATTTCAAATTGATTTAAATGGAGATTTTACTATCAAATATATTCTATCTTGAATATAGAAATAAATTTTAAGAAAATATGATATTTTCGATATGAAGTACGAAACCCTTTGAAATGTAATGGAACTGACTGGTGTGAAAAATGTAAACGTTGGGTTGTTAAAGAGACCGGGATCGGGTATTGTCCTACTCTCTACCAATACCGAAAACCACTTTAACAACTATGTACACGGTGGAGTTCTAGAATGAAGTAGGCTGATTTGGAGCCGATTACTGGATTTGAAGAAAGAGAACAATGAGGGATAGCCTTGACCTTCTGATCATAATTGAAATGGCTAAAACACGAGCCATACCCAAGTTAATGTGAGCTAGCTCCTCTTAGCAGACATGCTTCTTCGATACCATATATATTACTTTGTGATTGATTGGAGCCTTTGATTTTTGGGAGTATTGTTTGGGGTGGACGGTAGTCGCGGCCATGTGTTACCACCGTCCTGGGTCCGCAATTCGGTAGAAACACTGCTGATGGGCATTGTCTCGATGCCTTGTCATATTTATCTTGATCGAGACCCCTACGATTTTGATTTAACATTATCGTAACACGGCGCATCCCTATCCATCGACGTTTTGGTGTGTTATATGCAAACTGTACGACAATGGTATAAATAGTGTAAGCGTAATAATGGCAATCCCGCTTACACTATTTTAGTATTTTATATTTAACCATAGACACTATTATAATAGCATATTATATTATATAGTATCTAGTTTGACGGATCCTTAAGAGATGGAATTTCCCGTAACATCTCTTAAGTTATTGCACTCATATTATCACATGAAATAGATTTTACTAAAACAAGGATATTTTAGTTCTGATCCGAGTATTTCTGTCTTTTCATTTGTGCTTGGGTCAGCCTGAGTTTTAGTTATCGAAGGCATTGTTTTGAAGATGAAGATGGAGCTTGCCAAAAGTATTATTATTTATTTCCACTGCAAATACTCGTATGTTTATGAAAGTTAACTCTGAAATCGTTATAGAATAAAAATCAAATATATGTTTTAACAGCTTCACGAACTGTTATTTAATTACTATATTTTGTCCTTCCGCTGTGAGATTCTGTGTTAGTTTTCTTCTTCTCTTCCTTTCCTTATATAAATCCCAATAACTATCTGTATTTTTTATTTGTTTAAGTCGACATTGAGGATCATTGCCGATTTGAACGGTCAAAAATCACGGATGTTACATCACCCCTACTTGGTGGGTTGAACTATTGTCTAAAAGAATCTACAATATAGATCCTTAAAGTCTGAAGTATGGAATTCATCTTCCTCCAATAGTCTCAAACCACAAAATCCCTACAACATGCGCCTTTTCCTTCTTATTCGTCTTTTGCAATACCTTGATTTTCTCTTAGTTTTAAGCTTTTTTCTCTATAAATCTAAATCTATAAAACTTGGTCGTCATTGCCAAATCCTCCACATTTGTTTTACTAAAAACCTAAATCTAGAAGGGAAAAACAAAAATCTTTGTCTCACATCGCAACCTGCTCAATTCTTCCATCATCGCGGCCTATGTCTCAGTTGAATCCGACCTTCTATGTTTTGGCTTCAATTGATCTACGCTACAGAACCTTCTCACGAACTACGGACCCATTGCAACTGATTTTGTCAAAAGTAATGTTTTTAAAATTTAATTGCGTTTTTTATCCACTTTGAAATCAATTTTATGGATCATATGATCATGGACAAAGAAAATGATTTTTTTGTAGAAACCGATTAGATTTAGAGTAATTGGCATTGAAGATAATGTTTAGGGAAGCATTTATAGCGACTCTCATTTGTTTTACAATCATTATAATCAATCGCGTTTTCCTGCTTATTTTCCATAGTTTTATTTATGATATTAAGAGGTATAAGCTTAATTGATCTATAAAAAACGAAGCAATATATCAAAGATGTCTCTTTTAAGTATCAATTCGGGTGCAATACCTTATATTGACTATATCTTCAAAACCGCATTCTGATGGGTCTAACCTAATTGTAAAATAACTATAAATATGATATTTCATATTTGAATTTTTAATATATTCTAAAGCAATGTAACAATTCATAATCAATATAGAGTAAAATTAATTCCTTGCTATATTTTCTGTGTTCATTATATGAATATATTCTCTTTACTAAACATTTACATGATTCAGAACTACAAGCTTAGAAACATTCAAATTATTAAAAATTGTGTTACCATCAGAGTAATCTCAAAATTGGTAACTAGATTACCCATCAAATTCAATATCCTCATTTTGGCGTTGTGCATTTGGATTTAGAAACAAGTGCCTTGCTGTAACGACCTGAAATTTTTGTTAATTTAAATAAGAATTGAATGGTTTTATTAATATATATATATATATATATATATATATATATATATATATATATATATATAGGCGAGCGTTCAATGGCACCCCAAATAGTGTAGCACCCCTAAATGCTCCCTGATTTCAACCACACATTCCATTTCTCTCTCCCTCCACTACTCTCTCCTTCCACTAGCATAATTTATAATAAATGAGAGGTGGAGAGAGGGGGGCAATTGGGGTGCTCACTATTTGGGGTGCAATTGAACGCTCCTCATATATATATATATATATGTGTGTGTGTGTGTGTGTGTGTGTGTGTGTGTGTGTGTGTGTGTGTGTGTGTGTGTGTGTCGTTTTAATTTGAAAATATATCATTTAAATTTCAATTTAATTAAAATACTGGATTAACAAAATATTCAGTTTGGAGAATATTTGTCGATATTGAAATTTGATGTAGTAAGTAGCTAAGTATTTTAATTAGTGACATTTGCATTTACATTAAGTACTTAAGTTAAGACTAAGCTAAACTAAAACAATTCCTTAGCTAATTGAATAAAACACGTCTATGTGCTTGATTTTGAGGTGTTACTTTCTTCCACCTCCTTCTCTTCTCTTTACACCTCACTTCCACTCTCTTTCCCTTTCATGATTTCCTCCTTTTGATTTGTAATCCTCTCATTCTCCCATTCTTTTGAGTTGTCTAAACCCTATGGATCCTTCGCTTCCATAAAAAAAAACTTCCTTCTTCCTCCCTCTCACTTTTTCTTCTTCTTTTTCCTTCCAAGCCACAATTAAAATTCTCCCCTCTCCTGCCTTGTTTGGCCGAAACCCCCCTACTCCTTGATTTCCTCCACCTAAAAACTCCACCAAAACTACAAAACCTTCTCACTACCTCATCCTACCCCGGCCTAAGGCCTCTCCCCCTCTTCCGCCTTGGTCATGCCCTCCTTCCCTAAGGCCGACCTCATTTCACCCAAAAACCTCACGTTTCCCACATTAAACCCTCACACACCTCTTACCTTCAAAGATCCAAGCCTATACGTGTGAATTGCAATATTGTAAGTTTTTTCTGTCAGAATGTAGTGAGAAAAAACTGTGATAAATCACTAATTTTGCAATGACATGAGCTTCCACAACTGCCAATACAGGTGCACCAACATTGGTTAATTAATTGACTACATAGTGTACCGTATGAATATTCCGTTGTGTTTGACTCTTGCTATGTGTGCGCGTATGTCCAAGACTATTATGTCATGCGTGTTTTCGATCATTTGAATAATATGATTTTGATTGGAAGTGATTTCTGTCAATTTGATGTGCAGTAACCAAGATTTTAAGGGGTGAATTAATGCTATTTTGATTGCCTTAGAGCGTGCCATATTTATATGTTCAAGTTAAGAGTCCGCATTCCTGTTGCTATTGCAGTTTACAAACTCATCTTTTGTTTTTTCTTTTGCTGCAAATATCGGCATTGCACAGTTATTTTTCTCTTCAATCTATTGTTCATTGTATTAGTCAAAATTTTGATGCATTATTTGTAAAGCATGTCATATTTAGTTTATATTTTTAGTCGTTCTAGAATCTACGTTCAAAATTATTATGAAAACATTCAAATAAACTAAGCTGATGAGAAAATAACAAATTTAATTTATAATTTTAGTCATGTTTCAATACTAAGATCTATAGCATTTTTGACGGTAACCTTTGAACTAGATACAAAATATGCAGCGGTTACTGTGGCAACAAGTATTAACAAATCTGCAATCATAATAGGAAAAATTAAAATGAAAAACTAAAAATTTGAGAAAAGTTGATTTTGTGTTGGAAGTGACGAAAAGAAGTAAAAAATGGAAGTCCAACATTCAGTATCATACAATAGTAATTTCAAGTAAAGTCTATAACATAGTAAATATAAACATCATTCAATGCTAAGAACGATGTTACTTCAGACTGTATTTGCATTAATTTGCCAATGCTTTTTGATGTAATAAAACCAATTTATAATAAGTTTAGAAAGTGACATATAGGTCAGTAGTCCTGAAAAGAGGCTGATCCCAAAAGGAAGACATAATAAAACCTTTTCCGCCTGCATTTGTTTACTCTTAATATATCTTCCTTTGTCCTAGTACTACGCTATTAGCAACATGTGTAACACCCCTTTACCTCCTATATAACTTCTATTATGAAAAAATGTACACATAATATGTCTTTGTCTAGATAGTTATCCAGTTGCCTACACTGAGAAAATTCATATCCCCTTTATTTTACTGCCCTAAGAAGCTTTTCTCCAATGGTAAATGTAATCTTTAATATAATCTACATGGATACACAAAAAAAATCCTGTGACAGTGAGGGATACATTAGCTAAGTTGTTCCATGAAAATTAAAAATCAAATCATGTTGAAAACCAAAATCAACTTTAGGAAGAATAAACATAAGTCAATTATAACTACGACATTAATTGACTTACAAGAGTGCAAAAGGGCAGCATAACAGTTTTCTGGCGAACAGAAAATGAAAGATCTTTTTATTAAAGATTATAATCCATCTCAAATTCAAAGTTTATCCAAAAAGTGGCCCTAAGAAATGAAGAAAAATAAGCAAGTTCATGCAGCAGTATGGTCTTCTACCAATTTTGGGTTTTAACACAAATAACTTGCATTCTTCCAAAAAATATAATTGTGTAGCAAGTAGTTTATGCTTCTGAGCTCTACTATTTCTGTAATTCTGTTACACTGGTCGTTTTAGATATCATTTTCCCTATGCAGTGAATCATCATCTTCATTGGAAGGAGGAGACCGGTTTCATGACTAGATGGCTAAGGGTGAGTTGAAGAGCAAGCAACAAATGAGATTGGAGTAGGATAAGGCTGGGCCAGAGGAACAAGCATCGGCAATTATGGTTGTGGATGGTTGGGACTTGCAACATGCTTGGTTTGGCCTGAATGGTGATAGTTGGATCTGAGGGATCTGCTGCTAAGTGTGTGTGACTCGACTGTAAATGACGGTTTCTTCTTCTCTAATTGTCAAATGTTAGAAGGATGTGCTGTTTGAGAGATGAGGGGATGGAACACTTTACTATTTCCCTTCTTTTCACTTTCGAAACATCTATATACATAAAAACAAGGTAACATTTGGAATAATCAAACTAATACTAATATCATTTTTTTTTAAAAATGTTACATCGTGTATTCACAGTATAATATTTCTGCATATACATTTAATTTATGTTTACACAATATTTTAAATGACACAGCAACAAAAAATGTGTTTCATCCATGTTAGATGTATAATCTTTTAAAATAGATACTAAACCATTTATAATTTGTAATTACTTCATAAAAACTTAGGAGTACAAGTTAATTTCCATGCTTAAAACATATTTTTCATTTTGCTGTTAGGATTGAATTTAATAAAAAAATCACTGATTATGCAAACATAAGTAGGGTCAATATTTTTTTCTTCTTCAAGGAAAAAGATATGTTATTCATCTACTAATCTTCAATGTTTGTCTATTACAACATTCCTTGGTGGTCATGGTAATGTTCTTTTGATGCAGTGAGCATGCTTATCATGGAGTAGATTAATGGCCACTTAGTCTCTTTAAACAAAACTGTAAAAGTTGAACCTTTCAAATATGTTAATTTGGATATGATCTGGTGGATGAACTTACCTTAAACAGGGTTGCTATGGGTGATAAATTATAGTTTTATCTACCAATGTTTGCTGATCATTGTTCTATTGATTATCTTTCATATGTACTTTATCGTAACGAATGTTAGTATTAGTGCTCTTTCCATGTGAAAAGGATTTTGGTAAGGACAGTTATAAGATTAGTTCATTGAAATTGAAAATAATAATAATACAAATATTCCTAATCACATCATTGTCTTTTTTGCTTATATATACTAATCTCTTGTGTCTTAGTGGTCTGGAGCTAAAGCCTATTGAGTTTGTTGATTCAAATATTTTATGAAGACGATGTAATCAATTAATTAATTTGATTATTTGATCAACTAATTTATTTAATTGATTTGATTGATTGATCGATTGATTGGTTGATTGATTAATTTTATCGTAGAAGGAAAGAAATTAAAGATTATATTCTGGAGATATTTTGAAGGGGCAATGTGAATATTTGCCTAAGCCTTTTATTCTCCTATATATGCAACCTTCTTGGTTTGATCAAAAAAAAAAAAAAAAAAAAAAAAAAAAAAAAACAAGAAACCGTGTAAACATATCTGGATAGGTTGTATGCCTCTAGGGCTTGAACCCTGGAGAGGAAGATGTAGGAATTAGGGCTGAGAGGAGCTATTCCTACTTACTGCAGATAAATGCAGTTGGTGCCTCCAGGTTGATTTAAGGGGTTGTCATAGTTCTTCATTGCTCTTCTTCTCCAATAATATTTGTAGTCATCTAGTATTCTTTCTTTTCTCGGCCTGGTTATTGATTCAATTGTATTTTATTTATTTTTGGTTTTGATCCATTGAGTGTAAACAAAAATATTTCTTTTTGGTGAATCAATATAGAGGATGGTTGAGTGGAATATTTGTGCATTGCTTTTATTTACGTATTGTATTGTTATTTTCAATAAAATTCATCTTCAATTGATTAGGTGAGAAAGATCCTTTATTTGTTGTTTTGTTTTTTCCGCTGCGCACAAAAAACGCCAACAGTTTGGTATTAGAGTTCAGTCCATCGTATAGCTTGAAGTGATTTTGGATTGAATAATGTAGATATCGAAGATGATGTTGCTTTCGTTGATAAATATTTTTGATGGAAGATATTCGGGGAATTGAAAGCCTATGATGGTAGATGTTCCATGCCTCAATAGTCTGATTGATGGAGATGAGAAGAAACCCTCCGATATGGATGAGGTAAGATGGAAGAAGACAACGATAAGGTGTGTTCGTAGCCCGCTCAGATTGACTGGGTGTGATAATAGCATGGAAACCAATTGAGTCTCACTATACTCCGGAAGCTGGCAGGGTGTACCTCATGGCCCCGAAATCGAGGGTTGTAAATTTAGAAATGAGAAAGAGATAGTGATGACTTGCTTTGTGATTCTTGAAGATATGTGATATTTGATTCAAGGAGAAGTGTTGAATTTGTTGATTCAATAATTTTATGAAGAGGATATAATCAATTAATTGATTTGATTGATCAATTAATTGATTTCATTGATTGGTTGGTTGTTTGATGGATTTGATTGATTGATTGATTGGTTGATTGATTTTATCATAGAACAAAAGAAATTAAAAATTATATCCTAGAGATATTTTGAAGGGGCAATTGGGATATTTGCCTAAGACTTTTATTCTTCTGCATATGCATTCTTCTTGGTTAGATTAAAAAAAAAAACAAGAAATCATGTAAACATATTTGGAGAAATTGTGTGCCTCCAGGGCTTGTGCCCTGGAGAGGAAAAATGTAGGAATTAGAGTTGAGAGAAGCAATTCGTACGTACTACTGATAAATGCAGTTGGTGCCTCTAGGTTGATTCAAGACTTTGTTGTCGTTCTTCATTGCTCTTCTTCTCCAACAATATTTGTAGTCATCTAGTATTCTTTCTCTTTTTCTCAGTCTGGTTATTGATTTAATTGTATTTTGTTTATTTTTTGTTTTGATCCATTGAGCAATTTTTTTTGATGAATCAATAAAGAGGGTGGTTGGGTGGAATATTTGTGTATTGCTATTAATTTCGATCTATTATGTTGTTATTTTGAATCAAAATCATCTTCAAGTGATTGGGTGAAAAAGATCCGTTATTTGGTGTTTTGTCTTTTCTGCTGCGCACAAAAAACCATCTTAGCTAAGCTTTAGGTACGTAAAAGGTTGACTGATCCTTATTCCATATACATTTGAAATTTAATAAGAAAAATGGACAGGCTGATGTTATGATTTCATGTATTAACATAATGTGTGTTGCTCGATAGTAGGCTAATATTATCTTTCCTTAACTGGATTAGATGAGGTCCATGGAAGATAGCAAAGTCATTTCAAAACTTTCAGAGCCATCTGAACTCGACTGCTCATGCTAGTAACAACAATCAAGGTGAATACCATAAGATGACAAAAATGTGTTCCAATTTTGTAATGTGTTGTATCTTAAATTATTGCAATGTGGTAAACTATTATATTCTAATATTATTACTGTAGTGGGATGTTATTAGTATCAAAGCCTATGAAAAGTTTGAATGATGTAATATATGTTTCAGTTTAGCTTTTATATTGTTCTTCTATAAACGAGTGTTTTCTTGTTAGTTTACAATGATAAAAGAATGTTTCTTATATAAGAGCCATGTATTGGCATCTCTTTTAAATAAATACTAATATTTGACACTGTTCTTGTCACTTTTCCTTTCTGTAATTAATTGTCAGTAGGGGAATTTATTTGTTTCTTTGTTTTTTTTATTAATTCAGCCTAGCATGCATAACAATAAGGGTGATTCAAGTGTGCAATTTGTCCTCAATAATTATTACAGATGTGATTTTTTGGGGTTGTCACTGATTTTCCTCCTATAGTATTAGAGGCGGTTTAGTTTATTTTTGTGCCTCTACTACAATAATAGAGGCATATTCACCGGTCCTAAAAATTTTGAATTTTGGTGGTGACATGTAATATATAGCATAATAATCACTATACAATTGAAATATATTAATTACATAACAAATCACATGGATTTCAATGTCTAAACAAAACACATGATCAAATCGATTGTTAAAAAGGTTTGCCTGCTACAAAAAATCATGATTGCTAAATGTAAATCAAGTTTACTCAATGCACACTAGTATTATTACCCTTATATCCTTTGTGTGTATTAAATATTTACACAAAAAACTATGTTACACAAGAAAGAGAGGGCTAAACTCCTTTGTGTGTATTAAATATTTACATAGAGCTAGGTTACACATAAATTTACGGAGACTTTATCCGTAGACTTTTCCTTCTTCTTCGTCTTCTGCAACACAATGATTTTCTCTTAGTTTTCAGTTTTTTTCTCCGTAAATATAAATCTAGACAACTTGGTCGTCATTGCCTGATCCTCTATAATTGTTTTATTAAAACCCTAAATCTAGAAGAAAAACACCACTCTTTGTCTCACATCACATCCCGCTCGGTTCTTCCACCATCGCAGCCTAAGTCTCAAATGAACATGACCTTTTATGTTTTGGATTCAATTTATCTACGCTACAGAATCATCTAGCGAACAACAGTCCTGTCGCAACTGATTTTTTCAATGGTAATGTTTTTGAATTTTAATTGTGTTCTTGGTTCAATCTGAATGGATCAGATAATCATGGACATAGAAAATGAGATATTTTTTTAAGAACTGGTTAGATTTAGAGTAATTGGCATTGAAGATAATGTTTAGGCAAGCATTTATAGCGCACCAATTCTTCTGTCCCCAAATTCAGTGTGCCTCCATGTCACAACCAATCAAAGCCCCCTGATTTCCACCTTTTGCACTTAAACCCTTGAATTGTTTTTGTACTTAAATGCAAAAAAGGGAAATTGAGAGCTTTGATTGGGGGGACATGGGAGAATACGGGAAATGGGTACAGAAGAATTGGTCTCGCATTTATAGTGATAAATTCTGATTTGCTTTATAATCATTGTAATCAATCGTGTTTTCCTAAGTATTTTCAATAGTTCTGCATAGGATATTAAAAGGTGTAAGCTCGATTGATCTATAAAAATTGAAGCAATATATCGCACATGTCTCTTTTAAGTATCAGTTCGGGTGCAATACCTTGTATTGACTACATCAAAGCCACTTTCTCATTGGCCTAAACTAATTGTAAAGTACCCGTAGTATATGATATTGGAGAATTTTATATATGCAAAAGCAATGCCACAATGCATAATCAGTAAAGAGTAAAAATCAATTCCTTGCTTTAATTTCCATGTTCATTATATAAATAAGTTCTCTTTATTAAACATTTACATGGTTTCAGAACCACAATCTTAACAACTTTCAAATTATCATAAAATTTGAATTACCACCAGAGTAATCTCATCATTGATAATCAGATTACCCATCAAATTCAATATCCTCATTTGAGTGTTACGCATTTGGATTTAGAACAAGTGCCCTGCCAAGAGGAAATTGGCTACAATATGTTTCCATTGAACCAACAAAGTTAGAAACAAGAAAAATAAACTCCAATTTAGGAGGCCAACCAAATTTACAAGAAATTCCATAAAAGAAACCTATCAGGGAAATCTTATCACTTAGGTTTTGTTGCAACAAACCTGATTATCAATTAGGTTTAGTTGCAACAATGCTGTACAACTTTCTGAATTCTCAAGTCTATCATGAATTAGGGTTGCATCATTATGGCAGAAGAGAATAATAGTTCTGCAACTTCAGCTAACCCCATAAATCCTCAATAACAATTGCAACTTAAAGCCTCATAAAAATTGTGATTGATCTGTAAAGCCAAAATTGTTCAATGTACATCTTGAAGAAGATAACTACCTCTTATGGAAGCTTCAGATTGAGTATACTGTAAGATGGTATGAAATAGAAGGATTCATTCTTGGAACTCTTGTCATCCCTCTAAGATCATAACTGATTTAGGAAACAAGTTAGTCAGTAAAAAGGAATAAATAAAACACCTAAGATGAGATAGTTTGATATGTCCATGGCTTCTCCCATCCAAAAGCGCTAATCAACTACCAGAAGTGAGAGGATGCAAAATATAAATTGAAATTTGACAACCATTGAAAAAAAATGTTCAGTTCTTAGTTTTCCACAAAGATCATGCATTACAAAAGATTGTTACAGAATATCCAAAAGGAAAATCAACCAATTAAACAGTACTTATCAAAATTTAATATTACATGCGATCTTTTAAAAGTGGCAAGACACAAATATTAGACACAAACAAGTTTTAATCGTCTTACATTGTCTTAGTGATGAGTACACAAAGTAGTTGTAGAAATTTAACATCAAAGGTTGATGTATTATTTCCATTAATACAGTATGTGTTGGACTGAATTACCCTACAATGGAAGTTATGGATGAATTTCAAAAAATTACAATATTATATCTTTATTGCACCTATGAAGTATAACTTATTTAGATAGAATTTCTAAATTTTGGTTTAAATAGAAACATGTATTTTATTCAATTCAAATATTTAGTAATAAAATTTAAATATAATTGATTTAGTTTACATATACATCATGTTACACACATACATACATACATACATATATATATATATATATATATATATATATATATATATATATATATATATAGGGGTGTGTGTATGCATTTATAACATAATTATCTGCTAAAGGTCTGGTATGCATGTATATAGATACTGGAATTTACATTGCAGCAGACGCATTAGCTCAATTTGTATGTACGTTATGTTGTAAAAAAATGTGCATAAAATATACATAAACGCACGCGCGCGCGCACACACTCACACACACACACACACACACACACACACACACATATATATATATATATATATATATATATATATATATGTATGTATATACATATATACATATATATATATATAGCACCATCTCTTTTAAGTTAAAATTTAAAATTGTGCAACTATTATCTAACAATACTTCATTTGATAACAAATCGATCATAAATTGTTATATTATATATATATATATATATATATATATATATATATATATATATATATATATTTATATTTATATGTATAGGATGCAAGAGTCATGTCATATGAATAGTCATACAAGGCCATCCATAAAAATATAGGAAATTGATGTGAAAGGTTTGAGGACTTCTAAAAGAAAAACAAAAGAATTTGTTCATTTCCATTTGTAGACATCCATGTAGAGTCATATTCATAGATTTAATGGTCAAAGAAAGAAACTTAATTGATTTTATAGAAATGTAACAAAGTTTCAACCCATGATATCAACACCATCTAGTTTCCTTTGACTCCAGCTTCAGAGTTACATGCACCCTTGTAAACTTCATCAGTGAAAAAGTATTTGCTCTGATGTATTTTGCAGGCTTTATGTTAGGACATATTTATGTACATTGTGAATGTACATAGTTTGAACTGAATTGTGTGCACTACCCAGAACCCTTGCCACTCCCGAATCATAGAATGGCACCTTAACAAGCGAAAAGTCTATAAAGACGGTAGATATTGCCAGGTCACTTCATATGCTCTTGGCATGAAGCTCAAGGATAATCTGGAACGTTTGAACAAAATAAAACCATCAAACATATGAATTGATTTTGTATTAGTTGCCACTCTATTACATTCAATTTTTCTAAAAAAATTGGAAAAAAAACAACTTGGGTTAAGCCTACCCCAATCGGGTAGCGAACACAAATACACACCCGCCTTACACAACATAAACAAAACTGCAAACCCTCGTCGTCACTACACTATATGAAGTAACCGCAACTAACAGAAATGGCTATCGAGAGAAAACCAAACGATAACAAGGTAGTTTCCAAATAAAAGCTCATAGGAGCTTCTAAAAATAGTATTTGCTCTTATACTTATTCTATCTGTCAGATCTATACCTCAAATCATTTGAGAAGTTAGAGTTGCTGGCTTTGTTGTTGATTTTTATGTCAGTATCTCTATAAATATTATAATTCTTTAGATTTGAGGAATACATGTAATTTCCCTCTTCTGTTGTCTTGCTGCTACTAGTAGCTTCGCACTCATGTGTGGAGCTTCCATTTCCTCTGCACCAAAAAGATAAGTCGAAGATCTATCCATTTAATAAGCTGATGCAATGATTATTATCAATCCTTTTCTTGTAATCATTAATTTGTTTATTGAGATTAGGATCTATGCTCGTTGATCCTTCTAAAAAAGTTGGTGGAAGAGGAGTAATCTTCATTCCTTGTAAAAGGTAAATTACGTATAATTAAACCCTTAATTTCTAACAATTTTAGCCTTTCCTTTTAGGCTCTGTTTGTTTTAAGTGCTAAACTCTAAATTCTGATGGCTGAAAGCTGACTGCAGAATTCTGAATAATCACTTACTTATTTGTTTGCATTAAGCGTTCAGAATAAAAAGATTCATTCAGCACTCAGAACAAAAAATAAGAAGGAAAAAAGTTATGGATGATTATGTTTGAATAAATTATTTATTCAGAACAGTGACAACAAAACAAACAACATAAAATGTTCTGATTTATAATTCAGAAGGTGGATTAAGAACTTCTAAATAAAAACAAACGCAGCCTTAAAATAACACGATTTCTTCCCTTTAATTGGTTATCAAGGAGGAGATGGTCGTCTCCATGGAGATGGTTAGAGGGAAAGAGATGTTGCATGCTGTGGGCGCGTTGGTTGACATATTTGCGACAAGTGATATCTGAAAATTCTTCCCATGTTGTTATAAAGACTCAACATTACTTAACATGATCGAAGCAATTTTGAACTCTTTGGATTTTGGTTTGTAGCTATCTAGAATATAATTTATTGGCAGCCATATATTCTGAATGCTACTATTTTGATTTAAATTCAAGTTATTTTTGGCTTCCACCAAATTTGACTTGGGTAAATACAATCAAAAAATAAAAGCTCAATGCTTTTTGGGTTGACTTTGCAAAGTATACAACTATTGTCTCTGGTTCTGTTCCATTTTAAACACCTATATGTTGTGGAAAGCTTGTTTAGAATGGCTAAATAGGTGCAGTAAGACATTTTTGGACTATTATTTTTGTTCCAAATGATTTGATGCCAACTAACTTCCTTTATCCTTTTGTGAATTGCTAAGTTTTCTAGAATGAAAAAACTCTATTTTTAGAAGTTGATTTCCAAAACCAAGTATCTCTTTGCAAGTTTTGATCAATAGAAATTTTTTCTATAGTTGTTCTATAAATTTCAGCAGCTTGTTGATTACTTGTTTTCCAATTATGATCCTTAATGATACTTTAACCTTGTCAAAACCACTCATAAAGTACAATTCAATCCTAACAAGCAAGTTGACCAGTGATTTACCATTGATGCAAGGGTCATACGAAAAACTGGTTTGTGCATCATTTTTGAATTTTCTCTCCATTAAGCTAGTACTAATGTCTCTACAACCTAAAATATTTTTCTAAATATAAGAATGAAGATTTTCAGCTTTAGTGGTCCAATTTTTTTTATTTTTTAGATATTTTGAATTCATCTGTCTGAACCAAAGAAAGTTTCCATAATACAATTCCCAATAAGCTTTAATGTGCAAGTTTCTCCCATATCTCTGATATTTTTCAAACCTAAACCACCATATTTCTTTAGCTAGCAAATTTTCTCTTAAGTCACCTTGTGCTGCATTCCCTTCCATACAAAATATCACAGAGTCTTTCAATTTTATGAATTGTTTTGGTAGGTATGCTTTCAGATTGTAGCTAGTAGATGATGACAACAGTGATAAATAAAGCCCATAGAAGTCATAAATTCATCATTGCTGAGTCATAGAATTATACCCCAAAGCTTCGTATAAACCAAAGCTTTGATTCCAGCTGTGATGACCCAAAATTTCAACCCTCGAAAATCGACACTTTAATACCTTCTCGTATTCAAAATGTCGAAGATTGAAGTGTCGGGTTCCTGTTTGTCTGGGATATAACACATTAGATAAATCATAATGAAATAAAAAAAACTTCTCATTTATACAACATGAGATTACATCAGAGTTTACAACATTTCATAACCATAACCAGAAGAACAGTGCAAACTGACTAACAATGTAAATCCCATAACAGACTTCATCTTCACCTGAATAGCTCCAGATCACAAATGCCTATGAAATAATGTCTCAAAGAAAATAGCTAATACTTCATAGCAATAGCAACTCCACAAAAGCAAGGGATCCACCGATAAAAAAGCTCCAAGACACAAGCTCTAAATACAGCTACTAAACCTGACACTAGGCTGCCCGTGTAAAAAAATTATGGGCACCCAGAGTTTTTTGTGAAACCAAAACAACTCCGGGTCAGTCATGGGACTGGTGTGAGAACTCATCATATTTGTTTGTGCATTGAAAATTCGCAATGACTTTTTGAAAATGAAACTAACATAAGGTCTCGCGGCATACACATAATGCAAACGCGCACATGGGCGAGGTTTCTCCTTATGGTAGTCAAAAATGCTTTAATACGCAGAAACCATTTTGATATTATTATTAGTGCATAGTGTGTAAAACAATTTCGAAAGTAAATGTATTAATCTTAGCCAGCATAATGCCCCATCCCATTATACTGACGTAATCTTGCCAGTAACCAGCAGGCTATACAATCAAAACCGTCACGGCTCGTAGTGGAGATTGGGTTTCCAATAGTGATCAGGCAAAGGAACTTCCTTACCGAATCAAATTTTGAACACCTCTAGAGGGATGTCCGAGGATCAACTAATGCTCCTCATGTTAACACAAGGTCGGGTACCTCTATAACTAGGTAGCTTCGAGTATGCCTGAGTATGTCATCTCTTGGTCATTACCGACCTTTCCGAGCACGCGCCAACAACAACCACAAAGGAGATATTTTTACCACATAGGTTAATACCTGGGCACCATACCATAGTACACCTTTTATCTAGAAGGAGACAGAACCCCATAACCTTGCTGCATTTCTTCCTGTTTTGGCCATTTACCGAGTTGTGAGGCTTGTTGAGTTCACGATATACATAAAGCTACGCTTAAATAAGTCATGCTTTGATCATCTATAGCTCATCACATAACTTAAGTATGCCACATTGTCCATTCAGAATGCATCACTGATTTCTATCAATATATAACCTCTAAGCTCAAACGTCTTAGAGAAGGGCGTAAAGCAAGAGAATAAATTCTCGGCCACCAAGCAGATATATATCTAACAGAGATCAGTGCTACGCAGTCAATTACAATGTCAGACACACAATCCATACCAGTCCGTTCTAGGTCTGAACGAAACTACAATCTGAAATTCCTTCACATACGTTCAGGCTTCTTGCCAGTAGCTGATAAAAAAATCCATCTACAAATGGGAGCTACCTATTTGAGACATTCAACAAGTCGTCCTTACGATATGAAGGGTCCTGGTCTTTAACATCGTCTTTAATGCATTCAGTTTGCTCCACAACGTTGTATTATTACATGGAATGGTTGTTTAGACATAAATCCAATCCTGATCTTTCCAAATAATACATGCAACTTTAAAATCATGTGGATATATAGGAACAAATCAAGTCTCAACCCATATTTCATGTTTGGAAACTTATATTTTCATTTTAAGCCTTTTATTACATGTTAGCAATTAATTACTAAGGTTAGGGAAAGATTTATAAAGTTAAATACCTTTAACAATGTTACAAAAGTATTACAAAAAGTGTTTCAAAATACCGATATTCGATAGTTTAGAGAAAACAACTTTTATATTACCAAAACTTCATGATTTCAACATAAATCACTTTTAAATAATTAATTATGATTTTACACAAATTTTCCATATTTTTAAATAATTTAAAAAAAACCATTTATCATTATAGTCAATGGGTAGCACTTGCAACAACATTTTTAAATATTAATTTAAATATATCTTGAAAATTATAAGTTGAAAGTAAAATCTGATTTCACTCATTTGAAAGCTTTTATTGAAGAATATCAAACAATTTTCATTTCATGGGAATCTGATTTAAGTTGAAAAAGTTATAAGCATTTAAATTTTTTAACAAAAATACGCTAAATTCTACTATAAATTCAAAAAGTTTCAAATTAAATTTCAAATTAATTTATTTTTGAATTAACCACTCCATCCGTCGAATCATTTAGGGATAGCCAGGGAGAGCATGAAACTATATTTTCCAAACTCAAGCCTAGACACTATCCTCTCAATCATCCTAGAATGTTCCGCTATTTATTTTGACAAACTCTATTTTAATTGTAATATACATTCACATAAAAACTTTACTAAATTGCTTTAAAATAATTTAGAAAACCATTTGTACTTATACTAACTATTTAAAACCATTTTCAACAACATTCTAACTTTCAAATAACATTCTAATTTCCAAATGTAAATGAGTAAAATATTCATTTATATTACTAACTTGGTCCGAGACTTGTCTGATATCGGTATATATCCACATATGTGTGTAACAACTATAATGCATATATTATCACTAACAACAACCACG
Organism: Allium sativum; assembly: GCA_030737875.1. Lineage (NCBI taxonomy): Eukaryota > Viridiplantae > Streptophyta > Magnoliopsida > Asparagales > Amaryllidaceae > Allium > Allium sativum. The sequence continues at coordinate 588,205,884 of CM060909.1, forward strand.
AAGCATCGATTCATCCATCACATGAGCATATATGGGTATATATAGGCTATTTCTATTTCAACCCACAAAATTGAGTAGTAGCCCTCCTAAAATTCAAAATTTTGCATACGTAGAAAATTGATTAATAGCTCCCCACACATTCCACAATTGCCCTTCACCTTCAAAAATCAATTCGAATCTTCTCGTTCAAAAATCAACCTCGTTCAAAGATTAATCCCATTGAAAAATCAATTGTGCATCCAACATGAGCAGCGTCTCCATCCTCAGCACGCACGACATCTTCTTCAAAAATCAATTCGCGTTTCCATCCCGATTTTTTTTTGCTTTCTTTACTCACCAAGCACTGACAAAACGTGGGTTGGTGACAAAGGACGTATAAATAAAATGAGGTATTAAAACTACCCACACAATAGAAAAACGTGGTATACTGTCAAACCACATAGGGTTAGTGCGTGGTTCATTGACTAACCACGTACGGATCTTGGGTGGGGGTCTGAAATGTGCAAAAAAAAAAAAAAAAAAAAAAAAAAAAAAAAAAAAAAAAAAACTGATTACCTACTATGATTGAGATGAGGAATCATCTTCTTCAAAATCCATCATACTCTTTTTTGAAAAATAATTTTTTCTTCTACAATTTGAAAATTAGGGTTTTGAAACAATGATGTTTTAGAGCAGCGTGAATGGTAACGTATTGCTCAGAAGATTTAAGAAGAAAGCTTCCCAAGGGTAATTTTGTATTTAAAATTTTGAAGTTTTTAGGGGGAGGGGGCTACTAACTAATTTTATGGGTCGAAATAGAAATAGCCATATATATAATAGTGTATACATGTGTACATATAAGCATTTTTCACTAAACGCTTACATTGCAATAATTACTAATCATCCATATCATCAATAATCATTCACACAACATAAAAAGTGAACAAATATAGATGTCGAGTTCTCACCTTGGGGTTCCACTATACTATTCCCTATTGCTAGGCTGTTAGACCCACTATAGCTATCCTGGACTGACTGTTCAACATCACCGACTTTTCAGTAATTCATATATTTTATAAGTGGAGGAGGAGGATTTTCACCATGAAAACCATGGATTTAAAGACGAAAAAGGAGGAGAAATAGAAGAGAAGAGTGGAATGGTGCTTAAGGGATGAAAGGAGGTATATTTATACATGGAATGGAAGAATATGGTAATGACACCGCGTAGGACATGTGTAATTCATGCATGCAATGTTGCATGCAAAATTACAAGTGTCTTAACACCTGTAATAAATAGAAGGAAGGTTCTTTTGGTAGCATTTACCCTTTAAATGCTATTAAAAACTATATATAACACCTGACCAAATGCTACCAAACACTACACCATATATGCTGATTAGACTGTGTTTCTAGCCGTATCTAGAGCTCTTGGGCATGGTAAATAGTCGTATCAAAATGTGGGGTGTTAAATTATTAGATACGACTACTAACCATATCGCATTATTTTAAAATACGGTTATTAGCCGTATCTAAAGTCTAATCAGACACGGTCTTTGACCATGTCTAATTATATATGTGTGTGTGCATATATATATATATATACATGTTTATATATATATATATGTGTGTGTGTGTGTGTGTGTGTGTATAAAACAGAATCTGTAGCACATATCTTTCATATCCTAGAGCATACATACCACAAAGTATGCGCAGGAACAACACAATTTATACATATATATATTCAAAGCATTACAAGGTTTATAATAACACGATGTACATACAAACATAAACATTAAAAGGAAACTGTTACGAAGTAACAAAAATGAGGTAAAAAGGTAACAGCCTGATAAACAGTCCAGTCGAGGCCGGGAAGTCGAGGCCCGGAAGATCGAGGTCAGGAAGTCCAATCCAGTCGAGGTCGTGATATATAGCATATAGTCCGAGTTCCACCAAAGCACCATAATCTCCAACAGGACTACCTATAAAATACAAGAAACAAGTTACAAATACTCCACAACTGGACAGTAAATCGACATTGTAACATTTGGTGACTGGGATGCAAACATGAATACAACAATGGTTCTAATAGTGAAAGCTTCGGTTATTATACCCATCCATGGTGACTGAGATGCAAACATGAATACAACGATGGTTACAACAATGGTTCAAACATGAATACAAAAATGGTGCAAACATGAATACAACAATGGTTCTAACATGAATACAACAAGGATTAGAATGCGCCATTAAATGTTAATTCTGGTAGAAAAATTGATAATAACAATGGTTCTAACAGTGAAGGATTATATGATCATTTCAATATTTTGGACTTGCGTAATTTCACTGGACACCAATAATAGTGAAGGGCATATCGTGGCGATCAGTTTGTTTATGTAATTTAATGGTACATAGTCGATCAGCGTGTTTGTCTACAAATACTTCACTGGGAACCAGTAACAACCTAGTTGAATCGACTAGTCGATTAGTCGACTATTTTCTACCCATGCGGCCTAAATTCATACAACAACCTAGTTGATAGTCATTAAAAATGCAAAACCAAAAGAAGAATCACCTGAAGTGTAGTCCATATGCAACACCGGTAGTTCATACCCTAGCATACAGAACTTCCTCCTATACACAAAAAAGAACAAATAAACGAAAAGAATATTCAAGATGCATGTGCACACAAGTACATGTCCATTCAATTCTTATGTAACATATTGAATATACCTACTCTAACGTCTAAAGATATTGAATCATCATCGTCGAATGACACACATACTCGACTTTCTGATTAAGAATTTACTAGGCGATCCACCAGGTGGCTGCATTTTAGCCCACGGGCAGAGTCGGTAATCCACGCTAATTGGCTTTATTCAAATGTCGAATACAACTTCACTTAACCTTTGGAAAAATATGCTTTCACTTGCAACTTTCATTTTCTTTGAAGCAGACTGTGTAGTGCAAGATAACTTACACTACAGTCTCTGCTACAAAGTAGGGGAAAGTTGCTAGTGAAAGCAGCGTTTTACTAAGGTTAAGTGCAGCAGCATCCGATATTTGGATAAAGCCAATAAGCATGGATACTCGACCCTACGCGTGAGCTAAAATGCACCCACCTGGTGGATCGCCCATTAAATTATTAACTAAAAAGTCGAGTAATCATCCATCTTCCCAGGTTTCAGCAAACTTGTTATTATATTTTCAGTAAACTTGTTATTTCTCAAAACAAAGTAAACATGTTATAAGACAACCCAAATGAAATTTCAAGCATAAGGAAAACAAACAATCAAAGGCGATGAAACCATGGTTAAATATTGAACTATAGAATTATCCATATGCTCAGTTTAAGAAATGGACAACTTTTAGTTATTAAATAGTTAAACTATAAATCAGTGACAACTTGTACATGGATGTGGTTACTACATTTTAGTTGCAATCAGCTTGACTAACTCATTGTTATTTCCTTATTTCATACTTTCATGGATATATATATATATATATATATATATATATATATATATATATACCGCAATCTAAAATTATACTGTAATCAAATTTGATTTCTCTGATTCTAGGGTATAACAACTAGCTAGCACACTAGCACATACCAATTCAATTGAAATAGCTAACACACTAACACAAAGTAGCAATTATCTTACACACAAAGACTTCAACTTGTTTACTAATCTCTATAATCAAGCATGCACAACACAATTCAATTGAAACAGCTAACAAACTAACACAAAGTAAGGATCGGCTACCACACAAAGACTTCAACTTGTTCCCTAATCCCCACTATCAGGCATGCAAAGCACAATTCAATTGAAAAACATACTGCAGTCAAAGGAGGGCTAGGGACTAAGGGTTGTTGCGTCGAAGGAGAGGATTGTTCGTCTCTGTCGGTAGGGGAGATTCCAGAGAAAGGTGGAGGTACGATTTGGTGACCAAAACCCTAATGTGGGTTTTCGGTCACCATTAAAGTGAAATGGAGGGAAAATGGAGCGGCCAAAATTTTAATCTGGAGTGCCTAATGTGGTGAATAATATGATACACATTCGATTTGGCTAAAAGCCGTATCAAATTAACTGATCCGGAGTTTTGTTGATGGACGGTCAGATTTAGGGTGTTTGGGGTGGTGCGGATCGCAAAATGTAGTTTGATACGGATCTGAGCAGTATCAAATATGATACGGCCATAAACCGTATTTTACGTCCGCGTCCTAGTGTGCCAAATTGGTTGTTATGGTGTAGTGAAAGGTATATATAAGATTATATTTTTTAACAAAATACTTTTATTTCAAATTTAATTAAATTATAAATTTAATCATTTAACAAGCCAAAAATTCCAGATCATTACATTCACCCCTACCCTTAAAATAATTTCGTCCCCGAAATTGCATAAGATAGTAATAATATAAAAAAGTAATAACTAAAAGGGAATAGATAAGGAAATGAGTTTACCGATGGTTGGGCTAGATTGGAATATCCACTTGACAATTAGGATAGAATTTCCGCATAGTTTCTTCCATTTCCCAAGTACAAACCTTGGGATCATCACTCCATTCTACTTTAACCAACTTAACAGTCTTTTTTCTTAACCTCTTTTCATCTCAAGCAATGATCGTTATAGGTTCTCTTTTGATTGCTAAACGTGGAGTAATTTCCAGATCTTGTTGAGCAGCTTTTTCTATAATATGGTCTGGATCATGCACATGCTTCCTAAGATTAGATATATATGGAACACATCATGCATACCAGACATCCACTCTGTTAATTGCACTTGATAAGCTAATGGTCCAATTCTCTCCAGAATAGGAAACGATCCAATATACCGTGGAGCTAACTTTCCTGTTTTTCCAAATATGATAACTCCTTTCATCGGGGATACTTTCTAAAATAAGGAATCTCCAACTGCAAATTCCAAAGCTTTTCTCCTTCGATTAGCATAGCACTTCTATCGATCCTGGGCCGCTTTTAGCTTCTTCTTAATGAGATCCACTTTCTCTGTCGCTTCTTTGATTATATCTGGTACAAGAACAAGTCTATCTCTAGACTCAAACCAACATATTGACGATTTGCATGGATGACCATACAGTGCTTCAAATGGTGCCATCTTAATACTAGCTTGATAACTATTGTTATAAGAAAATTCAACCAATGGTAGATGATTTTCCCACGATCCTCCAAAATCAAGAACACATGCTTGCAACAAGTCTTCCAAAATCCTATTAACTCTTTCTGTTTGTCCACCTGATTGTGGATGATTGGAAGTGCTAAAGTTTAGCTTCGTTCCCAAAAGAATCTTGAAAAGCTTCCCAAAAACGACTGGTGAAGATAGGGTCACGATCAGTTAGAATGCTACTCGGAATTCTATGTAACCTAGCGATTTCCTTAATATGTAACTCTTGTAAACTAGCAGCAGTCCTAGTGGGTTTTACTAGAATGAAATGGGCACTTTAGTTAGGCGATCTACAATAACCCATATTCCTTCATTTCCTTTGCAAGTGCGAGGTAAACCATTGATGAAGTCCATTGAAACTTGATCCCATTTCCATTGTGGTATTGGAAAAGGTTGAAGTAATCCCGCTGTCTTCTGTTGATCTCTTTTTATTTGTTGACAAGTGACACAATGGCTGACATAAATAGATATGTCCCTTTTTATTGTTTTCCACCAAAATGTGCGCTTAATATCACTGTACATTTTAGTGATTCCTGGATGGATGCCAAACCTGGACTTGTGGCATTCATCCAACACCTTCTGTTTGAGCTTTTTTCGGGACACAAATTCTTCCCTTCAATCTTACGATACCCTTATCATCTATTTCAAAGCTTTTCTTTTCGCCTTGTTGAATTCTTGTAACAATTTCTTGCAGAAATTTATCCTTCCTTTGCTTGCGAGCAATCTTCTCTACGAGGGTCGGAGTGAAAACCAAGTAGGCAAGGACAATATATTTTCAACTTAAAGCATCTGCAACTACATTGGCTTTGCCAGGGGTATACTGAATATCCAAATCGTATGATGCTAAATATTCCAACTAATGCTGCTGTCTTAAATTCAAATCTTTATGAGTGAATAAATACTTAAGAGGGTTATGGTGAAATGACCCAAACTTCCCCTTTCGGGAAAGCCCGGATTGAGTTGAGAATACGACAAATCAGAACACAAAACAGAAGAACATTTCATTGCTTATTACAACAATTTACATAAGAGTACAAGAATATTCCAGAGTATGATAAATTATACAACAGAAAATAATATCACAGACTTAGAAATTACACAGCAGCGGAAAATAAGACATAAGTATAATGCGTAGCAGAAGGGCTTTCCGAATATAGCACCAGCTGTAGTCCAGGATGCTACTAAATAGAAATCTGCAAAACCAAAACTACCGACTACCCGTGTGGAAAATATGGGCACCCAGAGTTTAGGATGGAACAATAAACTCCAGGTCAGTCATGGGACTGGTATGAGAACTCAAAACAGATATTAATTTAATTTTAAAGTTAGGTAAATCAAGGGACCACGCCGTATAACACGTAACGGATTTACCCCCAAGAATACCAGTGCATAAATAAACCACGCAATGCTAATTTATGAAAAATGAAGCTATTATAAGACTCAGGTCCCATCACACAATGCAACGCAAGCCGGAGGATAGAGTTTTACCTTACAATAGTCAAATATTCTTGGTACACGAAATTTCTCTTTTATTATTACTAATGTATAGTGTAGAAATCAATTTCAAAATTAAATGTATCAATCATAGACGACTTGAGTGCCTGATCCCACTATGTCGCCATATATAGGTTTACAATCAAAACCATAATGTCGTATTGGAAGTTGGGTTTCCATCATGAGTCAAGGCTACGGACGATCTCCTTACCGATTCGAGACACTCTAGCAAATGTCTTAGGATTCGGAAGCTGGCGAACCCTTGGATCCTGCAGGGCCGGTCCACAAATACTTTAGTGGATTAGTTATATCTAAACACATGCTTCCTGGTCCTAGTGAACCTATAAATTGGTCATTATCAACCAATATAACCAAGGCCTCGTAATCCATCATCCACATAAGTAAAATGTGAGGGCTTGCAAAACCTTGATACCACTTCTAGCTAGAAAGAAACGTGTGCACTCCCTACGTTCCCTTATCTTGTTTCTCACTCTTACCGAGGTGTGAGGCTCGCGAAGTCACGCTACACAAAGCTATGCTAATTAAAGTTATGCTTTGATCATCATCCACAAGGATCTGCTTTTCAACAAAAGCCTTGATCCATGCATCTTAGCATGCCACATTGTCAATCCGTACCATACCTTGATTTCTGCCAATATATAACATCTGATCTCATACGTCTCATGGAAGGGTGTTAAGCAAGAGAATAAATTCTCCACCACCAAACAGATATATATTAGCACAGATCAATGAATACAGCGTAAAGGAATACAACGTCAGACATACCATCCATTTACATGTCCGTTCTGGGTCTGAATGAAACCGGAGGCACCTTATTCCTCGTCCTATATGTCCAATACGGGAAAGAGGCTCTCGCATATCCGAACAATCAACTAGTACGTCCGGGCGGCCACCACTTTAGCCCCTTCAAGGTAGCTATTCCAATCACGGGCATCAATAGCAACTCATCCATTCGATGTGAAGATCGTCGGTCTTGCACCGTCTTCAATCTCTTCGACTATTAGTCATCGTATTCATTATTCAGAATGGGTTAAACCGGGTCTTTCCGAATAACTCGCGTAATTTATAATCAGGTACTATAAAAACACATCCAACGCCTCATTCCAATTCAGAATATTCTTTTAATAAAATATTAACCTTTTTAGGGAAAGGTTCCATTAATTTTATCAAAGATAAAACCTTTTAAATTTATTATTTTTAATCTCAAAAATCATTACTTAATGATTATTCGAATTTAAGGAATTAATCTACTCTTTAACTAGGTTAAAGAACTAATGTCATTTAAAAACATAGTTCACGATAAACCCAAAATCATCTTCCATTGAAATGGTATCTTCACGGAAATCATAACAGTATATAATCGATATAAATTCCTATATCAGACTAATAATATAAATGGAATAACGACAAAGCCTTTTAAATTCCATATATAGTAGCGGTCTTCGTTCACATAAACTCATCTCGATTATTACCAAATTGAATTCCGTTCAAATCCAATTTAATATATTAAATTGGAAAACTTTACTTTGGAAAATTACGATTTAAATCTTAATAAAAGATTTATAAATTCCATATTATTTCTTCACTGTTAATTGGGTTAAAGAACAAATGTTATTTAAAATATTGTTCACGATAAACCCGAAATCCAATTTCAATTCAATTCCAATCAAATATTAATTGGTAAAATTTCCTAAATCTTAATTAAAATTTTATTCTTTTCTAAACTGGGTTTAAGAGCAGTGTTATTAAAGACACCATTCACGACAAACCCAAAATCCAATTTGACATTAAATATAAGGTTCTGAATAGAAATTATATCGGTTTATATTCAATATCAAATTCCGAAACAAACAAATATTGTATTGGGAATAACGATATATATATATATATATATATATATATATATATATATCTTCCAAATTCCTCACAATATCCGTATAATCACGGAATCCAATATCAAATTTTTACGAAGATAATTTCCATTCAAATCCATTCCAATATATATAAATATATATTGGAAAATTCTGGTTATTTTAAAACCATTTCAAATCCAATTTATTTATTTCTAAAAATAAATAAATTATTATTCTAGTTAATAACTAGTTCATTTTGACAAAAACATATTTTTATCTTTATAAAATTGAATTTTTTCATCAAAAATCTTTCCAAACCATTTATTATGATTTTACCTAATTTTCCATATTTTTAATAATTTTATTACCGTCTGTACAGTCGGTTTCCAATAATGGCCACCAAACTGCATCCATAGCGACCTTTTCTGAAATTGATTTGGACATATCTCCAAATCTAACCATTAAATTTTGAATCTCTTACATTCATTGGAAATTTCTTTTCGATACGAACCCAACGGTTCCGGTTTTAGGAGAATCCGACGGTCGGATCTCCCGTAACATCAATTTGAAGTTAATGGTCGAAATTCGCGAATGGTCGCTGCGCGGCGCGTTCTATTCAGGCCATCAAATATATATAATATATATATATATTATATATTTCATTGATTTCCATTTAAACGTATTTTATAAAATATTTATAATTTCATTTTAAAACAATTTCAACTTCATTTTCAATTTTATATCAAAATTGAATATTCTTATCCAAACAATGAATATTTTGATGAATCATAATTACATTAAAAATGTACAACATTTTTATTCAAACAATGAATATTTTAATGGATCATACTTACATAAAAAAATGTAATTTTTAATATTGAAATATTTTTATTCAAACTTGAATCTTTTTCACCATTTCTTATATACAATGAAAATGTAAATTTTTATTGTTAAATCTTTTTATTTCAATCAATAAATATTTTTCATTATTTCTATATTTAATAAAAGAGTGAATTTTTATTGTTTAACTTTTATATTTCGATCAATGGTCATTTTTCATTATTTCTACATGAACAGTAAAAAATGTAAATTTTATCGTTAACATATTTTCATTTCAAACAAATGATCATATTTTCTACATATAAATGATTTGAATTTTAATAAACAAGATCTCTTTAATGAATAAAACATACAATAAAAATATAATTTTTATTGGCTAATCTTTTTAATGAATCATGATTCTTTTTTAATGATTTTATAATACAAACAAAATGTAATTTTCATTGTATAAACATTTTATTTTTAAACATTGAATATTTTCAGTCATTTCTACCTACACAATAAAAATGTATATTTTAATTGTTAACATATTCTATTTCTAACAATGAATATTTTGTTTATTCATACATACAACAAAAAATGTGATTTTTATTGTATAAACATTTTCTATTTAAAACGATGAATATTTTATTGGTTCATACAGTCAATAAAAACAATATTTTTATCGTTTAAATATTTTCATTCAACACATGAATATTATTTTAAAATATTCATTATTTTCCAAATTGGAATGAGAACCAAACAATTACCATATAATGTTATTTATATGGATAACATACATCGCATGTATACAAAAATAATGATAAACAATCATTAAAAATTCATACAACATCCAGAGTGCATTTTACAACTGTGTGAGCATTAAAATAAATAAATAACACTCATCACAGAGTGTCAATCCATCGATTGACATACAACTAAATATTGGGAATAGTGTATGTCAAATATCGTCCTAATACCCGTGTGGGGTTTTCAAACAACAACATTTTATTTATTTGCGCAGTTGGGCGATGTGTAAAATTTATTGTCCCAATCATATCGGATAAATGGGTGTACATAAACAAATCGTCCGATTTGTAAATGAATATTTTATTTATTTTCAAGATAATTTTATTCCATTCATATATATACGTTAAAAATTATATATTTATCGATAAAATATTTTATTCAACATATGAATATTTATTTAGTTCATTTATACAAAAATGATTTTTTTATTCACACATTTTATTCAACAATCACAGCACAATACAGTCCAAACAAACAATCATGGTTTCAATCAAAGGTGTCGGGTGCTACTAAGCATCGTCTGCATCCTAATTTATATTTAATTGTAAAATAAATAAAGTGAAAAGGAGTTCTCACCTTTGGGATCCACTCCGCCAGTTTAGTTTCTGAATTTCTGAACAGTTTGGATTTTCCCGAATTTCCAACACAACCCGTTTCACGCAGTTCACCGTAAAAATCATATTTTTAATATGATGTTTATACATTTAAAAACCGCCTTTTTAAACAACGATATTTATAAATAAAAATCAATTTTTCTATACAATGAAAAATCATGTTTTTCTATACGACGAAAAATCGCATTTTTCTATTAGCTATATATATATACAGATTACATTGTTAAACTGTTCTATATATGTTTAAAAATTCCTGTTTTAATTTCCAAGTTATTTCGATGGAAAACCATATTTTTAAAACAAAGTATTTATAAATAAAAATCTCATATTTAACAAGGCGATAATTATTTGACAAAAACAATGTTATTTTTTTATAATAAAAACCATATTTTTATTGATCTAAAAACGTTTCAAACATATTTTTAAACAATGAAAAATCCTATTTTTAATCATGCTTTTAATATAAAAATTACATTTTTATTTCAATGTTATTTACTTCCAACAATTAATTACATAAATCATTAAATAAACAATATTTTTATATTTTTCAAATCAATGTTAATTTTATTTTCAAATCAATGTTATTTTTATTTTAAGTTGTTATATATGTCTATGTGTATAAATATATATGTATTATAAATCATATATTTATTTTTAAAACTATATATATTTTATAAATTCCAAATTATATTGTTACAACAAAGTATATTGATATTTTTAAAATAAAGAATATTTTATAATATTCGTTTCTAAAACAATGTTATTTTTATTGAAATCACATTTTCATTTAAACTATTTTATTTTTAAAATTTTAGATTTTAAACAAATATTTTTTTAATAAATAAAATCTGAATTTAAAACTATGGGTTTTGAATTAACTAGATAATTAAAAGAAAATAACCTTTCTTCCTCTGTTCAGTTCCCTGTAACCCTCGTCGTCTTCATCGATTTGGGAAAGTCGCCTGCACCAATTCTACATCGCGTCGGACCAAAATCGGAGGCCAACACTCTGTTGAGGTTCGCGCCGCCCTTCCCTGGCTCTGCCCATGTTGAACTCGATCACCGTCTTGGCTCCCAAAATCGGTTCGACGCCTGCGACTTTGAACAACAATTTTTATCGACTCAGGCAAATTTAAATCATCAGAGCCATATGATTTGGTAGATCTGGGTTTATACTTCGATTTTTGTTTAAGAAGATCTAAATTTTATTGTGAGGATTGTGAGAGAATTTGAAGGAAAGGATCGAACGTTTCCGCCATGGTTTATAACAGTGGCGGCTGCTCATTTGTGAAGAGTAGAATTAGGGTTTGACCGTATATAGTCGTATACCATGGTATATATAACATTTAAAATAATATATTTAATTTAATTTAATTTTAAAGTTCTAGTTTATCGTCACGAACTCCAGATCAAACCCAATGACTGTCGCCCCAGCTAAATACCCCCATTCAAAACACAATGGGATATGTTTTGTAAGCCAATTTGACCATTTCGATCGGTTTTTCTTTAAATTAAAATATAAATCAATATATATTTAATTTTAAACGTACATTTTAATTTACCGGGGCCATATACTGACTTCAAAAACTCCCGAAAAATAAATCTAGCTATGTTTAGACGATACGGTCCTAACAAAACTAATTTCGTCGAATTTCGATATCGTTTGAAAAATGGTCCTTTTCTAGTCGATCCATTTCAAATTTAAACTGACCAAACACGTTTTAATTTGCCATTCTCACATATTAATTCCCAAAATTATGAAAACTGGAATCTAGTAATAATTTGACATTCCAAATCCAACAAAAGTGGTTTCGTCGAAAACGGAGGTCGTTTGCAAAATATTTATTTTTTATATTAGACTATTCTGAATTTTGAACTGGACATAACTTTTTATTTATGTTATGAAATTTCAATTTTTCAGATTCCTTGGAAAGATATAATTAAAAAGATTTAAATATTTTTGGTTTTACTGAAATCCGATTTATTTTGAATCCAGTACATTCAACTGAAATTTGAAATCGAATTTTCGAACTACCGCGCCATTTTAAACTAATTTTATAATTAAATTAAAAAAAATCGTTCTAACTTCAATTTAAATAAACTTTTAGTCATTATTATTTAAAATAAATTATTTTAAATATTCAAAATCCATTAAAATTGCTAAAATAAAAAATTTAAATTTGTTCTGAAAATCTGGGTTGTTACAATATCCCCCACTTAAAATCTTTTCGTCCTCGAAAAGTAACGGAGCTGAAAGTTGTTTAACTAGCCAACTCAACTTTCATTTTGGCTTTCATTCTTCAACTTTTCAGTTTTTAAGAATTTTCTAATTTTACAAAAATTTGGCTAACACCGTAAATTTCTAAAAAAGTTCGCCATAACCTCCTTTGTACGGGTTTATATTTAAAACAGTAACTTGCCTCACAGGGCCCTCACCAATCCAAAAGAAAAAGGAAAAGCCAAGCGGCTAGCCAAACGGCTTATAAAATTATCAAATCCAAACAAAACAGTTAATATGTACCTATTTTCGAGCATATAATTTTATTCCTCTTCTCTAGCCTCCTAGCTATGACCTGTTCATTTTGTATACATGCATATGTATGCAATTCTAACAATTTTAATACAGTTCAATATTTGATTCGATTTGGCTAAATTTATCATTTATTCTCATATTGGTTAAATTAATAATCATTACCATATTTTAGTTAGTTAAACTAATTATCAAACATCACAACCAACAATAAATTAGTTGATTAAATTTTCAAACAAATATCTTTCTATTTATATATATTCGAAAATCATATTTTTGATGCTAAATCACAACAATACCTTATCTATGTTTTGGTTCTCACACCAGTCGATTGGAAATATATAGATATTCCACTTTCGAAACTCGAACATAAATACTGATGATCTCTAGACCATCATCATAATCATCTCCGGGCGACTAGAGTGGGGTTCTATATCTACCCAGTATATTTGAGACTTCAAATACACTTTTGCAAGATGTATATTCAAATTTTTCATATATTCGATTGTCCAAGTTTAAATATAATAATATACTCAAATACGCATTTTAAGATAAAATTTTCAAAACTAAATTTATTTTCATTTTTATTTTTAAAAATAGCACTCTTCGGACTCATTCTAGGATACCACTGATCCCATCTCAAACGAGTCATTCTTATTGGATATTACTAATCCAATCTCTGATGAATTATTTTGTTCGGTTCTAATGTGTCTTGTTCTCGAGCTCTGTAAACCAAAGCTCTGATACCAAATGAAACGACCCAAACTTCCCCTTTCGGGAAGCCCAAATTGAGTTGAGAAAACGACAAATCAGAACACAAAGCAGAAGAACATTTCATTACTTATTACAACAATTTATATGAGAGTACAAGAATATTCCAGAGTATGATAAATTATACAACAGAAAATAATATCAGTGATTTAGAAATTACATAGCAGCGGAAAATAGGACATAAGTATAATGCGTAGCGGAAAAGATTTCCGAATATAGCTCCAGCTATATCCAGGATTGTAATGAACTGGGATTTTCGACCCAGAAAATCAACATAAAACCCATGTTAATTATTCAGGTATCGAACATTCCAGATCATTAATAGAAAGAAGTTAGAGGGTGAGAATAGATAAGATAGAAAATTAGAATAGAAGAAGAAGAAGAAGAACACAATCAGGGTAAACACGAATCTCACAACGGAACGAATAAAATATAATACATAACATAACTTTGCAATAAAACAGTGTATATATACAGGATAACATTATCAGAGTACAACACTTACACACAGCAGAAATAACAATAGCTATATAATCCTGAAGCCTCCTTCTTCAAGCTCCTTCAAGCTTATCTGTAAAGACCTGAAATACTTGACTGCCTGTACAAATTTGGGCACCCAAGAGTTTAGAGAAAACAAAACAAAAATAAACTCTGGGTCAGTCATGGGACTGGCGTGAGTAAACTCAAATCATTTGGTTTAACTTTTCAAAACCCTTTTCAAAAGAAAAGATAATCGTAAGACCAATCCACACATAAACACGGACGGTTTTTACCTTACGATAACCCAAAACACTTTCGAAATCAATACTTCTCTTGATATTATAATAATGTCTAATCACAAGTAATTAACAATCGGGAAGAACGCTTGCATCTCACGTTCCACATATATAGCATACAAACAAAAACCGCGGGCTCTTATTGGAGATTGGATTCCAACTATGACAAGGTATGGGACCACCTGCCGATAGTGTATCTCTAGAGACAAATACACTGGGTTCAACAAGAACGTCTTGCAACCCGGCCCATACATGACCGACCACTCATTTCGCTTGAGTGTATTGAATGTATAACACCAACGGTTGGGAGCTACCCACCGTCTTCCCGAAAAGGGACTGCATCAATAACAGATAAAAGAATGAAATGGACTTTCTCTAGATGGGTGATATGCACCCTAATGGGAGCGACCCACTTAGCCATGCCGCCTGCCCGATTTCTGTCATTTCCCAGTTGATGAGGCTTGAGGTCATAACGTATCTTTGATACGCCTAACCACCATTCACTTCGAATGCCACATCGTCAAACCCGTCAAATCACAAATTGATTTCCCCAAAAATACCACGGGTATAAAGCTAAGAGGAACGAATTCCTCCGCCACCAAACGTAAGTACGTTTGAAGAGATCAACTTACGCGATCCTTTAGATATACTCTGTCATACATTCGTCCATTCACGTTTGCCCTGGGACTGGACAAAATGAAGGCACTATTCTATAAACAGGATAGTCCTTGCATAACTCCTTCTTTGATATTTGATCGCCACGCTAACGTCCATACAGAGTGGTTTTTGGATAATGAATCTGATCCCGGTCTCTCCATATCGACGACGATAAAATGGTCAAAACTTTGATACTCAGTGATTTAATACCAAAGAAAAACAGGTGTGCAACCAACGATATTATTTCCAGATGGAAATTTATCTATCAATCATCAATCCACATTTATCTCTTTTTATAAAATTATCTTTAATTTATCCATTTCCCCATTTCTATGTAATTGTAAATTCTTATTTTCTAAATTTAGAAAATATACATCATCAATCATTGGAAAACATTTCCATCTCTGTTTCACGTATCACTGTCATTCCAGTATTCTCTCTCATTTACATTTCATTTTCTATGATTAGAAAATATCTCTGATTTTATTTGGAAACTGTTTCCAAAACTTATTCATTTGATTTAAAATAGATGTTTAAATAAAATACCACTAAGCCAATTCAAACCATTATACTTATTAACTAAATTCACTTAATCAATCCTCACAATCGAACCTTAACCATTCCTTAGTTAAAAACGAAGTCAATCAAGTTAGGGTATAATTACCTCTCAGACCTTAACTGAACAACCTTTCTAACTTCGAAATAGACAAAGTTCACCTTTTTTTTAACTCTTTAACAAACTTCCTTACGAAACTCTCGAATTCTATTTATGGATCCCTTTCTTTATTGAAAACATTGGTTATAACTATAGCGTTATAATCCCTTCTTCCTAAATATCAAATTTCAAAATATAACTTTTATTCCTTGATTTAACTGAATAACTAAACCACTAATTTATAAATAAATAAATAAATAAGTAAATCTTGATTAAACCGGAAAGTGAATATTACTTTACCGAATTCGATAGAATCGAATTCAATGTATAATTCTCCTTTTCGAATACACTCTATTCGATAACTCCCTTTCGAATACTATATTCGATAACCCTTTCTTCGAATAACTATATTCCATCATCTCTCTTCGAATGATTTACATTCGATTAATCTCCTTTTGAATAAACTATATTTGATTAACTCCTTTAACTCTTTTGGAACTAATTATTTCGAATAACTTCTTTGGATTAACTCATTTGGATTTACCCGGTTTGGTTAACTCAACCTAATTAACTTACTTGATTAACTCAACATATTTAATTCCTATCAAATAACTAATATTCGATTTACTTATATTCGAATAACTATGTCTATTTTAACTTTATTTCGAATGGATAATCTTCGATTTAACTCCATTCACTTGACTCTAGATCGCAGCGATCACAATGGTTACGCCTGATTCCCTCAGGAAACACCCGACCGCCGTAGGCTATCTACAGCCCTGCGAAATACGCTAGCAGTCGTACGAAATGGAAACTCTTCCTGAATAACTATGTTGACTAACTCTACTTCAATTAACTATATTCGATCAACTCTAATTGAATAACAAATATTCAATAAATTCTAACTCGATTAACTATGTTCAATTAACTCTAATTCAATTAATTCTAACTCTAATCAATTACTCTAACTGATTAACTCTAAGTGATTAACTCCTTTGATTAACTCTACGTTTATCCAGTTTCAAATATCGATGTTGAAATCGATTCTTACTTCTCTATATAGGTCCTGACTTATATATTCTATTTATACAATGATAAATATTTCATTTAATTTATAAAATATTATTTATAAATTTATCTCCTCAATCTATCTGTTAGAATAGATTCTATTTAAAATCTTTGCTTTAAAACCATATCATGTTATACCCGTGTGCGAAGCACGGATTTAAATCTTTCAAATGTAAAATTTCCCTTTTATACAATTCTAGTCACCTTTCAAATATTCCTTTTTATAATCTATTTATTTACAAAATAAATCCCTTTTTGGTAATTCTATTTATTCTATAAAATATTTTCTTTTTATAAAATCTATTGATTTTATAAGTAATTCCCTTTATAATCTAATTATTTCTTTTACACATATTTCCCCTTTTCTATTCTATTTATTTTTCTCAAATAAATATTCCTCTTCAATTGTATTGGTAAATAGTTTACAAATATTTTTCTTTTTCAATTCTATCTATTTGATTTACAAATAAATATCCCCTTTTTAACCTATTTATTTCTAAATAAATAGTTTTCTCTTTTTATAAAATCTTTGATTTTATAAATATTCCTTTTCCAACATAACATTGAATTTTTTTTTAACATTCCAGTATTCTTTATGGTATCTAACGTACCATATATCAATGGTCGGTGTCATTCCAACATATAAAATCAAAAACAGATTTCATATCACATCATATAACACAATATATGAAAAACAGTAAAATAATTGTTGAGGAACCCAGTTGGATCCCTCCAACCTGTTTCCCTGCATCCACAGATGTTAAACAATAAAATTAACATTAGTTTCATTTCCCTATGAAATATTCTGCTAAACAGAATCAATATTTAATTTATGATTTATATCTATATTGTTATCTATATTTTCAATCAACTAACTAGCAGTTCAATCAAACAGCCAACACAAAGCAAACAACCATTATTTATAGATTCTAAAAATACGTTATAAAAACATAAGTTGAACAGAGTTAGTGAGATTTACTCACATTGGACGGTGATCGTTAAATAACGATAATTGGTCATTGATTTGATTCATGCGTTTAATTTCACCATAAATCCAAACGAGCCCAAATTCACTCCCGGTCAGTTCCATGGTGTAGCCACCGTCCATACGATCCCAACGGATCATGTTTCGTTCAATTCTGATCATGTATGAATAAGTTATTAAATTTACAAATTTTAACACCATATTTTAAATAAAATACTTAGTTGATTTCTACTCGGGCTTACCACTTTAAAAGGCCCAAATAACCCCATTGAAACCCAAACCACTACAGTAATATTCTTCCTCCCTCAATTAGAAAGTGAGCTCCTGGTCTTACTGTCGCCATTACCGAACAAACCTCCTCCATGACCTCTCATCACTTCATTAAATCCGCACACAAATTCCACCTTCACAATCTCCATTCAAATCTCCATCCTTCCATACCATACACATCCATCTCGCAATCCCCTATTCGATCGCGACTTGGACACAGGAACTCACGGTCCTGTAGTGAGATCGACAAAAATTGTCCTAGAATTCTCCAGGAATCCACGAACAGAGGCTATACCACCACAAGAATCCAAAATAAACCTCCAATGCTCGATTCACTACTTCTATCTTCCTCGAACCTTAACCCTAGTTCGCCGCTCATCAAATCGAGCTCCAGAAAATATGAACCGCACCAAACAAAACTATACCAGATCGAAGAGGTTGCCATGAGGATCCCAACGATACATGTCTTTCGATTTTAGGAATTTTTATTGGTTTCTTTTTTATTTTTGAAATGGGATTTTCACTGTTTGAATTTCTTTGATGGTGGCGGCGCACTTTTAATCAGAGAGAAAGGTAAGTTAGGGTTTAGGAAAAGTTAAGGTATTTATAGGATAGATATATTATTATTTTTATTCGATTATTAATTTTATTTTAATCAATCGCTGTCTATACACGCTGTGTAAAAATCCCTGTGATCACATATAATACCCAAAAATCATGAAAATGGACATGCCGCTACAGTTCGACATTACGGTCCCAACGAAACTGGTTTCATCGAATTCTGACTCCGTTTGCTCACACAACATATTTTTTACCATCAAAATATCGACTATTTTCACATTAAAATCCCGTACGGCCATACTGACTTCAAAAATTACGAAACTTGATATCTAGCAATAATATAATATTGCGGATCCAACAAAATTTGTTCCGTCGAATTCTGAGGTTGTTTGAAAAACTGGCTATTTTTAAAGCTCTAAATAACCCCTTTAAATATATAAATATATTTAAAAACATTTAAATTTAATATTTAAAAATAAATATTATTGTAAATATTCACAACAAAATATCATACTGCTCCAGTGGGATTTATAACTCGATATTTCAAATCCAGTGTTACATCGATATTCGATTTAAATTTAAAAATCCATTTTAAAATATAAATAAATCGATATAAAATATAGAGGAATTCAATAGCGACTTTTTCTAAAATTTGATTTGGATATATATCAAAATCTACACGACGAAATCCTGATTTTTCTCTTCCACTAGAAAAATATACTTCACCAGTTCCTAACATTTCTTGTTTCACCGAAATCTGATTTAAAATGGACCCTGTACATTCAATTGAAGTTCAAATCGACAAATAGCGAACTGCCACGCCATTTCGAGCTTGATTATAATTATATTATAACTATACGTTCAAACTGCCATTCAAATAATATATTCGTTATTCTAATTCAATTATAAACTGAATTAAATATCATAGATAATCCAATTCACATCATTTTGTGAATTCCACTATTTCTGAAATTAAATATATTATTATATTATTTATTTAAATTAAATATTCACTATTATTTAATTCTGGTCAACCAAACCATTATAGAAATAATTAAATAAATTAATTATGTCGCTGAAAAATGCGGGTCGTTACAAGGATCCTGTTAAATAGAAATATGCAAAACCAAAACTACTGACTGCCCGTGTGGAAAATATAGGCACCCAGAGTTTAGGAAGGAAAAATAAACTCCAGGTCAGTCATGGGAATGGTATGAGAACTCAAAATATTTATTAATTTGATTTTAAGGTTAGGTAAATCAAGGGACCACGCCGTATAACGCGGAATGGGTTTACCTCCAAGAATACCAGTGCATAAATAAACCACGTAATGCTAATTTAAGAAAAATGAAGTTATTATAAGACTCAGGTCCCATCATACAATGCAACACAAGCCGGAGGATAGAGTTTTACCTTATAATCACCAAATATGCTTGGTACGTGAAATTTCTCTTTTATTATTACTAGTGTATAGTGTAGAAATCAATTTCGAATGTAAATGTATCAGTCATAGACGGCTTGAGTGCCCCATCCCACTATGTCGCCATATATAGGTTTACAATCAAAACCATAATGTCATATTGGAAGTTGTGTTTCCATCATGAGTCAAGGCTACAGATGATCTCCTTACCGATTCGAGACACTCTAGCAAATGTCTTAGGATTCGGATGCTGGCGAACCCTTGGATCCTGCAGGGCCGGTCCACAAATACTTTAGTGGATTAGTTATACATAAACACATGCTTTTCGGTCCTAGTGAACCTATAAATTGTTCACTATCGACCAATATAACCAAGGCCTCGTAATCCATCATCCACATAAGTAAAATGTGAGGGCTTGCAAAACCATGATACCACTTCTAGTTAGAAAGAAACGTGTGCACTCCCTACATTCCCTTATCTTATTTCTCACTCTTACCGGGGTGTGATGCTCGCGAAGTCACGCTACACAAAGCTATGCTAATTAAAGCTATGCTTTGATCATCATCCACAAGGATCTTCTTTTCAACAAAAGCCCTGATCCATGCATCTTAGCATGCCACATTATCAGTCCATACCATACCATTGATTTTTGCTAATATATAACCTCTAAGCTCATACGTCTTAGAGAAGGGTGTTAAGCACGAGAATAAATTCTCCGCCACCATATAGATATATATTAGCAGAGATTAACGAATATAGCATAAAGGAATACAATGTCAGACATACCATCCATTTACAAGTCCACTCTGGGTCTGAACGAAAGCGGAGACACTTTATTCCTCGTCCCATATGTCCAATACGGGAGAGAAGCCCTCGCATATTCGAACAATCAACAAGTACGTTCGGACGGCGACCACTGTAGCCCCTTCAAGGTAGCTACTCCAATCACGGGCATCAATAGAAACTCACCCATTTGATGTGAAGATCATCGGTCTTGCACCGTCTTCAATCTCTTCGACTGTTAGTCTTCATAACGATTATTCAGAATGGGTTAAACCCGGTCTTTCCGAATAACTGGCGTAATTTATAATCAAGTGCTATAAAAACACATCCAATGCCTCATTCCAATTCAGAATATTCTTTTTATAATATTCACACTTTTGGGGAAAGGTTCCCATTAATTTTATCAAAGATAAAACCTTTTAAATTTATTCTTTTTAATCTCAAAAATCATTACTTAATGATTATTCGAATTTAAGAAATTAATCTGATCTTTAACTAGGTTAAAGAACTAATATCATTTAAAAACATAGTTCACGATAAACCCAAAATCATCTTCCATTGAAATGGAATCTACGCGGAAATTATAACAGTATACAATTGATATAAATTCCTGTATAAGACTAATAATATAAATGGAATAACGGTACGGTAAAGCCTTTTAAATTCCATATATAGTAGCGGTCTTCGTTCACAGAAACTCATCTCGATAATTATCAAATCGAATTCAATTCAATTCTAATTTAATATATTAAATTGGAAAACTTTACTTTGGAAAATTCCAATTTAAATCTTAATAAAAGATTTATAAATTCCAAATTATTTCTTCGCTATTAATTGTGTAACGGCCTGGAATTTCGCTCGATCCGAATCAGTCGTTAAACCGATCAAGACCGTTCGAAACCCCTGATCGTTTTGAGAACAGGACAAATCAGAATGCAGACGGAAGAACATTTCATTGTTATTACAACAATTCCATCAGATACAAGAATATACAGAGTATAGATGAATAAATTACATTCGATAAATATCAGAGATTACAATAAATTACATAGCAGCGGAAAAATAATACAAAGCACAACTGAAAGTAATACACGGATACAGAGCTTTACACGAATACAGAGCTTTCCGGATATCATTCCAGCTGTAAACCAGGATCCTGTGAATATAAATCTGCAAAACCAAAACTATTAGCTGCCCGTGTCGAAATAAGGGCACCCAGAGTTTAGGTTAAAACAATAAACTCCAGGTCAATCATGTGACTGGTGTGAGAACTAAAACAGTTATTTAAACTTTACTTTAAAAGAGAGTAACTCAAGGGACCACGCCGTATAACACGGAACGGGTTTCCTCCCAAGAATACCAGTGCATAGAGTAAACAACGCAATGCTTTTTCGAAAAAATGAAGCTATTATAAGACCCAGGTCCCATCACACAATGCAACGCAAGCCGGAGGATAGGGTTTTACCTTATAACAGCCAAACATGCTTGGTACGTTTAAAACAAATCATTTAATACTATAATAAGTGTATAGTGTCAAAAGAATTTCAATCATAAATATAAATCATAGGCGGTAAGAATGTCCCATACCACTATGTCGCCATACTAGTTCTACAATTAAAGCCGAAATACACGTATTGGAAATTGGATTTCCGTCATGAGTCGAGGCAAGGGGCAAGCTCCTCTCCTCTTTCGAGACACTCTAGCAAATGTCTCAGGACTACACACTCTGGGCAATCCTGGATGCTTCAGGGTCGATCCTCACTTACGTTAGAGGATTAATTATGCCTGAACACACGTTTCCCGGTCCTTACAGACCTAAAATCGAGGCGCCTCATCCAACAACCACATAGGTGAAAAGTATATAAATGTCAGGGCTGGTAAGTCACTGACACCACCAAAGCTAGAAAAAAACGTCGTGCTCTCCCTGTAGTCCGTATCCTGTTTTTGACTCATACCGAGGTGTGAGGCTCGCGAATTCACGTTATACACAAAGCTGCCACGTAGGCCGTGCTTTGATCATCAACCACAAGACTTTGCTTCTCAACAGAAGCCTTGATCTATGCAACTCAGTGTGCCACACAGGCAATTCATGCCATGCAATTGATATCTATCGATATATTACCTCTAAGCTCGTACGTCTCAGAGAAGGGCGTTAAGCAAAAGAATAAATTCTCCGCCGCCAAACAGATATATATTTAATAGAAATCAATCAACACAGAATAAAATCCAATGTCAGACACACAATCCATTACAAGTTCGTTTTGGGTCTGAACGAAATCGGAGGCACTTTCCTCGCATCTCCATCGATCTCTAAGTACGTCTGGACGACCACCAACTATTTCCATCCTCTTGGGTGTACAGCCCAATCAGAATCGTCAGTAATTATCCAAATGATGTGAAGACTTCTGGTCTTCCACCACCGTCTTCATCTTCGACTTATCGTCGAATTGGTTATTCAGAATGGGTATAAACCCGGACTTTCCGAACAACCCACGTATATTAAAACAAATGTTACACAAACACAACATACGCCTCATTCCAATTCATTAGTCACTAACCGTAAACCAGTAAGAGAGCAATTCCCTAAATATTAACCCCGAAGGCCGAAACCAACATCAGATCAATACCCAGGAAACCATTCTTCTTAGCTAACCTACAGCTAGTTTCTAAATTTCATATTCTTAGGGAAAGGTTCCCATTAATTTTATCCAAGATAAATTCTTTAAAATTTATCCTTTAATCTTCCTTTGGATATCATTTCAAACCAGATTATGGTTTTCCAAACTAGTCGAGATTAGCGAACCACACTGAAGTAATTATTTATTTTATTTCCCAATCCCAACCTATTCATCCCATGAAGAAAAACTGGTAATACTTCATATCCAACACCACGGTGTTATCGGTAAAATTAATTACCATTTCACGTTCAAATCTAATTAAAGATTTAACTATCGCTTTGGAGCAAAACTGGTAATACTCCATTCTCGCTCATTTGCCAAATTTGATAATTTAAATTATCAATTCACATTTCAATCTAATTGCGGATTCATTTAAAACTCCTTTTACTGGGTTCAAGAACTAATGTCATTTAAAACATAGTTCACGACAACCCAAATCACATTCTATTTATTATCAGGTTAAAGAACTAGTGTTATTTAAAACACAGTTCACGATAAACCCATGAATCAGTTCTATTTAAACCCATTTCAAATCCAATTTATTTAATTAAAAATAAATGGGTTTTAATTTCAGTTCAAAACTAGTTCATTTCGATAAAAATCTATTTTTATCTTTTCAAATATGGAGTTTTTCATCCCAATTTTTCCCAAATCATTTCTTATGATTTTACACAAATTACTACTATTTTTAATAATTTTATCAAGGCCCGTACAGTCGATTTCCATCAACGGCCATCGAACTGCACTTACAGCGACCTTTTCCAAATTTGATTTGGACGTATCTCCAAATCCAACCGTTAGATTTCAAATTTCTAATATTCATTAGAAATCTCTTTTCGATACGAACCCAACGGTTCAGGTTTTAGGAGAATCCAACGGTCGGATCTCCCGTAATGTCCCTTTGAAATAAATGGTCGAAATTCACGAACTGCCGCGGCGCGGCGCGTTCTATTCAGGCCATTATATTATATATATAATATATATTTCGTCGATTTCTATTTAAAACAAAATTTATAAATCATTTTAAATTCGTTTCAAAAACAATTTCAACTTCCATTTCAATTCTAATCAAAATTGAATTTTTCCTTATAAATTCGTTTTAAAATTCATTTCTATTCAAATTTCAATTCAATTTGAATTCATTACAATTCGTTTTCAATTCAATTCGAATTCGTTTTCACTTCAATTCGAATTCGTTTTCAATTCAATTCGAATTCGTTTTCAATTCGATTCAATTCAAATTGGTTTTCTATTCGATTCAATTCAAATTTGTTTTCTATTCGATTCAATTCAAATCCGTTTTCTATTCGATTCAATTCAAATTGATTTTCTATTCGATTCAATTCAAATTGGTTTTCTATTCGATTCAATTCAAATTCGTTTTCTATTCGATTCAATTCAAATTCGTTTTCCATTCGATTCAATTCAAATTGGTTTTCTATTCGATTCAATTCAAATTGGTTTTCTATTCGATTCAATTCAAATTGGTTTTCTGTTCGATTCAATTCAAATTGGTTTTCTATTCGATTCAATTCAAATTGGTTTTCTATTCGATTCAATTCAAATTGGTTTTCTATTCGATTCAATTCAAATTGGTTTTCTATTCGATTCAATTCAAATTGTAAAAACGGATATAATCGATATAAATATCGTTCGCGTCAAAATGGCGCCTCTTTAATCAACACGGCTTTATAAATTTCAATAATTCCGTTATTCTATTCAACAATTGAATATTTATTCCATTCAATACATGAATCTATATTTTCGTCAACACACGACTAATCTCAACGAATGAGTACTGTCCACGTGTGACTATTAAGGTATCTATCGTTTGATGTTAAATCAGACTCCAAACGTAAATTAGTAAGAGAACGATTCCCTGAATATTAACCCCGAAGGCCGAAACCATCATCAGATCAATATCCAGGAGACCACTTATCTCATCTATTTTCCAGTTAGTTTCTAATTTTATATATGATAAAGATGTAGATTTTATTGTTGAAATATTTCGCTCAACACATGACTAATCTCAACGGATGAGTACAGTCAACACATAAACCTTTATTTTATGATATTCTTTATCCTCTAAATCGGAATGAGGCCCAATCAATTACCATATAAAGTTAATTATATGGATTACATACAACACATGTATATAATAGCAACGATAAATAATCAACCATCGTCCAAAGTGCACTACACTGTATAAGCATCAAATATTGATATCTAACGCTTATAACAGCCTGTCGATCCATCGATCGACATACAACTAATTATTGGGATTAGTGTATGTCATATATTATCCCAATACCCGTGTGGGGTTTCAACCAATAAAACACAGATTTTATTTGTGCAGTTGGGCGATGTGTAAAATTTATCGACCCGATCAATATCAGTCAAATCAGTGTATATAAACAAATCAGTCGATTTGTTTATAAATATTTATTTATTCACATTCACGCTAAAAATTATATTTTTAACGATAACATATTTTATTTTAACACATGGATTTTTTTCAGTTCATTTACAAAGTAAAAATGATATTTTTTATTTTTCTAACTTATTTTAGAAAATTTCGGCGGCATAACGGCACGATACTAGAAACGGGACAAGGCCTAGCCTTATCCCCGGTCTAGTGAAGGCCCGCGCCATTCACGCATCAATCAAATCCATTCCATTTCACCAAACAATTCAATTCAAACTAAATAATCTAACCAACTACACTATTAAACAAACAAGCCATCCATGGTCTGTGGATGACGAGTGTCGGGTGCTACTAAACCCCGTCTGCATCCTAGTATATATATGTAACTAGAAAGAAAGAAATTGAAGAGTGAGACATTCTCACCAATAGCTAATCCAACTCCACGACACTTCATTTAGAGAAATCATCGCCATTCTCGCCTTTTTGTCGCTTTCGTTGCCCGTAGTCACTATATATAAAAAATCACATTTTCACTTCGCTATTCAATATATAAAAATCGAATTTTTTACTTCGCTATTCAATATATATAAATCGAATTTTTACTTCGCTATTCAATATATAAAAATCGAATTTTTACTTCGCTATTCAATATATAAAAATCGAATTTTTACTTCGCTATTCAATATATAAAAATCTCGCCTTTTTAAATTTAAAGATTTCTCCTTTTCAAATTTAAAGATTTCGCCTTTTCAAATTTAAAGATTTCGCCTTTTCAAATTTCAAAAATCTAATCTTTTCTATAGGAAAAATCATTTCGTTTACCAAACAAAGATCATTTCTTTTGCTATGCAAAAATCACTTCTTTTCCAATATAAAATTCATATTTTTATAATTTCAAAAATCAAATCTTTTGTAAATTAAAAATCGATATACTAAAAATCAGTTTTTAAACTGACTAACCTAAGTTAAACATTTAAAATGAATTGAAACAAAACAAAAATAAACAAATAAATGAAAAAAAAACTTACAGTCAATATGGGGGGGGGGAGTTTGCGGTGGCGTGCCGCCTGGGGGGGAGCTCGGCGGTGGTGGGGCCCAATTGCGGTGGCGCGACCTCGGGGATTGGTGGCTGGCGATTTGGGGTGGAGCGAATGGAGGGTGGCGTCGATGGGTGGGCTGCGACAGGGGAGGGGAAGGAAGATGGTCAGCGGCAGCGCCGCTAGGGGGGCCGCGATGGAGGCCAGCGACGGCTAGGTCAGGGTGATGGCGCGATTTTATTTTATTTTATTTAAAACTGGATCGGGAAAGAAGAAGTGAGGGGGGGCTTTTATAAAATTTATATTATTTAATTTATTAATAATTTTCTCTTCTTAAAAGTTGACTTCTCGTTCGACCACCAAACGAGACCCAACGACTGTCGTCCATAGCGTTTTACCCCCATTCCGAACACAATGGGATATGTATCGTAAGCTGATTCGATTGTTTCAATCATTTTTCGTCAAAATCAACATATAACTCTATATATTGAATTTGAATGCGCATTTCAATTTACCGGGGTCACATACTAACTCTATAAATCCCATAAAAATATTTTCTAGCTTCGTATTGACGATACCGTCCTAACAAAACTAGTTTCGTCGAATTCTGAGACCGTTGGAAAAATGGCCATTTCAGGTCGATTAAAATCAACTGAAACTGGTCAAACGCGTTTTCCTTTGCCACGCTCACATATTGATTCGAAAAATTATGAAAATTGGAATATAGCAATAATTTGACACTGCGGATCCAACAAAAGTTGTTTCGTCGAAATCCGAGGTCGTTTGCAAAATGTCTATTTTTAAGGGCCTGAATTCCATAGCGACTATTCAGAATTTTCAACTGGACATATCTTTTGATTCCCGCTATGAAATTTCGATTTTTCGGATTCGTTGGAAAGATATCATCAAATAGACCCTAATGTTTTTGGTTTCACTAAAATCCGGATTGTTTTGCACCCGGTACATTCAATTGAAGTTTGAAATCGAATTATCGAACTACAGGGCCATTTTCAATTCTATTTATAATTATATATAAATATATATATTCTAACGACGACGTATATAATATATATGTCGAATTCTATTCAAAATAAATTTCTCGCCGATATTATTTAAAATAATCTATTTTAAATATTCAAAATTCACTAAATTAGCCAAAATAAAAAATTTAAACTGGCTCAGAATTTCTGGGTTATTACACTCTCCCCCACATAAAACTTTTCGTCCCCGAAAAGGAACAAAATCGAAAGTGGTTTGATTAATCAACTCTACGTTCGATCTGGCTTCCATTCTTCAACTTTTCAGTTTCTGAGAATTTTCAAATTCTTCAAAAATTTGGCTAACACCCTAAATTTTCGAAAAATTTCGCCATAACCTCCCCTGCACAGAGAGCCACGGGAAAATCCCGAAATTTCCATATAGGCCTTCTGTTCTCAAAAAGGAGAAGAAAAAGCCAAGCGGCTTGCCAATAGGCTCATAAAATCATCATCACCAAAACAAAACAGTAAATTATAGTAAACATGTACCTATTTGTCGGGCAAACAAATTTTGTTCTTCGGCTCTAGCCTCCTTGCTATGACCTGTTCAATGTAAGTACATGTATATGCAAGCAAATGCGACTAATTTTCAATAATATTCAATATTTGATTCTATTAGGCTTAATGGTTCAAAAATTATTAAACAAATAATCAAACAACGCAAACATCAATCAATTAGTGGATTAGAGTTTCAAATTCATAATTTTGATACATATACTGAAAATCATGTTTTTGATGCCAATTCACAACAATAAACCTATCTATATTAGTTTTGGTTCTCACACCAGTCTAATGGAAATATATAGATATCACACCTTCGAAACACGAACATAAGTTCTGATAATGATCGATCAATCATCAGAACCATCTCCGGGGGTCTAGAATATGATTCTATATCTATCCAGTATATTAAAACTTCGAATATACGTTCATGACGCGTGTATGCAAAACCTTTATATATTGGATTGTCCAAATTCAAAATAAATAAATATTCAAATACGTATAAAATGGTTTAAATTTTCAAAACAAAATTGTTTTCATTTAAGAAATATACTCTTCACACTCGTTCCAGGATAATGCTGATCCTATCTCTAACGAGTCATTCTAATTGGATATTACTAACCCAATATCTGATGAATTCTTTCGTATGGTTCTAATGTGTCTTGTTCTCGAGCTCTGTAAACCAAAGCTCTGATACCAAATGTGACGGCCTGGAATTTCGCTCAATCCGAATCAGTCGTTAAACCGATCTAGACCATTCGAAACCCCTGATCGTTTTGAGAATAGGACAAATCAGAACGCACACGGAAGAACATTTCATTGTTATTACAACAATTCCATCAGATACAAGAATATACAGAGTATAGATGAATAAATTACATTTGATAAATATCAGAGATTACAATAAATTACATATCAGGGGAAAAATAATACAAAGCACATCTGAAAGTAATACACGGATACAGGGCTTTTCGGATATCATTCCAGCTGTAAACCAGGATCTTGTGAATATAAATCTGCAAAACCAAAACTACTAGCTGCCCATATCGAAATAAGGGCACCCAGAGTTTAGGTTAAAACAATAAACTCCAGGTCAGTCATGTGACTGGTGTGAGAACTAAAACAGTTATTTAAACTTTACTTTAAAAGAGAGTAATTCAAGGGACCACGCCGTATAACACGGAACGGGTTTCCTTCCAAGAATACCAGTGCATAGAATAAACAACGCAATGCTTTTTCGAAAAAATGAAGCTATTATAAGACCCAGTCCCATCACACAATGCAACGCAAGCCGGAGGATAAGGTTTTACCTTATAACAGCCAAACATGCTTGGTACGTTTAAAACAAATCATTTGATACTATAATAAGTGTATAGTGTCAAAAGAATTTCAATCATAAATATAAATCATAGGCGGCATGAATGTCCCATACCACTATGTCGCCATACTAGTTCTACAATTAAAGCCGAAATACACGTATTGGAAATTGGATTTCCGTCATGAGTCGAGGCAAGGGGCAAGCTCCTCTCTGCTTTCGAGATACTCTAGCAAATGTCTCAGGACTACACACTCCGGGCAATCCTAGATGCTTCACGGCTGGTCCTCACTTACGTTAGAGGATTAATTATGCCTGAACACACGTTTCCCGGTCCTTACAGACCTAAAATCGAGGCGCCTCATCCAAAAATCACATAGGTGAAAAGTATATAAATGTCATGGCTGGTAAGTCACTGACACCACCAAAGCTAGAAAGAAACGTCGTGCTCTCCCTGCAGTCTGTATCCCGTTTTTGACTCATCCCGAGGTGTGATGCTCGCGAATTCACGTTATACACAAAGCTGCCACGTAGGCCGTGCTTTGATCATCAACCACAAGACTTTGCTTCTCAACAGAAGCCTTGATCTATGCAACTCAGTGTGCTACACAGGCAATTCATGTCATGCGATTGATATCTATCGATATATAACCTCTAAGCTCGTACGTCTCAGAGAAGGGCGTTAAGCAAAAGAATAAATTCTCCGCCGCCAAACAGATATATATTTAACAGAAATCAATCAACACAGAATAAAATCCAATGTCAGGCACACAATCCATTTTCAAGTTCGTTCTGGGTCTAAACGAAACCGGAGGCGCTTTCCTCGCATCTCCATCGATCTCCAAGTACGTCTGGACGACCACCAACTATTTCCATCCTCTTGGGTGTACAACCCAATCAGGATCGTCAGTAATTATCCAGACGATGTGAAGACTTCCGGTCTTCCACCACCGTTTTCATCTACGACTTATCGTCGAATCAGTTATTCAGAATGGGTATAAACCCGGACTTTCCGTACAACCCGGATATATTAAAACAAATGTTACACAAACACAACATAGCCTCATTCCAATTCATTAGTCACTAACCGTAAATCAGTAACAGAGCAATTCCCCAAATATTAACCCCGAAGGCCGAAACCAACATCAGATCAATACCCAGGAAACCGTTTTTCTTAGCTAACCTACAGCTAGTTTCTAAATTTCATATTCTTAGGGAAAGGTTCCCATTAATTTTATCCAAGATAAATTCTTTAAAATTTATCATTTAATCTTCCTTTGGATATCATTTCAAACCAGATTATGGTTTTCCAAACTAGTCGAGATTAGCGAACCACACCGAAGTAATTATTTATTTTATTTCCCAATCCCAACCTATTCATCCCATGAAGAAAAACTGGTAATACTTCATATCTAACACAACGGTGTTATCGGTAAAATTAATTACCATTTCACGTTCAAATCTAATTAAAGATTTAACTATCTCTTTGGAGCAAAACTGGTAATACTCCATTCTCGCTCATTTGCCAAATTTGATAATTTAAATTATCAATTCACATTTCAATCTAATTGCGGATTCATTTAAAACTCCTTTTACTGGGTTAAAGAACTAATGTCATTTAAAACATAGTTCACGACAACCCAAATCACATTCTGTTTATTATCGGGTTAAAGAACTAGTGTTATTTAAAACACAGTTCACGATAAACCCATGAATTAGTTCTATTTAAACCCATTTCAAATCCAATTTATTTAATTAAAAATAAATGGGTTTTAATTTCAGTTCAAAACTAGTTCATTTCGATAAAAATCTATTTTTATCTTTTCAAATATGGAGTTCTTCATCCCAACTTTTCCCAAAACATTTCTTATGATTTTACACAAATTACTACTAGTTTTAATAATTTTATCAAGGCCCGTACAGTCGATTTCCATCAACGGCGATCGAACTACACTTACAGCGACTTTTCCAAATTTGATTTGGACGTATCTCCAAATCCAACCGTTAGATTTCAAATTTCTAATATTCGTTAGAAAGCTCTTTTCGATACGAACCCAACGGTTCCGGTTTTAGGAGAATCCGACGGTCGGATCTCCCGTAATGTCCGTTTGAAATAAATGGTCGAAATTCACGAACTGCCGCGGCGCGGCGCATTCTATTCAGGCCATTATATTATATATATAATATATATTTCGTCGATTTCTATTTAAAATGAATTTTATAAATCGTTTTAAATTCGTTTCAAAAACAATTTCAACTTCCATTTCAATTCTGATCAAAATTTAATTTTTCCTTATAAATTCGTTTTAAAATACATTTCTATTCAAATTTGAATTCAATTTGAATTCATTACAATCCGTTTTCAATTCAATTCGAATTCATTTTCACTTCAATTCGAATTCGTTTTCAATTCAATTCGAATTCGTTTTCAATTCGATTCAATTCAAATTGGTTTTCTATTCGATTCAATTCAAATTGGTTTTCTATTCGATTCAATTCAAATTCGTTTTCTATTCAATTCAATTCAAATTTGTTTTCTATTCGATTCAATTCAAATTGTTTTTCTATTCGATTCAATTCAAATTGGTTTTCTATTCGCTTCAATTTAAATTGGTTTTCTATTCGATTCAATTCAAATTGTTTTTCTATTCGATTCAATTCAAATTGGTTTTCTATTCGATTCAATTCAAATTGGTTTTCTATTCGATTCAATTCAAATTGTAAAAACGAATATAATCGATATAAATATCGTTCACATCAAAATGGCGCCTCTTTAATCAACACGGCTTTATAAATTTCAATAATTCCGTTATTTTATTCAACAATTGAATATTTATTCCATTCAATACGTGAATCTATATTTTCGTCAACACACGACTAATCTCAACGAATGAGTACTGTCCACGTGTGACTATTCTTGTTATTTAATATATACATATATATATTTTTAAAATTAAGGTATCTATCGTTTGATGTTAAATCAGACTCCAACCGTAAATTAGTAAGAGAACGATTCCCTGTATATTAACCCCGAAGGTCGAAACCATCGTCAGATCAATGTCCAGGAGACCACTCATCCCATCTATTTTCCAGTTAGTTTCTAATTTTATATATGATAAAGATGTAGATTTTATTGTTGAAATATTTCGCTCAACACATGACTAATCTCAACGGATGAGTACAGTCAACACATGAACCTTTATTTTATGATATTCTTTATCTTCTAAATCGGAATGAGGCCCAATCAATTACCATATAAAGTTAATTATATGGATTCCATACAACACATGTATATAATAGCAATGGTAAATAATCAACCATCATCCAAAGTGCACTACACTGTATAAGCATCAAATATTGATATCTAACGCTTATAACAGCCTGTCGATCCATCGATCGACATACAACTAATTATTGGGATTAGTGTATGTCATATATTATCCCAATACCCGTGAGGGGTTTCAACCAATCAAACACAGATTTTATTTGTGCAGTTGGGCGATGTGTAAAATTTAACGACCCAATCAATATCAGTCAAATCAGCGTATATAAACAAATCGGTCGATTTGTTTATAAAAATTTATTTATTCACATTCACGCTAAAAATTATATTTTTAACGATAAAATATTTTATTTGAACACATGGATATTTTTTAGTTCATTTACAAAATAAAAATGATATTTTTTATTTTTCTAACTTATTTTAGAATATTTCGGCGGAATAACGGCACGATACTAGAAACGGGACAAGGCCTAGCCTTATCCCCGGTCTAGTGAAGGCCCACGCCATTCACGCATCAATCAAATCCATTCCATTTCACCAAACAATTCAATTCAAACCAAATAATCTAACCAACTACACTATTAAACAAACAAGCCATCCATGGTCTGTGGATGACGGGTGTCGGGTGCTACTAAACACCGTCTGCATCCTACTATATATATATAACTAGAAAGAAAGAAATTGAAGAGTGAGAAATTCTCACCAATAGCTAATCCAACTCCACGACACTTCATTTAGAGAAATCATCGCCATTCTCGCCTTTTTGTCGCTTTCGTTGCCCGTAGCCACTATATATAAAAAATCACATTTTCACTTCGCTATTCAATATATAAAAATCGAATTTTTTACTTCGCTATTCAATATATAAAAATCGAATTTTTACTTCGCTATTCAATATATAAAAATCGAATTTTTACTTCGCTATTCAATATATAAAAATCAAAATTTTACTTCGCTATTCAATATATAAAATTCTCGCCTTTTCAAATTTAAAGATTTCGCATTTTCAAATTTAAAGATTTTGCCTTCTAAAATTTAAAGATTTCACCTTTTCAAATTTCAAAAATCTAATCTTTTCTATAGGAAAAATCATTTCATTTACCAAACAAAGATCATTTCTTTTGCTATGCAAAAATCACTTCTTTTCCAATATAAAAATCATATTTTTATAACTTCAAAAATCAAATCTTTTGTAAATTAAAAATCTATATACTAAAAATTAGTTTTTAAACTGATTAACCTAAGCTAAACATTTAAAATGAATTGAAACAAAACAAAAATAAGCAAATAAATGAAAAAAAAACTTACAGTCAATATTTGGGGGGGGGGGAGGTTGTCGTGAGAGCAGGGGGGAGTTTGCGGTGGCGCGCCGCCTGGGGGGGAGCTCGGCGGTGGTGGGGCCCAATTGCGGTGGCGCGACCTCGGGGATTGGCGGCTGACGATTTGGGGTGGAGCGAATGGAGGGTGGCGTCGATGGGTGGGCTGCGACAGGGGAGGGGAAGGAAGTTGGTCAGCGGCAGCGCCGCTGGGGGGGGCCGCGATGGAGGCCAGCGGCGGCTAGGTCAGGGTGATGGCGCAATTTTTTTTATTTTTTTATTTAAAAATGAATCGGGAAAGAAGAAGTGAGGGGGGGGGGGCTTTTATAAAATTTATATTATTTAATTTATTAATATTTTTCTCTTCTTAAAAGTTGACTTCTCGTTCGACCACCAAACGAGACCCAACGACTGTCGTCCATAGAGTTTTACCCCCATTCCGAACACAATGGGATATGTATCGTAAGCTGATTCGATTGTTTCGATCAGTTTTCATCAAAATCAACATATAACTCTATATATTGAATTTGAACGCGCATTTCAATTTACCGGGGTCACATACTAACTCTATAAATCCCATAAAAATATTTTCTAGCTTCGTATTGACGATACGGTCCTAACAAAACTAGTTTCGTCGAATTCTGAGACCGTTGGAAAAATGGCCATTTTCCAGTCGATTAAAATCAATTGAAATTGGTCAAACGCGTTTTCCTTTGCCATGCTCACATATTGATTCGAAAAATTATGAAAATTGGAATCTAGCAATAATTTGACA
The DNA here is from genome assembly GCA_030737875.1 of Allium sativum. Taxonomy (NCBI): domain Eukaryota; kingdom Viridiplantae; phylum Streptophyta; class Magnoliopsida; order Asparagales; family Amaryllidaceae; genus Allium; species Allium sativum. The sequence goes on from CM060909.1 coordinate 588,241,498, forward strand.
CTGCAGATCCAACAAAAGTGGTTTCGTCGAAATCCGAGATCGTTTGCAAAATGTCTATTTTTAAGGGCCTAAATTCCATAGCGACTATTCAGAATTTTCAATTGGACATATCTTTTGATTCCCGCTATGAAATTTCGATTTTTCGGATTCGTTGGAAAGATATCATCAAATAGACCCTAATGTTTTTGGTTTCACTAAAATCCGGATTGTTTTGCACCTGATACATTCAATTGAAGTTTGAAATCGAATTATCGAACTACAGGGCCATTTTCAATTCTATTTATAATTATATATAAATATATATATTCTAACGACGACGTATATAATATATATGTCGAATTCTATTCAAAATATATTTCTCGTCGATATTATTTAAAATAATCTATTTTAAATATTCAAAATTCACTAAATTAGCCAAAATAAAAAATTTAAACTGGCTCAGAATTTCCGGGTTATTACAAATTGGGTTAAAGAACAAATGTTATTTAAAACATTGTTCACGATAAACCCAAAATCCAATTTCAATTCAATTCCAATCAAATATTAGTTGGTAAAATTTTCTAAATCTTAATTAAAAGATTTATTCTTTTCTAAACTGGGTTTAAGAATAGTGTTACTACAGACACCATTCACGACAAACCTAAAATCCAATTTGACATTAAATATAAGGTTCTAAATAGAAATTATATAGTCTTATATTCAATATCAAATTCTGAAACCAACAAATATTGTATTGGGAATAACGATATATATATATATATATATATATATATATATCTTCCAAATTCCTTAGAGTATCTGTATAATCACGGAATCCAATATCGACATATTCCGAAGATAATTTCCATTCAAGTCCATTCCAATATATGAAAATATATATTGGAAAATTCTGATTATTTTAAAACCATTTCAAATCCAATTTATTTATTTCTAAAAATAATTAAATTATTATTCTAGTTAATAACTAGTTAATTTTGACAAAAAACATACTTTTTTCTTTATAAAATTGGAATTTTTCATCAAAAATCTTTCCAAACCATTTATTATGATTTTAAATATTTTTTCCGTATTTTTAATGATTTTATTATCGCCCGTACAGTCGGTTTCCAATAACGGCCACCGAACTGCATCCATAGCGACCTTTCCTGAAATTGATTTGGACATATCACCAAATTTAACCATTAGATTTCGAATCACTTACATTCATTGGAAAGGTCTTATTGATACGAACCCAACGGTTCCAGTTTTAGGAGAATCCGACAGTCGGATCTCCCGTAACATCAATTTGAAGTTAATGGTCGAAATTCAAGAACGGTCGCTACGCGGCGCGTTCTATTCAGGCCATTAAATATATATAATATATATATTATATATATATATATATATATATATATTTCGTCGATTTCCATTTAAACGTATTTTATAAAATATTTATAATTTCATTTCAAAACAATTTCAACTTCATTTTCAATTTTATATCAAAATTGAATATTCTTATCCAAATAATGAATATTTTGATGAATCATACTTACAAAAAAATGTAATTATTAATATTGAAATATTTTTATTCAAACTTGAATCTTTTTCACTATTTCTTATATACAATGAAAATGTAAATTTTTACTGTTAAATCTTTTTATTTCAATCAATAAATATTTTTCATTATTTCTATATTCAATAAAAATGTGAATTTTTATTGTAAAACTTTTATATTTCAATCAATGGTCATTTTTTATTATTTCTACATGTACAGTAAAAAATGTAAATTTTATCGTTAACATATTTTCATTTCAAACAAATGTTCATTTTCATATTTTCTACGTATAAATGATTTACATTTTAATAAAAAAAATCTCTTTAATGAATAAAACATAAAATAAAAATATAATTTTTATTGTCTAATTTTTTTAATGAATCATTATTCTTTTTTAATGATTTTATAATACAAACAAAATGTAATTTTCGTTGTATAAACATTTTATTTTAAAACATTGAATATTTTCAGTCATTTCTACCTACACAACAAAATGTATATTTTTATTGTTAACATATTCTATTTCAAACAATGAATATATTGTTTATTCATACATACAACAAAAATGTGATTTTTATTATATAAACATTTTCTTTTTAAAACAATGAAAATTTTATTGGTTCATACAATCAATAAAAACGATATTTTTACCGTTTAAATATTTTTATTCAACACATGAATATTATTTTAAAATATTCTTTATTTTCCAAATTGGAATGAGACCCAAACAATTACAATATAATGCTATTTATATGGATATCATACATCGCATGTATACAACAATAATGATAAACAATCATTAAAAATTCATACAACATCCAGAGTGCATTTTACAACTGTGTGAGCATTAAAATAAATAAATAAATAACGCTCATCACAGACTGTCAATCCATCGATTGAAATACAACTAAATATTGGGAATAGTGTATGTCAAATATCGTCCCAATACCCCTGTGGGGTTTTCAAACAACAACAGTTTATTTATTTGCGCAGTTGGGCGATGTGCAAAATTTATTGTCCCAATCATATCGGATAAATGGGTGTACATAAACAAATCGTCCGATTTGTAAATGAATATTTTATTTATTTTCAAGATAATTTTATTCCATTCATATATATACGTTAAAAATTATAAATTTAACGATAAAATATTTTATTCAACATATGAATATTTATTTAGTTCATTTATACAAAAATGATATTTTTTTATTCACACATTTTATTCAACAGTCACATCACAATACAGTCCAAACAAACAATCATGGTTTCAATCAAAGGTGTCGGGTGCTACTAAGCATCGTCTACATCCTAATATATATTTAACTGTAACATAAATAAAGTGAAAAGGAGTTCTCACCTTTGGGATCCACCCTGCCAGTTTGATTTCTTAATTTCTGAACAGTTTGGATTTTCCCAAAATTCCAACGCAACCTGTTTCATGCAGTTCACCATAAAAATCATATTTTTAATATGATGTTTATATATTTAAAACCCGCCTTTTTAAACAACGATATTTATAAATAAAAATCATATTTTTCTATTCAATGAAAAATCATGTTTTTCTATACAATGAAAAATCGCATTTTTCTATTACCTATATATATGCAGATTACATTTTTAAACTGTTCTATATATTTTTTTTAAAAAAATCTTTTAGTTTCAAAGTTATTTCTACGGAAAACCATATTATTAAAACAAAGTATTTATCAATAAAAAACTAATTTTTAACAAGGCAATTTTATTTGACAAAAACAATGTTATTTTTTTATAATAAAAACCATATTTTTATTGATCTAAAAACATTTCAAACATATTTTTAGATAATGAAAAATCCTATTTTTAATCATGCTTTTCATATAAAAATTACATTTTTATTTCAATGTTGTTTACTTCCAAATTAATTACATAAATCATTAATTAAACAATATTTTTATATTTTTCAAATCAGTGTTATTTTTATTTTCAAATCAATGTTATTTTTATTTTAAGTTGTTATATATGTGTATATATATATTATAAATCATATTTTTATTTTTAAAACTATATATTTTATAATTTCCAAAATATATTGTTACAACAAAGTATATTTATATTTTTAAAACAAAGAATATTTTATAATATTCGTTTCTAAAACAATGTTATTTTTATAGAAATCACATTTTCATTTAGACTGTTTTATTTTTATAATTTCATATTTTAAACAAATGTTTTTTTTAATAAAAAAAATTTGAATTTAAAACTATGGGTTTTAAATTAAATATTAAAATAAAATAACCTTTCTTCCTCTGTTCAATTCCCTGTAACCCTCGTCGTCTTCATCGATTTGGGAAAGCCGCTAGCGCTACCTCTACATCGCGTCAGACCAGAATCGAAGGCCAACACATCGTCGAGCTTCACCCCGCCCTTCCCTGGCTCTGCCTACGTTGAACTCGATCACCATCTTGGTTCCCAAAATCAATTCTATGCCTGCGACTTCGGACAGCAATTTTGATCGACCTAGGCAAATTTAAATCATCAGAGCCATATGATTTGGTAGATCTAGGTTTATACTTCGATTTTTGTTCAAGAAGATCTAAATTTTATTGTGAGGATCGTGAGAGAATTTGAAGGGAAGGATCGAATGTTTCTGCCGTTGGTTTAAAACAGTGGTGGCTGCTCATTTGTGAAGAGTAGAATTAGGGTTTGACCATATATGGCCATATACCATGGTATATATACCATTTAAAATAATATATTTAGTTTAATTTAATTTCAAAATACTAGTTTATCGTCACGAACTCCAAATCAAACCCAACGACTATCGCCCTAGCTAAATACCCCCATTCCGAACATAATGGGATATGTTTCGTAAGCCAATTTGACCATTTCGATTGGTTTTCTTTAAATTAAAATATAAATCAATATATATTTAATTTTTAACGGGCATTTTAATTTACCAGGGCCACATACTGACTTTAAGAATTCCCGAAAAATAAATCTAGCTATGTTTTGATGAAACAGTCCTAACAAAACTAATTTCGTTGAATTTGGATACCGTTTGAAAAATGGTCCTTTTCTAGTCGATCCAATTCAAATTTAAACTGACCAAACACATTTTAATTTGTCACGTTCACATATTAATTCCAAAAATTATGAAAATTAAAACTAACAATAATTTGACATTCCAAATCCAACAAAAGTGGTTAGATCGAAAACGGAGGTCGTTTGCAAAATATTTATTTTTTATATTAAAATATATATATATAAATTCCATAGCGACTATTTTGAATTTTAATCTGGACATAACTTTTTATTTACGCTATGAAATTTCAATTTTTCAGATTCCTTGGAAAGATATAATTAAATAGATTTAAATATTTTTGGTTTTACTGAAATCTGATTTATTTTGAATCCTATACATTCAATTGAAATTTGAAATCGATTTTTCAAACTACCGTGCCATTTTAAACTCCTTTTATAATTAAATTAAAAAATTTCGTTCTAACTTCGATTTAAATAAATTTTTAGTCGTTATTATTTAAAATCAATTATTTTAAATATTCAAAATCCATTAAAATTGCTAAAATAAAAAATTTAAATTTGTTCTAAAAATCTGGGTTGTTACATATGGTCAGTGTATAATTCAAACTTTTCTCCTAAAAAGATAGTGCCTCCATATTTTCAAAGAAAGTATTACAGCTAATAGTTCTAAGTCATGGGTTGGATAATTTCTTTCATGGGGTTTCAATTGTCTGCTTGCATAAGCAATTACTCTACCTTCTTGCATTAAAACAACGCCAACTCCTTCTTTGCATGCATCAGTACAAACCGACAGCCCTTTATTTCCATCCGTAATAGCTAGAACTGGAGCAGATTTCAGTCTTTTCTTTAGTTTTTGAAAGGCTTCTTCACATTTTGGGGACTGTTCTTCATTGTTAGCTTTGTAAGAGGAGAATCTATTCTTGATAAATCTTGAACAAATCTTCTATAATAACCGACCAAGCCGAGGAAACTCCGGACTTCTTTTGGTGTCTTTGGTTGCTTCCAATCCAAAATGGCAGAAACCTTTCCTGGGTCTAACGAAATTCCTTTCTCGGATACGATATGACCAAGGAATTTTACTTTTTTTTCTCCTAAAAGTGGCATTTCGAGAGTTTTGCTTTGAGCACATTCTTTCTCAATATTTCCAAAGCAATTCTCAGATGTTCCGCGTGCTCTTCCTCTGTTTTAGAGTAGATGAGAATATCGTCGATGAAAACTAATACGAACTTATTCAGTACCTCCTGAAATACTCTAGCCATTAGATTAATAAAGCAGGCTGGGGCAACCGAACGACATTACTAACCATTCGTAAAACGTATCGGGTCCCCTAAAGGCAGTTAGATGGATACAATCTTTTGCGATTCTAAGCTGATGAAAACTAGTTGCTAGGTCAATCTTTGAGAAAAATCGGGCACATTTAATTGATCGAATAGGTCATCTATACGGGGTAAAGCATATTTATTCTTAAGAGTTTGCCTATTAATAACTCGATAGTCGACGCACAATCTTAAGGAACCGTCAGACTTAGCGACGAATACCATGGCTGACCCCCAACTTGAACGGCTAGGTCGGATAAATCCTTTTGCCAAAAGTTCCTGGTCTTCTTTGTTTAACTCTTCTCTTTCTCTTAGGGCCATTCTTCGGCTAGGATGGATAACAGGCCGGGCATTAGGTACTAGGTCAATCCTAAATTCAATTTCACGATGTGGAGGAAGACTTTTAACATCACCAAATATGTCTGGAAATTCCCTAACAACGGGTAAAGTATTTATGTCGGTATCAGGGTAACCCAAGGTATACATTAGATTATCTTTTTTTGGGCTAGGATCCTCACAAGATATTTCAATAAAATTCTCGAATTTTTTTACCCATATTTTACTGTTTGCACAGTCTAAATAAGCTTCATATTTATTTAACCAGTTCATCCCGAGTAGAATTCCAAATTCGTTGAAATCTAGGACAATAATATTAATAAGTAATTGATGAAGAGAATAGGAAATATGGACCTTTTTACAATAAAGACAGATTTTTGTGGAACCTCCTACTATATTAGTTACACAAATGGGTTGGTCAATAAACTCAGGTTCAAGTTTTAACTCTTTTATGTTTTCCTTTGAAATAAAAGTATGTGCAGCAGTAGTATCGAATAATGCTCTAACTAGTTTATCAAACAAAAATATTCCCTTTGAATACTTCTTTCCTTTCTACGTCTAGTGAGGTTGTAGGTTCACTTTCTATTGCAAAGATTTGTACCTTATCTGTTTCCTTTACGAGAGGACAGTCTTTACAAAGATGCCCAAACATATGACAATTGCAACATTTCCACCTTTCTTGATCTTGATCCTTCAGCCCCTTTGGTTTCTTCCAGTTAGTTCCTTAATGACCTTTTTCCCTACATTTGTAATAGATAAGTTTCATCAAGCAATTTTGCTGAGTTCCTTTCTTTGGTTTCTTTGGCTCTGGCTTCTTCTCTTTAGAATTCCTCTTCTTATCTTTATCCTTATTATTGTTGTTGTTTCTTTCCTTCTCCTCAATACCTTTTTCTTGTCAATGGTGGCATACCTATATCCCATATCTACCAATTCCACGAGTGATTGCTTGACGTGCGCGGTCATCCTCTCATGGTACTTTGGATTCATCCCCTTAATAAATCTTTCATTCTTCTTCAGCGTGGTGTTTATCAGTTCAGGTCCAAAGATAGAAAGCTCATTGAAATTGTTCAGGTATTCCTCAAATGACATATTACCTTGCTTAAGGTTCATAAACTCTTTGTATATTCGAGAAATTCCTGCTGAGGGCATGTAATGTTGTAATGAAAAGGAATTTCACTCGATCCGAATCGATCGCTAAACCGACCAAGTCCGTTTGAAACCCCTGATTGTTTGAGAACACGACCAATCAGAACGCAAACAGAAGAACATTTCATTGTTAATAACAACAATTCCATCAGAATACAAGAATATACAGAGTATGAATAAATATTACACATCGAGAAATATCAGAGATTACAATAAATTACATAGCAGCGGAAAAACAATACAAAACACAACTGAAAGTAATACACAGATACAGAGCTTTCTGAGTATAGTTCCAGCTATAAATCAGGATCCTGTGAATATAAATCTGCAAAACCAAAACTACTAGCTGCCCGTGTCAAAATAAGGGCACCCAAAGTTTAGGTTAAAACAATAAACTCCAGGTCAGTCATGTGACTGGCGTGAGAACTCAAATAGTGATTTAAAGCTTTACTTTAAATCAGATATATCAAGGGACCACGCCATATAATACGGAACGGGTTTCCTCCTAAGAATACCAGTTCATATAACAAAACAGCGCAATGCTTTTTGGAAAAATGAAGTTATTATAATACCCAGGTCCCATCACACAATGCAACACAAGCCGGAGGATAGGGTTTTCCCTTATAATAGCCAAACATGCTTGGTACGTTAAAAACAAATCATTTGATACAATTATTAGTGTATAGTGTCAAAAGAATTTCAATCGTAGACGGCATGGGTACCATATATCATGTCGCCAAACTAGGCTCTACAAATAAAACCGCAAAGTAACATATTTGGAAGTTGGATTTCCATCTATGAACCGAGGCCAGGGATCGTCCTCTACCGATTCGAGACTCTCTAGCCCGAGCCTCAGGCAAGCGCACAGACAAGCCTTGGATCGTCAGGGCCGGTCCATCGATGTGGATTATTATGCCTGAACACTACGTTTCCCTACCCTTTAGGGCGTAAATGAGCCAAATGACTCCATTGGCTCCACACAGTCACTGATATATCCGAGGCGCCTCGCAACAGTACCAACCACACAGGTGGAAATAATATAAATGTCAGGGCTGGTAGGTCACTAACACCACCCTAGCTACAAGGAAACGCATGCCCTCCCTAAGGTCCTCTCTCGTTTCTGGTTCACAACCAGGGTGTGAGGCTCGTGAATCATCGCTACACAAAGCTATGCCACACAGGCCGTGCTTTGATCATCAACCACAAGAATTTACCTTTCAACTGAAGCCTTGATCATTTGCCACTTAGGCATGCCACACAGGCAATTCACTCCATGTGATTGATATCCATCAATATATAACCCCTGTGCTCGTACGTCTCAGATAAAGGCGTTAAGCAAGAGAATAAATTCTCCGCCGCCAAACAGAGATATATTTAATAGAAATCAATCACACAGAATCAAATCCAATGTCAGACACAGGGTCCATTTACAAGTTCGTTCTGGGTCTGAACGAAACCAGAGGCACCTTGTACCTCGCATATCCATCGATCTCCAAGTACGTCTGGACGATCACCAACTGATTCCCTCCTCTTGGGTGTACAGCCCAATCAAGATCATCAGTAATCACCCAAACGATGTGAAGACCTCCGGTCTTCGACCACCGTCTTCATCCTCGACACCACGTCGAATCAGTTATTCAGAATGGGATAAACCCGGTCTTTCTTAATAACTCGCATATATAATAAACAAGTGTTACACAAACACAACATACGCCTCATTCCTATTCAGAATGTTCTTTTATTCAAATATTCTTGTACTTTGGGAAAGGTTCTCATTAATTTTATCAAGGATAAATTCTTTAAATTTATTCTTTAATCGTCTTTTGAATATTAATTCAAACTAGTCGGGATTAGCGAATCACACTGAAGTAATCATTTATTTTATTTCCCAATCCCAACCTATTGATCCCATGAAGTAAAACTGGTCATACTTCATATCTAACACCACGGTGTTATCAGTAAATTCAATTACCATTTCACGTTCAAATCTAATTAAAGATTTAACTATCGCCTGGAGCAAAACTGGTGATACTCCATTCTCGATCATTTCAATCTAATTAAAGATTCATTAAAACTCCACTTGGTTTTAATCTTCCCAAAAATCACTATCAATGATTATTTAACTTGGGAAATCATATCCTCTCTTTAACTGGGTTAAAGAACCAATGTCATTTAAAACAAGGTTCACTACAAACCCAAAATCACATTCCATTCCAATTCAATTATTGAAACTTCTGCTTACTTTTAAAACCCTTTCAAATCCAATTTATTTATTTAAAAATAAATAAATTATTATTCTAGTTCAAAACTAGTTCATTTCTATAAAAATCTATTTTTATCTTTTCAAATTTGGAATTTTTCTTCTCAATTCTTCACAAATCATTTCTTATGATTTTATTAATAATTTTACCAAGGCCAATACAGTCGAATTCCATCAACGGCCATCGAACTGCACTTACAACGACCTTTTCCAAATTTGATTTGGACATAATTCCAAATCCAACCGTTAGATTTCAAATCTCTAATATTCGTTAGAAAGCTCTTTTCGATACAAACCCAATGGTTCCGGTTTTAGGAGAATCTGACGGTCGGATCTCCCGTAATATCCATTCGAAGTTAATGGTTGAAATTCGCGAACTGCCGCGGCGCGGCGCGTTCTATTCAGGCTATTTTATATAATATATATATATATATATATATATATATCGTCGATTTCCTTTCAAAACGTATTTTATAACTCGTTTTAAATTCGTTTTCAAAATGATTTCAACTTCATATTCAATTTCTAATCAAAATTGAATATTCCATATCATTAATCTATAAATGATAATATTTTCAAAACGTTATATTTTGAAATCACTTTCTTTTCTACATTCTTATAAAAATGAATAAAATTGATATAAATATCGTTCACGTCAAATGGCGTCAATCTAATCAACACGACTTTTATTCAACACATGAATGTTTAGTCTATTCAACACATGAATATTTATTCTATTCAACACATGAATATTTATTCTATTCAACACATGAATTTATATTCTATTGAACACATGAATATTTTATTCCCTTCAACACATGAATATTTTATTCTATCCAAGACATGAATTTTCTTTCAATTCAACACATTAATTTTCTATCTATTCAACAAATGAATTTTCTTTCTATTCAACACATGAATTTTCTTTCTATTCAACACATGAATTTTCTTTTAATATTCCTTATTTTCCAAATTGGAATGAGGCCCAATCAATTACCATATAACGTTAATTATATGGATTCCCTACAACACATGTATATAATAGCAACGATAAATCATCAACCATCATCCAGAGTGCACCACACAACTGCATAAGCATTAAATATAAATATTTAACGCTTACACAGTATGTCAACACATGAATATATATTTTACTTCAACACATGAATATATATTTTACTTCAACCCATGAATATATATTTTATTTCAAAACATGAATATATATTTTACTTCAACACATGAATATATATTTTATTTCAACACATGAATATATATTTTACTTCAACACATGAATATATATCTTATTTCAACCCATGAATATATATTTTATTTCAACACATGAATATCTATTTTACTTCAACACATGAATATATATTTTATTTCAACATATGAATATATATTTTATTTCAACATATGAATATATATTTTGCTTCAATAGATGAATATATATTTTACTTCAACACATGAATATATATTTTATTTCAACCCTTGAATATATATTTTATTTCAACACATGAATAAATATTTTTCTTCAACACATGAATATATATTTTATTTCAACACATGAATATATATTTTATTTCAACACATGAATATATATTTTACTTCAACACATGAATATATATTTTATTTCAACACATGAATATATATTTTATTTCAACCCATGAATATATATTTTATTTCACAACCAACAGTCAATTTTCACAACATAAACAATCACACAAGTCGTCCATGGTCTGTGGACAACGGGTGTCGGGTGCTGCTAAGCACCGTCTGCATCCTAGTATATATTTCAAACTAGAAATTAAAATAAAAGCGAGGAGTTCTCACCGAGAAGCTAAACCAAACGCCACGACTCTTCATTTGTAGAAAATTTTCATCACATTTTCAACGAGATCAGTTTCACGAAATTTAAATTAAAAATCATAATTTTAATTCGCTACTACATAAATAAAAATCACCTTTTTATTTTGCTACTTTACAAATGAAAATCTCGTTTTTATTCTCTACACTATATAAAAACTACAACTTTATCGTTATAGAAATATATACTTTATCACTATAAAAATCTATACTTCTATATGACAAATATCTATTCTTTTATACGATAAAAATCTATTCTTATATATCGTTATATATTTTAAATCACTTCTCTTTATAATTTAACTTCGAACCTCCACATGATTAAAGATCAAATCTTTATATATAAAAATCATACTGCTATTCTATACATAAAGATCCGACTTTTATATCGCTATTTATATATTAAAGATTATATTTTTATCTCTATGTTATTCTAAACTTTCAAATTTTTAAATCTATGCTATTTACATTATAAAATGAATGAAAATAAGAAATATAAGAAAAGGGAGAACTCACATTTTTATTTCTATGTTTTCATATATAAAAAGATTACATTTTTAAATCACTTTCTTCATGATAAAAATCCAATTTTTATATCACCTACTATATTTCTACTTTAGACAATTAAAAACCCCATTTTTATGTTATGTATTGATATAAAAATCACATCTTTGTATTGATAAAAATGGTTTTACACTAATCGTTTATATTAGCTAAACTAAAAACATTTAATAAATAAAGATTAATAAATAAAAAGTCTTACAGGTGGTTCCAAAGGTGAAAGAAGGGTTTTTTTCTGTCGGAGGAAGCATAAGCGGCGCTTGAGGGGGCTTCGCGTCGGAGTTGCTGTAGCGTCGGAGGTGGGGCTCGATTTGGGTGCGGATCCCGTCGTGGCGGTTCAGGGAGGCGGAGGGTGGCTGCGTCAGTTCTGGGGTGGAGTGAACAGCGGAGGGTGGCTGACGCGAGGTCGGAGGGGCGCGATCGCCGTAATGGCGGCGATGGAGGGCGACATTGACGAGGGCTTCAGCGCCTTCATTTTATTTTATTTCATCTGAACGATAATAATTGGGGGCGTTGACTAGGAATATGAGGATATAGGGGGTTATATAATAATTTATATTTTTATTTAATTTCTAAATCCAAAAAGAAACTTTTTATTTCAAACTCGAAATCGAACCTACCGACTGTCGTCCCTAGTCAATTATCCCCATTCCGAACAAAATGGGTTATGTATCGTAAGCTGATTCGATCGTTTCGATTAGTTTCCGTCCAAATCTACATATTGAATTTGAATGCGCATTTCAATTTACCGGGGCCACATACGGACTCTAAAAATTCCCAAAAATATTTTCTAGATTCGTATTGATGATACGATCCTACCAAAACTAATTTCGTCGAATTCCGAGATCGTTTGAAAAATGTCCATTTTCAGGTCGATCGAAATTGACTGAAACTTTCAAAACACGTTTTCTTCTGCCACGCTCACATATTGATTCAGAAAATTATAAATTTTGGAATCTAGCAATAACTTGACATCACGGATCCAACAAAAATGGTTTTGGAGAAAACAGAGGTCATTTGCAAAACTTCCATTTTTAAGGGCCAAAATTCCATAGCGCTATTCTGAATTTTCAACTGGGCATATCTTTTTATTCCCATTATGAAATTTCAATTTTTCAGATTCGTTCGAAAGATATTCTCAACTAGATTCTAATATTTTTGGTTTCGCTAAAATCCGGTTTATTTTGAATCCTGTGCTTTCATTTGAAATTTGAAATCGAATTTTCAAACTACCGTGCCATTTTCAATTCCTTTTATAATTATAATAAATATTTATATTCAAACGACGATGAAAATAAATATATACGTTCTAATTCTATTCAAAATAAATTTCTCATCATTTTTTATTTAAAATAATTCATTTTATATATTCAAAATTTATCGAAATCGCCAAAATAAATTTTTTAAATTGGCTCGAATTTCCGGGTTATTACAATCTCCCCCACTTAAAACTTTTCATCCCGGAAAAGGAACGAAGCCGAAAGTTGTTTCACAAACCAACTCAACTTTCATTATTCTCATTACGGCTTAAGTTGTAATAACCCGGAAATCTGAGCCAATTTAAAATTTTTATTTTGGCAATTTTAGTGAATTTTGATTATTTTAAATAATAATGACGAGAAATTTATTTTGAATAGAATTAGAACGTTATTCGAATCGTCGTTAGAATATAAATATTTATTTTACATTATAAAAGGAATTGAAAATGGCGTGGTAGTTCGATAATTCGATTTCAAATTTCAAATGAATGTACCGGTTGCAGAATAAACCAGATTTTAACGAAACCAAAAAAATTAGAATCTATTTGAGAATATCTTTCCAACGAATCCAAAAAATCGAAATTTCATAACGGGGATAAAAAGTTATGCCTAGTTGAAAATTCAGAATAGTCGCTATGGAATTTCGGCCCTTAAAAATGGAAATTTTGCAAACGACCTCAGTTTTTTATGAAACCACTTTTGTTGGATCCGGAATATCAAGTTATAGCTAGATTCCAAAATTCATAATTTTTCGAATCAATATGTGATCGTGGCCAAGGAAAACGTGTTTTGTCAATTTCGATCGACCTGAAAATGGCCATTTTTCAAACGGTCTCGGAATTTGACGAAATTAGTTTTGTTAGGACCGTATCCTCAATACGAAGCTAGAAATAATTTTTCTGGAATTTTTAGAACTGTATGTGGTATCGGTAAATTGAAATGTGTGTTTAAATTGAATATATAAAGATTTATATTTTAAATTCAACGGAAATTGATCGAAACAGTTGAATTGGGATATGAAACATATCCCATTGTGTTCGGAATAGGAATAATTAGCTAGGGACGACAGGCATTGGGTCTCGTTTGGTGTGGGAATTAAAAGTCAACTTTAGAGGAGAATAAAATAAAATAATTAAATATAAAACCTCCCTCTCTCCCTATTTCTCTCTCCACGTTCCTTTTTCAAATCAGAAACAAAAAAAACCCTAAATCTATCGTTCGTCGCCACCCACGTTAGAGCCCGCCGCCGTCCACCGCGCGTGCCACCTCTCCTCCGACGGCCAGCCTCTCCTCGTCGGCTTCCCCTCCTCCATCTTGAACCCCAGCCCGCTGAAAGCCCCAAACCCTCGAGCCGCTTCATCCCCGACGCCGACATCCACCAACACCCAACCACCCTGCGCCGCCACTTGATACCCCCCACCGCCGCGACGCAGCACTCCGACCTTCCCAAATCACGAGCGTGCAGACCCCCCCTTTTCAACAGTAAGTTTTTTTTTGTTTTATTTTAGTTATTTTATTTCAATTTTATCTATCTCATTAAAGAAATGATTTTTATCTCTTTAAAGAACCTATTTTCTATTCCATTCAAGAAGTGATTTTTGAAATGAATGAGAAGGGATTTTTGAGGTGAATAAGAAGTGATTTTTGAAATGAACGAGAAGGGATTTGTGAGATGAACAAGAAGTGATTTTTGAAATGAATGAGAAGGGATTTTTGAGGTGAATAAGAAGTGATTTTTGAAGTGAACGAGAAGGGATTTTTGAGATGAACAAGAAGAGGTTTTTGAAATGAAAAAGGATGTGATTTTTAACATCACAAAGATGTGATTTTTAATATGATTTTTATCATACGTGAAATATAAAAATATGATTTTTTATATAATAGAGATAATAAAAATATAATTTTTATATAGAAAGAAGCGTTGTAATTGTATATGAAGTACAAATAAAAATATGATTTTTATTTATTGAAATGAAGTGATAAAAATATAATTTTTGTAATGAACAGCGTGAAAAGGACTGCATTGGAATTTCAAACAGATCCAGATGGTTCAGCAGTTCAAAACCAAAACATGGCGGACTGGAACCCTCGGTGAGAACTCCTCACCTTTAATTTATTTCTAGTTTGAGATATATGCTAGGATGCAGACAGTGTTTAGTAGCACCCGACACTCGTCGTCCATAGACCATGGACGACTTGTATGCTTGTTTGTTTGATTTTGATGTGTAGTTGATTGTGTGATGTGCAATGAAATAAAATATTTATATAGTTAAGAATATTTTATAGTTGAAAATAGAATTTTTAACGTGTATTTAAAATGAAATAAATATAAACAAATTGGAGAATTTGTTTATATACACACATTTGACTGATATTGATTGGGATGGTAAATTTTACACATCGCCGAAATACACAAATAAAAATATTTGTTGGTTGATTTGAAACCCTACACGGGTATTGGGATGATATTTGGCGTACACTAATCCCAGTTATTTAGCTGTATGTCGATCGATGGGTCGACAGACTATATAAGCGTTAATTATTTATATTTAATTCTTATGCAGTAGTGTGGGGCACTCTGTATGATGGTTGATTATTTATCGTTGCTGTTATATACATGTGTTGTAGAGAATCCATATAATTTACATTATATGGTAATTGATTGGGCCTCATTTCAATTTGGAAAATAAGGAATATTATAATAATAAGTTCATGTGTTGAATTGAAAATAAATTCATGTGTTGAATAGAATAAACATTCATGTGTTTAATAAAAGCTGTATTGATTAGATTGACGCCATTTTGATGTGAACGATATTTATATCGATTTTATTCATTTTATAATGAATATCGAAAGTGATTTCAAAATATGATATTTTGAAATGAATTGAAATTCGAATTAAATTGAAATGAATTGAAATTTGAATTAAATTGAAATGAATTGAAATTCGAATTAAACTGAAATGAATTGAAATTCGAATTAAATTGAAATTGAACTGAAATTGATTCGAATTGAAAACGATTTGAATTGAAATGAATTTGAATTGAAATCGATTTGAAATGAATTTAAAACGAATTTATATTGGAATATTCAATTTTGATTTGAAATTAAATATGAAGTTGATATTGTTTTGAAAACGAATTTAAAACAATTTATAAAATATGTTTTTAAAAGAAATTGACGAAATATATAATATATATATACATTATATATAATCGCCAGAAGAGAACGCGCCGCGCCGCGGTAGTTCGCGAATTTCGACCATTGACTTCAAATGGATATTACGGGAGATCCGACTGTAGGATTCTCCTAAAACCGGAACCGTTGGGTTCGTATCGAAAAGAGCTTTCTAACGAATATTAGAGATTTGAAATCTAACGGTTGGATTTGGAATTATGTCCGAATCAAATTTGGAAAAGGTCGTTGTAAGTGCAGTTCGATGGCCGTTGATGGAAATCGACTGTACTGGCCTTGATAAATTATTAAAAATAGTAATAATTTGTGTAAAATCATAAGAAATGATTTGTGAAGAATTGGGATGAAAAACTCTATATTTGAAAAGATAAAAATAGATTTTTATCGAAATGAAATAGTTTTGAACTAGAATAATAATTTATTTATTTTTAAAATAAATAAATTGGATGTGAAATGGTTTTGAAAATAACCATGATTTCCAATAATTGAATTGGAATGAATTTGAATCGAAATCATCTTCGGAATAGTTCGATGTTGGATTTCGTGATTATACAGATGTTGTTATGGAAATTTGAAAGATATATATATATATATATATATCTTTATTTCCAATACGATATTTGTTGGTCGTAGAATTTGATATTGAATATAAGCCGATATATTTTCTATTCAGAGCCTTGTATTTAATATCAAATGTGATTTGGATTTGTCGTGAATGGTGTCTTCATTAACACTGTTCTTAAGCCCAGTTGAGAAAAAGATTAAATCTTTTTGTTCATATTTAATGAAGTGTACCAATTAAATAATATTTGATTGGAATTGAATTGGTATTGATTTTTGGGTTTATCGTGAATAGTGTTTTAAATAACACTTGTTCTTTAACCCGATAATTAATGGAATGTGATTTTGGGTTGTCGTGAACGGTATCTTCAATAATACTATTTTTAGACCCAACTGAGTTTAGGAAATTAGAAACTAACTGGAGATTAGTTAAGTTGATTGGTTTCTTCGGTATTGATCTGATGTTGGTTTCGCCTTCGGGGTTAATACTTAGGGAATTGCTCACTTGCTAATTTATGGTTAGGGACTGATTGAAATATGATGTGATTTTGGGTTTATCGTGAACCGTGTTTTAAATGACATTGATTCTATAACCCAGTCAAAGATTAAAACTAAGTGGAGTTTTAATGAATCTTTAATTAGATTGAAAAGATCGAGAATGGAGTATCACAAGTTTTTCTCCAGGCGATAGTTAAATCTTTAATTAGATTTGAACGTGAAATGGTAATTGAATTTACCGATAACACCGTGGCGTTAGATATGAAGTATGACCAGTTTTACTTCATGGGATAAATAGGTTGGGATTGGGAAATAAAATAAATAATTACTTCAGTGTGGTTCGTTAATCCCGACTAGTTTGAAGTGATATTCAAAGGAAGATTAAATAATAAATTTAAAAGAACTTATCTTTGATAAAATTAATGGGAACCTTTCCCTAAGAATGTGAAATTTAGAAACTAACTGTAGGTTAGCTAAGCAGAATGGTTTCCTGGGTATTGATCTGATGTTGGTTTCGGCCTTCGGGGTTAATATTTGGGGAATTACTCTCTTGTTGATTTACGGTTAGTGACTGATGAATTGGAATGAGGCGTATATTGTGTTTGTGTAAAACTTGTTTATTATATACGCGAGTTATTCGGAAAGACCGGGGTTACCCCATTCTGAATAGCTGATACGACGATAAGTCGAAGATGAAGACGATGGTTGAAGACCTGAGGTCCTCACGTCGTTTTGGTGATTACTAATGATCTTGATTGGACCGTACACCCAAGAGGAGGGAATCAGTTAGTGATCGTCCAGACGTACTTGGAGATCGATGGATATGCGGGGTACTAGGTGCCTCCGGTTTCGTTCAGACGTAGAACGAACTTGTAAATGGACTGTGTGTATGACATTGGATTTTAGTCTGTGTGATTGATTTCTATTAAATATATATCTGTTTGGCGGCGGAGAATTTATTCTCTTGCTTAACGCCCTTCTCTGAGACGTATGAGCTCAGGGGTTATATATTAACGGATATCAAACACATGGAGTGAATTGCCTGTGTGGCATGCCTAAGTGGCCAATGACCGAGGCTCCTGTTGAAAGGCAGAGTCTTGTGGTTGATGATCAAAGCACAGCCTGTGTGGCACAGCTTTGTGTAGCGTTAATTTGCGAGCCTCACACCCCGGTTGTGAACCAGAAACAGGAGAGGAATTCAGGGAGGGCATGCATTTCTTTCTAGCTAGAAGTGGCGTCAGTGGTTTTACATACCCTGACGAGTTTGACTTATGTGGTTGTTGCTGTTGCGAGGCGCCTCGGATATATCGGTGACTATGTGAAGCCATGGAGTCATTAATTGGCTCATTTGCGCCCCATAGGGCGGGGAAACATAGTGTCCAGGGTTTAAGTTTAATCCACATCGAGTGGATCGGCCCTGTTGCTCCAAGGCTTGTCTGTGCGCTTACCTGAGACATGGTAGGCCAGATTGTCTCGAAACAGTAGAGGACGATCGCCGACCTCGGTTCACAGACGGAAATCCAATTTCCAATACGTGATAATTCGGTTTTGATTGTAGAGCCTAGTATGGAGACATAGTGGGTTGGGGCACTCATGCCGTGTATGATTGATATTTATGATTGTATATAAAATCAGAAACTAACTGGAAACGAGCTAAGATGGGTGGTTTCCTAGATATTAGTGTGATGTTGGTTTTGGCCTTCGGGGTTGATACTTAGGGAATCTTTCTTTTATTAATTTACGGTTGGAGTCTAATTAAAATTTAAAACATGAAATTTAGCGTATCAAGCATTCTTTGGCTATTATAAGGTAAAACCCTATCCTCTGGTTTGTGTTGCATTGTGTGATGGGACCTGGGTCTTATAATAGCTTCGTTGTTCTTTATTTAGCATTGCGCTGTTTGTTTTATGCATTGGTATTCTTGGGAGGAAACCCGTTCCGCGTTATACGACGGGGTCCCTTGATTTACCTAACTTTAAAATAAAGATTTATAACTGTTTTAGTTCTCACACCAGTCACATGACTGACCTGGAGTTTATTTTCTTAACCTAAACTCTGGGTGCCCTTACTTTGACACGGGTAGCTAGTAGTTTTGGTTTTGCAGATTTATATTCACAGGATCCTGATTTATAGCTGGAACGATACTCGGAAAGCTCTGTATCCGTGTATTACTTCTAGTTGTGTATTGTATTATTTTCCGCTGCTATGTAATGTATTGTAATCTCTGATATTTTATTATGTGTAATATTTATTCATACTCTGTATATTCTTGTATTCTGATGGAATTGTTATAATATACAATGAAATGTTCTTCCATCTGCGTGCTTTTGTGTGTTGTTCTTGAAGTATCCGCTCTTTCCTTATCGGGGAAGTTACGGGATATCACAGTGGTATCAGAGCTTTGGTTTACAAAGCTCAGAGAACAACACACGTTAGAACCATACGAATGAATTCATCAGAAATTGGATTAGTAATATCCAATGGGAATGAATCATTAGTGATGGGATCAGTAGCATCCTAGAGCGAGTGTGAAGAGTACATTTTTAAAATGAAAACAATTTTTGTTTTGAAAATATAAATGTAATGACCCGGGTTTTTAATGATCTTGGTTATCCGATATATAATACATATCGAACATCCAAGGATCGAAAATACCGGTCATTAATGAAAGAAATTAGAGGGTGAGGAAAGATAAGATAGAAACTTAGAATAGAAGAAGAAGAAGAACATAACATCAGAGTAACACGAAACTCACAGTGGAACGAATAACATATAATATATATAACATAACCTGAAATATACATCTGTACTTGAATATACATCATTATCAAAGTACAACACTTACAACACAGCGGAAATAAATATAGCTATATAATCCTGAAGCCCACTGCTCCAAGCTCTTCCAGTATATCTGTAAATCCCGACTACTTGACTGCCCGTACAAATTTAGGCACCCAAGAGTTTAGGGAAAACAACAAAATAAACTATGGGTCAGTCATGGGACTGGTATGAGTAAAACAGTTAAAACAGTTCGAACAAGTAAACGATATCTCATAAGACCACGCCGTATAACGGAACGGGTTTTTCCCTTATGAGAATCCAAAAATATCTTATATCAAAAACCTTTTGATATTATAATAATGTCTATCAACCAATATAATAATCATCTAGCAGAAACGCTTTCATCTCACGTTCTACATATATAGTATACAATCAAAACCGCAAGCACGTATTGGGTAATGGATTTCCAACTATGACAAGGTATGGAACCACCTTTCGCTAGTGTATCTCTAGAAAGGAATACACTGGGTTCAACAAGAACATCTTGCAACCCGGCCACACTTGACCGACCACTCATTTCGCTTGAGTGTATCGAGTGTATATCACCAACGGTTAGGATCAGCAACCGTTTCCCGAATGGGACAGTATCGACAATAGATTTTTAGAAATAAATGAAACTCAAGATCAGGTGATTATACACCCTACTTCGGAGCGACCGACTTAGCCATGCTGCCTGCCCGATTTCTGTCATTTACTGGATGTGAGGCTAGAAGCTACGCTTTATTATCACACCAGATTCACTTCGAGTGTCACATCGTCAAATCCATCAAATCACCGATTGACGTCCTCAACCGTACATTATGTGTTAGCTAAAAGAAGTTTCCTTCTCCGCTTCCACTCTTGGTACAGTTGGAGAAATCAATCTACGTGATCATCTGAAAATACTCTGTCAGACATCCATCCATACAAGTCATCCAAGAACAGGATGAACCGAAGGTACTATTCAGTATATCCATCTTAGGCCCTGTTATCTAAGACTTATACAATCGCCCTTGCACTTTACTCCGTCTTCAATTATCTTTAGCATATATGATTCGCAACGCTTATGCCAATACAGAGTGGTTCTTTTGGATAATAATCCAATCGGTATCTCCATATTAACAACGTTAAAATGGTCAAAACTTCGATAGTATGTGAGTTAACTATCAAAGGAAAACACGTGTGCAAACAACGATATCATTTCCAAAGGGAAATTATATCGATCAAACATCATTTAACATTTATCTCCTTAGTTCATTTTTCATCTCATGTTTCCCTATATTCAACATTTGATTACGTTTCTGATTCTATTTGGAAAACATTTTCAATCTCCTACGTTTGGATTAAGCAGATGTTTTAGATAAAACATTGTTATGCCAACTCAACCATTTCCATTAATTACTAAATTCACTTTACTATCCTTTTCTGTCGAACCATAACCATTCCTTAGTTAAAAATCGAAGCCAATCAAGTTGGGGTAGAACTACCTCTCAGACCTTAACTGAACAACACTTCTAACCTTGAAATAGGCAATGTTCACTTTATATTTTCTTTAACTAACTTCCTTACTTAACCTTTCTTTCGAATAACTATATTCGATTAACTCTCTTCACTTAACTCTATTCGATTTACTCCATTGGATTAACTTTATTGGATCAACTCTATTTGATTTAACTCTAATCTATTAACTTTTTCCCCCTTAACTCCTTTCGAATAAACTATATTCGATAACTCCTCCATTCGAATAAACTATATTCGATTAACTCCTCTACTTCTATTCGAATAAACTAGATTCGATTAACTCCTTTACTTCTATTCGAATAAACTAGATTCGATTAACTTCTTTACTTCTATTCGAATAAACTAGATTCGATTAACTCCTTTACTTCTATTCGAATAAACAAGATTCAACTAACTCCTTTACTTCTATTCGAATAAACTAGATTCAATTAACTCCTTTACTTCTATTCGAATAAACTAGATTCGATTAACTCCTTTTCTTCTATTCGAATGAACTAGATTCGTCTAACTCTATTTGAATAACTCTAGTTAGATTTAACTCTATCGATTTACTCTAACTGGTTAACTCTATCTAACCAACTCGACTCGACTAACCCCTTTCGAATAACATATTCGATTTACTAATTTCGAATACCATATTCGATTTACTAACTTTCGAATACCATATTCGATTTAACTCCTTTATTCGCTTTATAAAGATTTTCTTTTTTTTACAACGTTTATTCATTTTTAAAGATTTACTTTTAGTAACGGTTCTCCACTTTAAATTGATTTCCTTCTTATAACAGTTTCCTTTTTTATAACGTTTTCCCTTTTATAACGTCCTATTCCGTTATAAATAAATTTCCGTTTTTAACTCTATTTATTTAACAAATAAATATTTCCTTTTATTCTAACTTATCCTTCGATTTTATAATTATTTTCTTTTATAAATATCCTTTTCCTTTCCTATATAAAATCCATCGATTTTATATAAATAATTCATTTTCAAAATACACTTTGAAAATCTCCTTTCCCACATCCAGTATTTTCTTATGGTATTTAACATATCATATAACAACGATAAATATCGTCCAAACACACATAATCAACAACAGATTATATAACACATCATATATCACAATATATGAAAAACAGTAAAATAAATGTTGAGGAATCCAGTCGGATTCCTCCAACCTGTATCCCTGCATCACAGATGTTAAACAATATAGATAACATCACTTTCAGTTCCATATGATATATTCTGTTAAACAGAATCAATATAGAAATTCAACTAACTGTCTAGCAGTTCTATCAAACAGTCAATACATAATCAATCAATCAATTTTTAACAGTTCTAAAAATACAACATGAAATTATAAACTGTTCAGAGTTAGTGAGATTTACTCACATTGGACGATAACCGTTAATAACGATAACTGTCTTTGATTTGATTAGTTGAACGGTTTGGTTACCGTTAATTCTGTTCCATAGTATTCTGCTCGTTACCGTGATTCCAGTATAACTTGGTTCGTCGGATTCTATTAACCATTTGTAAATTTCCATGTTAGGCCCGACCATTCTTCTGCTCTACATTTCAATCCGCATCCTTTACTTCAATCGCGTTCACACTGGTTTCTCACGCAGCTCATAGTACAAACGCCCATCCTTATTTCAAGATTTTGGAGCTCCATGTTTTCACAAACTTCCACAAAGTAAAGCCGCTGCTTTCAATGGTTACTTCCGATCTGAACCCTACACCAATTTCAAACGGTTCCTCTTCAACCAAACAATCCGACTTTGACTTCCTCACAGTTTCAAACTCCAGTATTTACATTTCCAATTCCGTGTGTTTGGAGACCTCCACAACTCTTCATCATAACACAATCAGAAATGATCATTTCAGCCCCACCGCATTTTCTAAGGCCCACAAACCCTTAAAGACCACTACCGCATACCTCTCCTTCTTCCTCGTTCACGTGTAAAAGACCTGCTCCTCATTTACAAACCCGACGGCCATTTCCCAACTCCAAGCACCCACGGCTCCCACTTCTCTTCATATTAAATCACAAAAAAATAACCAAAGCACTCCTCACCACATCCTCTTTGCATCCATCCCCTCGATACCACACTCGAACCCGGAAATCCATTTCCGTCGAGACCACCTACGGTGAAGTACCGAACCGAAACAAAATCGATTTCTCTCACAAATTCAGAACTACTTCTATTCTCCACCCCGACTGTGAAACCAAACTCAGAAATGCCTCTCGATGATCCTACGGTTCAAGAGCATAAGCCCTAGGTCGACTGTTGCTTTTCGACGATCCTCCAAGCAGCGTCGCACAACCCAATATGGGTACTAGGATGAAGAGAAATGCAAGAGAAATCCAAACATATATAGAATAGGATTTATAGAATTTTATTTCTAATTTTCCTTTGATTTTATAACTCGCGGATTTTTTTCCTGTAAGAAAAGTAAAGAACGGCGGAAGGAACTGAGGAATTAGGTCTTAAGAAAATTGTTAAGGGGCTATTTATAAGGAGAGAAGATATTTTCCCATCCATTATTATATTTGTTTTTAATCCACCATTATTTGTATTCGTTGTTAAAAATTCCTGAGGTCACATACTATACCTAAAAATCACGAAACTGGACATGCAGCTAGAGTTCGACATTACGGTCCCAACGAAACTGGTTTCGTCGAATTCCGACTTCGTTTGCCAAAGTGGCCATTTTTAAAGCTCTGGATGACCCATTTAAATATATAAATATATTTAAATATAATTAAATAAAATATTAGTAAATTAATATTATGGTATATATTCACAATGGAATACCATACAGCTCTAGAATATTCCTATATGAATTTCTAGCTCGATATCCACTTTTGGGTCAACCCGATATTCGTTTTATATTGAAGTTCCTTTTTAAAATATAAATAATTCCTTTATAAATTATAAAGGAATTCCACAGCGACTTTTCTAAAATTTGATTTGGACATAAATCAAAATCTACATGACGAAATCCCGATTTTTCTCTTCCACTAGAAAGATATACTCCACCAGCTCCACACGTTTCTTGTTTCACAGAAATCCGGCTTAAAACGAATCATGTACATTCAGTTGAAGTTCGAATCGCCAATTTACGAACTGCAGCGCCATTTCAAGCTTGTTTTTAATTATAATATAATTATATGTTCAAACTGCCGTTATTTAAATATATTCGTTATTCAAATTAAATTCTAAACTGAATTATGTATTTTGAATTGCCCAGTTCACACCATATCGCCATTTCTGCCAATTCTGATTATTTCAGAATTAATTATATTATTTAATTTAATATTTTAATTAAATATTCACCATTATTTAATTCCATGGCCATCTAATTCACTATATCACTATTTATATAATTAAATTAATTAATTATAATACCTCTGCCAATGCGGGTCATTACATTCTTCCCCACTTAAAATAATTTCGTCCTCGAAATTGCTAAGGTAGAGAACGACCCTATCAACTGGTTAGAACATATTTGTTCACTTCTTAACTTCAGTTTCAACTAAACCAATTTAATTTCAATTAAATTATTAATTAATTCTTATCAACGAAAATTTTCAAAAATCCTGAAGATTTTCTTATGCCTTAACTCTTCGAAAAATTTCGCCAGCACCTCCTTTGTACTGGTCAATACATCAAACTCCAACTCGCCTCTCTGGGCTATCTCCATCCCAAAAGAAAATCAAACAGCCCAGCGGCTTGCCAATTCGGCTCATAAATCTTATATCCAATAGAAATATAAACTTGTACCTTTTGTCGGCATATCATTTTATCCTTTCCACCTGTTCTCAATCTAGCGGATACAAGGGCCGTCCCAATCAAATTCCATTCTGGTTTTATCCACAACACAACCATTCGCTTATATCCGAGCCAAAAATCATTTCAACTCGAGTTTCTTCTCGATTCCCAACTCTTAACTTGATTATCACATTAGACTTCAAATTTGAATCTCACAATCCAATTTGTCTTGATATCATTCTAGTTTAATCTCTGTTACCACTTTACTGGCTTTACTTTAATTCAATTTTGCCTTCACAAATTTCTGTTAAATTTGTTTTTAATTCAAACAGTCTTTCCCTGGTAGTTTTTCAATCAGTTTACTCTTTTCAAAAATCAAATTTTCCTTTTGAACATGTCACTAAGCCCTTAATTAATATTCCATTAGTTAAATCATTTCTCTATTTCTTTATCAATATTTGTTAACCAAATATTTTCAATAACCATATTGGCCTTTTATGTTATTTGGAAAACATTTCCGAATATCGCCTTCCTTTATTTTCTAAACTTTAGAAAATACATGCTATTTATAATTGGAAAATATTCCAATTATTTATCTCTTTTCCGATCTCGTTTATTTTTATACTTAGGAAATATTCTTTATTATATTTCCAAGCTTACACTTATTTGGGTTAAAACGGACGTTGTGTAAAACATCGTTATGACAACCCAAATACTTTATTCAACTAACTCTTATTCAACATTGATCTTCGAGCCTGAAATCGTACTATTTATTTGTTAATAATGAAATCAATCAAGTTGGGGTATAACTACCTCTCAGACCTTGACTGAATAACTTTTATAATGTCAAAATAGATATGACTACTTACTCGAATAATCAATACCACACAACTAATTCTTCACTTTAAACACATATACACCTTCTCTTTCTATTCTTACTAGATTTTATTCTTAATCTTCCTTTTTGATTTTACTATTCTATTTCTAAGTTCGTTTCCTTATCGACTTCTATATATATCGATACGTTGATTTCTAACTATCAAATTTCTTAAAAATATTCTAACTCCTTAAATTCCCGGAAAAATTTACCATAACCTCTTATGTACTGGGAGCATCGGGATATCTCAAATAGCCTCCCATGGCCCTCACCAATCAAAAAGAGAAAGAAAAAGCCAAGCGGCTAGCCGATACAGCGCATAAAATCTCATATATGAATTAAATACATACCTTTTCGTCGAGCATTCTATTTATATACCTTCATACCTTATCCATACCTATCTCATGTATATCTATACCTGCCCAATCTATTTTAACTATACCAATCGTTTTAACTCCGTTCGTTAATTAATTTGTTAATTAACACTTTAGTCTATTTCACTTTTATATTTGAACATAACATGTTCAAATATATTTTAACTTGTTAACAACTAATTTGAAGTCCATTTTCAACTTACGCTTCATATTCAATTCGAATATAAATCCTCAAATTCCCTTTGAATGTTATATTCAAATCCATTAGAATTATATTTGAATTTTATATTCAAATTACATTTGAATTTCTATATTCAAATTTTATATTAGAATTCCATTTGAATTTCTATATTCAAATTCCATTTCACTTTTGATATTCAAATCCTATATCACTTCCATTGAATTTCATATATTCAAACTCCCTTGGAATTTCTATATTCAATTTCTATTTCAATTCCATTGAATTTCATATATCCAAACTCCCTTCGAAATTCTATATTCAATTCCTATTTCAATTCCCTTTATTCAAATTCTATATTCAAATCTATTTGAATTCTCTTTATTAAAATTTTGTATTCAAATCTATTTGAATTCTCTTTATTCAAATTCTATATTCAAATCTATTTGGATTCTCTTTATTCAAATTCTATATTCAAATCTATTTGAATTCTCTTTATTCAAATTCTATATTCAAATCTATTTTATAAATCCCATTTTGAAATTCAACACAACTTGTCTTTCCCAAAACAAATTCAAAACAGTATCTCTGGTAGTAATTCGTCATTTACAACTCGAAAATGAATACTGACGATGCAGCTATCATTATCAGAATCTATTTTCCAGCAACCGAAGTGAGTTCAATACTATAAAACCATTTCTAAACATTTCCACTTTGAAATTCATTTCAAAATATAATTCACACTGCTTGTAAAACAATTTAAAATCTCCCAGGAACTTAAATTTTCATTATTTTTAATCCAAATCCATTTACAAACACTTATCCAATTTTCCAGAGTTTCAATTCAATTTCTGGTTTAAATTTCAGATTTAACTCATCTGATTTCACGTATTTCACTAATGTGAATTCTGATTGGTTATTTACATAACCATTTTATTTATGATCTTACTCGATTACAATAACAACCAATATATCCACTATTTTATAATTTTGATATGTATATCTTCTCTATATCAAGATATACCTTGGTTAAACTTATTTAATTTACCCTCTTTTCAAAACATATCGTGTCGACCCATCGTATTCGAGTGTTTAGTAACTCCTACCGATACAGTGGATCAAACCGATCGACCAGAACTCATAAACAACTCAACCAATAAATTACCACAATATAAAAAAAAATTATATCAATAACAAATACGCTCACTCGTATATATACACTCAACTCAATCTAGGGTATTACTAACCCCATCTCTACCGAGTCACGCGACAGAGCCAAGGTAATTCACTTAACCTTATGCTCTGATACCAACTGTAATGACCCGGGTTTTTGACGATCTTGGTTATCCGATATGCAACACATATCAAACATCCAAGGATCGAAAATACCGGTCATTAATGAAAGAAATTAGAGGGTGAGGAAAGATAAGATAGAAACTTAGAATAGAAGAAGAAGAAGAACATAACATCAGAGTAACACGAACCTCACAGCGGAACGAATAACATATAATATATATAACATAACTTGAAATATACGTCTGTACTTGAATATATACCATTATCAAAGTACAACACTTACAACACAGCGGAAATAACTATAGCTATATAATCCTGAAGCCTCCTGCTCCAAGCTCTTCCAGTATATCTGTAAATCCCGACTACTTGACTGCCTGTACAAATTTATGCACCCAAGAGTTTAGGGAAAACAACAAAATAAACTCTGGGTCAGTCATGGGACTGGTATGAGTAAAACAGTTAAAACAGTTCGAACAAGTAAACGATATCTCATAAGACCACGCCGTATAATGGAACGGGTTTTTCCCTTATAAGAGTCCAAAAATATCTTATATCGAAAACCTTTTGATACATAATAATGTCTATCAACCAAAATAATAATCATCTAGCAGAAACGCTTTGATCTCACGTTCAACATGTATAGTATACAATCAAAACCGCAAGCACATATTGGGTAATGGATTTCCGACTATGACAAGGTATGGAACCACATTTCGCTAGTGTATCTCTAGAAAGAAATACACTGGGTTTAACAAGAACATCTTACAACCCGGCCACACATGACCGACCACTCATTTCGCTTGAGTGTATCGAATGTATATCACCAACGATTGGGATCAGCAACCGTTTCCCGAATGGGACAGTATCGACAATAGATTTTTAGAAATAAATGAAACTCTAGATCAGGAGATTATACACCCTACTTCGGAGCGACCGACATAGCCATGCTGCCTGCCCGATTTCTGCCATTTTCTGCATATGAGGCTAGAAGCTACGCTTTATCATCACACCAGATTCACTTCGAATGTCACATCGTCAAATCCATCAAATCACCGATTGACGTCCTCAACCATACATTATGTGTTAGCTAAAAGAAGTTTCCTTCTCCGCTTCCACTCTTGGTACGGTTGGAGAAATCAATATACGTGATCGTCTGGAAATACTCTGTCAGACATCCATCCATACAAGTCATCCAAGAACAGGATGAACCGAAGGTACTATTCAGTATATCCATCTTAGGCACTGTTATCTAAGACTTATACAATAGCCCTTGCACTTTACTCCGTCTTCAATTATCTTTGGCATATATGATTCGCAACGCTTGTGCCAATACAGAGTGGTACTTTTGGATAATAATCCAACCGGTCTCTCCATATTAACAACGTTAAAATGGTCAAAACTTCGATAGTCTATGAGTTAACTATAAAAGGAAAACACGTGTGCAAACAACGATATCATTTCCAAAGGTAAATTATATCGATCAAACATCATTTAACATTTATCTCCTTAGTTCATTTTTCATCTCCTGTTTCCCTATATTCAACATTTGATTGCATTTCTGATTCTATTTGGAAAACATTTTCAATCTCCTACGTTTGGATTAAGCAGATGTTTAAGATAAAACATTGCTATGCCAACTCAACCATTTCCTTTAATTACTAAATTCACTTTACCATCCTTTTCTACCGAACCTTAACCATTCCTTAGTTAAAAAACGAAGCCAATCAAGTTGGGGTAGAACTACCTCTCAGACCTTAACTGAACAACACTTCTAACCTTGAAATAGGCAAAGTTCACTTTATATTTTCTTTAACTAACTTCCTTACTTAACCTTTCTTTCGAATAACTATATTCGATTAACTCTCTTCACTTAACTCTATTCGATTTACTCCTTTGGATTAACTCTATTGGATCAACTCTATTTGATTTAACTCTAATCTATTAACTTTTTCCCCCTTAACTCCTTTCGAATAAACTATATTCGATAACTCCTCCATTCGAATAAACTATATTCGATTAACTCCTTTACTTCTATTCGAATAAACTAGATTCGATTAACTCCTTTACTTCTATTCGAATAAACTAGATTCGATTAACTCCTTTACTTCTATTCAAATAAACTAGATTCTATTAACTCCTTTACTTCTTTTCGAATAAACTAGATTCGACTAACCCTTTACTTCTATTCGAATAAACTAGATTCGATTAACTCCTTTACTTCTATTCGAATAAACTAGATTCGATTAACTCCTTTACTTCTATTCGAATAAACTAGATTCGACTAACTCTATATGAATAACTCTAGTTCGATTTAACTCTATCGATTTACTCTAACTGGTTAACTCTATCTAACCAACTCGATTCGACTAACCCCTTTCGAATAACATATTCGATTTACTAACTTTCGAATACCATATTCGATTTAACTCCTTTATTCGCTTTATAAAGATTTCCTTTTTTTTACAATGTTTATTCATTTTTAAAGATTTAATTTTAGTAACGATTCTCCACTTTAAAATGATTTCCTTCTTATAACAGTTTCCTTTTTTATAACGTTTTCCCTTTTATAACGTCCTATTCCGTTATAAATAAATTTCCGTTTTTAACTCTATTTATTTAACAAATAAATATTTCCTTTTATTCTAACTTATCCTTCGATTTTATAATTATTTTCTTTCATAAAAATCCTTTTCCTTTCCTATATAAAATCCATCGATTTTATATAAATAATTCATTTTCAAAATGCACTTTGAAAATCTCCTTTCCCACATCCAGTATTTTCTTATGGTATTTAACATACCATATAACAACGATAAATATCGTCCAAACACACATAATCAACAACAGATTATATAAAACATCATATATCACAATATATGAAAAACAGTAAAATAAATGTTGAGGAATCCAGTTGGATTCCTCCAACCTGTTTCCCTGCATCATAGATGTTAAACAATATAGATAACATCGCTTTCAGTTGCATATGATATATTATGTTAAACAGAATCAATATAGAAATTCAACTAACTGTCTAGCAGTTCAATCAAACAGTCAATACATAATCAATCAATCAATATTTAATAGTTCTATAAATACAACATGAAATTATAAACTGTTCAGAGTTAGTGAGATTTACTCACATTGGACGATCACCGTTAATAACGATAACTATCTTTGATTTGATTCGTTGAACGGTTTGGTTACCATTAAATCTGTTCCATAGTATATTGCTCGTTACTGCGATTCCAGTATAACTTGGTTCGTCGGATTCTGTTAACCATTTGTAAATTTCCATGTTAGGCCCGACCGTTCTTCTGCTCTTCGTTTCAATCCGCATCCTTCACTTCACTCGCGTTCACACTGGTTTCTCACCCAGCTCATAGTTCAAACGCCCATCCTAATTTCAAGATTTTGGAGCTCCATGTTTTCACAAACTTCCCCAAAGTAAAGCCGCTGCTTTCAATGGTTACTTCCGATCTGAACCCTACACCAATTTCAAAACGGTTCCTCTTCAACCAAACAATCCGACTTTGACTTCCTCACAGTTTCAACCTCCAGTATTTACATTTCCAGTTCCGTGTGTTTGGAGACCTCCACACCTCTTCATCATAACACAATAAGAAATTATCATTTCATCCCCACCACTTTTTCTAAGGCCCACAAACCCTTAAAGCCCACTACCGCATACCTCTCCTTCTTCCCCGTTCACGTGTAAAAGACCTGCTCCTCATTTTCAAACCCGACGGCCATTTCCCAACTCCAAGCACCCACGGATCCCACGTCTCTTCATAATAAATCACACAAAAATAACCAAAGCACTCCTCACCACATCCTCTTTGCATCCATCCCCTCGATACCACACTCGAACCCAGAAATCCATTTCCGTCAAGACCACCTGGTGAAGTACCGAACCGAAACGGAATCAATTTCTCTCAAAAATTCAGAACTACTTCTATTCTCCACCCTGACTGTGAATACAAACTCAGAAATGCCTCTCGATGATCCTACGGTTCAAGAGCATAAGCCCTAGGTCGACTGTTGCTTTTCGAGGATCCTCCAAGCAGCGTCGCACAACCCAATATGGGTACTAGGATGAAGAGAAACGCAAGAGAAATCCAAACGTATATAGAATAGGATTTATAGAATTTTATTTCTAATTTTCCTTTGATTTTATAACTCGTGGATTTTTTTCCTGTAAGAAAAGAAAAGAACGGCGGAAGGAACTGAGGAGTTAGGTCTTAATAAATTTGTTAAGGGGCTATTTATAAGGAGAGAAGATATTTTCCCATCCATTATTATATTTGTTTTTAATCCACCGTTATTTGTATTTGTTGTTAAAAATTCCTGAGGTCAAATACTATACCTAAAAATCACGAAACTGGACATGCAGCTAGAGTTCGACATTACGGTCCCAACAAAGCTGGTTTCATCGAATTCCGACTTCGTTTGCAAAAGTGGCTATTTTTAAAGCTCTGGATGACCCATTTAAATATATAAATATATTTAATATAATTAAATAAAATATTAATAAATGAATATTATCGTATATATTCACAGTGGAATACCATACAGCTCTAAAATATTCCTATATGAATTTCTAACTCGATATTCACTTCTGGGTCAACCCGATATTCGATTTATATTGAAATTCCTTTTTAAAATATAAATAATTCCTTTATAAATTATAAAGGAATTCCACAGCGACTTTTCTAAAATTTGATTTGGACATAAATCAAAATCTATATGATGAAATCCCGATTTTTCTCTTCCACTAGAAAGATATACTCCACCAGCTCCACACGTTTCTTGTTTCACAGAAATCCGACTTAAAACGAATCCTGTACATTCAGTTGAAGTTCGAATCGCCAATTTATGAACTGCAGCGCCATTTCAAGCTTGTTTTTAATTATAATATAATTATACGTTCAAACTGCCGTTATTTAAATATATTCGTTATTCAAATTAAATTCTAAACTGAATTATATATTTTGAATTGCCCAGTTCACACCATATCGCCATTTCCGCCGATTCTGATTATTTCAGAATTAAATATATTATTTAATTTATTATTTTAATTAAATATTCACCATTATTTAATTCCACGACCATCTAATTCACTATATCACTATTTATATAATTAAATAAATAAATTATAATACCTCTGCCAATGCGGGTCATTACAATAAATCAATTATACGTATTTGAATATTTATTATATTTGAATTTGGACACTCCAGTATATATTGATTTGCATATACGTCTGATCCACGGGTATTCAAAGTTTTAATATACTGGATAGATATCGGACCGCACTGTAGTCACTCGGGAATGATTCTGATGATGGGTACCCATCATCAGTGTTGTGTTCGTGTTTCGAAGGTGTGATATCTATATATTTCCATTAGACTGGTGTGAGAACCAAAAACTAGATAGGGCTTATTGTTGTGATTTTGCATCAAAAATGTGATTTTTGACTATATATTAAAATTATGAGTTTGAAACGATAATCAACTAATTGATTGATGGTTGTGTTGTTTGATTATTTTTTGATTAATTAAAATTTGAACCATTTAGCAAATTGATCAAATAATGAATTGTATTGAAAATTAATCGCATTTGCATGCATATACATGTACTTACACTGAACAGGTCATAGCAAGGAGGCTAGAGCCGAAGAATAAAATTGTTTGCCCGACAAATAGGTAAATGTTTACCATAATTTATTGTTTTGTTTTGGTGATGATGATTTTATGAGCCGATTGGCTAGCCGCTTGGCTTTTTCTTTTTATTTTT
This sequence comes from Allium sativum, assembly GCA_030737875.1. NCBI lineage: Eukaryota > Viridiplantae > Streptophyta > Magnoliopsida > Asparagales > Amaryllidaceae > Allium > Allium sativum. The sequence continues at coordinate 588,275,681 of CM060909.1, forward strand.
GATTGAAGAAGGCCATAGGAGGCTATATGAAATATCCCGAAGTCCCCGGTGCAGGGGAGGTTATGGCGAAATTTTTCAAAAATTTAGGGTGTTAGCCAAATTTTTGAAAATTTTGAAAAGTTCTTAGAAACTAAAAATTTGAAGAACTTAAGCCATAATGAAAATAATGAAAGTTGAGTTGATTAGTTATAAAACTTTCGTATTTGTTCCTTTTCGAGGACGAAAAGTTTTAAGTGGGGGAGATTGTAATAACCCGGAAATCTGAGCCAATTTAAAAATTTTATTTTGGCAATTTTAGTGAATTTTGATTATTTAAAATGATTTATTTTAAATAATAATGACGAGAAATTTATTTTGAATAGAATTAGAACATATATATTTATTCGAATCATCGTTAGAATATAAATATTTATTTTAAATTATAAAAGGAATTGAAAATGGCGTGGTAGTTCGATAATTCGATTTCAAATTTCAAATGAATGTACCGGGTGCAGAATAAACCAGATTTTAACGAAACCAAAAATATTAGAATCTATTTGAGAATATCTTTCCAACGAATCCGAAAAATCAAAATTTCATAACGGGGATAAAAAGTTATGCCCAATTGAAAATTCAGAATAGTCGCTATGGAATTTCGGCCCTTAAAAATGGAAATTTTGCAAACGACCTCGGTTTTCGACGAAACCACTTTTGTTGAATCTGGGATGTCAAGTTATTGCTAGATTCCAAAATTCATAATTTTTCGAATCAATATGTGGTCATGGCAAAGGAAAACATGTTTTGTCAATTTCAATCGATCTGAAAATGGCCATTTTTCAAACGGTCTCGGAATTTGACGTAATTTGTTTTGTTAGGACCGTATCATCAATACGAAGCTAGAAATAATTTTTCTGGAATTTTTAGAGACTGTATGTGGTCTCGGTAAATTGAAATGTGTGTTTAAATTGAATATATAAAGATTTATATTTTAAATTCAACGGAAACTGATCGAAACAGTCGAATTGGGATACGAAACATATCCCATTGTGTTCGTAATAGGGTAATTAGTTGGGGACGATAGGCGTTGGATCTCGTTTGTTGTTGGAATTAAAAGTCAACTTTAGAGGAGAATAAAATAAAATAATTAAATATAAAACCTCCCTCTCTCCCTATTTCTCTCTCCTCGTTCCTTTTTCAAATCAGAAACAAAAAAACCTAAATCTATCGTTCGTCGCCACCCACAACAGAGCTCGCCGCCGTCCATCGCGCGTGCCACCTCTCCTCCGATGACCAGCCTCTCCTCGTCGCCTTCCCCTCCTCCATCTCGAACCCCAACCAGTTGAAGTCCCTAAACCCTCGAGCCGCTTCATCCCTGACGCTGACATCCGCCACCACCCAACCACCTTGCGCCGCCAACTGACACACCCCACCACCGCGACGCAACCCTCCGACCATCCCAAATCACGAGCGCGCTGACCCCACCTTTTCAACAGTAAGTTTTTTGTTTTATTTTAGTTACTTTATTTCAGTTTTATCTATCTCTTTAAAGAACTGATTTTTATCTCTTTAAAGAACTGATTTTCTATTCCATTCAAGAAGTGATTTTTGAAATGAATGAGAAGGGATTTTTGAGGTGAATAAGAAGTGATTTTTGAAATGAACGAGAAGGGATTTTTGAGATGAACAAGAAGTGATTTTTGAAATGAACGAGAAGGGATTTTTGAGGTGAATAAGATGTGATTTTTGAAATGAATGAGAAGGGATTTTTGAGATGAACAAGAAGTGGTTTTTGAAATGAAAAAGGATGTGATTTTTAACAACACAAAGATGTGATTTTTAATATGATTTTTATCGTATGTGAAATATAAAAAAATGTTTTTTATATAATAGAGATAATAAAAATATAATATTGAAAGAAGCATTGTAAATGTATATGAAGTACAAATAAAAATATGATTTTTATTTATTGAAATGAAGTGATAAAAATATAATTTTTATAATGAACAGCGTGAAAAGGATGCATTGGAATTTCAAACAGATCCAGATGGTTCAGCAGTTCAAAAGTAAAACACGGCGGAGTGGAACCCTCTGTGAGAACTCCTCACCTTTAATTTATTTCTAGTTTGAGATATATTCTAGGATGCAGACGGTGTTTACTCGACACCCGTCGTCCACAGACCATGGACGGCTTGTATGCTTGTTTGTTTGATTTTGATGTGTAGTTGATTGTGTGATGTGAAATGAAATAAAATATTTATATAGTTAAAAATATTTTATAGTTGAAAATAGAATTTTTAACGTGTATTTAAAATGAAATAAATATAAAAAAATTGGACGATTTGTTTATATACACACATTTGACTAATATTGCTTGGGACGGTAAATTTTACACATCGCCCAACTACACAAATAAAAATATGTTTTGGTTGATTTGAAACCCCACACGGGTATTGGGACGATATTTGGCGTACACTAATCCCAATTGTTTAGCTGTATGTCGATCGATGGGTCGACAGACTGTGTAAGCGTTAATTATTTTTATTTAATGCTTATGCAGTTGTGTAGTGCACTCTGGATGATGGTTGATTATTTATCGTTGTTGTTATATACATGTGTTGTACAGAATCCATATAATTAACATTATATGGTAATTGATTGGGCCTCATTCCACTTTGGAAAATAAGGAATATTATAATAATAAATTCATGTGTTGAATTGAAAATAAATTCATGTGTTGAATAGAATAAACATTGATGTGTTGAATTGAAAATAAATTCATGTGTTGAATAGAATAAACATTCATGTGTTGAATAAAAGCCGTATTGATTAGATTGACGCCATTTTTACGTGAACGATATTTATATCGATTTTATTCATTTTATAACGAATATCGAAAGTGATTTCAAAATCTGATATTTTGAAATGAATTGAAATTCGAATTAAATTGAAATGAATTGAAAATCGAATTAAACTGAAATGAATTGAAATTCGAATTAAATTGAAATTGAACTGAAATTAATTTGAATTGAAAACGATTTGAATTGAAATGAATTTGAATTGAAATCGATTTGAAATGAATTTAAAACGAAATTATATTGGAATATTCAATTTTGATTTGAAATTGGATATGAAGTTGAAATCGTTTTGAAAACAAATTTAAAACAATTTATAAAATACGTTTTAAAACGAAACTGACGAAACATACATAATATATATTATATATATATAGTGGCCTCAATAGAACGCGCCGCGATAGTTCGCGAATTTCGACGATTGACTTCGAATGGATATTACGGGAGATCCAACCGTCAGATTCCCCTAAAACCGGAACTGTTGGCTTCGTATCGAAAAGAGCTTTCTAATGAATATTAGAGATTTCAAATCTAATAGTTGGATTTGGAATTATGACCAAATCAAATTTTGAAAAGGTCGCTGTAAGTGCAGTTCGATGGCCGTTGATGGAAATCGACTGTACTGGCCTTGATTTATTAAAAATAGTAATAATTTGTGTAAAATCATAAGAAATGATTTGTGAAGAATTGGGATGAAAAACTCCATATTTGAAAAGATAAAAATAGATTTTTATCGAAATGAACTAGTTTTTGAACTAGAATAATAAGTTATTTATTTTTAAAATAAATAAATTGCATTTGAAATGGTTTTGAAAATAACCAGGATTTCCAATAATTGAATTGGAATGGATTTGAATCGAAATCAACTTCAGAATAGTTCGGTGTTGGATTTCGTGATTATACAGATGTTGTTATGGAAATTTGATATATATATATATATATGTATGTATATATATATCGTTATTTCCAATACGCCAATACGATATTTGTTGGTCGTAGAATTTAATATTGAATATAAGCCGATATATTTTCGATTCAGAGCCTTGTATCAAATGTGATTTGGGTTTGTCGTGAATGGTGTCTTCATTAACACTGTTCTTAAGCCCAGTTGAGAAAAAGATTAAATCTTTTTGTTTAGATTTAATGAAATGTACCAATTAAATAATATTTGATTGGAATTGAATTGGTATTGATTTTTGGGTTTATCGTGAATAGTGTTTTAAATAACACTTGTTCTTTAACCCGATAATTAATGGAATGTGATTTTGGGTTGTCGTGAACGGTATCTTCAATAATACTGTTTTTAGACCCAACCGAGTTAAGAAAATTAGAAACTAACTGGAGATTTGTTAAGTTGAATGGTTTCTTCGGTATTGATCTGATGTCGGTTTCGGCCTTCGGTGTTAATACTTAGGGAATTACTCACTTGCTAATTTACGGTTAGGGACCGATTGAAATATGCTGTGATTTTGGATTTATCATGAACCATGTTTTAAATGACATTGATTCTTTAACCAAGTCAAAGATTAAAACTAAGTGGAATTTTAATGAATCTTTAATTAGATTGAAAAGATCGAGAATGGAGTATCACTAGTTTTTCTCCAGGCGATATTTAAATCTTTAATTAGATTTGAATGTGAAATGGTAATTGAATTAACTGATAACACCATGGTGTTAGATATGAAGTATGACCAGTTTTACATCATGGGATAAATAGGTTGGGATTGGGAAATAAAATAAATAATTACTTCGGTGTGGTTCGTTAATCCCGACTAGTTTGAAGTGATATTCAAAGGAAGATTAAAGAATAAATTTAAAAGAATTTATCTTTGATAAAATTAATGGGAACCTTTCTCTAAGAATGTGAAATTTAGAAACAAACTGTAGGTTAGCTAAGCAGAATGATTTCCTGGGTATTGATATGATGTTGGTTTTGGCCTTCGGGGTTAATATTTGGGGAATTACTCTCTTGTTGATTTACGTTTAGTGACTGATGAATTGGAATGAGGTGTATGTTGTGTTTGTGTAACACTTGTTTATTATATATGCGAGTTATTCGGAAAGACAGGGGTTATCCCATTCTGAATAGCTGATACGACGGTAAGTCGAAGATGAAGACGATGGTCGAAGACCTGAGGTCCTCACGTCGTTTGGGTGATTACTGATGATCTTGATTGGGTCGTACACCCAAGAGGAGGGAATCAGTTAGTGATCATCCGACGTACTTGGAGATCGATGGATATGCGGGGTACTAGGTGCCTCCGGTTTCGTTCAGACCCAGAACGAACTTGTAAATGGACTGTGTGTCTGACATTGGATTTTAGTCTGTGTGATTGATTTCTATTAAATATATATCTGTTTGGCGGCGGAGAATTTATTCTCTTGCTTAACGCCCTTCTCTGAGATATACGAGCTCAGGGGTTATATATTAACGGATATCAAACGCATGGAGTGAATTGCCTGTGTGGCATGCATAATGTAACAGCCCGCACCTCCGTTCGTGCAAGATATTATCCCCAACTTAGCCACCGTATAGGTGTGGGGTTTTGTTCCTCAAAAGGCCTCAGCTAAGTTTTGAGATCTGCCAACACATGGCGTTGCCACACAGGCTGAGCCAACCTCCCGACTAACACCGATATTGTCCCTACTTTGCCACTTCTCAGGTGTAGGGTTTTCCAGCACTAGGCCTCGGCGCTAGTAAGAGATGGGATCTACTACATAAGTACCCACTTCACACAGGCTTCCACGGTTTGGGACTTAGGGGTGTTACATTCTCCCCTACTACAGAGACCAACGTCCCCGTTGGCTCACAAACACCTCACCCAGGCGTTGTGGTCCACATAGAAGCCACAATTCCGACTGGGTATTGGCTCTGATACCACTGTAATAGCCCGCACCTCCGTTCGTGCAAGATATTGTCCCCAACTTAGCCACCGTATAGGTGTAGGGTTTTGTTCCTCAATAGGCCTCGGCTAAGTTTCGAGATCTGCCAACACATGGCGTTACCACAAAGGCTGAGCCAACCTCCCGACTAACACCGATATTGTCCCTACTTTTCCACCTCTCAGGTGTAGGGTTTTCCATCACTAGGCCTCGGCGTTAGTAAGAGATGGGCTCTACTATATAAGTACCCACTTCACACAGGCTTACACGGTGTCGGACTTAGGGGTGTTACACATAAGTGGCAAATGACCGAGGCTCCTGTTGAAAAGCAGAATCTTGTGGTTGATGATCAAAGCACAGCCTATGTGGCACAGCTTTGTGTAGCGTTAATTCGTGAGCCTCACACCCCAGTTGTGAACCAGAAACGGGAGAGGAATTCAGGGAGGGCATGCGTTTCTTTCTAGCAAGAAGTGCCGTCAGTGGTTTTACATGCCCTGACGAGTTTGACTTATGTGGTTGTTATTGTTGCGAGGCGCCTCGGATATATCGGTGACTATGTGAAGCCGATGGGGTCATTCGTTGGCTCATTTGCCCCCCATAGGGCAGGGAAACGTATTGTCCAGGGTTTAAGTTTAATCCACATCGAGTGGACCGGCCCTGTTGCTCCAAGGCTTGTCTGCGTGCTTGCCTGAGACATGGTAGACTAGATTGTCACGAAATGGTAGAGGACAATCCCTGGCCTCGGTTCACAGACGGAAATCCAATTTCCAATACGTGATAATTCGGTTTTGATTGTAGAGCCTAGTATGGCGACATAGTGGGATGGGGCACTCATGCCGTCTATGATTGATATTTATGATTGTATATAAAATCAGAAACTAACTGGAAACAAGCTAAGATGGGTGGTTTCTTGGGTATTAGTCTGATGTTGGTTTCGGCCTTCGGGGTTGATACTTAGGGAATCGTTCTCTTACTAATTTACGGTTGAAGTCTGATTAAAATTTAAAACATGAAATTTAGCGTATCAATTATTCTTTGGCTGTTATAAGGTAAAACCCTATCCTTCGGTTTGTTTTGCATTGTGTGATGGGACCTGGGTCTTATAATAGCTTCATTGTTATTTATTTAGCATTGCGCTGTTTGTTTTATGCGCTGGTATTCTTGGGAGGAAAGTTTCGTGTTATACGGCGGGGTCCCTTGATTTACCTAACTTTAAAATAAAGATTTATAATTGTTTTAGTTCTCACACCAGTCACATGACTGACCTGGAGCTTATTGTTTTAACCTAAACTCTGGGTGCCCTTACTTTGACACGGGCAGCTAATAGTTTTGGTTTTGCAGATTTATATTCACAGGATCCTGATTTATAGCTAGAACGATACTCGGAAAGCTCTGTATCCGTGTATTACTTCTAGTTGTGTACTATATTATTTTCCGCTGCTATGTAATGTATTGTAATCTTTGATATTTTATAATGTGTAATATTTATTCATACTCTGTATATTCTTGTATTCTAATGGAATTGTTGTAATATACAATGAAATGTCCTTCTGTTTGCGTTCTATTTTGTCCTGTTCTCAAGGTAATCCGGGCTTTACTTACCGAGGAAGTTACGGGCTATCACATAAGTTCTTTAACTTTTCATTTTTTAAGAACTTTTCAAATTTTTCAAAAATTTGGCTAACACCCTAAATTTCCGAAAAATTTCGCCATAACCTCTCCTGCACCGGGAGCTTCGAGATTTTTTAAATAGCCTCCCATGGCCATCATCAATCCAAAAAGAAAAATAAACAGCCAAGCGGCTCATAAAATCATCAAAAACCCAAGAAATGCAATAAACATGTACCTGTTTGTCGAGCAAATAATTTAATTCCTCTTCTCTAGCCTCCTTGCTATGACCTGTTCAATGTAAGTACATGTATATGCATGCAAATGCGACAAATTTAGAATACAACTCACTATTTGGTACAATTTGGCTAAAGGTTCAACATTTAATTAGTCAAACAATAACCAAACAACACAATCAGCAATCAATTAGTTGATTAGCTTTTCAAATTCATAACTTGGATACATAGTCAAAAAATCAGATTTTTGATGCCAAATCACAACAATAAGCCCTATCTAGTTTTGGTTCTCACACCAATCTAATGGAAATATACAGATATCACACTTTCGAAACTTGAACATAAATACTGGTCATGTGGCCATATCATCAGAATCATCCCCGGGTGTCTAGAATGTGATTCTATATCTATCCAGTATATTAAAACTTCAAATACACGCGGATCATACGTACACGCAAAATCTTTATATACTTGATAGTCCAAATCAATATAAATATTCAAATACGAATAATTGAATTAAATTTTCAAAACAAAATTTGTTTTCAATTTTATTTTTCAAAACAACACACTTCACACTTGTCCCAGGATGCTACAGATCCCTTGTCTGACGAGTCATTCTCATTGGATATTACTAATCCAATCTCTGATGAATTCTTTCATTTGGTTCTAACGTGCCTTATTCTCCAAGCTCTGTAAACCAAAGCTCTGATGCCAAATGTAACGAAAAGGAATTTCGCTCGATCTGAATCGATCGCTAAACCGACCAAGACCGTTTGAAACCCCTGATTTTTTGAGAACACGACCAATCAGAACGCAAACAGAAGAACATTTCATTGTTAATTACAACAATTCCATCAGAATACAAGAATATACAGAGTATGAATAAATATTACACATTGAGAAATGTCAGAGATCACAATAAATTACATAGCAGCGGAAAAACAATACAAAACACAACTGAAAGGAAAACACGGATACAGAGCTTTCCGTGTATCGTTCCAGCTGTAAATCAGGATCCTGTGAATATAAATATGCAAAACCAAAACTACTAGCTGCCCGTGTCAAAATAAGGGCACCTAGAGTTTAGGTTAAAACAATAAACTCCAGGTCAGTCATGTGACTGGGGTGAGAACTCAAATAGTTATTTAAAGCTTTACTTTAAATCAGATATATCAAGGGAACACGCCGTATAACACGGATCGCGTTTCCTCCCAAGAAAACCAGTGCATATAACAAAACAACGCAATGCTTTTTGGAAAAATGAAGCTATTATAATACCCAGGTCCCATCACACAAACCGGAGGATAGGGTTTTCCCTTATAATAGCCAAACATGCTTGGTACGTTAAAAACAAATCATTTGATACTATTATAAGTTTATAGTGTCAAAAGAATTTCAATCATAAATATCAATCATGGACGGCATGGGTACCATATATCATGTCGCCATACTAGGCTCTACAAATAAAACCGCAAAGTCACATATTTGGAAGTTGGCTTTCCATCTATGAACCGAGGCCAGGGATCGTCCTCTACCGATTCGAGACTCTCTAGCTCGAGCCTCAGGCAAGCGCGCTGACAAGCCTTGGATCATCAGGGTCGGTCCAACGATGTGGATTATTATGCCTGAACACTAAGTTTCCCTGCCCTTTGGAGCGTAAATGAGCCAAATGACTCCATCATATCCATATAGTCACCGATATATCTGAGGTGCCTTGCAACAGCAACAACCACACTGGTGAAAATAATATAAATTTTAGGGCTGGTAGGTCACTGACACCACTCTAGCTAGAAGGAAACGCATGCCCTCCTTGAGGTCCTCTCCTGTTTCTGGTTCACAACCGGGGTGTGAGGCTCGCGAATCAACGCTACACAAAGCTATACCACATAGGCCATGCTTTGATCATCAACCACAAGACTTTGTTTTTCAACAGAAGCCTTGATCATTTGCCACTTAGGCATGTCACACAGGCAATTCACACCATGCGATTGATATCCATCAATATATAAACCCTGAGCTCGTACGTCTCAGAGAAGGGCATTAAGCAAGAGAATAAATTCTCTGCCGCCAAACAGATATATATTTAATAGAAATCAATCACACAGAGTAAAATCCAATGTCAGACACACAGTCTATTTACAAGTTCGTTCTGGGTCTGAACGAAACTGGAGGCACCTTGTACCTCACATATCCATCGATTTCCAAGTACGTTTGGACGATCACCAACTGATTCCCTCCTCTTGGGTGTACAGCCCAATCAAGATCATCAGTAATCACCCAAACGATGTGAAGACCTCCGGTCTTCGACCACCGTCTTCATCCTCGACACCACGTCGAATCAGTTATTCAGAATGGGATAAACCCGGTCTTTCTGAATAACTCGCGTATATAATAAATAAGCGTTACACAAACACAACATACGCCTCATTCCTATTCAGAATATTCTTTTATTCATATATTCTTATACTTTGGGAATGGTTCCCATTAATTTTATCAAAGATAAATTCTTTAAATTTATTCTTTAATCTTCTTTTGAATATCAATTCAAACTAGTCGGGATTAGCGAACCACACCGAAGTAATAATTTATTTCCCAATCCCAACCTATTCATCCCATGAAGTAAAACTGGTTATACTTCATATCTAACACCACGAAGTTATTGGTAAATTCAATTACCATTTCACGTTCAAATCTAATTAAAGATTTAACTATCGCTTGGAGCAAAACTGGTGATACTCCAATCTCAATCATTTCAATCTAATTAAAGACTCATTAAAACTCCACTTGGTTTTAATCTTCCCAAAAACCACTATCAACGATTATTTAACTTATGAAATCATATCCTGTCTTTAATTGGGTTAAAGAACCAATGTCATTTAAAACACGGTTCACTATAAACCCAAAATCACATTCCAATTCAATTATTGAAACTTCTGGTTACTTTTAAAACCCTTTCAAATCCAATTTATTTAATTAAAAATAAATAAATTATTATTCTAGTTCAAAACTAGTTCGTTTCAATAAAACACTATTTTTATCTTTTCAAATTTGGAATTTTTCATCTCAATTCTTCACAAATCATGTCTTATGATTTTACACAAATTATTTAATAATTTTATCAAGGCCCGTACTGTCGAATTCGATCAACGGCCATCGAACTGCACTTACAACGACCTTTTCCAAATTTGATTTGGACATAATTCCAAATCCAACCGTTAGATTTCAAATCTCTAATATTCGTTAGAAAGCTCTTTTCAATACGAACCCAACGGTTCCGGTTTTAGGGGAATCCGACTGTCGTATCTGCCGTAATATCCATTCGAAGTCAATGGTCGAAATTCACGAACTGCCGCGGCGTGGCGCGTTCTATTCAGGCCATTTTATATAATATATATATATATTATATATTTCGTTGATTTCCTTTCAAATCGTATTTTATAAATCGTTTTAAATTCGTGTTCAAAACGATTTCAACTTCATATTCAATTTATAATCAAAATTGAATATTCCATATCATTAATCTATAAATGATAATATTTTCAAAACATTATATTTTGAAATCACTTTCTTTTCTATATTCATTATAAAAATGAATAAAAGCGATATAAATATCGTTCACGTCAATTGGGGTCAATATAATCAACACGGCTTTTATTTAATATATGAACGTTTATTCTATTCAACACATGAATATTTATTCTATTCAAAACATGAATATTTATTCTTTTCAACACATGAATTTATATTCTATTCAACACATGAATATTTTATTCCCTCCAACACATGAATATTTTATTCCTTCCAACACATGAATATTTTATTCTATCCAACACATGAACTTTCTTTCTATTCAACACATGAATTTTCTTTTAATATTCCTTATTTTTCAAATTGGAAAGAGGCCCAATCAATTACCATATAACGTTAATTATATGGATTGCCTACAACACATGTATATAATAGCAATGATAAATCATCAACCATCATCCAGAGTGCACCACACAACTGCATAAACATTAAATATAAATAATTAACGCTTACACAGTCTGTCAACCTATCGATTGACATACAACTAAACAATCGGGATTAGTGTACGTCAAATATCATCCCAATACCCGTGTGGGGTTTCAATCAAACAAACACATATTTTATTTTTGCAGTTGGGCGATATGTAAAATTCATCGTCCCAATCAATATCAGTCAAATCGGTGAACATAAACAAATCGTTCGATTTGTAGATGATTATTTATTTTACTTCAACACATGAATATATATTTTACTTCAACACATGAATATATATTTTATTTCAACACATGAATATATATTTCATTTCAACACATGAATATATAATTTATTTCAACCTATGAATATATATTTTATTTCAACACATGAATATATATTTTACTTCAACACATGAATATATATTTTACTTCAACACATGAATATATATTTTACTTCAACACATGAATATATATTTTACTTCAACACATGAATATATATTTTATTTCAACACATGAATATATATTTTATTTCAAAAAATGAATATATATTTTACTTCAACACATGAATATATATTTTATCTCAACACATGAATATATATTTTACTTCAACACTTGAATATATATTTTACTTCAAAACATGATTATATATTTTATTTCAACCCATGAATATATAATTTATTTCAACACATGAATATATATTTTACTTCAACACATGAATATATATTTTATTTCAACACATGAATATATATTTTACTTCAACACATGAATATATATCTTATTTCAACCCATGAATATATATTTTATTTCAACACATGAATATATATTTTACTTCAACGCATGAATATATATTTTACTTCAACACATGAATATATATTTTACTTCAACAAAAGAATATATATTTTACTTCAACACATGAATATATATTTTACTTCAACACATGAATATATATATTTTACGTCAACACATGAATATATATTTTATTTCAACACATGAATATATATTTTACTTCAACACATGAATATATATTTTATTTCATCACATGAATATATATTTTATTTCAACACATGAATATATATTTTATTTCAACACATGAATATATATTTTACTTCAACACATGAATATATATTTTATTTCAACACATGAATATATATTTTACTTCAACCCATGAATATATATTTTATTTCATAGCCAACAGTCAATTTTCACAACACAAACAAACACACAAGTCGTCCATGGTCTGTGGACAACGGGCGTCGGGTGCTGGTAAGCACCGTTTGCATCCTAGTATATATTTCAAACTAGAAATTAAAATAAAAGTGAGGAGTTCTCACCGAGAAGCTAAACCAAACGCCACGACTCTTCATATGTAGAAAATCTTCGTCGCATTTTCAACAAGATCGGTTTCACGAAATTTATATTAAAAATCATATTTTTAATTCGCAACTACATAAATAAAAATCACCTTTTTATTTAGCTACTTTACAAATGAAAATCTCGTTTTTATTCTCTACACTATATAAAAACTACAAATTTATCGTTATAGAAATATATACTTTATCACTATAAAAATCTATACTTCTATATGATAAATATCATTTCTTTTATACGATAAAAATCTATTCTTATATATCGTTATATATTATAAATCACTTCTCTTTATAATTTAACATCAAACCTCCACATGATTAAAGATCAAATCTTTATATATAAAAATCATACCGCTATTCTATACATAAAGATCTGACTTTTATATCGCTATTTATATATTAAAGATTATATTTTTATCTCTATGTTATTCTAAACTTTCAAATTTTTAAATCTATGCTATTTACATTATAAAATAAATGAAAATAAGAAATACAAGAAAAGGGAGAACTCACATTTTTATTTCTATGTTTTCATATATAAAAATATTACATTTTTAAATCACTTTCTTCATGATAAAAATCCAATTTTTATATCACCTACTATATTTCAACTTTAGACAATTAAAAACTCCATTTTTATGTTATGTATCGATATTAAAATCACATCTTTGTATTTATAAATATGATTTTACATTAATCATTTATATTAGCTAAACTAAAAACATTAAATAAATAAAGATTAATAAATAAAAGGCTTACAGGTGGTTCCAAAGGTGAAAGAAGGGTTTTTTTCTGTCGGGGGAAAGCATAAGCGGGGCTGCAGGGGTCTTCGCATCGGAGTTGTTGTAGCTCCGGAGGTAGCACTCGATTTGGGTGTGGATCCCGTCGTGGTGGTTCAGGGAGGCGGAGGATGGCTGCGTCGGTTCTGGGGTGGAGGGGGACCACGGAGGGTGGCTGATGCGAGTTCGGAGGGGCATGATCGCCATAATGGCGGCGAAGGAGGAGGGCGACATCGACGAGGGCTTCAGCCACCCCTTTTTTTATTTCGTCTGAATGATAATAATAGGGGGGCATTGACTAGGAATAGGAGGATATAGGGGGTTATATAATAATTTATATATTTATTTAATTTCTAAATCCCAAAAGCAACTTTTATTTCAAACTCGAAATCGAACCCACCGACTATCGTCCCTAGTTAATTACCCCCACTCCGAACACAATGGGATATGTAACGTAAGCTGATTCAATCGTTTCGATTAGTTTCCGTCCAAATCAAAATATAAATCTATATATTGAATTTGAACGCGCATTTCAATTTACCGGGGCCACATACGGACTCTAAAAATTCCCAAAAAAATATTTTCTAGCTTCGTATTGACGATACGGTCCTAACAAAAATAATTTCGATCGAAATTGACTGAAAATGTCAAAACACGTTTTCTTCTGCCACGCTCACATATTGATTCAGAAAATTATGAATTTTGGAATCTAGCAATAACTTGACATCACGAATCCAACAAAAATGGTTTTGTCGAAAACAGAAGTCATTTGCAAAACTTCCATTTTTAAGGGACAGAATTCCATAGCGACTATTCTGAATTATCAACTGGGCATATATTTTTATTCCCGCTATGAAATTTCAATTTTTCGGATTCGTTGGAAAGATATTCTCAACTAGATTCTAATATTTTTGGTTTCGCTAAAATCCGGTTTATTTTGAATCCTTTGCGTTCATTTGAAATTTGAAATCGAATTTTCGAACTACCACGCCATTTTCAATTCCTTTTATAATTATAAATAAATATTTATATTCAAACGATGATTCAAATAAATATATACGTTCTAATTCTATTCAAAATAATTTTCTCATTGTTTTTTATTTAAAATAATTCATTTTAAATATTCAAAATTCATCGAAATCACCAAAATAAAAAATTTAAATTGGCTCGGATTTCCGGGTTATTACAAATGTTCTTCGAAAACTTCTTTGAAATCCTTCCATGAAAAGTCATCTTCTGATTTCCCTTGGATAATAGTCTCCCACCATGTAACGGCTACTTCTTGTAGTTGCCATGTGACCAGCAGTCTCTTCTGATTATCTTCCAGATTAAGTCATTTGAAAATCTTCTTGCATGATTTGAGCTAGAGTTTATCTTCCGTAACATCGTCGGATCCATTAAATGGTTTCCCACCCAGATTCACGTAACTCTTATTCAGATCAGGAAGGTTAATTTTAATAGGGGCTTGAATCTAGGTTTCATTAATTGCATCACAACCACTAGTAGTGGTACTTCTTCCTCCCCTACGTCTGCATCTACTGCTCATTTCCTACTATCTGAATATAGTATGAAAATGTTTATTAAATGCAGACGAATTACCTATGGAGTATGAAACGGTTTAAACTCTTTTCATTTCATTGGATTTTACTCATTCAGGGTATCGCTAACCCCATCTTTATTGAGCTATCTAATGAGTTATACCCCAAAGCTTCGTATAAACAAAGCTATGATACCAACTGTGACGACCCGGAATTTCAAGTCTCAAAAATCGACACTTTAATACCTTCTTGTATTCAAAATGTCAAAGATTGAAGTGTCGGATTCCTGGTTGTCTGGAGATATAACACATTAGATAAATCATAATGAAATAAAAACAACTTCTCATTTATATAACATGAGATTACATTAGAGTTTACAACATTTCATAACCATAACCGGAAGAACAGCGGAAATTGATAAACAATGTAAATCCCATAATAGACTTCATCTTCACCTGAATAGCTCCAGATCACAGATGCTTACGAAATAATGTCCCGAAGAAAATAGCTAATACTTCATAGCAACAGAAACTCCACAGAAGCAAGGGATCCGCCGAGAAAAAATCTCCAAGACACAAGCTCCAAATACTGCTACTAAACCTAACACTAGGTTGCCCGTGTAAAAAAAATTATGGGCACCTAGAGTTTTGTGTGAAACCAAAACAACTCCGGGTTAGTCATGGGACTGGTCTGAGAACTCATCATATTTGTTTGTGCATTGAAAAATCGCAATGACTTTTTGAAAAATGAAACTAACATAAGGTCTCGCAGCATACACAATGCAAATGCACACACGGGCGAGGTTTCTCCTTATGATAGTAAAAAATGCTTTAATACTCGGAAACCATTTTGATATTATTACTAGTGCATAGTGTGAAAAACAATTTCGAAAGTAAATGTATTAATCTTATCCAGCATAATGCCACCATCCCATTATATTGATAATCCTGCTAGTAACCAGCAGGCTATACAATCAAAACCGTAAGGGCTCGTTGTGGAGATTGGCTTTCCAACAATAATCAGGCAAAGGAACTTCCTTACCAAACTGAATTTTGAACACCTCTAGAGTGATGTCCAAGGATCAACTAATGCTCCTCATGCTAACACAAGGCTAGGTTACCTCTATAACTAGGTAACTTAGAGTACGCCAGAGTATGTCATCTCTTGGTCATTACCGGCCTTTCCGAGCGCGCGCCAACAACAACCACAAAGCAGACTTTTTACCGCATAGGTTATGTAACAACCCGAATTTTATAACATGTTAAAACTAGAAATCAGGGTATAATTAACTTTTAAACTGAGAATCATGGGAAATGGATTGCGCCATTGCGTTCGTCTCGGAATTCTGCTTGAAATCGAGTCTAAGTTTTCGGAAATCGGAGTTCGTATAATCGATTTATGACCTCTAGAAGTTTCACGAATTTTCAGAATCAAAAACAGCTCAGAAATTCGAATTCAAATTCGAATTCAAGACCCAGAAGCGGGCTGGGCGGAAAAGTTCCCGCCTAGAGCCCAGGTTGACCATAGGGTCGACCTGGGGATCGACCTGACCAGACTAGGTCGACCATAGGGTCGACCTGGCCTCCCTGGTCGGGCCAGGGTGGCCTGGTTGGGTGCACTGGTTGAGTCAGTGGGCTGGGACGATTTCTTAAGGTCATGATTGATTCTAGGGTTAATCTAAGGGCCTAAACTAGTTGCTACACCTATAAAAATACCCTTAGACCTAACCTAATTCACAACAAATCATTCTTTCACTAAAATGTTGTTGAACTCCCTCTTGAACCATGGCCGCCGCCCCCAAATTAAAGCTTAAGCATTCAAACTCAAATCAATTCTAAGGAAAAAGCTTTCATACACAATTTAATTCGAAGATTAAGGCTTCTACAATGATTCAAGACAATAAATCAGCATTCTACAACAAATTCAGTTCTTAATTCATTAGCCACGATCTGTAAGTTCTAGTTGTTTTTAGATTTAAACATGTTAATTACAATATGGCAATGGAATAAAGTGGAATTGGATTTAAGTATGTTTATTGATTTAGAACCATTCCTGTTGCTTCTTGAATCCTGGGTTTTGAGACTTGTCTATCTTTATTCTCATGTCAAGTTCATGATCTATTCAATCTGTTGTAAATCAGTTTTCTTGATTCATGTTGAATTTATTATCAAGTTGTAATCTTCATGCCTGTAATGATGTTTTTCTCTCTGATCTTATTTTTATGCAAAATTCTATCTTCCCCTATTTATTTCCTTTTGATGAACCTTGGTAAATTTCGTACCTAGGCCTAAACCGCGATTTGCTTTCGATTGAATACGGGGAAATGTTTGGAATATTACCTATTTGGATATACATGTTTGGCATAACATGAAATTGGAACTTGGGTATTATCAACATAATTGAAATTGCAAGTTTGGCCATTGACATAATTAATTTGGCATAAAGTGGGCATATATGAATTGGCTTGTATATTAAATCACGGGTTCGGGCCTATGTAAATTAAATCAAAAGATTAGGCTTATGATTGGGCATAAGTAGAATTTGGTAATTTGAACCTAAAAGCGATTGTAAACTTGATAATTGGCATAAATATGTATTATGAACTTGGGTAATTGGCGTGTATTGTAACAAAAAGATTATAGTCTGGGATAACTACATCATGAATCATGATTTGAGTTTAATTAGGCATGAAACTTGATACATGTAATCTTGGCTAGAACTTGATATGGGTAAAATGGCATAAACTTTGCATACATGTAAATAGGCAAGAATTGGACATATGTAAACTGACTAGAATTAGGGGTGTGTGTGTGTGTGTGTGTATATATATATATATATATATATATATGTATATTAGCATGTAATTTTGGAACTTGGGCATATGTATATTTATATGTAAAGTTGGGAATTTGAAACATGAAAATGACTGTGTTGGATAATTTACTTGAACACGAAAATGAACATTTCTATATGTTAAACACATGAACTAATATTGGGGTTTTGGGTGGAATACGACCATTAATGAACTTTGACATGAGGTTAGACTCAGTTTGTGGTGTAAATCTGCCCGGAACCGCCCGGCAAATCTAGTGGCCACAAAGTGTCAGTCTAATGTGAGAGGTCGAAGGCCAAATTGTAGGCGTAATGGTTTATGACACGAGGTTAGATTCAGTTTGTGGTGTAAATCTGCCCGGAACTGCCCGACAAATCCAGTGGCCATAAAATGCACGATCTAATGTGAGAGGTCATGATTCGTTCGTCATAATGAATGAATTAAGGAATACTAACCATGATAAGACGTGGGTATGGTTAGAGGGTTAGGTGGGATGACATGGAAATTTGACATGTAAATGTGGACCTAACCGGTATGAGTTAAGAACATGTAAAACTTATAAATGTGGGCTTAACCAACATATCTGTTAATCAGACCAATGGGTGGGTTAAGTAATATGACTAGACTAATGACACTTAACCAATATAACGTGATATGTGGCAGGGTTAAGTCAACTTGAACATATAGATAATACTTAACCAACTTAGCATGATACGTGGGCGGGTTAAGCCATGAAATACTTGAAAACACTTAACCAATTTGATATGCTAAGATAGCGGGGTTAAGTTATGAATCACTAGACAGCACTTAACCAACTTGACATGATACGTGGGCGGGTTATGCCATGAATTACTTGAAATACTTAACCAATGCAATCTGACGAATGGGAGGGTTAAGTTAAATGGGTTGGTTTAACTTGAAATGGGTTGATAACACCCAACCGATATAACCTGATGTGTGGTAGGGTTAAGTAAATACACGAGTGTAACACGTAACCATTATAAAATGGCTAGTGGATGAGGTTGAGTTAACATACACTTAACCAATCAAACGTGAGGTGTGGTAAGGGTTAAGTTAACACAGGGGAGAACGCTTAACCGATATAACAAGATATGCGGTAGGGTTAAGTAACACAAGAGAGAACACTTAACCATGGTATCATGATGGGGGTGGGGTTAAGTTAAATAGATAACACTTAACCAACCTGCAGGGTATACGAATAGACCCTAGGAAAACCCTAGTAGCGGGACCCATTTCAGCAGTAACCCACATTAGGTATCAACGGTACCCTGAGCTAGGCAGAGTGGGGCACGATTACTGGGCTGATTACAAGCGGTCAAAACGGCGGCAGGGGATGCAGCAGTGCAGGTTCCGTCGGATTACGGCCGTGCACGTATTCCGGAGTGGAAAATTTAGCCACTGGGCATCAGTAGATATAAAGTTGTGCATCAATAAGGGTGTCGGGGTTGCCATCCTAGGGATTGATACACCCTAGGGTGGAACCAACACAAGTATCTACAAGTAGGGGGCCGCAAGAACTAGGTCGAGTAGGAGCCGATCGATTAGGGTAGTAAGGATACATCTAACATATTCATGGTAATTGGGCTGGTTGAGGAAAAATCCTCATATTAGATGTAGTCCTGAAGACTACCACAACTACGGGGTTGGGATAACCTTAGTATATAACACATGTGAAACATGGTAAGTAAGAGCCGATCAATTAAGGTAGGTACGGTGGGGACATAAAACTGTCAATATGAGGGGGGGGGGCTCATCGTGGGACATGTACCTATAAAACTATCATGTGGGGTATGGGGGATCACTTATCTTGTAATTACAACTAAGTAAACTAATTGGAACGCTAGTTAGGTGGTGTAGAGAATATAGGAAATCAAGGAAAATAGGGTAATGGTGAAACTTAGAAATCTAGCGACGTTATAGAAACCTTGTGATATGATACTTGGTAGGAACCTTGTGATGCTACCCTAGATAGGAAGTATGGGATGTTATACTTGATTTATCATGTCTGTAGCTTATCTTGTCATCATGCTTATGTTTACTTTCATTTTATTCATGCCATGTTATCTTTACCTGTTTTTATGCTGAAAGTCACTAGGACTTACTCAGTCTTTATGACTGACCCGTTTTGTTTCGCCTCTTTTTCTTCCGTTCCCCCCCCCCCAGGTTCGCAGGGTGGGAATACAGCTTAGTTCGGATCTTACCAAGCTCCAAGGCTCTTTCATGTGCGGCTTGGATCTCTCTTGGCTATGGCTTACTTTGCTTTATTATTGAATACTACAATTTATTTTCAGGCTTCTTTGTTTTTGAGCAAGACAGATATTTTAGCTATGTAATTGGGTATTTGAAAGTTGATGGGCTTTTATTGTAAACAATTATATTTAATAAATGATTTGAAATACTTCTACTTTACTTTCCGCTGTTTTATATATGTCTATCTTGTAATATTTCTGTTCCAGTACCCATAATGCTCCATTGAGGTTAAGGCATTCCCTTTGTGAGTGACCTTAACGGACGTGGGGTGTTACAGGTTAATACCTGGGCTCCACACCATAGTACACCTTTTATCTAGAAGGAGACAACACCCCATAACCTTGCTTCATTACTTCCTGTTTTGGCCATTTACTAGGGTTGTGAGGCTTGCCGAGGTCACCATATACACAAAGCTACGCCTAAATAAGCCATGCTTTGATCATCCATAGCTCATCACATAACTTAAGTATGCCACTTTGTCCATTTACAATGCATCACTGATTTCTATCAATATATAAGCTCTAAGCTCAACGTCTTAGAGAAGGGTGTTAAGCAAGAAAATAAATTCTCCGCCACCAAGCAGATATATATCTAACAGAGATCAGTGCTATGCAGTCAATTACAATGTCAGACACACAATCCATACCAGTCCGTTCTAGGTCTGAACGAAACTACAATCTGAAATTCCTTCACATACGTTCAGGCTTCTTACCACTTAGCTGATATAAAATCCAACTGCAAATGGGAGCTACCCATTTGAGACATTCAACAAGTCATCCTTACGATTTAAAGAGTCATGGTCTTCAATATCATCTTCACTGCATTCAATTTGCTCCACAACGTCGTATTATTACTTGGAATGTTTTTTTAGACGTAAATCCAATCCTGGTCTTTCCAAATACTAAGTGCAACTTTAAAATCATGTGGATATATAGGACCAAATCAATTCTCAATCCATATTCCATGTTTGGAAACTCAAATTATCATTTAAAGCTTTTTATTACATGTTAGCAATTAATTAATAAGGTTAGGGAAAGATTTGTAAAGTTAAATACCTTTAACAATGTTACAAAAGTGTTACAAAAAGTGTTTCAAAATACCGATATTCGATAGTTTAGGGAAAATAACTTTAATACTACCAAAACTTCATGATTTCAACATGAATCACTTTTAAATAATTAATTATGATTTTACACAAATTTTCCATATTTTTAAATAATTAAAAAAAACATTTATCATTATAGTCAATGGATAGCACTTGCAACAACTTTTTTAAATATTAATTTAAATATAACTTGGAAATTATAAGTCGAAATTAAAATCTGCTTTCACTCATTTGAATGCCCTTGTTGAAGAATATCAAACGTTTTTCATTTCGTGGGAATCTGATTTAAATTGCAAAATTTATAAGCGTTTAAAGTTTTTAACAAAAATACGCTAATTCTACTATAAATTTAAAAAGTTTCAAATTAATTTTTTTTTGAATTAACCACCACGCCCGTCGAATCAGTTAGGGATAGCCAGGGAGAGCAAGAAACTATATTTTTCAAATAAACCCCTAGACCCTATCTTCTCTCTCATCCTAGAAAGTTCCGGTATTTATTTTGACAAACTCTATTTTAATTGTAATATAAATTCATATAAAAACTTTACTAAGTTGCTTTAAAATAATTTAGAAAACCATTTGTACTTATACTAACTATTTAAAACTATTTTCAACCACATTCCAACTTTCAAATAACACTCCACTTTCCAAATTTAAATGAATAAAATATTCATTTATATTACTGACTTGGTCCGAGACTTATCTGATATCTGTATATATCCACATATGTGTGTGTAACAAGTGTAATGCACATATTATCACTAATAACAGCCACGAAGCATCCATTCATCCATCACATGAGCATATATGGGTGTGTGTGTGAATATATATATATATATATATATATATATATATATCTATATATATATATAACAGTGTATACATGTGTACATGTAAGCGTTTGTGACACGACCCGAACTTCCCCGTGAAGGAAAGCCAGGATTGAGTTGAGAACAATCCACATCGGAACACAGACAGAATAACATTTCATCGTTTATTTCAACAATTCCATCAGACTACAAGAATATACAAAGTATGAATCAATATTACACATCATAAAATATCAGAGATTACAATACATTACATAGCAGCGGAAAATAATACAACGCACAACTAAAGGAGATATATGGATACAAAGCTTTCCGAATATCATTCCAGCTGTAAACCAGGATCCTGTGAATATAAATATGCAAAACCAAAACTACTAGCTGCTCGTGCGGAAAATAAGGGCACCCAGAGTTTAGGTTAAAACAATAAACTCCAGGTCAGTCATGTGACTGGTATGAGAAATAAAACAGTAATCTTTTGATTTTAAAGTTAGGTAAATCAAGGGACCACGCCGTACAACATGGAACGTGTTTCCTCCCAAGAATACCAGTGCATAAAACAACAACACAATGCTAAATAAAGAACAATGAAGCTATTATAAGATTCAGGTCCCATCACACAATGCAACGTAAGCCGAAGGATAGAGTTTTTACCTTATAATAGCCAAAAATGCTTGGTACGTGAAATTTCATCTTTTATTATTACTATAAGTGTATAGTGTCAAAACAATTTCAATCATAAGTATTAAATATAGACGGCATAAGTGCCCCATACCACTATATCGCCATATATAGGTATACAATCTAAACCGCACAATATCGTATTTGGAAATTGGATTTCCATCTGTGAACCAAGGCAAGGGATCGTCCTTACCGCTTCGAGACTCTCTAGCCCGAGCCTCAGGGTCAGAGCGCATCGACCCATGGATCGTCAGGGCCGGTCCACTGATGTGGATTAAAATGCCAGAACATTGCGTTTTCCCGCCCTTTGGGGCATAAATGAGACAAATGACTCTATCGGCTCCACATAGTAACCGATATATCTGAGGCGCCTCGCAATCCAACAACCACACAGGTGAAAATAATATAAATATCAGGGCTGGTAGGTCACTGACACCACCCTAGCTAGAAGGAAACGCATGCCCTCCCTGAGGTCCTCTCCCGTTTCTGGTTCACAACTAGGGTGTGAGGCTCGCGAATTTACGCTACACAACGCTATGCCACACAGGCAGTGCTTTGATAATCAACCACAAGAAATTTCTTTTCAACAAAAGCCTTGATCATTTGCATCTTAGCATGCCACACAGGCAAATCACTCCATGCAACCGATATCCGTCAATCACAAAGAATGATATCCAATATCAGACACACAGTCCATTTACAAGTCCGTTCTGGGTCTGAACGAAACCGGAGGCACCTTGTACCTCGCGTATCCATCGATCTCCAAGTACGTCTGGACGATCACCAACTAATTCCCTCCTCTTGGGTGTATAGCCCAATCAAGATCATCAGTAATTATCCAAACGATGTGAAGACCTCTGGTCTTCAACCGCCGTCTTCATCCTCGACACATCGTCGAATCAGTTATTCAGAATGGGATAAACCCAGTCTTTCTGAATAACTCGCGTATATAATCAACAAGTGTTACACAAACACAACATACGCCTCATTCCAATTCAGAATATTCTTTTATTCAAATATTCTTATACTTTGGGAAAGGTTCCCATAAATTTTATCAAAGATAAATTCTTTAAATTTATTCTTTAACCTTCTTTTGAATATCAATTCAAACCAAATTATGGTTTATCCAAACTAATCGGGATTAGCGAACCTTATCGAAGTAATCACTTGTTAAATTTCCCAACCCCAACCTATTCATCCCATGAAGTAAAACTGGTCATACTTCATATCTAACACCACGGTGTTATCGGTAAATTCAATTGCCATTTCACGTTCAAATCTAATTAAAGATTTAACTATCGCCTGGAGCAAAACTGGTGATACTGCATTCTCGATCATTTCAATCTAATTAAATATTCATTAAAACTCCACTTGGTTTTAATCTTCCCAAAAATCAATATTAATGATTGTTTAACTTGGGAAATCATATCCTATCTTTAACTGGGTTAAAGAACCAATGTCATTTAAAACATGGTTCACTATAAACCCAAAATCACATTCCATTCCATCGGCCTTTAACCGTAAATTAGCAAGTGAACATTCCCTAAGTATTAACCCCGAAGGCCGAAACCAACATCAGATCAATACCCAAGAAACCATTCAACTTAACTAATCTCCCGTTAGTTCTGATTTTCTTAGCTCTGTTGGGTCTAAGAACAGTATTATTAATGATACCATTCACCATAACCCAAAATTACATTCCGTTACCAATGGAATCTTCATGGAAAACAAATCGATATATATAATCGATAAAAACTTCCATATCCGACTAATAATATAAGCGGAATAATGGCAAAGCCTTTTAAATTCCAGATATATTAGTTGTCTTCCACCATAGAAATTCACTTCGATTATTACCAAATCGAATTCCATTCCATTCCAGTTTATTTTATTAAATTGGAAAACTTTACTCTGGAAAATCACCTTTAAATCTTAACAAAAGATTTATAAATTCCAAATCACATTTCACTGTAAATCGGGTTAAAGAACGAATGTCATTAAAACACAGTTCAAGATAAACCCAATTCACATTCCATTAATTATCGGGTTAAAGAACAAGTGTTATTTAAAACACCGTTCACGATAAACCCAAAAATCAATTCAAATTCAATTCCAAATAAATACTGTAACACCCCACCTCCGCTAATGTCACTCACAAAGGGAATGCACTAGGTTTGGTGAAGCATTATCGAGGTAAACATGCACAGAAATATTACAAGACATAACATATATAAAACAGCGGAAGTAAAACAAATTTCATTACCTTATAAAACAAGGTCTAAAGCCTTTTACATCAGAATACATCAAAACCTGTCTTGCAATAGTAAAGAAGCATAAAACCTTTTCATAAATTATTCCCCAAAATAAAGCGGTGAAGCAGCCAGAGCCAAAAGAAGAACAAGCTATACATGATGACCTTCAAGCATAAGAGGTCCGAACTAACCAACATCATTTCCTCCCTGAAACCTGGGGGGGAACTGAAGACAAAGAGGCGAAAGAAAACGGGGTCAGTCATAAAGACTGGTAAGTCCTGTCTACTTCCAGTATAAAAACAGGTAAAGGTAACATGACATGCATAAACTAAAAGTAAACATAAGGATGACGACAAGATAGATAAGCTAAACCAAGATAACTGGATGAACTACTGTAGCAAGCTAAACTAAGGTATCATGATAAATCAAGGTATCACATCTTCAGGTTTCTATCAAGTATACAATCCCAAGGTATCTATCATGTACAATATCCCACGGTATTTATCATGTATATTTGCTCTGCACACCTCGTACTGGTATCCCAACCCGCGTCATGTGTTAACTATGAATGTCCCTTGCCCAATGTCATGTAATGGTCCATGCCAACCTAGTATATAGCATATGTAGGTTTTCCCAACTCGTATGTTTCTTTCCATGTATAAGTTCAGTCCTTTGCCGTAGGCCGTACGGGCTTTCCCATGTAAATCTATACCACCTCAACGTAGTACCATTTTATCCTTGAAGTTATTTTGGACTGCTACCCTTGATCTAATTATGTTTTCTTACCATGAACTATCGCGAGTTCACTAAGGATTTATGCCACCTAGGACCACTAGGGATTGTGCTACCTAATGAACGTATTCGTAACTTGGTTTAAGTTCAAGCCACCTAGGGCCACTAGGGATTATGCCACCCGTCAACCACGCCCTTTATCACACGTATATATCGTGAATCGTTTTCCATGTCTAGACGCTCATGTATCTCAATGTGCCATCCGAGTTCCGTGCCAGGGAAAATCGAGAAATACGGAACTCGGTCGGGAGCTTTAAGTCGTCTGCTGATGCAGATATCAAGGTCTGTTTTTGTATCTGTGGCTATGGTCCCACGTGACCCCTCCCTCAACTACTGAAAGGCAATCCAAGAAAAATCATGTATGAGAACCACATCTCGGCCCCACTATAGCCCCACTTTCCTATGGGCCAACCTCACCCATGACTCGATAGCAAGAACATAGTCTGTTGGGGGTTCTCTGCCTTTCCGTTCGTACGCGATTGACTAAAGATGGTAGGTAGTCGGCGACGTGCTATCCAGGGCAAAAACAAGTATCGTCGACTCCACGCTAATCCATCCCAGTCTTTAGGTCGCTCGCATAGCAACCAAGGCATACTCTTGGCTCTTCTACCGTAGACCTTAACCTCTGTGAGGCCAGGTTTCATGGACCATCTGCCACCTCACAGAAGGATACCAAGAGTACCCTCACATCCCCCGAAGCTACCCCTTCGTCACCCAGTTCGTTGGAGCCTTTATCTAAGTCAGATAATTTGCTCCTCCTTGTGTTTTAAGCGATGACCTACCGTATCGGGTTACTCATCTATCTGTGAACTGGTCCAAATCCCTTAACTAAGAATTATTACTTAGTTTCCTAAACTTAATTTACCACTTAGTCTCCTTTCCCGTTATCCTTGTGAATCCCTGTCTTCCACCTAGTCCCCTGAACTAGGGTTTTGTCTAATGGGTTAAGTATTGTCATTTAAGTTCGTGACTTAACCTGCATACGAATCATGTTAGGATTTGGCTAAGTATTCAAGTCCAAGACTTAGCCCTACAAGTTGGTTAAGTATACCAAGGAGCTCATGACTTAACCCTATTCAATCATCAAGTCAAATTGGTTAATTATTCGTTTATCTTAACCCTACCAGATTATCGTGTTAGATTTGTTAAGCATAGATTATCTTAACCTCATCGGATTATCGAGTCGGATTGGTTAAGTATAGGTTAACTTAACTACATCCACTAATTGTATTATAATGGTTAAGTATATTTAAACAGTCTCGTGACTTAACCCTATCAAGCTCTCATATTAGATTGGTTAAGCATGGTTGCTTAACCCCATCAAATCATCATGTATAATTGGTTAAGTATAAGTTACTTAACCTCATTGAATTACCAAGTTTAGATTGGTTAAGGGTTTAACTTAACCCCATCGAATTACCGTGTTTAGACTAGTTAAGTGTAGGTTACTTAACCCCATCTAATTACCGTGTTTAGATTAGTTAAGTGTAGATTACTTAACCCCATCTAATTACCGTGTTTAGATTAGTTAAGTCTAAGTTACTTAACCCCATCTAATTACCAAGTCGGATTAGTTAAGTGTAAATTACTTAACTCCATACCCTAATTGTCTTGTTTGGTTAAATGTCATTAAGAAATCAAGTCCGGTTCCACTTAACCTACCCATTCGTGTCATATCGGTTAAGTTTCATTGGTCAAAATTACTTAACTTTTTCATGTAGCATTAATTAGATTAATGCACCCCAACCTCTCACATTAGACTTTGTTGTGGTTACTAGTTAAGCCGGGCGGTTCCGGGTAGATTTACACCACAACCTAGTCTAACCTCGGGTTTTAAGTGCTATATGACCAACCACCCATATTGGGTCCTATTGTTTGTAGCCACTAGTTAAGCCGGGCGGGTCCGGGTAGATTTATGCTACAAACTCAACCCAACCTTGAGTTGGCAACTTTCATGTTTGGTCTAGTGTCATATTACACTTACAACCCATACGTGTCTAGTTTCAAGTCCCATGTTTACCCCACATGTCATGTCCCCATTTAGGTGTCTCATGAGTGTCATATTTTCATGAAATCCCATGTCAAATTATCATGTCATAATCACGCTCGTCCATCCTACCCCAAATCGTGTTTCCAACCCAAGTAAAAGCGAGTCAACATAGTAAGGATACTATGCTACATATTGGCCTCAAAACATGCACGATGCCAAAAAGGGGTTGGCCACAAATATGCATGGTATCATAAGGGGGTTTGGCCTCAAAATATGCATAGAATCATAAGGGGTTTTTGGCCACAAGCATGCATAGTATCATAAGGGAATTTGGCCACAAACATGCATAATATCATAAGGGAATTTGGCCACAAGCATGCATAGTATCATAAGGGAATTTGTCCACAAACATGCATGATAACATAAGGGGTTTGGGTTCATTTACATGCATAAGCCCCAAAGTCAAATCTTTGCCAATGTTTCACAAGTCAAATGGTTCCCAAAGGTTCATGCTAGCAATCCATAGATAAAGATTCAAACTGGCAAGATAAACTAGGTTAATCATAACATGAATAGCATGATTTAGTCACTAAGCATAGCCAAAAGTCATAGGTTCAAGCAAAAGAGGCATGACAAGGTTCATATAGGCTAGCATACTAAGTTTAATCTCGTTTTATTCCATGCCATCATTAAAACTACCGTTTAGATCTAGAAGTAGCTAGAACTTACATAGCGTGGCTTAGAGATTTAGGAGCATGGATCGTCTTGTCGTAGAACCCATGTTGAGACAATGATCAAAACCCTTGATTTGGTGTAGAAAGCTTGCACCTTCGTCTTGAACCTAATTTGCAAGCACAAGCTCTTGAATTTTGGGATGGAGGCCATGATCAATGTAGATTTGGGCAGCACTTCGTTGCAAGAGTGATTTGTGAGGGTTTCGGGTAGGCTTAGGGGTCTTTTTATAGAGATTAGGACTAGTTTAGGCCCTTAGATTAACCCTAGGATAGATCTGAACCCTCAAAATCCGTCACAGGCCCATAAAACATGTCTTGAGAAACAAGTCAGGTGCACCCAGGCCCAGGTGGTCGGACCACCTAGGTCGACAGGGGTGTCAACTGGGCAGTCGACGCCACCTTGGGTGTGTCGACTCCCAAGTCGGCTCCCCAGTCGACTTGGGGGTGGTGGGAATTTTTCCCGCCTCTTCTGCTTGGCTGAATTTGAATTCTGAATTCAAATTTGAACTGTTTTTTATCTTGAAATTTTCTGAAAACTTTGACGGGCCATAACTTGGTCACACGGACTTCGATTTTCGAAAACTCGGACTCTATTTGGCGTATTTTTCCGAGACGAACGCAATGGCGCAACCCGTTCTTCCTTATTCGGATTTTATAATCAAATTCTGCCTTGATTCTTGTCTTAGCATGTTATAAAAATCTCGGTTGTTACATTCTCCCCAGCTTAAAGGATTTCGTCCCCAAAATCTCCAAGTTAGAAAGAACGTATCCTACCATCCATCATCCATCTAATCAAAACATCATCCACAGGCAACCATGGTCCTTAAAAGATTCCTAATGCTTTATGAACACATGCAGAAATTGTGTGTATATGTTCCTTAGCTAATGCTAATGATCAGGCCTGAATGATCTCTCTAATGGAAAATATGTTTAGTGCCATAAGTCCAACATGTATGCAAATAGACCTAGTCATATAAGTACTATATGTGTGCACAAACATTCATCCATATGCAACATCCGCATGACAACACATTCAATTTCATCCATAAACAAGTATAAATACTCGTGCATACGCAACATGAAACGTGACCGCGTCAATCTAGTATCTAATGTGTATTCGCGCATCCACGAGCAACCACTTGCAACCATTTGCAACCATATCAATCATAACATGTTTCAAATACGTGTTTACATCCATAGAGTTCTATCTAAGGTTCCCAAGATAGGATCGAGAAGATAAACAAGACAAACTCCTTTCGGGGTTTGCAACAGAAACAGGACCGAGAGGATATCCACCAAGTGATAGCATGCAAGCAAGCTCTACGGGAGAACCAGGGATCAACGATATACTCTTAAAAAGAGACATGATGCGCGCGTCTAAGCCGCATTTCCTTGAGCTTAATTCCATTGTGCCTTGACCTCCTTTGACTTCATGATTTCGTAGCTCCTTGATTCTTATTTCCAAGGTGTTAGATCAAAATTTGGACCTAACACCCAAATTGTTCTGAATCTTATAGAGTTTCAACTGAAGAATGAGGAAAAAGAAACTAACACACAGAATTTATAGTGGTTCGACGTTAACGAGCCTACGTCCACTTTATATATTATTGATTATACTTTGGAAGCTAATACAATCAATGATTTCTCTCAATACTCTAGTAGTCTGACAATAATGGTGGTTTCAGTACTCGATATTGCCAAAAAAAACCTTAAAAATGCCAAGCTCTGGGCTATTTATAGCTGATTTTGTCAGGCGGATCGTAGTAACACGTGGCACGAATCCTGAGGACATCGGATCGCATCGCTGCCGTTGAAGAAATAGTCAAATTAGCCGTTGTGGCCAGGTGTCGCGATCCCCTTGAAAATCGGATCGTGCAGATGGGTAGAATCGGTCAAAACGACGGTTAGGGACACGTGTCGCTAGATCCGTGCGTCTCGGATCACTGAAGACTTGCTCGTGTTTGAACGGGTCAGAGGCTCTGCCATGCATCAGGGGATCGGATAGGTCAATACTGGGCAATAACACATGTATGAATCGAATCGCATAGAGGTGTCGTTTCGCATGGGGGCGACCCGATATGGGGGCAATCCGATGAGGGGCGAGTCAGTGGTGCGATCCGTTCCTTCATGTACTTAGAGAATGTGGTTTCATGCTTTTCTTCTTATGAATGAACCTGGGTGGCTTGGTCAAAAAGCTAGCCAACATTTTGCCCCCTCGAAGTATGTTTTATCGATGATGGAACATGCTTCGAAGCTATAGAACCGTCTTTTCACATCGTGTCGCAAAAACAGTGAACGATTCCTTTTCCGGGATTTTTCAGAGTCTTCATCACTGGATCTGTTGGTGATTTATCGATAGGTATCGCATATTCGAGTCGCGGTCCTTTAGCAAGCCATTCGAGCCATTCGTCTCGTTCTTTGGTGAGCGCTTGAGCTACTTTACAAAACGAAACGAAATGGGCTTCTCTCCGAAACGTGGTGGGCTTTTGGTTCGTGGCCCGCCTATTTTCGCGGATCGAATAAAACAAAAAAGGGGAGGCAAAACGGTCGCCCTTTTGCCTATATAAGTCGACCCTCGTCTTCAATTTCTTCCTTCTTCCTTCTTTCGTATCGTATCGCCTTCGTCATTGAGGAAACACCCGAGTTTTTCAAACCTCCAAAAATCTGACTGTTCTCCCAACTTTTATAAAGGTAATCCATCGAAAGCATCCTTATGCGATATCGCTCTCCATTTTATGAGTTTTTTCGACTGGTTTGAGGGAGGAAACGATGGGAAATTGTGATTCTTGGGGGAACCAGCGAAGCGCCATGGCTGATAGGTTCAGAGGTTGGAGTTCAGAAATGAGAAGGAGAGGAGGAAAACGGAGGAGGAAGGAGAAGAAGGAGGCCGGTTCGGATCGTGGGAAAGGAGAGGAAAGGAAGAAGATGAAGGCCAGTGGCGAGTCGGAGGGTCATGGTGGCGGCAGTGGCGCGCTTCGTGGGGACTGCAACGATCCAGCAAAGACCCCAATTACTCAATTTGACGATTCGTGAGGGGGGCAATCCCTCTGCCCTGCGATCCAAAGGAGGGCGATCCCTCTACCCTGCGATCCGAAGGAGGGCGAACTGTCATACACATCGCGGTCCGACTTATAGTTCACGATCCAAACCAATTTTTGAACCTTAAACGATGCCTTGTCACCATAAAACTCTGAACAGTTAGGCTAGGGCCTTGATTTGGACTTTCTGGACTGAGTGACCACATAATTTTAACTGCATATGACGACTAATACTTTGATGATCTTGATAGCTTTTACGCTTTATCTTTAATGCATGCACAAGCACACACACCGGCACTTGCACACACAGGGGACGGGTAGCTTTAATCTCACTTTTCATGTTTTCTCGCCTAGCAGTAATGTTGGATAATCAATCTTCCTCAAGATCCGCTACAGAATCGGAGTCCGAGGTTCCTGAGCAATACAACCCTGAGGTCCCTCCAATTAACCCAGGAGGTAAAGACTCTGGCTCTGAATACGAGGCAACGGAATCAAATCCATCTGTAAGTACTTCATTTAATGAAGAATCTGAGATAGACAGGCGAGCTCCCGACGAGATTCCTGGCGCGCTCGGAATAGATAAATTTTCTGATTCTTTAGCATCTAAGCTCGATGATATAAAGCTTAAAAGGATCTGCTTGAGACATGGGATTCCTTGGGATAATGTCTTGACACCCGGTAGCGAAGATAGACCCCACTTAGCTCCGGAAGGATATATGGCAATCAGTCGAACCATGTGCTTGGTAGGAGCTATTCCTCCATTTCCTCCGATCGCCATCGAGACTTTAAAACGACTGGGTATTGCTCCGATGCAGCTTCATCCTAACGCCTACGCATCTCTATACACCCTATATTTTGCATACGCGGAGATCCTACACGCCGAACTTAAATTCAGAGATTTGACATTCTTCTTTCTTTTCAAGCATCGTTCTTCGGCAACCCCAAATTTCTCTTTCTATGAATCGGTGGCGAATAGGAAGGTTCTGTACGATGGATATAGCAATATAGGGGATCCTAAGTCTGATTGGTTTTATATAAAGAAACAAGTCGGATGTTCAAGAAGATGGCTCAGATCAAGTAAACTTTAAGCTTTTAATTGAATATCTTGTTCAATAAGTCTAGGCGTTAACATTCTCCCCCCTTTTTTCTTTGTCTTAAACAGATCACGTCTTCCCGAAAATGGAGGGTCCGCTATACAACAATCGATTGTCCATTCTTCTACAAAGCAGATCCGACTTTCTAAGGATCAAAAAATGCATTACTGATGAAAATCTTCATAAGCATCATCTTCTGGATAGAAGATTTGGACTTGGCGCTGGCGGCAAACCTTATAAGTACGTGCCCCCAACGGAGGGAGAGGGAACTTCGCAAGTGGTTGAAACAACTAAGTTTCGCAAGAGTCCTTCCCCGATAGTCATCCAAGACGATGAGGACCTGAACATATACAGAGGGGATGAGGTCCGCGGTGACAAGTCCAAGGAAATCCCAATTTCTATTCCAATCGAAACCGCTTCTCCCAATGATTTGACAGAAGAGCAGTTATTCGACGAGCTGAGCAAAATCCCTCTACCCGATGATGTATACACAGAGAGGGACTTTGAAGGGGGGCCATTTTTCCCTAATCTTAAGGAGGCCATCGCTCCAACTAGAGAAAAAGAAACTAGCCAGATGAGCCTGTCTTCAGGCCCGGGTCTGTTAGGGGGAATTATATGGGATGCACAATTCACACACACTATCTGGCCTCGCACTCTTATATCGTCAATATTCAAAGGTTTTAATATGCTCTTTTCTTTTTTGCAGGAAAGATGTCCCGCAGACGATCTTACTCTTATCGTTCTCTTTGTGAGGGCACACCCAGTCTTCATCCGGGTACTGAGCGTTCTCGCGGCCCTTCTCACAAGCCGACTTCCTCGCAACCCCGGTCTCCACCAAAGTCGACCTCTACCAAGCCTTCCAGTTATCCGGTAGTTCCTGCTGGGGGAAAGAAACTTCCTAAAGAGTTAACTCCTCCAAAGAGTGCACCTTCCCACAGCAGGTCGTCAAAAAGGCATCACGAATCTAAAGATAAGGGCAAGGATCCATTCAAAGAGTCTGAAAAGGAGAGGAGTGACATCGTCCCTTCCAGCTAGCCAGAGTTGGCTGCCCCCGGGTCACAGGATTACATGCATGGTCCTGAGATTCAAGGTAGGCTGGAAAAGCTACGGGAACAATTCCCAGATATATTTTTCAACAGGATGACATTTGTTCTAGCCTTGGAACCGGTCCCTAAGAACTGGGATAATGAAGTTGTCGGGCACATCCGCCACGTTGCCAGGCAGTATGAGATGATGAAGAAACATGCAGTTAACCTTTCCGAAGTCATCCGAACGCTCGAAATAGAAGCACATAGATCTAAGGCGAAACTTGAAAACAACGAAAGGGCCAGGACAAAGATGGAGAAGGACCTGGAAGATGCTCAATCTCAACTTGCTTTAGCACGGAGAGATGCCGAAAACTATAAGATTGAATTAGAGAATGCTAAGCAGCGCTTTCATTCGGAACTTGACTCCAATAGCCAAGAGAAGATGGCTTTAAAGAAAGAAGTAGAAGATCTCAAAATAGCAGCACAAGGCCATTTTGAAGCTGAGAGAGCTGCTTGGGAGGCAGAAAAGGCAAGCTTGAAAGAAAGTTTAGCTTTGGCTGAAGCGGAAAAGGTGATTTTAAATGATCAGGTCGCGGACGCGGAGTGACGGGCAGCTCTCGCCGAAAAGAATGTTGAAAGTGCCATCGAATTGGCCACTGCTTCTAACAACAAGCTCCTCGAAAGAGAGAAGGATATCGAGGGGTTTGAAGAGAAGATTTTCGACTTCCTTGGCCGAGTTCTCAAAACCCGCAACATCTCGTGGATCCCGGATTACCACGTTACCTTAGCCAATTTATGGGATGTCATTGTTGAGGGTGAGAAGCAAAGGTTGGGAGTCGAAGAAATTGATGAAGATGAGTTGATGATGAGCATCTTAAGGGATAACGAGCCTGAGGACCTGGCAGAGGGTCGTCGTCTGATTCTAGCGGAGATGGAAAAGGAGAGGGCCCTGGCTAAGGGTAAAGGCAAAGCTGACGAGGGTTCGAGTTCAGCCGTGGAACCCAAGACCTCCGGAGTTGAGGAATACCATCCCGATGATCCACTAATCCCTTTGGGCATAACTCCCGTGGTCCTTGGAGCTCCTGCAGCTACTCAAGAAGGAGGATCTGCGTAAGGTATCTCCCTTTTTTCCCCACAATTTGTCAAAGCAATTGTGAATTGTCGTCGTCTGGTAGAACAACCAATTGAATTAGTAATGTGTGTTCCTCATGATACAGGTGGCGAGCCCGTTGACAAGGGTGCTGAAAAAGAAAAAGGAGCAGAGAAGGAGGCTGTCTCGCCAGGTGCCGGTATTGATACATCAAAGCAGGCTGAGGTCACAACAGCAGTAAGAAGCATCCCGGTACCTAGTACTGGTGTTCCCAAGGATGCTGAGACCATTGAGGCCTTGAAAGACATGGATGGGCGCCATGTAGAGGATGAGGAAGACATTATCGGTGCCAAAAAAGCCGACGACGATGACGACGAAACCTTGGCCAGCCGAAAGGCTAGGCAGGAAAAAGAGATGGCTTCGAAGAAGGTGGCAGATGAGGCTTTGGACGTAGTCCCTCTTGCAGAATTTGATCCCAAAACCGGGATGATTTTGAAAATCCAGCCCAAATCCATCAGCAGACAGCTTCATTTTGCAAATCCTGATGACTTCCCGGCTTCCCTTTCTGATAGAAGGAAGAGAAAAGAGGTGGAAGAGGAATCTTCAGAAGAGTCGGACGTTCCTCTCATAGACAAAAGGAAGAGGAAGAAAGGGGATCAGTCCGATGCCGACAGGGCGAAGCTGAAAAAACAGAAGCAGGAGAAGAGGCCAAAGCGTAAATAGGATATTGTTGCTTGTTGATATTTTGTCTTTAGGTTTTCCACTGGCCAGGAAGTGTAATTGTGAGACTGACCCTCACTTTCCTTTCTAGGTTGTTTTTCACTTAGTAGGTTTGCGGTACATAAATGAAAGTTTATCTCTTTTTGCATCATTGTGTACCTGTATTCAAATAAACTTTCCATGTTTAGTTATAGACCATCTTATTATAACTACAAATCAATCAAACAACAGAAGGAAAAAATTTGTGCTGCATTGCCGTATTAAAGTTCATGTGTATATGCATATGGCCTGTAATCAATCGTTAACATAGCGCTTAACTAGGGCTTATTAAAGATTGATTAGCACTATTTGCAGGTTGCCCCCCATTTCTGAATATGGGGTACTTGGAGAATTTCATAAGATAACCATTCTTGCGGTACTGAATTTCTTGTGTTGGGCTGTGTGGGCAAATCGAAGGCTGTTTGCCTGGTTGAGATAGGGCTGAAAGCTAAGCTCAGTTAGGGCAGCTGCTTGTTTCAGACCCTTTGTACTCTCCTGGCAGTTGCCGGGGGTAGAGTTCAAATTCAATAGTTCAGTCGGTCCCTGCTCCTTTAGCAGGGAAGATGTTCTTTCTCAGCGCTCAATCGGAGACGCTTTTATACTTTCTCTCTCTCTGGAGAGTTAGGGTTTGAGCTCAGCAATTCATTCGCTCCCCGATCCTTCAGCGGGGAATAAGCACTTTCTCAGCGCTCAATCGGAGACGCTTTTTATACTCTCTCTCTCTCTCTCTGGAGAGTTAGAGTTCGAGCTCAGCGATTCATTCGCTCCCCGATCCTTCAGCGGGGAAGAAGCTCTTTCTCAGCGCTCAATCGGAGACGCTTTTTATACTCTCTCTCTCTCTCTCTGGAGAGTTAGAGTTCTATCAACGATATAATTTACTTTATTGTATCCTCAGAATTTTGACTTGTGATTACATTCCATTCTGATGGAAGGCATTTATGATTATATGCTTCTGGGATCGTTAGATTATTCACAATGATTTTTATAACAAATAAACAGGCAGATAAATAAAAGTGCAATAAAGGTAAATGACACACAATATTTTTATAGTGGTTCGGTCGAATCACGACCTATGTCCACTTTATAATTTTTTGCTTTAAGGAATCAGAATATTCTAGGCAAGTCGTGCCTTGTGCATGGTTTTCAAAAAAGCAAAAGAATAGATTTGAAACTTTTATGTTAAGTATGGCCGTAAATGTTGGGCATTCCACACTCTGGGGATTTCCTTTCCATCTACGGTTGCCAGCTTGAAGGTTCCATTATCAAGCTTGCTCAGAATGGTGTACGGTCCTTTCCACTTCGCTCCCATATGAGTTGGGGGTGGAAAGACACGTTTCAGAACCAATTCTCCGGGTTGCCAGGTTTGGGCTCGAACCTTTTTGTTGTAATATCGAGCGACCTGTTGTTTGCATCTCAAGGCACGCAGGTCTGCTTCATCCCTCTTTTCTTCGATCATATCTAGGGACTCAAGGAGCAATTCATTATTGGTCATCGGATCATAATAAGTCACCCGGTGAGAAGGTACCTTTATCTCAACCGGGATGACTGCTTCCGTTCCAAAAGCAAGGGAGAACGGGGTATGTCATGTTGCCGATTTATATGTTGTCCTGTAGGCCCATAGTGCCAAGGGCAATTCATCAGCCCACATGGCTCTAGCCCGCTTCAGTCTTCTTTTCAGGATGGACTTAATTACTTTATTTTCCACTTCGACTTGTCCGTTCGATTGCGGGTGCGCCACAGAGGTGTACCGATTTTCAATGTGGTATCTTTGGCAGAAATTTCTGAATTCAGCGCTATCGAACTGAGTTCCGTTATCCGTTATCACAATCTTTGGAATCCCAAATCGGCAAATGATGTTTCGAATGATAAAATTGATCACTCGTTTGGTAGTGATTGTAGTTAGTGGTTCAGCCTCGACCCACTTAGTGAAATAATCCACGGCCACAATAGCGAACTTTGCTCCGCCCCTTGCTATGGGGAGATTTCCAATGATATCAATTCCCCACATAGCGAAAGGCCATGGGCTCATCATTGTTTTTAACTGGTTAGGAGGTGCTCTAGGTATTTTTGAAAATCTCTGGCACGCATCACACCGTCGTGCATATCTTGCAGCATCCTTGTTTATGGTAGGCCAGAAATAACCATGCCGCAACACCTTTTTTGCCAAAGTTTGCCCTCCAGTGTGGTCGCCGCATTCGCCTTCGTGAACCTCTCGCAGCACACGCTTGATGTCATCGTGAGCTATACACCGGAGGAGGGCATCGAAAATCCTTGTCTGTAAAGAACTCTGCCTTGCAGAACGTATCGGGCGGCTTTACGAATTACTTTACGCCTCTCGCTTTTCTTGGTTGGAAGCGCTCCATTCATCAGGAAATTCTTCAGAGGGGTCATCCAGGACTCCCTTTCTGGTTCCGTCTCTAGTATTAGGTCGATTTCCATTTGATCTATGCTAGGGGACCGAAGTACTTCAACGGGGGCTAGCCCGGTCACTTCAGGATCGTCGGAACTAGCCATCTTTGCCAACTTATCCGCCTGCTGATTCTCTGATCGCGGAATATGAGATATGCTGTAGTGATTAAAATCGTTCAGCAACTCTTTCACTTTCTTTAAGTATAAAATCAATCTTGCACTTTTAGCCTGGAATTTTCCAGTAACTTGGTTCACAACTAACTTGGAGTTGCAGAAGATGTTCAGCTTTGTGACCTCTAATTCCTTCGCGATCCTTAATCCGGCTATCAGAGCTTTATATTCGGAATCTTTATTAGTGGCATGAAACTCCTTCCGGATTGAATAGGTTATCAATCGTTTCTCGGGAGTTTCAAGCACTATTCCAGCGCCGGATCTTTCGTCATTCCTAGCGCCATCAGTATACAATCTCCAGGCATTGGGATCGAAAAGTAATTTTGAAGGATTGACCTCTTCATTGGCTATGTCTTCCTCCGGTACGGTAAACTCTGCTATGAAGTCGGCTATCACTTGCCCCCGAATTGACCGTCTGAGCTGAAAGTTCAGATCAAATTGACTTAGCTCAATGTTCCATTTGAGTAATCTTCCAAACGCCTCTGGTCTCTGTAAAACTTGCTTGAGTGGGTGATCGGTGTATACGGTAATGGGATGCGCCTGAAAATAATGTCAAAGCTTTCTAGAGGCGATCAGTAAACTATACGCCAACTTTTCTATCCTTGGATAATTACGCTATGCTGCCGTTATTTTTTTGCTCACGTAATACACAGGTCTTTGGACCTTATCCTCTTCTCTTACCAACGCTGAGCTGATCGCATGGGATGACACTGCCAGATACACGAATAAGTCCTCATGATCATTTGGCCTAGATAATATCGGAGGTTTCTCCAGGTGCCTTAGTAAGTTCTGAAATGCTTCTACGCAGTCGGGCGTCCATTTGAAGTGGCGTTTCCCCCGCTTTATTAATTCGAAGAATGGGATGCACTTATCCGTAGCCCTGGAGATAAATCTGCTTAGTGCGGCCACTTTTCCTGCAAGGCTTTGCACATCCCTAATTTGTCTAGGTTCCTGAATGTCTCTGATTGCCGCGATCTGGTCTGGATTAATCTCAATCCTACGGGAACTGACAATGAATCCCAAGAATTTTCCGGAGGCAACACCGAATGAACATTTGGTTGGGTTGAGTTTCATTCCGTACTTTCGAAGAATGCCGAACCTTTCTGCCAAGTCAGTAGTGTGTTGGGAAGATTGCTCGGACTTAACCAACATATCGTCGACGTATACTTCCATTGTTTTCCTAATCTGGTTATAAAACATTCTATTGACTAAACGTTGATATGTAGCGCCCGCATTCTTCAAGCCAAAGGGCATCACCACATAATAATATAATCCCAGATCCGTGATAAAACTAGTGTGTTCTTGATCCGGAACATGCATCGGAATCTGGTTATATCCTGAATAAGCATCCATAAATGAGAGAAGCTCATGACCCGCCGTCGAGTCCACCAACTGGTCAATCCGGGGTAACGGGAAACTATCTTTTGGACAGGCTTTGTTCAAATCCAAGAAGTCGATACACGTTCGCCACTTCCCGTTGGCCTTCTTTACCAGGACTGGATTCGAAATCCAGTCTGGGTTGGTCGAGTCTCTGATAAATCCATTACTCTTTAGCTTTCTAACTTCTTCTTTTAAGGCAGCAGACCTCTCTGGGCCCAACATTCGCCTTTTTTGATTTACAGGAGGATGTTTAGGGTTAATGCTTAATGAATGGCTCATGATTGAAGGGGATATCCCGCACATGTCCGAGTGAGTCCAAGCAAATACATCCAAGTTGTTTTTTAAGAAATCCGTCAATTCTTTAGCGAGATTTGGATTTAACTGGGATCCAATCTTAAGGACCTTCTCTGGGACACTATCATCGATCAGTACATCCACAGTTGTCTCGTTGGGAGTCGCCATTCTGCCCCCAGGTTCTTGATCATCTCTGGGATCTATATCCTCGGGCAACTCTCTGGGCGACTCTCTAACGACTATCCTCTTTAGTTGCTATAAGGTCTCCGCCCCTGGAGGGGGAGAAGCGCCTTTGGTTTCAATGTCCCCTCCATTGCGAAGTAACTTTAGTTCGGCAACGTAACATGCTCGCGCAGCAACCTGATCTCCTCTGACGATACCAATGCCAGCTTCTGTGGGGAATTTCAATAACAAGCACCGGGGGCTATACAGGCTCTAAACTTTGCGAGGGCCGGTCGGCCCAAGAAGGCATTGTAGGGCGATTCAACGTCCAAAACCACGAAGGGAAGGATTCTCACTCTCTGGCGCTCTCCTTCCCCAAGTGTAACCGGTAACTCTACATAACCCATTGGAGCGGTGGATGCTCCGTTGAATCCACGGATCCATCCTTGACAAGGCTTCAAGTCTTTTATTTCGAGGTTCATCTGGTCAAATGTCCTTTTGAAAAGAATGTTGACGGAACTCCCGTTGTCCACTAAAACCTTATGAACAGTGGCTGGTCCAATAGGTACTGTAATTACAAATGGATCTTCAGTCGGAGCATGGACTCCAATGCTTTCTCGTTCTCGGAAAACGACTTCGTCGGTCGTCATCTTTTGTTGTTTTACCAGGATATTGTCCTCAGGGTTGCTACACTGCCCTACCTCGAGGTGTTGCTTGGCTGCATTGACATATTGATCCAATGCCTTGGAACTATGCCCGGCAAGATAAAGTCCTCCGATTACGGTATTGATAACAATGTTCTTTCCCTTCTGCTGGGCAGTTGGCCTAGCAGCAAGTTGATTCTGGTTCTGATTTGGGGCCTGTACTGCTTGCCCCTGTCTCTGGGCGTTACTCTGTATTCATCTAAATTTCCTTCTCGAAGCAGCCTTTCGACTACATCTCTTAGGTGACGGCATTCATTTGTCGAATGGCCGTGAATCTGATGAAAGAGACAAAACTTCCCCGTTTCACGTTCTTTCTCCGTCGACTCTCTGGGAGGTGGCCTCTTATTCTGGAGGACTTCATACGCATACATGAAGATATTTTCCAGAGTATCATTTATTGGTGTATAACTTTCAAAGGCCCTGGGACGAGTCCTTCTCTGGGAGTCGTTCCCTCGGTTCCTCTTCCGGTTGTTGCCGTTACCATTATTATTGTTGTTCCCTGACTGACGACCACCCTGATTCCGATTTCCGACGTTAACATCGACTTTCCCCGAGCTGTCTCCTGTCTGTTTTATGGCGACATTGCTCTGGATTTCCTCCTTATCAGCTGTTTTTGCCTTTCGGTTAGCATATACTTCTTCCCGGCGTAAATGTACGTTAGCTTTTTCGTAGAATAACTCCCTAGTATGGGGTGGCTTGCCTGCCAAGTATCTCCCGAATTCAATGTCTTTATCTACTCCATCAATCAGTGCTGCGACAACGGTTGGTTCATGGGGATCTTTAACTTCAGCAGCGGCCAAGTTGAAACGATCTAGGTACGCCCTCAAACTCTCGCCTGGTCGCTGCTTGACAAGGAACAAATCAATCACACTCTTTGTCTTTTGTGCATAGATACGGAATTGTTCTACAAACTTCTCACTCAACTTCCTGAAGCTAGAAATCGATCTTACTGGCAAGCGAGTAAACCATAACAATGCTACATCCTCCAAGAATATGGGAAATGCTTTGCACTTGACAGCGTCAGAAGCTGCGGCAGCGGTCATTGACCAAGAGTATCTCATCAGATGCTGGACAGGATCAGACCTACCCGCGTATCGGTTCATCTGTGGCATGTTGAAACGCCTCGGGAAAGTCGCATCCAAAATATCATCAGTGAAAGGGGTGTGACTGCGGTCAATTCCCCAATCTTCATTCCGTTGCCCACGGCTATCTGCCAGAATTCGATGGATCATGGCTGCCACATTTGCACTGGTCAGCGGAGGTTCAGGGTTAGTGCTTCTGGCTCGGCGGGGTTCTCTAGTCTCTCTTCCGGGAGCAGTCACAAAATCTGGGGCTCGGATAGGGCTTCGTTGCCCTCTGTTACCATGAGCACGTGCGCGATGACGGGGCTGAGGTGGTCTGTTCTGTACAGGATTGTCCACATCTCGAGCTCTGGGAGTCGCGGCGTGATTGTTCACATTACGGTTTGAGGGCCCCGCCTCCAGCGCTTCTTCTTCCCATGATGGCAAGGTTCCGAACCGAAGTTGCTCTATGTTTTCGGCTCTCTCATATGGTCGCCGCGGAGGTCTCGGCGATTCCTCTAACGAAGAAGAATATCCTGGAGTGAGCGGACGAGCTGGTGGCGTCCTTTGCCTTGGAGTTCATCAAGCCTTTTATCCATAGCAGTCAAATTTTGTCGCAGGACGGAGCTTTCCTGCCTTTGGGCAGCCAATTCATCAAACAATCTCTCCCACATTTCGGAAAAGCGAGAGAGATCCCCCTCAGTAACGGGAGCAGCTGGGTCATATTGGTCATCATCACCTTCTCTTATGCGCAAAGAGCTTGAGCCAGGTCGAGCGGAGGGGCCAGGACGGTAGGAGCGAGTCATAGGCTCCTTTCTAGGTCGAGTTGTAGTCTGGTCATCAATTCGGATCGCTGTGGATCGAGGATGGTGGCTCGCAACGCCCCCCGGGATCGGTTCGTGGTCACGATGCGCGGAGGATTCGAGGCGTTATCTCTGGATCGAGTAACAACCCCTTCAGCAGTCTGGATCGCCTCGTTCTCGTCGACTCGGAGCGTGGCGTCTTCATCAGACCGGTTCGCCCCCTGCGCTCCGCGATCCAGAGTTTTCTCATTGCCTAGCTCGTGCACACTTTCTTCAATTGTTTCATTGGTTCGTGAAGCTCGTGCTTCCTTAGATCTCTTTCCAGCCAAGATATCCGAAACGCTGGAATCTTCAAAGAACCGAATAGTGAAACTTTAGGACTGTTTTCTCAGTGAAAGCACCAAAATGTTAGATCAAAATTTGGACCTAACACCCAAATTGTTCTGAATCTTATAGAGTTTCAACTGAAGAATGAGGAAAAAGAAACTAACACACAGAATTTATAGTGGTTCGACGTTAACGAGCCTACGTCCACTTTATATATTATTGATTATACTTTGGAAGCTAATACAATCAATGATTTCTCTCAATACTCTAGTAGTCTGGCAATAATGGCGGATTCAGTACTCGATATTGCCAAAAAAATCCTTAAAAATGCCAAGCTCCGGGCTATTTATAGCTGATTTTGTCAGGAGGATCGTAGTAACACGTGGCATGAATCCCAAGGACATCGGATCGCATCGCTGCCGTTGAAGAAATAGTCAAATTAGCCGTTATGGACAGGTGTCGCAATCCCCTTGAAAATCGGATCGTGCAGATGGGTAGGATCGGTCAAAACGACAGTTAGGGACACGTGTCGCTAGATCCGTGCGTCTCGGATCGCTGAAGACTTACTCGTGTTTGAACGGGTCAGAGGCTCTGCGATGCATCAGGGGATCGGATAGGTCAATACTGGGCAATAACACATGTATGGATCGAATCGCATAGAGGTGTCGTTTCGCATGGGGGCGATCCGATATGGGGGCGATCCGATGAGGGGCGAGTCAATGGTGCGATCCGTTCCTTCATTTACTTAGAGAATGTGGTTTCATGCTTTTCTTCTTATGAATGAACCTGGGTGGCTTGTTCAAAAAGCTAGCCAACACAAGGTATGAGTTGGAACTCATTTCGCTGTCGCCACTCGTTTCACTTCCACTTAATCTTTCCCTAGTATGCTCGGCTCAAACATATCTGCGTACTCATGCAAACTCTCCAAAATTCACTAGTGAATTCTGGATCTCGTTTACCGATGCCAATCCATGTTACCACGTGCACTTACTAGGGTGATTCCTATAACCCATGCTCAAGCGGAATGAACCATCCGCCTTATTGGCGAACGTTACTTGATTGGATTGGAGATTTCCGATAAATACATCAAGTGATTCTAGGTAACTAACCATGACAAAGCCCAAATGGTTACACGAGACTTCGAGGGTATTACCAAAGCAAGCCAAGAGTCTGACTACCCTCTTTTCAAAACCGAGAATGGTATCCCTTACTGGATAACCACTTTACCCCTAGAATCCATCCATGGCTCAACAATAGAAGCATTGCTTCTAATCTCAACACTTGTCATTTACACTCTCAATTCCAAACATGTCATGAATAAATGGACCAACTCTCCAACCAGATTTTGGGACTAAAGTGGGATCTTCTACCATGCTAGTACTAAGGTGCAGAGACTTAACTATCGAAGCAGACTTAAATGATGTGATGATCAAAACAAAGTCTGGACAGGATGATAGAAAAGAAAGGCTAAACCTTTAACAGAAACGGTACCATTCCTCTTTGGTATGCTAG
The DNA here is from genome assembly GCA_030737875.1 of Allium sativum. Classification (NCBI taxonomy): domain Eukaryota; kingdom Viridiplantae; phylum Streptophyta; class Magnoliopsida; order Asparagales; family Amaryllidaceae; genus Allium; species Allium sativum. Next base: position 588,320,241 of record CM060909.1, read on the forward strand.
AAATGAGAGCATACAATTTCCCTCTCGCTGATCTTGTCCATATCTTCCTTAGTGGATCAAGCCATACCAACAAGTTGCTTATTCTTAAGCTCGTGTCCTTTATCCTTGCTCTTATTATCCATTCTTATAACTTCGGTAACAGGTCTCTCGAGAACTTCCTCCATCGCACGGGAAAACACTTACGTAGCTAGACAAGGATTAGTCGCAATTAAAACTACTGTGACTATAGATGGAGGAAAGAAAGGAAAAGGGATTCGATCAAGGAAACAAGGGATAGTGCTAATGGCTTTTGCGGAATAGCCTTTAAAAACTTTTCTTGAAAAAATGCTTCTTCGTAAACGGTTTTTCAAATAGTTTTCAGAAGGTTTTTAAAAACTTTTGCCCAGTCTGGTAACCTGGCTCTGATACCAAATGTAACACCCCACCTCCGCTAATGTCACTCACAAAGGAAATGCACTAGGTTTGGTGAAGCATTATCGAGGTAAACATGCACAGAAATATTACAAGACAGAACATATATAAAACAACGGAAGTAAAACAAATTTCATTACCTTATAAAATAAGGTCTAAAGCCTTTTACATCAGAATACATCAAAACCTGCCTTGCAATAGTAAAGAAGCATAAAACCTTTTCATAAATTATTTCCCAAAACAAAGCGGTGAAGCAGCCATAGCCAAAAGAAGACCAAGCTATACATGATGACCTTCAAGCATAAGAGGTCTGAACTAACCAACATCATTTCCTCCCTGAAACAATGGGGGGGAGGGGAACGGAAGACAAAGAGGTGAAAGAAAACAGGGTCAGTCATAAAGACTGGTAAGTCCTATCTACTTCCAGTATAAAAAAAGGTAAAGGTAACATGACATGCATAAACTGAAAGTAAACATAAGGATGACGACAAGATAGATAAGCTAAACCATGATAACTGGATGAACTACTGTAGCAAGCTAAACTAAGGTATCATGATAAATCAAGGTATCACATCTTCAGGTTTCTACCAAGTATACAATCCCAAGGTATCTATCATGTACAACATCCCACGGTATTTATCATGTATATTTGCTCTGCACCCCTCGTACTGGTATCCCAACCCGCGTCATGTGTTAACTATGAATGTCCCTTGCCCAATGTCATGTAATGGTCCATGCCAACCTAATATATAGCATATGTAGGTTTTCCCAACTCGTATGTTTCTTTCCATGTATAAGTTCAGTCCTTTGTCGTAGGCCGTACGGGCTTTCCCATATAAATCTATACCACCTCAACGTAGTACCATTTTATCCTTGAAGTTATTTTGGACTGCTACCCTTGATCTAATTATGTTTTCTTACCATAAACTATCGCCTGTTCACTTAAGATTTATGCCACCTAGGACCACTAGGGATTGTGCTACCTAATGAACGTATTCGTAACTTGGTTTGGGTTCAGGCCACCTAGGGCCACTAGGGATTATGCCACCCGTCAACCACGCCCTTTATCCCACGTTTATATCGTGAATCGTTTTCCATGTCTAGACGCACATGTATCTCAATGTGCCATCCGAGTTCCGTGCCAGGGCAAATCAGGAAATATGGAACTCGGTAGGGAGCTTTAAGTCGTCTGCTGATGCAGATATCAAGGTCTGTTTTTGTATTTGTGGCTATGGTCCCACGTGACCCCTCCCTCAACTACTGAAAGGCAATCCTAGAAAAATCATGTATGAGAACCACATCCCGGCCCCACTATAGCCCCACTTTCCTATAGGCCAACCTCACCCATGACTCGATAGCAAGAACATGGTCTGTTGGGGGTTCTCTGCCTTTCCGTTCGTACGTGATTGACTAAAGATGGTAGGTAGTCGGCGACGTGCTATCCAAGGCAAAAACAAGTATCGTCGACTCCACACTAATCCATCCCAGTCTTTAGGTCGCTCGCATAGCAACCGTGGCATACTCTTGGTTCTTCTACCGCAGACCTTAACCTTTGTGTGGCCAGGTTTCATGGACCATCTGCCACCTCATAGCGGGATACCAAGAGTACCCTCACGTCCCCCGAAGCTACCGCTTCGTCACCCAGTTAATTGGAGCCTTTATCTAAGACAGATAATTTGCTCCTCCTCGTGTTTTAAGCGATGACCTACAGTATCGGGTTACTCATCTATCTGTGAACTGGTCCAAATCCCTTGACTAAGAATTGTTACTTTGTTTCCTAAACTAAGGTTTACCACTTAGTCTCCTTTCCCGTTATCCTTGTTAATCCCTGTCTTCCACCTAGTCCCCTGAACTAGGGTTTTGTCTAATGGGTTAAGTATTGTCATTTAAGTTCGTGACTTAACCTGCCTATGAATCATGTCAAGATTTGGCTAAGTATTCAAGTCCAAGACCTAGCCCTACAAGTTGGTTAAGTATACCAAGGAGCTCATGACTTAACCCTTTTCAATCATCAAGTCAAATTGGTTAATTATTCGTTTATCTTAACCCTATCAGATTATTGTGTTAGATTTGTTAAGCATAGATTATCTTAACCTCATCGGATTATCGAGTCGGATTGGTTAAGTATAAGTTAACTTAACCTCATCCACTAATCGTATTATAATGGTTAAGTATATTTAAACGGTCTCGTGACTTAACCCTATCAAGCTCTCATATTAGATTGGTTAAGCATGGTTGCTTAACCCCATCAAATCATCATGTATAATTGGTTAAGTATAAGTTACTTAACCTCATTGAATTACCAAGTTTAGATTGGTTAAGGGTTTAACTTAACCCCATCGAATTACCGTGTTTAGATTAGTTAAGTGTAGGTTACTTAACCTCATCTAATTACCGTGTTTAGATTAGTTAAGTGTAGATTACTTAACCCCATCTAATTACCGTGTTTAGATTAGTTAAGTCTAAGTTACTTAACCCCATCTAATTACCAAGTCAGATTAGTTAAGTGTAAATTACTTAACTCCATACCCTAATTGTCTTGTTTGGTTAAGTGTCATTAAGAAATCAAGTCCGATTCCACCTAACCTACCCATTCGTGTCATATCGGTTAAGTGTCATTAGTCAAAATTACTTAATCTTTTCATGTAGCATTAATTAGATTAGTGCACCCCAACCTCTCACATTAGACTTTGTTGTGGTTACTAGTTAAGCCAGGCGGTTCCGGGTAGATTTACACCACAACCTAGTCTAACCTCGGGTTTTAAGTGCTATATGACCAACTACCCACATTGTGTCTTATTGTTTGTAGCCACTAGTTAAGCCGGGCGGGTCCGGGTAGATTTATGCTACAAACTCAACCTAACCTCGAGTTGGCCACTTTCATGTTTGGTCTAGTGTCATATTACACTTATAACCCATACGTGTCTAGTTTCAAGTCCCATGTTTACCCCACATGTCATGTCCCCATTTAGGTGTCTCATGAGTGTCATATTTTCATGAAATCCCATGTCAAATTATCATGTCATAATCACGCTCGTCCATCCTACCCCAAATCGTGTTTCCAACCCAAGTAAAAGCGAGTCAACATAGTAAGGATACTATGCTACATATTGGCCTCAAAACATGCACGATGCCAAAAAGGGGTTGGCCACAAATATGCATGGTATCATAAGGGGGTTTGGCCTCAAACATGCATAGTATCATAAGGGAATTTGGCCACAAGCATGCATAGTATCATAAGGGAATTTGGCCACAAACATGCATGATAACATAAGGGGTTTGGGTTCATTTACATGCATTAGCCCCAAAGTCAAATCTTTGCCAATGTTTCACAAGTCAAATGGTTTCCAAAGGTTCATGCTAGCATTCCATAGATAAAGATCCAAACTTGCAAGATAAATTAGGTTAATCATAACATGAATAGCATGATTTAGTCACTAAGCATAGCCAAAAGTCATAGGTTCAAGCAAAAGAGGCATGACAAGGTTCATATAGGCTAGCATACTTAGTTTAATCTTGTTTTATTCCATGCCATCATTAAAACTACCGTTTAGATCTAGAAGTAGCTAGAACTTACATAGCGTGGCTTAGAGATTTAGGAGCATGAATCGTCTTGTCTTAGAACCCATGTTGAGACGATGATCAAAACCCTTGATTTGGTGTAGAAAGCTTGCACCTTCCTCTTGAATCTAGTTTGCAAGCACAAGCTCTTGAATTTGGGGATGGAGGCCATGATCAATGTAGATTTGGGCAGCACTTCGTTGCAAGTGTGATTTGTGAGGGTTTAGGGTAGGCTTAGGGGTCTTTTATAGAGATTAGGACTAATTTAGGCCCTTAGATTAACCCTAGGATAGATCTGAACCCTCAAAATCCGTCACAGGCCCATAAAACATGTCTTGAGAAACAAGTCAGGTGCACCCAGGCCCAGGTGGTCGGACCACCCAGGTCGACAGGGGTGTCGGCTGGGCAGTCGACACCACCTTGGGTGTGTCGACTCCCAAGTCGGCTCCCCAGTCGACTTGGGGGTGGCGGGAATTTTTCCCGCCTCTTCTGCTTGGCTGAATTTGAATTCTGAATTCAAATTTGAACTGTTTTTTATCTTGAAATTTTCTGAAAACTTTGACGGGCCATAACTTGGTCATACAAACTTCGATTTTCGAAAAATCGGACTCTATTTCGTGTATTTTTCCGAGACGAACGCAATTGCGCAACCCGTTCTTCCTGATTCAGATTTTATAATTAAATTCTGCCTTGATTCTTGTCTTAGCATGTTATAAAAATCTGGGTTGTTACAAATACCATTTAATTGGTATACTTCATTAAATCTAAATAAAAAGATTTAATCTTTTTCTCAAATGGGTTTAAGAACAATGTTAATGAAGACACCATTCACGACATACCCAAATCCCATTTGATATTAAATACAAGGCTCTGAATAGAAAATATATCGGCTTATATTCAATATCAAATTCAACAACCAACAAATATCATATTGAAAATAATGATATAAATATATCTTTCAAATTTCCATAACAATATTTGTATAATCACGAAATCCAAAATTGAAATATTCTAAAGATAATTTTGATTCAAATCCATTCCAATTCAATTATTGGAAATTCTGGTTACTTTTAAAACACTTTCAAATCCAATTTGTTTATCTCAAAAATAAATGGATTATAATTCTAGTTCAAAACTAGTTCATTTCGATAAAAATCTATTTTTATCTTTTCGAATTTGGAATATTTCATCCCTATTCTTTCCAAATCATTTCTTATGATTTTACACTAGTTATTGATATTTTTAATAATTTTATCAAGGCCCGTACAGTCGATTTCCATCAACGGCCATCGAACTGCACTTACAGCGACCTTTTCCAAATTTGATTTGGACATAATTCCAAATCCAACCGTTAGATTTCAAATCTCTAATATTCGTTAGAATGCTCTATTCGATACGAACCGAACGGTTCTGGTTTTAGGAGAATCCGACGGTCGGAGCTCCCGTAACATCCATTCGAAGTCAATGGTCGAAATTCACGAACTGTCGCAGCGCGGCGCGTTCTATTCAGGCCATTATATATATATATATATATATATATATATATTATATATTTCATCGATTTCCTTTTAAAATGTATTTTATAAATCATTCTAAATTCATTTTCAAAACGTAATCAACTTCATATTCAATTTCAAATCAAAATTGAATATTCCATTTCATCGATATATATATATATATATATATATATATAATAGTATTTTCAAAGTATTTTATTTTGAAATCAATTCCTTTTCGATATTCATTATAAAAATTAATAAAATCGACATAGATATCGTTCACGTCAAAATGACGCATTACTAATCAGCACAACTTGATATATTTTAATAACTTCGTTATTCTATTCAACAAATGAATATTTTCTTCAACACATGAATATATATATATTATTCAACAGATAAATTTTCTTTTATTCAACACATGAACATATATTTTATTCAACACATGATTTTTCTTTTATTCAACACATGAATATATATTTTATTCAACACATAAATTTTCTTTTATTCAACACATGAATATATTTTTTATTCAACACATGAATTTTCTTTTATTCAACACATGAATATATATTTTATTCAACACATAAATTTTCTTTTATTCAACACATGAATATATACTTTATTCAATACATGAATTTTCTTTTATTCAACACATGAATATATATTTTATTCAACACATAAATTTTCTTTTATTCAACACGTGAATATATATTTTATTCAACACATGAAATTTCTTTTATTCAACACATGAATATATATTTTATTCAACACATGAATTTTCTTTTATTCAACACACGAATATATATTTTATTCAACACATGAATTTTCTTTTATTCAACACATGAATATTCTTTATTTTCAAACTTGGAATAAGGCCCAATAAATTACCATATAATGTTAATTATATGGATTTCCTACAACACATGTTTATAATAGCAATGATAAATAATCAACCATCATTCAGAGTGCATTCTACACTGCATAAGCATCAAATATAAATATTTAATGCTTATAACAGCCTGTCAATCAATCGATCGACATGCAGCTAATTATTGGGATTAGTGTATGTCCAATTTAATCCCAACACCTGTGTGGGCTTTTCAGACAACAAACACAGATTTATTTGTGCAGTTGGGCGATGTGTAAAATTTATCGTCCCAATCAATATCAGTCAAATGTTTGTACATAAACAAATCATCCGATTTGTTTATAAATATTTATTTTATATACACGTTAAAAATTATATTTTAACTATAAAATATTTTATTCCATTCCAATCACACAATCAACTTTCACAACACTTCAATTAAACAAACAAGTCATCCATGGTCTTTGGACGACGGGTGTCGGGTGCTGCTAAGCACCATCTGCATCCTAGTATATATTTCAACTAGAAATAAAATAAAAGTGAGGAGTTCTCACCTTTAAGCTAAACCAAACGACGTGACTCTTGTTATGTAGAAAATCTTCGTCGTGTTTCCAATCGGTTCCATCGCACTCTGTTTCACACGATTTATATAGAAATCACATTTTTAATAACGCTTTCCATACATAAAAATCATATTTTTATGTTCTCTACATATATAAAATGATCGAATTTTTATCTCCACTTTATATATATAAAAATCGAATTTTTATTATAGCTAAAAATTATATTTTTACTTCACTATGATATAACAAAAATCATATTTTTATCTCTTTCACGTATATAAAAATCATAATTTTTATATAATTAAAAATCTTACCTTTGTTTAAATAAAAATCATATCTTTTCTAGTTTAAAAATCAAAACTTTAAACAAGATAAAAATCAAGACTTTCAACCAAAGTTAAAAATCAAAACTTTCCTTATGATAAAAACCAAAGTTAAAAGTCAAATCTTTCCTTATGATAAATAAAGATTACTTCTTTATCTTTCTAAAAATATATTCTTTTTTATTTCTAAAAATCTATTTCATTAAAAAAAAGGATACAAAAACTTACAGCATCGCAGTTGGGAGGGGGGCTATCGTCGACCCGGGGGGGGGGGGGGGGGTGAAGGGGGATCGGTGTCGGAGTGTTGGTGGTTGGGGGTCCTCCTTACTGGCGGCGGTGGATGATCTCAAGCAGGGGGGTTGCGGATCGAAGGAGATGGAAGAGGAGAGAAGGGAGAGTAGAGCGAAGGGAGGAGGGGGTGGTTGATCGGAGGGGCTTGCCGGCGGCAGCGTGGAGGAGGGTTGGCTCGATGGGTGGCGTGGTGGTCTGGGAGGGAGGGCGGCGCTGATGTCAGAGGGGGTGGGTTTTTTTTTGAATTACCAATTTAGGTTTAGATAATGAAGAACGGGGGGAGGGGCTGAGAGAGTGATATATAATAATAATAATTATTATTATTCTCCATATAAAGTTGACTTTGCATGCAAACTCAAAATGAGACACAACGACTGTCGCCCCTAGCTAATTACCCTCATTCCGAACACAATGGGACATGTTTTGCAAGCCAATTCGACAGTTTCGACCAGTTTTAATTAAATTCAAAATATAAATCAATGTACATTGAATTTGAACGCACATTTCAAATTACCGGGGCCCCATACAGGCTCTAAAAATTCCTGAAAAATATTTTCTATCTTCGTATTGACGATACGGTTCTAGCAAAACTAATTTCGTCAAACTCTGAGACCGTTTGAAAAATGGCCATTTTCTGGTCGATTGAAATTGACAAAAACTGTTAAAACTCGTTTTCTTTCTGCACGCTCACATGTTGATTCAGAAAATTATTAATTTTGGAATCTAGCAATAGATCGACATTCCGAATCCAATAAAAGTGGTTTCGTCGATAACAGAGGTCCTTTGCAAAATTTCCATTTTTAAGGGCCAAAATTGCATAGCGACTATTCTGAATTTTCAACTGGGCATAACTTTTTATCCCCACTATGAAATTTCAATTTTTTGGATTCGTTGGAAAGATACTTTCAATTAGATTCAAATATTTTTGGTTTCGCTGAAATTCAGTTTATTTTGAATCCTGTACATTCATTTGAATTTTGAAATCGAATTTTCGAACTACCGCACCATTTTCAATTCCTTTTATAATAAAAAATAATTATTTATATTCTAACGACGATCTATATAAATATATACGTTCTAATTCTATTCAAAATAAATTTCTCGACATCATTGTTTAAAATAATTCATTTTAAATATTCAAAATTCATTAAAATTGCCAAAATAAAAATTTTAAGTTGGCTCGGATTTCCGGGTTATTACAATCTCCCCCACTTAAAACTTTTCGTCCCGGAAAAGGACCGAAGCTGAAAGTTGTTTTACAAATCAACTCAACTTTCATTATTTTCATTATGGCTTAAGTTCTTCAACCTTTCAGTTTCAAAGAACTTTTCAAATTTTCAAAAATTTGGCTAACACCCTAAATTTTCAAAAATTTCGCCATAACCTCCCCTGCACGGGAGCACTGGGATGAATGGTCATCTTCGAATGATGTGCTTCGTCAAGAATAGTCTACCTTAGGTCATCGTCTTTTGGTACACAAAGTCTATCGTCCCTACGTAACCAACCCTTATCGTCTAGGGTATACCTACGGAGATGGCTTGATGACTCCCCTCCTTTGAGTTTTTCTACTAACTCAACCAATTGCGGGTCGTCTCGCTGTGCCTCGCCAATCCGTCCCAAAAGCGTAGGTCTGACCTCCAAGGATGCTAGCAAACCGGGTACGAAGTCAACGGAAGGTCTAAAGTCAAACATCGAAATGAATTCTAAACTTTACCGCTCAACAAACAAAGAACTTAAGGATAATCTTTTTCTACTTAAGGCGTCTGCCACCACGTTACCCTTGCCAGGGGTATAGGCTATTTCGAAGTCGTAGGACGCTAAGAACTCCATCCACCTTTGCTGCCTTAAGTTCAAGTCCTTTTGAGAGAATAGGTATTTTAAAGACTTGTGGTCAGTGAATAATTCGAATTTCTCGCCAAGAAGATAATGACGCCAAGACTTAAGCGCGAAAACAATAGCGGCCAACTCTAGGTCATGTGTGGGGTAATTCTTCTTATGCGCTCTCAACTGCCTTCCACCATAGGCTATTACCCTGCCCTCTTGCATTAAGACTGCGCCTAGTCCTGTCCCACAAGCGTCAGTATAAACGGTAAATGGCTTACTCCCGTCTGGCAATACTAAGAATGGGGCTGAAGTCAAAGCTCTCTTCAAACGTTGGAACGCATCATCACAATCTATGTCCCATGTGAAAACTAGGTTCTTCTTCGTCAAGCGTGTCAATGGAGCTGATATCTTTGCGAAATCTTTGATAAACTTCCTATAGTAGCCAGCCAACCCCAAGAAACTTCTCACTTCGGTAGCATTTTTAGGGACCTTCCAATCTTGGATGGCCACCACCTTCGCGGGATCCACGGCTATCCTTTCTTTGGAAACCACGTGCCCCAAGAACCGTACTTCCTTCCTCCAGAAGTGACACTTAGAAAATTTAGCCTTAAGGCTATGCGCTCGTAGGGTCTCCAACACTCCCCTAAGATGTAGGGCATGCTCTTCTTCATCCTTAGAAAAGATCAAGATGTCATCTACAAAGACTACCACGAATTTGTTAAGGTACTCCCTAAACACCCTACTCATCAAATCAACAAAATATGCTGGGGTGTTTGTCAAACCGAAGGGCATCACTAGCCATTCATAGAAACCGTCCGGAGTCCTAAAGGCAGTCTTGTCTATGCTATCCTCAGCCACACTCAACTGATGGAACCCAGTGGCTAAGTCCAACTGCGAAAACACTAAGGCGCCAACTAACTGATCGAAGAGATCGTCAATCCTCGGCAGTGGGTGTTTGTTCTTCTTAGTAAGTTTATTAAGTTCTCTATAGTCCACACACAGTCTAAGGGACCCATCCACCTTTGTGGAAAATACTACTAGAGCACACCACTCCGATATACTTCGTCTTATGAACCCATTCTCAAGCAACTCATTCACTTGCTTACCGAGTTCCCTCCTTTCACGTGGAGCCATGTGGCGTACTGGCAAAGATACTGGTTTCGCATTATCCACAAGATATATTCGAAAATCTATCTCCCGCTTCGGAGGCAAGCCCTTCACCTCCTCAAACACATCCGAATATTCTCGGACCACTCTAACAGATCGTAGATTTTCCTCAAACGCGTCAAGCGATTCTAGATAACTTAGCATTACCGAATTTATGGGATTACAGAAGATTTCGAGAGTGTTGCCAAGGCGAGTCACGAGCCTAACTACTCTCCTTTCACAATCAAGAACGACCCCATTTCTAGATAACCAATCCATTCCTAAAATTAGCCCATAGCCCGTGAAGCCCAACACATAAGCATCACATCTAAATTCAACGCTAAGTATGGAAATTTTCAAATCCAAACACATCATGGACAAATAAGCTGAGCCCCCTATTGGATTTGAAACAACTAAGGGATCCTCTACTAAACTGGTGTTTAAGTGCAGTGATTCAACTAATGATGTAGAGATAAACGAATGTGATGCGCCCGAATCGAATAAGGTACGGACAACATGTTCAAACAGAAAAACTAAGCTTTCAAAAGAAATGGTACTACCTCGTTCTTGCATCGGTGGGACTGTGACAGCCTGAACTTGTCCCCTAGCCTGCCCTGGTGCCATAAGAGCCTGTACCTGTCCTCCCTAGGTAGCTCCTGCCCTCTTCCCCTTCTTTGGGCAGTCCTTCACTAAATGTCCCGCATCGCCACAATGAAAACAGCCTGTCTTCTTTTTCTTTCGGCAATCCTTGCTGAGATGGCCTGGGGTTCCACAGTTAAAGTACTTCTTCTTTCCCTTGCCATTATTGTCTTTTCCACCCTTCTTGTTTTGCTGTTGTGGTTTCTTCTGATCCCCCTTCTTCTTGGGTGCCTTATCATCTTTAGCGCTTTTCTGCTCATGCATAAGCGTCATTTCTACTAACTTATCAAAGGTGGCCCCCATCGGGATGTGGGTCATAGCCAACCCTTGCAATGGTTCATCCAAGCCATTCACGAACCTTAGAGCCTTCTTCTCCGGCGTGTTTACTAAGTCCAAGCCAAACCTTGCTAACTTATTAAATTTATTGACATATTCTTTCACCGATGAGCTTCCTTGCTTCAATGTCAAGAACCTTTCCATATATAGATTTTCTTCCGCCCTTGAGAGAAACTTCGCCTTGAACCTACGTCTGGAATCCGCCCGAGAGTCAACAGGATGCTCCCCATTAGTGACCTCCCACCAAAACAAGGCCTCTCCCTTCATCAACCAAGCTGCTAAACGAGCTCTCCTCCCTTCTTCTACTTCAAAGATTTCTAGCAATTCTTCCACCTCCTTAAGCCAATCTCTAGCTTCCACAAACGTTTCTGACCCTTCAAATGGTTTTCCACCCATAGCCTTGAATTCCTTGCACGTCTTTGCAAAAGTATCTACGCGAGGAGTAGGAGGAATAGGTGCAACTGGTGGTGGAGGAACATTGGCTGGACCTGCAGCGGCCCTAGCCCCCAATAGCCTCCTATACCATCCTGGTATCGTTACACCGTCGGGTAGATTAAGATCTTCAGCCATGCTGAAGTGAAAAAGGAAAGACTCAAAATGGAGAATTCGAAAGATAAAGATATTTGGCTATTGGGGATTATGTTTTTCTTAAAAACTTTTCTCTTTAAATTTCTCATTAAAACATGTTTTTGAAAACACTTCTTCCAAAAAAAATAACTATTTTTCTAAAGTATTTTTATCTGTTCTGGTAACCTTAAGCTCTAATACCACGTGTAACACCAACGTCCATTAATGTCACTCACAAAGGGAATGCATTAACTTCCATGAAGGTTATAAGTGAATATAGAACAGAAAAATTACAACAAGACAGATAATAAATAGTACTTGGAAATCTAAAACTTCATTTTATTGCAGCGGAAATTAAACATGTTTGTTACATCATAAAACCATATAACATAACCAAGTACATTATCCATCTTCATAAAAACAAAATACATAATCCCATTACATAAATAGCCACTAAAAAGATAACAAGCTGGACTTTACTTCAACTGTCCAAGCTTTCCAAAGAGAGATGAAGCAATTCAATCAAACTCCACTAGAGCTGGACCCAACCTGAGGACCTGGAGGGGGAAAAATGATAGAAATAGAGGGGGTCAGACATAAAGTCTGGCGAGTATGATAATTCTAACAATACTTATCAAAATAACAAGACTAAGGCATAAGCTGGAAGACAAGTAAATGTCTATGAACTCTTAGGAAGATAAAGATAGCGTTTAAGATAACGTTAAAGATAACGGTAAAGGCACACCTAATTACAAACGAATGATTACTACACTGCACCGTACATTACTACACTGCACCACACCAGTCACCCTATTGTTTGATCCCACTTGCTTCACACAGAAACTTTATAAATAGCCTTTCGTACCCCTAGCTGACTACATAGGTGTCGTCTGCCTATCTCCACTAGGTGTACCCCACTACCCACTTTCGATCGGCTCCCTACTCGTAGATACCCGTGCTGGCCCCAAAGTGGGGTGTATCACTCCCCTAAAGTGGCAACCCGATACAACTTGAGAATGCACGGCTTATACCTACACGATGCAACACCGTCTTACCTACCAGCCCGGGTCCACACACGCATACGAAACCCGTTGGACTTGCATTGCCACCGCTCCCCGTTTTGGCCTCTTACAGTCGAACCCAGCATGCGTGTCCCGTCCTCGACTTGGGTCGAGCCCACAAAGATACGTTTGGGATACTGGTCGAAAAGGGCCCCCACAAGCTACCCACCTAAGCTTGTCACTAGTATATCCCACTTAACCCTCTTAGTCATGTTCATTTACATGTGTGTTTGGTTAAGTCTTACTAATCGTATTTCACATGCCACTAAGGGCACCCCCAAGATTCCTCATGCCACCCAAGGCACCTACTTAACCCCCATGTCCCACCTTACATGTTTATCTGGTTAAGTATTTCTTAATTCATTCAGGCCATAACCTCATAAAGACCTCTCACATTAGACTGGCATTTATGGCAGCTGGATTTGCCGGGCGGGTCCGGGCAGTCTTACACCATAAAAGAGTCTAACCTCATGTCTTTACAACCGTTATGCTTTAGTTTAGGCCTAGGACCTCTCACATTGGGCTGACATTTGTGACCACTGGATTTGCCGGGCAGGTCCGGGCAGGTTTACGTCACAAACAAGTCCAACCTCGTGTCCTAAGCATTGATTAAAACTTAAAATCTTTTACCCCAGTTTTAATAATTTCCTATTCAAATTATTAATTAAGTCAACTTTTAATGATGTCCATAATTGACTCAATTATGGCCATCCACTTATGGCATGAAAAATCATATCAATTGCACCCCAACTTTTTAATATTAAATCCTTAATATTACCCCTACCCCACGTTTATACGTTCGCTTATTCAACGCATAATATAGGCTAGACTTGTATAGTCTAACACCTAGCACAAAGATAAATTATCACAACATATAGACAATTAAAGTAAATCTAATCACAATAGGGGCGAAACTTGCATAAACTACACATGTTAAGGATCAAAAGTTGTCAACTTGTTAAATGTCTCAATTTATATGATATGATCATATCCCAAATCTATACATAAACTTGCATATGGGGTTTTTAGGCAACATAATGATGGTGTGAACTAGCATAGGATATCACATAGGTCATAGCATAATTCTAGATGTCATAATAGATGTCTTGGTATATGTTCATAACTTTTCTAATCAATGTAACTTGCATATGTGACCTGTCATATAGATCAACATAACCCAAGCATGATGATTTAATTAATATGAACTATCTAGCATAGATGGTAACATCATGGCCTTTTTAACATGTATGATTCATCACAACTTAGCATAGAAACTTTCAACATACATAACATCATCATAGCACGATTTACAACATGTAAGATATCACCATCACATAACATTGGATTTACAATATACATGATAGCAAAAGGGGTTTACAACAACATATATGATAATTCACATCATCTACTCATAATCCATTCATAACTCAACCTAATTAAAATGATAATAATCTTGTTAAGATCATCATACTCACAATTTAGAGAAGAAAAGAGAGAGTTTTGCTTTGCTTTAGGGTTGAATTGAATTTTCTTTTCTTCTTTCTTAGTTGGCGGCGGCTCCATTGTTTTCCATGGCGATGGTATGACGGTAACTATTCTATTTTAATTAGGTTTAGTGTTAGTATTAGGATGTATTTATAGGTGTAGGAAGTTATTTAGGACCATAAGATTAACCCTAAACCATGAGAACCAATCAAATGCAAAATCTGCATTTGAGCGAATCGGCCCACGGGTTGACAGCCAAACACCCTGGATTAACCCCTAGTCGACCCAGCGGGGCTTGGGTCGACCTCAAAAATGGGCCAGTTCGGTTATTCCCCCTCCCAATTCGCTATTTTGAACTTTTTCGCATATTTACTTATTTAATTTTTAATTTATATATATATATCAATATATATATATATTTCTCTGCGCAACCCATTTCACTTAATTCTTTTCTAAAAATTAAGTGTACTTTAATTTGTGAATTTTAATGTTATAAAATTACGGGGTGTTACATTAGGTTAAAACACTAAACTCCAGGTTAGTCATGTGACTGGTGTGAGAACCAAAAAGGTAATCTTTTGAATATAAAGTTAGGTAAATCAAGGGACCACGCCGTATAACACGGAACGGGTTTCCTCCCAAGAATACCAGTGCATAAAACAACAGTGCAATGCTAAATAAAGAACAATGAAGCTATTATAAGACTCGTGTCCCATCACACAATGCAAAGCAAGTCGGAGGATAGAGTTTTTACCTTATAATAGCCAAAAATGCTTGGTACGTGAAACTTCATCTTGTATTATTAATATAAGTGTATAGTGTCAAAACAATTTCAATCATAAGTATTAATCATAGACGACATAAGTGCCCCATACCACTATATCGCCATATATAGGTATACAATCAAAACTGCATGATGTCATATTTGGAAATTAGATTTCCGTCTGTGAGCGAAGGCAAGGGATCGTCCATACCGCTTCGAGACTCTCTAGCCTGAGCCTCAGGGTCAGAGCGCATCGACCCATGGATTGTCAGGGTCGGTCCACCGATGTGGATTGAAATGCCTGAACACTCTGTTTCCCCTCCCATTGGGGCGTAAATGAGCCAAATGACTCAATCGGCTCCACATAGTCACCGATATATCGAAGGCGCCTCATAATCCAATAACCACACAGGTGAAAATAATATAAATGTCAAGGCTGGTAGGTCACTCACACCACCCTAGCTAGAAGGAAACGCATGCCCTCCCTGAGGTCGTCTCCTGTTTCTGGTTCACAACCGGGGTGTGAGGCTCGTGAATTTACGCTACACAAAGCTATGCCACACAGGCGGTGCTTTGATCATCAACCACAAGACTTTACTTTTCAACAAAACCCTTGATCATTTGCATCTTAGCATGCCACACAGGCAAACCAATCCATGTAACCGATATCCATCAATCATACAGAATGATATCCAATGTCAGACACATAGTCCATTTACAAGTCCGTTCTGGGTCTGAACGAAACCGGAGGCACCTTGTACCTCGCATATCCATCGATCTCCAAGTACATCTGGACGATCACCAACTGATTCCCTCCTCTTGGGTGTACAACCCAATCAAGATCATCAGTAATTATCCAAACGATGTGAAGACCTCCGGTCTTCGACCACCGTCTTCATCCTCGACACATCGTCGAATCAGTTATTCAGAATGGGATAAACCATGTCTTTCTGAATAACTCGCGTATATAATCAACAAGTGTTAAACAAACACAACATACGCCTCATTTCAATTCAGAATATTATTTTATTCAAATATTCTTATACTTTGGGAAAGGTTCCCATTAATTTTATCAAAGATAAATTCTTTAAATTTATTCTTTGATCTTCTTTTGAGTATCAATTCAAACCAAATTATGGTTTATCCAAACTAATCGGGATTAGCGAACCTTACCGAAGTAATCATTTGTTAAATTTCCCAACCCCAACCTATTCATCCCATGAAGTAAAACTGGTCATACTTCTTATCTAACACCATGGTGTTATCGGTAAATTCAATTACCATTTCATGTTCAAATCTAATTAAAGATTTAACTATCGCTTGGAGCAAAACTGGTGATATTCCATTCTCGATCATTTCAATCTAATTAAAGATTCATTAAAACTCCACTTGGTTTTAATCTTCCCAAAAATCAATATTAATGATGGTTTAACTTGGGAAAT
This sequence comes from Allium sativum, assembly GCA_030737875.1. Classification (NCBI taxonomy): domain Eukaryota; kingdom Viridiplantae; phylum Streptophyta; class Magnoliopsida; order Asparagales; family Amaryllidaceae; genus Allium; species Allium sativum. The sequence continues at coordinate 588,337,023 of CM060909.1, forward strand.
CATATCCTGTCTTTAACTGGGTTAAAGAACCAATGTCATTTAAAACACGGTTCACTATAAACCCAAAATCACATTCCATTCCATCAGCCTTTAACTGTAAATTATCAAGTGAACAACTCCATAGGTATTAACCCCGAAGGCCAAAACCAACATCAGATCAATACCCAAGAAACCATTCAACTTAACTAATCTCCAGTTAGTTTCTGGTTTTCTTAACTGTGTTGGGTCTAAGAACAGTATTATTAAAGATACCATTCACGACAACCCAAAATCACATTCCATTAGCAATGGAATCTTCATGGAAAACAAATCGATATATATATAATCGATATAAACTTCCATATCCGACTAATAATATAAATGGAATAACGGCAAAGCCATTTAAATTCCAGATATGTTAGTTGTCTTCCTCCACAGAAATTCACTTCGATTATTACCAAATCGAATTCCATTCCATTCCAATTTATTTTATTAAATTGGAAAACTTTACTTTGGAAAATCTCCTTTAAATCTTAAAAAAAGATTTATAAATTCCAAATCACATTTCACTGTAAATCGGGTTAAAGAACGAATGTCGTTAAAACACAGTTGAAGATAAACCCGATTCACATTCCATTAATTATCGGGTTAAAGAACAAGTGTTATTTAAAACATCGTTCACGATAAACCCAAAAATCAATTCAAATTCAGTTCCAAATAAATACCATTTAATTGGTATACTTCATTAAATTTAAATAAAAAGATTTAATCTTTTTCTCAACTGGGTTTAAGAACAATGTTAATGAAGACACCATTCACGACATCCTCAAATCCCATTTGATATTAAATACAAGGCTATGAATAGAAAATATATCGGCTTATATTCAATATCAAATTCTACAACCAACAAATATCGTATTGAAAATAACGATATAAATATATCTTTCAAAGTTCCATAACAATATTTGTATAATCACGAAATCCAACATTGAAATATTCTAAAGACAAATTCGATTGAAATCCATTCCAATTCAATTATTGGAAATTCTGGTTACTTTTAAAACACTTTCAAATCCAATTTGTTTATCTCAAAAATAAATGGATTGTAATTCTAGTTCAAAACTAGTTAATTTCGATAAAAATCTATTTTTATCTTTTCGAATTTGGAGTTTTTCATCCCTATTCTTTCCAAATCATTTCTTATGATTTTACACTAGTTATTGATATTTTTAATAATCATATCAAGGCCCGTACAGTCGATTTCCATCAACGGCCATCGAACTGCGCTTACAGCGACCTTTTCCAAATTTGATTTGGACATAATTCCAAATCCAGCCGTTAGATTTCAAATCTTTAATATTCGTTAGAAAGCTCTTTTCGATACGAACCTAATTGTTCTCGTTTTAGGAGAATCCGACGGTCGGAGCTCCCGTAACGTCCATTCGAAGTAAATGGTCGAAATTCACGAACTGCCGCAGCGCGGCGCGTTCTATTCAGGCCATTATATATATAATATATATATATATTATATATATTTCATCGATTTCCTTTTAAAACATATTTTATAAATTGTTTTAAATTCGTTTTCAAAACGATTTCAACTTCATATTCAATTTCAAATCAAAATTGAATATTCCATATCATCGATATATAAATGATAGTATTTTGAAAATATTATATTTTGAAATCATTTCCTTTTCGATATATTATAAAAATGAATAAAATCGATATAGATATCGTTCACGTCAAAATGGCGCATATCTAATCAACACGGCTTTATTTATTTCAATAATTTCGTTATTCTACTCAACAAATGAATATTTTCTTCAACACATGAATTTTCTTTTATTCAACACATGAATATAAATTTTATTCAACACATGAATTTATATTTTATTCAACACATGAATTTTCTTTTATTCAATACATGAATATATATTTTATTCGACACATAAATTTTCTTTTATTCAACACATGAATATATATTTTATTCAACACATGAATTTTCTTTTATTCAACACATGAATATATATTTTATTCAACACATGAATATATATTTTATTCAACACATTAATTTTCTTTTATTCAACAAATGAATATATATTTTATTCAACACATGGAATTTCTTTTATTCAACACATGAATATATATTTTATTCAACACATGAATTTTCTTTTATTCAACACATGAATATATATTTTATTCAACACATGAGTTTTCTTTTATTCAACACATGAATATTCTTTATTTTTCAACTTGGAATGAGGCCCAATCAATTACCATATAATGTTAATTATATGAAATCCCTACAACACATGTATATAATAGAAACGATAAATAATCAACCATCATCCAGAGTGCATTCTACACTGCATAAGCATCAAATATAAATATTTAACGCTTATAACAGCCTGTTAATCAATCCATCGACATACAGATAATTATTGGGATCAGTGTATTTCCAATTTCATCCCAACACCTATGTGGGGTTTTCAGACAACAAACACAGATTTATTTGTGCAGTTGGGCGATGTGTAAAATTTATCATCCCAATCAATATCAGTCAAATGTGTGTACATAAACAAATCGTTCGATTTGTTTATAGATATTTATTTTATATACACGTTAAAAATTATATTTTTAACTATAAAATATTTTATTCCATTCCAATCACACAATCAACTTTCACAACACATCAATTAAACAAACAAGTCGTCCATGGTCTGTGGACGACGGGTGCCGGGTGCTGCTAAGCACCGTCTGCATCCTAATATATATTTTAACTAGAAATAAAATAAAAGTGAGGAGTTGTCACCTTTAAGCTAAACCAAACGCCGCTACTCTTCTTTTGTAGAAAATCTTTGCCGTGTTTCGAATAGGTTCCATCGCACTCTATTTCACAAGATTTACATAGAAATCACATTTTTAATAACGCTTTCCATACATAAAAATCGTATTTTTATGTTCTCTACATATATAAAAAGATCGAATTTTTATCTCCACTTCATATATATATAAATCGAATTTTTATTATAGCTAAAAATTATATTTTTACTTCACTATGATATTATAAAAAACATATTTTTATCTCTTTCACTTATATAAAAATCATATTTTTTATATAATTAAAAATCTTACCTTTGTTTAAATAAAAATCATATCTTTTCTGGTTTAAAAATCAAAACTTTAAACAAGATAAAAATCAAGACTTTCCTTATGGTATAAACCAAAGTTAAAAATCAAAACTTTCCTTATGATAAAAACCAAAGTTAAAAATCAAAACTTTCCTTATGATAAATAAAGATTACTTCTTTATCTTTCTAAAAATATATTCTTTTTTTATTTCTAAAAATCTATTTCATTAAAAAAAGGATACAAAAACTTACAGCGTCGCGTTTGGGAGGGGGGCTATCATCGACGCGAGGGGGTGAAGAGGGATCGGCGCCGGAGTGTTGGTGGTCGGGGGTCCTCCTTGCTGGTGGCGGCGGTTTCTCTTGAGCAGGGGGGTTGCGGATCGAAGGAGATGGAAGTGGAGAGAAGAGAGATTAGAGCGAAGGGAGGAGGGGGGTGGTTGATCGGAGGGGCGCGCCAGCGGCAGCGTGGAGGAGGGGGCGGCTCGATGGGTGGCGCGGCGGTCTGGGAGGGAGGGCGACGCTGATGGAAAAGGGGGCGGTTTTTTTTTTGAATTTCCAATTTAGGTTTAGATAATGAAGAACGGGGGGTGGGGATGAGAGAGTGATATATAATTATTATATTATATTTTTATTATTTTTATTTTTCTCCATATAAAGTTGAATTTGTATCCAAACTCAAAACGAGACACAACGACTGTCGCCCCTAGCTAATTACCCTCATTCCAAACACAATGGGATATGTTTCGCAAGCCAATTCGACCAGTTTTCATTACATTCAAAATATAAATCAATGTACATTGAATTTGAACGCACATTTCACCGGGGCCCCATACAGGTTCTAAATATTCCTGAAAAAAAGTTTCTACCTTCGTATTGATGATACGGTTCTAACAAAACTTGTTTCATCAAATTCTGAGACCGTTTGAAAAATGACCATTTTTTGGTCGATCGAAATTGACTGCAACTGTTAAAACACATTTTCTTTCGCCACGCTCACATATTGATTCAGAAAGTTATGAATTTTGGAATCTAGCAATAACTCGACATCTCGGATCCAACAAAAGTGGTTTCGTCTAAAACAGAGGTCGTTTGCAAAATTTCTATTTTTAAGGGACAAAATTCCATAACAACTATTCTGAATTTTCAATTGGGCATAACTTTTTATCCGCGCTATGAAATTTCAATTTTTCAGATTCTTTGGAAAGATGCTTTCAATTAGATTCAAATATTTTTGGTTTCGCTGAAATCCAGTTTATTTTGAATCATGTACATTTATTTGAATTTTGAAATTGAATTTTCGAACTACCGCGCCATTTTCAATTCCTTTTATAATCAAAAATAATTATTTATATTCTAATGACGATCTATATAAATATATACGTTCTAATTCTTTTCAAAATAAATTTCTAGATGTCATTATTTAAAATAATTCATTTTAAATATTCAAAATTCATTAAAATTGCCAAAATAAAAATTTTAAATTGGCTCGGATTTCCGGGTTATTACAGTTTGTCACTAAATGCTTACATTGCAATAATTATTAATCATCCATATCATCAATAATCATTCACACAACATAAAAAGTGAACAAATATAAATGTCGAGTTCTCACCTTGGGTTCCACTATGCTATCCTCTATTGCTAGGTTGCTAGACCCACTATAGTTATCCTGGACTGACTATTCGACATCACTGACTTTTTAGCAATTTATATATTTTATAAATGGAGGAGGAGGATTTTCACCATGGAAGCCATGGATTTTAAGATAAAAAAGGAGGAGAAATGGAAGAGAAGAGTGGAATGGTGCTTATGAGAGGAAAGGAGGTATATTTATACATGGAATGGAAGAATATGGTAATGACACCTCGTAGGACATGTGTAATTCATGCACGGAATGTTGCATGCAAAATTACAAGTGTCTTAACACCTGTAATAAATAGAAGGGAGGTTCTTTTGGTAGCATTTACCCTTTAAATGCTATTAAAAACTATATACAACACTTGACCAAATGTTATCAAGGGTATATATAAGATTATATATTTTAAAAAAATATTTTATTTCAAATTTAATTAAATTATAAATTTAAACATTTAACAAGCCAAAACTTTCAAATCGTTACAGCAAGTATTATACTAGCCATTACATCTTTATGTATAAATACATGGTCTTTTTATCAATCTTATCATCAATAAAAATTCAAATGAGGTTCTCTCTAATTCTCAGAGCACTGAGTTGATGAAAGGCATTATACATCCTATGCCAACTTGTTTCACCATCGAGAAGAGGGGATCTTTCATTTTACACCTTAGTTTTTTATCTTTTCGCTGTTTTCCCTTAAGGTTACAGTTTGATACTGCCACACCATGGCCAACGACAATGAAGCTACTTCCGCTCTGTCTAGCAGCAATGCCAATGGCTCATCTCCAAACCTCATGAAGTTGATTAAGCCCAAAAGTCAAGTTATTACAACTTCTTTGGATGAAGATAGTTATATACTACGAAAATATCAAGTAAATATTTCTCTCAAAGGTTATGGACGACAAGGCTACATAAAAGTAACATTGGTTACTCCATCAATAATGATTATTGATGAAGAGGGAAAAAAATACCAAATCCTAAATATATCAAATTCTAGAAGCAGGACAGCTTATTATCATCATGGCTTTTATCTTCTATCAGTTCTAGTATATTATCAAAAATTGTTGGATGCAACTCATCATATGAAATATGGACTACTATAGAGCAAATTTCCAGCTCCCAATCTATAGCAAGGATCATGGAATTTTCAACTCAAAATTGCAGAAAAGAAGATACAAGCATGAAAGATTACTTGGGAAAAATTAAAAACATATGCGAAAAATTAAATGCTATTGGACATAAAATCAGTGATAATGAGAAAATACTTTTTATTACCATAGGGCTAGATGAAGAATATGAGTCGTTAGTAATTGTTCTTTCAATACAACAAATGTTAACTGATCTACAGTTCGTACGATCTGCTCTCTTTACTCATGAAGGTAGGATTGATCAAAGGCAAACAACACATGGTGAGGTATCTACTAATTACATTATAACTTAAAACAGGCAAACATGCAAGCAACAATAATATCAATGCAAACAAACAAGACAATCAGTACTCAAGGGGATATCAGCCAAAAAGGGGAGGCTTTCATCCACAAAGAGGTCGAGGACATGGCAGATGGAACAATAACAACCGAGTAAAATGCCAAATATATCAAAACTGTGGTCAAATGGCGAACAAATGCTATTTCAGGTATAACACTGACAATGGGGAGCAGTATAATCATAGCAATTCAGCTCAGAAGGCACCCTAAGGCAACATAACTAATGAGAATTAGAGAAAATTTTATTTGAATTTTTATTAATGATAAGATTGATACAAAGACCATGTATTTATACATAGAGATGTAACAGCTAGTATAATACCTACCGTATATAACATTGTAACAACAAATACTTGCTGGTTATAATAATAGTCAAGCGCCAGCCTGTAAATGAGCTCAATACAATGTATAGGAGACGTTATTCAAAAAGAACGGCTATGATGAATGATGACAACATATTTATTATTTTGTTACTCTCCCTCAAACCAAACTAGGGTTTCCATTTCTATCTCTGCCTCCATCAACAACTTTTAGATGCTCCCTCAATCTCACAAAATTCTTGGTAGACAAAGCTTTTGTAAGTGCATCAGCTCGCTGATAATACATGAGGACATGAAAAACCACTAGTTTTCCTGTCTAAGTTTTGTCTCTAACGAAATGAAGATCAATTTCAAGATGCTTCATCCTCGTATGTTGAATTGGATTGAGTGATAGAGACACCGTACTCTTGTTGTCACACCAAATAACAGGATTTCGGTTTAGAGTAAACACTAGCTCCTCCAATAGTGATTGTATCCAAGTAACTTCCGTCACTGTGCTTGCTAAGGCTCGATACTCTACTTTTATACTGGACCTGGAAGTTGTCTGCTGCTTTTTTGTACACCAAGATACTATGTTAGAGCCAAGATAAACACAGTACCCAGAGACTGATTTTCGGTCATCACTATTGTTTGCCCAATCTACATCACTAAAACACTGTAAGCTAAGTTCTTTCTCAGATTTTATTATTATACGATGGTATTTCATTCCTTGCAAGTATCGTAGTATTCTTTTAAGCTCTATCCAATGTTATGATAGAGGATTCTACATGTATTTACTTAATTTGTTCACACTATAACATATATCTAGATGAGTAATGGTTGCATATTGAAGAGCTCCTCTTGAGCTTCTATATTACTTGATGTGGTTGATGGCTTCACCTTTGTATTTAGAAAGTCTTAGGTTGCTTGACATTGGCATTGGTAATGAATTTGCTTGATGCATTTTAGCCCTTTGCAAGTTTTATGAAATGTAATTATGTTGAGATAAGAATAATTCTCGGTTCCAGATAATTTGTATTCCAAGAATAATTTTTGGTTCCCCCATGTCTTTTATAGCAAAAATTTGATCCAGTCTTGGTATGATGCTGTTTATTTCTTGGCAATTATCTCATGTTATCAACATATTTTCTACGTATACCAAAATATAAACAGTTCCATGTGTGCTTCTCTTCATGTATAACAAGTTATTTGATTTAGCCTGTAAGAAATTCATGTTGGATAAGGTTAACTTGAGTTTTTCATACCAAACCCTCGAAGTTTTTTTAAACCATATATAGCCTTATGTAACTTGCATACTTTTTTGCCAAATTGTAACCTTCGCGTTGATGCATATAAACTTCTTCAGTCAACTCTCTATTAAGAAAGCATTGTTGACATCCAACTGCCTTATGTTCCATCCTTTGCTCATGGCAATGGTTAGTATGGTTTTAATTGTTGTGGGTTTTATGATTGGAGAAAAAGTCTCATTGAAATCAAATCCAAATTGTTGTGCATAAACCTTAGCGGCAAAGCTAGCTTTATATTTGTCAATAGTTCCATCATCCTTCCTCTTTAATTTGAATACCCATCTACATCCAATGATGTTATTACGTTTGGGTGGTGTCACCAAACTCCATGTATTATTTCTCATGAGAGCCTGATATTCAACATCCATAGCCTCTTTCAACTTTTCTGATTTTATTGCTTGCTCGAAGTTGATTGATACAGCTTCAATAACTGAGATGTTGGACGCTTTAGGTTTGTATATGCCACTTTTTGACCTTGTTATCATATGATGTCCTTACTGTGTTTGTTGGTGCCTATCAGTACTGTTGTTTGTCCCTATTTATGTATTACTGATTGTTATTGTATCATCACTGCTTTTTATATCTTAGTTGGTTTGACGTGTGTGCATACTTTCTGAACTATTTTGAGATTCATTTTCATTTGCATCTATTACTTCCATGGAGTCATTTTGCATGCTGATGTCTGGCTGATCTTCGCTAATGCCATCAATAGGTAGTTTAGCGAGTAATTCTTTGAATTGATCTCCCTTGACAGAATATTCTTCATTACCTTTTGTTTCTTGTTTTCCTGCAAGTGGAAAGTGTTTTCATCAAAAACTACATGTCTAGAAATATAAATTCTTCCATTTTTGTCTAAGCATTTATATCCTTTTTGATTCTCAGCATACCCAATGAAAGTGCATGGGCTTGATCTCATGCTTAGTTTGTGCTTATTGTAGTCCCTTAAGCATGGAAAACACAAACAACTATAAATTTAGAAAAAACTGTAATATGGTCTAGCATTATATATCATTTCATATGGAGTTTTGTTATATAAAACTTTAGTTGGTAATTTGTTGAGAAGAAAAACTGATGTGTAGAAAGCTTCATTCCAATATTTCATTAGTAATGAGCCTTGAGACATTAGTGTTAGACTAGTCTATACAATGTGCATGTGTTTTCTTTCAACCAAACCATTTTGTTTAGATGTGTGAGGTTAAATCAGCCTATGTTTGATTCCTCTTTTAATAAAATAATTAGTCAATGGCTTAAACTCTCCCCCACCATCCGTTGGATAGTTTTGGCACTACAATTAGTTTGTTTTTTCACATGAGTTATGAAATGTATCACAGTATTTCATGTTTCTAACTTATTCTTTAGCATGTATATCCAATTATATCTCGAATAGGCATCCGCAAAGGAAAGATAGTACCTGTGTCCTTGATATGAGTTTAGTGGTGTAGGTCCCACAAATCAGCAGCTATCGACTCGAGAAGTTTATTGTACTTCATTTCAGAATCTATGAAAGGAAGCTTATGACTTTTGCCAAGTTGGTAGTGTGTACATGTGTGGTCAACATGTAAATTTTCATTAAAAGAAAAATTATTATTCCTTAAAAACATTTTTATAATTTCAATGCTAGGATGCGCTAGTCTCATATGCCATGACATAATACTACATTGCCTTACATCTCCATTACATCCATTGTTACTGCTAACATTAGTACCCCTATTACAATCATTATTACTAGTTTCTACATTATTAAACCAGATTTTTCCACTAGAGTCTCCGGTCTTCAAGGTATCAAACTTGTAAAGCCCATCATGTAGATTACCCTGTAATAATATTTCATGATTAGTAAATCTTAACAACATAGAATTTGGGGTGAAATTCAAGAAATACGTGATTGTCATTGGCAAATTTTGATACACTTAACAAATTTGTATTAAAAGAGGGTACTCTAAGCAATGTGTTTAAATTAAATTACCTTTTTCCTAAGATAGCAGTTTTGAAGAATGGTACATAGATTCTGGTGCCACTCATCACATAACACACATTGGCAAGGGTTCTATCCTAGAAAAAGGCAATTTAATTTAAACACAATGCTTAGAGTACCTTCTATTAATAAACACTTGTTAAGTGTATTAAAACTTGCCAATGACGATCATGTATTTTTTGAATTTCACCCCAAATTCTGTGTAGTTAAGGATTTAATAAGTCACGAAATATTACTATTGGGTAATATACATGATGGGCTTTACAAGTTTGATACCTTGAAGACCGGAAACTCTAGCGACAAAATCTAGTGTAATAATGTAGAAACTAGTAATAATGATTGTAATAGGGGTACTAATGTTAGCAGTAACAATGGATGTAATGGAGATGCAAGGCAATCTAGTATTGAATTATGGCATATGAGACTATGGCATCCTAGCATTGAAACTGTCAAAACTTTTTTAAAGTATAATAAATTTTCTATTAATAAAAATTTACATGATGAGCACATATGTACACACTACCAACTTGGCAAAAGTAATAAGCTTCCTTTCAGAGATTCTGAAATGAAGTACAGTAAACCCCTCGAGTTGATAGCTGCTAATTTGTGGGGACCAGCACCACTAAACTCATATGAAGGACACAAGTACTATCTTTCCTTTGTGGATGCCTAATCGAGATATACTTAGATATAAATGTTAAAGAATAAGTAAAAAACATGTAATAATGTGATATAATTCATAACTCATGTAGAAAAAAAACTAATTATAGTATCAGAACTATCCAAACAGATGCTGGGGGGGAGTTTAAGCTATTGACTAATTATTTTATTAAAAGAGGAATCAAACATAGGCTAGCTTGTCCTCACACATCTAAACAAAATGGTTTGGTTGAAAGAAAACACATGCACATGGTAGAGGCTGGTCTAACACTAATGTCCCGAGGCTCGGTACCAATGAAGTATTGAAATAAAGCTTTCTACACTTCAGTTTTTTTAATTAACAAATTATCAACTAAAGTTTTATATAACAAAACTCCATATGAGATGATATATAATGTTACTAGACTACAGTTTTTAAAAAAAATTATGGTTGGTTGTATTTTACATACTTAAGAGACTACAATAGGCACAAACTATGATAACCCGTAACTTCCCCGGTAAGGAAAGAGCGGATACTTTGAGGACAACACACAAAAGAACGCAGACAGAAGAACATTTCATTGTATATTACAACAATTCCATCAGAATACAAGAATATACAGAGTATGAATAAATATTACATAAAAAATATCAGAGATTACAATACATTACATAGCAGCGGAAAATAATACAATACATAACCAGAAGTAATACACGGATACAGAGCTTTTCGAGTATCGTTCCAGCTGTAAATCAGGATCCTGTGAATATAAATCTGCAAAACCAAAACTACTAGCTGCCCGTGTCAAAATAAGGGCACCCAGAGTTTAGGTTAAAACAATAAACTCCAGGTCAGTCATGTGACTGGTGTGAGAACTAAAACAGTTATTAATCTTTATTTTTAAAGTTAGTCAAATCAAGGGACCATGCCGTATAACACGGAACGGGTTTCCTCCCAAGAATACCAGTGCATAAAACAAACAGCGCAATGCTAAATGAAGAAAAATGAAGCTATTATAAGACCCAGTTCCCATCACACAATGCAACGCAAGCTGGAGGATAGGGTTTTTACCTTATAATAGCCAAGAATGCTTGGTACATGAAATTTCATCTTTTATTATTACTATAAGTGTATAGTGTCAAAACAATTCAAATCATAAGTATCAATCATAGACAGCATAAGCGCCCCCATCCCATTATGTCGCCATACTAGGCTCTACAATTAAAACCGCAAAAAGTCGTATTGGAAGCTGGATTATCATTTATGATATGAACCGAGGCTAGGGATCATCCTCACCGATTCGAGAGCCTCTAGTCCGCCCCTCAGGAATCGAATGCATCATCCCTTGGACTCAGGGCCGGTCCACCGATGTGGATTATAATTCCTGAACACTGCGTTTTCCCGCCCTATGGGGCATAAGTGAGCCAACAAATGACTCCATCGGCTCCACATAATCACCGATATATACGAGGCTCCTCGCAATAGCAACAACCACATAAGTCAAACTCGTCAGGGAATGTAAAACCACTTACGCCACTTCTAACTAGAAAGAAACGCTTTCCCCCCCCCCCCCCCTCCCCCGATATCCGTCTCCCGTTTTTGGTTCATACCCTGTGTGAAACTCGTGAATTTAATGCTGCACAAAGCTATGCCACAAAGGTCGTGCTTTGATCATCAACCACAAGAATTTGCTTTTCAACAAAAGCCTTGATCAATAGCATCTTAGCATGCCATACAGGCAATTCACTCCATGCGATGGATAGCCATCAATATATAACCCCTGAGCTCGTACGCCTCAGAGAAGGGCGTCAAGTAAGAGAATAAATTCTCCGCCGCCAAACAGATATATATTTAATAGAAATCAATCACACAGAATAAAATCCAATGTCAGACACACAGTCCATTTACAAGTCCGTTCTGGGTCTGAATGAAACCGGAGGCACCTTGTACCTCGCATATCCATCGATCTCCAAGTACGTCTAGACGATCACCAACTGATTCCCTCCTCTTGGGTGTACAGCCCAATCAAGATCATCAGTAGTCACCCAAACGACGTGAAGACCTCCGGTCTTCAACCACCGTCTTCATCCTCGACACCACGTCGAATCAGTTATTTAGAATCACATTTTTATTATGATGGTCATATTATAAAAATTCCATTTTTTTCTCAACTCTTTATATATAAAAATCGTATTTTTATATCGCTACTCAAACAATAGAAATTATCTTTTTATCTATTCAACATCTTTATAAAAATCATATTTTTACACTACTACTATATAGATAAAAATTCTATTTTTATACCACTACAATATAGATAAAAATTCTATTGTTATCTCGCTAGTAATATAATAAAAATTATATTTTTATTACTCTACATAAATAAAAATCATATTTTTATTCTTCCTATGATATAAAAATCATATTTTTACTCTTTCTACAATATAAAAATCATATGTTTATATTTTCGAAAATCTCAAAAAAATTATACTTTTTCTACAACAAAAATCAAATCTTTAAAGTGTTAAAAATCTAATTTCTACTTACATAAAAATCTAATTTTTATAACAAAACCATATTTGCAAGAATCATATTTTTATTTATATTCATATATAAAAAAAAATCTATCTTTTCAAAATCTATTTCATATACAATAGAACTGATTTTATAAATTGTATTATACCTTAAAAACTGAGTTTATTAAATACAATAGCATAAAAAAAATGAAATAATAAGAAAAAGCCTAAACACTCACTGATGTCGATCTGCTAGGGGAGTTTGGGGCTTGTTGGGGTTCACAGGTGGCGGGGGAACCTCGGTTGGCCAGCAGTGGTTGTGCAGGAGGCGGAGGCGCGACACTCGAGATCTGCGTTGGTGGATTGGGGACTGGCAGCCGGTGTGGGTGGGTTTGGGGACCGCGGTCGACTGTAGAAGGGGAGGGAAAGGAGGAGGGAGGGGGTCGGTGGCGCGAGGGGTGGCGATCGCCAGATGTGGCGGCGCATCGAACGAGATGTCGGTTTTTATTTTCTTTTTCTGTTTCCTGAATCGGGTACCTAATGAGAAGGAAAAGGGGGGGGGCGTTGACTTCGGATGAATGGTGGGAGGGTTTATTTATTTAATTTATTATTTAATTAAATCCAAAAAGCCACTTTTTCATATGAACTCCAAACGAAGCCCAATGACTGTCTCCCCCAGCTAATTACCCCCATTCTGAACACAATGGGACATGTCCCGCAAGATGATTCGACTGTTTCGATCTGTTTCCGTCAAATTCATAGTATAAATAAATAGAACGGTCAATATTAGTTTTAACGTACATTTTAATTTACCGGGCCACATACGGACTTCTAAAATTCCAGAAAAATTATTTCTAGCTTAGTATTGACGATATGGTCGTAACAAAACTGATTTCATCAAATTCTGAGACCGATTGAAAAATGGTCATTTTCTAGTCGATCGAAATTGACTGAAACTGTCAAAACTGTTTTCCTTTACCACGCTCACATATTGATTCAGAAAATTACGAATTTTGAAACCTAGCAATAATTTGACATCCCGGATCCAACAAAAGTGGTTTCGTCGAATACCGAGGTCGTTTGCAAAATCTCTATTTTTAAGGGCCAGAATTCCATAGCGACTATTCTGAATTTTCAACTGTCATATTTTTTATTCCCGCTATGAAATTTTGATTTTTGGGATTCGTTGGAAAGATATTCTCAATTAGATTCTAATTTTTTTGGTTTCGCTAAAATCCGGTGTATTTTGAATCCTGTACATTCATTTGAACTTTGAAATCGAAATTTCAAACTACCGCGCCATTTTCAATTCCTTTTATAATTTAAAATAAATATTTATATTCTAATGACGATCTATATAAATATATACGTTCTAATTCTATTCAAAATAAATTTATCGTCGTTATTATTTAAAATAATGTAAAATAATTCATTTTAAATAATCAAAATTCATTAAAATGGCCAAAATATAAATTTTAAATTGGCTTAGAATTTCCAGGTCGTTACATTCTCCCCCACTTAAAACTTTTCGTCCATGAAAAGGAACGAAGCTGAAAGTTGTTTAACTAATCAACTCTACTTTCATAATTTACTTTATGGCATAAGTTCTTCAACTTTTTAGTGTCTAAGAACTCTTCAAATTTTTCAAAAATTTGGCTAACACCCTAAATTTTCGAAAAATTTCTCCATAACCTCCCCTGCACCGGGGACTTCGGGATATTTCATATAGCCTCCCGTGGCCTTCTTCAATCCAAAAGAAAAAGTAAAAGCCAAGCGGCTAGCCAATCGGCTCATAAAATCATCCAATACCCAATAAATTAGTTAACATGTACCTATTTGTCGGGCAAACAATTTTATTCTTCTGCTCTAGCCTCCTTGCTATGACCCGTTCAATGTAAGTACATGTATATGCATGTAAATGCGACTAATTTTCAATACAATTCACTATTTGGCTAAATTTACCATTCGTGTTCATATTGGTTTCATTATTCTAATTAGTGAAACAAATAATCAAACAATACAACCAGCAGTCATTTAGTTGATTAGTTTTTCAAACATGTATCTTTTACATATATAGTCAAAAATAATGTTTTTGATGCCAAATCACAACAAATAATCCTATCTAGCTTTGGTTCTCACACCAGCCTAATAGAAATATATAGATATCACACTTTCGTCACTCGAAGATAAATTCTGACGATGAGTACTCAACCATTAGAATCATCGTCGGGCCACTAGAGTATGATTCTATATCTATCCAGTATATTAAAACTTCGTATACACGCTAGCTAGGCGTATATGCAAAATCTTCATATACTAGATTGTCCAAATTCAACACAAATAAATACTCAAATACGTATAAAACGATTTAAATTTCAAAACAAAAATTGTTTTTCCTTTTTTTTTTAAAACAACACTCTTCACACTCGTTCTAGGATACTACCGATCCCATCTCTAACGAGTCATTCCCATTGGATATTACTAATCCAATTTATGATGAATTCTTTCGTATGGTTCTAATGTGTCTTGTTCTCTGAGCTTTGTAAACCAAAGCTCTGATACCACTGTGATAACCCGTAACTTCCCCGGTAAGGAAAAGAGCGGATACTTTGAGGACAACACACAAAAGAACGCAGACAGAAGAACATTTCATTGTATATTACAACAATTCCATCAGAATACAAGAATATACAGAGTATGAATAAATATTACACAGAAAATATCAGAGATTACAATACATTACATAGCAGTGGAAAATAATACAATACACAACTAGAAGTAATACACGGATACAGAGCTTTCCGAGTATCGTTCCAGCTGTAAATCAGGATCCTGTGAATATAAATCTGCAAAACCAAAACTACTAGCTACTCGTGTCAAAATAAGGGCACCCAGAGTTTAGGTTAAAACAATAAACTCCAGGTCAGTCATGTGAATGGTGTGAGAACTAAAACAGTTATTAATCTTTATTTTTAAAGTTAGGCAAATCAAGGGACCACGCCGTATAACACGGAACGGGTTTCCTCCCAAGAATACAAGTGAATAAAACAAACAGCGCAATGCTAAATAAAGAAAAATGAAGCTATTATAAGACCCAGTTCCCATCACACAATGCAATGCAAGCCGGAGGATAGGGTTTTTACCTTATAATAGCCAAGAATGCTTGGTACATGAAATTTCATCTTTTATTATTACTATAAGTTTATAGTGTCAAAACAATTTCAAATCATAAGTATCAATCATAGACGGCATAAGCACCCCATCCCACTATGTCTCCATACTAGGCTCTACAATTAAAACCGCAAAATGTCATGTTGGAAGTTGGATTATCATTTATGATATGAACCGAGGCTAGGGATCGTCCTCACCGATTCGAGAGCCACTAGTCCGCCCCTCAGGAAAAGAACGCATCGTCCCTTGGACTCAGGGCCGGTCCACCGATGTGGATAATAATTCCTGAACACTGCGTTTCCCTGCCCTATGGGGCGTAAGTGAGCCAACTAATGACTCCGTTGGCTCCACATAGTCACCAATATATCTGAGGCGCCTCGCAACAACAACAACCACATAAGTCAAACTCGTCAGGGCATGTAAAACCATTGACGCCACTTCTAACTAGAAAGAAACGCATGCCCCCCGATATCCGTCTCCCGTTTTTGGTTCATACCCTGTGTGAAACTCGTGAATCTAACGCTACACAAAGCTATGCCACAAAGGCCGTGCTTTGATCACCAACCACAAGACTTTGCTTTTCAACAAAAGCCTTGATCATTTGCATCTTAGCATGCCACACAGGCAATTCACTCCATGCGATGGATATCCATCAATATATAACCCCTGAGCTCGTACGTATCAGAGAAGGGCGTTAATCAAGAGAATAAATTCTCCGCCGCCAAACAGATATATATTTAATAGAAATCAATCACACAGAATAAAATCTAATGTCAAACACACAATCCATTTACAAGTCCGTTCTGGGTCTGAACGAAACCGGAGGCACCTTGTACCTCGCATATCCATCGATCTCCAAGTACGTCTGGACGATCACCAACTGATTCCCTCCTCTTGGGTGTACAGCCCAATCAAGATCATCAGTAATCACCCAAACGACGTGAAGACCTCCGGTCTTCAACCACCGTCTTCATCCTCGACACCACGTCGAATCAATTATTCAGAATGGGATAACCCGGTCTTTCTGAATAACTCGCTTATATAATAAACAAGTGTTACACAAAACAACATACGCCTCATTCCAATTCATCAGTCACTAACTGTAAATTAGTAAGGGAACAATTCCCCAAATATTAACCCCGAAGGCCGAAACCAACATCAGATTAAAACCCAGGAAACCATTCATCTTAACTAATTTTCAGTTAGTTGCTAAACTTCACATTCTTAGGGATAAGTTCCCATTAATTTTATCAAAGATAAATTCCTTAAATTTATTCTTTAATCTTCTTTTGAATATCAATTCAAACCAAATTATGGTTTATCCAAACTAGTCGGGATTAACGAACCTTACCGAAGTAATCATTTGTTTTAATTTCCCAATCCCAACCTATTCATTCCATGAAGTAAAACTGGTAATATTTCATATCTAACACCACGGTGTTATCGGTAAATTCAATTACCATTTCACGTTCAAATCTAATTAAAGATTTAACTATCGCCTGGAGCAAAACTGGTGATACTCCATTCTCGATCTTTTCAATCTAATTAAAAATTCATTTAAAACCCCACTTAGTTTTAATATTTAACTGGGTTAAAGAACCAATGTCATTTAAAACACGGTTCGCGATAAACCCAAAATCACATTCCATTCTATCAGCTTTTAACCGTAAAATAGCAAGTGAGCAATTCCCTAAGTATTAACCCCGAAGGCCGAAACCAACATCAGATCAATTCCCAAGAAACCATTCAACTTAACTAATCCCCAGTTAGTTTCTGATTTTCTTAACTCCTTTGGGTCTAAGAAGAGTATTATTGACGATACCGTTCACGATAACCCAAAATCACATTCCATTAACTATCGGGTTAAAGAACTAGTGTTATTTAAAACACCGTTCACGATAAACCCAAAAATCAATCCCAATTCAATTCCAATTGAATACCATTTAATTGGTACACTTCATTAAATCTAAATAAAAAGATTTAATCTTTTTTTCTCAACTGGGTTTAACAACAGTGTTAATGAAGCCACCATTCACGACAAACCCAAATCTCATTTGATATTAAATACAAGGCTCTGAGTAGAAAATATATCGGCTTATATTCAATATCAAATTCTACGACCAACAAATATCGTATTGGAAATAACGATATAAATATATCTTTCAAATTTCCAAAACAATATCTGTATAATCACGAAATCCAACATCGAAATATTCCAAAGCCAATTTCGATTCAAATCCATTCCAATTCAATTATTGGAAATTCTGTTTATTTTCAAAACCATTTCAAATCCACTTTATTTATTTTAAAAATAAATAGAATTATAATTCTAGTTCAAAACTAGTTCATTTCTATAAAAATCAATTTTTATCTTTTCAAATTTGGAGTTTTTCATCCCAATTCTTCATAAATCATTTCTTATGATTTTACACAAATTATTACCATTTTTAATAATTTTATCAAGGCCCGTACAGTCGATTTCCATAAACGGCCATCGATCTGCACTTACAACGACCTTTTCCAAATTTGATTTGGACATAATTCCAAATCCAACTGTTAGATTTCTAATTTCTAATATTCGTTAGAAATCCCTTTTCAATACGAACCCAATGGTTCCCGTTTTAGGAGAATCCGACGGTCGGATCTCCCGTAATATCCATTCGAAGTCAATGGTCGAAATTCGCGAACTGGTGCAGCGCTGCGCGTTCTATTCAGGCCATTATATATATATATATATAATATATATTATATGTATTTCATCTATTTCCTTTTTAAAACGTATTTTACAAATCGTTTTAAATTCGTTTTCAAAACGATTTCAACTTCATATTCAATTTCGAATCAAAATTGAATATTCCACATTATCGACATACAAATGATAATATTTTCTAAACGTTGTATTTTGAAATCACTTACTTTTCTATATTCATTTTATAACGAATATAATCGATATAAATATCGTTTAGTCAAAATGGCGTCAATCTAATCAACACGGCTTTATATATTTCAATAACTTTGTTATTCTATTCAACAAATGAATATTTTCTCTAGTCAACACATGAATTTTCTTTACTATTCAACCAATGAATTTTCTTTAATATTCAACAAATGAATTTTCTTTACAATTCAACAAATGAATTTTCTTTACAATTCAACAAATGAATTTTCTTTACAATTCAGCAAATGAATTTTCTTTCTATTTTCAAATTGGAATGAGGCCCAATCAATTGCCATATAACGTTAATTACATGGATTCCCTACAACACATGTATATAATAGCAACGATAAATCATCAACCATCATCCAGAGTGCATTCTACACTGTATAAGCATCAAATATAAATATTCAACGCTTATAACAGCCTGTCGATAAATCGATCGACATACAGCTAATTATTGGGATTAGTGTATGTCCAATTTCATCCCAACACCCGTGTGGGGTTTCAAACAATCAAACACAGATTTTATTTGTGCAGTTGGGCTATGTGTAAAATTTATCGTCCCAATCAATATCACTCAAATCAGTGTATATAAACTAATCGTCCCATTTGTTTATAAATATTTATTTTATATACACGTTAAAATTTATAATTTTACCTATAAAATATTTTCCCCTATAAAATATTTTATTTCATTCCACATCACACAATCAAATTTCACTACACAACAATCAAAAAAACAAGCCATCCATGGTCTGTGGACGACGGGTGTCGGGTGCTGCTAAGCACTGTCTGCATCCTAGTATATATTTCAAACTAGAAATAATTTTAAAAGTGAGGAGTTCTCACTGAGGGTTCCACTCCTCCATTCTTTATTTCTGAATGGTCTGGATTATGTTTTGATTACCGTCGGTTCCATCGCAATCTATATCACTCTGCCCACAGTAAAAATCACATTTTTATTATGATGGTCATATTATAAAAATTTCATTTTTATCTCAACTCTTTATATATAAAAATCGTATTTTTATATCGCTACTCAAACAATAGAAATTATCTTTTTATCTGTTCAACATCATTATAAAAATCATATTTTTACACTGCTACTATATAGATAAAAATTCTATTTTTATACAACTACTATATAGATAAAAATTCTATTGTTATCTCGCTAGTAATATAATAAAAATTATATTTTAATTACTATACATAAATAAAAATCATATTTTTATTCTTCCTATGATATAAAAATCATATTTTTACTCTTTCTACAATATAAAAATCATATTTTTATACCTAGAAATCATATGTTTATATTTTTGAAAATCTCAAAAAAAAAATTATACTTTTTCTACAACAAAAATCAATTCTTTAAAGTGTTAAAAATCTAATTTCTACTTACATAAAAATCTAATTTTTATAACAAAACCCTATTTGCAAGAATCATATTTTTTATTTATATTCATATATAAAAAATTCTATCTTTTCTAAATCTATTTCATATACAATAGAACTGATTTTATAAATTGTATTATATCTTAAAAACTGAGTTTATTAAAAACAATAGCATAAAAAAATGAAATAACAAGAAAAAGCCTAAACACTCACTGATGTCGATTTGTTGGGGGAGTTTGGGGCTCGTCGGGGTTCACAGGTGGCGGAGGAACCTCGGTTGGCCAGCGGGGGTTGTGCAGGAGGCGGAGGCGCGGCACTCGAGATCTGCGTTGGTGGATTGGGGACTGGCGGCCGGTGTGGGTGGGTTTGGGCACCGCGGTCGACTTTAGAAGGGGAGGGAAAGGAGCAGCAGGTGAAGGACGGAGGGGGTTCGGTGGCGCGAGGGGTGGCGGTCGTCAGATGTGGCGGCGCGTCGAATGAGATGTCGGGTTTTTTTTCTGTTTCCTGACTCGGGTTTCAAATGAGAAGGAAAAGGGGGGGCGTTGACTTTGGATGAAGGGTGGGAGGGTTTATTTATTTAATTTATTATTTAATTAAATTCAAAAAGCCACTTTTTCATATGAACTCCAAACGTAGCCCAACGACTGTCGCCCCTAGTTAATTACCCCCATTCTAAACACAATGGGATATGTCCCGCAAGCTGATTCGACTGTTTCGATCAGTTTCCGTCAAATTCAAATTATAAATAAATAGAACAGTCAGTATTAATTTTAACGTACATTTTACTTTACCGGGTCACATACGGACTTCTAAAATTCCAGAAAAATTATTTCTAGCTACGTATTGACGATATGGTCATAACAAAACTGATTTCGTCAAATTCTGATACCGTTTGAAAAATGGTCATTTTCTGGTCGATCGAAATTGACTGAAACTATCAAAACGCGTTTTCCTTTACCACACTCACATATTGATTCATAAAATTACGAATTTTTAAACCTAGCAATAATTTGACATCCCGGATCCAACAAAAGTGGTTTTGTCAAAAACCGAGGTCGTTTGCTAAATCTCTATTTTTAAGGGCCAGAATTCCATAGCGACTATTCTGAATTTTCAACTGGGTATATCTTTTTATTCCCGCTATGAAATTTTGATTTTTCGGATTTGTTGGAAAGATATTCTCAATTAGATTCTAATATTTTCAGTTTCGCTAAAATCCGGTTTATTTTGAATCCTGTACATTCATTTGAACTTTGAAATCGAAATTTCAAACTACCGCGCCATTTTCAATTCCTTTTGTAATTTAAAATAAATATTTATGTTCTAACGACGTTCTATATAAATATATACATTCTATTTCTATTCGAAATAAATTTCTCGTCGTAATTATTTTAAATAATTCATTTTAAATAATCAAAATTCACTAAAATGGCCAAAATAAAAAAAATTAATTGGCTAAGAATTTCCGGGTCGTTACACAAACTAAACATGAGAACAAGCCCACGCACTTTCATTGGGTATGCTCGGAATAAAAAAGGATATAAATGCTTAGACAAAGATGGAAGAATTTATATCTATAGACAAGTTGTTTTTGATGAAAACAATTTTCCACTTGCAGGAAAACAAGAAACAAAAGGTAATGAAGAACATTCTGTCAAGGGAGATCAATTCAAACAGTTACTTGTTGAACCACCTATTGATGGAATTAGCGAAGATCAGCCGACATCAGCATGCAGAATGACTCCATGGATGCAACAGATACAAATACAAATGAAACTCGGAATGGTTCAGAAAGTATGCACACACATCAAACCAACCAAGATAAACAAAGCAGTGATGATACAATAACAATCAGTAATACAGAAATAGGGACAAGTAGCAATACTGACATGCACCAACAAACCTAGCAAGGACATTATATGATAACAAGGTCAAAGAGTGGCATATACAAACCTAAAGTGTATAACATCTCAGTTATTGAAGCTGAACCAATCAACTTCAAGCAAGCAACAAAATCAGAAAAGTGGAAATAGGCTATGGATGTTTAATATCAGGCTCTCATGAAAAATAATACATGGAGTTTGGTGAAACCACCTAGACATAATAACATCATTGGATGTCGATGGGTATTCAAATTAACAAGGAAAGAGGATGGAACTATTGACAAATACAAAGCTAGATTGGTCGCTAAGGGTTGTGCAAAACAATTTGGATTTGATTTCATTGAGACTTTTTCTCCAGTCATAAAACCCACAACAATTAGAATCATACTAACCACTGCTATGAGCAAGTGATGGAACATAAGGCAGTTGGATGTGATATACACGTAAATGTGTATATTTTATCCGCATATTTATCTTATTTTATCTTTTAAATAATTGATATTGTGTATTTATAGCTGTGTTTTCAGATTATTGACAAGAATCATGGTTTAGAGCATTTGACGAATAAAGCATGAAGAATTTGCTTAAAAAGAATGAAGTTGAAATTTCTAAAGCTTGAAGAGTTTAAAGCTTGAAGAACGGTTGCCAATAGAGTTTAGTTGGGTAGATTTGGCTCAATAAAGACTCATATTGCGTTCACATTAGCTCATTTGCAAGGCCTATCACTCTACAGCTGCGTTCACACTAGCCTATGTGTTAGTTGGGCTAATTCTTTAGTCTCACATTATGGAATTTGCCAAGTAGCCTTTGTCATATCAGCTATAAATACACTTCATCTCATTCATTGTAAAACACACTTAGTTTTATTCTGTAATCCTTTGCTTGGAATAAAACTCTTCTTTCTCTCTTCTATTTAGTTTTTATTTGCATTTTATTTATGTTCATGTCTGTTATTTTCTTTTTATTTTCTTTTCTTTTAGCTATGTCTAGCTAATCATCTTTGATTAGGGGGTGATGACGCTGATAGATATGATTCAACATGAATCGCATAGCCAAAAGATTTGAACTTCATGTATGTAGATCTAGATATAAACTAAGGGTTAGATCTGAACATTCATACCCTGTGTCGTTTAAGAGCTGTGCTCCTTCACAGGATATATTCGAGTTCGATCTAACACTTATCAGATTTAGATTTAATATTTAGGGTTTTAGAAATAAAATAGTGAATCTGTCCTGATAGCCTATGGTTGTAGAGCTGAGCTCCTGCATAGGCTATGCTTGTCGTTATTTACATATTTGTTTCTAAAAACCTATTATCGTTGATTCGTGTTTGTGATAGAAACATGTATTAGATCTGGTTAATCTTTTGGCTATTGATGATTATGAATCTGATCTATGTCATTATCCCCTAATTGCTTTCACTTATTGTCAAAACTCTCTTTTATTTAATTTCTGCTATTTTCTTTGTTTTCAACCAATCAAAAGTTAGGGATAACTTGATTGGATTTATTAATAAAATAATTTGGTCCCAGAGTTCGACACCCTCTACAACGATCCTTGTTGTTTAGGAAAGACGAACGAATTTTACAGTTGTTTACAATTGTTTAATTTGTTCGCAAACAAATTTTGGCGCCGTTGCCGGGGACCAAAATAATTTTTATTAATAATCCTTCGGGTTATATATTTTATTTTTTGTTATGTTCTCTTTAATTTTCCTTCATATAAAAAAACACAAAAATATTTTTGTTAGTTTTATTTTTGTGTATATATATATATATATATATATAACAATCTTTTGATTGGCTTTGATTTGGTATTGTTGATCTGCTGATTAAGAAAAAAAACTTGCAATTTTTGTTTTGTTTGTTTCCTTTCTTTGACATTCCCTCCTTTTGTTTGCAAATTCTCTCTTTTTACAATTTTTATAATTAAAAAAAAAATTCCTTTGCAAAATTTCCTTCTGTGATACTCTTCCCTATTCTCTAATTTCTTTCCCGGTTTTCTTTCCAATTTATTTCAATTTCTATAATCCCTCTTTCCCTGTTTACAATATCTTTCCTTTCCTTTGTTTTTTTTTACAAATTTCAAAAAAAAAGCAACATTTCCTTTTGTTTTATTTTCTTCTTCTTTTGACTATTTCTTCTCTGCCTTCTATTGCAGATCATCACAATTACCGGTTCACCACATCTTAAACCATCTCCACTGCCATAAACCGTTCATCCAATTTTGCCTAACCAATTGCATTCTTGATCACAAACATCCCCTGTTCACTTCCTTACAAACAAGCTGATCACCTTCACCACCACTTAGAACCAAGTTTGGCATCTCAACGTTCAACCCCTCCTGCACATCATCATACTTCTTCATACACCTCCACCAGAAAGCCTCAAACTCCATTTCATGACAGTCCAAAATTCCCCCACCAAACCCATATAACCATGTATACAAAAAAAATATCTTATTTTCCTTTTCTGTCGCTTCAAGCCCAAACATCAACTGCCGAACCCCATCTTCATCACCAACCTCCCATAGCAGCAACCTGGACTCAATCTGTGCTCCACAAACACCATCACTCAGAGACCATTCTCATCCATCAAACTTCGCACATCTGCTTAGATCAGCATATCCTCACCTAGCCATCCACTTTCCAAGACTGACAACAATACCACAAACCAAGTACAAACTCCCACAACAAAAAAATCCTGCAGCATTTCAATCCACTCACATTTTTATTAAACAGTTCTGCAGTTCAAAGCAAGTTTCTGACCATCAGCCGAACTGCGACTCTCCAGTCTCATACTCGCCAACTCCAACTCAACCCATCAAATACAACAGTTCACCCTTCATCATCCCATAGTTCACCAATTCACCCCTCTGCAAACCACCCAAAAACCACAAACTCACGTCAACACATCCTCACTTCATCCACCTCTGCATCATAAACCAAGAATCATCGCCATCTTACCATTCACCAAACTGCATCACATACGTCCATTGCTTCACAATCACCAGTTCAAACTTCAGACAGCATCCTCCGGTCATCATGAACAAACCCAAACCGCGATCTCCCCCTCAACCCTCCCTCCTAGTCACAAATCGTAACCCCCTGAACCAACATTTGAACGCCTTCCATCTGAATCAGCTACAAAATCCGATAACCCCCCTGCTCAATCCTTCCTTTCGCTCATCAAACCCCAGAACCTGAAATCGAAACTCAAATACCCAAAACCATACCTGAAACAATATCCAAAATCCAAAATCGTAATACCCGAACATCCTGATTCGTTATTTCACTTGAAGCACAATACAAAGTAGAAGAATTCCCCTATCTGTCTCGAATTAAATCGTATTGATAAAAAAAGGGAAACAAAGATAAAAAGGGAAAAAATTATTCTGTGGTGCTCGTGATTTATTGCAAGAATTGTGTGGCATAAAGAAGTTTTACTTTTGGGGCCGACTTTGTTGAGTAGTGAATCGGTATTCATTCGGGGATTTGTGTGGCATTACAAAAGGCTGAAAATCATTTTGTGGTGATTTTGTTTTAGGGTGTAGGTATATTTATCTCCATGGTTAAACAACTGGTGTTCGAACTATTTTTTTTTTTTTTTGGTTCCGATCTTGTTCTTGGTTAGTGAGCCTAAGTTTAGTTCATTTTATTTTATCTTCTTTGTTTAGTCTGTTGTTCTTGGTCCCGATCTTGATTTTAGTCCCGAACTTTGTTCAGTATTTAGTCTTTGTTTTATTTCCAATTTAGTTTTTTTTTGTTTTATTTAAAAAAAAATTCTCAAAAACAAATCAAAGGCTTAAGTAAAAAAAAAAGAGGGGATTTTTTCGTAAACTGGTACGGTGGAAATTAGAAAAATTTTGTATGAACCCGTGCCGCAGCGCAGTCAAGCAATTAATTAGGAGGCAACAACAACTGAACGCGGCAGACAATTCAGGGTTTGAGCGGTTGCACACCAAGTGGGGGGTGAACGCGCTAGCGCGACTCAATTGCACCGGACGGACTACCGATCACTGTAAAATTTTCTAAACCCTACAGGTGATTTGCTGCAAAGAAAAATATATAGAAATTGCATGTAAAAATTTTCTGCAGGTGCCGTGGCTTGCTTGTAAAATTTTTATTGTTGTAATTTATTATTCTGTGTTTGTTCTGTGACTGAATATTTTGCCTGTTGATGTGTGGTTTAAAATTTTAAAATGAACGTAGAATTAAATGTAAAGTTTATTTTTGAAATCGAATCTATGATTCCCCAAAGCTCATAAGACAAAATATTCGTTAAATTGACAATTAGGATTGATACTCTCTGAGGTGTCTAAGGAACAGTAGAGTTTCGAACTCAAACAGGTACTTAAACCTTCAGTTGTGTTTCTACGGTGATTCGTGACACACTGATAACCCCTGTCCGAACCTGGCCCAGACCTGTATTCATACAATCCGAAGTTGTTGATTTTAACAATTTTTCTAGAGCTTCTTTATAACCACAAGTTTTGCAACTGATTTTTCAAAGAAAAACTCTCTTCTTCTAGTACATGTGCGCTTGCCCCATGAACGACCAAAATTACAATTCTTTTCAAAATTCAAATGATTTTGGTTTCAATTCAAATCAGAATGAATTTTAAGCTGAAAACTTTTCGAATAATTTCCACCAATCTCATCAAACGATTGTACCCGAATATGAAAATTGTCATTCTAGGATTAATGAGAATTTATCTGAGATGAGTCGACTATTAGCGCAAATGGATAAGAAAAATGCTGAATTTCAAAACAATTGCAACACGGGTTTTAACGAAATTTTTGAAAACCAAAATGATTTTCATAATACGAGTGAATGTCAAATGTTGGTTATCGAATATGAAAAATGTGTTGCGAACAAATTAAATTTCTGGCAATGTTGGTTGTGGAAAATAAATAACCGACGACTTCTAAGAGATGAAGTGGATGAATTTTTAAGGTCAACCAATGAGGAACGCATAGAAACGATGAATCTAAAAAACAACATTTTGAAATCTAATGTGTCTACCAATTTTCTTGAAGAAAGCCTGAGTGAAATTGATCAAATAATGCATGAAATTTGGATTTGTCGCGAGGAAATCAAGGAATGGGCGCGAACTTTAGATGAAGAAGATTCTGAAAATAAAGATATAGAAAACATGCGTATCATTGAACAACTATCTCAATACACCATTGAATTTTGGCAAAATCTAGAAAATCAATTACTTGAGGGAATTAATGATGTTGATGACTTTGAGGATTCCATGAAACTTGGCTTGACTTACATTGAAAAACTGGCTCAAAGAATGGACAATAGCGAACAAGTTTCTTATTGGATTGTTTATCAAATTTCTCTTCTTCAAACTGAAGTTACAAACTTGTTCAACAACTACAAATCCCAATCTAGTGACAAACAACTTTCTGCCAATGTTTCTTTTGAAACAAATAGTCAGCCATTAACTTCGTTACAACAGTACATAATGTTTATTGATGATTCCGACGATATGACTGTTGATGAAAATGAAAATTTTGAAAAATCTCTGGTGCAAAACTCTGATTTCTGCAAAGCTGAAATTCAAACTCAAACTGATGTTTCTGCTGAAAATTCAACTCGTACTGAAATCGAAAATTTTCAACTAACAACTTTTGAAATTGATGAAAATCTTAATGAAGTTGTTGAAATCTCTGTAATTGATTTGAATTTAAATTCTGTTGAAAACAAAGACGTCAATCTTCAATTTGATCTTCCTCTCTCAGATTATGAAAATTTTGAAATGTTAGCAACTTTAGACTGTCAACTTGAAAGAAATGACAAAGTGGGTAACAACTGTTTAGGTGAGGACGACTTTGATGAGCGAAAACTTCTTGAGCTGATTGACAATAATGTTGTTGGGTCTGAAATTGAAAATGAAACATTTGAAAACTTTGAAATTCTTGAGTTTGAAAACAATGGGACTCTTGATTGTGATTTCAAACATGATGATGATTTTTCTGAAATTGTTGAAACTCCTTGCGACTTGATCATTTCAACTGAACCACACTGTGATCACTCGTTTTTCACTGATAAATTTCTGCAGTATATGAACTCTTTTTGGAATAACACAGTTTTTGAGAAAACACGATTCCAGAACTTACTGAAAATTCATTTGTTCGGTTTTAACTTTAGGTTTACGAATGAACCTTTAGTCAGCAACATTTCAAATATCAAAGAAAAACCGAAAAATATTTCTCGAAACAGGTGTGGGGGTGAGAGTGATGCACACGTCTCTCAATTTATACATCATCCGAACAAATCAAATTTTGTTTTTGAAACTTTTACTGAACCCCAGCTCGATGATCTCTCTTTAGTTGCTACATAAATTCAATTTGATTTTAGGATCAATTGTAAGCTCAAAATTTTAAAATTTGCAACTCAAACTTTTGAAAAAACAAAATTTGTTTCTCCAAATTTGAAACGAGATATAAAATTCTTTATGATTTGGATTTCTGTGCTTCAGCTGTGTCTCATAATCTTAATGAGGCTGGCCCATTAGTCCATTATGGACCGGTTCATCAATTCGATGACTGCGTATTTTTTGCACGTGTACCCGGTAAGTCGTGCTGACCCTCTTATTTTATTTCCCTTTCACTAAGATATGTCTGATTAACGACTGTGAGGACACAGTCACACTCAAGTGTGGGGGTAAATTTACATTACATCAGCAATCAAATTTTATAAAGTAGGTCATTCATCGAACAAGGATTAACTTAAAATTCATAAATAACACCTTGGTTCTTGTTTGATAAGTTGAATTGTTGGGTGATGGGAATGAAAATTATTTATTCATTGAATCGTGATGTGTCTTTTTAAGATGCTAGCTTGAGACTGTGCAGACGTTAGTCGTGTTCTGGAGTAAGCGTGTCAACCCTTGTTATACGTGTTAGAATGTGCAAGTAAAAATAATCAAAAAAAAATCAAGAAATAAAAATGATTTTGCACCTACATTTGTTGGATTTTCTGAGTTCGTTTTCATGCATAATATTTTCTTTTCCACTAAATTTTCAAAATCGTAAGTTCTAAAATCCACTTGGCCCAATTAAGGAGAAATGACTCATTGTAGCGTTCTTCTTCGATACCTCACATTATTCAAACCCAAGTTTTAGTCGAATTACATCCATGTTTCGACAAGTTTTTCTTATATTGGTATACTTAAGAACCTTGTACTGATTTATTTTCAAAGGTTCAGAAACGTCACTTTTTATACCAATATTACACTACCCACTCCGTACTTGTTTTAAGGTAGGATAATCATATACCACATCTTATTTTATATGGGTTATCTATCTTACGAAACTTTGCTTATCATTCCTTTCAGCTTTTTGTATAACATCAATCCAGACTTGTGTGTTAAATTGGAGTTATAGAAGTAGAGTGACTAGGGCACAAAACTTTCCTTTCATGAAGTGTTGGTTATGATTGTTTAGTAGAGGAGGAATCAAATGAAATAATACGGTATCATTCCAGTCCATCTCCACTCATCATTCATCATGCAAATATAAAAAAAAGTGAAAAAATAGAAGAAGAAAAAAAGAGAAAGAAAAGAAAAAAAATGAAATAAAGAGAGAGTCTCTCTGTATAAAATAGTCATTCATCATTCTTGACTATAAAGCATTCATTTCCATTCCATCCACATCCATCATACCGTACTTAGAAGCGAGGATTGTAGTTGAGGAGATGAAAGGATACAAAACGTTCATATGTGCCTTAGTATTACTTTATCTTTTGTAGCTTGAAATTCAACTAATACACTTGCCCTCTTATCTAGAATATTTTTAGAACTTACAAAATTTTCCTTCATCTATGCATAACTCATATCCAAAACATTACAGTTACATTGGTGCGAATTCATTCAAAAAAAAAAAAGAATAAATGATTGGGTGCACATTATCGATGTGTAGAACTTTGGTTGACACCACGCTCTTAACCTTTAAGACAATTACAGTGTTATCAAGAAATTACGATTCAGCTTGAAAAATTTTGTTCATTTTTGCACTAATTATGGGATGGACAATTTGGGTCTAAACTGTTATTATTGAAGTTAGGTGAAATCCTTGGAATGTGAAAGACCTTAAATATATTGTTTGATTAATCCGCGTACTTAAGACGCTTTGATTTTGTGGGTAGTATCCGCTGAAAACCCTCATAAGACAACACTCATCCTACCGGGGACACCCAGAGGTTTAACGGCTTATTGCATACGCTAAATGCAATCGTGTTTCCTACGAAAGTGTGACATATCTTAGTTTAGTTTATTCGAGGACGAATAAAAAGATAAGTATGGGGTATTTGATATACACGTAAATGTGTATATTTTATCCGCATATTTATCTTATTTTATCTTTTAAATAATTGATATTGTGCATTTATAGCTATGTTTTTAGATTATTGACAAGAATCATGGTTTAGAGCATTTGACGAATAAAGCATGAAGAATTTGCTTAGAAAGAGTGAAGTTGAAATTTCTAAAGCTTGAAGAGTTTAAAGCTTGAAGAACGGTTGCCAATAGAGTTTAGTTGGGTAGATTTGGCTCAATAAAGACTCTTATTGCGTTCACATTAGCTCATTTGCAAGGCCTATCACTCTACAGCTGCGTTCACACTAGCTTATGTGTTAGTTGGGCTAATTCTTTAGTCCCACATTATGGAATTTGCCAAGTAGCCTTTGTCATATCAGCTATAAATACACTTTATCTCATTCATTGTAAAACACACTTAGTTTTATTCTGTAATCCTTTGCTTGGAATAAAACTCTTCTTTCTCTCTTCTATTTAGTTTTTATTTGCATTTTATTTATGTTCATGTCTATTATTTTCTTTTCTTTTAGCTATGTCTAGCTAATCCTCTTTGATTAGGGGTTGATGACGCTGATAGATATGATTCAATATGAATCGCATAGCCAAAAGATTTGAACTTCATGTATGTAGATCTAGATATAAACTAAGGGTTAGATCTGAACCTTCATACCCTGTGTCGTTTAAGAGCTGTGCTCCTTCACAGGATATATTCGAGTTCGATCTAACACTTATCAGATTTAGATTTAATATTTAGGGTTTTAGAAATAAAATAGTGAATCTGTCCTGATAGCCTATGGTTGTAGAGCTGAGCTCCTGCATAGGCTATGCTTGTCGTTATTTACATATTTGTTTCTAAAAACCTATTATCGTTGATTCATGTTTGTGACAGAAACATGTATTAGATCTGGTTAATCTTTTGGCTATTGATGATTATGAATCTGATCTATGTCATTATCCCCTAATTGCTTTAACTTATTGTTAAAACTCTCTTTTATTTAATTTCTGCTATTTTCTTTGTTTTAAACCAAACAAAAGTTAGGGGTAACTTGATTGGATTTATTAATTAAATAATTTGGTCCCAGAGTTCGACACCCTCTACAACGATCCTTGTTGTTTAGGAAAGACGAACGAATTTTACAGTTGTTTACAATTGTTTAATTTGTTCGCAAACAGGATGTCAACAATGCTTTCATGACTGAAGAGTTGACTGAAGAAGTTTATATGCATCAACCCGAATGTTACAATTATGGTAACAAAGTATGCAAGTTACATAAGGCTATGTATGGTTTAAAACAAGCTTCGTGGGCTTGGTATGAAAAACTCGAGTGAACCTTATCCAACATGAATTTTTTACAAGCTAAATCAGATAACTCGTTATACATGAAGAGAAGCACATATGGAACTATTTATATTTTGGTATACATAGACAATATGTTGATAATAGGTGATAACTGCCAAGAAATAAACAGCATCATATGAAGACTGGATCAAAATTTTGCTATAAAAGACATGGGGGAACTAAAAAAATTTCTTGGAATACAAATTATCAAGAAAAATAATGGAGAATTATTCTTATCTCAAAAAAAAAAAAAAAAATACATTTCAAAAATCTTGCAAAGGGCTAAAATGCATCATGCAAATTCATTACCAATGCCAATGTCAAGCAACCAAAGACATTCCAAATACAAAGGTGAAGCCATCAACAACATCAAGGAGTGTAGAAGATTGATATGAGCTCTTCAATATGCAACTGTTACTCGTCCAAATATATGTTATAGTGTTAACAAATTAAATCAATACATGCAGAATCCTCTATCAGAACATTGTATAGCTCCTAAAAGAATACTACGATACTTGCAAGGAACAAAATACCATGGTATAATAATAAGATCTGAGAAAGAACTTATCTTATAGTGTTTTAATGATGCAGATTGGGCAAACGATAATGATGACCGAAAATCAGTCTCAGGGTATTGTGTTTATCTTGTCTCTAACATTGTATCTTGGTGTACAAAAAAGCAACAGACAACTTCCAGGTCTAGTTCGGAGGTGGAATATCGAGCGTTGGCAAGTGCAACGGCAGAAGTTACTTGGATACAATCACTATTGAAGGAGCTAGGTTTTACACTAAACCGAAAGCCTGTAATTTGGTGTGACAACAAGAGTATGCTGTCTCTATCACTTTATCTGATTCAACATTCGAGGATGAAGCATCTTGAAATTGATCTTCATTTTGTTAGAGACAAAACTCAGACAGGAAAACTGGTTGTTTGTCGTGTCCCCGTCTATTATCAATGAGCTGATGCGCTTATAAAAGCTTTGTCTACCAAGATGTTTATGAGATTGAGGAAGGATCTAAAAGTAGTTGATGGTGGTGGAGATGGAAATGAGAACCCCATTTTGGTTTGAGGAAGAGTAACGAAATGATAAAGATAATGTCATCATTCATCACAACCGTTCTTTTTGAATAAGGTCTCATATACATCGTATTGGGCTCATTTACAGGCTGACACTTGACTATTGTTATAATCAGCAAGTATAAACCATCACAATGTTATATACAACAAGTATTATACTAGTCGTTACATTTTTATGTATAAATACATGGTTTTTGTATCAATCTTATCATCAATAAAAATTCAAATGAAATTCTCCCTAATTATCATTATACCTCTATTGCCAATTTATAGGTAGACGAAAGAGAATTACTAAACCTTGCGCTTTAGTTGTCCATCATTCAAATTAGGCTCCCTTCATAGAAAAGTTGTTCAAATTTTGGTTTAGGGTTGATTTTGTTCCAGAAATAGCCATGTTAAACGGAAGTTCCATTGATCGGAATCGACTTGGAAAATTGGATGTAAATGATCACGAATGGAAGGCGGCTATTGAAATTGATGGCGAAACGAAGATTGCTTCAGTAGATATATGAA
Source organism: Allium sativum (assembly GCA_030737875.1). Classification (NCBI taxonomy): domain Eukaryota; kingdom Viridiplantae; phylum Streptophyta; class Magnoliopsida; order Asparagales; family Amaryllidaceae; genus Allium; species Allium sativum. The sequence goes on from CM060909.1 coordinate 588,370,643, forward strand.
TTTGAGTAAATATTTGTTAAAAAATTATAGGAAAAAATTATAGTTGAATGAAAACTTGATAATGAAACTTGTGGAACTTAACAATAAAGAAATTTTAGGGATCTAGGGTTGTTTATTGTGGGACATTGAGTAAAAGGTAATACGCGCAGGGTAAGTATTTTGAAATAGAGGGGTAAAAAGAGAAACACGATAGCAATGAAGTGGTAGGATTTATAAGTAGTATATTCATACAAAATATTTTAAGCAATGCGTTTTATTCGAACCTTGGCTTTTGAGCTTGATATCCCAATCTCTAAATTAAGAAATACGTAATGTTTAGACGAAATATTTTATATGGGACAATTTAATATAAGCTTATAACAAAGAGAAATTAAATATTAATTAATTAGCATGGTGATTATATATAAGCTTATAACAAATTAGTATAGCACTAATTAATTTTAATTCTGTTTCTGTAGAGCTAACATAGGATCTCCCTACATCATTATTACGCCAATCTGAATTTGTACTAAATTAAAATAGGCGTAGGAATGACATAGGAAATTGTCGATGTCTTCACTATGACGATAATTTTGACGTAGTGAATTTTCTATGCCATTTATATGCCTTTATTATTTTTCTGCATATTACAACAGGCGTAGGAAATTTCATATGACTTTTCCATACCATTACCATTGTCTACTTATTTCTTACCCCTTCTATACACCCCGCATTTTGACGTAGAAACGGCGTAGGAAATTTTGTATAGAAAATTGAATTGTTTTCTACTATTACTATAACAACTGCCATGGTTTAGGTTGTTTCTGGTGTTGGATTTTAGGAGGAATATCTGTGTTGACTGTGAGTTTCGTATGTATTGTGGTTTGGTCGTGATGTTTGTTTTTCGATCTGTATTTGTTTGGTTCGAGAGGTGTGTCTGGTGGAGGTTGGCATGTTGTATCTTTTTCATTTTACATGCTCAAAAATTGTGTGAAGCTACGGTCTAGTTTTGCTAAAAATGTTATAGTGCTTTCCCCTATATTTGCTTTCCTTCTTATGTGATCGTCTGTACCAATTTTTCAGTCTATGATAGTCATGGTGATACTGCGGCTGCTTTTCATTTTGTAGTAGGCATTTTCTCTATGTGGATCTTTTGTGTTCTTTATCCTTAATTGTTGAGGATCTAGAACTATGTTGGTTTTCTTTCTTGGTGTGCATTGCTGTAAATGTTTAAGGTCATTTTGTTCAGGTCATTATGACTAGTGTATGAGTGTGGTGTTTTTTGGTTGCCTCTTGGTGTATGCCAGTGATTTTGCATAGGTGTAGTTTGTCCCTCCAAGCTTTGGCGAGGACTTGTTGCTTTGTTGTGAATTCAATTCAAGGAAATGTGCTTGTGACATTGGCACACTGTTTTTTGTTATAGTTAGCCAAACTAGGTTGTTATGCTAGGTAACGCAGTTGTGTGTACCCATTGTAGTGTAGCTGTACTTGCCTAGACTTTTGTTATGTCATATTTATATATTGTAATTTTATTGCTATTCTTGCTGCAAAATCATTTGACTGCATACGTGAAATAGGAAACTTGTTGGTAACTGTGTAGTCTAGTTATATATGTTAGTTCCTATGTTGTAAGATAGTATGGTTACACTGGTCGGACCACTCTAAAAACTGACAGTAGTGGAGAGTCCACCTTAAAAACAAATATCAGTAGATGGTGATCTACAAATCTCCTGTTCTTTTTTAAGATTTAAACTTGTTTGATTTAATATAAATTTGATTTGAATTGATGCAATATCTAATTTGATTTTAGGATAATAATTGTGTTTAAGATTTGATTGATTTATTTAATTAACAAAATGATACTTAATTAAATTATTATATTTAAAGATTTAATATTATTAATTTGAAATTTGTCGGTTGAACTGATCAATTGAGTTTGAAATTTGAAACTTGAATTGATAATAAGACAGATTTGGAAAATGTTCGATACTGGATCGAATGAATTAGATTTTGGAAATGCTTAAATTAATATTATTTTATATTAACTATTCTATTTTACCAATTAATTAACTATTTTATATATAATTATTTTAATTAATATATTTTATATTATATTAAATTTTAGTTGTTTAGTTTTATAATTAATTTAACTTATGTTTATCTATTTTACTAAAATTATTTTAATTAAAATATTTTACTCTTAACTATTTATGCATGGTTATTTTAATTAAAAAATTTAATTATATTAAATTTCCTATTTGATTTATAATAATTTATATTTAACCATTTAATTTAAATTATTATATATGTATACTAAAATTTTATTATTTTAGGCATGTAATTAGTTAATTCAAAGTTTATCTCCAATCTGAGCAACTGAATGCAAGTTATTCGAATATATATATATATATATATATATATATATATATATATATATATTTGAGACAAGTGTGATACAAATATTATAAATCGAACTAAAGGTTTGAAATTGAATTTTCTTGAAATATGAATTGGAAACTGAAGTTAAAACCAATATATGAAGTTGAGTTGGGGTTTGAAATCTAAAATTTGAATATTGAATTGATTTTTGGGAAATCATATTGAAGTTGATACTTGTAACAAACTAAATAATAAGATGAAATATTTTGTCAGAACCTTGAGAATATTCTAGTATTACTTGTACATGTCACCTAACTTTTCATTTGAGTTGATTTACATGCATAAGAATATCAATCCTGACATGAGTGTTTTGTTTTACTTTATGCTCGGGTCAGACCGAGTATTTCAATTTTTGAAGAAATTCATCCTTGGAGATAAAGATGGAGCCGAAGCTTATTTAGTTCTATAATATCATTGCTTATTCTATATAGTAATTTGTATAACTCTTGTATTGTATATAACTGAAGTCAAATGTAAACAACATCATGAATTACTTTATGTACTTATGATATTTTTTTATTATGTTATAATCTTTCCGCTGTGATATTCTGTCTTCATTCTTCTGAATTTTATTTCTTTAGAACAAACCAATTAATAATCTTTCTTTTTGAATAGTGTGAATTAGACATGTGTGGTTTATTGTCGATTTAAACTGTACGAAAAGATGGGTTGTTTATATTTTCTCTCTCTTGAAAAGTAACTGTTTGTAGAACATGTAATGTATTTACCATTCTTCAATTGTACTTTAAGTTCCCTTTTGAGCAGTGGATGATCCCTCAACATGTTGTATCATTATTCACTAATGTGTGTGTGTTGGGAATCGATTTAAAAACATTAGAAAGTAGAATCACAATAGTTATGTAATAAAATAAGGAATTGCTTGAGTCAATATATGATTTAACTCCATTCATCTGCTAATTAGACAAATTCAACCCCTAAATCAAAAGAACATTTATAACACATCCATTCAAATTTATTTTTTGATTCCACCATTTCCTTAAAATTCTATTTCATCTACAAAAATAAAACAAATCCCTGCCTCGATCATTTCCTATTTATACTTGTGAATGTAATTAATATCTCAGGCTATTACTAAGTGCAACATTTAGCACCTAGTAAATGTTAGATTGATGATTTCTATTTGTGGTATCTTTATTTAATGGTATAGTAAAGATATTTTATGAATGTAAATTAGTAAACATTGCTTTGATATTATTTCATGTAACCATTTACAGATTTTAATAAATTCTATCAAAAATTCTATGAGAAATGGATTAACCATTAGATTATTTGTGTTCTGCTCACCATTTAAATGCTAGTACAGATGGTTTGAAAATCAACCCTCTTCTAAGTTCATTAGTTTCAACCCTTATCGTCTTTATATTCACTTGTAAAATCAGTCCTTTTCTCGTAATCTCTTGCAAATTGATTACTTTTCTCTCTATACACCAACAGATTTATATTCCCTATGCTTCTCTCTTCATTAAACAAAAGTTGAGCGATCGAAGGGCCTGTGCTGCGATTTCGTCTATTTCTAGGTTAAGAATTTTGATCTTTTAGGTATGCTTGTTTTTCGCTCATACTTCTTGACTTTTTTTGTTAAATGCAGGCTCTTTGTTTAGATCTAAATATGATTATGAGATTCGATAGCTCAGACTTTGAATTTTTTTCAAAGATTATCGTGTTAGATCTTTGTCGGGAGCATTAGGAAAATGTTAACTTTTCCAGAAATATTGTATTAAGTATGGATTTGTTCGCTGGTTTGGTTGATTTTCTATCAACTATTTCATGTCTGGTTTATTGATTTAACGACCGAATATTTTCTTTTAGATTTAAAATTATCATTAATTTTTGGAAACAATGGATATTGTCCAAATGTTTTATTTTTGTAGCTTAATTGGTCAACTATGATTTGATTTATTGACAAAAAAAGAAAGACATTTTCTTTTCTATTACTTTGCATTGTAGTTGGGAGATTTAAGGAACTTTGATTACTTATATTGTCTATTGTGTATTATTTAATTATATGTACAATTCTTTTTGATGGTCTAGGAAAATCTTATTTATATACTAAGTTTATATTCAAGTATTCTTTAATTACATGTTTATAATTTCACAAGCATGTCATTTTGGTAGATATTTATACGCTTAGTTTATATTTTTAAAGGCTTGAACTACCAAGTAGATCCTATAAACTTTGAGAAATCACGTTGTTTAAGGGGGAAAAATTGCTAAGTATTTGAGGAAATATGATTTCTCGTAAGTAATAAATGAATAACAACAAGTCTTTATTTAATTTTTTGTTTGTATAGTTAACTAGTTTCTTCCATTATTGTATATGGTGTAGGGAAATTGGTTAACTTAGTTGTTAATATCATTGAATATTTGAGAAATTATAGAAAAGTCAAAGATATAATTGGCTTTGCTTTTGGTGTGCATGCTTTTGTTTGATTGGGTTATAGAAAATATTGGTTAGTTTCATTTTTTGGATCGTCGTGCATATGATTTTTTTTACAGTCAACTATGTGAGTTATTCATAACTATTGATTATGGAGAACATGAATAAGTGGAAATTTGGTTGGACTATAATAATTTATGATGTTGAACGTTTAATAGTCTTAGAAAATCAAGATGCTCCTTACCATGAATAATTGTGTACTTTTACGGATATATGTATGTATGTATGTATACATAAGAAAAGAGCATTCAACGACAACCCTATTTTGCAGCACCCCTCTAGTCTATTGATTTTCATCACATAATACAGTTAAATAATAATTGTTTCTCTCTCTACATAATAGAAAAATTAAATGTTATTGAATGCTCCTCATCATGTATATATATATATATATATATATATATATATAATATTTTTTATCTCAAGCAATTTTGGTGATTCATTATTTAGTTCATGCGGTTCATTAACAATATTGTATCTTTTATTTATTAAATATGATTTGATTTTTCTATAATTATTTGATTGTGTTGTTCTTCGATTGCTATCGGCTCTTTTTCTTTGTAAATGAAGGCTTTAATGTCTAGTTGGTGATTTTAGGTGTAATTTTTTGCTAATGAATTATGTTTATTTTTAAACAAAAAGGACATATAAATTTGTCAAATGTTGATGGTTACTAATTTATTTTTATTTTCCATTACATTGCAAATGATACAATATTTGTTGGGACTCATTCTTTATGCTATCTGATAATTCAAAATAGATTTTTGAATGATTAGACTAATTTGACTACTCAAGGTTCGTTTTTCTTATAATAGTGAAAATAGTGTTTAGCGGGTTGAAAACACGCTAACTCATTTAGCGATACAGATAGTCATTTTTTATTTGATGCACATATAATGGATGCACAATCATATTGGCAATATAAACGTACATAAGATATGTCAGATTGATTTTTTATGTATATATTTCAAATATGTGTAGTTATTCAGAACTACATTTAAATATTCTAATTCCTTTATAATTAGGATAATATACATAATAGCAGTGAAAGATGTATTTTCTTTTCATAATTATAAAATACACATATTGAAATGTTTTTTAGTTCATTTTGGGAATATCTCGAATGAAATAATTATATATTTGTACAATGAGCCATTTATAAGTAACAAATATCAGATTAACATGATAGTTATTCGCTGTGTATAAAATGAATAAAAGGAACTTCCCTCCTTGAAAACATGTTGTATAAAATAAAACGTGTCATATTTTTAAGTTTTAGGATATTTGCGCAGGTGTAAACAAATATATGCAGAGAACTCTACATGTAGTCCGCAGCTCTAGTGCGGGTGGTGGGTGTAGCTAGCTCCCCAGGAAGAGGGAGAGCGTTTGATTTCCGCCTCACGCACCTTAGTTCAAATAAGGGGGCTTACCATGTGCATATGCCTGATGACCCTGCGGACCAGTTAGGTGCACTAGGGGAGTTTTACGGCAGTGCCGGTTTCTCCCCTGAAAAATATAAAAAAAAAACTTTACATATATACATATGTCATTTGCAATTGTTTGCACTACATAAATGTTTAGTAGATCAAAGAAAATGTTCAAGTTTAATAATTTAAAAAAAAATGATTTTTTAACCAAAACTAAAACTAAGATGCAAGTTAATACAGCTTTTAATAAGTAGTTTTCATGTACTGGATATAGAAATAAGGGATGAAACCTTGTTTCCATGAATACATGTCAAATCATACAAGTTTACAGTGCTTTAGCTATATTTCCTGTTGAAACAATATCTAAAATATATTTTAGTGCTTCTTTATTTCTATGACACTATTTTTTAAAATCTTATTCTACAAATTTTGGAACATAATAAAATAAAATATGATGGATTTTCTACTTTTAGAATTTCATATATAGAAAGCATACATTCTATTTATCTGACTAATTAAAGGGTTGATCCACTTGAGAGCACTAATTTCATATTATATTATGCATACCTTTTTTCCTACAACATCCAACTTTTTTAGGTGAACGAAATGAAACCTTACCTGTTGAGTTTTCGTAACAGATGGTGGGTAATTATATTATCTTTCACTCTAATTTGTAAAAAAGTAAATTTGTTAGATTTGTCTGCACAAATGTTGGTTCATGGATAACTATCATATGTTAGCTAAATTTATTTATTAATATTCTATGTAAAGATCACAGAAAAATTGATCACAATCTTCGTTGATACGTTCTTGAAACGTTTTTTATAAGAACTAAAAGTTAAGTGCATATGTAGTATATTGAGTTAATTTACAAAGATGGTTAGGGTTTATAGCAAATTACTTTGTTGCATCATTTTTATTTGCGATGGTTCATTGAAAACAATCATATATTGATTACCTTAATCCAATAATTTTTCTTGGACTATTAGTTAGAGAACTAAAACCTATGCATGTTAAATTAAATAATTTTTCTTTGTAACACTTGTTAATTGTAATAACAAATAAAATAGTTTAGCTTATGCTTTGCCCAAATATATATATATATATATATATATATATATATATATATATATATATATATATATATATTCACTTATAACCATTTTGATGGACGTTAGCACAGAATTTAGTTCACCTTTATTAAACTAGCATTTCTCCTAATTTCAGTTGCTATATTAGTATCTCTTTATATGACATTCTTTCGTGGGCTAATTCTATTCCAACCCATAAAATTGAGTAGTAGCCCCCCCTAAATACAAAAATTCTTGCATACCCAGAAATTTAGTTAGTAGCCCCCCACGCTTTCCACAATTGCCCTTCATATTCAAAAATCAATTGGCTTCTTCTCTTTCAGCAATCAATCAAAATCAAGCGCGCTCATCTTCTCAAACAGGAGCAGCATCTTCATCATCAACACGCACGACATCTTCTTCGAATCCAGTTTAGGGCTTTTTTTGATTTTATGCGTGTAAAATAGGGTAATACATTAATAATAAGTAAATCACGCAAGAAGACTATGTGGATTACATGCCTTCCACGCTGTTGTTCTCAAATTTAAAATAGTAAAAAATAGTAAAAAAATAAATTGATTATTTGTTGTGATTGAGATAAGAAATCATCTCCTTCTTCAAAATCCATCATATACTTGTTTATAAATTATTATTTTCAATGATTTAAATATTAGAGTTTTGGATATTTGATGTTTTATGGAATCGTGGAAAACTACGTAATATTCATAACAGATGAGAAGAAAACTTCCCAAGGGTAATTTTGTCTTTAAAATTTTAAAGTTATTAACGGGGCTACTAACTAAAAACTCGGTTTGAAATAGAATTAGCCTCTTTCGTGATATCTATTTGAATAACCCACGTACTTCATTTAACTGTTTGTATTTTTTTATTATTAAGATGTTCATTTGTGATTTAAATTAAAATCACCACATAAATTGATTTAGATACGATAAAAGTTCGATTTTTTCTCAGATTCTCTCTTCCACTCATGTCCTTAGGATCTATAAATGTTGGATTGTACGTTCTATCTTACACATAGTTCTCCAGTGCTTAAACCAGTCATTTCCTATTAACATGAGTAGTAGACTAGTGTTTCGTTTTTATATGTAGTAATTTTTAGTTGAACTATGTACAGGCAATCTTTTGGAGGGATTGAAACAATCACATTGTCATGATAGCGTTGATAAGTTTAAAATGGAGAATACTTTTATTTGATATTGATGATAAAGAAGACGAAAATAACACTGATGATGTTGAAGATGATGACAGCGATGAGATTCAATGTTCAACCCGATAACCAAGTATGTCTTATCCTCACCTCTTTACTAATTCAAAATAATTGCCGAACTAATGTTTGTTTCAAATATAACGTAGTTCTTTATATAACCCAATATTAAGAATAACGCAACAGCCTTTTGTCAAGAAAAATAAATTAGGTTCATGAAAACACGCAACAGTTTTCTATTTAGTGTGAGTCATAAATGAATTTTGTATATTTAACCTGTCACTGAAAAATTTGAAGCTTCACATTGTAATATTATCATATCTATAAAAACAATATTTATGAAAATAATATTCAAAACCAAGATGGCAATTCAAGCAACCTCTATTTGAATCAATGTCATGATAAAAGTTCATTCTCGATGCCGAATTGCAATAATGATGGTTTTAATTGCATTTAGACTCATGTTCATCGTGTCTATATTAGTATCTCATTATTTGTTCATGATGTCAATTGCATTTATTACATAAATGTATGTTGTATGATTGTTTAAAAAATTATCAATCATGGAAGATTACCATGATAATACCAAAACCAAATTTCAGGTTATCTAGTTCAAGCGTGCCCGCTAAAGACTTTATTAAATTGTTCGACTCCACCTCGTCATCATAAAAAGACGCAACTGAGTTTGTAAAAAGATGGCTAAATGTGGAGTATTCTCAAAATAGACATCATCAAATGCAAAGATCATCCACGACTTTGCAAATGGTAGCACAATTGAGAAATCCAAAAATGGACAAATCTGGGCACTATACACTTACCTGGACAGATGTTCTAACTTCTACATTAAAACAAGAAGGGTCAACAGGAAAGCTGGGTCAAGAGAGGATTTCCTGCTACATCCGGCATATTCAAAGTAAGCTGAAAATATGAAAATATGCAGCAAACCGTGGCTAATCTTCAAGAAAGAACTGATGGATACGAAAATGCTACCAATGCTTAAGAAAATGATAGCGATTTGGATGGTGCACGCTCTGAAATGTCTGAAAGTGAAAAGGACGATGGAGGAAGTAATGTGAGTAGAAATTGTAGATTCAATAATCAACCCGAATATCCAACCAAGTTCCGAATACTTATCTTCTTTGCTATTCTGATAGATGGTCGAGGCAACCAAAATTTGTGCACAAAATAAGATCACGACCATATTATTTGGAGAAGAAGTAGACATGGAAATATTAGATTTGATCTGTGCCATTGTTATGAAATTAGACAGTGAACATGAGGTGCAGTACTGTAAAAGCTCCACTTGTAGTGGATAATGAAATAGCAAATGAGGTCCAAGGCATTGAAGTTTTAACTGAAAATGATAAGAATAAATATATGAAACGTTTGATACAGTACATACATATAAGAATAAATATACGAAGAAACATTTGATACAGTACATACATATGATGAGGTTGAAGATGATGAGATGAAAGTTGAATGTGCAACTGGTGCCATGAATTCAGTGATCGTTTATGGATCATTGCTCTTAGCAAAGTTAGCATTTGCTGCTGTTTGCACTGTTTTTAAAGGCAAGCAGCGAGCAATTGTTCAGAATGCAAACCAAATTGTAACAGCAGATTTTTCAGAAATGAGCTACAGCTTCGATAACAATGGAAAAAGCCACAAGAGGAGAAGAAGAAGGGATTCCATAGCATCTTCTTCTTCATTCATGAATTATGCTGGTTATACATTAACTATATATAATATACTCTGCCACGGCTTTCCTGGTTAGATTGACAAAAAGTACATGGACCCACAATTACTTAAAAGAGGAAAAAATCTTCCTCAGCACACCTCATCCAGTTGCGGCTAATTTATATAAAGCACACGCCCGGAGCATTCATTCCATTCAAACTCAAAATTCAAGTTAAAAATATCAGTTCAATAATAAAAAGGTTCAGATCCTATAATATGCTGCTCTCTGCTGCTACTGTTGTATATGTGGATGAATCCCCTTGCCGTTTGACTTCACTTGCTGCATTCTGTATATGTAATGTTATAATTGTCGTATTGTTGCTTCTAAGTTTATCAAACTCATGTAATCATAGGTACAAGGTCAGAAACTAGTATCTGATGGGAGACTGTATTCTTCAAACTCAGCCATCCATTTTTAGTACTTACGCTTGGGGAAACCAGTGAATCATTAATTAGTGCTTGAAAACCCTACATTTGTCATGGACAGATGACACATGATGAATTCTTGAACGAAGAATGCCATGAAGATGTATGCAAGCCTAGAAGAAAAAGAAGACGAAGACAACAACAAAGAAGGAGAAAAAATGAAGATGATAAAAGGTAGAAAGAAGAAGAAAAAGCTCCATTGTATGGAATGTGTCTTCGGTTTTCCATGCATGCAGAAATGTCTTACAAAAGCTCCATCTTAAATTATCATATCATAACTGAATTCAGCTGAAACTTGCGAGTTTGCTTGTTATATTGTCCTGAATCTTATCCTCAGAGATTATACTTACATTAACTGCATCAATCCGAAACTCACTGCTGTTGTATCACAAACAAAACGTGTGAATTGCAATATTGCAAGTTTTTTCTATTAGAATGTAGTAGGAAAAAATTGTGATAAATCACTACTTTTGCAATGACATGGTTAGCTTCCACAACTGCCAATGTAGTAGTATAAATGTTCGTGCGTGTTTTCGATCGTTTGAATAATAGGATTTTGCTTGGAAGTTATTTCTGTCATTTTGACGTGCAGTAACCAAGAATTTTCTTGCTTTTCTCGAAGTGGAAAACATGTAATATATAGCAGAACAATCTGTGTACAATTCAAATGCATGAATTACATAACAGACTCGTATAGATTTGAATGTCTAAACAAAACTGTTTGACATAAGTTGAAAATTAGGGATCTTGATTGGTTGGATAAAGGAGGACAGAGGATTTTGGGTACATAGATTTGCCCACGACATAAGTTGGTTTGGTAAGCCTAAACAAGAAGGTGGTGTAGGCCTGCACAAATTTTCAAACTTAGACACCACAGCGAGAATTAAACTGTGGTGGAACTTGGTTGCTAACGACCTTTTGTGGAGTCCCAAAGGCCAATTTATGGGTTATGTCGATTAACAAAAATGAATCGAGCACTATGAAACCTATTTTACGCTACCAAGATTTGTCCTGCAAACTACTAAATAGAATACTAGTGAATGGGAAAGACACCTCCTTGGTGTTTGTTCTGTGGATCAACCATAAGTCATTGGTGGATTTGGATATTATAGGGTGAAGCAGAGTGCATATGGGTGGTACTGCTCTTAATGCAGTTAGCCAAATAATCAAGGAAATTAAACAAGTTGTAACCAAAAGACTACCAACAGACTTTACAAAGCAACAATTTCAATTTTTTTTATGGTTTGGAAAAGAATCAAACTGATGACGAATTCAAAATGACATGGCACAAAGCTTCAAACTACAGTTGGTAAATTTTCCTACATAGCATATACGACCAGCATTGAAAGATTACCAATGAATGATTGACTTTTAAATCAGGGCTTGGATGTACGACGTAACAACGACTTATGTGCTTACTGGTTAACCGCGGACGGAACAACGGTTTGGTCGGCGGTTGTCCACCGATCGAGCCATGTTCAGTGGACAACCGCTGACCAAACCTTTGTTTGGTTGGCGGTTAATCGCAGACCAGAAAACATCGCAGTAGCCCCTAGTACAAACCGCGGTCTCTGTAACATCCAACATCCGTTAATGTCACTCACAAAGAGAATGCATTAAGTTTCGTGGATCATTATAAGTAAACATAACGGAATATTACAAAACAGAAAAAGTAGTACTTGAAAATTTTGTAATTTTATTGCAGCGGAAACAGAAATAAGTTTGATTACATTTCCAAATACCAAAATCAAGTGCATAATATCAGTCTTGTACAAACCTTCAAAGTACATAATTTTAAAGCCATAATTCCCAACAGAAAAATGTCATACGCAGAATCAAAGTCAAGCAATACACCTTTCAACTTCAAGCTGGAAGAAAGAGATATCTGAACTAAGCTTGAGTATTTCCTCCCTAAGAACTGGGGGAGTGGGCGGGAGGGGGTGAGGGGGGGGGGGGGGGACGGAAGAAAAGAGGCGAAACAAACTAGGTCAGACATGACCAAGCAGAGAAGATGAACACGATATAACGTTGATTGCGCTTCTAATCACTACAGGATAATTATTACACTGCACCAATGCTAGTAACACCGTATCACTACTAGTTACACCGCACCCTTACTAGTCCCATACTAAAAGTTGATCCCTCTTACTAATCATGATAATGGTAGTTTCGTGTACTCCTAGCTGCTATCGTAGGTGCCCCTTTTTGCTCCTACCCCCACGAGTTGTACCCACTACCTTCCTCGTTCGATCGGCTCCCTGACTTGCATGTATTTATTACTTGTGTCATTCGACCTCACTTGTATGTAGACACCTGTGAGTCCAGTGACTTTAACAATATAATCATTAAAGTAACAGGATAAGAACATAAACTGGAAAGAAAGAAATGACTGTAGAATAAACAGGCATGACCAAGCAGAGAAGATGAACAAGATATAACGTTGATTGCGCTTCTAATCACTACAGGATAATTATTACACTGCACCAATGCTAGTAACACCGTATCACCACTAGTTACACCGCACCCTTACTAGTCTCATACTAAAAGTTGATCCCTCTTACTAATCATGATAATGGTAGTTTCGTGCACTCCTAGCTGCTATCGTAGGTGCCCCTTTTTGCTCCTACCCCCACGAGTTGTACCCACTACCTTCCTCGTTCGATCGGGTCCCTGACTCGCATGTATTTATTACTTGTGTCATTCGATCTCACTTGTATGTAGACATCTGTGAGTCCAGTGACTTTAACAATATAATCATTAAAGTAACAGGATAAGAACATAAACTGGAAAGAAAGAAATGACTGTAGAATAAACAGGCATGACCAAGCAGAGAAGATGAACAAGATATAACGTTGATTGCGCTTCTAATCACTACAGGATAATTATTACACTGCACCAATGCTAGTAACACCGTATCACTACTAGTTACACCGCACCCTTACTAGTCTCATACTAAAAGTTGATCCCTCTTACTAATCATGATAATGGTAGTTTCGTGTACTCCTAGCTGCTATCGTAGGTGCCCCTTTTTGCTCCTATCCCCACGAGTTGTACCCACTACCTTCCTCGTTCGGTCGGCTCCCTTACTCGCATGTATTTATTACTTGTGTCATTCGACCTCACTTGTATGTAGACACCTGTGCTGGCCCCATCATGGGGTGTATCAATTCTCATGATGGCAACCCGACACGATTCAAGATGCACAGTGTATACTACTGATGCCTAGTGCCTGCTTTTTCCAATCCGGAGCACGTGCACGCCCATACTCCGTCGGAACCTACACTACTGCACCACCTGCCGCTATTTTGACCAATTATAATCAGCCCAGTAATCGTGCCCCACCCTGCCTAGTTCAGGGTACCATGATACATCTATGTGGGTTACTGCTGAAATGGGTCCCCGTTACTAAGGTTTCCTAATCAACATGTTATAATGGTTAAGTATTCTCAATTTAACTTATTCCCGCCCATTAGCTTAATTAACATGTTGCACTAGTTAATTGTTGCCTATTCATATGTTACTTAACCATCTCACTGATTCATGCATGTTTATTTAACGATTAAGTTTGTAGGCCTATATATACTAATATTATCCACTTACCCAAGATTTACTTAACCCTTCCCTTTATCAAGTCCATATGTATTATTGGTTAAGCTTGCATTAACCCTATCCACTTTGTTCGTGTAATTTTGGTTAAGTTGTCTTCTTGTCCATGTTAACTTAATCCAACCATGTGACGATCCCAAAATCCGAGGGGCGGTATTAAGGATAATCATTAGGAAATAACACATTAATCATCATAGCAGAGTACAGATAATAGCATAAACAATAAATAAAATAATTTTACATGGATATGACAGCGGAATCACAACATGTAGGAGTATCAGAATAGCATAACGTGGGATATACTTAGTAAATAAAAGGAAAGTGATCAGTCGTCATCGCCAGAGGCGGAATACATACATGCAGTGAGACATAATAAGAGTATCAGTCTACATCGCCGAAGGCGGAATACATATACATATAGTGAGAAATACGGAAAGTAAATCAGTCTGCATCGCCAGTGGCGGAATCATAATATAAGTACAGTAATGGCGGAAAAAGTCAAAGTCATCTCTATGAAGTCAGCCTCGCCATGAACCAAAAATGCACTCTATGTAGCAGTGCAGAACCAAAAACCACCTGTCACCTGTGTACTAGGCTGCCCGTGTGAAAATAAGGACACCCGCGTTTGCAAAGTGAAACAAACAACGAGTCAGTCATGGGGACTGGTATGATGGATCTATTTAACAGTTAAGCAACAATAAATAGCAAATCATAGGACCACGCCACTATCGCGGAACGGGTTTACTCCAGTGATTGCTAGTGCATTTAAAACAAGGTAAATTCTTTTAAAACAACGCAATGCTTTTTGAAAGAATGAAGCCATTATAAGACTCAGGTCCCATCACACAATGCAACGCAAGCCGGAGGATAGAGTTTTACCTTATAAGGGCCAAATATGCTTGATACGTATAAAGCAAAATCATTTGATATTATTACTAGTGCATATATGTTTCAAAAATGAATAGCATCATAAATATAATTCATAGGCGGCATAGCTACCATCTACTATGTCTCCATACTAGTTCTACAATCAAATCCGTTATCTCGTATTAGAAATTGGATTTCCGTCATGAGTCGAGGCAAGGGGAAAGCTCCTCTCCGCTTCGAGACACTCTAGCAAATGTCTCAGGACTACGCACACTGGGTAACCCTTGGATCGGCTGGGCCGGTCCTCTCTTACGTTTGAGGATTGGCAATTCCTAAACACACGTTTCCCGGTCCTTACAGACCTATAATCGAGGCGCCTCGCATTCCAACAACCACAAAGGTGAAAAATAGATATATATGTCAGGGCTGGTAAGTCACTGACACCACCATAGCTAGAAAGAAACGTTGTGCTCTCCCAGCGGCCCGTATCCCGTTTTTAACTCATACCGGGGTGTGAGGCTCGCGAATCTACGAAATACACAAAGCTAGGCCACGTAGACCTTGCTTTGATCATCATCCACAAGACTTTGCTTTGCAACAGAAGCCTTGATCATAGCATCTTGGCATGCCACATAGGCAGTCCACTCCATACGATTGATTTCCATCGATATATAACCTCTAAGCTCGTACGTCTCAGAGAAGGGCGTTAAGCAAGAGAATAAATTCTCCGCCGCCAAACAGATATGTATTTAACAGAGATCAATCAGTATAGAACAAAATCCAATGTCAGACACACAGTCCATTTACAAGTCCGTCCTAGGTCTGAACGAAACCGGAGGCGTCAAGTTCCTCGCAAATCCGTACAATCAACACATACGTTCAGACGGCTACTACTTCCGTCCCCTTCCGGTAGCTACTCCGGTTAGGAACCTCAGTAGCGCCCATCCAACCGATACGAAGATCGTCGGTCTTGAATCGTCTTTGCATTTTCCAATTCGAATCGCTCGATGAATTATTTGAAATGAGGGTTAGCTCGGCCTTTTCAAATAATTCACGTCATTAGAATTTAAATCGATTCTTTATATGGTTATATTATTCGACATCCATCTTTCAGTTATTTAGTGTTATTTTCATGTCATACACATACAACCATCAAATATCAAACAATTCAAGCCCAATTGGTTTATTTGCAACCTATGTTGCTTATAATATTTTATAATGATTTTTTCCTATTTTTATTTATTTAAAAATGGCCATATTTAATTAAACGACATTTCAGGTCGTGCCGTGGCACTAGAGCTGTTTTTCTTCTAATTTGTTTTACACATATCGGAAAATCTAACCGTTGGATTTCTACAAAGTCTATATCAGTGGGAAGATATTCCCAAAGAGAACCCAACGGTTCCAGTTTCGTGAGAATCCGACGGTCGGATCTTCCACACTAGTCGTTTGAAGTTACGGTTTCAAAATTCGAAATGCAGCGTCGTTATTCGATTTAATTTAATTATATTTATATTTATATATAAATATAAACGATTCTGGCGCTGTATTTCTTCAGATTTGAATTAAACATTCCGGACAATCCAACCGTTGGATTTTTACAAGGTTGGTGCCATTGGAAAGGTATTTCCAAGGCGAACCCAGCGGTTGCGGTTTCGGGAAAATCCGATGGTCGGATTTCTCGTGCTAATCGTTTCAAATTACGATTCCGAAACGCGAACTGCACGGCCTCTATTCCTTTTAATTATATTTATATTTATATATAAATATAATTCAATCTATAATTTCAACTATAGCTCATTCTATATTTTCAACTTCGTTTTCACTTCAAATATTTCACTAACGCCTTAATATTTCGAAAAATTTCGCCATAACCTCATTTGTACGGGGAGGGGTTTGGAAATTTATTGGGCCGTATTAGGTACCCAATAAATCCTAAAAAGCATTCACATATTTATAGTGATATATTTTGGTGTTTACCGGGGAGCATGTACTGATAATCACTCCAGAGAATAAATTCCCGTCACCCCGTTTCCGTGTGGAAATAAATAGTCCATGTGCCGTATCTAATAACTAGAGCGACGTGATTATTGTCAACTCCAGACCCGTGTGGTGTTTTTATTAATCTGGCAGTTTATCGTTATAATTTATATAGTCCATATCAGTCATCAGTTCAACCTGTAGTACATAGTCATCGCCATACAAGCCTCTTGCTTGTATGGTAAATCTTCCACCTCGTCACACAAGCTCCAATTGCTCATGTGGAATATGATGAAGTATGCCTATCGTCAAGAAGTATGCCATGTAGTGTAGTTCAAAATTAATTGTTACTATCCTATGGCGTTGTTTATTATCTCACACAGAAAAACCAACACTCCGCATCCAATGGCATTCACAGGAGTTGATATATAAATAAAATTGCGCAGCCAACTCATCAAGGTTTACCTATTTGTCGGGCACGCAAACAATTTCTTTACTCTACAGCTAATCCATTTTTCCTGTTCAACACATGTATATATATGCAGAACAAAGCTAATAATAATATTTCTAGCAAACTATTATTTATTTCAACACGTGTGTATTTTTAACTAAGCGTATACATGATAAAAGGAATATTTTTATCATCAAAAATATTTATTCGACACGTGTGTATTTTTAACTAAGCGTATACATGATAAAAGGAATATTTTTATCATCAAAAATATTTATTTGACACGTGTGTATTTTTAACACTTCATATTTACTATAAAAATATAGTTTTCACTGTCGATTCATTTTATTTTTAAAAGACGATAACATTCAACACATGAACTTCAATTCAACGAATGAATTGCAACTCAACACATGAAAATTACATATAGTTTGTATATATATATAAAAATGTGATTTTTATCGCTAAAGCCTTTTGTTTAAATTCGAATAATATTCAACACATGAATTTCAACTCAACGAATGAATTGCAACTCAACACATGAATATTCTGTAACAACCCGTATTTTTCGATAACGTGTTAAGACGAGAATCAAGGCAGAATTTAATTTTAAATTCTGAATCAAGTAAAACGGGCTATGCCATTGCGTTCGTCTCGGGAAAATACGCGAAATAGAGTCTGAGTTTTCGAGAATCGGAGTCCGTATGACCAAGATATGGCCTCGCGAAGTTTCACTAAAAATTCCCAAATTAAAGTATACTTAATTAAGTGAAATGGGTTGCACAGAGAAATATATATATATATATATATATATATTGATATATATATATATATATATATATAATTGAAAATTAAATAAATAAATATGCAAAAATGTTCAAAACAGCGAATTGGGAGAGGGGAATAACCGAACCGGCCGATTCTTGAGGTCGACCCGAGCCTGCTGGGTCGACTAGGGGTTAATCCAGGGTGTTTGGCTGTCAACCCGTGGGCCGATTCGCTCAAATGAAGATTTTGCATTTGGATGGTTCTCATGGTTCATCTTTAATCTAAAGGCCCTAGATGGTTCCTACACTTGACTTCTTCCCCAAGACATGCTTTGATGGCTTGGATTGAATCTAGGTTTAATCCTATGGCCTAAAACACTTGCCTAATCTATAAATAAGACCCTAACCTATCCTAAATCCTCATTATTCATTCATGCAACTAAACTATGGAAAAATTTTACCTCTCATGGCCTCCACTCTCTTCATAAAATTTCTAAATGGTTTCTATGAGAGATTTTCCATGCATACAAGTGTTTTCAAGCTTGTATGAGTGTCATTAGCTTGCATTCAAGTCAAGTTTCTATCTTTGCATCATAAAGCAAGGGTTTTGATCATTTTGACTCAAGGGTTTTTTATGTTAGAGCTTGCATTTTGGGTCTATTTGATTGCATAAGGGCTTTGTCATATCTTTTGTGCCTTCATAGCAATGTAAGCCCTTTCCCTACTATTAGATATTAACTATGAAGTTAAATGTTCATGTTGCAAGTTTGGGTTTGATCATTGAGTATGATACATGCTATCATGTCATGCAAGTTTATGAAGTCATTATCTTGATCTTGTGAGCTAAAAGCTACAACCTTTATGTTGAAATGTTGCATTAGGCAACATGAGAACCCTCATAACATTTATGTCAACTTGCATATGAAGTCATAACCCTTATATGATGATATGTGCGAGTTACTAGTCATCATTCCATATCTTTTGTCACCATGATTCGCTTTTGTGCCAAGTTTGGGTTTATGCATGTTTTGAGGCTTAAGAATGTAACATGCAAGTTAGTGAACACATTTGTGCCTCATTTGCCACCATGATTAACTCGTGGCTTAATATCCATTTTTGTCATGCCTTTGCCAAGTCTCTTCTTTTAATCCATTACGTTGTCGCGAACGTATATGCGAGTTTAAAAGCGTTGGGTTATATTATGGGTAATTTCTAATGACATGAAAATACAACTTGAAAACATGACTTGAAATATAACATGGAAGTTGACATGTAAGTATGCATAAAAACATAAGCTTGGGAATTTACCTATTAAGTTAGGTCTACCCTTTGGGAATTTACCTATTAAGTTAGGTCTACCCAAATGCTTGAAAACTTGTAACATGTTTTGGGAAACATGATGGACATGACACTTAGATAATATAAGTGTGGCCAACTCGAGGTTGGGTTGAGTTTGCAACGTAAAACTACCTGGAACCGACCGGCCTAACTAGTAGTTGCAAACAATAGGACCCAATGTGAGAAGTTGGTCATGTTGTGCTTGAACCCGAGGTTAGACCAAGTTGTGGTGTAAAGCTACCCGGAACCGACCGGCTTAACTAGTAACCACAACAAAGTCTAATGTGAGAGGTGAAGGTGCATTAAGTAATTAATGCCACATGATAGGGTTAAGTTAATTTGATTAATGACTCTTAACCAAATATGACATGGACAAATGGGTTATGTAATTTGATTAGGCTAATGATACTTAACAAAACATGACAAGGTTGGGTAGGTTAAGTAACTTGATTTGCCTAATGACACTTAACCATTTTTATATGACTAGTGGATGGGGTTAAGTTAACCAACACTTAATCAACCCAATGCGATAACTTGGTAAGGTTAAGTAAGTTTTCTTAATGACGCTTAACCGAAAAATACGGTTAACGAATGGGGTTAAGATTAGACTCAACTAGTCTAAACATGGAAATCGGATGGGGTTAAGTTAGCCTAGGCTTAATTAATCCCACTTGGTAGTTTAATGGGGTTAAGTTAAACACTTAACTAATCTAAACATGATGAATTGATGTGGTTAAGTGACCTATACTTAACCAATCTAACTCGTGAATTTATTGAGGTTAAGTTAACCTATACTTAACCGATCTAACGTGAAAACATGATAAGGCTAAGTCACGAATCGCTTGAATACACTTGACCGATTTGACTGAGTAAATTGATAGGGTCAAGTTAATATTTACTTAACCAATCTAGAATGATAATTGGATGAGGTTAAGTCGTGAATTGCTTAATACATACTTAACCAACGTGAGCATGGTTTGTAGGGTTAAGTCTTGGACTTGGATACTTAGCCAATTTTGACATGATTTGAAGACGGGTTAAGTCTTGGACTTGGATACTTAGCCAATTTTAACATGATTGGTAGACGGGTTAAGTCATGAACTTAAGTGACACTTAATCCATTATGTAAACCCTAGTTCTGAGGATAGGGGATAACCGTAGTTAACAAGGATAACGGAAATAAGGCTAAGTGGTAAACCTTAGTTGAGGAATAACTAAGTAATGATTCTTAGTCAAGGAAATTTAGACCAGTTCATAGATAGATGAGTAACCTGATACGGTAGGTGATCGTTTAAGTATACGAGTAGGAGCAAGTATCTGATTTAGATAAAGGCTCCAGCGAACTGGGTAACGAAGCAGCGGCTTCGGGGAACGTGAGGGTATTGTTGGTATCCCTCTATGAGCTGCCAGGTGATTATACTAGGCTCATGAGAGGTTAAGGTCTGCGTAAGAAGAACCAAGAGTATGCCTTGGTTGCTATGCGAGCGACCTAAAGACGGGGATGGATAGGGGATAGTCGACGATACACGGTCGTACCCTAGTTAGCATTTCGTCAGACTACCTACCATCTTTGGTCAAGCGTGTACGTACCGAAAGGCAGAGAACACCCAATAGACCATAATTGCTATCTAATTATGGTTGCGGTAAGGCTAGGATTGTGGGTTGGCCAGTAGTGTGTTCTCATACAGGATTTATCCTGTCTTGTCTTTCACTAGTTGAGGGAGGGGTCGCGTGGGACCATAGCCACGTATAGAAAAACAGACCTTAGCATCTGCATCGGCAGATAAATCGAAAGCTCCCGACCGAGTCCTGTGTTTCTCGATCTGCCCTATGACAGGACTCGGATGGCACGATGTGATACATGTGCATACAGTCATGGAAAACGATTCACGATGAATGCGTGGGAAAAAGGGCGCGGTTGACGGTTAGCGTAAATCCCAGTGGCCCTGGGTGGTTGAACCAAAACCGAGATACGAAAACGTGCAGTAGGTAAGCGTAATCCCTAGTGGCCCTAGGTAGCATAAGTCCTAGTTGTACAAACGATAATTCATGTTGGAAGACCCTAGCTAGGTTTAGGGTAACAGTCCAAACCGATCTTAAGGATCATGGAACTATGTTAAAGTAATGTAGAATCTCATGGAAAAGCCCGTATGGTCTACGGCAAGGGACTGAACATTTACATGGAATAAAACATACAAGTTGAGTAACCTATATATGCGATATATTAGGTTGACATGGACCATTACACGACTTTTGAGTGAGGGTCATTCTTGGTTAACACATGATACGGTGAGGATACTAGTACGGTAGGTGCAGAGCTAAAATGCAGGATAGATATCATGAGACGTTATACGTGATAGATATCTTGGGGATATTATACTTGATAGAAACCTGACGATGTGATACCTTGTTTTATCTTGACATCATAATTTATCATGACACCTTAGTTTATCTGAGTTCAGTAGTTCATCCTGTTATTTTGATTTAGCTTATCTATCTTGTCATCATGCTTATGTTCATCTCAGTTTCTCATGTCAGTTAACTTTACTAGTTTTTATGCTAATAGTAGATAGGGCTTACTCAGTCTTTTTGACTGACCCGTTTTGTTTCGCCTCTTTTCTTCCGTTTCCCCCCCCCCAGGTTATAGGGAGGAAATACTGTTGTTTAGTTCGGACTTCTTCTGCTTGATGGTCATCATGGATGGCTTGGAATTTTCTTGGCTAATGGCTACTTTACTGTTTTTACTTGGGGAATAATTTATGAAAATGTCTTTATGCTTCTTTACTATTGCAAGACAGGTTTTGATGTACTCTGATGTAAAAGGCTTTAGACCTTATTTATTCATGTTATGAAAGTTTGATTTTACTTCCGCTATTTTTATATGTTCTGTCTTGTGATATTTCTGTTCATGTTTACCAATAATGCCCCTCTAAAGCTAGTGCATTCCTTTGCGAGTGACCCTAGCGGAGGCGGGGTGTTACACGTGGTATCAGAGCAGAAGGTTACCAGACTGGGCAAAAGTTTTTAAAGACCTTCTGAAAACTATTTGAAAATCGTTTACAAAGAATAATTTTTTCAAGAAAATTTTCTTTTAAAAAAAAAAGGCTATTCCCCAAAGGCCATTAGCACTATCCTTGTTTCCTTAATTGAATCTCTTCTCCTTTCTTTCCTCCATCTATAGTCACAGTGGTTTTAACTGCGACTAGTCTTTTCTATCTACGAAAGTGCTTTCCATGCGATGGAGGTGGTTTTCAAGAGACCAGTGGTCGCGTTATAAGAAAGGATAGTGAGAAAGAGGATAAAGGATACGAGCTTAAGGATGAGCAACTTGTTGGTATGGGTTAGTCCTCAAAGGAGGGAGAAAGATGAACAATGAAACCCATGACGAGAAAGTATCTTTGGTATGGTGAAACGGGACGGATAGTTAAGTATTGTGGGACAAGGA
Organism: Allium sativum; assembly: GCA_030737875.1. NCBI lineage: Eukaryota > Viridiplantae > Streptophyta > Magnoliopsida > Asparagales > Amaryllidaceae > Allium > Allium sativum. Next base: position 588,393,861 of record CM060909.1, read on the forward strand.
CAAGATCATCGTTGTATACCCTCACTAGAGTACCTGAGTAGGGTGATAACATCCTTGTTGAAGATCTAGTTATTCTTTTCTATCATCCCGCCAAGACTTTGTTTTGATCCCCGCATCATTTAAGTCTGCTTCGGTAGTTGAGTCTCTGCACCTTAAGTACTAACGTAATAGAGAATCCCATTTTTGTCTCAAAGTCCTATTGGAGAATCAGTCCATTTATACATGACTTGTTTGGATTTGGGAATGTCTATGCCAAGTGTTGAGTTTGGAAATAATGCTTATGTTTATAAGCTATGGATGGATTCTAGGGATGAAGTGGTTATCCAGTAGGGGGTGCCACTCTCGGTTTTGATAGGAGGGTAGTTAGACCTTTTGACTAGCCTTGGTAATGCCCTCGAAGTATCGGGTAACCTTTTTGAGGTTCTGTCATGACTAGTTACTTAGAATCCCTTGATGCCTTTATTGGAAATTTGAAGCCCGATCGAGTGGTGTTCGCCAATAAGACGGATGGTTTACTTCATTTATGCATGGGTTATAGAGATCACCCTAGTAAGTGCGCATGATAACCTGATTGACATCTGTTTACTTTCAAGAGAAAGTTCTTCTACATGGAATGCCTTATAGTATATAAACGAGATCCAAGATTCACTAGTGAATTTTGGAAAGCTTGCATGAGATCATGAGTACGCAGTCATGTTTGCGCCAAGTATTCTAGAAAAAGGATAAGTGCAAGTGGAACGAGAGGCGACGAAGAAATGAGTTTCAGCTCATGTTATGGAAGCAGGAAATAAGAAGCTACGAAATCGCGAAGTTAAAGGGCGGTCAAGGCACAATGGAAGTAAGCCCGAGGAAATACGACTTTGATGGTCAAAGACTAGATACGCGCATGATATCTCTTTTTGGGAGTATATCCTTGATCCCTGTTTCTGTGGAGCTTACTTGTAGGTTATCTTTTGTGGACATCCTCTCGGTCCTACTTTCTGTTACAAACCCCGTAAGGAGTTTGTCTTGTTTATCTTCTCGGCCCTGTTTCAGGGAATTCTAGGTAGAACCCAATGGATGTAAACATGTATTTGAAACATGTTATGATTGAGATGGTTGCAAGTGGTTGAAAGTGGTTGCTCGTGGATGCGCGAATACACATTAGATACTAGCTCGACTCGGTCACATTTCATATTGCATATGCACGAGTATTTATACTTGTTTATGGATGAAATCGAATGTATTATCATGCGGTTGTTGCATATGAATGAATGATTGTGCACGCATATAGTATCTATATGACTAGGACTATTTGCATACATGTTGGATTCATGGAACTATACATATTTTGCATTAGAAAGATTATTCAGGCCTGATCATTAGCATTAGCTAAGGAACATGTACACACACGTTTTGTATATATTCATATAGCATTAGAAATCATCTAAGGACAATGGTTGCTTGTGGATGATGTTTTGAGTAGATGGATGATGGATGGTAGGATATGTTCTTCCTAACTTGGAGATTTCGGGGACGAAATCCTAAAAGGTGGGGAGAATGTAACAACCCGTATTTTTCGATAACGTGTTAAGACGAGAATCAAGGCAGAATTTAATTTTAAATTATGAATCAAGTAAAACGGGCTATGCCATTGCGTTCGTCTCGGGAAAATACGCGAAATAGAGTCTGAGTTTTCGAGAATCGGAGTCCGTATGACCAAGATATGGCCTCGCGAAGTTTCACAAAAAATTCCCAAATTAAAGTATACTTAATTAAGTGAAATGGGTTGCGCAGAGAAATATATATATATTGATATATATATATATATAATTTAAAATTAAATAAATAAATATGCAAAAATGTTCAAAAACAGCGAATTGGGAGAGGGGAATAACCGAACCGGCCGATTCTTGAGGTCGACCCGAGCCCGCTGGGTCAACTAGGGGTTAATCCAGGGTGTTTGGCTGTCAACCCGTGGGCCGATTCGCTCAAATGTAGATTTTGCATTTGGATGGTTCTCTTGGTTCATCTTTAATCTAAAGGCCCTAGATGGTTCCTACACTTGACTTCTTCCCCAAGACATGCTTTGATGGCTTGGATTGAATCTAGGTTTAATCCTATGGCCTAAAACACTTGCCTAATCTATAAATAAGACCCTAACCTATCCTAAATCCTCATTATTCATTCATGCAACTAAACTATGGCAAAATTTTACCTCTCATGGCCTCCACTCTCTTCATAAAATTTCTAAATGGTTTCTATGAGAGATTTTCCATGCATACAAGTGTTTTCAAGCTTGTATGAGTGTCATTAGCTTGCATTCAAGTCAAGTTTCTATCTTTGCATCATAAAGCAAGGGTTTTGATCATTTTGGCTCAAGGGTTTTTATGTTAGAGCTTGCATTTTGGGTCTATTTGATTGCATAAGGGCTTTGTCATATCTTTTGTGCCTTCATAGCAATGTAAGCCCTTTCCCTACTCTTAGATATTAACTATGAAGTTAAATGTTCATGTTGCAAGTTTGGGTTTGATCATTGAGTATGATACATGCTATCATGTCATGCAAGTTTATGAAGTCATTATCTTGATCTTGTGAGCTAAAAGCTACAACCTTTATGTTGAAATGTTGCATTAGGCAACATGAGAACCCTCATAACCTTTATGTCAACTTGCATATGAAGTCATAACCCTTATATGATGATATATGCGAGTTACTAGTCATCATTCCATATCTTTTGTCACCATGATTTGCTTATGTGCCAAGTTTGGGTTTATGCATGTTTTGAGGCTTAAGAATGTAACATGCAAGTTAATGAACACATTTGTGCCTCATTTGCCACCATGATTAACTCGTGGCTTAATATCCATTTTTGTCATGCCTTTGCCTAGTCTCGTCTTTTAATCCATTACATTGTCGCGAACGTATATGCGAGTTTTAAAGCGTTGGGTTATGTTATGGGTAATTTCTAATGACATGAAAATACAACTTGAAAACATGACTTGAAATATAACATGGAAGTTGACATGTAAGTATGCATAAAAACATAAGCTTGGGAATTTACCTATTAAGTTAGGTCTACCCTTTGGGAATTTACCTATTAAGTTAGGTCTACCCAAATGCTTGAAAACTTGTAACATGTTTTGGGAAACATGATGGACATGACACTTAGATAATATAAGTGTGGCCAACTCGAGGTTGGGTTGAGTTTGCAACGTAAAACTACCCGGAACCGACCGGCCTAACTAGTAGTTGCAAACAATAGGACCCAATGTGAGAAGTTGGTCATGTTGTGCTTGAACCCGAGGTTAGACCAAGTTGTGGTGTAAAGCTACCCGGAACCGACCGGCTTAACTAGTAACCACAACAAAGTCTAATGTGAGAGGTGAAGGTGCATTACGTAATTAATGCCACATGATAGGGTTAAGTTAATTTGATTAATGACTCTTAACCAAATACGACATGGACAAATGGGTTAAGTAATTTGATTAGGCTAATGATACTTAACAAAACATGACAAGGTTGGGTAGGTTAAGTAACTTGATTTGCCTAATGACACTTAACCATTTTTATATGACTAGTGGATGGGGTTAAGTTAACCAACACTTGATCAACCCAACGCGATAACTTGGTAAGGTTAAGTAAGTTTTCTTAATGACGCTTAACCGAAAAATACGGTTAACGAATGGGGTTAAGATTAGACTCAACTAGTCTAAACATGGAAATCGGATGGGGTTAAGTTAGCCTAGGCTTAATTAATCCCACTTGGTAGTTTAATGGGGTTAAGTTAAACACTTAACTAATCTAAACATGATGAATTGATGTGGTTAAGTGACCTATACTTAACCAATCTAACTCGTGAATTTATTGAGGTTAAGTTAACCTATACTTAACCGATCTAACGTGAAAACATGAAAAGGCTAAGTCACGAATCGCTTGAATACACTTGACCGATTTGACTGAGTAAATTGATAGGGTCAAGTTAATATATACTCAACCAATCTAGAATGATAATTGGATGAGGTTAAGTCATGAATTGCTTAATACATACTTAACCAACGTGAGCATTGTTTGTAGGGTTAAGTCTTGGACTTGGATACTTAGCCAATTTTGACATGATTTGAAGACGGGTTAAGTCTTGGACTTGGATACTTAGCCAATTTTGACATGATTGGTAGACGGGTTAAGTCATGAACTTAAGTGACACTTAATCCATTATGTAAACCCAAGTTCTGAGGATAGGGGATAACCGTAGTTAACAAGGATAACGGGAATAAGGCTAAGTGGTAAACCTTAGTTGAGGAATAACTATGTAATGATTCTTAGTCAACGAAATTTAGACCAGTTCATAGATAGATGAGTAACCTGATACGGTAGGTCATCGTTTAAGTATACGAGTAGGAGCATGTATCTGATTAAGATAAAGGCTCCAGCGAACTGGGTAACGAAGCAGCGGCTTCGGGGAACGTGAGGGTATTCTTGGTATCCCTCTATGAGCTGCCAGGTGATTATACTAGGCTCATGAGAGGTTAAGGTCTGCGTTAGAAGAACCAAGAGTATGCCTTGGTTGCTATGCGAGCGACCTAAAGACGGGAATGGACAGGGGATAGTCGACGATACACGGTCGTACCCTAGATAGCATTTTGTCAGACTACCTACCATCTTTGGTCAAGCGTGTACGTACGGAAAGGCAGAGAACACCCAATAGACCATAATTGCTATCTAATTATGGTTGCGGTAAGGCTAGGATTGTGGGTTGGCCAGTAGTGTGTTCTCATACATGATTTATCCTGTCTTGTCTTTCACTAGTTGAGGGAGGGGTCGCGTGGGACCATAGCCACGTATAGAAAAACAGACCTTAGCATCTGCATCGGCAGATAAATCGAAAGCTCCCGACCGAGTCCTGTATTTCTCGATCTGCCCTGTGACAGGACTCGGATGGCACGATGTGATACATGTGCATACAGTCATGGAAAACGATTCACGATGAATGCGTGGGAAAAAGGGCGCGGTTGACGGTTAGCGTAAATCCCAGTGGCCCTGTGTGGTTGAACCAAAACCGAGATACGAAAACGTGCAGTAGGTAAGCGTAATCCCTAGTGGCCCTAGGTAGCATAAGTCCTAGTTGTACAAACGATAATTCATGTTGGAAGACCCTAGCTAGGTTTAGGGTAACAGTCCAAACCGATCTTAAGGATCATGGAACTATGTTAAAGTAATGTAGAATCTCATGGGAAAGCCCGTATGGTCTACGGCAAGGGACTGAACATTTACATGGAATAAAACATACAAGTTGAGTAACCTATATATGCGATATATTAGGTTGACATGGACCATTACACGACTTTTGAGTGAGGGTCATTCTTGGTTAACACATGATATGGTGGGGATACTAGTACGGTAGGTGCAGAGCTAAAATGCAGGATAGATATCATGGGACGTTATACGTGATAGATATCTTGGGGATATTATACTTGATAGAAACCTGACGATGTGATACCTTGTTTTATCTTGACATCATAATTTATCATGACACCTTAGTTTATCTGAGTTCAGTAGTTCATCCTGTTATTTTGATTTAGCTTATCTATCTTGTCATCATGCTTAAGTTCATCTCAGTTTCTCATGTCAGTTAACTTTACTAGTTTTTATGCTAATAGTAGATAGGGCTTACTCAGTCTTTTTGACTGACCCGTTTTGTTTCGCCTCTTTTCTTCCGTTCCCCCCCCCCCCAGGTTACAGGGAGGAAATACTGTTGTTTAGTTCGGACTTCTTCTGCTTGAAGGTCATCATGGATGGCTTGGACTTTTCTTGGCTAATGGCTACTTTACTGTTTTTACTTGGGGAATAATTTATGAAAATGTCTTTATGCTTCTTTACTATTGCAAGACAGGTTTTGATGTACTCTGATGTAAAAGGCTTTAGACCTTATTTATTCATGTTATGAAAGTTTGATTTTACTTCCGCTATTTTTATATGTTCTGTCTTGTGATATTTCTGTGCATGTTTACCAATAATGCCCCTCTAAAGCTAGTGCATTCCTTTGCGAGTGACCCTAGCGGAGGCGGGGTGTTACATGTTCGATATAGTTTGTATATATATAAAAATGTGATTTTTATCGCTAAAGCCTTTTGTTTAAATTCGAATAATATTCAACACATGAATTTCAACTCAACGAATGAATTGCAACTCAACACATGAATATTCGATATAGTTTGTGTATATATAAAAATGTGATTTTTATTGCTAAAGCCATTTGTTTAAATTCGAATAATATTCAACACATGAATTTCAACTCAACGAATGAATTGCAACTCAACACATGAATATTCGATATAGTTTGTATATATATAAAAATGTGATTTTTATCGCTAAAGCCATTTGTTTAAATTCGAATAATATTCAACACATGAATTTCAACTCAACGAATGAATTGCAACTCAACACATGAATATTCGATATAGTTTGTATATATATAAAAATGTGATTTTTATCGCTAAAGCCTTTTGTTTAAATTCGAATAATATTCAACAAATGAATTTCAACTCAACGAATGAATTGCAACTCAACACATGAATTTCGATATAGTTTGTATATATATATATAAATGTGATTTTTATCGCTAAAGCCATTTGTTTAAATTCGAATAATATTCAACACATGAATTTCAACTCAACGAATGAATTGCAACTCAACACATGAATATTCGATATAGTTTGTATATATATATATATAAAAATGTGATTTTTATCGCTAAAGCCATTTGTTTAAATTCGAATAATATTCAACACATGAATTTCAACTCAACGAATGAATTGCAACTCAACACATGAATATTCGATATAGTTTGTATATATATAAAAATGTGATTTTTATCGCTAAAGCCTTTTGTTTAAATTCGAATAATATTCAACACATGAATTTCAACTCAACGAATGAATTGCAACTCAACACATGAATTTCGATATAGTTTGTATATATATAAAAATGTGATTTTTATCGCTAAAGCCATTTGTTTAAATTCGAATAATATTCAACACATGAATTTCAACTCAACGAATGAATTGCAACTCAACACATGAATATTCGATATAGCATATGTAAATAATTTCAATGAATGAAAATTATTCTAACACATAATTAATTCAGAAAATTTCGGCAGCATAACGGCAGGGTATTAAAACCGGGACCGTCCCTAGTACGGCTCCTCGCTCTACCTTAAAACCTCGCGGTTTTTGACAATGGGGATCATGCATCTAGTTCGCACGCAGGCGGCATGTTTTATTTTCAATTCCACAATCCTACTCTATTTTGTTTCAACCACAAGAGGGTATTTTTCAACCACAAAGGTATTTTTCAACCATAATATCAACCACAAACAATTATTTCCAACCATTCGTCAAACCATATGATATCACGTCAATCACAAGCAATAAATATCGTCCATGGTCTGTGGACGAGGGGAGTATATATATATATAATATAATAATTCACTTGCATTTCATCACGATTAAAAGCATATATGTTTCAAACAACGCTTGAATAATTTATACATCGCTAATATAACTTATACAACACATGTACATGAGGTATACAATGCGTATATAATTTACACTTCGCTTATATAATTTATACAACGCGATTTCATTCACACAGATAATTTAGATTCCCCACATTGGTTATTGCGGTGCTAAAAATCGTAGGAAGGTCAGAAAAATCCGCGGCTTCTTCTAGAATGTAGAGAGCCTCCTTGTGGTCACGGTGTCTCCTGTTTCATCGAATTTCGTTAACATAGCAAAAAGATATGATTTTTACAAGTTTGCAACGCTTTAAAGTGTAAAAATCAGTGGAAAATAGTTTCAGCCGTATACCCCTTTTTGATTCGAAAGCTAGGGTTGAATTTTTCGGCAAAACCACGAAGCTTTAGGACGAACGACCAGCGCTACGTCGAAGAGGAAGGAGAGAGCTTCCCGATGCCACCTGAGATGGTCAGCTCGACGCCTCCTAGAGGGCACGGCGGCGGCGCAATGGTCGGAGTTTCCCGACGCTATAACTCCCCCAATACTCAATGATAATTCATGAAATTACTATGGATTTGAAGATCTCTGAACGCTCTTCAAAATGGATCCGAGTTTGCTTGATTTCGTTGAGTGGTTGTGGAGAAATTGAAGAGAGAAGATTCGGATTCAATTCCGCGTCGCGACAGGGGTTTCGATGGAGAAGATGAATTCTGATTGGCCCATGCCCTTTTTATTTTAATTTTTAATTTATTTAATTCCAAAAATACCCCCTTCTACAAACGACCTCGAAATCACACCGAACGACTGTCGCCCCTAGCTAAATACCCCCATTCCGAACACAATGGGATATGTTTCGTTGTCCATTTCGACTGTTACAGTCAGTTATTTTTCAAATTAAAATATAAAACATTCTATATTTAATTTAAACGTACATTTCAATTTGCCAGGGCCACAAACTGAATCTAAAAATTCCAGAAAAATAAATCTAGCTTTGTTTTGACGATACGGTCCTAACAAAACTAGTTTCATCGAATTCTGAGCTCGTTTGAAAAACGGCCATTTTCAGGTCGACCCATTTTAACAGAATTTGACCAAACACGTTTTCTATTGCCCTGCTCACATACTAGTTTCAAAAATTATGAAATTTGAAACTTAGCAATAATTTGACATCCCGGACCCAACAAAAGTGGTTTCGTCGAATTCCGAGGTCGTATGCAAAATCTCACTTTTCAAGGGCTATATATACTATATAGCGACCTTTCTGAAAATTCATTTGGCCATAACTTTTGATTTCCGTTATGAAATTTCGATTTTTCAGATTCGTTAGAAAGGTATTGATAAACAGATTTAAATATTTTCAGTTTCGTTAAAATCCGTTATATTTTCCACCCGGTACAGTCAGACAAAGTTTGTATCCCAAATTTTCAAACTGCCATATTATACACAGTTCTACATTTTATTGAAATATACTATTTCAACTATTCAAATTTCTTGGTAATAACCTAATTTTAAAAATTTTAAACTGGTTCACATTTTCCGGGTTATTACAATCTCCCCCACTTAAAACTTTTCGTCCTCGAAAAGGAAATAATAGTTAAGCAGGAAATAAAATGTAAATGCAAAGTATTGTAAAGGTACCTTGCACCGGAGTTAGTCAGAGATGTCCACTCTGCATTTGGGATAGGCTTGTTTAATGCTTTCCTCAGTCTCCCAAGTACAGTCTCTAGGATCACTACTCCACTGCACTTTGACTAGATGAATCTTTTTCCTCCTTAGCTCTCTAGTTTCTTTGCCAACTATTTTTAATGGCTCTCTACTGAGTGCTAATTCTGGAGTTATGTCAATATCATGTTGTGCTGCTTCTTCCACAATAACGTCCGGATCATGAACATGTTTTCGGAGTTGAGATACGTGGAACACATCATGTATACCAGGCAACCAATTAGGTAATGAAACCCTATATGCAAGAGTTCCAATCCGTTCAAGTATAGGAAAGGGACCAATAAATCTCGGTGCCAACTTCCCAATCTTGCCAAATCTGATTACTCCTCGCATTGGAGAAACTCTTAAATAAACATAATCGCCAACGACAAACGATATATCCCTTCTCCTCGCATCAGCATAACTTTTCTGTCGGCTCTGAGCGGTTTTCAATCGCTTCTTAATGAAATCGACTTTATCCGATGCTTCTCGAATCATATCGGGCCCTAACACAAGTCTGTTGCCAGGTTCTACCCAACATGCGAGAGATCTGCACGGTCTACCGTATAATGCTTCAAATGGAGACATTCCCAAACTTGCTTGATAGCTATTGTTGTAAGAGAATTCTGCTAAATGTAAATGATCCTCCCATGAGCCTCCAAAATCGATAACGCAAGCCCGCAATAGATCTTCTAAAATTCTATTCACCCGCTCAGTTTGGCCGTCTGTCTGAGGGTGATAAGCGGTGCTTAGATTTAATTTGGTTCCCAATTCTTCCTGGAATGCTTCCCAGAATTTGCTAGTAAACAGGGGATCTCTATCGCTGACTATATTGAGCGGCACTCCATGAAGTTTAACTATTTCTCTGAAGTAAATCTGTGCTAGACTTTGAGCCGTTCTGTTGGATCGGACAGGTATGAAATGGGCAGTCTTCGTGAAGCGATCTAAGATTACCCATATACTGTCGTTTCCTTTTCTAGTTCGAGGCAGGCCATCGATGAAATCCATCGAGATTTGTTCCCACTTCCATCCTGGAATTTCTAATGGTTGTAATAATCTAGCCAATTTCTGCTGATCACTCTTAACTAGCTGACAAGTGGAGCATCTGCTAACATATATTGAGATATCTCTTTTCATAGCTCTCCACCAGAATGTGCGTTTGATATCGTTATACATTTTGCTCACACCGGGATGGATACTTATTTTGGATTTATGGCACTCATCAAGTATTTCTCTTCTGAGCTCGGGAAGGTTTGGGATGCAAATTCTACCCTTCAATCTTAGAACTCCTTTGTCATCGAGTCGAAAACTTGTGGATTCACCTCCTTTGATTCTTTGACTGATTCTTTGAATAAATTCATCGTCTTTCTGAAGAGTCGAGATCCTGTCTATTAATGAAGACGTGATGAAAAAACTGGCGATGATTTCATTCTTTCTGCTGAGCGCATCTGCAACAACATTGGCTTTCCCTGGAGTGTATATAATTTCAAAATCGTATGCTGCAAGGAATTCTAACCAACGCTGTTGTCTCAAGTTTAGATCTTTCTGGGTGAACAGGTATTTCAGGGATTGATGATCTGTGTATAGTTCGAATTTCTCACCCAGCAAATAATGCCTCCAGATTCTTAAAGCAAACACGATGGCTAATAACTCAAGATCATGAGTTGCGTAGTTTCTTTCATGCGGCTTTATTTGACGGCTGGCATAAGCGATCACTTGGCCCTTTTGCATTAGCACTGTTCCTAGCCCTCTAATAGAAGCATCTGTCCATACAGTCAAGTCTTGGTTGCCTTCTATTATGGTCAATACTGGAGCGGTTGTCAATTTCAGTTTCAGCTCCTGGAAAGCTTCTTCACATTCGGATGTCCATTTGAATTTCTCATGCTTCTTTGTAAGCTTTGTCAATACTCCTGATATCTTTGAAAAATCCTGAACGAATTTCCGATAGTAACTAGCTAATCCAAGGAAACTTCGAACTTCAGTGGGTGTAGTAGGTTGTTTCCAGTTCTGAATCGCTGTAATTTTGCTTGGGTCTACAGCAATTCCTTCTTTTGACACGACATGGCCTAGGAATTTAACTTCATTCTGCCAGAAGACACACTTAGAAAATTTAGCTTTCAAGACATTTCTCCTTAGAATTTTCAATACTTGTTCTAAATGTTTTGCATGTTCATCTTCCGACTTAGAGTAGATTAGAATGTCATCGATGAAGACTAGAACAAATTTATTCAATACACCACGGAACACCCTGTTCATAAGATCAACGAAGTATGCCGGAGCGTTGCACAAGCCGAACGGCATTACTAACCATTCGTAGAATAAATCGGGACCCCTGAAGGTTGTCAAAGGAACACAGTCTTCTGCTATACGCAATTGGTGGAAACCTGTAGCTAGGTCCATTCTGAAGAATACGGTTGCTCCATTTAATTGATCTAACAGATCGTCTATTCGGGGCAAAGGATATTTGTTCTTCAGTGTCTGTTTATTGAGATCCCTGTAATCGATGCAAAGTCTTAGAGTACCGTCTGATTTCGGGACAAATACTACTGCGGCTCCCCATGCTGAAAAGCTTGGTCTGATTAGACCTTTCCACAGCAATTCTCGGGTTTGACTACTTAGCTCTTCTTTTTCTTTCGGGGCCATTCTTCTTATTGGATGTACTACTGGTCGGGCGTTCGGAATTAGATCAATTCTAAATTCAATTTCTCTTTGCGGTGGTAAGTTTTCTACTTCTTCAAACACATCCGCATAGTTTTTAACGACCGGTATCTTTTCTAATGAAGGGGGAATAACTTCTAAAGAAGACCAAAATTCTGTTCTATTAATTTCTGAGCCATGACATGGTATAGTGATACACCCCGATTTTGTTTCAACTTTCACGATCCTTTCGGCACATCTAACCTCGGCCTTAAAGTTTGTCAACCAATCGAGTCCCAGAATAATATCAAATTCGGAAAGGTCCATGACGATCGAATCAAAAGGAAATCGGTATCGAGAAAAGGAAATAGGTACTTTACAATATATACCGAGACTAACAGAACCTCCTATCGGGTTTTGAACTTTAATTGGTTCTCTAAGTTTTCTTCGTTTCAATTTTAGTTTGTGAACAAGGATACCAGATATGAAACTACGTGATGCACCAGTATCAAAAAGTACAGAAACAGGAATATTTTTAATGGTAAGGGTACCTCCCAAGACATCGGGTTTACCTGATCCATCGGTGGTAGCTGGCGGGGTCTTCCCGTCATAGACATGGGCCACTTGTGCGCTCTTCTTCAAAGGACAATTCTTGCTATAGTGCCCCTTCTTGTGGCAGTTGTAGCATTCGGCTGAGTCATTTGCCTTCGGCTTCCTTGGGGCTTTGCATACATTAGAGAAATGATCGGGCTTCCCTCAATTGTAGCAGTTTCCTTTCGGGATCTTTGCGGGTTTTTGAGTAGCGGCCGCGGTAATGCTAGATTTAGGTTGATCTGTTGAGGCCTTGCGCTTATTCCCTGCTTGGCTTTTAGCGCGGTCTTGGCTAGCATGCCTCTCATCCATGTCTTCGTAATTGCAGGCCATCTCTACTAGTTCTGTAAAGGAGAGTTTGATGTTGCTCATAGCTCTATCGTGGTACTTGCGCTTCAGCCCAAATGTGAACCTCTTATTCTTTGCTTTGTTGGTCATAATCAGCTCTGGAGCATAGCGCGATAACTGAGTGAACTTATTTAGATAATCTTGAATAGAGAGGTCTCCCTGTTGGAGATTAGCAAATTGCTCTCGCATCCTCTCTAGAGCTTGCTCCGGTACAAACTTCTCATTGAACAAAGTCTTGAACTGTTCCCAAGTCCGGATAGTACCAGCTGCATCCTCAGAGGTAATGGAATCCCACCACTGCTCTGCTTCTTCCTGAAGGAGCCAAATGCCAAGTCGGGCTTTGTTGTTAGTTCCCATACCCATGCCTTCGAAGATTTTCTCACAGGTTTTCAGCCAAGCTATAGCTTCGGTCACTATGCCAGTGCCAGTAAAAGGTTTTCCCCCAAGATTTCTGTACCTCTTTGCTACTTTGTCGAGCTCAAAGTCTTCTGGTGCTGGTGGCTGAACAATAGGGCCTTCCACTATTACGGGGATATTCCCCCGTCCTCCTGCTGCTCCTCCTCGGCCTCCACGGCCTCCTCTAGCTGCTGCTGCTCATGTAGCCATTTAAGAGAATACTGTATAAGCAAGAAAAGAGTCAAGCTCACAGATTTGATAATTTTCATATATGATAAAGCAGGGGAATACAAGGAAAGATAATGATGATGTACTGATCAAATTGTTTTGCTAATTTGCTTAGATCATTCTAGGACATTGCTAATCCTATCTCTAATGAGCTACTCGCATTAGAACACTACTGATTCTATTCTGACGAGGTGTTTAATGTGTTAGATCCCGGAACTAAGGTTAACCAAAGCTCTGATACCAACTGTGACGATCCCAAAATCCGAGGGGCGGTATTAAGGATAATCATTAGGAAATAACACATTACTCATCATAGCAGAGTACAGATAATAGCAGAAACAATAAATAAAATAATTTTACATGGATATGACAGCGGAATCACAACATGTAGGAGTATCAGAATAGCATAACGTGGGATATACTTAGTAAATAAAAGGAAAGTGATCAGTCATCATCGCCAGAGGCGGAATACATACATGCAGTGAGACATAATAAGAGTATCAGTCTACATCGCCGAAGGCGGAATACATATACATATAGTGAGAAATACGGAAAGTAAATTAGTCTGCATCGCCAGTGGCGGAATCATAATATAAGTACAGTAATGGCGGAAAAAGTCAAAGTCATCTCTATGAAGTCAGCCTCTTTATGAGCCAAAAATGCACTCTATGTAGCAGTGCAGAACCAAAAACCACCTGTCACCTGTGTACTAGGCTGCCCGTGTGAAAATAAGGGCACCCGCGTTTGCAAAGTGAAACAAACAACGAGTCAGTCATGGGGACGGGTATGAGGGATCTATTTAACAGTTAAGCAACAGTAAATAGCAAATCATAGGACCACGCCACTATCGCGGAACGGGTTTACTCCAGTGATTGCTATTGCATTTAAAACAAGGTAAATTCTTTTAAAACAACGCAATGCTTTTTGAAAGAATGAAGCCATTATAAGACTCAGGTCCCATCACACAATGCAACGCAAGCCGGAGGATAGAGTTTTACCTTATAAGGGCCAAATATGCTTGATACGTATAAAGCAAAATCATTTGATATTATTACTAGTGGATATATGTTTCAAAAATGAATAGCATCATAAATATCAATCATAGGCGGCATAGCTACCATCTACTATGTCTCCATACTAGTTCTACAATCAAATCCGTTATCTCGTATTGGAAATTGGATTTCCGTCATGAGTCGAGCCAAGGGGCAAGCTCCTCTCCGCTTCGAGACACTCTAGCAAATGCCTCATTTAACACCCCGCCTCCGCTAGGGTCACTCGCAAAGGAATGCACTAGCTTTAAAGGGGCATTATTGGTAAACATGCACAGAAATATCACAAGACAGAACATATAAAATAGCGGAAGTAAAAACAAACTTTCATACCATTAATAAATGAGGTCAAAAGCCTTTTTACATCAGAGTACATCAAAACTTGTCTTGCCGAAATAAAGAAGCATGAAACCTTTTACATAAATTATTCCCCAATTAAAAACAGTAAAGTAGCCATAGCCAAGAGAAGTCCAAGCCATCTGTGATGACCTTCAAGCAAAAGAAGTCCGAACTAAACAGCAGTGTTTCCTCCCTGAAACCTGGGGGGGGGGAAACGGAAGAAAAGAGGCGAAACAAAACGGGTCAGTCAAAAAGACTGAGTAAGTCCTATCTACTTCCAGTATAAAAACAGGTAAAAGTAACATGACATGCATAAACTGAAAGTAAACATAAGGATAACTACAAGATAGATAAACCAGGGTAGCCGGTTGAACTACTGTGGCAAGGTAAACTAAGGTATCATGATAAACTACGGTGTTATGATAAGTCAAGGCATCACATCGTCAGATTTCTATTGAGTACATTATCCCAAGGTATCTACCCCGTCTAACATCCCACGGTATCTATTATGTATATTCTTCCTAGTTCGAACATGTATATTTGCTCTGCACCTCTCGTACTAGTATCCCTACCCGCGTTATGTGTTACCCATGAATGTCCCTTGCTCAAAGTCGTGTAATGGTCCATGTCAACCTAATATATCACATATATAGGTTACTCAAATCATATGTTTCTTTCCATGTATATAAGTTCAGTCCTTTGCCGTACCTCGTACGGGCTTCCTCATGTCGTATTATCCTTGAAATCGTTTTGACTGTCACCCTTGTTCTAGTTAGGCTCTTCCATATGAATCATCGTTTGAACTACTAGGACTTACGCCACCTAGCACCACTAGGGATTACGCTTAACTATTGCACGCTTTCGTATTTCGGTTTGGGTTAAACCACCTAGGCCACTAGGGATTACGCTAACCCTCAACCGCGCCCCTTTTCCCACGCATTCATCGTGAATCGTTTTTCTATAACTGTATGCACATGTATCACATCGTGCCATCCGAGTCCTGTCACAGGGCAAAACAAGAAATACAGGACTCGGTCGGGAGCTTTAGATTTATCTGCCGATGCAGATACTAAGGTCTGCTTTTCTACACGTGGCTATGGTCCCACGAGACCCCTCCCTCAACTAGTGAAAGGCAACACAAGAGAAAATCTTGCATGAGAACTACACTCCGGCCAGCCCACATCCTACGGCCTACCTCACCCATAATTAGATAGCAATTATGGTCTGTTGGGTGTTCCCTGCCTTTCCGTACGTACACGCTTGACTCAAGATGGTAGATGATCGACGAACTTGCTATCTAGGGCACTATCATGTATTCGTTGACTCACTGCTATCCATCCCAGTCTTTAGGTCGCTCGTATAGCAACCAAGGCATACTCTTGGTTCTTCTAACACAGACCTTAACCTCTTGTGAGCCCAGGATGATCATCTGCGAACTCACAGAGGGATACCAAGAATATCCTCACGTTCCCCGAAGCCGCTGCTTCGTTACCCAGTTCGCTGGAGCCTTTATCTAAATCAGATAGCCTGCTCCTACACGTATACTTAAACGATGACCTACCGTATCGGGTTACTCATCTATCTAAGAGGTGGTCCAAATTTCCTTGACTAAGAATTATTACTTAGTTTCCCTTAACTAAGGTTTACCACTTAGCCTTATTTCCATAATCCTTGTTAACTATGGTTATTTACCTAATCCTCCGAATTAGGGTTTATCTAATGGGTTAAGTGTCACTTAAGTTCATAACTTAGCCCGTCTACAAACCATGTCAAAATTGGCTAAGTATCCAAGTCCAAGACTTAACCCTACAAACCATGTGTCAAGTTGGCTAAGTATATTAAGTAATCCATAACTTAACCTCGTCTAATTATCATTTTAGATTGGTTAATTATATAAATTAACTTGACCTTGTCAAATTACCGAGTCAAATCGGTCAAGCGTATTCAAGTGATTCGTGACTTAGCCTTATCAAGTTTTTACGTTATATTGGTTAAGTATGGGTTAACTTAACCTCCATAAATTCACGAGTTAGATTGGCCAAGTATAGGTCACTTAACCACATCCAATTAACGAGTTAGATTGGTTAAGTTTAGGTCACTTAACCACATCAAATTAACGAGTTAGATTGGTTAAGTTTAGGTCACTTAACCACATCAAATTAACGAGTTAGATTGGTTAAGTTTAGGTCACTTAACCACATCAAATTAACGAGTTAGATTGGTTAAGTTTAGGTCACTTAACCACATCAAATCATCATGTATAATTGGTTAAGTATAAGTTGCTTAACCCCATTAAATTATCACATTAAGTTGGTTAAGTATTGGTTACTTAACCTCATTGAATTACCAAGTTTAAATTGGTTAAGTGTTTAACGTAACCCCATCGAATTACCGTGTTTAGATTAGTTAAGTGTGGATTACTTAACCCCATCTAATTACCGTGTTTAGGTTAGTTAAGTCTTAATTACTTAACCTCATCTAATTACCAAGTCTGAATTGGTTAAGTGTCATTAAGGAAATCAAGCCTGGTCCCACTTAACCTACCCATTCGTGTCATATCGGTTAAGTGTCATTAGTCAAATTTGCTTAACCTTATCATGTGGCATTAATTTAATTAATGCACTCTTAACCTCTCACATTAGACCTTGTTGTGGTTACTAGTTAAGCCGGGCGGGTCCGGGTAGATTTACACCACAACCTAGTCTAACCTCGGGTCTTAAGCGCGACATGACCAACTTCTCACATTGGGTCCTATTGTTTGCAACTACTAGTTAGGTCGGTCGGTTCCGGGTAGTTTTACGTTGCAAACTCAACCCAACCTCGAGTTGGCCACACTTATATTATCTAAGTTCATCATGTTTCCAAAACATGTTACAAGTTTTTCAAGCATTTGGGTAGACCTAACTTAATAGGTAAATTCCCAAAGGGTAGACCTAACTTAATAGGTAAATTCCCAAGATCATGTTTTTATGCATACTTACATGTCAACTTCCATGTTATCTTTCAAGTCATATTTTCAAGTATAAACACATGTCATATTCAAGTTAAGATTTCGCGACATGTTCATGTTTATCTAACTACCCAAAATCGTGTTTTCCCAATGCAAGCAAAGCGAGCCAACATAGTAAGGATACTATGTCACATATTGGTCTCAAAACATGCATGATGCTAAAAAAAAGGACTTGGCTTCCACATGCATAACATCATAAAGGGATTGGCCATAAACATGCATAGTGTCATAAGGTAATTTGGCCACAAACATGCATATTATCAAAAAGGGTTTAGCCATAAACATGCACAACTTAAAAGAGGGGATTGGCCACGAGCATGCATAATCTCATAAAGGATTTGGCCACAAACTTGCATGTTACCATAAGGGGTTTGGGTTCATAAACATGCATAAGCCCCAATATCTTGTCTTAGCCAATGTTTCACACGTAAAGTGGTTCCTAAAGGTTCATGCTAGCATTTCATGCATAAAGATCCAAACTTGCAAGTTAAACTAGGTTATGCATAGCATGAGAGGCATGATTAAGTCACTCACATGGCCTAAAATCATAAACATGAACACAAGAGGCAAGGTAAGGTTCATATAGGTTCGCATAATCATGTTTAGCCTCATTTTATCCCATGTCATTATCAAAACTACCGTTTCCATCTAAAAGTAGCTAGAACTTACATAGTTAGGCCTAGGGAAAGGAGCATGAATCATCTTGGCTAAGAAAGGTGCCTCCTTTGTAGAAGAATCGTCATGGAACTCGCATAGAAATGTTGATTCGGCCTTGATTTGGTGTAGCAAGCTTGCACCTTTTGATTTGAACTTGATTTGAGTGCATAGGCTCTAGGGATTGGAGATGGAGGCCATGATCAAAATTGATTTTGGCAGCACTTAGTTGCTAGGTTTGATTTTTAGGGATTTAGGTTAGGTTTAGGGTCTTTTTATAGAGATTAGGATAGTTTTAGGCCCTTAGATTAACCCTAGGACCAACCTGAACCGCCAGATTTCAAACCAGGCCCAAAAACCTAGCCAAGATAGAAAATAGGTGCACCAGATCAGAATCAGCCGACAGGGCAAGTCGACAGCCCTGTCGACATGCCTGTCGACATGCCTGTCGACTTGTCTGGGCGGGAATTTTCCCGCCTGGCCCCATTTCTACATGTTTCGAAATTCAAATTTCCCGAAAACTTCTTTGGGCCTTAACCAGGTCATACGGACTCCGATTTTCGAAAACTCGGACTCTATTTCGCGTATTTTTCCGAGACGAACGCAATGGCATAGCCCGTTTTACTTGATTCAGAATTTAAAATTAAATTCTGCCTTGATTCTCGTTTTAACATGTTATCGAAAAATACGGGTTGTTACATTCTCCCCACCTTTTAGGATTTCGTCCCCGAAATCTCCAAGTTAGGAAGAACATATCCTACCATCCATCATCCATCTACTCAAAACATCATCCACAAGCAACCATTGTCCTTAGATGATTTCTAATGCTGTATGAATATATGCAAAACGTGTGTGTACATGTTCCTTAGCTAATGCTAATGATCAGGCCTGAATAATCTTTCTAATGCAAAATATGTATAGTGTCATGAACCCAACATGTATGCAAATAGTCCTAGTCATATAGATACTATATGCGTGCACAAACATTCAACCATACGCAACATCCGCATGATAACACATTCAATTTCATCCATAAACAAGTATAAATACTCGTGCATATGCAATATGAAATGTGACCGAGTCGAGCTAATATCTAATGTAAATTCGCGCATCCACGAGCAACCACTTGCAACCATTTGCAACCATATCAACCATAATATGTTTCAAATACATGTTTACATCCATAGCGTTCTACCTAAGGTTCCCAAAATAAGATCGAGAAGATAAACAAAACAAACTCCTTACGGGGTTTGTAACAGAAACAGGACCGAGGGGATATCCCTAAAAGATAGCCTACAAGCAAGCTCAACAGAAAAACAGGGATCGTGGATATATTCCCAAAAGAGATATCATGCACGTATTTAGTCTTCAGTCTTCTGAGTCGCATTACCTTGAGCTTAGTTCCTTCGTGCCTTGACCGCCCCTCGTTCCACTTGCACTTATTCTCCTTCTAGAATACTTGGCGCAAACAGGACTGCGTACTCATGATCCCACGCAAGCTTTCCAAAATTTCATTAGTGAATCCTGGACCTCGTACCACAAGGTATTCCACGTAGAAAAACTTTCCCTTGCAAGTAAACAGGTTACCATGCGCACTTACTAGGGTAATTCCCATAACCCATACATAAGCGAAGTAAACCATCCGTTTTATTAGCGAACACCACTCGATCGGGTTTCTAAATCCCAACAAAGGCATCTAGGGATTCTAAGTAACTAATCATGACAGAACCCAAAAGGTTACGCGATACTTCAAGGGTATTACCAAAACAAGCCAAGAGTCTAACTACCCTCCTTCTAAAACCGAGAGTGTCACCCCTTACTGGATAACCACTTCATCCTTAGAATCCATCCATAGCTTATAAACATAAGCATTATTTCCAAATTCAACACTTGGCATAGACATTCTCAAATCCAAACAAGCCATGAGTAAATGGACCGATCTTCCAATAGGACTTGAGAAAAAAAACAGGATCCTCTACTATGCTAGTACTAAGGTGCAGAGACTCAACTATCGAAGCGGACTTAAAAGATGCGGTGATCAAAACAAAGTCCCGACAGGATGATAGAGAAGAAAAGCTAAACCTTTAACAAGATCGTTACCCTCCTTCTGAGGTACCCTAGAAATGAGAGCATACTATTGCCCTCCGAATGATCTTGTCCTTGTCCCGTAATACTTAACTATCCGCCCCGTTTTACCATGCCAAAGGTACTCTCTCGTCATGGGTTTCATTGTTCATCTTTCTCCCTCCTTTGAGGACTAAGCCATACCAACAAGTTGCTCATCCTTAAGCTCGTATCCTTTATCCTTCTTTCTCACGATCCTTTCTTATAACCCGGTCACTGGTCTCTCGAGAACCACCTCCATCGTATGGAAAGCACTTTCGTAGGTAGAAAAGACTAGTCGCAGTTAAAACCACTGTGACTACAGATGGAGGAAAGAAAGGGAAAGAGATTCAATTAAGGAAACAAGGATAGTGCTAATGGCCTTTGGGGAATAGCCTTTTTCTTTTAAAAGAAAGTTTTCTTGAAAAATGCTTCTTTATAAACGATTTTCAAATAGTTTTCAGAAGGTCTTAAAAAACTTTTGCCCAGTCTGGTAACCTTCCGCTCTGATACCAAATGTAACACCCCGCCTCCGCTAGGGTAACTCGCAAAGGAATGCACTAGCTTTAGAGGGGCATTATTGGTAAACATGCACAGAAATATCACAAGACAGAACATATAAAATAGCGGAAGTAAAAACAAACTTTCATAACATTAATAAATGAGGTCAAAAGCCTTTTTACATCAGAGTACATCAAAACTTGTCTTGCCGAAATAAAGAAGCATGAAACCTTTTACATAAATTATTCTCCAATTAAAAACAGTAAAGTAGCCATAGCCAAGAGAAGTCCAAGCCATCCATGATGACCTTCAAGCAGAAGAAGTCCGAACTAAACAGCAGTGTTTCCTCCCTGAAACCTGGGGGGGGAACGGAAGAAAAGAGGCGAAACAAAACGGGTCAGTCAAAAAGACTGAGTAAGTCCTATCCACTTCCAGTATAAAAACAGGTAAAAGTAACATGACATGCATAAACTGAAAGTAAACATAAGGATAACTACAAGATAGATAAACCAGGGTAGCCGGTTGAACTACTGTGGCAAAGTAAACTAAGGTATCATGATAAACTACGGTGTTATGATAAGTCAAGGCATCACATCGTCAGATTTCTATTGAGTACATTATCCCAAGGTATCTACCCCGTCTAACATCCCACGGTATCTATTATGTATATTCTTCCTAGTTCTAACATGTATATTTGCTCTGCACCTCTCGTACTAGTATCCCTACCCGCGTCATGTGTTACCCATGAATGTCCCTTGCTCAAAGTCGTGTAATGGTCCATGTCAACCTAATATATCACATATATAGGTTACGCAAATCATATGTTTCTTTCCATGTATATAAGTTCAGTCCTTTGCCTTACCACGTACGGGCTTCCTCATGTCGTATTATCCTTGAAATCGTTTTGACTGTCACCCTTGTTCTAGTTAGGCTCTTCCATATGAATCATCGTTTGAACTACTAGGACTTACGCCACCTAGCACCACTAGGGATTACGCTTACCTATTGCACGCTTTCGTATTTCGGTTTGGGTTAAACCACCTAGGCCACTAGGGATTACGCTAACCCTCAACCGCGCCCCTTTTCCCACGCATTCATCGTGAATCGTTTTTCTATAACTGTATGCACATGTATCACATCGTGCCATCCGAGTCCTGTCACAGGGCAAAACAAGAAATACAGGACTCGGTCGGGAGCTTTAGATTTATCTGCCGATGCAGATACTAAGGTCTGATTTTCTACACGTGGCTATGGCCCCACGAGACCCCTCCCTCAACTAGTGAAAGGCAACACAAGAGAAAATCTTGCATGAGAACTACACTCCGGCCAGCCCACATCCTACGGCCTACCTCACCCATAATTAGATAGCAATTATGGTCTGTTGGGTGTTCCCTGCCTTTCCGTACGTACACGCTTGACTCAAGATGGTAGATGATCAACGAACTTGCTATCTAGGGCACTATCATGTATTCGTTGACTCACTGCTATCCATCCCAGTCTTTAGGTCGCTCGTATAACAACCAAGGCATACTCTTGGTTCTTCTAACGCAGACCTTAACCTCTTGTGAGCCCAGGATGATCATCTGCGACCTCACAGAGGGATACCAAGAATATCCTCACGTTCCCCGAAGCCGCTGCTTCGTTACCCAGTTCGCTGGAGCCTTTATCTAAATCAGATAGCCTGCTCCTACACGTATACTTAAACGATGACCTACCGTATCGGGTTACTCATCTATCTAAGAGGTGGTCCAAATTTCCTTGACTAAGAATTATTACTTAGTTTCCCTTAACTAAGGTTTACCACTTAGCCTTATTTCCATAATCCTTGTTAACTATGGTTATTTACCTAATCCTCCGAATTAGGGTTTATCTAATGGGATAAGTGTCACTTAAGTTCATAACTTAGCCCGTCTACAAACCATGTCAAAATTGGCTAAGTATCCAAGTCCATGACTTAACCCTACAAACCATGTGTCAAGTTGGCTAAGTATATTAAGCAATCCATAACTTAACCTCGTCTAATTATAATTTTAGATTGGTTAATTAGATAAATTAACTTGACCTTGTCAAATTACCGAGTCAAATCGGTCAAGCATATTCAAGTGATTCGTGACTTAGCCTTATCATGTTTTTACGTTATATTGGTTAAGTATGGGTTAACTTAACCTCCATAAATTCACGAGTTATATTGGCCAAGTATAGGTCACTTAATCACATCCAATTAACGAGTTAGATTGGTTAAGTTTAGGTCACTTAACCACATCAAATTAACGAGTTAGATTGGTTAAGTTTAGGTCACTTAACCACATCAAATTAACGAGTTAGATTGGTTAAGTTTAGGTAACTTAACCACATCAAATTAATGAGTTAGATTGGTTAAGTTTAGGTCACTTAACCACATCAAATTAACGAGTTAGATTGGTTAAGTTTAGGTCACTTAACCACATCAAATCATCATGTATAATTGGTTAAGTATAAGTTGCTTAACCCCATTAAATTATCACATTAAGTTGGTTAAGTATTGGTTACTTAACCTCATTGAATTACCAAGTTTAAATTGGTTAAGTGTTTAACGTAACCCCATCGAATTACCGTGTTTAGATTAGTTAAGTGTGGATTACTTAACCCCATCTAATTACCGTGTTTAGGTTAGTTAAGTCTTAATTACTTAACCTCATCTAATTACCTAGTCTGAATTGGTTAAGTGTCATTAAGGAAATCAAGCCTGGTCCCACTTAACCTACCCATTCGTGTCATATCGGTTAAGTGTCATTAGTCAAATTTGCTTAACCTTATCATGTGGCATTAATTTAATTAATGCACTCTTAACCTCTCACATTAGACCTTGTTGTGGCTACTAGTTAAGCCGGGCGGGTCCGGGTAGATTTACACCACAACCTAGTCTAACCTCGGGTCTTAAGCGCGACATGACCAACTTCTCACATTGGGTCCTATTGTTTGCAACTACTAGTTAGGCCGGTCGGTTCCGGGTAGTTTTACGTTGCAAACTCAACCCAACCTCGAGTTGGCCACACTTATATTATCTAAGTTCATCATGTTTCCAAAACATGTTACAAGTTTTTCAAGCATTTGAGTAGACCTAACTTAATAGGTAAATTCCCAAAGGGTAGACCTAACTTAATAGGTAAATTCCCAAGCTCATGTTTTTATGCATACTTACATGTCAACTTCCATGTTATCTTTCAAGTCATATTTTCAAGTATAAACACATGTCATATTCAAGTTAAGATTTCGCGACATGTTCATGTTTATCTAACTACCCAAAATCGTGTTTTCCCAACGCAAGCAAAGCGAGCCAACATACTAAGGATACTATGTCACATATTGGTCTCAAAACATGCATGATGCTAAAAAAAAAAGGACTTGGCTTCCACATGCATAACATCATAAAGGGATTGGCCATAAACATGCATAGTGTCATAAGGTAATTTGGCCACAAACATGCATATTATCAAAAAGGGTTTAGCCATAAACATGCACAACTTAAAAGAGGGGATTGGCCACGAGCATGCATAATCTCATAAAGGATTTGGCCACAAACTTGCATGTTACCATAAGGGGTTTGGGTTCATAAACATGCATAAGCCCCAAAATCTTGTCTTAGCCAATGTTTCACACGTAAAGTGGTTCCTAAAGGTTCATGCTAGAATTTCATGCATAAAGATCCAAACTTGCAAGTTAAACTAGGTTATGCATAGCATGAGAGGCATGATTAAGTCACTCACATGGCCTAAAATCATAAACATGAACACAAGAGGCAAGGTAAGGTTCATATAGGTTCGCATAATCATGTTTAGTCTCATTTTATCCCATGTCATTATCAAAACTACCGTTTCCATCTAAAAGTAGCTAGAACTTACATAGTTAGGCCTAGGGAAAGGAGCATGAATCATCTTGGCTAAGAAAGGTGCCTCCTTTGTAGAAGAATCGTCATGGAACTCACATAGAAATGTTGATTCGGCCTTGATTTGGTGTAGCAAGCTTGCACCTTTTGATTTGAACTTGATTTGAGTGCATAGGCTCTAGGGATTGGAGATGGAGGCCATGATCAAAATTGATTTTGGCAGCACTTGGTTTCTAGGTTTGATTTTTAGGGATTTAGGTTAGGTTTAGGGTCTTTTTATAGAGATTAGGATAGTTTTAGGCCCTTAGATTAACCCTAGGACCAACCTGAACCATCAGATTTCAAACCAGGCCCAAAAACCTAGCCAAGATAGAAAATAGGTGCACCAGATCAGAATCAGCCGACAGGGCAAGTCGACAGCCCTGTCGACATGCCTGTCGACATGCCTGTCGACATGCCTGTCGACTTGTCTGGGCGGGAATTTTCCCGCCTGGCCCCATTTCTGCATGTTTCGAAATTCAAATTTCCCGAAAACTTCTTTGGGCCTTAACCGGGTCATACGGACTCCGATTTTCGAAAACTCGGACTCTATTTCGCGTATTTTTCCGAGACGAACGCAATGGCATAGCCCGTTTTACTTGATTCAGAATTTAAAATTAAATTCTGCCTTGATTCTCGTTTTAACATGTTATCGAAAAATACGGGTTGTTACACCTCAGGACTACGCACACGGGGTAACCCTTGGATCGGCTGGGCCGGTCCTCTCTTACGTTTGAGGATTGGCAATTCCTAAACACACATTTCCCGGTCCTTACAGACCTATAATCGAGGCGCCACGCATTCCAACAACCACAAAGGTGAAAAATAGATATATATGTCAGGGCTGGTAAGTCACTGACACCACCATAGCTAGAAAGAAACGTCAAGAAGTATGCCATGTAGTGTAGTTCAAAATTAATTGTTACTATCCTATGGCGTTGTTTATTATCTCACACAGAAAATCCAGCACTCCGCATCCAATGGCATTCACAAGAGTTGATATATAAATAAAATTGCGCAGCCAACTCATCAACGTTTACCTATTTGTCGGGCACGCAAACAATTTCTTTACTCTACAGCTAATCCATTTTTCCTGTTCAACACATGTATATATATGCAGAACAAAGCTAATAATAATATTTCTAGCAAACTATTATTTATTTCAACACGTGTGTATTTTTAACTAAGCGTATACATGATAAAAGGAATATTTTTATCATCAAAAATATTTATTCGACACGTGTGTATTTTTAACTAAGCGTATACATGATAAAAGGAATATTTTTATCATCAAAAATATTTATTCGACACGTGTGTATTTTTAACACTTCATATTTACTATAAAAATATAGTTTTCACTGTCGATTCATTTTATTTTTAAAAGATGATAACATTCAACACATGAACTTCAATTCAACGAATGAATTGCAACTCAACACATGAATATTCGATATAGTTTGTATATATATAAAAATGTGATTTTTATCGCTAAAGCCTTTTGTTTAAATTCAAATAATATTCAACACATGAATTTCAACTCAACGAATGAATTGCAACTCAACACATGAATATTCGATATAGTTTGTATATATATAAAAATGTGATTTTTATCGCTAAAGTCTTTTGTTTAAATTCGAATAATATTCAACACATGAATTTCAACTCAACGAATGAATTGCAACTCAACACATGAATATTCGATATAGTTTGTGTATATATAAAAATGTGATTTTTATTGCTAAAGCCATTTGTTTAAATTCGAATAATATTCAACACATGAATTTCAACTCAACGAATGAATTGCAACTCAACACATGAATATTCGATATAGTTTGTATATATATAAAAATGTGATTTTTATCGCTAAAGCCATTTGTTTAAATTCGAATAATATTCAACACATGAATTTCAACTCAACGAATGAATTGCAACTCAACACATGAATATTCGATATAGTTTGTATATATATATATAAAAATGTGATTTTTATCGCTAAAGCCTTTTGTTTAAATTCGAATAAAATTCAACACATGAATTTCAACTCAACGAATGAATTGAACTCAACACATGAATTTCGATATAGTTTGTATATATATAAAAATGTGATTTTTATCGCTAAAGCCATTTGTTTAAATTCGAATAATATTCAACACATGAATTTCAACTCAACGAATGAATTGCAACACAACACATAAATATTCGATATAGTTTGTATATATATAAAAATGTGATTTTTATCGCTAAAGCCATTTGTTTAAATTCGAATAATATTCAACACATGAATTTCAACTCAACGAATGAATTGCAACTCAACACATGAATATTCGATATAGTTTGTATATATATAAAAATGTGATTTTTATCGCTAAAGCCTTTTGTTTAAATTCGAATAATATTCAACACATGAATTTCAACTCAACGAATGAATTGCAACTCAACACATGAATTTTGATATAGTTTGTATATATATAAAAATGTGATTTTTATCGCTAAAGCCATTTGTTTAAATACGAATAATATTCAACACATGAATTTAAACTTTGCAACTCAACACATGAATATTCGATATAGCATATGTAAATAATTTCAATGAATGAAAATTATTCTAACACATAATTAATTCA
Source organism: Allium sativum (assembly GCA_030737875.1). Lineage (NCBI taxonomy): Eukaryota > Viridiplantae > Streptophyta > Magnoliopsida > Asparagales > Amaryllidaceae > Allium > Allium sativum. The sequence continues at coordinate 588,421,445 of CM060909.1, forward strand.
GAAAATTTCGGCAGCATAACGGCAGGGTAGTTAAAACCGGGACCGTCCTTAGTACGACTCCTCGCTCTACCTTAAAACCTCGCGGTTTTTGACAATGGGGATCATGCATCTAGTTCGCACGCAGGCGGCATGTTTTATTTTCAATTCCACAATCCTACTCTATTTTGTTTCAACCACAAGAGGGTATTTTTCAACCACAAAGGTATTTTTCAACCATAATATCAACCACAAACAATTATTTCCTACCATTCGTCAAACCATATGATATCACGTTAATCATAAGCAATAAATATCGTCCATGGTCTGTGGACGAGGGGAGTATATATATATATAATATAATATAATATAATAATTCACTTGCATTTCATCACGATTAAAAGCATATATGTTTCAAACAACGCTTGAATAATTTATACATCGCTAATATAACTTATACAACACATGTACATGAGGTATACAATGCGTATATAATTTACACTTCGCTTATATAATTTATACAACGCGATTTCATTCACACAGATAATTTAGATTCCTCACATTGGTTATTGCGGTGCTAAAAATCGTAGGAAGGTCAGAAAAATCCGCGGCTTCTTCTAGAATGTAGAGAGCCTCCTTGCGGTCACGGTGTCTCCTGTTTCATCGAATTTCGTTAACATAGCAAAAAGATATGATTTTTACAAGTTTGCAACGCTTTAAAGTGTAAAAATCAGTGGAAAATAGTTTCAGCCGTATACCCCTTTTTGATTCGAAAGCTAGGGTTGAATTTTTCGGCAAAACCACGAAGCTTTAGGACGAACGGCCAGCGCTGCGTCGAAGAGGAAGGAGAGAGCTTCCCGATGCCACCTGAGATGGTCAGCTCGACGCCTCCTAGAGGGCACGGCGGCGGCGCAAAGGTCGGAGTTTCCCGACGCTATAACTCCCCCAATACTCAATGATAATTCATGAAATTACTATGGATTTGAAGATCTCTGAACGCTCTTCAAAATGGATATGAGTTTGCTTGATTTCGTTGAGTGGTTGTGGAGAAATTGAAGAGAGAAGATTCAGGTTCAATTCCGCGTCGCGACAGGGGTTTCGATGGAGAAGATGAATTCTGATTGGCCCATGCCCTTTTTATTTTAATTTTTAATTTATTTAATTCCAAAAATACCCCCTTCTACAAACGACCTCGAAATCACACCCAACGACTGTCGCCCCCAGCTAAATACCCCCATTCCGAACACAATGGGATATGTTTCGTTGGCCATTTCGACTGTTACAGTCAGTTATTTTTCAAATTAAAATATAAAACATTCTATATTTAATTTAAACGTACATTTCAATTTGCCAGGGCCACAAACTGAATCTAAAAATTCCAGAAAAATAAATCTAGCTTTGTTTTGACGATACGGTCCTAACAAAACCAGTTTTGTCGAATTCTGAGCTCGTTTGAAAAACGGCCATTTTCAGGTCGACCCATTTTAACAGAATTTGACCAAACACGTTTTCTTTTGCCCTGCTCACATACTAGCTTCAAAAATTATGAAATTTGAAATTTCGCAATAATTTGACATCCCGGACCCAACAAAAGTGGTTTCGTCGAATTCCGAGGTCGTATGCAAAATCTCACTTTTCAAGGGCTATATATACTATATAGCGACCTTTCTGAAAATTCATTTGGCCATAACTTTTGATTTCCGTTATGAAATTTCGATTTTTCAGATTCGTTAGAAAGGTATTGATAAACAGATTTAAATATTTTTAGTTTCGTTAAAATCCGTTATATTTTCCACCCGGTACAGTTAGACAAAATTTGTATCCCAAATTTTCAAACTGCCATATTATACACAATTCTATATTTTATTGAAATATACTATTTCAACTATTCAAATTTCTTGGTAATAACCTAATTTTAAAAATTTTAAAATGGTTCACATTTTCCGGGTTATTACAACCCACCTAACATGTTGTATTGGTTAAGTGTCGCATGTTCATATGTTGTTTAACCTTTCCATTCTTAGCATGTCTGTTCCTTAGTTTTAATTTATTCATTAAAGCACCAACCTTTCACATTAGAACTGTTGTTTGAGGTTGTTGGATGTGTCGAGTGGTTCCGGGAAGACTTCTACCACAAACTTGTTCTAATCTAGGGTTTTTGGGCTTAATGCACTAATCTCTCACATTAGTTCTATGTTGTTGCGGTCGCTGGATGTGTCGGGCGGTTCCGGACAGTCTTACACCGCAACTCAATCTAACCTCGGGTTAGGCACGTTCATCTTTTAGCCAATTTACATATTTACCATTCATGCCCAAGTTTATTTGTAAATTATCCATAAGTGTGGTCAATTCAAGTTATGCCACATTTTCTAGTTATGCCCAAAATTAATTATAAGATTACAACCCCTTTTTATGCCAATTGCATAATATTCAACCTTTACCTAAACTTTTCCCCAACGTTCCCACGCTGTTCGTAGGCTCGCAATTAGCCCAACTCATAAAAAAAGGGAAAAAAGGAAGAAACACATGAAATCATAACTGGCATAAACAATATAGATCTAAGACGGCATAAATCTAGTAAACATATAAAAATAGACCCAATCAACATATTGAGTGTGAACTAGCATGGATCTAAACATAAACTTGCACGGATTTAAACATATGAACGAGTCTGGATCTAAACATAAACTTGCACGGATTTAAACATATGAACATATAGTTCTAAACATATGGACTGATAAGGATCTAATCATATAAACATGTAGATCTAAACATATCAACATATAGTTCTAAACATATGGACTAATATGGATCTAATCATATAAACATGAAGATCTAAATATATGAACATATAGTTCTAAACATATGGACTGATATGGATCTAATCATATAAACATGTATATCTAAACATATGAACATATAGAATATATAAAATATGATCTTACATGTATGAACATGACTTGCATATAATCTTTCATAACTTGCATAGATCGAGAAAACTTGCATACATAACTTGCATACGTAATTAGGCATATGAATTAACATAAACCATAACTTGCATATAATGAATCAAATCAAGCATAAGTCAAAACATAGTTTGCAAAGACATAAACTTTATATGGTTTACAAACATTTTCATACAGTCCAATTCATAATTCATCACAATTACGTTTAAACAATTATCGTGTGAAAGTAACTACACTCACAGAAAATGGATCTTGAATTCTGGGATCTGATTTCTGAAGTTGCTAAGCTAATCCGTTGATGTAGGCGTTGATTCGTTCTTTGTTGTTCTAGAATTCCTTTTCGCAATTCCTAGGCTTTGAATCTTTATCTCTTATCTTTTATCTTTAATCTAGAATTTGATTTATTATGGTGGCGGCTAGGTTATTTTGTAGATGAACAACTTGACGGCATCATAGTTTAGGGTTGTGAGGCTAGGGTTTAGGTTTAACTATGTATATATAGATGTCTAGGATCAATATGAGCCTTTAGATCAACATAGAGTCATTAAAGCCATCCAAACCCAAGAGAGCCAACCAGAACATGACACATATGCCCTAACACCTCAGAAAATCATCTTTGTCTAGATCAGCTCGCTGGAGTCGACCCCTACATGGGGGTCGACACCTATGTCGACAACCCTATAGGGGGGTCGACACCTGTGTCGACACCCCTAGGGGGGTCACCACCCTATGGCGGGACTTTTCCCACCCAGCCTTCTCCGTAGATTTGAATTTCAAACTCGGTTTATTTAATTATTAATTTAATTTAATTTCTGCTTAAATTTGAAAACTTCTAACCTCCATAACTTCTTCATACGGAGTCCGATTCACATAAACTCGGACTCTATCTCAAGCAGAATTCCGAGACGAACGCAATGGCATAACTATTTCACTCAATTCTTCTTTTAAAGATTAATTATTCTTTAATTATCTCTTATGTCCTATTTTAAAATTACGGGTTGTTACGGTGCCCTTAGAATTCATTTTTTTTGTTTCATTCTTGAGGGCTGTTTTTTGTTATTCATGAATAGATGATATTGCAACTTGCATTTTATTTACATGAGATGTAAACTAGCGTTTAGTGGGTTTTAACTCTTCAATTTTTTTTGCGTATTGGATTATTTTTTTAGAGTGGTTATTTGTTTTATACTTTTCCTGTTTTGGTATAATTCATAAAATATCACCTATTGTTCAAGTCTATTATGAATATCCTATCATTTGACCACAAATTTATGTTCTTACTCTTCAACGAATGGTGGTTCAGTTAAGAAAATCATGTATAAATTTGCAGTTCTTCCTTTTTGTCAAATTGCCTATTAAGTATCAATCATTATGCGTTACGACATAGTAGTTGAATTTCTCTAGCTTATGTTTATCTTATTCAATTATTAGTAGGCGATATATTTTTGCTGCTTAAGAGCCTTTATTTATCTAATTGGTTTCTTTAGCAGATATGATTTAATCCGCAACTATTTTCCTTGACTCGGTAATGTTCTTTTGCTTTTATGAAACTAGACCTTTTAATGTTTGTTTTTTGTTCGTACATTTACTTTCTTCTTCATGGATAGAGGTCGTTAGCCTAACGATTTTTAAGTCAAATTCGTGTGGATGAACGATTTTCTAATTTATTTGTTGGTATGCACTAATGAATATTTTATGTCTTACAATCTTTATATATGTTCATGTGTTTATTGTATTTAATTTTTCTAGTTGGGATGCATCTATTAATCTAAAAAATGAGCATACTAAATGATGACGTACATAGTGTGTTTGTCGTCATACTCCTAATTTTTATAGTACAATTAAGTCTTGTATGAGAGATTGAACGAAAAACAATAAACTAATTCGATAATATAAATGCTGCAAATAGTTTGCCAATCAAAAGTTGTGTTAAAACAAAAAATGGTTCAAACACCAAAGGTGTGAAATCACACTTCACCAAATGGTATGTAAAATGAAAATGGGGCTACGAATACAAGTGCAAGAAAAAAGCAGGAAAAAGTAAGTAAAAGACAAGGGGTTTTATAGTGGTTCGATCTTAGGAAAGATCAACATATAATTTTTAAATGATCTTCATTATCATGGAGAAATTTACATAGAACATCATCTCATACATCTTTCTTTCTACACTTATTCACTCTTTACAATGATTCTCCACTTTTTACTCTCTTTCTACTTTAGATCTCACTTAAATTTGAGAAGGAATGGATTAGATCTTGTGATTAGATGATTTTCCTTGATTCCATCATGAAAACGGTGTTAGATCCAAGCTTTAAAGAGGAGCAACGGCGGTTGGAGATCATTTGGATTGAATTGTACTGAGAATTAACAGTGTTTGGAGAAGATGAGATCCACTTAATGTTGGAGGATGAAGGAGAGAGCTTAGGAATACATTAATGGAGCTTGAGAAGCTTTAAAATGGTGGAAGAATGTTTTGCGCAGCCCTTCGGAGTCCAAGAAGCGGTCCCTTGAAGTGTGGTGAAACGGGGTATTTATAGGAGAAGTTTGGACTAGGTGGCAAAACTGTAATTATGGTGAAAAAGGGTATGGGTCGTTCGTTGACTTATATATGGTTCTGCCACTCCCTATTATAAATGACTGACCCAAAAATACATCCTAATGACCGACCCAAATTGTAATTAAGGATCGATGCAGATTTTGTCGACCAAAGCAATCCCCGTGTATGCTTTATTACTTTTGTTGTGTCCATCCATTTAACTCGTATGCTGCCTCACGTGACCTAAATGCAGTACCAATTCTCTTTTTTACTTATATTTGTTTGCACTATTGAAAATGGGGTTCAACAATTACACAATTGCCATTCCTTCCTTTATATAAATTTGCTCTGCTCGTTGTAGCAGTATCGCTCGACCATGATTTCCAGAGGACGCTCGACCCACGTTCCAGGAAGTCCTCGACCCAGATGACTTCATAGCTCTGCTCGACTGTGGCCCCAAGAAGTTATTCGACCCACTGGACTAAAGCCTTGCTCGACTCCACCTAGATTTGCTGCTTGACCTCTCCATTTAGGAGTTACTCGACCAGCGGTTGGAGATGGAGTGCTCGACCCTGGTGTTGATGAAGCCGCTTGACCTGCGCTTACTAAGATGATGGCGCTCTAATCACCTAATGGAGATGCTATGCTCGACGAGTGGTACCCTTCCCGACCGAGCAGCCTGATGATGGACTAAACGACCCCTTTGTTGGAGTGTATGAATGGCGATCCATGCTGTGACTCATGTATGCTCCAGACTTTGTTGGAGTGCATGAAAATCTCGTGCACGCTTTGTATTTGATGGAAATCCGTAAAGAGTTTACTTTTCTTCCTGAACTATGCTCGTGCAACAGGGTTAACATTTACCCCTCGAAGCCTGTATTTTTTGCGTACGAGAAACGCGGGCTTCAAAATGACCTTTACTGTTGATATATTTTGCACTGAGATCCGGTTACAGCTCTTTGTTTGCTTTCAAAATCATACTTTGAGGTCATATGTTTCATGTCACCTATCTTGTAATTAAAACAAGTAATTGCGTGATTTTGGACTTATACTCAACATCGATTGTCCATATCGATAGTGATTTAGTTAATCATTGAAAATGATTTATATCGAATTTTATCTTGAATTGAATAGACCGTTTGTACAGGACATGTTCTATTCAACGACACAAAACTCATTGAAAATTATTTGCACAAACACAATATTCTAATTCGAATTCGCATTTACCACTTAAAATCTACTAATCGGCTAAAGCCGACTGTGGATTTCAAACGCTATCGTTTTAATAACCTATATGGTAGTGTACGATATTTCGCCTTTGGGAAATACATATCGGTAATTTGTCTTTTGCTTCCTCTTTGAGAAGCTTGGATATTCATGTCCCTTGTTTAGGGAGTCGTTATTAATCTTTTACATGGGAAGTACTTTGGATTTCATGCCCTTACTTGGGCTAAAATCTAACACTTATCGTGTTTGAGATTTTTAGACACAACGCAAGTTAATTGGTTAATGTCCAAACTCCATTTACAATCCATCTTGGTTAATTCAGTAATTGGAGACTTTCGCCACTCAATTATACTGATTAATCCAAGTGTCGGTAAATTCAGAAGGAATGCCCCTAGAAAGGACTTTGATTAAGACCCAATGTTTGTCATGATCGGATCAGGTGCTTCCTGATACTGATGATCAATTGGGTGCCCCCAGAAAGGTCTTTGGTTAGAACCCCAATGTTTTCCGTTATCAGATCAGGTGCTTCCTGATACTAACGATCAATTAGGTGCTCGACATTCTTCTCATATGAGATTTCAGATGCTACGCAAACGGTTTTCATTCTTCACATTTGGGGATTCCAAATGCTACGCAAATGATTTTCATTCCTTACATCTGGGGATTCCAGATGCTACGCAAATGGTTTTCATTTGTTACATCAGGGGATTCCAGATGCTACGCAAATGGTTTTCATTCCTCACATCTAGGGGTTCCAGATGCTATGCAAATTGTTTTTGTTCTTCACATCTGGGGTTTCCAGATGGTACACAAATGGTTGTCATTCTTCACATCTGGGAATGCTAGATGCAACGTAAATGGTTTTCATTCTTCATATTTCGGGATTCCAGATGCTACGCAAATGGTTTTCATTCTTCATATCTAGGGATTCCAGACGCTATGCAAATGGTTTTCATTCTTCACATTTGGGGATTCCAAATGCTACGCAAATGGTTTTCATTCTTCACATCTAGGGATTCTAGATGCTACGCAAATAGTTTTCATTTTTCATATCTCGGGATTCCAGATGCTACGCAAATGGTTTGGTTGGCTGTTATATTGTTTCACGGGCAGCCATCAATCTCTTTATCGGATGCTTGACTCGGTAGGTTGTTCTGATTTAGGGACTAAAGCTCTGAACCTCTTACTTAGGGAAGTGCCCCTTCACTAAAAGTTACCGCTCTCGTGTTTGTTTGTCGTGGCGCTTGTTCATTGTTTGGATCTTTGCAACTTTCCCATTCACTTTTCAAAGCAACGTTTTTTTTATTTTGTTTTTGTGCATGCTGATATTTATAGCATTTGGCTCTTGAACTAGCGTTGTTGGTGTCGCGATGTTATAGGAACAAGCGCTCGACAGATGGCCTGCAATATGAAATCATCTTTTAAGAAAGTTTTGATTTGACATATAATTTTGCAAGCGAGAAATTCATTCATATATATATATATATATATAGAAATTTATTCATATATATATATATATATATATATATATATATATATGCTCTTAGTCGTAGAGCAAATGTTCAGTGCATCACTTGCAGATTATTACAGACTGTTTACAAGAAGTTTCAAATATACCAGAAAGTAAAGCATGAACTAAAGCAGGGAATAGAGCATGAAGTAAAGCGGTGGCAATGTTGATCGCTTATTCCGGACCATTGAAATTGGAGCACCATCAACGTTTATCAGATGATAATCAGCCTTGGAATGGTTTGAACAAGAGCTTCATTGCTTGTTGCCCCCTAGCCCTGGCGAATTGGAACAATGTTTGAAGATTTCGGATTTTTCACATATTGTTGCAACCTATTTTTCCTAATCAATTCCTCGATGAGGTTCTTCAGGTGTCGGCACTCATTAGTGTTATGACCAGGCTGGTTGTGAAATCTGCAGAACTTTCCCAAGTTTGTTGCTTATCCTTATCGAATTTGGCTCCGCATACTCTTCAGTATTATTTGTTGTAAGATAGATATTTTCAGGAGTGTCATTCAAAGGCGTCAGCTCTAATGGGTTAAAAAGGTGAGACTTCTCATTAACCTTGTTGCCATTGTCGTCATTGGCGCTCTTCTGCCCTCGGGCATTCTACTGATTAGCTTCAAGAGGTTGGTTAGAGTCAACAATCCGAAGAGGCACATGATTATTGTCTAATCTCATGTACTCCTTGGCCTTTTTATAGAATTTCTCGGGCGTGCTTGGCTCTTTAATTTTAATCCATTTACCAAATTTGTTGTTCTCATTTATGGCACCGATCAGGGACATTAAGATCATGCGGGGATCGGGATTTCCTACTTTAGATACAACAACATTGAATCATTTGAGGAAATCTTTGATACATTCTCCTAGATTCTTCTTCATTGATGTAAGAGAAATAACATCCTTAGCCTTCGTAGCTTGCAACCGGAACTTCTCTTTGAATTTTAGAATCAAATCATCAAATCGGTCGATGGATTTAGGAGGCAGTCTTGTGAACTATAGCAATGTGACACCTTCTAGGTAGATAGGGAAGCACAAGCATTTAATCTCATCTGTTGCCTTGGTTGTATTCATGTGCCACTCGTATTTGTATAAGAAGTGATTCAAATCAGAAGTCCTATTGTATGGAGGCAGAATAGGATGAGTAAACTTCTTGGGGAATTCAGCTTTGCGGATCCTTTTTGTGAATGGATTTTTACCGAGGGAGAAGTCCCATTCCCTTTCACTATCCTTGCGAGGTATGTTATCTTTCATGATTTTCTTTACCATATCCACGATATATTCCTTTGAGTTGTATCTTTCCGGAGAGCGGACTTCGATCTCTTTTCCGGATGCTCGCCATAGCGAGTGGTCGCGTTTAAAGGATCTAGGTCTTTTACTTCCACTATCGGAAGATTGCCCCTTGATGGGACTTGCAAATCGTCAGTTATTTTGTTTGGAATGGTTTTTAGCCTTCAACTTTGAGTCTTCAACAATAGTGTCGTTTCTGCCAACAAATCCTTCCAAGTTGTCTTTATGAGGATCGAAGGCTGATGAATTCGCATTCTCTTCAAGGTTGACATGAATTTTCGGAGGAGGAGCAGGATTTGCTTGAGCGTTTAAGAGAGCACTCGTTTTATCCATTAAAGCTTGATTAGCATCAACCAGAGTTTTATTAGCGTCGATTAAAGCTTTGTTGAAGGCTTCCATGCGTTGACTCAAGTTAGCAACGACGACATCTAATTCAGCTTTAGTCACTCCAGCTTCGGCCATTGAATTTTCTCCAACTTCAAAGCGATCGGCAAGTGGAGTAGTCTCGTTGTTAGCAATGTTGTTGTTTTCTTCAATGGCATTGCTAGTAGTCTTCTTAGACTTAGCCATTTTTTCAGACAAGGACTTGAATTTAGAAGAGAATTTGTCGATTGGCCTAGATCTTAGATTTGTAGAATCTATGGTAGAAGTAGGCTTAGAACTTCAATAGTAGGCTCGTAAGAGTGTGAGAGAAGGAGATGCGAATGCAGCCCCACGGTGAGCGTTAAATGTTAAAACCAAAAATGGTTCAAACACCAAAGGTGTGAAATCACACTTCACCAAATGGTATGTAAAATGAAAATGGGGCCACGAATACAAATGCAAGCAAAAAGCGGGAAAAAGTAAGTAAAAGACAAGGGTTTTTATAGTGGTTCGATCCTAGGAAAGGTCTACGTCCACTTTTGAAATGATCCTCATTATCATGGTGAAATTTACATAGAATATTTATTTCCTTCATATGCGAAGCCGTATGGTCGTGTAACTTTGAGAGACGACTACTGGGGTTATTTCTCATGTTCATGTTTTTTTTTTCGATTTTTAAATGACCATTTTGCCCTTAGCGAATCTTGATTTGACTGTAACTTTTGATAGGGAAGAAGTTTTGATCTGAAACCGCTTCCATTGGATTCTAATGATGGTTTATCTTTCAGTAGAGTGGTCATGTTAGCCAAACGGACTTACCGTTTGGGAGATATGGCTGAAACAGGGTTAGAGAAACCTTTTTTTATCATTTTTACAACCGCAACTTACCTCTTTTCAACCCTAGCAATGGCCTCCACCTTCTAAATTCATCCTAAATCGCTTTCTAATCGCGTATTAGCATAATCTACACCAAATAAAGGAGGATTAGCATCAAATCAGAGTTGGAGCTGTTGTGTTGCATAGGAATTTGACCCAAAACAGTAGTAAAGTTCAGATCTATAATTCATTTGTGGCTAAGGTGAGTGATCTACATTGTTTTTTACTAATTATGGCAAATTAGGAGTGATTAATATTAATTAGCGAAATTATGCATGTTAAAATTCTGGAAAAATATGTAAAAATTCTTAAATATTATTTTAGGGCTTTGAATAAAATTTGGTTTATTTTGGATACGTTTTGTTAATCCTATCTTTAGATATGGTTAAACATGATTAAGGGGAAAACAGTGGGTTATGGGTATGTTTGATTTAAAATACCTGTTTGCTTGATGTTTTGACCTTGTTGATTGATCCTATATTTTTCTACTACTGTTTGGAATGTTTTATGATTGTTTAGATATGTTAGAATGGTTGAAAAAGCCGTCGTATGGAGAGAATGGATGATATAAGCTTGTTGGAAATGCTGCAGAGATCCGAATCAGAACGGTGGAGGGGATCGGATTGGATGGACCGAACCGGACCGGAGCGTTGGCATCTTCAGCAGCGTTAAAAATCATGGCAAAAAGTAAGGCCACTTGCATTGAGTTGGAGTTGAAATCGGACCGGAGCTTGGCATGGGATCGGATCGGACTAACTGGAGAGTTAGCGAACCGAACTAAATCCAAGCAGGAGCACTGAACCGAAATGAGGGAGGAAGCCCGAACCGAACCGTTATCTAGAGGCAAAGGAACACCGAACCGAACCAAAGTGGAGTTGAGCGCCAAATAAGAGGAAGAGACATGGACACCATATACCGAATCGAACCAGATTTTCTTCTAATTATACACGATGACTCTTCTGAAGACCAACTCCAATTCGACTAAACCCAAGATGTAAAGGAAGTCCAAATGGGAGGTTATTTCTTAGGATCTAAATGGGGATCAACGAGTTAACGACATAAGTTGGGATTTTGCTGTAGGACGTGTGCAAAGGGTTTACCGATTTCTACAGCTTTGACTCACCATTGAGAGACGGATATTGGCTATGGATCAATGCAGTGGAGTTGTCATGACTCCATGGGGCAGAGTGGACATAACCAAGGATTAGTGGCTATGGATCAGTGCAGTGGAGTCGTCATGACTCCATGGGGCAGTGAAAATGCATTCAAGAGTATAAAGGAAAAGTTGACGCGTGCACCAATGTTAGTCATTCCTAAAGGGAATGAAGAGATGACAGTATACACGGATGCATGTGGTACCGGACTAGGTGCTATAGTGATGCAAGGAGGTAGGTTGTAGCTTATGCTAGTCGACAGCTGAAACCGTATAAGAAAAGATATCCTACCCATGATTTGGAATTGGCAGCGATTGTGTTTACGTTGAAGATGCGAAGACACTATCTCTTGGGAGAATGATTCGTGTTATTTACCGATCATAAATCATTAAAGTATGTTTTTTTCTTAGAAGGATTTTAATCTCCATCAGTAGAGATGGTTAGAATTCTTGGCTTCTTATGATTTCAATATCACATATACATCAGGAAATGGCAATGCGGTAGTTGATGCATTGAGCAGGGGCATGCTAGTTTAGGGGCTATGTTTTTGGAATGGAAGCAACTGGAGTATATCGCGGGATATGATTTCAGACCTAAGTGTGAATTAGATCCAGCAATGTTATCAAGTTTGACGATCAGACCAACTTTGATTGAGCGGATTGGTTCCAGTCAGAGGGACGATCCAAACTTATTGGAAATCATCTCCAAGTTAGAGATGGGTATCGATGAGGAGATGAACAAGTATGGGCTTTATCGAGAAGGATGGCTTTGAAAGAATGGTAAACTAGTTGTACACAACGTTAATGGATTGAGAGATGAAGTGCTTAAAGAATGTCATCACTCAAAACTAACTATACATCCTGGTGGTAACAAAATGTATTGAGACATGAAGCAGACCTACTACTGGGAAGGGACGAAGAGAGATGTCAGGAAGTTTATATCCAAATGCATGAACTGCCAGTTAGTTAAAGCCGAGCAAAAGAAGCCTAGTTGGTTGCTGCAACCATTGGAAATTCTAGAATGGGAATGGGAACAAGTCTCAACGAAATTCATTGATGCGTTACCAAGGACTAGATCAGGCCATGATAGTATATAGGTGATTGTGGACCGATTAACCAAGAGTGCAAGGTTTATACCCATCAAGTCGAATAGAGCAGTAGCTAAGTTAGCAGAAATGTATATGAAGTGGGTAGTGAGATTTCATGGAGTACTCGAAGGCATTGTGAGTGACCGAGATCCGTTGTTTAATAGTGGATTTTGGAAGAGCTTACAAGAGGCTTTAGGGTCAGAATTACATCTCAGTACCGCATACCATCCTCGAACCAATAGTCAAACAGAGAGGGTGAATCGAGTATCAGAAGATCTCTTGAGAGTTTTCATATTAGATTTTGGAGGATCATGGGATAACCATTTGCATCTAGTTTAATTGACATATAATAATAGTTATCAGTCCAGTATTGGTATGGCTCCATTTGAAGCTTTGTACGGAAGACCGTGCAACTCACCATCGTATTGGCTGGAAACCGGTGAGAAATTCGTGCTTGGGCCAGATGTGATAAGAGAAACTTCATATAAGGTCAAGATTATCCAACAGTGAATGAAGGTCGTCCAAGATAGGCAGAAGAGTTATGCTAATAAGAGACGAAGAGAATTGAAATTCTCCATTGGCGACTTGGTGTTTGTTAAGATTTCTCCGTTAAAGAGCGTGATTCGATTTGGTAGGAGAGGCAAGTTAACACCAAGATTTGTTGGTCCATTCCCAGTTCTCGAGCAAGTTGGGAACTAGGCATATAAAGTTGAGTTACCTGACATGATGGTGGGAGTTCATGACGTATTTCATGTTTCTCAGTTAAGGAAATTCGTGCACGACCCAGATATGACTATTTCACTAGATCAGTTGGATGACATCGAAGTAGAACCTAAGGCATTTGGGAACCGTAGGCCGATCCGTATTATCGAGTATGATACGAAGTAACTTTGAAGGAAGGCGGTGAAACTAGTCAAGGTCCAGTAGGGTGATAATGAGAATGATTGTACTTGGGAAAAAGAGGACGCATCGAGAACTCTTTGCTTGGTAAGATTTTATTTCCAATTTAGCTATTCTGCATGCTAGGATATACTTGTTGTGTTATTATGTGTTTTTGATTGTTTGTAAATGGCTGATAGGCATGCAAAACCCATTGTATGTTTTGGTTTAAGGAATTTCGGGGGCGAAATTTCTTAAGGAGGAGGGGAGTGGAGTGTAACAACCCGCATTCTATGCATCGGAGGATTGTAGAATATTTATTTTGTTCACATGCGAAGCCGTATGATCGTGTAACTTTGGGGGACGATTATTGGGGTCATTTCCCATGTTCATGATTTTTTTTCAGATTTTTAAATGACCATTTTGCCCATGGCGAATCTTGTTTTTCCCATAAATTTTGACTGGAAAGGAATTTTGACCTGAAACCACATCCATTGGATTCGGATGATGGTTTACCTTTCCGTAGAGTGGTCACGTTAGCCAAACAGACTTAGCGTTTGGGAGACATCACTGAAACAAGGTTTAGAAAAGTGAAAAAATAGCTTAACAGGGTCTATTCAAGGGGATTAGCAGCTAGGCCCATTAGGGATTTCGAGGTTAGGGTTACATAAAGGCTGAAAAGGGTTAGAGATGCCTTTCTTTGTCATTTTTACATCCGCCACTTACCTCTCTTCAACCTTAGCAATGGCCTCCACCTTCTAAATTCATCCCAAATCGCTTTCTAATCGCGTATTAGCTTAATCTACACCAAATAAAGTAGGATTAGCATCAAATCAGAGTTGCAGCTGCTATGTTGTATAGGAATTATTCCCAAAACAGTAGTAAAGTTCAGATTTATAATTCATTTGTTGCTAAGGTGCGTGATTTGCATTGTTTTTCACTAATTACAGCTAATTAGGGGTGATTAGTATTAATTAGTGAAATTATGCATGTTAAAATTCTGGAAAAATATGTAAAAATTCTTAAATATTATTTTATGGCTCTGATAAAAATTTAGGTTAATTTAGACATGTTTTGTTAATCCTATCATTAGATATGGTTAAACATGGTTAAAGGGGAAAACTATGGGTTTTGGGTATGTTTGATTTAAAATAATCTGTATGCTTAATGTTTTGACCTTATTGATTAATACTATATGTTGTTACTACTGTTTGGAATGTTTTATGATTGTTAAGTAAAGTTAGAATGGTTGAAAAGTCGTCGTATGGCAAGAATGGACGATATAAGCATGCTAGAAATGCTATAGAGATCCGGATCGGATCTGTGGAGGCGATCAGATCGGATGGACGGACCTGACCGGAGCGGTGGCATCTTTAGCAGCGTAAAAAATCATGGCAAAAAGAAAGTCCACTTGCATTGAGTAGGAGTTGAAATCGGACCGGAGCTTGTCATGGGATCGAACTAACTGGAGAGCTATCAGACCGAACTAAATCAAAGCAGGAGTACCGAACCGAACTGAGGGAGGAATCCCAAACCAAACCGGTATCTGGAGGCAAAGGAACACCAGCCCGAACCATAGTGGAGTTGAGCGTTAAATCAAAGGAAGAGACGTGGACACCATATACCGAACCGAACAGGATTTGCTTCCACTTATACACTATGGCTCTTCTGAAGACCAACTCCAATTCGACTAAAGCCCGAGATGCAAAGGAAGTCCAAATGGAGGGTTATTACTTAGGATCTAAATGGGGATGAACGAGTTAACGACATAAGTTGGGTTTTTGCTGCGGGACGTGTGCAAAGGTGTTACCGATTTCTATAGCTTTGACTCACCACTGAGAAACGGATATTGGCTATGGATCAATGCACTGGAGTTGTCATAACTCCATGGGGTAAAGTGATCGTAGCAGGGCTATGAGCCAGTGTAGTGGAGTTGTCATGACTCCATGGGGCAGAGTGGACATAGCAAAGGATTAGTGGCTATGGATCAGTGTAGTGGAGCCGTCATGACTCCATGGGGCTGAGTGATCATAGCAAAGAATTGGGAGATCAAAGTGGTAGATATCGTGTACTTTACGCACTGAGTGAGAGATGTGAGGATGATTGCTATGTTTGATGTTTGTTATCACCACGACATGCACACCCCTCCCCATTATTTTCACACCATGTGTTAGTGTCACCTTAGAGTATTGTCTTTTCCTTGCCATTATTGTCTTTTCCACCCTTCTTGTTTTGCTGTTGTGGTTTCTTCTGATCCCCCTTCTTCTCGGGTGCCTTATCAGCTTTAGCGCTTTTCTCCTCATGCATGAGCGTCATTTCTACTAACTTCTCAAAGGTGGCCCCCATCGGGGTGTGGGTCATAGCCAACCCTTGCAATGGTTCATTCAAGCCATTCACGAACCTTAGAGCCTTCTTCTCCGGCATGTTTACTAAGTCCAAGCCAAACCTTGCTAACTGATTAAATTTATTGACATATTCTTTCACTGATGAGCTTCCTTGCTTCAATGTCAAGAACCTTTCCATATATAGATTTTCTTCCGCCCTTGAGAGAAACTTCGCCTCGAACCTACGTCTGAAATCCACCCAAGAGTCAACAGGCGCTCCCCATTAGTGACTTCCCACCAAAACGAGGCCTCTCCCTTCATCAACCAAGCTGCTAAACGAACTCTCCTCCCTTCTTCTACTTCAAAGATTTCTAGCAATTCTTCCACCTCCTTAAGCCAATCTCTAGCTTCCACAAACATTTCTGACCCTTGAAATGGTTTTCCACCCATAGCCTTGAATTCCTTGCACGTCTTTGCAAAAGTATCTACGCGAGGAGGAGGAGGAACGGGTGCAACTGGTAGTGGAGGAACATTGGCTGGACCTGCAGCGGCCCTAGCCTCCAGTAGCCTCCTATACCATCCTGGTATCGTTACACCGTCGGGTAGATTAAGATCTTCAGCCATGCTGAAACAAAAAAAGAAAGATTCAAAATGGAGAATTCGAAAGATAAAGATATGTGGCTATCGGGGATTATGTTTTTCTTAAAAACTTTTCGCTTTAAATTTCTCATTAAAACAAGTTTTTGAAAACACTTCTTCCAAAAAAAAACTATTTTTCTAAAATATTTTTATCTGTTGTGGTAACCTTAAGCTCTGATACCACGTGTAACACCCCACGTCCATTAATGTCACTCACAAAGGGAATGCATTAACTTCCATGGAGGTTATAAGTGAATATAGAACAGAAAAATTACAACAAGACAGATAATAAATAGTACTTGGAAATCTAAAACTTCATTTTATTGCAGCGGAAATTAAACATGTTTGTTACATCATAAAACCATAGATCATAACCAAGTACAATATCCATCTTCATAAAAACAAAATACATAATCCCATTACATAAATAGCCATTAAAAAGATAACAAGCTGGACTTTACTTCAACGGTCCAAGCTTTCCAAAGAGAGATGAAGCAATTCAATCAAACTCCACTAGAGCTGGGCCCAACCTGAGGACCTGGAGGGGGAAAAAGGATAGAAATAGAGGGGGTCAGACATAAAGTCTGGCGAGTATGATAATTCTAACAACACTGTTATCAAAATAACTAGACTAAGGCATAAGCTGGAAGACAAGTAAATGTCTATGAACTCTTAGGAAGATAAAGATAGCGTTTAAGATAACGTTAAAGATAACGGTAAAGGCACACCTAATTACTAACGAATGATTACTACACTGCACCGCACATTACTACACTGCACCACACCAGTCACCCTATTGTTTGATCCCACTTGCTTCACACAGAAACTTTATAAATAGCCTTACGTACCCCTAGCTGACTACATAGGTGCCGTCTGCCCCTATCTCCACTAGGTGTACCACACTACCCACTTTCGATCGGCTCCCTACTCGTAGATACCCGTGCTGGCCCCATAGTGGGGTGTATCACTCCCCTAAAGTGGCAACCCGATACAACTTGAGAATGCACGGCTTATACCTACACGATGCAACAACGTCTTACCTACCAGCCCGGGTCCACACACGCATACGAAACCCGTTGGACTTGCGTTGCCACCGCTCCCCTTTTTGGCCTCTTACAGTCGAACCCAGCATGCGTGTCCCGTCCTCGACTTGGGTCGAGCCCACAAAGATACGTTTGGGATACTGGTCGAAAAGGGCCCCCATAAGCTACCCACCTAAGCTTGTCACTAGTATATCCCACTTAACCCTCTTAGTCATGTTCATTTACATGTGTGTTTGGTTAAGTCTTACTAATCGTATTTCACATGCCACTAAGGGCACCCCCTAGATTCCTCATGCCACCCAAGGCACCTACTTAACCCCCATGTCCTACCTTACATGTTTATTTGGTTAAGTATTTCTTAATTCATTCAGGCCATAACCTCATAAAGACCTCTCACATAAGACTGGCATTTATGGCAGCTGGATTTGTCGGGCGGGTCTGGGCAGTCTTACACCATAAAAGAGTCTAACCTCGTGTCTTTACAACCATTATGCTTTAGTTTAGGCCTAGGACCTCTCACATTGGGCTGACATTTGTGACCATTGGATTTGCCAGGCGGGTCCGGGCAGGTTTACGTCACAAACGAGTGCAATCTCGTGTCCTAAGCATTGATTAACACTTAAAATCTTTTACCCCAGTTTTAATAATTCCCTATTCAAATTATTAATTAAGTCAACTTTTAATGATGTCCATAATTGACTCAATTATGGCCATCCACTTATGGCATGCAAAATCATATCAATTGCACCCCAACTTTTTAATATTAAATCCTTAATATTACCCCTACCCCACCTTTATACGTTCACTTATTCAACGCATAATATAGGCTAGACTTGTATAGTCTAACACCTAGCACAAAGATAAATTATCACAACATATAGACAATTAAAATAAATCTAATCATAATAGGGGTGAAACTTGCATAAACTACACATGTTAAGGATCAAAGGTGTCAACTTGTTAAATGTCTCAATTTATATGATATGATCATAGCCCAAATCTATACATAAACTTGCATATGGGGTTTCTAGGCAACATAATGATGGTGTGAACTAGCATAGGATATAACATATGTCATAGCATAATTCTAGATGTCATAATAGATGTCTTGGTATATGTTCATAACTTTTCTAATCAATCTAACTTGCATATGTGACCTGTCATATAGATCAACATAATCCAAACATGATGATTTAATTAATATGAACTATCTAGCATAGATGGTAACATTATGGCCTTTTTAACATGTATGATTCTGTTGGATCTAGATTAACCCTAGAGGGGGGGTGAATAGGGTTTATCACAGTTTTTAACTGAAATGAAAAAACTGACAGGATATTAAAATAATAAACAGATCACAGAGAATATCAGAAACTGAAATGCAGAAAATAAATCACACACAGATATACCCAGCTTCGGCAAAACCCTGCCTACTGCTGCATTTCTAAGGTTTCTACTAGGTGATAGAACAGTTCCCGCATACAAGACCATGTACACTCGCAAACCCCTGCTCCTATTCTAACCCTACGCTCAAAACCGTAGACTGATCGATATCCCCTCGATCAGATTTGCCCTGATTACAATCCTGTAAACAGTAATCCTAGATTTACAGACTCTAGTGGACTGGCAGTCAACTCCTTGACTGATTTCCTAGAATTTTACAGACCTCGAGAAACTATTCTGATTGGTTTTTACAACACAAGAAAAACAACAACAAAAAAACAAAACAAAGGTAAATAAATATAAAACCTTAGGAAATTAAATAAGGGGTCATCCCCTTCTTATCCCTTAAGCAAAGTGGCCGGCCCTTCTCAAATTAGTTCAGCCCGTTCCTCCTTTCTCTGAGAAATAAAAATGGCGGCTAGGGTTTTCTGAAACTTCCCCAAATCGTGACGCAGTTGTTTGATTGTTGAAATTTGGCTCTGGAATTAATCTCTGGTGCTTGAGTTAGATGCTCCTTCGTCGTTCAATTTGGTCCCTCTATCTAGCGATCGAAAACTGTGAGTAAAAATTGATTTTGAATCTTTGTTGCTCTCGAAATTGTGGTTGATTTTCGATGCCGATGTTTGGTTTGTTTTTTCCCATATGTCGATGATGAAATGGTGTGTATAATATAGGGTAGAATTGAAACCCTAAAACTCTGATTTCACCATAAATGACTTGACTGATTTTGCTTGTATTTCCCTTTTTGATTGTCTCGATTTAAAATGAATTTCTCGTGTGATTCCTGATTGATAAATTGTGGGCTTGTTTTTCTTGATTCTGGCCTTCTGGAAATTGATTTATGAGTTGTTCCCTTGTGTGAAATTTTCATTGTTGCCTTGAATGAAATCGGCTTTGAATACCTCAAAAAAATATGAAAACATGCCCCTTTTGCTTTGCTGTGAATTCTCGAAATGAATTGATGAATTTGAAGAATGTTTGTTGCCTGTTTATTCTCCTTGAAATGATTTTGCCGAGATTCAAAGACTGGAAAAATTGTTTCCCCTGCGTGATATTTCTTACCAAAAACTGAAATATATTAAATGACATTTCTTGGCTCCTTGAAATATTTGGAGAAAATATATATGTCAAAAACATTTTTGCCGAGTTGTTATTCTTGCCAAAAAAAATGATTTTACCAAAAACAAACCAATTTAAATCTTGCCTTAAAAACTTGATTGCTGTGACTTGTTATTTGATTTCAGGAATGTAAATCAAAAACATACTTGCCAAAAATAAGAGCACTAATTTTCTTACCAAAACAGATTTACCAGAGATGATTTTCTGCATGATTTTGATTTTCTCTTGCCAAAAATTGTGCTTCACCAATGCATACTCGATTTGTTGTGGCCCTAGTCTTGATCAATGTTCATTTTCCACTGAACATACATGTACATGCTTTTTCATATTGATTTTCTAGATTAATTTCCGCAAAGATGAAAATACAAACTTGCCAAAATATTTGAATCCTGATTTTCATGTATCCTGCACAAATCATTGAGTTTTTCTAAAACTTGCTTGCATGCTTGCATGCTTGCCATACTAGTTTGGGCATGCTGACATGTCATGGCCACTTTGACACTGAACCTATTCCTGAGCTTTGCTTTTGCTTGCTTGTCTGCACTGTTTTTATGCATCCTCAATCACCATGTAAACTAGCTTGACACAACTGAACTGTCTCGACACTTGGGTTGCTTTGGAAACATGTTGCACCATTTTCATCAGTAAACTGATCAGACCATGTTAGTGCCCCACATGTATACTTGTACACTTGCATGCTTGTGTGACCATTTGTTGATTTCCTGCTACTTGCATTTCATGTCATGTTAACACTTGACCATTCTGACTTGACCTCTTTGTATGTTGCTCTTGAAGATTTGCTGATCTGGTACATGTGAAACCACTGGTTTGAACATATTAGCATGTTGACTCTTGCACTTGTTTTCATTATTGCATGAATACTCGACCACCTTTGTTTTGTATTGTGCTGAACCTAGTTTTGAACTGAACCATGCTTCTTGGCTGGTTTGAAAGTATTCATGCATGCTCGACCATTTTGCATTGATGTATTTGCTGTGTGAACTTTGACTTGCTTTGTGCATTATCATATTTGACCATTCTATGTTGTTTTGACTATCTCTCGACCATGTTCCTTGCTAGTTGGTTTTTGACTTGTACATTGAGTTGTTTTTCATGAATGCACTGAGTCGAGTTGGTCCATGTGGCTGCTCCTCAGTTGCACACTTGATTGGCGTGGCAGTGCACACATGTATACACGTGTGTATATGCAGCCATTCAGACTTGTTTTTATGTCCCTGCATATCAGACCAAGTCTAGAAAAATGATGAGAAACACACCGTAATCTGAGACAAATAAAATTCAAAAATAAATTTATATTTGCGTATATTCAGTTTGAATTCTATTGCAGTCTACTGTGTGTGTGTTTCAATATCTGACAGGTATGAAGACGATGACTGGACTGATTTAGTTGTGAAGACAGAAAACTGAAAAGACAGTGAATGAAGCAGTGTCAGTGAATGTGTTTGTATATGAAAGTGTATGTATTTAAATATGAGTGTTGAGACTGAATGGATGTACAAAATGAGTGACTGAGTTAATCTGTAATGAGAGGGCTGTATATATGGCATGAAGTGTAATACAAAGATGTACAAATAGTGGAGTATAAAATTTGTACTGTTTGATATTGAAATAAAATATTCTATTCAAATAAAATACTGTGAATATTTAAATTTCTGTACAGTTGTATTTTATTTAAATATAAATATTATATTCCAGTCTGTGATGTATAATAATAGTACAATATCAAACACATTAAAATAATATTTATTTGGTTGTTATCATCAAACAAAAATCATATAATTGTGTATACAACACCGTTATATACAACAATCTCCCCCTTTTGATGATGACAAACAAATAAAAGATTTTGTATACAATAGATGTGTTTGATAGTGAATATTGAACTCCCCCTATTTGAAACCTCCCACTACACCAGAGACTCCCCCTATAACTGTGCATGAGTGAAATGAAAATGAACAATAATGAATTTTCAAAATTAAAAAAAATTTATAAAATATTCACTCATAAATCAAAATCTAATCCATTCTCCCCCTTTTGTTATCATCAAAAGGATACAGAGTTTAAATACAGATGAATAGTGACTAACAAATATAATTTTAGCATAAGAGTAAGAACGGTCATCATAAATTTCAATCAGTCAAACAAAAAATCATAATATTCTAAGAACAGGTGGTATATTTCACGTTGCAGAGAATGACGGATATACGATGAATTTTATAAAAATGAGTAGAGTTATATAAAAAAATATGAGTATTTCCCAAATATTTTCCAGAATAAAAAATGAGATTTAAAAACCAGAGATGGAATTTGGACTATAATTAATAATTCAATTTAAGTGACAAGATCGAATAATCTCAAATCCCAGTAGCTATCAATCAACAAATCATAATACTTTATAAGATATTAACACATTTCACAGATTAGAACATGGATTGATAGACTGGTTTTTATACACTGAGGAGAATTTCAAAATTATTTCTATTTTTAGCACTTTATTTCCTTTTCTTTTATCTTTTATTTAAGAGCACACTGACCACGCATAACCAGAGCTTGGATTTTTAAATGAGGTCAGTCGCAGCTTAAATTATAAGTTGTCTCTTAACCATGCATGACCAGAGCTTGGATTTTTAAATGAGATTAGAGACACACTTATATATTTATTATATATGTTTATTATTTCAGCTTTTTAAAAAGAAAAAACTCCTCGGTATAAAACTCATATATGGATGTTAGAAAATGGGGTAGGTACAGAAATGAACAGTGAAATAAATTTCTAAATTAATTATATTATGAAATATGACCAACTGTACCGGGATTATTGAAAATTTTCAATTATCACTAATTCTGAATAATAATATAACCACAATTCCATCACAAATATTTTCACTGTTTATTTAAAATGATTTTAAGAAAAATTAAACTCTCCAAATTTATATAAAATCATAACGGATGGCAGAAGGATGATAAGTAATGAAGATGGCCGTGAAATAATTGCCAATTCAAAGATATTATAATAAATATTCAACCATCATGAAAATCTAAATAAAATTCTCCTCTTGTTGTGAAATATACTGCAGTCACAATTCATCACAATTTCTAAATCTGGTTATAATTTTGATGAATTATAAATACAGTTTAATTTGGATATTGATTTCAATTTCTGAAAGAATAATCAATAAATAATTTTAAAATTGAAAATCAATTACAAGAGGAATATGCTGATCTATACATGACAAGAGGGAAAAAATATATATATACAGCAAAAAAATATGCAGCACTTTTAAACTGATACCACATGGTGTCTCTACAAAGTGAAAAATCAGAACAGATGGATGAAAAAAAACTGATACCAAATGTAGTCTCCCTTATTGAGGAAATTAATTACACCATGATGGACTATCATGGACATCTCAGACCAAAGAAATTTAAACACAAATTCAGCCAGACAAATTTAGCACATTTATTTGTATAAGGCAAAAAAAAAAATATGTGTGGATCTATACAAGGTGAAGATTTGAATCTCAGTACAGATGGATGAGACAAATATAAGGCGCTTCTGATACCAAATGTTCTCGCTTTCTCGAGGATTTTAATGACACCCCGGTGGCAAACAATGGTACCTCAGTCAACAGAAAAGACTTAATTAAAAAGCAAGCAACTCAAGCACACAAATTTCATTTATCAGAGTACGATAAATCTTTGATACCAAATCAAGCAGTCCTCAAAAAAATATTTACAAATCAATTTCTTATAATCAGAGCAGCATGATTCCAAAACAAACATTTTTCAAAAACAGTATCAGAGCAGCACAGAGAAATCAGTATCACAACAGACTTGTCAAGATGTTGGTCACATAAGGTGGTTCATGATCCAAGATTTGCAAATATACTCTATTTTAAATCATTTGAAGAAATGTAAAAGTATTAGGATTTAATGAATCAATCACACCAGGTTATATTTCAGATTCAAGATATGTGTGAGATCCAATAAATCAATAATTTCAAATGATTTTAAACAAACATATATTCAAATCAAATAATCATGAAATAACAATGATTTTCAAAGACCATTTTAAAAAAAACATTTTCAAGAATTTCTCAAAACTATTTCTGACAAGCCCAAGAGAAATTTCAGGTCATTTACATCAAATTTGAAAATATTCATGATCGGGATAATTTATTTGAAATCACATGAATCAATGTAAAGTTTTGAGATATAATGAATCAGTCACACAAGATTGACAATTTCAAAAAAAAATAAGAGGTGTGTGATATTCAAAATATCTAGAATTTCAGATGATTTCAAACAAACATATTTCAATATAATGATCATGAATAAAGATGAATTCCAAGATGTATCACTGATACAAGCCAATCTGAAAATCAATGAAATTATCACAACTGATAAATAACAGAGTGCTGTAATGAGTATAATATTTTGAGCTTTTCTAAAATGAATTAGAATAAACTCAGAACAGCAAAGGTGTGTGACATTTCATTAAATATTCAGATCTTCAAAAAATTTAGAATTCAAATTAACAATGTTCAATATATGACATGAATTCTTCAGCACTGTTATGAATTCAAGAATAAAATAAACTTTTAAACAATTGCAGATAATTACAAGATTAAATTCAGAATCCGGAAATGATTATAAACAAGAGAGTTCTATTCAAATAAAATGAATTTCCAGAAAGTCATGAGACCTACAATTGGATGTTTAAGAAGCACAAAATAAACAAAGAGATATGGTAGTGACTAATCAAAGAAAAAAAACAACCAGAAGAAAAAATAAAATAGAAGGGGTAGAAGAAGGAGAAATAAACCAAGAAAAAAAAATATTTACAAGGATGAAGTTAGAAATCATACCTGACATATGATGAGAAACATAATTTCTAACTTATCGGACTTGGCTAAGAAACATTGAATGATTCAATGACATGAAGCAGTTTGAATCGTTTTCTCTTTTTAGCACAGTTGTTTCTTAGCCACTTCAGGTACCTAACAGTTTAGAGATTCGAGTGGTCTAACAAAATTTGTAAAACCACTCACAATTGAATTCATACGTTTTGGTACCCAGACCTGTTTATATAACAATCCATCTGAATTTACCTTTGTACCCTTCGGAACCCAAATCTGTTTGAATTTAACGAGGTTTGTTTTATCTCCTTTTGGGATCCAGGATTGTTTAGATGAATTATTACAAAACAAATTCAAATTTTGTTTTTGAAAAAATCCTTTGGAATTAACAAAGTTCAAATTAGCAAGATGATTCTTTTCAAAGAAAGTTGAAGGATTTTTAAAATCGTTTGAGCTTCTCCTTTCAGAAAACTCAGATTTCCCAAAACCAAGTCCACTTCTATTTCCCAATGAAAATTGATTTTTCAACAACATATTTAAAGATTTCTCACCATTTGAAAATTTTTCCAGGGTTGTTTCAAGTTGTTAAATTTTAGTTTTAAGATCACCATTTTCTTTCAATAAATCTGAACAATCATTTTCAGTGATCTTACATCTTTCAAAATTAGATTTCAAAACCAAATTTTCATTTTTAAGCAGATTAATTTTGGTTTGGGACTCAGCAATCTCAGACTCAAAAAGTTTTTGTTTTTCAAACCCAAATTTCTTGGATTTTTCAATCTCGTTTTCCAGTTCTTTCAAAATCAAATCGGATTTCAACAAATTCTCCTTTTCAGCAATTTCAAGTTTGGAATATATATCAGTCTTAAAACTTTCAAGTTCCTTTTTCAAAAGATTATTCAAATTTGATAACTCAGCCTTGTTCTCATTTAAGATCAAAATTTCATTTTCAAACTTTTCAATATTTTTATTGAAATGAACAAGATTGGTTTTCAATTTCAGACAATTTTTGCAAACTGAATTTGAAGAATTTTTAAAATAGTCAAGCTGTGATTCCAAATAATCAATTTTGCTGGTCAACTCAGAATTCCCAGATTTCAGAGATTTGTTTTTAGATTTGAGTTTATCAACAGATTTAGTTAAATCAACACACATATAAACCAAATCTTCGTATGAGAAATTTTCAACTTCAGCATCTGTTGATTCTTCATCATCTGATCCTTCTGAATTTTCATTTGTAAATCATGTTAAACAGACTTCTGAATCTGAGTTGACTTTCTCTGGTTTTGAGCTGCAGTTGTCAATTTGTCCAAACTTTGTATTGAGAGCTATCCAGATTTCCTGCGCAGTTAAACAATGGGAGATCAGACTGTATTGATCATTGTCAAGATAAGAATACAGAATATGTGTAGCACGAGAATTAAAAACTTTATCTACCATATCGTACCCATTGATAACAACATCCCAACATTTAATATTGACAGATTTTAAATAAAATTCAATTCTGGATTTCCAGTTTAAAAAATCTGTTCCAGTGAAAATAGTTGGAGATGACCTGGACTGACTCTCTATCGACTAACAACAAGGATTCACCATTTCTCTAGAGTTAAAGAAAACCTGCTCTGATACCACTTGTTGGATCTATATTAACCCTAGAGGGGGTTGAATAGGGTTTATCACAGTTTTTAACTGAAATGAAAAAACTGATAGGATATTAAAATAATAAACAGATCACAGAGAATATCAGAAACTGAAATGCAGAAAATAAATCACACACAGATATACCCAGCTTCGGCAAAACCCTGCCTACTGCTACATTTCTAAGGTTTCTACTAGGTGATAGAACAGTTCCCGCATACAAGACCATGTACACTCGCAAACCCCTGCTCCTATTCTAACCCTACGCTCAAAACCGTAGACTGATCGATATCCCCTCGATCAGATTTGCCCTGATTACAATCCTATAAACAGTAATCCTAGATTTACAAACTCTAGTGGACTGGCAGTCAACTCCTTGACTGATTTCCTAGAATTTTACAGACCTCTAGAAACTGTTCTGATTGGTTTTTACAACACAAGAAAAACAACAACAAAAAAACAAAACAAAGGTAAATAAATATAAACTCTTAGGAAATTAAATAAGGGGTCATCCCCTTCTTATCCCTTAAGCAAAGTGGCCGGCCCTTCTCAAATTAGTTCAGCCCGTTCCTCCTTTCTCTGAGAAATAAAAATGGCGGCTAGGGTTTTCTGAAACTTCCCCAAATCATGACGCAGTTGTTTGATTGTTGAAATTTGGCTCTGGAATTAATCTCTGGTGCTTGAGTTAGATGCTCCTTCGTCGTTCAATTTGGTCCCTCTATCTAGCGATCGAAAACTGTGAGTAAAAATTGATTTTGAATCTTTGTTGCTCTCGAAATTGTGGTTGATTTTCGATGCCGATGTTTGGTTTGTTTTTTCCCATATGTCGATGATGAAATGGTGTGTATAATATAGGGTAGAATTGAAACCCTAAAACTCTGATTTCACCATAAATGACTTGACTGATTTTGCTTGTATTTCCCTTTTTGATTGTCTCGATTTAAAATGAATTTCTCGTGTGATTCCTGATTGATAAATTGTGGGCTTGTTTTTCTTGATTCTGGCCTTCTGGAAATTGATTTATGAGTTGTTCCCTTGTGTGAAATTTTCATTGTTGCCTTGAATGAAATCGGCTTTGAATACCTCAAAAAAATATGAAAACATGCCCCTTTTGTTTTGATGTGAATTCTCGAAATGAATTGATGAATTTGAAGAATGTTTGTTGCCTGTTTATTCTCCTTGAAATGATTTTGCCGAGATTCAAAGACTGGAAAAATTGTTTCCCCTGCGTGATATTTCTTACCAAAAACTGAAATATATTAAATGACATTTCTTGGCTCCTTGAAATATTTGGAGAAAATATATATGTCAAAAACATTTTTGCCGAGTTGTTATTCTTGCCAAAAAAAATGATTTTACCAAAAACAAACCAATTTAAATCTTGCCTTAAAAACTTGATTGCTGTGACTTGTTATTTGATTTGAGGAATGTAAATCAAAAACATACTTGCCAAAAATAAGAGCACTAATTTTCTTACCAAAACAGATTTAGCAGAGATGATTTTCTGCATGATTTTGATTTTCTCTTACCAAAAATTGTGCTTCACCAATGCATACTCGATTTGTTGTGGCCCTAGTCTTGATCAATGTTCATTTGCCACTGAACATACATGTACATGCTTTTTCATATTGATTTTCTGGATTAATTTCCGCAAAGCTGAAAATACAAACTTGCCAAAATATTTGAATCCTGATTTTCACGTATCCTGCACAAATCATTGAGTTTTTCTAAAACTTGCTTGCATGCTTGCCATACTAGTTTGGGCATGCTGACATGTCATGGCCACTTTGACACTGAACCTATTCCTGAGCTTTGCTTTTGCTTGCTTGTCTGCACTGTTTTTATGCATCCTCAATCACCTTGTAAACTAGCTTGACACAACTGAACTGTCTCGACACTTGGGTCGCTTTGGAAACATGTTGCACCATTTTCATCAGTAAACTGATCATACCATGTTAGTGCCCCACATGTATACTTGTACACTTGCATGCTTGTGTGACCATTTGCTGATTTCCTGCTACTTGCATTTCATGTCATGTTAACACTTGACCATTCTGACTTGACCTCTTTGTATGTTGCTCTTGAAGATTTTCTGATCTGGTACATGTGAAACCACTGGTTTGAACATATTAGCATGTTGACTCTTGCACTTGTTTTCATTATTGCATGAATACTCGACCACCTTTGTTTTGTATTGTGCTGAACCTAGTTTTGAACTGAACCATGCTTCTTGGCTGGTTTGAAAGTATTCATGCATGCTCGACCATTTTGCATTGATGTATTTGCTGTGTGAACTTTGACTTGCTTTGTGCATTATCATATTTGACCATTCTATGTTGTTTTGACTATCTCTCGACCATGTTCCTTGCTAGTTGGTTTTTGACTTGTACATTGAGTTGTTTTTCATGAATGCACTGAGTCGAGTTGGTCCATGTGGCTGCTCCTCAGTTGCACACTGGATTGGCGTGGCAGTGCACACGTGTATACACGTGTGTATATGCAGCCATTCAGACTTGTTTTTATGTCCCTGCATATCAGACCAAGTCTAGAAAAATGATGAGAAACACACCGTAATCTGAGACAAATAAAATTCAAAAATAAATTTATATTTGCGTATATTCAGTTTGAATTCTATTGCAGTCTACTGTGTGTGTGTTTCAATATCTGACAGGTATGAAGAGGATGACTGGACTGATTTAGCTGTGAAGACAGAAAACTGAAAAGACAGTGAATGAAGCAGTGTCAGTGAATGTGTTTGTATATGAAAGTGTATGTATGTAAATATGAGTGTTGAGACTGAATGGATGTACAAAATGAGTGACTGAGTTAATCTATAATGAGAGGGCTGTATATATGGCATGAAGTGTAATAAAGAGATGTACAAATAGTGGAGTATAAAATTTGTACTGTTTGATATTGAAATAAAATATTCTATTCAAATAAAATACTGTGAATATTTAAATTTCTGTACAGTTGTATTTTATTTAAATATAAATATTATATTCCAGTCTGTGATGTATAATAATAGTACAATATCAAACACATTAAAATAATATTTATTTGGTTGTTATCATCAAACAAAAATCATATAATTGTGTATACAACACCGTTATATACAACAGATTCATCACAACTTAGCATAGAAACTTTCAACATACATAACATCATCATAGCATGATTTACAACATGTAAGATATCATCATCACATAACATTGGACTTACAATATACATGATAGCAAAAGGGGTTTACAACAACATATATGATAATTCACATCATCTACTCATAATCCATTCATAACTCAACCTAATTAAAAAGATAAAAATCTTGTTAAGATCATCATACTCACAATTTAGAGAATAAAAGAGAGAGTTTTGCTTTGCTTTAGGGTTGAGAGAATTAGAATTGAATTTGCTTTTCTTCTTTCTTAGTTGGCGGCGGCTCCATTGATTTCCATGGCGATGGTATGATGGTAACTATTCTATTTTAATTAAGTTTAGGGTTAGCATTAGGATGTATTTATAGGTGTAGGAAGTTATTTAGGACCATTAGATTAACCCTGAACCATGAGAACCAATCAAATGCAAAATCTGCATTTGAGCAAATCGGCCCATGGGTTGATAGCCAAACACCCTGGATTAACCCCTAGTCGACCCAACGGGGCTCGGGTCGACCTCAAAAATGGGCCGGTTCGGTTATTCCCCCTCCCAATTCGCTGTTTTGAACTTTTTCGCATATTTATTTATTTAATTTTTAATATATATATATATATCAATATATATATATATATATATTTCTTTGTGCAACCCATTTCACTTAATTCTTTTCTAAAAATTAAGTATACTTTAATTTGTGAATTTTAATGCTATAAAATTACGGGGTGTTACATTCTCCCCTCCTTAAAGGATTTCGTCCCCGAAATCTCCAAGTCAAGAAGAATGTATATCCTACCATATAATCGTCCATCTACTCAACCATCAAACACCAACATCCATTGTCCTTAAAAGACTTCTAATGCTTTAATGTTTATATGCACAGTGTGTGTATATGTCCATACCTAATGCAAAATTAGGCGGTCTACTGATTCAGTCGACCTCCTTAGTGCAATTCATGATAGTGCCATGCGTCCAATATGTATGCAAAAGATTCCTAATGATACATATTAATTCTATATGCGTGCACAACCATCCACCCGAATGCAGCAACTATATGATAATACAACCATTATACATCCATTTTACTAAATACATCCATATATATGCAATATGCAATATGAAGTGACTAAGCCGATCTGGTGCCTAATAGTGTGTGTATATGCATCCACGAGCAACCACTAGCAAACACTTGCATCCACTTTGCATCCACCACACATAACATGTCTCAAACACATGTTTCAACCAAAGGATTATCCTAACTAAAGGGCAAAGATACTAGCGAGAGGATATACTAAAGATAAGATAAGTACAAGCTAAGAGATAAAGGAGAAATTAAAAGACATACCCTCAAAAAGAAAAGGGTATCGTGAACGCATCTTCTCTTCTGTCTCCCAAGTAGCTTTGCTCTCATCATCTCCCCATTGCACTTTGACTGGTCTGACCTCTCGATTCCTCAACCCCTTGATCTCCGACCCAAGAATGCGCGTAGGAGCTCGTCGAATTGTCGCACCACGCTCTATCTCCACCTCTCTAAGAAAGCTCGGCTCTACCATTTCCGCGGTCTCGTGCAAGCACTTCCTCAAATGTGACACATGGAATACGTCGTGTACACCAATAAGTCTTTTGGGCAACTCCACTCTATACGCCATCTGTCCAATTTTCACCTTAATAGGAAACGACCCTACAAACCTTGGTGCTAATTTCCCAACGGACCCAAAGCGAACAACGTTCCGTAATGGAGACACTTTGACAAAGACCATGTCCCCAACTTCAAACTCGAGATCTGTCCTCCTCTTATCCGCATAAGATTTCTGCCTATCCTGTGTTGCTTTCATCCTCCTTCGAATCAAGTCGATCTTCTCCGAAGTCTCCCTAATCATATCGGGCCCAAGTAAGATCTTATCCGTAGATTCCCACCAACATGTAGGTGAACGACAAGGTCATCCATAAAGAGCTTCGAATGGTGCTATAGCAATGCTGGACTGAAAGCTGTTATTATATGAGAACTCCACCAATGGAAGATGCTCTTCCCACGTACCCCCAAAGTCTAGGATACATAGCCTCAACAGATCCTCTAGAATGCGATTCACCCTCTCGGTCTGGCCGTCCATCTGAGGATGATATGCGGTGCCCAAACATAACTGAGTCCCTACCGCCTCTTGTAAGCTTCTCCAAAATTCGCTAGTGAAAATAGGATCGCGGTCGCTCACTATGCTAGAAGGAACACCGTGCAAACAAACTATTTCTCGAACGTATACGAAGGCTAACCATGGAGCTGTCCTCTTACTCTTTACAGGAATGAAATGGCCGCTTTTAGTAAGTCTATCTACTATAACCCAAATTCCCGTATTACCCTTCCTTGATCACGGTAACCCATCCACAAAATCCATCGAGACACTTTCCCACTTCCACAGTGGAACCTCCAATGGGTGAAGCAACCCACCGGATTTCTTTTGCTCCGCTTTTATTTGTTGGCACACCAAGCATCTAGCGACATACTCGGCCACATCTTTCTTCATACCGGCCCAAAAGTAAACTCTCTTCATGTCTTTGTACATCTTGTCCCCGCCGGGATGAATAGTCATCTTCGAATGATGTGCTTCGTCAAGAATAGTCTTCCTTAGGTCATCGTCTTTTGGTACACAAAGTCTACCGTCCCTACGTAACCAACCCTTATCGTCTAGGGTATACCTACGGAGATGGCTTGATGACTCCCCTCCTTTGAGTTTTTCTACTAACTCAACCAACTGAGGGTCGTCTCGCTGTGCCTCGCCAATCCGTCCCAAAAGCGTAGGTCTGACCTCCAAGAATGCTAGCAAACCGGGTACGAAGTCAACGGAAGGTCTAAAGTCAAACATCGAAATGAATTCTAAACTTCGCCGCTCAACAAACAAAGGACTTAAGGATAATATTTTTCTACTTAAGGCGTCTGCCACCACGTTACCCTTGCCAGGGGTATAGGCTATTTTGAAGTCGTAGGACGCTAAGAACTCCATCCACCTTTGCTGCCTTAAGTTCAAGTCCTTTTGAGAGAATAGGTATTTTAAAGACTTGTGGTCAGTGAATAATTCGAATTTCTCGCCAAGAAGATAATGACGCCAAGACTTAAGCGCCAAAACAATAGCGGCCAACTCTAGGTCATGTGTGGGGTAATTCTTCTCATGTGCTCTCAACTGCCATCCACCATTGGCTATTACCCTGCCCTCTTGCATTAAGACTGCGCCTAGTCCTGTCCCACAAGCGTCAGTACAAACGGTAAATGACTTACTCCCGTCTGGCAATACTAAGACTGGGGCTGAAGTCAAAGCTCTCTTCAAACGTTGGAACGCATCATCACAATCTACGTCCCATGTGAAAACTAGGTTCTTCTTCGTCAAGCGTGTCAATGGAGCCGATATCTTTGCGAAGTCTTTGATAAACTTCCTATAGTAGCCAGCCAACCCCAAGAAACTTCTCGCTTCGGTAGCAATTTTAGGGACCTTCCAATCTTGGATGGCCACCACCTTCGTGGAATCCACGGCTATCCCTTCTTTGGAAACCACGTGCCCCAAGAACCGTACTTCCTTCCTCCAGAAGTGACACTTAGAAAATTTAGCCTTAAGGTTGTGCGCTCGTAGGGTCTCCAACACTTCCCTAAGACGTAGGGCATGCTCTTCTTCATCCTTAGAAAAGATCAAGATGTCATCTACAAAGACTACCACGAATTTGTTAAGGTACTCCCTAAACACCCTACTCATCAAATCAACAAAATATGCTGGGGTGTTTGTCAAACCGAAGGGCATCACTAGCCATTCATAGAAACCGTCCGGAGTCCTAAAGGCAGTCTTGTCTATGCTATCCTCAGCAACTCTCAACTTATGGAACCCAGTGGTTAAGTCCAACTGTGAAAACACTGAGGCACCAACTAACTGATCGAAGAGATCGTCAATCCTCGGCAGTGGGTGTCTGTTCTTCTTAGTAAGTTTATTAAGTTCTCTATAGTCCATACACGGTCTATGGGACACATCCGCCTTCGTGGCAAATACTACTTGAGCACCCCACTCCGATATACTTCGTCTTATGAACCCCTTCTCAAGCAACTCCTTCACTTGCTTACCGAGTTCCCTCCTTTCACGTGGAGCCATGTGGCGTACTGGCAAAAATACTGGTTTCGCATTATCCACCAGATATATTCGAAAATCTATCTCCCGCTTCGGAGGCAAGCCCTTCACCTCCTCAAACACATCCGAATATTCTCGGACCACTCTAACAGATCGTAGATTTTCCTCAGACGCGTCAAGCGATTCTAGATAACTTAGCATAACCGAATTTGTGGGATTACAGAAGATTTCGAGAGTGTTGCCAAGGCGTGTCACGAGCCTAACTACTCTCCTTTCACAATTAAGAACGGCCCCATTTCTGGATAACCAATCCATTCCTAAAATTAGCCCATAGCCCTGAAGCCCAACACATAAGCATCACATTTAAATTCAACGCTAAGTATGGAAATTTTCAATTCCAAACACATCATGGACAATAAGCTGAGCCCCCTATTGGATTCGAAACAACTAAGGGATCCCCTACTAAACTGGCGTTTAAGTGCAGTGATTCAACTAATGATGTAGAGATAAACGAATGTGATGCACCCGAATCGAATAAGGTACGGACAGGATGATCAAACAGAAAAACTAAGCTTTCAACAGAAATGGTTCTACCTCGTTCTTGCAGCGGTGGGACCGCGAGAGCCTGAACTTGTCCCCTAGCCTGCCCTAGTGCCATAAGAGCCTGCACCTGTCCTCCCGAGGTAGCTCCTTCCCTCTGCCCCTTCTTTGGGTACTCCTTCACTAAATGTCCCGCATCGCCACAACGAAAACAGCCTGTCTTCTTTTTCTTTCGGCAATCCTTGCTGAGATGGCCTAGGGTTCCACAGTTAAAGCACTTCTTCTTTCCCTTGCCTTTATTGTCTTTTCCACCCTTCTTGTTTTGCTGTTGTGGTTTCTTCTGATCCCCCTTCTTCTCGGGTGCCTTATCAGCTTTAACTCTTTTCTCCTCATGCATGAGCGTCATTTCTACTAACTTCTCAAAGCTGGCACCCATCGGGATGTGGGTCATAGCTAACCCTTGCAATGGTTCATTCAAGCCATTTACGAACCTTAGTGCCTTCTTCTCCGGCATGTTTACTAAGTCCAAGCCAAACCATGCTAACTGATTAAATTTATTGACATATTCTTTCACTGATGAGCTTCCTTGCTTCAATGTCAAGAACCTTTCCATATATAGATTTTCTTCCGCCCTTGAGAGAAACTTCGCCTCGAACTAACGTCTGAAATCCGCCCAAGGGTCAATAGGACGCTCCCCATTAGTGACCTCCCACCAAAACGAGGCCTCTCCCTTCATCAACCAAGCTGCAAAACGAACTCTCCTCCCTTCTTCTACTTCAAAGATTTCTAGCAATTCTTCCACCTCCTTAAGCCAATCTCTAGCTTCCACAAACGTTTCTGGCCCTTGAAATGGTTTTCCACCCATAGCCTTGAATTCCTTGCACGTATTTGCAAAAGTATCTACGCGAGGAAGAGGAGGAACGGGTGCAACTGGTGGTGGAGGAACATTGGCTGGACCTGCAGCGGCCCTAGCCTCCAATAGCCTCCTATACCATCCTGGTATCGTTACACCGTCGGGTAGATTAAGATCTTCAGCCTTGCTGAAACGAAAAAGGAAAGATTCAAAATGGAGAATTCGAAAGATAAAGATATGTGGCTATTGGGGATTATGTTTTTCTTAAAAACTTTTCTCTTTAAATTTCTCATTAAAACATGTTTTTAAAAACACTTCTTCCAAAAAAAAATAACTATTTTTCTGAAGTATTTTTATCTGTTGTGGTAACCTTAAGCTCTGATACCACGTGTAAAACCCAACGTCCATTAATGTCACTCACAAAGGGAATGCATTAACTTCCATGGAGGTTATAAGTGAATATAGAACAGAAAAATTACAACAAGACAGATAATAAATAGTACTTGGAAATCTAAAACTTCATTTTATTGCAGCGGAAATTAAACATGTTTGTTACGTCATAAAACCATAGATCATAACCAAGTACAATATCCATCTTCATAAAAACAAAATACATAATCCCATTACATAAATAGCCATTAAAAAGATAACAAGCTGGACTTTACTTCAACAGTCCAATATTTCCAAAGAGAGATGAAGCAATTCAATCAAACTCCACTAGAGCTAGGCCCAACCTGAGGACCTGGAGGGGGAATAAGGATAGAAATAGAAGGGGTCAAACATAAAGTCTGGCGAGTATGATAATTCTAACAATACTATTATCAAAATAACTAGACTAAGGCATAAGCTGGAAGACAAGTAAATGTCTATGAACTCTTAGGAAGATAAAGATAGCGTTTAAGATAACGTTAAAGATAACGGTAAAGGCACACCTAATTACTAATGAATGATTACTACACTGCACTGCACATTACTACACTGCACCGCACCAGTCACCCTATTGTTTGATCCCACTTGCTTCACGCAGAAACTTTATAAATAGCATTATGTACCCATAGCTGACTACATGGGTGCCGTCTGCCCCCATTTCCACTAGGTGTACCCCACTACCCACTTTCGATCGGCTCCCTACTCGTAGATACCTGTGCTGGCCCCACAATGGGGTGTATCACTCGCCTAAAGTGGCAACCTGATACAACTTGAGAATGCATGGCTTATACCTACACGATGCAACAAAGTCTTACCTACCAGCCCGGGTCCACACACGCATACGAAACCCGTTGGACTTGCGTTGCCACCGCTCCCCGTTTTGGCCTCTTACAGTCGAACCCAGCATGTGTGTGCCGTCCTCGACTTGGGTCGAGTCCACAAAGATACATTTGGGATACTGGTCGAAAAGGGCCCCCACAAGCTACCCACCTAAGCTTGTCACTAGTATATCCCACTTAACCCTCTTAGTCATGTTCATTTACATTTGTATAAGGTTAAGTCTTACTAATCGTATTTCACATGCCACTAAGGGCACCCCCTAGATTCCTCATGCCACCCAAGGCACCTACTTAACCCCCATGTCCCACCTTACATGTTTATCTGGTTAAGTATTTCTTAATTCATTAAGGCCATAAC
The DNA here is from genome assembly GCA_030737875.1 of Allium sativum. Classification (NCBI taxonomy): domain Eukaryota; kingdom Viridiplantae; phylum Streptophyta; class Magnoliopsida; order Asparagales; family Amaryllidaceae; genus Allium; species Allium sativum. Next base: position 588,458,666 of record CM060909.1, read on the forward strand.
CTCGTAAAGACCTTTCACATTAGACTGGCATTTATGGCAGCTGGATTTGCCGGGCGGGTCCGGGCAGTCTTACACTATAAAAGAGTCTAACCTCGTGTCTTTACAACCATTATGCTTTATTTTAGGCCTAGGACCTCTCACATTGGACTGACATTTGTGACCACTGGATTTGCCGGGCGGGTCCGGGCAGGTTTACGTCACAAACGAGTCCAACCTCGTGTCCTAAGCATTGATTAACACTTAAAATCTTTTACCCCAGTTTTAATAATTCCCTATTCAAATTATTAATTAAGTCAACTTTTAATGATGTCCATAATTGACTCAATTATGGCCATCCACTTATGGCATGCAAAATCATATCAATTGCACCCCATCTTTTTAATATTAAATCCTTAATATTACCCCTACCCCACATTTATACGTTCGCTTATTCAACGCATAATATAGGCTAGACTTGTATAGTCTAACACCTAGCACAAAGATAAATTATCACAACATATAGACAATTAAAATAAATCTAATCATAATAGGGGTGAAACTTGCATAAACTACACATGTTAAGGATCAAAAGGTGTCAACTTGTTAAATGTCTCAATTTATATGATATGATCATAGCCCAAATCTATACATAAACTTGCATATGGGGTTTTTAGGCAACATAATGATGGTGTGAACTAGCATAGGATATCACATATGTCATAGCATAATTCTAGATGTCATAATAGATGTCTTGGTATATGTTCATAACTTTTCTAATCAATCTAACTTGCATATGTGACCTGTCATATAGATCAACATAACCCAAACATGATGATTTAATTAATATGAACTATCTAGCATAGATGGTAACATCATGGCCTTTTTAACATGTATGATTCATCACAACTTAGCATAGAAACTTTCAACATACATAACATCATCATAGCATGATTTACAACATGTAAGATATCATCATCACATAACATTGGATTTAAAATATACATGATAGCAAAAGGGGTTTACAACAACATATATGATAATTCACATCATCTACTCATAATCCATTCATAACTCAACCTAATTAAAATGATAATAATCTTGTTAAGTTCATCATACTCACAATTTAGAGAAGAAAAGAGAGAGTTTTGCTTTGCTTTAGGGTTGAGAGAATTAGAATTGAATTTGCTTTTCTTCTTTCTTAGTTGGCGGCGACACCATTGATTTCCATGGCGATGGTATGACGGTAACTATTCTATTTTAATTAGGTTTAGGGTTAGCATTAGGATGTATTTATAGGTGTAGGAAGTTATTTAGGACCATTAGATTAACCCTGAACCATGAGAACCAATCAAATGCAAAATCTGCATTTGAGCGAATCGGCCCACGGGTTGACAGCCAAACACCCTGGATTAACCCCTAGTCGACCCAGCAGGGCTTGGGTCGACCTCAAAAATGGGCCGATTCGGTTATTCCCCCTCCCAATTCGCTGTTTTGAACTTTTTCGCATATTTATTTATTTAATTTTTAATATATATATATATATATCAATATATATATATATTTCTCTGCGCAACCCATTTCACTTAATTCTTTTCTAAAAATTAAGTATACTTTAATTTGTGAATTTTAATGTTATAAAATTACGGGGTGTTACATTAGGTTAAAACAATAAACTCCAGGTTAGTCATGTGACTGGTGTGAGAACTAAAAAGGTAATCTTTTGAAAATAAAGTTAGGTAAATCAAGGGACCACGCCGTATAACACGGAACGGGTTTCCTCCCAAGAACACCAGTGCATAAAACAACAATGCAATGCTAAATAAAGAACAATGAAGCTATTATAAGACTCATGTCCCATCACACAATGCAAAGCAAGCCGGAGGATAGAGTTTTTACCTTATAATAGCCAAAAATGCTTGGTACGTGAAACTTCATCTTGTATTATTACTATAAGTGTATAGTGTCAAAACAATTTCAATCATAAGTATTAATCATAGACGGCATAAGTGCCCCATACCACTATGTCGCCATATATAGATATACAATCAAAATTGCATGATGTCGTATTTGGAAATCGGATTTCCGTCTGTGAACGAAGGCAAGGGATCGTCCATACCGCTTCGAGACTCTCTAGCCCGAGCCTCAGGGTCAGAGCGCATTGACCCATGGATTGTCAGGGCCGGTCCACCGATGTGGATTAAAATGCCTGAACACTCTGTTTCCCCAACCATTGGGGCGTAAATGAGCCAAATGACTCAATCGGCTCCACATAGTCACCGATATATCCGAGGCCCCTCGCAATCCAACAACCACACAGGTGAAAATAATATAAATGTCAAGGCTGGTGGGTCACTGACACCACCCTAGCTAGAAGGAAACGCATGTCATCCCTGAGGTCGTCTCCTGTTTCTGGTTCACAACCGGGGTGTGAGGCTCGTGAATTTATGCTACACAAAGCTATGCCACACAGGCGGTGCTTTGATCATCAACCACAAGACTTTACTTTTCAATAAAAGCCTTGATCGTTTGCATCTTAGCATGCCACACAGGCAAACCAATCCATGCAACCGATATCCATCAATCACACAGAATGATATCCAATGTCAGGCACATAGTCCATTTACAAGTCCGTTCTGGGTCTGAACGAAACCGGAGGCACCTTGTACCTCGCATATCCATTGATCTCCAAGTACGTCTGGACGAACACCAACTGATTCCCTCCTCTTGGGTGTACAGCCCAATCAGGATCATCAGTAATTATCCAAACGATGTAAAGACCTCCGGTCTTCGACCACCGTCTTCATCCTCGACACATCGTCGAATCAGTTATTCAGAATGGGATAAACCCAGTCTTTCTGAATAACTCGCGTATATAATACACAAGTGTTAAACAAACACAACATACGCCTCACTCCAATTCAGAATATATTTTTTTTCAAATATTCTTATACTTTGGGAATGGTTCCCATTAATTTTATCAAAGATAAATTCTTTAAATTTATTCTTTGATCTTCTTATGAATATCAATTCAAACCAAATTATGGTTTATCCAAACTAGTCGGGATTAGCGAACCTTACCGAAGTAATCACTTGTTAAATTTCCCAACTCCAACCTATTCATCCCATGAAGTAAAATTGGTCATACTTCTTATCTAACACCACAGTGTTATCGGTAAATTCAATTACCATTTCACGTTCAAATCTAATTAAAGATTTAACTATCGCTTGGAGCAAAACTGGTGATACTACATTCTCGATCATTTCAATCTAATTAAAGATTCATTAAAACTCCACACTTGGTTTTAATCTTCCCAAAAATCAATATTAATGATGGTTTAACTTGGGAAATCATATCCTATCTTTAACTGGGTTAAAGAACCAATGTCATTTAAAACAAGGTTCACTATAAACCCAAAATCACATTCCATTCCATCAGCCTTTAACTGTAAATTAGCAAGTGAACAACTCCATAAGTATTAACCCCAAAGGCCAAAACCAACATCAGATCAATACCCAAGAAACCATTCAACTTAACTAATCTCCAGTTAGTTTCTGGTTTTCTTAACTCTGTTGGGTCTAAGAACAGTATTATTAAAGATACCATTCACGACAACCCAAAATCACATTCCATTAGCAATGGAATCTTCATGGAAAACAAATCGATTTATATATAATCGATATAAACTTCCATATCCGGCTAATAATATAAACGGAATAACGGCAAAGCCATTTAAATTCCAGATATGTTAGTTGTCTTCCTCCACAGAAATTCACTTCGATTATTACCAAATCGAATTCCATTCCATTCCAATTTATTTTATTAAATTGGAAAACTTTACTTTGGAAAATCTCCTTTAAATCTAAAAAAAAGATTTATAAATTCCAAATCACATTTCACTGTAAATCGGGTTAAAGAATGAATGTCGTTAAAACACAGTTCAAGATAAACCCAATTCACATTCCATTAATTATCGGGTTAAAGAACAAGTGTTATTTAAAACATCGTTCACTATAAACCCAAAAATCAATTCAAATTCAATTCCAAATAAATACCATTTAATTGGTATAATTCATTAAATCTAAATAAAAAGATTTAATCTTTTTCTCAACTGGGTTTAAGAACAATGTTAATGAAGACACCATTCACGACATACCCAAATCCCATTTGATATTAAATACAAGGCTCTGAATAGAAAATATATCGGCTTATATTCAATATCAAATTCTACAACCAACAAATATCGTATTGAAAATAACGATATAAATATATCTTTCAAATTTCCATAACAATATTTGTATAATCACGAAATCCAACATTGAAATATTCTAAAGGCAATTTCGATTCAAATCCATTCCAATTCAATTATTGGAAATTCTTGTTTACTTTTAAAACACTTTCAAATCCAATTTGTTTATCTCAAAAATAAATGGATTATAATTCTAGTTCAAAACTAGTTAATTTCGATAAAAATCTATTTTTATCTTTTCGAATTTGGAGTTTTTCATCCCTATTCTTTCCAAATCATTTCTTATGATTTTACACTAGTTATTGATATTTTTAATAATCTTATCAAGGCCCGTACAGTCGATTTCCATCAACGGCCATCGAACTGCGCTTACAACGTACTTTTCCAAATTTGATTTGGACATAATTCCAAATCCAACCGTTAGATATCAAATCTCAAATATTCGTTAGAAAGCTCTTTTCGATACGAACTCAACGGTTCTGGTTTTAGGAGAATCCGACGGTCGGAGCTCCTGTAACATCCATTCGAAGTCAATGGTCGAAATTCACGAACTGTCGCAACGCGGCGCATTCTATTCAGGCCATTATATATATAATATATATATTATATATATTTCATCCATTTCCTTTTAAAACATATTTTATAAATTGTTTTAAATTCGTTTTCAAAACGATTTCAACTTCATATTCAATTTCAAATCAAAATTGAATATTCCATATCATCGATATATAAATGATAGTATTTTGAAAAAATTATATTTTGAAATCATTTCCTTTTCGATATTCATTATTAAAAATGAATAAAATCGATATAGATATCGTTCACGTCAAAATGGCGCATATCTAATCAACACGGCTTTATTTATTTCAATAACTTCGTTATTCTACTCAACAAATGAATATTTTCTTCAACACATGAATTTTCTTTTATTCAACACATTAATATAAATTTTATTCAACACATGAATTTATATTTTATTCAACACATGAATTTTCTTTTATTCAACACATGAATATATATTTTATTCAACACATAAATTTTCTTTTATTCAACACATGAATATATATTTTATTCAACACATGAATTTTCTTTTATTCAACACATGAATATATATTTTATTCAACACATGAATATATATTTTATTCAACACATAAATTTTCATTTATTCAACACATGAATATATATTTTATTCAACACATGGAATTTATTTTGTTCAACACATGAATATATATTTTATTCAACACATGAATTTTCTTTTATTCAACACATGATTATATATTTTATTCAATACATGAATTTTCTTTTATTCAACACATGAATATTCTTTATTTTCCAACTTGGAATAAGGCCCAATCAATTACCATATAATGTTAATTATATGGATTCCCTACAACACATGTATATAATAGAAACGATAAATAATCAACCATAATCCAGAGTGCATTCTACACTGCATAAGCATCAAATATAAATATTTAACGCTTATAACAGCCTGTTAATCAATCGATCGACATACAGCTAATTATTGGGATCAGTGTATGTCCAATTTCATCCCAACACCCATATGGGGTTTTCAGACAACAAACACAGATTTATTTGTGCAGTTGGGCGATGTGTAAAATTTATCATCCCAATCAATATCAGTCAAATGTGTGTACATAAACAAATCGACCGATTTGTTTATAAATATTTATTTTATATACACGTTAAAAATTATATTTTTAACTATAAAATATTTTATTCCATTCCAATCACACAATCAACTTTCACAACACATCAATTAAACAAAAAAGTCGTCCATGGCCTGTGGACGATGGGTGCCGGGTGCTGCTAAGCACCGTCTGCATCCTAATATATATTTTAACTAGAAATAAAATAAAAGTGAGGAGTTGTCACCTTTAAGCTAAACCAAAGGCCGCTACTCTTCTTTTGTAGAAAATCTTTGCCGTGTTTCGAATAGGTTCCATCACACTCTGTTTCACAAGATTTATATAGAAATCACATTTTTAATAACGCTTTCCATACATAAAAATCGTATTTTTATGTTCTCTACATATATAAAAAGATCGAATTTTTATCTCCACTTCATATATATAAAAATCGAATTTTTATTATAGCTAAAAATTATGTTTTTACTTCACTATGATATTATAAAAAAACATATTTTTATCTCTTTCACTTATATAAAATCATATTTTTTATATAATTAAAAATGTTACCTTTGTTTAAATAAAAATCATATCTTTTCTGGTTTAAAAATCAAAACTTTAAACAAGATAAAAATCAAGACCTTCCTTATGGTATAAACCAAAGTTAAAAATCAAAACTTTCCTTATGATAAAAACCAAAGTTAAAAATCAAAACTTTCCTTATGATAAATAAAGATTACTTCTTTATCTTTCTAAAAATATATTCTTTTTTTATTTCTAAAAATCTATTTCATTAAAAAAAAGGATACAAAAACTTACAGCGTCGCGTTTGGGGGGGGGGGGGGGGGCTATCATCGACACGAGGGGGTGAAGGGGGATCGGCGCCGGAGTGTTGGTGGTCAGGGGTCCTCCTTACTGGCGGCGGCGGTTTCTCTCGAGCAGGGGGGTTGCCGATCAAAGGAGATGGAAGTGGAGAGAAGAGAGAGTAGAGAAAAGGGAGGAGGGGGTGGTTGATCGGAGGGGCTCGCCAACGGCAGCGTAGAGGAGGGGGCGGCTCGATGGGTGGCGCGGCGGTCTGGGAGGGAAGGCGACGCTGATGGAAAAGGGGCGTTTTATTTTTGAATTTCAAATTTAGGTTTAGATAATGAAGAACGGGGGGTGGGCCTGAGAGAGTGATATATAATTATTATATTATATTTTTATTATTTTTATTTTTCTCCATATAAAGTTGAATTTGTATCCAAACTCAAAACGAGACACAACAACTGTCGCCCCTAGCTAATTACCCTCATTTTGAACACAATGGGATATGTTTAGCAAGCCAATTCGACCAGTTTTCATTACATTCAAAATATAAATCAATGTACATTGAATTTGAACGCACATTTCATCGGAGTCCCATACAGGTTCTAAATATTCCCGAAAAAAATTTCTAGCTTCGTATTGATGATACGATTCTAACAAAACTAGTTTCGTCAAATTCTGAGACCGTTTGAAAAATGACCATTTTCTGGTCGATCGAAATTGACTGAAACTGTTAAAACACGTTTTCTTTCGCCACGCTCACATATTGATTCAGAAAATTATGAATTTTGGAATCTAGCAATAACTCGACATCCCGGATCCAACAAAAGTGGTTTCGTCGAAAATAGAGGTCGTTTGCAAAATTTCCATTTTTAAGGGACAAAATTCCATAACAACTATTCTGAATTTTCAATTGGGCATAACTTTTTATCCACGCTATGAAATTTCAATTTTTCAGATTCTTTGGAAAGATGCTTTCAATTAGATTCAAATATTTTTGGTTTCGCTGAAATCCAGTTTATTTTGAATCATGTACATTCATTTGAATTTTGAAATTGAATTTTCGAACTACCGCGCCATTTTCAATTCCTTTTATAATTAAAAATACTTATTTATATTCTAATGACGATCTATATAAATATATACGTTCTAATTCTATTCAAAATAAATTTCTCGATGTCATTATTTAAAATAATTCATTTTAAATATTAAAAATTCATTAAATTTGCCAAAATAAAAATTTTAATTTGGCTCGGATTTCCGGGTTATTACAGTTTGTCACTAAATGCTTACATTGCAATAATTATTAATAATCCATATCATTAATAATCATTCACACAACATAAAAAGTGAACAAATATAAATGTCGAGTTCTCACCTTGGGGTTCCACTATGCTATCCTCTATTGCTAGGCTGCTAGACCCACTATAGTTATCCTGGACTGACTATTCGACATCACTGACTTTTTAGCAATTTATATATTTTATAAATGGAGGAGGAGGATTTTCACCATGGAAGCCATGGATTTTAAGATTAAAAAGGAGGAGAAATGGAAGAGAAGAGTGGAATGGTGCTTAAGGGAGGAAAGGAGGTGTATTTATACATGGAATGGAAGAATATGGTAATGACACCTCGTAGGACATGTGTAATTCATGCACGGAATGTTGCATGCAAAATTACAAGTGTTTTAACACCTGTAATAAATAGAAGGGAGGTTCTTTTGGTAGCATTTACCCTTTAAATGCTATTAAAAACTATATACAACACTTGACCAAATGTTATCAAGGGTATATATAAGATTATATATTTTAAAAAAAATACTTTTATTTCAAATTTAATTAAATTATAAATTTATTCATTTAACAAGCCAAAACTTTCAAATCGTTACAGCAAGTATTATACTAGCCATTACATCTTTATGTATAAATACATGGTCTTTTTATCAATCTTATCATCAATAAAAATTCAAATGAAATTCTCTCTAATTCTCAGAGCACTGAATTGATGAAAGCATTATACTTCCTATGCCAACTTGTTTCACCATCGAGAAGAGGGGATTTTTCATTTTACACCTTATTTTTTTTATCTTTTCGCTGTTTTCCCTTAAGGTTACAGTTTGATACTGCCACACCATGGCCAACGACAATGAGGCTACTTCCGCTCTGTCTGGCAGCAATGCCAATGGCTCATCTCCAAACCTCATGAAGTTGATTAAGCCCAAAAGTCAAGTTATTACAACTTCTTTGGATGAAGATAGTTATATACTACGAAAATATCAAGTAAATATTTCTCTCAAAGGTTATGGACTACAAGGCTACATAAAAGTAACATTGGTTACTCCATCAATAATGATTATTGATGAAGAGGGAAAAAAATACCAAATCCTGAATATATCAAATTCTAGAAGCAGGACAGCTTATTATCATCATGGCTTTTATCTTCTATCAGTTCTAGTCTATTATCACAAATTGTTGGATGCAACTCATCATATGAAATATGGACTACTATAGAGCAAATTTCCAGCTTCCAATCTGTAGCAAGGATCATGCAATTTTCAACTCAAAATTGCAGAAAAGAAGACACAAGCATGAAAGATTACTTGGGAAAAATTAAAAACATATGCGAAAAATTAAATGCTATTGGACATAAAATTAATGATAATGAGAAAATACTTTTTATTACCATAGGGCTAGATGAAGAATATGAGTCGTTAGTAATTGTTCTTGCAATACAACAAATGTTAACTGGTCTACAGTTCGTACGATCTGCTCTCCTAACTCATGAAGGTAAGATTGATCAAAGGCAAACAACACATGGTGTGGTATCTACTAATTACACTATAACTTAAAACAGGCAAACATGCAAGCAACAATAATATCAATGCAAACAAACAAGACAATCAGTACTCAAGGGGATATCAGCCACAAAGGGGAGGCTTTCATCCACAAAGAGGTCGAGGACATGGCAGATGGAACAATAAAAACTGAGTAAAATGCCAAATATATCAAAAGTGTGGTTAAATGGCAAACAAATGCTATTTCAGGTATAATACTGACAATGGGGAGCGGTATAATCATAGCAATTCAGCTCAGAAGGCACCCCAAGGCAACATAACTAATGAGAATTAGAGAAAATTTTATTTGAATTTTTATTAATGATAAGATTGATACAAAGACCATGTATTTATACATAAAGATGTAACGGCTAGTATAATACCTACCGTATATAACATTGTAACGACAAATACTTGCTGGTTATAATAATAGTCAAGTGCTAGCCTATAAATGAGCTCAATACAATGTATAGGAGACGTTATTCAAAAAGAACAGCTATGATGAATGATGACAACATATTTATTATTTTGTTACTCTCCCTCAAACCAAACTAGGGTTTCCATTTCTATCTCTGCCTCCATCAACTACTTTTAGATGCTCCCTCAATCTCACAAAATTCTTGGTAGACAAAGCTTTTGTAAGTGCATCAGCTTGCTGATAATATGTAAGGACATGACAAACCACTAGTTTTCCTGTCTAAGTTTTGTCTCTGACGAAATGAAGATCAATTTCAAGATGCTTCGTCCTCGTATGTTGAATTGGATTGAGTGATAGAGACACCGTACTCGTGTTGTCACACCAAATAACAGGCTTTCGGTTTAGAGTAAACACTAGCTCCTCCAATAGTGACTGTATCCAAGTAACTTCCGTCATTGTGCTTGCTAAGGCTCGATACTCCGCTTTTATACTGGACTTGGAAGTTGTTTGTTGTTTTTATGTACACCAAGATACTATGTTAGAGCTAAGATAAACACAGTACCCAGAGACTGATTCTCAGTCATCACTATCGTTTGCCCAATCTACATCACTAAAACACTGTAAGCTAAGTTCTTTCTCAGATTTTATTATTATACGATGGTATTTCATTCCTTGCAAGTATCGTAGTATTCTTTTAAGCTCTATCCAATGTTATGATAGAGGATTCTACATGTATTGACTTAATTTGTTCACACTATAACATATATCTAGATGAGTAATGGTTGCATATTGAAGAGCTCCTCTTGAGCTTCTATATTACTTGATGTGGTTGATGGCTTCACCTTTGTATTTAGAAAGTCTTAGGTTGCTTGACATTGGCGTTGGTAATGAATTTTCTTGATGCATTTTAGCCCTTTGCAAGATTTATGAAATGTAATTATGTTGAGATAAGAATAATTCTCGGTTATTTTTCCAGATAATTTGTATTCCAAGAATAATTTTTGGTTCCCCCATGTCTTTTATAGCAAAAATTTGATCCAGTCTTCGTATGATGTTGTTTATTTCTTGGCAATTATCTCATGTTATCAACATGTCGTCTACGTATACCAAAATATAAACAGTTCCATGTGTGCTTCTCTTCATGTATAACAAGTTATTTGATTTAGCCTGTAAGAAATTCATGTTGGATAAGGTTAACTTGAGTTTTTCATACCAAACCCTCGAAGTTTTTTTAAACCATATATAGCCTTATGTAACTTGCATACTTTTTTGCCATAATTGTAAACTTCGGGTTGATGCATGTAAACTTCTTCAGTCAACTCTCTATTAAGAAAGCATTGTTGATATCCAACTGCCTTATGTTCCATCCTTTGCTCATGGCAATGGTTAGTATGGTTTTAATTGTTATGAGTTTTATGATTGGAGAAAAAGTCTCATTGAAATCAAATCCAAATTTTTGTGCATAAACCTTAGCGGCAAAGCTAGCTTTATATTTTTCAATAGTTCCATCATCCTTCCTCTTTAATTTGAATACCCATCTACATCCAATGATGTTATTCTGTTTGGGTGGTGTCACCAAACTCGATGTATTATTTCTCATGAGAGCCTGATATTCAACATCCATAGCCTCTTTCAACTTTTCTGATTTTATTGCTTGCTCGAAGTTGATTGATTCAGCTTCAATAACTGAGATGTTGTACGCTTTAGGTTTGTATATGCCACTTTTTGACCTTGTTATCATATGATGTCCTTACTGTGTTTGTTAGTGCCAATCAGTATTGTTGTTTGTCCCTATTTATGTATTACTGATTGTTATTGTATCATCACTGCTTTGTATATCTTAGTTGGTTTGATGTGTGTGCATACTTTCTGAACTATTCTGAGATTCATTTGCATCTATTACTTCCATGGAGTCATTTTGCATGCTGATGTCTGGCTGATCTTCGCTAATGCCATCAATAGGTAGTTTAGCGAGTAATTCTTTGAATTGATCTCCCTTGATAGAATATTCTTCATTACCTTTTGTTTCTTGTTTTCCTGCAAGTGGAAAGTGTTTTCATCAAAAACTACATGTCTAGAAATATAAATTCTTCCATTTTTGTCTGAGCATTTATATCGTTTTTGATTCTCAGCATACCCAATGAAAGTGCATGGGCTTGATCTCATGCTTAGTTTGTGCTTATTGTAGTCCCTTAAGCATGGAAAACACAAACAACCATAAATTTAGAAAAAACTGTAATCTAGTCTAGCAATATATATCATTTCATATGGAGTTTTGTTATATAAAACTTTAGTTGGTAATTTGTTGAGAAGAAAAACTGATGTGTAGAAAGCTTCATTCCAATATTTCATTAGTACTGAGCCTTGAGACATTAGTGTTAGACTAGTCTATACAATGTGCATGTGTTTTCTTTCAACTAAACCATTTTGTTTAGATGTGTGAGGTTAATCAGCCTATGTTTGATTCCTCTTTTAATAAAATAAGTCAATGGCTTAAACTCTCCCCCACCATCCGTTGGATAGTTTTGGCACTACAACTAGTTTGTTTTTTCACATGAGTTATGAAATGTATCACAGTATTTCATGTTTCTAACTTATTCTTTAGCATGTATATCCAATATCTCAAATAGGCATCCGCAAAGGAAAGATAGTACCTGTGTCCTTGATATGAGTTTAGTGGTGTAGGTCCCCACAAATCAGCAGCTATCAACTCGAGAAGTTTATTGTACTTCATTTCAGAATTTATGAAAGGAAGCTTATGACTTTTTCCAAGTTGGTAGTGTGTACATGTGTGGTCAACATGTAAATTTTCATTAAAAGAAAAATTATTATTCCTTAAAAACATTTTTATAATTTCAATGCTAGGATGCCCTAGACTCATATGCCATGACATAATACTACATTGCCTTACATCTCCATTACATCCATTGTTAATGCTAACATTAGTTCCCCTATTACAATCATTATTACTAGTTTCTACATTATTAAACCAGATTTTGCCACTAGAGTCTCCAGTCTTCAAGGTATCAAACTTGTATAGCCCATCATGTAGATTACCCTGTAATAATATTTTGTGATTAGCAAATCTTAACAACATAGAATTTGGGGTGAAATTCAAGAAATACGCGATTGTCATTGGCAAATTTTGATACACTTGACAAATTTGTATTAATAGAAGGTACTCTAAGCAACATGTTTAAATTAAATTGCCTTTTTCCTAAGATAGCAGTTTTGAAGAATGCTACACAGATTCTGGTGCCACTCATCACATAACACACATTGGCAAGGGTTCTATCCTAGGAAAAAGGCAACCTAATTTAAACACAATGCTTAGAGTACCTTCTATTAATAAACACTTGTTAAGTGTATTAAAACTTGCCAATGACGATCAAGTATTTTTTGAATTTCACCCCAAATTCTGTGTTGTTAAGGATTTAATAAGTCACGAAATATTACTATAGGGTAATATACATGATGGGCTTTACAAGTTTGATACCTTGAAGACCGGAAACTCTAGCGGAAAAATCTAGTGTAATAATGTAGAAACTAGTAATAATGATTGTAATAGGGGTACTAATGTTAGCAGTAACAGTGGATGTAATGGAGATGAAAGGCAATGTAGTATTGAATTATGGCATACGAGACTAGGGCATAATAGCATTGAAACTGTAAAAACTTTTTTAAGCAATAATAAATGTTCTATTAATAAAAATTTACATGTTGAGCACATATGTACACACTACCAACTTGGAAAAAGTAATAAGCTACCTTTCAGAGATTCTGAAACGAAGTACAGTAAACCCCTCGAGTTGATAGCTGCTAATTTGTGGGGACCAGCACCACTAAACTCATATCAAGGACACAAGTACTATCTTTCCTCTATGGATGCCTAATCGAGATATACTTAGATATAAATTTTAAAGAATAAGTAAAAAAACATGTAATAATGTGATATAATTCATAACACATGTAGAAAAACAAACTAATTATAGTATCAGAACTATCCAAACAGATGCTGGGGGAGAGTTTAAGCCATTGACTAATTATTTTATTAAAAGAGGAATCAAACATAGGTTAGCTTGTCCTCACACATCTAAACAAAATGGTTTGGTTGAAAGAAAACACATGCACATGGTAGAGGCTGGTCTAACACTAATGTCCCAAGGCTTGGTAACAATGAAGTATTGAAATAAAGCTTTCTACACTTCAGTTTTTTTTAATTAACAAATTATCAACTAAAGTTTTATATAACAAAACTCCACATGAAATGATATATAATGTTAGACTAGATTACAGTTTTTAAAAAAAGTTATGGTTGTTTGTATTTTCCATACTTAAGAGACTACAATAGGCACAAACTATGATAACCCGTAACTTCCCCGGTAAGGAAAGAGCGGATACTTTGAGGACAACACACAAAAGAACGCAGACAGAAGAACATTTCATTGTATATTACAACAATTCCATCAGAATACAAGAATATACATAGTATGAATAAATATTACATAGAAAATATCAGAGATTACAATACATTACATAGCAGCGGAAAATAATACAATACATAACCAGAAGTAATACACGGATACAGAGCTTTTCGAGTATCGTTCCAGCTGTAAATCAGGATCCTGTGAATATAAATCTGCAAAACCAAAACTACTAGCTGCCCGTGTCAAAATAAGGGCACCCAGAGTTTAGGTTAAAACAATAAACTCTAGATCAGTCATGTGACTGGTGTGAGAACTAAAACAGTTATTAATCTTTATTTTTAAAGTTAGGCAAATCAAGGGACCATGCCGTATAACACGGAACGGGTTTCCTCCCAAGAATACCAGTGCATAAAACAAACAGCGCAATGTTAAATAAAGAAAAATGAAGCTATTATAAGACCCAGTTCCCATCACACAATGCAACGCAAGCTGGAGGATAGGGTTTTTACATTATAATAGCCAAGAATTCTTGGTACATGAAATTTCATCTTTTATTATTACTATAAGTGTATAGTGTCAAAACAATTCAAATCATAAGTATCAATCATAGACAACATAAGCGCCCCATCCCACTATGTCGCCACACTAGGCTCTACAATTAAAACCGCAAAATGTTGTTTTGGAAGTTGGAATATCATTTATGATATGAACCGAGGCTAGGGATCATCCTCAACGATTCGAGAGCCTCTAGTCCGCCCCTTAGGAACCGAACGCATCATCCGTTGGACTCAAGGCCGGTCCACCGATGTGGATTATAATTCTTGAACACTGCGTTTTCCCGCCCTATGGGGCGTAAGTGAGCCAACAAATGGCTCCATCGGCTCCACATAGTCACCGATATATCTGAGGCTCCTCGCAATAGCAACAACCACATAAGTCAAACTCGTCAGGGCGTGTAAAACCACTGACGCCACTTCTAACTAGAAAGAAATGCTTGCCCCCCCGATATCCGTCTCCCGTTTTTGGTTCATACCCTGTGTGAAACTCGCGAATTTAATGCTACACAAAGCTAGGCCACAAAGGCCGTGCTTTGATCATCAACCACAAGACTTTGCTTTTCAACAAAAGCCTTGATCAATAGCATCTTAGCATGCCACATAGGCAATTCACTCCATGCGATGGATAGCCATCAATATATAACCCCTGAGCTCGTACGTCTCAGAGATGGGCGTTAAGCAAGAGAATAAATTCCCCGCCGCCAAACAGATATATATTTAATAGAAATCAATCACACAGAATAAAATCCAATGTCAGACACACAGTCCATTTACAAGTCCGTTCTGGGTCTGAATGAAACCGAAGGCACCTTGTACCTTGCATATCCATCGATCTCCAAGTACGTCTGGACGATCACCAATAGATTCCCTCCTACTGCCCAATCAAGATCATCAGTAATCACCCAAAAAACGTGAAGACCTCCGGTCTTCAACCACCGTCTTCATCCTCGACACCACGTCGAATCAGTTATTTAGAATCACATTTTTATTATGATGGTCATATTATAAAAATTCCATTTTTTTCTCAACTCTTTATATATAAAAATCGTATTTTTATATCGCTACTCAAACAATAGAAATTATCTTTTTATCTATTCAACATCTTTATAAAAATCATATTTTTACACTGCTACTATATAGATAAAAATTCTATTTTTATACCACTACTATATAGATAAAAATTCTATTGTTATCTCGCTAGTAATATAATAAAAATTATATTTTTATTACTCTACATAAATAAAAATCATATTTTTATTCTTCCTATGATATAAAAATCATATTTTTACTCTTTCTACAATATAAAAATCATATTTTTATACCTAGAAATCATATGTTTATATTTTCGAAAATCTCAAAAAAAATTATACTTTTTCTACAACAAAAATCAAATCTTTAAAGTGTTAAAAATCTAATTTCTACTTACATAAAAATCTAATTTTTATAACAAAACCATATTTGCAAGAATCATATTTTTATTTATATTCATATATAAAAAAAATTCTGTCTTTTCTAAATCTATTTCATATACAATAGAACTGATTTTATAAATTGTATTATACCTTAAAAACTGAGTTTATTAAAACAATAGCATAAAAAAATGAAATAACAAGAAAAAGCCTAAACACTCACTGATGTCGATCTGACAGGGGAGTTTGGGGCTCGTTGGGGTTCACAGGTGGTGGGGAAACCTCGGTTGGCCAGCGGTGGTTGTGCAGGAGGCGGAGGCGCGACAACCGAGATCTGTGTTGGTGGATTGGGGATTGGCAGCCGGTGTGGGTGGGTTTGGGGACATCGGGCGACTTTAGAAGGGGAGGGAAAGGAGCAGTAGGCGAAGGAGGGAGGGGGGGTCGGTGGCGCGAGGGGTGGCGATTGCCAGATGTGGCGGCGCGTCGAACGAGATGTCGGATTTTTTTTTTCTTTTTCTGTTTCCTGAATCGGGTTCCTAATGAGAAGGAAAACAGGGGGGCGTTGACTTTGGATGAAGGGTGGGAGGGTTTATTAATTTAATTTATTATTTAATTAAATCCAAAAAGCCACTTTTTCATATGAACTCCAAACGAAGCCCAACGACTGTCTCCCCTAGCTAATTACCCCCATTCTGAACACAATGGGATATGTCCCGCAAGATGGTTCGACTGTTTCGATCAGTTTCCATCAAATTCAAAGTATAAATAAATAGAACGGTCAATATTAGTTTTAACGTACATTTTAATTTACCGGGCCATATACGGACTTCTAAAATTCCAGAAAAATTATTTCTAGCTTTGTATTGACGATACAGTCGTAACAAAACTGATTTCATCAAATTCTGAGACCGATTGAAAAATGGTCATTTTCTAGTCGATCGAAATTGACTGAAACTGTCAAAATGCGTTTTCCTTTACCACGCTCACACGTTGATTCAGAAAATTACGAATTTTGAAACCTAGCAATAATTTGACATCCTGGATCCAACAAAAGTGGTTTCGTCGAAAACCGAGGTCGTTTGCAAAATCTCTATTTTTAAGGGCCAGAATTCCATAACGACTATTCTGAATTTTCAACTGGCCTATCTTTTTATTCCCGCTATGAAATTTTGATTTTTCGGATTCGTTGGAAAGATATTCTCAATTAGATTCTAATATTTTTGGTTTCGCTAAAATCCGGTGTACTTTGAATCCTGTACATTCATTTGAACTTTGAAATCGAAATTTCAAACTACCGCGCCATTTTCAATTCCTTTTATAATTTAAAATAAATATTTATATTCTAACGACGATCTATATATATATATATATACGTTCTAATTCTATTCAAAATAAATTTCTTGTTGTTATTATTTAAAATAATTCATTTTAAATAATCAAAATTCATTAAAATGGCCAAAATAAAAATTTTAAATTGGCTTAGAATTTCCAGGTCGTTACATTCTCCCCCACTTAAGACTTTTCGTCCCTGAAAAGGAACGAAGCTGAAAGTTGTTTAACTAATCAACTCAACTTTCATAATTTTCTTTACGGCTTAAGTTCTTCAACTTTTTAGTTACTAAGAACTTTTCAAATTTTTCAAAAATTTGGCTAACCCCCTAAATTTTCGAAAAATATCGCCATAACCTCCCCTGCACCAGGGAATTCGGGATATTTCATATAGCCTCCCTTGGCCTTCTTCAATCCAAAAGAAAAAGAAAAAGCCAAGCGGCTAGCCAATCGGCTCATAAAATCATCCAATACCCAGCAAATTAGTAAACATGTACCTATTTGTCGGGCAAACAATTTTATTCTTCTGCTCTAGCCTCCTTGCTATGACCTGTTCAATGTAAGTACATGTATATGCATGCAAATGCGACTAATTTTCAAAACAATTCACTATTTGGCTAAATTTACCATTCGTGTTCATATTGGTTTCATTATTCTAATTAGTGAAACAAATAATCAAACAACACAACCAGCAGTCATTTAGTTGATTAGTTTTTCAAACATGTATCTTTTACATATATAGTCAAAAATCATGTTTTTGATGCCAAATCACAACAAATAATCCTATCTAGCTTTGGTTCTCACACCAGCCTAATGGAAATATATAGATATCACACTTTCGTCACTCGAAGATAAATTCTGACGATGAGTACTCAACCATCAGAATCATCGTCGGGCCACTAGAGTACGATTCTATATCTATCCAGTATATTAAAACTTCGTATACACGCTAGCTAGGCGTATATGCAAAATCTTCATATACTAGATTGTCCAAATTCAACGCAAATAAATACTCAAATACGTATAAAACGATTTAAATTTCAAAACAAAAATTTTTTTTCCATTTTTTTTAAAATAATACTCTTCACACTCGTTCTAGGATATTACCGATCCCATCTCTAACGAGTCATTCCCATTGGATATTACTAATCCAATTTCTGATGAATTCTTTCGTATGGTTCTAATGTGTCTTGTTCTCTGAGATTTGTAAACCAAAGCTCTGATACCACTGTGATAACCCGTAACTTCCCCGGTAAGGAAAGAGCGGATACTTTGAGGACAACACACAAAAGAACGCAGACAGAAGAACATTTCATTGTATATTACAACAATTCCATCGGAATACAAGAATATACAGAGTATGAATAAATATTACATAGAAAATATCAGAGATTACAATACATTACATAGCAGCGGAAAATAATACAATACACAACTAGAAGTAATACACGGATACAGAGCATTCCGAGTATCGTTCCAGCTGTAAATCAGGATCCTGTGAATATAAATCCGCAAAACCAAAACTACTAGCTGCCCATGTCAAAATAAGGTCACCCAGAGTTTAGGTTAAAACAATAAACTCCAGGTCAGTCATGTGACTGGTGTGAGAACTAAAACAGTTATTTATCTTTATTTTTAAAGTTAGGCAAATCAAGGGACCACGCCGTATAACATGAAATGGGTTTCCTCCCAAGAATACCAGTGCATAAAACAAACAACACAATGCTAAATAAAGAAAAATGAAGCTATTATAAGACCCAGTTCCCATCACACAATGCAATGCAAGCCGGAGGATAGGGTTTTTACCTTATAATAGTCAAGAATGCTTGGTACGTGAAATTTCATCTTTTATTATTACTATAAGTTTATAGTGTCAAAACAATTTCAAATCATAAGTATCAATCATAGACGGAATAAGCACCCCATCCCACTATGTCTCCATACTAGGCTCTACAATTAAAACCGCAAAATGTCGTATTGGAAGTTGGATTATCATTTATGATATGAACCGAGGCTAGGGATCGTCCTAACCGATTCGAGAGCCTCTAGTCCGCCCCTTAGGAAAAGAACGCATCATCCCTTGGACTCAGGGCCGGTCCACCGATGTGGATTATAATTCCTGAACACTGCGTTTCCCCACCCTATGGGCGTAAGTGAGCCAACAAATGACTCCATTGGCTCCACATAGTCACCGATATATTTCAGGCGCCTCGCAACAGCAACAACTACATAAGTCAAACTCGTCAGGGCGTGTAAAACCACTGACGCCACTTCTAACTTGAAAGAAACGCATGCCCCCCGATATCCGTCTCCCGTTTTTGGTTCATACCCTGTGTGAAACTCGCGAATTTAACGCTACACAAAGCTATGCCACAAAGGCCTGCTTTGATCATCAACCACAAGACTTTTCTTTTCAACAAAAGCCTTGATCATTTGCATCTTAGCATGCCACACAGGCAATTCACTCCATGCGATGGATATCCATCAATATATAACCCCTGAGCTCGTACGTTTCAGAGAAGGGCATTAAGCAAGAGAACAAATTCTCCGCCGCCAAACAGATATATATTTAATAGAAATCAATCACGCAGAATAAAATCCAATGTCAAACACACAATCCATTTATAAGTTCGTTCTGGGTCTGAACGAAACCGGAGGCACCTTGTACCTCGCATATCCATCGATCTCCAAGTACGTCTGGACGATCACCAACTGATTCCCTCCTCTTGGGTGTACAGCCCAATCAAGATCATCAGTAATCACCCAAACGACGTGAAGACCTCCGGTCTTCTACCACCGTCTTCATCCTCGATGCCACGTCGAATCAATTATTCAGAATGGGATAAACCCGGTCTTTCTGAATAACTCGCGTATATAATAAACAAGTGTTACACAAAACAACGTACGCCTCATTCCAATTCATCAGTCACTAACTGTAAATTAGTAAGGGAACAATTCCCCAAATATTAACCACGAAGGCCGAAACCAACATCAGATCAATACCCAGGAAACCATTCATCTTAACTAATCTTCAGTTAGTTGCTAAACTTCACATTCTTAGGGATAAGTTCCCATTAATTTTATCCAAGATAAATTCCTTAAATTTATTCTTTAATCTTCTTTTGAATATCAATTCAAACCAAATTATGGTTTATCCAATCTAGTCGGGATTAACGAACCTTACCGAAGTAATCATTTGTTTTAATTTCCCAATCCCAACCTATTCATCCCATGAAGTAAAACTGGCAATACTTCATATCTAACACCACGGTGTTATCGGTAAATTCAATTACCATTTCACGTTCAAATCTAATTAAAGATTTAACTATCACCTGGAGCAAAACTGGTGATACTCCATTCTCGATCTTTTCAATCTAATTAAAAATTCTTTTAAAACCCCACTTAGTTTTAATCTTTAAATGGGTTAAATAACCAATGTCATTTAAAACACGGTTCGTGATAAACCCAAAATCACATTCCATTCTATCAGCTTTTAACCGTAAAATAGCAAGTGAGCAATTCCCGAAGTATTAACCCCGAAGGCCGAAACCAACATCAGATCAATACCCAAGAAACCATTCAACTTAACTAATCTCCAGTTAGTTTCTGATTTTCTTAACTCCTTTGGGTCTAAGAACAGTATTATTGAAGATACCGTTCAAGATAACCCAAAATCACATTCCATTAATTATCGGGTTAAAGAACTAGTGTTATTTAAAACACCGCTCACGATAAACCCAAAAATCAATCCCAATTCAATTCCAATTGAATACCATTTAATTGGTACACTTCATTAAATCTAAATAAAAATATTTAATCTTTTTTTCTCAACTGGGTTTAACAACAGTGTTAATGAAGACACCATTCACGACAAACCCAAATCTCATTTGATATTAAATACAAGTCTCTGAATAGAAAATATATCGGCTTATATTCAATATCAAATTCTATGACCAACAAATATCGTATTGGAAATAACGATTTAAATATATCTTTAAAATTTCCAAAACAATATCTGTATAATCACGAAATCCAACATCGAAATATTCCAAAGCCAATTTCGATTCAAATCCATTCCAATTCAATTATTGGAAATTCTGTTTATTTTCAAAACCATTTCAAATCCACTTTATTTATTTTAAAAATAAATAGAATTATAATTCTAGTTCAAAACTAGTTCATTTCGATAAAAATCAATTTTTATCTTTTCAAATTTGGAGTTTTTCATCCCAATTCTTCACAAATCATTTCTTATGATTCTACACAAATTATTACCATTTTTAATAATTTTATCAAGGCCCGTACAGTCGATTTCCATAAACGGCCATCGAACTACACTTACAGCGACCTTTTCCAAATTTGATTTGGACATAATTCCAAATCCAACCGTTAGATTTCTAATATTCTTTAGAAAGCCCTTTTCGATACGAACCCAACGGTTCCCATTTTAGGAGAATCCGACGGTCGGATCTCCCGTAATATCCATTCGAAGTCAATGGTCGAAATTCGCGAACTGCTGCGGCGCGGCGCGTTCTATTCAGGCCATTATATATATATAATATATATATTATATATATTTTGTCGATTTCCTTTTTAAAACGTATTTTATAAATCGTTTTAAATTTGTTTTCAAAACGATTTCAACTTCATATTCAATTTCGAATCAAAATTGAATATTCCACATTATCGACATACAAATGATAATATTTTCAAAACGTTGTATTTTGAAATCACTTACTTTTCTATATTCATTTTATAACGAATATAATCGATATAAATATCGTTCAGTCAAAATGGTGTCAATCTAATCAACACGACTTTATATATTTCAATAAGTTCGTTATTCTATTCAACAAATGAATATTTTCTCTATTCAACACATGAATTTTCATTACTATTCAACCAATGAATTTTCTTTAATATTCAACAAATGAATTTTCTTTACAATTCAACAAATGAATTTTTCTTTACAATTGAACAAATGAATTTTCTTTACAATTCAACAAATGAATTTTCTTTACAATTCAACAAATGAATTTTCTTTCTATTTTCAAATTGGAATGAGACCCAATCAATTGCCATATAACGTTAATTACATGGATTCCCTACAACACATGTATATAATAGCAACGATAAATCATCAACCATCATCCAGAGTGCATTCTACACTGTATAAGCATCAAATATAAATATTCAACGCTTATAACTGCCTGTTGATCAACCGATCGACATACAACTAATTATTGGGATTAGTGTATGTCCAATTTCATCCCAACACCCGTGTGGGGTTTCAAACAGTCAAACACAGATTTTATTTGTGCAGTTGGGCTATGTGTAAAATTTATCGTCCCAATCAATATCAGTCAAATCAGTGTATATAAACTAATCGTCCGATTTGTTTATAAATATTTATTTTATATACACATTAAAATTTATAATTTTACCTATAAAATATTTTCCCCTATAAAATATTTTATTTCATTCCACATCACACAATCAAATTTCACTACACAACAATCAAATAAACAAGCCATCCATGGTCTGTGGACGACGGGTCTCGGGTGCTGCTAAGCACCGTCTGCATCCTAGTATATATTTCAAACTAGAAATAATTTTAAAGGTGAGGAGTTCTCACCGAGGGTTCCAATCCTCCATTCTTTATTTCTGAATGGTCTGGATTCTGTTTTGATTACCGTCGGTTCCATCGCAATCTATATCACTCTGCCCACAGTAAAAATCACATTTTTATTATGATGGTCATATTATAAAAATTTCATTTTTATCTCAACTCTTTATATATAAAAATCGTATTTTTATATCGCTACTCAAACAATAGAAATTATCTTTTTATCTATTCAACATCTTTATAAAAATCATATTTTTACACTGCTACTATATAGATAAAAATTCTATTTTTATACCACTACTATACAGATAAAAATTCTATTGTTATCTCGCTAGTAATATAATAAAAATTATATTTTTATTACTCTACGTAAATAAAAATCATATTTTTATTCTTCCTATGATATAAAAATCATATTTTTACTCTTTCTACAATATAAAAATCATATTTTTATACCTAGAAATCATATAATTTATATTTTTGAAAATCTAAAAAAAATTATACTTTTTCTACAACAAAAATCAATTCTTTAAAGTGTTAAAAATCTAATTTCTACTTACATAAAAATCTAATTTTTATAACAAAACCATATTTGCAAGAATCATATTTTTATTTATATTCATATATAAAAAAAAATTATCTTTTCTAAATCTATTTCATATACAATAGAACTGATTTTAATTGTATTATACCTTAAAAACTGAGTTTATTAAAAACAATAGCATAAAAAATGAAATAATAACAAAAAGCCTAAACACTCACTGATGTCGATCTGCTGGGGGAGTTTGGGGCTCGTCAGGGTTCACAGGTGGCGGGGGAACCTCGGTTGGCCAGCGGTGGTTGTGTAGGAGGCGGAGGCGCGACACTCGAGATCTGCGTTGGTGGATTGGGGACTGGCGGCCGGTGTGGGTGGGTTTGGGGACAGCGGTCGACTTTAGAAGGGGAGGGAAAGGAGCAGCAGGTGAAGGACGGAGGGGGGTCGGTGGCGTGAGGGGGGGCGATCGTTAGATGTGGCGGTGCATCGAATGAGATGTCGGGTTTTTTTTTCTTTTTTTTCTGTTTCCTGAATCGGGTTTCTAATGAGAAGGGAAAAGGGGGGCGTTGACTTTGGATGAAGGGTGGGAGGGTTTATTTATTTAATTTATTATTTAATTAAATCCAAAAAGCCACTTTTTCATATGAACTCCAAACGTAGCCCAACGACTGTCGCCACTAGCTAATTACCCCCATTCTGAACACAATGGGATATGTCCCGCAAGCTGATTCGATTGTTTCAATCAGTTTCCGTCAAATTCAAAGTATAAATAAATAGAACAGTCAATATTAATTTTAACGTACAATTTACTTTACCGGGCCACATACGGACTTCTAAAATTCCAAAAAAATTATTTCTAGATACGTATTGACGATACGGCCGTAACAAAACTGATTTCGTCAAATTCTGATACCGTTTGAAAAATGGACATTTTCTGGTCGATCGAAATTGACTGAAACTGTCAAAACGCGTTTTCCTTTACCACACTCACATATTGATTCAGAAAATTACGAATTTTGAAACCTAGCAATAATTTGACATCCCGGATCCAACAAAAGTGGTTTCATCGAAAATCGAGGTCGTTGGCGAAATCTCTATTTTTAAGGGCCAGAATTCCATAACGACTATTCTGAATTTTCAACTGGGCATATCTTTTTATTCCCGCTATGAAATTTTGATTTTCCGGATTTGTTGGAAAGATATTCTCAATTAGATTCTAATATTTTTGGTTTCGCTAAAATCCGGTTTATTTTGAATCCTATACATTCATTTGAACTTTGAAATCGAAATTTCAAACTACCGCGCGATTTTCAATTCCTTTTATAATTTAAAATAAATATTTATATTCTAACGACGATCTATATAAATATATACATTCTAATTCTATTCGAAATAAATTTCTCGTCGTTATTATTTAAAATAATTCATTTTAAATAATCATAATTCACTAAAATGGCCAAAATAAAAAAAATTAATTGGCTCAGAATTTCCGGGTCGTTACACAAACTAAACATGAGAACAAGCCCACGCACTTTCATTGGGTATGGTCAGAATAAAAAAGGATATAAATGCTTAAACAAAGATGGAAGAATTTATATCTATAGAAAAGTTGTTTTTGATGAAAACACTTATCCACTTGCAGGAAAACAAGAAACAAAAGGTAATGAAGAACATTCTGTCAAGGGAGATCAATTCAAACAGTTACTTGTTGAACCACCTATTGATGGAATTAGCGAAAATCAGCCTACATCAGCATGTAGAATGACTCCATGGATGTAACAGATGCAAATACAAATGAAACTCGGAACGGTTCAGAAAGCATGCACACACATTAAACCAACCAAGATATACAAAGCAGTGATGATACAATAACAATCAGTAATACAGAAATAGGGACAAGTAGTAATACTGACATGCACCAACAAACCTAGCAAGGACATTATATGATAACAAGGTTAAAGAGTGGCATATACAAACCTAAAGTGTATAACATCTCAGTTATTGAAGCTGAACCAATCAACTTCGAGCAAGCAATAAAATCAGAAAAGTGGAAATAGGCTATGGATGTTTAATATCAGGCTCTCATGAAAAATAATACATGGGGTTTGGTGAAACCACCTAGACATAATAACATCATTGGATGTAGATGGGTATTCAAATTAAAAAGGAAAGAGGATGGAACTATTGACAAATACAAAGCTAGATTGGTCGCTAAGGGTTGTGCAAAACAATTTGGATTTGATTTCATTGAGACTTTTTCTCCAGTCATAAAACCCACAACAATTAGAATCATACTCACCACTGCTATGAGCAAACGATGGAACATAAGGCAGTTGGATGTCAACAATGCTTTCATGAATGAAGAGTTGACTGAAGAAGTTTATATGCATCAACCCGAAGGTTACAATTATGGTAACAAAGTATGCAAGTTACATAAGGCTATGTATGGTTTAAAACATGCTTCGAGGGCTTGGTTTGAAAAACTCAAGTGAACCTTATCCAACATGAATTTTTTACAAGCTAAATCAGATAACTCGTTATACATAAAGAGAAGCACATATGGAACTATTTATATTTTGGTATACGTCGACAATATGTTGATAATAGGTGATAATTGCCAAGAAATAAATAGCATCATATGAAGACTGGATCATAATTTTGCTATAAAAGACATGGGGGAACTAAAAAAAAAATTCTTTGAATACAAATTATCAAGAAAAATATTAGAGAATTATTCTTATCTTAAAAAAAAATTACATTTCAAAAATCTTGCAAAGGGCTAAAATGCATCATGCAAATTCATTACCAATGCCAATGTCAAGCAACCAAAGACATTCTAAATACAAAGGTGAAGCCATCAACAACATCAAGGATTGTAGAAGATTAATAGGAGCTCTTCAATATGCAACTGTTACTCGTCCAGATATATGTTATAGTGTTAACAAATTAAATCAATACATGCAGAATCCTCTATCAGAACATTGTATAGAAACTAAAAGAATACTACGATACTTGCAAGGAACAAAATACCATGGTATAATAATAAAATATGAGAAAGAACTTATCTTATAGTGTTTTAATGATGCAGATTGGGCAAACGATAATGATGACCGAAAATCAGTCTCAGGGTATTTTGTTTATCTTGTCTCTAACATTGTATCTTGGTGTACAAAAAAGCAACAGACAACTTCCAGGTCCAGTTCGGAGGTGGAATATCGAGCGTTGGCAAGTGCAACGGCAGAAGTTACTTGGATACAATCACTATTGAAGGAGCTAGGTTTTACACTAAACCGAAAGCATGTAATTTGGTGTGACAACAAGAGTATGTTGTCTCTATCACTTAATCTGATTCAACATTCGAGGATGAAGCATCTTGAAATTGATCTTCATTTTGTTAGAGACAAAACTCAGACAGGAAAACTGGTTGTTTGTTGTGTCCCCATGTATTATCAATGAGCTGATGCGCTTATAAAAGCTTTGTCTACCAAGAAGTTTATGAGATTGAGGAAGGATCTAAAAGTAGTTGATGGAGGTGGAGATGGAAATGAGAACCCCATTTTGGTTTGAGGAAGAGTAACGAAATAATAAAGATAATGTCATCATTCATCACAACCGTTCTTTTTGAATAAGGTCTCATATACATCGTATTGGGCTCATTTATAGGCTGACACTTGACTATTGTTATAATCAGCAAGTATTAATCGTCACAATGTTATATACAACAAGTATTATACTAGCCGTTACATTTTTATGTATAAATACATGGTTTTTGAATCAATCTTATCATCAATAAAAATTCAAATGAAATTCTCTCTAATTCTCATTATACCTCCATTGCCAATTTATGGGTAGACGAAAGAGAATTACTAAACCTTGCGCTTTAGTTGTCCATCATCCAAATTAGGCTCCGTTCATAGAAAAATTGTTCAAATTTTGGTTTAGGGTTGATTTTGTTCCAGAAATAGCCATGTTAAACGGAAGTTCCATTGATCGGAATCGACTTGGAAAATTGGATGTAAATGATCACGAATGGAAGGCAGCTATTGAAATTGATGGCGAAACAAAGATTGCTTCAGTAGATATATGAATTTGAGTAAATATTTGTTAAAACTTTATAGGAAAAAATTATAGTTGAATGAAAACTTGATAATGAAACTTGTGGAACTTAACAATGTGGAAATTTTAGGGTTCTAGGGTTGTTTATTGTGGGACATTGAGTAAAGGGGAATACGCGCAGGGTAAGTATTTTGAAATAGAGGGGTAAAAAGAGAAACACGATAGCAATGAAGTGGTAGGATTTATAAGTAGTATATTCATACAAATTTTTTTAAGCAATGCATTTTATTCGAACCTTGGCTTTTGAGCTTGATATCCCAATCTCTGAATTAAGAAATACGTTATATTCAGATGAAATATTTTATATGGGACAATTTAATATAAGCTTATAATAAAGAGAAATTAAATATTAATTAATTAGCATGGTGATTATATATAAGCTTATAATAAATTAGTATAGCACTAATTAATTTTAATTCTGTTTCTATAGAGCTAACATAGGATCTTCCTAAACCATTATTACGCCAATCTGAATTTGTACTAAATTAACATAGGCGTAGGAATGACATAGGAAATTGTCGATGTCTTCACTATGACGATAATTTTGACGTAGTGAATTTTCTATGCCATTTATATGCCTTAATTATTTTTCTGCATATTACAATAGGCGTAGGAAATTTCATATGACTTTTCCATACCATTACCATTGTCTACTTATTTCTTACCCCTTCTATATACCCCGCATTTTGACGTAGAAACGGCGTAGGAATTTTTTTATAGAAAATTGAAGTGTTTTCTACTATTACTATAACAACTGCCATGGTTTAGGTTGTTTCTGGTGTTGGATTTTAGGAGGAATATCTGTGTTGACTGTGAGTTTCGTACGTATTGTGGTTTGGGCTTGATGTTTGTTTTTTCGATCTGTATTTGTTTGGTTCGAGAGGTGTGTCTGGTGGAGGTTGGCATGTTGTATCTTTTTCATTTTCCATGCTAAAAAATTGTGTGAAGCTATGGTCTAGTTTTGCTAAAAATGTTATAGTGCTTTCCCCTATATTTGCTTTCCTTCTTATGTGATCGTCTGTACCGATTTTTCAGTCTATGATAGTCATGGTGATACTGCGGCTGCTTTTCATTTTGTAGTGGGCATTTCCTCAATGTGCGTCTTTTGTGTTCTTTATCCTTAATTGTTGAGATCTAGAACTATGTTGGTTTTCTTTCTTGGTGTGCATTTCTGTAAATGTTTAAGGTCATTTTGTTCATGTCATTATGACTAGTGTATGAGTGTGGTGTTTTTTGGTCGCCTCTTGGTGTATGCCAGTGATTTTGCATAGGTGTAGTTTGTCCCTCCAAGCTTTGGTGAGGACTTGTTGTTTGTTGTGAATTCAATTCAAGGAAATGTGCTTGTGACATTGGCACACTGTTTTTTGTTATAGTTAGCCAAATTAGGTTGTTATGCTAGGTAATGCAGTTGTGTGTACCCATTGTAGTGTAGCTGTACTTGCCTAGACTTTTGTTATGTCATATTTATATATTGTAATTTTTATTGCTTTTCTTGCTGCAAAATCATTTGACTGCATACGTGAAATAGGAAACTTGTTGGTAACTGTGTAGTCTAGTTATATAGGTTAGTTCCTGTGTTGTAAGATAGTATGGTTACACTGGTCGGACCACTCTAAAAACTGACAGTAGTGGAGAGTCCACGTTAAAAACAAATATCAGTAGATGGTGATCTACAAATCTCCTGTTCTTTTTTAAGATTTAAACTTGTTTGATTTAATATAAATTTGATTTGAATTGATGCAATATCTAATTTGATTTTAGGATAATAATTGTGTTTAAGATTTGATTGATTTATTAAATTAACAAAATGATACTTAATTAAATTATTATATTTAAAGATTTAATATTATTAATTTGAACTTTGGCGGTTGAGCTGATCAATTGAGTTTGAAATTTGAAACTTGATTTGATAATAAGACGGATTTGGAAATGTTCGATACTGGATCGAATGAATTAGATTTTGGAAATGCTTAAATTAATATTATTTTATATTAACTATTCTATTTTACCAATTAATTAACTATTTTATATATAATTATTTTAATTAATATATTTTATATTATATTAAATTTTAGTTGTTTAGATTTATAATTAAGTTAACTTATGTTTATCTATTTTACTAAAATTAGTTTAATTAAAATATTTTACTCTTAACTATTTATGCATAGTTATTTTAATTAAAAAATTGAATTATATTAAATTTCCTATTTGATTTATAATAATTTATATTTAACCATTTAATTTAAATTACTATATATGTATACTAAAATTTTATTATTTTAGGCATGTAATTAGTTAATTCAAAGTTTATCTCCAATCTGAGCAACTGAATGCAAGTTATTCCAATATATATATATATATATTTGAGACAAGTGTGATACAAATATTATAAATCAAACTAAATGTTTGAAATTGAATTTTCTTGAAATATGAATTGGAAACTGAAGTTAAAACCAATATATGAAGTTGAGTTGGGGTTTGAAAACTAAAATTTGAATATTGAATTGATTTTTGGGAAATTATATTGAAGTTGATACTTGTAACAAACTAAATAATAAGATGAAATATTTTGTCAAAACCTTGAGAATATTCTAGTATTACTTGTACATGCCACCTAACTTTTCATTTGAGTTGATTTACTTGCATAAGAATATCAATCCTGACATGAGTGTTTTGTTTTACTTTATGCTCAGGTCAGACCGAGTATTTCAATTTTTGAAGAAATTCATCCTTGGAGATAAAGATGGAGCCGAAGCTTATTTTGTTCTATATATCATTGCTTATTCTATATAGTAAATTTATAACTCTTGTATTGTATATAACTGAAGTCAAATGTAAACAACATCATGAATTACTTTATGTACTTATGATATTTTTTTTATTATATTATAATCTTTCCGCTGTGAGATTTTGTATTCATTCTTCTGAATTTTATTTCTTTAGAACAAACCAATTAATAATCTATCTTTTTGAATAGTGTGAATTAGACATGTGTGGTTTATTGTCGATTTAAACTGTACGAAAAGATGGGTTGTTTATATTTTCTCTCTCTTGAAAAGTAACTGTATGTAGAACATGTAATGTATTTACCATTCTTCAATTGTACTTTAAGTTCCCTTTTGAGCAGTGGATGATCCCTCAACATGTTGTATCATTATTCACTAATGTGTGTGTGTTGGGAATCGATTTAAAAACATTAGAAAGTAGAATCACAATAGTTATGTAATAAAATAAGGAATTGCTTGAGTCAATATATGATTTAACTCCATTCATCCGCTAATTAGAAAAATTCAACCCCTAAATCTAAAGAACATTTATAACACATCCATTCAAATTTATTTTTTGATTCGACCATTTCCTTAAAATTCTATTTCATCTACAAAAATAAAACAAATCCCGACCTCGATCATTTCCTATTTATACTTGTGAATGTAATTAATATCTCAGGCTATTACTAAGTGCATCATTTAGCACCTAGTAAATGTTAGAATGATGATTTCTATTTGTGGTATTTTTATTTAATGGTATAGTAAAGATTTTTTATGAATGTAAATTAGTAAACATGGCTTTGATATTATTTCATGTAACCATTTACAGATTTTAATAAATTCTATCAAAAATTCTATGAGAAATGGATTAACCATTAGATTATTTGTGTTCTGCTCACCATTTAAATGCTAGTACGGAAGTTTTGAAAATCAACCCTCTTCTAAGTTCATTAGTTTCAACCCTTATCGTCTTTATATTCACTTGTGAAATCAGTCCTTTTCTCGTAATCTCTTGCAAATTGATTACTTTTCTCTCTGTAAACCAACAGATTTATATTCCCTATGCTTCTCTCTTCATTAAACAAAAGTTGAGCGATCGAAGGGCCTGTGCTGCGATTTCGTCTATTTCTAGGTTAAGAATTTTGATATTTTAGGTATGCTTGTTTTTTCGCTCATACTTCTTGACTTTTTTGTTAAATGCAGGTTCTTTGTTTAGATCTAAATATGATTATGAGATTCGATAGCTCAGACTTCGAATTTTTTTCAAAGATTATCGTGTTAGATCTTTGTCGCGAGCATTAGGAAAATGTTAACATTGCCAGAAATATTGTATTAAGTATGGATTTGTCCGCTGCTTTGGTTGATTTTCTATCAACTATTTCATGTCTGGTTCATTGATTTAACGACCGAATATTTTCTTTTAGATTTAAAATTATCATTAATTTTTGGAAACAATGGATATTGTCCAAATGTTTTATTTTTTGTAGCTTAATTGGTCAATTATGATTTGATTTATTGACAAAAAAAGAAAGACATTTTCTTTTCTATTACTTTGCATTATAGTTGGGAGATTTAAGGAACTTTGATTATTTATATTGTCTATTGTGTATTATTTAATTATATGTACAATTCTTTTTGATGGTCTAGGAAAATCTTATTTATATGCTTAGTTTATATTCAAGTATTCTTTAATTACATGTTTATAATTTCACAAGCATGTCATTTTGGTAGATATTTATATGCTTAGTTTATATTTTTAAAGGCTTGAACTACCAAGTAGATCCTATAAACTTTGAGAAATCACGTTGTTTAAGGGAAAAAAATTGCTAAGTATTTGAGGAAATATGATTTTTCGTAAGTAATAAATGAATAACAACAAGTCTTTATTTATTTTTTTGTTTGTATAGTTAACTAGTTTCCTCCATGATTGTATATGGTGTAGGGAAATTGGTTAACTTAGTTGTTAATATCAGTGAATATTTGAGAAACTATAGAAAAGTCAAAGATATAATTGGCTTTGCTTTTGGTGTGTATGCTTTTGTTTGATTGGGTTATAGAAAATATTGGTTAGTTTCATTTTTTGGATCGTCGTGCATATGATTTTTTTTACAGTCAACTATGTGAGTTATTCATAACTATTGATTATGGAGAACATGAATAAGTGGAAATTTGGTTGGACTATAATAATTTATGATGTTGAACGTTTGATAGTCTTAGAAAATCAAGATGCTCCTTACCTTGAATAATTGTGTACTTTTACGGATATATGTATGTTTGTATGTATACATAAGAAAAGAGCATTCAACGACAACCCTATTTTGTAGCACTCCTCTAGTCTATTGATTTTCATCACATAATCCAGTTAAATAATAATTGTTTCTCTCTCTACATAATAGAAAAATCAAATGTATTGAATGCTCCTCATCATATATATATATATATATATATATATATATATATATATATATTATCTCATTTTGGTGATTCATTATTTAGTTCATGCAGTTCATTAACAATATTGTAACTTTTATTTATTAAATATGATTTGATTTTTCTATAATTATTTGATTGTGTTGTTCTTCGATTGCTATCGGCTCTTTTTCTTTGTAAATGAAGGCTTTAATGTCTAGTTGGTGATTTTAGGTGTAATTTTTTGCTAATGAATTATGTTTATTTTTAAACAAAAAGGACATATAAATTTGTCAAATGTTGATGGTTACTAATTTATTTTTATTTTCCATTACATTGCAAATGGTACAATATTTGTTGGGACTCATTCTTTATGCTATCTGATAATTCAAAATAGATTTTTGAATGATTAGACTAATTTGACTGCTCAAGGTTCGTTTTTGTTATAATACTGAAAATAGTGTTTAGCGGGTTGAAAACACGCTAACTCATTTAGCGATACAGATAGTCATTTTTTATTTGATGCACATATAATGGATGCACAAACATATTGGCAATATAAACGTACATAAGATATGTCAGATTGATTTTTTATGTATATATTTCAAATATGTGTAGTTATTCAGAACTACATTTAAATATTCTAATTCCTTTATAATTAGGATAATATACATAATAGCAGTGAAAGATGTATTTTCTTTTCATAATTATAAAATACACATACTGAATTGTTTTTTAGTTCATTTTGGGAATATCTCGAATGAAATAATTATATATTTGTACAATGAGCCATTTATAAGTAACAAATATCAGATTAACATGATAGTTATTCGATGTGTATAAAATGAATAAAAGGAACTTCCCTCCTTGAAAACAAGTTGTATAAAATAAAACGTGTCATATTTTTATGTTTCAGGATATTTGCACAGGTGTAAATAAATATATGCAGAGAACTCTACATGTAGTCCGCAGCTCTAGTGCGTGTGGTGGATGTAGCTAGCTCCCCAGGAAGAGGGAGAGCGTTCGATTTCCGCCTCACGCACTTTAGTTCAAATAAGGGGGCTTACCATGTGCATAAGCCTGATGACCCTGCGGACCAGTTAGGTGCACTAGGGGAGTTTTACGGCAGTGCCGGTTTCTCCCCTGAAAAAAAAAAAAAAAAACTTTACATATATACATATGTCATTTGCAATTGTTTGCACTACAAAATGTTTAGTAGATCAAAGAAAATGTTCAAGTTTAATAATCTAAAAAAAAAATGATTTTTTAACCAAAACTAAAACTAAGATGCAAGTTAATACAGCTTTTAATAAGTAGTTTTCATGTACTGGATATAGAAATAAGGGATGAAACCTTGTTTCCATGAATACATGTCAAATCATACAAGTTTATAGTGCTTTAGCAATATTTCCTATTGAAACAATATCTAAAATATATTTTAGTGCTTCTTTATTTCTACAACACTATTTTTTAAAATCTTATTCTACAAATTTTGGAACATAATAAAATAAAATATGATGGATTTTCTACTTTTAGAATTTCATATATAGAAAGCATACATTCTATTTATCTGACTAATTAAAGGGTTGATCCACTTGAGAGCACTAATTTCATATTATATTATGGATACCTTTTTTCCTACAGCATCCAACATTTTTAGGTGAACGAAATGAAACCTTACCTGTTGAGTTTTCGTAACAGATGGTGGGTAATTATATTATCTTTCTCTCTAATTTGTAATAAAGTAAATTTGTTAGATTTGTCTGCACAAATGTTGGTTCATGGATAACTATCATATGTTAGCTAAATTTAATTATTAATATTCTATGTAAAGATCACAGAAAAATTGATCACCATCTTCGTTGATACGTTCTTAAAACATTTTTTATAAGAACTAAACGTTAAGTGCATATGTAGTATATTGAGTTAATTTACAAAGATGGTTAGGGTTTATAGCAAATTACTTTGTTGCATCATTTTTATTTGCGATGGTTCATTGAAAACAATCATATATTGATTACCTTAATCCAATCATTTTTCTTGGACTATTAGTTAGAGAACTAAAACCTATGCATGTTAAATTAAATAATTTTTCTTTGTAACACTTGTTAATTGTAATAACAAATAAATTTGTTTAGCTTATGCTTTGCCCAAATATATATATATATATATATATATATATATATATATATATATATATATATATCTATCTATGTATATGTGTGTGTGTGTGTGTATATATATATATATATATTCACTTATAACCATTTTGATGGACGTTAGCACAGAATTTAGTTCACCTTTATTAAACAAGCATTTCTCCTAATTTCAGTTATATTAGTATCTCTTTATATGACATTTTTTCGTGATATCTATTTGAATAACCCACGTACTTCATTTAACTGTTTGTATTTTTTTTATTATTAAGATGTTCATTTGTGATTTTAATTAAAATCACCACATAAATTGATTTAGATACGATAAAAGTTCGATTTTTTCTCAGATTCTCTCTTCCACTCATGTCCTTAGGATCTATAAATGTTGGATTGTACGTTCTATCTTACACATAGTTCCCAGTGCTTAAACCAGTCATTTCCTATTAACATGAGTAGTAGACTAGTGTTTCGTTTTTATATGTAGTAATTTTTAGTTGAACTATGTACAGGCAATCTTTTGGAGGGATTGAAACAATCACATTGTCATGATAGCGTTGATAAGTTTAAAATGGAGAATACTTTTATTTGATATTGATGATAAAGAAGACGAAAATAACAGTGATGATGTTGAAGATGATGACAGCGATGAGATTCAATGTTCAACCCGATAACCAAGTATGTCTAATCCTCACCTCTTTACTAATTCAAAATAATTGCCGAACTAATGTTTGTTTCAAATATAATGTAGTTCTTTATATAACCCAATATTAAGAATAACGCAACAGCCTTTTGTCAAGAAAAATAAATTAGGTTCATGAAAACACGCAACAGTTTTCTATTTAGTGTGAGTTATAAATGAATTTTGTATATTTAACCTGTCACTGAAAAATTTAAAGCTTCACATTGTAATATTATCATATCTATAAAAATAATATTTATGAAAATAATATTCAAAACCAAGATGGCAATTCAAGCAACCTCTGTTTGAATCAATGTCATGATATAAGTTCATTCTCGATGCCGAATTGCAATAATGATGGTTTTAATTGCATTTAGACTCATGTTCATCGTGTCTATATTAGTATCTCATTATTTGTTCATGATGTCAATTGCATTTATTACATAAATGTATGTTGTATGATTGTTTAAAAAATTATCAATCATGGAAGATTACCATGATAATACCAAAACCAAATTTCAGGTTATCTAGTTCAAGCATGCCCGCTAAAGACTTTATTAAATTGTTCGACTCCAGCTCGTCATCATAAAAAGACGCAACTGAGTTTGTAAAAAAATGGCTAAATGTGGAGTATTCTCAAAATAGACATCATCAATTGCAAAGATCATCCACGACTTTGCAAATGGTAGCACAATTGAGAAATCCAAAAATGGACAAATCTGGGCACTATACACTTACCTGGACCGATGTTCTAACTTCTACATTAAAACAAGAAGGGTCAACGAGGAAAGCTGGGTCAAGAGAGGATTTCCTGCTACATCCGGCATATTCAAAGTAAGCTGAAAATATGAAAATATGCAGCAAACCGTGGCTAATCTTCAAGAAAGAACTGATGGATACGAAAATGCTACCAATGCTTAAGAAAATGATAGCGATTCGGATGGTGCACGCTCTGAAATGTCTGAAAGTGAAAAGGACGATGGAGGAAGTAATGTGACTAGAAATTGTAGATTCAATAATCAACCCGAATATCCAACTAAGTTCCAAATACTTATCTTCTTTGCTATTCTGATAGATGGTCGAGGCAACCAAAATTTGTGCACAAAATAAGATCACGACCATATTATTTGGAGAAGAAGTAGACATGGAAATATTAGATTTGATCTGTGCCTATGTTATGAAATTAGACAGTGAACATGAGGTGCAGTACTGTAAAAGCTCCACTTGTAGTGGATAATGAAATAGCAAATGAGGTCCAAGACATTGAAGTTTTAACTGAAAATGATAAGGAAGAATAAATATATGAAACATTTGATACAGTACATACATATAAGAATAAATATACGAAGAAACATTTGATACAGTACATACATATGATGAGGTTGAAGATGATGAGATGAAAGTTGAATGTGCAACTGGTGCCATGAATTCAGTGATCGTTTATGGATCATTGCTCTTAGCAAAGTTAGCATTTGCTGCTGTTTGCACTGTTTTTAAAGGCAAGCAGGGAGCAATTGTTCAGAATGCAAACCAAAATGTAACAGCAGATTTTTCAGAAATGAGCTACAGCGTCGATAACAATGGAAAAAGCCACAAGAGGAGAAGAAGAAGGGATTCCACAGCATCTTCTTCTTCATTCATGAATTATGCTGGTTATACATTAACTATATATAATATACTCTGCCACGGCTTTCCTGGTTAGATTGACAAAAAGTACATGGACCCACAATTACTTAAAAGAGGAAAAAATCTTCCTCAGCACACCTCATCCAGTTGCGGCTAATTTATATAAAGCACACGCCCGGAGCATTCATTCCATTCAAACTCAAAATTCAAGTTAAAAATATCAGTTCAATAATAAAAAGGTTCAGATCCTATAATATGCTGCTCTCTGCTGCTACTGTTGTATATGTGGATGAATCCCCTTGCCGTTTGACTTCACTTGCTGCATTCTGTATATGTAATGTTATAATTGTCGTATTGTTGCTTCTAAGTTTATCAAACTCATGTAATCATAGGTACAAGGTCAGAAACTAGTATCTGATGGGAGACTGTATTCTTCAAACTCAGCCATCCATTTTTAGTACGTACGCTTGGGGAAACCAGTGAATCATTAATTAGTGCTTGAAAACCCTACATTTGTCATGGACAGATGACACATGATGAATTCTTGAACGAAGAATGCCATGAAGATGTATGCAAGCCTAGAAGAAAAAGAAGACGAAGACAACAACAAAGAAGGAGAAAAAATGAAGATGATAAAAGGTAGAAAGAAGAAGAAAAAGCTCCATTGTATGGAATGTGTCTTCGGTTTTCCATGCATGCAGAAATGTCTTACAAAAGCTCCATCTTAAATTATCATATCATAAATGAGTTCAGCTGAAACTTGCGAGTTTGCTTGTTATATTGTCCTGAATCTTATCCTCAGAGATTATACTTACATTAACTGCATCAATCCGAAACTCACTGCTGTTGTATCACAAACAAAACGTGTGAATTGCAATATTGCAAGTTTTTTCTATTAGAATGTAGTAGGAAAAAATTGTGATAAATCACTACTTTTGCAATGACATGGTTAGCTTCTGTTGAAGTTGATCAAAGCTTTTCCAAGTAGCTATTGAAAGCTATTCACCTAGGGAATGAAGTATCTTTTATGAAGGGTTGCATTGACTTCAAAGTTTTTCTTGGGAATATAAAAAATGGAAGGTCGTGTTAAAACTTTAATAAACTAAAAGGATGTATTGCATTAATTACTAAATTTGACTGTCATGTTGTAAGCCTATATATATGGCTCTCTTTTGTAATGAAAGTATGCAATTCAAGCTCTAAATTTATTGGCTTTCTCTTGTTAAAATCATCATTTGGTATCAGAGCCAGAGGATATTTTAGGAGCTTGATTGAGTGTTTTGTGTGAAGATTAAAACACAGTGTGAGACAATGCAAAACAACAACAATAGTGCTGGTGGCAATGGGAATCAAGTTACCCAGTTGCCTATGTTTAAGGGAGTGAATCATCACTTTTGGAGTCTAAAGATGAAAACATTCTTTAGATCACAAGAGTTGTGGAGCATTGTAGAAGATGGGTTCACGGATGATGCACCGGCTGAACCAAGTCAAAATTTGAGAGACAAGAGAAAGAAGGATGCAAGGGCCCTTTATACTATCCAACAATCTTTGGATGATGAGATCTTTGCAAGAATTGCAGCGGCTTCTACTGCAAAAGAAGCTTGGAGTATTCTTAAGCAAGAATACTTGGGAGACAAAAAGGTGATTGCAGTGAGATTGCAATCTCTTAGAAGGGAGTTTGAGACGTCCCAGATGAAAGAAACGGAGACAGTTCAAGAGTACCTGTCAAGAATTTCAAGTAATGTGCAACAGATGAGGTCTTATGGTGAAGAGATCAAATCTCAACAGGTTGTGAGCAAAGTGCTAAGAAGTCTCACAAACAAATTTGATCATGTTGTCACTGCAATTGAAGAGTCCAATGACATGGAATCATACACGTTTGATGAACTCATGGGCTCACTTCAAGCTCATGAAGAAAGGCATTCCAAAAGTGATGAAAAGAAAGAGGAGAAAGCTTTTCATGTCAAAGGAGAGTGTTCAAATAAGGAGAAATCAAACCAAAACTCAGCAAGAGGCAGAGGAAGAGGCGGCCATAGAGGCAGGGGCCGTGGAAGAGGCCAATCTGGTGAAGGAAGAGAAGAACCTTCTAAAAGCAAGGGGCCAATCAGATGTTATTATTGTAACAAACCTGGCCACAAGGAAGCTTTTTGCTGGAAAAAGAATGAAGACAAGGAGAAAGGGAAACAGGAGCAAAAGTCAAATTATGTTGAGCAAGAGAATCTGTTTTTAGCTCAACATAGTTGTGACAATGAAAGCAATTCAGTCTGGTATGTGGACAGTGGATGTTCTAACCACATGACCAATTCAAGAAACTTGTTTCAGAATCTTGATGATAGCAAGAAAAGTATTGTAAGGATTGGAGATGGAAAGCAATTGACAGTGGAAGGTCTTGGTACAGTTGCTTTTCAAACTGAGCAAGGCAAATCAAAGCTTCTGCACAATGTTCAGTATGTACCAAAACTGGCACACAATCTTTTGAGCGTTGGTCAACTGGTATGTGGCGGCTACAGAGTTGTGTTTGAAGATGGCGTCTGTGTGATCAAGGAGAAGCAAAGCAATAAGGCACTAATGAAGATTGCAATGGGAAAGAACAAAGTCTTTCCTTTAAATCTGTCAAACAATTCAGGACGTGCACTCGTGGTGAAAGGAGATGACAGTGCCAAGCTGTGGCATCTCAGGTATGGACATTTAAATGTTCATAGTTTAAAGCATTTGACTACTAAAGAATTGGTGCTTGGATTGCCCAAAATTGGGAATCTAGAATTTTGCGAAGGATGTGTGTATGGCAAACAGGCTCGTGGATCCTTTCCAAGTGGAAATTCTTGGAGAGCTAGTGAATGTTTGGAACTGTTACATGCCGATTTGTGTGGGCCTATGCAAACTGAATCTTTAGGAGGAAGCAGATACTTTCTATTGATTACAGACGATCACAGCAGGATGTCTTGGGTCTATTTTCAGAAGACCAAGTCAGAATCATTTGAGAACTTCAAGAAATTTAAAGCTCTAGTGGAGAAGCAAAGTGGAAAGCAAGTCAAGGCATTGAGAACAGACAGGGGAGGAGAGTTTGTCTCCAACGAATTTGCGCAGTTCTGTGATGATCATGGCATTAGGAGAGAGCTCACTGCACCTTACACACCAGAGCAGAATGGGGTGGCAGAGAGAAAGAACATGACTGTGGTAGAGATGGCTAGGAGCATGCTAAAGGCTAAGGGGATGCCTAACACATTCTGGAGTGAAGCTGTTGCAACTGCAGTGTATTTGCTCAACATCTCACCTACTAAAGCTGTCAAGAACTCTACACCTTTTGAGGTATGGAGAAATAAAAAGCCTTCTATAAGTCATCTTAGAATTTTTGGATGTATTGCCTATACATTGATTAATTTGAGAACTAAGCTGGATGATAAGGCAGAGAAGTGCATCTTTGTGGGCTACTCAACGCAATCGAAAGCCTACAGGTTGTATAATCCAGTCAGTGGCAAGATCATCATTGGAAGAAATGTTATCTTTGAGGAGGAAGCATGTTGGGAGTGGAATGAACCAAGCAAGAGGAGTGTAGCCTTACATAAGTCAATCACACTTGGAGAATTTGATGAACCAGTTGATGTGCCAACACAGCAATCTCCTCCAACAACACCTCATGGTTCATCAACATCTTCAAGTAGCCAGAGTTCTTCATCAACTCAGTCCTCATCATCAAGTGAATCTCCTCCACGCCGCATAAGATCACTTGTTGATATCTATGAAAACTGTGATTTTGCACTTGTAGCTACAGAACCTGCAGGGTTTGATGAAGCAGTATGTCAGAATGAGTGGCAAGATGCAATGACAGAGGAGATTAAGTCAATTCAGAAAAATGAAACATGGGAGTTAGTGAGCTTGCCTCAAAACAAGAAGGCAATTGGTCTAAAATGGGTGTACAAGACTAAATATAATGCAGATGGAAGCATCTCAAAGCACAAAGCACGGCTTGTGGCAAAAGGCTATGCACAACAGGAGGGTATAGACTATGAGGAAACATTCTCACCCGTTGCACGCTTTGAAACAGTGAGAATTGTTTTAGCATTGGCTGCACAATGGAAATTGCAGGTTTTTCAGCTTGATGTGAAGTCAGCATTCCTCAATGGAGAATTGCAGGAAGAAGTCTTTGTGGAACAACCACAGGGATTTGTGAAGAAGGGAGAAGAAGAGAAGGTGTTCAAGCTGAAGAAAGCTCTTTATGGCCTAAAACAGGCACCAAGAGCCTGGTATAGCAGGATTGACTCATTTTTCATTTCAACGGGCTTCAAAAGAAGTGAAAATGAGCCAACAATCTATGTGAAAAGGCAAGGTATGGATGAGTTTATCATAGTTTGTCTCTATGTTGATGACATAATCTATTTCAGTTCTTCAGAAAGCATGCTAAGTAAGTTCAAAGCCTCAATGTTGTCTGAATTTGAGATGACTGATCTTGGAACATTGAAATACTTCCTTGGTTTGGAAGTAAGACAAACAAAAGATGGTATTTTTCTATGTCAAAGAAAGTATGCAGCAGATTTGCTTAAAAGATTTCACATGGAGAAATCTGAAGTTGCAAAGACTCCTATGAATGCTAATGAGAAGTTGCAGAAAGTAGATGGCAGTGAGAATGCAGATGAAAGGATTTTTAGAAGTATTGTGGGAGGTTTGAACTATCTCACACACACTAGACCTGATATTGCCTATTCAGTTAGTGTTGTGTCGAGATATATGCACAATCCAACCAAGCAACACCTGGGAGCTGCAAAAAGAATTCTGAAGTACGTTGCAGGCTCTTTGGATTATGGCATTTGGTATGAAAGTGTGAAGGAGTTCAAGTTGAAAGGATATACAGATAGTGATTGGGCTGGCTGCATTGATGATAGAAAGAGCATGTCAGGATCTGTATTTGATCTTGGTTCTGGAGCTGTGACATGGAGTGCAAAGAAGCAAGATACTGTGGCTCTGTCTTCATCAGAAGCTGAATATATTGCTGTGGGAGCTGCAGCAAAGCAAGCTTTGTGGCTAAAGAAGCTGTTGAAAGACTTGTGCTGTGAGCAACAAGAGGCATTGGAAATTTGGTGTGACAACAAGTCCACTATAGCTATGACAAAGAATCCTGCATTTCATGCAAGGACTAAGCACATTGATGTGCAATACCACTTCATCAGGAATTTGGTAGCTGAAAAGAAGGTTGTCCTGCATTTTTGTGGAACAAATTGTCAAAATGCAGATTTATTCACTAAGGCTCTGAATCAAGTCAAGCATGAACACTTTATGAAGGAAATTGGCATGTGCAAGCTTGGATCAAGGGGAGGTGTTGAAGTTGATCAAAGCTTTTCCAAGTAGCTATTGAAAGCTATTCACCTAGGGAATGAAGTATCTTTTATGAAGGGTTGCATTGACTTCAAAGTTTTTCTTGGGAATATAAAAAATGGAAGGTCGTGTTAAAACTTTAATAAACTAAAAGGATGTATTGCATTAATTACTAAATTTGACTGTCATGTTGTAAGCCTATATATATGGCTCTCTTTTGTAATGAAAGTATGCAATTCAAGCTCTAAATTTATTGGCTTTCTCTTGTTAAAATCATCAGCTTCCACAACTGCCAATGTAGTAGTATAAATGTTCGTGCGTGTTTTCGATCGTTTGAATAATATGATTTTGCTTGGAAGTTATTTCTGTCATTTTGACGTGCAGTAACCAAAAATTTTCTTGCTTTTCTCGAAGTGGAAAACATGTAATATATAGCAGAACAATCTGTGTACAATTCAAATGCATGAATTACATAACAGACTCGTATAGATTTGAATGTCTAAACAAAACTGTTTGACATAAGTTGAAAATTAGGGATCTTGATTGGTTGGATAAAGGAGCACAGAGGATTTTGGGTACATAGATTTGCCCACGACATAAGTTGGTTTGGTAAGCCTAAACAAGAAGGTGGTGTAGGCCTGCACAAATTTTCAAACTTAGACACCACAGCGAGAATTAAACTGTGGTGGAACTTGGTTGCTAACGACCTTTTGTGGAGTCCCAAGGCCAATTTATGGGTTATGTCGATTAACAAAAATGAATCGAGCACTATGAAACCTATTTTACGCTAGCAAGATTTGTCCTGCAAACTACTAAATAGAATACTAGTGAATGGGAAAGACACCTCCTTGGGGTTTGTTCTGTGGATCAACCATAAGTCATTGGTGGATTTGGATATTATAGGGTGAAGCAGAGTGCATATGGGTGGTACTGCTCTTAATGCAGTTAGCCAAATAATCAAGGAAATTAAACAAGTTGTAACCAAAAGACTACCAACAGACTTTACAAAGCAACAATTTCAATTTTTTTTAAGGTTTGGAAAAGAATCAAACTGATGACGAATTCAAAATGACATGGCACAAAGCTTCAAACTACAGCTGGTAAATTTTCCTACATAGCATATACGACCAGCATTGAAAGATTACCGATGAATGATCGACTTTTAAATCAGGGCTTGGATGTACGATGTAACAACGACTTATATGC
Organism: Allium sativum; assembly: GCA_030737875.1. NCBI lineage: Eukaryota > Viridiplantae > Streptophyta > Magnoliopsida > Asparagales > Amaryllidaceae > Allium > Allium sativum. The sequence continues at coordinate 588,502,749 of CM060909.1, forward strand.
TTACTGGTTAACCGCGGACTGAACAACGGTTTGATCGGCGGTTGTCCACCGATCGAGCCATGTTCAGTGGACAACCGCTGACCAAACCTTTGTTTGGTCGGCGGTTAATCGCAGACCAAAAAACATCGCAATAGCCCCTAGTACAAACCGCGGTGTCTGTAACACCCAACATCCGTTAATGTCACTCACAAAGGGAATGCATTAAGTTTCGTTGATCATTGTAAGTAAACATAACGGAATATTACAAAACAGAAAAATTAGCACTTGAAAATTTTGTAATTTTACTACAGCGGAAACAGAAATAAGTTTGATTACATTTCCAAATACCAAAATCAAGTACATAATATCAGTCTTGTACAAACCTTCAAAGTACATAATTTTAAAGCCATAATCCCCAACATAAAAATGCCTTATGCAGAATCAAAGTCAAGCAATACACATTTCAACTTCAAGCTGGAAGAAAGAGATATCTGAACTAAGCTTGAGTATTTCCTCCCTAAGAACCTGGGGGAAAAGGGGGGGGGGGGACAGAAGAAAAAAGGCGAAACAAACTAGGTCAGACATAAGTCTGGCGAGTCTAGTGACTTTAACAATATAATCATTAAAGTAACAGGATAAGAACATAAACTGGAAAGAAAGAAATGACTGTAGAATAAACAGGCATGACCAAGCAGAGAAGATGAACAAGATATAACGTTGATTGCGCTTCTAATCACTACAGGATAATTATTACACTGCACCAATGCTAGTAACACCGTATCACTACTAGTTACACCGCACCCTTACTAGTCCCATACTAAAAGTTGATCCCTCTTACTAATCATGATAATCGTAGTTTCGTGTACTCCTAGCTGCTATCGTAGGTGCCCCTTTTTGCTCTTACCCCCACGAGTTGTACCCCACTACCTTCCTCGTTCGATCGGCTCCCTGACTCGCATGTATTTATTACTTGTGTCATTCGACCTCACTTGTATGTAGACACCTGTGCTGGCCCCATCATGGGGTGTATCAATTCCCATGACGGCAACCCGACACGATTCAAGATGCACAGTGTATACTACTGATGCCTAGTGCCTGCTTTTTCCAATCCGGAGCACGTGCACGCCCATACTCCATCGGAACCTACACTACTGCACCACCTGCCGCTATTTTGACCAATTATAATCAGCCCAGTAATCGTGTCGTACCCTGCCTAGTTCAGGGTACCATGATACATCTATGTGGGTTACTGCTGAAATGGGTCCCCGTTACTAAGGTTTCCTAATCAACATGTTATAATGGTTAAGTATTCTCAATTTTACTTAACCCCGCCCATTTGCTTAATTAACATGTTGTACTAGTTAAGTGTTGCCTATTCATATGTTACTTAACCTTCTCACTGATTCATGCATGTTTATTTAACGATTAAGTTTGTAGGCCTATATATACTAATATTACTCACTTACCCAAGATTTACTTAACCCTTCCCCTTATCAAGTCCATATGTATTATTGGTTAAGCTTGCCTTAACCCTATCCACTTTGTTCATGTAATTTTGGTTAAGTTGTCTTCTTGTCCATGTTAACTTAATCCACCCACCTAACATGTTGTATTGGTTAAGTGTCGTCTGTTCAAATGTTGTTTAACCTTTCCATTCTTAGCATGTATGTTCCTTAGTTTTAATTTATTCTTTAAAGCACCAACCTTTCACATTAGAACTGTTGTTTGCGGTTGCTGGATGTGCTGAGTGGTTCCGGACAGACTTCTACCACAAACTCGTTCTAATCTAGGGTTTTTGGGCTTAATGAACTAACCTCTCACATTGGTTCTATGTTGTTGCGGTCGCTCGATGTGTCGGGCGGTTCCGGACAGTCTTACACCGCAACTCAATCTAACCTCGGGTTAGGCACGTTCATCTTTTAGCCAATTTACATATTTACCATTCATGCCCAAGTTTATATGTAAATTATCCATAAGTGTGGTCAATTCAAGTTATGCCACGGTTTCTAGTTATGCCCAAAATTAATTATAAGATTACAACCCCTTTTTATGCCAATTACATAATATTCAACCTTTACCTAAACTTTTCCCCAACGTTCCCACGTTGTTCATAGGCTCGCAATTAGCCCAACTCATAAAAAAAGGGAAAAAAAGGAAGAAACACATGACATCATAACTGGCATAAACAATATAGATCTAAGACGGCATAAATCTAGTAAACATATAAAAATAGACCCAATCAACATATTGAGTGTGAACTAGCATAGATCTAGACATAAACTTGCACGGATTTAAACATATGAGCGAGTCTGGATCTAAACATAAACTTGCATGGATTTAAACATATGAACATATAGTTCTAAACATATGGACTGATATGGATCTAATCATATAAACATGTAGATCTAAACATATGAACATATAGTTCTAAACATATGGACTGATATGGATCTAATCATATAAACATGTAGATCTAAACATATGAACATATAGAATATATAAAATATGATCTTACATGTATGAACATGACTTGCATATAATCTTTCATAACTTGCATAGATCGAGCAAACTTGCATACATAACTTGCATACGTAATTAGGCATATGAATTAACATAAACCATAACTTGCATATAATGAATCAAGTCAAGCATAAATCAAAACATAGTTTGCAAAGACATAAACTTTATATGATTTACAAACATTTTCATACAGTCCAATTCATAATTCATCACAATTACATTTAAACAATTATCGTGTGAAAGTAACTACACTCACAGAAAATGGATCTTGAATTCTGGGATCTGATTTCTGAAGTTGCTAAGCTAATCCGTTGATGTAGGCGTTGATTCGTTCTTTGTTGTTCTAGAATTCCTTTTCGCAATTCCTAGGCTTTGAATCTTTATCTCTTATATTTTTATCTTTAATCTAGAATTTGATTTATTATGGTAGCGGCTAGGTTAGTTTGTAGATGAACAATTTGACGGCATCATAGTTTAGGGTTGTGAGGTTAGGGTTTAGGTTTAACTATGTATATATAGATGTCTAGGATCAATATGAGCCTTTAGATCAACTTAGAGTCATTAAAGCCATCTAAACCCAAGAGAGCCAACCAGAACATGACACATATGCCCTAACACCTCAGAAAATCGTCTTTGTCTAGATCAGCTCGCTGGAGTCGACCCCTACAGGGGGGTCGACACCTATGTCGACAACCCTATAGGGGGGTCGCCACCTGTGTCGACACCCCTAGGGGGGTCGACACCCTATGGCGGGACTTTTCCCGCCCAGCCTTCTCTGCAGATTTGAATTTCGAACTCGATTTATTTAATTATTAATTTAATTTAATCTCTGCTTAAATTTGAAAACTTCTAACCTCCATAACTTCTTCGTACGGAGTCCGATTCACATAATCTCGGACTCTATCTCAAGCAGAATTCCGAGACGAACGCAATGGCGTTACTGTTTCACCCAATCCTTCTTTTAAAGATTAATTATTCCTTAATTATCTCTTATGTACCATTTTAAAATTACGGGTTGTTACAGTGCCCTTAGATTTCATTTTTTTTGTTTGATTCTTGAGGGCTGAATTTTGTTATTCATGAATAGATGATATTGCAACTTGCATTTATTTACATGAGATGTAAACTAGCGTTTAGTGGGTTTTAACTCTTCAATTTTTTTTGCGTATTGGATTATTTTTTTAGGGTGGTTATTTGTTTTATACTTTTCCTGTTTTGGTATAATTCATAAAATATCACCTATTGTTCAAGTCTATTATGAATATCCTATCATTTGACCACAAATTTATGTTCTTACTCTTCAACGAATGGTGGTTTAGTTAAGAAAATCATGTATAAATTTGTAGTTCTTCCTTTTTGTCAAATTGTCTATTAAGTATCAATCATTATGCGTTATGACATAGTAGTTGAATTTCTCTAGCTTATGTTTATCTTATTCAATTATTAGTAGGCGATATATTTTTGCTGCTTAAGAGCCTTTATTTATCTAATTGGTTTCTTTAGCAGATATGATTTAATCCGCAACTATTTTGCTTGACTCGGTAATGTTCTTTTGCTTTTATGAAACTAGACCTTTTAATGTTTGTTTTTTGTTCGTACATTTACTTTTTTCTTCATGGATAGAGGTCGTTAGCCTAACCATTTTTAAGTCAAATTCGTGTGGATGAACGATTTTCTAATTTATTTGTTGGTATGCACTAATGAATATTTTATGTCTTACAATCTTTATATATGTTCATGTGTTTATTGTATTTAATTTTTCTAGTTGGGATGCATCTATTAATCTAAAAAATGAGCATACTGAATGATGACGTACATAGTGTGTTTGTCGTCATACTCCTAATTTTTATAGTACAATTAAGTCTTGTATGAGAGATTGAACGAAAAACAATAAACTAATTCGATAATATAAATGCTGCACATAGTTTGCCAATCAAAAGTTGTGTTAAACCAAAAATGGTTCAAACACCAAAGGTGTGAAATCACACTTCACCAAATGGTATGTAAAATGAAAATGGGGCTACGAATACAAGTGCAAGCAAAAAGAAGGAAAAAGTATGTAAAAGACAAGGGTTTTATAGTGGTTCGATCTTAGGAAAGATCTACGTACAATTTTTAAATGATCTTCATTATCATGGAGAAATTTACATAGAACGTCATCTCATAAATCTATATTTTCTACACTTATTAACTCTTTACAATGATTCTCCACTTTTTACTCTCTTTCTGCTTTAGATCTCACTTAAATTTGAGAAGGAATGGATTAGATCTTGTGATTAGATGATTATCCTTGATTCCATCATGAAAACGGTGTTAGATCCAAGCTTTAAAGAGGAGCAATGGCGGTTGGAGATCATTTGGATTGAATTGTAGTGAGAATTAACAGTGTTTGGAGAAGATGAGATCCACATAATGTTCGAGGATGAAGGAGAGAGCTTAGGAATACATTAATGGAGCTTGAGAAGCTTTAGAATGGTGGAAGAATGATTTGCACAGCCCTTCGGAGTCCAAGAAGCGGTCCCTTGAAGTGTGGTGAAATGGGGTATTTATAGGAGAAGTTTGGACTAGGTGGCAAAAATGTAATTATGGTGAAAAAGGGTATGGGTTGTTCGTTGACTTATATTTGGTTCTGCCACTCCCTATTATTAATGACCGACCCAAAAATACATCCTAACGACCGACCCAAATTGTAATTAAGGACCGATCCAGATTTTGTCGACCAAAGCAATCCTCATGTATGCTTTATTACTTTTGTTGTGTCCATCCATTTAACTCGTATGCTGCCTCACTTGACCTACATGCAGTACCAATTCTCTTTTTTACTTATATTTGTTTGCACTATTGAAAATGGGGTTCAACAATTACACAATTGCCATTCCTTCCTTTATATAAATTTGCTCTTCTCGTTGTAGCAGTATCGCTCGACCATGATTTCCAGAGGACGCTTGACCCACGTTCCAGGAAGTGCTCGACCCAGATGACTTCGTAGCTCTGCTCGACTGTGGCCCCAAGAAGTTATTCGACCTTCTGGACTGAAGCCTTGCTCGACTCCACCTAGATAAGCTGCTCGACCTCTCCATTTAGGAGTTACTCGACCAGCGGTTGGGGATGGAGTGCTCGACCCTGGTGTTGATGAAGCTGCTTGACGCACGCTTACTAAGATGATGGCGCTCGAATCACCTAATGGGGATGCTATGCTCGACGAGTGGTACCCTTCCCGACGGAGCAGCCTGATGATGAATTGAACGACCCCTTTGTTGGAGTGTATGAATGGCGATGCATGCTGTGACTCATGTATGCTCCAGACTTTGTTGGAGTGCATGAAAATCTCGTGCACGCTTTGTATTTGATGGAAATCCGTAAAGAGTTTACTTGTCTTCCTGAACTATGCTCGTGCAGCAGGGTTAACATTTGCCCCTCGAAGCCTGTATTTTTTGCGTACGAGAAATGCGGGCTTCAAAATGACCTTTACTGTTGATATATTTTGCACTGAGATCCAATTACAGCTCTTTGTTTGCTTTCAAAATCATACTTTGAGGTCATATGTTTCATGTCACCTATCTTGTAATTAAAACAAGTAATTGCACGATTTTGGACTTATACTCAACATCGACTGTCCATATCGATAGTGATTTAGTTAATCATTGAAAATGATTTATATCGAATTTTATCTTGAATTGAATAGACCGTTTGTATAGGACATGTTCTATTCAACGGCACAAAACTCATTAAAAATTATTTTCACAAACACAATATTCTAATTTGAATTCGAATTCGCATTTACAACTTAAAATCAACTAATCGGCTAAAGCCGACTGTGGATTTCAAACGCTATCGTTTTAATAACCTATATGGTAGTGTACGATATTTCACATTTGGGAAATACATAACGGTAATTTGTCTTTTGCTTCCTCTTTGAGAAGCTTGGATATTCATGTCCCTTGTTTAGAGAGTCGTTATTAATCTTTTACACGGGAAGTACTTTGGATTTCATGCCCTTACTTGGGCTAAAATCTAACACTTATCGTGTCTGAGATTTTTAGACACTACGCAAGTTAATTGGTTAATGTCCAAACTCCATTTACAATCCAGCTTGGTTAATTCAGTAATTGGAGACTTTCGCCACTCAATTATACTGATTAATCCAAGCGTCGGTAAATTCAGAAGGAATGCCCCTAGAAAGGACTTTGGTTAAGACCCAATGTTTGTCATGATCGGATCAGGTGCTTCCTGATACTGATGATCAATTGGGTGCCCCCAGAAAGGTCTTTGGTTAGAACCCCAATGTTTTTCGTTATCAAATCAGGTGCTTCCTGATACTAATGATTAATTAGGTGTTCGACATTCTTCCCATCTGAGATTTCAGATGCTACGCAAACGGTTTTCATTCTTCACATCTGGGGATTCCAAATGCTACGCAAATGATTTTCATTCCTTACATCTGGGGATTCCAGATGCTACGCAAATGGTTTCCATTCGTTACATCTAGGGATTCCAGATGCTACGCAAATGGTTTTCATTCCTCACATCTAGGGGTTCCAGATGCTATGCAAATTGTTTTTATTCTTCACATCTGGGGTTTCCAGATAGTACATAAATGGTTGTCATTCTTCACATCTGGGAATTCCAAATGCTACGTAAATTGTTTTCATTCTTCATATTTGGGGATTCCAGATGCTATGCAAATGGTTTTCATTCTTCATATCTAGGGATTCCAGACGCTATGCAAATGGTTTTCATTCTTCACATCTGGGGATTCCAGATGCTACGCAAATGGTTTTCATTCTTCACATCTGGGGATTCTAGATGCTACGCAAATGGTTTTCATTTTTCATATCTAGGGATTTCAGATGCTACGCAAATGGTTTGGGTGGCTGTTATATTGTTTCACGGGGCAGCCATCAATCCCTTTAGCAAATGCTTGACTCGGCAGGTTGTTCTTATTTAGGGACTAAAGCTCTGAACCTCTTACTTAGGGAAGTGCCCCTTCGATAAAAGTTACCGCTCTCATGTTTGTTTTTCGTGGCGCTTGTTCATTGTTTGGATCTTTGCAACTTTCCCATTCACTTTTCAAAGCAATGTTTTTTTATTTTGTTTTTGTGCATGCTAATATTTATAGCATTTGGCTCTTGAACTAGCGTTGTTGGGGTCGCGATGTTACAATAACAAGCGCTCGATAGATGGCCTGCAATATGAAATCATCTTTTAAGAAAGTTTTGATTTGACATATAATTTTGCAAGCGAGAAATTCATTCATATATATATATATATATATATATATATATATATATATATATATGCTCTTAGTCGTAGAGCAAATGTTCAGTGCATCACTTGCATATTATTACAGACTGTTTACAAGAAGTTTCGAATATACCAGAAAGTAAAGCATGAACTAAAGCAGGAATAGAGCATGAAGTAAAGCGGTGGCGATGTTGATCGCTTATTCCGGAACATTGAAATTGGAGCACCATCAACGTTTATCAGATGATAATCAGCCTTGGAATGGTTTGAACAAGAGCTTCATTGCTTGTTGCCCCTAGCCCTGGCGAATTGGAACAACGTTTGAAGATTGCAGATTTTTCACATATTGTTGCAACCTATTTTTCTTGATCAATTCCTCGATGAGGTTCTTCAGGTGTCGGCACTCATTAGTGTTATGACCAGGCTGGTTGTGAAATCTGCAGAACTTTCCCGAGTTTGTTGCTTTGTTACTTATCCTTATCGGATTTGGCTCCGCATACTCTTCTGTATTATTTGTTGTAAGAAAGATATTTTCAGGAGTGTCTTTCAAAGGCGTCAGCTCTGATGGGTTAAAAAGGTGAGACTTCTCATTAACCTTGTTGCCATTGTCGTCATTGGCGCTCTTCTGCCCTCGAGCATTCTTCTGATTAGCTTCAAGCGGTTGGTTAGAATCAACAATCCGAAGAGGCACATGATTATTGTCTAATCTCATGTACTCCTTGGCCTTTTTATAGAATTTCTCGGGCATGCTTGGCTCTTTAATTTTAATCCATTTACCAAATTTGTTGTTCTCATTTATGGCACCAATCAGGGACATTAAGATCATGCGGGGATCAGGATTTCCTACTTTAGATACAACAACATTGAATCATTTGAGGAAATCTTTGATAGATTCTCCTAGATTCTTCTTCATTGATGTAAGAGAAATAACGTCCTTAGCCTTCGTAGCTTGCAACCGGAACTGCTCTTTGAATTTTAGAATCAAATCATCACATCGGTCGATGGATTTAGGAGGCAGTCTTGTGAACTATAGCAATGTGACACCTTCTAGGTAGATAGGGAAGCACAAGCATTTAATCTCATCTGTTGCCTTGGTTGTATTCATGTGCCACTCGTATTTGTATAAGAAGTGATTCAAATCAGAAGTCCCATTGTATGGAGGCAGAATAGGATGAGTAAACTTCTTGGCGAATTCAGCTTTGCGGATCCTTTTTATGAATGGATTTTTACCGAGGGAGAAGTCCCATTCCCTTTCACTATCCTTGCGAGGTATGTTATCTTTCATGATTTTCTTTACCATATCCACGATATATTCCTTTGAGTTGTATCTTTCTGGAGAGTGGACTTCGATCTCTTTTCCGGATGCTCGTCATGGCGAGTGGTTGCGTTTAGAGGATCTAGGTCTTTTACCTCCACTATCGGAAGATGGCCCCTTGATGGGACTTGCAAATCGTCGGTTATTTTGATTGGAATGGTTTTTAGCCTTCAACTTTGAGTCTTCAACAATATTGTCGTTTCTGCCAACAAATCCTTCCAAGTTGTCATTATGAGGATCGAAGGCTAATGAATTCGCATTTTCTTCAAGGTTGACGTGAATTTTCGGAGGAGGAGCATGATTTGCTTGAGCGTTTAAGAGAGCACTCATTTTATCCATTAAAGCTTGATTTGCATCAACCAGAGTTTTATTAGCGTCGATTAAAGCTTTGTTGGAGGCTTCCATGCGTTGACTCAAGTTAGCAATGACGACATCTAATTCAGCTTTAGTGACTTCAGCTCCGGCCATTGAATTTTCTCCAACTTCAAAGCGATTGGCAAGTGGAGTAGTCTCGTTGTTAGCAATGTTGTTGTTTTCTTCAATGTAATGCTAATAGTCTTCTTAGACTTAGCCATTATTTCGGACAAGGACTTGAATTTAGAAGAGAATTTGTCGATTGGCCTAGATCTTAGATTTGTAGAATCTACGGTAGAAGTAGGCTTAGAACTTCAATATTAGGCTCGTAAGAGTATGAGAGAAGGAGATGCGAATGCAGCCCCACGGTGAGCGTTAAATGTTAAAACCAAAAATGGTTCAAACACCAAAGTTGTGAAATCACACTTCACCAAAAGGTATGTAAAATGAAAATGGGGCCACGAATACAAATGCACGCAAAAAGAGGGAAAAAGTAAGTAAAAGACAAGGGTTTTTATAATAGTTCGATCCTAGGAAAGATCTACGTCCACTTTTAAAATGATCTTCATTATCATGGTGAAATTTACATAGAATATTTATTTCGTTCATATGCGAAGCCGTATGGTCGTGTAACTTTGAGAGACGACTATTGGGGTTATTTCAAATGTTCATGATTTTTTTTTCCGATTTTTAAATGACCATTTTGCCCCTAGCGAATCTTGTTTTGACTGTAACTTTTGATTGGGAAGAAGTTTTGATCTGAAACCGCTTCCATTGGATTCTAATGATGGTTTACCTTTCAGTAGAGTGGTCATGTTAGCCAAACGGACGTACCGTTTGGGAGATATGGCTGAAACAAGGTTTAGAATGTAAAAAAATAGCTTATCTAGGCCTAATTAGGGTGATTAGCAGCTAGGCCCATTGGGGATTTCAGGATCAGGGTTACATAAAGACTGAAAAGGGTTAGAGAAACCTTTTTTATCATTTTTACAGCCGCCACTTACCTCTTTTCAACCCTCGCAATGGCCTCCACTTACCTCTTTTCAACCCTAGCAATGGCCTCCACCTTCTAAATTCATCCTAAATCGCTTTCTAATCGCATATTAGCATAATCTACACCAAATAAATGAGGATTAGCATCAAATCAGAGTTGGAGCTGTTGTGTTGCATAGGAATTCGACCCAAAACAGTAGTAAAGTTCAGATCTATAATTCATTTGTGGCTAAGGTGAGTGATCTACATTGTTTTTCACTAATTACGGCTAATTAGGAGTGATTAGTATTAATTAGCGAAATTATGCATGTTAAAATTCTGGAAAAATATGTAAAAATTCTTAAATATTATTTTAGGGCTTTGATTAAAATTTGGGTTATTTTGGATACGTTTTGTTAATCCTATCATTAGATATGGTTAAACATGATTAAGGGGAAAATGGTGGGTTTTGGGTATGTTTGATTTAAAATACCTGTTTTCTTGATGTTTTGACCTTGTTGATTGATCCTATATTTTTCTACTACTGTTTGGAATGTTTTATGATTGTTTAGATAAGTTAGAATGGTTGAAAAAGCCATCGTACGGAGAGAATGATGATATAAGCTTGTTGGAAATGCTGCAGAGATCCGGATCGGAATGGTGGAGGGGATCAGATTGGATGGACCGAACCGGATCGGAGCGTTGGCATCTTCAACAGCGTGAAAAATCATTGCAAAAAGTAAGGCCACTTGCATTGAGTTGGAGTTGAAATCGGACCGGAGCTTGGCATGGGATCGGATCGGACTAACTGGAGAGTTAGCGAACCGAACTAAATCCAAGCAGGAGCACTGAACCGAAATGAGGGAGGAAGCCCGAACCGAACCGTTATCTAGAGGCGAAGGTACACCGAACCGAAGTGGAGTTGAGCGCCAAATAAGAGGAAGAGATGTGGACACCATATACCGAATCGAACCAGATTTTCTTCTAATTATACACGATGACCCTTCTGAAGACCAACTCCAATTCGACTAAAACCTGAGATGTAAAGGAAGTACAAATGGGAGGTTATTACTTAGGATCTAAATGGGGATTAACGAGTTAACGACATAAGTTGGGATTTTGCTGCAGGACGTGTGCAAAGGGTTTACCGATTTCTACAGCTTTGACTCACCACTGAGAGACGGATATTGGCTATGGATCAATGCAGTGGAGTTGTCATGACTCCATGGGGCAGAGTGGACATAACAAAGGATTAGTGGCTATGGATCAGTGCAGTGGAGCCGTCATGACTCCATGGGGCAATGAAAATGCATTCAAGAGTATAAAGGAAAAGTTGACGCGTGCACCAATGTTAGTCATTCCTAAAGGGAATGAAGAGATGACAGTATACACGGATGCATGTGGTACCGGACTAGGTGCTGTAGTGATGTAAGGAGGTAGGTTGTAGCTTATGCTAGTCGACAGCTGAAATCATATGAGAAAAGATATCCTACCCATGATTTGGAATTGGCAGCGATTGTGTTCACGTTGAAGATGCGAAGACACTATCTCTTGGGAGAATGATTCGAGTTGTTTACCGATCATAAATCATTAAAGTATGTTTTTTCTTAGAAGGATTTTAATCTCTGTAACACCCCGTGTATTCTATAACTGTGGAATTAACAAATTAAAGTATAATTAATTTGAAATCAAAGAACTGAGGGAAACGGGATACGCCATTGCATTCGTGTCGGAAAAATACGCGAAATAGAGTCTGAGTTTTCGAAAAACGGAGTCTGTATGAAGAAGATGTGGCCTTCGGAAGTTTCTGAATTAAGTTTAAAAATTCGAACAGAATAAAACAGTTTAAAAATTAAAACCGGGCCCAATTTGCCAAGGCGGGAAAACTCCCGCCTAAGACACCCAGGTCGACTGGGCTGTCGACCTGGTCTAACCAGGTCGACAGGGCTGTCGACAGGGCTGTCGACCTGGTCCAGAGCCAGGTCGAACCCAGTCCACCCTGGCTGGCCTATTCTATGTTGGTCGATTTTCTGTGGTCTTCTTTGTCATTAGGGCTAGGTGGCAGGCTCTAATTGGTCCCTCTTGCGAATGAATGGCTACGATCAATCCAAGCAACATCGATGGTCCTAATCAGTTCATAAACTCTATAAAATGACCCTAGACTCTACCTAGGTTTCTTACACAATTCTCTAGCCTCCATTGCTCTCTTCTCCTAATAAAAAAAATAAAAATGGCGTCTCTGCTCTGCTGGAATCAAAACTAGAAGATAATCAACATCAGCCTAAGCAACTCAATTCAAACTAGAGATTAAAGTTTTTGCAAAGATTCTACAACAAGTTAAAGTTCTCTCTTTAATCCAATCATGCCAAGTACAGTTATTCTCCGCTATAAACGTTAATTATAATTTTGATATGCATTTAAAACTGAGTTTGAGGTTGTGTATATATTCTCTTCTGTTGGATCTGTTTTCTGTGACTGTTCTGTATTCCTTTCTTCCTTTCTGTTTCTATAGCCAGGCTACCACGAGCCTCTGCCCAATCTCATAAAGAGATTAACGTATGAACGCAAAATTTGGGACAATTAATGAATGATGCGAAATTTGACAAGACTGAATTGAACGTATGACTTTAGATCTGAAGCATAAAATATATTGGACATGTGACTTGGGATTGGATGCATAAATTTGGCTATGAACATGTAATTTATATATTGCATGCATAGAGTATGTTGTAATTTAGATTTGTAACTAATTAGAGAAATGAACATATGTTATTTAGATCTGAAATTAATTAGAAAAATAAGCATATGTTATAAACTAATTTTAGACCTATGCATATTCTGTGATAAAAGAAGAAGAGGAACCACTGTAAGATTTCATATGATTTGAGACTTTGGACAAAGTGCATATAAAAGTCAAGATTTGATTTTTAGAAAATATGATTTAAAGATTTAGATTGTTGGGTATAGTTTGCATAATGATTCATGACTAAAAAAAAGAAGAAGATATGGAAGCCTAGGTGTAAAAGATTTGCATTAATTAGGATATCTATTATTGTGATTACACCTAAATAGGGATTTTTGGATATATGGCATGCATTGGAATAAATGGTTATATTAGGAATAATTTATATGTGAATCTGCTGAAAAATGCTAGTTTAACAAAAATTGGAACATATGTTATAGAGTAAATTATGTCCATATTCTGCGCTATTTAAATGTATGAAAACATGGAAGTATATGATCATATTGTGAATCATGACATTATTTAGGCATATGAACTTAGGCCTAATTTATGTTTAGGCAAGGCATGTAAATAGAACCTTTAGAAATATTAAATTTGCTAAATCTGCTAATTTGCCAAGTTGCCTAAACTGCTAGTTTTGTTATATTGCCTAGACTGCTAATTAGATTGAAATGCCTAATCTGTTAAATTTGTCGGTTGAAATGCCTAACCTGTTATATGCCAAAATCTGCTAAGTTGCCAAATCTGTTAAATCCGTTAAGTCATATAAAATCTGTTATCTGCTATGTTGATATAATCATCCTGTTATTGATATAATCTGAATTGGCATATATATTGGGCGTGCGCATAAACGGTAAATTATTAATTAATTGGCCGCAAAGATAAACATGGCTAACTCGAGGTTAGAATGAGTTTGCGGCGTAAATCTGCCCGGAACCGCCCGGCACATCCAGTGGCCGCAAACAATAGGTTCTAATGTGAGAAGTTAGTCATAACATGCGTAAGACACGAGGTTAGGTCTGGCTTGTGGCAGAAGTCTGCCCGGAACCGCCCGGCATATCCAGCGGCCACAAGCTACCGACCTAATGTGAGAGGTCTGTGCATTAATAATTAATTAATGCAAATCTAAGATAAGAATGACGTCTAAAACGTATTGGGGAAAAATAGGGTTAAACCAAAGGGATTAATAGATGGAGTAAAACCCGTCCATGAATCTGTAGGCCCAATACAAGTTAGACAAATCTGAAAAATCTGTACATCTGACCTGTTAGTCTGAAAACTTATCAACTTAATTTGTGAATTAGTAAATCTGAATTCTGTATGTCTGAACTTGTAAATCTGAAATCTGTTAGTCTGGGGACACAAGGTTAGGAGGGGAATTACTTGTGTCGTCTGTTGTTTGGGACCCATATTAGTCAGTAACCCTTTCTGGTATCAAAACTTTGACCCAACAGTAGGTAGGGTCCGGGCACGCTTACTGAACTAATTATAAGAGGTTCATTCTGATAATGGCGAGGGGTGTTGATGGTGCGTTCCAACCGGGTCATGTGCGTGCATGGATCCCGGTCTGCCTCTGAGGAAGTAAGACGCCGTGACATCTGTAAATAGGTCTGTGCCAATTGGTTGTCACTTTAGGGAGTGATACACCCTATTGTGGGGCCGACACAGGATATTTATGTATTAGGGAGCCGATCGCTTGGGGTAGGGTTTTAGGGTACGCTTAGTTCTGTCTGTTTCTGTTGGTACCGTCTGTTTCTGTTGGGTGGTAACACCTGTCTGTTTCTGTGTGGTACCGTCTGTTCGGGTGGTAAAGGCCCATTACTAGTGTACACCTAATTCCACATTCTATCTCCATAGGGATAAATCTGTTTCTTCTTCTGTCTGTTTCTGATCGGGTAGTAAAGGCCCATTATTAGCATTCTGTTCTTGTTAAAGTATTCTGTACCCGTTCCTGCTTCAATTTAGACATTAGGGTGACACCTAATTCTGCTATACTAGTATTAGTACAGAGAAGTGTAAAACAATAGTTTATATCATTCTGTTTTTCTGTTATATCTGCTACACCTGTTATAGTTATCTCACATCCAGTTTTATGTTCATATCATATTATTATTATCTGTTCATATGCTGAAAGTCACTGGACTTGCCAGACTTTTTGTCTGACCCTTGTTGTTTCGCCTCCTTTCTTCCGTTTCCCACCCAGGTTATCCAAGGAGGGAAATACTTTAGCTTGATCCGGATTTCTCTTTGCTTGAAGTGCTTAAAGTATGGCTTGGCTCTGTATAGCTTCCGTTCCATGGGGATTATGATTTTAAACTATGCATTTTGAAGGCTTTTGTACAAGGCTGATATTTTTTTACTTGAATTCTGAAATTGAAAGGATGTAACCATATTAATTTCTGTTTCCGCTGTAATAAAGTTAAAAATTTTCAAGTACTGTTTTATCTGTCTTGTAAGTTTCTGTTCTGTTTACTAAAATGCTCCACCAAAGTTAAGGCATTCCCTTTGTGAGTGACCTTAACGGAGGTGGGGTGTTACACTTGGTATCAGAGCTGAAGGTTACCAGATTTGATAAAAAGTTTTGAAAATTATTTTCAAAAAGGATTAAAAAGGAAGTATTTTCAAAAGTAAAGCTTATTTTGAAAAACATAGTCCCCTAAGCCATATATCTATCTTTTGATCCTCTGCTTGAATCCTTGTTTCCTTCTTTCTTGAGTCTCTGGGGCTCCCGGTTTTCTGGGAGGTAACCTCATCGAAGGGCAAAGTAGTGCCCGACTTCCATCGATAGCTGTAGTAGTTTCACCTACGGCTAGTTTTCTTTAGAGCTTTGAAGGATTTTTCCGGGCGATGGAGGCAGCTTTCGAGGGATTGGTCAACATGTTACACAAGGATAGTAAAGATGAGAATGATGAGGTTTGGCTAAGGAGCACAACCCAAAAGGTGAGAAACTCATATAGACTTAGTTCACAATGGAGGCAAAAGGGAAACAAAAAAGAAGGAAGGAAAGATTGAAGATAAGGAGGAGGAAAGTGTTTTACTTATGGAAGCTCGACTCATCTGAATAAGGATTACCGAAAGAGGAAGGGGAGGGTGCTTGCTTCAACTGTGGTGAGATGGGGCACTTTACTAGGGACTGCCCGAAGAGACGAGGACAAGGAGGGCAGGCGAACACTCTTGAGGCTAGTGGCTAGGATAGAATAGGAAAATTTCTATAGTAGGTTTAATTTCTTTATCTGATTATGGAGTTAAGACTTTTTTCTGATTCTGGTATTTTGGTTTTGTAATCGGTACTCTGCACTTTAATACTAGTATTATTTCTGAATTCCGCTGTAGACTCAGACCCATAAGGGTTATAGATTGGGGTTTGAGGAGTCAAGTATGACGCATACATTCTGAGTTTTCGTGGGGTATGATTTTATCATGCTTAGCTTCCTAAGAATCATTAGGAAACCTGATCTGTACCAGTAGTCTGTAAATATCTAAATACTTTTTATAGGATTTCCAGTTTTGACATTGTCTAAAGAAGGTAATCCTCTGGGTGTCAATTTGATGTTGGTTTCGGTCTTTGGGGCCGATACTTAGGACCCATGTCTAATGGGAACCAAACTTTCGTTCTATCTGTACTTGCTTCCATCATTTGATTGTATCCTATCGATCGAATATTGGAACTTTAGGTAGAAACTAATGGGTGTAAACATGTGTGTGAGACATGTTATGTTTGATGGTTGCAAGTGGATGCAAGTGGTTGCTAGTGGTTGCCCGTGGATGCATATACACACACAAGGCACTAGATCGGCTCGAAAACACTCTCATACTGCATATGGATGGGTGAGCATTTTTCAATTCTTGTGGATGCAAAATGGTTGATTTAGCACATGGATGTTGCATTTGAGTGAATGGTTGTGCACTCATATAGAAATAATGTATATCATCAGAATTCTATTGCATACATGTTGGACTCATGGCACTGACATAATTCGCATTAAGGAGGTCAACTGAATCAGTAGACCGCCTGATCTTTGCATTAGATAAGGAACATATACACACACTTTAGCATATGTTCATACAGCATTAGAAGTTTTCTAAGGACAATGGATGCTTGTGGATGATGGTTGAGTAGATGGGTGATTAGGATGGTAGGACACATTCTTCTTAACTTGAAGATTTCGGGGACGAAATCCTTTTAAGTGGGGGAGAATGTAACACCCCGTGTATTCTATAACTGTGGAATTAACAAATTAAAGTATAATTAATTTGAAATCAAAGAACTGAGGGAAACGGGATACGCCATTGCGTTCGTCTCGGAAAAATACGCGAAATAGAGTCCGAGTTTTCGAAAAACGGAGTCCGTATGAAGAAGATGTGGCCTTCGGAAGTTTCTGAATTAAGTTTAAAAATTCGAACAGAATAAAACAGTTTAAAAATTAAAACCGGGCCCAATTGGCCAAGGCGGGAAAACTCCCTCCTAAGACACCCAGGTCGACTGGGCTGTCGACCTGGTCTAACCAGGTCGACAGGGCTGTCGACAGGGCTGTCGACAGGGCTGTCGACCTGGTCCAGAGCCAGGTCGAACCCAGTCCACCCTGGCTGGCCTATTCTATGTTGGTCGATTTTCTGTGGTCTGCTTTGTCATTAGGGCTAGGTGGCAGGCTCTAATTGGTCCCTCTTGCGAATGAATGGCTACGATCAATCCAAGCAACATCGATGGTCCTAATCAGTTCATAAACTCTATAAAATGACCCTAGACTCTACCTAGGTTTCTTACACAATTCTCTAGCCTCCATTGCTCTCTTCTTCTAATAAAAAAAATAAAAATGGCGTCTCTGCTCTGCTGGAATCAAAACTAGAAGATAATCAACATCAGCCTAAGCAACTCAATTCAAACTAGAGATTAAAGTTTCTGCAAAGATTCTACAACAAGTTAAAGTTCTTTCTTTAATCCAATCAAGGCAAGTACAGTTATTCTCCGCTATAAACGTTAATTATAATTTTGATATGCATTTAAAACTGAGTTTGAGGTTGTGTATATATTCTCTTCTGTTGGATCTGTTTTCTGTGACTGTTCTGTATTCCTTTCTTCCTTTCTGTTTCTATAGCCAGGCTACCACGAGCCTGTGCCCAATCTCATAAAGAGATTAACGTATGAACGCAAAATTTGGGACAATTAATGAATGATGCGAAATTTGACAAGACTGAATTGAACGCATGACTTTAGATCTGAAGCATAAAATATATTGGACATGTGACTTGGGATTGGATGCATAAATTTGGCTATGAACATGTAATTTATATATTGCATGCATAGAGTATGTTGTAATTTAGATTTGTAACTAATTAGAGAAATGAACATATGTTATTTAGATCTGAAATTAATTAGAAAAATAAGCATATGTTATAAACTAGTTTTAGACCTACGCATATTCTGTGATAAAAGAAGAAGAGGAACCACTGTAAGATTTCATATGATTTGAGACTTTGGACAAAGTGCATATAAAAGTCAAGATTTGATTTTTAGAAGATATGATTTAAAGATTTAGATTGTTGGGTATAGTTTGCATAATGATTCATGACTAAAAAAAAGAAGAAGATATGGAAGCCTAGGTGTAAAAGATTTGCATTAATTAGGATATCTATTATTGTGATTACACCTAAATAGGGATTTTTGGATATATGGCATGCATTGGAATTAATGGTTATATTAGGAATAAGTTATATGTGAATCTGCTGAAAAATGCTAGTTTAACAAAAATTGGAACATATGTTATAGGGTAAATTATGTCCATATTCTGCGCTATGTAAATGTATGCAAACATGGAAGTATATGATCATATTGTGAATCATGACATTATTTAGGCATATGAACTTAGGCCTAATTTATGTTTAGGCAAGGCATGTAAATAGAACCTTTAGAAATATTAAATTTGCTAAATCTGCTAATTTTCCAAGTTGCCTAAACTGCTAGTTTTGTTATATTGCCTAGACTGCTAATTAGATTGAAATGCCTAATCTGTTAAATTTGTCGGTTGAAATGCCTAACCTGTTATATGCCAAAATCTGCTAAGTTGCCAAATCTGTTAAATCCGTTAAGTCATATAAAATCTGTTATCTGCTATGTTGATATAATCATCCTGTTATTGATATAATTTGAATTGGCATATATATTGGGCGTGCGCATAAACGGTAAATTATTAATTAATTGGCCGCAAAGATAAACATGGCTAACTCGAGGTTAGAATGAGTTTGCGGCGTAAATCTGCCCGGAACCGCCCGGCACATCCAGTGGCCGCAAACAATAGGTTCTAATGTGAGAAGTTAGTCATAACATGCGTAAGACACGAGGTTAGGTCTGGCTTGTGGCAGAAGTCTGCCCGGCATATCCAGCGGCCACAAGCTACCGACCTAATGTGAGAGGTCTGTGCATTAATAATTAATTAATGCAAATCTAAGATAAGAATGACGTCTAAAACGTATTGGGGAAAAATAGGGTTAAACCAAAGGGATTAATAGATGGAGTAAAACCCGTCCATGAATCTGTAGGTCCATAACAAGTTAGACAAATCTGAAAAATCTGTACATCTGACCTGTTAGTCTGAAAACTTGTCAACTTAATTTGTGAATTAGTAAATCTGAATTCTGTATGTCTGAACTTGTAAATCTGAAATCTGTTAGTCTGGGGACACAAGGTTAGGAGGGGAATTACTTGTGTCATCTGTTGTTTGGGACCCATATTAGTCAGTAACCCTTTCTGGTATCAAAACTTTGACCCAACAGTAGGTAGGGTCCGGGCACGCTTACTGAACTAATTATAAGAGGTTCATTCTGATAATGGCGAGGGGTGTTGATGGTGCGTTCCAACCGGGTCATGTGCGTGCATGGATCCCGGTCTGCCTCTGAGGATGTAAGACGCCGTGACATCTGTAAATAGGTCTGTGCCAATTGGTTGTCACTTTAGGGAGTGATACACCCTATTGTGGGGCCGACACAGGATATTTATGTATTAGGGAGCCGATCGCTTGGGGTAGGGTTTTAGGGTACGCTTAGTTCTGTCTGTTTCTGTTGGTACCGTCTGTTTCTGTTGGGTGGTAACACCTGTCTGTTTCTGTGTGGTACCGTCTGTTCGGGTGGTAAAGGCCCATTACTAGTGTACACCTAATTCCACATTCTATCTCCATAGGGATAAATCTGTTTCTTCTTCTGTCTGTTTCTGATCGGGTAGTAAAGGCCCATTATTAGCATTCTGTTCCTGTTAAAGTATTCTGTACCCGTTCCTGCTTCAATTTAGACATTAGGGTGACACCTAATTCTGCTATACTAGTATTAGTACAGAGAAGTGTAAAACAATAGTTTATATCATTCTGTTTTTCTGTTATATCTGCTACACCTGTTATAGTTATCTCACATCCAGTTTTATGTTCATATCATATTATTATTATCTGTTCATATGCTGAAAGTCACTGGACTTGCCAGACTTTTTGTCTTACCCTTGTTGTTTCGCCTCCTTTCTTCCGTTTCCCCCCAGGTTATCCAAGGAGGGAAATACTTTAGCTTGATCCGGATTTCTCTTTGCTTGAAGTGCTTAAAGTATGGCTTGGCTCTGTATAGCTTCCGTTCCATGGGGATTATGATTTTAAACTATGCATTTTGAAGGCTTTTGTACAAGACTGATATTTTGTACTTGAATTCTGAAATTGAAAGGATGTAACCATATTAATTTCTGTTTCCGCTGTAATAAAGTTAAAATTTTTCAAGTACTGTTTTATCTGTCTTGTAAGTTTTCTGTTCTGTTTACTAAAATGCTCCACCAAAGTTAAGGCATTCCCTTTGTGAGTGACCTTAACGGAGGTGGGGTGTTACAATCTCCATCAGTAGAGATGGTTAGAATTCTTGGATTCCTATGATTTCAATATCACATATACATCAGGAAATGGCAATGAAGTAGCTGATGCATTGATCAGGGGCATGCTAGTTTAGGGGCTATGTTTCCGGAATGGAAGCAACTAGAGTATATCGTGGGATATGATTTCAGACCTAAGTGTGAATTAGATCCAGTAATGTTAGCAAGTTTGACGATCAGATCAACTTTGATTGAGCGGATTGGTTCCAGTTAGAGGGACGATCCGAACTTATTGGAAATCATCTCCAAGTTAGGGATGGGTATCAATGAGGGGATGAACAAGTATGGGCTTGATCGAGAAGGATGGCTTCGAAAGAATGGTAAACTAGTTATACACAACGTTAATGGATTGAGAGATGAAGTCCTTTAAGAATGTCATCACTCAAAACTAACTATACATCCTGGTGGTAACAAAATGAATTGAGACATGAAACAGACCTACTACTGGGAAGGGACGAAGAGAGACGTCAGGAAGTTTATATCCAAATGCATGAACTGTCAGTTAGTTAAAGCCGAGCAAAAGAAGCCTAGTTTGTTGCTGCAACCATTGGAAATTCTAGAATGGGATTGGGAACAAGTCTCAACGGAATTCATTGATGGGTTACCAAGGACTAGATCAGGCCATGATAGTATATAGGTGATTGTGGACTGATTAACCAAGAGTGCGAGGTTTATACCCGTCAAGTCGAATAGAACAGTAGCTAAGTTAGCAGAAATGTATATGAAGTGGGTAGTGAGATTTCATGGAGTACTCGAATGCATTGTGAGTGACCGAGATCCGTTGTTTACTAGTGGATTTTGGAAGAGCTTACAAGAGGCTTTAGGGTCAGAATTACATCTCAGTACCGCATACCATCCTCGAACCAATAGTCAAACAGAGAGGGTGAATCGAGTATCAGAAGATCTCTTGAGAGTTTTCATATTAGATTTTGGAGGATCATGGGATAACCATTTGCATCTGGTTTAATTGACATATAATAATAGTTATCAGTCCAGTATTAGTATGGCTCCATTTGAAGCTTTGTACGGAAGACCGTGCAACTCACCATCATGTTGGCTGGGAACCGGTGAGAAATTCGTGCTTGGGCTAGATGTGATAAGAGAAACTTCATATAAGGTCAAGATTATCCAATAGTGAATGAAGGCCGTCCAAGATAGGCAGAAGAGTTATGCTAATAAGAGACGAAGAGAATTGAAATTCTCCGTTGGCGACTTGGTGTTTGTTAAGATTTCTCCGTTAAAGAGCATGATTCGATTTTGTAGGAGAGGCAAGTTAACACCAAGATTTGTTGGTCCATTCCCAGTTCTCGAGCAAGTTGGGAACTAGGCATATAAAGTTGAGTTACCTGACAAGATGGTGGGAGTTCATGACGTATTTCATGTTTCTCAGTTAAGGAAATTCGTGCACGCCCCCGATATGACTATTTCACTAGATCAGTTGGATGACATCGAAGTAGAACCTGAGGCATTTGGGAACCGTAGGCCGGTCCGTATTGTCGAGTATGATACGAAGCAACTTTGAAGGAAGGCGGTGAAACAAGTCAAGGTCTAGTAGGGTGATAATGAGAATGATTGTACTTGGGAAAAAGAGGAGAACATAAGGAAGACACATCGAGAAATCTTTGCTTGGTAAGATTTAATTTCCAATTTAGCTATTCTGCATGCTAGGATAGACTTGTTGTGTTAGTATGTGTGTTTGATTGTTTGTAAATGGCTGATAGGCATGCAGAAGCCATTGTATGTTTTGGTTTAAGGAATTTCGAGGGCGAAATTTCTTAAGGAGGAGGGGAGTGGAGTGTAACAACCCGCATTCTATGCATCAGAGGATTGTAGAATATTTAATTTGTTCACATGCGAAGCCGTATGATCGTGTAACTTTGGGGGACGATTATTGGGGTCATTTCCCATGTTCATGATTTTTTTTCCGATTTTTAAATGACCATTTTGCCCATGGCGAATCTTGTTTTTCCTATAAATTTTGACTGGGAAGGAGTTTTGACCTGAAACCACGTCCAATGGATTCAGATGATAGTTTACCTTTCCGTAGAGTGTTCACATTAGCCAAACGGACTTAGCGTTTGGGAGACATCGCTGAAACAAGGTTTAGAAGGTGAAAAAATAGCTTAACTGGGTCTAATCAGGGGGATTTGCAGCTAGGCCCATTAGGGATTTCGGGATTAGGGTTACATAAAGGCTGAAAAGGGTTAGAGATACCTTTCTTTGTCATTTTTACAGCCGCCACTTACCTCTCTTCAACCTTAGCAATGGCCTCCACCTTCTAAATTCATCCCAAATCGCTTTCTAATCGCGTATTAGCTTAATCTACACCAAATAAAGTAGGATTAGCATCAAATCAGAGTTGGAGCTGCTATGTTGTATAGGAATTCTTCCCAAAACAGTAGTAAAGTTCAGATTTATAATTCATTTGTGGCTAAGGTGCGTGATTTGCATTGTTTTTCACTAATTACAGCTAATTAGGGGTGATTAGTATTAATTAGTGAAATTATGCATGTTAAAATTCTGGAAAAATATGTAAAAATTCTTAAATATTATTTTATGGCTCTGATAAAAATTTAGGTTAATTTGGACACGTTTTGTTAAACCTATCATTAGATATGGTTAAACATGGTTAAGGGGAAAACCATGGGTTTTGGGTATGTTTGATTTAAAATAACCTGTATGCTTGATGTTTTGACCTTATTGATTAATACTATATGTTGCTACTACTGTTTGGAATGTTTATGATTGTTAAGTAAAGTTAGAATGGTTGAAAATGCCGTCGTATGGCGAGAATGGACGATATAAGCTTGCTGGAAATGCTATAGAGATCCGGATCGGATCGGTGGAGGGGATCAGATCGGATAGACGGACCAGACCGGAGCGGTAGCATCTTTAGCAGCGTTAAAAATCATGGCAAAAAGAAAGTCCACTTGCATTGAGTTGGAGTTGAAATCGGACCGGAGCTTGTCATGGGATCGGACTAACTGGAGAGCTATCAGACCGAACTAAATCCAAGCAGGAGTACCGAACCGAACTGAGGGAGGAAGCCCGAACCAAATCGGTATCTGAAGGCAAAGGAACACCAGCCCGAACCATAGTGGAGTTGAGCGCTGAATCAATGGAAGAGACGTGGACACCATATACCGAACCGAACCAGATTTGCTTCCACTTATACACAATGACTCTTCTGAAGACCAACTCCAATTCGACTAAAGCACGAGATGCAAAGGAGGTCCAAATGGAGGGTTATTACTCAGGATCTAAATGGGGATCAACGAGTTAACGACATAAGTTGGGTTTTTGCTGCGGGACGTGTGCAAAGGGGTTACCGATTTCTATAGCTTTGACTCACCACTGAGAAACGGATATTGGCTATGGATCAATGCACTGGAGTTGTCATAACTCCATGGGGTAAAGTGATCATAGCAGGGCTATGAGCCAGTGTAATGGAGTTGTCATGACTCCATGGGGCAGAGTGGACATAGCAAAGGATTAGTGGCTATGGATCAGTGCAGTGGAGCCGTCATGACACCATGGGGCTGAGTGATCATAACAAAGAATTGGGTGATCAAAGTGGTAGATATCGTGTACTTTACGCACTGAGTGTGAGATGTGAGGATGATTGCTATGTTTGATGTTTGTTATCACCACGACATGCACACCCCTCCCCATTATTTTCATACCATGTGTTAGTGTCACCTTAGAGTATTGTACATCCTATTTTGCTAACTCTTTGGTTGCAGGTCCAGATTTAGGCAGGGTTATGTATACCTGTTATTGTTCAGTTTTTGCCGCTTATCGCTCACACCAGACTATTGTCTGACCCAGAGTTTTATGTCACCTCTTATTAATCTAGGTGCTCCTAAACGAGCAACCTAGAGACAGGTTATTTGGTTATGCACGAGTAGTTGTCCGGAGACGAGCAGGAGGCTTACACGTATTACTCTCGTATATCCTCCCTGTATTGTTGCTGGTCACTACTTTGGGCATTAGTAGTGTACCTCTCTATTTTTCTTTAGAGACAGTTTTAAAAGTCGTTATAAAGATGGTTTGGATCATAAGCTGTATTTTGAATTTTCTGCTGCTATGATGATTTAGTTTTCAGCTTATGCACTATCTCGCCTGTTTTATGTCAAGTTATGTTATTATTATATTTTGTTCCATGCGCTATGAGATATACTACAGGTTCTTTAATGATTCATCGTCTTCTTTATTTTATTTTGACGACCGTCCCGTGCTGGTTGGGCATCGGCACAACACGTTTCATATGAAATGTCAGCTGGTGTTGGGCGGGCTGTCACACTTGGTATCAGAGCTCTAGGTTGCGTAGTTAACCCAGGGGAAGACATCAGGGAGAGATAGTATACATATATGAGAGCGCGTATTTGTTATATTTTGTTTTTCAAAAGTACACATATATATATTATTAGTATATTTAATGATGAAGTCGCATTGCACTGTCACCACCATGGAGAAGGTTAATTGTTTTCTCTTTACAGATTCGACGATGAGCCGATATACGAGGGGTACGGGTTCAAGGGACAATAATAGGAATGCCCCTGACATGAGGACAATGTTTACTACCTTTGTGCGAGAGATGCTGAGAGATGTTCAGGGAGCATCTCCTAATGCTGCAAATGGTGGTAGTGCAGCAGTGCAGGCGCCTAGGGCCGAATTCGCCAAGCCCTGTAAGGACTACACTATTCTTGATGGGAAGTCGTTCCATGTAACGGAGTCAGCTACAGAAGTTCAGGATTGGGTTGATAGTTGTGATCACATCTTTTAGGATTTGGGGATTGAAGAAGCAATGAAGAGAAAGCTAGCATCCCATCAGCTGCAAGGACGGGCAATGAATTGGTGAAACGATATTAAGGCAGCTACCCATGAGGATCAAGTTACTTGGAATCAGTTTAAGGCCCGATTCAATGACAAGTTCATCCCAGCTGCATAGAAATCAGAATTATTTTGGAAATTCTTGGAGCTTAAGCAGAATCGTAGGGCAGTCTCAGAGTATATTGCTGAGTTTGATACTTTATCGAAGTATGGATTATCCCTTATTGACACTGCCAGCAAGAAGAATGAGAAGTTCATAACAGGGTTAGATCAGTACTTGGGGGAAAGGCTTATAAACCATATTGATGAGACTTTTGAATCGGTTGTTGGGAAAGCATTGAGATCAGAGAGCCTTTATCCTAAGCCCAAGACCGAGGTCACTACTACATCTACAGGGGAGCCAAAGCCGCAAGCAAGCGGTGGAGGCAAGATAATTCCCAGAATAAGAGGAAGCAGAACCAAGCTAAGGATGGTCAGAAAAAGAATAAGAAATATGTTGAGTGCTTTAGCTATCGCAAGAAGGGCCATTATACTAAAGAATGCCGAGCAAAGCCAGCGGATAGGAAGTGCTTCAACTGCGGCCAAGTGGGACATCACAAGGATAAGTCTCCACTACCTCTGAAAGAGAAACAGAATGTGAAAACATATGCTATTAATGATGTTCCTTCTTTGTTGAATGTGCCAACTGCGGCGGAGAAAGGATAAAATGTCTTCATTCAAGGTATGTTTTCTATTTATGATGTTCCTGTTCGAGTATTGTTTATTACTGGGGCTTCCCAATCCTTCATATCTAATGATCTAATAGATAGATTGGGATTGGAACCCGAGATAGCCAATAGACCTTCAGTGGTGACGAACCCGATTGGTGGTTTGACTTGCCTTAGTATGATTTGCCAAAATTTGGTCTTATCGAGTCATGGATGTATGTTTGCTTATGATTTCTTTTTTTTGGGCTTTACTGGGTTTGGAATTATTTTTGGAGTCGATTGGCTCCAAAGGTACGGAGTGGTGGTAGACTGTGAGGGATTTTTGGTCACTATTTGGGAGGATGATGGGCGGAGGGTAGTGTTTGGTGGCCTACCTAGTGATGAGGTAATGGCTAGTTTTCTGAATTCCCACGAAATTCCGCAAGACGAGTAATCAGGGATTCCCATTGCTGGCCAGATTCCGCAAGATTGAGTTCCGTATGGCACCAAGGGTGCAGCGAGAGCTTGGGGTGCAAGTAAGCGATCTTTTGAAGAAGGGATTTATTCGAAGGAGTGTCTCCGAATGGGGAGCACCAGTTGTATTTGCCACAAAGGCAGATGGTTCCCTTCGTTTATGTGTGGACTACCGCAAGTTGAATAAAGTGACTAGGAAGAATAAGTATCCCCTCAACGGATAGATGATTTGTTTGATCAACTGGAAGGAGCAAGAGTGTTCTCCCAGTTGGACCTCGTGATAGGATTTCATCATCTCCGAGTGGCAGTTGAGAGTATTCCTAAAACGGTATTTCGGACGCCGTCTGGATTCTATGAGCGGTTGGTCATGCCATTCGGGTTGACCAATGCACCAGCATATTTGGTGGATCTTACTAATAGGGTATTCAGGGATCAATTGAATAAGTTTTTTCTTGTGTTCGTGGACTATATCTTGGTTTACTCGAGGACAGAGGAAGAGCACAAGGAACATTTAAGGACAGTGATGGAGGTGTTGAGGAAACACCAATTGAAAGCGAAATTTTCTAAGTGTCACTTCTGGAGAAGGGAAGGGAGGTTCTTGGGTCATGTTGTTTCAGATAATGGGATTTTCGTGGACCCTGCGAAGATGGCTAGGTTACAAGATTGGTCTACGCCCAAGAATTCAACAGACGTAAGAAGTTTCTTGGGATTAGCTGGATATTATCGTAAGTTTATCCAAGACTTCTCCAAGAGAGCGACACTGTTAATTCAGTTGACCAAGAAGAATCAAGCTTTCGTCTGGGACGGAAGCTGTGAAAATGCATTCAAGAGTCTAAAGGAAAAGTTGACGCGTGTGCCAGTATTAGTAATTCCTTGAGGGAACGAAGAGATGACAGTATACATGGATGCATGTGGTACCAGACTAGGTGTTGTATTAATGCAAGGAGGTAGGGTTGTAGCTTATGCTAGTCAACAGCTGAAACCGCATGAGAAAAGATACCCTACCCATGATTTGGAATTGGCAGCGATTGTGTTCACATTGAAGATGTGGAGATAGTATCTCTTGGGAGAAAGATTCGAGTTGTTTACCGATCATAAATCATTAAAGTATCTTTTCTCTCAGAAGGATTTTAATCTCCGTAAGTAGAGATGATTAGAATTCTTGGCTTCCTATGATTTCAATATTGCATATACACCAGGAAAGGGCAATACGGAAGCTGATGCATTAAGCAGGAGACATGCTAGTTTAGGGGCTATGTTTCTGGAATGGAAGCAACTGGAGTATATCACGGGATATGATTTCAGACCTAAGTGTGAATTAGATCCAGCAATGTTAGCAAGTTTGACGATCATACCAACTTTGATTTAGCGGATTGGTTCCAGTTAGAGGGACGATCCTAACTTATTGGAAATCATCTCTAAGTTAGAGATAGGTATCGATGAGGAGATGAACAAGTATGGGCTTGATCGAGAAGGATGGCTTCGAAAGAATGGTAGACTAGTTGTACCAACGTTAATGGATTGAGAGATGAAGTGCTTTAAGAGTTCCATCACTCAAAACTAACTTTACATCTCGGTGGTAACAAAATGTATCGAGACATGAAGCAGACCTACTACTAGGAAGGGATGAAGAGTGACGTTGGGAAGTTTAAATCCAAATGCATGAACTGCTAGTTAGTTAAAGCCGAGCAAAAGAAGCCTATTGGGTTTCTACAACCATTGGAAATTCCAGAATGGAAATGGGAACAAGTCTCAACGAAATTCATTGATGGGTTACCAAGGACTAGATCGGGCCAGGATAGTATTTGGGTGATTGTTGACTGATTGACCAAGAATGCGAGGTTTATATCCATCAAGTCGAATAGAACAGCATCTACATTTGCAGAAATGTATATGAAGTGGGTAGTGATATTTCATGGAGTACTTGAAGGTATTGTTAGTGACCGAGATCCGTTGTTTACTAGTGGATTTTTGAAGAGCTTACAAGAGGCTTTAGGGTCAGAATTACATCTCAGTACCGCGTACCATCCTCAAACCAACAGTCAAACAGAGAGGGTTAATCAAGTATCAGAAGATCTCTTGAGAGTTTGCATATTAGATTTTGGAGGATCATGGGATGACCATTTGCATCTGGTTGAATTCGCATATAATAATGGTTATCAGTCTAGTATTGGTATGGATCCATTTGAAGCTTTGTACAAAAGACCGTGCAACTCATCATCATGTTGGCTGGAAACCGGTGAGAAATTTGTGCTTGGACCAGATCTGATAAGAGAAACTTTAGATAAGGTCAAGATTATCCAACAGCGAATGAAGGCCGCCCAAAATAGGCAGAAGAGTTATGCTAATAAAAGGCAAAGAGAATTGAAATTCTCCGTTGGCGACTTGGTGTTTGTTAAGATTTCTCCGTTAAAGAGCGTGGTTCGATTTGGTAGGAGAGGAAAGTTAATACCAAGATTTATTGGTCCATTCCCAGTTCTTGGGCAAGTTGGGAATTAGGCATATATAGTTGAGTTACCTAACAAGATGGTGGAAGTTCATGACGTATTTAATGTTTCTCAGTTTAGGAAATTCGTGCACGACCCCGACATGACTATTTCAACAGATCAGTTGGATGACATCGAAGTAGAACCCAAGGCGTTTGGGAGCCGCAAGCTGATTCGTATTGTTGAGTACAATACGAAGCAACTTCAAAGGAAGGCGGTGAAACTAGTCTAGGTCCAGTGGGGTGATAATGAGAATGATTGTACTTGGGAAATAGAGGAGAACATAAGGAAGACGCATCCAGAACTCTTTGCCTGGTAAGATTTTAATTGCAATTTAGCTATTCCACATACTAGGATAGAATTATTTTGTTATTATGTGTGTTTGATTGTTTATAAATGGCTGATAGGCATGCGGAGCCCATTGTATGTTTTGGTTAAGGAATTTCGGGGGCGAAATTTCTTAAGAGGGTGAAGGGAGTGTAACAACCCGCATTCTACGCATCAGAGAATCGTAGAATATTTATTTCGTTCACATGTGAAGGTGTATGGTCGTGTAACTTTAGGTGATGACTATTGGGGTCATTTCCCATGTTCATGATTTTTTTTCCGATTTTTAAATGACCATTTTTGTAATGACCCGCATTTTTAGAGGTATCATAATTAATTTATTTAATTATATAAATAGTGATATAATGAATTAAATGGTGGTTTAATTAAATAATGGTGAATATTTAAATTAAAATAATAAATTAAATAATATATTTAATTTTGAAATAATCAGAATTGGCTGAAATGGCGATATGGTGTGAACTGGATCATCTGTGATATTTAATTCAGTTTAGAATTGAATTAGAATAACGAATATATTATTTGAACGACAGTTTGAACGTATAATTATATTATAATTAAAATCGAGCTCGAAATGGCGCTGCAGTTCGTAAATTGGTGATTTGAACTTCAAACGAATATATAGAAGCCGTTTTAAATCGGATTTCTGTGAAACAAGAAACGTGTGGAGTTGGTGGAGTATATCTTTCTAATGGAAGAGAAAAATCTGGATTTCGTCGGGTAGAATTTGATTTACGTCCAAATCAAATTTTAGAAAAGTCCCAGTGGAATTCCTTTATAATTTATAAAGGAATTATTTATATTTTAAAAAGGAAATTCATTTTTATCGAATATCGATTTAATTGGGATGTGAAATATCAAGTTAGAAATTCATATAGGAATATTCTAGAGTTGTATGTTATTTCCACTGTGAATATATACGATAATATTTATTTTTAAATATTAAATTTAATTGTTTTTAAATATATTTATATATTTAAATGAGTTATTTAGAGCTTTAAAAAATAGCCGGTTTTGCAAAAGAAGTCGGAATTCGACGAAACTAATTTTGTTGGATCCGCAACATCAAATTATTGTTGAATCCCAAGTTCTGTGATTTTTTAGAGTCACTGTGTGGCCATACGGATTTTTAGTGTGAAAAAAAGTCAGTATTTTGACGGTTAAAAATACGCTGTGTGAGCAAACAGAGTCGGAATTCGACAAAACCAGTTTTGTTGGGACCGTAATGTCGAACTCTAGCAGTATGTCCAGTTTGGTGATTTTTGGGTACTTTATGTGATTACAGGGATTTTTAAAGACTGGATTGACAAAATAAATATAAATAAAAATAGAATATGCTAAGGAATATTCCAGCCCCAAATTCTATAAATACCCTAAAATCCTTCTAACCCTAATTCAACTCATTCCACATTCAAGTAGTCGGGATTTACAGATACTTGAAGAGCTGGAGCAGGAGGCTTCAGGATTATATAGCTATTATTATTCCACTATGTTGTAAGTGCTGTACTTTGACAATGATGTATATTCAAGTACAAATGTATATTTCAAAGTTATGTTATATATTATATGTTATTCGTCCCGCTGTGAGGTTCGTGTTACTCTGATGTTGTCTTCTTCTTCTTCTTCTATTCTAAGTTTCTATCTTATCTTTCCTCACCCTCTATTTTCTTTCATTAATCATCCGGTATTTTCGACCCTTGGATGTTCGATATGTGTTGTATATCGGATAACCAAGGTCGCCAAAAACCCGGGTCATTACAATTTTACCCATGGCGAATCTTGTTTTGCCTATAACTTTTGATTGGGAAGGAGTTTTGACCTAAAACCATGTCCATTGGATTCAGGTGATGGTTTACCTTTCCGTAGATTGGTCACATTAGCCAAACGGACTTACCGTTTGGAAGATATGGCTGAAACAAGGTTTAGAAGGTGAAAAAATAACTTATCTAGGCCTAATTAGGGTGATTAGCAGCTAGGCCCATTGGCGATTTCGGGACTAGGGTTACATAAACACTGAAAAGTGTTAGAGTAACCTTTCTTTGTCATTTTTACAGCCGCCACTTACCTCTCTTCAACCTAAGCAATGGCCTCCACCTTCTAAATTCATCCCAAATCGCTTTCTAATTGCGTATTAGCTTAATCTACACTAAATAAAGGAGGATTAGCATCAAATCAGAGTTGGAGCTGCTGTGTTGCATAGGAATTCGACCTAAAATAGTAGTAAAACTCAGATCTATAATTCATTTGTGGCTAAGGTGAGTGATTTGCGTTGTTTTTCACTAATTACGGCTAATTAGCGAAATTATGCATGTTAAAATTCTGGAAAAAAATGTAAAAATTTTAAAATATTATTTTAGGTCCTTGATAAAAATTTAGGTTAATCTGGACACGTTTTGTTAATCCTATCATTAGATATGGTTAAACATAACTAAGGGGAAAACTAGTGGTTTTGGGTATGTTTGATTTAAAATAACATGTATGCTTGATGTTTTGACCTTGTTGATTAATTTGATATGTTGCTACTACTGTTTGGAATGTTTTATGATTATTTATTAAAGTTAGAATGGTTAAAAATGCCATAGAAAGAATGGACGATATAAGCTTGCTGAAAATGCTGCATAGATCCGGATCAGATCGGTAGAGGGGATCGGATCGGATGGACCGGGCTGGACCGGAGTGGTGGCATCTTTAGCAGCTTGAAAAAGCATGGCAAAAAGGAAGGCCACTTGCATTGAGTTGGACTTAAAATCGGATTGGAGCTTGTCATGGGATCGGATCAGACTAACTGGAGGGCTAGCGGACCGAACTCAATCCAAGCAGCAGCACCAAGCTGAACTGAGGGAGGAAGCCCGAACCGAACCGGTATCTGGAGGCAAAGAAACACTGAACCGTAGTGGAGTTGAGCACCGAATCAAAGGAAGAGACCTGGACACCGTATACTGAACCGAACCGGATTTGCTTCTACTTATACATGATGACTCTTCTGAAGACCAACTCCAATTCGACTAAAACCCGAGATGCAAAGGAAGTCCAAATGGGAGGTTATTACTCAGGATCCAAATGGAGATGAACGAGTTAAGGACATGAGTTGGGCTTTTGCTACGGGACGTGTGCAAAGGGGTTACCGATGTCTTTAGCTTTGATTCACCACTAAGAGACGAATATTGGCTATGGATCAGTGCAGTGGAGTTGTCATGAATCCATAGGGCAAAGTGATCGTAGAAGGGCTATGATCCAATGAAGTGGAGTTGTTATGACTCCATGGGGCAGAGTGGACATAGCAAAGGATTAGTGGCTATGGATCAGTGCAGTGGAGCCGTCATGACTCCATGGGGCTGAGTGATCGTAGCAAAGAATTGGGTGATCAAGGTGGTAGATATTGTATACTTTACGCACTGAGTGAGAGATGTGAGGATGATTGCTATGTTTGATGCTTGTTATCATCATGACATGCACACACCCTCCCCATTATTTTCGCACCATGTGTTAGTGTCACCTTAGAATATTGTACATCCTGTTGTGCTAACTCTTTGGTTGTTGATACAGGTTCAGGTATGGTTATGTATACGTGTTATTGTTCTGTTTTTATGGCTTATCACTCATACCAGACTTTTGTCTGACCCAGATTTTTATGTCTCCTCTTATTACTCAGGGTGCTCCTAAACGAGCAGACTAGAGACAGCTTAGCTGATTATGCACGAGTAGCTGTCCGGAGATGAGCGGGAGGCTTACACGTATTACTCCCATATATCCTCCCTGTGTTTTGCTGGTCACTACGTTGGGCATTAGTAGTGTACCTTCCTATTTTGCTTTAGAGACAGTTTTAAACATTGTAATAAAGATGGTTGGGATCATAAGCTGTATTTTGAATTTTCTGCTGCTATGATGATTTAGTTTTCAGCTTATGCATTGTCTCGCCTATTTTATGTCAAGTTATGTTATTATTATATTTTGTTCCATGCACTATCAGATATACTACAGGTTCTTTGATGATTCATCATCTTCTTTCTTTTCTTTTGACGACCGTCGCGTGTTGGTTGGGCATCGGCACAGTGTGTTTCATTGGAAATGTTGGCTGGTGCGGGGCGGGCTGTCACACTTGGTATCAGAGCTCTAGGTTGCGTAGTTAACCTAGGGGAAGACATCAGGGAGAGATAGTATATGTATACAAGAGCACGTATTTGTGATATTTTGGTTTTCAAAAGCTATACATATATATACTATTAGTATATTTAAGGATAAAGTCGCATTACACTGGCACCACTATGGAGAAGGTAAATCATTTTCCCTTTACAGATTGGACGATGAGCCGATATCCTGACATGAGGACAATGTTTCCTACCTTCATGCGAGAGATGCTGAGAGATGTTCAGGGAGAAGCTCCTAATGCTGCAAATGGTGGTGGTGCAGTGGTGCAGGTGCCTAGTGCCGATTTCGCCAAGTTATGTAGGGACTACACTAGTCTTGGTGGGAAGCCGTCCAACGGAACGGAATCAGCTACAGAAGTTCAAGATTGGCTTGATAGTTGTGAGCACATCTTTGAGGATTTGGAGATCAAAGATGCAATGAAGAGAAAGCTAGCATCCCTTCAGCTGCAAGGATGGGCAATGAATTGGTGGAATGCTATTAAAGCAGCTACCCTTAGGATCAAGTTACTTTGGAATCATTTTAAGGCCCGATTCCGTGATAAGTTTATCCCAGCTGCTCAGAAATCAGAATTGTTTAGGAAATTCTTAGAGCTTAAGTACAATGGTAGGGCAGTCTCGGAGTATATTGTTGAGTTCGATACTTTATCGAAGTATGGATTATCCCTTATTGACACTGCCGAGAAGAAGAATGAGAAGTTCATAACAGGCTTAGATCAGTACTTAGGGGAAAGGCTTATAAACCATATTGATGATACTTTTGAATCGATTGTTGAGAAAGCATTTAGATCAGAGAGCCTTTATCCTAAGCCCAAGACCGAGGTCACTACTACATCTGCAGGGGAGCCAAAGCCGCAAGCAAGCGGTGGAGGAAAGAATAATTCCCAAAATAAGAGTAAACAGAACCAAGCTAAGGATGGTCAGAAAAAGAATAAGAAAGATGTTGAGTGCTTTAGCTATGGCAAGAAGGGCCATTATGCTAAAGAATGCCAAGAAAAGCCAGCGAACAGGAAGTGCTTCAACTATGGCCAAGTGGGACATCACAAGGATAAGTGTCCATAACCTTTGAAAGAGAAACAGACTGTGAAAGAATATGCTATTAACGATGTTCCTTCTTCGTCGAATGCCCCAACTACGGCGGAGAAAGGAAAGAATGTCGCCATTCAAGGTATGCTTTCTATTTATGATGTTTCTGTTCGAATATTGTTTGATACTGGGGCTTCCCATTCCTTTATTTCTAGTGACCTGGTAGATAGATTGGGATTGGAACCCGAGATAGTTGATAGACCTTTATTGGTGATGAAGTCGCTCGACCCATGCTTGCTGACATGATGGCACTCGACTCACCTGATGGAGATGCTATGCTCGACCAATGGTTCCCTGCCCGACCGAGCAGCTTGATGATGGTTGAACGACCCCTTTATTGGAGTTTATGAATGGAAATGCATGCTGTGACTTCATGTATGCTCCAGACATTGTGGGAGTGCATGAACATCTCGTGCACGCTTTGTATTTGATGGAAAGCCGTAAAGAGTTTACTTGTCTTCCTGAACTATGCTTGTGCAACCGGGTTAGCAAAGTGTGCATATATTTCCATACAATATAAATTATCTTTCACTAATCTTTGTACATTGCAGACTTGTAGTGTAATTCTTTTAAGATATCCTATTAAATAGAACTCATAGTATGCATAGTTTATGATGACTGTGCTTTAAGCGTTATGCTATCTCGATTCAGGAAAAAAAAAGCTTATAAAATATGTTGGAAAAGTATCCTTCATTGACTAACCAAATGCACACGCTCCCAATATAGACGTGCTGCAATAAAGCTTTCTTGAATGCCTCGTAGTGTGCCTTATTTACATGTTCAAGTTAAGAGTTCACATTCATGTTGCTATTCCTATTTCCAAACTCATCTTTAGATTTCTTCTTTTGTTGCAAATATTGGTGTTACATAGTTATGTTTACTTTTCAATCTTTGGTTCATTGTATTAGTCAAATTTTTGATGAATTATCTATAAAACATGTCATATTTATTTTCCATTTTTTAGTCCTTCCAAAATCTACATTCAAAAGTATTATGGAAAACATTCAAATAAACTAAATTGATGAGAAACTAACAATTTAAATTTTCAATTTTAGTTATGTTTCAATATTAAGATCTATAGCAATTTTGACGACATAAAAAATATATAGCGGTTAATGTTGCAATAAGTACTAACAAATCTGCAATCATAATAGGAAAATTAAAATAAAAAACTAAAAATTTGAGATAAGTGGTTCTATGTCGGAAGTGATGAAAAGAAGTAAAAATAAAATAAAATGGAAGTCCAATGTTTTGTATCATACAATAGTCAATTTCAAGTAAAGTCTATAACATAGTAAATACAAACATCATTCAATGCTAAAACCGATGTTACTTCAAGCTGTATTTGCAATAATTTGCCAATGCTTTTTGATGTAATGAAACCAATTTATAATAAGTTTAAAAAGTGACTTGTAGGTCACTAGTCCTAAAAAGAGGCTAATCCCAAAAAGAAGACATAGTAAAACCTTTTACACCTGCATTTGTCTATTCTTAATCTTTCTTCCTCTATCCTAGTACTATGCCATTAGCAACATGTGTAACAACCCTTTACCATCTATATAATTTCTGTAATGCAAAATGTATACATGACATATCATTGTCAGGATAATTATCCAATTGCATGCATTAAGAAAATTAATATCTCCTTTATTTTACTGCCCTAAGAAACTTTTCTTCAATGATAAATGTAATCTTTAATAGAACCTACACGAATACACAAAAAATATCCTATGCTAGTGAAGGACACATTGGCTACGCTGTTCCATGCAAGTTCAAAGCCAAATCGTGCTGAAAACCAAAATCTAATTTAGGAAGGACAAACAGAAGTAAAATATAACTACGTCACTAGTTGACTCATAAGAGTACAAAAGGATAAGGTTGTTACGGTTTAACCGTCAAAATGTACCAACCATTTACGCGGTTATCCTCTACTACAGTTACAGTGACGGTTGTGAATTTTGACAGCCGTGCCAAATCATACCAACCGCACATGATCTTTTTATAGTATTCGTAAAAATATATATGTTTTTTTATTTTTGAACACAAAAATGTGTGATCTTATAAAAAGAAGAGAGCATACATTTATAATATATAATTAAAAGGCTACAATATCTGACCACAAAACCAAAAGGAGACAAAAGAAATAAAAATCGAGACTATATGAATGCACAGGAAAGTAGGCAGAATAGCTCGGGATAAACCACCGCCCATCATACTTCAATATCGAATTCCAGTAAAGCCATCACCCGATATTGAAGTATATCTACTCCAATACAAAAAATAGTCACACAAAGCTAGAAACAAAAAAAAAGATAACATAATAACCCCAAAAATTCTCCGAAGCCGCGCATAAAAAAACTCCAAAGAAAATATCAACCACCAAACTAGACAGCTTCCCATTAAGCTCCTCAGCTAAAATCAACAACCTGAAACCTAAAAGAAACTAGGCAAACCATAAGCAACCATCACACACACACACACACACACACATATATATATATGAGTATATATATATATACATATATATATACATACATATATGTGAAGAAGAAACAATAAGAAATGATCAATCAATACCAAAAATCAGAAATTAACAACAAGTGCGAGCACTATTACATCTAAAATAACTAATGAATCTAATAAATAAACGCAAATTAAATCTAACCTTAAACAAAAAACTCTCAAAATGAGATTCACTAAAAAAAACTTATAGTGCGAGTTAGACATCTAATCTAGATAGAAACTAACAATCCTAATAATTAAACTATCAGCAGAAACAGAAATAGAATGGAGAAATCTCTGATTCCTCTCTAGCCAAATGAACCAACTAATAATGGTAACTAATGAATCCAACACATATCTCTGCCTAGAATTATAAACAAATCTACAATTGTCCCAATAATCAATACAGCTACTAAAAGCATTAAAACAACCAAAAACAAAAATCCTTAAAACCATAATTAAAATGTAGTTGGTAATATTGCAAGAGAAAAATAAATGATCAACATCTTCAACCAAAAGGCTACAAAAACAACACTTAACATCAAAAATGATATTCTTCTTCTTTAAAAGCTCAATCGTATTGAGCTTCTTACGGATAATCAACCACATAAGAAACATAGCTTTAGGAGGAGAATTAAATTTCCAAAGAAACTTAAAAGGGTACAAAGAAACACTAGCGAAATTAATAAAATTGTACACAGAATTAACAGAGTACACTAAACTCTTATCAAAACCCCAACTAATACAATCTCCATTCTCATCCAAATGATATAATGCTAACTTGGCTTTTAGTAAGGCTAATCGCCTAAACAAACCACCTTCTAAAATATTGTCAAAGGTAAACTCCCACGTGAGATCTAAATCCTCTCTATAAACGTCTATAATCAAAGCATTCTTAAAGCAACTATAATTAAAAAGCTCACTAAATTCAATTTTAAAAGGAAAACGAGAAATCCAAGCATCATGCCAAAAGAAAGTGAGATTCCCCGAATGAACAGTCAGCTTACAACCTAAGTTAAATAAATCAAAACAATTTAAAACAGACTTCCAAAAATAAGATAATCTATTAACCGAACTAAAACTAGAACCAACAATAAACTCACCCCTAGAATAATAAAATTTGGAAATAATAATCCTCCAAATAGCTGACACATCTAGGCACCTAAATCTCCAAAGCCATTTGGCTAACAAGGAAGAATTAAAATTTATAAATTAGTGATCCCCAGGCCCCCATCCTTCTTGGGTTTACAACACACCTCCCAGTTAACTAAACATTTATAACCTCTACAAATCGGAACACCACTCCAAAGATAATTACGCCTGATTCTGTCAATTTTCTCAATAACCCACTGAGGAACTCGATGAACGCCACCCAATAAGTAGGAATAGCAGACAATACCGAATTAACAAGTACTATTCTACCTGCTCTAGATAGAAATCTATTATTCCAACTTGATAATCGATTATTGATCTTATCAATAATAACTGTAACACCCCACGTCTATTAATGTCACTCTCAAAGGGAATGCATTAACTTTCATGGAGTATTATTGGTGTATAGAACAAAATATAACAAGACACATACATATATTGGTACTTGAAAATTTTAAAACAACTTTTATTGCAGCGGAGAAATAGTTTGGTTACAATAACATCAAAAACCAACAATAAAACCAAGTACACTTAATATCCATCTTGATAAATTATTTTCTGAGTACATAAAGTAAAAAAGCATAACCCCAACATAAGTAGACACAAAAGAGATAAGCTGAACTTTACTTTCAGCAATCCAAGCACTTTCAAAAGAGAGAGAGAGGTCCAAATCATGCTCCACTAGCACTAGTCCCAACCTGAGAACCTTGGGGGGGGGGGAGGGAAGGAAGAAAAGAGGCGAAAACAAAGGGGGTCAGACATAAAGTCTGGCAAGTCCAATAACTTTAACAATATAATTATTAAAGTAATTAGGATAAGGAATAAACTGGTAAAACAAGGAATGACTATGAACCAAATGGGCAAGACAAAATAAACAAGAGGAATATGCTGGCGTTAATCGCGCTACTAATCACAATAGGATAATTACTATACTGCACCATTACTAGTCACCCTAAAAGTTGATCCCGACTACTGAACATAATAATCATAATGGTAGTTTCATGTACCCCTAGTTGTCTTCATAGGTGTCGCCTACTCCTATCTCCACTAGTTGTACCCACTACCTTCCCCATTCTAATTACAACATTTATTCATAATATGGTAGTTGGACTCCTAGCTACAATCATAGGTGCAGCCTACTCCTATCTCCTCTAGTCGTACCCACTACCTTCCCCATTCGATTGGCTCCCTAACTCATAGATACCCGTGCCGATCCCACAGTGTGGTGTATCCCTCCCCAAAGTGGCAACCCGATACCACTAAAGATGCACGACTTATACCTACATAATGCAACAACGTCTTAACTACCAGCCCAGGCCCACACACGCACATGACCTCGTTGGACATGCATTGCCACCGCTAACCCATTTTGACCTCTTACAATCAAACCCAGTAAGCGTGTCCCGTCCTCGACCTAGCTCGAGCTCACAAAGATACTAACGAGTTTTGGTTTGAAAAGGGTCCCCCATGCTTGACACAAGCTTTCCACCTATGCTTGGTCCCTACTAGGAGTTCTCACTTAACCCCTTCTTATTCATGTCTTCATACATGTTTCAACTTGGTTAAGTATTAAGAATTATAACCCACATGTCACCCATGTTACCCACTTATCAAATAAACATGTGTTATTAGTTAAGCTTGTCTTAACCCTTTCCACTTATCATATCAATATATACTTTATTGGTTAAGCTAGTCTTAACCCAATCCACTTATATATTATTGGTTAAGTTGGTCTTAACCCCATCCACTTATATATTATTGGCTATGTTGGTCTTAACACTATCCACTTATCAGATCAATATGTATTATTGGTTAAGTTTGTCTTAACCGTATCCACTTATCAAAATATTGGTTAAGCTGGTCTTAACCCTATCTACTTATCAGATTATTGATTAAGCTGGTCTTAACCCTATGCACTTATATATTATTGGTTAAGTCGGTCTTACCCCTATCCACTTATCAGATTATTGGTTAAGATGGTCTTAACCCTATCCCCTTATCATGTTTTACGTATCATATATATATATGTGTATATATATATTGTATGACATGTTTTACTTAATTTATGATTAAGTACATCTTAGTTCACAAATACATTGGTTAAGAAAATAACTCCCTAAGTATCAACCCCGAAGACCGAAATCAACATCAGATTGGTACTCATAGAATTACTCAACTCAACCAAACTTTTGTTTGTCATTCACATTCATCTTTGATCAGCACTAATTAATTATTAATGCACAGACCTCCCACACTAAGTCGATTGCTTGTGGCCGCTGGATATGCCGGGCGGTTCCTGGCAGACTTTGACCACAAGCCAGACTTAACCTCGTGTCTAAGCATCTTTTAATTATTCATACAACCTCTCACATTAGACTGCCGTTTGTGGTTGCTGGATGTGTCGGGCGGGTCCGGGCAATCTTATACCACAAATGAGTCGAACCTCGTGTCTTAGGCATTTATTACACATTTAATTTATGCCTTTGACCTCTCACATTAGACTACCGTTTGTGGTTGCTGGATTTTCCGGGCAGGTCCGGGCAGTCTTATACCACAAACAAATCTAACCTCGTGTCTTAGGCATTTATTATTACATATTATTATTCAACCCCAATTTGAATTGGTATCCCTATTTCAGATTGTCAATAACTTCCAATTTTAATCCATGTCCATAATTGTCACTTAAATTATGTCCAAAATTTTTAGGTATATAAATTATATTAATTATTGTCCCAAATTAATTATATGCTTTTAAAGCCATTATATGTCAATTCACAATATTAATATTTGATATTTTACCATTGTCCCCACGCTGTTCGTACGTTTAATATGAAATATGCTAGACTTGCAAATAGTCTAACTCATAAAAAGGAAAGAAACATCACAACTTGCATAACACATAAAATTGATCTAACTTGCGAATAAGAATTATAACATAAGTTTGCATAGACAATAACTTGCATAGGCAATGAACATATAGAACATAAATTTGCATAACTATGTACTGCCATGGATCTAAATATAGATCTAAACATAAAATTGTGAACTTGCATATATGAATATGTTTTTCACCTAAACTTGCATATGTAAATGTGGTTTTCACCTAAACTTGCATATGGATTCCTACAAACTTGCATATGAATTTAAACATGTAAACTAATATCATATGCTTTACATATAAACTCGCAGGTGTTTGTGTGTATATATATATATACTTGATTCACATATTAACTTGTTTATAATTTGCATACAGACTTGCATATGATTCATATACAAACTAGCATATGTAAAAACAGACTTGCATAAGATTCACATACAAACTAGCATATGTAAAAATAGACTTGCATAAGATTCACATATAAACTGGCATATGTAAAAAAAGACTTGCATAAGATTCACATACAAACTAGCATATGATTTACATCCCAAACTTGCATATAAACTGATGTCATAAAATGAATCAAGTTAAACATATGTGATTGGACATATGAAATAGATCTACTAACATAAGTTAACAAAACTTTCATATGTTCACCAACAGACGATAACAAAGTTATGTAACATCACATGATTCAACAGACATGTTCTCATAATCCCAATTATAATTCATCATAATAAATTTATTAATTATTTTGTGAAAGTAATTGTACTCACTAAGATGGATTAGAGAAGAGAATAATTCGTTTGTCGTTTGTATTAGAATCCTGACTTGTAATTCCTAAGCTTTAAGAAGAAGAACTATTCTAGCTGCAGCATGGAGGCTAAGAGATTTATTTAGTTTAGGTTTAGAGCTTGAGTCTATGCGTTCTTATATAGAAGTTTAAATCAATATAAGTCGTTAGATTATCATAGGAGTAAATCAGAACCATTCAAACTAGATAGAGTTATCCAGAATTGCCACCTATGCCCTAGTGACTCAGCAACAGGTCAGAAAAGACTCAGCAACAAGTAAGAATCATCATAGTTCAGGTCTACTCGAGGGGGTAGGTCGACCCCCAGGTCGACCTGTATAGGGGAGGTCGACCCCCTGGTCGACCTGGCCTGGGGCGGGAAAAATCCCGCCCAGCCCGCTTTCTTGTTTGAATTTTAATTTCATACTGAACTGATTTTAATTTATTTAAATTTATGAAACTTTTGAGGGCCATAACTTCCTCATACGAAGTCTGATTTACGAAAATTTGGACTCTATCCCAAGCAGAATTTCTAGACGAATGCAATGGCGTAACCCGTTTTCCCTTAATTCTCACTTTAACAGTTAAGTATTCTTTAAATCGTTCTTTTAATAGTCACAAAAAATTCAGGGTGTTACATTCTCCCCTCCTTAAAGGATTTCGTCCCCGAAATCTTCAAGTCAAGAAGAATGTATATCCTACCATCCAATCATCCATCTACTCAACCATCAAACACAGGCATCCATTGTCCTTACAAGATTTCTAATGCCATATGAACATATGCAAAAAGTGTGTGTTTATGTTCCTTATCCAATGCAAATTCAGTCGGTCTACTGATTCAGTTGACCTCCTTAATGCAAATCATGATAGTGCCATGCGTCCATTGTGTATGCGAAAGAATCCTAACGATACATATTATTTTTACATGTGTGCACCACTAACCATCTTAATGAAGCATCCATATGATAATACAACCAACATACATCCATTAATATGCACACATATTTATATGCAGTATGAAAGTGATTGAGCTGATCTAGTGCCTAATGTGTGTGTAAATGCATCCATGAGCAACTACTAGCAAACACTTGCATCCACTTGCATTCACCAAACATAACATGTCTCAAACACATGTTTACAACCATAGGATTTTTCCTAACTAAAGATCGAAGATATAATTGCGAAGACATA
The DNA here is from genome assembly GCA_030737875.1 of Allium sativum. Lineage (NCBI taxonomy): Eukaryota > Viridiplantae > Streptophyta > Magnoliopsida > Asparagales > Amaryllidaceae > Allium > Allium sativum. The sequence goes on from CM060909.1 coordinate 588,546,344, forward strand.
CTAAACAATAGGACAAGCATAAACAAAGCGGTAGAAAGAGGAGAAGTTAAAAACATACCCTAAAAAAGGAAAGGGTACATCGTACGCATCTCGTCTTCCGTTTCTCAAGTCGCGTCTCCCTGATCATTTCCCCATTGCACCTTGACCAACTTTACCTCTCTGTTGCGTAGCTTTATGACATCCGATCCAAGGATGCATATAGGGGCTCGTCTAATCGGGTGTAACAACCCAGAAAATCTGAGCCAATTAAAAAATTTTATTTTGGCAATTTTAGCAAATTTTGAATATTTAAAATGATTTATTTTAAATAATAACGATGAGAAATTTATTTTAGAATAGAAACAGAACATATATATTTATATAGATCATCATTCGAATATAATTATTTATTTTTCATTATAAAAGGAATTGAAAATGGCGCGGTAGTTCGAAATTTCAATTTCGAATTTCAAATGAATGTGCAAGATTCAAAATAAATCGGATTTTGGTGAAACCAAAAATATTAGAATCAAATTGAGAATATCTTTCCAACGAATCCGAAAAATTGGAATTTCATAGCGGGGATAAAAATTTATGCCTAGTTGAAATTTCAGAATAGTCGCTATGGAATTTTGGCCCTTAAAAATGGAAATTTTGCAAGCGGCCTCGGTTTTCGATCAAACCACTTTTGTTGGATCCGGGATGTCTAGTTATTGCTAGATTCCAAAATTCGTAATTTTTAAAATCAATTTGTGAGTGTGGCAAAGGAAAACGCGTTTGACCAGTTTCAGTTGATTTTAATCGACTGGAAAATGGTCATTTTTCAAACGGTCTCGAAATTCGACGAAATTAGTTTTGTTAGGACCGTATCGTCAATACGAAGCTAGAAAATATTTTTCGGTAATTTTTAGAGTCTGTACGTGGCCCCGATAAATTGAAATGTGCGTTCGAATTCAATATATAGATTTATATTTTGATTTTGACGGAAACTGATCGAAATAGTTGAATCAGCCTACGATAAATATCCCATTGTGTTCGGAATAGGGGTAATTAGCTAGGGACGACAAGCGGTGGGTTCGATTTCGAGTTCGAAATAAAAAGTTGCTTTTTGGAATTTTAAAATATTAAAATATATATATTTATAATATTCCCCCTCATTCTCCTTCTCTCTCTTCTACTAAGAAAACAGAAAAAAAGGAAAGGAGGGCTCGACGATTAACCGCCGCCGCCCAGGTGGGCCACCGCGCCCCCTCCCTCAACCCCTCCTTCTCCTCCCGTTGCCTCTCTCCTCCTCCCCCTCTTCTAAATTGACTGCACCCCCTATTTCCCCAGAAACCCTAAAACCCGATTAAACCCTCCACCCTCAGTCCGCCGCCAGTGCCGCCCAACGCCTCCCACTAACCGGTGCCACAACAAACAAGCCCCCTTCCTTGAACGATGTGAGTTTTTAATTAATTACATTTTTATTTCATTTTCTTTAATTCTATAATGTAATCATTTGTATGAAAATAAAAATGTCATTTTTATGTAAATAAAAATATCATTTTTAAGTAAAGTTATAATTTTTATGTAGATAAAAATATGATTTTTGCATAGGTAAATGGCGAGAGAAAAGTTTAGATTTTTAACAAAGTTAAGTTTAGACTTTTAACGCATAAAAGATTTGATTTTTAACATTATGAAGATATGGTTTTTCAAAATACAAAGATAAGATTTTTATCAAAGAAAGTTTAGATTCTTGATGTATCAAAATATAATCTTTATATAGTGAGGTAAAAATATAATTTCTATGTAGGTAGAGAAGTAGAAATATAATTTTTATTATATTAGTAGTGGTACAAAAATAGAATTTTTATCTATATAGTAGTGGTATAAAAATATAATTTTTATCTATATAGTAGCAGTATAAAAATAGAATTTTTATCTATATAGTGGCGGTATAAAAATAGAATTTTAATCTATATAGTAGCGGTATAAAAATAGAATTTTTATCTATATAGTAGCGGTATAAAAATATAATTTTTATTTATATAGTAGCAATATAAAAATGTGACTTTTATCCATATAGCATAGTTACAAAAATTTGATTTTTATATACGTAACAAAAATATAAAAATGTTGTTTTTATATACATAGCAACAATATAAAAATACGATTTTTATATATGTAGTGGCTACGGATATGAAAGTGACAAAAGGCGAGCACAGCGAAGATTACCTACATACGAAGAGTCGCGGTGTTTGGTTTAGCTAGTCGGTGAGAACCTCACACTTTAATTCTTGTTTTCTAGTTAAAATATACACTAGGATGCAGATGGTGCTTAGCAGCACCCGACACCCGTCATCCACAGACCATGGACGACTTGTTTGATTTTGTTGTGTGGTGAAAGTTGATTGTGATGTGGAATAGATGGAAAAATATTCATGTGTTGAATAAAATAAATATTCATGTGTTGAAATAAATTATTTATCATTAGAAATAAAAATTTAACGTGAATGTGAATAAATAAATATTCATTCATATATCAGACGATTTGTTTATGTACACCCATTTGAAGGATATTGATTGGGACGATAAATTTTACACATCGCCCAACTGCACAAATAAACATCTGTGTTTGTTAATTTGAAACCCCACACGGGTGTTGGGATGATATTTGGTGTACACTAATCCCAATTATTTAGTTGTATGTCGATCGAATGGTCGACAGACTATATAAGCGTTAATTATTTATATTTAATGCTTATGCAGTTGTGTGGTGCACTTTGGATGATGGTTGATTATTTATCGTTGCTATTATATACATGTTTTGTATGGAATCCATATAATTAACATTATATGGTAATTGAATGGGTCTCATTCCAATTTAGAAAATAAATTATATTCATGTGTTGAGTAAACAAAATAGTCATGTGTTGATAATACTCATGTGTTGAGAATACTCATGTGTTGAGAAGATTCATGTGTTGAAACTATTCATGTTTTGAATGAAATATTTTATATAATAAAAATCACATTTTTATTGTAAGTAAGAATGAATAAATATTCATGTATTGAATAAAGTATATATTCATGTGTTGAAGAAAATATTCATTTGCTGAATAGAATAACGAAGTTATTGAAATATATAAAGCCATGTTGATTAGAGATGCGCCATTTTGACGCGAATGATATTTATATCGATTATATTCGTTTTTATAATGAATATAGAAAAGGAAGTGATTTCAAAATCTAATATTTTGAAAATATTATCATTTATATATTAATGATATGAAATATTCAATTTTGATTTGAAATTGAATATGAAGTTGAAATCGTTTTGAAAATGAATTTAAAACGAATTATAAAACACGTTTTGAACTGAAATCGACGAAGTATATATATAATATTATATATATATATATATATTAAATGGCCTGAATAGAAAGCGTCGCGCCGCGACCGTATGCGAATTTCGACCATTGACTTCGAATGGACGTTACGGGAGATCTGACCATCGGATTCTCCTAAAACCGGAACCGTTGGGTTCGTATCGAAAAGATCTTTCCAATGAATATAAGAGATTTTAAATCAAACGGTTGGAGTTGGAATTATGTCCAAATCAAATTTGAAAAAGGTCGCTGTAAGTGCAATTTGACGACCGTTATTGGAAATCGACAGTACGGGCCTTGATAAAATTATTAAAAACATTAATAATTTGTGTAAAATCATAATATATGAATTGGAAAGAACTGGGATGAAAAATTCCACATTTGAAAGGATAAAAATATATTTTTATCAAAACGAACTAGTTATGAACTAGAATTATAATCCATGGTTTTTGAATAAATAAATTGGATTTGAAATGGTTTTGAAAATAATCAGAATTTCCAATACGTGAATTGGAATGGATTTGAACCGAAATTATCTTCGGAATATTTCGATGTTTGATTTCGCGATTATACGGATATGGTTGTGAAAATTTGAAAGATATATTTATATCGTTATTTCCAATACGATATTTGTTGTTTCAAAATTTGATATTGAATATAAGCCGATATACTTTCTATTCAAAGCCTTGTATTTAATATCAAATGGGATTTTGGGTTTATCTGAACCGTGTTTTAGATGACATTGGTTCTTTAACCCAGTTAAAGTTAGGATATTGATTTGTGGGAAGATTAAAACTAAGTGGAGTTTTAATGAATCTTTAATTAGATTAAAGTGATCGAGAATGGAGCATCACCAGTTTTGCTTCAAGCGATAGTTAAATCTTTAATTAGATTTGAATGTGAAATGGTAATTAATATCTACCGATAACATTGTGGTGTTAGATATGGACTATTACAAGTTTTTCTCCATGGGATAAATAGGTTGGGATTGGGAAATAAAATAAATTACTACTTCGGTGTGGTTCGCTAATCCCGACTAGTTTGGAAAACCATAACATGGTTTGAAATGATATCCAAAGGAAGATTAAAGAATAAATTTAGAAGAATTTATCTTTGATAAAATTAATGGGAACCTTTCCCTAAGAATGTGTGTATTTGAGTAAAAGAATATTCTGAATTGGAATGAGGCGTATGTTGCGTTTGTGTAACATTTGTTTATTATATACGCGGGTTATTCGGAAAGGCCGGGTTTAAACCCATTCTGAATAACCGATTCGACGATAAGTCGAAGGTGAAGATGGTGGTTGAAGACCGAAGGTCTTCACGTCATTTGGATGATCATTGATGATCTTTATTGGGTTGTACTCCCAAGAGGAGGGAATCAGTTGGTGATCGTCCAGACGTACTTGGAGATCAATGGATATGCGAGGAATAAGGTTCCTCCGGTTTCGTTCAGACCCAGAACGAACTTGTAAATGGACTGTGTGTCTGACATTGGATTTTATTTTGTGTGATTGATTTCTATTAAATATACATCTGTTTGGCGACGGAGAATTTATTCTCCTGCTTAACGCCCTTCTCTGAGAAGTATGAACTCAGAGGTTGTATATTGATGGATATCAATTGCATGGCACGAATTGCCTGTGTGGCATGACTAAGTGGCAGATAATCAAGGCTTCTGTTGAAAAGCAAAGTCTTGTGGTTGATGACCAAAGCACAGCCTATGTGGCATAGCTTTGTGTATAACGTGAATTCTCGAGCCTCATACCTCGGTATGAGTCAAAAACGGGATAAGGACCGTTGGGAGAACACGACGTTTCTTTCTAGCTATGGGTGATGTCAGTGACCTACCAGCCCTGACATTTATATACTTTTTACCTGTGTCTGATAGGACCTTAAAACGTGTGTTCAGGAATTGCCAATCCTCAAAAGTAAGAGAGGACCGGCCCAACCGATTCTAAGGATCGCTGTGTATGGTCCTGAGACATTTGCTATAGTGTCTCGAACGGAGAGGAGCTTGCCCCTTGCCTCGACTCATGACGGAAACCCTATTTCCAATACGACCTTTGCGGTTTTATTTGTAGAAGTATGGCGACATAGTAGATGGTAGCTATGCCGCCTATGATTGATACTTATGATTGAAATTGTTTTGACACTATACACTTATAGTAATATCAAAATAATGTGTTTTTAAACGTATCAAGCATTCTTTGGCTATTATAAGGTAAAACCCTATCCTCCGGCTTGCGTTGCGTTGTGTGATGGGACCTGGGTCTTATAATAGCTTTATTTTTCTTTATTTAGCATTGCGCTGTTTGTTTTATGCACTGGTATTCTTGGAAGGAAACACGTTCCGTGTTATACGGCGTGGTCCCTTGATTTACCTAACTTTAAAATAAAGATTAATAACTGATTTAGTTCTCACAGAAGTCACATGACTGACCTGGAGTTTGTTATTTTTAACCAAAACTCTAGGTGCCCTTATTTTCCGCACGGGCAGCTAGTAGTTGGGTTTTGCAGATTTATATTCACAGGATCCTGTCTTATAGCTGAAGTGATATTCGGAAAGCTCTGTATCTGCGTATTTCTTTCAGTTATGTTTTGTATTATTTTTCCGCTGCTAAGTATTTAAATGTAATTTAAATCTCTGATATTTGTCAAATATGTAATATTGATTCATACTCTGTGATATTCTTGTATTCTGATGGAATTGTTGTAATAAGCAATGAAATGTTCTTCTGTTTGCGTTTCAATTTGTCATGTTCTCAAAACAATCAGGGGTTTCGAACGGTTTTGGTCGGTTTAGCGATCGATTCGGATCGAGCAAAAATCCTAGTTGTCAAATCGGGGCATCTCACTCCACTTCCACTTCTCAAAGCCTGCTCAGTTCTACTACTTCCGCGATATCTTGAAAACAATTCCGCAAATGTGACACGTGAAACACGTCGTGAACACCACTAAGCTCGTTGCCTCTTCTCATGTCCCTCCAAAATCTAGGATACATAACCTCAATAGATCTTTAAGGATTCTATCCACCTCTTTCTGTCCATCCATCCCTCTGTGGATGACAAGCGATGCTCGTACTTGCCGCCTTTTGTATATCATCTTTTTCCTCCTGCATCGAAAACTGCTCCAAGCCCTGCCCCGCAAGCACCGATATATGTGTTGTGAATGGTTTACTCCCATCTAGCAAAGTCAAAACTGGGGCTGATATCTTCGCAAAGTCCTTAATGAACTTCCTATAGTAGCCCGTCTACCCTAGAAAACTTCTTACTTCCGTTGCTTTTCTAGGAACCTTCCAATCTTGGATTGCCACCACCTTTGCAGGATCCATTGTTATTCCTTCCTTAGAGACCATATGCCTTAAGAACCTTGCCTCTTTCTTCCAAAAATGACATTTGGGGAACTTAGCTTCCAGTTGACGTGCTCGAAGGGTTTCTAAGACTTACCTAAGATGTAGGGCATATTCTTCCTTGCTTCTTGAGAAAATCAAGATATCATCCATGAAGACTACCTTGAACTTATTTAGAAACTCCCTGTACACCCTACTCAATAAGTCAACGAAATATGCGGTTGCATTTGTCAAACCAAAAGGTATGACGAGTCACTCGAAGATACCGTCAGGAGTTCTAAATGCAGTCTTATCTAGGCTGTCTTCAACAACTCTTAGCTGATGAAATCCTATAGCCAAATCCAACTGCGAGAAAACCGAAGCATCAACCAACTGATCGAATAAATCATCTATCCTCGGCAATGGGTGTCTGTTCTTCTTTGTGAGTTTATTCAGCTCTCTATAGTCTACGCACAATCTTTGTGAACCATCAGCCTTCGTAGCAAAAACAACTGGAGCACCCCATTCTGAAATACTTCTTCTTATGAACCTCTTCTCAAGCAACTCTTTCACTTGATTACTGAGTTCTCTTCTCTCCCTCCGAGCCATGTGGCGCACTGGTAATGCAACTGGCTGTGCATTATCTACTAGGTATATTCGAAAGTCTATCTCGTGCCTTGGGGGTAAACCCCGAACTTCATCAAAGATGTCACCATATTCACGGACCACACGAACGGATTCCAAGTCATCATTGGATGCATCAAGAGATTCTAGGTAGCTAAGCATCAACGGACCTCTGGGGTCACAAGAAATATCAAGGGTCTTGCCATAATGAGTCAACAATCTAACTACCCTTCTTTCACAGTCTAGGATGGCACCGTATCTAGCTAGCCAATCCATGCCTAGAATCAAGTCGTTGCCCATGAAGCCAAGAACGAAGGCGTTGCATTCAAACCCAACGCCCAAGATAGACACTCTCAAATCCCGACAAATCATTGAAAGATGAGCCGAACCACCAATAGGATTTGAGACTACTATGAGATCTGTAGCTAGACTAGTATTTACGTGTAGTGTTTCAACTAACAAGCAGATACAAACAAGTGTGACGTGCCAGATTTCAAACAAGGTTCAAACAGGATGATCCAAAAGAAAAACCAAACTTCCAACCAAGATATTTCTACCTCTATTGGGTATGCCAGCCGTAAGGGAACGTGTCTGCCCTCTAAAAGATCCTGTACTTTGTCCTTACCTTTGCCTTTTGCTTCTTTGGACGATCCTAATAAGATGTCCTATTCCTCCGTAACGATAACAACTAGTCTTCTTCTTCTTTCTAACGTCTTTATTTAAGTAGTCAGGTATTTCACAAGTGTGGCCCTTCCTTTTCTCTTGGCCCCTTGCTATCCTTACCGCCTTTATTTGTATCTACTTTCTTATCGTGTGTCCTATCCATGTCTCTCCTGCACATTTTCCATTCGTGACCACCTACCAAAATGAGGGTTCGTCCTTCATTAACCAAGCAGCTAGTTTAACCTTCCTCCCATCATCTATCTTAAAAGTACCAACTAGTCCTCCACTTCTTTCTAGCTTTGACAAACGTCCCAGTCCCATGAAGCGGTTTTCCACCTACCGTACGGAAGTTCTTACACATCTTAGAAAAAGCATCTATACGTGGAGGAAGAAATTCAAAAAGGAAAGAGGAAGAGATTTAAAATAGAGAATCGAAGGAAAGATGTGTGGCTCTTGGGGGTTACGTTTTTCAAAATAAACTTTTCTCTTAAAAATACTCTCCTTAAGACATATTTTTGAAAGTACTTCTTTATAAAAACGCTTTTGAAAAACAGTTTTTCAAAATCTCTTATCTGTTCTGGTAACCTTCTGCTCTGATACCACGTGTAACACCCCACGTCCATTAATGTCACTCTCAAAGGGAATGAATTAACTTTCATGGAGTATTGTTGGTGTATAGAACAGAATATAACAAGACAGATACATATATTGGTACATGAAAATTTTAAAACAACTTTTATTACAGTGGAGAAATAGTTTGGTTACAACAACATCAAAAACCAATAATTAAACCAAGTACACTTAATATCCATCTTGATAAATTATTTTCTGAGTACATAAAGTAAAAAAGCATAACCCCAACATAAGTAGCCATAAAAGAGATAAGCTGAACTTTACTTTCAGCAATCCAAGCACTTCCAAAAGAGAGAGAGGTCCCACAGTGAGGTGTATCACTCCCCAAAGTGGCAACCCGATACCACCAAAGATGCACAGCTTATATCTACACGATGCAATAACGTCTTACCTACCAGCCCGGGCCCACGCACGCACATGACCCGTTGGACTTGCGTTGCCATCGCTAACTCATTTTGACCTCTTACAATCAAACCCAGTAAGCGTGTCCCGTCCTCGACCTAGCTCGAGCTCACAAAGATACTTAATGGGTTACTGGTTTGAAAAGGGTCCCCGATGCTTGACACAAGCTTTCCAACTATGCTTGGTCCTCACTAGGATTTCCCACTTAACCCCTTCTTATTAATGTCTTCTTACATGTTTCAACTTGGTTAAGTGTTTAGAATTATACCCTACATGTCACTCATGTTACCCACTTATCAAATCAACATGTGTTATTGGTTAAGCTTGTCTTAACCCTTTCCACTTATCATATCAATATATACTTTATTGGTTAAGCTGGTCTTAACCCTATCCACATATATATTATTGCTTAAGTTGGTCTTAACACTATCCACTTATATATTATTGGCTAAGTTGGTCTTAACCCTATCCACTTATCGGATCAATATGTATTATTGGTTAAGTTTGTCTTAACCCTTTCCGCTTATCAAATTATTGGTTAGGCTGGTCTTAACCCTACCTACTTATCATATTATTGGTTAAGCTGGTCTTAACCCAATCCACTTATATATTATTGGTTAAGTTGGTCTTAACCATATCCACGTATAATATTATTGGTTAAGCTGGTCTTAACCCTATCCACTTATCATGTTTTACGTATCATATATACATACATATATATATATATATGTATATATATATGTCGTATGACATGTTTTACTTAATTTATGATTAAGTACATCTTAGTTCACAAATACATTGGTTAAGAGAATAACTCCCTAAATATCAACCCCGAAGACCGAAATCAACATCAGATTGGTACTCAGAGAATTACTCAACTCAACCAAACTTCTGTTTGTCATTCATATTCGTCTTTGATCGGCATTAATTAATTATTAATGCACAGACCTCCGACATTAAGCCGATTGCTTGTGGTCGCTAGATATGCCAGGCGGTTCCATGCAGACTTCCACCACAAGCTAGACTTAACCTCATGTCTAAGCATCTTTTAATTATGCCTACGACCTCTCACATCAGACTGCTGTTTGCGGTTGCTGGATGTGCCGGGCGGGTCCGGGCAGTCTTATACCACAAACAAGTCTAACCTCGTGTCTTAGGCATTTATTACGCATTTAATTTATGCCTTTGACCTCTCACATTAGACTACCGTTTTTGGTTGCTGGATTTCCTGGGCGGGTCCGGGAAGTCTTATTCCACAAACGAGTCTAACCTCGTGTCTTAGGCATTTATTATTACATAATATTATTCAACCCCAATTTGAATTAATATCCCTATTTCAGACTGTCAATAACTTCCAATTTTAATCCATATCCATAATTGTCACTTAAATTATGGCCAAAATTTTCAGGTATATAAATTATACCAATTAATGTCTCAAATTAAATATATGCTTTTAAAGCCATTATATGCCAATTCACAATATTAATATTTTATATTTTCCCATTGTCCCCACGTTGTTCGTACGTTTAATATGAAATATGCTAGACTCGCAAATAGTCTAACTCATAAAAAGGAAAGAAACATCACAACTTGCATAACACATAAAATAGATCTAACTTGCGAATAAGAATTATAACATAAGTTTGCATAGCCAATAACTTGCATAGGAAATGAACAAATAGAACATAAATTTGCATAAACTATGTACTGCCGTGGATCTAAATATAGATCTAAACATAAAATTGTGAACTTGCATATATGAATATGGGTTTCACCTAAACTTGCATATGTTAATATGGTTTTCACCTAAACTTGCATATGGATTCCTACAAACTTGCATATGAATTTAAACATGTAAACTAATATCATATGCTTTACATATAAACTCGCATATATATATATATATATACATATATATATATATATACTTTATTCACATATAAACTTGTGTATAATTCTCATACGGACTTGCATATGATTCATATACAAACTAGCATATGTAAAAACAGACTTGCATAAGATTCACATACAGACTTGTATACATGTCTAGTTAGCATGGAACGGGTCGTCAGAAGGAAAATGAAGAAGGAAATGAACATACAAAGAACCTGTAGAATGTCTCACAGCGCATAGAACAAAATATAATAATAACATACTTGACATAAAACAGGAGACACAGTGCATAAGCTGAAAACCAAAACTAAGCATCATAGCAGCGGAAATCCAAAATACAGCTTATTACAACTTTTCAAACTGTCTCAAAGCAAAAGCAAGATAAAGGAGGTACACTACTAATGCCCAAGTAGCGACCACCAACGACACAGGGAGAATATAGATATATCATACGTGGAAGCCTCCTGCCCGCCTCCGAATTAGCTACTCGCGCATCACCAGCTAGCCTGTCTCTAGTCTGCTCGTGTGAGCACCCAGAGTAATAAGAGCAGACATAAAACTCTGGGTCAGACATAAACCTTGGTATGAGCGATAAGCATCTAAAGTGAACAATAATAGGTAGACAAAACATACCTGAACCTGGACCTGCAACCAAAGAGTTAGCACTACATACTGTACAACACTCTAAGGTGCCATATCAAATGGTTAAAGATACGGAGGTGGGGGTGTGCATGTCATAATGATGGAAAACAATCAAACATAACAACCATCCTCACATCTCTCACTTAGTGCGTAAAGCATACGATATTCACTACTTCGATCACCCAACATACTTTGCTACGATCACTTTGCCCCATGAAGTCATAAATGGCTTCACTACACTGATAACGTAGCCACTAATCCTTTGCTATGTCCACTTGCCCCAGGGAGTTATTCACCCCATCTGCGCTGCTTATAGCCTTACCAATCCTTACTATGTCCACTTGCCCCCATGGAGTTATTCACCCCATCTGCGCTGGCTCATAGTCTTACCAATCCTTTACTATGTCCACTTGCCCCATGGAGTTATTCACCCCATCTGCGCTGGCTCATAGTCTTACTACGCATCACCTTGCCCCTCAAGTCGTAATGACTCTACTGCACTGATAACGTAGTTTTGCTACCATCACCTTGCCCCTCGAGCCATAATGACTCTACTGCACTGATAAGTAGCCCGTCATCCATTTTTAGTGGTGAATCGAAGTTATGAACATAGACAACTCCTTAGCACACGTCCTGCAGCAAAGCCCAACCATGAAGTGAACTCATCGGTTCCCAATTGGATCCTGAGCTCTAACTTCGCATGTTGGACTACCTTTGCATTTCGGGTTATTTGTCAATACTGGGTCGGGTCGGGTTCCCCTTCAAGTCATCGGTTCGGGTCAGGTGTCCATGCTGAGTCGGGTCCGTGTGTTGTCTCCCCTTGTAGCGATTCGGTTCGGGTTCGCAGCGTTGTATCGGTTCAGGTCGGGTGTCCTTCTTCAGGTCGGGTCGGGTGTCCCGCCTCGGGTCAGGTCGGGTGCCATCTCCCCTCCAGTTCGTGCTTCTGCTGCGATCCGTTCCCTCGTTCTTCACGTGCTCTGATCCGATCCCTCCTTCTTTATCCGATCCGATCCCAGTTCAATTAGCGTGGCCTTCCTTTTTGCCAGTTTTCTCAAGTGTCAGGTTCCGATCCGATCGAATCCCTTGCCCAATTCAACTTATCCGATCTGAGCCCCCATATCCGATCCGATCCAAAACCTGCACTGTTTCCTGAAGCTTTTCTAGCAAGTGTTTACGCCATTCGACGACGTTTTCGACCATTCTAACTATTGAAATCAATCACAAAGCATATCATACAGTCATAGCAACATGCATAATCAACCACAAACATCAAAACATCAATATGATAGGTTAAAATGAATCAAACATACCCAAAATCCCATATTTTCCCTTAAGCATGTTTAGGTGAAACTAATGATAGGATTAGCAAAACTTAACCAAATTAACCCAAATTCATATCAGAGGTCTAAAACATCATTTAAGATTTTATAAATATTTTTCCCGAATTTTATCATGTTTAAATTCGCTAATTAACACTAATCACCCTTAATTAGCCATAATTAGAGCAAAACTATGCAAATCACTCACCTTAGCCACAAATAAACTAAGATCTGAAATAAATCTTTGATTTGATGTGAATCCCAATGCTAAACAGCAGCTCCAATGTTGATTTGGTGTAGATCTTCCTTAATTAGAGGTTGCTATGCTTAATCCTTGACCAAAAGATGATTTGGAGGTGATTTAGAGGTTGGAGGCAATTTTTAGGGTTCCTTGGTGATAATTGGTGGCTAGAAAACTGAAATGGAATGATTCTCTAACTCATTTCAGCCTCCCCGTAACCCTAATCTAGAAATGGGTTATGAGCCTATTCACTAATCACCCTATTTGGCCCGGTTAAGCAGTTTTTCAACTTCCAAACCTTATTTCAGCCATATCTCCCAAACGGTAAGTTCGTTTGACTATTATGGCCACTCTACGGAAAGATAAACCATCAAACGAATCTAATGGAAGTGGTTTCAGGTCAAAATTCCTTTCCAATCAAAAATTATGGCCAAAACAAGATTAGCTAGGGGCAAAATGGTCATTTAAAAGTCGACAAAAATCATGAACATGGGAAATTATTCTAATGGATGTTTCCCACAGTTACATGATCATACAGCTTCATGTGGGAAAGAAAAAAATATTCTACGATCCCCCGATGCGTAGAATACGGGTTGTTACACTCTCCCCCCCTTAAGAAATTTCGCACCCGAAATTCCCTAACCAAAACACAGAAAAGGGTCCCGCATGCCTATCAATCATAAAACAACAATCAAACATGCAAAACAAGCAAAATGAGTCTATCCTAGCATGCAGAATAACTAAATTACGAAGTAAATCTTACCAGGCAAAGAGTTCTGGATACGCCTTCCTAATGCCGTCCTCTGTCTCCCCAAGTACAATCATTCTCGTTCTCGCCCCACTGAACCTTGATTAGCTTCACCGCCTTCCTTCGAAGTTGCTTCGTATCGTGCCCCACAATACGAATCGGCTTGCGATTCCCAACAGCCTCGGGTTCTACCTCGAAGTCCTCTAACTGATCAGGTGAAACAGTGAAATTTGAGTCGTGAACGAACTTCTCTAGTTGGGAAACATGAAATACATTGTGAACTCCCGCCATCTTCTCTGGTAAGCCAACTCTATATGCCAAATTCCCGACTAGCTCAAGAACAGGGAATGGACCAACAAATCTTGGTGCTAACTTGCCTCTCCTGCCAAATCGTATCACGCTCTTCAACGGAGAAATCTTGACAAACACCAAGTCACCAACGGAGAATTTTAAGTCCCTTCTCCTCTTATCAGCATAACTCTTCTGCCTATCTTGGGCAGCTTTCATTCGTTGCTGAATGATCTTAATCTTGTCTGAATTTTCTTTCACCACATCTGGTCCAAGCATAAACTTCTCGCCAGTCTCTATCCAACATGATGGTGGGTTGCACAGTCTTCCGTACAAAGCTTCATATGGAGCCATACAGATACTGGATTGGTAGCTATTATTATATGCAAACTCTACTAGATGCAAATGGTCATCCCATGATCCACCAAAATCCAATATACAAGCTCTCAAGAGATCTTCCAATATACGGTTCACCCTCTCCGTCTGACCGTCGGTCTGAGGATGATATGCGGTACTGAGATGTAATCCTGACCCTAGAGCCTCTTGTAAGCTCTTCCAAAACCCACTAGTGAACAACGGGTCTCGGTCACTTACAATGCTTTTGGGTACTCCATGAAATCTCACTACCCACTTTATATACAAATCTGCCAACTTGGCTGCCGTTCTGGTCGATTTGACTAGTATAAATCTTGCGCTCTTAGTCAATCGATCCACAATTACCCAAAGGCTATCGTGTCCCGATCTAGTCCTTGGTAAACTGTCGATGAAATCCGTCGAGACTTGCTCCCATTTCCATTCGGGAATTTCTAGTGGTTGCAACAACCCACTAGGCTTCTTTTGCTCGGCTTTAACTAGCTGGCTATTCATGCATTTGGATATAAATTTCCCAACGTCTCTTTTCATCCCTTCCCAGTAGTAAGTCTGCTTCATGTCTCGATACATCTTATTACCACCGGGGTGTATAGTCAGTTTTGAGTGATGACATTCTCTAAGCACTTCATCTCTCAAACCATTCACGTCGGGTACAATGAGTATTCCATTCTTTCGAAGCCATCCATCTCGGTCAAGCCCATACACATTCATCTCCTCACCGTTGATGTCCATCATTAACTTGGAGATGATTTCCAATAGATTAGGATCGTCCCTCTGGCTGGAACTGATCCGCTCTATCAAAGTGGGTCTGATTGTCAAACTAGCTAGCATGAATGGATCCAATTCGCACTTTGGTCTGAAATCAAACCCCGCGATATACTCCAGTTGCTTCCACTCCAGAAACATAGCCCCTAAACTGGCATGTCTCCTACTCAAGGCATCGACTACCGCGTTACCTTTCCCAGGTGTGTATGCGATATCAAAATCATACGAAGCCAAGAAATCTAACCATCTCTACTGACGGAGATTCAGATCTTTCTGAGAGAAGAGATACTTTAATGATTTATGATCGGTAAACAACTCAAATCTTTCTCCCAAGAGATAGTGTCTCCACATCTTCAGCGCAAACATGATCGCTGCTAATTCCAAATCATGTGTAGGATACTTCTTCTCATGCGGCTTTAGCTGCCGACTAGCATAAGCTACAACCCTACCTCCTTGCATCAATACAACACCTAGTCCGGTACCACAAGCATCCGTGTATACCGTCATCTCTTCATTCCCTTTAGGAATGACTAATACTGGAGCACGCATCAACTTCTCTTTTAGACTCTTGAATGCATTCTCACACACTCTGTCCTAGACGAAGGACTGATTCTTCTTAGTCAACTGAGTCAACGGTGCTGCTATCTTGGTGAAGTCCTGGATAAACTTACGATAATATCCAGCTAATCCCAAGAAACTTCTTACATCTGTTGTATTCTTGGGCGTAGGCCAATCCAATACCGTAGCCACCTTCGCAGGGTCCACGACAATACCACTCTCTGAAACAACATGACCCAAGAATCTCACTTCCCTTCTCCAGAAATGACACTTATAGAATTTCGCTTTCAACTGGTGTTTCCTCAATACCTCCATCACTATTCTCAAGTGTCCCTTGTGTTCCTCCTCTGTCCTTGAATAAACAAGGATATCATCCACGAACACAAGAACAAACTTATTCAACTGATCTCTGAATACTCGATTCATAAGATCCACAAAGTAGGCCGGTGCATTGGTCAACCCAAATGGCATGACCAGCCACTCATAAAATCCAAACGGCGTCCTAAATGCCGTTTTCGGAACACTCTCATTTGCTACTTGAAGCTGATGAAATCCTGTCGTGAGGTCCAACTGGGAGAACACTCTTGCTCCTTCCAGTTGATCAAACAAATCATCTATCCGCGGTAAAGGATACTTATTCTTCCTCGTTACCTTATTCAACTCGCGATAGTCCACACACAAACGAAGGGAACAATTTGCCTTAGTGGCAAACACAACTGGTGCTCCCCACTCAGAGACACTTCTTCTAATAAATCCCTTCTTCAAAAGATTGCTGACTTGCACCCCGAGCTCTCGCTGCTCCCTTGGTGCCATACGACGAAGTGGCATCACTATAGGTCTGGCATCTTTCACCAAATCAATACGGAACTCAATCTCTCGGTTTGGTGGAAGCTAGGTTACCTCCTCGAAGACGTCCGGATACTGGCCAACCACGGGCACATCTGACAACTCATCTTGCGGGATGTCGAGGGAATTTACAAAACTAGCCATAACCCCATCACTAGGTAGACTACCAAACACTACCCTCCGCCCATCATCCGCCCTCACTGTCACCAAAAAGCCCTCACAGTCTACCACCACCCCGTATCTTTGGAGCCAATCGACTCCCAATATAATGCCATACCCAGTAAAGCCTAAAACAAAGTAATCACATACAAACATACATCCATGACTCGATAAGACCAAATTCTTGCAAATCATACTAAGGCTAGTCGAACCACCAATCGGGTTCATCACAACCAATGGTCTATCGACTATCTCGGGTTCCAGTCCCAACCTATCTACCAGGTCACTAGATATGAAGGAACGGGAAGCCCCGGTATCAAACAAAACTCGAACTGGTACATCATAAATAGAAAGCATACCTTGAATAACAACATTCTTTCCTTTCTCCGCCGCAGTTGGGACATTCGACGAAGAAGGAACAACATCAATAGCATATGCTTTCACAATCTGCTTCTCCTTAAGAGGTTGCAGACACTTATCCTTGAAATGTCCCACTTGACCACAGTTGAAGCACTTCTTATCCGCTAGCTTGGCCCAACAATCTTTAGCATAATGGTCCTTCTTACCACAGCTGAAGCACTCAACATCCTTCTTGTTCTTTTTCTGGCCACCCTTAGATTGGTCATGCTTCCTCTTATTCTGAGAGTTATTCTTGCCTCCACCGCCTGCTTGCGGCTTTGGCCCTTCTGCAGATGCAGCCTTAGTCTTTGACTTAGGGTAATGACTCTCTGATCTCAAAGCTTTCCCCACAATCGATTCAAAAGTCTCATCGATGTGGTTGATAAGCCTTTCCCCCAAGTATCCATCCAAGCCAGTAATGAACTTCTCGTTCTTCTTCTCAGAAGTATTGATAAGAGATAGTCCATACTTTGATAAAGTGTCGTACTCAGCAATATAGTCAGAAACTGCCCTACCACTCTGCTTGAGTTCCAAGAACCTCTTAAACAACACTGACTTCTGGGTAGCTCGAATAAACTTCTCGCTAAAGCGAGCCTTGAACTGATCCCAAGTAGATCCTCTGGAGTAGCTATTCTAATGGCATTCCACCAATTCATCACTCGCCCTTGCAGCTGACGAGACGCTAGCCTTCTCTTCATCGCATCCTCAAGACCCAAGTCATCGAAGATACGATCACAGCTATCCATCCAATCTTGAACATCTGTGGCCGACTCCGTCCCATGGAACGGCTTCCCACCAAGGTTAGTGTAGTCCTTGCACAACTTGGCGAAATCGACCCTAGGCGCCTGCACTACTGGGCTAACACCAACTACGGGATTGGGAAATGCCCCTTGCACTTCTCTAAGCATGTCTCTCATGAGGTCAGTAAACATCGCCCTCATGTCAACGGCATTCCCATTATTGGCTCCTCTACCAGCACCTCTAGCATATCGGCTCATTGTCAATCTGTAAAAGGGAAACGAATAATGACCCCATAGTGGTGCTAGTGCAGTGCGACTTCATTCTTATACTACTAATAGTGTATATGTATAGCTTTTGAAAACCAAAGTAATCACAAATACGCGCTCTCATATACGTACTATCTCTCCCTAGTGTCTTTCCCTAGGTTAAATACGCAACCTAGAGCTCTGATACCAAGTGTGACGGCTCGCCCCGTACCAACCGACATTTACTCCAAAGGTGCGCTGTACACATGTCCAGTTAGCACGGAACGGGTCGTCAGAAGGCAAAGGAAGAAGGAAATGAACATACAAAGAACTTGTAGAATGTCTCACAGCGCATAGAACAAAATATAATAATAACATACTTGACATAAAACAGGAGAGACAGTGCATAAGCTGAAAACCAAAACTAAGCATCATAGCAGCGGAAATCCAAAAAACAGCTTATTACAACTTTTCAAACTGTCTCAAAGCAAAAGCAAGATAAAGGAGGTACACTACTAATGCCCAAGTAGCGACCACCAACGACACAGGGAGAATATATATATATCATACGTGGATGCCTCCTGCCCGCCTCCGAATCAGCTACTCGCGCATCACCAGCTAACCTGTCTCTAGTCTGCTCGTGTGAGCACCCAGAGTAATAAGAGGAGACATAAAACACTGGGTCAGACATAAAGCCTGGTATGAGCGATAAGCATCTAAACTGAACAATAATAGGTAGACAAAACATACCTGAACCTGGACCTGCAACCAAAGAGTTAGCACTACATACTGTACAACACTCTAAGGTGCCATATCAAATGGTGTAAAAGTACGGAGGTAGGGGGTGTGCATGTCATAATGATGGCAAACAATCAAACATAACAACCATCCTCACATCTCTCACTCAGTGCGTAAAGCATACGATATTCAACACTTCGATCACTCAACATACTTTGCTACGATCACCTTGCCCCATGAAGTCATAAATGGCTTCACTGCACTGATAACGTAGCCACTAATCCTTTGCTATGTCCACTTGCCCCATAGAGTTATTCACCCCATCTGCGCTGGCTCATAGCCTTACCAATCCTTACTATGTCCACTTGCCCCATGGAGTTATTCACCCCATCTACGCTGGCTCATAGTCTTACCAATCCTTTACTATGTCCACTTGCCCCATGGAGTTATTCACCCCATCTGCGCTGGCTCATAGTATTACTACGCATCACCTTGCCTCTCAAGTCGTAATGACTCTACTGCACTGATAACGTAGTCTTGCTACCATCACCTTGCCCCTCGAGCCGTAATGACTCTACTGCACTGATAAGTAGCCCATCATCCATTTTTAGTGGTGAATCGAAGTTATGAACGTCGATAACTCCTTAGCACACGTCCCGCAGCAAAGCCCAACCATGAAGTGAACTCATCGGTTCCCAATTGGATCCTGAGCTCTAACTTCCCATGTTGGACTACCTTTGCATCTCGGGTTATTGGTCAATACTGGGTCGGGTCGGGTTCCCCTTTAAGACATCGGTTCGGGTCGGGTGTCCGTGCTGAGTCGGGTCGGTGTGTTGTCTCCCCCTGTAGCGGTTTGGTTTGGGTTCGCAGCGTTGTATCGTTTCGGGTTGGGTGTCCTTCTTCAGGTCAGGTCGGGTGTCCCACCTCGGGTCGGGTCGGGTCGGGTGCCATCTCCCCTCCAGTTCGTGCTTCCTCTCCAATCTGTTCCCTCGTTCTTCACGTGCTCCGATCCGATCCCGCCTACTTTATCCGATCCGATCCCAGTTCAATTAGCGTGGCCTTCCTTTTTGCCAGTTTTCTCAAGTGTCAGGTTCCGATCCGATCGAATCCCTTGCCCAGTTCAACTTATCCTATCCGAGCCCCCATATCCGATCCGATCCGAAACCTGCACTGTTTCCTGAAGCTTTTCCAGCAAGTGTTTACGCCGTTCGACGACGTTTTCGACCATTCTAACTATTGAAATCAATCACAAAGCATATCATACAGTCATAGCAACATGCATAATCAACCACAAACATCAAATCATCAATATGATAGGTTAAAATGGATCAAACATACCCAAAATCCCGTATTTTCCCTTAAGCATATTTAGGTGAAACTAATGATAGGATTAGCAAAACTTAACCAAATTAACCCAAATTCATATCAGAGGTCTAAAACATCATTTAAGATTTTATAAACATTTTTCCCGAATTTTATCATGTTTAAATTCGCTAATTAACACTAATCACCCTTAATTAGCCATAATTAGTGCAAAACTATGCAAATCACTCATCTTAGCCACAAATAAACTAAGATTTGAAATAAATCTCTGATTTTATGTGAATCCCAATGCTAAATAGAGCTCCAATGTTGATTTGGTATAGATCTTCCTTGATTAGAGGTTGCTAAGCTTAATCCTTGACCAAAAGATGATTTGGAGGTGATTTAGAGGTTGTAGGCCATTTTTAGGGTTCCTTGGTGATAAGTGGAGGCTAGAAAACTAAAATGGAATGATTCTCTAACTCATTTCAGCCTCCCCATAACCCTAATCCCGAAATGGGTTATGGGCCTATTCACTAATCACCCTATTTGGCCCGGTTAAGCAGTTTTTCACCTTCCAAACCTTATTTCAGCCATATCTCCCAAACGGTAAGTCCGTTTGGCTATTATGACCACTCTACGGAAAGGTAAACCATCAAAGGAATCTAATGGAAGTGGTTTCAGGTCAAAATTCCTTTTCAATCAAAAGTTATTGCCAAAACAAGATCAGCTAGGGGCAAAATGGTTATTTAAAAGTCGACAAAAATCATGAACATGGGAAATGACTCTAATGGATGTTTCCCAAAGTTACATGACCATACAACTTCATGTGGGAAAGAAATAAATATTCTAGGATCCCCTGATGCGTAGAATACGGGTTGTTACAGATAGCCTTCCAAATCTCCCATTCAGAGAAAGGCTTGTCTAAATCTCCTAACTCTGCCTTGGTATCAGGCGGATAAATGTCATTCCATCTAACATTAATCCTTCTCTTAATCCTAGCTCCAAAAATCTGCTTATAATACCTAGTTAAAGCCTCATTTAATTCCCTCTGAACAGTCACATCCACATCATTAATAAAAGTAGATTGTATCAAATTATCCCGTATTAGCCACACTATGAAAGAACTTCGTGTTGTTATCCCCCTCCTTAATCCACTGAACTCGGGCCCTTTACTTCCACATGACCTCTTCTTTTTCTAAAATCAGCTTGAGATCATTCCTAAGGTTGCAAAGTTTATCCCTCTCTTTGGAATTAAGAATCCTGGTCTCGCTAATTTTGTCTAAATCAAACATCTCACACATAATCTTATCTTTCCTAATTCTAACACTGCCAAAAATATGCTTATTCCAACGTTTGAGAAAAAAAATCTTAACTTACTCAGCTTCGCAACAAAAATCTTCGCGGAATTACCCATTTACAAATTGTTAAAATAAAACAAGGAATCCCATTTAACAAAAATTATCTTAGTAAAACTAGAATCCAAAAGCCACATCTTTTCAAATTTGAAATTTTTACCAATAGAAATATTCGAGACACGCGAAAGGATGATAGGACAATGATCAGAATATAAAAAAGGCAAGCCCTTAACTCTACAAATAGAGAATCAATCATCAACCTCAGTACTTATAAAAAATCTATCTAATAAAGCAAAAGAACTATCTCTGACATTATACCAAGTGAACGATCTATTATTAAGAGGAATGTCAATCAAATTATTATTTAAAATGGAATCATTGAATTCCTCCATATCAGAGAAATCCCCTTCATGAGGAGATCTCTCCCCAAAAATCCTAGTGACATTGAAATCTCCCTCCACAGTCCATTGATTGGGGAAAAGATTCCTAAAATCAGCACATTAAACCCACAAGAGTCTCCTCTCAATTTTTGTATGAGGACAATACACATTGGAAATTCCTAGTAAAGAATTATCTATAAGAGAGGCTAAAATGATGTGCGGAAAATATAACTTAGGAATCTCCTGCACAAGTCTAAATTGATTATATTTCCAGCCAATCATAAGTCCCCCGCACTACCTGTGGCCAGAAGACAAGCCCAATTACAAAGAGGGACCACCTAACCTCGCATAAAAACTAATATCGGGGTTCTCAATTTTAGTCTCCTAAAGCAAAACAATATCAATATGAAAATCTTTAGAAAATGTCCTAACCTTAGCACATTTTTGGGATCATTTAAACCCCTAATATTCCAGCTAACAATCCTCATCGTCTCAAAGAATTAACTATCTCTAGTTCCCTACTTATAATGAAATCCGCATCTAACCTAATATCATTAAAGATAAAAGGAGTATCAATAGCAAGCTGAAATAACAGACCAATCGAAAGGCTACCCAAAGCAAAAGAAGTATAATCGCTACCATAAACAGGAAACATACCTAGGCCCAAACCCAAATTGCTACTACTAACATTCGAGCTCGAGAGCCTACCTCGAGATGAAGAGGATCTATACATGTTTTTTTTAGTAACTTAAGTTAGAGAAACAACATATGTATAAATTATTTATGTTTTTATTTATAGACAACATGCACATAGATTGTTTGTTTCATAGATAAACAAACTAATTCTTAAGAAAAAGGTTAGAACTTGAATTATTTATTGATAAGAATCTAAATTTACGGTAATGGTTGCAGTAACGGTTAGACGGTTATGGTAACAGTTATAAAATTTGTTAACCGTCAACAACGGTTGCGGTTACGGTTAGCGGTAAAATTGATGGTTATCATCACCGTAACACTCCTACAAACGGGTAGCATAATAGTTTTCTTGCGAATAGAGAAATGAAAGATGTTTCCGGTAAAGCTTAATATCCATATAAAGTTCAATATTTCACCAAAAAGTAATCCTAAGTAATGAAGTAAAATAAGCAAGTTCTTGCAGCAGTATGATCTTCTACCAGTTTTGGTTTTTAACACAAGTAATTTGTGTTCTTCCAAAAAATCTAATTGTGTAGCAAGTAGTTTATGCTTATGAGCTCTGCCATTTCTCTTAACACTGGTCATTTGAGATGTCATTTGCCTTGTGCAGTGAATCATCATCTTCATCGGAAGGAGGAGACCAGTTTCATGAATAAAGATCCAAGGGTGAGTTGGAGTGCAAGCGACAAACGAGATCAGTGTAGGTATGGCTGGGCTAGAGGAACAAGCATGGACGATAATGGTTGTGGATGGTGGTGCTTGCTATATGCTTGGTTTGGCATGAGTGGTGATTGTTGGATCGGAGGGGATCTGCTGCTAAGTGTATGTGTTCTCGACTGCAAATGATGGTTTCTTCTACTCTAGTTTGTCAATTGTTAGAAGAATGAGATGTTTGAGAGATGGAGGGACGGAACAATTTACAATGTCCCTTTTTTCACTTTCTAAACATCTCTTTAAATAAAAACAAGGTAACGTTTGGAATAATCAAACTAATACTCATATCACTTTTCATAAAGAATGTTATATTGTGAATTTCACAGTATAACATTTATGCATATACATATAATTTATGTTTACACAAGATTTTAAATGACGCAACAACGAAAATTATGTTTCATCCATGTTAGAAGTATATTCTTTTAAAAAAGACACTAGACCATTTATTATTTGTAATTGCTTCATAAAAACTTAGGATTACAAGTCGATTTCAATGCTTAAACATATATTTCATTGTGCTGTTAGGATTGAATTTAATCATTTTTTTTACTGATTATGCAAACATAAGTAGGGTCAATACATCTTTTTTGAGAAAACAGATATGTTGTTCGTCTACTGATCTTCTATATTTGACTATTACAACACTGCTTAGTGGTTATGGTAATGTTCTTTTGATGCAATGAGCATTCTTATCAGGAGGTAGATTGATGACAACTTAGTCTCTTTAAACAAAACTGTAAAATTTGAACCTTTTGAATGTGTTAATTTGGATATGTTCTGGTGGATGAACTTACCAAAAACAGGGTTACTATGGGTAATAAATTAATTTTACCTACCAATGGTTGTTTTGATCATTGTTCTATTGAATATCTTTCATACTTACTTTATCCCAACGAATGTTAGTATTAATATACTCTTTCCATGTGCAAAAGATTTTTCTATGGACAGTTACAAGATGGATTCACTGAAATTGAAAATAATAATAATACATTATGCCTAACATCATTGTTTGCTTTGCTTGTATATGCTAATCTTTTTTCTTAAAGGTCTGGAGCTGAAGCCATCTTAATCCACTTTCAATGAAAATTTTGCACACTTTCATTATACTGTATAACTAAGCTTTAGGTATACCGATCCTTGTTCCATATATGTTTGAAATTTAATGAGAAAAGTGGATTGCAGGCTGATGTTACGATTTTATATATTAACAGAATATGCATTTCTCAATTGTAGGCTGATATTATCTTTCTGTAACTGGACTAGGTGAGATCTATGGAAGATGGCAAAGCTATTTTAAAGCTTTCAGAGTCATCTAAACTCGATTGCTCATACTAGTAATAACAATCAATATGAATGAAAATGTGTTCTATTTTTGTAATATGTTGTATCCAAAATTGTTGCAATGTGGTAAACTGTTATATACTAATATTTTTACTGTAATGGGATGTTACTGCTATCAAAGCCTATGAAGAATTTGAATCTATGTAGTTAAAGACCCGCTAAAGCACCGTAAAATCCCCGTTATAGCCCATAGCGCTCTACGGCTGCTACGCTATTTCAGTTTAACACTGATGAGCAGTAGTTCTTCTTTAAGTCCCATCATTTCCTACTACACCCACTGAATCAACGCTTTTTAGCACCTGCTTTAGCTATATTAATATACAAAGGATGATTTGACCAATTCTGTTTAAAGTAAATCAAAAAAGTTAATGTAAATAGCTAGCTTTAAGTCATAAGTGCGTTGTATTAGACAGAAATATGTAGTATTAATGTGCATAACCATGATATTCTTTAATTTTGTTATATTATATTAATTAATATTTGTTTCTTCTATACAAATGATGCGAGAATAATGGTTAATTAATTTTAATTATATAATTTTATATTAATTAACATTTTTTCACATCTCCTATATCCCCACCATTTCCCTGCTTTATCTCTGCTACAATTTTTTACCTCTACCGCTATGGAACCGTTAAGCTCTTCAGACCGCACATGTTTGAATGATGTAATATTTCTTCTATAAACCAATGTTTGCTAGTTAGTTTAAAGTGATAAAAGAATGTTTTTTACATAAGAGCTATGTATTGGCATCTCTTTTAAATTTATTGTTAGTAGGGGCACTTATTTTATATTTTCTTTTTATTATAAATTTTACGTGGCATGCATAATAATAAGAGTTATTCAAGTGTGTAATTTTTCCTCAATAATTATTACCGACATGATTTTTTGTGGTTGTCACTGATTTGCCTCCCGTACTATCAGAGGCAGTTTAGTTTATTGTGGTGCCTCTATTACAACTAATAGAGGCATATTTACTAGCCCCTAATATTTTGAATTTTGGTGGTGACATGTAATATACAGCAGAACAATCAGTATACTATTATGCGAAAAGGTTGCACAAATACATAAGACAATAAAACATGATCTAGATTTACCAATTGATCATCAATCTAATATGATAACAATTGTTCTATTACATCAAACAAATAGTAAATAACTATAATGAAGAAACAAAGAGACACACACTATTTATACTGGTTCCACTATCATCAAGATAGTGTACATCCAGTCTAAAAGAGAAATTTTATTCCACATGAGAGAATTACAAGAGATTATTTGACACCCCACATCCGTTAATGTCACTCTTTATCAGAATGCATTAAGTTTCATGAAGCGTTATGAGTAAACAGACACAGAATTTCATAAGACAGATATAAAATAGCAGTGGAAACTTAAAACTTTATTTTCCAACAGAAAACATCGTGGTCCAAAATCCGTTTACAACATCAGTCTGAAATACTAAAAACCAATTACATAAAAAAAAAGTATTTACCTTGTACTAAAACCATCAGAGTACAGAAATATAAGATCATAGTCACCAAAATAGCCATAACAATGTAGACAAGTAGTCAAAGTGATACATCTAAGCAGATCCAAATCCAAGCAGAAACAAGAGAGAGAGTCCTAATCAAGCCTGAGTGTTCCCACCCTGAAAACCTGGGAGGGAGGAAGGGAGAGAAAAGGGAACAAAACTGGTCAGAACACCCCATCCCAACTAAACCTCTTATAATTAGCTCAGTAAGCGTGCTCTGACCCCTACCTAGTGCGGGGTCCCCTTTTAATACCAGAATGGGTTACTGACTAATATGGGTCCCACACAACAGATGACACAAGTCAAACCCCTAAACATGTGTCCCCAATCAACTAGGATTTCCATAGGATAAGTTTTACATGGGTTAATTGTGTCCCTATAACCCCAACAAACTAACAAGTTTACTTAAATTCCAACAGATCAAGCAAGTTATGTAGGTGACATACAGTTTTATTAACATGTTCCCCTTAATCTTTACATTAAGCCCACATGTTTACATGTTCATACACACCAAATTTCAGTCTTAATTCATAGTAAAGGTTATGCCCCAAATCCCAGTCATATTCGTAGTAAATTATACCCCCAAATTATGACTCCCAACCACTCCCAATTAATCCCAATTTTTTCCGTACGCATATTTCAGCAGTATTAGCCTAGGCTCGAAGGTAGACCAGGCAATAAAAATAAAAAAGGAACGAGAGAGGAAGAAGAATAGAATTGGCAAATAAAAAAAGAATAAGCATATGATAACAATGATGGGCATATGATAACAGAAATAGGCATATAAGAACTGAACAGCGGATCCGGTGTATAGAGAAATACATTTAATAACATATCCGTTTAGATATGAATCAAATTCTTAATAATCATAGGTTTTAGATCCAGATTTACAAACATGTCAGGATTACTTGTTAAATGATAATATCTAAAAGTAACATGAACTCTCAGAGATTGGATCTAAAGAACAGGGAAGAGTATGCAGATATTGCAGAAGAGACTCTTGTATACGTATAGGCTATTGTCGTAGAAAATAGTCTAAATCAACCAAGATGAGGCAACATCTCCTTGTCTCCGTTGTTTTATGTGCATAAAACAATATAAATGTCATCCCTTATATAGACTTTTCCAACAAATCTTGCTCAGAAACAAGTCCAGGTTTAAGGAATGAACCTGGTCGGATATGGGATGGGTCGACCCCGGGGTCGACCTTAGGGTCGACACACCCTTGAATGGGTCGACCCACAATGGGCCAGAATCTCGCGTGGTTTTCCTGCCTTCGAACTTGAAATGCTTTGAATTTAATGCCTGATTTTATTCATATATATTTCTCTTATATTTATACAAACTTCTAACCTTCATATCTTCTTCATACGATTTCCATTTTAACAAATTCAGAGTCTATCTAAACCAGAACTCCGAGATGAACGC
The DNA here is from genome assembly GCA_030737875.1 of Allium sativum. Taxonomy (NCBI): domain Eukaryota; kingdom Viridiplantae; phylum Streptophyta; class Magnoliopsida; order Asparagales; family Amaryllidaceae; genus Allium; species Allium sativum. The sequence goes on from CM060909.1 coordinate 588,574,057, forward strand.
AATGGTACTGTAACGACCCGTATTTTCAACGATATATAATTAATTTATTTAATTATTTAAATAGTGAAATTGGTTGTTTAATTAAATTATATTGAATATTTAATTAATATAAATAATAGAATAATATATTAATTCTGAAATAATCAGAAATAGTGATTTTTTTTTTGAGTAGGACGGATGTGTAGTGCGAAACTACACAGCCGATTAAACATAATATTAATATATAGATAGTCCGGTTGACAAGCCCAACTGGTAGCCCAAATACCGATTTCACAAGAGTGATAATTATACAATAGTTCAGACCAAAACAAACAATACAACAGTAAATAGACCACCCAAAACACAGCTAAGGAAATATGTAGATCATACAAAAGCCAAAAGGAGTCACAGCATGTGACGGCCCGGCCCGCACCAGTCGGCATTTCCTCTGAAAATGCGCTGTACACATGCCCAACTAGAACAGAACGGTCGCCAAAGAAAGGAAAGAAAAGAATGAACTAATTGAAAACCTGTAGAATGTATCACAGCGCATGGAACAAGTTATAATAATAATAATATACTTGACATAAAACCAACATCAACATCATCATTAGAGCAGTGGAAATCCAAATGCAGCTTATTACAACTTTCCAAATTACTGTCTCTAAACAAAAGACAGCAAAAGTAGAAGATACACTACTAATGCCCAAGCAGTGATCTTCAACAACACAGGGATAATGTCTCTCTCTCTCTCTCTCTACATATATATATATATATATATATATATATATATCATACATGGAAGCCTCCCGCTCGTCTCCGAATCAGCTACTCGTACATATCCAACTAACCTGTCTCTAGTCTGCTCGTGAGAGCACCCAGAGTTATAAGAAGAGACATAAAACTCTGGGTCAGACAAAAAGTCTGGTATGAGCGATAAGCAGCTAAACAGAACAATAACAGGTATACTAAACCATACCTGAACCTGGACCTGCAACCAAAGAGTTAGCACTACATACCGTACAATACTCTAAGGTGCCACTATCATATGGTGTAAAGAATACGGGAGTGGGGGTGCGCATGTCATAATGATGGCAAACAAATCAATCATAACAACCATCCTCACATCTCTCACTCAGTGCGTAAAGCATCCGATGTCCAATACTGTCAATCACTAGACCCATTGAAGTAGTGACGGAGTTCGACTTGTACAACTACTGCTACTACCAAGCTTACCACATGGAGTCATGACCAAACCTTTACAAATGACCCCACTTCATTGGTATATAGCTCTTTAGTCGTACCTAGGCCACTGTGGCCCTGAGTCCGTTCACGTACTCCCCACACATAGTGATTTAAAGTTACAGACATCGACAACCCCTTTGCACACGTCCCGCAGCAAAGCCCAATCATGAAGCTCACTCATTGGTTCCCATCTGGATCCTGAGTCAAAGCTCCCCATTTGGACCTCCTTTGCATCTCGGGTTTTGGTCAAATTGGAGTTGGTCTTCAGAAGAGTTGTCACGATGGACGTCGCGTAGTAGAGATGGAAGTTCAATTCAGTTCGGTCCAATCTGCTTCAGTCGGTTCGGTTCGGCTACATCATCCCCAGGCTTCCCGTTCGGTTCGGTGCACCACTTCATGATGGTTCGGTTTGGGTGTTACCGTCCATTCGGTTCGGTTCGGGTGTTACCCTCCATTCGATTCGGTTCGGGTACCATGCTCCATTCGGTTCGGTTCGTCCCTCCAGCTTCAGCTTGCCTACTCCGGTCCGATCCCCTCTTTGTCTCTCCGATCCGATCCCCTTTTTGTCTCTCCGATCCGATCCCCTGCCCGACTACAACTCTAAGCAAATGGCCTTCCTTCTCGCCAAATCTCCTTTAGTGCAAAGTTCCGATCCAGTTCGGTTTCTCCGCCCAGTCCACCATCCGATCCTGGCCCCCTAACCCGATCCGATCCGAAACCCTGCATATTTTCCTGCAACTTTTCCAACAACTGTTTACGCCATTCGACGGTGTTTTCGACCAATCTAACACTTCTAGACAATCACAAATTATGTCATACAGTCATAGCAACATGTACAATCAATCATAAACACCAATACAACAACCATAGCACGTAAAATGGATCAAACATAGCCAAAAACCCATATTTTCCCCTTAAGCATGTTTAAGCAAAACTAATGATATGATTAGCAAAACTTAATCAAATCAAACCAAATTTCTAGCAGAGGTCTAAAACATTATTTAAGAATTTATAAATATTTTTCCAGAATTTATTAGTGTATAAATTCACTAATCTTCACTAATTACCCTTAATTAACCGTAATTAGTGCAAAACTATGCAAATCACTCACCTTGGCCACAAATAAACTTTAGACCTGAAATTATCTACTGTTATGGCGCTGTTCCCAATGCAACACAACAGCTCCAACCTTGCTTTGGTGCTTTCTCTCCTTAATTTGATGTAGTTTAGGCCAAAACTTGATTAGAAAGTGATTAGAAGTTGATTTGGGTGTTGGAGGCCATTGCTAGGGTTCTAAGAATGAAAGTGGCGGCTGAAAAATGAAAATAAGATGATTCTCTAACTGAGTTCAGCCTCCTCATAACCCTAATCCCGAAATGGGTTATGTGCCTTCTTGCTAATCACCCCAATTAGGCCCGGTTAAGCTGTTTTTCACCATCTGAAACTTGTTTCAGCCATATCTCCCAATCGGTAAGTCCGTTTTTCACATTTGACCACTCTACGGAAAGGTAAACCATCACCCGAAGCCAATGGAAGTGGTTTCAGGTCAAAATTCCTTTCGAATCAAAAGTTATGGCCAAAACAGTGCCGGCTAGGGGCGAAATGGTCATTTAAAAATCGACAAAATTCATGAACATGGGAAATGACCCCAATAGTCGTCTCCCAAAGTTACATGACCATACGACTTTGTATGTGAAAGAAATAAATATTCTATGATCCTTCGATACGTAGAATGCGGGTCGTTACATAGCAATATAACAAACTAACCCAAACAACCATATGCAAATTAGTGCAAATCCGGGCTAGAATCTCCATGGTTAGAACCCACTTACTCTGCTGGACTGTTGGTTGCCGGCAGAGCAAGCATGAAACTGGCAGAGGGAGGTGCTAGACCTGACCATGAGTTAAAACAAAAAATTATGAGTTTACATAATCCTTCAAATCTCTTTTGTGGTTTATTAAATATCACTGCATTCCTTTCTTTCCAAATACACTAACAAAATACTGCTAAAAAGGAGTCCAGAGACACAATTGCGTCATTGAATTCCTAATGATCAAACATTGAGTTAATCTCAGGCACAAATCTAAGTAGGAAGGAACCAGTGGCTGCAAGAACAGGGAAAGAGTAATCACAGTCAAAGAAAAGATGATCAATAGTCTTAATACGGTTCGAGCAAAGAGCACAACGGGGATCCTCGATCAAGTTAAGTCTATGCAATTTAGCTTTTGTATTGATTTTACCATGAATCAAACACCAATTAAAGAAAAGAATCTTTGGAGGAAGATGAATTTTCCAGATTCTGGAAAAAGAGAATAACCTTCCAGAGAAATTTAAATAATTATACACTAAAGCCACTGAAAAACCTATTTTTGCTGATAGAACCCAAAAATAGCAATCAGGAGAGAGGGAAAGTTGTGTGTGCATGATAAGGTTTGAGGCAAGCATCAAATTATCTAGAACTCAAGCATTAAAAATAGTAGAAGGGAACAGCGATGCAGGACCAATGTGCAACATATTTGCTACGGAAATAGTGAATTGACAATATAATTTGAACTGGGCAATTCAAAATAGATATAATTCAGTTTGGAATTGAATTAGAATAACGAATATATTATTTAAATGAAGTTTGAACGTATAATTTATATTATAATTATAATTGAGCTCGAAATTGCGATGTAGTTCGTAATTTGGCGATTCGAACTTTAAACAAATATACATAAGCCATTTTAAATCGGATTTCTGTGAAACAAGAAACGTTCGGAGCTGGTGAAGTATATTTTTCCAATGGAAGAGAAAATTCAGGATTTTGTCGTGTAGATTTTGATTTATGTCCAAATCAAATTTTCAAATAATCGCTATAGAATCATTTATCGACTATAACGGTTTATTTAATATAACTACATACTGGTTTCGAATTTAGACAGGATTCTTTTGAGAAGTAGTGATAATTTAATTTTTAGAATTTTACTGTAATTTTTATTTTGTAAAATAAGCACTTTTTATTTTGGAGTATTTTACACCCTATATTAATATTTCGGGGTTTCACAGAATAAGTTAACGGACCTATATTATTATATTTTTGGGATCGGACCGCGTCGCTGGACACGATCGTATTTTTAACTTTGTCGGTAACAGTTTGTACCATGGTGACGTTTTAAGTAACGGGTACCGAAACCAAGTGAATTGCGCAGAAACGTAATTTCAAATTAAAACCAACATGTAACCGCGAGAGGCTATTCATTCGTTTTGAGGTAACGCTGGCACCAACTAGAAATAATTAAATAAATATATTTTCTTCTCTCCTGCATTACTAAGCAATGGTAAGCAATGGTACACGCTTCACTTCACACATTATGGTAAGCAATGGTTCACGCTTCACTAATCGCGGGCTACCCGTTAAGAAATGGTGCAAACCTATGAAGTGTTTTATCAATGCAGACTTAATTAGTAAAAGCATTCCATTTCCTTAACAATGAAGTCTCTTCTCTTTTATAAATATACAGGCGAGCTTCTCTCCTTTGTTTTTCTTCTAATTCTGCCGTAAGCTTTTTAATGGAAAACATTAATTTTAAAAGAAAACTAAATGAACAAACCACTTTCCTCGGCTAAAACAGCAATCAACCAAACTCCATCTCTGTCTCTGATCTCGCGATATGGCCTGAAGTAAAACTTATTCCCTTTTCGAGATCTATACACGGACGGAGGCAGACGTTTTCTGGTGGACTCAGAAGGCGGGGGCGAAGGCAAGAGCAGGTACGATTTTGGGTGAAATACAAGTGATGAGATTTGCTATATAAATATATGTAAAGAAGGAATAAGGAAGGTGGAATACTGGGCATGCAAACATGGTAACGTGGCGGTTAAAGAAGAAGTTGTACCTGGTTTAACTTTGTTTTGGATTAAGGAAGGAGTTTAGCAGCAAAACAGAAGGCAAACGTGAGTATGGAGGAGATTGAATATATATATATATAGTCGGCCTCTTGTAGCAGTTCATGAAAAATGGTTTCACAGAGTGGTATAAGAGTTGGAAGGGGAGTGCGGAATTGGTGGAATTACTGTTCGAAATAACATTAACCGGAAGTTGGGTTTACGGTTTGACAGAAGATTTGACATCGGGTTCTTTTTCTGAGAGGATGAAGTGTACAGTGTGGCTTGGGTGTAAACAAGGATGATGCGGGTCAGTTAGTGTGGGCGGATGGGAAGAACGTGAAGGATGTGAGCACTGAACGGTTGGAGCTGTTGTGACTAGCTTTACATTTAAAGAATTAAAGAAGAAGAAGGGGAGAGAACCGTGAGTAGAAGAGTGGATGTGTGATTTTGGAAGGGGATATGCATTGCGAGTTTGACAAAACAAAGGAGTGGGCCGTGAAAACAAAAGTTAAAAGCCCAGTTTCGAAATAAATAAATTTAGTTTGTTTAATTTAAAATAGTATATTAACTTTTAATCGTAAATTGCATAACTACCTCTTATGTTATCAGAATTAGACGAAACAAGATCCACAAGATCGTATGGACAAGAGCTTCACAATGAAGCTGACTAGGAGTGAATTGGAGCTCGTTACAATTTATAGAGAAATAAATTTTCCGTCTGAATCAAGTAATGGTTATCGTTATCAACGATGATCGTCCAATGTGAGTAAATCTCACTAACATTGAACAGTTTATATCTTTATAACGTATTTTTAGAACTGATAAATATTAGTTGATTGCTGTGTGTTGACTGTTTGGATGAACTGCTAGTCAGTTGGTTGAAAGTATAGATAACGATATATATATAAATCGTTAATCAAATATTGATTCTGTTTTGCAGAATATTTCATATTGAATGAAATCGATGTTAATTATATTGTTTAACATCTGTGGATGCAAGGAAACAGGTCGAAGGAATCCAACTAGATTCCTCAACATTTATTTTATTATTTTTCATATATGATGATATATGGTGTGATATATATAATCTGTTGTTGATGATGTGTGTAAAATGATAGTTGTCATTGTTATTCGGTATTTTAAATACTTCAGTAATATTGGAATGTAGAAAAGGCGATTTTCAAAGTATATTTTGAAAATGAATTATTTATATAAAATCAATGGATTTTATATAGAAAAGGAATTATTTGTAAAACATTTACAAATAGAATTTGAAAAGGAAATATTTGTAAAACATTTACAAATAGAATTGAAAAGGAAAATATTTGTGAAACCAATTGAAAAGGAAAATATTTGTTAAACAAATATAAAAGGAAATTATTTGTGAAACCAATAGGAAAGGAATATTTATTTGTCAAATAAATAAAATAGAAAAGGAAATATTTTATAAAATAAATGGAATTATCAAAAGGAATTTATTTGGTAAATAAATAGATTATAAAAGGAAATACTTGAAAATGAATAGAATAGTATAAAAGAGAATTTTATATTTGAAAGGTTTAGACCCATGCTTCGCACACGGGTATAACATGGTATAGATTTAAAGCAAAGATTTTAAATAGAATCTGTTCTAACCGATAGATTAAGAACATTAATTTATAGATAAATATTTTACAAATAAAATAAAATATTTATCATTTGGATAAATAGAATATATAAGTCAGGACTTGTATAGAGCAGTAAGAATCGATTTCAACATCGATATTTGAAACTGTATATGGATGTAGAGTTAATCAAAGGAGTTAATCAAAATGTGTTAATCAAAATGAGTTAGAGGAGTTAATCGATTAGAGTTAGAGTTAATCGATTAGAGTTAGAGTTAACCAGTTAGAGTTAATCAGTTAGAGTTAACCAGTTAGAGTTAATCGATTAGAGTTAAATCGAACTAGGGTTATTCGAATATAGTTAATCGAACAAGAATTAGTCGAATATTTGATATTCGAATAGAGTTAATTGAATTAGAGTTAGTCGGATTAGAGTTATTCGAATATAGTTTATTCGAAGAAAGAGTTATCGAATAACGTTATTTGAAGAAGAGAATTAATCGAATATAGTTAAAACGAATAGAGAAAGAAATTTTCAAATATAGTTTATTTGAAACAAGTTAATTGAATATTTGTTATTCGAAAGAAATTATCGAATATTAGTTATTCGAAAGAAATTTATCGAATATTAGTTATTCGAAAGGAGTTATCGAATATTAGTTATTCCAAAGGAGTTATCGAATATTAGTTATTCGAAAGGAGTTATCGAATATTAGTTATTCGAAAGAAATTATCGAATATTGGTTATTCGAAACGAGGTATCGAATATTAGTTATTCGAAAGAAATTATCTAATATTAGTTATTCGAATGGAGTTATCGAATATTAGTTATTCGAAATAAATTATCGAATATTAGTTATATGAAAGGAGTTATCGAATATTAGTTATTCGAAAGGAGTTAATCGAATATTAGCTATTCGGGAGGAGTTAATCAAATATAGTTTATTCGAAAGGAGTTAATTGATAAGAGTAAATTAGTTAGAGTTAATTGAATAGAGTTAATCCAGTAGGGTAAATCAAATAGAGTTAATCCAATAGAGTTAATCCAATAGAGTTAATCAAATAGAGTTAATAGAATTGAGTTAATCAAATAGAGCTAACTGATAAGAGTAAATCGATTAGAATTAATCGAATAGTGTTAATTGAATAGAGTTATTCGAATATAGGTTATTCAAAGAAGAGAGATTATCGAATATAGTTTATTCGAAGGAAAGATTTATCAAATAGAGATTTATTCGAAAGAGAGTTACGTAAGGAAGTTTGTTAAAGATTTAAAAGATAAACTTTGACTATTTCAAAGTTAAAACGTTGTTCAGTTAAGGTCTGAGAGGTAATTATACACCAACTTGATTGACTTCCTTCTTAACTAAGGAATGGTTAGGTTTGATAGTGAATAATGGTTAAGTGAATTTAGTTAATGAGTGAAATGTTTTGAGTTGGCATGGCGATGTTTGATTTAAACATCAGTTTAAATCCAGTGAAGGAGTTTTGGAAATGTTTACCAAATAAGAATCAGAAATGTTTTCTGATAATAGAAAATAAGAATTTAGAATATATGGAAACAGGAGACAAGTAAATTAATGAACTAAGGAGATAAATGTTAAATGATGATTGATCGATAAAATTTCCATCTGGAAATAATATCTTTGTTTGCACACGTGTTTTTCTTTGATAGTTAAATCACAGACTATCAAAGTTTTGACCATTTTTCTGTCATCAATACGGAGAGACCGGTTGGATTCTTATCCAAAGAACCACTCTGTATGGGCGTTAGCATTTCGAATCAAATAGATCGAAGACAAATTGAAGACGGAGTAAAGTGCAAGGGCTGTTGTATAAGTCCTAGGTAGAGATTTCCTAGGATTGATGTACGGAATAGTGCCTTCGGTTTGTCCAGGCCCAGGACAACTTGAATGGACGAATGTTTGACAGAGTATATCTGGTAGATCACGTAAGTTGATCGTTTCAAACGTATTTACGTTGTGGCGGAGGAATTCGTTTCTCTTAGCTTATACCCATGGTATTTTTGGGAAAATCAATTTGTGATTTGACGGGTATGACGACGTGGCATTCGAAGTAAATGGAGGAGTGATCTGTTAAAAGATACGTTTTGACTCGAGCCTCATCAACTGGGAAATGATAGAAAGCGGGCAGGCAGCATGGCTATGTGGTTCGCAACCAAGTAGGGTATAATGCCACCATCTAGAGAATATTCATATTTGTTACATATTTCAATTCTGTATCTCCCGGGAATGGTTATGTTGGTTTACCAACTGTAAGGTGACAATATATTCAATACACTCAAGCGAAATGAGTGGTCAGTCGTGTGTAGCCGAGTTGCAAGATATCCTTGTTGAACTCCAGTGTATCTCTTCTAGAGTACACCGAGCGGAAGGTGGATCCATACCTTGTCATAGATGGAATCCATTCCCCAAATAAGAGCCCGCGGTTTTGATTGTATATTATATATGTAGAACGTTAGATGCAAGCGTTTCTACTGGATTGATATTACTTGTGTTAGACATTATTATAATATCAGAATAATATTGTTTTACTAATGATTTGGGTTATCGTAAGGTAAAAACCATTCGTGTTTATGTGTGGATCGGTCTTATGATTATCCTTTGTTTCAAAAGGATTTTGAAAGTTAAATCAAATAATTTGAGTTTACTCACTCCAGTCACATGACTGACCCGGAGTTTATTTTGTTTTGTTTTCCCTAAACTCTTGGGTGCCCAATTTTGTACGGGCGGTCAAGTAGTCAGGGTTTACAGATACTTGAAGAGCTGGAGCAGAAGGCTTTAGAATTATATAGCTATTGTTTTTCCGATGTGTTGTAGGTGTTGTACTTTGGAAATGATATGTATATTCAAGTATAGATTTATATTTCAAAGTTATGTCATGAAATATATTTATTCGTTCCGCTGTGAGAATCGTGTTTACTCTAATGTTGTATGTTCTTCTTCTATTCTAAGTTTCTATCTTATCTATCCTCACCTTCTAATTTCTTTCATGGACTATCCAGTCAATTTTCGAATCTTGAATGGTCGACATGGTGTTGTATGCCGATATTCAGGATCGCAAATTACCCGGGTCGTTACAATGGTTTCAGAGCAAACGTTAAGTAATTACCTTGGCTCTGTGGCGTGACTCCGTAGAGATAGGGTTAGCAATACCCTAGATTGAGTTGAGTGTATATATACGAGTGAACGTATTTGTTATTTAATATAAAATAATTTTATATTGTGGAGTTTTATTGATTGAGTTGTTTATGGGTTTTGGTCAATCAGTTTGATCCACTGTATCGGTAGGAGTTTATAAACGCTCGAATACGATGGGTCGACACGATATGTTTTGAAAAGTGGGTAAATGAAATAAGTTTACCCAAAGTATAATTTGATATAGAGAAGATATATGTATTGGAATTATAATATATTGGATATATTGGTTGTTATTATAATCAAATGGGATTATAAAGGTAATTTGGTTATGTAAGTAACCAATCAGAAATCATATAAGAGAAACGTACGAAATCCGATGAATTAAACTTGAAATTTAAAATCAGAATTGGAATTTAAACACTGGAAATGTGAAAAAGTGTTTGTAAATGGAATAGGATTAAATATATATGAATTTTAAAATCCAGGGAGATTTTAAATTGTTTAAAGAATTGCAAATGATATTTTGAACTGATTTCAAAAAAGATGTGTTTAGATATGGTTTTGAAAGTGATATAGTGTTGAACTCACTTCGATAGCTGGAAATATACTCCGATGATGATCATGACATCATCGGTGTTCATTTTCGAGTGTGTAAGTGACGAATTACTACCAAAGAGAGGATTTTTGAATTGTTTTGAGAAAAGCAAGTTGTTTTGAATTTCAAAAAGGGATATTTAATTTTGGAAAAGCAAAGTTATTTAAAATTCCCAAGGAGAGAATATTTGATTTAAAACCAAATTGAATTGAAATTTGCAAAAGCAAATTAGAGTTGAATTGGATTAGAAGGATATTGAGAAATTTGGATTTGTGGAATAGAAAGTGAGAATGAAATTTATCTTGGATAAGCGAATGATTGTGTTAAGAAGGAACTGACTAGAAATTGATTGGGAATACATTTATATATGCTGACTTTATAGCAGATTGAAAGTGAAAGAGTTGATATGCCCGACAAAAAGGTACAAGTTTGTATTTAAATTGGGTATGAGATTTATGAGCCTGTTTGGCTATATGATTTTCTTTTGGGATGGAGAAGGCCCAGAGAGGTGAGTTGGAGTTTGAGATATTGACCAGTACGAAGGAGGTGCTGGCGAAATATTTCAAAAAGTTAGGTTGTTAGAAAATTTTCAGGATTTTTGAAAATTTTCGTTAATAGGAATGAATTAATATTTTAAATTGAATTTTATTTGTTCAGTGGAAACTAAAGTTGATAAGTAGACAAATAATTTTGAACCCAGTTAATAGAGTTTTTTCTACCTTAGCAATTTCGAGGACGAAATTATTTTAAGGGGGGAAGAATGTATGACCCGTATTTTCAGCAATATATAATTTATTTATTTAATTATTTAAATAGTGAAAATGGTTGTTTTAATTAAATTATATTGAATATTTAATTAATATAAATAATAGAATAATATATTTAATTCTGAAATAATCGGAAATAGTGAATTGAAAATATAATGTGAACTGTACAATTCAAAATAGATATAATTCAGTTTGGAATTGAATTAGAATAACGAATATATTATTTAAACGAAGTTTGAACGTATAATTTATATTATAATTATAATCGAGCTCGAAATGGCGCTGCAATTCGTAATTTGGCGATTCGAACTTTAAACGAATATACAGAAGCCATTTTAAATCGGATTTCTATGAAACAAGAAATGTTCGGAGCTGGTGAGGTATATTTTTCCAATGGAAGAGAAAATTCAGGATTTCGTCGTGTAGATTTTGATTTATGTCCTAATCAAATTTTCAAATAATCGCTATAGAATCGTTTATCGACCGTAACGGTTTATTTGATATAAGTACATACTGGTTTCGAATTTAGACAGGATTCTTTTTAGACGTAATTATAATTTAATTTTTAGAATTTTACTGCAATTTTTGTTTCATAAAATAAGCACTTTTTATTTTGGAGTATTTTACACCCTATATTAATATTTCGGGGTCTCGCAGAATAAGTTAACGGAGCTATATTATTATATATTTGGGATCGGAACGCGTCGCTGAACATGATCGTATTTTTAACTTTGTCGATAACAGTCTGTACCTTGGTGAAGTTTTAAGTAACGGGTACCGAAACCCAGTGAATCGCGCAAAGACGTAATTTCAAATTAAAACCAACATGAAACCGCGAGAGGCTATTCATTCGTTTTGAGGTAACGTTGGCACCAACTAGAAATAAGTAAATAAATATATTTTCTTCTCTCCTTCATTATTAAGCAATGGTAAGAAATGGTACACGCTTCACTTCACACATTATGGTAAGCAATGGTACAAGCTTCACTACACGCGGGCTACCGTTAAGAAATGGTACAGACCTGTGAAGTGATTTATCAATGCAGACTTAATAGTAAAGCATTCTATTTCCTTAACGATGAAGTCTCTTCTCTTGAATAAATATACAGGTGAGCTTCTCTCCTTTGTTTTTCTTCTAATTCTGCCGTAAGCTTTTTAATGGCAAACATTAATTTTAAAAGAAAACCAAATGAACAAACCACTTTCCTCGGCTAAAACAGTAATAAACCAAACTCCATCTCTGTCTCTGATCTCGCGATATGGCCTGAAGTAAAACTTATTCCTTTGTCAAGATCTATACACGGACGGAGATGGATGTTTTCCGGTGGACTCAGAAGGCAGGGGCGGAGGCAAAAGCAGGTACGGTTTTGGGTGGAATGCAGGTGATGAGATTTGCTATATAAATATATGTAAAGAAGGAATAAGGAAGGTGGAATGTTGAGCATGCAAACATGGTAATGTGGGAGTTAAAGAAGAAGTTATATCTGGCTTAACTTTGTTTTGGATTAAGGAAGGAGTTTAGCAGCAAAACGGAAGGCAAATGTGAGTATCGAGGAGACTGAATATATATTTTGTCGGCCTCTTGGTAGCAGTTCATGAAAAATGGTTTCACAGAGTGGTATAAGAGTTGGAAGGGGAGTGCGGAATTGGTGGACTTACTGTTCTAAATAACATTGACCAGAAGTTGGATTTACGGTTTGGCAGAAGAGTTGACATCGGGTTCTTTTTCTGAGAGGATGAAGTGTACAGTGCGGCTTGGGTGTAAACAAGGATGATGCGGGTCAGTTGGTGTGGGTGGATGGGAAGAACGTGAAGGACGTGAGCACTGAACGGTTGGAGCTGTTGTGACTAGCTTTACATTTAAAGAATTAAAGAAAAAGGGGAGAGAACCGTGAGTACAGGAGTGGATATGTGATTTTGGAAGGGGATATGCGTTGCGGGTTTGACAAAACAAAGGAGTGAGCCGTGAAAACAAAAGGTAAAAGCCCAGTTTCGAAATAAATTAATTTAATTTGTTTTAATTTAAAACAATGTATTAAGTTTCAATTGTAAATTGCACAACTACCTCATACGTTATCAGAATTAGACGAAACAAGATCCGACAGGATCGTATGAATGAGAGCTTCCCAATGAAGCTGACTAGGAGTGAATTGGAGCTCGTTACAATTTATAGCGAAATAAATTGTCCGTCTGAATCAAGCGATGGTTATCGTTATCAACAATGATCGTCCAATGTGAGTAAATCTCACAAAATCTGAACAGTTTATATTTTTATAACGTATTTTTAGAACTGATAAATATTAGTTGATTGTTGTGTGTTGACTGTTTGGATGAACTGCTAGTCAGTTGGTTGAAACTATAGATAACGATATATATATATATATATATAAATAAATCGTTAATCAAATATTGACTCTGTTTAGCAGAATATTTCATGTTGAATGAAATCGATGTTAATTATATTGTTTAACATCTGTGGATGCAGGGAAACATGTCTGAGGAATCCAACTGGATCCCACAACATTTTTTTTCATATATGATGATATATGATGTGATATATATAATCTGTTGTTGATGATGTGTGTAAAATGATATTTATCATTGTTATTCGGTATTTTAAATACCGTAAGAAATACTGGAATGTAGAAAAGGGGATTTTCAAAGTATATTTTGAAAATGAATTATTTATATAAAATCAATGGATTTTATATAGAAAAGGAATTATTTTTAAAACATATACAAATTGAATTTGAAAAGGATATATTTGTAAAACATTTACAAATAGAATTGAAAAGGAAAATATTTGTGAAACCAATAGAAAAGGAAAATATTTGTGAAACAAATATAAAAGGAAATTATTTGTGAAACCAATAAGGAAGGAATATTAATTTGTCAAATAAAGAAAATAGAAAAGGAAATATTTTATAAAATAAATAGAATTATCAAAAGGAATTTACTTGGTAAATAAACAGATTATAAAAGGAAATACTTGAAAAAGAATAGAATAGTATAAAAGAGAATATTAAATTTGAAAGGTTTAGACCCGTGCTTCGCACACGGGCATAACATGGTATAGATTTAAAGCAAAGATTTTAAATAGAATCTGTTCTAACCGATAGATTGAGAAGATTAATTTATCGATAAATATTTTATAAATTAAATAAAATATTTATCATTTGGATAAATAGAATATATAAGTCAGGACTTATATAGAGAAGTAAGAATCGATTTCAACATCGATATTTGAAACTGAATATGGATATAGAGTTAATCAAAGGAGTTAATCAAAATGTGTTAATCAAATTGAGTTAGAGGAGTTAATCGATTAGATTTAGAGTTAATCGATTAGATTTAGAGTTAACCAGTTAGAGTTAATCAGTTAGAGTTAACCAGTTAGAGTTAATCAGTTAGAGTTAATCGATTAGAGTTAAATCGAACTAGGGTTATTCGAATAGAGTTAATCGAACAAGAGTTAGTCAAATATTTGTTATTCGAATAGAGTTAGTTGAAGTAGAGTTAGTCGGACTAGAGTTATTCGAATATAGTTTATTCGAAGAAAGAGTTATCGAATAAGGTTATTCGAAGAAGATAATTAATCGAATATAGTTTAATTCAAATAGAGAAAGAAATTTTCGAATGTAGTTTATTCGAAACAAGTTAATTGAATATTAGTTATTCGAAAGAAACTATCGAATATTAGTTATTCGAAAGAAATTTATCGAATATTAATTATTCGAAAGGAGTTATCGAATATTAGTTATTCGAAAGGAGTTATCGAATATAAGTTGTTCAAAAGGAGTTATCGAATATTGGTTATTCGAAAGAAATTATCGAGTATTACTTATTCGAAAGGAGTTATTGAATATTCGTTATTCGAAAGAAATTATCGAATATTAGTTATTTGAAAGGAGTTATCGAATATTAGTTATTCGAAAGAAATTATCGAATATTAGTTATTCGAAAAGAGTTATCGAATATTAGTTATTCGAAAGGAGTTAATCGAATATTGGTTATTCGAGAGGAGTTAATCGTATGTAGTTTATTCGAAAGGAGTTAATTGTTAAGAGTAAATTAGTTAGAGTAAATTGAATAGAGTTAATCCAGTAGGGTAAATCAAATAGAGTTAATCCAATAGAGTAAATCAATAAAGTTAATCAAATAGAGCTAACTGATAAGAGTAAATCGATTAGAGTTAATCGAATAGTGTTAATTGAATAGAGTTATTCGAATATAGTTTATTCGAAGAAGAGAGATTATCGAATATAGATTATTCGAAGGAAAGAGTTATCGAATAGAGATTTATTCGAAAGAGAGTTACATAAGGAATTTTGTTATAGATTTAAAAAATAAACTTTAACTACTTCGAAGTTAAAACGTTATTCAGTTAAGGTCCGCGAGGTAATTGTATCCCAACTTGATTGACTTCCTTCTTAAATAAGGAATGGTAAGGTTTGATAGTGAATGATGGTTAACTGAATTTAGTTAATGAGTGAAATGGTTTGAGTTGGCATGGCGATGTTTGATTTAAACATCAGTTTAAATCCAGTGAAGGTGTGTTGGAAATGTTTTCCAAATAAGAATCAAAAATGTTTTCTGATAATAGAAAATAAGAATTTAGAATATAAGGAAACAGGAGATAAGTAAATTAATGAACTAAAGAGATAAATGTTAAATGATGATTGATCGATAAAATTTCCATCTGGAAATAATATCATTGTTTGCACACGTGTTTTTCTTTGATAGTTAAATCAAAGATATCAAAGTTTTGACCATTTTCCGTCGTCAATACGGAGAGACCGGTTGGATTCTTATCCAAAGAACCACTCCGTATGGGCGTTAGCATTTCGAATCAAATAGATCGAAGACAAATTGAAGAAGGAGTAAAGTGTAAGGGCTGTTGTATAAGTCCTAGGTAGAGATTACCTAGGATGGATGTGCGGAATAGTGCCTTCGGTTTGTCCAGTCCTAGGACAACTTGAATGGAAGAATGTTTGACAGAGTATATCTGGTAGATCACGTAAGTTGATCGTTTCAAACGTATTTACGTTGTGGCGGAGGAATTCATTTTTCTTAGCTTATACCCGTGGTATTTTTAGGGAAATCAATTTGTGATTTGACGGGTATGACGACGTGGCATTCGAAGTAAATGGAGGAATGATCTGTTAAAAGATACGTTTTGACTCGAGCCTCATCAACTCGGAAATGACAGAAAGCGGGCAGGCAGCATGGCTAAGTAGTTCGCAACCAAGTAGGGTATATTGTCACCATCTAGAGATTATTCATATTTGTTACTTCTTTCAATTCTGTATCTCCCGGGAATGGTTATGTTGGTTTACCAACTGTAAGGTGACAATATATTCGATACACTCAAGTGAAATGAGTGGTTGGTCGTGTGTGGCCGAGTTGTAAGATTTTCTTGTTGAACTCCAGTGTATCGCTTCTAGAGTACACTGAGCGGAAGGTGGATCCATACCTTGTCATAGTTGGAATCCATTCCCCAAATAAGAGCCTGCGGTTTTGATTGTATATCATATATGTAGAACATTAGAAGCAAGCGTTTCTACTAGATTGATATCACATATGTTAGATATTATTATAATATCAGAATAATATTGTTTTACTAATGATTTGGGTTATCGTAAGGTAAAAACCATCCGTGTTTATGTGTGGATCGGTCTTATGATTATCCTTTGTTTCAAAAGGATTTTGAAAGTTAAATCAAATAATTTGAGTTTACTCACACCAGTCACATGACTGACCCGGAGTTTATTTTGTTTTGTTTTCCCTAAACTCTTGGGTGCCTAATTTTGTACGGGCAGTCAAGTAGTCAGGATTTACAGATACTTGAAGAGCTGGAGCATGAGGCTTCAGAATTATATAGCTATGGTTTTTCCGCTGTGTTGTAAGTTCTGTACTTTGGAAATGATATGTATATTCAAGTACAGATTTATATTTCAAAGTTATGTTATGAAATATATTTATTCGTTTCGCTGTGAGATTTGTGTTTACTCTGACGTTGTATGTTCTTCTTCTTGTTCTATTCTAAGTTTCTATCTTATCTATCATCACCTTCTAATTTCTTTCATGGACTATCCGGTCAGTTTTCGAGTCTTGAATGGTCAACATGGTGTTGTATGCCGATATTCAGGATCGCAAATTCCCCGGGTCATTACAGGTACAGTACGTTTTACTTAATTCCTAATATTTAATTAAGTATTCCTTAGTTTATTGTTACAATGTCCTTTAAAATTCCGGGGTGTTACATTCCCCCTACTCAAAGGATTTCGTCCCCGAAATCTCTAAGTTAATAATAATGTTTATCCTAACATCCATCAGCCGTCTACTCATTCATTATCCATAAGCATCCATTATCCTTAAAAGAATTCTAATGCTTGTATGAACATATGCAAAGGTGTGTGTATATGTCCCTATGCTAATGCAAAAAATCAGGCGGACTACTGATTAAGTTGACCTCCTCAATGCAATGGATGTTAGTACCATGAATCCAATATGTATGCAAATAGTCCTAGTATATCATATAAACACTATATGCATGCACAATAATCCATCCAAATTCAATATCCATATGATGATACAATCATTTTCATCCATAAAAATTTAAAATTCACACAAATCTATATGCAATATGCAAGTGATTGAGCCGATTTGGTGCCTAATGTGTGTGTATATGCATCCACGAGCAACCACTAGCAAACACTTCCATCTACTTGCATCCATCAAACATAACTTGTCTCAAACACATGTTTACACCCATTGATTTTATATCTAAAGGTCGAAGATTCGATCGATAGGATACATATGAATGATAGAAACAAGTACTAATAAATGCTTGGAAAAGGAAGTTAAGAATAAACCCTTGAAAAGAAAAGGGTACGAAGCGCGAATCTTGTCTTCAGTCTCCCAAGTTGTATCCTCATGGTCTTCTCCCCAATGAACTTTCATCAACTTGACGTCTCTGTTAAGTAGCTTCTTAACCTCTGATCCAAGTATATGGGTAGGTACTTGCCTGACTATTGCCTCCCTTTCGACCTTTACCTCCTCAAGCATGCTCGGCTCAAATACTTCTGCCATATCGTGTAAACATTTCCGCAAATGGGAAACATGGAAAACATCATGAACTCTAGCCAACCTCTCTTGTAATCTCACCCTATAGGCCATTTGACATATTCTCTCCACTATGGGAAATGGCCTTACAAACCTTGGCGCCAGTTTCCCTATAGATCCAAAGCGAACCACATTTCTCAATGGTGATACTTTGATGGAAACCATGTCTCCTACATCAAACTCAATGTCAGCCCTTCTCTTATCAGCGTAGGACTTCTGCCTGTTCTGAGCTGTCTTCAATCGTCTGCGGATAAGTTCAATCTTCTCTGAAGTATCTCTAATCATCTTTGGTCCAAGTAAAATCCTATCCGTAGACTCCCACCAACAAGTTGGTGATCTGCAAGGTTGTGTGTACAGTGCCTCAAAGGGTTCCATGCCAATACTAGTCTGATAACTGTTGTTGTAGGCGAACTCTACCAATGGAAGGTGCTCCTCCCAAGTCCCTCCGAAGTCTAAGATACACAACCTCAAAAGATCCTCAAGAACTCTATTTAGTCTCTCAGTCTGTCCATCGGTCTGAGGGTGATATGTTGTGCTCAAACATAACTGTGTACCTAATGCATCTTGTATGCTCATCCAAAACTCATTAGTGAAGATGGTATCATGATCGTTCACTATGCTGGGAGGTATTCCATGTATACGGAGTATCTCACGAAGACAAACTGATGCCAACCATGATGTCGTTCTCTTGCTCTTAACCGGAATAAAATGAGCGCTCTTATTAAGTCGGTCCACTATAACCCAGATACTGGTATTTCCCTTCCTTGATCTAGGAAAACCATCGATGAAATCCATAGAGACGCCCTCCCACTTCCACTTTGGGACCTTCAAAGGATGAAGCAAACCGCCAGGCTTCCTTTGTTCAACTTTTACTTGCTAGCAAACTAAACATCGAGAGACAAACTCCGCTACGTCTTTCTTCATTCTAGCCCAAAAGAAAACCCTTTTCATGTCTCTATACATTTTATCACCGCCCAGATGGATAGTGTAACAACTTAGATTCTCAAAACCAATTTAAAATTTTATTTTAAGGTATTTTGATGAATTTTTGAATATAAATTGGTTATTTTTGCTAGATAAAATTTGAGAATAATTTTAAATTTAGTTTTTATATTTTATTGGACTTAAAACAAACTCAGTTAAATTATTCAATTAATTTATAAGCTTAGTTTTTGAAAATTTTAAAAGTTCGATTTTTAAAATCATCGCCTAGCCCTTAAAAAGTGAAATTTTGCTAGGAAGCTCAGAATTCTATGAAATAATTTTTTTTGGATTCATAATGACAAATCATTGTTGAGTTCCAAAATGTGCATCGAACGGAGTCAGTATGTGGCCATGCGAAGCAAAACCATTTGTTCAAAAATAGGCGATCAGTTTACAAAGGAACTTTATTGATACAATCTCATAATTCGATTCCGTTTTTTATGGATTCATATCATCAAATAATGGTTAAATCAAAAAGATCATAATTTTTGGAATTAGCGTTTGGGCGTACAAGAAGAAAAGGTACCCTAAAATCGCATTTTTTGAACATTATTTGAGCCTGTTTGAGAAATTAAATGGAAGGTCAAACGAATTCATAGTTCGATGAAACTTGATTTATTGGATTCGTCTTGATGTGTATTATATCGTGTTCGAAATTCGCGGCAAACGAAGATCGTTTGCAGACGTGCAATTCGGAGAGAAACGAGCATATAAGCACTTTTCTTCCTTTTCTCTCTCTCTCTCTCTTTTCTCCTTCCACTCTTTTTCTTCATTTTGATTTTAATGGCTTCCTCCCCCTAACCCATGGCTGTCGCCCCTCCTCCCGCTGCAACCACTCGCCGCAACAGCTCCTCCTCCCCTCCGGCCATCTTCTCCTCCTCCCTCTCCCTTCCTCTCCTCTCTCCCCTCTTTCTCTAAAAACAATAAAACCCTAATTTGCAAGCCTTAGCTCCTCCACCGCCGTCGCCACCATCTCCCCCTATCCGATGTCAGTCCTCCCCCTAGCTTCCGGCCGTCCCCTCCCCTTGGCCGTGGGCCCCATCATGACCAAAATCTCTTCTTTTCACAAAATTCCCGTTTTGCAAATAACCCCCTGTCCTCCTTTTCTCCATATCTTTCAATACGTGCATTTCTGGCCGAGGCTCTACAAGACGAAAGTTGTAGATCTCGTTTTTCTCTACAATTTTGACATATCATAATCGAATTTTGAAGTTTGGAGCTGCTCGGAAAACACGTTTGAAGTTTGCAGATCTGGAGCGATGATTTGCGAATCTGTAAAATTGGTGCATTTTTGGAAGATAGTCCACTAGGCAAAAGTTGTTTGGAATGACGTTTTTGTGCTAGCGACGAGGGTTGGTGAAGACTAAAGGTCGTATGCAAATTCTAGATTCAGAAAGGTGAATTTGAGTGCAGAGAACGACAAACGGGGAGCACACGACAAGAGTTCTACATTAGAAGTGTCGTAGTGTTTGGTTTAGCTTATGGATGAGAATATCCATCTTAATTGTTTAGAGTGAGAGCTCTGAACTAAATTAGTATACTAGAGTAGCTAGTTATGCATTTTAAATTGCAAGTTAGAAATTGCATCAAGTAGTTATGTTACCCCTTTTTGGAGTTCAACACTTGAACTATTCACAAATCATTTACATTAGAAGCGTTGTATGAAAATGTGACACTCGCATTCCATAATCTGTGGATGGACACTTGTGGTGCCTTAAATGACATTTGGTAGTTGAGTATTTATTTATTTATGTTTACGATGTGCATTATATGCGAGTGATGATTCATTAATTAATTGTTGTTGGTTGAAAACCCCACATGGGTCTTGGGATGATATTTGACTCACATATCTCCCTTGTGTGAATTTGTGGTTAATCGATTGATTGACAGATTTATGTAAGCATCAATTATTTGATTGAATCTTATATAAAAATAAAATGCACATTGGATGTCATTTTGGATGTTGATAGTTGTTTGCATTATCGTTGGATAGAAATGATGAATATAATCCATACGAATTTATTTATATGGATATTGGTTGAGATTCTATTCCAATCTGGAATAAATGAGAATATTTTTATAAAATAATATTTAATGAAGATTATAAGTTTAGTTTTGATGTCCGATTTTGGATGGAAACGAAAATATAAAAATGCGTAGCCGAGTTGAGTATATAAACGCTATTTTAACTTGAATAGATTTTTATATAGATTTTATTCATTTTCATAATGAACATCGAGATGATTGAATTTAAAAATATTACATCTTGAAAATTTTATTAATTTGAGATCATAACAAAATGCAATGTTCAAGTTTAATTTAAATTGGTAATGGAAGTGAAATTGTTTATAAAACAAATTTATAACATTTTATAAAATACCGTTTGAATAGAAATCGACGATATATATATATATATATATATATATATTTGTGTGTGTGTGTATGGTTTGAATAGAACGTGTCGCGCAGCGATCGTTAGTGAATTTCGGCCATTAACTTGAAAGGGATGTAATGGGATATCCAACCGTTGAATTCTCCTACATCCAGAACCGTTTGGTTCGTATCGAAAAGATCTTTCCAACGAAAATATGAGATTTAGATTTGAACGGTTAGGTTCTAAAATATGTCCAAATCAGTTTTGGAAAAGGTCGCTATGGATGTAGTTCGGTGGCCGATATTGGAAACCGACTGTAAGGGCCTTGATAAAAATATGAAACATATGAATAAATTATGAAAAATCATAATAAATGATTTGGAAAGATTTTGGACGAAATATTCCACATTTGAAAAGATAAAAGGTATTTTTATCCTAATGAACTAGTTAATAACTAGAATAACAATCCAATGATTTTTAGAAGTAATAAATTGGATTGGCGAATGGTTTTTAACATAACCAGAAGTTTCCAATGTTTAAATTGGAATTAAATGGAGAATGGGATTTTTGGTTTTGTCGTGAATGGTAATTTCATTAATACTGTTCTAAAACCTATTTGTGAATGTAACGAACATTTTTGTTAAGAGTTAGTGAAGTTTCCACTTTAATAAACTAAACTGAAATTGAATGGAATTCAGTTTAATAATAATCGAGATGATCTTCTATGAAGGAAGACGTTTACTATTTATGGAATTTAAAAGGATTTATCCGCTATTCCACTTATAATATTAGTCTGATACGGAAATTTATATCGATTATAAATGGTTCAGATTTCAATGAAGATTCCATATAAAATGGAAGATGATTTTAGGTTAATCGTGAATAGTGTTTTATATGACATTTGTTCTTTAACCCAAGCAAAGACAAGATTAATTTTCAATGGTTGAATAATCCTTAAGTAATGATTTTTGAGATTAAAACCGGACTAGAGTTTTAGTGAAACTTTAAGTAGATTAAAATAAGGTTAGGATAATTAGATTTATCAAATTCAAGAAATGTTCGAGAATGGAGTACCACCAGTTTTACTCCATGCAATAGTTAAATCTTTAACTAGATTTGAACGTTAAGTGGTAATTAAATTTACCAATAACCCAGTGGTGTTAAATATGGACTACTACCAGTTTTGCTTCATGGGATGAATAGGTTGGGATTTGGTTTAATGAAATAAATGATTACTTCGGTAAGGCTTTATAATCCCAACTAGTTATATAAACCTTAATTTGGTTTAAGTTGTGAAAAGATATAATAAAATCTTTTACAATGATTTTCAAAGAAAGATTTAAACAAGAGGTTTAAATGAATTAAATCATTGATAAGATTAGCGGGAATAATTCCCAAAGATAAGAATATTTGAATAAAAGAATATTCTGGATTGGAATGAGGCGTATGATGTGTTTATATATCACTTGATTATAAGATGCGTAAGTTATTGGGAAAGACCGGGTTTAACCCATTCTAAATAACGGTTACGACGAATACAAGTCGAAGATACTGAAGAATGTGGTTGAAGACCAGCGATCTTCACATCGAATGGATTACTTGATGCCCTAGATGGAGTTGTAGCCTTGAAGGGGTTATAGTGGTAGTTGTCCGGACGTACTTGTTGATTGTTTGGATATGCAAGGGCCTCTCTCCTGTATTAGACATATGGGATGAGGAATAAGGTGCCTCCTGTTTCGTTCAGACCCAGAATGAACTTGTGAATGAATTATATGTTTGACATTGTACTCCACCCTGTATTCATTGATCTATGCTAAATGTATACCTGTTTGATGGCGGAGAATTTATTCTCTTGCTTAACACCCTTCTCTGAGACGTACGAACCTAGAGGTTATATATTGATGGAAATCAATTGTATAGTATGGATTGATAATGTGGAATGCTAAGATGCAAATTATTCAGGCTTTTGTTGAAAAGAAGAGTCTTGTGGATGATGATCGAAGCACAGCTTTAAATAGCATAACTTCGTGTTATAGCGTTAATTCGCGAGCTTCACATGCCTGTATGAGTCAAAAATGGGATAAGGACCTCAGGGAGGACATGCCTTTCTTTCTAGATATGGATGATGTCATGGTATGGAGCCCAGACACTTTTACTTATGTGGATGATGGATTGCTAGGCACCTTGGATATAGAGCTGACTAAAAGGCTTATATGGTCGACGTAGTGACCATTTTGGAGGTCCTATAGGACAGGGAAACTTATTGTTTAGGAATAAATAATCCACAAACGTTAGGTGTGGACCAGCCCTAACACTAACCAAGGGTTTCCCATAGGTTAGATCCTAGACATCTTACTAGAGGTTATTCGAAACCAATGAGGAAGATCCCTTCTCTCGAATCATATATGGAAATCCAATTTCCAATACGGCATCTTCCGGTTTTAGTTGTAAACCTATATATGGTGACATATTATATGGTACATATGTCGTCTATGATTGATACATTTATATTTGAAGTTGTTTTTGACACTATGCACTTATAGTAATATAAAAATGATTTGTTTTAAAGCGTACAAAGCATGTTTGGCTATTATAAGGTAAAACTCTATCCTTCGGCATCCATTGCATTATCTATTGGGACCTGAGTCTTATAATAGCTTCATTTTTCCAAAAAGCACTACGTTGTTTATAAATTGTTTTGTTTCAAGCTTTGGTATTCACATGGAGTAAATCCGTTCCGTGACATACGGCATGGTCCCGTAAATTACTGTATTTTTATAGTAAAGTTTCATAATTGTTTTAAGTTCTCACACCAGTCCCTTGACTAACATAGAGTTTATTGTTTTCGCCTAAACTCTGGGTGCCCATATTTTCCACATGGGCAGTCAGTAGTTTTGGTTTTGCAGATTTCTATTTAACAGGATCCTGGTTTAAAGATGGAGATATATTCAGAAAGCTTTGTATCCATGTATCTGTTTCAGTTTTGTTAGTTGATATACTTTCACTGTGTATTGTATTTGTACATTTTTATTTCAACTGCTATGGAATTATTTATTCTCTGGTAATTGTATTTTCCGCTGTGTAATATTCGTTTGACCTTTAATATTCTTGTACTTTGATGTAAATTGTTGGAAAATCAATGAAAAGTTCCAACGTTCTACGTTCCGATGCATTGTGTTCTCACGCAATCCGCACTCCAATTCGGTTTAGATCAGGCGGGGATTTCGGGTCGTGTCAGTAGTCATCCGGGAACGATGATGTAACGACCCGAAAATCCGGTAGAATTTGAGCTGACCAAAAACACAAGTTCAACCCAAAAATCACGAAAATTCGAACCATTAATAGAAATAAGTTAGAGGGTGAGGATAGATAAGATAGAAACTTAGAATAGAAGAAGAAGAAGAAGAACACAACATCAGAGTAACACGAATCTCACAGCGGAACGAATAACATATAATATATATAACATAACTTGAAATATACATCTGTACTTGAATATACATCAATATCAAAGTACATCACTTACAACACAGCAGAAATAACTATAGCTATATGATCCTGAAGCCTCCTGCTCCAAGCTCTTCCAGTATATCTGTAAATTCCCGACTACTTGACTGCCCGTACAAATTTAGGCACCCAAGAGTTTAGGGAAAACAACAAAGTAAACTCCGGGTCAGTCATGGGACCGGTATGAGTAAACAGTTTAAAACAGTTTCAGAAAACTAAATGATATCTCATAAGACCACGCCGTATAACACGGAACGGGTTTTTCCCTTATGAGAATCCAAAACACTTGATTTATCTTTATATCAAAACTCTTTTGATATTATAATAATGTCTAAATCAAGTAGATAACAATCTAGTGGAACGCTTGCATCTCACATTCTACATATATAATATACAATCAAAACCGCAAGCACGTATTGGGTAATGGATTTCCAACTATGACAAGGTATGGAACCACCTTTGGCTGGTATATCTCTAGAGGAGAATACACCGAGTTCAACAAGAACATCTTGCAACTCAGCCACACATGACCGACCACTCATTTCGCTTGAGTGTATCGAATGTATATCACCAACGGTTGGGATCAGCAACCGTTTCCCGAATGGGACAGCATCGATAATAGATTTTTAGAAGTAAATGAAACTCTAGATCAGGTGATTATACACCCTAATAGGTGCGACCTACATAGCCATGCTGCTTGCCCGATTTCTGTCATTTACCGGTTGATGAGGCTAGAAGCTACGCTTTATCATCACAACAGATTCACTTCGAATGCCACATCGTCAAATCCATCAAATCACCGACTGACGTCCTCAACAGTACATTACGTGTTAGCTAAAAGAAGTTTCCTTCTCCGCTTCCACTCTTGGTACGGTTGAAGAAATCAATGTATGTGACCATTCTGGAAATACTCTGTCAGACATTCATCCATACAAGTCACCCAGGAACAGGATGAACCGAAGGTACTATTTCTATTAATAGAAAAAGTCCTTGTACTCTACTCCGTCTTCGATTATCTTTATATAATCTGATTCGCACGCTACTGCCAATACGGAGTGGTTCTTCGGATAATAATCCAACCGGTCTCTCCATATTGACAACGATGGTCAAAACTTCGATAGTCTGTGATTTAACTATCGAATAAAAACAAGTGTTTCGATAGTCGATGATTTAACTATCGAATAAAACAAGTGTTCATCCAAACATCCAACAATCACTGAACCTTTAATTAATATTCCATTAATTAAATCTCTTTTCTATTTCTTTATCAATATTTGTTAATCAAATATTTCAATAACCATATTGCCCTTTTACGTTCTTTGGAAAACATTTCCATATATCGCCTTCTTTTTATTTTCTAAACTTTAGAAAATATATGTTATTTATAATTGGAAAATATTCCAATTACTTATCTCTTTTCCAATCTCGTTTATTTCTATATTTAGAAAATAATTTATATTCTATTTCCAAGCTTACATTTCATTTGGGTTAAAATAGATGTTGTGTAAAACATCGTTACGACAACCCAAATACAGTATTTAACTAACTTTTATCTAACATTGATCTTCGAGCCTGAAATCTTACTGTTCATTTGTTAATAATGCAATCAATCAAGTTGGGGTATAACTACCTCTCAGACCTTGACTGAATAACACTTATAACGTCAAAACAGATATGACTACTTACTCGAACAATCCATAACATACAACTACTTCTTTACCTTTAAACACGTATACACTTTTTCTTTCTATCCTACTAGATTTTTTCTTATACTTCCTTTTTGATTATACTATTCTATTTCTAAGTTCGTTTTCTTATCGACTTCTATATATCTCGATACGTTGATTTCTAACTATCAAATTATCTTAAAAATATCTATCTCCTTAAATTCCCAGAAAAATTCGCCATAACCTCCTTTGTACTGGGAGCATCGGGAAATTTCAAATAGCTTTCCCAGTCCTTCTTATCTCAAAAAGAAAAAGAAAAAGCCAAGCGGCTTGCCGATACGGCGCATAAAATCTCATATGGAAATTAAATACGTACCTTTTTGTCGGGCATTCTATTTATTTCACTTCTATACTTTATTCCATACCTGTCTCCTGTATGTCTATACCTGTCCAATCTATTTTAACTATACCAATCGTTTTAACTCAATTTGTTAATTAAATCTGTTAATTAACTTCTCAGTCTATTTCACCGTCATATTTGAACATGACATGTTCAAATATATTTTTAACTTGCATATTACACATTCTAATTATACTAATACTCTCGTTCCCTTATCGACTTCTCTATTCAAATTCCAATTCAATTCTATTTGAATTCACTTTATTTAAACTTCATTTGAATTCTATTTTCAAATTCTATAGTTTAAAGTCCATTTGAATTCTATATTCAAATTCTATAGTTTAAAGTCCATTTGAATTCTATATTTAAATTCTATTGTTTAAAGTCCATTTGAATTCTATATTCAAATTCTATAGTTTAAAGTCCATTTGAATTCTATATTCAAATTCTATAGTTAAAGTCCATTTGAATTCTATATTCAAATTCTATAGTTTAAAGTCCATTTGAATTCTATATTCAAATTCTATAGTTTAAAGTCCATTTGAATTCTATATTCAAATTCTGTAGTTTAAAGTCCATTTGAATTCTATATTCAAATTCTATTTCAATTCCTTATATTCAAAGTCCATTTGAATTCTCTGCATTATTTATAAACAACGTTTATAACTTCAATTCAAATCCCACCTTTCCATTTATAAACAACGTTTATAAATTCAATTCAAATCCCATCTTTTCATTTATAAACAACGTTTATACATTTGATTCAAATCCCATCTTTTCATTTATAAACAACGTTTATACATTCGATTCAAATCCCATCTCTTCATTTATAAACAACGTTTATACATTCGATTCAAATCCCATCTTTTCATTTATAAACAACGTTTATAAATTCAATTCAAATCCCATCTCACCTGTTTTATATACCTTCAAAACAAGTTAATATCTTCTATAGTTTTATTAAAATTCAAATTCTATTTATAAAAATAGAATTCACTTTTTAAATCTCAAATACTCTTTTCGATATTTTTATAAATCAATATTCAAGCCCCATTGATATTTTAAATAATCAAATCAACCAATTTTCAATCATTTGATTTTTTACACATCATATATGAATATATATGATATCAAACAAACAACAAACAGATAATATATTTTTGAGGAATCCAGTTGGATTCCTCCAACCTGTTTTCCTGCATCCACAGACGTTAGCACATAAATAATACCTATCATGCTTCGAGGTAGGATATCGCGGTATAGAAGGTCATCCACTAATCATAGCGTGGGGCGTACAGGGTAATCATCCGCTATGAAACTACGGGCATCCGCTAATGAAACTGCGGGAATAAAACCAATCATCAACCCAATATATATATATATATATATATATATATATATATCCTAAATAACTAATATATATTTCAAAACAATCAGACAACATTCAACAAGCACAGACAATTATTGTTAACTATATAAAAATAATTTCTAAATAAATGGTGAGTGAGGTTTACTCACCATGATTTATCCATGGCAGAATATCCTGGTTAAATTCTGAATCATCGGCTATGAATCTTTTCAAATGGATTCGCACCTACCGCTTCCCTAACATCAATACTGTCTCCACCACCAACTCACGCAGTGCCCAAATTCCACTCCCGTTTTGTCCCCAAAATCGAACTCCAGTCGCCTCCTTGAATCCTAACTCCGACCTTAACTTCATCCAAGAACGCGACTTCTAGGTACTGTGGCCCTCTCGTTCAATCTACTTCGAAAATCAGACATCGCGATCCCTCCTTTTAATCGCACCAACTCCGCTCGAACGGACCCCCCTAACTCCACTGACAATCGCTCGCTTCTCCCTGGCGTTGAACCCAAACAGAATGCTCAGCTCGAACCACTCACAGTCGCGACTGCCCTAGATTCGCAGTCTAGCTCCAGACGCTGCTCAACACTCTCGCTTCCCTTCCCTGACGTCGCCTTCTTCCTATCGCGCTCAACCAATCTGCCAACATCGACCCCTTTTAACCCTACTCCCTTAATCGCGGTTGCTCTTGATGAACCCCAAATCGTTTTCGAATTTATTGAGGAAGGGTTGGTATTCAATTTTGGGAATTCACGAATGAAAGGGAGGCGGCTTTAAATTGCTTATACGGGTTGAACGGATGGATAAAATAAGGCCACGGTTTGTGGAAATAAAGAGGACACCATTTTGTTTTGTTTTATGGTAAAGAAGAAGACACCGTTTGTTTTGTTTGTGAAGTAAAGAAGAACACGGGTTTGTTTTGTGACCACAACTAGGTATTTTTATTTTAATTTAAATTAAATTGATATACTTAAATTAAAATACTTCTTGACTGCAAACTCCTTTCTGAACCCAACAAGTGACATTTCTAGCGTTATACCACTGCTCTGAACATACTTAGATAGGTTACGATGTCCAATTCGATCATCCCAAACAGATATAAATTTAATTTCAAAACAATTTATTTCTCCGATAAAAAAAATTAATATTATCGTTTATAAATTCAAAACAGAATTCTAAAAAATTATTTGAATTAATTTGTCTTCGTTTTAAATTTGAATTGAATTATTACAGCTCTCGTTTTTCGATAAATATATTCGAAATAAATCGTATATCGATTATAAATCGATAATTCAATTTAAAAATTCATTTATTTTCTCAACTCAATATTTAAATCCATATTACATATTTTAAAATTAACCTCTAAGAGTCCGGGTCATTACAATCTTCCCCACTTAAAATAATTTCGTCCTCGAAATTGCTAAGGTAGGAAAAAAAAGGGCTACAGACCCATAACTTTTCAAAACTTGTTTTTATGTTGATACTCAACATTTCCAACTTCCTTACGTAACTCTCTTTCGAATAAATCCCTATTCGATAACTCCTCCCTTCGAATAACTATATCCGATAATCTCTCTTTCGAATAACTAGATTCGAAAATCTTTCTTCGAATAAACTATATTCGATTTACTCTATTCAATTTACTCTATTGGATTTTACTCTTTTTGATTAACTCCATCGAATAACTAAATTCAATAACTCTTTCGAATAACCCATATTCTATAACTCCTTCGAATAACCCATATTCTATAACTCACTTCGATTAAACTAATCGATAACTCATTTCGATTAACAAATAATCGATAACTCCTTTGATTAAACTATATTCGATAACTCCTTCAATTCTATTCGAATAAACTAATATTCGATTTAACCCCACTTGCTTGACTCTAGATCGCAGCGATCACAATGGTTACGCCTGATTCCCCCAGGAAACATCCGACCGCCCTAGGCTATCTGCAGCCCTGCGAATTACGCTAACAGTCGTACGAAATGGCAACTTATCCTAAGTAACTATGGTTTACTAACTCTATCTCAATAACTTTATTCGATCAACTTTAATTGAATAACTAACATTCAATTAAATCCTAGTTCGATTAACTAGGTTCAATTAACTCTATCTGGTTAACTCTTTTTTTTTTTTGAATAACAAATATTCGATAAATTCTAATTGAATAACGAATATTCAATTAACTCTACGGATTAACCCTAACTGATTAACTCTAACCGGTTAATTCCTACTCTAATTGATTTATTCTAACTCTAATCGATTTATTCTAACACTAATCGACTTCTCCTATTCGAATAACTCCTATTGGATAACATTTATTCATTTATAAAGATTTACTTTTAATAACGGTTCTTCACTTTATAAATGTTCTCGTTACTTCACTTATACAGGTGTTATGTACCCCTTCTATTTAAAACTATCGGTGTTAAAAACCAATATCTCTTCTCTATATAAGTTCAGACTCATATATTCAATTTATCGAATGATAAATATTCAATTTAATTTATAACTGTTATTTATAAATTAATCGTTTCTATTTATCTGTTAAAAACAGATTTCCATTTTCTATTCATTTTCTGAATATTCCTTTGATTAAATTTATTTATTTAACAAATAAATATCTCATTTATAACATTCTATTTATTTTCTATAAATAAATATTTCCATTGAATCTATTTGTAAATGTTTTACAAATATTCCCTTTTAAATTCTATTCGTAAATGTTTTTACAAATATTTCTCCTTCTATTTGTTTGCACATAACTTCCTTTGTATTTGTGTTACAAATATATTTCCTTTTTAACTCTTTTGGTTTTTCTTTTATCCACACCCAATTCATATTTCATTCACATTGATTTTACTCAATTTATTCATTTCGATCCATTTAACTTACTTAAGTTAATTTTAATTTCAATCATTCAAATTCCCATTAATTAGTGCTAATTAACCATTTTGCCTATTTCACCCTTTTTATTTGAATATAGCTTGTTCAAATATATGTCAACTTAATTATAACTAATCTAATTATATTTTCAACTCGAGTTATATATTCGATTTCGAATATAAATTCTCAATCTCTTTCACTTATCCAAAAACCCAGTTTCGATTCAAATTTCCTTTAACTAATTATTTTTAAATGCTAGTTAATTCTATTTAACCATTTTAAAATATGATTCTTGTCTTAAAAAAATCATTTCACTTCACTGGAGTTAATATTTATTTTATATCCCCAGTCTGGATTTTTCTAGTGCCAACTCAGATTTTATTTCCTAAAAATCCCTTTATTCATTTAATTAAACCGTTATGGTTTTATAATGGTTCTGGCGCTGCTTTTCTAAAAATTTGATTTTGACATAACTCAAAATCTATACGATGAAATCTAGATTTTTCTCTTTCATTAGAAAACTATCGTTCAACCGGTCCCGACGATTCTTGTTTCAAAGAATTCCGACTTAATTTGAGTCCTGTATACTCGATTGAAGTTCGAGTCGCCAATTTACGAACTGCCGCGCTATGGCGAACTCGTTTTAATTATATTTATAAATATAAACGTTCTAACTTTGTTTATAATAAATTCAACTCCATTCTGATATATTTTTAAAATATATCCAATCCATTTCACATTTCAACAT
Organism: Allium sativum; assembly: GCA_030737875.1. Lineage (NCBI taxonomy): Eukaryota > Viridiplantae > Streptophyta > Magnoliopsida > Asparagales > Amaryllidaceae > Allium > Allium sativum. The sequence goes on from CM060909.1 coordinate 588,606,343, forward strand.
AATATTCCCGATTTATTTCACTTTTAATATTCAAATCATATATATTTACAATATTCAAATTCCATTTGAATCGCTTTATTCAAACTCTATATTTGAATTTCTTTATTCAAATCCATTTGAATTCCTTTGAATTCAAATTCCATTTTAACTCCTTTAAATTCAAATTCTATTTTAAACTTTATATTTTCTTTGAATTCTATTTAACCATTCTCCATTTGAATTCTAATATTCAAATCTCTATTTGAATTTTCTTTATTCAAATCCATTTGAATTCCTTTGAATTCAAATTCCATTTCAATTTTCCTTATACAATTTCTATTTTAATTTTCTTTATTCAAATCCTATTTAAATTTCTATGTTCAAATTCTATATTTGAATTCCCTTATATTTGCAAATATTCAAATTCGATTAGAATTCCTTTGTTCAAACTCATTTGAATTCCTTTGAATTCAAATTCAATTTCACTTCTATTTGAAATCTATATTCCAATTCCTGTTTCAAAATTCCTTTGAAGTAATATAAATATATACATATATTTACATCTATTTCAAATTCAAAACATTTGAATTTTCAAACAGCTTGTTTTTCTTTCAAACGAATTTCCATCAAAACTTTTCCAAGGCAGCAATTCGTCACTTAGAAACTCGAAAATGAACACTGATGATGTTGCGACCATCATCAGAATTATTTCCCAGCTACTGAATGAGTTCAGTACTATATTACTTTCAAAATCCATTTAGAAAAATATTTTCTACACTCCCAGGATTTTAAATTCTGAATTCTGGTTGGAATTCAATTTCAATATATCACATTTGTATATTTGATTTCATATACAAATTTCATTGGTTATACATATAACTATTTCTGTTTTTATAATCTAATTCGATTATAATCCTAACAATCAACTTAACTATTTGAAAAAAATATCGTGTCCAATTTTCTGTTCAAATGTTTATAAACTCCTACCGACATCGTGGCGTCCCACGATTCGACCAAAATTTATAATCCACTCAACAGACTAGTCAACACAATATAAAACAGTTTTTATATCAATTAACAAATACGCACTCTCGTATATATATACACTCAACCCATTCTAGGATACTACTGATCCTATCTCTAATGAGCACATTCCAACAAGCCTAGGTATTCGCTCAACCTAAGCTCCGATACCAACTGTAACGACCCGAAAATCCGGTAGAATTTGAGCTGACCAAAAACACAAGTTCAACCCAAATATCACAAAAATTCGAACCATTAATAGAAAGAAGTTAGAGGGTGAGGATAGATAAGATAGAAACTTAGAATAGAAGAAGAAGAAGAACACAACATCAGAGTAACACGAATCTCATAGCGGAACAAATAACATATAATATATATAACATAACTTGAAATATACATCTGTACTTGAATATACATCAATATCAAAGTACATCACTTACAACACAGCAGAAATAACTATAGCTATATGATCCTGAAGCCTCCTGCTCCAAGCTCTTCCGGTATATCTGTAAATTCCCGACTACTTGACTGCCCGTACAAATTTAGGCACCCAAGAGTTTAGGGAAAAGAACAAAGTAAACTCCGGGTCAGTCATGGGACTTGTATGAGTAAACAGTTTAAAACAGTTTCAGAAAACTAAATGATATCTCATAAGACCACGCCGTATAACACGGAACGGGTTTTTCCCTTATGAGAATCCAAAACACTTGATTTATCTTTATATCAAAACTCTTTTTATATTATAATAATGTCTAAATCAAGTAGATAACAATCTAGTGGAACGCTTGCATCTCACGTTCCACATATATAATATACAATCAAAACCGCAAGCACGTATTGGGTAATGGATTTCCAACTATGACAAGGTATGGAACCACCTTCCGCTGGTATATCTCTAGAGGAGAATACACCGAGTTCAACAAGAACATCTTGCAACTCAGCCACACATGACCGACCACTCATTTCGCTTGAGTGTATCGAATGTATATCACCAACGGTTGGGATCAGCAACCGTTTCCTGAATGGGACAACATCGACAATAGATTTTTAGAAGTAAATGAAACTCTAGATCAGGTGATTATACACCCTAATAGGTGCGACCTACATAGCCATGCTGCTTGCCCGATTTCTGTCATTTACCGGTTGATGAGGCTAGAAGCTACGCTTTATCATCACACCAGATTCACTTCGAATGCCACATCGTCAAATCCATCAAATCACCGATTGACGTCCTCAACAGTACATTACGTGTTAGCTAAAATAAGTTTCCTTCTCCTCTTCCACTCTTGGTACGGTTGAAGAAATCAATGTACGTGACCATTCTGGAAATACTCTGTCAAACATTCATCCATACAAGTCACCCAGGAACAGGATGAACTGAAGGTACTATTTCTATTAATAGAAAAAGTCCTTGTACTCTACTCCGTCTTCGATTATCTTTATATAATCTGATTCGCACGCTACTGTCAATACGGAGTGGTTCTTCGGATAATAATCCAACCGGTCTCTCCATATTGACAACGATGGTCAAAACTTCGATAGTCTGTGATTTAACTATCGAATAAAAACAAGTGTTTCGATAGTCGATGATTTAACTATCGAATAAAACAAGTGTTCATCCAAACATCCAACAATCACTGAACCTTTAATTAATATTCCATTAATTAAATCTCTTTTCTATTTCTTTATCAATATTTGTTAATCAAATATTTCAATAACCATATTTCCCTTTTACGTTCTTTGGAAAACATTTCCATATATCGCCTTCTTTTTATTTTCTAAACTTTAGAAAATATATGTTATTTATAATTGGAAAATATTCCAATTACTTATCTCTTTTCCAATCTCGTTTATTTCTATACTTAGAAAATAATTTATATTCTATTTCAAAGCTTACATTTCATTTGGGTTAAAATAGATGTTGTGTAAAACATCGTTACGACAACCCAAATACAGTATTTAACTAACTTTTATCTAACATTGATCTTCGAGCCTGAAATCTTACTGTTCATTTGTTAATAATGCAATCAATCAAGTTGGGGTATAACTACCTCTCAGACCTTGACTGAATAACACTTATAACGTCAAAACAGATATGACTACTTACTCGAACAATCCATAACATACAACTACTTCTTTACCTTTAAACACGTATACACTTTTTCTTTCTATCCTACTAGATTTTTTCTTATACTTCCTTTTTAATTATACTATTCTATTTCTAAGTTCGTTTTCTTATCGACTTCTATATATCTCGATACGTTGATTTCTAACTATCAAATTATCTTAAAAATATTCTATCTCCTTAAATTCCCGGAAAAATTCGCCATAACCTCCTTTGTACCGGGAGCATCGGGAAATTTCAAATAGCTTTCCCGGTCCTTCTTATCTCAAAAAGAAAAAGAAAACCCAAGCGGCTTGCCGATACGGCGCATAAAATCTCATATGGAAATTAAATACGTACCTTTTTTTCGGGCATTCTATTTATTTCACTTCTATACTTTATTCCATACCTGTCTCCTGTATGTCTATACATGTCCAATCTATTTTAACTATACTAATCGTTTTAACTCAATTTGTTAATTAAATCTGTTAATTAACTTCTCAGTCTATTTCACCGTCATATTTGAACATGACATGTTCAAATATATTTTTAACTTGCATATTACACATTCTAATTATACTAATACTCTCGTTCCCTTATCGACTTCTCTATTCCAATTCCAATTCAATTCTATTTGAATTTTCTTTATTTAAACTTCATTTGAATCCTATTTTCAAATTCTATAGTTTAAAGTCCATTTGAATTCTATATTCAAATTCTATAGTTTAAAGTCCATTTGAATTCTATATTCAAATTCTATAGTTTAAAGTCCATTTGAATTCTATATTCAAATTCTATAGTTTAAAGTCCATTTGAATTCTATATTCAAATTCTATAGTTAAAGTCCATTTGAATTCTATATTCAAATTCTATAGTTTAAAGTCCATTTGAATTCTATATTCAAATTCTATAGTTTATAGTCCAATTGAATTCTATATTCAAATTCTATAGTTTAAAGTCCATTTGAATTCTATATTCAAATTCAATTTCAATTCCTTATATTCAAAGTCCATTTGAATTCTCTGCATTATTTATAAACAACATTTATAAATTCAATTCAAATCCCACCTTTCCATTTATAAACAACGTTTATAAATTCAATTCAAATCCCATCTTTTCATTTATAAACAACGTTTATACATTCGATTCAAGTCCCATCTTTTCATTTATAAACAACGTTTATACATTCGATTCAAATCCCATCTTTTCATTTATAAACAACGTTTATACATTCGATTCAAATCCCATCTTTTCATTTATAAACAACGTTTATAAATTCGATTCAAATCCCATCTTTTCATTTATAAACAACGTTTATAAATTCAATTCAAATCCCATCTTTTCATTTATAAACAAAGTTTATAAATTCGATCACTTGTTTTATATACCTTCAAAACAAGTTAATATTTTCTATAGTTTTATTAAAATTCAAATTCTATTTATAAAAATAGAATTCACTTTTTAAATCTCAAATACTCTTTTCGATATTTTTATAAATCAATATTCAAGCCCCATTGATATTTTAAATAATCAAATCAACCAATTTTCAATCATTTGATTTTTTACACATCATATATGAATATATATGATATCAAACAAACAACAACCAGATAATATATTTTTGAGGAATCCAGTTGGATTCCTCCAACCTGTTTTCCTGCATCCACAGACGTTAGCACATAAATAATACCTATCCTGCTTCGAGGCAGGATATCGCGGTATAGAAGGTCATCCACTAATCATAGCGTGGGGCGTATAGGGTAATCATCCGCTATGAAACTGCGGGCATCCGCTAATGAAACTGCGGGAATCCAACCAATCATCAACCCAATATATATATATATATATATATATATATATATCCTAAATAACTAATATATATTTCAAAACAATCAGACATCATTCAACAAGCACAGACAATTATTTTTAACTATATAAAAATAATTTCTAAATAAATGGTGAGTGAGGTTTACTCACCATGATTTATCCATGGCAGAATATCCTGGTTAAATTCTGAATCATCGGTTATGAATCTTTTCAAATGGATTCGCACCTACTGCTTCCCTAACATCAATACTGTCTCCACCACCAACTCACGCAGTTCCCAAATTCCACTTCCGTTTTGTCCCCAAAATCGAACTCCAGTCGCCTCCTTGAATCCTAACTCCGACCTTAACTTCATCCAAGAACGCGACTTCTAGGTACTGTGGCCCTCTCGTTCAATCTACTTCGAAAATCAGACATCGTGATCCCTCCTTTTAATCGCACCAACTCCGCTCGAACGGACCCCCCCTAACTCCACTGACAATCGCTCGCTTCTCCCTGGCGTTGAACCCAAACAGAATGCTCAGCTCGAACCACTCACAGTCGCGACTGCCCTAGATTCGCAGTCTAGCTCCAGACCCTGCTCAACACTCTCGCTTCCCTTCCCTGACGTCGCCTTCTTCCTATCGCGCTCAACCAATCTGCCAACATCGACCCCTTTTAACCCTACTCCCTTAATCGCGGTTGCTCCTGATGAACCCCAAATCGGTTTTCGAATTTATTGAGGAAGGGTTGGGATTCGGTTTTGGGAATTCACGAATGAAAGGGAGGCGGCTTTAAATTGCTTATACGGGTTGAACAGATGGATAAAATAAGGCCATGGTTTATGGAAATAAAGAGGACACCATTTTGTTTTGTTTTATGGTAAAGAAGAAGACACCGTTTGTTTTGTTTGTGAAGTAAAGAAGAACACGGGTTTGTTTTGTGACCACAACTAGGTATTTTTATTTTAATTTAAATTAAATTGATATACTTAAATTAAAATACTTCTTGACTGCAAACTCCTTTCTGAACCCAACAAGTGACATTTCTAGCGTTATACCACTGCTCTGAACATACTTGGATAGGTTACGATGTCCAATTCGATCATCCCAAACAGATATAAATTTAATTTCAAAACAATTTATTTCTCCGATAAAAAAATAATTAATATTATCGTTTATAAATTCAAAACAGAATTCTAAAAAATTATTTGAATTAATTTGTCTTCATTTTAAATTCGAATTGAATTATTACAGCTCTCGTATTTCGATAAATATATTCGAAATAAATCGTATATCGATTATAAATCGATAATTCAATTTAAAAATTCATTTATTTTCTCAACTCAATATTTAAATCCATATTACATATTTGAAAATTAACCTCTAAGAGTCCGGGTCATTACAGATGAGCTTCCTCATAGACTGTCTTCAATAGATTCCTAAATTGGGGAACACAAAGCCTCCCATCCCGTCGTAGCCATCCTCTATCATCCATAGAATATCTGCTGAGATGACTAGAAATCTCCCCTTTACTGAGCCTATCCAAAATGTCAGCTATCTATGGCTCGTCTCGCTACGAAGATCGTATCTAATCCATTAGATTAGATCGCACCTCTAAAGATGCCCACAAACCAGGTGTAAGATCCATAGAAGGCCTAAAATTGAAGGTCGATATGCACTCCAAGCTATACGAATAGGGGACTCAAGGTCATTCTCTGCCTACTCAATGCGTCCGCCACTACATTAACATTGCCAAGGGTATAAGCAATCTCAAAGTCATAGGACAGTAGGAACTCCATCCATCTCTGCTGTCTTAAATTGAGATCCTTCTGCGAGAACAAATACTTAAGAGATTTATTGTCCGTGTATAACTGGAACCTCTCTCCAAGTAGGTAATGTTGCCAGGACATAAGTGCGAATACAATAGCAACCAATTCTAAATCGCGAGTGGGATAGTTCTTCTCATGAACTTTCAACTGTCTACTTCCATAGCATACTACCCTTCCTTTTTGCATCAAAACGGCACCGAGCCCTGTACCACATGCATTAATATACACTGTAAACACTATGCTCCCATCAGGCAATGTTAAAATTGGGGATGTTGTTAGAGCCCTCTTTAATCGTTGAAAAGCACCCTCACAATCAATACTCCAAGCAATGGTCAAAATTATCTTCATTAGTCTAGTGAGTGGGGCTGATTTCCTAGCGAAGTACTTAATAAACTTCCTATAGTAGCCCGCTAAACCAAGAAAACTTCTCACCTCCGTTGCATTCTTTGGAACTTTCCAATCTTGAACTACAACTACTTTTGCAGGATCCACTGTTACTCCTTCCTTAGAGACCACATTCCCTAAAAATCTCACCTTCTTCCTCCAAAAGTGCCACTTAGATAATTTCACCTTAAGCTGGTGTGCTATGAGAGTCCTCAAGATCTCTCCTAAATGTTGGGCATGCTCTTCTTCATTCTTCGAGAAAATCAGAATGTCATCCACCAAGACCACAATGAATTTATTCAGAAACTCTGTAAACACCCTACTCATCAGATCCACAAAATACGTGGGTGCACTTTTCAAACCAAAAGGCATGACTAACCACTCAAAGAAACCATCTAGAGTTCTGAAAGCGGTCTTATGTATACTTTTTTCAGCCACTCTCAACTGATGAAATCCCATAGCCAAATCAAACTGCGAGAAAACAGATGCGCCAACAATCTGGTTAAATAGATCGTCAACCCTCAGGAGTAGGTGCCTATTTTTCTTGGTGAGCTTATTCAACTCCCTATAATACACACATAAGCGAATCGATCCATCCGCCTTAGTTGCAAAGAAGACTCGAGCACCGCATTCCGATACGCTTTTCCTAATGAACCCCTTCTCAAGTAGCTCCCCTACTTGCTTTTTAAGCTCCCTCCTTTCCCTAGGAGCAATGTGGCACACATGCAATGCAACTAGCTTCACATTATCCACCAAATATATCTGGAAATCAATCTCGCGCCTCAGAGGTAAGCCTCTAACCTCATCAAAAACATATGGATACTCATAGACTACATGTATAGATCACAAATCCTCGACAGAAGCATCAAGTGACTCTAGGAAACTAAGCATGACAGATCCCCTCGGGTCACAAGAAATCTCGAGAGTCCTCCCATGGAAATACAAAAGTCTAACGAACCTCCTCTCACAGTCTAGAATGGCACCATACATGGCTAGCCAATCCATCCCTAGAATTAAACCGTAGCCCATAAAACCAAGCACATATGTGTCGCACTCAAACTCGACGCCCAACACAGATTCCTCAAACCTCGACAAATCATAAACATATGAGCGTGCCCCTAATGGGGTTTGAGACAATAACGTGATAAGAAACAATACTAATAGTAAGGTGCAGAGACTCAACCACATAATCAGATATAAAAGAGTGAGAAGCGCTAGATTAAAAAAGAGTCCTAACTGGATGATTAGAAAGAGAAATCAAACCTTCAATGGAAACTTTCCTACCTCTATATGGTTTTCTAGCCTCAAGAGCATGCACTTTCCTCTAGAAGGTCATGCCCTTTGCCCATGTCCTTGCTTCTTCGGGTATTCCCTACTACAGTGTCCAGTTTCACCGCATTTGAAACAAGAGTTCTTCCTTTTTCTGCAATCCTTGATCACATGACTCAAGCCTCCACAACCATGATATTTCTTCTTAGCTTTGTCTTTCTTTCCATCTTTCTTTTTTTGTTCTTTCTTAGGCCACACTTTTTTTTGCGTCTCCTCGGTCTTAGCCTCCTTTTTCTCATCTTTACCATCTTCGTGCATCAGTGCCATATCAACCTGTCTATCAAAAGTTGCTCCCATTGGTATGTGAGACAATGCCAATGCCTGAAGAAGTTGGTTAAATCCTTTTGCAAACCTCAAAGCTTTCTTGTGCGGGGTATTCACCAGCTCTAGACCAAACCTTGCCAACTGATTGAATTTGTTGACATACTCTTTAAAAGACGAGCTCCATTGCTTAAGTGCAAGAAATTTTCCATATGCATACTCTCTTCTTCCTAAGAGAGAAACTTCATCTCGAATCTCTGTCGAAAATCAGCCTATGTCTCTACTAGACCCCCTGCTTGCGTCACTTCCCACCAGAATGAAGCCTCGTCCTTCAGCTGCCATGTGGCCAACTGAACCTTCCTTCGGTCGTCAACCTCGAAAATCCCAAACAAATCCTTCGTCTCTTTAAGACAATTTCGTGCTTCCACAAAGCTTTCAGTTCCACAGAATGGTTTTCCTCCCATAGGATAGAAGTCCTTGCATTTATTTCTTTTTTCATTAATTCTATATGTATTTGAAATCAAATGTGTTAAATTTCCGCTATATTCATTTATGAAAACTCTGATATATTATGTGAATTTATTTCGCTGTGAGATGTTGTTTTATTTCTGTATCTAAATCTGTTATTTGATTCTTATTAAACTCCATCAATAACAATCTTGTAGTAACCCGAAAATCTGGTCCAATTTGAGCTGACTAAATAACACAAGTCCAACCCCAAATCGCACTGGAAATTCAAGAAAACTAATAGAAAGAAGGCAGAGGGTGAGGATAGATAAGATAGAACTTATAGAATAGAAGAAGAACATCATCATCAGAGTAAACACGAATCTCACAGCGGAACGAATAAAATATAACATAACATATCTTTGAAATAACATCAGTATATGTATACAATAACACTTATCAGAGTACAACACTTACAACAACAGCGGAAATAATAATAGCTATAGAATCCTGAAGCCTCCTGCTCCAAGCTCTCCAAGTGTATCTGTAAAATCCCGACTACTTGACTGCCCGTACAAATTTAGGCACCCAAGAGTTTAGGGAAAACAACAAAATAAACTCCGGGTCAGTCATGGGACTAGTATGAGTAAAACAATTTAATACTTGATTTAATAAAGGATATCTCACAAGACCACGCCGCATAACGGAACGGGTTTTTCCCTTATGAGAATCCAAACAACTTTGTAAAGTAATATCATTCTGATATTATAATAATGTCTAAATACAAATAGATATCAATCTAGCAGAAACGCTTGCATCTCACGCTCTACATATATAATGTAAAATCATAAACCGTAGGCGCTTATTGGATGATTGGATTTCCAACTATGACAAGGTATGGAACCACCTTCCGATCAGTGTACTCTAGGAACGATACACTGGAGTTAAACAAGAACATCTTGCAACTCAGCCACACATGACCGACCACTCATTTCACTTGAGTGTATCGAATGTACATCACCAACGGTTGGGATCAGCAACCGTTCCCGTATATATATATATATATATATATATATATATATATATATATATATATATATATATATGGGACAACATTGATAGATTAAAGAAGCAAATGAATATTCTCTAGATAGGTGATAATACACCCTACTTCGGTGCGACCGACTTAGCCATGCTACCTGCCCGATTTCTGTCATTTACTGGATGTGAGGCTAGAAGCTACGCTTATTTTTTCACATATCATATCTTCATTTACTTAGAATGTCACATCGTCATACCTTTTAAATCACAAATTGATTTCCTCAAAAATACCACGGGTATAAGCTAAGAGAAACGAATTCCTCCGTCACCAATGTAAATACGTTTGAAACGATCAACTTACGCATTCTATCAGATATACTCTGTCAGACCTTCGTCCATACAAGTTGTCCTGGGACTGGACAAACCGAAGGAACTATTCAGTACATCCATCTTAGGCAATGTTATCTAAGATTTATACAATAGCCCTTGCATTTTACTCCGTCTTCAATTATCCTTGGCATATATGGTTCGCAACGCTTATGCCAATACAGAGTGGTTCTTCGGATAATAATCCAACCGGTCTCTCCATATTAACAATGTAAAATGGCCAAAACTTCGATAGTCTGTGAGTTAACTATCAAAGAAAAACAAGTGTGCAAACAAACGATATTATTTCCAGATGGAATTTATATCGATCAATCATCAAACAACTTTTATCCTTTAAATTAATTTATCATTAATTTATCTTATTTGTCATTTCCTTTTTCCCTATATTCAACATTTTTCTTCTTTTCTAAGTTTAGAAAATATGTGTTATTAACACTGGGAAACATTTTCATCCCTTGTTTTTTCTATATTAGAAAACAATTCTGATTCTTGTTTGGAAAACATTTCCAAAGCTCTTACGTTTGGATTAAACAGATGTTCAGATAAAACATCACTATGCCAACTCAACCATTTCCTTTAATTACTAAATTCACTTTACTATACTTTAATTTCGAACCTTAACCATTCCTCAGTTAAAAACGAAGCCAATCTAGTTGGGGTAGAATTTACTTCTCACACTTTAACTGAACAACACTTCTAACCTTGAAATAGGCAAAGTTCACTTTATATTTCTCTAACTAACTTCCTTACTTACCCTTTCTTTCGAATCTATATTCGATTAACTCTTTTCACTTAACTCTATTCGATTAACTCCTTTGGATTAACTCTATTTGCTTTACTCTATTTGATTTACTCTATTTGCTTAACTCCTGTCAAATAAACTATATTTGATAACTCCTCTAACTCTATTCGAATAAACTATATTCGATTAACTCCTCTAACTCTATTTGATAACTCTACTTCGAATAAGCGATATTCGATAACTCTACTTCGAATAAGAGATATTCGAGAACTCCTTTGGAATAACTCCTTCGAATAACTAGACTCGATAACTCCTTCGAATAACCAATATTCGATAACTCTTCTCTCGAATACACTATATTCGATAACTCTACTTCGAATAAGTAATATTCGATAACTCTACTCGAATAACTCTATTTGAACAACTTTAACTGGTTAACTCTAACTGTTTAACTCTAGCTGTTTTACTTGACTTACTTAACCCAACTGATTAACTTGACTTACCTAACCCAACTGGTTAACTTGACTTACCTAACCCAACTGGTTAACTTGACTTACCTAACCCAACTGGTTAACTTGACTTACCTAACCCAACTGGTTAACCCTGTCGAATAACTAGTATTCGATTTAACTCCATTCGCTTGACTCTAGATCGTAGCGATCATAATGGTTACGCCTGATTCCCTCAGGAAACATCCGACCACCATAGGCTATCTACAGCCCTGCGAATTACGCTAGCAGTTGTGCTAAATGGCGACTCATTCTAAAAGGCTATGTCTATTTTAACTCTAATCGATTAACTCCATTTGATTAACTCGAATCGATTAGCTCTAACTGATCAACTCTAACTGATCAACTCTAACTGGTTAATCTCGACTTACTGAACTAATCACTTTGATTAACTTAACCGATTCACTTAGTTTAACTTAACTAATTCACTTCAATTAACTTAACTAATCCACTTGGTTTAACTTAACTAATCCGTTTAGTTTTACTTAACTAATCCCTTTTGTTTAACTTAACTAATCCACTTCAATTAACTTGACTAATCCACTTGGTTTAACTTAACTAATCCGTTTAGTTTTACTTAACTAATCCCTTTAGTTTAACTTAACTAATCCACTTTGATTTAGTTCTATTTATTTATCAAATAAATATTCCTTTTGATTCTATTTATTCTAACAAATAAATATCTCCCTTTTTATCTATTTGTAAATGTTCTACAAATATTTCTCTTACTATTTGATTTGTAAATGATTTACAAACCTTTCTCTTTCTATTTGATTTTTATTCTTAAAAAAATTCTAACTCCTTAAATTTTCGGGAAAATTCACCATAACCTCCTTTGTATTGGGAGCATCGGGAAAATCCCCAAACTCGCCACACAGGCCTTTCCATTCAAAAAGAAATGTTTTGAATTTATTTCCTTTTTAAAATATCTCCTATTTATAAATATCCCAATTTATAAATATTCCTTATTTATAAATATTTAAATTTATAAATATCTCTTATTTATAAATATTCCAATTTATAAATATTCTGTTTTCAATATCACTTTGAAAATCTCCTTATTAACATTCCGGTATGTTATGATATTCTACATATCAAATCACGATGATCACTATCGTCCAAACACATATAATCGACAACAGATTATATCACATCATATAACACAATATATGAAAAACAATAAAATAACTGTTGAGGAATCCGGTCGGATTCCTCCAACCTATTCTCCTGCATCAACAGATGTTACACAATAAAAATAACATCACTTGCAGTTCCTATATGATATATTCTGATAAACAGAATCAATATGGAAATTCAACTAACTGACTAGCAGTTCAATCAAACGGTCAACACACAGTCAATCAGTCAATATCTAACTGTTCTAAAAATACAACATGAAATTATAAACTGTTCAGAGTTGGTGAGTTTTACTCACATTTGGACGATCATCGTCAATGACGATAACCATCGCTTGATTCAGACAATTTATTTTGCTATAAATTGTGATGAGCTCCGATGGACTTGCGGTCAGTCTCATTGTGTAGTGTCCGTCCATACGATCCCAACGGATCTTATTTCGCTGAAAATCGATCACGTATGGATAAGTTATAATATTTCGAAGTTTGAACACATTTTAAATAAAATTAAACATGGATTTATATAAATGGGCTTTACCCTTCTCCCTTCGGCCCATTACCAATCCCAAAGCCCACCCGCTTACTCTCTTCTTCCCCAAATCACAACTCGTGCTGCTGCTCCTTCATTTCCGTGATTCCAAACTCCTACCGTTCCTTCTCCAATTCCTTAAACCGCAAGATGATCACACCAAACTCCTTCTCGTTGGAAACCTCTCCTCACCATCATCATGAGATCCAACTCGCGCTACCCCTGCACTTCCGTCGTGCTCGGTTTTCACCAGTAACAGACACGTCGCACGACACCAATGAGGACCGAACTTCACCAAAATCGCACGCCAGGTGCTTCCCGCCTCACCGATCACCAATACGACATTGAAAACTCGAACAACCGCTTCTACCTTTCCAAATCGCCAGCCCTAGGTCGACGCTGTACACATCCCGTCCCCCCAATTGAACGTCGAACTCAGCAGAATTGTTACATACTCGAACACCACCATTCAGGGAATCCATACCCATATTTTCTAATTTATAGATATTTATTTGAATTGTATTGATTATCCAACTCAAGAAATCACTATTTATGTTTTTCTTGAGGTTACGGCGCCTCGTTTGACTTCCGCAGAATTTTTATTTAGGATTAGAAGTGTTAAGGATTACTTATAGTAGGTTTTAAATATTTTAATATTCGATTAAAATATTAAATTATAAGCAAACACTATTTTTCTACGTCCTCTAAAATTCCTGTAATAACATACGATACCTAAAAATCATCAAACTGGACATGCAGCTATAGCTCGACATTACGGTCCCAACGAAACTGGTTTCGTCAAATTCCGACCTTGTATGCTCACACAGCGTATTTTTAACTGTCCAATTATCGACTGTTTTTCACTCTAAAAATCCGTACGGTCACATACGGACTCTAAAAATCACGAAAACTGGAACCTAGCAAAAATATGACATTACGGATCCAACGAAATTGGTTTCGTCGAATTCCGACCTCGTTTGCAAAAGTGGCTAGTTTTAAAGCTCTGAATGACCCATTTAAATATATAAATATATTTAAATAAATTAAATATAAATAAATTTATATTATCGTATATATTCACTGTGGAATACCATACAGCTCCAGGAAAATTATATACTCTTTATTCTGTGTCCAGATTGAATCGATATTCAATCTATATTGAAAAATCCTTTTATAACGTATATAAAGCGTTACGAATTATAAAGGAATTCCATAGCGACTTTTTCTGAAATTTGATTTGGACGTAAATCAAAACCTACACGACGAAATCCCGATTTTTCTCTTCCACTAGAAAGATATACTCCACTAGCTCCACACGTTTCTTGTTTCACAGAAATCCGATTTAAAACGAATCCTGTATACTCAGTTGAAGTTCAAATCGCCAAATAGCGAACTGCCGCGTCGTTACGTGCTCGAATTTAATTATATTATAATTCTACGTTTCAAACTGACGTCGATTGAATATATTCGTCAGTATAATTCAACTCTAAGCTGAATTACATCTTAGGGATGACCCCGTTCACAGAATATTGTGATTTCCAATATTTTTGATAATTTCGACATTATAATATATTTTATTATATTATAATTATTAATTAAATATTCAATATTATTTAATTCACGTTCTCGATATCGATAAATCGATATTTAATAATTAAATAAATAAATTATTCAACAGCTAAAAATGCGGGTCACTACAATCTTCCCCACTTAATAAAATTTCGTCCTCGAAATTGCTAAGCTAGGGGACGACCCTATCTACTAGGTAAAAATTTATCTGTTTACCTCTTATCTCCGGTTTCAACTGAACCAATTAATATCGACTAAAATATTAATTTATTCTGACTAACTAAAATTTCAAAAATTTCAAAAATTTTCTAATGCCTTAACTGTAACAACCCGTATTTTCAATAACCTGTAATGATGTAAATCGAGGCAGAATTTAATCCTAAAATCTGAATCAAGGGAAACGGGCTATGCCATTGCGTTCGTCTCGGAAAAATACGCGAAATAGAGTCTGAGTTTTCGAAAATCGGAGTCCGTATGACCCGATTAAGGCCCAACGAAGTTTTCAAGGAATTCCTAAGTAAAAACAGATTTCAAATTCAAATCAAAAATTGGGAATTGGGCCAATTTGGGCCAGGCGGGAAAATTCCTGCCACAGTACCCAAGTCGACAGCCCTGTCGACTTGGGAGTCGACTGGGTCTGAACAGGTCGACAGCCCTGTCGACTTGGCTCAGACGCCCAGTTCTGCCTGGTGCACCAGTTTGGGTTTGTGTTGAGCTTGGGGGCCAGATTCGATTTGGAGGGTTGAGATGAGAACTAGGGTTTAATCCTATGGTCTAAATCACTAGCCGAATCTATAAATAAGACCCTAACCTACCCTAAATCATCATTAATCTATCCTACAACTAAACTATGGCAAAATCAAACCTCTCATGGCCTCCACTCTCTTCATACAATTCCTAAACAAATTTCTAAGAGATTTCCATGCATACAAGTGTATTTAGGCTTGTATGATCCTCTTTAGCTTGCATTAAAGTCTAGTTCTTATATTTGCATCATAAAGGAGGAGTCTTGATCAAGTTTGCTTGCATTTTTGGGGTTTTAATTTGTTGCATAAGGGGTTTCTTACATTTGCTATACTCATTTGAGTCCGCATAAGCATAGTAAGCCCTATTCCTCTCATACTTGAACTTTGAAGTTAAATGCATGATATGCAAGTTGTCATAAGTTATGCAAGTTATTTATGCAAGTATGATATGCAAGTTGTCATAAGTTATGCAAGTTTATTTATGCAAGTATGATATGCAAGTTGTCATATGTCATGCAAGTTTGTTTATGCAAGTATGATATGCAAGTTGTCATATGTTGTGCAAGTTTGTTTATGCAAGTTTGTTATGCAAGTTGACATATGTTATGCAAGTTGTTTATGCAAGTATGATATGCAAGTTGTCATATGTCATGCAAGTTTGTCTTTGCAAGTATGATATACAAGTTGTCATATGTTGTGCAAGTTTGTTTATGCAAGTTTGTTATGCAAGTATGATATGCAAGTTGACATATGTTATGCAAGTTGTTTATGCAAGTATGATATGCAAGTTGACATATGTTATGCAAGTTTTATTATGCAAGTTTGATATGCAAGTTGTCATATGATATGCAAGTATGTTTATGCAAGTTTGGGATGGTCATGTGGTTCATGTTAACATGTTATGCATGCTTTTGGGCCTAAAAATGTAATATGCAAGTGTATGAACACATGAGCCTTTCATATGCCGCCATGTTGAACTTGTGGCTCTAACATTTTTATGTCATGATTATGCCAAGTTCCCTCTTTCTATCCTTTATGCGCTATTGCGATATGTAAGCGATGGGATTGCGTTTGGGGTTGGGTAAACTTAAAAGACATAAAAACATGAGCTTGGGAATTTACCTATTAAGTTAGGTCTACCCATTGGGAATTTACCTATTAAGTTAGGTCTACCCAATTGCTTGAAAATTTGTAACATGATGGACATGACACTTAGAGAAGATAAGTGTGGCCAACTCGAGGTTGGGTTGAGTTTGTAGCGTAAACCTACCCGGAACCGACCGACTTAACTAGTTGCTACAAACAATAGGACCCAATGTTAGAAGTTGGTCATGTTGTACCTTGGACCCGAGGTTAGACCAAGTTGTGGTGTAAAGCTACCCGGACCCGCCCGGCTTAACTAGTAACCACAACAAAGTCTAATGTGAGAGGTTAAGGCGCATTAATTAATTAATGCCTCATGACTAGGGTTAAGTCATGGACCATTTAATACTTAACCAATTTGGGCTCGGTTGATTAATCGGGGTTAAGTCGTGAACTCAACGTTACACTTAACCAAGTTAATCCATGATTAGTGGAGGGGTTAAACCATACTTAACCCACTAGAGAAATCCTAGCAATGGGGGTCCACTCCTTCAGTAATCCCTAGTTTGTATCATCATGGCCCTAGGGACTAGGCTAGGGTGGGGGCACGATTACTGAACTGGAGATAAGGGGCCAAAAAAAAGCGACGGCCGTGGTACGCCGGTGTAGTTCTGGGCGGAGTCTGGTCGTGCACATAGTCCGTAGCCGGAGAAAACAAGCACGGGTACCGGTAGGGCGAGACTGTGCACTCATGTTTATGGTGTCCAGGGGTCGACACCCTAGGGCTTGATACACCCGACGGGTGGACCCGGCACAGTTCGACTACATTCATGGTTGGGCCGTATTGACACCAACACGTAACGAGATAGGCTTAGGGAGCCGATCGACTAGACCGTTGGGTTGGACCTCGTGGTAGGGTCACTTCATGGACCTCGTGGTAGGGTCACTTCATGGACCTCGTGGTAGGGTCACTTCATGTTATTGGACCTCGTATGAGGGTCACTTCATGTTATTGGGCCAAAGCTTAGGCCGCGGGATCAATACTTGTTTAATCAAGTCATGTTAGTTTGCTAGTACACATGTGGTGCAAAACCTTAATCCTGATTATGCGATGACACCTTTATCTACCTTGATAGTTAATCATCATGTTGTTATCCTTATGTTCATACCTGCTGCTCATGTCAGTTAACTTTATCAGTTTACATTGATTGTAGTAGGGCTTACTCAGTCTTTTTGACTGACCTGTTTTCTTTCGCCTCTTTTCTTCCGTTCCCCCCCCCAGGTTCTCAGGGAGGGAATACAGGAGCTTAGCTTGGATCTTACCTGCTTTCCTTGGATAGCTCATGTATGCTTTGGACTTGAGCTCTCTATGGTTTTTCTGCTTTAGGGATAACTACTTATGTTTTTCTTTTCAGTTTTCAGATGATGTTGTTTATGTATTAGACTTATTTTATTTGGAAAATTGACATGATGTTGTACTAAGACTTGTTTTGAAATGGTTTGAAAATCTTCCACTGTTTTGTCTATGTTATTTACTCTGTTTACACATATACATATGTTCTTGTTCTGCCTTGATATATCATTATGCATGTTTACCTGATTCAAACGCCCCTCCAAAGTCAGAGTGCTTGCAAGAGCCACCCTGGCGGAGGTGGGGTGTTACAATTTGGTATCAGAGCATATGGTTTACGAGAAGGAACAAAAAGGTTTTAGAAAAACTGTTGGAAAACTATTTTCAAAACCAAGTATAAAGTATTTTCCAAAGAAAAGTCTAGTTTATTTTAAAAGGCTATCCCCCAAAAAGCCATTAGCAGAATCCCTTCGTTTTTCTCCATTTTGAATCTGTCTTTTTCTTTTTCAGTATGGCTGATAACTTTGTTATTCCGGAGGGAGTGCACGTGCCTGTTTGATATAGGAGACTCTTGGAGGCTAGGGCGACCGAAGCCGGCCCCGTAGATGTCCCTCCTCCTCCTCCAGTAGTTAATATTCCTCCTCCCGTTGCTAATGTTCCTCCTCCACCTGTTGCTGAGGTTCCTCTTCCTCCTCCCCCTCAGCATCCTCAGGCCGACTTTGCCAAGATTTGCAAGGATTTCAAAGCAATGGGCGGCAAGAACTTTCAAGGCACAGAGACTTTTGTAGAAGCCAGAAATTGGTTGAAAGAGACCGAGGATTTGTTTGCTATCTTTGGGATAGATGATCAGAGGAAGATCTTGTTGGCGGTTTGGCTTATGAAGGATGAAGCCGCTTATTGGTGGGAGGTCACCAATGGTACTAGGCCTGTTGAGACTTGGGTCGATCTCAGGGCAAGGTTTATGCTTAAGTTTCTATCTTCTGCTGAGGAGAATTTGCAGATGGAGAGATTCATAACTTTGAAGCAAGGAGATATGTCTGTCAAAGAATATGTGAACATGTTTTATCAGTTAGCTCGTTTTGGCTTGGATATGGTGAATACTCCTCAGAAGAAGGCCCTTCGTTTTGCTGGGGGATTGAATGAGCCGTTGCAGGGATTGGCTATGTCACATATTCCCCATGGGGCCACGTTTGAGAGCTTGGTTGATATGGCGTTACTTCACGGAGATGTCAAGAAGAATGATACACAAGTCAAGAAGACTGATTCCCAGGGAAAGGGAAATCAGGGGAATACTGGTGGTCAAAACAGTCAGGGCAATCAGAGCAAGAACAAGGGTCAAGGCAACAAGGGGAATAACAACAAGGGCAAGAACAAGGGGAAGTGCCATTATTGCGGTTCGGTTGGGCATCTTGTTAAGGATTGTAAGAAGAGGAAAAGGAATAATGGTGAATGCTTTTTATGTGGGAAGACTGGACATTTCAGCAAGGATTGCCCGAAGAAACAGGGGCAAGGCCAGGGTCAGACTCAGCATGCTGGACCTGCAGGAGGGCAAGTTCATGCTCTCGCTACCACTCCAGTTCCCGATCGAGGTAGTATTTCTGTTGAGAGCCTTGTATATATTTCTGATTTTCCAGTTCGTACCTTGTTTGATTCTGGTGCATCGCATAGTTTTATCTCATCTGATCTTGTTGATAGTTTGCACCTTAGTACTAGCTTGGTAGAGGATCCCGTTTGTGTCTCAAATCCTATTGGGGTTCCGCCCATTTGTCTATGATATGTGGGGATTTGAGGATCTCTATACTGAGTGTAGGGTTCTTGTGCAGTGCTTATGTTCTTGGTTTCAGGGGATACAGATTGATATTGGGCATGGATTGGCTGTCCAGATATGGAGCCATTCTTGATTGTGAGCATAGGGTTGTGAGGCTCGTGACCCGCCTTGGGAACACCCTAGAGATTTCATGTGATCCGAGAGGTCCCGTCATGTTGTGCTATCTTGAATCTCTCGACTCGTCAGTGGAGACTCTTCAGTCTGTAAGAGTGGTCCGAGAGTATCCGGATGTTTTCGATGAAGTTAGGGGGTTGCCCCCTAAGCGAGAGATTGATTTCCGCATTTATCTGGTGGATAATGCAAAGCCTGTTTCTTTGCCCGTTCGGCACATGGCTCCGCGTGAAAGGCGGGAGCTGAGCAAGCAAGTGAAAGAGTTGCTTGAGAAGAACTTCATTAGACGAAGTATATCTGAGTGGGGAGCGCCTGTGGTGTTTGCTACCAAGGCGGATGGTTCTCTCCGACTATGTGTTGACTATCGAGAGTTGAATAAGCTGACTAAGAAGAACAAACACCCGTTACCGAGGATCGATGATCTCTTTGACCAGCTTGTCGGTGCTTCTGTTTTCTCTCAGCTTGATCTTGCTACTGGATTCCATCAGCTCAGGGTAGCTGAGGATAGTATAGATAAGACTGCGTTCAGAACTCCAGACGGATTCTTTGAGTGGCTTGTCATGCCGTTCGGCTTGACGAATGCACCCGCATATTTCGTGGACTTGATGAGTAGGGTGTTCAGAGAGTTCTTGAACAAGTTTGTCGTGGTCTTCGTAGATGATATTTTGGTCTTCTCTAAGGATGAGGAAGAGCATGCAAGGCACCTCGGGGAGGTGATGGATACGCTTAGAGCGCATCAGTTGAAGGCCAAGTTCTCCAAGTGTCACTTTTGGAGAAGGGAAGTTAGATTTCTTGGGCATATAGTGTCTAAGCAAGGCTTAGCGGTTGATCCCGCTAAGGTGGTTGCAGTTCAGGATTGGAAGACTCCAAGGAATGCAACCGAAGTGAGAAGTTTTCTAGGTCTTGCGGGTTTTTATCGGAAGTTCATCAAGGACTACGCGAAGATTTCTGCTCCTCTCACTAAATTGACGAAGAAGAATTTAGTTTTTGCTTGGAGCATAGAATGCGAGCTTGCTTTTCAGAAGCTCAAGAGATCTCTCACATCAGCACCCGTTCTAGCTTTGCCCGATGGAGGGAAATTATTTACAGTATACACCGATGCGTGTGGCACGGGGTTGGGAGCTGTTTTGATGCAAGAAGGAAGGGTGATATGCTTTGGCGGTAGACAACTCAAGGTGCATGAGAAGAATTATCCCACTCATGACTTAGAGTTGGCAGCAATAGTATATGCACTCAAGGCTTGGCGCCATTATCTTCTGGGAGAAAGATTTGAGCTTTATACCGATCACAAGTCATTGAAGTATCTCTTTTCTCAGAAGGATCTGAATTTGAGGCAGCAAAGATGGATGGAATTCTTGGCATCCTATGATTTCGAGATAGCTTATACCCCTGGCAAGGGGAATGTGGTAGCTGATGCATTGAGTAGAAAAAGGTTGACTCTGAGTCCTCTATTCGTTGAGATGAAGAATTTTGAGTATGTGGCAACCTTTGATTTCTCTTTGGCGGTTGAGTCGATGACCGGTTCTTTAGCATCTCTGGAACTCAGACCTACCCTTCTTGATCAAGTTGGGGCTTCACAGAGAGAAGACCCTCAGATAGTTGAGATTATGGATAAGCTAATTCGAGGAGAGACGTCTAGTCATCTCGCTCGATATTCTATTGATGACAAGGGTTGGCTGAGGAGAGATGGAAGGTTATGTGTTCCAATGGTAGAAGATCTAGTAAGAAAGGTTCTTGAGGAAGCACATCGCTCTAAGTTGACTATACATCCGGGCGGAGATAAGATGTATAGAGATATGAAGCGTATTTTCTTTTGGCCCGGGATGAAGAAGAATGTGGCAGAGTATGTCTCTAGATGTATCATTTGCCAGCAAGTTAAGGCCGAGTCAAAGAAGCCCGGTGGGCTATTGCATCCTCTAGACGTTCCACTTTGGAAGTGGCAGAGTATTTCCATGGATTTCATCGATGGGCTACCAAGGTCAAGGAAAGGGAATACGAGCATTTGAGTTATTATAGACAGACTTACGAAGAGTGCTCATTTCATCCCGATAAAGAGCAAGAGGACCGCATCTTGGCTAGCGTCCGTATATCTTTGTGAGATTGTGAGACTTCATGGAGTCCCTTCTAGCATTGTCAGTGACCGTGACCCAATCTTTACAAGTCAGTTCTGGAATAGCTTGCAAGAGGCTATGGCCACGAGGTTGAATTTGAGTACTGCTTATCACCCACAGACGGACGGCCAAACCGAAAGGGTGAATAGGGTACTCGAGGATCTATTGAGGCTTTGTATTCTGGACTTCGGTGGTACTTGGGAAGACCATCTTCCCCTTGTTGAGTTTGCATATAATAACAGTTATCAGGCAAGCATAGGGATGGCACCATTTGAAGCTTTATATGGGAGGCCGTGCAAGTCGCCTACATGTTGGTGGGAGACTACCGATAAGCTCATACTTGGGCCTGATATGATCAGAGATACATCCGAGAAGATCGAGTTGATTCGGAGACGAATGAAAGCGGCCCAAGACCGACAGAAATCCTATGCTAATAAGCGAAGATTTGTTTTGGAGTTTGATGTTGGGGATATGGTTTTCGTAGAGGTTTCTCCTTTGCGGAATGTGGTCCGATTTGGAGCCGTTGGGAAGTTAGCACCGAGATTTGTTGGACCATTCCCTATTATAGAGAGGATCGGGCAGATGGCTTATAGAGTGAAGTTGCCCGAGAAGCTTGCCGGAGTGCACGATGTTTTTCATGTCTCGCATTTTCGGAAGTGTTTGCATGAATCAGCAGAGGTTGTGGAGCCAAGTGTTTTGGAAGATGTGGAAGTAGAGAGAGAGGCTACCTTGAGGAGAGCTCTGATTCGTATCTTGGGGACGGAGACCAAGAAGCTAAGGAATCGAGAGGTCAAATTGGTGAAGGTTCAATGGGGTGAAGCCGAAGAAGACGCAACTTGGGAAACCGAGGAGAAGATGCGTGGGCTTTATCCATTCCTTTTTGAGGGTACACTCTCAATCTCCTTTCTTTGTAGCATATCTTTGCTATCCATGATTATCTAGTTTATCATGTTAATCTTGTCATGAGAACCTTAGGTAGAAACCCTTTGGATGAAACATGTGTTTGAGACATGTTATGCTTGATGGTTGCAAGTGGTTGCAAGTGTTTGCAAGTGGTTACTCGTGGATGCATTGTACACGTTAGGCACTAGATCGGCTCGCACACTCCTCATATTGCATATGCATGAGTGTTTATGCTTATTCATGGATGAAAATTGTGTGTTATCACATGGATGTTGCATATGGATGTATGTTATGTGCACACATATAGATGATATACATTATGTTAGGAATTGCATACATATGGATTCATTTCACTAACATAATTTGCATTGATGATATTTGCATTAGATAAGTACATATACACACACCTTTGCATATGTTCATCCAGCATTTAGAATCTTGTAAGGACAATGATTGCTCGTGGATGATGTTTTGAGTAGATAGATGATTGGATGGTAGGATACGTTCTTCCTAACTTGAAGATTTCGGGGACGAAATCCTTTAAGGAGGGGAGAATGTAACAACCCGTATTTTCAATAACCTGTAATAATGTAAATCGAGGCAGAATTTAATCCTAAAATATGAATCAAGGGAAACGGGCTATGCCATTGCGTTCGTCTCGGAAAAATACGCGAAATAGAGTCCGAGTTTTCGAAAATCGGAGTCCGTATGACCCGATTAAGGCCCGACGAAGTTTTCAGGGAATTCCTAAGTAAAAACAGATTTCAAATTCAAATCAAAAATTGGGAATTGGGCCAGTTTGGGCCAGGAGGGAAAATTCCCGCCACAGTACCCAAGTCGACAGCCCTGTCGACTTGGGAGTCGACTGGGTCTGACCATGTCGACAACCCTGTCGACTTGGCTGTCGACTTGGCTGTCGACTTGGCTCAGACGCCCAGTTCTGCCTGGTGCACCAGTTTGGGTTTGTGTTGAGCTTGAGGGCCAGATTCAATTTGGAGGGTTGAGATGAGAACTAGGGTTTAATCCTATGGTCTAAATCCCTAGCCTAATCTATAAATAAGACCCTAACCTACCCTAAATCATCATTAATCTATCCTACAACTAAACTATGGCAAAATCAAACCTCTCATGGCCTCCACTCTCTTCATACAATTCCTAAACAAATTTCTAAGAGATTTCCATGCATACAAGTGTATTTAGGCTTGTATGATCCTCTTTAGCTTGCATTAAAGTCTAGTTCTTATATTTGCATCATAAAGGAGGAGTCTTGATCAAGTTTGCTTGCATTTTTGGGGTTTTAATTTGTTGCATAAGGGGTTTCTTACATTTGCTATACTCATTTGAGTCCGCATAAGCGTAGTAAGCCCTATTCCTTTCATACTTGAACTTTGAAGTTAAATGCATGATATGCAAGTTGTCATAAGTTATGCAAGTTATTTATGCAAGTATGATATGCAAGTTGTCATAAGTTATGCAACTTTATTTATGCAAGTATGATATGCAAGTTGTCATATGTCATGCAAGTTTGTTTATGCAAGTATGATATGCAAGTTGTCATATGTTGTGCAAGTTTGTTTATGCAAGTTTGTTATGCAAGTATGATATGCAAGTTGACATATGTTATGCAAGTTGTTTATGCAAGTATGATATGCAAGTTGTCATATGTCATGCAAGTTTGTCTTTGCAAGTATGATATGCAAGTTGTCATATGTTGTGCAAGTTTGTTTATGCAAGTTTGTTATGCAATTATGATATGCAAGTTGACATATGTTATGCAAGTTGTTTATGCAAGTATGATATGCAAGTTGACATATGTTATGCAAGTTTTATTATGAAAGTTTGATATGCAAGTTGTCATATGATATGCAAGTATGTTTATGCAAGTTTGGGATGGTCATGTGGTTCATGTTAACATGTTATGCATGCTTTTGGGCCTAAAAATGTAATATGCAAGTGTATGAACACATGAGCCTTTCATATGCCGCCATGTTGAACTTGTGGCTCTAACATTTTTATGTCATGATTATGCCAAGTTCCCTCTTTCTATCCTTTATGCGCTATTGCGATATGTAAGCGATGGGATTGCGTTTGGGGTTGGGTAAACTTAAAAGACATAAAAACATGAGCTTGGGAATTTACCTATTAAGTTAGGTCTACCCATTGGGAATTTACCTATTAAGTTAGGTCTACCCAATTGCTTGAAAATTTGTAACATGATGGACATGACACTTAGAGAAGATAAGTGTGGCCAACTCGAGGTTGAGTTGAGTTTGTAGCGTAAACCTACCCGGAACCGACCGGCTTAAATAGTTGCTACAAACAATAGGACCCAATGTGAGAAGTTGGTCATGTTGTACCTTGGACCCGAGGTTAGACCAAGTTGTGGTGTAAAGCTACCCGGACCCGCCTGGCTTAACTAGTAACCACAACAAAGTCTAACGTGAGAGGTTAAGGCGCATTAATTAATTAATGCCTCAAGATTAGGGTTAAGTCATGGACCATTTAATACTAAACCAATTTGGGCTCGGTTGATTAATCGGGGTTAAGTCGTGAACTCACTGTTACACTTAACCAAGTTAATCCATGATTAGTGGAGGGGTTAAACCATACTTAACCCACTAGAGAAATCCTAGCAATGGGGGTCCACTCCTTCAGTAATCCCTAGTTTGTATCATCATGGCCCTAGGGACTAGGCTAGGGTGGGGGCACGATTACTGAACTGGAGATAAGGGGCCAAAAAAAAGCGACGGCCGTGGTACGCCGGTGTAGTTCTGGGCGGACTCTGGTCGTGCACATAGTCCGTAGCCGGAGAAAACAAGCACGGGTACCGGTAGGGCGAGACTGTGCACTCATGTTTATGGTGTCCAGGGGTCGACACCCTAGGGCTTGATACACCCGACGGGTGGACACGGCACAGTTCGACTACATTCATGGTTGGGCCGTATTGACACCAACACGTAACGAGATAGGCTTAGGGAGCCGATCGACTAGACCGTTGGGTTGGACCTCGTGGTAGGGTCACTTCATGGACCTCGTGGTAGGGTCACTTCATGGACCTCGTGGTAGGGTCACTTCATGTTATTGGACCTCGTATGAGGGTCACTTCATGTTATTGGGCCAAAGCTTAGGCCGCGGGATCAATACTTGTTTAATCAAGTCATGTTAGTTTGCTAGTACACATGTGGTGCAAAAACTTAATCCTGATTATGCGATGACACCTTTATCTACCTTGATAGTTAATCATCATGTTGTTATCCTTATGTTCATACCTGCTGCTCATGTCAGTTAACTTTATCAGTTTACATTGATTGTAGTAGGGCTTACTCAGTCTTTTTGACTGACCTGTTTTCTTTCGCCTCTTTTCTTCCGTTCCCCCCCAGGTTCTCAGGGAGGGAATACAGGAGCTTAGCTTGGATCTTACCTGCTTTCCTTGGATAGCTCATGTATGCTTTGGACTTGAGCTCGCTATGGTTTTTCTGCTTTGGGGATAGCTACTTATGTTTTTCTTTTCAGTTTTCAGATGATGTTGTTTATGTATTAGACTTATTTTATTTGGAAAATTGACATGATGTTGTACTAAGACTTGTTTTGAAATGGTTTGAAAATCTTCCGCTGTTTTGTCTATGTTATTTACTCTGTTTACACATATACATATGTTCTTGTTCTGCCTTGATATATCATTATGCATGTTTACCTGATTCAAACGCCCCTCCAAAGTCAGAGTGCTTGCAAGAGCCACCCTTGCGGAGGTGGGGTGTTACATTAACTTTTCAAAAAAATTCGCCAGCACCTCCTTTGTACTGGTCAATATCTCAATGTCCAGCTCGCCTCTCTGGGCCTTCTCGAACCCAAAAGAAAATCAAACAGCCAAGCGGCTTGCCAAATTGGCTCATAAATTCCAAACTCATATATAATATAAACTGGTACCTTTTTGTCGGGCACATCAACTCTATCACTTCCATATGCTATCAACTCAGCATATACCAGTGTTATCTCAATCAAATTCCAATCAGTTCATATCCTCAAATCCAAATCGAATTTCATTCGAACCCCAATATCAAATTCCAAATTATTGACTTATCAATTTGGTTCCATTCTAGATTATCTCTAACCCATTCAATTTTATTTAACTCAGTTCAAGTTAATTTCAATTTATTTTTCTCAATTTTTACCATCTCAATCTCTTTAACTTCATAGGTTAAATTTATATTCCAGAATTTAAACTTCTGGGTTTATTTCAAATCAATTTGAAATCATAATACCAATTTAAAACCTTTGAATTTCTAAACACTTGTTTTCTCAAAACATTTCAAAAACAAAACCTTTGGTAGTAATCCGTCGCTTAGAAACTCGAAAATGAACACTGATGATGTCGCGATTCATCATCAGAATCTATTTTCCAGCTATCAAAGTGAGTTCAATACTATATCACTTTCAGTTTGAAAAACATTTTCAACATCTCCCAGGAACTTAAAATTTCCTTATTTTAATTCCAAATCTGATTTAAAATTCCAGAATTATTTCATCTTATTTCATATACTTTACTTATATGAATTCTGATTAGTTATTTAAAATCATTTCACCTTTTTATAATCTTACTCGATTATAATAACAATCAACACAACCAATTATACTATGCTAATTTTAAAACATATCATGTTGGTTCGTCGTATTCAAGTGTTTAGTAACCCCTATCGATACAGTGGATCAAACTGATCGACCAAAATTCATAAACAACTCAACCAATAAAACTCCACAATATAAAATCATTTTATATTGAATAACAAATACGTTCACTCGTATATATACATTCAAATTCAGTCTAGGATATTACTAATCCCATCTCTACCGAGTTACGCCACAGAGCCAAGGTAATTCACTTAACCTCGCTCTGATACCAATTGTAGTAACCCGAAAATCCGGTCCAATTTGAGCTGACTAAATAACACAAGTCCAACCCCAAATCGCACTGGAAATTCAAGAAAACTAATAGAAAGAAGACAGTGGGTGAGGATAGATAAGATAGAACTTATAGAATAGAAGAAGAAGAACATCATCATCAGAGTAAACACAAATCTCACAGCGGAACGAATAAAATATAACATAACATATCTTTGAAATAACATCAGTATATGTATACAATAACACTTATCAGAGTACAACACTTACAACAACAGCGGAAATAATAATAGCTATAGAATCCTGAAGCCTCCTGCTCCAAGCTCTCCAAGTGTATCTGTAAAATCCCGACTACTTGACTGCCCGTACAAATTTAGGCACCCAAGAGTTTAGGTAAAACAACAAAATAAACTCCGGGTCAGTCATGGGACTGGTATGAGTAAAACAATTTAATACTTGATTTAATAAAGGATATCTCACAAGACCACGCCGCATAACGGAACGGGTTTTTCCCTTATGAGAATCCAAACAACTTTGTAAAGTAATATCATTCTGATATTATAATAATGTCTAAATACAAATAGATATCAATATAGCAGAAACGCTTGCATCTCACGCTCTACATATATAATGTAAAATCATAAACCGTAGGCGCTTATTGGATGATTGGATTTCCAACTATGACAAGGTATGGAACAACCTTCCGATCAGTGTACTCTAGGAACAATACACTGGAGTTCAATAAGAACATCTTGCAACTCAGCCACACATGACCGACCACTCATTTCGCTTGAGTGTATTGAATGTACATCACCAACGGTTGGGATCAGCAACCGTTCCCGTATATATATATATATGGGACAGCATTGATAGACTAAAGAAGCAAATGAATATTCTCTAGATAGGTGATAATACACCCTACTTCGGTGCGACCGACTTAGCCATGCTACCTGCCCGATTTCTGTCATTTACCGGATGTGAGGCTAGAAGCTACGCTTATTTTTTCACATATCATATCTTCATTTACTTAGAATGTCACATCGTCATACCTTTTAAATCACAAATTGATTTCCTCAAAAATACCACGGGTATAAGCTAAGAGAAACGAATTCCTCCGCCACCAACGTAAATACGTTTGAAACGATCAACTTACGCAATCTATCAGATATACTCTGTCAGACCTTCGTCCATACAAGTTGTCCTGGGACTGGACAAACCGAAGGCACTATTCAGTACATCCATCTTAGGCAATGTTATCTAAGATTTATACAATAGCCCTTGCATTTTACTCCGTCTTCAATTATCTTTGGCATATATGGTTCGCAACGCTTATGCCAATACAGAGTGGTTCTTCGGATAATAATCCAACCGATCTCTCTATATTAACAACGTAAAATGGTCAAAACTTCGATAGTCTGTGAGTTAACTATCAAAGAAAAACAAGTGTGCAAACAAACGATATTATTTCCAGATGGAATTTATATCGATCAATCATCAAACAACTTTTATCCTTTAAATTAATTTATCATTAATTTATCTTATTTGTCATTTCCTGTTTCCCTATATTCAACATTTTTCTTCTTTTCTAAGTTTAGAAAATATGTGTTATTAACACTGGGAAACCTTTTCATCCCTTGTTTTTTCTATATTAGAAAACAATTCTGATTCTTGTTTGGAAAACATTTCCAAAGCTCTTACGTTTGGATTAAACAGATGTTCAGATAAAACATCTCTATGCCAAGTCAACCATTTCCTTTAATTACTAAATTCACTTTACTATCCTTTAATGTCGAACCTTAACCATTCCTCAGTTAAAAACGAAGCCAATCTAGTTGGGGTAGAATTTACCTCTCACACCTTAACTGAACAACACTTCTAACCTTGAAATAGGCAAAGTTCACTTTATATTTCTCTAACTAACTTCCTTACTTACCCTTTCTTTCGAATCTATATTCGATTAACTCTTTTCACTTAACTCTATTCGATTAACTCCTTTGGATTAACTCTATTTGCTTTACTCTATTAGATTTACTCTATTTGCTTAACTCCTGTCAAATAAACTATATTTGATAACTCCTCTAACTCTATTCGAATAAACTATATTCGATTAACTCCTCTAACTCTATTTGATAACTCTACTTCGAATAAGCGATATTCGATAACTCTACTTCGAATAAGCGATATTCGATAACTCCTTTGGAATAACTCCTTCGAATAACTAGACTCGATAACTCCTTCGAATAACCAATATTCGATAACTCTTCTCTCGAATACACTATATTCGATAACTCTACTTCGAATAAGTAATATTCGATAACTCTACTCGAATAACTCTATTTGAATAACTTTAACTGGTTAACTCTGACTGGTTAACTCTAACTGTTTTACTTGACTTACTTAACCCAACTGATTAACTTGACTTACCTAACCCAACTGGTTAACTTGACTTACCTAACCCAACTGGTTAACTTGACTTACCTAACCCAACTGGTTAACTTGACTTACCTAACCCAACTGGTTAACCCTGTCGAATAACTAGTATTCGATTTAACTCCATTCGCTTGACTCTAGATCGCAGCGATCACAATGGTTACGCCTGATTCCCTCAAGAAACATCCAACCACCGTAGGCTATCTACAGCCCTGTGAATTACGCTAGCAGTTGTGCTAAATGGCGACTCATTCTAAAAGACTATGTCTATTTTAACTCTAATCGATTAACTCCATTTGATTAACTCAAATCGATTAGCTCTAACTGATCAACTCTAACTGATCAACTCTAACTGGTTAATCTCGAATTACTGAACTAATCACTTTGATTAACTTAACCGATTCACTTAGTTTAACTTAACTAATTCACTTCAATTAACTTAACTAATCCACTTGGTTTAACTTAACTAATCCGTTTAGTTTTACTTAACTAATCCCTTTTGTTTAACTTAACTAATCCACTTCAATTAACTTGACTAATCCACTTG
Organism: Allium sativum; assembly: GCA_030737875.1. Taxonomy (NCBI): domain Eukaryota; kingdom Viridiplantae; phylum Streptophyta; class Magnoliopsida; order Asparagales; family Amaryllidaceae; genus Allium; species Allium sativum. The sequence continues at coordinate 588,637,429 of CM060909.1, forward strand.
GTTTAACTTAACTAATCCGTTTAGTTTTACTTAACTAATCCCTTTAGTTTAACTTAACTAATCCACTTTGATTTAGTTCTATTTATTTATCAAATAAATATTCCTTTTGATTCTATTTATTCTAACAAATAAATATCTCCCTTTTTATCTATTTGTAAATGTTCTACAAATATTTCTCTTACTATTTGATTTGTAAATGATTTACAAACCTTTCTCTTTCTATTTGATTTTTATTCTTAAAAAAATTCTAACTCCTTAAATTTTCGGGAAAATTCACCATAACCTCCTTTGTATTGGGAGCATCGGGAAAATCCCCAAACTCGCCACACAGGCCTTTCCATTCAAAAAGAAATGTTTTGAATTTATTTCCTTTTTAAAATATCTCCTATTTATAAATATCCCAATTTATAAATATTCCTTATTTATAAATATTTAAATTTATAAATATCTCTTATTTATAAATATTCCAATTTATAAATATTATGTTTTCAATATCACTTTGAAAATCTCCTTATCAACATTCCGGTATGTTATGATATTCTACATATCAAATCACGATGATCACTATCGTCCAAACACATATAATCGACAACAGATTATATCACATCATATAACACAATATATGAAAAACAATAAAATAACTGTTGAGGAATCCGGTCGGATTCCTCCAACCTGTTCTCCTGCATCCACAGATGTTACACAATAAAATTAACATCACTTGCAGTTCCTATATGATATATTCTGATAAACAGAATCAATATGGAAATTCAACTAACTGACTAGCAGTTCAATCAAACGGTCAACACACAGTCAATCAGTCAATATCTAACAGTTCTAAAAATACAATATGAAATTATAAACTGTTCAGAGTTGGTGAGTTTTACTCACATTTGGACGATCATCGTCAATGACGATAACCATCGCTTGATTCAAACAATTTATTTTGCTATAAATTGTGACGAGCTCCGATGGACTTGCGGTCAGTCTCATTGTGTAGTGTTCGTCCATACGATCCCAACGGATCTTATTTCGCTGAAAATCGATCACGTATGGATAAGTTATAATATTTCGAAGTTTGAACACATTTTAAATAAAATTAAACATGGATTTATATAAATGGGCTTTACCCTTCTCCCTTCGGCCCATTACCAATCCCAAAGCCCACCCGCTTACTCTCTTCTTCCCCAAATCACAACTCGCGCTACTGCTCCTTCATTTCCGTGATTCCAAACTCCTACCGTTCCTTCTCCAATTCCTTGAACCGCAAGATGATCGCACCAAACTCCTTCTCGTCGGAAACCTCTCCTCACTATCATCATGAGATCCAACTCGCGCTACCCCTGCACTTCCGTCGTGCTCGGTTTTCACCAGTAACAGACACGTCGCACGACACCAATGAGGACCGAACTTCACCAAAATCGCACGCCAGGTGCTTCTCGCCTCACCGATCACCAATACGACATTGAAAACTCGAAGAACCGCTTCTGCCTTCCCAAATCGCCAGCCCTAGGTCGACGCTGTACACATCCCGTCCCCCCAATTGAACGTCGAACTCAGCAGAATTGTTACATACTCGAACACCACCACTCAGGGAATCCATACCCATATAGTTTCTAATTTATAGAAATTTATTTGAATTGTATTGATTATCCAACTCAAGAAATCACTGTTTATATTTTTCTTGAGGTTACGGCGCCTCGTTTGACTTCCGCAGAATTTTTATTTTGGGTTAGAAGTGTTAAGGATTACTTATAGTAGGTTTTAAATATTTTAATATTCGATTAAAATATTAAATTATAAGCAAACGCTATTTTTCTGCGTCCTCTAAAATTCCTGTAATAACATACGATACCTAAAAATCATCAAACTGGACATGCAGCTTGAGCTCGACATTACGGTCCCAACGAAACTGGTTTCGTCGAATTCCGACTTTGTATGCTCACACAACGTATTTTTAACTGTCCAATTATCGACTGTTTTTCACTCTAAAAATCCGTACGGTCACATACGGACTCTAAAAATCACAAAAACTGGAACCTAGCAAAAATTTGACATTACGGATCCAACGAAACTGGTTTCGTCGAATTCCGACTTCGTTTGCAAAAGTGGCTATTTTTAAAGCTCTGAATGACCCATTTAAATATATAAATATATTTAAATAAATTAAATATAAATAAATTTATATTATCGTATATATTCACTGTGGAATACCATACAGCTCCAGGAAAATTATATACTCTCTATTCTGTGTCCAGATTGAATCGATATTCAATCTATATTGAAAAATCCTTTTATAACGTATATAAAGCGTTACGAATTATAAAGGAATCCCATAGCGACTTTTTCTGAAATTTGATTTGGACGTAAATCAAAACCTACACGACGAAATCCAGATTTTTCTCTCCCACTAGAAAGATATACTCCACTAGCTCCACACGTTTCTTGTTTCACAGAAATCCGATTTAAAACGAATCCTGTATACTCAGTTGAAGTTCAAATTGCCAAATAGCGAACTGCCGCGTCGTTACGCGCTCGAATTTAATTATATTATAATTCTACGTTTCAAACTGACGTCGATTGAATATATTCGTCAGTATAATTCAACTCTAAGCTGAATTACATCTTAGGGATGACCCCGTTCACAGAATATTGTGATTTCCAATATTTTTGATTATTTCGACATTATAATATATTTTATTATATTATAATTATTAATTAAATATTCAATATTATTTAATTCACGTTCTCGATATCGATAAATCGATATTTAATAATTAAATAAATAAATTATTCAACAGCTAAAAATGCGGGTCACTACAAATCTGCTATTTCGAATGATTTGAATTGAAATGGTTGGAAATAGCAGGTCATTACAACGCTCGCGAAGGAGGAGGAACAACGGCTGCAACTGAGGGAGGGGCGTCTGGTTAGCCTCCGGTAGGTGCCATAGCTTCAAAATACCTACGGGACCAAGCCAATATCTAAACAGCCTCGGGGAGATTCAGTTCCCCAGACATGCTGAAAAGAAAAAGATTCAAATAGAGAATCGAAAGATATTTTATATGGCATTGGGGAATATGTTTTTCAAAAACAAACTTTTCATTGAAAACACCTTACTTTTGAAAACAGTTTTCAAAAACTTTTATCCGATCTTGTAACTTTAGCTCTGATTCCAAATGTGACACCCCACATCCATTTATGTCACTCTTTATTAGAATGAATTAATTTTTGCGAAGCATTATAGGTAAACAGACACAGAATTTCACAAGATAGATATAAAATAGCAGTGGAAATTTAATACTTTGTTTTTCAACAGAAAACATTTTGGTCCAAAATCCAGTTACAACATTAGTCTGAAATACCGAAACCTAATTACATCAAATAAAAGTGTCTGCCTTGTACTAAAACCATCAGAGTACAAAAATATAAGATCATAGTCCCCAAAAATAGCAATGACAAAGTAGACAAGTAATCAAAATGATACATCTAAGCCGATCCAAATCGAAGCAGAAACATGAGGGAGAGAGAGAGAGGGAGTCCTAATCAAGCCTGAGTGTTCCCACCTTGAGAACCTGGGGGGAAGGAAGAGAGGGAAAAGGAAACAAAACGGGTCAGACATAAAGTCTAGCGAGTCCAGTGACTTTTAGCATATAAAGAAATAAAAGTACCAAGACAGTAAATAAACTAGATGGAAGTTAACTATAGTATAAACAAGTATAAATAGGATGAATATGATAAACTATGCTTCTCAAATACTTTCTCTACACCAATACTAGCATATCGAGTTAAGTGTTTCCAACAACTTAGCAGAACATAATGATCCCAACAGAGCATAAATGGTATACTTAGGTGTACATCTAACAACAGGTTTTACCCAAAACAGAAATAACAGATACCGAAGTGGAAATAACAGGCGTTACCCCAAACATAAATAATAGGTACCTAAACAGATTTAGATGTACCCTAATTACTACCCCCAAGCGATCGTCTCTCTACCACATAGATACCCCGTGTCAGCCCCATAGTAGGGTGCATTACTTCCTAAAGTGGCAACCACCATAAGGACACAGACCTATTTACATGTGCTATAGTGTCTTATTTTCCTAAACAGACTGGACCCATGCACGCACATGACCTCGTTCGAACGCGCCAAATGAACCTCTTATAATTAGGTCAGTAAGCGTGCCCTGACCCCTACCTAGTGCAGGGTCCTATTTTAATACCAGAATGGGTTACTGATTAATATGTGTCGCAAACAACAGATGACACAAGTCGAACCCCTAAACTTGTACATCCAATCAACTAGGATTTCGATAGGTTAAGTTTTACATGGGTTAATAGTGTCCCTAAAATCCCAATAGATTAATAAGTTTACTTAACCCCCAACATATCAAATAGATTACATAGGTGACATAAAGTTTTATTAACATGTTCCCCTAAATCTTTAAATTAATCCAACATATTTACATGTTCATGCAACCCAAATTTCAATCATAATTCATAGTAGGTTATTCCCTAAATCCAAGTCATATTCATAGTAAATTATACCCCCGAATTATGATTCCTAACCATTCCCAATAAATTCCAATTTCGTTCATACGCATATTTCAGCGGTATCGGCCTAGGCTAGAAGTTAGCCTAGGCTATAAAAATAAAAAAGGAATGAGAGAGGAAGAAGAACAGAATAGGCATATAAAAACAGAATAAGCATACGATTACAGAGATGGACATATGATAACAGAAATCGGAATATAAGAAATGAACAGCGGATCAGTTGTATAGAGGAATACATGTAATAAAAGATCTGTTTACATATGAATCAGATTCTTAACAGGCATAGGTTTTAGATCTAGGTTTATAAGCATGTCAGAATTACTTGTTAAATGTTTATATCTAAAAGTAACATGAAATCTAAGAGACTGAATCCAAAGAACAGAGAATAGTATGTTGATATTGTAGAAGAGATTTTTGTATACGTATAGGCTGTTGTCGTAGAAAATAATCCAATTCAATCCAACCCGAGGCACCATCTACTTGTCTCCATTGTTTTAGGAGCATAAAACAGTAGAAATGCCAACCCTTATATAGATTTTCTCCAATGAATCTAGCTCAGAAATAAGTCTAGGTTTAGGGAATGAACCTGGCTAGATCTTGGGTGGGTTGTCCTTGGGGTCGATCCTTGGGTCGACACACCCTTGAGCGGGTCGACCCAAAACGGGCCAGAATCCTACATGGTCTTCCGGCCTTCGAACTTAAACTATTTTGTATTTATGGACTGATTTCGTTCATATATATTTCTCTTACATGTATACAAACTTCTAACCTTCATAACTTCTCCATACGATGTTCGTTTTATGCAAACTTAGAGTCTATATGAACCGGAATTCCGAGACTAACACAATGGTAGAGTCCATTTTACCTAATTTCCAATATTTAATTAAGTATTCCTTAGTTTATTATTATAATGTCCTTTAAAATTACGTTGTGTTACATATTAAAAAAATAAGAATTTACATACCTAAACCTCAAATAGGCTTAACAAGAAGAGGCACCATTAGGGATCACTGGCTCCATGCCAGGATGGGTTTACAATGAAGTCTACCCCTCAATATATAGCCAATAAAATATATGTGAACCATCAATCAAAATTACCAAGATATGGTGAGAAATAATGCAGGCAAATTGCAGAGGAAACAAGTGGCACAAACACAGGAAGTAAACCGATCCATTTCCTTAGCATAGATGGAAGAAATTAATGCCTGCATTTATTTCTTTCCATCTCATGCAAATGCAGTTAATAATTCATGCATTTCCATATTAAACAAATATTTACTTCCCATTTTGCATATTTGTTCCACCTAATTGTGATTTTGTATCACTAAAATTTAACACTCCACCTTGATGCAAAATCACATATCTACAACACCCTACCTCTAGACAAATTCTCTTATCAACATAAAACTCTTCGAAAAGAAGCCCACCTTTAACCAAAATCTCATAATGAGATAGATACCAAAATTTAATATTTACCTAATGAGTTCCAGCAAAGCTACCACTATCACACCTTGTTAACAAGCTCAGACAATGTCCCCGCCCGCCAACAAAATGTTGCAAATATCTAAAATCAAAAGAAGGCAGATTCCAAAGTAATCTCAATGCCTCTAAAGCCAAAAATAATTCTCTCAATCACAAATTCAAATACAGAGCAAAAGTCCAAATCCCTGTATGCAAGATAAATCTCTCTCCTTCTATATACCTGCATCTAGCACCACTCCTTTAAGACGGCATTACAAAATCGATGATGTATGACAATGGCACCAAATCCGCCAAAATCAGCTCTATGAACTGAACTCTTCAAGACGGCATCATAAGTCGATATGTTTGAGTGGCGTTACATTAGATATTATTTCTAAACCCAATGGTCTCTTCAACACACTAAACTCTTATCACATAAATCTCATACAATGCAAGCATTTCTCAATTGAACTTGAAGTTATATAGAGTCCTCAAACACTTTGAAAGGTCGCTAACACCTCCAACGATTCGTCTTCAGTCGCTACCACCTCTAAGCAGTTTTGCTAAGCTATTTTAACAAATAGACTATCTTCTACATTAGTCAGGCTGTGTTCTAACATATAAATCCACCTTAATGAGAATCAAAGCTCAAGCTACATCAAAGTTCCAAGCATGGAACACTATTCTCTCTCAACATAATCTTCTCTACCAAAGTCTCCTTTTCTCCCAAAATAGTAATAGAATTATTACCACTAAATCTACTAACCTTGTAGAAATAATTGATGCATAATTTAAAACAAATCGCCTTGCTTTAGTACCAATCTGTTGTTTGAAAATGTTGCACAAATGCGGAAGACAATAAAACAGAATCTAGATTTGCTAATTGAACATTAATCTAATCTGGTAGCAATTATTCCATTACATCAAACAAATAGTAAATAACTATAATGAAAAAATAAAGAGACATACAATATTTATATTGGTTCCACTATCATCGAGATAGTGTACATCCAGTCTAAAAGAGAGATTTTATTCCACATAAGAGAATTACAAGAGATTACAAAATAAGAGTTTACAAATGGGCTTAACAAGAAGGGACACCATTGGGGATCACTGGCTCCATGCCAGGATGGGTTTATGATGAAGTCTACCCCTCAATATATAGCCAATGAAATATGTGTGAACCATCAGTCAAATTACCAAGATATGGCAAGAAATAATGCAGGAAAATTGCAGAGGAAAAAAGTGGCGCAAACATAGGAAGTAAATCAATCCATTTCCTTAGAATAGATGGAAGAAATTAATGTCTACATTTATTTCTTTCCATCTCATGTAAATGCAATTAATAATTCATGCATTTACATATTAAACAAATATTCACTTCCCATTTTGCATATTTGTTCCACCTAACTGTGATTTTATATCACTAAAATTTAACATGTACTATTCAAATATACGAATTACATAAAGATTCATATAGATTTGAATGTCTAAACAAAATACATGATCAAATCGACTATTAAAAAGTTTGTCTTCTATAAAATGTTTTCAAAATAAACTTCTCAGAAGTCAATTTTACATGGAGCAATGTTTCGGGTGCCCCATTTCCTTCTTCTTCATCTTTTGCAACACGTTGATTTTCTCTTAGTTTTCATCTTTTTTCCTCCATAAATCTAAATCCAGAAAACTTAGTCGTCATTGCTCTATACTCCGCAATTGTTTATAAAACCAAAATTTCGAAGAAGAAAGCACCACTCTTTGTCTCACATCGCAACCTGCTCAGTTCTTCCACCGTCGCATCCTAAGTCTCAACTGAATTCGACCTTATATGTTTTGGCTTCAATAGATCTAACCTACGAAACCATCTCGCGAATCACGGGCCCGTCACAATTGATTTGGTTAAGGTAATGTTTTCAAAATTTAATTGTTTTTTTTCTGTTCACTTTGAAATCAATTTTATTGATCAGATAATCATGTACGAAGAAAGTGATATATTTTTTGTGGAAGATGATTACATTAGAGTAATTGGCATTGAAGGTAATGTCTAGGCAAGCATTTATATTGATATATTCTCATCTGTTTTACAATCATTGTAATCAATTGTATTTTCCTATGAATTTTCCATAGTTCTATATAGGATATTGAGAGGTATAATCTTAATTGATCTATAAGAAATGAGGAAATATATCACACATGTCTCTTTTATGTATCGATTCGGGTGCAACACCTCATATGGACTACATCCTCAAAACCACTTTTTGATGGGCCTAACTTAATTGTAAAATACCTATAATATATGATATTTGAGAATTTTATACATACTAAAGCAATATAAGTGCATTATCAATAAAGAGTAAAATCGATTCCTTGCTTTATTTTCTGTGTTCTTTATATAAATAAATTCCCTTTATTAAACATTTACATGATACCATAACTACAACATTAACAACATTCAAATTATCATATAATTTGAATTACCACTAGAGTAATATCATCATCGGTAATTAGATTACTGATCAAATTCAATATACCCACTTAGGTATTGTGCATTTGGATTTAAAAACAAGTGCACAGCCAAGAGGTTATTGGCTACAGTAAGTTTCCATTGAACCAACAAAGCTAGAAACAAGAAATGAACTTCCAATTCAAGAAGCCAACCAAATCTACAAGAAATTCCATAGGAGAAACCTATAGGAGAAATTTTATCACTAAGATTTTGTTGCAGCAAATCTGATTATCTTAAAGTCTGAAGCTTTTCTTGAATTTACATCTTATTGAATCTTCAAGTCTCTGCTGAATTAGGGTTGCATCGTTATGGCGAAAGAGAATAATAGTTCTGGAACTTCAGCTGGCCCCACAAATCCTCAATAACAATTGCAACTTAAAGCCTCATAAAAACTATTATTGGTTCGTAAAGCCAAAATTAATCAACTTACATTCTGAAGAAGATAGCTACCTCATAAGGAAGCTTCAGACTGAGAATACTATAAGATGTTATGGAATAGAAGGATTTGCTCTTGGAACTATTGTCATCCCTCTAAGATCATAACTGATCAAGAAAACAAGTTAGTCAACAAAGAGGAATATATAAAGCACCTAAGACAAGATAGTTTGATATGTCCATGGCTTTTCCCATCCACAAGCACTAATAAACTACCGCAAGTGATATGATGCAAAATAGCAAACAAAATTTGGAAAACCATTGAAAATGTGTCTAGTTCTCAGTCTGCTGCAAAAATCATGCATTACTAAAAATTGTTATGGAATATCCAAATGGAAATTAAAATCAACCAATTAAAGAATTCATATCAAAATTAAATATTACATGTGATCTTTTAAAAGCAACATGACAGTAATGTTAGACAAAGTTAAGTTTTAATCGTCTTACATGGTCTTAGTGAAGAGCACAAAGCATTGGCAGCAATTTAACATCAAAAGTATTATTTCCATTAATATAGTATGTGTTGGAACTGAATCTTCCTACAATGGAAGTTATGGATGAATTTAAATGAATTACCATTTGTGTTTAGTAGGACTATAAAGTATAATTTATTCAGAGAATTTTTAAATTTTGGTTTAAATCAAAACATGTATTTATTCAATTCAAATATTCCGTAATATAAATTTAAATTGATTGATTTAGTTTACATATACATTATGTCACTTGCATATTGTTGGCGTCTAAAAGTGGTCGCCAACACTCGAGATTTCAGCGATAGCGAAAATAAACGTCCAAAGTAGAAAATAAGTGAGTTGCGATGTAAGTATACAGGGGAAAATGAAGATAACATTGGCACGGTATTTATTATAGTTCGGCTTGTTGAAGCCTATGTCCACCCTGGAAGTTTAGTACTTTATTGCTTCACTTTTACAAGTTCCAAAATGCTAAAGTGAACAGTCCCGGGTGCTAAAATCTAGAAGGAAATCATGCACATGGAGTTCCCAAATCCAATAATTATGTTTTAGACAAAAATCTTCATGGCCGAAGCCGTTAATGGGTTTTTGCAAAAGCGTCACTTATTAAAAAAAATAGCCCTGAAACGAAGCATGTAACACCCCGGATTTTTGAATAATTGAATTAACTAAATTAAATAATAATTAATCTCAGACGTGAGAATTATGGGGATTGGGTTACGCCATTGTGTTCGTCTCGGAATTCTGGTTGAAATAGAGTCCGAGTTTGCGGGAAACGAGTACCGGATGAAGGAGTTATGGACGAACGAAGATTGGTGGCCAAAAGTAGAAAATAATAATAATGCAATGGCGCACTTGGGAAGTGCGCCAGTACATATTTGCACTGGCGCACCTGCCAAGTCCGCCCAGGCCGAGGCAAAAGCCTGCACAGCTTTCTGGTTCAGGCTGACCCGTGTTGTTGAGTCCTTTCTAACTCCTTGCTGAGTCATTAGGGCTGACTCATCACCCTATCATGATTGAATGGTTTTGATTAACCCTAAGACCATCCGACGGCTTAAATTAATTCATAACTCTATAAAAAGACCCATAGACTCAAACCCTAAATCAGAATTAAAATTGAAACTATGGCCGTCATGCTATTGTCTTGAACCCTAGAGCGGCCGCCACCAAAATTAAGAGGAAGAACAACAACCAAATCAGAACTACTCAACCCTAACAGCGAAACTTCATCAAACGAGCGCTAATTCGACTCTAGAAATCAGAATTCGGAACTCAAGACTGCTTTTGAGTTGTGAGTTCGATAGTCTTAAAATAATAATTAATAAATGAATTGGATTGAGTTATAATGCGGATAATTTGGATATGATATGAATTGTTGATTGAATGTTGTAATTATGTTGTAGAATTGTGTTGTAATTTCTATGATATTATGTTATGATGCTATCATTTACGAGGTAAAGTTATGATGTCATAACCCATGTTATAATCCTATGATTGGCTTAGGTCTAGTTGAATCATCATGTTTCATATGCTAGTAGTTATATTGATTCATATGATAAATCATATGTATGCAAGTTTGGATTTTGTTTTAAACATGAATCACAAACAAGTTGGGTAGAATTTTATGCGAACTTACATGGTTATGACACACAGTTTATGTGAAAATTTAATTGAAAGTTAGGCTATGACATATGCTAAATTCTACATGATACTTTACATGTTAGGTACTAGTTTACACCATTGTTGCGATGTATAAATCACATATGTAAGTTTACGAGTTGGATATGAATCATGTTATGTTATGGCCTATGCAAGTTTACCCCCTTTTGATATAGATCTATGACATATGTTGTTTATGCAAGATTGTGGCCATTATCTCATCAAGTTCACACCTTTAGATTTTGATCCATGACATATGATGTTTATGCAAGTTTGTGGCCATTATCTCATCAAGTTCACACCTTTAGATTTGGATCCATGACATATGTTGTTTATGCAAGTTGTAACTTTGGCCTATGCAAGTTTTAGATGTAGAACATCATTCACATATGCAAGTTCACCCCTATGTTAGATCTATGTTTTAATTATGTGTATATATTATGATGTTTTCTTTTATTTCATGAGTTAGACTATTTGAGTCTAACGTATATTTTACGTTAAACGAACAAACGTACAACGTGGGGTAAAAAGGGGATAATATGAAAAAGATTTAATTGGCATAAATGCCTTAAAAGGCATAAAATATGATTGTGGTGAAAATTGGTATGATTTTACATACCATAAATGGATAGACATAATTGAGTCAATTATGGACATCGTTAAATTTGGAATTGATTGATAATTTGAATAGGGAAAGTAATTCAAATTGGGGAATGATTAATTAGGAGTAATTAATCGTCTAAGACACGAGGTTAGACTCTTTTGTGGTGTAAGACTGCCCGGACCCACCCGGCAAATCTAGGTGCCACAAATGCCAGTCTAATGTGAGAGGTCTTAGGCATAAACTAAATACGTAACAATTGTAAAGACACGAGGTTAGGCTCTTTTATGGTGTAAGACTGCCCGGACCCGCCCGACAAATCCAATCCAGCTGCCATGAATGTCAGTCTAATGTGAGAGGTCTTTATGAGGTTACGGTCTTAATGAATTAAGAAACACTTAACCAGATAACCATGTAGTGGGACATGAGGGGGTTAGGTGGGTGCCTTGGGTGGAATGTGGAATCTAGTGGGTGCCTTGGGTGGCATTTGGAAATACGATTAGAAACACTTAACCAAAATTGAAACATGAATAAGAGGTGGGTTAAGTGGGATGTACTAGAGGGGACCAAGCTTAGGTGGATAGCTTGTGTCAAGTAATGGGGGCCCGTTTCAACCAGTAACCCATACATGTCTTTGTGGGCTCGACCCAAGTCGAGGATGGGACACGCATACTGGGCTTGACTGTAAGAGGCCAAACCGGGTTAGCGGTGGCAACACAAGTCCAACGGGTTCGTATGCGTGTGTGGACCCGGGTTGGTAGGTAAGACGTTGTTGCATCTTGTAGGTATAAGCCGTGCATTGTTGGTTGTATCGGGTTGCCACTTTGGGGAGTGATACACCCCACTGTGGGGCCAGCACGGGTATCTACGAGTTAGGGAGCCGATCGCTTGGGGGTAGTGGGTACACCTAGTGGAGATAGGGGCAGACGACACCTATAAAGGCAGCTAGGGGTGCACGAAACTACCAATATCATTATTAAGTCTGTAGGCGGGATCAACATTAGGGTGACTAGTGGTGGTGCAGTATACTAGTGGCGGTGTAGTATAGCAACCATCTCATAGCGTTGGTGTAGTTTAGTAAATTATCTTAGTGGGTTTAGGTGCGCTTAAACGATATCGTTGATCATCTTATTTCCTTGTTTACTCTGCCATACTCAATGGTTCATGGTCATTTCCTTATTTTCCAACTTATGCCTTAGCCTAGTTACTTTGTTAATTATATTGTTAGAATTATCGCACTCGCCAGACTTTATGTATGACCCCCCGTTTTCTATCTCTTTCCTTCCCCCCCCCCCAAGGTGCTCAGGTAGGAACTAGCACCAGTGGAGCTAGATTTTGGACTTCTTTTAGAAGATTTCTTGGACCGCTGAAGTAAAGTTCAGCTTCTCTTTAATTATGGCTATTTTAATGTTGGGGATTATGTCTTTCAGATTATGTACTTTGTTTTATCAAGATGGATATGATGTACTTGACTTTGGTTTATGGTTTTGATGATGTAACCAAACATATTTACCTTCTACTGCAATAAATAAAGTTTTGAATTCTCAAGTACTATTTTATATCTATCTTGTTGTGGTTTTCTGTTCTATACTTACTTAAAACACTCCATTGAAGTTAATGCATTCCCTTTGTGAGTGACATTAATGGACGTGGGGTGTTACACGTGGTATCAGAGCTGAAGGTTACCAGAACAGATATGAATTTTGAAAAACTATTTTTTCAAAGAATTTTTTATAAAGAATTACTTTCAAAAGTATGTTTTAAGGAAAGTATTTTCAAGAGAAAAGTATATTTTAGAAAGCATAACCCAAAGAGCCATATATCCTTCCTTCGGTTCTTTTGTATTGAATCTTTCCTTTTTCGTTTTAGCATGTCTGAAGCATCTGAGATACCAGAGGGTGTTCATGTACCTGGTTGGTTTCGTCAATATCTTGAGGCTAGGGCCACCACCGCAGGTCCAGCAAATGATCCTCCTCCTCCTCCCCCTCCTCCTTGCGTCGATACTTTTGCTAAGATATGTAAGGACTTTAGAGCAATGGGAGGAAAACCTTTTCACGGAACGGAGACTTTTGTTGAAGCTCGTAACTGGCTAAAGGAGGTGGAAGAATTGTTTGGAATTTTTTAAGTGGATGATGGAAGAAAAGTCCAGCTAGCTGCCTGGCTAATGAAGGATGAGGCCTCGTTTTGGTGGGACATCGCTAATGGGGGACGTCCAGTCGATACATGGCTAGATTTTAGGCAGAGGTTTGAGGCGAAGTTTCTCTCACGGGCTGAAGAGAATCTATACATGGAAAGGATTTTGTCACTGAAGCAAGGGAATCTATCGGTGAAAGAGTACGTCAACAAATTCAACCAATTGGCAAGGTTTGGCTTGGACTTGGTGAATACTCCCGAAAAAAAGGCTCTAAGATTTGTTAAGGGTTTAAACGAGCCGCTTCACGGGTTAGCTATGACCCACATTCCCATGGGGGCTACCTTTGAGAGGTTAGTTGACATGGCACTCATGCATGAAGAGGAGAAGGGCGCCAATGCTAATAAGGCACTCGAGAAGAAATGGGATCAAAAGAAGCTGCAACAGAACATGAAAGGTGGCAAAGGCAACAATGCTAAGGGGAAGAAGAAATGCTTTAACTGTGGGACACCCGGCCATCTAAGAAAAGATTGTAGGAAGAAGAAGAAGACCGGTTGTTTCCACTATGGCGAGGCAGGACATCTTATTAAGGACTGCCCAAAGAAAGGGCATAGGGCAGGGTCTACCTCGGGTGGACAGGTGTAAGCTCTTATGGCACCGGGGCAGGCAAGGGGACAAGTTCAGGCTCTCGTGGTCCCACCGCTGCAAAAACGAGGTAGAGCAATTTCCGTTGAAAGTTTAGTTTTTCTGTTTGATCATCCTGTCCGTACTTTATTCGATTATGGCACATAACATTCGTTTATTTCTACGTCATTAGTTGAAACACTGCACCTTGATACTAGTCTAGTTACTGATCCCTTAGTACTCTCAAATCCTATCGGTGGTTCGGCTCATCTTTCTATGATTTGTCGGGATTTGATAGTATTTATCTTGGGCGTTGAGTTTGAATGCAATGCCTTTGTTCTTGGCTTCACGGGCTACGGTTTAATTCTCGGTATGGATTGGCTAACTAGATATGGGGCCATCCTAGATTATGAAAGAAGGGTAGTTAGATTGTTGACTCGTTCTGGAAAGACCCTTGATATTTCTTGTGACCCTAGAGGTCCAGTAATGCTTAGTTACCTCGAATCCCTTGACGCATCCGATGATGATTTACATTCTGTTCCTATAGTCCGTGAATATGCTGATGTCTTCGATGAGATGAGGGGTTTACCCCCAAAACGTGAAATATACTTTCGAATATACCTAGTAGATAATGCAAAGCCGGTTGCATTACCAGTGCGCCACATGGCTCCAAGAGAGAGAAGAGAACTCAGTAAGCAAGTGAAAGAATTGCTTGAGAAGGGGTTCATCAGACGTAGTATATCAGAGTGGGGTACTCCAGTAGTGTTTTCCACGAAGGCAGATGGGTCCCTTGGACTTTGTGTGGACTATAGAGAACTTAATAAGCTTACTAAAAAGAATAGACACCCACTGCCGAGGATTGACGATCTCTTCAATCAGTTAGTTGGCGCCTCAGTATTTTCGCAGTTGGACTTAGCCACGGGTTTCCATCAGTTGAGAGTGGCTGAGGATAGCATAGACAAGACAGCCTTTAGGACTTTAGATGGTTTCTTCGAGTGGCTGGTGATGCCCTTCGGTTTGACAAATGCCCCCGCATACTTTGTTGACTTAATGAGTAGGGTGTTTAGGGTGTACCTTAATAAATTCGTGGTAGTCTTTGTGGACGATATCTTGATCTTTTCTAAAAGCGAAGAAGGGCATGCCCTACAGCTTAGGGAAGTGTTGGAGACTCTTCAAGCGCATAGCCTTAAAACAAAATTTTCTAAATGTCACTTTTGGAGGAAAGAAGAGCGATTCTTAGGGCACGTGGTTTCCAAAGAAGGGATAGCCGTGGATCCCGCGAAGATAGTGGCCATCCAAGATTGGAAGGTTCCTAAAAATGCGACCAAGGTGAGGAGTTTCTTAGGTTTTGCTGGCTACTATAGGAAGTTCATTAAAGACTTTGCAAAAATATCAGCTCCATTAACACGCTTGACGAAGAAGAACTTAGTTTTGCCAGATCGGAGTAAGCCATTTACTGTTTATACCGATGCTTGTGGGACAGGACTAGGCGCAGTCTTAATGCAAGAGGGAAGGGTAATAGCCTATGGTGGAAGGCAGTTGAGAGTGCATGAAAGAAATTACCCTACACATGACCTAGAGTTGGCCGCTATTGTTTTCGCGCTTAAGTCTTGGCGTCATTATCTTCTTGGCGAAAAATTCGAATTATTCACTGACCACAAATCACTAAAATACTTATTCTCTCAGAAGGACTTGAACTTAAGCCAGTAAAGGTGGATGGAATTCTTAGCATCCTACGACTTTGTGATAGCATATACCCCTGGCAAGGGTAACTTGGTGGCATACGCCTCAAGTAGAAAAAGGTTGTCCTTGAGTCCGTTGTTTGTTGAGCGGCGAAGTTTACAGTTCATCTCTACGTTTGACTTTACACCTTTCGTTGACCTTGTACCCGGTATGCTAGCATCCTTAGAGGTCAGACCTACGCTTTTGGGGGTGGATTGGCAAGGCACAGCGAGATGACCCACAGTTGGTCGAGTTAGTAGAGAAGTTCAAAGGAGGGGAGTCATCGACCTAACTCCGTAGGTATACCCTAGATGATAAGGGTTGGTTACGTAGGGACAGTAGACTTTGTGTACCAAAAGACGAAGACCTAAGAAAGACCATTCTTGATGATGCACATCGTTCGAAGATGACCATCCATCCCGGCGGGGACAAGATGTACATGGACATGAGACGAGTTTACTTTTGGGCCGGTATGAAGAAGGACGTAGCCGAATATGTCGCTAGATGCTTGGTGTGCCAACAAGTAAAAGTAGAAAAAAAGAAGCCCGGTGGATTGCTACACCCATTGGAGGTTCCACAATGGAAGTGGGAAAGTGTTTCGATGGACTTTGTTGACGGATTACCGAGATCGAGGAAGGGTAATACGGGGATTTGGGTCGTGGTAGACAGACTTACTAAGAGCGCCCATTTCATTCCCGTGAAGAGTAAGAGGACTGCTCCATGGTTAGTCTCCGTATACATTAGAGAGATAGTTCGTTTTCACGGTGTTCCTCTAGCATAGTGAGCGACCGCGATCCCATCTTCACTAGCAAATTTTGGAAAAGCTTGCAAGAGGCGGTAGGGACTCAGTTATGTTTGAGCACCGCGTATCATCCTCAGACGGACGGCCAGACCGAGAGGGTGAATCGTATTCTAGAGGACCTATTGAGGTTATGTGTCTTAGACTTCGGAGGTACATGAGAGGAACATCTTCCATTGGTGGAGTTCGCATATAATAACAGCTTTCAGTCTAGCATTGGCATGGCACCGTTCGAGGCTCTTTATGGACGGCTGTGTCATTCGCCTACATGTTAGTGGGAGTCTACAGATAAGATCTTGCTTGGACCCGATATGGTTAGAGAGACTTCGGAGAAGATCGATCTGATTCGAAGGAGGATGAAGACGGCGCAAGATAGGAAGAAATCTTATGCGGACAAGAGAAGGTCAGATCTTGAGTTTAATGTTGGGGACGTGGTCTTTGTCAAGGTGTGTCCATTATGGAACGTCGTTCGCTTTGGGTCCGTTGGGAAGTTAGCACCAAGGTTCGTAGGGCCGTTTTCTATTAAGGAAAGGATTGGGCAGATGGCGTATAGAGTGGAGTTGCCCGAGAGACTTAGTGGTGTACACGGCGTATTCCATGTATCACACTTGAGGAAGTGCTTGCGCGAGACCGCGGAGCTGGTAGAGCCGAGCTTGCTTAGAGAGGTGGAGATCGAGCGTGATGCGACGATTCGACGAGCTCCTACGCGCATTCTTGGGTCGGATATTAGGAAATTAAGGAATCGAGAGGTCAAGCTAGTCAAAGTGCAAGGGGGAGATGATGAGAGCAACGTTACTTGGGAGACGGAAGCGAAGATGCGTTCATTATACCCTTTTCTTATTGAGGGTATGTCTTTTAAATTTCTCCTTTATCACTTACCTTGTACTTACCTTATCTTTAGCATGTCCTCTCACTAGTATCTTTGGACTTTAGAAAGGATAGTCCTATGGTTGAAACATGTGTTTGAGACACGTTATGTATGATGGATGCACGTGGATGCAAGTGTTTGCTAGTGGTTGCTCGTGAATGCATATACACACACTTTAGGCACTAGATCGGCTCAGTCATTTCATGTTGCATATTGCATATAAATGTGTGTACATATTTTTAAGTAATGGATGTATAATGGTTGTACCATCATATGGATGTTGCATTTTGGTGAATGGTTGTGCACAAATGTAGAAATAATATGTATCGATAAGGTTCTTTCGCATATATAATGGATGCATGGCACTATCATGGTTTGCATTAAGGAGGTCAACTGAATCAGTAGACCGCCTGATTTTGCATTAGATAAGGAACATATACACACACTTCCTGCATCTGTTCATACAGCATTAGAAATTTTATAAGGACAATGGATGCCCGTGTTTGATGGTTGAGTAGATTTTTGTTTGGATGGTAGGATATGCATTCTCCTTAACTTGGAGATTTCGGGGACGAAACCCTTTAAGGAGGGGAGAATGTAACACCCCGGATTTTTGAATAATCGAATTAACTAAACTAAAGAATAATTAATCTCACACGTGATAATTATGGGGATTGGGTTGCGCCATTGTGTTCGTCTCGGGATTCTGGTTGAAATAGAGTCCGAGTTTACGGGAAATGAGTACCGGATGAAGGAGTTATGGACGAACGAAGATTGGTGGCCAAAAGTAGAAAAAAAATAATGCACTGGCGCACTTGGGAAGTGCGCCAGTACATATTTGCACTGGCGTACCTGCCATGTGCGCCCAAGCCGAGGCAAAAGCCTGCATAGTTTTCTGGTTCACGCTGACCCGTGTTGTTGAGTCCTTTCTGACTCCTTGCTGAGTCATTAGGGCTGACTCATCACCCTATCATGATTGAATGGTTTTGATTAACCCTAAGACCATCCGGCGGCTTAAATTAATTCATAACTCTATAAAAAGACCCATAGACTCAAACCCTAAATCAAAATTAAAATTGAAACTATGGTCTTCATGCTGTTGTCTTGAACCCTAGAGCAGCCCCCACCAAAATTAAGAGGAAGAACAGCAACCAAATCAGAACTACTCAACCCTAACAGCGAATATTTATCAAAGGATTGCTAATTCAACTCCAAAAATCAGAATTCAGTTATCAAGACTGCTTTTGAGTTGTGAGTTCGATAGTCTTAACAAAATAATTAATAAATGAATTGGATTGAGTTATAATGCGGATAATTTGGATATGATATGAATTGTTGATTGAATGTTGTAATTATGTTGTAGAATTGTGTTGTAATTTCTACGATATTATGTTATGATGCTATCATTTACGAGGTAAAGTTTTGATGTTATCACCCATGTTATAATCCTATGATTGGCTTAGGTCTAGTTGAATCATCATGTTTCATATGCTAGTATTTATATTGATTCATATGATAAATCATATGTATGCAAGTTTGGATTTTGTTTTAAACATGAATCACATACAAGTTGGGTAGAATTTTATGTGAACTTACATGGTTATGACACACAGTTTATGTGAAAATTTAATTGAATGTTAGGCTATGACATATGCTAAATTCTACATGATACTTTACATGTTAGATACTAGTTTACACCATTGTTGCGATGTATAAATCACATATGTGAGTTTATGAGTTGGATATGAATCATGTTATGTGTAACGTCCCGCATTTTTGTCAGTTTATATTTAAATATATAAAACAGTTTAAATATTGAATTCGTAATATAAGTGAATTTATATATTAATTAAACAAAGCTGAACGTATAAAAATATATATTAAATATAATCGAGCCCGTAATATCGCGGCAGTTCGTAATTTAACCTTCTGAACTTCAACTGAGTGTACATGACCGTTTTAAATTGGATTTTTGTGAAACAAGAAACGATGGAATCTGCTTGACTATATTTTCCTATCGGAAGTGAGAAATCAAGATTTCGGCGTATAGATTGCAAGATATGCCCAAATCAAATATTCAGAAAGTCGCTATGAAATCGTATATTGAACGTAACAGTTTATTTGAAATAACTGGATATCGGATTCAAATTTGGACAGGGTTCTTTTGAGACATAGCGATAATTTAATTTTTAGAATTTTACTGTAATTTTTAATTAATTAAATATGCAATTTTTATATGGAGTATTTCGCACCCTGTATTGATATTTCGGGGTTTCAAAATATGAATCAACCTACCGATATTATTATATTTTTGAGATCGTGACACCTCACTGAGCACGGCTGTACTCCTACTTCTGTCCATAAAAACTTATACGTGAACGGAATTTTCCGTAGCAAGGTGCGTAAAACTTTATAACTTAAAAACTTAGAAACTAAGTAAATGAAGATTTTTAAATGTGTACCATAAGCCTATAGTCCTAAACCAAGACCTATACTATTCTAAAACCTATCCTTGC
Source organism: Allium sativum (assembly GCA_030737875.1). Lineage (NCBI taxonomy): Eukaryota > Viridiplantae > Streptophyta > Magnoliopsida > Asparagales > Amaryllidaceae > Allium > Allium sativum. The sequence goes on from CM060909.1 coordinate 588,657,778, forward strand.
GTGTACTCACAAGCAAACCATACACTACACGCCTATGATATGTTAATACTACATTATGAAGAAATATATACAGTGCCTACCAATATAGCCTACCACCATTCCAGAAATCACGCAGACCTTATCTCATTGTTTAGTTAAATCACAACCATACCCTGTGATTTGAAATCCTAAATATAGACAGACCATTCCCCTAAGACATAATGGTTAAGTTTGCACCATAACCTACCCTTCTAATATATATATAAAACGCCTACACTATTACTTCTCTGTTAAGGATTTTGAAAACTTTATAAATACCTCATGTTCTGTCAAACGAAAATCCAAAAGTAAGCATAGTGTAGAAGAATACAAATATATTAGCTCGCAGGATCTCTACGCCATTTACCCAACTAAAAACCCATAATCTCGAAAACTCAAAATGACACATGGAAGAGGGACAGATGAAGTATTGGTGAAGGTGGAAGGACGGGCTGTAAATGAAGGCATTTGCAGTATTGTTTTTCATCACGGTGCATGATTTCAAAATCTGTGTTTGCGTGTGTATCATGATTTTTGGCGTGAAGAACAACTGGTGAAGAGCTCACATGCCAAAAGGAGTTTGTGGTGTAGAGTCATGGGGAGCACGAAGTAAGGAAAGGATGTATGGGGAAACAAATGAAGAAAATGGATGGGAAAATGTGTTTGCGTGAAGATCAGGAGGCTGAAGTGTGGTTCACTGTGAAGAAGTAGGGACGTGTTTCTTTTGTAGTTTGAATGGGTGTACTGAGTAAGAAAAGGTTGAGCGAGAGCAGGAAGGGTTGGTGCCACATACAACGGAGTTCTGGCGGCAAACAGAGTTGACGGCCTTGACGGGAAGGAGTTAGGAGGAGTCGACGGTGGTGCGGGGTTCGTGAGGAGTAGTGAATGGCTTTGAGAAAGTAGATAGCAAGTATGAAGTAACATGGTGAACAGGAGCCGACATGTTGAGGTCGATGTATGTTTTAAGGATTCTGAGGGATGATGAGGTCTGTGTAATGGAGGTGGAAAGCTCACGAGTGACATACAGTTATGCTTGTACACTTGAAGAGAAGCATGACATACAAAATGAACACCATCATTCACTGTTGGTTCAAGGAAGGGACGTGCGTGAATAGCAGGAAGTAGAGGAGTATGTTGGGATACGGTTTCAACCATGGCAAAGTTGCGTTCGAGGATATGCTGAAGCGAAGTAGCAGCGTGAAGCGTTCGTGTCTTGAGCGAGCCAACAGATGTTTCAGTGTGAACAATGACAGAAGTAAACACCGGATTAGATTGACCGACGCAAATCGTTATTTAATGGTTAACGTGCAAAGGTGAGTAAATTCACTCACTCTGATCTATTTAAAATATTTTAATTATATGTTAATGTTGGTTGAATACTGTGTGATGGTCATTTAGGTAGATCACAATTAAATTGGTTGAAATATATATCGTTCCACATGTTGGATACTGATTCCGTTAATTTAAAATAATCCCTAGTATGAAATCAGTGTTAATTGTGTTGACTAACATCTATGGATGTGGAAACCGGTTGGAGGAATCCGACCGGATTCCTCGATATTTATATGTACTGTTTGTTTTGTATATGCACTGTTTGAACCCAAATGACATTAAAACCCCATGTGAATATTGATGTTGAACGGAAATTCAACAGTTGTTTTGATTTAAATCAAATAGACGATATCGATAAGAAAATGGCAGCAACCGACCGTAAAACCATCCTTTTGTTAAGGAGTTGATTTGCCGTCAGGCAAATGAACGATATTAATTATAAAAATTATATTTTTATAATTAAAAAGGAGATTTAAATTTATAATAGAAATTCTATTATAAACCAGTATTTTAGAGTTCATTTTATAAAGTAAATATAAACGAATATTTGACATTTAAATAAGTTATTAAGATATAATTATCCTGCGATTGAATAATTTGGATAATTATTTTAAAGCAAAAAGTTAAGAAACATTATTAGATTAATTATATTAATCTGATGTTAAGAAGTAATTAAAATCAGTTAACGAATTTACTGATGAAATGAAGTTGATTTAATCAACTGTTATTTGAGAAAATGATTATTAGATTAATTGGTCTTTAATTAATCTAATGAAAACAGTTCAGAAATGAATTAATCAAAATAAATGAGATTTAATTACCTTTTTAGTTTCAGAAGTTATAAATAGAACTGTGGGATGTAGAAAGCGAAGAGTTAATATAAATATAAATAATAATCATAAACAACCGAGTTTCAAAGTAAGGATATGGTATTATAAAACCATATTTCAAATTAAACAAGAAAATACGGTCTGATAGACATTATAAGTAATAAGGAATTAGAATACAGACTTATATCTATTCTAAGGTAAGAACTTTGTCGATTAAGGTCTGAGAGGTAAATAGAATACCCCAACTTGAACGGCTTCACTATTATCGAGGACCGATATCAGTTTGTGACGAAAAAAGATGTCAAGATTAGTACAAAGGGAAAATGGCAGCGTATGACAAGTCTTAGAACTATAGCGATAAAATAAATGCTGTTGATTAGGCTTAAGTGTGACTGTTATGTCAAGATTAGTATAAAGGGGAATATTACAGCATATGCCAAGTTTGAACTATAACGATAAAATAACGCTGTTGATAAGGTAAGTGTGACTGTAATGTTGAGATTAGTTATAAAGAGAATATTACAGCGTATTGCATGTTTTTACTATAGCAATAAATTAACGCTGTTAACCAAACTTAAGCGTGATTTTTTATATATAGCAGCACTTCCTAGGAAATGAAACAGTTTGGTTTGAAATCCACTTATTCTAAAAGTAATAAGTAACGATGTCTATCCAAAGAGATATAAGAATGAGTTAGAAAGAGATATTAGAAAATTGTTTCAAAAAGCAATGATATCATTTCGATCTTCGAAATGTGATTAGAATTAAACCATTAGGAGTTGAAATTTTAATTCGACGATGTCGAATGTATTAAAGTAAATCATTTTGAGGAATTATAATCTGATAGGATAATTAACATTTAGTTTTAAACAAATAAATGTTAATAGGATAGGAATCAGCAATTAGTTATAAACTTGATATTGATTTGATATGAAGTTGACTTAGAAACAGAGTTTATAAAGTGGAATAGGAATATAAAAGTGTGAAAGAGATTTCGGTAAACAAGACAAGGGAAATTATTACGTTAATAAAGAGTATATGATATAGATGTTCAGATTTCTATAATAAGGGATTGTATTCATATTTCCAAGTGAATAATAATTTAAAAAGTGAACGTTGGGCCGATTAAAAGGTTAAAATGAAACTGGAAATATTTTCCAATGTAAATAGCGTAGATTATCCAAGTATGGAAATAAAGAATGTGAAATTAATGGAAATAGTTCGAACGTTAATAACGTATGTTTTCGGGAACATGAAAGAATAAGAGTTTATAATAACTGGAAATGTTTTCCAAGAAGTGTAAAAAGGCTAAAACGAGATTTGAGAAATATCTGGTAAGAAATGGGAATTCGAAGAATAAAAACGAATGTTAAATAAAAAGTACCCGTGTTTGTGTGGTGTCTAGTATACATTTGAATGAATGTTTGTTTTACTTCGATGGTTAAATAACTGACTATCGAAGTGTTTTGACCATCGTTGTCAATACGGAGAGACCGGTTGGATATATTATCCAGAAACCACTCCGTATAGGCATAAGCGCTGTGAATTAGATATGGTGAAGATAATTAAAGACGGAGATGCAAGGGTCTTACAGTTATAGAATACTTCTTTCTGTTTGTCCAGTCCTAGGACAACATGTATGGACGAGTGTCTGACAGAGTATTTCCAATGGTCACGCCGTTGATTTTTACGAATATACCAAATTGATGGGGAGAAGGTAACTTCTCTTTATTCTACACCCAGTGTGCATTTGTGTGATCAATGTGTGATTACGGATTTGACGTTGTGACATTCAAAGTGAATGGTGATCAGATGTTCTGAAGATAGACGTATCCTCTAGCCTCACAACCAGGAAGTATCAAAAGTTGGGCTAGGCAGCATGGCTAGTTGGGTGATCCCCAAGCAAGGTGTATTGTCACCGATCTAGAGAAAATTCATATTTATACTTCTTTTCGATTTTGTATCTTCGGATGACGGTTGGATGGCCTACAACCGTGGTGGCAATATATTCGTGACACTCAAGCTAAATGAGTGAGCGGTCATGTGTATCCGGGTTGCAAGACGTTCTTGTTGAACCCTGAGTGTATCCCCTCTAGAGTACACTGATCAGAAGGTGCTCCCATACCTTGTCTGTTGGAATCCATTCTCCAATAAGCGCCCTGCGGTTTATGAATTTATACTATATATATGTGGAGCGTGAGATGCAAGCGTTCTGCTACTTGGATATTTATTTGTTTAGACATTATCATAATATCACTGGTTTTGATATTAAAGTATTTGGATTATAGTAAGGTAAAAACCGTCCATGTTTATGTGTGGGCTGGTCTTACTATTATCTTCTTGTTTGAAAAGGATTTTCAAAGTTAAACAGTATGGTTGGAATTTGCTCACACCAGTCCCATGACTGACCCAGAGTTTATTTTGTTGTTTTCCCTAAACTCTTGGGTGCCCAAATTTGTACGGGCAGTCAAGTGTTTCAGGATTTGCAGATTCACTTGGAGGGCTCAAAGCTGGAGCTTTCACCTTTAGATATTTAGAGATTATTTCCGCTGTGATGAATATGAGTTGTACTCTGATATATGGTATGTATATATACAAATTCAAATTTGTATTTCAAAGTTATGTTATAATAAGATTTATTCGTTCCGCTGTGAGTTACGTGTTTACTCTGATTTTGTTCAGTTGTTGCATTCTTCTTCTATTCTATTAGTTCTATCTTTTCTATCTCATCCTCTTATTTCTTTCTATTAAATATCTGAATTTTTGTGCACTTTGAGTTGAATGTGTAGTATATTAGTCATCTCAAATTGGTAAGGATTTTCGGGCCTTTACAGTTGGTATCAGAGCTAAAGGTTAAGTATTACCTTAGCTCTGTGGCATGACTCAATAAAGATAGGGATAGTAATACACTAGATTGAGTTTGAGTGTATACATATGAGTGCGTATTTGTAAATTAATATAAAAACTGTTTTATATTGTGTTGACTGGTCAGTCGAGTGGTTTATGAATTCTGGTCGAAACGGTAATGCAAACTGCGTCGATAGGTGTTTCTAAACTCTTGAACAGAGTAATTCGACACGGTATGTCTTTAAAAGAGGGTAAATAAAATAATTTTACCCAAAATATATTTTGATATAACGAAAGCATATATATTGTAATTATCTAATATATATTGAAAGTATTGATCATTTTTATGATCAAATAAGATTTATAATTGATTTGGTTATATAAACAACCAATCGAAATATTATATAAGTATAATATGCAAAATCTGATGAACTAAATCTGAATTTAAAACCTGAATTGAAATAAAACTCTAGAAAGTTGAGAAGATGTTGTAAATGAATTCTGGATTAAAAATATGGAAACATTAAGATCCTGGGTGAATTTAGAAATGTTTTCTAAATGTTGTGAAGTATATTTTGTAGTGATTTCAAAATGAAAATGTTTGAAATAAGTTTTGAAAGTGATATAGTATTGAACTCACTTTGATCGCTGGGAAATAAATTCCGATGATGAAGTCGACCATTATCGGTGTTCATTTTCGAGTTCTTAGTGACGGATTTCTACCAAAATTTCTATTTTGAAGTAAGTTGTTCGAAAATTCAAATGTTTTCAATTTGCTATGTTATGAATATAAATATTATTTCAAACTGATTTGAAATAAATCCGAGGAATTTGAATTTTGAAATAAAGATTTAACTTATGGAGTTAAAATGGTAAAATTAAACTAAGATAAACAAAATTGGACTGAATTTGGAACGATCCAGAATGGAAATTGAAAAAGGGAAATATTGGAGATTCGAGTTATTAAAATTGATTCTTGGAGAATAAGAGTCGAGTTTTGAATTTGGAGATGAAGATAACTGATTTGAGAAATAAATCAGTAAATGGAATTGGAGTTGAAATAGAAAGTTGGCTTAGTATAAGCGAATGATTTGATTGAAGAATAAGTCGATTGGAGATCAGATGGAAATGCATTTGTATATGCTGATAGGGCAGCAAATGGAAAAGAAAAGAGTTGAATGCCCAACAGAGAAGGTACACGTTCATATACGAGTACGAGGTTTTTATGAGTCAGTTCGGGCGAGCCGTTTGGCTGTTTGTTTTTCTTTTGAATTGGAGAAAGCCCAGAGAGGCAAAGTTGTAGTAATACCAAATAAGCCATGCAGAGGAGATGCTAGCAAAATTCTCCGAAAATTTAAATCATTAGGAAATTTTCAGAAATTTGAAAATATTCGTTAATAAGAAGGAAATTAATATTTTAATTGGAATTAATCAATTCAGTTGAAGCTGAAATTATGAAGTAAACCAAAAAGATTTTTAACCTGTTTACAACGGAGATTGTAGCATTTTCCCTATCTTAGCAATTTCGAGAAAGAAAATATTTTAAGGGGGAAGGACTGTAACGTCCTGCATTTTTGTCAGTTTATATTTGAATATTTAAAACAGTTTAAATATTGAATTTGTAATATAAGTGAATTTATATATTAATTAAACGAAGCTGAACGTATAAAAATATATATTAAATATAATCGAGCCCGTAATATCGCGGCAGTTCGTAGTTTAACCTTCTGAACTTCAACTGAGTGTACATGACTCGTTTTAAATCGGATTTCTGCAAAACAAGAAACGATGGAATCTGCTTGACTATATTTTCCTATCGGAAGTGAAAAATCAAGATTTCGGCGTATAGATTGCAAGATATGCCCAAATCAAATATTCAGAAAGTCGCTATGAAATCGTATATCGACCATAACGGTTTATTTGAAATAACTGGATATCGGATTCAAATTTGGGCAGGGTTCTTTTGAGACATAGCGATAATTTAATTTTTAGAATTTTACTGTAATTTTTAATTAATTAAATATGCAATTTTTATTTGGAGTATTTCGCACCCTGTATTGATATTTCGGGGTTTCAAAATATGAATCAACCTACCGATATTATTATATATTTGGGACCGTGACACCTCACTGAGCACGGCTGTACTCCCACTTCTGTCCGTAACAACTTATACGTGAAAGGAATTTTCCGTAGCAAGGTGCGTAAAACTTTATAACTTAAAACTTAGAAACTAAGTAAATGAAGATTTTTAAATGTGTACCATATGCCTATAGTCCTAAAACAAGACCTATACTATTCTAAAACCTATCCCTGCGTGTACTCACAAGCAAACCATACACTACACGCCTATGCTATGTTAATAATACAATATAAAGAAATATATATAGTGTCTAACAATATAGCCTACCACCGTCCCAGAAATCACGCAGACCTTATCTCACTGTTTAGTTAAATCACAACCATACCCTATGATTTGAAATCCTAATTATAGACAGACCATTCCCCTAAAACTTAATGGTTAAGTTTGCACCATAACCTACCCTTCTAATATATATATATATATATATATATATATATATATAACGCCTACCCTATTACTTCTCTGTTAAGGATTTTGAAAACTTTATAAATACCTCTGTTCTGTCAAACGAAAATCCAAAAGTAAGCATAGTGTAGAAGAATACAAATATATTAGCTCGCATGATCTCCACACCAATTACCCAACTAAAAACCCCATAATCTCAAAAACTCAAAATGATAAATGGAAGAGGGACAAATGAAGTATTGGTAAAGGTGGAATGACGGACTATAAATGAAGGAATTTGCAGTATTGTTTTTCATCACGGTGCATGATTTCAAAATCTGTGTTTGCGTGTGTATCATGATTTGTGGCGTGAAGAACAACTGGTGAAGAGCTCACGTGCCAAGAGGAGTTTGTGGTGTAGAGTCATGGGGAGCACGAAGTAAGGAAAGGATGTATGGGGAAACAAATGAAGAAAATGGATGGGAAAATGTGTTTGCGTGAAGATCAGGAGGTTGAAGCGTGGTTCACTGTGAAAAAGGAGGGACGTGTTTCTTTTGTATTTCGAATGGGTGTACTGAGTAAGAAAAGGTTGAGTGACAGCAGGAAGGGTTGGTGCCACATACAAGGGAGTTCTGGCGGCAAGCAGAGTTGACGGCCTTGACGGGAAGGAGTTAGGAGGAGTCGACGGTGGTGCAGGGTTTGTGAGGAGTAGTGAATGGCTTTGAGAAAGTAGATAGCAAGTATGAAGTAACGTGGTGAACAGGAGCCGACATGTTGAGGTCGATGTATGTTTTAAGGATTCTGAGGGATGATGAGGTCTGTGTAATGGAGGTGGAAGGCTCATGAATGACATTCAGTTATGCTTGTACACTTGAAGAGAAGCATGACATACAAAATGAACACCATCATTTACTGTTGGTTCAAGGAAGGAATGTGCGTGAATAGCAGGAAGTAGAGGAGTATGTTCGGATATGGTTTCAACCATGGCAAAGTTGCGTTCGAGGATATGCTGAAGCGAAGTAGCAGCGTGAAGCGTTCGTGTCTTGAGCGAGCCGGCAGATGTTTCAGTGTGAACAATGATAGAAGTAAACACCGGATTAGATTAACCGACGCAAATCGTTATTTAACAGTTAACGCACAAAGGTGAGTAAATTCACTCACTCTGATCTATTTAAAATATTTTAATCATATTTAATGTTGGTTGAATACTGTGTGATGGTTGTTTAGGTAGATCACAATTAAATTGGTTGAAATATATATCGTTGCATATGTTGGATACTGATTCCGTCAATTTAAAAAAATTCCATAGTATGAAATCAGTGTTAATTGTGTTGACTAACATCTATGGATGTGGAAACCGGTTGGAGGAATCTGACCGGTTTCCTCGATATTTATATGTACTGTTTGTTTTGTATATGCATTGTTTGAACCCAAATGACATTAAAACCCCGTGTGAATATTGATGTTGAACGAAAATTCAACAGTTTTTTTGATTTAAATCAAATAGATGATATCGATAAGAAAATGGCAGCAACCGACCGTAAAACCATCCTTTTGTTAAGGAGTTGATTTGCCATTAGGAAAATGAACGAAGTTAATTATAAAAATTATAATTTTATAATTAAAAAGGAGATTTAAATTTATAATAGAAATTCTATTATAAACCAGTATTTTAGACTTCGTTTTATAAAGTAAATATAAACGAATATTTGACATTTAAATAAGTTATTAAGATATAATTTTCCCGCGAGTGAATAATTTGGATAATTATTTTAAAGCAAAAAGTTAAGAAATATTATTAGATTAATTATATTAATCTAATGTTAAGAATTAATTAAAACCATTTAACGAATTTACTGATGAAATGAAGTTGATTTAATCAACTGTTATTTGAGAAAATGATTATTAGATTAATTGGTCTTTAATTAATCTAATGAAAACAGTTCAGAAATGAATTAATCAAAATAAATGAGATTTAATTACCTTTTATTTTAAGAAGTTGTAAATAGAACTGTGGGATGGAGAAAGCGAAGAGTTAATATAAATATAAATAATAATCATAAACAACCGAGTTTCAAAGTAAGGATATGGTATTATAAAACCATAGTTCAAATTAAACAAGAAAATACGGTCTGATAGATATTATAAGTAATAAGGAATTAGAATACAGACTTATAATTGTTCTAAGGTAAGAACGTTGTCGATCAAGGTCTGAGAGGTAAATAGAATACCCCAACTTGAACGGCTTCACTATTATCGAGGAACGATTTCAGTTTGTGACGAAAAAAGATGTCAAGATTAGTACAAAGGGAAAATGGCAGCGTACGACAAGTCTTAGAACTATAGCGATAAAATAAATGTTGTTGATTAGGCTTAAGTGTGACTGTTATGTCAAGATTAGTATAAAGGGGAATATTACAGCATATGCCAAGTTTGAACTATAACGATAAAATAACGCTGTTGATAAGGTAAGTGTGACTGTAATGTTGAGATTAGTTATAAAGAGAATATTACAGCGTATTGCATGTTTTTACTATAGCAATAAATTAACGCTGTTAACCAAACTTAAGCGTGATTTTTTATATATAGCAGCACTTCCTAGGAAATGAAACAGTTTGGTTTGAAATCCACTTATTCTAAAAGTAATAAGTAACGATGTCTATCCAAAGAGATATAAGAATGAGTTAGAAAGAGATATTAGAAAATTGTTTCAAAAAGCAATGATATCATTTCGATCTTCGAAATGTGATTAGAATTAAACCATTAGGAGTTGAAATTTTAATTCGACGATGTCGAATGTATTAAAGTAAATCATTTTGAGGAATTATAATCTGATAGGATAATTAACATTTAGTTTTAAACAAATAAATGTTAATAGGATAGGAATCAGCAATTGGTTATAAACTTAATATTGGTTTGATAAGAAGTTGACTTAGAAACAGAGTTTATAAAGTGGAATAGGAATATAAAAGTATGAAAGAGATTTCGGTAAACAAGATAAGGGAAATTATTACGTTAATAAAGAGTATATGATATAGATGTTCATATTTCTATAATAAGGGATGGTATTCATATTTCCAAGTGAATAATATTTTAAAAAGTGAATGTTGGGCCGATTAAAAGGTTAAAATGAAATTGGAAATATTTTCCATTGTAAATAGGGTGGATTATCCAAGTATAGAAATAAAGAATGTGAAATTAATGGAAATAGTTCGAACGTTAATAACATATGTTTTCTGGAACATGAAAGAATAAGAGTTTATAATAACTGGAAATGTTTTCCAAGAAGGGTAAAATGGCTAAAACGGGATTTGAGAAATATCTGGTAAGAAATGGGAATTCGAAGAATAAAAACGAATGTTAAATAAAAAGTACCCGTGTTTGTGTGGTTTCTAGTATACATTTGAATGAATGTTTGTTTTACTTAGATGGTTAAATAACCGACTATCGAAGTGTTTTGACCATCGTTGTCAAAACGGAGAGACCGGTTGGATATATTATCCAGAAACCACTCCGTAAAGGCAAAAGCGCTGCGAATTAGATATGTTGAAGATAATTGAAGACGGAGTTAAATGCAAGGGTCTTCCAGTTCTAGAATAATTCTTTCTGTTTGTCCAGTCCTAGGACAACTTGTATGGACGAGTGTCTGACAGAGTATTTCCAACGGCCACGCCGTTGATTTTTATGAATATACCAAGTTGGTGGGGAGAAGTTAACTTCTCTTTATTCTACACCCAATGTGCATTTGTGTGATCAATGTGTGATTACGGATTTGACGATGTGACATTCAAAGTGAATGGTGATCAGATGTTCTGAAGATAGACGTAGCCTCTAGCCTCACAACCAGGAAGTATCAAAAGTTGGGCTAGGCAGCATGGCTAGTTGGATCATCCCCAAGCAGGGTGTATTGTCACCGATCTAGAGAAAATTCATATATATACTTCTTTTCGATTCTGTATCTTCGGATGACGGTTGGATGGCCTACAACCGTGGTGGCAATATATTCGCGACACTCAAGCTAAATGAGTGAGCGGTCATGTGTAGCCGGGTTGCAAGACGTTCTTGTTGAACCCTGAGTGTATCCCCTCTAGAGTACACTGATCAAAAGGTGCTCCCATACCTTGTCTGTTGGAATCCATTCTCCAATAAGCGCCCTATGATTTATGATTTTATACTATCTATATGTGGACCGTGAGATGCAAGCGTTCTGCTACTTGGATATTTATTTGTTGAGACATTATCAAAATATCACTGGTTTTGATATTAAAGTATTTGGATTATAGTAAGGTAAAAAACCGTCCATGTTTATGTGTGGGCTGGTCTTACTATTATCTTCTTGTTTGAAAAGGATTTTCAAAGTTAAACAGTATGGTTGGAATTTACTCACACCAGTCCCATGACTGACCCAGAGTTTATTTTGTTGTTTTCCCTAAACTCTTGGGTGCCCAAATTTGTACGGGTAGTCATGTGTTTCAGGATTTGCAGATTCACTTGGAAGGCTCAAAGCTGGAGCTTTCACCGTTAGATATTTAGATATTATTTCTGTTGTGATGTATATGAGTTGTACTATGATATATGGTATGTATATATACAAATTCAGATTTGTATTTCAAAGTTATGTTATAATAAGATTTATTCGTTCCGCTGTGAGTTTCGTGTTTACTCTGATTCTGTTCAGTTATTGTATTCTTCTTCTTCTATTCTATTAGTTCTATCTTTTCTATCTCATCCTCTTATTTCTTTCTATTAAAGATCTGAATTTTCGTGCACTTTGAGTTGAATGTGTAGTATATTAGTCATCTCAAACTGGTACGGATTTTCGGGCCTTTACATTATGTTATTACCTATGCAAGATTACCCCCTTTTGATATAGATCTATGACATATGTCGTTTATGCAAGTTTGTGGCCATTATCTCATCAAGTTCACACCATTAGATTTGGATCCATGACATATGATGTTTATGCAAGTTTGTGGCCATTATCTCATCAAGTTCACACCTTTAGATTTGAATCCATGACATATGTTGTTTATGCAAGTTGTAGCTTTGGCATATGCAAGTTTTAGATGTAGAACATCATTCACATATGCAAGTTCACCCCTATGTTAGATCTATGTTTTAATTATGTGTATACATTCTGATGTTTTCTTTTATTTCATGAGTTAGACTATTCGAGACTAACATATATTTTATGTTAAACGAACAAACGTAAAACGTGGGGTAAAAAGGGGATAATATTAAAAAGATTTAATTGGCATAAATGCCTTAAAAGGCATAAAATATGATTGTGGTGAAAATTGGTATGATTTTACATACCATAAATGGATGGACATAATTGAGTCAATTATGGACATCGTTAAATTTGGAATTGATTGATTATTTGAATAGGGAAAGTAATTCAAATTGGGGAATGATTAATTAGGAGTAATTAATCGTCTAAGACACAAGGTTAGACTCTTTTGTGGTGTAAGACTGCCCGGACCTGCCCGGCAAATCTTGCTGCCACAAATGCCAGTCTAATGTGAGAGGTCTTAGGCATAAACTAAATACGTAACAATTGTAAAGACACGAGGTTAGGCTCTTTTGTGGTGTAAGACTGCCCGGACCCGCCCGGCAAATCCAACTGCCACAAATGTCAGTCTAATGTGAGAGGTCTTTATGAGGTTACGGTCTTAATGAATTAAGAAACACTTAACCAGATAAGCATGTAGTGGGACACGAGGGGGTTAAGTGGGTGCCTTGGGTGGCATGTGGAATCTAGTGGGTGCTTTGGGTGGCATTTGGAAATACGATTAGAAACACTTAACCAAAATTGAAACATGTAATTGAAACACGAATAAGAGGTGGGTTAAGTGGGATGTACTAGAGGGGACCAAGCTTAGGTGGATAGCTTGTGTCAAGTAATGGGGGCCCGTTTCAACCAGTAACCCATACGTATCTTTGTGGGCTCGACCCAAGTCGAGGACGGGACAAGCATACTGGGCTTGACTGTAAGATGCCAAACCGGGTTAGCGGTGGCAACGCAAGTCCAACGGGTTCATATGCGTGTGTGGACCCGGGCTGGTAGGTAAGACGTTGTTGCATCGTGTAGGTATAAGCTGTGCATTGTTGGTTGTATCGGGTTGCCACTTTGGGGAGTGATACACCCCACTGTGGGGCCACCACGGGTATCTACGAGTTAGGGAGCCGATCGCTTGGGGGTATTGGGTACACCTAGTGAAGATAGGGGCAGACGACACCTATGAAGGCAGCTAGGGGTGCACGAAACTACCAATATCATTATTAAGTCTGTAGGCGGGATCAACCTTAGGGTGACTAGTGGTGGTGCAGTATACTAGTGGCGGTGCAGTATAGCAATCATTTCATAGCGTTGTTGTAGTTTAGTAAATTATCTTAGTGGGTTTAGGTGCGCTTAAACGATATCGTTGTTCATCTTGTTTCCTTGTTTACTCTGCCATACTCAATGGTTCATGGTCATTTCCTTATTTTCCAACTTATGCCTTAGCCTAGTTACTTTGTTAATTATATTGTTAGAATTATCGCACTCACAAGACTTTATGTCTGAACCCCCTTTTTCCATCTCTTTCCTTCCTCCCCCCCCCCCCCCCCACCCTCCCCCAGGTGCTCAGGTTGGAACTAGCACTAGTAGAGCTTGATTTTGGACTGCTTTTAGAAGATTTCTTGGACCGCTGAAGTAAAGTTCAGCTTCTCTTTAATTATGGCAATTTTAATATTGGGGATTATGTCTTTCAGAATATGTACATTGTTTTATCAAGATGGATATGATATACTTGAATTTGGTTTACGGTTTTGATGATGTAACCAAACAGTTATGCCTTCTGCTGCAATAAATAAAGTTTTGAATTCTCAAGTACTATTTTATATCTGTCTTGTTGTGATTTTCTGTCCTATACTTACTTAAAACGCTCCATTGAAGTTAATGCATTCCCTTTGCGAGTGACATTAATGGACGTGGGGTGTTACAAATCAAGTCATGGCATATTTATAGGCTAGGGGAGAAGAATTACCACTCTTGGGAGAAGGAGTAAGAATTCTTCTCTTGGGAGTCTAGGAGAAGAAGTAGCGCCTACGTCCCAATTTTCGTATCTCAGGAGTCGTGTCGATCCCGGGATTAGAAAAAATCCCAAAGAATTAGCAAAAATCGTTCTCTCCATAACATCGAATCCCCTTCATGCCTTATCACTTTGTATACCCACTGCTTCATCTATTTTCGTATTTTCTATGCTCTCCATTTCATATTTGATATTCTGCTTCTGCTGCCTTTGTATCCCTTGGGTTTTTCGTATCACCCTTGGAACTCCGCCATTTAGTCTTTAACGGCGGGATACAAAATGGAGCAAAGTAGGGAAGGATACGAAATCCACATTCGTTGCATGGGATATGAAGATTGGAGAGGGGGATGAAGGGTATGAAGTCTTTGGAGATGAGGGATATGGTGTGTTGAGGGATATAAAATGTGGGGAGTAACTGGAGTGGATACGAAATCCTAGGATGGTGGAGCAGATATGAAATTTGGGGAGTTACACTGAGGAAGTTGAATTCATATCTTGAGGGATAAAAAATCGAGATTGGTATCATGACGGATACAAAAAGGGACTTGTGCGGTTTTAAGGAGTTGTGAGGTTGGGATGCGAGTTGATGATGAGGCTCAAAGCTGATCCTAAAGTGTTGGTTCATTGTTGAGTAGTTTGGTCGAGCTAGAACAACTTTTCTTGTACACATCCAATTGAGCATGGGCTTGGACCATTTTGGAAGTGCTCCTATGCTGTTGATCCACGCGATGGGCTAAGTCATATGGCTTGGATTGCTTTTTGGAACCCAGCCAAAAGGCCGATTAACTCTTTCCCTTTAAAGGATACCTTGTGATAACATGACGTGCTTTAAGTAGAGCCAAGTATTCTTGAAAGATGGAAATGTCTACAAGTTGTGTCAAACGACATGTAGTAGCCTTTCCATTGAGTTGCTTACTCGAGAGTATGCTGCTCTGCAGGGGTTGAGACACATTATTGGAGCTCATTGGTATAAGTTCAGGATTCCGGCATTGCTGAGAACTTTGACTCTCTTGAATCTCGGTACTCGGGCTGTGATCTTTCTAGAATGTTTAATCTTTGCCGATTTAAGAAATCAAACGTTATTGGATCACTTCCACTTACAACGTAATGCAGACGGTTCATTTTTGGGATAGATTCACGTATGCACTCACACATTTACACTATGGTTTTACTTGAAGCAGCCAGCTTATGAAATAAGTGGTATAATCATTAAATGGTATCTCATGGGAGTGCGATCGTGCAAGTTAACTTCTGAATAGTTGTTGAATTGGGACTCGATTGTTTGGCATGTACTCTTGGACCGTTTAAGTCTATGAGCACACAATTGGTTGACGAATCGAGTCGGTTTGATCGATTGAGATTCTGAAAGTGTGTATGCGGGGTCGTGGCCATAGCTCGGGAGCGCGATCGGTTAAGTTGGCCACTGAAACATTAATGAATTAGGGCTTGATCGTTTGACATATTCTGTTAAATAATTTAGATTTGTAAGTACACGACCATTCAACGATCCAAGCAAGTTCCAACGGTCGAAGCTTCGAAAACTCGTATATGTGGTCGCTGTTGTAAGGGTAAAATTATAACATATGTCATGGCATATAATCATATAGGTTTTCTTTTGAACAGGTATTGAACCCAAATGCCAAACGCGTACACTCAGATGGTTGAACACCTGGTGAGTACACGAGTGGTTGTTGATTCGAGATTGATATGGCCATCGAGGCTTCGAAGACAAGTGAATATGACCATAGTTGGGTTTATAATCTAGAATTCCGAGCCCAAAGTGCACGTTTAGAATATGCCGATCCCAGAGTTGACTTTACTTCCTCTATTTTCTACTTTGGATGGAAAATCACTAAGGTACGGGGGATACGAAATGTAACTCTCATATCTTGGACACTCTAGCTGTTTTTAGGTTTCCGGGAGAAGAAAAGAGGGATATAAAAAGTGAGACGGTTCTGAGGATTAGAACTCAGAAATGTGGAGTAGTGGATTTCAAGAAAGGGAAGCAGGAGTTTAAGGAGAAGTTTTCATGTATGTGTGGTAACAGAATTGGATTTCGTATACCGAAAACTTGGTAAATTTTCCAGGGTTTTTTAGGGGTTCGAAGTTGAATTGTGAAATATGACAATTTAACCGGTGCATGGGAATAGAAAATGGAATTTTCGTACTCTGAAGACCTTGCTAAGTTCCCTTGTTTTCCTAATTTCGAGCCTGAACTAGCCAACTTGAATCGTTTTGCCATTTCGCGCAATTTGATTGGGATTGAGATCGACATGTCGTAGCCTAGCGGCGCATCACTTGAAGAATGTACTTGTTTGAACTGGCGATACAAATGTGCATGTAAGATGTAGACATATGATTAAGTTATCAACTTCGGGATCCAAATATTATCGAATCACATCGTAATCATAGATCGATCTGGGTGTTGCGTCGGTGGTCGGCGATGATGGTTTTAGTTATAAAACTAAAGTTTGTCATTTCGCTCTGGGTCATTTATATATAGGAAGCCTTAGCAAAGAGGGATGTTGTAGGTGACTTCCGTGGTGCCAAGACTTCGATTTTGAACCATGTTCTCTACGTGGTGGGCTTTCTCCCAGAAGGTAGTTCCACAGTCGCGAAGAATATGATAGTAGTGAGAACGCATGAACTGGTTGAGACTGGTGCTCCTGGGTCTACCAGTAGTGAGAACGCATGAACTGGTTGAGACTGGTGCTCCTGAGTCTACTTTCAGTGGAGTGCCTTCGGTTGTGCTTCCCTATGTGCCCCATCCAATTAGGAGGTAACTGGAGCTCTGGTCGAGGCAAAAGGCCATGACACAGCGAAGAGGATATGTTTGTTAGAGAAGAGGGCTTGCTTTCTGTTCCTATTTCGCCTTCGATGGTGGAGGAAAAAGTGAACTACGCTATAGATGGCCTACGGCAACCCCAGAGAAGTGACACAGTAGGTGCCAAAAAGTGTTGCTATAGGCAAAAAATGACCTGTGGCAACACTTTTTTGGCGTTGCCTTTTGCCTCGTTGCCTTAGAGTCAATGGCAACGACTTTGCAACCCTATAGCAATATCGGTACAGGTGTTTCCACAGTTACCACTAAAACAAAAAATACCCTTTCACAACTGCCAAAAATAGTTGTAATATGTCTAGTACAGCTGGCAATCGTAATAAAGTCAACCTTTTTTACAACAATTTCTAGCAGTTGTTAAAATTTGTTTTACAGCTGTTAAAAGTAATTACACCTCAACTGATATTAATCAAAATTTTCATAATATTATAATAAATATTATTATAACACAGTATTTTATTCGAATAATTATTTTATATCAACATTTCAAATGGTACAAATTTTTTGACTCCACTAATGTACATTCACTCGTATATTACACAATCATTCATATTTACATATATTCCTCACTACACCGTCACTTGATTCACTCATATACAGACTCACACATAGCCAAGAAGTGATACACATAGCCTAACCTATATGCACCAAACATGAAAAATCTCATATGTCCCATAATTGTATCGACTCCAAGGTAGAAGCCAGTTGCTCGTTTGAAATTCAGTCCGCCAAACCTGCAACCAAAATCATCAACAGATTAAGTACATACACATATATGTTATGTGATAATTTGTTAACCTAAATTAAATATTTGTTATTTATTATTATACTGCAATTTTTTCCAACTATTGTACTTGTACCCACTGAAATACAAATGCAAAATCAAGCACTACCAAAAAACATAAATTAGGAAGACTTACTGGCTTGAAGAAATACAACTGGATGCTTGCAGTGGTAGAAAATGCAGTTTCCAGACTTAAAATCAAAGGTTTGTCACCTAAGGTTGTTATCTCCACCAACTTACCAACTGCCAATCAAATTCTAATTCAAATGTCTAAAAGAAGTAGTGCCCATCGCCATTTTTACAGCAATCTCCATAAGTTCTGGTGCTATAAATGAGAACCAGCAGAAGATACCTGGTTTCCACTTTTCACTACAACAAGGACATCAAACTACAAAAAGGATAGTAATTTTTTTGTAAATGAGAACCAGAAAATAAAGGTAATAAAAGACAGTAATTTTTTGTTTATATAGTTTAAGATAAAAAAATTGCACACTACAACAAGGACATTAAACTTGATCACTTTCCACTTAGCTACCTGATAAGTTCCCTGCAATCTGAGTAGCTATCTTTGTCTATTACTTTAACAGAAACCTTAGTCCCATTCCACTTAGATACCTGATAAGCTCCCTACAATCAAAGATGTGAACAACAATGTTGCCTTATATCTCCGATATATTTATCGAAAGAAAAAAGTGAATGAGCACAAACTACCTGTTAAGAATAACCTTCGTAAATCGCCCAATGATTTGATTGTTGAACAACAATGTTGCCTTATATCTCTGAGATATTTATCGAAAGAAAAAAGTGAATGAGCACAAACTACCTGTTAAGAATAACCTTCATAAATCGCCCAATGATTTGATTGCTACATGCCTAATATCATTTTACGAAAATTTGTAACAATATACAGTATTGTCCTCTTCAGAAGAAAACCGCAATATACAGTATATGCAGTAGGATATACAGTATCCAAAACCACAATATACAGTATATTAGTCTAATGATATTAGTCTAATACTGTATACTAGTCTAATGATATTAGTCTAATGTATACTATATGATATTTGTAATGGCCCGCACATCCGTACTATCTGAGTTGACTAATAACACCACACGTCCAACCCAAATTGCACAGAAATACGAATCATTATTAGAAAGAAGTTAGAGGATGAGAAATAGAAAGAAAGAACTATTAGAATAGAAGAAAACAAAGAAGACGAATCTCACAGAGGAACGAATAAAATATATTATATAACATAACTTTTGAAAAACAAATCAGTAACTTTATATACATACCATCATCAGAGTACAACCGTTATTCCTGGAATAGGTATAAACACCTGTTTCCAGATACAGCACAGTACACAGCGGAAATATAATAGTCTATAGCTAACTGGTGAAGCCTCCTGCTTCCAGCTCTTCCAAGTGAATCTGAAAAATCCCGACTACTTGACTGCCCGTACAAATTTGGGCACCCAAGAGTTTAGAGAAAACAAAAAAAAATAAACTCTGGGTCAGTCATGGGACTGGTGTGAGTAAAATCCAACCATTTGTTTAACTTTAAAAATCCTTTCAAAAGAAATGATAATCGTAAGACCGATCCACACATAAACACGGATGGTTTTTACCTTACTATAACCCAAAATATTTTTGATATCAAATCCAGTGAAATTATAATAATGTCTACATCAAATAAATAGAATATAGTGGAACGCTTGCATCTCACGCTCAATATATAACATAAAATCAAAAACCGCATGGCGTTTATTGGAGGTTGGATTTCCAACATGACAAGGTATGGAACCACCTTCCGATATTGTATCTCTAGAGAGGAATACACTGGGTTCAACAAGAACATCTTGCAACCCGACCCACACATGACCAACCACTCATTTCGCCTGAGTGTATCGAATGTATATCACCAACGGTTGGGATTAGCAACCGTTTCCCGAATGGAACAACATCGAATAGAATAAGGAATTAAATGAATCTCTAGATAGGTGATTATACACCCTAATGGGAGCGACCCACATAGCCATGCTGCCTACCCGATTTTTGTCATTTCCCGGTTGTTGACGCCTGAGGCTACGATTACTTTCATTCATTGATAGCACAATCACTTTGAATGACACATTGTTAGATCCGTTAATCACTAATTGATTTGCACAAATATTCTAGATATTATGCTATGGGAATAAATCCGTTGCCACCATGTATATTTATTCAGACCAACGTATTTGACCATTGGAAATACTTTGTCAGAAATTCGTCCATATACGTTCGTTCTGGGATTGAACGAAACCGAAGGCACAATTTCTATTAATAGAAAAAGCCCTTGCATTTTTCTCCGTCTTTGATTATCTTCAAATAATCTAATTCGCAACGTTACTGCAAATACAGAGTGGTTCACGGATAATAATCCAACCGGTCTCTCCATATTGACAATGATATTGACAAATACTTCGATAGTCAGTTATTTAACTATCGAAGAAAAACAAACATCCATTCAAAACAATCAAACAATCACTGGGCCCCTTGGTTAATATTCATTAATTAAATCACCCTTTCCATTTCCTTATCAATATTTCTTAAACAAATATTTTCAATTATCATCTCGGTCTCTTACATTCTTTGGAAAAACATTTCTATATCTCGCCTTCTTTTATTTTCTACACTTAGAAAATATATTCTATTTGAAATTGAAACAATTTCAATCACTTATCTCTTTC
The DNA here is from genome assembly GCA_030737875.1 of Allium sativum. Lineage (NCBI taxonomy): Eukaryota > Viridiplantae > Streptophyta > Magnoliopsida > Asparagales > Amaryllidaceae > Allium > Allium sativum. Next base: position 588,678,754 of record CM060909.1, read on the forward strand.
CCTAATACTTTAATTATACTTAGGAAATATTTACTTTTATTTTTTCAAAATTCCATCACTTGGGTTAAAACGAATGTTGTATAAAACATCGTTATAACAACCCTAAATATTTTATTTAACTAACTATTATTCAACACTTCTCTTCGAGACTGGATCTTGTTATTTATCAATTAAAAATGAAATCAATCGAGTTGGGGTAAAATTACCTCTAAGGCCTTGACTGAAAACATCCTTAACTTCAAAACGGCAAAACCACTCACCTCGAATAAACACACTATAAAACCCAATTATTCATTTGTAAAACATGTATATGGTTCGCTTTCTATTTCTAATTTATAGATTTCCCTTTTTGTTTACAATATACTATTTTTTATTTCATTTCCTTATCGAATTCTATATATATATCGATACATTTATTTCTAACTATCAAAAAATATTCTAACTCCTTAAATTTCCAGAAAATTTCGCCATAACCTCCTTTGTACCGGGAACATCGGGATATTTCAAATAGCCTCCCATGGCCCTCACCAATCCAAAAGAAAAAGAAAAAGCCAAGTGGCTTGCAGATACGACGCATAAAATCTCATATATGAATTTAAACATGTACCTTTTTGTCGGGCACATAAATTAAAATCTTCATATACTCCACCCCATACCTGTCTAACACATGCTCACCTGTTTTCACTTCAATTCAACACTATCCAATCGTTTGAATTTAGTTTCGCTCATTTATTCTTTAATTAGCTATTTTTCCTATTTCACTTCTTTGTTTGAACATAACATGTTCAAATAAAATATTTAACTTGCTCATAACCAAATTGAATTTTCAATTTCAATTTTAGTTTTCTTTTCGATTTTGAATATAAATTTCCAAATCGAATTCACTTATTCAAAGCCCAATATTAATTCAAAATCTCATTAACTAATTACTACTCAAATTAGTTAATTCTGTTCAATAATCAAAAAATCTGATTTCTATTTCAAAAATCAATCCATTACTCCACTTGAGTTCACATATAATTTACAACTCAAAATCTGAAATTTTCTGAATAGAAATTCGGATTTTATTCGCTTAAAATCCTTTTATAAAATTAAATAAACCGTTATGGTTTTTGTAATAACCCAGAAAATGTGAACCAATTTAAAATTTTTAAAATTGGTTATTGTCAAAGAATTTAAACAATTGAAAAAGCATCTTTCAATAAAATAATGAATTGGGAATGGTGAGACAGTTTGAAAATTTGAATACAAACTTTGTCTGACTATAACGGGTGGAAGATATAACAGATTTTAGTGAAACCAAAAATATTGAAATCTGTTTCTGAATACCTTTCTAACGAATCTGAAAAATCGAAGTTTCATAACAGGAATCAAAAGTTATGGCCAAATGAATTTTCAGAAAGGTCGCTATGTAAAATATATAGCCCTTGAAAATAGATATTTTGCATACGACCTCGGAATTCGACGAAACCACTTTTGTTGGATCCGGGATGTCAAACTATTGCTAGGTTTCAAATTTCATAATTTTTGAAGCTAGTATATGAGCAGGGCAAAGGAAAATGTGATTTGATCAATTTCTATTAAAATGGGTCGACCTGAAAATGGACATTTTGCATATGATCTCAGAATTCGACGAAACTGGTTTTGTTGGGACCGTATCGTCAAAACAAAGCTAGATTTATTTTTCTGGAATTTTTCGATTCAGTTTCTGGCCCTGGAAAATTGAAATGTACGTTCAAATTGAATATTAAATGTTTTATACTTTAATTTGAAAATTAACCGACTGTAACAGTCGAATTGGCCAACGAAACATACCCCATTGTGTCCGGAATGGGGTATTTAGCTAGGGGCGACAGTCGTTGGGTTGAAATTGGTGTACGTTGGTTAGAAAGGATATTTTAGGAATTTAAAATTTAAATATAATAGAAAATATCCTCACATTTCTCTCTCATCTGAAAAATCTGGTCAACCCTCACGAACAAATGGTGAAACCTGCTCGAAACTTCCAGGACTCATCGCCGCCGCCACAGGCGTTTTCGCCACTGCCTCCATTTGGCTTTTCCGATCGCCTTTCTCCCCTCTTTCAATCAACCCAAGCCTCGACTGAAACCATCCCGTATTCGCGTCGAATTTCATCCAGGAAGTCTCCACCTTTAGAGCGCCGCCGATCATCACTGGAGCCGTCGAGTTCACTGCCACCACAGGCGCTGGAAAGCCTGTTCGAAGCTCTTCGACGTCGCAACATCCGATCGTGACAAAACTGCACGGATCGATTGTGAATCTAAAACCTAGTTTCGAAGGTTTGCAAAACATTCTTCTTTGAAATTTATGAATTGAAAATAACACTTTTAAGTGTTGCAAAACTTTGAAAAATCATATCTTTTTAGTGTGTTAACGAAATTCGATGAAACAGGAAACATCGGGACCGCAGGGAGGCTCTCTACCATCTAGCAGAAGCCGCGGATTTTTCTGATCTTCATACGATTTTTAGCACTTCAAAAACCAATGTGAGGAATCTAAATTAAATTGTGTGAATGGAATCGTGTTGTATAAATTATATAAGCGAAGTGTAAATTATATATGCATTGTATATCTCATGTACATGTGTTGTATAAGTTATATTAGCAATGTATAAATTATACAAGCGTTGTATGAAACATATATGCTTTGAATTGTGATGAAATGCAAGTGAATTATAGAAATAATATATATATACTCCCCTCGTCCACAGACCATGGACGATATACATTGTTTGTGATTGGCGTGATATTATATGGTATGATGAATGGTTGGAAATAACTGTTTGTGGTTGATATTGTGGTTGAAATATACCATTGTGGTTGAAAAATACCTTTATGGTTGAAAAATACCCTCTTGTGGTTGAAACAAATTAGAATAGGATTGTGGAAATGAAAATAAAACATGCCGCCTGCGTGCGAACTAGATGCATGATCCCCATTGTCAAAAACCGCGAGGTTTTAAGGTAGAGCGAGGAGCCGTACTAGGGACGGTCCCGGTTTTAACTACCCTGCCGTTATGCCGCCGAAATTTTCTGAAATATTCATGTGTTAGAATAATTTTCATTTGTTGAAATTAATTACATATGTTGAAACCAATAATCATGTGTTGAATTGAAATTAATTCATTGAGTTGACATTCATGTGTTGAATATTATTCGAATTTTAAACAAATAGATTTAACGACAAAAATCACATTTATATATATATATATATACAAACTATAGAGAATATTCATGTGTTGAATTGAAATTCATTCATTGAGTTGAAATTCATGTGTTGAATATTATTCGAATTTTAAACAAATAGATTTAACGATAAAAATCACATTTTTATATATATACAACTATGGAGAATATTCATGTGTTGAATTGAAATTCATTCATTGAATCGAAATTCATGTGTTGAATGTTATTCGAATTTTAGAATAAATTGAGTAGACAATAAAATCTACATTTTTATTGTGAATATGAAGTGTTAAAAACATTCACGTGTTGAATAAATATTTTAATGATAAAAATATTTCTTTTATCATGTATACGCTTTGATAAAAATACACACATGTTGAAATAAATATTAGTTTGCTAGAAATATTATTATTAGCTTTGTTCTGCATATATATACATGTGTTGAACAGGGAAAATGGATTAGCTGTAGAGTAAAGAAATTATTTGCGTGCCCGACAAATAGTTGAGCCTTGATGAGTTGGCTGCACAATTTTATTTTTATATCAACTCCTGTGAATGCCATTGGATGCGGAGTGCTGGTTATTCTGTGTGAAATAATAAACATCGCCATAGGATAGTAACAATTAATTTTGAACTACACTACATGGCATACTCCTTGACGATAGGCATACTTCATCATATTCCACATAAGCATTTTGTAACACCCCACACCCGCTAAGGTCACTCACTAAGGGAATGCCTTAACTTCGGTGGAGTATTTTAAGTGAATATAGAACAGAAAAATTACAACAAGACAGATATAAATAATACTTGAAATCTAAAACATCATTTCATTGCAGCAGAAGATAAACATGTTTGGTTACATATCAAAACCAACTAAAACAAGAGTCAAGTACTAAATATCCATCCTGGTAAAACATAAGTACATAATCCCACTACATAACTAATAGCCATAATAGAAAAGATAAGCTGGGCTTTACATCACGGTCCAAGCTCCAGAAGATAGATAAAGCAATCTGATCAAAGCCCACTAGTGCTAGGCCCACTCTGAGAAACTGAGGGTTGGGAAAAAGATAAAAACAACGGTGTCAGACATAAGTCTGAGTGAGCCCTATAACTTTAACAATACAATCATTAAAGTAATTAGGGTATGATATAAACTTGGTACGGTGATGACTGGGGATAAATGGCTACACTAAGCAGCCAACTAGACATAGGATGAACTAAGATAACTGTAAAGACGCATCTACCCACCCAAGGGTAATTACTACACTGCACCACACCAGTCATTCCTATTTAAAGGTTGATCCCACCCAAGGACTTAGAAAATATAACTAGTAGTTTCGTGTACCCCTAGCTGACCACATAGGTGCCGTCTGCCCCTATCTCCACTAGGTGTACCCACTACTCCCCAAGCGATCGGCTCCCTAACGTAGATACCCGTGCTGGCCCCACAGTGGGGTGTATCACTCCCCAAAGTGGCAACCCGATACAACCAACGGTCCACGGCTTATACCTACACGATGCAACAACGTCTTACCTACCAGCCCGGGTCCACACACGCATATGAAACCCGTTGGACTTGCGTTGCCACCGCTAACCCGTTTTTGGCCTCTTATAGTCAAGCCCAGTACGCGTGTCCCGTCCTCGACATGGGTCGAGCCCAATAAGATACATATGGGTTACTGGTTGAAATGGGCCCCCACAAGCTACCCACCTAAGCTTGCCACTTTTTCTAGTGCATCCCACTTAACCCTTTAATCATGTTTAATTACATGTTTCCACTTAGTTAAGTATTCTAATCGTATTTTCTATTGCCACCCACGGCAACCCACTAGATTTCCACATGCCACCTAAGGCACTTACTTGATTTCCACATGCCACCCAAGGCACCCACTTAACCCCTCATGCCCCACTACATACTTATCTGGTTAAGTGTTTCTTAATTGATTAAGAAGTAACCTTTGTAAAGACCTCTCACATTAGACTGTCTTTTATGGCAGCTGGATTTGTCGGTCGGTTCCGGGCAGCCTTACGCCATAACAGAGTCTAACATCGTGTCTTTACACTTGTCATGTATTTAGTTTATGCCTAAGACCTCTCACATTGGGCCAATCATTTGTAGCCGCTGGATTTTGCCGGTCGGGTCCGGGCAGTCTTATGCTACAAAAGGGTCCAACCTCGTGTCTTAGTCGATTAATTACACCTAATTAATCACCCCCATATTTTGAATTAATTTTCCCTAATTAATTCCAATTTAATGATGTACATAATTGACTCAATTATGTCCATCCACTTATGGTATGCAACATTATACCAATTTCATCACAATTTTGTTAACATGAATATTAACCCCATCGTTTCCCACGTAATACGCTAACATGACATACTTAAAAGGGAAGATTCATCACAAATACAATGGGTTCAACTTAGCATAACATTAGCATCAACATGGGTTTTAAAGGTGTCAACTTGCATATATGACCATAGCATCAAACCCAACTAGCATAAATAATCAACCCAACTTGCATGAATCACATATGTCATAAAGAGGGTAACTTGCATAAGTTACTTATGTCATACAAAAGGGTAAACTTGCATATATATATGTGTGACATATAAAGGGGTTAACTTGCATGTGTATGCATCTCATACAAAGGTGTAAACTTGCACATGTTACTTGCATATAATCAAACACCAAACTTGCATAACATGTCATATATGAACTTGCATATAATCAAACACCAAACTTGCATAACATGGCATATATGAACTTGCATATAATCAAACACCAAACTTGCATAACATGGTGTCATAATAGATCAATGTTTATCATAGTGATTTGCATAACTAGCATCATGAACACATAGCATAAAACTTGCATAACTAGCATCATGAACATATAGCATAAAACTTGCATAACTAGCATCATGAACTCATAGCATATGACTTGCATAACTTGCATAACATCATGAACGCATAGCATATGACTTGCATAACTTGCATAACATCATGAACACATAGCATATGACTTGCATAACTTGCATAACATCATAAACACATAGCATATGATAACATAACTTGCATTGATCCACATACATAACCATAACCTCATTATATCCTATCATAATTAGTTTAGCAATTGCTTGCTAAAGGCATAGAAACTCATAACTTGTTGATTAGCACTCCTATGAAGAAGATTAAGTTTCTAGAGTTGATTAGAAGTTGATTTGAGAAGCTATCTTCTTCTACAATTTGATGGAGGCTCCTTCAAGTTGCATTTTGACGGCATAACGACGTTGTATCTATTTTTAGTATGAATTAGGGTAGTCTTAGGGTGTATTTATAGAATTAGGATGTAGTTTAGGCCCTTAGATTAACCCTAATTTAGTTTAGAGCCGTCAGATTTCGTCACAAGCCACCAAAACACAGCCCAAAGCTCAACTCAGTGCACCCAGGCCAAACTGACCGACAGAGGGGGTCGACCCCTGGGTCGACACATGGGTCGACCCCTTGGGGGGGGGGGGGGTCGACACCCGTGTCGACCTTAGTGTCGACACCCTCTGTCTGGCGGGAATTTTCCCGCCTCTTCTGAAATTTGAAATTTGAATATTTTAAATCTGTTTTGAATTTTCTGAAACTTCGGATGGCCATAACTTCTTCATACGAAGTCCAAATCACGCAAACTCGGGCTCTATCTCAACCAGAATTCCGAGACGAACACAATGGCGCAACCCGTTTCCCTTAATTCTCACGTCTGAGATTAAATATTCTTTAATTACCAAACAATAATATTAAGTGAAATACGGGGTGTTACATTCTCCCCTACTTAAAGGATTTCGTCCCCGAAATCTCTAAGTCAAGAAGAACGTATCCTACCAACCAAACAACCATCAAACACTGGCATCCATTGTCCTTAAAGTTTCTAATGCTGTATGAGCATATGCAAAAAGTGTGTGTATATGTTCCCTGTCTAATGCAAAATCAGGCGGTCTACTGATTCAGTTGACCTCCTTTATGCAAACCATGATAGTGCCATGCATCCAATATGTATGCGAAAGAACCCTATCTACACATACTATTTCTACATGTGTGCACAACCATACACCAAAATGCATCATCCATATGACAACACAACCATTATACATCCATTAATATAGCTACCTACACACAATTATATGCAATATGCAATATGAAGTGACTGAGCCGATCTAGTGTCTAAAGTGTGTGTATATGCATCCACGAGCAACCACTAGCAACCACTTGCATCCACATGCGTCCATCAATCATAACATCTCTCAAACACATGTTTCAACCATAGGTTTATCCTATCTAAAGGTCAAAGGTACTAATGAGAGGACATACTATAGATAAGATAAGTACTAGACAAACGATAAAGGAGAAGTTAAAAGACATACCCTCAAAAAGGAATGGGTACAGTGAACGCATCTTCGCTTCTGTCTCCCAAGTAGCATTGCTCTCATCCTCTCCCCATTGCACTTTGACTAGTCGAACCTCTCTGTTTCTCAACTTCCTAATCTCTGACCCAAGGATGCGGGTTGGAGCTCGTCGAATAGTCGCATCACGTTCTACCTCCACTTCTCTAAGCAAGCTCGACTCTACCACCTCTGCGGTCTCATGTAGGCACTTCCTCAAATGTGACACATGGAATACGTCATGTACCCCACTAAGTCTCTCGGGTAAATCCACTCTATATGCCATCCGTCCAATCCTTTCCTTAATAGGAAACGGTCCTACAAATCTTGGTGCTAACTTCCCAACGGACCCAAAGCGAACAACATTCCGTAATGGTGATACTTTAACAAAGACCATGTCCCCAACATCAAACTCCAGATCCGTCCTCCTCTTATCCACGTAAGATTTTTGCCTATCTTGCGCTGCTTTCATCCTTCTTCGAATCAAATCAATCTTTTCCGAAGTCTCTCTAACCATATCAGGCCCAAGCAAGATCTTATCCGTAGATTCCCACCAACATGTAGGTGATCGACAAGGCCTTCCATAAAGAGCTTCGAAAGGAGCCATACCAATACTAAACTGAAAGCTGTTATTATACGCGAACTCCACCAATGGAAGATGCTCTTCCCATGTACCTCCAAAATCTAAGATACATAGCCTCAAAAGGTCTTCTAGAACACGATTCACCCTCTCGTCTGGCCGTCCGTCTGAGTATGATATGCGGTGCTCAAACACAACTGAGTCCCTACTGCCTCTTGCAAACTCTTCCAAAACTCGCTAGTGAAGATAGGATCTCGATCACTCACTATGCTAGAAGGTACCCCATGCAATCGAACTATTTCTCGAAGGTAAACTGAAGCTAGCCATGGAGCAGTCCTCTTGCTCTTCACGGGTATGAAATGGACGCTCTTAGTAAGTCTGTCTACCACAACCCAAATTCCGGTATTACCCTTCCTCGATCTTGGTAACCCATCAATAAAATCCATTGAGACGCTATCCCACTTCCTTTGCGGAACTTCCAATGGGTGAAGCAACCCACCAGGTTTCTTTTTCTCCGCTTTCACTTGTTGGCACACCAAGCATCTAGCGACATACTCGGCCACATCTTTCTTCATACCGGCCCAAAAGAAAACTCGGTTCATGTCTTGGTACATCTTGTCCCCACCGGGATGAATGGTCATCTTCGAACGATGCGCATCATCAAGTATAGCCTTCCTCAAACCCTCGTCTTGTGGTACACAAAGTCTACCGTCTCTACGCAACCACCCCCTATCGTCTAGGCTGTACCTACTCAAATGGCTGGACGACTCCCCCCTTATGAGCCTCTCTACTAACTCAACCAACTGTGGGTCATCCCGCTGTGCCTCGCCAATCCGTCCCAAAAGAGTAGGTCTGACCTCTAAGGATGCTAGCAAACCGGGTATAAAGTCAATGGAAGGTCTGAAATCAAACATCGAGATAAATTCCAAGCTACGTCGTTCCACAAACAATGGACTCAAGGACAACCTTTTTCTGCTTAAGGCGTCTGCCACCACGTTACCCTTGCCAGGGATATACGCTATCTCGAAATCATAGGATGCTAAGAACTCCATCCACCATTACTGTCTCAAGTTCAAATCCTTCTGAGAAAACAAGTACTTCAATGATTTGTGGTCAGTGAACAATTCGAACTTCTCTCCAAGAAGATAATGGCACCAAGTCTTAAGCGCAAAAACAATAGCGGCCAACTCTAAATCATGGGTAGGGTAATTTTTCTCATGCTTTCTCAACTAGCTTCCCCCATAGGCTATTACCCTTCCCTCTTGCATTAAGACTGCGCCTATCCTGTCCTACAAGCATCGGTATAAACAACAAATGGCTTACTCCCATCTGGCAACACTAAGACTGGAGCTGTGGTTAAAGCTCTCTTTAACCGTTGGAACGCATCATTACAATCTACGTCCCATGCGAAGACTAGATTCTTCTTTGTCAAGCGAGTTAATGGAGCTGATATCTTCGCGAAGTCCTTGATAAACTTCCTATAGTAGCCAGCCAACCCCAAGAAACTCCTCACCTCGGTAGCACTCTTCGGAACCTTCCAATCTTGGATGGATACTACCTTCGCGGGATCCACAGCTATCCCTTTCTTAGAGACCACGTCCCCTAAGAACCGCACCTCCTTCCTTTAGAAGTGACATTTAGAGAATTTAGCCTTAAGGCTATGCGCTCGAAGAATCTCCAACACTTCCCTAAGATGTAGGGCATGCTCTTCTTCACTCTTAGAAAAGACTAAGATGTCATCCACAAAGACCACCACGAACTTATTAAGGTACTCGCTGAACACCCTACTCATCAAATCAACAAAGTATGCAGGGGCGTTCGTCAAACCAAATGGAATCACAAGCCACTCATAGAAACCATCCGGAGTCCTAAAGGCAGTCTTGTCTATGCTATCCTCAGCCACTCTCAACTGATGAAACCCTGTGGCCAAGTCCAACTGCAAAAACACTGAGGCGCCAACCAACTGATCAAAGAGATCATCAATCCTCGGCAATGGGTGTCTATTCTTCTTTGTGAACTTGTTGAGTTTTCTATAGTCTACATAAAGTCTGAGGGACCCATCCGCCTTCGTGGCTAAAACTACTGGAGCACCCCACTCCGATATACTTCGTCTTATGAACCCCTTCTCAAGCAACTCCCCTACTTGCTTATGGAGTTCTCTCCTCTCACGAGGAGCCATGTGGCGCACTGGTAAAGATACTGATTTAGCATTGTCCACCAGATATATTCGGAAGTCTATCTCCCCTTTCGGAGGTAAGCCCTTCACCTCCTCAAACACATCCGAGTACTCCCGGACCACTCTAACAGATCGCAAACTCTCGACCGAAGCGTCAAGCGATTCAAGATAACTTAGCATAACAAAATCCATGGGATTACAAGAGATCTCGAGAGTGTTACCCAAGCGGGTCATGAGCATAACAACTCTCCTTTCACAATCAGGAACGGCACCATTACTGGATAACCAGTCCATGCCCAAAATCAACCCATAGCCCGTGAAGCCCAAAACAAAAGCATCACATCTAAACTCAACGCTAAGTATAGAAATATTCAAACCCAAACATATCATGGACAAATAAGTGGAGCCCCCAATTGGGTTTGAAACAACCAAGGGATCATCTACTAGACTGGTGTCTAAGTGCAGTGACTCAACTAATGATGATGAGATAAACGAATGCGATGCGCCAGAGTCGAATAAAGTACGGACAGGATGATCAAACAGAAAAACCTGACTTTCAACGGAAATAATTCTACCTCTTTCCTGAATCGGTAGAACCGCGAGACCATGAACTTGCCCCCTTGCCTGACCTGGTGCCATAAGAGCTTGCACCTGTCCTCCTGAGGTAGATCCCGTCCTTTGCCCCTTCTTAGGGCAGTCCTTCACTAAATGCCCTGCCTCGCCACAGTGAAAGCGGCCAGTCTTCTTCTTCTTCCGACAATCTTTGCTTAGGTGACCTGGTGTCCCGCAATTGAAGCACTTCTTCTTTCCCTTGCCACCGTTGCCTTTCCCACCCTTGTTTTGTTGTTGCTGTTGAGGTCTCTTCTGATCTCCTTTCTTCTCGGGTGCCTTATTAGCATTGGGACCCTTCTCTTCCTCATGCATGAGTGCCACGTCTACTAGCTTCTCAAAGGTGGCCCCATAGGGATGTGAGTCATAGCCAATCCATGCATTGGTTCATTCAAGCCCTTAACGAACCTCAAAGCCTTCTTCTCCGGTGTATTCACCACGTCTATGCCAAATCTTGCTAGCTGATTAAACTTTTTGACATATTCCTTTACCGATAGGTTTCCTTGCTTTAGAGTCAAGAACCTTTCCATATACAGATTTTCTTCCGCCCTTGAATGAAACTTTGCCACAAACCTTTGCCTGAAATCCGTCCAAGAGTCAACAGGGCGCTCTCCATTAGTGACTTCCCACCAGAACGAGGCCTCTCCCTTCATTAACCTAGCAGCTAACTTGACTTTCTTTTCGTCTTCCACCTCAAAGATATCTATCAACTCTTCCACTTCCTTAAGCCAATCTCTAGCTTCCACAAAAGTTTCTGATCCTTGAAAAGGTTTCCCTCCCATAGCCTTAAATTCCTTGCAAGTCTTAGCAAAAGTATCCGTGCGGGGAGGAGGAGGAGGAGGAAGATCGGGTGCTACTTTTGGTGGAGGAACATTTGCTGGACCCGCAGTGGCGGCCCTAGCCTCCATCAATCTCCTATACCATACTGGTATCGTCACACCCTCCGGAAAGTTAAGATCTTCAGCCATGCTGAAACGAAAAAGGAAAGATTCAAAAAGGAGAATTCAAACGATAAAGATATGGCTATTGGGGATTATGCTTTTCTTTCAAAAACTTTTCTCTTAAAAGACATGTTTTTGAAAATACTTCTTCCAAAAATGTTTCTAGAAAAATAGTTTTCTAAAAATTTTATCTGTTCCGGTAACCTTCAGCTCTAATACCACGTGTAACACCCCACACCCGCTAAGGTCACTCACTAAGGGAATGCCTTAACTTCGGTGGAGTATTTTAAGTGAATATAGAACAGAAAAATTACAACAAGACAGATATAAATAATACTTGAAATCTAAAACATCATTTCATTGTAGCAGAAGATAAACATGTTTGGTTACATATCAAAACCAACTAAAACAAGAGTCAAGTACTAAATATCCATCCTGGTAAAACATAAGTACATAATCCCACTACATAACTAATAGCCATAATAGAAAAGATAAGCTGGGCTTTACATCACGGTCCAAGCTCCAAAAGATAGATAAAGCAATCTGATCAAAGCCCACTAGTGCTACGCCCACTCTGAGAACCTGAGGGTTGGGAAAAAGATAAAAACAACGGGGTCAGACATAAGTCTGAGTGAGCCCTATAACTTTAACAATACAATCATTAAAGTAATTAGGGTATGATATAAACTTGGTACGGTGATGACTGGGGATAAATGACTACACTAAGCAGCCAACTAGACATAGGATGAACTAAGATAACGGTAAAGACGCATCTACCCACCCAAGGGTAATTACTACACTGCACCACACCAGTCATTCCTATTTAAAGGTTAATCCCACCCAAGGACTTAGAAAATATAACCAGTAGTTTTGTGTACCCCTAGCTGACTACATAGGTGCCGTCTACCCCTATCTCCACTAGGTGTACCCACTACTCCCCAAGCAATCGGCTCCCTAACGTAGATACCCGTGCTGGCCCCACAGTGGGGTGTATCACTCCCCAAAGTGGCAACCCGATACAACCAACGGTGCACGGCTTATACCTACATGATGCAACAACGTCTTACCTACCAGCCCGGGTCCACACACGCATATGAAACCCATTGGACTTGCGTTGCCACCGCTAACCCGTTTTTGGCCTCTTATAGTCAAGCCCAGTACGCGTGTCCCGTCCTCGACATGGGTCGAGCCCAATAGGATACATATGGGTTACTGGTTGAATTGGGCCCTCACAAGCTACCCACCTAAGCTTGCCCCTTTTTCTAATGCATCCCACTTAACCCTTTAATCATGATTAATTACATGTTTCCACTTGGTTAAGTATTCTAATCGTATTTTCTATTGCCACCCAAGGCAACCCACTAGATTTCCACATGCCACCCAAGGCACTTACTTGATTTCCACATGCTACCCAAGGCACCCACTTAACCCCTCATGCCCCACTACATGCTTATCTGGTTAAGTGTTTCTTAATTGATTAAGAACGTAACCTTTGTAAAGACCTCTCACATTTAGCCTGTCTTTTATGGTAGCTGGATTTGCCGGTCGGTTCCGGGCAGCCTTACGCCATAACAGAGTCTAACCTCGTGTCTTTACACTTGTCACGTATTTAGTTTATGCCTAAGACCACTCACATTGGGCCAATCATTTGTAGCCGCTGGATTTTGCCGGTCGGGTCCGGGCAGTCTTATGCTACAAAAGGGTCCAACCTCGTGTCTTAGTTAATTAATTACACCTAATTAATCACCCTCATATTTTGAATTAATTTTCCCTAATTAATTCCAATTTAATGATGTACATAATTGACTCAATTATGTCCATCCACTTATGGTATGCAACATCATACCAATTTCATCACAATTTTGTTAACATGAATATTAACCCCATCGTTTCCCACGTAATACGCTAACATGACATACTTAAAAGGGATGATTCATCACAAATACAATGGGTTCAACTTAGCATAACATTAGCATCAACATGGGTTTTAAAGGTGTCAACTTGCATATATGACCATAGCATCAAACCCAACTAGCATAAATAATCAACCCAACTTGCATGAATCACATATGTCATAAAGAGGGTAACTTGCATAAGTTACTTATGTCATACAAAGGGGTAAACTTGCATATATATGTGTGACATATAAAGGGGTTAACTTGCATGTGTATGCATCTCATACAAAGGTGTAAACTTGCACATGTTACTTGCATATAATCAAACACCAAACTTGCATAACATGTCATATATGAACTTGCATATAATAAAACACCAAACTTGCATAACATGGCATATATGAACTTGCATATAATCAAACACCAAACTTGCATAACATGGTGTCATAATGGATCAATGTTTATCATAGTGATTTGCATAACAAGCATCATGAACACATAGCATAAAACTTGCATAACTAGCATCATGAACATATAGCATAAAACTTGCATAACTAGCATCATGAACTCGTAGCATATGACTTGCATAACTTGCATAACATCATGAAGACATAGCACATGACTTGCATAACTTGCATAACATCATGAACACATAGCATATGACTTGCATATCTTGCATAACATCATGAAGACATAGCACATGACTTGCATAACTTGCATAACATCATGAACACATAGCATATGACTTGCATAACTTGCATAACATCATGAACACATAGCATATGATAACATAACTTGCATTGATCCACATACATAACCATAACCTCATTATATCCTATCATAATTAGTTTAGCAATTGCTTTCTAAAGGCATAGAAACTCACAACTTGTTGATTAGCGCTCCTATGAAGAAAATTTAGTTGCTAGAGTTGATTAGAAGTTGATTTGAGAAGCTATCTTCTTCTACAATTTGATGGAGGCTCCTTCAAGTTGCATTTTGATGGCATAACGACGTTGTATCTATTTTTAGTATGAATTAGGGTAGTCTTAGGGTGTATTTATAGAATTAGGATGTAGTTTAGGCCCTTAGATTAACCCTAATTTAGTTTAGAGCCGTCAGATTTCGTCACAAGCCACCAAAACACAGCCCAAAGCTCAACTCAGTGCACCCAGGCCAAACTGACCGACGGAGGGGGTCGACCCCTGGGTCGACACATGGGTCGACCCCTTGGGGGGGTCGACACCCATGTCGACCCTAGTGTCGACACCCTCTGTCTGGCGGGAATTTTCCCGCTCTTCTGAAATTTGAAATTTGAATATTTTAAATCTGTTTTGAATTTTCTGAAACTTCGGATGGCCATAACTTCTTCATACGAAGTCCAAATCACGCAAACTCGGACTCTATCTCAACCAGAATTCCGAGACGAACACAATGGTGCAACCCGTTTCCCTTAATTCTCAATTCTGAGATTAACTATTCTTTAATTACCAAACATTAATATTAAGTGAAATTCGGGGTGTTACACATTTGGAGCTTGTGTGACGAGGTGGAAGATTTCCATACGAGCGAGAGGCTTGTATGGCAATGATTATATACTACAGGTTGAACTGATGACTGATATGGACTATATAAAATATAACGATAAATTGCCAGATTAATAAAAACCCCACTCGGGTCTGGAGTTGACAATAATCACGTCTCTCTAGTCATTAGATACGGCACATGGACTATTTATTCCCACACGGGACGAGGTGACGAGGATTTATCCTCTGGAGTAACTAAAAATACACGCTCCCTCAGGCTTGACAGGGTGGCGAGAATTTATTCTCTGGAGTTATTATCTATACACGCTCCCCTGTAAACACCAGAATATATCACTATTAATATGTGGATGCTTTATAGGATTTATTGGGTACCTAACACGGCCCAATAAATTTCCAAACCCCTTCCCGTACAAAGAAGGTTATGGCGAATTTTTTTGAAATATAAAGGCGTTAGTGAAATATTTGAAGTGAAAACGATGTTAAAATATTTGAAGTGGAAACGTTGTTGAAATTAAAGAATTGAAAACGATGTTGGAATTAAAGAATGAAGTATATTTATATATATAAAAACATAAATAGAATTGGAAAGGAATCGAAGCCGTGCAGTTCGTGTTTTGAAATCGTAATTTGAATCGATTAGTACGAGAAATCCGACCATCGGATTTTCCCGAAACCGCAACCGCTGGGTTCGCCTTGGAAATATCTTTCCAATGGCACCAACTTTGTAAAAATCCAACGGTTAGATTTTCCGATATGTTTAATTCAAATTAGGGGGAAAACAGCGCCAGAATCGTTTATATTTATATATAAATATAATTAAATTAAATCGAATAACGACGCTGCAGTTCGAATTTTGAAACCATACCTTCAAACGACTAGTGTGGAAGATCCGACCGTTGGATTTTCACGAAACTGGAACCGTTGGGTTCGCTTTGGGAATATCTTCCCAGTGGTATAGACTTTGTAGAAATCCAACAGTTAGATTTTCTGATATGTGTAAAACAAATTAGGAGAAAAACAGCGCCAGTGCCACGGCATGACCTGAAACGTCGTTTAAATAAATATGGCCATTTTTAAATAAATAAAATGGCGAAAAATCGTTATAAAATATTATAAGCAACATGGATTGGAAATAAACCAGTTTGGCTTGATCTGCTTGATATTTGATGGTTGTATGTGTTTGACACGAAAATAATACTAAAGAATTGAAATATGAATGTTGAATAATATAACCATGGAAAGAATTGTTTTGAATTCTAATTACGTGAATTATTTGAAAAGGCCGAGCTAACCCTCATTTCAAATAATTGATCGAACGATTCGATGGCGAAAATACAAAGACGATTCAAGACCGACGATCTTCGTATCGGTTGGATGGGCGCTGCTGAGGTTCCTGATTGGAGTAGCTACCGTGAAGGAACGGAAGTAGTAGCCGTCTGAACGTATGTGTTGATTGGACGGATATACGAGGAATTTGATGCCTCCGGTTTCGTTCAGACCCAGAACGGACTTGTAAATGGACTATGTGTCTGACATTGGATTTTGTTCTATACTGATTGATCTCTGTTAAATATTTATCTGTTTGGCGATGGAGAGTTTATTCTTTTGCTTAACGTCCTTCTCTGAGACGTACGAGCTTAGAGGTTATATATCGATAGAAATCCGTCGTATGGAGTGGATTGCCTATGTGGCATGCCAAGATGTTGTGATCAAGGCTTCTGTTGCAAAGCAAAGTCTCGTGATTGATGATCAAAGCACGGCCTACGTGGCCTGGCTTTGTGTATAGCGTGGATTCGCGAGCCTCACACCTCGGTATGAGTTAAAAACGGGATAAGGACTGCAGGAAGAGCACGACGTTTCTTTCTAGCTATGGTGGTGTCAGTGACCTACCAGCCCTGACATTTATATCTACTTTTCACCTATGTGGTTGTTGGAATGTGAGGCGCCTCGATTGTAGGTCTGTAAGGACCGGGAAACGTGTGTTCAGGAATACTAATCCACTAACGTGAGTGTGGACCGGCCCTGAAGATCCAGGGGTTACCCAGAGTGTGTAGTCCTGAGGCATTTGCTAGAATGTCTCAAAGCAGAGAGGAGCTTGCCCCTTGCCTCGACTCATGACGGAAATCCAATTTCCAATGCGAAATAACGGATTCGATTGTAGAACTAGTATGGCGACATAGTGGTATGGGACACTTATGCCATCTATGATTGA
The DNA here is from genome assembly GCA_030737875.1 of Allium sativum. Classification (NCBI taxonomy): domain Eukaryota; kingdom Viridiplantae; phylum Streptophyta; class Magnoliopsida; order Asparagales; family Amaryllidaceae; genus Allium; species Allium sativum. The sequence continues at coordinate 588,696,352 of CM060909.1, forward strand.
TATTTATGATGTTATTCGTTTTTGAAACATATATGCACTAGTAATAATATCAAATGATTTTGCTTTACATGTATTAAGCATATTTGGCCATTATAAGGTAAAACTCTATCCTCCAGCTTGCGTTGCATTGTATGATGGGACTTGAGTCTTATAACGGCTTCATTCTTTTTAAAAGCATTGCATTGTTTTCAAAGAATTTACTTTGTTTTAAATGCACCAACAATCACCGGAGTAAACCCGTTCCGCGAAAGTGGCATGGTCCTATGATTTGCTTATTATTGTTGTTTAAACTGTTAAGTAGATTTCTCACACCAGTCCCCATGACTGACTTGTTGTTTGTTTCACTTTGCAAACGCGGGTGCCCTTATTTTCACATGGGCAGCCTAGTTCACAGGTGACAGGTTGTTTTGGCTCAGCACTGTAGTATGGAGTGCATTTTTGGCTCAGCACTATAGTATGGAGTGCATTTTTGGCTCATGGCAAGGCTGACTTCACCGAGATGACTTTGACATTTTCCGCCATTATTGTATATATATTATGATTCCGCCACAGGCGATGCAGACTATTTTACTTCCAATACTTATTATCGTATGTATATGTACTGCCTTCGGCGATGCAGACTGTTACCCTTATTATGTCTCACTGTATGTATATATTCCGCCTATGGCGATGGTGACTGATCATTTTCCTTTTATTTACTAAGTTATATCCTACGTTGTGCTATTCTGGTGTTGTTGCATTTATGATTCCGCTGTCATATCTATGTAAAATTATCCTATTTATTGTCTTTGCTATTATCTGTACTCTGCTATGATGATTGATGTGTTATATTCCAATGATTATCTTTAATATCATCACACGGATTGTGGGATCGTCATAGTTGGTATCAGAGCTTTGGTTAACCTTAGTTCCGGAGTCTAACACATTAAACACCTCGTCAGAATAGAATCAGTAGTGTTCTAAGGAGAGTAGCTCATTAGAGATAGGATTAGTGATGTCCTAGAATGAGCTAAGCTGATTAGCAAAACAATTTGATCAGTACATCATTACCTTTCCTTATGTTCTCCTGTTTTAGCATATATGGAAGTTATCATTTCTGTGAGCTTGACTCTTTTCTTGCTTATACAGTACTCTTTCTGATGGCTACACGAGCAGCAGCAGCCAGAGGTGGCCGTGGAGGCCGAGCAGGCATAGCAGGAGGACGGGGGAATATCCCCGTAGCTGAGGAGGGCCCTTTTATACAGCCACCAGCACCCCAGGACTTTGAGCTAGACAGAGTAGCAAAAAGATATAAGAACCTGGGGGGAAAACCCTTTTCTGGCCTTGGTACAGTGACAGAGGCTACTGATTTGTTGAAGACCTGTGAAAAGATTTTTAAGGGCATGGGATTGGGGACCAACAACAAGGCACGTCTAGGTATTTGGCTGTTACAGGAAGAAGCAGAGTTCTGGTGGGATGCCATCACCTCAGAAGATGTGGCAGGTACTGTTAGGACCTGGGAGCAATTCAAAACCATGTTCAAGGAGAAGTTCGTACCTGAGCAGGCCTTAGAGCGGATGCAAGAGCAGTTTGCTAATCTCCAGCAGGGAGATCTCTCTATCCAAGATAACCTCAATAAATTCACTCAGCTGTCGCGCTATGCTCCAGAGCTTATTATGACCACTAAAGCTAAGAACAAGAGGTTTATATTTGGGCTACGACGCAAGTACCATGATAGAGACATGAGCAACATCAAACTCTCATTCTCAGAATTAGTAGAAATGGCCTGCAATTATGAAGATATGGATGAAAGACACTCCAACCAAGACCGCGCCAAAAGCAAAGCTGGAAACAAGCGCAAGGCTTCAGCAGATCAGCCAGAGTCCAACATTTCAGCGGCCACTACTCAGCAATATGGGAAGATACCGAAAGGAAGCTGCTACAACTGCGGAAAGACAAGACATTTTTCTAATGTGTGCAAAGCCCCAAAGAAGCTAAATGCAAATCCAGACCGCATCTCAGCCGAATGCTACAACTGCCATAAGAAAGGGAACTATAGCAGGAATTGTCCTCTGAAGAAGAATGCACAAGTGGCTCATGTGTATGACGGGGAGACCCCGCCAGCTATCACCGATGGATCAGGTATACCCGACGTCTTGGGAGGTACCCTTACCATTAAAAATATTCCTGTTTCTGTACTTTTTGATACTGGTGCATCACGTAGCTTCATTTCTAGTAACATTGTTCACAAGTTAAAATTGAATCCAAGGAAGCTTAAAGAACCAATTAAAGTTCAAAATCCGATAGGAGGTTCTACTATTCTCGGCTCATATTGTAATGTACCCGCCTCATATTCTTGTTATCGATTTCCTTTTAAAGTGATTGTCATGGACCTTTCCGAATTTGATGTTATACTGGGGCTGGACTGGTTGACAAAATATAAGGCCGAAGTTAGATGTGCCGAAAGAATCGTGAAAGTTAAAACAAAACTTGGGCATATCACTATACCATGTCACGGTTCTGATCCAAATAGAGAAGAATTTTGGTCTTCTTTAGAAGTTACTCCCACTCCAATAGAAAAGATACCGCTCGTTAAAAACTACGTGGATGTGTTTGAAGAAGTAGAAAACTTACCGCTGCAAAGAGAAAATGAATTCAGAATAGATCTAATTCCTAACGCCCGACCAGTAGTACATCCAATTAGAAGAATGGTCCCGAAAGAAAAAGAGGAGTTAGGTAGCCAAACTCGAGAATTGCTTTGGAAAGGTCTGATTAGACCGAGCTTTTCAGCTTGGGGAGCAGCAGTAGTGATTGTCCCGAAATCAGACGGTACTCTACGACTTTGTGTTGATTACCGATATCTCAATAAGCAGACACTGAAGAACAAATATCCCTTGCCACGTATAGATGATCTGTTAGATAAATTAAATGGGGCAACAGTATTCTCCAGGATGGACCTAGCTACAGGTTTCCACCAATTACGTATAGCCGAAGACTGTGTTCCTTTGACAGCCTTTAGGGGTCCCGATTTATTCTACAAATGGTTAGTAATGTCGTTTGGCTTGTGTAACGCTCCAGCATACTTCGTCGATCTTATGAACAGAGTGTTCCGCAGTGTTTTGAATAAATTTGTCCTAGTCTTCATCGATGACATTTTAATCTACTCCAAGTCGGAAGGCGAACATGCAAAACATTTAGAACAAGTGTTGATAATTCTGAGGAGAAATGTCTTGAAAGCTAAATTATCTAAGTGTGTCTTATGGCAGGATGAAGTTAAGTTCCTTGGCCATGTCGTATCAAAGGAAGGGATTGCTGTAGATCCAAGCAAAATTACAGCGATTCAGAACTGGAAACAGCCTACTACCCCCACCGAAGTTCGAAGTTTCCTTGGGTTGGCTAGTTACTATCGGAAATTCGTTCAGGATTTTTCAAAGATATCGGGTGTATTAACAAAGCTTACAAAGACGCATGAGAAATTCAAATGGAAATCAGAATGTGAAGAAGCTTTCTAGGAGCTGAAACTGAAATTGACAACTGCTCCGGTAATGACAATTATAGAAGGCAACCAAGACTTTACTGTATGGACAGACGCTTCGATTGGAGGGCTTGGCGCAGTATTAATGCAAAAGGACCAAGTGGTCGCTTATGCCAGCCGTCACTGAAGCCGCATGAAAGAAACTATGCAACTCATGATCTTGAGTTGTTAGCTATCGTGTTTGCTTTGAGAATCTGGAGGCATTATTTATTGGGCGAGAAGTTCGAACTATTTACTGATCATCAATCATTGAAGTATCTATTCACTCAGAAAGATCTAAACTTGAGACAACAGCATTGGTTAGAATTCCTTGCAGCTTATGATTTTGAGATTCTATACACTCCAGGAAAAGCCAATGTTGTAGCAGATGCACTCAGCAGAAAGAATGAAATCATTGCCAGTTTTATCATTACGTCTTCATTAATTGACAGGATTTCGACCCTTCAGAAAGAAGATAATTTTGCAAAGGAGGTGGTCAAAAGAATCAATGAAGGCATAGACTCCAGCTTCTAAGTGGATAGTGAGGGAGTTCTGAGATTAAAAGGAAGAATTTGTGTTCCTGACATCTCCGAGCTAAAGAGGGAAGTGATTGTTGAATGTCACAGGTCCAAACTCAATATCCACCCCGGTGTGAGCAAAATGTATAACGACCTCAAACGCACCTTTTGGTGGAAGGTGATGAAAAGAGATATTTCATTATATGTTAGCAGATGCTCCACTTGTCAGCTAGTTAAGAGCGATCAGCAGAAATTAGCTGGATTATTACAACCTTTAGAAATTCCAGGATGGAAGTGGGAGTAGATTTCGATGGACTTCATTGATGGCTTGCGTCGAACTAAGAAAGGAAACGACAGTATATTGGTGATCGTAGATCGCTTCACGAAGACTGCCCATTTCATACCTGTCTGATCCAACAGAACGGCTCAAAGTTTAGCACATATTTACTTCAAAGAAATAGTTAAACTGCATGGAGTGCCACTCAATATAGTCAGTGATAGAGATCCCCTTTTTAATAGCAAACTCTGGGAAGCATTCCAGACAAAATTGGGAACCAAATTGAATCTAAGCACCGCTTATCACCCTCAGACAGCCAGCCAAACTGAGCGGGTGAATAGAATTCTAGAAGGTTTACTGCGGGATTGCGTTATTGATTTTGGCGGCTCATGGGAAGATCACTTACATTTAGCTGAATTATCTTATAACAATAGCTATCAAGCGAGTTTGGGAATGTCTCCATTTGAATCATTATACGGTAGACCGTGCAGATCTCCCGCATGTTGGGTAGAACCTGGCAACAGACTTGTGTTGGGGCCAGATATGATTCGAGAAGCATATGATAAAGTCGATTTCATTAAGAAGCGATTGAAAACCGCACAATGCCGACAGAAAAGTTATGCTGATGCGAGAAGAAGAGATTTATCATTTGTCGTTGGCGATTATGTTTATTTAAGAGTTTCTCCAATGAGGGGAGTAATCAGATTTGGCAAAACTGGGAATTTGGCACCGAGATTTATTGGTCCCTTTCCTATACTTGAACGGATTGGAACTCTTGCATATAAGGTTTCATTACCTGATTGGTTGCCTGGTGTGCATGACGTGTTCCACGTGTCGCTACTCAGAAAACATGTGCATGATCCGGATCTTGTTGTAGAAGAAGCAGCACAACAGGACTTGGAAATAACTCCAGAATTAGCAGTCAGAAGAGAGCCATTGAAGATCGTTGGCAAAGAAACTAAAGAGCTAAGGAGCAAAAAGATTAATTTAGTTAAAGTGCAGTGGAGTAGTGATCCTAGAGACTGTACGTGGGAGACTGAGGAAAGCATTAAGCAAGCCTACCCCAAATGCAGAGTGGACATCTCTGACTAACTTCGGTGCAAGGTACCTTTACAATACTTTGCATTTACATTTTGTTTCCTACTTTGCTATTATCTCCTTTTCGGGGACGAAAAGTTTTAAGTGGGGAGATTGTAATAACCCGGAAAATATGAACCAATTTAAAATTTTTAAAACTGGTTATTTTCAAAGAATTTAAATAATTTAAAAAGCATCTTTCAATAAAATAATGAATTGGGAATAGTGAGGCAGTTTGAAAATTTGAATACAAACTTTGTCTGACTATACCGGGTGGAAGATATAACATATTTTAGTGAAACCAAAAATATTTAAATCTGTTTATGAATACCTTTCTAACGAATCTGAAAAATCGAAGTATCATAATAGGAATCAAAAGTTATGGCCAAACGAATTTTTAGAAAGGTCGCTATATAGAATATATAGCCCTTGAAAATAGATATTTTGCATACGACCTCGGAATTCGGCGAAACCACTTTTGTTGGATCCAGGATGTCAAACTATTGCTAGGGTTCAAATTTCATTATTTTTGAAGCTAGTATGTGAGCGGGGCAAAGGAAAATGTGATTTGATCAATTTCTGTTAAAATGGGTCGACCTGAAAATGGACATTTTGTATATGATCTCAGAATTCGACGAAACTGGTTTTGTTGTGACCGTATCGTCAAAACAAAGCTAGATTTATTTTTCTGGAATTTTTCGATTCAGTTTGTGGCCCCTGGCAAATTGAAATGTACATTCAAATTGAATATTAAATGTTTTATACTTTAATTTGAAAAATAACTGACAGTAACAGTCGAATTGGCCAACGAAACATATCCCATTGTGTCTGGAATGGGGGTATTCAGCTAGGGGCGACAGTTGTTGGGTTGAAATTGGTGTACGTTGGTTAGAAAGGATATTTTAGGAATTTAAAATTTAAATATAATAGAAAATATCTTCATATTTCCCTCTCATCTGAAAAATATGGTCAACCCTCACCAACGAATGGCGAAACCCGCTTGAAACTTCCAGGACTCATCGTCGCCGCCACAGGCGTTTTCGCCACCGCCTCCAGTTGGCTTTTCCGATCGCCTTTCTCCCCTCTTTCAATCAACCCAAGCCTCGACTGAAACCATCGCGTATTCGCGTCGAATTTCAGCCAGGAAGTCTCCACCTTTGGAGCACCGCCGATCATCACTGGAGTCATCGAGTTCGCTGCCACCACAGGCGCTGGAAAGCCTGTTCGAAGCTCTTCGACGTCGCAGCATCCGATCGTGACGAAACTACACGGATCGATCGTGAATCTAAAACCTTGTTTCGAAGGTTTGCAAAATATTCTGCTTTGAAATTTCTGAATTGAAAATAACACTTATAAGTGTTGCAAAACTTTGAAAAATCATATCTTTTTAGTGTGTTAACGAAATTCAATGAAACAGGAAACATTGGGACCGCAGGGAGGCTCTCTACCATCTAGCAGAAGCCGCGGATTTTTCTGATCTTCATATGATTTTTAGCACTTCAAAAACCAATGTGAGGAATCTAAATTAAATTGTGTGAATGGAATCGTGTTGTATAAATTATATAAGCAAAGTGTAAATTATATACGCATTGTATATCTCATGTACATGTGTTGTATAAGTTATATTAGCGATGTATAAATTGTACAAGCGTTGTATGAAACATATATGCTTTGAATTGTGATGAAATGCAAGTGAATTATAGAAATAATATATATATATATACACTCCCCTCGTCCACAGACCATGGACGATATTCATTGTTTGTGATTGGCGTGATATTATATGGTATGACGAATGGTTGGAAATAATTGTTTGTGGTTGATATTGTGGTTGAAATATACCATTATGGTTGAAAAATACCTTTGTGGTTGAAAAATACCCTCTTGTGGTTGAAACAAATTAGAATAGGATTGTGGAAATGAAAATAAAACATGTCGCCTGCGTGCGAACTAGATGCATGATCCCCATTGTCAAAAACCGCGAGGTTTTAAGGTAGAGCGAGGAGCCGTACTAGGGACGGTCCCGGTTTTAACTACCCTGCCGTTATGCTGCCGAAATTTTCTGAAATATTAATGTGATAGAATAATTTTCATTTGTTGAAATTAATTACATATGTTGAAACCAATATTCATGTGTTGAATTGAAATTCATTCGTTGAGTTGAAATTCTTGTGTTGAATATTATTCGAATGTTAAACAAATAGATTTGACGATAAAAATCATATACATATATATATATATATATATATATATGCAAACTATAGACAATATTCATGTGTTGAATTGAAATTCATTCGTTAAGTTGAAATTCATGTGTTGAATATTATTCGAATTTTAAACAAATAGATTTAACGATAAAAATCACATTTTTATATATATACAAACTATGGAGAATATTCACGTGTTGAATTGAAATTCATTCGTTGAATCGAAATTCATGTGTTGAATGTTATTCGAATTTTAAAGTAAATTGAATAGACAATAAAAACTACATTTTTATTGTGAATATGAAGTGTTAAAAGCATTCACGTGTTGAATAAATATTTTGATGATAAAAATATTTCTTTTATCATGTATACGCTTTGAAAAAAATACATACGTGTTGAAATAAATATTAGTTTGCTAGAAATTTTATTATTAGCTTTGTTCTGCATATATTTACATGTGCTGAATAGGGAAAATGGATTAGCTGTAGAGTAAAGAAATTATTTGCGTGCCCGACAAATAGGTAAGCCTTGATGAGTTGGCTGCGCAATTTTATTTTTATGTCAACTCCTGTGAATGCCATTGGATGCGGAGTGCTGGTTATTATGTGTGAAATAATAAACATCGCCATAGGATAGTAGCAATTAATTTTGAACTACACTACATGGCATACTCCTTGATGATAGGCATACTTCATCATATTCCACATAAGCATTTGGAGCTTGTTTGACGAGGTGGAAGATTTACCATACGAGCGAGAGGCTTGTATGGTGATGATTATATACTACAGGTTGAACTGATGACTGATATGGACTATATAAAATATAACGATAAACTGCCAAATTAATAAAAACCCCACACGGGTCTGGAGTTGACAATAATCACGTCTCTCTTGTCATTAGATACGGCACATGGACTATTTATTCCCACACGGGACGAGGTGACGAGGATTTATCCTCTGGAGTAATTAAAAATACACGCTCCCTCAGGCTTGACAGGGTGACGAGAATTTATTCTCTGGAGTTATTATCTATACACGCTCCCCTGTAAACACCAGAATATATCACTGTAAATATGTGGAAGCTTTATAGGATTTATTGGGTACCTAACACGGCCCAATAAATTTCCAAACCCCTTCCCGTACAAAGGAGTTTATGGCGAAATTTTTTGAAATATAAAGGCTTTAGTGAAATATTTGAAGTGAAAACGATGTTAAAATATTTGAAGTGAAAACGATGTTAAAATATTTGAAGTGGAAACGTTGTTGAAATTAAAGAAGTGAAAACGATGCTGGAATTAAAGAATGAACTATATATATATATATATATATATATATATATATATATATATAAACATAAATAGAATTGGAAAGGAATCGAAGCCGTGCAGTTCGTGTTTTGAAATCGTAATTTGAATCGATTAGTACGGGAAATCCGACAATCGGATTTTCCCGAAACCGCAACCGCTGGGTTCGCCTTGGAAATATCTTTCCAACGGTACCAACTTTGTAAAAATCCAATGGTTAGATTTTCCGATATGTTTAATTCAAATTAGGGGAAAAACAATGCCAGAATCGTTTATATTTATATATAAATATAAATATAATTAAATTAAATCGAATAACGACACTGTAGTTCGAATTTTGAAACCGTAACATCAAACGACTAGTGTGGAAGATCAGACCGTCGGATTTTCACGAAACTGGAACCGTTGGGTTCGCTTTGGGAATATCTTCCCAGTGGTATAGACTGTAGAAATCCAACGGTTGGATTTTCCGATATGTGTAAAAAATATTAGGGGAAAAACAGCGCCAGTGCCACGGCACGACCTGAAACGTCGTTTAATTAAATATGGCCATTTTTTAATAAATAAAAATGGCGAAAAATCGTTATAAAATATTATAAGCAACATGGATTGGAAATAAACCAGTTTGGCTTGATCTGCTTGATATTTGATGGTTGTATGTGTTTGACACGAAAATAATACTAAATAATTGAAATATAAATGTTGAATAATATAACCATGGAAAGAATTGTTTTGAATTCTAATTACGTGAATTATTTGAAAAGGCCGAGCTAACACTCATTTCAAATAATTGATCGAACGATTCGAAGGCGAAAATACAAAGACGATTCAAGAACGACGATCTTCGTATCGGTTGGATGGGCGTTGCTGAGGTTCCTGATTGGAGTAGCTACCGTGAAGGAACGGAAGTAGTAGTCATCTGAACGTATGTGTTGATTGGACGGATATACGAGGAATTTGACACCTCCGGTTTCGTTCAGACCCAGAACAGACTTGTAAATGGACTGTGTGTCTGACATTGGATTTTGTTCTATACTGATTGATCTCTGTTAAATATATATCTGTTTGGCGGTGGAGAATTTATTCTTTTGCTTAACGCCTTTCTCTGAGACGTACGAGCTCAGAGGTTATATATCGATAGAAATCAGTCGTATGGAGTGGATTGCCTATGTGGCATGCCAAGATGTTGTGATCAAGGCTTCTGTTGCAAAGCAAAGTCTTGTGTTTGATGATCAAAGCACGACCTACGTGGCCTGGCTTTGTGTATAGCGTGGATTCGCGAGCCTCACACCTCGATATGAGTTAAAAACGGGATAAGGACTGCAGGGAGAGCACGACGTTTCTTTCTAGCTATGGTGGTGTCAGTGACCTACCAGCCCTGGCATTTACATCTACTTTTCACCTATGTGGTTGTTGGAATGCGAGGCGCCTCGATTGTAGGTCTGTAAGGACCAGGAAACGTGTGTTCAGGAATACTAATCCACTAACGTAAGTGTGGACCGGCCCTGAAGATCCAGGGGTTACCCAGAGTGTGTAGTCCTGAGGCATTTACTAGAATATCTCGAAGCGGAGAGGAGCTTGCCCCTTGCCTCGACTCATGACGGAAATCCAATTTCCAATACGAAATAACGGATTCGATTGTAGAACTAGTATGGCGACATAGTGGTATGGGGCACTTATGCCGTCTATGATTGATATTTACGATGCTATTCGTTTTTGAAACATATATGCACTAGTAATAATATCAAATGATTTTGCTTTACACGTATTAAGCATATTTGGCCATTATAAGGTAAAACTCTATCCTCCGGCTTGCGTTGCATTGTATGATGGGACTTGAGTCTTATAATGGCTTCATTCTTTTAAAAAGCATTACGTTGTTTTCAAAGAATTTACTTTGTTTTAGATGCACCAGCAATCACTGGAGTAAACCCGTTCCGCGAAAGTGGCGTGGTCCTATGATTTGCTTATTACTGTTGTTTAAACTGTTAAGTAGATTTCTCACACCACTCCCCATGACTGACTCGTTGTTTGTTTCACTTTGCAAACGCGGGTGCCCTAATTTTCACACGGGCAGCCTAGTTCACATGTGACAGGTTGTTTTGGCTCAGCACTGTAGTATGGAGTGCATTTTTGGCTCAGCACTGTAGTATGGAGTGCATTTTTGGCTCATGGCGAGGCTGACTTCACCGAGATGACTTTGACATTTTTCTCCATTATTGTATATATATTATGATTCCGCCACAGGCGATGCAGACTGTTTTACTTCCAGTACTTATTATCGTATGTATATGTACTGCCTTCGGCGATGTAGACTGATACCCTTATTATGTCTCACTGTATGTATATATTCCTCCAATGGCGATGGTGACTGATCATTTCCCTTTTATTTACTAAGTTATATCCTACGTTGTGCTAATCTGATGTTGTTGCATGTTATGATTCCGCTGTCATATCTATGTAAAATTATTCTATTTATTGTCTTTGCTATTATCTGTACTCTGCTATGATGATTGATGTGTTATATTCCAATGATTATCCTTAATACCATCACACGGATTTTGGGATCGTCACAGTTTTTAAATGGTCATGGCGCTGCTTTTCTAAAAATTTGATTTTAACATAACTCAAAATATATACGACGAAATTCATAATTTTCTCCTTCATTAGAAAACTATTATTAAATCGGTCCTGACGTTTCTTGTTTCAAAGAATTCCGACTTTGATTGAGCTCTGTATACTCAATTAAAGTTCGAATCGCCAATTTATGAAAAACCGCGCTGCGTCAAGCTCGTTTTAATTGTATTTATAAATATAAACATTTTAACTTTGTTTATAATAAATTCAACTCCATTCTGATATATTTTTAATATATCTCAAATCAAATTTTCCCAATTCAACATACTATTTCCAATCTTCTAAAATTGTCGATTTTTCCTTATTCAGTAATAAATTCATTTATACATCGATCTTCTATATTTAATTTCAATTCCCTTTTATAAATTATAAATCCTTTGGATTTATTTCTATTCTGTTTAAAAATCCACATTTCGAAATATATTTCATCGTTCCCATTTCGAAATGATTTCAGCTTTCTATTTCAAATTCTCTTTGAAATTTCTATTTTCAAATTCTATTCAAATTTCTGTATATTCAAATTCTATTCAATTTCTATATTCAAATTCTATTCAATTTCTATATTCGAATTTTATTCAAATTCTATATTCAAATTTTATTTAAATTCTATATTTAAAATTTCTTTGTTCGAATTCCATTTAACTTTCTATATTCAAAATTTATATTTGAATTTCCTTTATATTTTCTATATTTAAACTCCATTTGAATTTCTATATTCAATTTCTATTTGAATTTCTAATTCCATTTTGAAGTTCTATTTCAATTTCTATTTTGAAATTCTAGTTCCATTTTGAAGTTCTATTTCAATTCCTAATATTCAAACTACATTTTTATTCTATTTGAAATTTCAAATATTCAAACTCCTTTTTAATTCTATTTGAAATTTCAAATATTCAAACTCTTTTTTTAAATTCTATTTGGAATTTCAAATAATCAAAATCCATTTGAATTCTACTTGAAATTCCTATTTTAACTCTATTTGAATTCTATATTCAAAGTCTATTTCAATTCTCTTATTCAAATTCTGTTTGAATCCTCTTGTTCAAATTCTATTTGAATTCTCTTGTTCAAATTATGTTTGAATTCTCTTATTCAAATTCTATTTGAATTCTCTTATTCAAATTCTATTTGAATTTTCTTGTTCAAATTCTATTTGAATTCTCTTATTCAAATTCTATTTGAATTCCCTTTGAATTTTCTGCACTAAATTTATAAACAACGTTTATAACTTCACTTAAAATCCCACATTATATATTTATAAACAAAGTTTATAAAAATTCAATTCAAATTCAACATTTTAAATTTATAAACAGAGTTTATAAATTCAACTCAAATCCAAAATTATAAATTTATAAACCAAGTTTATAAATTCAATTCTTGTTTTATATATATTCAAACAAGTTAATATTTTCTATAGTTCATAAAAATTCAAATTCTATTTATAAAAATAGAATTCCCTTTTTAAATCTCAAATACCCTTTTTGTTATTTTTTTAAAAATAAATTCAAGCCCTCGGGATATTTTAAACGATCAAATCAACCAATTTCAATCGTTGATTTTTTAACACATCATATATGAATATACATTTGGAACCAAATAAACAAACAAACAAACAGATAATATATTTTTTAGGAATCCAGTCGGATTCCTCCAACATATTTTCCTGCATCCACAGATGTTAGTTAACATAGTAATACCCATCCTGCTTCGAGGCAGGATATCACGGTATAGAAGGTCATCCACTATCATAGCGTGGGGCGTATAGGGTAATCATCCACTAAAAGTACCGCGGGCGTCCGCTAATGATACTGCGGGAATCAATCCAATCATGTAACAACCCGTAAAATGCGAGCCAGTTTGAAATTTTTATTTTGGCGATTTTAGCGAATTTTGAATATTTAAAATAGATTATTTTAAATAATATCGACGAGAAATTTATTTTGAATATAATTCGAACGTATATATTATACGCGTCGTCGTTAGAATATAAATAATTATATATAATTATAAATAGAATTGAAAATGGCGCGGTAGTTCGATAATTCGATTTCAAACTTCAATTGAATGTACCGGGTGCAAAACAATCCGGATTTTAGTGAAACCAAAAATAATGGGATCTATTTGATGATATCTTTCTAACGAATCCGACCAATCGAAATTTGATAGCCGGAATCGAAAGATATGTCCAGTTGAAAATTCTGAATAGTCGCTATGGAATTCAGGCCCTTAAAAATGGACATTTTGCAAATGACCTCGGATTTCGACGAAACCACTTTTGTTGGGTCCGTGATGTCAAGTTATTGCTAGATTCCAAATTTCATAATTTTTCGAATCAATATGTGAGCGTGGCAAAAGAAAACGCGTTTTGACCATTTCAGTTGATTTTAATCGACTGGAAATTGGCCATTTTTCCAACGGTCTCAGAATTCGACGAAACTAGTTTTGTTAGGACCGTATCGTCGATACGAAGCTAGAAAATATTTTTCTGGAATTTTTCTAGTTAGTATGTGACCCCGGTAATTTGAAATGTGCGTTTAAAATTCAATATAATGATTTAAATGAAAATTCAAAAGGAAACTGATAATAACGATCAAATCAGCTTGCGATACATATCCCATTGTGTTCGGAATGGGGGTTAAACGCTATGGACGACAGGCGGTGGGCCTCGTTTCGTGGTCGTGGGTAAAAGTCAACTTTTTGAAAAATTAAATAATAAAACAATTAAAATAAATTTTAATTTCCCCCTCCCTCCTTCCTTTATATCCTTTCTGCCCCCCCCCCCCTTTGTTTAAAATTCAATCGTTCAGAGAAAAAAAAAAAAAAACCTAAATCGGATCGCCGCCCCCCCCTCCAGACTTCGCCGTCGCCTCAACCCGAAGCCGTCGCCTCACCCCGCAGCCTCCGCCTCCACCTCGAAACCCTCGAACACCCCCAGTCGAATCACATCGCGACACCTCGAAGCTCGCGAAGACGTCGCCCCCCCCCCCCTCGAAGCACCTCCACGCTGCCACCACCGTTCGAACCCTGCCGCCGACGAACTGCGAAGTTCTTCCCCCCCTGTAAGTATTTCCTTTTATTTTTATTATTATTTTATTTTTATTTTATTTAAACGTAATTTAAAAACTGAATTTATAAAATTAGGTTTAAAAACTGAAAATTAAAAACCAATTTTATAAAAGCAAGATAAAACTGTTTTTTTTTAAAAGTATAGAAAAACTGAATTTTTAAAGTATATAAAACTGTTTTTTTTTTAAAGTATAGAAAAACTGAATTTTTAAAAGTATATAAAACTGATTTTATCTTAAGGTTTAAAATAAGGAAAAAGGTTTTAACTTGAAATAGGAAAAAGGTTTTAACTTTGAAATAAAAATTCGATTTTTATCTATTGAACTTTGAAATAAAAATTCGATTTTTATATATTGAATAGCGAAATAAAAATTCGATTTTTATATATTGAATAGCGAACTAAAAATTCGATTTTTATATATTGAATAGCGAAGTAAAAATTCGATTTTTATATATTGAATAGCGAAGTAAAAATTCGATTTTTATATATTGAATAGCGAAGTAAAAATTCGATTTTTATATATTGAATAGCGAAGTAAAAATTCGATTTTTATATATTGAATAGCGAAGTAAAAATGTGATTTTTACATATGTAGAGGATACGGGCAAAGAAAGTGAAAGGAGGCGAAACGACGAAGACTTCTGCAAATGAAGAGCCGTGGAGCTAGGATAGCTATATGTGAGAATTTCTCACCTTTCAATTTCTTTTCTAGTTATATATATATATACTAGGATGCAGACGGTGCTTAGTAGCACCCGACACAATCGTCCACAAACCATGGACTTGTTTGTTTGGTTGCGTAGATTAGTTGGATGATTTGATTTGAATTGAATTGTTTGGTGATTTTGATTGATGTGTGAATGGCGTGGGCCTTCACTAGACCGGGGATAAGGCTAGGCCTTGTCCCGTTTCTAGTATCGTGCCGTTATGCCGCCGAAATTTTCTAAAATAAGTTAGAAAAATAAAAATATCATTTTTATAGAATAAATGAATTGAATAGAAATTCATATGTTGGAATAAAATGTTTTATCGTTAAAAATATAATTTTTAACGTGAATGTGAATAAATAAATATTCATTTACAAACCAGACGGTTTGTTTATGTACACTTATTTGAATGACATTGATTGGGACGATAAATTTTACACATCGCCCAATTGCACAAATAAAATATGCGTTTGATTGTTTGAAACCCCACACGGGTGTTGGGATGAAATTTGAAGTTCACTCATCCTGATTGATTAAATGTGTCGATCGATTGATTGACAGGCTGTTATAAGCGTTGAATATCTACATTTGATGCTTATACAGTGTAGTGCACTTTGGTTGATGGTTGATTATTTTTCAATGTAATTATATACATGTGTTGTATGAAAATCCATATAAGTAACTTTATATGGTAATTGATTGGGCCTCATTCCAATTTGAAAAATAAAGAATATATATAAAATAAAAGTTCATGTGTTGACAGTACTCATTCATTGAGATTGGTCATGTGTTGAACGAAATATTTTGATAATAACAACTATTTTGAAAAAGAAATATTTGAAATAGAATATTTGAAAATAGAAATTTATGAAGCCGTGTTGATTAGATTGACGCCATTTTGACGTGAACGATATTTATATCGATTTTATTCATCTTAAAAATGAATATTGAAAAGCGATTTCGAAATGAATTGAATTGAAAACGATTTCGAAATGAATTGAATTGAAAACGATTTCGAAATGAATTGAATTGAAAACGATTTCGAAATGAAATGAATTGAAAACGAATTCGAATTGAATTGAAAACGATTTCGAAATGAAATGAATTGAAAACGAATTCAAATTGATTTGAAAACGATTTCGAAATGAATTGAAAACGATTTCGAAATGAATTGAATTGAAAACGATTTCGAAATGAATTGAATTGAAAACGATTTCGAAATGAATTGAATTGAAAACGATTTCGAAATGAATTGAATTGAAAACGATTTGAAATGAATTCAAAATGGAATTGAAATTTGAATTGAATAGAAATGAATTTTGAAACGAATTTATAAAGAAGAATTCAATTTTGATTTGAATTGAAAAGGAAGTTGAAATTGCTTTTGAAACGAATTTAAAACTATTTATATAATTCGTTTTAAATAGAAATCGACGAAGTATATATTATATATATTATATATATAATATAATGGCCTGAATAGAACGCGCCGCGCCGCGGCAGTTCGTGAATTTCGACCATTTATTTCAAACGGACATTGCGGGAGATCCGACCGTCGGATTCTCCTAAAACCGGAACCGTTGGGTTCGTATCGAAAAGAGCTTTCTAATGAATGTTAGAAATTTGAAATCTAGCGGTTGGATTTGGAGATACGTCCAAATCAAATTCGAAAAAGGTCGCTGTAAGTGCAGTTCGATGGCCATTGGTGGAAATCGACTGTACGGGCCTTGATAAAATTATTAAAAATAGTAATAATTTGTGTAAAATCATAAGAAATGATTTAGAAAGAATTGGGATGAAAAACTCCCTATTTGAAAAGATAAAAATAGATTTTTATCGAAATGAACTAGTTTTGAACTAGAATTATAATTCTATTTATTTTTAAATAAATAAATTGAATTCGAAAAGGGTTTTAAAAATAACCAAAATTTCCAATGATTGCATTGGAGTGGATTTGAATCGAAGTTGTCTTCGGAATATTTCGATGTTGGAATTCGTGATTATACAGGTGTTGTTATGGAAATTTGAAAGATATATATTGATATCGTTATTTCCAATACGACATTTGTTAGTCGTAGAATTCGATATTGAATATAAGCCGATATATTTTCTATTCAGAGCCTTGTATTGAATATCGAATGTGATTTGGGTTTGTCGTGAATGGTGTCTTCACTAACACTATTCTTGAACCCAGTTGAGAAAAGATTAAATCTTTTTATTTAGATTTAATGAAGTGTACCAATTAAATAATATTTAATTGGAATTGAATTGATATTGATTTTTGGGTTTATCGTGAGCAGTGTTTTAAATAACACTCGTTCTTTAACCCGATAATTAATGAATGTGATTTTGGGTTTATCGTGAACCGTGTTTTAAATGACACTGATTCTTTAACCCAGTCGAAGATTAAAACTAAGTGGAGTTTTAATGAATCTTTAATTAGATTGAAATGATCGAAAGTGGAGTATCACCAGTTTTGCTCCAGGCGATAGTTAAATCTTTAATTAGATTTGAACGTGAAATGGTAATTGAATTTACCGATAACACTGTGGTGTTAGATATGAAGTATTACCAGTTTTACTTCATGGGATGAATAGGTTGGGATTGGGAAATTAAAACAAATGATTACTTCGGTAAGGTTCGCTAATCCCGACTAGTTTGAATTGATATTCAAAAATGGATTAAAGAATAAATTCAAGGAATTTATCTTTGATAAAATTAATGGGAATCTTTCCCTATGAATGTGAAATTTAGAAACTAACTGTCGGTTAGCCAAGCAGAATGGTTTTCTGGATATTGATCTGATGTTGGTTTCGGCCTTCGGGGTTAATATTTGGGGAATTATTCTCTTGATTAATTTACGGTTAGTGACTAATGAATTGGAATGAGGCGTATGTTGTGTTTGTGTAACACTTTTATAAAATATACGCGAGTTATTCGGGAAGACCGGGTTTATCCCATTCTGAATAACTGATACGACGATAAGTCGAAGATGAAGACGATGGTCGAAGACCGGAAGTCTTCACGTCGTTTGGGTGGTAACTGATGATCTTGATTGGGCTGTACACCCAAGAAGATGGAAACAGTTGGTGATCGTCCAGACGTACTTGGAGATCGATGGATATGCGGGGTACTAGGTGCCTCCGGTTTCGTTCAGACCCAGAACGGACTTGTAAATGGACTGTGTGTCTGACATCGGATTTCATTCTGTGTGACTGATATCGGTTGCATAGGATGGTTTGCCTGTGTGGCATGCTAAGATGCAAATGATCAAGGCTTCTGTTGAAAAGCAAAGTCTTGTGGTTGATGATCAAAGCACGGCCTTTGTGGCGTAGCTTTGTGTAACGTTTACCTCGCGTGTTTCACACCAGGTATGAACCAAAAACGGGAGACGGACCTCAGGGAGGGCCTGCGTTTCCTCCTAGCTAGAAGTGGCGTCAGTGGTTTTACACGCCCTGACGAGATTGACTTATGTGGTTGTTGCTGTTGCGAGGCGCCTCGGTTAGATCGGACGATCCGGGTCCGATGGAGTCATTCGTTGGCTCGCTTACGCCCCAAAGGGCGGCAAAACGCAGTGTCCAGGGTTTAAGTTTAATCCACATCGGTGGACCGGCCCTGAGGATCCAAGGGTCGATGCGTTCTGATCCTGAGACTCGGGCTAGGCAGTCTCGAATCGGTTGAGGACTATCTTTTGCCTCGGTTCATAGATGGAAATCCAATTTCCAAATACGTGACATTTGCGGTTTTAGTTGTAATCCTATATATGGCGACATAGTGGGATGGGGCGCTTATGCCGCCTATGATTGATACTTATGATTTGAAGTTGTTTTATACACTATGCACTTATTATAGTATCAAATGATTTTTTTTAAACGTATCAAGCATTCTTTGGCTGTTATAAGGGAAAACCCTATCCCCCGGCTTGCGTTGCATTGTGTGATAGGACCTGGGTCTTATAACAGCTTCATCTTTCTTTATTTAGCATTGCGCTGTTTGTTTTATGCACTGGTATTCTTGGGAGGAAACCCGTTCCGTGTTATACGGCGTGGTCCCTTGATTTACCTAACCTTTAAAATAAAGATTAACTGTTTTAGTTCTCACACCAGTCACATGACTGACCTGGAGTTTATTGTTTTAACCTAAACTCTGGGTGCCCTTATTTTGACACGGGCAGCTAGTAGTTTTGGTTTTGCAGATTTATATTCACAGGATCCTGGTTTACAGCTGGAACGATATCCGGAAAGCTTTGTATCCGTATATCTCATTCTAGTTGTGTATTGTATTATTTTTCCGCTGCGATGTATTTAAATGTAATTTAAATCTCTGATATTTCTGTGTAATATTCATTTATACTCTGTATATTCTTGTAATCTGATGCATTGTGTAATATACAATGAAATGTTCTTCTGTATGTGTTCTGTTGTGGCTTGTTCTCGAACTATCCGACGCTTTCCTTTACGGGGAAGTTGCGGGTCTTCACAGTTGGTATCAGAGCTTTGGGTTACAAAGCTAGAGAACAAGACACATTAGAAACATACGAAAGAATTCATCAGATATTGGGTTAGTAATATCCAATTAGAATGACTCGTTAGAGATAGGATCAGTAGTATCCTAGAACGAGTGTGAAGAGTATATTTTTTTTTAGTGAAAATCAAATTTGTTTTGAAAATTTAAAATCAACTATTCGTATTTGATTAATTATTTTATATTGATTTTGGACAATTCAGTATATAAAGAATTTGCATATACGCCTTGCAAACGTATATTCAAAGTTTTAATATATTGGATAGATATAGCATCGCACTCTAGTCGCCCGAAGATGATATTGATGATAGCGATCGCATCATCAACATTTATGTTCGAGTTTCGAAGGTGTGATTTTCTATATATTTCCATTAGACTGGTGTGAGAACCAAAACTAATATAGCTAGAATTTATTGTTGTGATTTGGCATCAAAAATCTGATTTTTGACTATGTATCAAAATTATGAATTTGAAACTCTAATTCACTAATTGATTGATGTTTGTGTTGTTTGCCTATTTGTTTGCTAATTTTGAACCATTATGCCTAATAGCATCAAATATTGAATTATATTGAAAATTGGTCGCATATGCTTGCATATACATATACTTAAATTGAACAGGTCATAGCAAGGAGGCTAGAGCCAGAGAATAAAATTTGTTTGCCCGACAAATAGGTACATGTTTACTACATAATTTCCTGTTTTGTTTGGGTGATGATGATTTTGTGAGCCTATTGGCTAGCCGCTTGGCTTTTTCTTTTTCTTTTTGAGATCTGAAGGACCGGGGAAGCTATTTGAAATTCCCCGATGCTCCCATTGCAGGGGAGGTTATGGCGAAATTTTTCAAAAATTTAGGGTGTTAGCCAAATTTTTGAAATTTTGAAAATTCTCAGAAACTAAAGAGTTGGAGAATGGAAGCCAGATCGAACGTAGAGTTGATTAATCAAACCACTTTCGACTTTGTTCCTTTTCGGGGACGAAAAGTTTTAAGTGGGGGAGATTGTAACAACCCGTAAAATGCGAGCCAGTTTGAAATTTTTATTTTGGCGATTTTAGCGAATTTTGAATATTTAAAATAGATTATTTTAAATAATATCGACGAGAAATTTATTTTGAATATAATTCGAACGTATATATTATACGCGTCGTCGTTAGAATATAAATAATTATATAATTATAAATAGAATTGAAAATGGCGCGGTAGTTCGATAATTCGATTTCAAACTTCAATTGAATGTACCGGGTGCAAAACAATCCGGATTTTAGTGAAACCAAAAATAATGGGATCTATTTGATGATATCTTTCTAACGAATCCGACCAATCGAAATTTGATAGCCGAAATCGAAAGATATGTCCAGTTGAAAATTCTGAATAGTCGCTATGGAATTCAGGCCCTTAAAAATGGACATTTTGCAAATGACCTCGGATTTCGACGAAACCACTTTTGTTGGGTCCGTGATGTCAAGTTATTGCTAGATTCCAAATTTCATAATTTTTCGAATCAATATGTGAGCGTGGCAAAAGAAAACGCGTTTTGACCATTTCAGTTGATTTTAATCGACTGGAAATTGGCCATTTTTCCAACGGTCTCAGAATTCGACGAAACTAGTTTTGTTAGGACCGTATCGTCGATACGAAGCTAGAAAATATTTTTCTGGAATTTTTCTAGTTAGTATGTGACCCCGGTAATTTGAAATGTGCGTTTAAAATTCAATATAATGATTTAAATGAAAATTCAAAAGGAAACTGATAATAACGATCAAATCAGCTTGTGATACATATCCCATTGTGTTCGGAATGGGGGTTAAACGCTATGGACGACAGGCGGTGGGCCTCGTTTCGTGGTCGTGGGTAAAAGTCAACTTTTTGAAAAATTAAATAATAAAACAATTAAAATAAATTTTAATTTCCCCCTCCCTCCTTCCTTTATATCCTTTCTGCCCCCCCCCTTTGTTTAAAATTCAATCGTTCAGAGAAATAAAAAAAAAAAAAAAAAAAACCTAAATCGGATCGCCGCCCCCCCGCTCCAGACTTCTCCGTCGCCTCAACCCGAAGCCGTCGCCTCACCCCGCAGCCTCCACCTCCACCTCGAAACCCTCGAACACCCCCAGTCGAATCACATCGCGACACCTCGAAGCTCGCGAAGACGTCGCGCCACCCCCCCCCCCCTCGAAGCACCTCCACGCTGCCACCACCGTTCGAACCCTGCCGCCGACGAACTGCGAAGTTCTTCCCCCCCTGTAAGTATTTCCTTTTATTTTTATTATTATTTTATTTTTATTTTATTTAAACGTAATTTAAAAACTGAATTTATAAAATTAGGTTTAAAAACTGAAAATTAAAAACCAATTTTATAAAAGCAAGATAAAACTGTTTTTTTTAAAAGTATAGAAAAACTGAATTTTTAAAGTATATAAAACTGTTATTTTTAAAAGTATAGAAAAACTGAATTTTTAAAAGTATATAAAACTGATTTTATCTTAAGGTTTAAAATAAGGAAAAAGGTTTTAACTTGAAATAGGAAAAAGGTTTTAACTTTGAAATAAAAATTCGATTTTTATCTATTGAACTTTGAAATAAAAATTCGATTTTTATATATTGAATAGCGAAATAAAAATTCGATTTTTATATATTGAATAGCGAACTAAAAATTCGATTTTTATATATTGAATAGCGATGTAAAAATTCGATTTTTATATATTGAATAGCGAAGTAAAAATTCGATTTTTATATATTGAATAGCGAAGTAAAAATTCGATTTTTATATATTGAATAGCGAAGTAAAAATTCGATTTTTATATATTGAATAGCGAAGTAAAAATGTGATTTTTACATATGTAGAGGATACGGGCAAAGAAAGTGAAAGGAGGCGAAACGACGAAGACTTCTGCAAATGAAGAGCCGTGGAGCTAGGATAGCTATATGTGAGAATTTCTCACCTTTCAATTTCTTTTCTAGTTATATATATATATACTAGGATGCAGACGGTGCTTAGTAGCACCCGACACAATCGTCCACAAACCATGGACTTGTTTGTTTGGTTGCGTAGATTAGTTGGATGATTTGATTTGAATTGAATTGTTTGGTGATTTTGATTGATGTGTGAATGGCGTGGGCCTTCACTAGACCGGGGATAAGGCTAGGCCTTGTCCCGTTTCTAGTATCGTGCCGTTATGCCGCCGAAATTTTCTAAAATAAGTTAGAAAAATAAAAATATCATTTTTATAGAATAAATGAATTGAATAGAAATTCATATGTTGGAATAAAATGTTTTATCGTTAAAAATATAATTTTTAACGTGAATGTGAATAAATAAATATTCATTTACAAACCAGACGGTTTGTTTATGTACACTTATTTGAATGACATTGATTGGGACGATAAATTTTACACATCGCCCAACTGCACAAATAAAATATGCGTTTGATTGTTTGAAACCCCACACGGGTGTTGGGATGAAATTTGAAGTTCACTCATCCTGATTGATTAAATGTGTCGATCGATTGATTGACAGGCTGTTATAAGCGTTGAATATCTACATTTGATGCTTATACAGTGTAGTGCACTTTGGTTGATGGTTGATTATTTTTCAATGTAATTATATACATGTGTTGTATGAAAATCCATATAATTAACTTTATATGGTAATTGATTGGGCCTCATTCCAATTTGAAAAATAAAGAATATATATAAAATAAAAGTTCATGTGTTGACAGTACTCATTCATTGAGATTGGTCATGTGTTGAACGAAATATTTTGATAATAACAACTATTTTGAAAAAGAAATATTTGAAATAGAATATTTGAAAATAGAAATTTATGAAGCCGTGTTGATTAGATTGACGCCATTTTGACGTGAACGATATTTATATCGATTTTATTCATCTTAAAAATGAATATTGAAAAGCGATTTCGAAATGAATTGAATTGAAAACGATTTCGAAATGAATTGAATTGAAAACGATTTCGAAATGAATTGAATTGAAAACGATTTCGAAATGAAATGAATTGAAAACGAATTCGAATTGAATTGAAAATGATTTCGAAATGAAGTGAATTGAAAACGAATTCAAATTGATTTGAAAACGATTTCGAAATGAATTGAAAACGATTTCGAAATGAACTGAATTGAAAACGATTTCGAAATGAATTGAATTGAAAACGATTTCGAAATGAATTGAATTGAAAACGATTTCGAAATGAATTGAATTGAAAACGATTTGAAATGAATTCAAAATGGAATTGAAATTTGAATTGAATAGAAATGAATTTTGAAACGAATTTATAAAAAAGAATTCAATTTTGATTTGAATTGAAAAGGAAGTTGAAATTGCTTTTGAAACGAATTTAAAACTATTTATATAATTCGTTTTAAATAGAAATCGATGAAGTATATATTATATATATTATATATATAATATAATGGCCTGAATAGAACGCGCCGCGCCGCGGCAGTTCGTGAATTTCGACCATTTATTTCAAACGGACATTGCGGGAGATCCGACCGTCGGATTCTCCTAAAACCGGAACCGTTGGGTTCGTATCGAAAAGAGCTTTCTAATGAATGTTAGAAATTTGAAATCTAGCGGTTGGATTTGGAGATACGTCCAAATCAAATTCGAAAAAGGTCGTTGTAAGTGCAGTTCGATGGCCATTGGTGGAAATCGACTGTACGGGCCTTGATAAAATTATTAAAAATAGTAATAATTTGTGTAAAATCATAAGAAATGATTTAGAAAGAATTGGGATGAAAAACTCCCTATTTGAAAAGATAAAAATAGATTTTTATCGAAATGAACTAGTTTTGAACTAGAATTATAATTCTATTTATTTTTAAATAAATAAATTGAATTCGAAAATGGTTTTAAAAATAACCAAAATTTCCAATGATTGCATTGGAGTGGATTTGAATCGAAGTTGTCTTCGGAATATTTCGATGTTGGAATTCGTGATTATACAGGTGTTGTTATGGAAATTTGAAAGATATATATTGATATCGTTATTTCCAATACGACATTTGTTAGTCGTAGAATTCGATATTGAATATAAGCCGATATATTTTCTATTCAGAGCCTTGTATTGAATATCGAATGTGATTTGGGTTTGTCGTGAATGGTGTCTTCACTAACACTATTCTTGAACCCAGTTGAGAAAAGATTAAATCTTTTTATTTAGATTTAATGAAGTGTACCAATTAAATAATATTTAATTGGAATTGAATTGATATTGATTTTTGGGTTTATCGTGAGCAGTGTTTTAAATAACACTCGTTCTTTAACCCGATAATTAATGAATGTGATTTTGGGTTTATCGTGAACCGTGTTTTAAATGACACTGATTCTTTAACCCAGTCGAAGATTAAAACTAAGTGGAGTTTTAATGAATCTTTAATTAGATTGAAATGATCGAAAGTGGAGTATCACCAGTTTTGCTCCAGGCGATAGTTAAATCTTTAATTAGATTTGAACATGAAATGGTAATTGAATTTACCGATAACACTGTGGTGTTAGATATGAAGTATTACCAGTTTTACTTCATGGGATGAATAGGTTGGGATTGGGAAATTAAAACAAATGATTACTTCGGTAAGGTTCGCTAATCCCGACTAGTTTGAATTGATATTCAAAAATGGATTAAAGAATAAATTCAAGGAATTTATCTTTGATAAAATTAATGGGAATCTTTCCCTATGAATGTGAAATTTAGAAACTAACTGTTGGTTAGCCAAGCAGAATGGTTTTCTGGATATTGATCTGATGTTGGTTTCGGCCTTCGGGGTTAATATTTGGGGAATTATTCTCTTGATTAATTTACGGTTAGTGACTAATGAATTGGAATGAGGCGTATGTTGTGTTTGTGTAACACTTTTATAAAATATACGCGAGTTATTCGGGAAGACCGGGTTTATCCCATTCTGAATAACTGATACGACGATAAGTCGAAGATGAAGACGATGGTCGAAGACCGGAAGTCTTCACGTCGTTTGGGTGGTAACTGATGATCTTGATTGGGCTGTACACCCAAGAAGATGGAAACAGTTGGTGATCGTCCAGACGTACTTGGAGATCGATGGATATGCGGGGTACTAGGTGCCTCCGGTTTCGTTCAGACCCAGAACGGACTTGTAAATGGACTGTGTGTCTGACATCGGATTTCATTCTGTGTGACTGATATCGGTTGCATAGGATGGTTTGCCTGTGTGGCATGCTAAGATGCAAATGATCAAGGCTTCTGTTGAAAAGCAAAGTCTTGTGGTTGATGATCAAAGCACGGCCTTTGTGGCGTAGCTTTGTGTAACGTTTACCTCGCGTGTTTCACACCAGGTATGAACCAAAAACGGGAGACGGACCTCAGGGAGGGCCTGCGTTTCCTCCTAGCTAGAAGTGGCGTCAGTGGTTTTACACGCCCTGACGAGA
The DNA here is from genome assembly GCA_030737875.1 of Allium sativum. Classification (NCBI taxonomy): domain Eukaryota; kingdom Viridiplantae; phylum Streptophyta; class Magnoliopsida; order Asparagales; family Amaryllidaceae; genus Allium; species Allium sativum. Next base: position 588,722,579 of record CM060909.1, read on the forward strand.
TTGACTTATGTGGTTGTTGCTGTTGCGAGGCGCCTCGGTTAGATCGGACGATCCGGGTCCGATGGAGTCATTCGTTGGCTCGCTTACGCCCCAAAGGGCGGCGAAACGCAGTGTCCAGGGTTTAAGTTTAATCCACATCGGTGGACCGGCCCTGAGGATCCAAGGGTCGATGCGTTCTGATCCTGAGACTCGGGCTAGGCAGTCTCGAATCGGTTGAGGACTATCTTTTGCCTCGGTTCATAGATGGAAATCCAATTTCCAAATACGTGACATTTGCGGTTTTAGTTGTAATCCTATATATGGCGACATAGTGGGATGGGGCGCTTATGCCGCCTATGATTGATACTTATGATTTGAAGTTGTTTTATACACTATGCACTTATTATAGTATCAAATGATTTGTTTTAAACGTATCAAGCATTCTTTGGCTGTTATAAGGGAAAACCCTATCCCCCGGCTTGCGTTGCATTGTGTGATAGGACCTGGGTCTTATAACAGCTTCATCTTTCTTTATTTAGCATTGCGCTGTTTGTTTTATGCACTGGTATTCTTGGGAGGAAACCCGTTCCGTGTTATACGGCGTGGTCCCTTGATTTACCTAACCTTTAAAATAAAGATTAACTGTTTTAGTTCTCACACCAGTCACATGACTGACCTGGAGTTTATTGTTTTAACCTAAACTCTGGGTGCCCTTATTTTGACACGGGCAGCTAGTAGTTTTGGTTTTGCAGATTTATATTCACAGGATCCTGGTTTACAGCTGGAACGATATCCGGAAAGCTTTGTATCCGTATATCTCATTCTAGTTGTGTATTGTATTATTTTTCCGCTGCGATGTATTTAAATGTAATTTAAATCTCTGATATTTCTGTGTAATATTCATTTATACTCTGTATATTCTTGTAATCTGATGCATTGTGTAATATACAATGAAATGTTCTTCTGTATGTGTTCTGTTGTGGCTTGTTCTCGAACTATCCGACGCTTTCCTTTACGGGGAAGTTGCGGGTCTTCACAAATCACCAAACCAATATATATATATAATAGTCAACCCTAAATAACTAATATATTTAAATCAACCAGAAAGCATTCAAACAAGCATCAAACAATTATTTTTAACGAATAAAAATAATTCTAAATAAAAGGTGAGTGAGATTTACTCACCGTGATTATTATTCGACGGAATTAATTGAAGATGTTTGGTTAAAATTCCATTCGTCTCCGGAAAAATCCAAATCCATTTCCTGCTACAATTTCAATTCGACTTGCATCCGCACTTTAGACCTTGCATATATTAAATATTGTATTTATAAATGTGCAAACAATATGAGCTATATATATAAATATATATTAATCAACATTAGATTTTTAAATGTGAACATTCAAACTTTTGAACTATATTTTTTCCCAGTTTGTATGTATATAGATTGAACATTATAAATAAATTTAATTAATTTAACATTTACCTTAAAAACCATTTTAATCATGCTGCTCCCCTTCCATTTGCGGTCTGGAGCTTCCTTCGTTAATGTTAGATGACGCAGACCCCTCCGTACAACCGAGTTCGCCCAACCCTCAATAAATACGCGAGCCTTGCTTCCAGAACATCAGGATCATCGAAGAAATTATCTTCCCTAACTTGCGATGCCGTGTTCGAGCTGCCCTAGTATGAATGACATAGTACCCATCGCAAGCCTTGAAACTCTTTCGACAACGCCTAAGATGAAGACAAATCTGAATTGTTTTCGATTCTGATTTGATCTTCAATTCGATCTCGTATTTAATACGATTCGATATAAAGCGATTTTTATTCTTTTTAAAACGATATCGATTTGATTTCGAATCTATCCACAATCAAATACCTCGGGGTCCATTAATTTAAACCACGAACCGCTATTTTACCGTAACCACTGTTGTTTCAACAGTGTAACACTATTATGAACTAACTAAATATATTTTGATATTTAATTTGAACGTAAATATAAATAACCAAAATAAATTAATACAATATAATTTAAATTGAAAAACAAATAAATTCTTCCATAATAAATTATTACTATCGTCGTCTATATTCAAATAGAACATATATTGATCATCTGAATTGTTTTGATTCAATTTTAAATTTTGAAATTAAATTATTTTTCGTGTTACGATAATTTAATATATTCGATATTAAATTGAAATCGATATTCAAACCAATAACAAAAATATGAAAATTCAAGTATATTATCAAACAAATATTTAAAATGATATTAAATATTTAAAATATATGGATCAAAAATCCGGGTCATTACAATATTACTCTAATCCTACTATATACTGTATGTAGCAATTGAATTAGTCATGTAGCAATTGAATTAGTCTAATGATATTAGATTCATACCTTAGTCTAATGATATTAGTCTATTGATATTAGACCAATATCCAAAACCACAATGATATTAGTCTAATCCTACTGTATACTGTATGTAGTATCCAAAACCACAATGGTATTAGTCTAATGATATTAGACTCATACCTTCATAAATGATATTAGGCATATAGTATCCTACTGCATATACTGTATATGGTATCATTAGACTCATGCCTGTATATTTTTACAAATATACAGTATCCAAAACCACAACATACAGTATTGTCTTACTGTATATGGTATGAGTCTAATGATATTAGGCATTACCATATCCTACATGCCTAATATGCATATCGACCACTAATTGTTATATTGCTTTGCATAAGCCTTTGTATGCCTTTCTAGAGCAAAATTACAACCATGATGTTTGGCAAGTAAGTAGTATTGCTGAACAAGGTGAGACTGTACAACTTTCTGGTGATGTGGTTAACAAGAACAGTGAAGATACAAATGATTCCAATGAGCTGCAAAAACATACTAATATACTTACTGAAAAGCTAAAGAAGGATTTAGCTGATGATAGCAACACCAAATATAGGATTGCAACAATTCAAATGAAGTTGAGAGATTGCTCAAACAATCTGCCCAACTTAAGCAATGGTGTTCCTAAAAAAGACATGACTAAAGCTATTACAACTTTGCTCAAAAAGAATATTATAGTGAATATTAGAGACGTTCACCAATACCTTCATTAACATGCAACTATAACATAATTCAGAGTACCATAAACTTTAACTTAAAAAAATCACATTATCATTCAGTTTTGTTTTCATAAAATATTTGATGTAAAATAGAGCTTTGTCCAGCCAACACAAGCCTTGTTTTTTAGAAGGCTCAAGGCAAAAGAAATATCGACATTTTAGCAAACTTAAAATTTTACAACAGAAAGTTTTTTTTTGTATAATGGAATGCAAATTCCTAATTATTCACCTCAAATGAACAACAAAGATGCCCACAAAACTATAGCCATAAACTTTCTCTATACCAAAGTTATTCTAGTTGGCCAGCATCGCAAATGGAATAAGCTGGGGAAAGTAACTAGCAATATCTGCCTACCAATAAATTTAGAGTGAATTAAATTATCAAATGACTTCCCATCCCAAACCCCGTTTCGTATCAAATTAAATTTTATGACCTCTTCCACCTTTCGTCAAATTAGAGTTTACAAATAATTTGTCATTGGAGCTGAAATAAAAACCAAATCAAAGTGGGATCTACTATGAAACTAGCACAGTGAAAGTAAGATTCTGACTTTTTCGCGAGCTTGGCGTGCGGCGGCGTCGAGGCAGAAAGTGGCAAAACAATCGGAGCGGAAAACCCAGTGGTGTGACGAGTTGCCGGAGGTTGTAATCATCTTGAGCGTCGAATTTTGACCGATTTATTGATGAAAGAATTCACGAAATAAAATTAGGCATCCGAAATTTGAAATTTGGGGGAGAACAAAATGAAAAAAAGTAGCGGGTGAATTAGAGTAAAAGTTGAAAATAGGACCGAGGTTTGGAATGATAGTAGGAATTAACAGTTGAGAATGTGTTTTAAATGAGTTGCAGATCGCTGAGTTGTCATTCTTTTTTTTAATTTTTTTATTTTTAATATATCTGTTGCTACTGCAACATATTGTTGATACCTATTCTAACACATTTAAGCGTTCGTTGCAACAGACAAAAAACAGCATAGCAATGGAAACATTGTAGCTAGCAACACCATGGATTTTCGTTGTGATAGGTCATCTATGGCGTAGTGGTGGGAATGAGTTACAATACGATATCTCCAATGACAACCTCAAAGACCACTGCATTATGAGAGACAGTTATGGGACTGGTAAAGCACTGGTGTAGTGCTTCCTGATGTGCTCCCAATGAAATGGAAAGCGGCCAGAGCTCAGGTGGAGACTAAAGGTTGCAACGACAGTGAAGGGGAAGTTCCTATTGGAGAATTAGGGTTTGCTTCTCATTCCTATTTTATCTCCAATGAGGGAGGTGAAGGTGGGAGTGAGTCGCTAGCCGGTTTCTCTGAGGACGACTTCAAGAACATTGCATTGATGTTAAAAGTCATGGGAACTAGTGGGGGACTAGTGCCCCCATACCCGCTTTCGGATGTGCCACCGGTAATTCTTCTCGACGTGCCCCAATGAACTATGAGGTAGTCAAAGCTCAAGTGGAGACTAAAGGTTGTAACGATGGTGAAGAGGGGGTGTCGGTTAGAAAATGAGGTTTTGCTTCTAATCCTTGTTTGTCACCAATGAGGGAGGCAAATGTGGGAGTGAGTCATGTACTAGTTTCTCCGTGGACAACCTCAAGAACCACTGTGTCGATGTTGACAGTCGCACGAACTGGTGACGTTATGCCCGCTTCTGGATATGTCACCAGTAATGCTTCCCGACATGACCCAATGGACTGTGAGGTGGTCAGAGATTAGGTGGAGACTAAAGGTTGTGACCACAATGAAGAGGAGGTGTTCGTTGAAGAATGAGGATTTGCTTCTCATTGCTGTTTCTTCTCTAAAGAGGGAGTGAGTCACAAACCAGTTTCTCCGAGAATGACCTCAAGAACCACTGCGTCGATGTTAACGGTTGTGAGAACAGGTGATCCCGGGCACGCTTTCATATGTACCTCCAGTAATTCTTTCCACATGCTCCCGGTGAACAAGAAGGTGGTCTGATCTCAGGTGAAGGATAAGGGCCACAACACAATGAAGAGGAGGTGTCCTTAAGAGAATAGGGCTTGCTTCTCATCCCTGTTTCGTCTCCAACGAGTGAGGCAAAGGTTGTAGTGAGCCGCAAAACGATTCCTTTGAGGACGACATCAAGAACCACTTCGCCATGTTGTCAACCGCTAGAATTGGTGGACTAATGCCCCTGGGCCCGCTTTCGGATGCGCCTTCGGTAGTTCTTCCCGATGTGCTTCGTTAAAATAGAAGGTGGGCCGAGCATAGATGGAGGAGAAGGTCCATAACACAACGAAGAGGAGGGGTCCTTTAGAGAAGAGGGTTTGCTTTCCATTCCCATTTCGCCTCTGATGATGGAGGCAGAGGTTGATATTAGATGCAAGCATGTATCTCTGATAACGACCTTAGAAACCACTACATCATGGGAGTTGTCATTATAAGTGCTTGAGTACTCTTTACACTTGCAGGGAATCGTGCTCGTGCAGTGTGACTCAGTGTTGCACTTAGATATGGTTGGTCAAGACTCATGTCTTAAGAAACTCAAGTCAAGTAGAGTTCGAAATGATTGACTTTGCTCTAAGGGTTCCCTTACGATTGCTGCACTTAAGGCGTTGCGAAGTCGGGACGGAGCCTACAGACCACCGTTTGGGTACACCAAAGCATTCGTAGGTCGGTGTAACAACCCGAATTTTTATAGCTAGAATTTAATTATTTAAACATTTAAAAAGATTAATTTTGAGATTTACTGGATTTAGATTATATATTAATTTAGATTTGAAACGTCGATTCAACTTAAATTTAAAACTTCTGAGTTCAAAATCAACTTAAGTTATTTTGAAGCCGTGGACAACCCTATTAGGATATGAACGATAGTAAGAAATTGTTATCAATAAATTTGAACGTTGGTAATTCCAAATATTAGAATTTGTGATTAAGTACGAACTAAAATGAATTCGACAAATTTAATTGACATCATTTAATTAATTGATTTTGATTATAAATTCATTATGTAAATCCATTGATGTTAATAAATAGTTTGGATTTTAAATCGATATTTAGATCGTTTTTCAAAATAATATTTTAATACAAAAAATTGCCAATTTTCAAATGATCTCGCAATTCGACGAAACTAATTTCACTGGACACGAATTGGTTGATTATTGCAAAATTTCGACACTACAACAAAGCAGTCCTTTTACAACAGAAAAAAACCGTTGTAATATGCATTTTACAACGGGCATATGCCCGTCTTAATATGTGTCGTCGTAATAGCTCATGACAATTTGACAACGGGCAATGAATGTTGTAAAGGACTGTTGTAATAACTTGCTATGTCACGTGCAATGACTCTATGACAATGGTTATTAACCCGTTGTAAAAGATAATAAATTACAAGCGGCTTTTGCCTGTTGTAATACAGTATATTACAACAATCGTCAACCGTTGTAATATACTACTCGGTAAACCTATTTTACAACGGGCCATGGACCATTGTAAAATTATCATATAACAACAGTTTTTGCCCCTTGCGAAATAAGTGCAAAATTAAATATAACTGTTGTGATATGCATCCATAATAATATTGAATATTTTAACATGCAATAAATATTGTAATGCAACAATCAAAATCACATAATAACACATACTAAAAGACTGAAGCAAGAATCATATAATTCCAACACATTTCAAAATTTTCGATAAGTTTATACTCCAAAAGACTAGATAAGTTTACATTCCGAAATGTTAGATAAGTTACATCAATATAGTTCTAAAATAAATTACCAACGCTAGACCAAGGAAACGTAATCTTTGTGTCATGCGACGGTAGATCCAACAGCATGTTGATCTTGAGTCTGCATATTGTTACTAGTATAAGGGGTGATCAATCCCTTTCAGCGGAAAAACCTCAATAGGAACTTGCAATGATGTGATAGAACAAACATCTTGAAATAAATATCAATCTCAGATCACAGGAAAAAAAAAGCAACAGAGAACACACAAATTTATAGGGGTTCCACTATCACGAGATTGTGTACGTCCACTTCAATGGGGAAGAGATTTTGTCAATATATTCAAGAGATTACAGAGTTTTTTAATGTAGAGTAAAAGAAATGAAGAATACAATGATCTCTCGTCATATAGCATTCTCTATGTCTCTCTTTAAATAGAGAAAAGATTACTTGGGGATGAGACAATTGATTTATGTAAAATAAATCAATTTATGGAAAACAAATATCTCATTAATTAATTGGCATATGATTGATTGATAATTTCCCTTTTCTCCATCAATGAATCCCTTTTGCAATTTTAGTCTCTTTCTGTTTCTTTTCTTCATGAAACATGGCAACTAATTAAATGACAAACATTTCCAATATCCCCTATTCATTAATATTCTTTCCATTTCTTTCCATTCATTCCTTGCACAAAACAGGTAACGAAATCACCATGCATATCTCCATAATTAATTAGATATGGAAATATTGTATCATTAAATTCCAATAATCTCCACCTTGATACAATATCTTATGCAACCTAGAGACTCCAATGTGAATGCTTCCCAATGAGTTCCTGCTAAAGCCACCCCTCATTGCACTTTGTTAGTGAACTCCGGCAAGGCCACCGCCCACCAACAAAGTGTTTGAAGCATTCAAAAAACAAGGTAGACATTGTGCAACCAACTCCTATCTCTTCATACAAGAAGAATACCACATCTTCTATTGACTTCAACCAAGTCACTCTCTTCCCCATTGTGACACCATGCGGCACCTAGCACTTCATCAAGTGAATCAATTTCGAGCAATGCTCGAACTTAGTAGCAGGTAATGCCTTCGTAAACATGTCTGATGCATTTTCATTTTTGTGAATTTTCTGAAGACGAACTAACTTCTCCTCATTCATAGAGATAAGGAAAGACGAACTTACCTCTATATGCTTTGTTCTAGAACCGAAAGCTAGATTTTCTGATAAATGAATTGCACTTTGACTGTCACAATTTACCAAACAAGGATCTTGCATGAAACCCAAATCACACAATAACTTCTTCAAATAAAGTGCCTCCTTAGCTGCATCAACTGCAGCTATCAACTCTGCCTCTGTAGTAGACAAAGCAACTATAGTCTGCAACCTCGCTCTCCAACTAATAGCTGTTCCTCCAAGTGTGAACGCATAGCCTAAGGTTGACTTCCTTCTATCTCTATCTCCTTCATAGTCTGAATCACAGAATCCAACCAAGTTGAAATCCTTATTTCTGCCGCAAAAAACAAGCCCATAATCCGATGTTCCTCTAAGATATCTAAAAATGTACTTCACTGCCTCCCAATGCGATTTTCCCAGATTTGCCGTGTATCTACTAACTAATCCAACAGCCTGAGCAATGTCAGGTCTAGTGCACACCATAGCATACATCAAGCTACCTACTGCACTGGCATAAGGCACCTTCTTCATATAGGCCTTTTCCTTTTCTGAGATCGGAGAGCCCTGATTAAAAAGTTGTATATGCAAAGGCATGGGTGTACTGATAGCCTTTGCACCATCCATGCTAAAAAGGGCAAGCACATTTTGAATATATTCCTTTTGAGTAAGTATCAAAAGTCCAAGCTTTCTATCTCTTTGGATTTCCATCCCCAAAATTTTCTTTGCTTCTCCAAGGTCTTTCATATCGAATTCCTCTTTTAATTTCAATTTCAATGCATCAATTTCAGCTTTATCCTTGGAAGCAATCAGCATATCATCCACATACAAAAGTAAATACACCCAATTATTATTCTTTCACCACTACAAAAACAGGTCATTTGCGACTGTTGTGTAACCTAATTTGCGACTGTTTAGAAGCCGTCGCATATGAGCCCGTCGCAAGATTTATAAATTTATTGCGACGGTTTTAAAACTGTCGCAATATATGGTTATTGCGACGGGTATTAAATAATACTAGTCAATGTAAACTAACTCATTTGCGACGGTTTGTTTTACACCTGTAGCAATAAACCGATATTTACCTTCAACCCTTTAACCTTGTGCGACAGATTTTAAAATGTCTGACGCGATAAGTTTAGCATTTGCGACTGTGGTTTGTTTACAACAGTAGCAAATAACTTCTGATTTCAAACTGCATTCCATTTCAGCCATTATGATTTTCAGCTCTCAATACAGTTCAACATTTCAACCATTATGAGCAATTCACAAATTAGATGAATACAAGAAATCTACACGCAACTCAAAAAAATGTTATATTATTTGACAAGAAAACACTAACATTGATAATCATATAACAAAAATAGTTTGCATGTCATATATGCTAAGCTCCAACAATACGTCTAAATAGTAAGTACTTACATAACATGTCATAACCAGTCACATGACTACAAAAGAACAAAGTGGTTCATAAGCTTAAAACTTAAAATAGCACAGTCCGTCTTCGTGATTGTTGACTAGAATAGTGACATTCCAATGTTGAAACCAGATGCAAGTCCGCTGCATACCTATCCTGAAAAACTCAAAAATCAAACCGAAGTCGAAGTCAGATGCAAGTCATATTTACATACAATATGACTTAATCATAAATATATTCAGACTAATTTTTTAAACAAATTTTTGTATAGTATGTACTTCGATGTTACATAAATCTCAGATTAGTGTAGAAACCTGTGGGCAAATATATATCTTAAAGTGACTTTCGATCTCATAATTCCAGTGTAACTGAATAATTACCGTCTTTACTTATTCCAGTGCATGAGGAAAAAAATGCAGTCTTTACTTATGTGAGTATCTTTGTAAAATTCATTGTTGTGCAGAATTGACCTTCATAAAAGCGATTGTCTATGTGATGTATGCGTCGTTAGGCGCCGCAAGAAAGAAAGAGACCGTGAGAATAATTTGGTTGCTGTTGAGAGTAAAATGAAGAAAAACAGTGATAATCAGTCCATGGAGAAAAACTATCAGGTTTTATTTTACCAAATCAACTAGCATTTGTATTCTTCACTTTCTTTTTCCATGCACATTGGGCAGTCTGCATGATACCATTTTAAATTTTATCATATCTGATGTTTGTTAAACATGATACCATTTCAAGAGCGCTTCCTTCATTCTGGCTAACTTCTAACTGAATCTTAATTTGCGACCAAGTATAATAATACAAATTCTATATTTCAGCTAAATTTCCGCAGTGGTGATTTCATGCCCTCTGCGCAACTCTTATTTTTGAAATGTCCAATTTTGTACTTCTTATTGTTATAATGCTTTAAGCATTTCCAACAAAGTCCATGTTACGAGTTAGGATTATGTAATATTACAACCGGTAATCACAATTTTGTACTTCTTATTGTTATAATATTTTAAAGTTAACACTTACAACTAAATTATTATCCGAGAAAATAGTTGTCAGATATTGTTTTTTCACCTACAAGACTTGGTGATCAATGCCAATTTTGAAATAATAGCACATGCAGTGCAAAAAACCCCACACACACAAGCATAAAAACACACAACACATGCATACGCCAACCGTGGTTTGGGTTTTCCTATTTATACTGACTTTGGGGTTGTTATTCCCATTTATACATTAAAAAAACATGTGTATATCCCATTAAATCATAAAAGGTAAATCAAACCTGTATGGTCTATGCCCATTAGCTCGTAGGGAGAGAGTATTCATTAGCCCGAATGGAACAGATAAAGCAAACCAAATATGTTTGGTTAAACAAAATAGATTTAGTTAAATTTGTTGAGTTTATTTCTATTTCAATATTTGTTTGATTTTTCTGTCATTTTGGTTTTCGTTTTTCTTGACACCGAATTAAACCAAATATACTCAATTTATTTTTAACATCTTAAATATCAGTGTCCATTTAACTGTTTCTATTAGATCCTAACATATTGTTTCATGGTCAAATTTTTTCATATTGTTTTTCTTCCAATTCATAAGGTTACTTTTTAAAAGGAATGGGTTTTGTTTTGCAATCACATCGACACATATCTGTATACAATGACGAACACCACAAATTAATTGACTGTATACTATTAAACGAACACCACAAATTAAGCTCTTAATCACATCGCACATGCACACATTATGCTTGACAGAGACTACTCGATAATAAGCATCTGACTATTAACCATTCGACTGATTTTGTACATCTGCGGAGCTTTTTTCTTTATAGGAAAATTTGTACATATAAACATCCAAGTTTGCAATGCATATTTGTGTACTGAAATTTCTTTAAAGGAATATCGCTTTTTTCAAATGAAATTTCTGTGCAAATTGTTTTCCAGGGGTCCAGAGCAAACAGAAAGTTTTGGCTGCTGTTTGTTAGTTGATTATATTGCAAAGTTTTCCCCATTGTCATTGCCATAAAGAACGGTTTTTTATCAGAGAAATGAGTGAACATGACCTGACTTGTGAAAATAAATCATAGATATGGTGGCCGGGGCTGGGTCTTAGTGAATCATTTTATCCATATGAACTAAAAAGAAATCACGGCGCTCTTTCTGTGATTGGCAGGGGATCTCTCCTTCCAACAGGATAAACTTTAGTTAAGTTAACAAACTTAGTTAAATGTTGATAAAACTTGGTTAAAATTCACAAAATAAAATCTATAAATTGGTTAATTTTTGTAAATTTAGTTAATTTTTATTTCAGTTAGTTATTTTTTTGTAAAATTTGTTTAATTTGTACAATTTATTTAGCTCTTATAAAACTCAGCTACCATGGTTAATTTTTGAAAGTACTGGTTTATTTTTAAAACCTTGTTTAATTTTCATAAAACTTGGCTAACTTAGCTATTTTTCATAAAACATAATAAATTAGTAGTTGATTTGTATAACTTGGTCAACTTAGTTTACTTTTTATAAAACTTAATTAACAGTTTTAAACTTTTCAACCATACCACATAAAAACTGCTACAGCTGCTTCTCCTGCATCTACACATCAACCATCCATTCACTGCCTCGCCAAACTATACAGTATTATCATCCCATCAATTTACAGATTACCTTGAAAATTTCAACTATTTTTCTTTTCTCTTTCTGCGCAAACAAATTATTATTCTATTAAACCATGTATAATATCAACCCATGTATCTTTTGCGCTCCAGTTCCATTTTGGGCTGCTTCTAATCTCTCATTTGGTTATATTATTTGTGACCTAAAAAAGTAACCATGTTACTTATTTTGAATTGGAGTTCTGTCCGACAAGTATACAGGAAAGAACAACAGTATTATCAACTATCCGGTATTGCAATATCTCGAAGTAAGAGAGTAAGAGATTCAAAGCAAAGAACAACAGTACAGGAAAAGAAATAAACTCACCACACTGTAGCATATAGGAAGACTACATCCAGTTTTGCATGATATAATCAATTAAATTATCCCGAATCTCATTTATTTCTTTTTGGTTATAGGAGCCGACTTGTTCAAAGTACTGCAATTAAAAATTGTTTCGAAACATTAATCATATATTTGCTTAACATGAACTATGAAGGGAAAAAAAAATAAAGTTATACCTTGGTTAGATCGATGTTTTTACGGTGGTTATTTACTATTTCATGCATATACCTCATCACATAATATACACAATCCGTTGATCCGGATTGTTGTGGACACTGTACAATATTATATGATAATTTAATAGTTAGTTTAAAATGTATTTATATCCCAAAAGAAATACAAGCTCTTTTTTTTTAAAACAAATTACCGTAACATTCATCCACTTCAAGAAAGTTCCCCGAGACTTACCACCGACTATCTTAAAAGCTTTGAAGGCCCTGCGCATATGCAATAAAATGTTAAATAATAGTTGTAACTAGTTTAAAAATGAAAGCGATAAAAAGAACAAATTTAGCTATAAGAGATAATTTTTCACCCCTCGTATGTTGTCATATCCCGTGAGCCAGTGTATAACATAATCAAAGGAAAACAAATACGACTTACAGGCTCACTTGAGGCTTAATTTCCAGTCTACGGTTGTGATCGGTCTGAGGATCAAGAACATAAACCATATTGTTTTCTATATGGAAAACAAGCAGAAGACAATGTTTCCTACATTTACAAAATACATATGATGTTAAAATCAGCAACAAATTTGCAAACTGGTTACTAAAAGTTTAACGTTCATACCCTTCGTAGTACGGGGCTAAAATTAGGTTTTTAGATTGCAACGCACGCCATGTCTCCGTGATATATATATTTGTCGCATCAGGGCATTTCTGCACTTGAGAAAGCTTATGAGGACACATAAACCAATGCTCTCCGCTTCGAGGTCGTTGCACACATGATCTAACCACCTACACATTGTTTAACATATAAACAACATTGATGAGCATGTCAAGAAGTTTGTTATTAATAAAAAAATAGCATGTATGTCCCTAGCTATGTTAGTTTGAAATTAATCAATGAACTTATTCATCTACGCAGTCAAAATTCAAATAACAGTAGGATGCTTTAAAGAACATTTATGCACACATTATTTGAGCATTCTTGAATAACCCAAAAAGCGCAAATGCAAGAGGTATTTGAAAGTGACATAAAAAGAAGAATGGTTTGCGAAAAGGTAATGCGTTCTTGCATTACAAAAGGAACATTTATAACAGCTTGAGAACATCAATTATTATTGTTATATTTGAACAAATTTGAGTTTTAGCAGTAACCTATTATCTATTTTAAAAGAATTTCAATTTTAAGTCTGCTCATTTTGATGTTTCCATTGTAGGAAAACCATCAAGTTGGCAAACCTCATTTTGAATCTTTCATACAAATGGATTGACGGTATTTACAACAACATTGAACTGTTATTTTGGCTGGTAGGAACTTAATAAAAGAGATCCTCAACATTATTTGTTATAGTTTCTCAAGCGGAAAGGAAAAGATGTGTCTTATTTTGTTATCTCATAGTTATCTGTATTTTTTTGTGTGTATTCCTCCTCATTATTTTTATAAGTCATAAATACTATATTCATAAATGATTTTTGTTACGCCATATATTTGTTTTTTTTTTTGGTATAGTAAAGCACGCTATACTTTATAGGTTAAAGAAATTTGGGTAGCTATCAATGTGACGAAAAGGAATTTCGCTCGGTCCGAACCAGTCGCTAAACCGATCCAGGCCGTTCGAAACGCCCTATCGTTTGAGAACAAGACAAAACAGAATGCATACAAAAGAACATTTCATTGTGTATTACAACAATGCATCAGATTACAAGAATATACAGAGTATAAATGAATATTACACAGAAATATCAGAGATTTAAATTACATTTAAATACATAGCAGCGGAAAATAATACAATACACAACTAGAAGGAGATATACAGATACAAAGCTTTCCGGATATCATTCCAGCTGTAAACCAGGATCCTGTGAATATAGATCTGCAAAACCAAAACTACTAGCTGCCCGTGTCGAAATAAGGGCACCCAGAGCTTAGGTTAAAACAATAAACTCCAGGTCAGTCATGTGACTGGTGTGAGAACTAAAACAGTTAATCTTTATTTTTAAAGTTAGGTAAATCAAGGGACCACGCCGTATAACACGGAACGGGTTTCCTCCCAAGAATACCAATGCATAAAACAAAAGCGCAATGCTAAATAAAGAAAAATGAAGCTGTTATAAGACCCAGGTCCTATCACACAATGCAACGCAAGCCGGGGGATATGGTTTTCCCTTATAACAGCCAAAGAATGCTTGATACATTTAAAACAGATTATATGATACTATAATAAGTGCATAGTGTATAAAACAACTTCAAATCATAAGTATCAATCATAGGCGGCATGGGTACCATATATCATGTCGCCATACTAGTTCTACAATTAAAACCGCAAATGTCGTATTGGAAGTTGGGTTATCATTTATGGTATGAACCGAGGCTAGGGGCAAGATCCTCTACCGATTTGTGACTCTCTAGCCCGAGCCACAGGGTCAGAGCGCATCGACCCTTTAGATCGTCAGGGCCGGTCCACCGATGTGGATTATTATGCCTGAACACTACGTTTCCCCGCCCTTTGGGGCGTAAGCCTGGCCCGTCAGTCGACCAGAAGCATCGGCCGAAACCGATATCACGAGGCGCCTCGCTTTTCAGCAAGTAATAATAAGCAACATCCACATGAGTCAAACTCGTCAGCCAGTTCAAGCACTGACGCCACTCCTAACTAGAAAGAAACGCATGCCCTCCCTGAGGTCCGTCTCCTGTTTTTGGTTCATACCGGGTGTGAAACTTGCGAAGTGAACGTTACACAAAGCTACGCCACAAAGGCCGTGCTTCGATCATCAACCACAAGACTTTGCTTTTCAACAGAAGTCTTGATCATTTGCCACTTAGGTATGCCACACAGGCAATTCACTCCATGCGATTGATATCCATCAATATATAACCCCTGAGCTCGTACGTCTCAGAGAAGGGCGTTAAGCAAGAGAATAAATTCTCCGTCGCCAAGTAGTTATATATTTAATAGAGATCAATCACACGGAATAAAATCCAATGTCAGACACACAGTCCATTTACAAGTCCGTTCTGGGGCTGAACGAAACCGGAGGCACCCAGTACCCCGCATATCCATCGATCTCCAAGTACGTCTGGACGATCACCAACTGTTTCCATCTTCTTGGGTGTACAGCCCAATCAAGATCATCAGTAATCACCCAAACGACGTGAAGACTTCCGGTCTTCGACCACCGTCTTCATCTTCGACTTATCGTCGTATCAGTTATTCAGAATGGGATAAACCCGGTCTTTCCGAATAACTCGCGTATATTTTAAATAAGTGTTACACAAACACAACATACGCCTCATTCCAATTCATCAGTCACTAACCGTAAATTAATCAAGAGAATAATTTCCCAAATATTAACCCCGAAGGCCGAAACCATCATCAGATTAATATCCAGAAAACCATTCTGCTTAGCAAACTGACAGTTAGTTTCTAAATTTCACATTCATAGGGAAAGGTTCCCATTAATTTTATCCAAGATAAATTCCTTGAATTTATTCTTTAATCTATTTTTGAATATCAATTCAAAACTAGTCGGGATTAGCGAACCTTACCGAAGTAATCAATTGTTTTAATTTCCCAATCCCAACCTATTCATCCCATGAAGTAAAACTGGTAATACTTCATATTTTAACACTACTATGTTATCGGTAAATTCAATTACCATTTACACATTCAAATCTAATTAAAGATTTAACTATCGCCTGGAGCAAAACTGGTGGTACTCCATTTTCGATCTTTTCAATCTAATTAAAGATTCATTAAAACTCCACTTAGTTTTAATCTTTAACTGGGTTAAAGAATCAGTGTCATTAAAAACACAGTTCACGATAAACCCAAAATCACATTCATTAATTATCGGATTAAAGAACGAGTGTTATTTAAAACACTGTCCACGATAAACCCAAAAATCAATATCAATTCAATTCCAATTAAATATCATTTAATTGGTACACTTCATTAAATCTAAATAAAAAAGATTTAATCTTTTCTCAACTGGGTTCAAGAACAATGTTAGTGAAGACACCATTCACGACAAACCCAAATCACATTTGATATTCAATACAAGGCCCTGAATAGAAAATATATCGGCTTATATTCAATATCAAATTCTACGATTAACAAATGTAATATTGGAAATAACGATATATATATATATATATATATATATATATATATCTTTCAAATTTCCATATCAACATCCGTATAATCACGAATTCCTACATCGAAATATTCCGAAGACAATTTCGATTCAAATCCACTCCAATGCAATCATTGGAAATTCTGGTTATTTTTAAAACCCTTTTCAAATTCAATTTATTTATTTAAAAATAAATAGAATTATAATTCTAGTTCAAAACTAGTTCATTTCGATAAAAATCTATTTTTATCTTTTCAAATATGGAGTTTTTCATCCCAATACTTTCTAAATCATTTCTTACGATTTTACACAAATTATTACTATTTTTAATAATTTTATCAAGGCCCGTACAGTCGATTTCCACCAATGGCCATCGAACTGCACGTATAGCGACCTTTTTCAAATTTGATTTGGACATAATTCCAAATCCAACCGTTAGATTTTTAATTTATCACATTCGTTAGAAAGCTCTTTTCGATTCGAACCCAACGGTTTCGGTATTAGGAGAATCCGACGGTCGGATCTCCCGTAATGTCCGTTTGAAATAAATGGTCGAAATTCACGAACTGCCGCGGCGCGGCGCGTTCTATTCAGGCCATTATATTATATATATAATATATATATAATATATATATCGTCGATTTCTATTTAAAACGAATTTTATAAATAGTTTTAAATTCGTTTCAAAAGCAATTTCAACTTCCATTTCAATTCAAATCAAAATTGAATTCTTCTTTTTTAATTTGTTTTAAAATTCATTTCTATTTAATTCAAATTTCAATTCAATTTGAATTCATTTCAATTTTCTTTCAATTCAATTTGAATTTGTTTTATATTCAATTCATTTCGAAATCATTTTCAATTCATTTCATTTCGAAATCGTTTTCAATTCAAATCGATATAAATATCGTTCACGTCAAAATGGCGTCAATCTAATCAACACGGCTTCATAAATTTCTATTTTCAAATATTCTATTTCAAATATTTCTTTTTCAAAATAGTTGTTATTATCAAAATATTTCGTTCAACACATGACCAATCTCAATGAATGAGTACTGTCAACACATGAACCTTTATTTTATATTGTTCTTTATTTTCAAATTAGAATGAGGCCCAATCAATTACCATATAATGTTAATTATATGGATTTTCATACATCACACGTATATAATAGCATTACAAAATAATCAACCATCAACCAAAGTGCACTACACTGTATAAGCATCAAATATAGATATCTAACGCTTATAACAGCCTGTCAATCAATCGATCAACATATTTAATCAATCAGGATGAGTGAACTTCAAATTTCATCCCAACACCCGTGTGGGGTTTCAAACAATCAAACACAGATTTTTATTCGTGCAGTTGGGCGATGTGTAAAATTTATCGACCCAATCAATATCAGTCAAATCAGTGCATATAAACAAATCGGCTGATTTGTCTATAAATATCTATTTATTCACTTTCACGTTAAAAATTATATTTTTAACGATAAAATATTTTATTTTAACATATGAATTTCTATTCAGTTCATTTATTCAATAAAATTGATATTTTTATTTTTCTAACATATTTTAGAAAATTTCAGCGGCATAACGGCACGATACTAGAAACGGGACAAGGCCTAGCCTTATCCCCGGTCTAGTGAAGGCCCACGCCATTCACACATCAATCAAATCCATTCATTTCACCAAACAATTCAATTTCAAATCAAATCATCTAACTAATTTTTGCAACCAAACAAACAAGTCCATGGTCTGTGGACGATTGTGTCGGGTGCTACTAAGCACCGTCTGCATCCTAGTATATATATATAACTAGAGAAAAGAAAGTGAAAGGTGAGAAATTCTCACCAATAGCTATCCAACTATCTTGACTCTTCTTTGATAGAAATCTTCATCGTTCTCGCCTTTTTGTCACCTTCGTTGACCGTAGCCACTACATATATAAAAATCACCTTTTTATTTCTCTATTCCATATATAAAAATCGAATTTTTACTTCGATGTTAAATATATAAAAATCATATTTTTACTTCGATGTTCAATATATGCAAATCATTTTTTTACTTCGATGTTCAATATATAAAAATCAAATTTTTTCTTCGATGTTCAATATATAAAAATCATATTTTTACTTCGATGTTCAATATATAAAAATCATATTTTTACTTCGATGTTCAATATATAAAAATCATATTTTTACTATGCTATTCAATATATAAAAATCAAAATTTTACTTTGCTATTCAATATATAAAAATCGTATTTTTACTACGTTGTTCAATATAGAAAAATTGAATTTTTAAACCGCTACTACATAGATAAAAATTATATTTTCACATCGATGTTCATATAGTAAAGATTATATTTTTATCACGCCATTCTTCATATAAAGATTTCGCCTTTTCAAAAATAAAGATTTCGCCTTTCTATAATATAAAATTTATATTTTTCTCGAAGTAAAAATCATATTTTTACTTCACTATTCATCTAAAAATATCGTCTTTTCAAATTTAAAAATTTAATCTTTTGCATTTTAAAAATCTAATCTTTTCGCTTTTAAAAATCACGTCTTTTCACTTTATCTTATTTTTATACTTTTTAAAAATATAAAGATCAAATGTTTATATCGCTAATCACTTAATAAAAAATCTAATCTTTTCATTAAGGAAAATCAAACCTTTTTGTTCTTTCGTATCTAAAAAAAATCTCGTCTTTTACATACTAAAAATCTCGCCTTTTACTTTAACTCATATAACAAAAAAACTGAAAATAAAAGAAATTAGATTCGGATTTAATAATAAAACTAAATGGAAATAAATTAAAACTCACATTCATTGAGGGGATTGGGTCTTTGCCGCTGGTGGGGGAGAGAACGGCGCTCGTGGGAGGTGGAGCAGGCGGCGCTGGCGGTGAGGGGAGGCTGCGGTGGGTGAAAGCGATGGGGGAGGGGGGGTTTGCGTCGCGATTTGAGGAGGAGAAGAGGAGGGCGTCACGAGGTAGGAGGAGGTTGGCGGAGCAGAGGGGAGAAGGGCGGCGGTCCCCCCTTGGTGGCGGCGCCGTCGACGAAGAAGAGAGGGGGGAGGCGATTTAGAGATCGGGTTTTGTTTGTTTTTTTTGTTCTGTTAGTTTTGATTTCGAAGGGGGGGCAGAAGTATAAAGAGAGAAAGGGGTTTTTTTAATTATTTAATTAATTTAATTTTCCACCCAAAAAGCAACTTTATTTTCGACCTCAAAACGGGGCCCACCGCCTGTAGTCCATAGCTAATTACCCCCATTCCGAACACAATGGGATATGTATCGTAGGCTGATTCGATAGTTACAATCAGTTTCCGTCAAAATAAACATATAACTCTATATATTGATTTTGAACACGCATTTCAATTTACTGGGGTCACATACTAACTCTATAAATCTCATAAAAATATTTTCTAGCTTCGTATTGACAATACGGTCCTAACAAAACTAGTTTCGCCGAATTCTGAGACCGTTGGAAAAATGACCATTTTCCAGTCGATTAAAATCAACTAAAACTGGTCAAACGCGTTTTCCTTCTCCACGCTCACATATTGATTCGAAAAATTATAAAATTTGAAACCTAGCAATAATTTAACATCACGGACCCAACAAAACTGGTTTTGTCGAAATCCGAGGTCGTTTGCAAAATGTCCATTTTTAAGGGCCTGAATTCCATAGCGATTATTCAGAATTTTCAACTGGACATAATTTTTGATTCCCGCTATGAAATTTTGATTTTTCGGATTCGTTGGAAAGATATCATCATTTAGATCCTAATGTTTTTGGTTTCACTAAAATCCGGATTGTTTTGCACCCGGTACATTCAATTGAAGTTTGAAATCGAATTATCGAACTACCGCGCCATTTTAAATTCTATTTATAATTATATATAAATATTTATATTCTAACGACGACGCGTATAATATATACGTTCGAATTATATTCAAAATAAATTTCTCGTCGATATTATTTAAAATAATTCATTTTAAATAATCAAAATTCGCTAAAATTGCCAAAATAAAAATTTTAAACTGGCCCAGATTTTCGGGTTGTTACAATCTCCCCCACTTAAAACTTTTCGTCCCCGAAAAGGAACAAAGACGAAAGTGGTTTGATCATTCAACTCTACGTTCGATCTGGCTTCCATTCTCCAACCTTTCAGTTTCTGAGAATTTTCAAATTCTTCAAAAATTTGGCTAACACCCTAAATTTTCGAAAAATTTCGCCATAACCTCCCCTGCACCGGGAGCATCGGGGAATTTCAAATAGCTTCCCCGGTCCTTCTAATCTCAAAAAGAAAAAGTAAAAGCCAAGCGGCTAGCCAATAGGCTCATAAAATCATCATCACCCAAACAAAACAGTAAATTATGTAGTAAACATGTACCTATTTGTCGGGCAAACAAATTTATTCTCTGCTCTAGCCTCTTTGCTATGACCTGTTCAAGGTAAGTATATGTATATGCAAACAAATGCAACCTATTTTCAATATAATTCAATATTTGGTTCAATTAGGCTAAATGGTTCAAAATTATCAACCAAATAAACAAACAACACAAACATCAATCAATTAGTAAATTAGGGTCTCAAATTCATAATTTGATATATATACAAAAAATCATGTTTTTGATGCCAAATCACAACAATGTATTCTAGCTATATTAGTTTTGGTTCTCACACCAGTCTAATGGAAATATATAGAAAATCACACCTTCGAAACTCGAACATAAATGTTGATGATGTGATCGCTATCATCAATATCATCTTCGGGCGACTAGAGTGCGATGCTATATCTATCAAATATATTAAAACTTTGAATATACATTTGCAAGGCGTATATGCAAATTCTTTATATACTGAATTGTCCAAAATCAATATAAATAAATTATTCAAATACGTGTAAAACGATCTAAATTTCAAAACAGAATTGTTTTCATTTGAAAAATATACTCTCCACACTCGTTCTAGGATACTACTGATCCCATCTCTAACGAGTCATTCTCATTGGATATTGCTAATCCAATATCTGATGAATTCTTTCGTACGGTTCTAATGTGTCTTGTTCTCTGAGCTTTGTAAACCAAAGCTCTGATACCAACTGTGACGAAAAGGAATTTCGCTCGGTCTGAACCAGTCGATAAACCGATCTAGGTCGTTCGAAACGCCCTATCGTTTGAGAACAAGACGAAACAGAACGCATACAAACGAACATTTCATTGTGTATTACAACAATGCATCAGATTACAAGAATATACAGAGTATAAATGAATATTACACAGAAATATCAGAGATTTAAATTACATTTAAATACATAGCAGCGGAAAATAATACAATACACAACTAGAAGGAGATATACGGATACAAAGCTTTCCGGATATCATTCCAGCTGTAAACCAGGATCCTGTGAATATAGATCTGCAAAACCAAAACTACTAGCTGCCCGTGTCGAAATAAGGGCACCCAGAGTTTAGGTTAAAACAATAAACTCCCGGTCAGTCATGTGACTGGTGTGAGAACTAAAACAGTTAATCTTTATTTTTAAAGTTAGGTAAATCAAGGGACCACGCCGTATAACACGGAACGGGTTTCCTCCCAAGAATACCAGTGCATAAAACAACAGCGCAATGCTAAATAAAGAAAAATGAAGCTGTTATAAGACCCAGGTCCTATCACACAATGCAACGCAAGCCGGGGGATAGGGTTTTCCCTTATAACAGCCAAAGAATGCTTGATACGTTTAAAACAGATTATTTGATACTATAATAAGTGCATAGTGTATAAAATAACTTCAAATCATAAGTATCAATCATAGGCGGCATGGGTACCATATATCATGTCGCCATACTAGTTCTACAATTAAAACCGCAAATGTCGTATTGGAAGTTGGGTTATCATTTATGGTACGAACCGAGGCTAAGGGCAAGATCCTCTACCGATTTGTGACTCTCTAGCCCGAGCCACAGGGTCAGAGCGCATCGACCCTTTAGATTGTCAGGGCCGGTCCACCGATGTGGATTATTATGCCTGAACACTACGTTTCCCCGCCCTTTGGGGCGTAAGCCTGGCCCGTCAGCCGACCAGAAGCATCGGCCGAAACCGATATCACGAGGCGCCTCGCTTTTCAGCAAGTAATAATAAGCAACATCCACATGAGTCAAACTCGTCAGCCAGTTCAAGCACTGACGCCACTCCTAACTAGAAGGAAACGCATGCCCTCCCTGATGTCCGTCTCCCGTTTTTGGTTCATACCGGGTGTGAAACTTGCGAAGTGAACGTTACACAAAGCTACGCCACAAAGGCCGTGCTTCGATCATCAACCACAAGACTTTGCTTTTCAACAGAAGTCTTGATCATTTGCCACTTAGGCATGCCACACAGGCAATTCACTCCATGCGATTGATATCCATCAATATATAACCCCTGAGCTCGTACGTCTCAGAGAAGGGCGTTAAGCAAGAGAATAAATTCTCCGCCGCCAAGCAGATATATATTTAATAGAGATCAATCACACGGACTAAAATCCAATGTCAGACACACAGTCCATTTACAAGTCCGTTCTGGGGCTGAACGAAACCGGAGGCACCTAGTACCCCGCATATCCATCGATCTCCAAGTACGTCTGGACGATCACCAACTGTTTCCATCTTCTTGGGTGTACAGCCCAATCAAGATCATCAGTAATCACCCAAACGACGTGAAGACTTCCGGTCTTCGACCACCGTCTTCATCTTCGACTTATCGTCGTATCAGTTATTCAGAATGGGATAAACCCGGTCTTTCCGAATAACTCGCGTATATTTTAAATAAGTGTTACACAAACACAACATACGCCTCATTCCAATTCATCAGTCACTAACCGTAAATTAATCAAGAGAATAATTTCCCAAATATTAACCCCGAAGGCCGAAACCATCATCACATTAATATCCAGAAAACCATTCTGCTTAGCTAACCGACAGTTAGTTTCTAAATTTCACATTCATAGGGAAAGGTTCCCATTAATTTTATCCAAGATAAATTCCTTGAATTTATTCTTTAATCTATTTTTGAATATCAATTCAAAACTAGTCGGGATTAGCGAACCTTACCGAAGTAATCAATTGTTTTAATTTCCCAATCCCAACCTATTCATCCCATGAAGTAAAACTGGTAATACTTCATATTTTAACACTACTGTGTTATCGGTAAATTCAATTACCATTTACACGTTCAAATCTAATTAAAGATTTAACTATCGCCTGGAGCAAAACTGGTGGTACTCCATTTTCGATCTTTTCAATCTAATTAAAGATTCATTAAAACTCCACTTAGTTTTAATCTTTAACTGGGTTAAAGAATAAGTGTCATTTAAAACACAGTTCACGATAAACCCAAAATCACATTCATTAATTATCGGATTAAAGAACGAGTGTTATTTAAAACACTGTCCACGATAAACCCAAAAATCAATATCAATTCAATTCCAATTAAATATAATTTAATTGGTACGCTTCATTAAATCTAAATAAAAAAGATTTAATCTTTTCTCAACTGGGTTCAAGAACAGTGTTAGTGAAGACACCATTCACGACAAACCCAAATCACATTTGATATTCAATACAAGGCCCTGAATAGAAAATATATCGGCTTATATTCAATATCAAATTCTACGATTAACAAATGTCGTATTGGAAATAACTATATATATATATATATATATATATCTTTCAAATTTCCATATCAACATCCGTATAATCACGAATTCCTACATCGAAATATTCCGAAGACAATTTCGATTCAAATCCACTCCAATGCAATCATTGGAAATTCTGGTTATTTTTAAAACCCTTTTCAAATTCAATTTATTTATTTAAAAATAAATAGAATTATAATTCTAGTTCAAAACTAGTTCATTTCGATAAAAATCTATTTTTATCTTTTCAAATATGGAGTTTTTCGTCCCTATACTTTCTAAATCATTTCTTATGATTTTACACAAATTATTACTATTTTTAATAATTTTATCAAGGCCCGTACAGTCGATTTCCACCAATGGCCATCGAACAGCACGTATAGCGACCTTTTTCAAATTTGATTTGGACATAATTCCAAATCCAACCGTTAGATTTTTAAATTATCACATTCGTTAGAAAGCTCTTTTCGATACGAACCCAACGGTTCCGGTTTTAGGAGAATCCGACGGTCGGATATCCCGTAATGTCCGTTTGAAATAAATGGCCGAAATTCACGAACTGCCGCGGCGTGACGCGTTCTATTCAGGCCATTATATTATATATATAATATATATAATATATATCGTCGATTTCTATTTAAAACGAATTTTATAAATAGTTTTAAATTCGTTTCAAATGCAATTTCAACTTCCATTTCAATTCAAATCAAAATTGAATTCGTTTTAAAATTCATTTCTATTTAATTCAAATTTCATTTCTATTTAATTCAAATTTCAGTTCAATTTGAATTCATTTCAATTTGCTTTCAATTCAATTTGAATTCGTTTTATATTCAATTCATTTCGAAATCGTTTTCAATTCATTTCATTTCGAAATCGTTTTCAATTCAAATCGATATAAATATCGTTCACGTCAAAATGGCGTCAATCTAATCAACACGGCTTCATAAATTTCTATTTCCAAATATTCTATTTCAAATATTTCTTTTTCAAAATAGTTGT
Organism: Allium sativum; assembly: GCA_030737875.1. NCBI lineage: Eukaryota > Viridiplantae > Streptophyta > Magnoliopsida > Asparagales > Amaryllidaceae > Allium > Allium sativum. The sequence continues at coordinate 588,747,968 of CM060909.1, forward strand.
TATTATCAAAATATTTCGTTCAACACATGACCAATCTCAATGGATGAGTACTGTCAACACATGAACCTTTATTTTATATTGTTCTTTATTTTCAAATTAGAATGTGGCCCAATCAATTACCATATAATGTTAATTATATGGATTTTCATACATCACACGTATATAATAGCATTACAAAATAATCAACCATCAACCAAAGTGCAGTACACTGTATAAGCATCAAATATAGATATCTAACGCTTATAATAGCCTGTCAATCAATCGATCAACATATTTAATCAATCAGGATGAGTGAACTTCAAATTTCATCCCAACACCCGTGTGGGGTTTCAAACAATCAAACACAGATTTTTATTCGTGCAGTTGGGCGATGTGTAAAATTTATCGACCCAATCAATATCAGTCAAATCAGTGCATATAAACAAATCGGCCGATTTGTCTATAAATATCTATTTATTCACTTTCACGTTAAAAATTATATTTTTAACGATAAAATATTTTATTTTAACATATGAATTTCTATTCAGTTCATTTATTCAATAAAATTGATATTTTTATTTTTCTAACATATTTTAGAAAATTTCGGCGGCATAACGGCACGTTACTAGAAACGGGACGAGGCCTAGCCTTATCCCCGGTCTAGTGAAGGCCCACGCCATTCACACATCAATCAAATCCTTTCATTTCACCAAACAATTCAATTTCAAATCAAATCATCTAACTAATCTATGCAACCAAAGAAACAAGTCCATGGTCTGTGGACGATTGTGTCGGGTGCTACTAAGCACCGTCTGCATCCTAGTATATATATATATATAACTAGAGAAAAGAAAGTGAAAGGTGAGAAATTCTCACCAATAGCTATCCAACTATCTTGACTCTTCTTTGATAGAAATCTTCATCGTTCTCGCCTTTTTGTCACCTTCGTTGACCGTAGCCACTACATATATAAAAATCACCTTTTTATTTCTCTATTCCATATATAAAAATCGAATTTTTACTTCGATGTTCAATATATAAAAATCATATTTTTACTTCGATGTTCAATATATACAAATCATATTTTTACTTCGATGTTCAATATATAAAAATCATATTTTTACTTCGATGTTCAATATATAAAAATCATATTTTTACTTCGATGTTCAATATATAAAAATCATATTTTTACATCGATGTTCAATATATAAAAATCATATTTTTACTATGCTATTCAATATATAAAAATCGAAATTTTACTTTGCTATTCAATATATAAAAATCGTATTTTTACTACGTTGTTCAATATAGAAAAATTGAATTTTTAAACCGCTACTACATAGATAAAAATTATATTTTCACATCGATGTTCATATAGTAAAGATTATATTTTTATCACGCCATTCTTCATATAAAGATTTCACCTTTTCAAAAATAAAGATTTCGCCTTTCTATAATATAAAATTTATATTTTTCTCGAAGTAAAAATCATATTTTTACTTCACTATTCATCTAAAAATATCGTCTTTTCAAATTTAAAAATTTAATCTTTTGCATTTTAAAAATCTAATCTTTTCACTTTTAAAAATCACGTCTTTTCACTTTATCATATTTTTATACTTTTTAAAAATATAAAGATCAAATGTTTATATCGCTAATCACTTAATAAAAAATCTAATCTTTTCATTAAGGAAAATCAAACCTTTTTATTCTTTCATATCTAAAAAAAATCTCGTCTTTTACATACTAAAAATCTCGCCTTTTACTTTAACTCATATAACAAAAAAACTGAAAATAAAAGAAATTAGATTCGGATTTAATAATAAAACTAAATGGAAATAAATTAAAACTCACATTCATTGAGGGGATTGGGTCTTTGCCGCTAGTGGGGGAGAGAACGGCGCTCGTGGGAGGTGGAGCAGGCGGCGCTGGCGGTGAGGGGAGGCTGCGGTGGGTGAAAGCGATGGGGGAGGGGGGGTTTGCGTCGCGATTTGAGGAGGAGAAGAGGAGGGCGTCACGAGGTAGGAGGAGGTTGGCGGAGCAGAGGGGAGAAGGGCGGCGTTCCCCCCCTGGTGGCGGCGCCGTCAACGAAGAAGAGAGGGGGGAGGCGATTTAGAGATCGGGTTTTGTTTGTTTTTTTTGTTCTGTTAGTTTTGATTTCGAAGGGGGGGCAGAAGTATAAAGAGAGAAAGGGTTTTTTTTTAATTATTTAATTAATTTAATTTTCCACCCAAAAAGCAACTTTGTTTTCGACCTCAAAACGGGGCCCACCGCCTGTCGTCCATAGCTAATTACCCCCATTCTGAACACAATGGGATATGTATCGTAGGCTGATTCGATAGTTACAATCAGCTTCCGTCAAAATCAACATATAACTCTATATATTGATTTTGAACGCGCATTTCAATTTACTGGGGTCACATACTAACTTTATAAATCTCATAAAAATATTTTCTAGCTTCGTATTGACGATACGGTCCTAACAAAACAAGTTTCGCCGAATTCTGAGACCGTTGGAAAAATGACCATTTTCCAGTCGATTAAAATCAACTAAAACTGGTCAAATGCGTTTTCCTTCGCCACGCTCACATATTGATTCGAAAAATTATGAAATTTGAAACCTAGCAATAATTTAACATCACGGACCCAACAAAACTGGTTTTGTCGAAATCCGAGGTCGTTTGCAAAATGTCCATTTTTAAGGGCCTGAATTCCATAGCGACTATTCAGAATTTTCAACTGGACATAATTTTTGATTCCCGCTATGAAATTTTGATTTTTCGGATTCGTTGGAAAGATATCATCATTTAGATCCTAATGTTTTTGGTTTCACTAAAATCCGGATTGTTTTGCACCCGGTACATTCAATTGAAGTTTGAAATCGAATTATCGAACTACCGCGCCATTTTCAATTCTATTTATAATTATATATAAATATTTATATTCTAACGACGACGCGTATAATATATACGTTCGAATTATATTCAAAATAAATTTCTCATCGATATTATTTAAAATAATTCATTTTAAATAATCAAAATTCGCTAAAATTGCCAAAATAAAAATTTTAAACTGGCCCAGGTTTTCGGGTTGTTACAATCTCCCCCACTTAAAACTTTTCGTCCCCGAAAAGGAACAAAGTCGAAAGTGGTTTGATCATTCAACTCTACGTTCGATCTGGCTTCCATTCTCCAACCTTTCAGTTTCTAAGAATTTTCAAATTCTTCAAAAATTTGGCTAACACCCTAAATTTTCGAAAAATTTCGCCATAACCTCCCCTGCACCGGGAGCATCGGGGAATTTCAAATAGCTTCCCCGGTCCTTCTAATCTAAAAAAGAAAAAGAAAAAGCCAAGCGGCTAGCCAATAGGCTCATAAAATCATCATCACCCAAACAAAACAGTAAATTATGTAGTAAACATGTACCTATTTGTCGGGCAAACAAATTTTATTCTCTGCTCTAGCCTCTTTGCTATGACCTGTTCAAGGTAAGTATATGTATATGCAAGCAAATGCAACCTATTTTCAATATAATTCAATATTTGGTTCAATTAGGCTAAATGGTTCAAAATTATCAACCAAATAAACAAACAACACAAACATCAATCAATTAGTAAATTAGGGTCTCAAATTCATAATTTGATATATATATATAAAATCATGTTTTTGATGCCAAATCACAACAATGTATTCTAGCTATATTAGTTTTGGTTCTCACACCAGTCTAATGGAAATATATAGAAAATCACACCTTCGAAACTCGAACATAAATGTTGATGATGCGATCGCTATCATCAATATCATCTTCGGGCGACTAGAGTGCGATGCTATATCTATCCAATATATTAAAACTTTGAATATACGTTTGCAAGGCGTATATGCAAATTCTTTATATACTGAATTGTCCAAAATCAATATAAATAAATTATTCAAATACGTGTAAAACGATCTAAATTTCGAAACAGAATTGTTTTCATTTGAAAAATATACTCTCCACACTCGTTCTAGGATACTACTGATCCCATCTCTAACGAGTCATTCTCATTGGATATTGCTAATCCAATATCTGATGAATTCATTCGTACGGTTCTAATGTGTCTTGTTCTCTGAGCTTTGTAAACCAAAGCTCTAATACCAACTGTGACGAAAAGAAATTTCGCTCGGTCCGAACCAGTCGATAAACCGATCCAGGTCGTTCGAAACGCCCTATCGTTTGAGAACAAGACAAAACAGAACGCATACAAAAGAACATTTCATTGTGTATTACAACAATGCATCAGATTACAAGAATATACCGAGTATAAATGAATATTACACAGAAATATTAGAGATTTAAATTACATTTAAATACATAGCAGCGGAAAATAATACAATACACAACTAGAAGGAGATATACGGATACAAAGCTTTCCGGATATCATTCCAGCTGTAAACCAGGATCCTGTGAATATAGATCTGCAAAACCAAAACTACTAGCTGCCCATGTCGAAATAAGCGCACCCAGAGTTTAGGTTAAAACAATAAACTCCAGGTCAGTCAAGTGACTGGTGTGAGAACTAAAACAGTTAATCTTTATTTTTAAAGTTAGGTAAATCAAGGGACCACGCCGTATAAGACGGAACGGGTTTCCTCCCAAGAATACCAGTGCATAAAACAACAGCGCAATGCTAAATAAAGAAAAATGAAGCTGTTATAAGACCCAGGTCCTATCACACAATGCAACGCAAGCCGGGGGATAGGGTTTTCCCTTATAACAGCCAAAGAATGCTTGATACGTTTAAAACAGATTATTTGATACTATAATAAGTGCATAGTGTATAAAATAACTTCAAATCATAAGTATCAATCATAGGCGGCATGGGTACCATATATCATGTCTCCATACTAGTTCTACAATTAAAACCGCAAATGTCGTATTGGAAGTTGGGTTATCATTTATGGTATGAACCGAGGCTAGGGGCAAGATCCTCTACCGATTTGTGACTCTCTAGCCCGAGCCACAGGGTCAGAGCGCATCGACCCTTTAGATTGTCAGGGCCGGTCCACCGATGTGGATTATTATGCCTGAACACTACGTTTCCCCGCCCTTTGGGGCGTAAGCCTGGCCCGTCAGCCGACCAGAAGCATCGGCCGAAACCGATATCACGAGGCGCCTCGCTTTTCAGCAAGTAATAATAAGCAACATCCACATGAGTCAAACTCGTCAGCCAGTTCAAGCACTGACGCCACTCCTAACTAGAAAGAAACGCATGCCCTCCCTGAGGTCCGTCTCCCGTTTTTGGTTCATACCGGGTGTGAAACTTGCGAAGTGAACGTTACACAAAGCTACGCCACAAAGGCCGTGCTTCGATCATCAACCACAAGACTTTGCTTTTCAACAGAAGTCTTGATCATTTGCCACTTAGGCATGCCACACAGGCAATTCACTCCATGCGATTGATATCCATCAATATATAACCCCTGAGCTCGTACGTCTCAGAGAAGGGCGTTAAGCAAGAGAATAAATTCTCCGCCGCCAAGCAGATATATATTTAATAGAGATCAATCACACGGACTAAAATCCAATGTCAGACACACAGTCCATTTACAAGTCCGTTCTGGGGCTGAACGAAACCGGAGGCACCCAGTACCCCGCATATCCATCGATCTCCAAGTACGTCTGGACGATCACCAACTGTTTCCATCTTCTTGGGTGTACAGCCCAATCAAGATCATCAGTAATCACCCAAACGACGTGAAGACTTCCGGTCTTCGACCACCGTCTTCATCTTCGACTTATCGTCGTATCAGTTATTCAGAATGGGATAAACCCGGTCTTTCCGAATAACTCGCGTATATTTTAAATAAGTGTTACACAAACACAACATACGCCTCATTCCAATTCATCAGTCACTAACCGTAAATTAATCAAGAGAATAATTTCCCAAATATTAACCCCGAAGGCCGAAACCATCATCACATTAATATCCAGAAAACCATTCTGCTTAGCTAACCGACAGTTAGTTTCTAAATTTCACATTCATAGGGAAAGGTTCCCATTAATTTTATCCAAGATAAATTCCTTGAATTTATTCTTTAATCTATTTTTGAATATCAATTCAAAACTAGTCGGGATTAGCGAACCTTACCGAAGTAATCAATTGTTTTAATTTCCAATCCCAACCTATTCATCCCATGAAGTAAAACTGGTAATACTTCATATTTTAACACTACTGTGTTATCGGTAAATTCAATTACCATTTACACGTTCAAATCTAATTAAAGATTTAACTATCGCCTGGAGCAAAACTGGTGGTACTCCATTTTCGATCTTTTCAATCTAATTAAAGATTCATTAAAACTCCACTTAGTTTTAATCTTTAACTGGGTTAAAGAATCAGTGTCATTTAAAACACAGTTCACGATAAACCCAAAATCACATTCATTAATTATCGGATTAAAGAACGAGTGTTATTTAAAACACTGTCCACGATAAACCCAAAAATCAATATCAATTCAATTCCAATTAAATATCATTTAATTGGTACACTTCATTAAATCTAAATAAAAAAGATTTAATCTTTTCTCAACTGGGTTCAAGAACAGTGTTAGTGAAGACACCATTCACGACAAACCCAAATCACATTTGATATTCAATACAAGGCCCTGAATAGAAAATATATCGGCTTATATTCAATATCAAATTCTACGATTAACAAATGTCGTATTGGAAATAACTATATATATATATATATATATCTTTCAAATTTCCATATCAACATCCGTATAATCACGAATTCCTACATCGAAATATTCCGAAGACAATTTCGATTCAAATCCACTCCAATGCAATCATTGGAAATTCTGGTTATTTTTAAAACCCTTTTCAAATTCAATTTATTTATTTAAAAATAAATAGAATTATAATTCTAGTTCAAAACTAGTTCATTTCGATAAAAATCTATTTTTATCTTTTCAAATATGGAGTTTTTCATCCCAATACTTTCTTAATCATTTCTTATGATTTTACACAAATTATTACTATTTTTAATAATTTTATCAAGGCCCGTACAGTCGATTTCCACCAATGGCCATCGAACTGCACGTATAGCGACCTTTTTCAAATTTGATTTGGACATAATTCCAAATCCAACCGTTAGATTTTTAATTTATCACATTCGTTAGAAAGCTCTTTTCGATACGAACCCAACGGTTCCGGTTTTAGGAGAATCCGACGGTCGGATCTCCCGTAATGTCCGTTTGAAATAAATGGTCGAAATTCATGAACTACCGCGGCGCGGCGCGTTCTATTCAGGCCATTATATTATATATATAATATATATATCGTCGATTTCTATTTAAAACAAATTTTATAAATAGTTTTAAATTCGTTTCAAAAGCAATTTCAACTTCCATTTCAATTCAAATCAAAATTGAATTCTTCTTTTTTAATTCGTTTTAAAATTCATTTCTATTTAATTCAAATTTCAGTTCAATTTGAATTCATTTCAATTTGCTTTCAATTCAATTTGAATTCGTTTTATATTCAATTCATTTCGAAATCGTTTTCAATTCATTTCATTTCGAAATCGTTTTCAATTCAAATCGATATAAATATCGTTCACGTCAAAATGGCGTCAATCTAATCAACACGGCTTCATAAATTTCTATTTTCAAATATTCTATTTCAAATATTTCTTTTTCAAAATAGTTGTTATTATCAAAATATTTCGTTCAACACATGACCAATCTCAATGGATGAGTACTGTCAACACATGAACCTTTATTTTATATTGTTCTTTATTTTCAAATTAGAATGAGGCCCAATCAATTACCATATAATGTTAATTATATGGATTTTCATACATCACACGTATATAATAGCATTACAAAATAATCAACCATCAACCAAAGTGCACTACACTGTATAAGCATCAAATATAGATATCTAACGCTTATAACAGCCTGTCAATCAATCGATCAACATATTTAATCAATCAGGATGAGTGAACTTCAAATTTCATCCCAACACCCGTGTGGGGTTTCAAACAATCAAACACAGATTTTTATTCGTGCAGTTGGGCGATGTGTAAAATTTATCGACCCAATCAATATCAGTCAAATCAGTGCATATAAACAAATCGGCCGATTTGTCTATAAATATCTATTTATTCACTTTCACGTTAAAAATTATATTTTTAACGATAAAATAGTTTATTTTAACATATGAATTTCTATTCAGTTCATTTATTCAATAAAATTGATATTTTTATTTTTCTAACATATTTTAGAAAATTTCGGCGGCATAACGGCACGATACTAGAAACGGGACTATCCCCGGTCTAGTGAAGGCCCACGCCATTCACACATCAATCAAATCCATTCATTTCACCAAACAATTCAATTTCAAATCAAATCATCTAACTAATCTATGCAACCAAACAAACAAGTCCTTGGTCTGTGGACGATTGTGTCGGGTGCTACTAAGCACCGTCTGCACCTAGTATATATATAACTAGAGAAAAGAAAGTGAAAGGTGAGAAATTCTTACCAATAGCTATCCAACTATCTTGACTGTTCTTTGATAGAAATCTTCATCGTTCTCGCCTTTTTGTCACCTTCGTTGACCGTAGCCACTACATATATAAAAATCACCTTTTTATTTCTCTATTCCATATATAAAAATCGAATTTTTACTTCGATGTTCAATATATAAAAATCATATTTTTACTTCGATGTTCAATATATACAAATCATATTTTTACTTCGATGTTCAATATATAAAAATCATATTTTTACTTCGATGTTCAATATATAAAAATCATATTTTTACTTCGATGTTCAATATATAAAAATCATATTTTTACTTCGATGTTCAATATATAAAAATAATATTTTTACTTCGATGTTCAATATATAAAAATCATATTTTTACTTCGATGTTCAATATTTAAAAATCATATTTTTACTATGCTATTCAATATATAAAAATCGAAATTTTACTTTGCTACTCAATATATAAAAATCATATTTTTACTACGTTGTTCAATATAGAAAATTGAATTTTTAAACCGCTACTACATAGATAAAAATTATATTTTCACATCGATGTTCATATAGTAAAGATTATATTTTTATCACGCCATTCTTCATATAAAGATTTCGCCTTTTCAAAAATAAAGATTTCGCCTTTCTATAATATAAAATTTATATTTTTCTCGAAGTAAAAATCATATTTTTACTTCACTATTCATCTAAAAATATCGTCTTTTCAAATTTAAAAATTTAATCTTTTGCATTTTAAAATTGGAGACCATGTACACACAATTTTTGAATTAATTTCAGGTGACGTACATGGTGCTTTACTCAAACTGAACATTTAATTCAAGAACTAAAAAAATTCAAATGAAATCATTTAATCTTTTCAAATCTGAGTGATGCTTTATTCAAATAGAACGCTTATTTTAATATCTTAGGATTTGAACTCTATTTTATTAGTTGCAATTTTAGTTAGGAAATAGAAAGTTATGATATACTCAGAAATAAAATAAATACTGATGGGCTAAATATATAAGTGGAAATAATAGTCAAAAATTATACATGTATACTTTACTTCAGTCATTCAGACTTCTATATTATAATTTTATTTAACTAATTTGTGAGAAGATTTACCCTATTTTTGACAAATGAAATGGTTAGGAGCAATGGCATCACTTGAATGAGACATAAATAACATAAAATAAATGTTCAGAAATCCACCTAGGCTGCAGCCCAGGTGGCATTGCCCTTAGATCCGTCATACAATAGTCATTTGTTGGTTCAAATATTATGAAAACTACCGACAGTTTCTTTCTCTTGTCAGCAGCCATTTGACATATATGTACGGTTTCTAAAAAAAATACAACATAAAGACTACATCGTTGAAGATAATTAATCAGGTAATGAGGTAAATATTTGGAGTATACCTGTAAGTTTGCAAATGGATCTGTCTCTTGAGAATTGGTTGCATAGTGTAACTTGTCTAGTTGTACAGATTGACAACTACTACGACGACCACCTGATGGTGGGTTGTCAACCATCATATCATGTGGCATGTGCATACCCATCCTCTTTGGTATATCTGTCATCTTCTGTTCAACTTTTGCATCCACCATAGATTCGAAATCTTCGCTCATCTTAGCCTGCATTTCTTGGGTGATACGATACAAGTCATCTGCTGATATCACACCAGTTGGACCTTTATTTCTCTCTCCCTTCCCAAATACGCTTTTGATACCTACTGTCCCACCAACTCCTCTCACTTGACCGGGATGCTTTTTTTTTTCAAGAGCACGATTTAAAACATCATCATGTCTGTTTGAAATCCAAGTCCCTTCGATGGCTTTTTCTCTCCATTCATTCTGTCAACAAAAAATAGTTTTCTCATTAACTTGATGTTATATTTTGCAAAAAATTAATCAAAAGAGATAAAATCATACAATTTTATCTGCAATTATCTTCATTTTCTCATTAGGAATAGTATAATTTCCATCATCTCCTTTCTTTGATCTTGCCAAAACCCAATCAACACTTCGATCCCAAACAGGTCCACTCGGTAACATGGTTGTGGAATTATTGCCTTCGGCTATCCATTTTGCCTTTTTCCCAGCATATCTTGCTTGCCCCAAATAGTGAGGATACTGGTTACATGCCCGATTCTTCCTACCCTTCTCACTTATTTGCTGTTTTATGACATAATAAATACAAAATTACGAGGTTGAATAATTCAGATCACTCAGTCTAAAACTTGAACAATCAGTTAGCACAAAAATGAATTCAGGCATATATGAAATATCTGTGAAATATGGCATTTTTGATATGCATGTCACGCATATATGAACAGCACAGTTTAAGGCGTTAAGGGATGCTTAGCATGGGTCACACATATATGAACAGCACTAAGGGATGTACACCATGGTCAAGTATATTATGCATTAAGGGATATACAGCATGGTCAATTATATTATGCATTAAGGGATCAAACATGAGTGTATTCAGGCTTCTGGCTTAACATGAATTTGAGTACGGCATCAATTTCTTTGAGTGAAACAGCAAATGGTTTAACATGAATTATAAACCCAACAAATTTTTAGTTTCAGATTTTTAACATGTAAGAAATTAAGGGAAGTTTATTCATAGTGTGTGTGTATATATGTGTGTGTGTGTGTGTGTGTGAACACTCACCCACACATGCAACTATACATTTGCACAGTCATACATGAACACACACACACACACACACACACACATGCAACCACACATACACGGCACGTACATGAATGAGAGAATAAAAATCTTCTAAATCCGTTTTATTTGGAAATAACTGATTCCTATTTTTCAAATCCTCTTCATTTGCAAATGACCGATTCAAGGTATGTTCAAGAATTGCGTTTCTTTGGGATTTTTACGCATGAAATTGGATGAAATATCGAAAGGAGGCAAAGGTGCCACGGATGTACCGCTCGGATCTTGAAGTACATTTTCAAGATTATTTTAGAGAAGCTTTTGTATTTGAATTGATGCTATGACGATTTCTTAAATATTTATTATTTTAATATATATTAATATAATATAAATACTTGATTAGCATATGAAAAGAGTTGAAATGAATATTTTAGGAAGAAAAAAATCTTCGATTAGTCGGATTGATTTGATACTAGTAGAGTAATATCCTCATATTTGAATAATGGAATGAAGATTATTAGTTTTGAGTCATCTAGACGAAAGGTGAAAAATGTCCATGATCGCCTTCCTTACTTGCTAGTGCGCACAAACATTTTCAATTTGAATCATTCATTGTTTTTAGGTCATAAGCAGTAATCTGCAGTAATATATTATGTTGGATTTTGTTCTGTGTATAATTCTGAATGTTGCTTATATGGACTCCACTTTCGTGTAAAATCAAGTGATTCTACCAGAACCAAAAATTGTTCTGCGTTCTCTAATCACACGCACAAGTAGTTTACCAGTACTTACTCTTCTCAAAAGTTGTGATTTTAGACGTGTTTGTATTAACGTTAATTTATTCCCATGAACTTTCAGGAGTCCTATCGTGGAAGAAAAACAACAGTAAGGAGGCTTGAAAAAGGACTGCAGCCTGAATCAATATGGAAGGGGCACGAGATGGAAGAAAAACGACATAGGTAGAGGGATTGTAAAACCGTAGAAGTTACTTCGCTTGTGAATCTATTTCCGTTGTACTGATTTTATGCTGAATTGCCTCGTACATGAATGCTTTTAGAAAACCATTTTAACCCTTGCGTAGGTACTCTTGTTTTTTCCAGTTTACATGTGTATCTTCACTCAACCATAGCGACTTCCGTTTGCTTTTTATCCATATTACTCTTTGACATTGCGTAGGTACTCTTGATTTTTCCAGTTGTTAACTGTTCCATTTTTTGTAGCTTTCATTAACTATGAGATGCTTTCAAAGAACAAGTTATTACTACAAAGTTTTAAAACTATAATAACAAAATATGAATGAAAACTATAAGCCGCATGCAGTATCATAATTTGCATAACTGTATTAAAATATCTTAATTTTATAGTTAAATTATGAACTTTATATTTTATATTATTGTCAAAATGTTTAAGTTTTCCCTTTTATACTAACTTTTCCTAGAGGAAAAATACGTAATACTGCTTGATTTTAGTTTTAAATTTCTATTGGGTGAAATTCTAGAATTCAGAGATTTGTAAAATTATTTGATTCATATATTTTATACTTCAATAATAAGTACTTTTTTATTAGATTTAACTATAGGGCATAGTAGCGTAATATCACACAACAACAGACTCCCGCCCAAACATAAGACAAGCGTTCAATAATCATGTTATAATGTTAATTTATACAAATAAAACATAAACGAAACGCAACTGGCATAGGCAGAAGAAGTAAGTAAAATTATTTAAGTTCTTTAGCATATCATGACATCTAATTTTTTTAAATAATTCACAGTATTTCTTAAATATTTCCCACTGGGCTTGCGTGACACCATCATAATATTTTAAACGTACATGAACTCAAGCTAACCTAGAGCATCAACAATATGCATTAAAAATGTACCTTAAAATCCTCGGTTTCACAGTTTTTCTTAAATGTTTCCCACTGGGATTGCGTGACACCATCATAATATTCATACGGCTCTTTACGGTCTTCTGGAAGATTTCTCGTCTTCGTAATCCAACCGCTAACCAATCTTGATTTGAAATCCTTCCATCGTTCACACACATGTCTCAACACAGCGTCTCTCATTTTGTCATCAATGTGGTACTAAGTCTGAGATAATTAAAATAAATCCTTAATAACATAAACAACATACTTCTTATGAAGTGACACGCATGATTCTAGCCAATAAAAAAAATATGAATCAAACCCTTACCTTTGACAAGTCTACATGCATATAATATCTATCCTCTTAGATTTCAAATCAAAGTGAGCCAATGGATTATTTAATAATCTACACACTGATAACCAATCATTAATCCGTACACACTGATATTAATTGCCTTGCAGATTAAAATCATATGTGAATTATGTCCATCCCTATATGCTTAACCACAATAATTAACAGAAATACATTAATAATTTGATGATGTTCTGTTTGTCGTAACAAAGCAACAAAAACATATAGACTAATGCATTATTTTATGGATTAACACACGCTGTTTCTGTTTTAAAATCAGTGGGTCAACTACGCTTAGTTATTTAAGCATGGTCTGTCAAATTTTCCAATAATATATTTATATGATTTAGTCTGTCGCGAGAATATCAAAATATTCAAGGAATGAAGCCCACTAATTGAATGGCTGTGCAATGCACACTAATGGTTGTGCATGATTCTTCATCTCAGCATGCATGTAATATATTTGAATCAGTAATATGATTCAACTTAATGTACTATAACTAATAATTATTCACCATTGTTGATAAATTATGATTCAACTTAATGTATTAAAATACCTTAACATCTTCCCATATGCATTCCTTAAGCCATTGAATAACGCCATCCCACTTCTTAATATTGATATCGATTTTAGATCTGCATAAATTGCCAACATATGCCTTATAAGATTTCGCCCACTTTCCAATGGGTTTGCCATTATCGCTCCACTCAAGAAATTTTGGCTCTTGGGTTTTATATTTTTTCCCCGTCGTTGGACCTCTTTTCTTCTTAGATGTTTGCGAAGCACAAGAGTTCTGCTCTTCAATGTCTCTATATTGCTCTATTTCCATTATTCTTGCATCGGAAAAGATCTTAATATTTAGTTTTATGAATGATTATATAATAGGCAGCAACAAGTTAGGTTGATGTGTCATAAACACATACAACAGCATGTATATCAGCGTAACCATAATCAGTTCCTAACCAATTCCTTTATGATATATATATATATATATATATATATATGAAACAATTTCGATGTGAAATCTTCAACCACTCAAGTGGTGCAACTGTAGATATATATGAATCAATAGTAAAATAATTGTCACACGGCAGTAAACATATATTAGATATGTGTATATGAATCAATAACTGTAGATATATATATATGCAATTTTGTCACACGGCAGTAAACATGGTACATATATTTTGATATGTAATTTGTACATGTATGGTGATGGACCAAAATGTACGACTCATGCAGTATATGATAATATCCTTGTTTATGATTTAACTGTTAAATTTGAGCTATGTGTATACATTTTGATTAGCACTAGAAAAAAAGACAAATAGTGTTTACAATTGTTATGATACCTACAATACTGTTTGCATATGAATGGATGGGTTTGAACATGTCTTGAAAATAAACATATATTAGATATGTGTTGTCAAATACATGAATTATATCAATTGACTTTTGATCTTATTATATGATGATTAATGTGACACCTCTGTACATACAATCAAACAGAATGATAATAATCCTAAAGCGAAAGCATCATCACCAAACAATAACGCATATCATCACATATTATTATAAAATACAGCCCACCCAACCCTAAATTATAAACGTTAGCCATGGAATTAAGTTTAAATTGTATTATTGGTTTTACCTTTGTAGCACCAAGGACCATTAAAAAAATTACTCTCGTATCCAAACTCCTTCATTATGATCCAAACGTGTATAATTTGCATTTAAATCAATTTCTTCTTCTTGTAATCTTACGCCGACGGAGAAAGGTGGATTCTCATCAAACTGATTATATTCTTCTTCATCTATCACATCTTCAATTCGAACAATGCGTCTTTTGTCGGGAAGAACAACGGACCATTTAGGATCGGCTGGATCCGTCACATAAAAAACTTGTTTTGCCTGAGATGCCAAGATGAGTGGATCATTATCATGACTCACTCGATCAAAGTCAACCAATGTAAATGCATGCTCATCCACTAGCGTAGCGTGAGAGTTGTCAGCCCATTTACATTGAAATATAGGGATCGTGAAGTCCTTATACTCAAGCTCCCAAATATTTTCAATTATCCCGTAATATGTCATTGTCACATCTATTGGTCTTTTATCCTTAGCACTAGCAAATTCTCTTGAAGATGCAACAACACTAACCCCACTTTTTTGCATTTTGCTCTTCTCATCCTGACGCTTCGTATAAAATACATACCCATTAATATCATATCCTTCATATGATTTAACTTGAACTAGAGGCCCATATGCCAACCATCTTATCGTGTCAGAAATATCATGATTTTCTTCACGCACTCGAGAAAATATCGTTTCTTTAAACCAATCAATGAAGGAGCTGTTACGTTCATTTGTCAACCATATTTCATTCTTAGGAGGATTCTTATATTTTAGAAGTGTCATGTGCTCCTCCAAGTAAGGATGAACCATGCTAAGATGTTGTAAAACAAGTAGGTGGGCTTTCTGAATCATTTCATTACCAATTGAAATCAGTTTTAACCAATTGTGCCATGGCCATCAAGTCGTTCATCATGCCGAGACCTAGAAAGTCCAATAGGCTCAACACCAGTTAAATATTGAGTGACAAACTCAATAACCTCCTCATCTACAGTACCTTCTACGATACTAGCTTCAGGTCTATATCTATTCTTTGTTTTCCTTTTTAAAGTACCCATGTGCATTTCAAAAGGATACATATATCTCATAAACACAGGACCACAAATCTTAATTTCCCGTACAAGATGAACTACCAAATGCACCATAATGTCAAAAAATGAAGGAGGGAAATACATCTCAAATTGGCACAATGTAACAATAATATCAGCTTGCTGATCATCCAATATATTAGGATCAACTACCTTGATACAGATTACATTAAAAAAGAAACAGAGCTTTGTAATAACATGTTTGACATGTTTAGGCAGTATACCTCGAATTGCAACAGGTAACAAATGTTGCATCAACACATGGCAATCATGAGACTTCATGCCGATCAACTTTAAATCCTTCATCGATACACGACTGCTATTATTCGAAGAATAACCAGTAGGGACCTTAACACCATGAAGACACTGACATAAAGAAGTTTTTTCTTTTTTGGACAATGTGTAACATGCAGGAGGCAAATAAGTATGTTTACCTTTCTCTACTGGTGCTAATTCTTTTCGAATACCCATTTTCAACATATCTTGTCTAGCTTTCTCGCCATCATTTGTCTTACCAGGTATATTCAAAAGTGTTCCAAGAATATTATCACAAATGTTTTTTTTTAATATGCATTACATCTAGACAATGCCTAACCTGTAAGTGTCTCCAATATGGAAGTTCCAAAAATATTGATTTTTTCTTCCAAAGGCCTTCTAGAAGAGGAAAGGCTTTTCCGAACACATTTTCAATATCTTTTACCTATTCGTAAACATCATTTCCAGTTAACGGAAAATGAGCAATGCCACTCTCTATCTGTCCATTGAACAGGTTCTTCTTTTTACAATAATAATGATCGCGAGGGAGAAATCTACGATGATGCATATACACGTTTTTCTTGCAATAATGCAAACGCTCAACAATCATATCGACTTGACAAACCGGGCATGCTTTGGCACCTTTTGTACAATAGCCAGACAAGTTACCATACGTGGGAAAATCATTTATGGTACAAAAAACCATTGCACGTAATGTGAAATAACTTTTACTATATGCAACAAACATGGGCACACCTTCATCCCACAGAAGTTTTAGATCATCAATAAGAGGAGCTAGGTAAACATCGATGTCGTTTCCTAGTTGTCGTGGTCCCGAGATTAAAAGAGACAGCATAATATACTTGCGCTTCATACACAGATGAGGTGGAAGATTGTAAATCACCAAAAGAACCGGACAAGTACTATGTTGATTACTAAGGTTGCCAAATGGGTTTATGCCATCTATGCAAAGACCAAGCCTGAGATTTCTACTTTCTTTGTCGAAACTAGGATATATTGTATCTATATTTCTCCATTGCGGCGAATCGGATAGATGCCTTAGTAACCCATCATTCTTCCTCTTATCGACATGTCATCTCAAGTTTTCGGCATTTTCTTTATTCACAAATAAACGTTTAAACCTTGGTATAACGGGCAAATACCATAAAACCTTTGCCGGAGGTCGTTTCTTATCAGTCTTGTTATGAACATTTGCTCGCGTCTTGTAACGGGATAATCCACACTTAGGACACTCATGCAAGCTTGCATATTGGTTTTGATATAATATACAATCATTTGGACATGCATGTATCTTTTTGTACCCAACACCAATTGGACATATAATTTTCTTTGTCTCGTAGTTAGAAGTCGGAAGCTCGTTACCTTCCGGAAGCATGTCTTTCAAAAGTTCCAGCAATGATGTAAAACTTTTATCACTCCATCCATACTTTGATTTTAAATTGAAAAGCTTGAGCACAGCCGATAATATTGTGAAGTTAGAACAATCTGGAAACAAAGGCTTCTCAGCGTCAATTAGCATTTTTTCATAAAACATTGGCTCTTCTCTCAAATGTTCTTCAACATCACAAAACATCTCATGAATACGATCATCCTCATTAATCCCATCATTCGGCTCATTGTTCACATTATCTTCAATGTCATTTTCGTTGTTTCCAAGATTACTAGAGCTAGTTCTATTAAGTATACTTTCACCATGCCATATCCACCGTGTATAATTTTGCTTAAATCCATTACGAATTATATGGTCCTTAATCTACTCTATGTTACGGAATCTCCTTGTATTTTTGAAGAGTCGACAAGGACAAACAATAGTTTCTTCCATTTTTCTTGATTGATCATTCAACGCACAAATGATGACCTCTTCAAATTTTTTAAGAATTCTGCATCGTTACATTTCACGTTGTACAACCAACTGCGATCCATGTGCAAATACCAGCCACACTACAAAAAATAATCATAAATAATAATAATAATAATAATAATAATACATAGAAAATGCAAATTTACCTATGTTTGATGGCATAATTACTCACATTTGCAAAAAAACACATGTATCGCATTGTATCTAATCTATCCATCTTTGTCCAATGCATATATTTTTTCCGCTTAAAAAGTTGTTTGCAATGACTTTTACTGTTTTACAGCAAAAGTAAACAGCACTTAAAAAATGGCATAAAACTCCATTTTTGGCTTTTAAAAAGTGTATATAAATGCAATATTGAAATTAAACAAACTGCATTTGTCCAAAACTTCAAAAAAAAAAAAAGCATTTGTTCCAAAAGAAATTATGCATTTGTTTAAAAAAAAACATCTTATGTTTTATAAAAAAAACTGCACTGCATTTGTTTAAAAAAAACTGCTCTGATTTTTTTTTAAAAAAAAAACTGCATTTGTTAAAACTTAAAAAAAAAGAACATTTGTTCAAAACAAAAATCTGCATTTGTTCTCAAAAAAAAACTGCATTTGTTCAAAACTTCAAAAAAAAAAACTGCATTCTAAAAAAAAACAAAAACCGTTCTGATATAATTCTTTCTAAGCAATTCCAATGTTCTGTAGTAAAAAACCGTGTAAGCCACTTTTTAAAAAGCTGCATTTTAAAAAAAAAAAACTGCATTTTTAAAAAACTGCATTTGTTCAAAACTTCAAAAAAAATTAAGATTGAATGATTTAACTCAAACGTGTAAGTCACTTTTTTGGTCCGGAACTGATATAATTCTTTGTAAGCAATCCCAATGTTCTGTATCTGTATAAATTCTGTAGTAAAAAACCATTCTGTAAACATGTTTGCTTTGGTAAAATAGTTTCATGTTGTGATCTGCACTTATTTTTAAATCCATTGCTTACAGAAGGATTAATGTTTGGATCTACAAGCAGGAAGTTTGATGTGCTTTAATTCGAATAAATGAAACGGAAATCAGTGTTACGGTAGTCGTTCTTGTTTACAGCTTTTTAACTTATTGGTTAATGTTTATTACATCTATGATTTGGACGCATTGACTATAGTATATATAATATATTGCTATATATTTTCTGTGTGATAACCCCAAACTTCCACGGGTGAAAGCAGGAGAAATCATTTTTGGAATACAACATAAATACAATAAAACAGAACACAGATACAATATAGCAAAGGAGATTCATAGAGTAATAACATTATAGCAGCGGAAAAATATAATGTCATCAATCACAGAAAATCCACAGTCACGGAATCTAAGCTATTACAACAAGTTTGCAGAAAAGAAATAAATTTGATGTCTAAAAAGAAAGGAATAGATGCCAATAGAAACAAAAAGTCTTCAAGCTCCAAGTCATCACCTCTTCTCCCAAGCAGAATCCAAGAGAGAGAAAATAAGCAGCTTCAAAGAAAAGCTCCAAGCAAAGAATGAACCTGTCTACTTGGCTGCCCGTGTAGAAGAGAGGGCACCCAAGTTTGCAAAAAGGTGAAACAAACTATGGGTCAGTCGTGGGACTGGTGTGAGAATTCTTAAATAACTTATACTAATAAGGCAAATCCAAAGACCACGCCGCTAGCGCGGAACGGGTTGTACCAATGGATTGTCGTGCATAACTACAGTGTCATAATAAATGATTAAATAAGTCGTCAACAACGCAATGTCTTTTGAAAAATGGAACCACCATAAGACTCAGGTCCCATCACACAATGCAACGCACACCAAGAGGATAGAGTTTTACCTTATGGTGGTTAAACATGCTAAATACGCCAAATACGAAACTAATACTATTATTAGAGTGTATAGGTTTTAAAACAATTCAAATTATAAGTATCAATCCTAGGAAGCATAGGTACCATATATTATGCCTCCAATACTAGTAATACAATCAAATCCGTCGGGGTCGTATTGGAAATTTGGGTTTCCATCATTGAGTCCAGGCTAGGGAGGACTCCTTACCGATTCGAGACACTCTAGTTAATGCCTCAGGATTACCCGCAGTTAACCCTTGGAAATGGCAGGGCCGGTCCTCACATACAGCTTAGAGGATTAGTTATTCCTAAGCACACGTTTCCCGGTCCTATAGGACCTATCCGAGGCGCCTCATTTCATCATCCTCCAAAAGTAAAATGACTACTAACTAGAAAGAAACGTGCTACTTTCCCTGCGTTCCCTTCCCCCTTTTTAGACTCTACCGGTTTGTGAGGCTCGTGAAGTCATGTTCTTCATACCACAAGGCTCTGCTTTTCAACAAGAAACCCTGATCATTGCATCTTAGTATGTCACACCGTCACTCCATACCGTACTATTGATCGTCCGTCACTATATAAACGGGTGTTAAGTAGAGAATAAATTCTCTACCACCAATCGTTTATATATTAACTGAATATCAACAACATAATATTTTGTGGGGTACGATGTCAGACACACTATCCATTTATACCCATGCTCTAGGTCTGAACTAGGGTCAAACCCGTGAAATCAACACGTACGTTTGGGCAATTACCCCGACCCTTGAATTGGGATCAAACCAACTCAGAGTCTTGATCGTTGTCCATTCGAGGGGAGATTTACGGTCTTCATACGCCGTCTTCATACTTGAATTCTTGAAATCGTACGATCATTTGGAATGGGATTAACCCGGACTTTCCAAATAATCTCGCATTCATATATTTTGAGAAAAACATATTTCATATCGTTATTTTATTTTATAACGATTAATTCTTGCCCTAATTATTTTAATATAATTAATTTCCTTATTTAACGACGCTTCAGGTCAAGGGCGACCTTGGCGCTGTTTTCAATCAATTTTGTTATTCACTTTCCTCAAAATCTAACCGTTGGATTTTAGCGTAGCTTATATCGTTGGAAAGATTTTTCCACGACGGTCCTAACGGTTTCAGTTTTGGGAAAATCCGACGGTCGGATCTTCCGGTATATTCGTTTAAAAGTTCGATTTCAAAACGCGAACTACCGCGCTCAATTCGTTATATTATAATTATATATATATATATATATATATATATATATATATATATATATATATATATATATATATGTACATAAATAGTTCGTTTAACTCGTCGCTCCTATATATAACTGTCGTTTCTCTTATCTTTTACTTTTCTACTTACATGACAATATAATTTAGAATTAGACGATAATTCTTCCCTTTTAATTCATTATTATTTATTTTCATATTTTATAATTTACATTCGAAAATGAAAATTATAACATACCATTCCATTAATTTCTTTATATATTTCTTTTCCCATTTCATTATGAACAATGAACATTTTTCCATGGTGTAAACTCTCTTTATACATTATAAATAATGTAAATCTTTTCCTCCATTTCATTTCTTTTTATTTAACATTAAAAATAATGTTAATTTTTACATACAGTTTCATTTTTTTTCAACATTAAAAATAATGTTAATTCTTGCATATAGTTTCATTTCTCATATTTAACATAAAATAAATGTTAATTCTTCCTACGGGGTGAATTCTCTTTTTTATTTACATTATAAATAATGCTTATTATCTTACAATACAAATTCTCTTTTAATAAACATTATAAATAATGTATATTTACATGACATGCATTTTCTATATTGTTGACATGACAAAATATTATTTTTCATACAATGCATGTCTTATTTTAACATAACAAAAATATTCTTTTACCTACAATGCATTTATTATTTTCTAACGTAACAAAATAATAGTTTCATACAATGCATTTCTATTTCTCTAACATGACAAAATATTATTTTATGCAATGCATTTCTATTTTTCTAACATGACAAAATATTATTTTATGCAATGCATTTATCTATTTTTTTCTAACATGACAAAATACTATTTTGTGCAATGCAAACTTCTAATTTTTTTTCTAACATGACAAAATACTATTTTGTGCAATGCAAACT
The DNA here is from genome assembly GCA_030737875.1 of Allium sativum. NCBI lineage: Eukaryota > Viridiplantae > Streptophyta > Magnoliopsida > Asparagales > Amaryllidaceae > Allium > Allium sativum. Next base: position 588,770,250 of record CM060909.1, read on the forward strand.
TCTAATTTTTCTCTATTTTGACAAAAATAATATGCTATGCATACAATGGACTTTTTCTATTTTGACAAAAATAATATGCTATGCATACAATGCACTTTTTCTCTTTTGACAAAAATAATATGCTATGCATACAATGGACTTTTTCTATTTTGACAAAAATAATATGCTATGCATACAATGGACTTTTTCTATTTTGACAAAAATAATATGCTATGCATACAATGGACTTTTTCTATTTTGACAAAAATAATATGCTATGCATACAATGCACTTTTTCTATTTTGACAAAAATAATATGCTATGCATACAATGGACTTTTTCTATTTTGACAAAAATAATATGCTATACATACAATGGACTTTTTCTATTTTGACAAAAATAATATGCTATACATACAATGGACTTTTTCTATTTTGACAAAAATAATATGCTATACATACAATGGACTTTTTCTATTTTGACAAAAATAATATGCTATGCATACAATGGACTTTTTCTATTTTGACAAAAATAATATGCTATACATACAATGGACTTTTTCTATTTTGACAATGACACAAAATATAATTCTTTAACATAGCGACAAATTCTATTTTGTTAATGACACAAAATATAATTCTTTACCATAGCGACAAATTCTATTTTGTTAACGACACAAAATATAATTCTTTAACATAGCGACAAATTCTATTTTGTTAATGACACAAAATATAATTCTTTACCATAGCGACAAATTCTATTTTGTTAATGACACAAAATATAATTCTTTAACATAGCGACAAATTCTATTTTGTTAATGACACAAAATATAATTCTTTACCATAGCGACAAATTCTATTTTGTTAATGACACAAAATATAATTCTTTAACATAGCGACAAATTCTATTTTGTTAATGACACAAAATATAATTCTTTAACATAGCGACAAATTCTATTTTGTTAATGACACAAAATATAGTTCTTTAACATATAGTGCTTTCTTATTTTATAAATGAACAAAATATAATCATTCACATATAACGACCAATTCTATTTTATATATACACAAATTTGTTCATTCAACATACGGTGCTTGTATTCTATTATAACAAAAATTTGTTCATTCAACATACGGTGCAAATTTTCTTATTTAGATATTGACAAAAGTGTCAATTTACATACGGTGTTCATTTTCTTATTTTGATATTGACAAAAGTGTCAATTTACATACGGTGTTCATTTTCTTATTTTGATATTGACAAAAGTGTCAATTCAACATACATGAACAATTTCTTATTTTAATATTGACAAAAATGTCACTTTACAACATACATGAACAATTTCTTATTTTAATATTGACAAAAATGTCACTTTACAACATACATGAACAATTTCTTATTTTAATATTGACAAAAATGTCACTTTACAACATACATGAACAATTTCTTATTTTAATATTGACAAAAATGTCACTTTACAACATACATGAACAATTTCTTATTTTAATATATTTAATTTTGACAAATCAACATGTCACACAACATACATGAACGATTTTAATATATTTAATTTTGACATATCAACATGTCACACAACATACATGAACGATTTTAATATATTTAATTTTGTATTGTACCATCTCAACATACAGTGGGTTTTGTCCTAGCATACGCATACAGATTAAGTCATAGCAGATTCACATACAGTTTATATCTTAGCAGATTCACATACATATATGATTATGAATGCGAACATCCATAATTAAAACATAATTACTTAAATAAAATAAATAGGATTCTCACCTCAATTAGATTAGAGTTTGTTCCCAATTGCTCTGTATTAAAGTTGTATTCGAAGTCACGGTTCCATCGGATCTGAAATTTTCAGAATCGGTGTTTATATGAAAAAGTTATTGATGTTTTAAATCAAACAGACTTTTAACAACTGTTTCTGCCACGCTTAAAAGCGTCGCTATTTCTGAAGCATACCTCATTTTCAGAATTTGTTCAAAACTTCAAATCCCGATAACTTTTGATTTACTGAACGGTTTTGGGTGCGGTTTTTTGGAGAATGACCGCCTTGGAGAGATCTTTGCACGACCAGAAGAGGGTGGAGTTCGATCTAGCGTGGTGGGCCCGGCGTGGCTGCGACCGGCGGAACTTCATGCTGACGTGGCGGGCGCGACAGTGGATGAGGTGGTTCGGGGTTGGTACCAAATCGAAGATCTCGAAAAGAGCTTCGAATCGGTATATGGTATGCTGAATTCCGTCGAGAGATGAGGGAGAAAAGTGAGTTTGAAAATTTGATGCTCTATGGGTTCGGCGGCTTCATAACGAGAGGAAGAAGAAGGAGTATACGTACTGTATACGGGTATATATACTAGTATTTAGGGTTTTATTTTAATTATTTAATTAATTATTTAATTCAAGAAAATACCGTTTTCACATACGACCTCCGATTCGCGCTCAACGACTGTCGAACTTAATGTTTTGACGTCTTCTGAACGCGATGGCGCTATTCCCATGGTCCAATTCTGAAGTTACAGTATGGTTTTCTTTTATTTTCAAATAAATCCTTTATTTTAAATTCGAACGTAAATATAATTTTGCCGGGGCCACATACGAAGTCAGAAAAATCCGGAAAAATTATTTTTGGCTTTCTTATGCCGATATGATCACAACAAAATTCGTTTCGTTCAATTCTGAGACCGTTTGAATTTTTAATGAATTTTTAAAATCAAAAATTTGCCCGTTTATGCTGAAAAATCAATTATAATTATATATTAATTCTAAAAATTACCAAAAAATCATTTTTAGCTTTGTTTTGATGATACGAACCCAACAAAATTTATTTCGTTCGATTCTGAGACTTTTTGAAAAATGGCTATTTTCAAGGCGAATATTTTTAATATTAAAAATACATTTTTAAACAAATATTTTCTGAAACTCGAAACATATAAGTGTTTACTGTTTTTCAATGCAGAAATGTCATTCTGAAACCAATGGAAGTGGTTTCGAGTTCAAATTCCTACATATGTGAAAAGTAGCATTTTTGTCCTATGCAAATTACCCACCGACCTTTCTAAAAATTGAATTAGCCATAACTTTTGATTTCCGCTATGAAATTTCGATTTTTCGGATTCGTTGGAAAGATATTTTTAAATAGATTCTAATATTTTTGGTTTTACTAAAATCCGTTAAATTTTGCATCCTGTATGGTTAGTCAAAGTTCAAGTTTGACTTTTCAAACTACCGCGCCATTTCTAGCTCTTTTTATATTTAAAATTAATTTATTCATTCTAACTTCGATTTGAAATAAATTTGTGATCCTTATTATTTAAAATAGATTATTTTAAATATCAAAACTCATTTAAAATCACTTAAAATAAATTTTAACTTGGCCCCAAAATTCAGGGTCGTTACATTCTACATATAGATTCTGCAGACACTCGCAAAGAAAACTGTGTCTGCATTGCTCGCTTTTATGACAACGACCCATTAGTTATTTCTATTGGATCACTGCACCAACCTAAGGTAATAGTATAATCTAAACTCTATACCAAATGCGGTAACTAGCTATCACATACCATTGACATAAATAATTAAGTTTATAGTACGCCATACTCATGTCAGTAGAAAAAGAACTATCGTCAAGTAATGCACATATCATTTGTATATCTCGTAGCGGATACACAAAATAGAATGTCACATTTACGACACAAGAGGCAAGTAATAATTATGTGAATTTATCTTCAAAGTGAAATATCAGCATAGTCATATATCCAAAGTGGTAGAATTTACAAAGCATAGTTAACTCTGTAATCGTCTCAACATAAAAAATAAACTAAAATGAATCAGGTGAAGTCAACTTTTGTGGCACAAGGATATCAATAATTCAACAGAAATGAATCTGCTTCGGAGCTGATTGTTCATACAAATTTAGTTATCGTGCACTTCGTTACGTTAGCAAACAGTAATGAATTTAAGTTTGTGTACAGTTATATTTTGTGTCTCCTTTAATTCAATAAACAATTTGGTATTTTTCTATGTAGTTAAATTTATAAATTTTCCAAAAGGAAACTAACAACCCTATTGCTCATAATAAAACACAGTGCCAGTTAATAGCCATGTACTCTATTCGCGAATATGGCTGACATTATTACACACAGTTCGTTGTAGCAAAATACATCTAGCGCGAACATCAATGAGTCGGCATAGTTGAAATAACTTCAACCTAAAAAAATCACATCAGTAAATTGTTATGATGCATATACATGTAGACGTCGCTTTGAATAGCATCCATTTCGAATATAGGAAATAACAAATTGAATGGTTAATAAGCTATAGTCCAAATCAAAGAGTGTAATCAAGGAGATAATTTAAGCACAAACCTATATATATTTTAGTCCACTTATTAACAAGAAACAAAGTTAAAAAAGGCAAACAACATAAAGGTATGAAAGAAGATAATTAACAACTCGCTCTAAGGTCTCAGTCAATTTTTTCAATTAGATAAGCTTCTGATTCAGTTCCTCCTCGGGCAAGCTGGGCACTTGTATGAAAGAAGATAATTAAACTGCATTTCAAGTTCAGGCATGTAACGAACCGGGATTTTCGACTCCGAAAATCAACATCAAACTACCATGTTGACCATTCAGACATCGAACATTCCAGATCATTAATAGAAAGAAGTTAGAGGGTGAGAATAGATAAGATAGAAATATTAGAATAGAAGAAGAAGAAACACCACAACACATAGTCTCACATCGCAGCGGAACAAAATATAATACAGAAATAAATCTTTATTGAGAGCTTTAAATATACTTACAATATCAGAGTACACATCTGGACAGTGATAATCTGTCCTCATACAACACACAGCGGAATACTAGTAATATCATACGTCTGGACTCTTCCAGCTCGTCTCTTCACAGCAGTCGATAACCTGAACCTGTACAACCCGGCCTAACCCGAGCATTTACAAAACACCGGGTCAGTCTGGTGAACCAGAGTGAGATAAACTCGCACAGTAATAAGGGTGAACCATCCAATCATGATTTTAAAGTTCAAAATCTTTTCAGAAGAAAAGGATAATCGTAAGACCAAATCCACACATAAACACGGACGGTTTTTACCTTACGATAACCCAAAACATTTTTGAAACCAATATCTTGTCTGATATTATAATAATGTCTAAATACAAGTAAATAGAATCTAGTAGAACGCTTGCATCTCACGCTCTACATATATAGTATACAATCAAAAACCGCGGGCGCTTATTGGAGATTGGATTCCAACTTGACAAGGTATGGGTCCACCTTCCGATAGTGTATCTCTAGAGACGAATACACTGGGTTCAACAAGAACTTCTTGCAACCCGGCCCTCACATGACCGACCACTCATTTCGCTTGAGTGTATCGAATGTATATCACCGACGGTTGGGATCAGCAACCGTCTCCCGACAAGGGACAGCATCGAAACATAGATTTAAGAAGCAAATAGGATTTCCTCTAGATAGGTGATCATACACCCTAATGGGAGCGACCCACATAGCCATGCTGCCTGCCCGATTTTTGTCATTTTCCCGGTTGATGAGGCTTGAGGCCAGAATTAACTCTTGACATCTGGTCGCCATTTACTTTGAATGCCACATCGTCAAATCCATCAGATATCACTAATTGACGTCCACAAAAATACTCTAGCTGGAAGCTAAGAGAGCGGCAATTCCCCGCCAACAACCATAGCACGTTTGAAGAAATCAACGTACGTGATCCTCTGGAAATACTCTGTCAGACATTCGTCCATATACGTCATCCAGGAACAGGATGAACCGAAGGCATTCTCCTACCGCATCCATATAGGAATCACCCCATGGATCAGTAGCGAGAAGTCCTTGCCACCCGTAGAATCCAACCACGACAGAATCACAGCTTATCTCTGCTTGCCAGGCAGAGAACATTAGTGGTCCTTCCGTTTATGAAGATCCACGGTCTTCAATGCTCCCTCTCGATCATCTTCTGAGATCTTCACGCATTTGTTGGTCAGAATGGTTTTCGAATATAAATTCGATCCCGGTCTTTCCATACCAACAATCGTATTGGCCAGATTTGATAGTCGGTGTTTTAACTATCAAAATATTCAGTGTTTCAAACATGACACTCCAATGAGTTCACCGGTTCAGTATTCAGCATCACTTGGCCTTTAATTAAACTGATTTACTTTTGTTAAATTAAAACTTCTAACTCCTTTAAATATTCGAAAATACGATATTTGAATACTTCTAATTCGATTTAACTCTAATCGATTAACTCTAATTGATTAACTAATACTCGGCTTAAATCCATTCGCTTGACCCTAGATCGCAGTGATCACAATGGTTACGCCTGATTCCCTCAGGAAACATCCGACCGCCGTAGGCTATCTACAGCCCTGCGAATTACGCTAGCAGTCGTACGAAATGGCAACTCAACTTGAATAACTATGTTTTACTAATTTTATCTCGAATAACTATATTCTTGCATACTGATTTACTTTACTTTGGGTCTCTTGTTATATATACATATATTTTCCAAGATTCCACCAATGTTGCTTTATTATTTCACAAATGGAACTAATCGATTATCGCTAATCTCTCTTACGATTACCAACTAATACCATCTTCAGATAATCCCGATGTTGTTCAAGTTGGGGTATTTCAGTTACCTCTCAGACCTTAATCAACAACGTTCAAATCTTCAGATAAATATAAGTTGTAATCAGGAACTCAACATTCCATTCAATCTCCAAACAAATTCCATTTAACTCTGGTTTGGTTATACAACCTTATGACCCCTTATTTAACCCCAAATTCACATTTTCCAATCCCCTTTCAAATATATATAACCCTTTCCCACTTTTGAAATCTCATTTCAAAACTCGCTTGTTACTTGATTTCATTTCCAAATAACGTTAATGTAAAATTAACGTCTTACACTTTAAATCTCACTTAAACCTCTGGTTTGTAATAAACCCTTTTATCGTAATCTCCTTCCACTTAATTCATATAATTGAGTATGTTTATTTCCTTTCACCATTCAATTGGCTTGCATCTCACATTCGGTAACTTTTTAAATGAATTCCCATTTACAAATATATTCCTAACTTCATCATTAATTAAAATAATAACTTATTTCAAACATTAACTACTTTAGTAGTTAATCCCTTTATTAACTAAATTAAGTATTAAATCCCTTTTAAATCCTTATTTAAATTCAAACAATATTCATTTAACTATTTTAGTCAAAACACATTAACTTGATAAACAAATTTTAATTCCAAACGGTCGATTTAATTAACTCAAAAACTTGATTATCTCATTAACCGATTTCAACAATCCTCGCTTTAAATTGATTAAAAATATAATTAATTTAGATAGATTCTAATTATTTGTTTCCTTTACAAAACAATTTTCAAGGTTTAACCATTTAATTCATTTCTTATTCTTCAACTGGTAAATCTGATTAACATCAGCATTTGTTTTGCAAAATAAATTCATAACAAATCAAAGTCTTAAACAAATAAAATATTTATTTATCTCTCTTAAATAACTTTTATTCAAATAATATAATTCAAATCTAACTCTGGTTATAAAATAAATTTTATAACCTCAACTCTATCGATTCACCTGACGGTGAATCAATATCTATAACTCGATTGGTTTTAAAGGCCATACTCTGCCAAACACTTAACCAATATCGCCCATTGGCTTAAACCAAACAGATGTTGAACATTCAACAATCAACAATCAAATCAATCACAGGACAGTTCATATATGATCATATGAAATAAATAATACATTTGAGGAATCCGGTTGGATCCCCCCAACCTGTCCTTCCCTGTATTCAAATGGTTTTTCTCAAATCAGACGGTTCAGTTTTGTTTAACTGATAAACTAAATAACGACCATTTTAACATCAACCATAAGCAATTCAAACAATGCAACCATTTTTAAACATGTTTATAAATAAACATGACCAACCAAGGTAAGTTACCTTTATTGGAGTCAATCGTTAAAAATAACGATTTGATACTTGACTGAAATTAAACACAGTTTAATTCCATCGTTAAATCAACAAACAAGGGTATAACTAGCAAACAGGCAACCATCAGCAAGCAGAGCACATAAAATAAAAACACCCAATTTATATAAAATATAAAAAGGGTAACTGAGTGAGTTTAACTCACCTGATTTCATTCGTTACGGTTCGGTTACAGTTAAATTAAATGGTCGTTTAATTTAACTGTAATTTCCTTCTATCTCCAAACTCGTTCAGATCAGTTCCACGATGTTCTGCTCGATAAGAGATTCCAACGGTACCTCGTTCATCCTATTCTGTTGAGATGTGGACGAATTATAAGCAGTTTAATCTATACGATTTTTATTAACCAACTTCGTTAACCCTTAGTTATATTAGCAACTTAAATTAATTACATTAATAAGAGTTTGGCCGAACTGCTCTCCTACACTGCTTTGTGTGTTCAAACCCTTCCTTCTACAACTCAAGGCCACTTTAAAATTCCTGCACAGATTAACACTAATCTAATTAGTTTATTTATTTTTAATGGTATATCACTTTATAAGTAAATTAATTGGATTATATATATATTTACACTATTATCCAGAGACGGCTGAACAGTTTTTAATCTTCCGTCTTGATCATTCACAATGTATCCACCGGTATTCCTACACCGAGACCACATTTCAAATTAATACACTTTAAATATTCTAATTCATTGTTACCTATCATTAGTGTAAATAAATCAAAGTTTTTAAACATACTAATTACGTTCAGATTTGGTTTGGCCGACTTTATCAATCCCTCCGCACTACTTCCTTTCGGTCTTCCAATCCCAGTGATCCTCACGTTTTTTTTTTTCCAGTTTCTCCTTTCATTTCCTTCAGATCGAGCTAGCCTTCACCACACCGAACATTTCTCTCCACGTCCACACCTTTCTTCGCACCAGCATGCATTCATCTTCCCCCATATATGCATGCGCCCCATATATGCATCCACTTTGGACTCCACCTTCTTCGTTTATGGGACAGCAGCCCTTTTTTTTTTTTTTTTTTCCTTTTTCCACTTGCGACAGTACATCCCCTTCCCATTTGATCTGCACCTTCTCCCATTCTTTATTTCAAGTCCTCCTCATCACGTCATGCACCCTACCGCATTCACGAACCCATCCAGTATTCCCCTCCACGTTCCCAAGTTCTTCCGCCAATTTTTTTTTTTTTTTTTTTAACTGAAGGTGGGATTCATGGCTCTGCTCAAAGAAAGAAGTCTTGCGAATGCTATTTATAGGTGCGAAACACCTTGGCATCCACGGCACTAAAGGGCGCATAGGTCTGCTGCGTAGTTTATTAGGTTGGCGGAAAAGAAATTTGAAAAGGCTGTGTGATGGTGAAGGTACGGTATAGGCATGTGCGATTCAGGGTGACGGTTGGGCAGAAAAACGGCCTAGCCGTGTACCGGTGCATATGTCATTCTGTATACATATAGGTCTGCTGCTTGAGGGTAGCTGTTTAAATACATATATAGGGTAATAATTTAATTAAATATTATTTTACGAAACTTTACGGTGAAGTAACACGCAGAAACTCCCACAACCGACTTCCGTCTACTGATAAAAAAACTAATCTCAGTGTAAAAAGGTATTCCGAACCCAATGGAACAAGTTTCGTTGAAATCCGAGGTCGTATGAAAAAATTTCCTTTATGAAACCAGAAATGAACACACGTTTAATTTTTCCACGGTCACCAGATAAATCAAATCCACTTGAAACTGCGAACATCGACAATAACTTTTCGATACGAACCCAACTGCACTAATTTCGTCGCATTCTGAGACTGTTGCCTCGGTAGGCTGTTTTTACCGCGAACCGCCCTACCCTTTTTAACGCCAAATTTCTCGATCTCTAAAAATAACAAACTATATACATATCCTGACTCTAATCGACGATACGAACTCAACGGAACTGGTTTCGTGGCCTAATTCGATCGTCTTTTCTAGTTATGCCAAATACCCTTTTATTTATTTTAATACGCGCTATAGAAAATGAACGAGCGTTTATGGCTACCGTGGTCACATACGATATCGGTTTTCCACGCAATTCACCATCATACAATAATTTAGCGATACGGTTCTAATGAAACAGATTTCGTCGAAATCTGAGTCCGTTTGCAAAACGGCTATTTTAATGGCCTATAATTAAATAACGGTTTTCCATAGCGACTATTTCAAAATTTGATTTAACCATAACTATCAAACTATAACACGAAATCTGGATTTTTCTCTTTCATATGAAAATTATCGTCAATACGGTTCCAACGCGTCTTGTTTCACAGAAATCCGACTTATATCGATTCCTGTATTCTCAGTTGAAGTTCAAAACTTCATTTTACGAACTGCACGCCATTTTCAAGCTCGAATTTATATTATATAAATATATAACGTTCGAACTTCGTTTTTAATAACGAATTAAATATTAAATCCATTAATATTCCCAACATAATATTTAAAACTAATTTAAATATTCATATTCAAATGGTCGAAAAACACGGGTCGTTACATTCTTCCCCCCTTAAAATAATTTCGTCCTCGAAATTGCTAAGGTAAGAAAGAAGGTTATAAACTCATTAACTTCAAATCTAATTTTGTTTTTAAATTAGAAACCAATTCAATACTGTATATAGATATTTTCAAAAATATTGAAAAATTTCTAACACATTAAATTTTCGAAAAATTTCGCCAGCACTTCCTCTGTACGGCTCAATCGGTACAACTACAATTCGCCTCTCTGGGCCTTCTCCAATTAAAAATAAAATAGCCAAGTGGCTTGCCAAATCGGCTCATAAATCTCCAAACCCATATAAAAATAAACGTGTACCTTTTTGTCGGGCATATCATTATATCCTTCCCGTCTGCTACCTTGTCAGTGTATACACTGCATTCTCCAACCAAAATTCCAATTTTATCCTTGAAACCAAATCCTTCACGCGTCCAAGCCAAATTCCATTCTTAACTCAATCATCATCCAGCAATGATTTCAACTCTTAAATTACGAACCCAACACCATTTCAGATTCCTGTCTCCCAATTCAAAATCTAATTCAACCTGATATATTATATCCCGATTAATTTTCAGTTAATTGGTTTCAACTCATTTCATATTTACTTTTCCAATTTCTATTTAATTTTGCCTTTATTCAAACAATTTCCCTGGGAGTTTTCCAACAGTTTCGTTTTTTTCAAGAAAATCAAATATTCCTTTTACAGGATTCAAAACAACTTGTTTTTCTCAAAGCAATTCAAAACAAAATCTTTGGTAGTAATCTGTCACTTACCACTCGAAAATGAATACCGATGATGTCCGGATCATCATCGGAATCTATTTTCCAGCTATCGAAGCGAGTTCAATACTATGTCACTTTCAAAACCAGTTCTAAACACTTTCATTTTGAAATCCATTTCAAAATAAAATTCACGATGCTTGTAAACAATTTAAAATCTCCCAGGATCTTAAATTTCTCATATATTCAATCCAAGTTCATTTGCAGTCACCTTTCCAATTTTTGGGAATTTTGATTTCAAATTCTGGTTTTAATTTCAGATTTAATAAATCTGCTTTTACATTTCTCGAATTCTAATTGGTTATTTATATAACCATTTCAATTATCATCAACCAACACATCCAATATATTATAATATTTTCCATATATATATTTTCTTTATATCAAAATATAATTTGGGTAAATTATTTCATTTACCCTCTTCCAAAAACATACTGTGTCGAATTATTCTGTCCAAGAGTTTAGAAACACTTATCGACACAGTTTGCATTACTGTATCGACCAGAATCCATAAACTACTCGACAAACCAATCAACACAATATAAACAGTTTTTATAACAATTTACAAATACGCGCTCATATATATACACTCAAACTCAATCTACGGTATTACTAACCCCATCTCTACTGAGTCACGCCACAGAGCCAAGGTATTTACTTAACCTTCAGCTCTGATACCACTGTAACGAACCGGGATTTTCGACTCCGAAAATCAACATCAAACTACCATGTTGACCATTCAGACATCGAACATTCCAGATCATTAATAGAAAGAAGTTAGAGGGTGAGAATAGATAAGATAGAAATATTAGAATAGAAGAAGAAGAAACACCACAACACATAGTCTCACATCGCAGCGGAACAGAATATAATACAGAAATAAATCTTTATTGAGAGCTTTAAATATACTTACAATATCAGAGTACACATCTGGACAGTGATAATCTGTCCTCATACAACACACAGCGGAATACTAGTAATATCATACGTCTGGACTCTTCCAGCTCGTCTCTTCACAGCAGTCGATAACCTGAACCTGTACAACCCGGCCTAACCCGAGCATTTACAAAACACCGGGTCAGTCTGGTGAACCAGAGTGAGATAAACTCGCACAGTAATAAGGGTGAACCATCCAATCATGATTTTAAAGTTCAAAATCTTTTCAGAAGAAAAGGATAATCGTAAGACCAAATCCACACATAAACACGGACGGTTTTTACCTTACGATAACCCAAAACATTTTTGAAACCAATATCTTGTCTGATATTATAATAATGTCTAAATACAAGTAAATAGAATCTAGTAGAACGCTTGCATCTCACGCTCTACATATATAGTATACAATCAAAAACCGCGGGCGCTTATTGGAGATTGGATTCCAACTTGACAAGGTATGGGTCCACCTTCCGATAGTGTATCTCTAGAGACGAATACACTGGGTTCAACAAGAACTTCTTGCAACCCGGCCCTTACATGACCGACCACTCATTTCGCTTGAGTGTATCGAATGTATATCACCGACGGTTGGGATCAGCAACCGTCTCCCGACAAGGGACAGCATCGAAACATAGATTTAAGAAGCAAATAGGATTTCCTCTAGATAGGTGATCATACACCCTAATGGGAGCGACCCACATAGCCATGCTGCCTGCCCGATTTTTGTCATTTTCCCGGTTGATGAGGCTTGAGGCCAGAATTAACTCTTGACATCTGGTCGCCATTTACTTTGAATGCCACATCGTCAAATCCATCAGATATCACTAATTGACGTCCACAAAAATACTCTAGCTGGAAGCTAAGAGAGCGGCAATTCCCCGCCAACAACCATAGCACGTTTGAAGAAATCAACGTACGTGATCCTCTGGAAATACTCTGTCAGACATTCGTCCATATACGTCATCCAGGAACAGGATGAACCGAAGGCATTCTCCTACCGCATCCATATAGGAATCACCCCATGGATCAGTAGCGAGAAGTCCTTGCCACCCGTAGAATCCAACCACGACAGAATCACAGCTTATCTCTGCTTGCCAGGCAAAGAACATTAGTGGTCCTTCTGTTTATGAAGATCCACGGTCTTCAATGCTCCCTCTCGATCATCTTCTGAGATCTTCACGCATTTGTTGGTCAGAATGGTTTTCGAATATAAATTCGATCCCGGTCTTTCCATACCAACAATCGTATTGGCCAGATTTGATAGTCGGTGTTTTAACTATCAAAATATTCAGTGTTTCAAACATGACACTCCAATGAGTTCACCGGTTCAGTATTCAGCATCACTTGGCCTTTAATTAAACTGATTTACTTTTGTTAAATTAAAACTTCTAACTCCTTTAAATATTCGAAAATACGATATTTGAATACTTCTAATTCGATTTAACTCTAATCGATTAACTCTAATTGATTAACTAATACTCGGCTTAAATCCATTCGCTTGACCCTAGATCGCAGTGATCACAATGGTTACGCCTGATTCCCTCAGGAAACATCCGACCGCCGTAGGCTATCTGCAGCCCTGCGAATTACGCTAGCAGTCGTACGAAATGGCAACTCAACTTGAATAACTATGTTTTACTAATTTTATCTCGAATAACTATATTCTTGCATACTGATTTACTTTACTTTGGGTCTCTTGTTATATATACATATATTTTCCAAGATTCCACCAATGTTGCTTTATTATTTCACAAATGGAACTAATCGATTATCGCTAATCTCTCTTACGATTACCAACTAATACCATCTTCAGATAATCCCGATGTTGTTCAAGTTGGGGTATTTCAGTTACCTCTCAGACCTTAATCAACAACGTTCAAATCTTCAGATAAATATAAGTTGTAATCAGGAACTCAACATTCCATTCAATCTCCAAACAAATTCCATTTAACTCTGGTTTGGTTATACAACCTTATGACCCCTTATTTAACCCCAAATTCACATTTTCCAATCCCCTTTCAAATATATATAACCCTTTCCCACTTTTGAAATCTCATTTCAAAACTCGCTTGTTACTTGATTTCATTTCCAAATAACGTTAATGTAAAATTAACGTCTTACACTTTAAATCTCACTTAAACCTCTGGTTTGTAATAAACCCTTTTATCGTAATCTCCTTCCACTTAATTCATATAATTGAGTATGTTTATTTCCTTTCACCATTCAATTGGCTTGCATCTCACATTCGGTAACTTTTTAAATGAATTCCCATTTACAAATATATTCCTAACTTCATCATTAATTAAAATAATAACTTATTTCAAACATTAACTACTTTAGTAGTTAATCCCTTTATTAACTAAATTAAGTATTAAATCCCTTTTAAATCCTTATTTAAATTCAAACAATATTCATTTAACTATTTTAGTCAAAACACATTAACTTGATAAACAAATTTTAATTCCAAACGGTCGATTTAATTAACTCAAAAACTTGATTATCTCATTAACCGATTTCAACAATCCTCGCTTTAAATTAATTAAAAATATAATTAATTTAGATGGATTCTAATTATTTGTTTCCTTTACAAAACAATTTTCAAGGTTTAACCATTTAATTCATTTCTTATTCTTCAACTGGTAAATCTGATTAACATCAGCATTTGTTTTGCAAAATAAATTCATAACAAATCAAAGTCTTAAACAAATAAAATATTTATTTATCTCTCTTAAATAACTTTTATTCAAATAATATAATTCAAATCTAACTCTGGTTATAAAATAAATTTTATAACCTCAACTCTATCGATTCACCTGACGGTGAATCAATATCTATAACTCGATTGGTTTTAAAGGCCATACTCTGCCAAACACTTAACCAATATCGCCCATTGGCTTAAACCAAACAGATGTTGAACATTCAACAATCAACAATCAAATCAATCACAGGACAGTTCATATATGATCATATGAAATAAATAATACATTTGAGGAATCCGGTTGGATCCCCCCAACCTGTCCTTCCCTGTATTCAAATGGTTTTTCTCAAATCAGACGGTTCAGTTTTGTTTAACTGATAAACTAAATAACGACCATTTTAACATCAACCATAAGCAATTCAAACAATGCAACCATTTTTAAACATGTTTATAAATAAACATGACCAACCAAGGTAAGTTACCTTTATTGGAGTCAATCGTTAAAAATAACGATTTGATACTTGACTGAAATTAAACACAGTTTAATTCCATCGTTAAATCAACAAACAAGGGTATAACTAGCAAACAGGCAACCATCAGCAAGCAGAGCACATAAAATAAAAACACCCAATTTATATAAAATATAAAAAGGGTAACTGAGTGAGTTTAACTCACCTGATTTCATTCGTTACGGTTCGGTTATAGTTAAATTAAATGGTCGTTTAATTTAACTGTAATTTCCTTCTATCTCCAAACTCGTTCAGATCAGTTCCACGATGTTCTGCTCGATAAGAGATTCAACGGTACCTCGTTCATCCTATTCTGTTGAGATGTGGACGAATTATAAGCAGTTTAATCTATACGATTTTTATTAACCAACTTCGTTAACCCTTAGTTATATTAGCAACTTAAATTAATTACATTAATAAGAGTTTGGCCGAACTGCTCTCCTACACTGCTTTGTGTGTTCAAACCCTTCCTTCTACAACTCAAGGCCACTTTAAAATTCCTGCACAGATTAACACTAATCTAATTAGTTTATTTATTTTTAATGGTATATCACTTTATAACTAAATTAATTGGATTATATATATATTTACACTATTATCCAGAGACGGCTGAACAGTTTTTAATCTTCCGTCTTGATCATTCACAATGTATCCACCGGTATTCCTACACCGAGACCACATTTCAAATTAATACACTTTAAATATTCTAATTCATTGTTACCTATCATTAGTGTAAATAAATCAAAGTTTTTAAACATACTAATTACGTTCAGATTTGGTTTGGCCGACTTTATCAATCCCTCCGCACTGCTTCCTTTCGGTCTTCCAATCCCAGTGATCCTCACGTTTTTTTTTTTTTTTTTTTCCAGTTTCTCCTTTAATTTCCTTCAGATCGAGCTAGCCTTCACCACACCGAACATTTCTCTCCACGTCCACACCTTTCTTCGCACCAGCATGCATTCATCTTCCCCCATATATGCATGCGCCCCATATATGCATCCACTTTGGACTCCACCTTCTTCGTTTATGGGACAGCAGCCCTTTTTTTTTCTTTTTTTCTTTTTTTCCTTTTTCCACTTGCGACAGTACATCCCCTTCCCATTTGATCTGCACCTTCTCCCATTCTTTATTTCAAGTCCTCCTCATCACGTCATGCACCCTACCGCATTCACGAACCCATCCAGTATTCCCCTCCACGTTCCCAAGTTCTTCCGCCAATTTTTTTTTTTTTTTTTTTTTTTTTTTTTTAACTGAAGGTGGGATTCATGGCTCTGCTCAAAGAAAGAAGTCTTGCGAATGCTATTTATAGGTGCGAAACACCTTGGCATCCACGGCACTAAAGGGCGCATAGGTCTGCTGCGTAGTTTATTAGGTTGGCGGAAAAGAAATTTGAAAAGGCTGTGTGATGGTGAAGGTACGGTATAGGCATGTGCGATTCAGGGTGACGGTTGGGCAGAAAAACGGCCTAGCCGTGTACCGGTGCATATGTCATTCTGTATACATATAGGTCTGCTGCTTGAGGGTAGCTGTTTAAATACATATATAGGGTAATAATTTAATTAAATATTATTTTACGAAACTTTACGGTGAAGTAACACGCAGAAACTCCCACAACCGACTTCCGTCTACTGATAAAAAAACTAATCTCAGTGTAAAAAGGTATTCCGAACCCAATGGAACAAGTTTCGTTGAAATCCGAGGTCGTATGAAAAAATTTCCTTTATGAAACCAGAAATGAACACACGTTTAATTTTTCCACGGTCACCAGATAAATCAAATCCACTTGAAACTGCGAACATCGACAATAACTTTTCGATACGAACCCAACGGCACTAATTTCGTCGCATTCTGAGACTGTTGCCTCGGTAGGCTGTTTTTACCGCGAACCGCCCTACCCTTTTTAACGCCAAATTTCTCGATCTCTAAAAATAACAAACTATATACATATCCTGACTCTAATCGACGATACGAACTCAACGGAACTGGTTTCGTGGCCTAATTCGATCGTCTTTTCTAGTTATGCCAAATACCCTTTTATTTATTTTAATACGCGCTATAGAAAATGAACGAGCGTTTATGGCTACCGTGGTCACATACGATATCGGTTTTCTACGCAATTCACCATCATACAATAATTTAGCGATACGGTTCTAATGAAACTGATTTCGTCGAAATCTGAGTCCGTTTGCAAAACGGCTATTTTAATGGCCTATAATTAAATAACGGTTTTCCATAGCGACTATTTCAAAATTTGATTTAACCATAACTATCAAACTATAACATGAAATCTGGATTTTTCTCTTTCATATGAAAATTATCGTCAATACGGTTCCAACGTGTCTTGTTTCACAGAAATCCGACTTATATCGATTCCTGTATTCTCAGTTGAAGTTCAAAACTTCATTTTACGAACTGCACGCCATTTTCAAGCTCGAATTTATATTATATAAATATATAACGTTCGAACTTCGTTTTTAATAACGAATTAAATATTAAATCCATTAATATTCCCAACATAATATTTAAAACTAATTTAAATATTCATATTCAAATGGTCGAAAAACACGGGTCGTTACAAGGCATTTCAAGTTTATTAGATTCAAGTGCTCAATAAAAATGCAATGTAACCAAAAATCTGTTCAAAACAAAAATCTGCATTTTGTTCAAAACAAAAATCTGTTAAAACTTAAAAAAAAAAGAACATTTGTTCAAAACAAAAATCAGCATTTGTTCCCAAAAAAAAAAAAACCGCATTTGTTCAATACTTCAAAAAAAAGCTGCATGTTTTTAAAAAATAAATCTGCATTTTGTTCAAAACAAAAATCTGTTAAAACTTAAAAAAAAAGAACAATTGTTCAAAACAAAAATCTGCATTTGTTCCCAAAAAAAAAACCACATTTGTTCAAAACTTCAACAAAAAGCTGCATTTAAAAAAAAAATCTGCATTTGTTTTGATATTATAGCTTTAGTGGAGCTGCATTTTTTTTTTAAAAAAAAATCACATATATGTGGAGCTCTATATGTTTTGTTATTATATATGCGTCTGAAACAGCAGTTTCAAAATCTCATTTGCCTAGATAATATTGTGTTTAAACTTTAAAGCCGTATACATCCTTAGGAATCTTGTGGATAATCATTATATATAATCAAGATCAAAATAGACCCAAAAGCTTATATCACGCAATTTTTTATACCCACACAGAAAACCTGTATTCAAAAGGGAACCAAATACATGAAACCTGATATGTTCAGGAATTTCAAGTTTATCTTTTTTTTTTTTTTACAGATAAAATTCAATGGTTTATGTACTCCAAGCCGACGTGTAAATATTTGTCGTATAGTTGGACACGAGGGCCTACATATTTCATCAAACTAGTAGCTTGCGTTATCGTCTCATGAATGCAGATTTTTTTTAATAATTAAATTTCTTAAATCCATGATTGCACATTCATTTAGGATCAAATCAATCACTTTAGACGGAAACCGGCATGTGTCAGTCGACAACCTGCAAATTCCAGTTCCACGTATATCTTGGATAACAACAAACAAGAGTGCGTGCAACCGTAAAAGATGATTTTATTTTTAATAATAATTCAAGTTTGTTGCCTGATTAAAACTTGTAATTTGGATGCTAATGTTGCAAAATTAAGTTTGAATGATTTAACTCAAACGTGTAAGTCACTTTTTTGGTCCGGAACTAATATAATTCTTTCTAAGCAATCCCAATGTTCTGTATCTGTATAAATTCTGTAGTAAAAAACCATTCTGTAAACATGTTTGCTTTGGTAAAATAGTTTCATGTTGTGATCTGCACTTAGTTTTAAATCCATTGCTTACAGAAGGATAAATGTTTGGATCTACAAGCAGGAAGTTTGATGTGCTTTAATTCGAATAAATGAAATGGAAATCAGTGTTACGGTAGTCGTTCTTGTTTACGGCTTTTTAACTTATTGGTTAATGTTTATTACATCTTTGATTTGGACGCATTGACTATAGTATATATAATATATTGCTATATATTTTCTGCATATAGGTTCTGCAGACACTCGCAAAGAAAACTGTGTCTGCATTGCTCGCTTTTATGGCAATGACCCATTAGTTATTTCTACTGGATCACTGTACCAACCAAAGGTAATAGTATAATCTAAACTCTATACCAAATGCGGTAACTAGCTATCACATACCATTGACATAAATAATTAATTTTATAGTACGCCATACTCATGTCAGTAGAAAAAGAACTATCCTCAAGTAATGCACATATCATTTGTATATCTCATAGCGGATACATAAAATAGAATGTCACATTTACGAGACAAGAGGCAAGTAATAATTATGTGAATTTATCTTCAAAGTGAAATATCAGCATAGTCATATATCCAAAGTGGTAGAATTTACAAAGCATAGTTAACTCTGTAATCGTCTCAACATAAAAAATAAACTGAAATGAATCAGGTGAAGTCAACTTTTGTGGCACAAGGATATCAATAATTCAACAGAAATGAATCTGCTTCGGAGCTGATTGTTCATACAAATTTAGTTATCGTGCACTTCGTTACGTTAGCAAACAGTAATGAATTTAAGTTTGTGTACAGTTATATTTTGTGTCTCCTTTAATTCAGTAAACAATTTGGTATTTTTCTATGTAGTTAAATTTATAAATTTTCCCAAAGGAAACTAACAACCCTACTGCTCATAATAAAACATAGTGTCGGTTAATAGCCATGTACTCCATTCGCGAATATGGCTGACATTATTACACAAAGTTCGTTGTAGCAAAATACATCTAGCGCGAACATCAATGAGTCAGCACAGTTGAAATAACTTCAACCTAAAAAAATCACATCAGTAAATTGTTATGATGCATATACATGTAGACGTCGCTTTGCATAGCATCCATTTCGAATATAGGAAATAACAAATTGAATGGTTAATAAGCTATAGTCCAAATCAAAGAGTGTAATTAAGGAGATAATTTAAGCACAAACTTATATATATTTTAGTCCACTTATTAACAAGAAACAAAGTTAAAAAAAGGCAAACAACATAAAGGAATGAAAGAAGATAATTAACAACTCGCTCTAAGGTCTCAGTCAATTTTTTCAATTAGATAAGCTTCTGATTCAGTTCCTCCTCTGGCAAGCAGGGCACTTGTATGAAAGAAGATAATTAAACTGCATTTCAAGTTCAGGCATTTCAAGTTTATTAGATTCAAGTGCTCAATAAAAATGCAATGTAACCACGAACAATTTCCTTAAATGGTTTTCATTGATTTTACTCATTTCATCTTTGATTCATTGCAATCAAAAATCGTAATCATCGTCAGGCTGACTTTGATTTAAAAATCTGCTACAAACCATACAAATCTCTTATAAACAAATAGATTTTTGGGTAGTCATCTGCAATGATTTATATCAAATAAACAAAACGCTAATAACTGGGTGATTTTATACAGAATATCTAACGATTTTAATGGATCTAGATGACAACCAGTGAGCGAGATCAAGATGACAATAACCGGATCTAGATGACAATCAGATCTAGATGACAACCGACAACCGATGCGAGCGAGATGTATATGATTTTAATCTGAAATTTTGCAAACAAAATTACCTCGCTCCACAGCCAACAACCGGATCTAGATGACAATAACCTCCGTCGCGGTACAACTAGTGAGCGAGATCGATGGCCTTTTCCTCGAAATTTTTCTGGGCGAGATCGGTAGAAATCAACAAATCGGTAGAAATCAACCAGTAAGCGAGATTTTTTTTGTTTTCTCTTGTTTTTTTTCCTATAGCTGTTAAAAGAAACAATGATCGGTAGGAGAATAGTCAACGAAATAGAGGCGGGCAAAATAGGGGGAGGGCGCGCAAAGGGAGCCCGTTAACCAAATAAAGCGACGGCCCATTAAATCCTGTCGCATATAAATTCCTTAATTTTTAGCCCATGGAGTATTTGCGACTGTGTAGATAAAAAACAGTCGCAAATAAATTCACACATAATTTTTTGCTTAAACTTATGCTACGGTTTTAAAACAAAACTGTCGCAAATTATTTGAGATGGTACTGGAAATTCATTATCATGGACTATTTGCGACAATTGGGTTAAAAAACAGTCGCAAATATATTATTTGCGACAGATATTAGCTCAACTGACGCAAATAAGTCAACGCAACAGGTGCATTATGTACTAGTGTTAAATGCTTAAAATAAACACATGCATCTTTAGTGCTACGATTAAAACCATGTGAAAGCATAAAAGAATCAAACATTTTGTACCATTGTCTAGGCGACTGTTTTAGACCATAAAGAGATTTCTTCAACTCACATACCCAATCTGACTTTCCATCTGCAATAAATCATTTGGCTGCTTCATGTAAATTGTAACACCCCACGTCCGTTAATGTCACTCACAAAGGGAATGCATTAACTTCTATGGAGCGTTTTAAGTAAGTATAGAATAGAAACTTAACAACAAGATAGATATAAACAGTACTTAAAAATTTAAAACTTTATTTCATTACAGCGGAAAACACATATGTTTGATTACATCATCAAAACCAGAGCCAAGTACATAATATCCATCTTGACTAAATCAAAGTACATAAATTTAAAGACATAATCCCCAATACAAAATAGCCATAAATAAAAGAGAGGCTGAACTTTACTTCAGCGATCCAAGCAATCTTCTAAAAGCAGAGAAACAGCAGTCCAAAATCAAGCTCCACTGGTGCTAGTTCCAACCTGAGCACCTGGGGAGGAGGAAGAAAGAGGAGTAAACAAAGGTGTAACACCCCACGCCCGCTATGGTCACTCAATAAAGGAATGCCATAGCATTGGTGGAGTATTTTAGTGAATATAGAACAGAAAATTTACAACAAGACAGATATAAATAGTACTTGAAATTTTAAAATCATCATCTCATAACAGCGGAAATAAACATGTCTGGTTACATCATAAAACCACGATAAAAGTCAAGTACAATATCCATCAAAATAAAGAAGTACATAATCCCACTCTGTCATACAATAGCCAGAACAAAAGAAAAGATAACTGGATAACTGGAGCTTTACATCTATCCAAGCTCCTAAAGACTGGAACAGAAATCCGATCAAGCTCCACTACTGCCAGGATCCACCGTAGGACCTGAGGGTTGGGAAAAAGATAAAAACAACGGGGTCAGACATAAGTCTGAGTGAGTCCTATAACTTTAACAATACAATCATTAAAGTAACCAGAGAAGACATAAACTTGACCTACGGTAATATCTGGGGATGAATGGCTACACTAAGCAGCTTGGTAGACTTAGGATAAACTAAGATAACCGTAAGGACGCATCTACCCACCCATGGATAATTACTAACTGCACCACACCAGTCATTCCTACTTAAAGGTTGATCCCTCCAAGGACTTAGAAAATTTCCCCAGTAGTTTCGTGTACTCCTAGCCCACTACATAGGTGTCGTCTGCCCCTATCTCCACTAGGTGTACCTAGCAATTTTACCCAGTAGTTTCGTGTACCCCTACATAGGTGCCGTCTGCCCCTATCTTTATTAGGTGTACCCACTACTCCCCATCGATCGGCTCCCTACCGTAGATACCCGTGCTGGTCCCACAGTGGGGTGTATCACTCCCCTAAAGTGGCAACCCAATACTATCAACGGTGCACGGCTTTATATCTACACGATGCAACAACGGCTTATCTACCAGCCCGGGCCCACACACGCATATGAAACCCGTTGGACTTGCGTTGCCACCGCTAACCCGTTTGGCCTCTTATAATCAAGCCCAATATGCGTGTCCCGTCACTCGACATGGGTCGAGCTCACAAAGATACGTTTGGGATATTGGTTGAAATGGGCCCCCACAAGCTACCCACCTAAGCTTGTCACATATCTAGTGTATCCCACTTAACCCTTTAATCATGTTTAATTACATGTTTCCACTTGGTTAAGTATTCTAATCGTATTTTCTATTGCCACCCAAGGCAACCCACTAGATTCCACATGCCACCCAAGGCAACCACTGAATTTCCACATGCCACCCAAGGCACCCACTTAACCCCTCATGTCCCACTACATGCTAATATGGTTAAGTGTTTCTTAATTAATTAAGACCGTGATCTCCCATAAAGACCTCCCACATTAGACTGGCTGTTATGACCGCCTGGTTAAGCCGGTAGAGTCCGGGCAGTCTTACGTCATAACAGAGCCTAACCTCATGTCTTTACTTTAATCATGTATTTAATTTATGGCTAAGACCTCTCACATTGGGCTGACATTTGTAGCAACTGGTTAAGCCGGTCGGGTCCGGGCAGTTTTACACTACAAATGAGTCCAACCTCGTGTCTTAGTCGATTAATTACACCTAATTAATCACCCCCATATTAATTATCCCTAATTAATATCAAGTTTTCTATAACATGGGTAGACCTAACTCAATAGGTAAATTCCCATGGGGTAGACCTAACTCAATAGGTAAATTCCCACTTATGGTAATTTATTTTTTATGGTATGCTTAATCATACCCAATCATACATTTATTAACATATTTACCAACCCCATCGTTCCCCACGTAAATCGTTCTCATTTCATGACATAATAAAGGGGAAGATCCATCACAAATATCATGGGCTTAGCATATAACTTTGTCATGGGTTAAGAGGATGTCAACTTGCATATATGAACATATATTAACCCAACTACATTTAACCCAAACTTGCATATTATCATACACATATCTTGCATAACATGTTGAACTTGCATATAAGCATTCTCATAACTTACATAACATGTTAAACATGCATTTAAGCATACACATAACTTGCATAAGCATCCACATACTTGCATAAGCATTCACCTACTTACATAAGCATTCACATACTTGCATAAGCATTCACATACTTGCATAAGCATGCATAACTTGCATATCATGTCATTTAAGCATATACATATCTTGCATAAGCATTCATATACTCGCATAAGCATGCATAACTTGCATATCATGTTAAACTTGCATTTAAACATATACTTAACTTGCATATGAACTTGCATAACTCACTTTGTTAAACATGCATAATTCCACTCATTAAATATGCATAAACCCACTTGTTAAACATGCATAAACCAACTTATTAAGCATGCATAAACCAACTTATCAAACATGCATAAAGCCACTTATTAATTATGCATAATCATAGTAAAACATAGAGTAGCATATCATTACAAATGATTCAAACTCACTAATCCGCATTTAAGACCATAAGTCTCATTATACCCAATCTACTTACTTTAACAATTGATGTTAAAGTGATAGAAACTCACCAAACCCAAGATTAGCAAACTTATGAAGTGGAATTAGTTGCTAAATATGAAGAAGATAATGATTAGAGATTGATTAAAGAGGGATTAGCTTGCAACTTCCTTCATAAATTGGTGGAGGCTCCTTCTTAGATTTAATTTGGCGGCATGAGGCCATCATTTCTATTTTTAGTATGGATTAGGGTAGGTTTAGGGTGTATTTATAGATTAGGAGAGTGTTTTAGGCCCTTAGATTAACCCTAGATTAGATTAGGTCCGTTAGATTTAGGAAATCTCTAGAACCCAGCCCAGCCCTAGCCAGAAAACCAGATCTGGTGCACCCAAGCCCCCTGGTTCGACACGCCGTGTCGACAGGCAAGTCGACAGGCAAGTCGACACCCCTGTCGACAGGCCTGTCGACAGCCCTGTCGACATGCTTAGGGCGGGAATCTTCCCGCCTGGCCCCGCTGGTTCTATTTTAAAATCTAAATTGGAATTTCTAAATCTATTTTTAGCTTTAAATTTTCTGCAAACTTCTTTGGGCCATAACCGGGCCATACGGACTCCGATTCTCGAAAACTCGGACTCTATTTCGCGTATTTTTCCGAGATGAACGTAATGACGCAGCCCGTTAACCCCAATTCCCACATCTGAGATTATTTATCCTGTAATTAGTGAATTTTAGTATTAACTAAAATTCGGGGTGTTACATTCTCCCCTCCTTAAAGGATTTCGTCCCCGAAATCTCTAAGCAAAGGAGAATGCATATCCTACCATCCAAACAACCATCTACTCGAACCATCAACCACGGGCATCCATTGTCCTTAAACAGTTTCTAATGATGTATGAGCATATGCAAACAGTGTGTGTATATGTTCCCTATCTAATGTATGAACATATGCAAACCATGATAGTGCCATGCATCCATTATGTATGCGAGAGAACCCTATCGACACATACAATATCTACATGAGTGCACAATCATCCACCAAAATGCATCATCCATGTGATAACACAATCATTATACATCCATAAATATAGCCTCCTACACACAATTTTATGCAATATGCAATATGAAGTGACTGAGCCGATCTAGTGCCTAGAGTGTGTGTATATGTATCCACGAGCAACCACTAGCAAACACTTGCATCCACTTGCATCCATCAACCATAACATGTCTCAAACACATGTTTCAACCATAGGTTTACCCTATCTAAAGGTCAAACAGTACTAACGAGAGGACATACTAAAGATAAGATAAGTACTAGACAATGATAGAGGAGAAAGTAAAGACATACCCTCAAAAAGAAATGGGTACAATGAACGCATCTTCGCTTCCGTCTCCCAAGTTGCGTTGCTCTCATCTTCTCCCCATTGCACTTTGACTAGTTGAACCTCTCGATTCCTCAATTTCCTAGTCTCTGACCCAAGGATGCGAGTAGGAGCTCGTCGGATAGTCGCATCACGCTCTATCTCTACATCTCTAAGCAAGCTCGGCTCTACCACCTCTACGGTCTCATGTAAGCATTTCCTCAGATGTGATACATGGAATACATCATGAACACCACTAAGTCTGTCGGGCAACTCCACCCTATATGCCATCCGTCTAATCCTTTCCTTAATAGGAAACGGCCCAACAAACCTCGGTGCTAACTTCCCAACGGATCCAAAGCGAACAACATTTCTCAAAGGAGATACCTTGACAAAAACCATATCCCCAACCTCAAACTCAAGATCCGTCCTTCTTTTGTCCGCATAAGATTTTTGCCTATCCTGTGCTGCTTTCATCCTTCTTCGAATCAAGTCAATCTTCTCAGAAGTCTCCCTAATCATATCAGGTCCAAGCAAGATCTTATCCGTAGATTCCCACCAACATGTAGGTGATCGACAAGGCCTTCCATAGAGAGCTTCGAAAGGAGCCATACCAATACTAGACTGAAAGTTGTTATTATATGCGAACTCCACCAACGGAAGATGCTCTTCCCATGTACCTCCAAAATCTAAAATACAAAGCCTCAAAAGGTCTTCTAGAACACGATTCACCCTCTCAGTCTGGCCGTCCGTCTGAGGATGATATGCAGTTTTCAGACACAATTGAGTCCCCACTGCTTCTTGCAAACTTCTCCAGAACTCGCTAGTGAAGATAGGATCTCGATCACTCACTATGCTAGAGGGTACCCCATGTAATCGAACTATCTCTCGAAGATATACTGAAGCTAGCCATGGAGCAGTCCTCTTGCTCTTCATAGGTATGAAGTGGGCGCTCTTAGTAAGTCTGTCTACCACCACCCAAATTCCTGTATTACCCTTCCTCGATCTGGGTAACCCGTCAATAAAGTCCATCGAGACACTATCCCACTTCCATTGCGGAACTTCCAATGGGTGAAGCAACCCACCTGGTTTCCTTTGCTCCGCCTTCACTTGCTGGCACACCAAACATCGAGCGACATACTCGGCCACATCTTTCTTCATACCGTCCCAGAAGAAAACCCTCTTCATGTCTTGATACATCTTGTCCCCACCGGGATGAATGGTCATCCTAGAACGGTGTGCATCATCAAGAATAACCTTCCTCAAATCCTCGTCTTGCGGTACACAAAGTCTACCGTCTCTACGCAAGAACCCCCTATCGTCTAGGGTGTACCTACTCAAATGGCTGGACGACTCCCCCCTTATGAGCTTTTCTACCAACTCAACCAACTGTGGGTCGTCCCTCTGTGCTTCTCCAATCCGCCCCAAAAGAGTAGGTCTAACTTCCAAAGAAGCTAGCAAACCGGGTACATAGTCAATGGAAGGTCTGAAATCAAACATCGAGATAAATTCCAAGCTTCGTCGTTCCACGAACAATGGACTCAAAGACAACCTTTTTCTGCTCAAGGCGTCCGCCACCACGTTACCCTTGCCAGGGGTATACGCTATCTCGAAGTCATAGGATGCTAAAAACTCCATCCACCTTTGCTGTCTCAGATTCAAATCCTTCTGAGAAAACAAGTACTTCAATGATTTGTGGTCAGTGAACAACTCGAATCTCTCACCAAGAAGATAATGGCGCCAAATCTTAAGCGCAAAAACAATAGCGGCCAGCTCTAGATCGTGGGTAGGGTAATTTTTCTCATGTGCCCTCAACTGCCTTCCACCATAGGCTATTACCCTTCCCTCTTGCATTAAGACTGCGCCAAGTCCTGTCCCACAGGCATCGGTATAGACAACAAATGGCTTGCTCCCATCTGGCAACACTAAAACTGGAGCAGTGGTTAAAGCTCTCTTTAACCGTCGGAACGCATCATCACAATCTACGTCCCATGTGAAAACAAGATTCTTCTTCGTTAAGCGGGTTAATGGGGCTGATATCTTCGCGAAGTCTTTGATAAACTTCCTATAATAACCCGCCAACCCCAAGAAACTTCTTACTTCGGTAGCATTCTTCGGAACCTTCCAATCCTGAATTGATACTACCTTCGCAGGATCCACAGCTATCCCTTCCTTGGAGACCACGTGCCCCAAGAACCGTACTTCCTTCCTCCAGAAGTGACATTTAGAGAATTTAGCCTTAAGGCTATGTGCTCGAAGAGTCTTCAACACCTCCCCAAGATGTAGGGCATGCTCTTCTTCACTCTTAGAAAATACTAAGATATCATCCACAAAGACCACCACAAATTTATTAAGGAACTCCCTGAACACCCTACTCATCAACGAAGTATGCAGGGGCGTTCGTCAACCCAAATGGCATCACCAGCCACTCATAGAAACCATCCGGAGTTCTAAAGGCAGTCTTGTCTATGCTATCCTCAGCCACCCTCAACTGATGAAACCCCGTGGCTAAGTCCAACTGAGAAAATACTGAAGCGCCAACCAACTGATCGAAAAGATCATCAATCCTCGGCAATGGGTGTCTATTCTTCTTTGTGAGCTTGTTGAGTTCTCTATAGTCTACACAAAGTCTGAGGGACCCATCCGCCTTTGTAGCAAATACTACCGGAGCACCCCACTCCGATATACTCCGTCTTATGAACCCCTTCTCAAGCAACTCCCCTACTTGCTTATGGAGTTCCCTCCACTCACGAGGAGCCATGTGGCGCACTGGTAAAGATACCGGTTTAGCATTATCCACCAAATATATTCGGAATTCAATCTCCCGTTTCGGAGGTAAGCCCTTCACCTCCTCAAACACATCCGGATATTCCCGGACCACTCTAACAGATTGCATACTCTCGACCGAAGCGTCAAGCGATTCAAGATAACTTAGCATAACAGAGTCCATGGGATTACAAGAAATCTCGAGAGTGTTACCCAAACGGGTCATGAGCCTAACAACTCTCCTTTCGCAATCAAGAACGGCACCATTACTGGATAACCAGTCCATGCCCAAAATCAACCCATAGCCCGTGAAGCCCAACACAAAAGCATCACATCTAAACTCAATGCTAAGTATAGAAATCTTCAAACCCAAACATATCATGGACAAATAAGTGGAGCCCCCAATTGGGTTTGAAACAACCAAGGGATCATCTACCAGACTGGTGTCTAAGTGCAGTGACTCAACTAATGATGATGAGATAAATGAATGCGATGCGCCTGAATCAAACAATGTACGGACATGATGATCAAATAGAAAAACCAGACTTTCAACGGAGATAGTTCTACCTCTTTCCTGAATCGGTGGAACCGCGAGAGCCTGTACTTGCCCCCTAGCCTGACCTGGTGCCATAAGAGCTTGCACCTGTCCTCTTGAGGTAGACCCCGTCCTTTGCCCTTTCTTAGGGCAATCCTTCACTAAATGCCCTGCTTCGCCACAGTGGAAGCAGCCAGTCTTCTTCTTCTTGCGACAATCTTTGCTTAGGTGGCCAGGTGTCCCACAATTGAAACACTTCTTCTTCTTGCCCTTGCCACCGTTGCCTTTCCCACCTTTGCTTTGTTGTTGTTGCTGCTGAGGTCTCTTTTGATCTCCCTTCTTCTCGGGTGCCTTATTAGCATTGGGACCCTTCTCTTCTTCATGCATGAGTGCCATTTCAACTAGCTTCTCAAAGGTGGCCCCCATAGGGATATGAGTCATAGCCAACCCATGCATCGGTTCATTCAAGCCTTTCACGAATCTCAAAGCCTTCTTCTCCGGTGTATTCACCATATCTAGGCCAAACCTTGCCAATTGATTAAACTTATTAACATACTCCTTCACCGAGAGATTTCCTTGCTTTAGAGTCAAGAATCTTTCCATATACAAGTTTTCCTCCGCCCTTGAGAGAAACTTTGCCACAAATCTTTGCCTAAAATCCGCCCAAGAGTCAACGGGGCGTTCTCCATTAGTGACCTCCTACCAGAATGAGGCCTCTCCCTTCATTAACCAAGCAGCCAACTTGACTTTCTTTCCTTCTTCCATCTCAAAGATATCTATCAATTCTTCCACCTCTTTAAGCCAATCTCTAGCCTCCACAAAAGTTTCAGATCCTTGAAAAGGTTTCCCTCCCATAGCTTTAAATTCCTTGCAAGTCTTAGCAAAAGTATCCGTGCGAGGAGGAGGGGGAGGAGGAAGATCGGGTGCTACGGTTGGTGGAGGAACATTTGCTGGACCCGCAGTGATGGCCCTAGCCTCCATCAATCTCCTATACCATACTGGTACCGTCACACCCTCCGGAAAGTTAAGATTCTCGGCCATGCTGAAACGGAAAAGGAAAGATTCAAAACGGAGGATTCGAAAGATATAGATATGGCTATTGGGGATTATGCTTTTCTTTCAAAAACTTTTCTCTTAAAAGACATGTTTTTGAAAATATCTCTTCCAAAAATGTTTTAGAAAAAAATAGTTTTCTAAAAATTTTATCTGTTCCGGTAACCTGGCTCTGATACCACGTGTAACACCCCACGCCCGCTATGGTCACTCACTAAAGGAATGCCATAGCATCGGTGGAGTATTTTAGTGAATATAGAACAGAAAAATTACAACAAGACAGATATAAATAGTACTTGAAATTTTAAAATCATCATCTCATAACAGCGGAAATAAACATGTCTGGTTACATCATAAAACCACGATAAAAGTCAAGTACAATATCCATCAAAATAAAGAAGTACATAATCCCACTCTATCATACAATAGCCAGAACAAAAGAAAAGATAACTGGAGCTTTACATCTATCCAAGCTCCTAAAGACTGGAACAGAAATCCGATCAAGCTCCACTACTGCCAGGATCCACCGTAGGACCTGAGGGTTGGGAAAAAGATAAAAACAACGGGGTCAGACATAAGTCTGAGTGAGTCCTATAACTTTAACAATACAATCATTAAAGTAACCAGAGAAGACATAAACTTGACCTACGGTAATATCTGGGGATGAATGGCTACACTAAGCAGCTTGGTAGACTTAGGATAAACTAAGATAACCGTAAGGACGCATCTACCCACCCATGGATAATTACTAACTGCACCACACCAGTCATTCCTACTTAAAGGTTGATCCCTCCAAGGACTTAGAAAATTTCCCCAGTAGTTTCGTGTACTCCTAGCCCACTACATAGGTGCCGTCTGCCCCTATCTCCACTAGGTGTACCTAGCAATTTTACCCAGTAGTTTCGTGTACCCCTACATAGGTGCCGTCTGCCCCTATCTTTATTAGGTGTACCCACTACTCCCCATCGATCGGCTCCCTACCGTAGATACCCGTGCTGGTCCCACAGTGGGGTGTATCACTCCCCTAAAGTGGCAACCCAATACTATCAACGGTGCACGGCTTTATATCTACACGATGCAACAACGGCTTATCTACCAGCCCGGGCCCACACACGCATATGAAACCCGTTGGACTTGCGTTGCCACCGCTAACCCGTTTGGCCTCTTATAATCAAGCCCAATATGCGTGTCCCGTCACTCGACATGGGTCGAGCCCACAAAGATACGTTTGGGATATTGGTTGAAATGGGCCCCCACAAGCTACCCACCTAAGCTTGTCACATATCTAGTGTATCCCACTTAACCCTTTAATCATGTTTAATTACATGTTTCCACTTGGTTAAGTATTCTAATCGTATTTTCTATTGCCACCCAAGGCAACCCACTAGATTCCACATGCCACCCAAGGCAACCACTGAATTTCCACATGCCACCCAAGGCACCCACTTAACCCCTCATGTCCCACTACATGCTAATATGGTTAAGTGTTTCTTAATTAATTAAGACCGTGATCTCCCATAAAGACCTCCCACATTAGACTGGCTGTTATGACCGCCTGGTTAAGCTGGTAGAGTCCGGGCAGTCTTACGTCATAACAGAGCCTAACCTCGTGTCTTTACTTTAATCACGTATTTAATTTATGGCTAAGACCTCTCACATTGGGCTGACATTTGTAGCAACTGGTTAAGCCGGTCGGGTCCGGGCAGTTTTACACTACAAATGAGTCCAACCTCGTGTCTTAGTCGATTAATTACACCTAATTAATCACCCCCATATTAATTATCCCTAATTAATATCAAGTTTTCCATAACATGGGTAGACCTAACTCAATAGGTAAATTCCCATGGGGTAGACCTAACTCAATAGGTAAATTCCCACTTATGGTAATTTATTTTTTATGGTATGCTTAATCATACCCAATCATACATTTATTAACATATTTACCAACCCCATCGTTCCCCACGTAAATCGTTCTCATTTCATGACATAATAAAGGGGAAGATCCATCACAAATATCATGGGCTTAGCATATAACTTTGTCATGGGTTAAGAGGATGTCAACTTGCATATATGAACATATATTAACCCAACTACATTTAACCCAAACTTGCATATTATCATACACATATCTTGCATAACATGTTGAACTTGCATATAAGCATTCTCATAACTTACATAACATGTTAAACATGCATTTAAGCATACACATAACTTGCATAAGCATCCACATACTTGCATAAGCATTCACATACTTGCATAAGCATTCACATACTTGCATAAGCATGCATAACTTGCATATCATGTCATTTAAGCATATACATATCTTGCATAAGCATTCATATACTCGCATAAGCATGCATAACTTGCATATCATGTTAAACTTGCATTTAACCATATACTTAACTTGCATATGAACTTGCATAACTCACTTCGTTAAACATGCATAATTCCACTCATTAAATATGCATAAACCCACTTGTTAAACATGCATAAACCAACTTATTAAGCATGCATAAACCAACTTATCAAACATGCATAAAGCCACTTATTAATTATGCATAATCATAGTAAAACATAGAGTAGCATATCATTACAAATGATTCAAACTCACTAATCCGCATTTAAGACCATAAGTCTCATTATACCCAATCTACTTACTTTAACAATTGATGTTAAAGTGATAGAAACTCACCAAACCCAAGATTAGCAAACTTATGAAGTGGAATTAGTTGCTAAATATGAAGAAGATAATGATTAGAGATTGATTAAAAAGGGATTAGCTTGCAACTTCCTTCATAAATTGGTGGAGGCTCCTTCTAAGATTTAATTTGGCGGCATGAGGCCATCATTTCTATTTTTAGTATGGATTAGGGTAGGTTTAGGGTGTATTTATAGATTAGGAGAGTGTTTTAGGCCCTTAGATTAACCCTAGATTAGATTAGGTCCGTTAGATTTAGGAAATCTCTAGAACCCAGCCCAGCCCTAGCCAGAAAACCAGATCTGGTGCACCCAAGCCCACTGGTTCGACACGCCGTGTCGACAGGCAAGTCGACAGGCAAGTCGATACCCCTGTCGACAGGCCTGTCGACAGCCCTGTCGACATGCTTAGGGCGGGAATATTCCCGCCTGGCCCCGCTGGTTCTATTTTAAAATCTAAATTTGAATTTCTAAATCTGTTTTTAGCTTTAAATTTTCTGCAAACTTCTTTGGGCCATAACCGGGCCATACGGACTCCGATTCTCGAAAACTCGGACTCTATTTCGCGTATTTTTCCGAGACGAACGTAATGACGCAGCCCGTTAACCCCAATTCCCACATCTGAGATTATTTATCCTGTAATTAGTGAATTTTAGTATTAACTAAAATTCGGGGTGTTACAAAAGGGGGTCAGACATAAAGTCTGGCGAGTGCGATAACTTTAACATATAATTACCAAAGTAACTAGGCTAAGGCATAAGTTGGAAAATCAGGAAATGACAATGAACCATTGAATATGGCAGAGTAAACAAGGAAACAAGATGAACAACGATATCGCTAAAGCGCACCTAACCCATTACAAGATAACTACTAAACTACACCAACACTATAAGATAATCGCTATACTGCACCACCACTAGTCACCCTAAGGTTGATCCCGCCTACAGACTTAAATAATGATAATGGTAGTTTCGTGCACCCCTAGCTGCCTTCATAGGTGTCGCCTGCCCCTATCTCCACTAGGTGTACCCACTACCCACAAGTGATCGGCTCCCTAACTCGTAGATACCCGTGCTGGCCCCACAGTGGGGTGTATCACTCCCCAAAGTGGCAACCCGATACCACCAATGATGCATGGCTTATACCTACACAATGCGACAACATCTTACCTACCAGCCTGGGTCCACACACGAATATCAACCCGATGGACTTGCGTTGCCACCGCTAACCCGGTTTGGCCTCTTACAGTCAAGCCCAGTATGCGTGTCCCGTCCTCGACTTGTGTCGATCCCACAAAGATACGTATGGGTTACTGGTTGAAACGGGCCCCCATTACTTGACACAAGCTATCCTCCTAAGCTTGGCTCCCTCTAGTACATCCCACTTAACCCACTTCTTATTCATGTTCACTTACATGTTTCAATTTTGGTTAAGTGTTCCTAATCGTATTTTCAATGCCACTCAAGGCACCCACTTAACCCCCTCATGCCCCACTACATGTTTATCAGGTTAAGTGTTTCTTAATTCATTGAGACCGTAACCTCATAAAGACCTCTCACATTAGACTGCATTTGTGGCAGCTGGATTTGCCGGGCGGGTCTAGGAAGTCTGACACCACAAAAGAGCCTAACCCCGTGTCTTTAAAA
The DNA here is from genome assembly GCA_030737875.1 of Allium sativum. Taxonomy (NCBI): domain Eukaryota; kingdom Viridiplantae; phylum Streptophyta; class Magnoliopsida; order Asparagales; family Amaryllidaceae; genus Allium; species Allium sativum. The sequence goes on from CM060909.1 coordinate 588,805,067, forward strand.
GTGTTACATATTTAATTTATGCCTAAGACCTCTCACATTAGACTGGAATTTGTGGCAGCTGGATTTATCGGGCGGGTCCGGGCAGTCTTACACCACAAAAGAGTCTAACCTCATGTCTTTGACGATTAATTACTCCTAATTAACCATTCCCCAATTTGAATTACTTTCCCTATTCAAATTATCAATCAATTCCAAATATAACGATGTCAATAATTGACTCAATTATGTCCATCCATTTATTGCATGTAAAATCATACCAATTTTCACCACAAATTTATTTTATGCTATTTAAGGCATTTATGCCAATTAAATCTTTTTAATATTATCCCCTTACCCCACGTTGTACGTTTGTTCGTTGACGTAAAATATATGTTAGACTCGAATAGTCTAACTCATGGAATAAAAAGAAAACATCACAACGTACATATAGATAAAACTAGATCTAAACATAGGGGTGAACTTGCATGTGCGAATGATGTTCTACATCTAAAACTTGCATAGGCCAAAAATTACAACTTGCATAAAACTACATATGCCATAGACCCAAATCTAAAGGTGTAAATTTGTTGAGATAATGGTCACAAACTTGCATAAATCGTGTATGTCATAGATCTACATCCAAAGGTGTAAACTTGCATAGGCAAAGATCCTAAACTTGCATAACATGATTCATATTCCAAACTCATATATCTATATAAACTTGCATATGTGATTTATGCAACATAACAAGGGTCTAAACTTACATCTAAACATGTAAACTAGCATGTAGAATTTAACATATAACTCACACATGTCATAGCATAACTTTTAGATCCAATTCACATAAAATAGGTGTCATATAACATGTAAGGTTATGCATAAAATCTACTAACTTGCATGAGATCCATGTTTAAATCAATATCTAAACTTGCATACATACTTGTGATCTATCATATGAATCAACATCACCAAACTAGCATATGAACAACATGATGATTTGATTATACATAAGCTAATCATAGAATTACAACATCGGTGATAGCATCATAATTTTACAACATAGATGATCACAACATAACATCATACAATTCATGACAATTTTACAACATAGTTATAACATATGGTCAATAATTCACATCATATCCAAATAGTCCACATCATAACTCAATCCAATTAATTTGCTAATTATTTTATTAAAATTATCGAACTCACAACTCAAAGGAGATCTTGAGTTGTGAATTCTGATTTCTGGAGTTGAATTAGCTTTCCTTTGAAGAAGATTCGTTGTTAGGGTTGAATAGAACTGATTTGATTTGCTTTCTTCCTCTCTAATTGGTGGCGGCTACTCTAGTTTATAAGATGACAGCATGACGGCCATAGTTTCAGTTTTAATTCTGATTTAGGGTTTGAGTCTATGGGTCTTTTTATAGAGTTTTGAATTAATTTAAGCCGTCGGATGATATTATGGTTAATCAAAACCATTCAGTCGGAATATGGTGACACCTCAGCCCCAACGACTCAGCAAGGAGTCAGAAAGGACTCAACAACATGGGTCAGACTGAACCAGAAAACTGTGCAGGCCTGCTGCCTCGGCCTGGGCGCACTTGGCAGGTGCGCCAGTGCAAGTTTATACTGGCGCACTTCCCAAGTGCGCCAGTACAAATACTTTTTATTATTATTTTCTTGTTTTGCCACCAAACTTCATTCGTCCATAACTCCTTCATCCGGTACCCGTTTCCCGCAAACTCGGACTCTATCTCAACCAGAATTCCGAGACAAACACAATGGCGCAACCCCATTCCCTTAATTCTCATGTCTAAGGTTAATTATTCTTTGATTTAGTTAATTCGATTATTCAAAAACCCGGGGTGTTACATTCTCCCCTCCTTAAAGGATTTCGCCCCCGAAATCTCCAAGTTAAGGAGAATGCAAATCCTAACATCCAAACAACCATCTACTCAACCATCAAACACAGGCATCCATTGTCCTTATAAATTCCTAATGCTGTATGAACATATGCAAGAAGTGTGTGTATATGTTCCTTATCTAATGCAAAATCAGGTGGTCTACTGATTCAGTTGACCTCCTTAATGCAAAACATTATAGTGCCATGCGTCCATTATGCATGCGAAAGAACCCTATCGATACATATTATTTCTACATGTGTGCACAACCATTCACCAAAATGCAGCATCCATATGATAGCACAACCATTATACATCCACTAACTTAAATATGCAAACACATTTTTATGCAATATGCAATATGAGGTGACTGAGCCGATCTAGTGCCTAAAGTGTGTGTATATGCATCCACGAGCAACCACTAGCAAACACTTGCATCCACATGCATCCATCATACATAACATGTCTCAAACACATGTTTCAACCATAGGACTACCCTATCTAAAGGTCAAAGATACTAACGAGAGGACATACTAAAGATAAGATAAGTAAAAGGTAAGCGATAAAGGAGAAATTAAAGACATACCCTCGAAAAGAAAAGGGTATAATGAACTCATCTTCTCTTCCGTCTCCCAAGTAGCGTTGCTCTCATCATCTCCCAATTGCACTTTGACTAGCTTGACCTCTCGATTCCTCAACTTCTTATTCTCCGACCCAAGAATGCACGTAGGAGCTCGTCGAATCGTCGCATCATGCTCTATCTCCACCTCTATAAGCAAGCTCGGCTCTACCACTTCCGCGGTCTCGTGCAAGCATTTCCTCAAATGTGATACATGGAATACATCGTGTACGCCACTAAGTCTCTCGGGAAACTCCACTCTATACGCCATCTTCCCAATCCTCTCCTTAATAGGAAATAGCCCTACGAACCTGGGTGCTAACTTCCCAACGGACCCAAAGCGAACGACATTCCTTAATGGAGACACTTTGACAAAGATCATGTCCCAATATCAAACTCAAGATCTGACCTCCTCTTGTAAGATTTATGCCTATCTTGCGCCGTCTTCATCCTCGTTCGAATCAAATCGATCTTTTCCGAAGTCTCTCTAATCATATCGGGTCCAAGCAAGATCTTATCTGTAGATTCCCACCAACATGTAGGTGAACGACACGGCCGTCCATAAAGAGCCTCGAACGGTGCCATGCCAATTCTAGACTAGAAGCTATTATTATATGCGAACTCTACCAACGGAAGATGTTCCTCCCATATACCTCCGAAGTCTAAGACACACAACCTTAAAAGGTCCTCTAGAATACGATTCACCCTCTCGGTCTGGCCGTCCATTTGAGGATGATATGCGGTGCTCAAACATAACTGAGTCCCTACCGCCTCTTACAAGCTCTTCCAAAATTCGCTAGTAAAGATAGGATCACAGTCGCTCACTATGCTAGAAGGAACACCGTGCAAACGAACTATCTCTCGAATGTATACGGAGGCTAACCATGGAGAAGTCCTCTTACTCTTCACGGGAATGAAATGGGCGCTCTTAGTAAGTCTGTCTACCATGACACAAATCCCCGTATTACCCTTCCTCGATCTCGGTAACCCGTCAAAAAAGTCCATCGAAACACTTTCCCACTTCCATTGTGGGACTTCCAATGGATGAAGCAACCCACCGGGTTTCTTTTGCTCTTCCTTTACTTGTTGGCACACCAAGCATCTAGCGACAAACTCGGCCACATCCCTCTTCATACCGATCCAAAAGTAAACTCGTCTCATGTCCATGTACATCTTGTCCCCGCCGAGATGGATGGTCATCTTCGAACGATGTGCATCATCAAGAATGTTCTTCCTTAAGTTCTTGTCTCGTGGTACACAAAGTCTACAGTCCCTACATAACCAACCCTTATCATCTAGGGTATAACTACAGAGATGGCTCGATGACTCCCCTCTTTTGAGCTTCTCTACTAACTCAACCAATTGTGGGTCGTCTCGCTGTGCCTCACCAATCCATCCCAAAAGCGTAGGTCTGACCTCTAAGGATGCTAGCAAACCGGGTACAAAGTCAATGGAAGGTCTAAAGTCAAACGTAGATATGAACTCTAAGCTTCGCCGCTCAACAAACAACGGACTCAAGGATAACCTCTTCCTACTTAATGCGTCTGCCACCACGTTACCCTTGCCAGGGGTATATGCTATCTCGAAGTCGTAGGATGCTAAGAATTCCATCCACCTTTGCTGCCTTAAGTTCAAGTCCTTCTGAGAGAACAAGTATGTTAGCGATTTGTGGTCAGTGAACAATTCGAATTTCTCTCCAAGAAGATAATGGCGCCAAGACTTAAGCGCGAAAACAATAGCGGCCAACTCTAGGTCATGTGTAGGGTAATTTCTCTCATGCACTCTCAACTGCCTTCCACCATAGGCTATTACCATTCCTTCTTGCATTAAGACTGCGCCTAGTCCTGTCCCACAAGCATCGGTATAAACGGTAAATGGCTTACTCCCATCTGGCAAAACTAAGACTGGGGTTGTGGTCAAAGCTCTCTTTAATCGTTGGAACGCATCATCACAATCTACGTCCCATGTGAAGACTAGGTTCTTCTTCGTCAAGCGTGTTAATGGGGCTGATATTTTTGCAAAGTCTTTGATAAACTTCCTATTGTAGCCAGCCAACCCTAAGAAACTCCTCACCTCGGTAGCATTTTTATGGACCTTCCCATCTTGGATGGCCACTACCTTTGCGGGATCCACAACTATCACTTCTTTGGAAACCACGTGCGCTAAGAATCGCACTTCCTTCCTCCAAAAGTGACATTTAGAAAATTTAGCTTTAAGGCTATGTGCTCGAAGAGTCTCCAACACTTCCCTAAGATGTAGGGCATGCTCTTCCTCGTTCTTAGAATAGATCAAGATGTCGTCCACAAAGACTACCACGAATCTATTAAGGTACTCCCTAAACACCCTACTCATCAAGTCAACAAAGTATGCGGGGGCGTTTGTCAAACCGAAGGGCATCACAAGCCACTCGAAGAAACTGTCTGGAGTCATAAAGGCAGTCTTGTCTATGTTATTCTCAGCCACTCTCAACTGATGGAAACTCGTGGCTAAGTCCAACTGCGAAAAAACTGAGGCGCCAACTAACTGATCGAAGAGATCGTCAATCCTCGGCAGTGGGTGTCTATTCTTCTTAGTAATCTTATTAAGTTCCCTATAGTCCACACAAAGTCTAAGGGACCCATCTGCCTTCGTGGCAAATACTACTGGAGCACCCCACTCCGATATACTACGTCTTATGAACCCCTTCTCAAGCAATTCTTTCACCTGCTTACTGAGTTCTCTTCTCTCTCTTGGAGCCATGTGGCGCACTGGCAATGCAACTGGCTTTGCATTTTCTACTAGATATATTCGAAAGTCTATCTCACATTTTTGGGGTAAACCCCTCACCTCATCGAAGACATCAACATATTCACGAACTATACGAACAGAATGTAAATCATCATCGGATGCGTCAAGGGATTCTAGGTAGCTAAGCATTACTGGACATCTAGGGTCCCAAGAAATATCAAGGGTCCTTCCACGACGAGTCAACAATCTAACTACCCTTCTTTCACAATCTAGGATGGCCCCATATCTGGTTAGCCAATCCATACCTAGAATCAAGCCGTAGCCGTAAGCCAAGAACAAAGGCACTGCATTCAAACTCAACGCCCAAGATAAACACTCTCAAATCCCGACAAATCATAGAAAGATGAGCCGAACCACCAATAGGATTTGAGACTACTAAGGGATCCGTAACTAGACTAGTATCTAGATGCAGTGTCTCAACTAATGATGTAGAAATAAACGAATGTGACGCTCTAGAAGCGAATAAAGTATGGACGGTATGATCAAACAGAAAAACTAAACTTTCAATGGAAATTGCTCTACCTCGTTCTTGCAGCGGTGGGGCCACGAGAGCCTGAACTTGTCCCCTTGCCTGCCATGTTGCCATAAGAGCCTGCACCTGTCCTCCCGAGGTAGACCCTGCCCTCTGCCCTTTCTTTGGGCAGTCCTTAATAAGATTTCCCGCCTTGCCACAGTGGAAACAACCAGTCTTCTTTTTCTTCCTACAATCTTTGCTTAGATGGTCGGGTGTCCCAAAGTTAAAGCATCTCTTCTTTCCCTTAGCATTGTTGCCTTTACCTCCTTTCTTGTTATGTTGTTGTTGTTGCGGCTTCTTTTGATCCCCTTTCTTCTCGGGTGCCTTATTAGCATTGGCGCCCTTCTCCTCTTCATGCATCAGCGCCATGTCAATTAGTCTCTCAAAGGTAGCCCCCATGGGGATGTGGGTCATAGCTAACCCATGTAGCGGCTCGTTCAAACCCTTAACAAATCTTAGAGCCTTCTTTTCTGGAGTATTCACCAAGTCCAAGCCAAATCTTGCCAATTGATTGAATTTGTTGACGTATTCTTTCACTGGTAGATTCCCTTGCTTCAACGCCCAAAACCTTTCCATGTATAGATTCTCTTCAGCCCGTGAGAGAAACTTCGCCTCAAACCTCTGCTTAAAATCTGGCCATGTATCGACTGGACGTACCCCGTTAGTGACCTCCCACCAAAATGAGGCCACATCCTTCATTAGCCAGGCAGCCAACTGGACCTTTCTTCCATCATCCACTTCAAAGATTCCAAATAATTCTTCCACTTCCGTTAGCCAGTTTCGAGCTTCAACAAATGTCTCTGTCCCGTGAAAAGGTTTTCCACCTATCGCCCGGAAGTCCTTACATATCTTAGCAAAAGCATCGACGTGAGGAGGAGGAGGAGGAGGAGAATTTGCTGGACCTACGGTGGCGGCCCTAGCCTCGAGATATTGACGAAACCAACTGGGTACATGAACACCCTCTGGTATCTCAGATGCTTCAGACATGCTGAAACGAAAAAGGAAAGATTCAATATAAAAGAACCGAGGGAAAGATATATGGCTCTTGGGGTTATGCTTTCTAAAATAAGCTTTTCTCTTGAAAATACTTTCCTTAAAACATACCCTTGAAGGTACTTCTTTATAAAAGTTGGTTTGAAAAATAGTTTTTCAAAATTCATATATGTTCTGGTAACCTTCAGCTCTGATACCACGTGTAACACCCCACGTCCATTAATGTCACTCACAAAGGGAATGCATTAACTTCTATGGAGCGTTTTAAGTAAGTATAGAACAGAAACTTAACAACAAGACAGATATAAACAGTACTTGAAAATTTAAAACTTTATTTCATTACAACGGAAAACACATATGTTTGATTACATCATCAAAACCAGATCCAAGTACATAATATCCATCTTGACTAAATCAAAGTACATAAATTGAAAGACATAATCCCCAATACAAAATAGCCATAAATAAAAGAGAGGCTGAACTTTACTTCAGCGATCCAAGCAATCTTCTAAAAGCAGAGAAACAACAGTCCAAAATCAAGCTTCACTGGTGCTAGTTCCAACCTGTGCACCTGGGGGGGGGGGGAGGAAGAAAGAGGAGGAAACAAAGGGGGTCAGACATAAAGTCTGGCGAGTGCGATAACTTTAACATATAATTACCAAAGTAACTAGGCTAAGGCATAAGTTGGAAAATCAGGAAACAACCATTAACCATTGAGTATGGCAGAGTAAACAAGGAAACAAGATGAACAACGATATCGCTAAAGCGCACCTAACCCATTATAAGATAATTACTAAACTACACCAACACTATAAGATAATCTCTATATTGCACCACCACTAGTCACCCTAAGGTTGATCCCGCCTACAGACTTAAATAATGATAATGGTAGTTTCGTGCGCCCCTAGCTGCCTTCATAGGGCCGCCTGCCTCTATCTCCACTAGGTGTACCCACTACCCCTAAGCGATCGGCTCCCTAACTCATAGATACCCGTGCTAGCCCAACAGAGGGGTGTATCACTCCCCAAAGTGGCAACCCGATACCACCAATGATGCATGGCTTATACCTACACGATGCAACAACGTCTTACCTACCAGCTCGGGTCCACACACGCATATGAACCCGTTGGACTTGCGTTGCCACTGCTAACCCGGTTTGGCCTCTTACAGTCAAGCCCAGTATGTGTGTCCCGTCCTTGACTTGGGTCGAGCCCACAAAGATACGTATGGGTTACTGGTTGAAACGGGGCCCCATTGCTTGACACTAGCTATCCACCTAAGCTTGGTCTCCTCTAGTACGTCCCACTTAACCCACTTCTTATTCATATTCACTTACATGTTTCAATTTTGGTTAAGTGTTTCTAATCGTATTTCCAATGCCACCCAAGGCACCCACTAGATTCCACATGCCACCCAAGGCACCCACTTAACCCCCTCATGCCCCAAAACATGTTTATCTGGTTAAGTGTTTCTTAATTCATTAAGACCGTAACCTCATAAAGACCTCTCACATTAGACTGGCATTTGTGGAAGTTGGATTTGTCGGGCGGGTCCGGGCAGTCTTACACCACAAAAGAGCCTAACCTCGTGTCTTTACAATTGTTACGTATTTAATTTATGCCTAAGATCTCTCACATTAGACTGGCATTTGTGGCAGCTAGATTTGCCGAGCAGGTCCGGGCAGTCTTACACCACAAAAGAGCCTAACCTCGTGTCTTAGACGATTAATTACTCCTAATTAATCATTCCCCAATTTGAATTACTTTCCCTATTCAAATTATAAATCAGTTCCTAATTTAACGATGTCCATAATTGACTCAATTATGTCCATCCATTTATGGTATGTAAAATCATACCAATTTTCACCACAAATTTATTTTATGCTATTTAAGGCATTTATGCCAATTAAATCTTTTTAATATTATCCCCTTACCCCCATGTTGTACGTTTATTCGTTGACGTAAAATATACATTAGACTCGAGTAGTCTAACTCATGGAATAAAAAGAAAACATCACAACATACATATAGATAAAAGTAGATCTAAACATAGGGGTGAACTTGCATGTGTGAATGATGTTCTACATCTAAAACTTGCATAGGCCAAAGTTACAACTTGCATAAAACTACATATGCCATAGACCCAAATCTAAAGGTGTAAACTTGTTGAGATAATGGTAACAAACTTGCATAAATCATGTACGTCGTAGATCTACATCCAAAGGTGTAAACTTGCATAGGCAATAATCCTAAACTTGCATAACATGATTCATATTCCAAACTCATATATCTATATAAACTTGCATATGTGAATTATGCAACATAACAAGGGTCTAAACTTACATCTAAACATGTAAACTAGCATGTAGAATTTAACATATAACTCACACATGTCATAGCCTAACTTTTAGATCCAATTCGCATAAAATAGGTGTCATAAAACATGTAAGGTTATGCATAAAATCTACTAACTTGCATGAGATCCATTTTTAAATCAATATCTAAACTTGCATACATACTTGTGATCTATCATATGAATCAACATCTCCAAACTAGCATATGAACAACATGATGATTTGATTATACATAAGCTAATCATAGAATTACAACATAGGTGATAGCATCATAATTTTACAACATAGATGATCACAACATTACATCATACAATTCATCACAATTTTACAACATAGTTACAACATGTGGTCAATAATTCACATCATATCAAAATAGTCCACATCATAACTCAATCCAATTAATTTGCTAATTATTTTATAAAAATTATCGAACTCACAACTCAAAGGAGATCTTGAGTTCTGAATTCTGATTTCTGGAGTTGAATTAGCTTTCCTTTGAAGAAGATTCGTTGTTAGGGTTGAATAGAACTGATTTGATTTGTTGTTCTTCCTCTCTAATTGGTGGCGGCTACTCTAGGTTATAAGATGACAGCATGACGGCCATAGTTTCAGTTTTAATTCTGATTTAGGGTTTGAGTCTATGGGTCTTTTTATAGAGTTTTGAATTAATTTAAGCCATCGGATGATCTTAGGGTTAATCAAAACCATTCAGCCGGAATAGGGTGACACCTCAGCCCTAATGACTCAGCAAGGAGTCAAAAAGGACTCAGCAACATAGGTCAGACTGAACCAGAAAACTGTGCAGGCCTGCTTCCTTGGCCTGGGCGCACTTGGCACGTGCGCCAGTGCAAATTTGTACTGACGCACTTCCCAAGTGCGCCAATGCAAATAATTTTTCTTCTTCTTGTTTCTCCACCGAACTTCGTTCGTCCATAACTCCTTCATCGGGTACCTGTTTTCCGCAAACTCGGACTCTATCTCAACCAGAATTCCGAGACGAACACAATGGCGCAACCCCATTCCCTTAGTTCTCATGTCTAAGATTAATTATTATTTAATTTAGTTAATTCGATTATTCAAAAATCCGGAGTGTTACATAAATGGTTTCCTCCAAGTCATCATGCAAGAAAGCGGTCTTCACATCAAGTTGTTCTAACTCCAAATCGTAAGCGGTAACTATTGCAAGTAGGATTCGAATTGAAGTTTGTCTAACAACTTGAGCAAATATTTCATCATACTCTAACCCCTTTCTTTGTGAAAACCCTTTGGCTACTAATCTTGCCTTGTATCTACCATCATCCTTTACCTTGAACACCCACTTGCAAACTATGGCTCTGTAACACCCCGAATTTTCGAATATTCAGATTAACTAAATTTAAGAATACTTAATTTCAAATGTGGGAATTAAGGGAAACGGGTCGTTCCATTGCATTCGTCTCAGAATTCTGCTTGAGGTAGAGTCCAAGTTTGCGTAAAACGGATACCGTATGAAGAAGATATGGACGAACGAAGTTTGAAAAAAAATGCACTGGCGCACTTGGGATGTGCGCCAGTACAAATTTGCATTGGCGCACTTCCCAAGTGCGCCCAGGCCAAGAGAAAACCTACACAGCCATCTGGTTCGAACGGTGAGTCAGTGCTGAGTTATTTCTGACTAGTTAATGAGTCATTAGGGTTTCTGGATAGTTCTAATTTGGACTGAGTGGTTTTGATTAACCCTAAGATCATTCGACGGCTATAATTAAATTGAAATTCTATATAAACGTGTGTAGACCCAAACCCTAGAATCAAATCAAAAATTAGATCAGTAGCCGTCATGTTCTCACTCCAAACCCTAGAGTAGCCGCCACAAACTAGAAGCAAAGTAAAGCAACTCAATACAAATCAAATCAAGCCTAAAACTACAACAACGTAATTGTCTACAACAAGGGAACGCTAATCAATTACAGAATTCAGAACCTAGAACTCAAGACCCCTTATTCGGTGAGTTCTAGTCACTGTTAGGTTTAAATAAATAAAAGTGAATTGTGGTAGACTATGATTTGGGTATATGTTGTTTGTAGTTATGCAAGTTTATTATTGTTGTGAATCATGATATGATGCAAGTTTATTATTGTTGTGAATCATGATATGATGCAAGTTTATTATTGTTGTGAATCATGATATGATGCAAGTTTATTATTGTTGTGAATCATGATATGATGCAAGTTTATTACTGTTGTGAATCATGATATGATGCAAGTTATTATGTTGAGAAACTATGAATCTATGCAAGTCGTTATGATGGATCTATGCAAGTCGTTATTATGAATCTATGCAAGTTGTTATCATGAATCTATGCAAGTCGTTATTATGCAAGTTGTTATCATGAATCTATGCAAGTTATTATGAGATCATGCAAGTTACCTATGCAAGTTATTGTGTGATGAATTCATGAACCTATGCTAGTTGTTATGTTGTGGATCATGAACCTATGTAAGAAATTATGTTATAAATCATGCAAGTTGTTATATTGTGAATCTTGAACCTATATAAGTTGTTGACTATGATGAGAATCATGAACCTATGTTAATTGTTAATTCATGAACCTATGCAAGTTGTTATGAATCTAAGCAAGTTGTTAATTATGTGGTGAATCATAATTATATGCGAAGTTATCATGTCATTTTCCCTCGTTGTCATGCTTATGCCAAAAATTGTACTGAAACAATCACCTTGTCATTCCCTTTATTTTATTGTTGTGGCAAGGCTATTTTGTAGCCGCAATGACGCCAAAAACGCAAACGGTTACGCTAGTTAAGAAACGGGGAAAAGGGGAATTTGTAATAGGCATAATTTACATAGTGATTATGTAAATTGGACACATGATTATAGTAGGAAACATATAAATAATTACCTATTATGACATGGGTAAAAGTGGTTAAAAATGGTATAATTTGACTATAACCATTTATGGATAAGAAATCCAAATTGTTAATAAGATAGGTATTGACACCTATGAAGAGGAAAGGATTAATTAATTAACTTAATTAATCAAAAGAGGAATGTTTATGCAATTAAAGTCTGAAGATTTAATATTGAGAATTGGAATAAAATAAATTTGTGATGGAATTGGTATGATTTTTCATACCATAAATAGATGGACATAATTGAGTCAATTATGGCCATAGTGAAATTTGGAATTAATTGATAATTTGAATAGGGAAAGTAATTCAAATAGGGGGATGATTAATTAGGAGTAATTAATCTTCTAAGACACGAGGTTAGGCTCTTTTGTGGTGTAAGACTGCCCGGACCCGCCCGGCAAATCCAGCTGCCACAAATGCCAGTCTAATGTGGGAGGTCTTAGGCATAAATTAAATACGTAACATTTGTAAAGACACGAGGTTAGGCTCTTTTGTGGTGTAAGACTGCCCGGACCCGCCCGGCTAATCCAGCTGCCACAAACGCCAGTCTAATGTGAGAGGTCTTTATAAGGTTACGGCCTTAATGAATTAAGAAACACTTAACCAGATAAGCATGTAGTGGGACATGAGGGGGTTAAGTGGGTGCCTTGGGTGGCATGTGGAGTTAAGTGGGTGCCTGGACTGGCATGTGAAATAGGATTAGATATTTCAATAATTAATTAATGCAAATATGAGATAAATATAATGTCTAAAACGTGTTGGGGGAATAGGGTTAAACCAACTTGACTGATGAATTTAACAAACCCATTTCGTGAATCTGTAGGCCCAATACAAAGTTAGACAATCTGTAAGTCTGTTAAATCTATACATCTGATCCGTTAGTCTGAAAACTTGTTAACTTGATTGTCTGATTTGTGAACTAGTAAATCTGAACTCTGTATGTCTGAAACTTGTAAACAAGTTAGTCTGAAATCTGAAATCTATTAGTCTGGGGACAGAAGGTTAGGATGGGTAATTACTTGTGTCACCTGTTGTGTGGGAACCATATTAGTCAGTAACCCTTTCTGGCATCAAAACTATGACCCAACAGTAGGCAGGGTCCGGGCACGCTTACTGAACTAATTATAAGCGGTTCATTCTGATAATGGCGAGGGGTGTTGATGGTGTGTTCCAACCGGGTCATGTGCGTGCATGGATCCCGATCTGCCTCTGAGGATGTAAGACGCCGTGACATCTATAAATAGGTCTGTGTCATTCAAAGGTTGCCACTTTAGGGAATGATACACCTCTTTGTGGGGCTGGAAAAGGGTATTTATGTGTTAGGGAGCCGATCGCGTGGGGTAGGATTTAGGGTACACTTAGATCTGTCTGTTCTGTGTGGTACCGTCTGTTTCTGTTGGGTGGTAACACCTGTCTGTTTCTGCGTAGTACCGTCTGTTGGGGTGGTAAAGGCCCATCTACTAGTGTACCCCTAATTCTAACATTCTGTTTCCGTAGGGATTATTCTGTTTTCGTTTCTGTCTCTGTTCGGGTGGTAAAGGCCTATTACTAGCATTCTGTTTCTGTACTTTCTGTTCGGGTGGTAAAGACCCATTATTAGCATTATGTTTCCGTACCTTCTGTTAGGGTGGTAAAGGCCCATTATTCTGTTTCTGTTTCTGTTTAGACATTAGGGTAACACCTAATCCTGTTATACTAGTAATAGTGCAGAGTAGTTAGTAGTGAATCATGCGTACACCTTACCTTATTTGTCCTGTCATACCTGTCATCTGTACCATGATCCTCTTATCCACTTTGTATGCCTGTCATGTTTACCTTTATTTATTTACTGGCTAAAAGTTACTGGACTCACCAGACGTATGTCTGACCTAGTTTGTTTCGCCTCTTTTCTTCCATTCTCCCCCCCCCCCCACCCCCCACCCCCAGGTTCTCAGGGAGGGAACACCCAGGTTTAGTCAGGATTTGGATATCATCTTCTAGGAGGTACTTATGAAGTATGGCTCGAGTCTCTATTTCTTATATGGCTTGCTCTTTAATCTAGGGAATGATGATTTTCTTTTAAAAACCTATGTACTCTGATGATATAAGACAAAAGTGTTTTGTTGTAATAGTTTTATGACTCATGGTATTATGTAACAAAGTATTTTGGAGATTTAATAAAGTTATTTGTTTCCGCTGCAAAAATTTTATATTTGTCTTGTGATATTCTATGTCTGTTTACCAAAAACGCTCCACTGAAGTTAAGGCATTCCCTTTGTAAGTGACCTTAATGGAGGTGGGGTGTTACAGGCTCGGCTTCCTTGAGGTAGTGGTACCAAATCCCAAGTCTTGTTCTTTTGCAAAGACTGTATCACCTCTTCCATAGTGCAATTCCACTTCGAGTAGTCACTCGACTTTATGGCTTCTTCAAGGCTCAATGGTTCATCATGAATTACATATAAAGCATACTCAAATTGATCATCAAGGCTCAAATTTCAATACTGCCAATCTCCATATCTAATTGGAGCTCTCTTTGGTCTCTCACTAGCCCGAATGATTATATCGCCCGACTCTCCTTCAGTTCCACCTTGAACTCCACCTTGAGCTCCACCTTGAGCTGAATCATCTCTAGCTTCATGACCATCACTACTAGAGGAAATATGTGGACTATCATGTGATGTATCTTCAACTGCTCTGTCACTATTATCAATAGTGATAGCTCTACTTTGGGTTTGAAAACTGGGAATCTCGGTCTTTTCAGGCTTCTCATCAACTGAGTATGAACCCTCTGATAAACCTTCCAAAGGTTTGAACATTGCTGACTCATCAAAAGTCACATGTCTGGAATGTATAACTTTCTTCGTAATTTGATTCCAAATTCTATATCCTTGTATGCCATCTATATAACAAAGAAAAACACATTTGGAGGCCCTAGGCTCCATCTTGTCATGTCCTATATTGTGAACAAAAACTGGACATCCAAATATACGAAAATAACTTAATAAAGTGTTTTTACCTCTCCATACCTCCTTTGGAATCTTCCCATCAATGGATGAGCACGGAATCCGATTAATAATATGTGTTGCAGTCGAAATAGCTTCAGCCCAAAAACCCTTATACATACCGGCAGTCAATATCAAGCAACGGGCCTTTTCAAGTAGAGTCCTATTCATTCTCTCAGCAACCCCATTGGATTGCGGATCACCAGGTGTAGTAAAATGTCTTCTAATACCACGATGTCTGCAGTAGTCGAGGAACTCTTTAGAGACATATTTGCCACCATTGTCGGATCTAAGAATCTTTAATTTCCTTCCTGTTTGGTTTTCAACAAGAGCTAACCAAACCTTAAACTTCTCAAATACTTCCAACTTAGATTTCATTACATACACCCAAACCTTGCGCGAGTTTTCATCAATGAAGGAAACAAAATAATATGCTCCACCAATAGAAGCTATAGAGTATGGCCCCCAAACATCTGAATGCACATAATCAAGTAACCTCTTAGAAGTATGCATGCCATCGCTAAAAGAAACTCTGGTTTGTTTTGCCAATACACACTCCTTTCAAAAGTCAAACTTGTTGAAGATTTCTCCTTTGATCTTTTTCTTCTTACGAAGCAACTCTAAGTTCTGCTCCGAAGTATGACCTAATCTCATATGCCAAAGCTTGGTAGCATCCAAACTTTTAGAACTATCGACTCCAACACACGATTCTCCATGGACAGTGGTACCCATAAGCAAATACAGATTTTGCACCATAACACCCTTCATCAATACAAGTGCCTCTCTAGAAACTCTCAAACCATCTTTGACAATGGTTATTTTGCATCCCAATGATGCCAATTGGCCTAATGATATCAATGACTTCCGAAGACCTGGGACATAACGAACATTTGAAAGTGTGCGAACAATCCCATCATACATGCGAATGCAAATTGAACCAACTCCCATAGACTTGCATGTAGCATTGTTCCCCATAAGGATAGAACTTCCTTTTTCGGCATCGAAGGAAGAAAAATAATCCTTATTAGGAGTCATGTGAAATGATGCTACAGAATCTAGAATCCAGTGGTCTGCAACATCTGATACAACCGCTGTCAATAAGTCGCTACCGCCTTTCTCCATCGCAATAGATGAAGAACCATCGGTCTTCTTCTCCAAATCTGGACAGTCTCTTCTCCAATGGCCTGGTTTCTTACAATTATAGCACTTTCCATCTTTAGACTTACTCCGCGAATTAGGCTTCCTAGAATTGGAACGCCCCTATTATTCTTCACTTTCTTTTGTACTCTTCCTCTCTTAACAAATAAGCCTGAACTACTACTTCCTCCATTACTATCACCAACACCAAACTCTTTCATCTGATCTCTCAACTCTTCACTGAGCAAACATGTCTTCACATCATCTAATTTCAATGTGTCTCTACCATAGATAATGCTGTTAGTGAAACCAGTGTATCGGTCTAGAAGCGAACACAACAGAACCATTGCTTTTTGTTCTTCAACAATCTTCAACTCAACAGGTCATTAAACACACTTAGGTGTGTCTTAATTGAAGAACCTTTCTTCATCTTATAAGTGAAGAAAGTTTTCAATAGGATCAGGCGGTTGGTTAGGGATTTCTTCATGTAGAGGTCCTCCAACTTCTTCTAAATGCCTCTAGCTGTTGTCTCCTGACCGATTTCAGAAATTACATTTTTTTCCCATAGCAAGCTGAAGAGTAGTAAAGGCCCATTCTTCCATCTCTTCTAATTCCACTGATGAAATATCAGCAGGCAATGTCTCTGTATCAAATACTACTTGATGAATGCGATTTCTTCTCAAAACTGCTTTCATCATCCATTGCCATTTTTCAAAATCTCCTTCACCATTCCATTTCTCTATCGTCAACTGTGATCCTGACTCCACATAGGAGCCTCTGACGTATGGAGAAACTACTGGCACTGTCGTATTATTTGTATTGTTTTCATCTACTCCTGCCATTCTACCAAACACCTTATTTTCAAATCTAGCTCTGATACTAGTTGTAAGGGGTGATCAATCCCTTTCAACGGAAAAACCTCAATAGGAACTTGCAATGATGTGATAGAACAAACAGCTTGAAATGAATATCAATCTCGGATCACAGAAGAAGAAAAAGCAACAGAGAACACATAAATTTATAGTGGGTTCCACTATCGCGAGATAGTGTACTTCCCTTCAATAGGGAAGAGATTTTATTAATATATTCAAGAGATTAAAGAGTTTTTTAATGTAGAGTAAAAGAAATGAAGAATACAATGATCTCTCATCATATAGCATTCTCTATGTCTCTCTTTAAATAGAGAAAAGATTACTTGGAGATGAGACAATTGATTTATGTAAAATTAATCAATTTATGGAAAACAAATATCTCATTAATTAATTGGCATATGATTGATTGATAATTTCCCTTTTCTCCGTCAATCAATCCTTTTTGCAATTTTAGTCTCTTTCCATTTCTTTTCTTCATGAAACATGGCAACTAATTAAATGACAAACATTTCCAATATCCCCTATTCATTAATATTCCTTTCATTTCTTTCCATTCATTCCTTGCACAAAACAGGTAACGAAATCACCATGCATATCTCCATAATTAATTAGATATGGAAATATTGTATCGTTAAATTCCAATAACTAGCACGGTGTGACTGCAAAAAAAGAAAAGAAATAAGTTACCAAATGTAGAGAGAATATATTATTATTGTTATAAAATAAAATAGAACATATCATAAAAGAGAAGACATTAGAGAGAACATAAGAGATAAAGGAGGAAGCTTTTTATTTCTCTTGATTCAGTGTACATAATTCTATTACATTGGCTCCCTTATATATTGGCTTTGGAGCTGATGTTAGCCTTACACCCAAAATGTGGGACTAAAAATAATATGACAAATGCATATTCACTTATATGTATTACAACATTCCCCCTTGAATATGCGTATGTAAAGATGATAAGATTAATTGCCTCATTAAAAACCCTGTGGGAAAAATCATAAACAAGGAAAAGAGTACAATTTTTATTTCATCTTCAGGTAACATATTGACAATGTTCCAATGAGGGTTGATACTTCTGGATCAAAATAATGCCTCGTTAAAAACCTTACTAATAAAAACCCAGTGGGAAAAATATTAGTGAAGGAAAAGAGTGCATTACAGCATAATATATGCTCCCCCTGATTTGTAACGCATTAACCAAATAGTTTGGTGATGCAAGCTGCGTATACCAATTTTATATATCACCTTCTGCAATGTTGATTATGGAAGTGCCTTCATGAATAGATCTGCTGGATTTTCTTGAGATTGGATTTGCTTCACTTCTATTTTGAAGCTCATGTGTGAAAAAGAATTTAGGAGAAGTATGTTTTGTCCTATCACCCTTGATATATCCTGCTTGAATCTGAGCTACGCATGCTGCATTGTCCTCATAAATAATAGTTGATCATTCTGTAGTTAAGGGAAGTTGACATGTGCTTCAAATATGTTCAATTAATGACCTTAAACAAACACATTCTCGACTCGCTTCATGTAGTGCTAGAATTTCATAATGATTGGATGATGTTGCTTCTAATGTTTGTTTTGTAGATCTTCATGAAATAGCTGCATTGTTGTTTGTAAACACATATCCAGTTTGTGATTTTGCTTTATGTGGATCAGAAAGGTAACTTTAACACTCCTCGTTGAATATGTGTCTTCAAATTCTTAAATCCTCTTATAGTAGCTTGAAATTATCCCCCTTGAAAAATTATTGCTCCCCCTCATAGATATTGTCATATTAAAATTATATTTCTTATAAGAGTTCGATACTTTAGGATCGATGTAATGCCTCATTAAAACCTTACCAAGAAAAACCCTATGGGAAAAATCTTAGTGAAGGAAAAAGAGTACAAAAACATATTTTCAATAATTTACTGCATTAAATGTAGAATGATACTTCTGGATCAATATAATTCTTTAGTAAAAACCTTACAAAAGAAAACCCAGTGGGAAAAACCTTAGTTAAGGATAAAAATACAGATTAACTTAAATAACATATTTGAGACGTTATTCCTTGATGTGGTGGTTGATTCTTCTAGATCAAGATACTGCCTCGTTTAAACTTTCAAATATTACTTTGAGGATAATACTTCTTTTATATCTCAAATTTCGTTATAGATACTTATGGATCCATAAATTTGTATCTCATTGACAATATTACTCTAACAAATCTTGTATAGAAAAAAAAATCAAGATATAATAACCTTTAGTCTTCATACTTCTGACGTTCATCATTTATTAACATTTGCCTCATTAAATACCTTCACAATGGAAAATCCTTATGGGAAAAAAACCAAAGTGAAGGAAAAAGAGTACAACATCACAAGATAATTCTTAATGAACTTTTCTTTAACAACTTTTGTGTGCATTTTCATGCTTCAGGCATGTTTTCTTATTTAAAGAATCTTTTGTTTGCGCCTGCTTGCTATACACTTCGAGTGTTTAATTTTGTGCTTCAATCTGGTTTGCACACTGCAATACATTTGTAATGAAAAATAATTGTTTCATTACAACAATACTTAGAAGCAGGAAGTAATCTACTCATCTTGAATTATAACAAGATTTTCATTACAACAATACTTAGAAGCATGTTGTAATCTATATTCTATGTTCTTTGCATTCTTTATAATTACTAAAGTTATTTATGTTCTTTAGGAACCTGTACACTTCAATGAATTTTGCATATGTTCTTCAGGAGCCTGTATACTTCAATGAATTTTGCATATCAGAACCGTACTCATAAGTATATTAAATGTTCCATTACAACAATACTTAAAAGTAGGAAATAATCTACTCATCATGAATTATATCATGATTTTCATTATAACAATACTTAAAAGAATGTTGTAATCAACTCTCTTTATTCTTTATATTCTAGATAACCAACAAAGTAATTTATGTTCTTCAGGAACTAATATTCTTTCATCATTTAGTGTGATTTCACAAATATTCTTACCTTCGAGGTTTATTCACTACTTTGCGGACTACAGGTCCACATTTTTCAATTAGAGAAGGATTCATGCTGGCCAATCATGATTTAACATAAGCGCTTTACTTTTATAATTTATCATCGATGATTATATATTGTCAGTTATATATATAATTTATTGAGATCTCTTTATTTATCTATTTTAGGTACCTAAACCACTTCTGGGGTTATTTGACAATTATGTCATAGATCTCTTCAAGAGACTCCTTAGATGTTTCTTTAAGAACACTCACCTCCTTCATATGGCATCTTTATTACTTACTCCAGAAGTGTCTCGAACTGACTTTTAAACCAATCTTTAAATGTGGTTTATGCATTTTGATCCTTCAGGGATTCAAATATATATTGAAGCAAGTCTACAAGGGATATTATTTATAATTTATTCGTGTGTCAATTATTTAACACTGATACTCGAAATGAAATTGTATCCCTTTATCCTCCCCCTCAATGTTGACAAACATTGTCACACTAAATAATAATCATCATAGGATTCTCATTTTGATCCATTATCACATTGCTGCTGGCAAGTATATTATATGTATATCAGTTGTTGGAGGATAACCCTTTAATTAGTTGATAAGATGCATTCATCATTTTTTTATTACTTATTCTCTTTCATTAATCTAGCAATATTGGAGGAATTTTCTTATTATATAGGTTATTTGAATACACATATGACTACAGGTCATTCAACATTCATGTTGACTGCAATTTAAATCACTAAATAATATTTATGCATAATCTATAAAATATGCTTATAACAAACTTCAGGTTGTTAGTTAAATATTTACAGATATGAATATATGAATACGTGCATCCACGTATTAAAAATTTGCATAGTCTTTCTCATTTGAGTTAGTGATTTTAGAATAAATTATTACAAAGATCAAACTATTGATTTCAATGTATTGATCAATGTCATTACAAGTTCTTCAGGATCGTATGATAATGTTCAAAACTTCTGGTTTGAAAACATATCGAACTTCTGGTCCAAATAAATATATGAACAACTTCAAGTTGTTAAGTTGATGGAGTTTTAATATCGCTTTTTAATTGTAGAAATCTCTTCTGGAGATATTTTATTATTTTCATATAAACGGATCTCTTCTAGAGATATCTTATCATTTCCAAATATACAAATATCCTCTAAAGATATTTTGTTATCACCGCTTCTGGGATGAACTTATCTCCTCCATACAAACTATTGAAATATCATATCAATATAAAACAATACATATCAAACTTTAAATCCAGTAACGAAATTAGATGCAATAAATAAAAATAAGATTCAAGAAAAGAAATCACTACTTCTGGAGTGTATGATATTCCTTCAGGGAACATATTTTTTATTTATGTAAACGATCATAGTTGATCCGGAATGACCTAAACGATCACGCCAAAGAATTAATTTCTTTGTATCTGTGAGCTTCTAGCTCATGTTTATAAAATGAGATTCAACTAAGCCAATTTTGGTAAAGTATAATCCAGTTAAAATTGTACCAAATTTTTCTAAAATAAGCTTCTGGCTTTCAATTTTAGAAATAACACAAAGATATTCTTTGTTGTTTTCATTTATGATATCCATTCATTCTTATATCTTTGATGCCAAGTAGATTTCTTTTAGAATTGCTTGAATATAGTGCATTTTGAATGAATATATATGTACCATTTGGTAACACTATATGGGCTCTTCTGGACCCTTCAATTATATTGGCTGAATCAACTATAGTTGAAACTTTATATGAAACATTTTCGGATAATTCAAAGAAAAACTTCGGGTTTTTCAATATCATATGAGTAGTTCCACAATCAACTAGACATATATCATCGCTTAAACACTGTCGATCCATACCTTAAGAATTAAAAGCAATATAGCTAGTTGATAACTGAAATAACTTATAAATACAGATAAATGTCCATGGGAATAAACTACTTATCATGTCCAACATTACATATTATTTCTGCAATTCCATAAGCACAAGCTAAAAAGAAAGGCAAATAAACAAAAGTTTCAAACTAATACATGCTGAAAGGGAAATAAAACAAAATAAAAATCACATAGTGAGCTTCAGGCTACTTGTTACCATCATAGAAACTGCAGGTTCTAAGTTTTCCATTTTATAACAAAAATTACATTTTCATTCACTTCCGGTGTGCAAAAATTAAGATCAATATTTAGATCTTAACTCAATATGATCTTCAGGATGCATATTTTCTTTATAAAGGTTTTCTTAAGAAACAATAAATTATTTCTTTAGAAATATAATATGACTATAATAAAACTTTAAGTTTTATCATAATTCATATGAAGCAACTTTTCTAGAAAGTGCCCCACCTTTTTTTTCGCATATGAGAGTCATTTTACTATTTTTCTTCAAGAAAATAGTATTGATTATAAATGTAATGATCTCTTCCAATAATAAGTTTCTTCAAGAAATTATTTGTAGCATAAAGTTGGAATATAATGCTTTTGTTAAAACTTTTCCTTTCATTGATTATTCAAATCCTTTCCTATTATTGGTCATTTGCTATAAGAAAATATTAAATGCAATTATATGCTTTTATGTTTTATTTCATGTTTCTCAATTGAATATGAGCTTCAGGTTCCTCGGAACTTCAGGTCCCTCATTTGAAAGGATTTGTATATGAACTTTAGGTCATATGAACTTCAGGTCATTTGCATGTGAACTTCATGTTCAACCACTCTTGCCTTGTGTTTGGAAGTATGACCGTCTTCTGGTGGTCATAACACTCCTTCAGGGAGTTCCATAAGTGGATAGGATCTTTTTCAGTTAAATATTTAGATCATCGCGAATGTGGCATCTTAAAAAAAATCAGAGCCTTTGCTTTGTCCTACTGGGACATAGTATTACCATTTTTAATGGTATCCTCTAAGCATTGAGATTGTAAATGAATCTCAGTGTTTGACATTTTTGTGAACTACAAAAAAATTGCAGATACTTAATTAAACAAAATTCACATATCAGTATACATGTTCTATAATTAAATTGAGTATATTACGGCACAGAATCATAAAAAAAAATTATTCCAAATCTGCAAGCCTTTCTCTATACATTTACAATGAACTAATTACAATAGTGCTGTCAAGGAGCCATACACCATATAACAAAAATAATGGCCACAGTAATACATATGTTGGCTAACAAGCAGCTTGCTTATATTGAAAGATGAAAAAGCATATAAAAGTAATCCGTACATGGAAATGTAATTCTAAATATTTAAAGCATCTCATCTTGCGAGATGAAGCATTGAAAAAATGAGAATAGGTAGCCTATTATTACAAAGTTGAAGTTGTACAGCAAGCATTAGATTAAATAAGAAGCAGCCTGCAGTTTACATATATGCATACCTTTTATCAACGGCTTCTCTGTTATTGAAGAGATAAAGTAGCAAATGAAGATTATTTATGTATAGCGTATGGGGTAAAAGATCTATATATAATATTATAAAAAGAAAATGAATGGATCTTCCTAAAAATATATTTGGTATACAATAATACCAGATCAAATATGAATAGGTGGATATCTAAAAACCACTAAGCGAAAAATAATTAGATCTAAAAAGTTAGATCCACTGGAACATAATCTAGATCTACAAAAAAAAAAAATGAATCCATAGATCAAATATTCTCAAATAAAAATTACTTACATGACAAATTCATAGATGTAGATCTAGAAGATCTCAACAAATAACAATAAAAGAATCTCGTGCTGATAACGTGTTATAAAATAAAATAGAACATATCATAAAAGAGAAGACATTAGAGAGAACATAAGAGATAAAGGAGGAAGCTTTTTATTTCTCTTGATTCAGTGTACATAATTCTATTACATTGGCTCCCTTATATATTGGCTTTGGAGCTAATGTTAGCCTTACACCCAAAATATGGGACTAAAAATAATACGATAAATGCATATTCACTTATATGTATTACAACAATTATACAACATTCAAGTCTTGTAATCTTGACAAAAAATAATGGACCAAAGTAACTCCGCATAGCAATCTTGACAAACTAATGGACCAAAGTATACAAATGATCAACTGTGTTTCTGTCTGAAGGTTCTTCACACGTATATCCATTCACAACAGCATAACTCACTAACTACCGTGCAATGACATTTCAATACCATAAGAGTTTATGATTCTCCATGGAACTCCTTAAAATCATCTTTCTTCCATAACATATTACAAATTCAAAACTGTATATTCTGTTTTTTTGGAATATATATATATATATATATATATAATCTGAATACAAAAGGTTTTTCCTTTTTTATTAAAAGTAGTTGTCTCTCTTATTTGGTTAGAATCCGAGTTTTAATGTATATCAACATGAGAATATTCTCCTTAGAGTTTGTTATATGAGATACAGTAGACGATACTGATGCTCTATCTATACATACAATTAGATCAAAACTGCTCTTTCACAGCTCAGTTGAGAAATCATGGTTTCCAACTATAACAGATAAAATTGAATAATAACAGGGCAAAAATAAGTTACATTATGCATGTAAAAAACATCATTTCCTATCTTCTATATGTAAGATCTATATTCCTCCACAATAAATATCACAGTGTTATAACAAACTAGTGTGATCTAATATAAATTAGGTTATCCAAATGAACAATAAATTTCAATGAGGCTTACTTGGTGTTAATGTTCTCCTTCTCTGCATCTACAGCTTGTTTGAATATTAAACTGTTTGAATCTTCTCCGTTTGCAGTTTCCGCCCACTAGCTTACTGTCGCATTTGTAACACTAGTTGTTTAGTTTTAGGCATCCTCTTGTTTCAATTTGCTAAACCCCAAATGAAGTTCTCTTCCCAAAAGATTCTGTTATAAAAAATAGATGGAAAAAAAATGAAATTATGCATAAGCTTCGAGTTATAACCATTGTAACTATGTCAACCGTGCATAAAAGAGCATTATCGATGAATATGCTTTATAGTCCAAGCTTGATATATCATTCAACACACGGATGACTAAGAGGAGAATCCGATTTTCTTTTTTTGATCACTCTAATGTTTGGAGGTAAAATGTATTAGCACCTTTAACCAATCAAGTTGACTGCTTTGTACATTTGGATTATGACTTCATCATATTTTTCTGGCAAACATTGTAGTCACAAAAATGAATCCCAACAACCAAATTTATCATGCTATGCATTAACTAAAAACTGAGCTTTAAACCTGATTTAAAATAGTTCTTTTAAGGGATACATGGCAGTACATTTTCCTTTTCCTATCAAGTTCTAAACTGCCACATGTTCTAATTATGAACCCAAAATGGAACTGACAGTTCCCGAATGAACTAAAGACACAAAATATATTCCACAAACTAGTTTCTACCGGGATCCAAATGACAATATAAAAAAAAAAGAATAAAATCACATGCACAACATGGCAGCAGTCAACCAAGCACAACAATCCAACAACAGACGTATAACCCGAATGTAATCCATGTAAACTATCGGCATCAAAACAGTGCATTAGGATAGTTAAAAGTTTAGCAAACAAACATCAAAACGCAGTCAACCATAAATCAAATCCAATGCAAATTCCTATTGATGTTAACATGCTCGAACAACATTAATCTTGAAATTTTTACTCACCTTGAAACGACAGCGATGGCCCGGCTTCGAGGACGTGAAGACAGCAGCTCCAGCCATCGTAGGAGGCTTCAGGTTACGATGGAAATAGTGGGCGGTCAGAATTGGGTGTTCAAGCATCTAACGGCGGCTCTTGGTTGCAGGTTCGGTTATGGATCTCGGATTTCTGGTGGATGGCGGATGGTGAACGTTGACGGAGGGCAGATGGGTTCGATTTGTCGTGGTTAGGGTTCGACTTAGTGGAGGATGGAGGATGCGAACAATAGCGGAGCGATGGAGGTAACCGCTATTTCCATAGTGATATTATTAATGATTAATTATTGTCACCTCATTTATGTAACATGATTTTTAACTAAGTATTTACTTTTGAAATGAGCAATAGTCGAACTAGTGGCATGGCGTGTGTATATGGGAATCAACACATGCAAACATGACACTCTAACAGCCTTCAAATTCATTCACAGTATTTGTTCAATGACAAGAGTAACACCAATAACAATCCCAAACCACTACTACACTTCAAAAGAAGCACCACAACAGTAAGACAATTGGATCCGAGAATAACCACCAAATGCATCAGCAAGAACCCAAAACTAACTGACTTTTGTGTAAATCCCAAGTTGCAAACTTAAAATAGGTTAATCGTGAGGTTTACTTACATTCCGACGACGAAGCAAGAGCAGAAAACAAGAGCTGTTGACGTGAAGAGGCGGCGCTTGTGGTGACGTGAGGCTTCCTGTGCAAAGCTTCTGATGGGTTCAACGGGTACAGGTGGCGCCTGCACCAATTTGAGGCGAAGCGTTTCCAAAGGCAGCGGGACTGGGTTGAAGAGAGAAGGGGTGAGCGACGGTCCGGCAACCGCTGTTCAAAAAAAAAAGTGCTAGGCATCTCAAGTGGCTTGGATTATGCGATGGGAAGAATGGTAGTTGGGAACTGCTGTGTTCGAATGGTAGCAGAAATCTGACGGCTCGAGCACGGTTGCGGAAATGTGGACGGGCGGAGATCCTGAGTCGCTGGTGCTGGAAGGCTTCAGAGGTGGCATGGCATGGTGGTGGTTGCGAGATTAACGGAGGCTGTGCTTTGCTGAATGGGAAGAGGCGATTTGCGGAGGCGAGGGTTCTGGAAATCGAAGAAAAACAGGTTCTTAGGAAGGAGCGGATGCCAACAAGAAGATCGTGGCCGAGGTGAAGTCGAGGCACGGCTAAATGATTTCGAGCAGGGCGATTTTTTAGGTGAAATGTTGGCCATGATTTCAATTTTAGGGCAAACCAATTTTTGCTGAAGGAATAAACTAAGGATTGGGGAAATTTGGGGATAACCGATTTTCCAGTGGACGTGTATTTTCTAATTTGGTTAAAGTGGAAGGATCAAATAAAAAGGAACGAAAGGAAATAAAAAGGAAAGAACGCATGGAAAGTATCAGACATAACAGAACACTGTTGTGAAACCACGCTTTAACAAAGACAAGTGTGTTTTTTTATTTGTTTTAAACAAGTGGAAAATTTAACAAATAGAAGAATCTATACCATATACAATACAAAAAATACTAGTGTATATACAACCATACTAATATATTTAATGCTTTTCTCAAATACAACTCGAGTGAAATTTAAAAACCTAAATTTAAAACTAAATAAAATAAATAGAACTCAAGCTAATTTAAAAGTCAAATTTTAAAAATTCTCTAACAATATACACATTAATTAGCTTTAAAACAATAACATTGTTTAATTTAACAAAACTCAAATTCAAACCTAAAATATAAATTTACATAAAATAAATAAAATTCAAAACACCGTTTAAATAGACCAATATGAATTTTAAAATCAAATCCTAATCTAAATAATTTTGCTTACATTCGATTATAAGTCTAAAGACAACCTGAAACTCAAATTTATAATTTCTCTAGCGATATTTCAATTTACTTTAAAAATATTACTAATGCTTTTTAATTTACAAAACATTTATATCAAATAGAAAATGTAAATTTACAAAAATCAACACAAAAATAAAGTTAACTAGCCTAAACAAATATAAATTTCTTAAATACTAATTTAAATAAATTTCATATTTTAAAACGTTAAAATTTTTGGTTCGTTACAATTATTAAATTTTAATAAACAATATAATATTATTAATGATTAATGTCATATAGTATTTTAATTAGTAATTAATGATAGTATATTATAATTAGTAATTATTAACATATGATTAATATAATATTATTAGATATTAATTATGAAATATTAATAAATAACAAGTATTATTTTTAAGAAAGCATTGTAATTATCAATTATTGATTGTCACCTATTACAACGAACGTTTTTAGCATACTGTAATAATCATTCATTATTACAAGTTACAAATGATTAATGTAATGTTATTAATGATTAAATATTAAATATTAATAAATATATTGTATTATGAATGATTAGTAATTATTAATGCAATATTATAGTTACAGGCAATAATATAAGTAATATAACATCATTGAGGGAAATCTAATATGTATAGAATAATATAAAGAAAACATTATTTAAAACTTTTTTACAGCTATTTGGGTAGACATTGTAGATATTATTACTTTTACAGTGATGATATAAATATAATAATATTACTGTTAATAATTATTATTAATGATTAATTATTAAATAATATAATGTTATTAATGATTAGTAACATAATATTATAGTTAATAGTTTGTAATAATATTACAATTGACATATATTACAATGGACATTTTGAAAACGTTTTAAAATTGACATCTATTACAATGGGCCTGAAATG
The DNA here is from genome assembly GCA_030737875.1 of Allium sativum. Classification (NCBI taxonomy): domain Eukaryota; kingdom Viridiplantae; phylum Streptophyta; class Magnoliopsida; order Asparagales; family Amaryllidaceae; genus Allium; species Allium sativum. Next base: position 588,833,565 of record CM060909.1, read on the forward strand.
ACCGTTGTAATAGCACTCTATTACAACGTGCAGTTTATTCCTGTTGTAAAAAGAGCGTTGTAAATGATATCTATTACAGGTATCCAAGAATGACCGTTGTAATATCATTCTATTACAATGGGCAGCATGTGCCCGTTGTAAAAGAGTGTTGTACAGACATCTATTACAACGATTCAGGAAGTGACCATTGTAATAGCATTCTATTACAACGGGCATCCAGCTCCCGTTGTAAAATGGACGTTGTAATAGGGTATTTCTGTTGTAGTGCAATTTTCATATATATATCGGATTTGTTCTATGGTTGTGCGCGATATAAACGCGTATTGATAACGATTTGAAATTATAATTTGATTTTAATGATAAACGTTAAATACAATCGAATTAGCTTTTGAAAAAAATTCCATTATTTTCAAAATATAGGTTATTAACTATGAATGCTGGTTAGAAGGTCTAATTTCGACCTTGAAACTTTTTGACCTCGATGAATAGTGAATTGTTGAAGCTTATAAATAAGAGTTAACTTCCTCAGTTAAACCCTACCCTCAATCTTCCTTTTTCTTCAATCTAATGGCATAAATTAAATTTTTCAATCCATCTATAATTAGTAAAAACTCCTAATTGGAAAGTTGTTCGTATCGACGTTTAGAGTTCATCCACGCCAGATGCTCGATGACTGGAGGTGGTGGGTGTATTGAATCTCACCTCAAACACAAACTGGTCATTTTCGTATTTTATAGGATTGCATGCAACACGTTGACTTTTAGGCTTTGGGCAATGAAGGAGATTTGACCGCAAGTTGGAGAAGGAGCCGCGGTTGGTGGTCCGGTCGGTTTTCATTGTGTGTGGGTGAAAATTTTTAAACATGAAAGATTTTTGTTCATGGAGCTTTTCTGAGTGGTCAGAGTGTTGTCGAAGGGCATGCTTGTGGGCGGAGGGTCGCCTCGCTCAGGGGGAGCAACGATGAAGGTCGCCGGGGTCTGCTAGGGCCTGAAGGTGGTGCGACGTTCGATTTTAGGAGGAGGAGCGGTTTCATGCTTTTGCTGTAGATGATAATGGGTTTAAGGCGTGGTTAATTTAATTAATTGGGGGATTAAGGTTAAGTTGATTATATAGTTCGTTGTTTAAATTATTTTAATTCACGTATTAACTTGTAACATGCTTATCTCTTTCATACGAGGTTGGATTCGCGCGAAACAAGTTGCGTTGGGTTCGTATGGATGAACACTACGCGTACTTGTTGGTTTGTTAAGATTCGAAGCTATTTGGATTTTTGTGTAATTTTAAACGCTCATTTGGAATTATATAAATCGATGTGGAATCTGAATGGATGGTGAGTTAACTTTCATGCTTTCTAGACTGCTATATTATCATATCGTGTAATATAAATATCTATTGTTGAATCTATATTTATTTGTGTGATATGTTTGTTTATTTGTTTGTTTGATTGATTGGTTGATTTAATGCTTTGTTGGTGGATGTTGACATATATTACCATTTATGAATGGTTGACTATTTACATTACTTGAATTTAAGAGGAATATTGATCGTACATGAATTATATTATGTTATCCGTTTTTTATGCACATAAATTTCCATTTTGTTGTAGGGGACTATAAAAGTGAAAGAGGAGTGTACGTAGAGAATTTGGTCATGACGGAACACTCCGAAATCTACACATCTATGTGTGGTTATTATGGGATCAATAAATTCCTGTGATTATTTATATTTATTCCCATTCATCCATTTGTCTATATTTATTTTTTCATGCATTTTTGTTATGATCGTTTATCGCCCAAAATTTACTTATAAGTGTTCCCAGCTTGATTATTGTTGATGATTGAAGTAAATTAAATATATTGTTTAATTTAAGCTTATGTTTTCACAGAATCGATATTTGAAAAAATTATCATTTTAATTAATGATATTTATAAGTTTATTTATTATTCGAGTTAATAATAATGTGATCTAATCAACTATTTTAACGAATGACAGTTTGGCCTGATTTTGCATAAGTAACAAACTGAGAATTGTTTGTTCATTCTAATCAACGATAATAGAATGAATTAATTATTTTATTTATTGAAACTTTATTTTAAGTAATTATTTTTAATTATTGATTAATTTAAACTTAATTGTTTTAATAAATGATAGTTTAGTTCCAATAACTTACTTTAACTAATATCGCTTTTGATTTAACTGACTTTTTTTTCTAAGTTGCTTTTAAAATGAAGTTGAATTAATTTAACGAAATGAATAAAACCAACTTCAATTTATCTAATATAAAGGATTTAAAAATAGTTATCTAACTCGTAAAAATGTTTGAAAATAGTCGATTTAATGGTTATTAAAGGCCATAAATGTGATTAACTTCTTTCGGGATAATTAATGTAGTTTTATAAAGTTATAAACAAAATTTGTATCTAGATTAACTTTCTTTTGAGACTATTTGACAACTTTTAAAGTAAAAAAGAAAGAATGTAATAAATTATCTTTTAGGATGATTTATAAATTGATTTAAGTGCATTAAAGTATTTAAATTTGATTTATTAGCTGTTGGGACAAATGATATCGTTTAAATTTTCTGAACGATATCTTTAAATAAAGACGTCCCTTCTAAATAGAAATGTTTTGAGATTTAATCCAAGTATAAAGTGTGTTGGGTTTTATCGAAATCGATGTTTTGATTTAACATTGGTTTCGACTTTTCTTTTAAAATACACATAGAATTATATTACCTCTTTAAATTAGTATCTTAAGAAATATTGTTAATAATGTTTTCGTTCAAGTATCTAAAATGTGAAAACCAAGCATAAGTTCGAGTTTTTAAGTTTAAAGGTTTTCGACATGAATATGAAAAGAAATTTCCATAAACGATATCGCTTATATGGGAAATATTTAGTTGCACTCTTGTCACCAGACATCAAAGAACATAAATATCCTCTTTCTTGAAGTTTAAAAACATTGTCCAAATGATGCCTAGGCATAACACTATCTCAGCTTGTCCAACATTATTTCTAACTAAGAGATAATTTAAGTTTGGGATCAATAAATAGTGATAACATAATTCGATTTAGTTTCCATATACGATCATTTTTGAGTATTCCTGATAGTTGATTTAACAACTATTGGTTCAACTTTCTTAAGTTGTATTGTCAAATCAAAACGATTTGTTGCTCTTTAAGAGTTTTTATCCTTTGTTGCAAATGACTAGATTTAGAAAGCGAATGGATGTCTAACTATGTGGGGTTGTTCCCATTAGGGTAATTCACATCTGCTATAGGGTTGGTTTGGTTATATGTGTGCAAGACGTGAAAAGCTCGGATACTCGATAAAGTTGGCGGGGTCTGGCTTATACATTTCGAAGGACAGTGTAGTTCTCAAGTATATTCTAGTGGTATACTTTTCAGTAAGGTGGGTGCATCCACCTAGTCATTTGTTGTAAAAAATTCATTTCTTTTCCTTTGATTCCAAATTTATGACTTTTCCTATTTTATTTGCATCGGGAGATTAAATCATTCTCGATGTTTATTTATTTGTATCCATGGTAGGATTGGATGTTGTTATGATTGACCTAGTCCGAGGTTAATGGTGTGGTCCCATTTCTATGGAAAATTTTACTTTTCCCCTTGTTGGATCCAAATTCTTGGATCAGTTTCTTTGTTTCCATCGAGAAATGCTAAATGCCCTTCTCCATGTGTTGTTGTTCGATTTTTTCCATTTTGTGGATTCTTATTCATTTGTGTTATTTTTATGAGGTAAAAAACCATTCCGCGATCTGCAGCGTGGTCTCACAAAATTATTGTATGTTTTCTTTTACATGAGTTTTCCCGTTCTGGTATTTCAGACTGATCTGTGTTTTATTTCATTATAATACTCACATAAGACCGAGCCTTTTTCTAGCTTGTCTTCTATTGAATATTGAGCTCGTGGAGTAAAGTTGGAAGTTTGATTGTCGCTATAGTTTATTTTACCTATCAGCATTATATGGTCAGAATTTTATGATTGTCCAGCTGATTAGATTTGTTTTTAATTCTAGTGTACATTGTATCTTGGAATGAAAGTTCATTTGTCGTTATTATTATTTTATGTTGTTGTTTCCACTATGATATTCAATGTTTCTTTGGTTCTTTCTTTTTCTTTTTGTTTTTAGCTTAACAGTCTACGTTTTCGACGTTGGATGTTCAATAATAAAGTACAATGATTGTATTTAATGTCAACATTTAATGGTCGGGAGAGTGGGTCATTAAATTTGGTATCAGAGTTGAAGGTTAGGTGAGAACCTTGGCTCTGGTGGGGTGATTCATGAAGATTGGCTAAGCGAGACCTTAAGATGAGTTTGAGAGAGTATATTTAAATACGAGAGCGTACTTGTTTTTGTTAAAAAAATGTAATGTGTTGATTAGTTTTTTGAGTTATTTATGAATTCTAGTCAGGACATAGGACGCCATAGAGTCGATAGCGATTTCTAAACACTTGAACAAGGAAAGTAGACACAATATTGATTTTTGAAAATTTGATAAATAAAATATTTTACCTAAGATATATTTTTTATATAAAGAAATAATTTTTCTAAATTATATAGTTATATATATATCTTTGTTTGTTAAATGATAATATTAAATTGTTATCATTATTGTTCGATTGGTTATGCTTCAATAGTTTAGGAGCATTGACTATTGTTTGTTTGCTGTTGATATATGTTCTATTAACATATGGATATTATTAACAGTTTTAAGTGTATTGAATTCAAATACCGTGTGAAATAAGTTTTGCAATTTGACTATAAGGTGTTCGATGTAAATATTAAGTTAAAATCAACATTTATTAGAAAATTGGTTAATATAATCTAAATGGGAAACTAAACATTTAGAAAAGAAAATTTAGAGAAACTTTCATTATTAATGTAAGCTGAGTATATGTGTATTGGGCAAGTGTGACGACCCGAAAATTCCTACCTTTCTAATCGACTATAAACCACACAAGTTCGATCCAAACGACGAGAATTCTTTAACTTTAACTAAGTGTATATGACTAATAAGAACTGAACAAAATAAACTTTTCATTATCATTACAATAAATTTTACATCAGAGCAAAATAATGAATATATGCACAACAGAAATAACTATATGAAATTATAACATGTATATAGTGGAAACATAAACCCTCAGTGAAAGAAATAAATTGCTTTAGACACAACTTTAGCTTCAATCCAGCACCTGCTATGTAAAATATTCGCAAACCAAAAATACTAGGTTGCTCGTTTGGATAATATGGGTGCCCAGATGGGAAACAAGAAATTCCGAGTCAGTCATGGGACAGGTGTGAGAACTAAAACATTTATTAATCTTTATTTTAAAGTTAGATAAACACAGGACCACACCGTATCGCACAGAACGGGTTTTCTCCACATAAATACCAGTCATAAACAACTCGCAATGCTTTTTCAAAATTAAGCTATTATAAGACTCAAGTTCCATCACACAATGCAATGCATACTAGAGGAAAGAATTTTACCTTACAATAACAAAACATGTTTGATACGCGAGAATATATTTTATTATTACTAGTGCATAGTACGGAAATCACTTTCTAAAGTAAATGTATAAATCTTAGCTTGCATAATGCCCCGTCCTGTTATGTTGGCTATTAGGTTACATCCGAAAACACAAAGCTCATATAGGAAGTTGGATTCCATCACTAACAAAGGCAAATGATATTCCTTAACCATTCGGAACACCTCGAGCAGGATCTCCTAGGGCTCATAGCAAGGTCCTGCGAAGCGACTGAGCCTGCTAGCACTAACAGGCTGATAGGAATCTTTCCTAAACATAAGGCCCCTCAGTTGTATTTGACCATTCATCCAAAGCGCCTCGATCTACATCCACATAAGTAAATTTGATAGGGCTCCATACCATAGCATCGCTTTTTAACTAGAAGGTAATGCATGTCCTTATCTCTTTCATCCATCATCCTGTTTTCATCTCATATCAGGGTGCGAGGCCCTAGAGTCAACATTCCAAAAATCTCTGTTTTTCAACAAAAGCTTTGATCTATCTGTCAGCAACATTTATCATGCCACATTGCCAATTCACGACATATAATCCGTGTCTATTAATATATAACCCTATGAGTGCATAAGTCTCAAAGCAGGGTGTTAAGTTAAGAGAGTAAATTCTCCGCCACCAACTGATATAACATCAATACAAACCAATTGGTTATACTGAAAAATACAACGTCAAACACACATCCATTTACAAGTTTGTTCTGGGTCTGAATGGAACCGAAGGCATCTCATTCCCCATCCAATAAAGGAGAGAGGCCCTAGCAAATACAAAATCAACAAGTACATTCGGATTACTTCCACTTATAGCCTCGTCTTGGGTGTACCTACCAATCGAGACCTCAACAATAATCCAAACGATGTGAAGATCCCCAGTCTTTGACCACCGTCTTCATGTATCTTCAATACTCGTCGTACAATTATTCAGTTCAAACCAATTTTGATATATAAAATATCACGGGTCTCATTCCATTTCAAACTATTCATTTACTCAAATCATTCTTTACCTTGGGAGTTACTTCCTTAAATCTTATCTAAGATTTACAGTTCTTTAAACTCTTGTTAAATCTTTCCTTGGAAATCATTTCAAAAGACTATAAAATCTCGTTTTATAAACATAACTCAAATCGTGTTTTCTAACCTAAAATTATACTTATGATCTCTTATCTCATCGCTTACGCGAAAAACACACTTATCTTCTTTTAAGCGATTCTTAAACTCGCCCTTATTTTACCTTTTTTTAGGATAAACTTTTTCATTAAATATTTGTGTTTGAATTAAATAAAGATTTCACTTCAACTAATCTCGGAAAATCATTTTCCCTTTAACTGGGTTAAAGAACAAATGTTATTTAAAACATTGTTTATGATAAATCCAAAATCATTCTTTCATTAGAAATGGAATCTTCACGGAAATCATATCAGTTCCCAATCAATATAAATTTCTATTTCGGACTAATGCTATAAGAGGAATAATGACATATCCTTTTAAATTCCTTAAATAGTAAACGTCTTCATCCTTAGAGAAATATCTCAATTATCACTAAATCGATTTTCCATTCAATTCTAATTTAGTTGGTCAGTTAAAAAAATTCACTTTGGAAAAAAACATTAAATCTTATTTAAAAGATTTATCATTCTATTCCAAATCATATCTTCGTCATAGTTGGGTTAAAAGAATAACATTATTTAAGACGTCATTCACAACAAACCCCAAATCCAATTGATATCAAATATAAGATTTTTCAGAATTTACATCAACTTATTTTCAACACCGATTCTGTAATCAACGAATACTATAATTGGAATAATGATGTATACATCTTCCAAATTCCTCAAAATAGCAAATGTCTACACAATGGTAATCAATACCAAATATCCGAAGATCATTTATATTCAAATCCAATTTTATTCAAATTTGATTTTCACTTATTTCAAGATCTAAACGTTAGATCTTTATACTTTCCTTTTCATTTGAAAACTATTTTTATTACAAACTATACGCTTTTTTGTTTTAGGAATATCCGATGGTCAGATCTTCTGGTATGTTAATCTAATGTCAACGATCGACATTCGCGAACTGTAGCTGTGCGACTAGTCCTATCCAGACCATTCTTCGACTTATATTTTTGATTGAAGTCGAATCACTTCCCAATTAATTATTAATTTTATAAACCATATATAATAGCTTTGGAAACTATATATTTAGATTGTAAATTAAACGTCAAAAATGTTGTTTATCGTGTTCAGCCAGTTTGGCTGAAAACATAAATATCCAAATATATTAGAAACTTCATCCTCTTTTCCAAACTCTCTTTGAAATCATTTATTATGATTTATCATAATTTTTTCATCTCTTTAATAATTTTTACATGGCTGTTTCGATTGATTTTGAATTACGTTCATCGAACTACGTTTACAACAACCTTTTCAAAAATAGATTTAAACATAACTTGAAATCTACAAGTTCAAATTCAAAATTTCTTCTTTTATTTGAAAGCCCTTATCAATAGAAAACAAACATTTTCAGTTTCATGCAAATCCGATTCAAACTACATTAGTTATAGCCATTTGAAGTTCATGGTTAAAATTGACGTACTGTCGCTCCGTGATACGTCCTATTCAAATCTTATCTATAATCTATAATAGAAAGTAGAATCGATGAAATGATGATATAACGCATCTCTTCTTACTGTAGATCCGAGGTGCCACTTTCTTAACTCTATTCTCACTTATCCCTTTCGTGGAAAGGAGCGGATAGTTTAATTTCTCACACTGACAATTGCATAACTTCCTGCGGTTATTCCTCTTCTTTCCCCAAATCTTTCCTCCAATCAAATTGAGTTTGAATTAATAGTTTCAAATAAATTTTGCACCTGCGATTATATTGTTGTTAGTTGTTACTTGTTTCCTAGTGTTCTCTCAATCGGAATTGACTTCTCTGACCATTCCATCAACCATAATTTAAAAGCCATGCAACTACCTTATCAATTGAACTTTCTCCCTCAATTTTATGCGCACTACGTCCAAAGTCTTCAAACCCTCCGTCTTCCGCCATTCTAACCAGGTAGTCATTTTTTCATTCGATCCAATTCTTTTTGATGTATTGACTAGGCAATTAGGACTTTACTTCCATTTAAATTCACCGACGGTGTATTCGTCCGATCTCTACTCTGGCTGTGCGTAACTGTTGTTTATCTTTGCTTTTCCAGTACTGAGAAGTATAAAATACTTTTTGATTTCAACGAATTAACTTTCCTGTGCATGTCTAAGGATAGCGTTATTCATAATACATCGTATCCTTGATGTTCACATAGACACACACACAAGTGTACTCATGATTCTTACTGTTTGTTTTAAACGTCTTTTAAATAGTTTTTCTGATGCACTTGATTCAAGTTAGAAACAACTTTGATGTAACCAGGAGTAATTGTCAGTCTTCATGGGTATATGATTTTGTTTTCATGTCAATATTTACTGAGTCGTTTTTATTTCACTACATAAAGGAAATGTTCTCAGTATAGATAACAACTATATAAAACTGATCACCTGCCACTGAAAAGCATGCACACTATGTGCATTATGTATGAGGTAGTCAGTTGGTCAATTTATTTTAAACAGCAAACCGGGTGCAGTTACAGTTATAATTCGTCATGAAGGCTTAGTTTGGATTGTTAACATTAATAGGATCAGCAGATGATGGGATAAGTTTATGTGGTTTTGAAAGAAGTTATATAAGTACATTGATAATTTAGCCAGGTGTTTCTTGATGATAGTTTATTTTGTTTCTACTACAATGACAGTGTATAAGTTGAATATCAAAGGAAAACAAACAATTGGTAGTTCGAAGATGGGTGCTAGGACTACTGCGACGTTCCAATCCAATTTATAAAGTAGTCGACACAACGAGCAATGACTCTCGTCCATGCAAGTGTCCTAATTCTGATTCTACGTTCCCTTCTGCATTTAACTTTTCTCACTTCAAGATTCCATATTTTTTTGATATGGTAAGAATACTCTTAATTAAAGATATTTTATCCTCCCAAGTTGACTTATTTAAATCTAAAGTATACTAGAATATTCATTGATACACGGATATATAAAAAACCAAAATGTTTCACAACTAGCCATCAAAAGTAAGAAAGTAAGCTCTATAAATGCCTATCTCGGTGAAAAAACAATGGCACAACCATTTCTGAATCACTGCGCACGATATAATATACGAATCCAAGCCATTGAATAATAGCTACTTTTACTCTTTTGTTGCAGCCACAAAATAACCAAAATCTTTGGGTATCTCTCGCACATGCATGAGATGAAGCCTTGGGTAATCTTTCTCCACTCATACTTACTAAACTTATCTGTGCACTCATACAAATTTAACTCCTTTTTGGTTTCATCTGGTTCATTTGTGACGAAAATGGACAAAAGAACATCTTTGTAAACCCATTGATCAGTGTTAGTTTTAATTAAGTAGGAGGATTCGCTTGCTTGGTCAGTGGTGCAATTTTTTAAAGGAACGCCATGATTATAATATAAGGATACATCGCACCAAGTTCGATATTTTAATTAGTCAATGTGTTAAATGAAAAATCTTGCGAGTTACGATCAAAAAGATGCTTGGCCTTTCACATTGATGATTTTGTTCGTGTACACCTATAAACCAATATAGCAATGTCATGGTTACGAAGACATGGAACCTCATGGAATGACCAATATCTATAGTGGACTAAATTTTGAACCATGTTATAACACGAACATTTTCATGGATACATATAGACACTCACACTTTGTCAAGAATGCCAATGCCCTAAAGCATTTGGAATGGATTACTACATTGCTTTTTAGGATGGCAGGCTTAGGTTTGTTGTACAACTTACTCAATGGATCTATTATACTTTAAACACTTAACATTTTTTTTATTTTCACTAGAATACAATAATTTCATTTAGCTAATTAATCATTGTTTTACTTCACTGTATTCCAATACAGTATCTATCTTCTCGAATGCTTTGATTTTTATTTTTTTTTGCAATGTATTATGTCCTTCTTTTCATATTTTCGATTATAATTTTTCCACTTTTATCGTATATGCATGGTTCAAATGGCGCATTACTAAACGCCAATGGGAATTTGAATGACACAAACGACGAAAATCTTTTTTTTTGGGGTTAGGTTGATTTAAATCTCAAATTTACTTCTGATAAAAAGGATATTTTATTACCGATGTATATATCTATTCTGTAAATAAGTACTCATATCAATAAACATCGATACCGGTACTATTTTCTGTCATAATTTAATAAAAAAATAAAGTGTTTCTACAATAAGTAATGTTATTTCAGAACAGTTTAGCCTCATGTCCTATGAGTTTACCATTTCAATTAGAAAATTATGCTAATAAACTATAATTTTTTTAGCTTTTTATTTTGTACCAGTATAGGGGTTATTTCGATATTTAGGAAAATATGTCAAGTACATAATTCTAGGTAATTAACGCTTTTAAGTCTGTTAACACTGTTTTTTCAAAGTATTTGACCAGGAGAAGATTCTATAATGCCATAATGCATGTGTAAACCAAGTTGTTGCCATTTAAAATCATTTCTGAACTTTTAGAGAAATCCAAGTTCGGCGTTCAATATATGGGTGAATATAACTACTTTGCTGTATGAGAGATCTCTTTGATGTCTCTCATCCAAATGGGAGAAATTAGTGAAGCGCATCTTGGTTCCTCGATCAATAATGGCGTCGTTCCAATCCCAACTTAGTTTAATGACTTCTAGCATCAGGCAACTATAGATGCTGGAATCAATGCTGCCACATTTTTCATGCCTGTCATTAACGAACTCACGGTGGCAGTCATTGATAACAATCTAAAAAAGCAACTGGTTTTGATGAAAAGAATCTTCTCCTCTTTGAATTTGGTGGTGTCACATTTGATATTACTGTGCTAACAATCAAGGATGGTATGTTCGAAGTAAAGGCCACAACATGTGGCACTCATCCTGGTGGTGAAGACATCAACAACAATTTGGTGAATAATTTCGTACGCAATTAAAAATGAAAAAACAAGTAAGACATCACAAGTAATGTTTGAGCGCTTACGCAATTGAGAATAGCTTGTGAAAGAGAATAATGAACCGTTTCCTCTATTGCTAAGACCACAATGGAGTTTGACTCACTCTAGGAGGATATTGATTTTTACTCAACCACCACTAGGGCTAGGTTCCAAGAGCTAAAGATGGACCTATCAGGTAGTGCAATGGTCCAGTCAAGAAACACTCTAGGATGCCAAGATGGACAACAATAGCATCCATATTGATGTTGTCTACGTAGGTGGGTTCCATACAATTCTGAAAGTGCAGAAGTTGGTGCAAGACTTCCTTAATGGAGAAGAATTATGCAAGAGCATCAACCCGGATGAAATATTTGCTTACGATGCAACTGTGCAAGCATCTATTCTGAGTGCAGAGGGCATATAAAAGGTGCAAGATTTGTTGCTTCCTGATGTCTTTCTTCTTTCCCTAGGGCTTGAGACAACTGGTTGTTTCATCATTGTCGACCAAGAGGGAACAAATTTTTGATCTCTACTTATTCAAATAACCAAGCAAGAGTTTTGATCCCAGTGTATGAAGGAGAAAGAACCAGGACGTGGGACAATAACTTGCTTGGAAAATTTGAGCTTTCTAGCATCCCACTTGCACCTCCTGGCGTTCCATAGATCACGGTCTGCTTTGTTCAAGATATTAATTTGTAATTGTCTACACGAGGAATAACTTTAAAGCATCAGTCAATGTTCTCAAGTGATGATTCAAGAAGCTCTGCACAGAAATGTAAGTAGATGGTCAGACTTTACTCATGTTATTTAATCTATCATTTATTATCCCTAGTATATATAACTCTTGTATGAAACGAGATGTACCAGTGAACTGCAGTAAAGTATCAATATAATATTCACTAAAAAACAGAAATCTCAACATATTTTTGGTGTCAGAGCCTTTCCCTTGCCTGATACTCCCTCTCGTTTCATGATGGCTTCCACAAGCAATAGTGAGTTAGCATTTTCATACTCACAGCAAGGAGTTCCAATCTTTGTTGGCCAAGATTACGAGCAATGAAGTATTTTAATACAAACACTCTTTATATCACATGATCTATGGGATATTGTAGAAGAGGGATTTACGTCGCATACAACAGTGGAGGTAGCTGCGATGACAAATCAACAAAAGAGAGAGCATAAGGAAAACAAGACCAAAGATGCAAAAGCCTTGTCTATAATGCACCAAGGGGTAAGCCGATCCATTCTTACGCGTATTACGAGTGCTAAAACATCAAAAGAAGCATGGCAGATTCTGAAAAATCAATTTGGAGGCTATGAAAAAGTTATTTCAATTAAACTACAAAATCTATGGCGTGATTTTGATAATTTGGTAATGAAAGATAATGAAAATGTGCAAGAATTTCTTTCTAGAGTGACCATAATTATCAATCAAATTAGAAGCTATGGTGATACTTTAGAAGAGAAAAAGATAATCGAGAAAGTGTTGCATTGCTTACCAGCAAAATTTGAGCATATTGTTGCTGCCATAGAGGAATCAAAAGATTTGTCAAAGTTATCATTTGATGAATTAATGGGATCGCTTGAAGCGCACGAAAAAAGGATGAGCATATTTTCAAATCAAAGCTTGGAGCAAGCATTTCAAGGAAAAGTCAGCATCTCACAATCAGAAAACAAGAAGGATGGGCAAGAAGAAAATAAGAATTTCTGGAATCAGAAATCAGCAAGAGGAAGAGGTCATGGTGGCTATCGGTTTCATAACCGAGGACGAGGCGGTAGAGGTAACAATACTCCAAGATCAAACTACCAAAATTCTTATGAATATTGTCGTATTTGTCGGAAAAATAACCACGACACGGGTAGTTGCCGCTACAAGTGTAAAAGGTGCAGAAATGCAACTCATTCCCAAAGAGATTGCTGGTATCAACAAGATGGTGAGAAAAAAGAAGCGAACTTCAGCGAAAAAGATGAGCTCGAGCAGGTATTTTACTCCAATTTTCATTCTCGGCAAGTTGATAATGTGTGGTATGTTGACAGTGGCTGTAGTAATCACATGTCCAGAAATAAAGAGATGTTCGTGGATCTGGACGAGTCCTACGCATCAGAAGTGAAAATGGGTGATGGCACATCACTCAAGATTGTCGGAAAAGGAGCCATTGCAGTTCAAGCAAAAAAGGGTACATCTCATGTCATCAAGGACGTTTTTTATGTGCCTAACTTGACTCAAAATTTGTTGAGTATTGGCCAGCTGCTGCAGAAAAATTACAGAGTGGAGTTCGACAATGATAATTGTTCCATAATCGACAAAAAGAAGAATCTCACGATGGCTAAGGTTAAGATGAGTCCAAACAAAGTTTTTCCTCTTAATTTGCCGCTGTCAGGGAGGTTTTCACTACAGAGCACCATAGAAGAAGATCATAAACTCTGGCATTTGCGCTACGGGCATTTAAGCTACAAAGGCAAGAATTTATTGAAAAAGAAGAACATGGTGTATGGGCTTCCTCATATGCCAGATCAAGATAGTCCATGTGAAGGTTGCATTATGGGCAAGATGCATCGTCTTCCCTTTCCGAAGACATCCTTCAGAGCCAAATCTCCACTTGAGATAGTTAACGCAGACATTTGTGGACCGACTCAAACACCTTCACTAAATAAAAATAGGTACTTTCTATTGTTTGTTGATGATTATAGTCGGATGATGTGGTTTTATATTTTGCAGCAGAAATCTGAAGCATATTCCAGATTTTTGGAATTTAAATCCATGGTTGAAAACTAGAGTGACCGAAAAATAAAGATTCTACGAACAGATTGTGGAGGAGAATTCATCGGAAATTCTTTTATGAACTTTTGCAAAGAGAAAGGAATTCACAGGCAGTTGACAATTCGGTACAGCTCACAACAAAACGGTGTTGCCGAGCGCAAAAACCGCACCATTGTTGAGATGGCACGAAGCATAATGGCGGGAAAAGGACTTCCTAAAAGCTTCTGGGCAGAAGCTGTAAATGCGGTTGTTTATATTTTGAATTGATCACCAACAAAGGCAGTCCCCGACCAGAACCCGTATGAAGCTTGGTACAAAAGGAAGCCTCAGGTACAACATTTCAAAGTCTTTGGTTGCATTGCCTACTCTCATGTTCCATCCCAACTAAGAGAAAAATTTGACAAAAAAGGAGAAAGCTTATTTTTGTCGGGTATAGTGATGGGTCTAAAGGATATCGTTTACTAGATCCAATGACAAATAAGCTCACAATTTCTCGAGATGTTATTTTTGAGGAAAAAGAAGCCTGGAGTTGGGAGAGTAATCAGCCTGCACCTGTCACTCATTCACCATCATCATCAATTACTAAGGCGCAGCCGAATTCAAGTGAATGTAATCCAGATGCTGATCAATCCCTTCTTGATCCGGAAAGTCCAGTTCGAAGAATGCGAAGTTTGGCTGATATTTATAATTCCTGTAATGTGGCTTTTTTCACAAGTGAACCACAACTTTATGAAGAAGCTGCCAAGGAAGAGATTTGACGAAAAGCAATGGTTGAGGAAATCATGATTATCAAAAAAATAACATATGGGAGCTGGTTGATCTTCCGAAAGGAAAAAATGCAATCGGTATAAAATGGTTTTACAAGATCAAATTGAATGAAGATGGCTCAATCCAGAAGCACAAAGCCCGCTTAGTCGCAAGAGTATACTCTCAACAGCCCGACGTTAATTTCAACGAAACATTTGCGCCAGTTGTTCGAATGGAGACCATTCGAATTGTTCTTGCTCTTGCAGCTGAAATGGAGCTACCTGTTTATCAACTAGACGTAAAGTCGGCATTTCTTAACGGTGATTTACAAGAGGAGGTATATATCCAACAACCTGATGGGTATATTGTTGATGGAGAAGAAAAGAAAGTTTATCGTCTCAAGAAAGCCTTGTACGGGTTAAAGCAAGAACCTCATGCTTGGAACACCAAGATCCATGGTTACTTTCGAAGGCTTGGTTTTCATCAAAGTCCAAGTGATGCTTCACTCTACATCAAAAAAAGTTCGAATGATCTTCTCATTATTTGTCTCTATGTTGATGATTTAATTTATGTGGGAACTCTCCAGCAATGGTGCAAGAATTTGAAGAAGACATGATAAGAGAATTCGAAATGACAGACTTAGGTATGATGTTTTTTCTTGGAATTCAAGTTCGACAATCAAAAGAAGAAATTATTATTTCTCAGGAGAAATATCTTGGTGAACTGTTGAAAAGATTTAAAATGAGCAACTGCAAGCCAATATCTACTCCTCTTGCAGCAAATGAAAAACTCAGGCAGACTTTAAGTGATGAAGAAGAAAAGCTGATGCAAACATGTTCAGGAGTTTAGTTGGATCTTTGATCTATTTATCGAATACAGGGCCTGACATTGTTTTTCCAGTAAGTTTGATTTCAAGATTCATGCATAATCCCAGCAAGCTACATTTTGCTGTAACAAAAAGGATTTTACGCTACTTACATGGAACAAGGAACGTTGGAATCAAATATGTCAAGGAAAAAGAGAATGAACTCATCGGTTATACCGATAGAGACTGGGTTGGTTCGCTTGATGGTCGCAAGAGTACATCGGAATATGTTTTCTCTTTGGGGTCGAAAATTATTTCTTAGTTGTCAAGAAAGCAATCAACAGTTTCATTGTCATCAGCTGAAACCGAATACATTGCTGCAAATGAAGCCGTCTGTGAAGCAGTTTGGCTGAGAAAAATTCTTGGTGATCTTCATCAAAGACAAGAGAGTGGCACGACAATTTTCTGTGATAATATATCAGCCATAGCCATGACAAAAAGTCTTGTCTTTCATGCAAGGTCAAAGCACATTGAAATTCATCACCATTACATTAGAGAACTTGTGAGTAAGGAAGAAATCCAGCTAAATTTAATTAACACCAAAGAGCAACTTGCAGACAGCCCTACAAAGCCAGCAACTTCAGAGATACTTTCGAATTTTCGAAGTCAGTTCCAAATTACAAATTAAGGAGGGGTGTTCAAAATATTAATTTGTAATTGTCTAAATAAGGAATAACTTTAATGCATCAGTCAAGGTTCTCAAGTGATGATTCAAGAAGCTCTGCACAGAAATATAAGTAGATGGTAAGACTTCACTTATGTTATTTAATTTATCATTTATTATCCCTATTATATATAACTCTTGTATAAAACGAGATATAGTAGTGAACTGCAGTAAAGTATCAATATAATTTTCACTAAAAAGCAGAAATCTCAACATACTTCGATATACATGTCATTGGCAACTTAATCATTTCAACTAAAGAAAATAATATAACCCAAAAGAACAATAACATCATTATAGAAATATGTTTAAACATTGATGGAATAACTATTAAAGGTAAGTATTTATGTTTGACGTGCTTTATTTAGAATTGAGGGTGTGCTAATTTGTGCACTGCTTAACATAGACTTAGAAAATTTTCTTTAGGTCAACAGTAAGGTAATCATTCTGTTAAATGGTGCAGTTAAACGGTGTAGGTTTGTTTAGCTTTGACTCATATTTCTCTAATAAATATTTCGTTCATATTATAATACATTGTGTGCTCATGATATATTTGTTCACCACGTTTGCGCTTTTTTTGAAAACACACCAACGCCTATGTTCTTTCTTGAAATAGTAAGGAAAGGCTCTGTAGCTGACAATTGGCATTTGACATAATCCTAATAGTGGTTACAAAACTTCTAATTCAAATATGAAGTATGATCACACAAGCTGCTCGCTGAATAAAAATCTTTTGCATGTAATTCGATTAATTTTCAGAATACATTATTTAAACTTATAGGATACAAATGTGTGTAGATTACCTTTAATGGAAACATTTCTCATTTGGAGAGGTTTTGGTGTCTTAAACGTGTCTGCTAGCATAAGAGGGTTAGAAGCGGAGTTAAGGCTTGCGACAAGAAGCATTAGAATGAGAAAAGCCATAAACACAAACATAGACACACATATACACACCAATTCTTATTAAACCACAATGCAAGTACTAAGGATATGGCAGATCCACACAGGTGCAACATGCACATATGTGAGTGATGTAACACAAGTGATACAAGTCACAAAAATGGCTCTGTGGCAAGCAAGTAAACAATCAACAAACATAACAAGCAAGTTTAGTATCGGTTTCTATCATAAGAATGCAAATTCAAGATAGAGGTGCATGTACCAGGAAAAAAATGCCATACACATCATAGCATGGACATCCTTCAGCCATGTGTTCACGAATACGTAGGAGCAACAGTATTAGTAATACACAAGGAGTTCAAGTAAAAGAAACAAAGTTAATTTGCAGATGCAAATGCTCAAGTCAAGCTAGACCAACACAAACAACAAATTACTAGTGTTGCAGCAAGCAAAATTGCATGCATAAGGAAATGGCACCAATTAAGCAAAGACGACAAGGAATGGTAATACAATGCATATATAAAAGCGTGGCATCACACAAAGCCAAGCAAGGTCAAGGGTTCAATCACAAGTGGCATACTCGAGAACCATGGCCAAAAATGTAAATAGAAGTAGACAAGCCTCAAAGATTAAACCCAATTCAAATTAAACCCAAAATTAAAGCATGTAAAGTAGGTCAAGGGTCTAGCACAAGGTGCAGAACATTGTACATGAATAAAGCAGGTAAAGCATGCCTGAAAACTCAAAATTAAACCTAATTCAAATTCAAATTATACCAAAGTTAAACCCACTTCAAATTCAAATTGAATTGCGCGCTAATACACACCTTCCGTGGCGATAAGAAAGAAAAAGGCAACTGATCGGCTTGCCGGTGAGCTGAAGGAAGAGCGAGTTGACGATGGACATCGATGGACTAGGCTTCGAGAAGTGGATGGTTTATTGACAAATTAAGATGGTGCGCCGAGTTCCAAAACCCTAATTTGGGTTCTCGGTCACTATGGAAATTAAAAGAGGGAAGCCAAAATTTTTGTTAAGTGTCAAAGCAAGATGGTGCCAAAAAAATAGCGAGGGAAAATATGATATGGATTTCATATGACCCAAAGCCATATCAAATGAACTGATCCGGAGCTTGGTTGATGTACGGTTAGATCTTACATGTTTAAGGAGGTGCGGATCACCAAGAGGAAAGTTGATACATCTATGAGCACTATCAAATTTGACACGGATTAAAGCCTTATCAAATATCTGCATCCTTTTGTGCCAAATTTGCTGTTCTGGTGTAATAAGGGATTCAACCTTATTTTCCTTAGTGTCTCATTTAGGAGGACCATCTTCCATGCCTGTTTTTTGCGAGTTTCCAGATGCCTTTGAGGAGGTCGTAGGTCTACCACTCTACAGAGAAATATCACTTAGAATAGACCTCAAAAGGGATGCGTGGCTTGTAGCATTTCCTTTAAGAAACATGGCTCCTAAGGAAAGGAGAGAGATAGATAGACAAATATCCGAGTTATTGCACAAAGGGTTTATTACGAGAAGTACGTCTGAGTGGGGTGCACCTGTTGTGTTTGCCACAAAATCTGATGGGTCTTTAAAATTATGTATGGATTATAGGGAACTAAATAAACTGATTAAGAAGAATAAATACCCCTCACCGAGGACTGATGACTTGCTTGACCATTTGGGAGATGCCCAAATGTTTTCTCAATTGATTTGGCTACCGGGTTTCACCAGTTGAGGATTTTGGATGAGAGTTAGCTTAAGACAGCGTTTAGGATGCCTGACGTATTATTCGAATGGGAAGTTATGCCTTTTGGATTGATAAATGCCCCTGCTTTCTTTGTAGACCTTGTGAGTAGGGTATTTAGGGCCATACTCAATAAGATAGTGGTTGTATTTGTAAATGACATTCTTTTTTTTTCAAATGACTTTAAGGAGCATGAAGACCACTTAAGAAAAGTCCTAGTGACTTTGAGGGAAAACTAGCTTAAAGGAAAATTCTTGAAATGACACTTTTGGAAGAGAGAAGTCAAGTTTTTAGGGCATATTTTTCTGGGAAAATGACTTGTATAGACCCCGTTAAGGTAGATGTCATTTAAGAATGGAGGATATCCTGCAATGCAACAGAGGTTAGTAGTATCCTTGGGTTAGCAGGCTACCACCGAACATTTATAAAGGACTTCGCAAGGATTGCAACCTCTCTAACCCAATTAATGAAAAAGGATCATAAGTTTGTATGGACTGAGAATTATGGTATTAACATTGAGCGGCTGAAGGATTCTCTTAGGAGTACCTTTTCTTGTTATTCCGGATGGAAGAAGATGTTTACAGTTTTTACTGATGCTTGTGGGACTGGCTTAGGAGTGGTACTCATGTAGTAAGGTAGAGTAGTTGCTTACGCAATTTGACAACTTAAGGACCGTGAGAAAAGGTACCCTGTCCATGACTTAGAGTTAGCAAGTGTAGTTTTTTCCCTAAAGATGTGGAGACATTACCGTTGATGAGAGAAGTTCGAGTTGTTCACTAACTATAAATTTCTTAGGTACTTGTTTTCTCATGACATATGGACCTTCGACAACAGCAGTGGATGGAATATCTTACATCATTCGATTTTGCTAGTCAGTGTACCCCTGGAAAGGGTAGTATCATGGCTGACGCTTTAAGTCAGAGGCATGCTACCCTTAGTTCAATCATGGAGGGGAGGCAGTTAGATTTTCCTTCCAATTTCAATTTGTAACCGTCGTTTGAGGCAGCCAAAAAATTTCTTGAATTTATGGAGGTTAGAGCAGTCTTGATAAAAAGGATTAAGAATGAATGAACAAGGCCATGATGATGAGTTGAGGTCATTAAAGGAAGATATTTCTAAGGAAGAATCTTTCCCCCTTTCACATAGATATTTTATTCATAATATTGGTAGCTTGAGGAGAGATGACCGACTCTGTGTCCTTAGGTGTGAAGACCTTAAGAAGGAGATTCTAAGAGAGTGTCATAGGTCAAGGATTACCATACACCTCGGAGGAGATAAAATGTTTAGGCATATGAAAAGAAGCTTTTACTGGGAAGGAATGAGGAAGGATGTTGCAGAATTTTTTGCTAGATGTTTGACTTTTCAATAGTGAAGGCCGAGCAAGGTAAGCCTTGAGGACTACTGTTACCCTTAGAGATTCCCACTTGGAAATGGTAACACATTTCCATGGATTTTATTGATGGGTTTCTTAGGAGTCAGAAAGGAAATGAAGCTATTTGGGTCATCGTGGATAGGCTAACGAAGAGCGCCCATTTCATCCCAATCAAGAAGAGTAGGACTGCCATTTTTTTTTATTTCGATTATATGTTAAAGAGATTGTTAGACTACATGGGATTCCAACTACTATAGTTAGTGACATAGACCCATTGTTTACTATTGAGTTTTGGAAGAGCTTTGAAGAAGCTTTAGGGATGGTACTGAGTTTGAGTATAAACTTTCATCCACGAACCGATGGTCAAACAGAGAAGGTCAACAAAATTCTAGAGGATTTGCTTACAGCCTGCGTCATCAACTCTAGAGGGTCTTAGGAGTAGCACTTGCCTTTGGTAGAGTTCTCTTATAATAATAGTTACCAAGAAACAATTGGTATGGCCCCTTACGAGGCATTATATGGACGGCAATGCAAATCGCTAACTTGTTGGTAGGAAACTACCGAAAGGTTCTACTCGAACCCGACCTTATCTGTGAGTCTACGGAAATTATCGCTTTGATTCGGCAGAGAATGGAGGCTGCCAAAGACGGGCAGAAGTCATACACAGATAGGAGGAAGGAACTAGAATTTAACATTGGAGATTTGGTATTTGTTAAATTTCTCTCTCTTAAGAAGACAACCCAGTTTGCGAAGATTAGGAAGTGGGCCCCTAGATTTGTTAGTCCGTTTAAGATCGTGGATAAGATTGGGAAGATGGCTTATCTTGTGAATTTTCCTAAGCATTTTTTGGGGGTCCATAGCATTTTCAATGGTTCTGATCTTCGGAAATGCCATCATGATTTAGCCACTAGACTCGACCTAGTTGATACCGGGGACTTTGGGAGCTTCGAGTTGGAGTCTAGGGTGCCCCGTACCATCGCAAGGATCGTGGAGCATGGAATCAAGAGACCCTACAATGGATCCATTCACGTAGTCCGAGTACAGTGGGGAGATAACCGTGCGGAATGCACCTGGGAAAATGAGGAGAAAATTAGGCACACTCATCCAAAAGTTTTTTTAGGGTAATTATTTCCTCTCAAATTTTTGATTTTGGTTACATCGTGGTTGCTAGATTAACTTTCTTTTTCAAATGAAATCAAATAATATAACAAAAGGGAGAAACTGGACTTTCTCCAATGGCTCACAAAAACATTTTCTGTAGAAATGGCTATAGAAACGTACACACACATAATGTAAAAACTGAACATACAAAAATAAATACAGCTCAGAAGAAAAGATATCTAACAAAAAGAGAAGATAATACATGGATCAAATATATGAAGCTCCTCCAATAAAACATCGACAACAAGAGCTACGTTGAAGTCAATACATCTTCTCAAGAGACGGCCTAAGAAACATGATAAGGACGGGTACATCATCAAATGCAATAAGCGGTCAAGCAACCAATTTGACTCTCCCGAGTTACCGCAATCTCCATCTCCTCAAAGTCCAAAAGGCTAGTCTGAATAGCAGCTACTCCATCAACAAATAAAGCCAAAGGTATATGGTGCCCAAAACCTAAAAATCTAGGCCTTGTAGCACTAGCAAACCACATAAGATCTAATGGGGGTTATGTATTGAGAGAAGTAAAAGGGAACAACCCCTAACAAATGATATCAACCAATCCCCCCATGGAGACGTTGACATTGTGTGCCACATCGAAGGTAACTACCAATCTCCTAGAGTGGGAGCCAATTGCATCTTGAAAGGCCTGCTCCGAAAATTGAGGAAAACATCATTCCTTACCCTCCTAATGATGATGGGAGGATCTATAGCACTTCGTCAAATATTACCTTATTCCGTGAGCATCAGTTATGCCAGGAGATAAGATAAGGTATAAGATGAAAGTGGATGGAACGAACAGATTTACCTGAGATGCCAGACCACCATATTCTCAGTAAATGTGCAAGAGAACTAGCATTACCATGGCAACCCATCAAGTTTCCGAAGTAACTCCAAACAAAATTGGCACAAAAGCCAAGGAAGAACAAATGAACAGCGAATTCCATCGAACCTGAGCCAAAGCATCTGCAACAGGAAACAATTGGGATGCCAATCTTTTGGAGGTTCTCATCTAATGGCAACCCATCATGTAGGGTTTTCCACATAAATAGAGAAACCATAGGAGAAATACGGACGCACTAGATGAAAGAGAAAAGGTGAAGCCGTGGAGTCGGTGTCCTCGCCATATTCTATGCTCCCTTAATCGAAAAAGGACTACCATCCCAACCGATTCCACTACCATGTGAATCTGATAAGGCCTTCATGGATTACATCCATTTACACATCTCACTAGCATAGGATGGGACACCAGGGTAATCCGCGCCAGAAAATCTTTGGTACTTAGCGTGAAGGAATGTCGCCCAAAAGGAGTCGCTCTCTCCAAACCTCGCCCACAGCTTGCGAGCAAAGGCTGTGCAAATGTCCTTCAAGTTACGGAGGCCTAGGCCGCCCTCACTTTTGGGAAGACAGATGGTGTCCACGAGATCCAATAATGCCATTTAGCATTTTCCTTGTTTCCCTAGAAAAAAGACAATGCTAAAGAACTGTAAGACCTGAAGTAGGAAGAGGTTGGAGTCAACACAACAAAGACATGTGAACCATTAGAATCTAGAATAGACTTATAAGAACTAGTCTTACTGCATGAGACAGAAGAGAAGCATTCCAGCGAATGATCTTAAACCTAGCTTTGTTAGTCAGGGGATCGAAGATGACGTTAAGCTTTGTGCCTCGATATAGAACAATACTGAGATACGATAATGGGAGAGAGGCAGCCTTGAAAACAATGAAGGTCTCGATCCAAGAAGACCTAGTTGGCTTTGGGTCTTTCGCAGGTATGAAAAAGCTTTTAACAGTGTTGACAAGTTACCCCGAGCATCTTTCATACTACTGAGTAAGGCTCATAAGGCACTGGATAGATCTATGAAAACCATTAGCAAAGATAATGATGTTGTCAGCAAAAGTTAAGGAAGAAATCAAGGGGCATCCACTGGGAATACCAAACCCATGAATCTGCCCGGCTATCGCAAGTGAATGCAGACCACATACAAAAGCCTCTGTAGCGATGACGGACAATAATGGGGATAGGGGTTCTCCTTGACAAATGCCACTATCTGCCTTGAAAAAAACTATTGGCTGATTCATTAATAATAATGGTGAACCAAAAGTTCAAGATAAGCCTATAAACAAGATCGATAAGGGGTTCCGAGAAATCAAAAGCCCTTATAACCTTAATTACGAAGTACCAAGACATGCGATTGTAGACCTTCACCATATCCAGTTTGAAGACCAGATTAGAACCATGAACTTTCCTATCGATCTAAGAAATCAACTCCTGGGATAGAAGGATGTTATTTGTGATCAAACATCCTTTAACAAACTTAGTCTGAGAAGAAGAAATAAGATGCTCAAGAAACGGTGCTAGTCGTGAGGCTAGTACCCTAGAGATGACCTTGTTCGAAAAATTGCATAAGATGACAGGTTGAAAATCAGTGCAAGTACGAGGATTTTCACACTTGGGAATAAGAATCAGGTTGATGGATGTCGAACCCATTGGTAGATCTCCACCAGAGAAGAAGAACTGAATAGCAAGACCGAAGTCAACCTGAATAATTGGCCAAACGCTTTGGTATAAAACCCTATTGTAGTCGTCAGTTCCACTAGAACTCTCCTTGCTCAAAGAAAATACACAAGCTCGTATTTCCTTCGAAGAAGGGGGTGAAGCAAGATCAGAACTTTCCGAGTGAAGGACCAATCTAGAAATGAAAGCTAGAAAAGATGGGTCAGCGATCGACATAGAGGGGGAACCAAGAAAGGCTTGGAAATGGGAAAGGATAATGTCTTTGACTTCACTAGGAGGGCAAGCCATAGATAGATCAGGATGCTGGATTTGTTGGATCGTAAGAAAATTATTCTTCTTAGTTATAGTAGAGTGGAATAACTTTGAGTTCGTATCACCTTCGACAATCCACTAGGTCCTCGCCTTTTGGCGAAGATAGTCATGCTCAATACGAAGCTCCGTAGAGAAAGCCATTTGGGAAATCGCTCAAGCCTCCTTTTTAGCAGCCAGGTGATGCTCATCAAAGGATGATTCAGCTAACACAAGAACTTCTTCAGCTGCGCGAATGATGTCAAAGATATTCTTGAAGTGATGGACGTTACACGTCTTAAGGCAATCCTTAAGACGCTTCAACTTGAGAGAAAACACAACACATGGGGAACCAGGAACATGAGAGCTCCAAGATTCTTCCAAAACATTATGGAAGGTGTGCAGAGATCTCCATATACTCTGGAACTTAAAGGACGAGGGACCAGAAAGGGGAAAGGGATAACAGCAGAGAATCATAAGAGCATGATCCGGAAAGGTACGATGCAAGTAGGTGACAGAAAAGGTGAATGGAAGGTTAACCCAACCTAAAGATCCAAAAACTCTATCTATCCTAGAGAGAATCTGGTTTGGCCCTTCTTGATTGTTACACCAAGTAAAAGCCGAACCAACGAAAAAAACTTTGGAAAGAACCAAACTACCAATGAAGGCATCGAAGCCGACTACTGCTAAGCGGTTAACTACATTGCCTTCGCGTTTCTCTGCTCGACAGGCGACAACATTGAAGTCGCCTCCCAGAACCGAGACCGAGAAACCCAAATCGGCGAGATCGAGGATGTATGGTCAATCGCTCAAACATATCGCACTTCGCATAGACTATCGAGAACAGAATAAAGAAGAGAAAGCGGGGGAAAAGTAGGCTACTGAGAGTAGCTGCTCAGATTCATAGAGGTGCTGGATGAAAAAATCTTTGGATCAGAGGATCCAAATAATGTCAAACACATTGGCTAAGGCCCAGCCAAATCCTAGAGATAAAAAAGACTTCATGATCTCTTTCGGTCCCACAAAAGGTTCTATGCGCACCACCAAACAGGTAGAATTCTTCCTAACAATGCGCTTGAGTCTAACCATAGACGAATCACTACCAATACCATGAACTTTCCAAAAGAGGAAATTCACCATCAAACCAGGAAAAAGAAAGACAGGTTGGACACAGAGGCACAAGACCAGCTACAAAAGACAAAAAGAAAATACAACCACACACCGCAAACCTCAGATAAGATATAGCATGTGTCGAGTAGATTTAACGATCTGCTCAGACGCCGCTATAGAACGTGTGTGAATGGTGCTGGGAGTGCAAGGAGATGCACGCAGACTATTACGCAAGGACCGAGCAGACAACAGATCGGTGGTCTCGCTGGTCACCAAGAACAACAATGGGACCCCACAAACCTCCTCATCCAGACAAGAGGACGACGCACCAGCCCGCATAGGATACAAATTTTTGGTAAGTCGAGATAGGCGACCATTAACGATTGCTATCTCTTCCTTACTAAGACTGTGGTAGATGATATAAACTGGCAATAAGAAAGAATAGGCAAGTATGTGGAGTAGCCTTCTAATAGCAATACCAGTTGTTGTTTGAACTCGACCAATGTGAACTGTCATCAGATTGACCATCTAGCATAATCAATAAACTTCCCAAGCCGACACTCGAACAACTTATATAAGGTAATGGCAAACAAAGGAGGCCACCTCCATGGTAGGTCGTATAGTGGATCAAAAAAGAATCCGCTATACGTTTACGACATGGAGACCACCCATCCCATATATACAATGCCGAACATAACAGCAAACAAAACCCATAGAACCCAGAGAACCAAAAGCCAAACACATGAGTCATAGACGACACAAATAAGGCCTTGCTATAACTCGACAAAAACAACCCCAAAAAGCCGAAGCATGACCAACAAAAAAATCTAGTCAATGAGCAAACACAGGAATAAATATTGGCCGATCAAAAAGAAGAAGCAAAACGACGTGACAAAGTTAGCATGAGACCAACATAGTAACCGGGCCGAATGGAAAACTGGACCAGAAAACAACACAAGCAGAGCCTATAGATAGAGACAGAAAAGAAGGCCTCTCTCATACAACAAAAGAGACCGAGCCAATATGATCAACAAGGCCATCTACCAGTGGAACAACGCACTCGTGCGTACTCCAAAAGTGGACGCAAACCAACAAATCATAGAGATAACAAACACAAGGAAAAACACACAAATGACCCAACATGAATTCATCTAGATTTGAAAATTCCATGTTAGGGAGCACACACCCACGTGTGTCGGGGATCACTACATCACACACTACACAATACAATAACCAATTATTCATAAACAATTCCCAAGAAATAGAAATAAAGCAAGAGAACAAGGTTAAAGACCGAACCTGAAAACATAAGTGGAGAGATTGCAAAGTAAATGAAAGAGGGCAATGAGAAGCCATTACCTCAACCTCCAAAACATCTACCTTAGGACAGGACTGCAACTTCAACCAGACGAACTCTTCAAGACATGACTACTGCTCTACTAGGATAACAGATGCACTTTCGACCAAAATGTTTGAGGGCGTGCATGCTACCGATGAAGATGAAATAGCACTTTCATCGATAGTCAAACCACCACCTAAAACAGCAAAAGCATTCTCCATACTGATACCACGATTAGCCTTCTTGCCAACAAAACCAGAACAAACAGGAGGGGCGAAGTTGTAGCAGCAGTAATGGGTTTCGCTGAATGACGAGCACGACGTCGTGTCACTGTTGAACTCCAGCCTGCCGCTCACAACTCATTGCCCTTAACCTTTCACTGGAAAAATCACATTGCTTGACGTGGGATGGGGTGATCAACTCCCCTTCACCACTTAAAGCAGAATCAACCACTTTTACAAACCCAGGTCTGAAAACCCCACTGCAAGCTAGCGAGCCCACCATAAAACCATGAACAACCTATATTAGCGAGAATTGCGAGCACCTAAAACTTAACCGAGTCTCAAAACAGGCGGTGAAATCCTATTTGACTTGATTGGTTTTGAGACTACGCTGCTCACACACTTCATCCTTCACCGATGAACAAACCGAACTCCCATGAGGGGAGAATTTGTTAACCAACTCAAACGAGAAATGAGAAGACAGTTCCATGAACAACCCATTAACATCCTAATATCTGAAACGTGTTAGCTCGACGAATGAATTAAGCGAATAAACTCGGATATCAACCTTTGTCAAGCCAATGACGACTACAAATAGAGAACTATTGGCAATAGCCAAAATCAACATTGCAATCACATCGAAAGAGGGGCATGGCTTTAGAAAATACCCTCGAATCACAAACTCCTCAATCTTTGAAATTGAAAACCCCGACAAAAAATTAGGGCAAGCCATAATCTAGAGAGAAATCGCGAACCTCAAATAAAACTAGAGCAGAAAAGAAAGCATGCAGAGCGAACGAGAATCAAGAGAGATGAGAGAAGAAACAATTCGTTATAGCTTAGAGAACAGAAGCCATTAAAATGGTCATCGAAAAAAAAAGTGTATTAGTATCTTGTGGTTGCTAGATTGGTTGGTAGGAGATGGTTACAACCACAAAACCACCTTACACTCATATAGAATTATATGCTTATTAGGGTGTTTTGCATACATATGGCATCACTTATTATACATACATGTTAGGACTGAGCTTACTTTAGCAAGTCCACAGTTCATAGTCACTATGAGCTATAGATATTTATGGATGCTTATAAAATAACATGGGTGTATAACATAGTTGTTTAGAGCAAGTTGCTTTTTTGCCCCTTCTAAAGGTTTTGGGACGAAATTTCTAATAAGAGGAGAGGAGAATATAACACTTAGAAGAATCTACCTAAGATAGACATGAGGTAATTTAATTTAAATAACTAATAATAATTAGTAATAAGTTAGTGGGTTGACCAATGGAATTTTGAATAATTGGGAATTAGACTACGAAAGTATTGTTATTGCATTTGGGGCGTCCGTTTACATATTTTATTTACTAAAAATGGAGTCCGTATGTAAAAGATATTGATAGAACAAGTTGTAAGTAAATATTAATGCACAAGATTTGAAATTCAAATAGAATATATATAAAAATGGAATATATTTAATTAGAGATTGCCATGAAAGAATATTCAAGTGAATTTGAAATTGTGCGTATATATTCACAGCAACAGAAATAAGAATAACCAATTTAAGAAATAAATATTAGGAATTAATAATAAAGAAACGTTCCTAAAGAATTAAATTCTCCCAGTTAACCCCAGAAGGGGCTCGACCACCCTCTTGGGTATAGAGGCGGGGAGAGTGTTTTGTTAGAGAGTTTTATATAAAGTTGCATTAGTTGGACCGTCCAGATTTAATATATATAATATAACAATCTATACTCATACTTGCAACTATAAAAGGAGCTCCTTAGCCTCACTCAAAATCCTATTCGCATTCCTCTCTACGCCTCCATTCTGCCATTGCCAATTTCCAGAGAAATGTTAGGATCTCTTCTACCTCTCTTTCTTCATTCCACCTTCTCTAATCTAAGTTTTCTTTAGATTTAGGATTCTGGAAATTTGGTTTATATATATACACGAGATTCTAATTCTTATATATATATATATATATATATATATATATATATATATATATATATATATATTATAGAAGGGTTAGAGTATGTTTCGTAGGATGAATCCAGATTCAATTCTACAGCAAATTCTATTGTTTATCTATTTAAAATCAATGTGAGAGGAAATCATTTAAGTTTCCTATTTGCTATGATTTGATAGTATAAATTTGGATTATTGTGCCTAGGAAGATTTGAATTTATATGAAAAGAAAACAATATTGAAGCCCCTAAATCGTCCATAATTTATTGTTTTACGTAGAAATGGTCAACCAATTTTAGTTGGATTTCGATTATTGATGTAATGGAAGAAAAGGCATTTGGGTGTTGGTATAATTTATGAATATGGTCTAATTCCCTTATTGTAAATTTGTAAATTCATATGTATATATATATATATATATATATGTATTTTGGTTGAAAAAGATTAAGGACTTGAATATTGTAATTTGAATAGGTTTAAAAAATCATTTCTGAAATGGATCGTTTGAATGTATTACTTGCAAATTATTAAAGTATTAAGGTTTTACAAACGAAAGTTACATAAAAAGTGGATTAGCACCAAACTGGGAATTTTATTTATGTATTTAGAAATATTACACCTTGTCTCTATTCTATATTAAATTAATCATTTAAGCCTTGTTTACAAGTTGTATGTTGATGTTGTTATTTCCCTTTTTATCATTTATTTGTGAATATGCATGTTGGACCATGTACATAAATACGGAAATTAACTTGTATACCTTAATAGTGATTGCTAGGATTGACATTTCAAACATGGTTAGGATATTATTTTTGTTTGCATAATTCATACCTATATTTTATATATTTATAGCATAATAAATGTAATATTAATGTGCATTAAACACGCACTAAATACGTTTGAGCTAGGAATTTGAATTTGAATGTCCCTATAGGAATTTGTATGCATGTGTGTGAGCTTATGGCTTTAATTATAATTAATGACACATTGACATGAGGTTAACCATTACTTGTAGTAGAAGCTTTCCTGGAACCAACCGACATATCCACCATTTACAAGTAAGATCGCTTAATGTTAGAGTTCTAGGTGCCGTTGTGCATTATAATTATTACACTATGATGAAAGGTTAGGCACAGTTTGTAGTGGAAGCCTACTGTAACAGCTCGCATTTTATGTATCGAAAGATCGTAAAATATTTTTATTTAATTCTCTGAGGGTTGGATCATTCTCATCTTTTAATATGTTGCTTATGGGGATGTGAGATATGTCCATAATTTTTACTAATTTTGTTTGTGACCATTTTGCCCCTACTAGCCTTGTACAGGGCATAACTTTTGACCCAGGTCGAATCAGAGGGTGAGACCTGTGCCATTGGAAAGGAATTGTGATTGCCCTTACGTAGAGTGGCTACATTAAAGATTTGGCTCAGCGGTTTGGGAGAAATCACTGTTTTAAGTTTTTTCAGTTGGCTATTCAGGTTTTGGAGCCTTGGTGGAATCCTATAAATAGGGGGTGAGAGTGGAGGGAAAATGTTTACTTTCCCATTCTCTCATTTGGAGGCATTGATCTCCTTCTTCCTCTAACACATTTCCACGATTAAAAATCCAAATCTAAGGAGGGAAATCATAGATCTACACCATTGGAGGCTAGATCTACATCATTTCAAGTAAGCATTCATCAAATCGAAGGGCTAGGAGCTATCACTTCACTGTCTGGAATTCTATTTCATCATTTTGCTTTGTTTTATATAATTGGTGAGTGATTTACATCTCTCGCATGAATGCAATGAAGTATATGAGTGTTTGTGCATGTTTCTCATCAAATTGGAATGTTTTACCATAGATTTACACCATTACAAGTTCATTTTCACATGCATCACCTTATGATCTAATCTTACAAGTTTTACTCGTTAATTTCATGTAATTTTACATGTTTAAGTTAGTTAGATCTCTCATTTTGATCACAGGTTCATTTTAATGGGTTTTGGTGAGATTTACATCATTTTTATGGTAATCGTCATATTCATGTGGTTAGTAATATTATGATATGTTTATGATTGTGTTTGATGATTTTGGTTGACTTGGTTTCATCGGATTCGTCATTTGGTGAAGTTTTGATTGAAATCGGAGTAGAATTGAAGATGCGAGGAAAGTGGCTCTGGTCGGACTAAAGGGGGTCGGGTCGGGCTCAAATTCTGTCGTGGAGGACAAGTCAAAGTTGGCTCGGGTCGGACTAAAGGGGGTCAGGTCAGACTAAAGGGGGTCGAGTCGGAAAATTCTGGATTGGGTTAAAGTGAATCAGACCATTTTGGATCGGGCAAAAGTGGATTGGACCATTCTGGATCAGATTAAGGTGGGTCAGGTCGGACAAAAGGGGGTCGGGTCGGACCAAAGGTGGTCGGTCTATTCTTGACAGCCAATTCTAGTCAGCCATTTTTGCCATTTCTGGTCAGCTATTTCTGATCGAACACTTCCGGTGATGATGTGACTTCAAAGTGAGTCCAATTGGGAAGTTAGGAAGTGTTGAAATAATGCTATGGATCGCTTTGAACCTTATAGAGATGTTGGTTGGTTCAACGATGGTGGTGGCTTCGACGAGAATCCAGAAGGGGATGTTCTAAAGGATGTGATATGTTCGTTGATCCGTGAAAAGCAACGAATAGGCAGATAACTCAAAGGTCGTGAGTTCGTGGATAATCGTTGCTTGAGAAGGTCGCTTGAGCAATAAATAGCCGTCAAGGTTGGACGACTAGAGATATTGAAGGCCGAGTGATTAACGTTGTCGTAAGTTCTAGCGGGCTCAAAGCAGGGGTAAGATGGGGGCATCCAAAAGACCGATTGTAGGTTGAGTACCTTGGGTATCATTGAAAGGCCTAGTTGTCAAGGTTGGACATTGTCAAGGTTGGACATATGGAGTTTATGCTAGAACTAGGGTTACCATTAGCAATTGACATATGGCAAGGTTGGCCGTCATACGATTAACGGTGGTTTCAAAGTTGGATTGGTAGTGATAGCTAGAGTCAGTCATGGATGATTGGTTGTTCTGTTTGTACGATCTCATATAGATTATCCAAAGTCGAGGAAGATGTTCTTTGAGTGCTTAACTGATATTGGTTTAGGCCTTTGGGGAGAGTACTTGGGGAATGTTAAACTCGATTAGTGTTGTCTACATGAGACTGAGGTAATCTGGATGTTATGAATGTTATCAATGGTTGTTCTGGTTCCCATTTATGAATTGTTATTCCTTTGGTTGAATAGATTGTAAAGACTATCATTGTCCGATGTGGGGAAGATAAGGTTGAGCTCTTATCTGGTGTTGTAGGTAGATTAGTATGTTTATCTATCCCTTCTCAAATACTTTATTGTTGAAGTTTGTTAGCTATTTTATTTCCCATAAAGACTGTTGTCTGACTCAAGGTTTTATGTTTCCTCTTATTACCTTGCGCTGTTCATCCGGTTATGGATGGACAGACTAAGTAACAGGTAATGCTTTAATGAGGACGACGATGCTAACCGATGGCGTGCAGGAGGCCCACGTACCAGTTTTACTACTATCTACTAATTGGATTTCCGCTGTTTGCTTTTCTTAGTGATGTAGTGAGGCAACTTTGTATAAACACTACTTTAAAGTTTGTGGATATTACTTTCTGGTTGTATGAAAGTCTTGTGTTTTTGCTTCACTATTACTAGCTATAGTATATGTTTTATTATATTTTATCCTTGCGCTGTGAGTTTACAACAGGTTCCGCTTGTGTTTACCTACTCTGATGATCGTCCATGATTGTTTGGCACACCCTTCAGCGCATTATTCCTCTTGTATAGTGCGGGGGTTATGGGCGGTCGTCACCTTTGGTATCAAAGCTCGGGTTAACGATTTTTAGTCAAAGTTCTAAGACGTAATCACGTATGAGACACGTACTTGTAGATTTTAGTTGGATGCTTACTATACATAGTAGCATATATAGAGTAGCGGTTGTTTTCCTTTAACAGTTTTTCTTGAAGGTGACTAATTATTCTAAATTGCAGATTTATATTGAGTAGACAAGAAACAAGACACGCTGCTAGGGGAGCCAATACTGGAGGGGGAAATGGTGGTGAAACTAATTAGCTGGCCATGTTTGAAGCCATGGAAGAAGCAATTATGCGATGGGTACTCGCTCTGGTGGTGGCAATGGTAGACATTGGTGTGCGAGTTCCTAGAGTAGTAGATTTTGCGAAGTTGTGTAAGGACTTTACATCTCTAGGGGAAAACCATTTAAGGTAACTGAACCAGCTTAAGAGGTCCAGAGGTGGATGGATTCATGTGTCCGAATCTTTGGAGACTTGGGTATTGAGGATACAATAAAGAGAAAGCTTGCATCAAGGCAACTGCAAGGCAGGGCTATGCAATGGTGGAATTCTGTTACACTCGAGATTCCAGAGGAATAAATTTCATGGGAGTTGTTCCAAGCTAAGTTTGAAGCTAAATTTATCTCCACAGCTAAGAAATCTACTCTATTCAAGAAGTTCGTAGAGCTGAAACAGAATGGTCGTTCTGTGCTTGACTATATTTCTGACTTTGAAGTCTTGTCTAAATATGCTCGTTCATACGTTGATACACCATATCAGAAGAACGGAAAGTTTGTTTTTGGTTTGGATGCTTATATCGGGAAACCGCTAGTGGACCATCATGATGATTCATTTGAGAAGATTGTAGAAAAAGCTATTCGTCATAAGAGCTTGTTTCCTAAGGAAGCAAGTGTTGTCGCTTCCACCAAAGAGGCTTAGAAACCACAACAGGGTGGTAATAATAAGAAGAGGAAGTAGCAACAACAAAGGGGAAAAGATGGCCAAAAGAAGCCGAAGAGTAAGGTGGTTTGCTTTAACTGCCAGCAAAAAGGTCATTTTGCTAATGAGTGCAAGAATCCCAAAGCTGAGAAGAAGTGTGTAACGACACGGATTTTGCCCGACCTTAATCGATCGCAAAATCGACCAAGACCGTTCAAATCCCGCGTACGTCAACTTCGGGAATACAACACATCAGAACAAATAACAGCAGACTTTTATTACATCATAATAACGTAACATCAGAGTACAGAATATCAGAGTACATCGAATTATATTACAGCGGAAGATTTAAATTTTACAAAAAAATTATAAAACAATACAGTGCAGCGGAAATAAAATAACTAAGCTCTGGACACAGCTTTAAGCTTCAATCCAGAATCCAGCTCGAGAGATAACCTGTACA
Source organism: Allium sativum (assembly GCA_030737875.1). NCBI lineage: Eukaryota > Viridiplantae > Streptophyta > Magnoliopsida > Asparagales > Amaryllidaceae > Allium > Allium sativum. The sequence goes on from CM060909.1 coordinate 588,868,067, forward strand.
CAAACTACTCGACTGCCCGTGTGGAAAAGAGGGCACCCGAGTTTGCAAAGGTGGAAACAAACAACGGGTCAGTCATGGGACTGGTGTGAGAATTCTTAACTAAAAAACTTACCAATCATAAGGCAAATCCAAGGACCACGCCGCTGACGCGGAACGGGTTTACTCCAATGGATTGCTGTGCATAACAGTAAAGTAAATCGTCAAATAACGCAATGTTTTTTAGAAAAATGAAACCACCATAAGACTCAGGTCCCATCACACAATGCAACGCACACCAGAGGATAGAGTTTTACCTTATGGTGATTAAAAGATGATAAATACGTCAAAACGATATTATTATTAGTGTGTATATGGTTTAATAAAACATTTCAATCATAATATCAATCCTAGGAAGCATAGGTACCATATATTATGCCTCCGTACTAGTAATACAATCAAAACCGCATGGGGCGTATTAGAGATTTGGATTTCCATCATGAGTCAAGGCTAGAGCGGAGCTCCTTACCGATTCGAGACACTCTAGCTAATGCCTCAGGATTCCCCGCGGAGAACCCTTGGAAATGGCAGGGCCGGTCCGCAAATATAGCTTTGCGGATTGGTTATACCTGAACACACGTTTCCCGGTCCTATAGGACCTATCCGAGGCGCGCCCCATTCCATCACCCACATAAGTAAAATGCCAGGCCGTGATAAAACCCAAACACCACTTCTAGCTAGAAAGAAACGTGCTGCTCTCCCTGCGTTCCCTTCGCCCGTTTTAGACTCTACCGGTTTGTGAGGCTCGCGAGGTATCGTCATAACCACAAGGCCTGCTTTTCAACAAAGCCTTGATCATCTTCATCTTAGCGTGCCACATTGTCAATCCATACCGTACCATTGATCGTTCATCAATATATAAACAGGTGTTAAGTAAAGAATAAATTCTTCACCACCAAACATTTATATATAGACAGAAAATCAATAACATGATATTAACGGAGTACGATGTCGGACACACAATCCATTTACAAGTTCGCTCTGGGTCTGAACGAAACAACGTGTCCGTCGATCTCCAAATGCGTTTGGACGATCATTACTACATATCTTGCCTTGGGAGGCCAATCCCAATTCAAGCTACCAGTCATCATCATCCCAACGATATGGAAAAACCTTCGGTCTTCAACCACCGCCTTCATCTTCGACTCTTGATCATCGTGATGATTACTCAGAATGGGTTAAACCCGGTCTTTCTGAGTAACTCGCGTATTTTGTGATTAAAAAGCAAATATTGGAAAATCACACATTACGCCACATTCCAACTCCGGTTATTCTTTTAATAAGATATTCACATTAAACTATTCTCGTTAAGTTTATCAAAGATAAACTCTGAAAATAAAATCTTAAATCTTCTTTAAAAGGTTTATTAAAACTCCAGTTTTGGTTTAATATCAAAAATCATCATTACAAGATTATTTATTTTAAGGAATAAATATTGTCTTAAACAGGTTAAAGAACTAGTGTCCTTTAAACACAGTTCACGATAAACCCGCACATCAATTTCTAAAATAGAGAATTCCACAGAAATTAAATCAACACATAATCAATATAAATTTCTGTATCGGACTAATATTATAAATGGAATAACGGCAAAGCCTCTTAAATTCCATATATAATATCGGTCTTCTTTTACAGAAGCCCATCTTGATTATTACCAATCAAATTTCCACTTAATTCCAATTTAATATATTAAATTGGGAAAAACTTGATTTTTAGAAAATGCCCTTTTAAATCTATAAAATAGATTTATAAATTCCAAATAATAATTTCAATGTGAATTGGATTAAAGGACAAATGTCGTTTAAAACACCGTCCACGATAAATCCACTTCACATTTCAATTTATTTCATAGCACAAAATATAATTGCAAATTCTAATAATCTTAATATATAGTTGATTAAAAATATACTTTTTCTCTTGTGAAAACGTATCCTTTATATACAGAGGATTTCTAATGTAAAAATATTCTTATTTACAAGAACACCTGAATCGAATTGCGACTCAACCATTTACCATATAATTTGGATTATATGGATTTCACCCATATCATATAAAGGACAGTAACAGTATAATCATCAAGTCATCCATTTACATCCAAAGTGTAATTTCCACTACGTAAGCGTTAAAATGAAATAATAACGCTCATCGCAGCCTGCCGATCTAACGATCAACTAAATATTGGGATTAGTGTATGTTAATTTTAATCCCAACACCCGTGTGGGATTTTCAACCAACAACAGTTCATAAAAATAAACAAATAATTGGTTAATGGATTTAGCCAATTTCAGTTTTGCTAACAAGTTGATGATAGTAATCAAACATGTCATTTATTCCTAATGTCGCATAAAAATGTATTTTACTCAAATAATTTCCTTCTACATTTCTAACGTATGTATTTGACCGATGATATCATTCTTATTTTAGAATGTAAATTCTAATATAAGACTGCAAATAAAAAGTGATTTTTATATATTTGCCTATAAATTCAATTGTATGATATGCAATTTAAAATGATTAGTATCATTGCATATAAATTTCATTGTTCATTATGCAAATAAAAATGATTATTCTATTTGCATAAAAATTTAGTTTCAACAAAAATGTATAAAAGCGATATAGGCATTTTGTTGACAATTCTATTTCATCAAAGTGCTTATAAAGTCGTAATTTTATTTTGTCAACAATTCTAGTTTAACAAAATAAAAAGCAGTGATTCATAAATTTAAGCTCTTCTATTTTATTGCATATTAACATATCAATAAAAATGTGATCTTTATTTCTATACTTTTTATTCTAATTTACATTTTCTAACAAAATGTCCTTTTTACTCTAACTTACATTTTGAATGTAATTTTCCTTTCTATTGTTTATTTACATCAAAATGTAAATGTTCTCTTTTTCATTGTTTATTATTAACAATAAAAATCTCATCTTCTATATTTATTCTTCTCAATGAAAGCAATTTTACATAAACATGTAATTCTCTAATTTTATTCTTCTTTTTTTTTAGAAAGACAATAAAATGTAACACAAAAATATATTCTTTTTATCGCATCTAAAATGACGATAAAAATGAAACATTAACATCGCTTATTTTTATCGCATCAAAAATGTCGATAAAAATGAATCACTAATATTGTCTATTTTTGTCGCACTAAAAATGTCGATAAAAATGAATCACTAATATTGTCTATTTTTATCGCACTAAAAACGTCGATAAAAATGAATCACTAATATTGTCTGTTTTTATCGCACTAAAAACGTCGATAAAAATGAATCACTAATATTGTCTATTTTTATCGCACTAAAAACGTCGATAAAAATGAATCACTAATATTGTCTATTTTTATCGCACTAAAAACGTCGATAAAAATGAATCACTAATATTGTCTATTTTTATCGCACTAAAAAGTCGATAAAAATGAATCACTAATATTGTCTATTTTTATCGCACTAAAAACGTCGATAAAAATGAATCACTAATATTGTCTATTTTTATCGCACCCGAAATATCGATAAAAATAACAACATTAACCATCCTATTTTCACCGCATTCAAAATGACGATAAAATATTCAACATTAACAATTTTATTTTTACCGCATTCAAAATGACGATAAAATATTCAACATTAACAATTTTATTTTTACCGCATTCAAAATGACGATAAAATATTCAACATTAACAATTTTATTTTTACCGCATTCAAAATGACGATAAAATATTCAACATTAACAATTTTATTTTTACCGCATTCAAAATGACGATAAAATATTATCAAAAAGAAATGAAAGCAAAATGTTCTTTTCATTTCTAAAAAGAAAAACAACAAAAATGCTTCTTTAAATGCTAAAAAGAAACTTGACATAAAAATGTTCTTTTAATGTTAAAAAGAAGAAGCGACAAAAATGACCATTTTCATGTTAAAAAGAAAAGGTGACAAGATATGCTTTTTAATTCTAAAAAGAAAAGCGACAAAAATTATCTTTTTATTCTAATTCAATATCTTTAACAAAAGTGTTATTTTAATATCATTGCGAATTCTCAATTTCTTACTACATATAAAAATGTAAATTTTATTTTACAATTGTATATCTCATCCTAAATTACATATAAAAATATAAGTTTTAATTTTTATTGTAAATCCCCTTTCTAATTACATATAAAATGTAATTTTTATTTTACATTGTAAATTCATGTCCCAATTACATAAAGAGGTGTAATTGTTATAATGCAATACAAATTCATATTCTAATTACATTGAAAAATGTAATTTTTATCATATCGTTATAACTCATATATAAATTACAAAAAAAATGTTATTTTTTTTTACTACACAATGTAAATTCATGTTTTAATTACACTGAAAAATGTAATTTAGTCATACAATGCAAATTCCTATATAAAGTACATATAAAAATGAAACTTTATTCATGCGGTGTAAATTTATATGTAAATTACATAATAAAATGTAATTTCATCTCATGGTCCTAATTCATATTTAAACAACCTATAAAAATGTTATTTTTTTTATTTATGAAACAATTTCTTATTATAAAAATATATGCTTTTTAGATCCACTCTTCTTAATGCAACAAATTTACATTAAAATATATTCTTCTTAATTCATTCCTTTTAATGTAACCAAATAAAAATATATTTTATTCGTTGTTCAAATTCTATGGTAAATAGACAAATAATATATATTTCAACATCTAGATCTAAATAAATACGATTAAATCTGAAATAACTATGTTTTAGACCTAATTTTAGATCTAGTTCTCTAACTGCAAATAAACTTAAGAATATCTGCAATTTTCAATGCGAATCTAACACACCATACACAACAAATCATATCACAAGCACAATCAATAATTCATACAACATAGAATATTTCAGAACTGAATAAATGTGATCATACAATTGTTTTAATGCGAGAAAAACAATTTATAATTAATTAAATAATCAAAATTAGAATCCTCTCCTTGATTTTTGGCTGAAAATCAACTGTCTCCGTTTCAGCTGCGGTCTGCGCCATCGCGAAGATCTCACCTTGCGCGGATAAGGGTAGAGACAAGGACAAGCAAAATTTTATTTTGGAAATCCTCTTCTCTTTCTTTTTGAAGAGAAAGAGAAAAGATAAGAAAGAAAAAAAGTAAAAGAAGAGGAAGGAAGAAAGGTTTTATTCTAATCAAAGAAGAATAAAACTTAGTATACAACACATGAAGGAGGTACCATGCTTATATAGCTGCATTAGCCAAGGCCAAGGGGATTATTCTACGATGTGGGACAAAACTCCATTTCAAAAATAACACCTAAACAAAGTAGCTTAGTGTGAAAGCGTGCGAAGGACTTTGCAAAAAGAACCCCTTATTTAAGCTCCAACTCATCTTAAAAAAAAATCTTTTGTATGTTTTATCTTATTCAACCTTGTATGTTTTATTATTATTATTATTATTATTTAAATTAACAAGAACGTATTTTCCTTCATTTCTTTTATTACATTAAGATGTAATCTTTTCTTTCATTACATGATTCAACGTGACACTAAAAATGCGTTTATTATTACTATTTATACATGATACTAAAAATATGCTTTATTTTTAATATTTAAAAACTTGACATTTTATATAACTTACATTACTAACTAAAATGACATATTTATTTTAACTAAACATTCCTAATAAGAGTAATGATTCTATGTTAATACAATGTTTCTAAACAAATGATGTTTATATTAACATGACGCTAAAAATGTCCTTATTTACATATATATTAACATGATGCTAAAAATATAATTATTTTTTTAGTATAACACAACGACGCTAAGTTCATACTTGTTTTTAGTGAAAATACACAACGCAAATTTTATATTCATATTTCGTGAAAACATACAACGGCAATTTTATATGTTTGATGTCAACATATAATTTCAATATAAATTACTAAAAAAAAAAAAAGAATTTTTAATTTCTGCCTCAATTTCTTAACAAAATTCATAAAAATAAGATTTTAAAATTGGTCCAAAATTCCGGGTTGTTACAAAGTGCTTCAAATATGGAAAGCCAGGTCATGAGAAGAAAGATTGTCCAGAATCAGGTAAGGGCAAGCAGGTTGTGAGGGCATATGCTTTGGATGATGTGCCAACTTCTTCAAGAGCTCCTACTGCAGAGGAGAAGGGAAAGGGTGTCGTGGTGCAAGGTACTCTTTCTGTTAATGGTGTTTCAGTTCGTGAAACACCCCACCTCCGTTAGGGTCACTCTCAAAGGGAATGCCCTAATTTTGGTGGAGGTTTATAAGTATAAGTCACATATACACAAGACAAATATAAATACACATATTTTTGAACAGCGGAAAACAACAGCACTTTTATTCCATCAAAATACGTGTTTACACAAACCATGCCATAATTGTCTTATAATACTTCCAAAACCATTACATTTTCATGACTGTCTTGATTACATAACTTAAAGAAGCATAAAAACAAAAGTAAACTGCGTAAGTCCCCAAAGTTGCTATCCAAAGCCATAGTCCAAAACAAAAGAGATCCAAGTAATACATTCTTTCTCTTCAAGCTCGATGTGAAAACTGGTCAAGCTGCGGTATTCCCTCCCTGTGGACCTTGGGGGGGGGGGGGGGGAACGAAAGAAAAGTAGAGTTAGACATAAAGCCTGAGTAAGTCTAGGACTATTCAGTCTATGAATAAAGAATGGGTCATGATAAGTATAAACTGGAAATGGGAAAGCACTATAAACTAGGTTAAGTGGTCTAGAGTCGAATATGCTATCGTACCACATATTTATCTCTGCACCCCTATAAACTAGTTCCCAATAGGCACCCCGTAATCAGGGTGAAGTGATCCATTTCTAATGATCGGCTCCTACTTGCATAGTTACATGTGTCTTACGGCCCCCGATGTTGTAGTTACCTATGCTGGTCCCACCATGGGGTGTATCAAGTCCCATGGTGGCGGCCCGACACAATTCTAGAATGCACAGGTATACTACTGGTGCCCAGTGCCTTATTTTTCTGCGCCGGAGTGTGTGCACGCCCGCACCCCGTTAGAAGCTACACTGCTGCACCACCACCGTCGATTTGACCTCTTACATTCAACCCAGTAATCGTGCCCCACCCTGCCTAGTTCAGGGTATCCTGATACACCTTGTAGGGTTACTGCTGAAAAGGGTCCCCCGCTACTAGGTTTTCTATTTCTAGCCAACATGCTAAGTTGGTTAAGTGTTCTGTAAACTTAACGCCCAATCAGTCTGTATAGTTTAGCATGTTAAATTTGATTAAGTACAAATTCGATTTACTTAATCCTATCAATCCTGACTCAGCTTTAATTGTCTTATTAAAGCCTCGACCACTCACATTAGACAGGTATTGTTGTGGCTGCCTATTGCCGGTTGGGTCCGGGTAGTCTTACGCCACAACTTAGTCTAACCTCGGGTCTTTATTGGGCTCAATGTTTAACCACCCACATTGGATAGGTATTGTTGTGACTACTGGACAGCCGGGCGGTTCCGGGCAGGTTTATGTCACAACGCAATCCAACCTCGGGTTAAGCACATCGTATTTTCTAAATTTACATATTTTGTCCCTTTTCTTTTTATATGTAAATATTTGCGGCCCATTATTCAAATTCATCTTTGTTGGGTAAAATTAATTTATACCACTTAATTGTTTTCAAGGTCATTGGCATGCGTCAAACATGCCAACACATATGTTTTATATTTTTAACCCAACGTCATTACCCCCGTCTGATACGTTTGCTATAATATAACATATGTTGGGTTTAACATTTAAACCCAACTTAGCCATATGAAAAAGGGGAGGCTTAGAACATGGTGTTTATATGTATTCTAAGTAACATCAAGAGGGGAGTGTGAACGCATGAACTTGCAACATAACGATCTAATTAACATAAATTAGGCACTTGTAAACTTGCATTGTAATAGCATATAATCTTGACATGAAACATACCTAACATGAATCATGGTTTTAATCTAGTCATGTAAACTTGCATTTAAAATGTAAATCTAACTTAATTATGTGTCGCATATATTATTATATGATTTTGATAACAACATAGGCCTAAAACATATTTCGTTTGGGCATAAAGTTAAATATAAATTAGCCATGTTCATAAAGTCAACACAAGTTCACAAAGATGCTTACTTTTGTCACTAATACAAAAGTATGGTTTTACACTTGAATCATGATGCTAGTTCCAACATAAATTCATATGAGTCATAGTACCCAAATGGATCCAACTACCCTAAAAGTGATTATAAAAATATACATCATGTTGGCATAATAGTGAACCATATACTTGCATGAATCTCAAATAAACTACCACAAACATATAGTCGTTAATTTCAACATGAATCGTATACTTGCAATTATCCAATAGATGTTGAAATAAAGTACCACAAACATATAGTTGTTAACTTCCAACATGAATCACATACTTGCAAATATCCAATAGGTCTAACATCGTTATACCACAATATCCCAAATCGATTAGAATCATAGCAACATACAATTATGAATTATTATCACCACAAATTAAGTACAATTCCATTTCTCATTTTACACAAATCAAAACACAATTGTTCATTCACATCGGAATAGCACTCTACTTACAACGTATGACGAATCTTCAATTCAGGTTTCTAAATTCTGAATTTGGAGACGCTATCCTTTGTTATAGGCGTTGTTTTGATTTAGTTGTCGTTGCTTTAAGCTTTCGAATTGCCTCCTAATCGTCTCTCAATTTTGACGGCTACTTCTAGTCTTTCCTCAGAGCATGACGGTCTCATTCTAGCTTTTATTTGTATGAATTAGGTGGAGTCTAAGGTCCTTTTTATAGAGTTTGTGAATTGATTAGAACCGTCGATGGAGCTTGGATTAATATTAGCCATTCGTTTGAAGGAGAGACCAATCAGGAGCTGACACCTAGCCCTAGTGACAAGGCAAGGCTCAGAAATTCGGCCAAGCACAGACCAGGCCAGCCAGGGAGGCTGGGTTCGAACTGGCTCAGGGGCCAGGTCGACTCCCCAGTCGACCCCATGTCGACTTGGTAGTCGACCTGGGTGCCCCAGGTCGACTACTCAGTCGACCTGGGTGCCTTGGGCGGGAAAATTCCCGCCCAACCCATTCTGGTCCGATTTTTTTTGAAATTTGAATTTGTTCTGAGCTGTTTCTGTCTGTTTGAATTTTAAACTGAATTCTGAAACTTCCGGAGGCCATATCTTCTTCATACGGAGTCCGTTTTACGCAAACTCGGACTCTATCTCAAGCAGAATTACGAGACGAACGCAATGGCGTATCCCGTTTCCCTTAATTCTTTGATTTGAAATTAATTATACTTTAATTTGTGAATTTCACTATTATAGAATACACGGAGTGTAACATTCTCCCCCACTTAAAAGAATTTCGTCCCCGAAATCTTCAAGTTTAGGAAGAATGTATATCCTAAAATCCAAACGTCCATCTACTCATCCATCAAACACGAGCATCCATTGTCCTTAAAAGACTTCTAATGCTTCATGATCATATGCGAAGTGTGTGTACATGTACTTATCAAATGCAAAATCGGGCGGCCTACTGATTCAGTTGACCTCCTTAATGCAAATTATGTAAGTGTCATGAATCCATTATATGTGCAAATTTTCCTATTCATGACTCTACATGAGTGCACAATCATTCATATATAATTGCAACATCCATATGACAACACATTAAATTTCAACCATACACGAATATAAATACATATATGCATATGCAATATGAAGCGACTGAGCCGATCTAAAACCTAGATTGTGTGTGTATATGCAACCACCAGCAACCACTAGCAATCACTTGCGACCATCATCCATAACATGTTTCAATTACATGTTTTCATCCAAAGGGTTTCTACCTAAAAGATAAGGTCAAGGAGATATACCTAAAAAGATAGATAAAAGCGCAACTTAAGGAAAAAGAAAGATCAAAGATGTACCCTCAAAAAGAAAAGGGTAGGCTATGCGTATTCTAGCCTCAGTTTCCCAAGTTGCGTCTTCCTCGGCGTCGCTCCACTGAACTTTGACGAGCTTGACTTCGCGGTTGCGTAGCTTTTTCACTTCAGTTCCTAAGATGCATGTTGGAACTTTCCTCACGGTTGCTTCGCGTTCCACTTCAGCTTCTTCTAGGATGTTTGGCTCTACCACTTCAGTAGATTCATGTAGACATTTCCGGAGGTGCGAAATGTGAAAGGCGTTATGAACTTCGGCCAGCTTTTCGGGTAGTTCTAATCTATAGGCCATTTTCCCAATTTTCTCGATGATAGGAAATGGCCCTACGAACCTTGGTGCTAGCTTTCCCGTGGTTCCAAAACGAACAACGTTCCTTAGCGGAGATACCTTAAGAAAATCTCTGTCCCCAACCTCAAATTCAAGGTCGGTCCTCCTCTTCTCGGCGTAGGATTTCTGTCTGTCTTGTGCTGTCTTCATCCTTCTTCGTATCAAGTCTACTTTCTCTGAAGTCTCTCGGATCATATCTGGCCCATGTATGAGCTTATCAGTAGACTCCCACCAACAAGTGGGCGATCGACACGGTCTTCCATATAAAGCTTCGAAGGGCGCCATTCCGATGGTGGCTTGGTAGCTGTTGTTGTAGGCAAATTCCACCAAAGGAAGATGGTCTTCCCACGTCCCTCCGAAGTCAAGGACGCACAGTCTTAAAAGGTCCTCCAAAACTCTATTCACTCTTTCTGTCTGGCCGTCGATTTGGGGTGATAGGCTGTACTCAAGCATAACTGTGTGCCTACCGCTTCTTGTAGACTCCGCCAAAACTCACTTGTGAAGATTGGGTCACGGTCACTAACAATGCTGGAGGGTATTCCATGGACTCGAACAATTTCCTTGAGATACAGAGATGCTAGGGATGAGGCAGTTCTTTTACTCTTGACAGGTAAAAAGTGGGCGCTTTTAATAAGTCTATCCACTATTACCCAAATACTAGTGTTGCCTCTTCTAGACCTAGGCAGCCCATCAATGAAGTCCATTGAGATGCTATCCCACTTCCACTGTGGGACCTCTAGAGGATGGAGCAAACCGCCCGGTTTCTTCTGTTCTGCCTTAACCTGTTGGTAAATCATACACTTAGAAACGAAATCTGCCACGTCTTTCTTCATGCCGCTCCAAAAGAAAGTTCTCTTTATGTCCTTGTACATTTTATCTCCGCCTGGTTGTATCGTCATCTTGGAGTGATGTGCTTCTTCGAGAACCGTCTTTACTAAATCCCTTGTCTGTGGGACGCATAGTCTTCCGTCTCGCCTTAGCCAACCCTTATCGTCGATGGAGTATCTGTTGAGGTGACTTGAAGTCTCACCCCTAATTAGCCTATCAATCGTCTCCACAAGTTGAGGGTCTTCACGTTGTGTTGTCCCTACTGAGTCCACTAAAGTCGGGCGTACTTCGAGAGATGCTAGCAAGCCCGGTACAAAATCGGAGGAGGGCCTAAAGTCAAAGCTGGCTATAAACTTTAGGCTTTGTCTTTCAACAAACAACGGGCTTAGGGTCAGTTTCTTTCGGCTCAATGCGTCTGCCACTACGTTGCCTTTGCCCGGAGTGTAGGAGATCTCGAAATCGTACGAGGCAAGAAACTCCATCCATCTCTGTTGCCTCAAGTTAAGGTCCTTCTCGGAGAAGAGATATTTCAACGATTTATGGTCAGTGTGAAGTTCGAACTTCTCACCTAGGAGATAGTGGCGCCAAGACTTAAGCGCAAAGACAATGGCAGCTAACTCAAGATCGTGGGTCGGGTAGTTTTTTCGTGCACTTTCAACTGTCTCCCGCCATAAGCTACTACCCTTCCTTCTTGCATTACGACAGCGCCTAGTCCTGTCCCACATGCATCTGTATAAACTGTGAACATCTTGCTTCCATCTGGCAACGTCAGAACTGGGGCTGTTGTAAGAGCCCTTTTTAGTCGTTGGAAAGCAAACTCGCAATCCAAGTCCCAATTGAACACTAGATTCTTCTTTGTCAGCCTTGTGAGTGGAGCTGATATTTTTGCAAAGTCTCTGATGAATTTCCGATAGAAGCCTGCTAGCCCGAGGAAGCTTCGGACTTCGGTTGCATTCCTTGGTGTCTTCCAATCTTGTACCGCTACTACCTTAGCAGTGTCCACAGCTAACCCTTCTTTGGATACTATGTGCCCAAGGAACCTCACTTCCTCTCTCCAAAATTTGCATTTGGAGAATTTGGCTTTTAGCTGATGGACTCGCAGAGTTTCCATGATTGCCCTTAAGTGCTGAGCATGTTCTTCTTCACTCTTTGAGAAGATCAAGATATCGTCTACGAAGACCACTACGAACTTGTTGAGGAATTCTCTGAACACCCTACTCATCAGGTCCACGAAGTAAGCGGGTGCGTTTGTCAAGCCGAAAGGCATGACAAGCCATTCAAAGAAGCCATCTGCGGTTCTGAATGCTGTCTTATCGATGCTATCTTCAGCCACCCTTAGCTGATGAAATCCGATCGCTAAATCGAGTTGGGAGAAAACAGACGCTCCTACAAGCTGATCAAACAGATCGTCAATTCTGGGGAGAGGGTGCCTATTCTTTTTCGTTAGCTTGTTGAGCTCCCTATAGTCAACATACAGACGGAGTGAACCATCCGCCTTTGGGACGAACACCACTGGAGCGCCCCATTCCGAAATACTCCTTCTAATGAACCCCTTCTCTAGAAGCTCTTTAATTTGTTTACTGAGCTCTTTCCTTTCCCGTGGAACCATGTGTCTAACGGGAAACGCAACGGGCTTTGCATTATCTATAAGATACATGCAGAAGTCTATCTCCCACTTCGGATGTAAGCCCTTCACCTCTTCGAAGACATCCGGATATTCCCGGACCACTCTAACCGATTGCAAACTTTCAACAGAAGCATCTAGCGATTCAAGATAACTAAGCATAACCGCATACGAGGGATTACAAGTAATTTCCAGAGTGTTACCGAGTTGGGTCAGAAGCCTAACCACCCTTTTCTCACAATCAAGGATGGCACCATTACTGGATAGCCAATCCATGCCCAAAATCAAACCATATCCCGAGAAGCCCGAAACAAAGGCACTACATCTAAATTCTACGCTTAGAATAGAAATTTTCAATCCCACACAGATCATAGACAAATGAGCCGGGCCCCCAATTGGATTTGAAACAATTAAGGGGTCCTCTACCATACTAGTTTCTAGGTGCAGAGATTCTACTAAAGCAGATGAAATAAAGGAGTGTGATGCGCCAGAATCAAATAAAGTGCGAACAGGGTGATCATAAAGATAAACTACACTTTCTACAGAAGTATTTATACCTCGCTGTTGCAGAGGTGGCGCTTCTAGCACATGAACCTGTGCCCCTGAGGTGGATCCAGCCCTCTGCCCCTACCCTTGCTTCTTTGGGCAATCCTTAGCCATGTGGCCTGTCTCACCGCAAGAAAAGCACCCACCATTCATCTTGGCCTTCTTTTTCCGGCAATCTTTCACTAAGTGCCCCACTTTGCCACATAAATTACACTTCCTCTTCTCTTTGTTGTCTTTCCCGCCCTTCTTAAAGTTTGTCTTCTTAGGCTGTAAACTCTCTTTCTTCCCTTGAGAGCCTTCCGTCTTTGTCTCCTTCTTGCCCTTATCCTCTTCGTTCAGCAATGCCATCTGTACCAATCTTTCATACGTAGCTCCCATGGGTATATGGGTCATTGCCAAACTGTGTAATGGCTCATTCAATACTTTGACAAAGCGGAGAGCCTTCTTGTGCGGAGTATTGACTAGGTCCAGTCCGAACCTAGCCAGCTGATCGAACTGATTAACATACTCTTTGACTGTCATATTCCCTTGCTTAAGAAATAAGAATTTTTTCAATTGAAGGCTCCTTTCAGCTTCTGAGAGAAATTTATCCTCAAACTTTGCCCTAAAGTCCTCCCATGTTTCCACTGGTCTTTCTGCATTGGTAACTTCCCACCAGTAAAAAGGCTCACCTTTAAGTAGCCATACTGCCAGTTGTACCTTCTGCCTATCTTCTACCTCAAAGATGACTTATAAGTCCTCGGTTTCCTTCAGCCAATTCCTGGCTGCCACGAAGGACTCGGTTCCATGAAAGTCCGTTCCTCCCATAGCTTTAAAATCCTTACATATCTTAGCAAAAGTATTACCATGCGGAGGAGGTGGAGGAAGAGGTGCTGCTGCAGCTGGATGATTTCCTGCAGTTGGGGGAGGAACAGTGGGACCTAGCTGATTGGCCCTTGCTTCTAAGAATCGTCTAAACCAACCAGGTACTGGTACCCCCTCTAGCAAGTTAAGTTCTACGGACATGCTGAAACAAAAATGATAGATTCAAAACGTAGGATAAAAGATAATACCTAGGGCTTTGGGGGACTATGCTTTTTTTTAAAAATAAAATAACATTTTATCTTTAAAAATGCTTCTTTAAATTTTCTTTGGAAAATAAAATTTTAAAACTTTTTATCTTATCTGGTAAAACTATGCTCTGATACCAAGTGAAACACCTCACCTCCGTTAGGGTCACTCTCAAAGGGAATGCCCTAATTTTGGTGGAGGTTTATAAGTATAAGTCATAGATACACAAGACAGATATAAATACACATATTTTTGAACAGCGGAAAACAATAGCACTTTTATTCCATCAAAATTCGTGTTTACACAAACCATGCCATAATTGTCTTATAATATTTCCAAAACCATTACTTTTTCATAACTGTCTTGATTACATAACTTAAAGAAGCATAAAAACAAAAGTAAACTGCATAAGTCCCTATAGTTGCTATCCAAAGCCATAGTCCAAAACGAAAGAGATCCAAGCAATATATTCTTTCTCTTCAAGCTGGATGTGAAAACTGGTCAAGCTGCGGTATTCCCTCCCTGTGGACCTTGGGGGAGGGGGATGAAAGAAAAGAAGACGAAAGAAAAGTAGAGTCAGATATAAAGCCTAAGTAAGTCTAGGACTATTCAGTCTATGAATAAAGAATTGGGCATGATAATTTTAAACTGGAAATGGGAAAGAACTATAAACTAGGTTAAGTGGTCTAGAGTCAAATATACTATCGTACCCCATATTAATCTCTGCACCCCTATAAACTAGTTCCCAACAGGCACCCCATAATCAGGGTGAAGTGGTCCATTTCTAATGATCGGCTCCTACTCGCATAGTTACATGTGTCTTACGGTCCCCGATGTTGTAGTTACCTATGCTGGTCCCACCATGGGGTGTATCAAGTCCCATGGTGGCGGCCCGACACAATTTTAGAATGCACAAGTATACTACTGGTGCCCAGTGCCTTATTTTTCTGCGTCGGAGTGTGTGCACACCCGCACCCCGTTAGAACCTACACTGCTGCACCACCGCCGTCGATTTGACCTCTTACAATCAGCCCAGTAATCGTGCCCCACCCTTCCTAGTTTAGGGTATCCTGATACACCTTGTAGGGTTACTGCTGAAAAGGGTCCCCCGCTACTAGGTTTTCTATTTCTAGCCAACATGCTAAGTTGGTTAAGTGTTCTGTAAACCTAACCCCCAATCAGTCTGTATAGTTTAGCATGTTAAATTTGATTAAGTATAAATTCGATTTACTTAATCCTATCAGTCCTGACTAAGTCTTAATTATCTTATTAAAGCCTCGACCACTCACATTAGACAGGTATTGTTGTGGCTGCCTGTTGACGGTTGGGTCCGGGCAGTCTTACGCAACAACTCAGTCTAACATCGGGTCTTTATTGGGCTCAATGTTTAACCACCCACATTGGATAGGTATTGTTGTGACTACTGGACAGCCGGGCGGTTACGGGCAGGTTTATGTCACAACACAATCCAACCTCGGGTTAAACACATTGTATTTTCTAAATTTACATATTTTGTCTCTTTTCTTTTTATATGTAAATATTTGCGGCTCATTATTCAAATTCATCTTTATTGGGTAAAATTAATTTATACCACTTAATTGTTTTCAAGGTCGTTGGCATGCGTCAAACATGCCAACACATATGTTTTATATTTTTAACCCAACGTCATTATCCCCGTCTTATACGTTTACTATAATATAACATATGTTGGGTTTAACATTTAAACCCAACTTAGCCACATGAAAAAGGGGAGGCTTAGAACATGGTGTTTATATGTATTCTAAGTAACATCAAGAGGTGAGTGTGAACGCATGAACTTGCAACATAACGATCTAATTAACATAAATTAGGCACTTGTAAACTTGCATTGTAATAGCATATAATCTTGACATGAAACATACCTAACATGAATCATGGTTTTAATCTAGTCATGTAAACTTGCATTTAAAATGTAAATCTAACTTAATTATGTGTCGCGTATATTATCATATGATTTTGATAACAACATAGGCCTTAAACATATTTTGTTTGGGCATAATGTTAAACATAAACTAGCCATGTTCATAAGGTCAACACAAGTTCACAAAGATGCTTACTTTTGTCACTAATACAAAAGTATGGTTTTACATTTGAATCATGATGCCAGTTCCAACATAAATTCATATGAGTCATAATACCCAAATGGATCCAACTACCCTAAAAGTGATTATAAAAATGTACATCATGTTGGCATAATAGTGAACCATATACTTGCATGAATCTCAAATAAACTACCACAAACATATAGTCGTTAATTTCAACATGAATCGTATACTTGCAATTATCCAATAGATGTTGAAATAAACTACCATAAATGTAACACCCCACGTCCATTAATGTCACTCACAAAGGGAATGCATTAACTTCCATGGAGGTTATAAGTGAATATAGAACAGAAAAAATACAACAAGACAGATAATAAGTAGTACTTGAAAACTAAAACTTCATTTTGTTGTAGCGGAAACATGTTTATTTCATCACAAAACCATGAATCAGAGTCAAGTACATTATCCATCTTCATAAAACAAAATACATAATCCCATTACACAAATAGCCATTAAAGAAGATAACACGATGGACTTTACTTCAAGGGTCCAAACTTTCCAAAGAGAGATGAGCAATCCAATCAAACTCCACTAGAGCTGGGCCCAACCTGAGGACCTGGAGGGGGAAAAAGGATAGAAATGGAGGGGGTCAGACATAAAGTCTGGCGAGTATGACAATTCTAATAATACTATTATCAAGTTAACTTGACTAAGGCATAAGCTGGAAGACAAGTAAATGTCTATGAACTATTAGGAAGATAAAGATAGCGTTTAAGATAACGTTAGAGATAACGGTAAAGGCATACCTAATTTCTAACGAATAATTACTATACTACACCGCACATTACTACACTGCACCGCACATTACTACACTGCACCGCGCCAATTACTACACTGCACCGTGCCAATTACTACCTTGCACCGCACCAGTCACCCTAAAGGTTGATCCCGCATGCTTCACACAGAAACTATATAAATATCCTTGCGTACCCCTAGCTGACTACATAGGTGCCGTCTGCCCCTATCTCCACTAGGTGTACCCGACTACCCTCTTAGAAATTTTATAAGTAACTTCGTGTACTCCTAGCTGACTACATAGGTGCCGTCTGCCCCTATCTCCACTAGGTGTACCCCACTACCCACTTTCAATCGGCTCCCTACTCGTAGATATCCGTGCTGGCCCCACAGTGGGGTGTATCACTCCCCTAAAGTGGCAACCCGATACAACTGAGAATGCACGGCTTATACCTACACGATGCAACAACGTCTTACCTACCAGTCCGGGTCCATACACGCATATGAAACCCGTTGAACTTGCGTTGCCACCGCTCCCCGTTTTGGCCTCTTATAGTCAAACTCAGTATGCGTGTCCCGTCCTCGACTTGGGTCGAGCCCACAAAGATACGTTTGGGATACTGGTTGAAACAGGCCCCCACAAGCTACCCACCTAAGCTTGTCACCACTAGTATATCCCACTTAACCCTCTTAGTCATGTTTCATTTACATGTGTGTTTGGTTAAGTCTTACTAATCGTATTTCACATGCCACTAAGGGCACCCACTAGATTCCTCATGCCACCTAAGGCACCTACTTAACCCCCATGTCCCACTTTACATGTTTATCTGGTTAAGTATTTCTTAATTCATTCAGGCCATAACCTCATAAAGACCTCTCACATTAGACTAGCATTTATGGTAGCTGGATTTGCCGGGCAGGTCCGGGCAGTCTTACACCATAAAAGAGTCTAACCTCGTGTCTTTACAACTGTTATGCTTTAGTTTAGGCCTAGGACCTCTCACATTGGGCTGACATTTGTGACCACCGGATTTGCCGGGCGGCTCCGGGCAGGTTTACGTCACAAACGAGTCCAACCTCGTGTCCTAAGCATTGATTGACAACTTTCAATCTTTTACCCCAGTTTTAATAATTCCCTATCAAATTATTAATTAAGTCCACTTTTATTGATGCCCATAATTGACTCAATTATGGTCATTCACTTATGGTATGCAAAATCATATCAATTGCACCCCAACATCTTATTAAATCCTTAATATTACCCCTACCCCACGTTTATACGTTCGTTTATTCAGCGCATAATATAGGCTAGACTTGAATAGTCTAACGCATAGCACAAAGATAAATTATCACAACATATAGACAATTAAAATAAATCTAATAATAATAGGGGTGAAACTTGCATAAACTACACATGTTAAGGATCAAAAGGTGTCAACTTGTTAAATATCACAATTTACATGATATGATCATAGCCCAAATCTATACATAAACTTGCATATGGGGTTTTTAAGCAACATAATGATGGTGTGAACTAGCATATGATATCACATATGTCATAGCAGAGTTCTAGATGTCATAATAGATGTCATGGCATATGTTCATAACTTTTCTAATCAATTTAACTTGCATATGTAACTTGTCATATAGATCAACATAGCCCAAACATGATGATTTAATTAATATGAACTAACTAGCATAGATGGCTTTCTAACATGTATGATTTATCACAACATAGCATAGAAACTTTCAACATACATAGCATGATTTACAACATATAGTATATCATCACCACATAGCATAGGATTAATAACATACATGATAGCATATGACAATTCACATACCCTACTCACAATCCATTCATGACTAAACCTAATTAAAATGATAATAATCTTGTTAAGACTATCATACTCACAATTATAGAAGAAAGAGAGTCGAATTAGCGCTCTTTTGATGAAGAATCGCTGTTAGGGTTGGGTAGTTCTGATTTGGTTGCTGTTCTTTATCTTTAATTTGATGGCGGCTGCTCTACGTCTCAAAATATCAGCATGACGACCATGGTCTTTGTTTATTTTCTGATTTAGGGTTTGTGTATAGGGGTCTTTTTTATAGAGTTATAAATTAATTTAAGCCGTCGGATGTTCTTAGGGTTAATCAAAACTATTCAATTATGATAGGGTGATGAGTCAGCCGTAATGACTCAGCAAGGAGTCAGAATGGACTCAACAACACAGGTCAGCCTGAACCAGAAAGCTGTGTAGGCTCCAGCCTTGGCGCACTTGGCAGGTGCGCCAGTGTAAATATGTACTGGCGCACTTCCCAAGTGTGCCAGTGCATTTTTTTCCTTTCTTTGCCACCAAACTTCGTTCGTCCATAACTTTTTCATCCGGTACTCGTTTCCCGCAAACTCGGACTCTATCTCCACCAGAATTCCGAGACGAACACAATGGCGCAACCCGTTTCCCACAATTCTCACGTCTGAATTAGTTATTCTTTAATTTGTAAATATTAATATTAACAGAATTACGGGGTGTTACATTCTCCCCTCCTTAAAGGATTTCGTCCCCGAAATCTTCAAGTTAAGAAGAATGTATATCCTAACATCCAAACAACCATCTACTCAACCATCAAACACAGGCATCCATTGTCCTTATAGACTTCTAATGCTTTCATGTTTAAATGCATAGTGTGTGTATATGTCCCTATCTAATGCAAAATCAGGCGGTCCACTGATTCAGTTGACCTCCTTTAATGCAAACCATGATTGTGCCATGCGTCCATTATGTATGCAAAAGTTCCCTAATGCTACATATTATTTCTACATGCGTGCACAACCATTCACCAAAATGCGGTATCCATATGATAGCACAATCATTATACATCCATTTTACTAAATACGTCCATTTATATGCAATATGCAGTATGAAGTGACTGAGCCGATCTAGTGCCTAATAGTGTGTGTATATGCGTCCACGAGCAAACACTTGCATCCACTTTGCATCCATCATACATAACATGTCTCAAACACATGTTTCAACCATAGGATTATCCTATCTAAAGGTCAAGAATACTAACGAGAGGATACTCTAAAGGTAAGATAAGTACAAGATAAGCGATAAAGGAGAAATTAAAGGACATACCCTCGAAAAGGAAAGGGTATCGTGAACGCATCTTCTCTTCTGTCTCCCAAGTAGCGTTGCTCTCACCATCTCCCCATTGTACTTTGACCAGTCTGACCTCTCGATTTCTCAGCTTCTTAATCTCCGACCCAAGAATGCGCGTAGGAGCTTGTCGAATCGTCGCATCATGCTCTATCTCCACCTCTCTAAGCAAGTTCGGCTCTACCACTTCCGCGGTCTCGAGCAAGCACTTCCTCAAATGTGATACATGGAATACGTCGTGTACACCACTAAGTCTCTCGGGAAACTCCACTCTATACGCCATTTGCCCAATCTTCTCCTTAATAGGAAACGACCCTACAAATCTTGGTGCTAATTTCCCAACGGACCCAAAGCGAACAACGTTTCGTAATGGAGACACTTTGACAAAGACCATGTCCCCAACCTCAAATTCAAGATCCGTCCTTCTCTTATCCGCATATGATTTCTGCCTATCTTGCGCTGCTTTCATCCTCCTCCGAATCAAGTCGATCTTCTCTGAAGTCTCTCTAATCATACCGGGCCCAAGTAAGATCTTATCCGTAGACTCCCACCAACATGTAGGCGAATGACACGGCCGTCCATAAAGAGCTTCGAATGGTGCCATACCAATGCTAGACTGAAAGTTGTTATTATATGCGAACTCCACCAGTGGAAGATGCTCTTCCCATGTACCCCCAAAGTCTAGGATACATAGCCTCAAAAGATCTTCTAGAATGCGATTCACCCTCTTGGTCTGGCCGTCCGTCTGAGGATGATATGCGGTGCTCAAACATAACTGAGTCCTTACCGCCTCTTGTAAGCTTCTCCAAAATTCGCTAGTGAAAATAGGATCGCGGTCGCTCACTATGCTAGAAGGAACACCGTGCAAACAAACTATTTCTCGGACGTATACAGAAGCTAACCATGGAGCAGTCCTCTTACTCTTCACGGGAATGAAATGGGAGCTCTTAGTAAATCTATCTACTATAACCCAAATCCCCGTATTACCCTTCCTCGATCGCAGTAATCCATCCACAAAATCCATCGAGGCGCTTTCCCACTTCCATAGTGGAACCTCCAATGGGTGAACTAACCCACCGGGTTCTTTTGCTCCGCTTTTACTTGTTGGCACACCAAGCATCTAGAGACATACTCGGCTACGTCCCTCTTCATACCGGCCCAAAAGTAAACACGTCTCATGTCCAGGTACATCTTGTCCCCGCCGGGATGAATGGTCATCTTCGAACGATGTGCTTCGTCAAGAATAGTCTTCCTTAGGTTATCGTCTTTTGGTACACAAAGTCTACCGTCCCTACGTAAACAACCCTTATCATCTAGGGTATACCTACGGAGATGGCTTGATGACTCCCCTCCTTTGAGCTTTTCTACTAACTCAACCAACTGCGGGTCGTCTCGCTGTGCCTCGCCAATCCGTCCCAAAGTGTAGGTCTGACCTCTAAGGATGCTAACAAACCGGGTACGAAGTCAACGGAAGGTTTAAAGTCAAACATCGAAATGAATTCTAAGCTTCGACGCTCAACAAACAAAGGACTTAAGAATAACCTTTTTCTACTTAAGGCATCCGCCACCACGTTACCCTTGCCAGGGGTATATGCTATCTCGAAGTCGTAGGATGCTAAGAACTCCATCCACCTTAACATATCTCCCTTCCCTAGAGACCACATGCCCTAAATTCCTCACTTCCTTCCTCCAAAATTGGTATCTTGGAGAACTTAGCTTTAAGTATTGCACTTGTAGGGTCCCTAAGCTTTCCCTAAGACATAGGGCATGCTCTTCTCTGCTTCTAGAGAAAACCAGGATATTATCCCATGTAAAATCGTCACAACTATCCATCTCTCACGCAGACCATCCTAGTCGTATTCGATATCCCCCAAGTGCAAGCCCCAAAGGCCTAAACCAGTATCAGACAGACACCCAAGGGATACCTCCTTCAAATTCAGATGACCTACGTGAGATGATACTAGTAAGATGGTCAATCAATTGAGTACTTGACCGACTCTGGCCATCCTTGCCAGTCTTGCTCCAAAACTACCGCTGATTACATAACGGGCTTTGCTTAATCTATTAAGCACATACGAAAACTTATTCCGCGCCTATGGGTAAACCCCGCGCTTTATCAACAACGTCTCCATACTCATGGACCACACAAACAGGTTCCTAATCATCGTTAGATGCGTCAGAAGATTCTAGGCAGCTAAGCATCACTAAACCCCATGGGTCGCAAGAAATATGAGGGTTTTTCTACAACGAATCAATAGTCTAACTACCCTCCTTTCACAGTCTAGGATGGCACCCCGCTAGGCAAGCCAATCCACCCCAGAATCAAACTACAGCCCGTGAAACCAAGGACAAAGGTGTTGCATTCAAACTCAACACCCAAGATAAACACTCTCAAATCCCGACAAATCATAGAAAGATGAGCCAAACCACCAATAGGATTTGAGACTACTAAGGGATCAGTAACAACACTAGTATCTAGGTGCAGTGTTTCAACTAATGATGTAGAGATAAACGAATGCGATGCGCCCGAATCGAATAAGGTACGGACAGGATGATCAAACAGAAAAACCAAGCTTTCAACAGAAATGGTTCTACCTTGTTCTTGCAGCGGTGGGACCGTGAGAGCCTCAACTTGTCCCCTTGCCTGCCCTGGTGCCAGAAGAGCCTGCAACTGTCCTCCCGAGGTAGTCCCTACCCTCTGCCCCTTCTTTGGGCAGTCCTTCACTAGATGTCCTACTTCACCGTAGTGAAAACAATCAGTCTTCTTTTTCTTTCGGCAATCCTTGCTGAGATGGCTTGGTGTACCACAGTTAAAGCATTTCTTCTTCCCCTTAGCACTGTTGCCTTTGCCACCCTTATTTTGATCCTCTTTCTTCTCGGGTGCCTTATCAACTTTAGCGCTTTTCTCGTCATGCATGAGCGCCATTTCTACTAGCTTCTCAAAGGTGGCCCCCATAGGGATGTGGGTCATGGCCAACCCTTGCAACGGTTCATTCAACCCATTAACGAACCTCAGAGCCTTCTTCTCCGGCGTGTTCACTAAGTCTAAACCAAACCTTGCTAATTGGTTAAATTTGTTGACATATTCCTGCACTGATGAGCTTCCTTGCTTCAATGTCAAGAACCTTTCCATATATAGATTTTCTTCCGCCCTCGAGAGAAACTTCGCCTCGAACCTATGTTTAAAATCCGCCCAAGATTCAACAGGACGCTCCGCATTAGCGACCTCCCACCAAAACGAGGCCTCTCCCTTCATCAACCAAGCTGCTAAACGAACTCTCCTCCCTTCTTCTACTTCAAAGATTTCTAGCAATTCTTCCACCTTCTTAAGCCAATCTCTAGCTTCCACAAACGTTTCTGACCCTTGAAATGGTTTTCCACCCATAGCCTTAAATTCCTTGCACGTCTTTGCAAAAGTATCTACGCGAGGAGGAGGAATGGGTGAAACTGGTGGTGGAGGAACATTGGTTGGACCTGCAGCGACCCTAGCCTCTAATAGCCTCCTATACCATCTTGGTATCGTTACACCGTCAGGTAGGTTAAGATCTTCAGCCATGCTGAAACGAAAAAGGAAAGATTCAAAATGGAGAATTCGAAAGATAAAGATATATGGCTATTTGGGGATTATGTTTTTCATAAAAACTTCCTCTTTAAATTTCTCATTAAAACATGTTTTTGAAAACATTTCTTCCAAAAATAACTATTTTTCTGAAGTATTTTTATCTGTTCTGGTAACCATAAGCCCTGATACAACGTGTAACACCCCACGTCCATTAATGTCACTCACAAAGGGAATGCATTAACTTCCATGGAGGTTATAAGTGAATATAGAACAGAAAAATTACAACAAGACAGATAATAAGTAGTACTTGAAAACTAAAACTTCATTTTGTTGCAGCAGAAACATGTTTATTTCATCACAAAACCATGAATCAGAGTCAAGTACATTATCCATCTTCATAAAACAAAATACATAATCCCATTACACAAATAGCCATTAAAGAAGATAACAAGCTGGACTTTACTTCAAGGGTCCAAACTTTCCAAAGAGAGATGAGCAATCCAATCAAACTCCACTAGAGCTGGGCCCAACCTGAGGACCTGGAGGGGGAAAAAGGATAGAAATGGAGGGGGTCAGACATAAAGTCTGGCGAGTATGACAATTCTAACAATACTATTATCAAGTTAATTTGACTAAGGCATAAGCTGGAAGTAAAGTAAATGTCTATGAACTATTAGGAAGATAAAGATAGTGTTTAAGATAACGTTAGAGATAACGGTAAAGGCATACCTAATTTCTAACGAATAATTACTATACTACACGGCACATTACTACACTGCACCGCACATTACTACACTGCACCGCGCCAATTACTACACTGCACCGCGCCAATTACTACACTGCACCGCACCAGTCACCCTAAAGGTTGATCCCGCATGCTTCACACAGAAATTATATAAATAGCCTTGTGTACCCCTAGCTGACTACATAGGTGTCGTCTGCCCCTATCCCCACTAGGTGTACCCCACTACCCTCTTAGAAATTTTATAAGTAACTTCGTGTACTCCTAGCTGACTACATAAGTGCCGTCTGCCCCTATCTCCACTAGGTGTACCCCACTACCCACTTTCGATCGGCTCCCTACTCGTAGATACCCATGCTGGCCCCACAGTGGGGTGTATCACTCCCCTAAAATGGCAACCCGATACAACTGAGAATGCACGGCTTATACCTACACAATGCAACAACGTCTTACCTACCAGCCCGGGTCCACACACGCATATGAAACCCGTTGGACTTGCGTTGCCACCGCTCCCCGTTTTGTCCTCTTATAGTCAAACTCAGTATGCGTGTCCGGTCCTCGACTTGGGTCGAGCCCACAAAGATACGTTTGGGATACTGGTTGAAACGGGCCCCCACAAGCTACCCACCTAAGCTTGTCACCACTAGTATATCCCACTTAACCCTCTTAGTCATGTTTCATTTACATGTGTGTTTGGTTAAGTCTTACTAATCGTATTTCACATGCCACTAAGGGCACCCACTAGATTCCTCATGCCACCTAAGGCACCTACTTAACCCCCATGTCCCACTTTACATGTTTATCTGGTTAAGTATTTCTTAATTCATTCAGGCCATAACCTCATAAAGACCTCTCACATTAGACTAGCATTTATGGTAGCTGGATTTGCCGGGCAGGTCCGGGCAGTCTTACACCATAAAAGAGTCTAACCTCGTGTCTTTACAACTGTTATGCTTTAGTTTAGGCCTAGGACCTCTCACATTGGGCTGACATTTGTGACCACCGGATTTGCCGGGCGGCTCCGGGCAGGTTTACGTCACAAACGAGTCCAACCTCGTGTCCTAAGCATTGATTGACAACTTTCAATCTTTTACCCCAGTTTTAATAATTCCCTATCAAATTATTAATTAAGTCCACTTTTATTGATGCCCATAATTGACTCAATTATGGTCATTCACTTATGGTATGCAAAATCATATCAATTGCACCCCAACATCTTATTAAATCCTTAATATTACCCCTACCCCACGTTTATACGTTCGTTTATTCAGCGCATAATATAGGCTAGACTTGAATAGTCTAACGCATAGCACAAAGATAAATTATCACAACATATAGGCAATTAAAATAAATCTAATCATAATAGGGGTGAAACTTGCATAAACTACACATGTTAAGGATCAAAAGGTGTCAACTTGTTAAATATCACAATTTACATGATATGATCATAGCCCAAATCTATACATAAACTTGCATATGGGGTTTTTAAGCAACATAATGATGGTGTGAACTAGCATATGATATCACATATGTCATAGCAGAGTTCTAGATGTCATAATAGATGTCATGGCATATGTTCATAACTTTTCTAATCAATTTAACTTGCATATGTAACTTGTCATATAGATCAACATAGCCCAAACATGATGATTTAATTAATATGAACTAACTAGCATAGATGACTTTCTAACATGTATGATTTATCACAACATAGCATAGAAACTTTCAACATACATAGCATGATTTACAACATATAGTATATCATCACCACATAGCATAGGATTAATAACATACATGATAGCATATGACAATTCACATCATCTACTCACAATCCATTCATGACTAAACCTAATTAAAATGATAATAATCTTGTTAAGACTATCATACTCACAATTATAGAAGAAAGAGAGTCGAATTAGCGCTCTTTTGATGAAGAATCGCTGTTAGGGTTGGGTAGTTCTGATTTGGTTGCTGTTCTTTATCTTTAATTTGATGGCGGCTGCTCTACGTCTCAAAATATCAGCATGACGACCATGGTCTTTGTTTATTTTCTGATTTAGGGTTTGTGTATAGGGGTCTTTTTTATAGAGTTATAAATTAATTTAAGCTGTCGGATGTTCTTAGGGTTAATCAAAACTATTCAATTATGATAGGGTGATGAGTCAGCCATAATGACTCAGCAAGGAGTCAGAATGGACTCAACAACACAGGTCAGCCTGAACCAGAAAGCTGTGTAGGCTCCAGCCTCGGCCTTGGCGCACTTGGCAGGTGCGCCAGTGTAAATATGTACTGGCGCACTTCCCAAGTGTGCCAGTGCATTTTTTTTTCCTTTCTTTGCCACCAAACTTCGTTCGTCCATAACTTTTTCATCCGGTACTCGTTTCCCGCAAACTCGGACTCTATCTCCACCAGAATTCCGAGACGAACACAATGGCGCAACCCGTTTCCCACAATTCTCACGTCTGAATTAGTTATTCTTTAATTTGTAAATATTAATATTAACAGAATTACGGGGTGTTACATTCTCCCCTCCTTAAAGGATTTCGTCCCCGAAATCTTCAAGTTAAGAAGAATGTATATCCTAACATCCAAACAACCATCTACTCAACCATCAAACACAGGCATCCATTGTCCTTATAGACTTCTAATGCTTTCATGTTTAAATGCACAGTGTGTGTATATGTCCCTATCTAATGCAAAATCAGGCGGTCCACTGATTCAGTTGACCTCCTTTAATGCAAACCATGATTGTGCCATGCGTCCATTATGTATGCAAAAGTTCCCTAATGCTACATATTATTTCTACATGCGTGCACAACCATTCACCAAAATGCGGTATCCATATGATAGCACAATCATTATACATCCATTTTACTAAATACGTCCATTTATATGCAATATGCAGTATGAAGTGACTGAGCCGATCTAGTGCCTAATAGTGTGTGTATATGCGTCCACGAGCAAACACTTGCAT
Source organism: Allium sativum (assembly GCA_030737875.1). Lineage (NCBI taxonomy): Eukaryota > Viridiplantae > Streptophyta > Magnoliopsida > Asparagales > Amaryllidaceae > Allium > Allium sativum. The sequence continues at coordinate 588,895,811 of CM060909.1, forward strand.
CCACTTTGCATCCATCATACATAACATGTCTCAAACACATGTTTCAACCATAGGATTATCCTATCTAAAGGTCAAGAATACTAACGAGAGGATACTCTAAAGGTAAGATAAGTACAAGATAAGCGATAAAGGAGAAATTAAAGGACATACCCTCGAAAAGGAAAGGGTATCGTGAACGCATCTTCTCTTCTGTCTCCCAAGTAGCGTTGCTCTCACCATCTCCCCATTGTACTTTGACCAGTCTGACCTCTCGATTTCTCAGCTTCTTAATCTCCGACCCAAGAATGCGCGTAGGAGCTTGTCGAATCGTCGCATCATGCTCTATCTCCACCTCTCTAAGCAAGTTCGGCTCTACCACTTCCGCGGTCTCGAGCAAGCACTTCCTCAAATGTGATACATGGAATACGTCGTGTACACCACTAAGTCTCTCGGGCAACTCCACTCTATACGCCATTTGCCCAATCTTCTCCTTAATAGGAAACGACCCTACAAATCTTGGTGCTAATTTCCCAACGGACCCAAAGCGAACAACGTTTCGTAATGGAGACACTTTGACAAAGACCATGTCCCCAACCTCAAATTCAAGATCCGTCCTTCTCTTATCCGCATATGATTTCTGCCTATCTTGCGCTGCTTTCATCCTCCTCCGAATCAAGTCGATCTTCTCTGAAGTCTCTCTAATCATACCGGGCCCAAGTAAGATCTTATCCGTAGACTCCCACCAACATGTAGGCGAATGACACGGCCGTCCATAAAGAGCTTCGAATGGTGCCATACCAATGCTAGACTGAAAGTTGTTATTATATGCGAACTCCACCAGTGGAAGATGCTCTTCCCATGTACCCCCAAAGTCTAGGATACATAGCCTCTAAAGATCTTCTAGAATGCGATTCACCCTCTTGGTCTGGCCGTCCGTCTGAGGATGATATGCGGTGCTCAAACATAACTGAGTCCTTACCGCCTCTTGTAAGCTTCTCCAAAATTCGCTAGTGAAAATAGGATCGCGGTCGCTCACTATGCTAGAAGGAACACCGTGCAAACAAACTATTTCTCGGACGTATACAGAAGCTAACCATGGAGCAGTCCTCTTACTCTTCACGGGAATGAAATGGGAGCTCTTAGTAAATCTATCTACTATAACCCAAATCCCCGTATTACCCTTCCTCGATCGCAGTAATCCATCCACAAAATCCATCGAGGCGCTTTCCCACTTCCATAGTGGAACCTCCAATGGGTGAACTAACCCACCGGGTTCTTTTGCTCCGCTTTTACTTGTTGGCACACCAAGCATCTAGAGACATACTCGGCTACGTCCCTCTTCATACCGGCCCAAAAGTAAACACGTCTCATGTCCAGGTACATCTTGTCCCCGCCGGGATGAATGGTCATCTTCGAACGATGTGCTTCGTCAAGAATAGTCTTCCTTAGGTTATCGTCTTTTGGTACACAAAGTCTACCGTCCCTACGTAAACAACCCTTATCATCTAGGGTATACCTACGGAGATGGCTTGATGACTCCCCTCCTTTGAGCTTTTCTACTAACTCAACCAACTGCGGGTCGTCTCGCTGTGCCTCGCCAATCCGTCCCAAAGTGTAGGTCTGACCTCTAAGGATGCTAACAAACCGGGTACGAAGTCAACGGAAGGTTTAAAGTCAAACATCGAAATGAATTCTAAGCTTCGACGCTCAACAAACATAGGACTTAAGAATAACCTTTTTCTACTTAAGGCATCCGCCACCACGTTACCCTTGCCAGGGGTATATGCTATCTCGAAGTCGTAGGATGCTAAGAACTCCATCCACCTTAACATATCTCCCTTCCCTAGAGACCACATGCCCTAAATTCCTCACTTCCTTCCTCCAAAATTGGTATCTTGGAGAACTTAGCTTTAAGTATTGCACTTGTAGGGTCCCTAAGCTTTCCCTAAGACATAGGGCATGCTCTTCTCTGCTTCTAGAGAAAACCAGGATATTATCCCATGTAAAATCGTCACAACTATCCATCTCTCACGCAGACCATCCTAGTCGTATTCGATATCCCCCAAGTGCAAGCCCCAAAGGCCTAAACCAGTATCAGACAGACACCCAAGGGATACCTCCTTCAAATTCAGATGACCTACGTGAGATGATACTAGTAAGATGGTCAATCAATTGAGTACTTGACCGACTCTGGCCATCCTTGCCAGTCTTGCTCCAAAACTACCGCTGATTACATAACGGGCTTTGCTTAATCTATTAAGCACATACGAAAACTTATTCCGCGCCTATGGGTAAACCCCGCGCTTTATCAACAACGTCTCCATACTCATGGACCACACAAACAGGTTCCTAATCATCGTTAGATGCGTCAGAAGATTCTAGGCAGCTAAGCATCACTAAACCCCATGGGTCGCAAGAAATATGAGGGTTTTTCTACAACGAATCAATAGTCTAACTACCCTCCTTTCACAGTCTAGGATGGCACCCCGCTAGGCAAGCCAATCCACCCCAGAATCAAACTACAGCCCGTGAAACCAAGGACAAAGGTGTTGCATTCAAACTCAACACCCAAGATAAACACTCTCAAATCCCGACAAATCATAGAAAGATGAGCCAAACCACCAATAGGATTTGAGACTACTAAGGGATCAGTAACAACACTAGTATCTAGGTGCAGTGTTTCAACTAATGATGTAGAGATAAACGAATGTGATGCGCCCGAATCGAATAAGGTACGGACAGGATGATCAAACAGAAAAACCAAGCTTTCAACAGAAATGGTTCTACCTTGTTCTTGCAGCGGTGGGACCGCGAGAGCCTCAACTTGTCCCCTTGCCTGCCCTGGTGCCAGAAGAGCCTGCAACTGTCCTCCCGAGGTAGTCCCTACCCTCTGCCCCTTCTTTGGGCAGTCCTTCACTAGATGTCCTACTTCACCGTAGTGAAAACAATCAGTCTTCTTTTTCTTTCGGCAATCCTTGCTGAGATGGCTTGGTGTACCACAGTTAAAGCATTTCTTCTTCCCCTTAGCACTGTTGCCTTTGCCACCCTTATTTTGATCCTCTTTCTTCTCGGGTGCCTTATCAACTTTAGCGCTTTTCTCGTCATGCATGAGCGCCATTTCTACTAGCTTCTCAAAGGTGGCCCCCATAGGGATGTGGGTCATGGCCAACCCTTGCAACGGTTCATTCAACCCATTAACGAACCTCAGAGCCTTCTTCTCCGGCGTGTTCACTAAGTCTAAACCAAACCTTGCTAATTGGTTAAATTTGTTGACATATTCCTGCACTGATGAGCTTCCTTGCTTCAATGTCAAGAACCTTTCCATATATAGATTTTCTTCCGCCCTCGAGAGAAACTTCGCCTCAAACCTATGTTTAAAATCCGCCCAAGATTCAACAGGACGCTCCGCATTAGCGACCTCCCACCAAAACGAGGCCTCTCCCTTCATCAACCAAGCTGCTAAACGAACTCTCCTCCCTTCTTCTACTTCAAAGATTTCTAGCAATTCTTCCACCTTCTTAAGCCAATCTCTAGCTTCCACAAACGTTTCTGACCCTTGAAATGGTTTTCCACCCATAGCCTTAAATTCCTTGCACGTCTTTGCAAAAGTATCTACGCGAGGAGGAGGAATGGGTGAAACTGGTGGTGGAGGAACATTGGTTGGACCTGCAGCGACCCTAGCCTCTAATAGCCTCCTATACCATCCTGGTATCGTTACACCGTCAGGTAGGTTAAGATCTTCAGCCATGCTGAAACGAAAAAGGAAAGATTCAAAATGGAGAATTCGAAAGATAAAGATATATGGCTATTTGGGGATTATGTTTTTCATAAAAACTTCCTCTTTAAATTTCTCATTAAAACATGTTTTTGAAAACATTTCTTCCAAAAATAACTATTTTTCTGAAGTATTTTTATCTGTTCTGGTAACCATAAGCCCTGATACCACGTGTAACACCCCACGTCCATTAATGTCACTCACAAAGGGAATGCATTAACTTCCATGGAGGTTATAAGTGAATATAGAACAGAAAAATTACAAAAAGACAGATAATAAGTAGTACTTGAAAACTAAAACTTCATTTTGTTGCAGCAGAAACATGTTTATTTCATCACAAAACCATGAATCAGAGTCAAGTACATTATCCATCTTCATAAAACAAAATACATAATCCCATTACACAAATAGCCATTAAAGAAGATAACAAGCTGGACTTTACTTCAAGGGTCCAAACTTTCCAAAGAGAGATGAGCAATCCAATCAAACTCCACTAGAGCTGGGCCCAACCTGAGGACCTGGAGGGGGAAAAAGGATAGAAATGGAGGGGGTCAGACATAAAGTCTGGCGAGTATGACAATTCTAACAATACTATTATCAAGTTAAGTTGACTAAGGCATAAGCTGGAAGTAAAGTAAATGTCTATGAACTATTAGGAAGATAAAGATAGTGTTTAAGATAACGTTAGAGATAACGGTAAAGGCATACCTAATTTCTAACGAATAATTACTATACTACACTGCACATTACTACACTGCACCGCACATTACTACACTGCACCGCGCCAATTACTACACTGCACCGCGCCAATTACTACACTGCACCGCACCAGTCACCCTAAAGGTTGATCCCGCATGCTTCACACAGAAATTATATAAATAGCCTTGTGTACCCCTAGCTGACTACATAGGTGTCGTCTGCCCCTATCCCCACTAGGTGTACCCCACTACCCTCTTAGAAATTTTATAAGTAACTTCGTGTACTCCTAGCTGACTACATAAGTGCCGTCTGCCCCTATCTCCACTAGGTGTACCCCACTACCCACTTTCGATCGGCTCCCTACTCGTAGATACCCATGCTGGCCCCACAGTGGGGTGTATCACTCCCCTAAAATGGCAACCCGATACAACTGAGAATGCACGGCTTATACCTACACAATGCAACAACGTCTTACCTACCAGCCCGGGTCCACACACGCATATGAAACCCGTTGGACTTGCGTTGCCACCGCTCCCCGTTTTGTCCTCTTATAGTCAAACTCAGTATGCGTGTCCGGTCCTCGACTTGGGTCGAGCCCACAAAGATACGTTAGGGATACTGGTTGAAACGGGCCCCCACAAGCTACCCACCTAAGCTTGTCACCACTAGTATATCCCACTTAACCCTCTTAGTCATGTTTCATTTACATGTGTGTTTGGTTAAGTCTTACTAATCATATTTCACATGCCACTAAGGGCACCCACTAGATTCCTCATGCCACCCAAGGCACCTAGTTAACCCCCATGTTCCACTTTACATGTTTATCTGGTTAAGTATTTCTTAATTCATTTAGGCCATAACCTCATAAAGACCTCTCACATTAGACTGGCATTTATGGCAGCTGGATTTGCCGGGCGGGTCCGGGCAGTCTTACACCATAAAAGAGTGTAACCTCGTGTCTTTACAACTGTTATGCTTTAGTTTAGGCCTAGGACCTCTCACATTGGGCTGACATTTGTGACCACTGGATTTGTCGGGCGGTTCCGGGCAGGTTTACGTCACAAACGAGTCCAACCTCGTGTCCTAAGCATTGATTGACAACTTTCAATCTTTTACCCCAGTTTTAATAATTCCCTATCAAATTATTAATTAAGTCCACTTTTATTGTTGCCCATAATTGACTCAATTATGGTCATCCACATATGGTATGTAAAATCATATCAATTGCACCCCAACATCTTATTAAATCCTTAATATTACCACTACCCCACGTTTATACGTTCGCTTATTCAACGCATAATATAGGCTAGACTTGAATATTCTAACGCATAGCACAAAGATAAATTATCACAACATATAGGCAATTAAAATAAATCTAATCATAATATGGGTGAAACTTGCATAAACTACACATGTTAAGGATCAAAAGGTGTCAACTTGTTAAATATCACAATTTACATGATATGATCATAGCCCAAATATATACATAAACTTGCATATGTGGTTTTTAAGCAACATAATGATGGTGTGAACTAGCATAGGATATCACATATGTCATAGCATAGTTCTAGATGTCATAATAGATGTCATGGCATATGTTCATAACTTTTCTAATCAATTTAACTTGCATATGTAACTTGTCATATAGATCAACATAGCCCAAACATGATGATTTAATTAATATGAACTAACTAACATAGATGGCTTTCTAACATGTATGATTCATCATAACTTAGCATAGAAACTTTCAACATACATAGCATGATTTACAACATATAGTATATCATCACCACATAGCATAGGATTAATAACATACATGATAGCATATGACAATTCACATCATCTACTCACAATCCATTCATGACTTAACCTAATTAAAATGATAATAATCTTGTTAAGACTATCATACTCACAATTATAGAAGAAAGAGAGTCGAATTAGCGCTCTTTTGATGAAGAATCGCTGTTAGGGTTAGGTAGTTCTGATTTGGTTGCTGTTCTTTATCTTTAATTTGATGGCGGCTGCTATAGGTCTCAAAATATCAGCATGACGGCCATGATCTTTGTTTATTTTCTGATTTAGGGTTTGTGTATAGGGGTCTTTTTATAGAGTTATAAATTAATTTAAGCCGTCGGATGTTCTTAGGGTTAATCAAAACCATTCAATTATGATAGGGTGATGAGTCAGCCTTAATGACTCAGCAAGGAGTCAGAATGGACTCAACAACACGGGTCAGCCTGAACCAGAAAGCTGTGCAGGCTCCAGCCTCGGCCTGGGCGCACTTGGCAGGTGCGCCAGTGTAAATATGTACTGGCGCACTTCCCAAGTGCGCCAGTGCATTTATTTATTCTTTCTTTGCCACCAAACTTCATTCGTCCATAACTTTTTCATCCGGTATTCGTTTCCTGCAAACTCGGACTCTATCTCCACCAGAATTCCGAGACGAATACAATGGCGCAACCCGTTTCCCACAATTCTCACATCTGAGATTAGTTATTCTTTAATTTGTAAATATTAATATTAACAGAATTACGGCGTGTTACAACAAACATATAGTTGTTAACTTCCAACATGAATTACATACTTGCAAATATCCAATAGGTCTAACATCGTTATACCACAATATCCCAAATCGATTAGAATCATAGCAACATACAATTATGAATTATTATCACCACAAATTAAGTACAATTCCATTTCTCATTTTACACAAATCAAAACACAATTGTTCATTCACATCGGAATAGCACTCTACTTACAACGTATGACAAATCTTCAATTCAGGTTTCTGAATTCTGAATTTGGAGATGCTATCCTTTGTTGTAGGCGTAGTTTTGATTTAGTTGTCGTTGCTTTAAGCTTTCGAACTGCCTCCTAATCGTCTCTCAATTTTGACGACTACTTCTAGTCTTTCCTCAACAGCATGACGGTCTCATTCAAATTTTTATTTGTATGAATTAGGTGGAGTCTTAGGTCCTTTTTATAGAGTTTGTGAATTGATTAGAACCGTCGATGGAGCTTGGATTAATATTAGTTGTTCGTTTGAAGGAGAGACCAATCAGGAGCTAACACCTAGCCCTAGTGACAAGGCAAGGCTCAGAAATCCGGCCAAGCACAGACCCGGCCAGCCAGGGGGCTGGGTTCGAACTGGCTCAAGGGCCAAGTCGACTCCCCAGTCGACCCTCATGTCGACTTGGTAGTCGATCTGGGTGCCCCAGGTCGACTACCCAGTCGACCTGGGTAGCCCTGGTCGATTACCCAGTCGACCTGGGTGCCTTGGGCGGGAAAATTCCCGCCCAGCCCATTCTGGTCCGATTTTTTTGAAATTTGAATTTGTTCTGAGCTGTTTCTATCTGTTTGAATTTTAAATTGAATTCTGAAACTTCTGGAGGCCATATCTTCTTCATAGGAGTCCGTTTTACGCAAACTCGGACTCTATCTCAAGAAGAATTCCAAGACGAACGCAATGGCGTATCCCGTTTCCCTTAATTCTTTGATTTGAAATTAATTATACTTTAATTTGTGAACTTCACTGTTATAGAATACCCGGGGTGTTACAGTTCGTGTGCTTTTCGATACTAGAGCATCACATTCTTTCATTTGCAATGAGCTTGTGTGTCTCTTGGGTTTGGAACCTGGGATTTGTGAAATACCCTTCATAATGACTAATCCAATTGGGGGTTCGTCAAATCTTTGCATGATATGTCGTGGTCTAGTCTTGTCAAGTCATGGTTGCTCTTTTGTGTGTGATTGCTTTGCTCTTAACTTCGCTGGGTTTGGGATCATCTTGGGCATGGATTGGCTCAAGAGTTATGCAGCAAGGGTGAATTGCGAGAAGCTAGAGGTGAGGGCCGGTGATGTGAAAGGGCAAAAGGTGTTGATTAGATGTAAGCGCCAAGACGGGGTCTTCGTGAGTTATCTATATTCTCTTGGGATTCCACAAGAAGACCTGTCATCAGTGCTGATCGCTAATGAGTATGTGGATGTCTTTGACGAGGTCAAAGGGTTGCTGACACATCATGAGATCGAGTTTAGGATCGATTTGGTTGAAGGTGCTAGACCAATCGTTATGCCCCTTAGGCGGCTAGTGCCTAGGGAACAGGGAGAGTTGGAGGTGCAAGTTTGTGACCTTTTGGGAAAAGGGTTCATTCGTAGGAGTGTTTCCGAGTGAGGTGCACTATTCGTATTTGCAACCAAGGCAGATGGCTCGTTAAGATTGTGTGTAGACTATCGTGAGCTGAACAAGGTGACTAAGAAAAACAAGTATCTGTTGCCAAGGATAGATGACTTGTTCGATTAGCTTCACAAAGACAAAATGTTTTCTCATATGGATTAGGCAACAGGATTTCACCAGTTGAGGGTGGCTAAGGATAGTGTGCCAAAGACTGCTTTTATGACACCATCTGGTTTCTTTGAGTGTTCGGTGATGCCATTCGGATTGACTAACACACCAGCGTATTTCGTGGATCTTATGAATAGGGTGTTCAGAGATCAGTTGAATAAGTTCATGCTTGTGTTCATGGATGATATTCTGGTTTACTCCAGGAATGAGGAAGAGCACAAGACGCACTTAAGAGTTGTGCTAGAGATCTTGCGAAAGCATCAACTGAGAGCTAAGTTTTCCAAGTGTCACTTCTGGAAGAGTGAAGTGAGATTCTTAGGCCATGTAGTTTCTGAAAATGGGATAGACCTGCTAAAGTAGTGGCAACCTAGGGTTGGGATAGACCTAAGGATGTGACAGATGTTCGAAGTTTCCTTGGGTTGGTCGGTTATTACCGACGCTTTATCAAGGATTTCTCCAAGGTAGCTGCACCATTGACAGGATTGACGAAGAAAAACCAAGTTTTCACATGGGATGCAAAGTGTGAACAAGCATTTGAAATCCTGAAGGAGAGATTGACAAGTGCACCTGTGTTAATCATTCCAAGTGGGAATGAAGAGATGGTGGTATATACCGATGCATGTGATACTGAACTTGGAGCAGTACTAATGTAAAGGGATAAGGTTGTGGCCCATGCGTGTCGACAGCTAAAGCCGCATGAGAAGAATTACATATCTCATTATTTGGAGTTGGCGACAATTGTATTTGATCTGAAGATGTGGAGACATTACCTGTTGGGAGTTCGATTCGAGTTGTTTACGGATCACAAGTCGTTGAAGTATCTTTTCTCCCAAAAGGATTTGAATCTTCGGCAGTAAAGATGGTTAGAGTTTCTAGCGTCATATGATTTTGGCATAGCCTATACTCCGGGCAAGGGTAACGCAGTTGCAGATGCGTTAAGTCGAAGACACGCAAGTTTGGGAGCGATGTTTTCGAAATGGAAGAGCCTCGAGTGCTTGGCAAGGCTCGATTTTAGGCCAAGGTGTGAGTTGGAACCTGAAATGTTGGCAAGCTTGTCGATAAAACCTACTCTTATCGATAGGATTGGCGAGAGCCAAAAGAAAGATGCGAAGCTTGTCGAGTTCGTTCAGAAACTGGAACCAGAAGATAAAGAGTTCGAGGTTGATCTAGAAGGTTAGCTTCGAAAGAAAGGTCGATTAGTTGTTCCTGATATCGACAGATTGAGGGATGGGGTTCTGAGAGAATGTCATCACTCGAAGTTGACAATTCATCCCGGTGGCAATAGGATGTATCAGGATATGAAGAGAGCCTACTACTGGGAAGGGATGAAGAGAGATATTGGAAAGTTCATTTCCAAGTGTATGAACTGTCACTTGGTGAAAGCTGAACAGAAGAAGCCGAGTGGTTAGCTTCGGCCATTGGGAGTTCCTACATGGAAGTGTGGGCAAGTATCGATGGAGTTTATCGATAGACTACCTAGAACCAGGGTAGGAAACGAGGGGATTTGGGTCATCGTGGATCGTTTGACCAAAAGTGTAAGATTAATTCCTGTCAAGTCAAATATGACGGCATTGAAATTGGATGAACTTTAAGTGAAATGTATAGTTCGATTCCATGGTGTCCCAAAGAGTATAGTGAGTGTCTGAGATCCATTATTCACGAGTGCATTTTGGAAAAGTCCACAAGAAGCTTTGGGGACCGAGTTGTGATTGAGTACGGCATATCATCCCCAAACTAATGGTCAGACCGAGAGAGTCAATCGAGTTTTGGAAGATCTCCTGAGGGCTTGTGTGTTAGACTTCGGAGGATCATGGGAAGACTATCTACATCTAGTTGAGTGCGCGTATAATAATAGCTACCAATCTATTATTGGGATGGCACCATATGAAGTGTTGTATGGAAGGCCATGCAATTCTCCAGCATTTTGGCTTGAAACTGGAGATAAGTTTGTACTTGGGCCTGAGATGATTAGAGAAACCTCGGATTGTATCGAGACAGTTCGACAATGAATGAAGGCAGCCCATGACCATCAGAAGAGTTACGTCGACAAGCGTCGTAAGAACTTGGAATTCGACTTGGGCGATATGGTTTTCGTAAAAGCTTCGCCGTTGAAGCAAATGGTTAGATTTGGTAAGAAAGGAAAGTTAGCTCCAAGGTTTGTTGGACCATTTCCGATAGTCGAGCGAATTGGAGAGCTCGCGTATAGATTGGAGTTACCCGAGAAGATGTCGAGTGTGCATAATGTGTTCCATTTGTCGTTTCTACGGAATTTCGTGCATGATTCGAAGGTGGTGGTATCTCCAGAGCTGTACGAAGACTTAGAAGTAAAGACTGTAGTTTCGAGACCTCGTAAGCCACTTTGTGTTGTGGGGAATGACATGAAACAGCTTAGGATAAAGACGGTTACGCTAGTCAAGGTACAATGGAGTGAGGATGGAGACGATTGTACATGGGAGACGGAAGAGAGCATGAGAGCGACTCAACCAGAACTCTTCATCTGTAGGACCTTTTGATATCGTATCTTCGTTATATCATTGCATTTTGCTGTTGTTTGATAGAATTCCGTGTGCTAGGATAAGGCTATGGATGCATGGCTAGATGGTTGCTAATTTGGATGATAGAATTGGCTTCTCATGGATGATAGGCGTGCGGAATCATTGTGATTACTTATGTTTGTTTGGAATTTCGGGGACGAAATTCTTAAGGAGGGGAGAAAGCAGCAATCAACATTTTATGTATCGAAAGATCATAAAATATTTTTATTTCATTCTATGAGGGTTGGATCATTCTCATCTTTTAATATGTTGCTTATGGGGATGGGAGACATGTCCATAATTTTTACTGATTTTGTTTGTGACTATTTTGACTCTGTCAGCCTTGTACAGGACATAACTTTTGACTCAGGTCAAATCAGAGGGTGAGATCTATTCCATTGGAAAGGAATTGATGACTGCCTTTCCGTAGAGTGGTTACATTAAAGATTTGGTTTAGCGGTTTGGGAGAAATCGTTGTTTTAAGGTTTTTCAGTTTGCTATTCAGGTTTTGGAGCCTTGGTGGAATCCTGTAGGGGTGAGAGTGGAGGGAAAAGGTTTACTTTCCCATTCCCTCATTTGGAGGCATTGATCTCCTTCTTCCTCTAACACATTTCCACCGTTAAAAATTCAAATCTAAGGAGGGAAATCATAGATCTACACCATTGGAGTATAGATCTACATCATTTCAAATAAGGATTCATCAAATCGAAGTGCTAGGAGCTATCTCTTGGCTGTTCGGAATTATATTTCATCATTTTGCTTTGTTTTGGATAATTGGTGAGTGATTTACATCTCTCACATGAACGCAATGAAGTATATGAGTGTTTGTGCATGTTTCTCATCAAATTGGAATGTTTTAACATAGATTTACACCATTACCAGTTCATTTTCATATGCATCACCCTATGATCTAATCTAACAAGTTATACTCGTTAATTTCATGTCATTTTACATGTTTAAGTTAGTTAGATCTCTCATTCGGATCATAGGTTCATGTTAATGGTTTTTTGTAAGATTTACATCATTTTACGGTAATCGTCATATTCATATGGTTAGTAATGTTATGATATGTTTATGATTGTGTTTGATGATTTTGGTTGAGTTGGTTTCGTCATTTGGCGAAATTTTGATCGAAATCAGAGTAGAATTGAAGATACCCAGAAAGTGGCTCGGGTCGGACTAAAAGTGGTCAGGTTGGGATCAAATTCTATCGTGGAGGGCAAGTCAAAGTTGGCTCGGGTCGGACTAAAGGGGGTCGGGTCAGACTAAAGGGGGTCGGGTAGGACCATTTTGGATTGGGTTAAAGTGAATCAGACCATTTTGGATCGGGCTAAAGTGTATTGGACCATTCTGGATCAGATTAAGGTGGGTCGAGTCGGACAAAAAGGGGTCGGATCGGGCCTTAAGGGGGTCGGGTCGGACCAAAAGGGGTCGGGCTATTCTGGACAACCAATTCTGGTCAGCCATTTTTGCCATTTTTGGTCAACTATTTCTGGGCGGACACTACCGGTGATGATGTGACTTCAAAGGGAGTTTAATTTGGAAGTTGGGAAGTGTTGAAATAATGCTATGGATTGCTTTGAACCTTATAGAGATGTTGGTTGGTTCAACGATGGTGGTGGCTTCGACGAGAATCCATAAGGGGCTGTTCGAAGGGATGTGATATGTTCGTTGATCGGTGAAAAGCAACGAATAGGCAGGCAACTCAAAGGTCTTAAGTTGGTGGATAATGGTTGCCTTATAAGGTCACTTGAGCAGTAAATAGCCGTCAAGGTTGGACGACTAGAGATATTGAAGGCCGAGAGATTATTGTTGTCGTAAGTTCTAGCGGGCTCAAAGCAGGGGTACGATGGGGGCACCCAAAAGACCGATTGTAGGTTGAGTACCTTGGGTATTGTTTAAAGGCCTAGTTGTCAAGGTTAGACATTGTCAAGGTTGGACATTGTCGAGGTTGGATATATGGAGTTTATGATAGAACTGGGGTTACCATTAACCCTTGACATATGGCAAGGTTGGCCGTCATACGATTAACGGTGGTTTCAAAGCAGGATTGACGGTGATAGCCAGAGTCAGTCATGGATGATTGGTTGTTCGGTTTGTACTATCTCATATAGATTATCCAAAGTCGAGGGAGATGTTCTTTGAGTGCTTAACTGATATTGGTTTAGGCTTCTGGGGAGAGTACTTGGGGAATGTTAAACTCGATTAAGGTTGTCTACATGAGACCTAGGTAATCTGGATGCTTTGAATGTTATCAGTGGTTGTTCTGGTTCCCATGTATGAATTGTTGTTCCTTTGGTTGAATAGATTGTAAAGGCTATCACTGTCCGATGTGGGGAGGATAAGGTTGAGATCTTCTCTGGTGTCATGGGTAATTTAGTATGTTTACCTATCCCTTCTCATATACTTTATTGTTGAAGTTTGTTAGTTGTTTTGTCGCTCACTAAGACTGTTGTCTGACTCAAGGTTTTATGTTTCCTCTTATTACCTTGGGTTGTTCATCCAGTTGTGGATTGGCAGACTAATTAATAGGTGACAGGTAATGCTTTAGTGAGGACGATGATGTTGATCGATGGCGTGCAGGAGGCTCACGTATCAGTTTTACTACTATCTAATAATTGGATTTCCGCTGTTTTCGTTTCTGAGTGATGTAGTGAGGCAACTTTGTATAAACACTATTTCCAAGTTTATGGATATTACTTTCTGGTTGTATGAAATTCTTGTGTTTCTGCTTCACTATTACTACCTATTGTATATGTTTTATTATATTTCATCATTGCGTTGTGAGTTTACGACAGGTTCCGCTTGTGTTTACCTACTCTGATGATTGTCCAGGACTGCTTGGCACACCCTTCAACGCAATATTCCTCTTGTATAGTGCGGGGGTTATAGGCGGTCGTCGCACCTACCTGGAACCATTAGGGAAATCTAGCATCTACAAGTGGATTGCTTAATATGATATGTCTTGTGTGTGTGTATACTGAAAACTGGTACACTTTTATTAGCAACTAACAAAATACACAATAAGCTTAGCATACTAAGCTGAATACAAATAGATATGCAATAAAAAGAACAGAAAACAAATAACTAGTAAACATATGAAAATATAAAAGAGGAAGAAACCATGATGAGATCGGCAACCCCTCATCCTTGTGAGTGCGGAACCTCGTTGCACCTCATAAGGGACCATGTCATATACGTAGTTTGCTTTCAATCTAGCTTCATGTATCTTCACCCTCGCTGCAATGTGATGTTGTATTATCCAAATGAAGTCAGAGCTTGGCTTGGATAGAATCACGTAACTGTCACTGATATTATATAGTGGTAGCACACTAACCTTTTATTTTGATTCTTCGAACCCATAACCGGGCACACATGGATTTAAAAAAATCAAAATTATTGATCATCGACTTCACTACCATATCAGCCCAGAACATACTGTAAGATAAATACACTGTAGAACTTATGATTCACTTCTGTTAATTCCAACTTACTTGTTAACCCCGTTGTTAACACGCGGTTAAAACTAAGAAGTGCGTACTGACGTTAACACACGGATATGAAAATAATATTGTCGACCGGCTTCAAACAAAAGGTGATCAGTCGGCTCCTTAGAATATGCCTAGTTAGTCCAAGCATTTCCTAAATAAATACATAGCGATCGGTTATTCATAGAGGAGCGGATCAATTGTCAAAGCAAAGCACATGACCGATCAGCTCTTCCACACACCGATCGGTGGATATTGACAAGCACTGTTCGTCATTCCTTTTTACAAGCATATGTGAGTAGGAAATGATAAAACGGTAAAATACAACATGTATTATACAATATGCATGGAAGGCAAGCAGTAATGGTTGGCACTGTGAAGGCTATGCGACAAACATATGAATAGTCGAACACTGAATGCCATGATGGAAAAGGTGTAATTACAAAAGATAGCAAGTTTATACAATGGAAATCCCAAATGTGAATTTGCATAATGTAAGGAGACCCTGTACATCATTGAAAAGCATAGAAACATGGTTCAACACTCATGTTATGAATAGCATGCATGTTAAGCTTAAAGCATACTGACCGGTATTAAGCAAAAAGGGAGAATGATGCTAAGAAGAGACAATCGATCGGTTCATTTCATTTTTATGCTGATCAGGCTAAAATGATACAACATAATGGCACTTTTGTAATATTTGAATCCCAAAAGGAACACTAAAACACATAAAGGAAAATAGCAAAGCAAGTGAGCATGTGGCATGCAAAGTTGATTGCATGAATGAAGGGACCAAGCGCTAGAAAACATGATGGCAAATGTGTAAATATTGTACCCAAATTGTTGGGATTATATGGTAACCAGGACACCACGTATTAGCATTGAAGAAAAAATGCGCTAAAATCCAAGAATGGCATAATTATATAAGGCGGAAGGTATGCAGAGACAAAAGGCAGATGCAAGTAAAATAGGCCGATCGGTATGCAAATATGGGCGGTCGGTACGTAATTTATAGAAGGCGGTCAGTATTGTTTAATTACGGACCGGTCACTATTAAAGCATGGACTGACCGACCGGTTTCTAAAAAGCATGACCGACCGATACAAGATCAGCCGGTACCCCTTTCCAGCTATCACCAGCTGTTCCCAATGGCATTTCTATAAATAAATTATAGGCAGATTGGTACACTATGCGTCCTAATTACAAGATTATCACTACCCCTAAACTTCACCTATAAATAACCCATTGCTCCACCATTCAAGGAACCGATGGACTACCACGAAGTGCTGCGTAAATCATTTCTCCACCTCTTTTAAACACTTTAAAACTCCATTAATGGCTTCTCCAACTTCATATAACATCATGCTACAACAAAGTGATCAAATCTCTTCCGATCTCCATTAACAATCTCTCGAATTCAACTCAAGTGATCCAAAATCTCTGCTAATCCTCTCCGAAGTTTAGATCAAGTGCTAAATTACGATGAAGTCCGCAAAAATCGTCCAATTGGTAAAGTGAGCAAGGATCTACGCACCCACCATCACAAGCCAAAGTATCTCGTCCGTTCATCCGTGATTTCAAGCAAATTAAAGTGCAAATAAGAGAGAAAAGAGAGGAAAATCACTACGTAAAGAGAGAATGAGCAAAAGTGAATGTATGACAGATTTCATTAATGTTGTAAGGAAAAATGCCATAATGAAAATTGATTGAAAAGTGGATGTAGATTCATTTCGAATCGAACCACTATAAAAATTCCTTTGTGTTCTTATTTGTTTTTATCCGTCTATTTTGTGATTGCGGCTCCTTTAATTTCCAACCCTAGTTGGTGAAGTGTGATTTCACACCCTTGATATTGATTCCAATTTTGAGATCAACATTTGGCATCCACCATGGGGCCGTGTTCGCATCTTCTTCCTTCACATTGAAGTTCTAAGCCTACTTCTACCATAGATTATGCAAATCTAAGATCTAGGCCAATCGACGAATTCTCGTAAAAATACAAGACCTTGTTCGAGATCATGGCCAAATCAAAGAAGACCACTAGCAATGTCATTGAGGAAAGCGACAATGTTTCCAATCACGAAACTACTCCACTCATCAACTGATTTGAAGGTGGAGAAAATTCTATATCCAGAGCAGGAGTGACTAAAGCCGAATTAGACGTCGTCGTCGCTAACTTGAGTCAACTCATGGATGCCTCCAATAAAGCTTTAATCGATGCTAATAAAACTCTTGTGGATTCTAATCAAGCTTTGATGGATAAAGTGAGCGCTCTCCTAAACACTCAAGCAAATCCCGCTCCTCCTCCGGAAATCCATGTCAACCTTGAAGAGAATGCAAATTCATCATCCTATGATCCTCATAATGATAACTTGGAAGGATTTGTTGGCGAAGACGATGCCAATGTCGAAGGCTAAAAAATGAAAGCTAAAAGCCACTACGATCAAAATAACCAACGAGTTGCAAGTCTCGTTAAGTGGGCACCTTCCCATAGTGGAACTAAAAGACCTAGATCATATAAATTCGATTGCTCGCCACGACGAGCATCCGGAAAAGAGATCGAGGTCCGCTCTCCGTAACAACACAACTCGAAGGAATATATCACAGATGTGGTAAATCAAATCATGAAAGACAACATGCGTCGCAAGGATAGTGAAAGGCAATAGGACTTCTCTGTAGGCAAAAACCTGTAACACCCCGTGTATTCTATAACAGAGAAATTCACAAATTAAAGTATAATTAATTTCAAATCAAAGAATTAAGGGAAACAGGATACGCCATTGCGTTCGTCTCGGAATTCTGCTTGGGATAGAGTCCGAGTTTGCGTAAAACGGACTCTGTATGAAGAAGATATGGCCTCCGTAAGTTTCAGAATTCAGTTTAAAATTCAAACAGACAGAAACAGCTCAGAACAAATTCAAATTTCAAAAAAATCGGACCGGAATGGACTGGGCGGGAATTTTCCTGCCCAAGGCACCCAGGTCGACTGGGTAGTCGACCTGGGCTACCCAGGTCGATTGGGTAGTCGACCTGGGGGTCGACTGGGGAGTCGACCTGGCCCCTGAGCTAGGTCGAACCTAGCCCCCCTGGCTGGCCTGGTATGTGCTTGGCCGAATTTCTGAGCCTTGCCTTGTCACTAGGGCTAGGTGTCAGCTCCTGATTGGTCTCTCCTTCAAACGAACGGCTAATATTAATCCAAGCTCCATCGACGGTTCTAATCAATTCACAAACTCTATAAAAAGGACCTAAGACTCCACCTAATTCATACAAATAAAAATTAGAATGAGACCGTCATGCTGCTGAGGAAAGACTAGAAGTAGCCGTCGAAATTGAGAGACGATTAGGAGGCAATTCGAATGCTTAAAGCAACGAGAACTAAATCAAAACAACACCTACAACAAAGGATAGCATCTCCAAATTCAGAATTCAGATTCCTGAATTGAAGATTCGTCATACGTTGTAAGTAGAGTGCTATTCCGATGTGAATGAATAATTGTGTTTTGATTTGTGTAAAATGAGAAATAGAACTGTACTTAATTTGTGGTGATAATAAATCATAATTGTATGTTGCTATGATTCTAATCGATTTGGGATGTTGTGGTATAACGATGTTAGACCTATTGGATATTTGCAAGTATGTGATTCATGTCGAAAGTTAACAACTATATGTTTGCGGTAGTTTATTTCAACACCTATTGGATAATTGCAAGTATAAAGTTAATGACTATATGTTTATGGTAGTTTATTTGAGATTTATGCAAGTATATGGTTCACTATTATGCCAACATGATGTATATTTTTATAATCACTTTTAGTGTAGTTGGATCCATCTGGGGTATTATGACTCATATGAATTTATGTTGGAATTGGCATCATGATTCAAGTGTAAAACCATACTTTTGTATTAGAGACAAAAGTAAGCATATTTGTGAACTTGTGTTGACTCTATGAACATGACTAGACTATGTTTGGTGTTATGCCTAATTGAAATCATGTTTTAGGCCTATGTTGTTATCAAAATCATATGATAATATATGTGACACATAATTAAGTTAGATTCACATTTTTAAATGCAAGTTTACATGACTAGATTAAAACCATGATTCATGTTAGGTATGTTTCATGTCAAGATTATATGCTATTACAATGCAAGTTTACAAGTGCCTAATATATGTTAATTAGATCGTTATGTTGCAAGTTCATGAGTTCCCACTCCCCTCTTGATGTTACTTAGAATATATGTAAAGACCATGTTCTAAGCCTCCCCTTTTTCATGTCGCTAAGTTGGGTTTAAATGTTAAACCCAACATATGTTATATTATAGCAAACGTAAAGATAATGGTAATGACGTTGGGTTAAAAATATAAACATATGTGTTGGCATGTTTGACGCATGCCAACGACCTTGAAAACAATTAAGTGGTATAAATTAATTTTACCCAATAAAGATGAATTTGAATAATGGGCCGCAAATATTTACATATAAAAAGAAAAGAGACAAAATATGTAAATTTAGAAAATACGATGTGTTTAACCCAAGGTTGGATTGAGTTCTGATGTAAACCTGCCTGGAACCGCCCGGTTGTCCAGTAGTCGCAACAATACCTATCCAATGTGGGTGGTTAAACATTGAGCCCAATAAAGACCCGAGGTTAGATTGAGTTGTGACGTAAGACTGCCCGGAACCAACCGGCAACAGTCAGTCACAACAATACTTGTCTAATGTGAGAGGTCGAGGCTTTAATAAGACAATTAAGGCTGAGTCAGGATAGATAGGATTAAGTAAATTGAATTAATACTTAATCAAAATGGAACATGCTAAACTATACAGACTGATTGGGGGGTAGGTTTACAAAACACTTTACCAACTTAGCATGTTGGCTAGAAATAGAAAACCTAGTAGCGGGGGACCCTTTTCAGCAGTAACCCTACAAGGTGTATCAGGATACCCTGAACTAGGCAGGGTGGGGCTCAATTACTGGGCTGACTGTAAGAGGTCAAATCGACGGCGGTGGTGCAACAGTGTAGGTTCTAACGGGGTGCGGGCGTGCACACACTCCGGCGTAGAAAAATAAGGCACTGGGCACCAGTAGTATACTTGTGCATTCTAGAATTGTATCGGGCCGCTACCATGGGACTTGATACACCCCATGGTGGGACCAGCATAGGTAACTACAACATCGGGGGCCGTAAGACACATGTAACTATGCGAGTAGGAGCCGATCATTAGAAATGGAACACTTCACCCTGATTATGGGGTGCCTGTTGGGAACTAGTTTAGAGGGGTGTAGAGATTAATATGGGGTACGATAGTATATTCGACTCTAGACAACTTAACCTAGTTTATAGTGCTTTCCCATTTCCAGTTTATACTTATCATGCCCAATTCTTTATTCATAGACTGAATAGTCCTAGACTTACTCAGGCTTTATGTATGACTCTACTTTTCTTTCGTCTCCTTTTCTTTCGTTCCCACCTCCAGGTCCACAGGGAGGGAATACCGCAGCTTGACCAGTTTTCACATCCAGCTTGAAGAGAAAGAATGTATTGCTTGGATCTCTTTCATTTTGGACTATGGCTTTGGATTGCAACTATGGGGACTTATGCAGTTTACTTTTGTTTTTATGCTTCTTTAAGTTGTGAAATCAAGACAGTTATGAAAATGTAATGGTTTTTGGAAGCATTATAAGACAATTATGGCATGGTTTGTGTAAACACGTATTTCGATGGAATAAAAGTGCTGTTGTTTTCCGCTGTTCAAAAATATGTGTATTTATATCTGTCTTGTGTATCTGTGACTTATACTTATAAACCTCCACCAAAATTAGGGCATTCCCTTTGAGAGTGACCCTAACGGAGGTGGGGTGTTTCACTTGGTATCAGAGCATAGGTTTACCAGATAAGATAAAAAGTTTTGAAAATTTATTTTCAAAAGAAAATTTAAAGAAGCATTTATAAAGATAAAATGTTATTTTTTTTTAAAAAAAGGCATAGTTCCCCAAAGCCATAGGTACTATCTTTTATCCTTCATTTTGAATCTATCCTTTTTGTTTCAGCATGTCCGAAGAACTTAACTTGCAGAGGGTGTACCAATACTTGGTTGAGTTAGACGATTCTTAGAAGAAAGGGCCAATCAGCCAGGTCCTACTGTTCCTCCTCCCCCAGCTGTAGGAAATCATCCAGCTGCAGCAGCACCTCTTCCTCCACCTCCTCCGCGTGGTAATACTTTTGCTAAGATATGTAAAGATTTTAAAGCTATGGGAGGAAAGGACTTTCATGGAACTGAGTCCTTCGTGGCAGCCAGGAATTGGATGAAGGAAACCGAGGACTTATTCGTCATCTTTGAGGTAGAAGATAGACAGAAGGTACAACTGGCAGTATGGCTGCTTAAAGGCGAGGCTTCCTACTTGTGGGAAGTCACCAATGTAGAAAGACCACTGGAAACATGGGAGGACTTTAGGGCAAGGTTTGAGGCTAAATTTCTCTTAGAAGCTGAAAGGAGTCTTCAATTGGAATTTTTTTTATTTCTTAAGCAAGGGAATATGACAGTCAAAGAGTATGTTAATCAATTCAATCAGCTGGCTAGGTTCAGACTGGACCTAGTCAACACTCCGCACAAGAAGGATCTCCGCTTTGTCAAAGGATTGAATGAGCCATTACACAGTTTGGCCATGACCCATATACCTATGGGAGCTACGTATGAAAGGTTGGTGCAGATGGCATTGCTGAACGAAGAGGATAAGGGCAATAAGGAGACAAAGTCAGAAAGCTCTCAAGGGAAGAAAGAGGGTTTACAGCCTAAGAAGACAGACTTTAAGAAGGGCGGAAAAGCCAACAAAGAGAAGAGGAAGTGTAATTTCTCTGGCAAAGTGGGGCACTTAGTGAAAGATTGCCGGAAAAAGAAGGCCAAGATGAATGGTGGGTGCTTTTCTTGCGGTTAGACAGGCCACATGGCTAAGGATTTCCCAAAGAAACGAGGGCAGGGGCAGAGGGCTGGATCCACCTCGGGGGCGCAGGTTCATGTGTTAGAAGTGCCACCTCTGCAACAGCGAGGTATAAATACTTCTGTATAAAGTGTAGTTTATCTTTATGATCACCCAGTTCGCACTTTATTTGATTCTGGCGCATCACACTCCTTTATCTCGTCTGCTTTAGTAGAATCTCTGCACCTAGAAACTAGCATGGTAGAGGACCCCTTAATTGTTTCAAATCCAATCGGGGGCCCGGCTCATTTATTTATGATCTGTTGGGATTGAAAATTTCTATTCTAAGCGTATAATTTAGATGTAGTGCCTTTGTTTTGGGCTTCTCGGGATATGGTTTGATTTTGGGCATGGATTGGCTATCCAGTAATGGTGCCATCCTTGATTGTGAAAAAATGGTGGTTAGGCTTCTGACCCAACTCGGTAACACTCTGGAAATTACTTGTAATCCCTCGTATGCGGTTATGCTTAGTTATCTTGAATCGCTAGATGCTTCTGTTGAAAGTTTGCAATCAGTTAGAGTGGTCCGGGAATATCCGGATGTCTTCGAAGAGGTGAAGGGCTTACCTCCGAAGCGGGGGATAGACTTCCGCATGTATCTTGTACATAATGCAAAGCCCGTTGCGTTGCCCGTTAGACACATAGCTCCATGGGAAAGGAAAGAACTCAGTAAACAGGTTAAAGAGCTTCTGGAGAAGGGGTTCATTAGAAGGAGCATTTCAGAATGGGGCGCTCCAGTGGTGTTCGCTACAAAGGCGGATGGTTCACTCCGTCTGTGTGTTGACTATAGGGAGCTCAACAAGCTAACGAAAAAGAATAGGCACCCTCTCCCTAGAATCGACGATCTGTTTGATCAGCTTGTAGGAGCGTCTGTTTTCTCCCAACTCGATTTGGCGACCGGATTTCATCAGCTAAGGGTAGCTGATGATAGCATCGATAAGACATCTTTCAAAACCCCAGACGGATTCTTTGAGTGGCTTGTCATGCCCTTCGGCTTGACAAACGCACCCGCTTACTTCGTGGACCCAATGAGTAGGGTGTTCAGAGAATTCCTCAACAAGTTCGTAGTGGTCTTCGTAGACGATATCTTGATCTTCTCAAAGAGTGAAGAAGAACATGCTCAGCACTTAAGGGCAATCATGGAAACTCTGGGAGTCCATCAGCTAAAAGCCAAATTCTCCAAATGCCACTTTTGGAGAGAGGAAGTGAGGTTCCTTGGGGACATAGTATCCAAAGAAGGGTTAGCTGTGGACCCTGCTAAGGTAGTAGCGGTACAGGATTGGAAGACACCAAGGAATGCAACTGAGGTCCGAAGTTTTCTAGGACTAGCAAGTTTCTACCAAAAATTCATAAGGGATTTTGCGAAAATCTCAGCTCCACTCACAAGGCTGAGAAAGAAGAATCTAGTGTTCAATTGGGACTTGGATTGCGAGTTTGCTTTCCAACAACTAAAAAGGGCTCTTACAACAGCCCCAGTTCTGACGTTGCCAGATGGAAGCAAGATGTTCATAGTTTATACAGATGCATGTGGGACAGGACTAGGCGCTGTCTTAATGCAAGAAGGAAGGGTAGTAGCTTATGGCGGGAGACATTTGAAAGTGCACGAAAAGAACTACCCGACCCACGATCTTGAGTTAGCTGCCATCGTCTTTGCGCTTAAGTCTTGGCGCCACTATCTCCTAGGTGAGAAATTCGAACTGTATACTGACCATAAATCTTTGAAGTATCTTTTCTCGCAGAAAGATCTTAACATAAGGCAACAGAGATGGATGGAGTTTCTTGCCTCGTACAATTTCGAGATCTCCTACACTCTGGGCAAAGGCAACGTAGTGGCAGATGTGTTGAGCCGAAAGAAACTGACCCTAAGCCCGATGATTTTTGAAAGGCAAAGCCTAGAGTTTATTGCCAGTTTTAACTTTAGGCCTTCCTCCGATTTTGTATCGGGTTTGCTAGCACCTCTCGAAGTACGCCTGACTTTAGTGGACTCAATAGGGACAGCACAATGCGAAGACCCTCAGCTTGTGGAGACGATTAATAGGCTAATTAGGGGTGAGACTTCAAGTCACCTCAATAGATACTCCATCGACGATAAGGGTTGGCTTAGTCGAGACAGAAGACTATGCGTCCCACAGTCAAGGGATTTAGTAAAGAAGGTTCTCGAGGAAGCACATCACTCCAAGATGACGATACATCCAGGTGGAGATAAAATGTACAAGGACATAAAGAGATCTCTCTTTTGGAACGACATGAAGAAGGATGTGGCAGATTTCGTTTCTAAGTGTATGGTGTGCCAACAGGTTAAGGCAGAACAAAAAAAGCCTGGCGGTCTGCTCCATCCTCTAGAGGTCCCACAGTGGAAGTGGGATAGCATCTCAATGGACTTCATTGATGGGCTGCCTAGTTCTAGAAGAGGCAACACTAGCATTTGGGTAATAGTGGATAGGCTTACTAAAAGCGCCCACTTTTTACCTGTCAAGAGTAAAAGAACTGCCTCATCGGTAGCATCTCTATACCTCAAGGAAATTGTTCGACTCCATGGAATACCATCCAGCATTGTTAGTGACCAGGACCCTATCTTCACAAGTGAGTTTTGGCGGAGTCTGCAAGAAGCGGTAGGCACACGGTTATGCTTAAGTACAGCCTATCACCCCCAAACCAACGGCCAGACGGAAAGAGTGAACAGAGTTTTGGAGGACCTTTTAAGACTGTGCGTCCTTGACTTCGGAGGGACGTGGGAAGACCATCTTCCTTTGGTGGAATTTGCCTACAACAACAGCTACCAAGCCACCATCGAAATGGCGCCCTTCGAGGCTTTATATGGAAGACCATGCTGATCGCCCACTTGTTGGTGGGAGTCTGCTGATAAGCTCATACTTGGGTCAGATATGATCTGAGAGACTTCAGAGAAAGTAGACTTGATACGAAGAAGAATGAAGACAGCCCAAAACAGACAGAAATCCTACGCCGACAAGAGGAGGACCGACCATGAATTTGAGGTTGGGGACAGAGTTTTTCTTAAGGTATCTCCGCTAAAGAACGTTGCTCATTTTGGAACCACAGGAAAGCTAGCACCAAGATTCGTAGGGCCGTTTCCTATTATCGAGAAAATTGGGGAAATGGCCTATAAATTAGAGCTACCTGGAAAACTAGCCGGAGTTCACAACGTTTTCCATGTTTCGCACCTCCGAAAATGTCTACATGAATCTTCTGAAGTGGTAGAGCCAAACATCCTAGAAGAAGCTGAAGTGGAACGCGAAGCAACCGTGAGGAAAGTTCCAACACGCATATTAGGAACGGAAGTGAAAAAGCTACGCAACCGCGAAGTCCACTTCATCAAAGTTCAGTGGAGCGACGCCGAGGAAGACGCAACTTGGGAAACTGAAGCTAGAATATGCGCGGCATACCCTTTTCTTTTCGAGGGTACATCTTTGATCTCTCTCTTTTTCCCTAAGTTATGCTTTTATCTATCTTTTTAGGTATATCTCCTCGACCTTATCTTTTAGGTAGAAACCCTTTGGATGAAAACATGTAATTGAAACATGTTATGGATGATGGTTGCAAGTGGTTGCAAGTTATTGCCAGTGGTTGCTCGTGGTTGCATATACACACACAATCTAGGTTATAGATCGGCTCAGTCACTTCATATTGCATATGCATATATGTATTTATATTCGTATATGGTTGAAGTTTAATGTGTTGTCATATGGATGTTGCATTTATATATGAATGGTTGTGCACTCATGTAGAATCATGAATAGGAAAATTTGCATACATAATGGATTCATGACACTTGCATAATTTGCATTAAGGAGGTCAACTGAATCAGTAGGCCGCCTGATTTTGCATTAGATAAGTACATGTACACACACTTCGCATATGATCATGAAGCATTAGAAGTCTTTTAAGGACAATGGATGCTCGTGTTTGATGGATGAGTAGATGGACGTTTGGATGTTAGGATATACATTCTTCCTAAACTTGAAGATTTCGGGGACGAAATCCTTTTAAGTGGGGGAGAATGTAACACCCCGTGTATTCTACAACAGTGAAATTCACAAATTAAAGTATAATTAATTTCAAATCAAAGAATTAAGGGAAACGAGATACGCCATTGCGTTCGTCTCAGAATTCTGCTTGGAATAGAGTCCGAGTTTGCATAAAAATGACTCCGTATGAAGAAGATATGGCCTCTAGAAGTTTCAGAATTCAGTTTAAAATTCAAACAGACAGAAACAGCTCAGAACAAATTCAAATTTCAAAAAAATCGGACCAGAATGGACTGGGCAGGAATTTTCCCGCCCAAGGCACCCAGGTTGATTGGGTAGTCGACCTGGGCTACCCAGGTCGACTGGGTAGTCGACCTGCGGCACCTAGGTCGACTACCAAGTCGACATGGGGGTCGACTGGGGAGTCGACCTGGCCCCTGAGCCAGGTTGAACCCAGCCCCCCCCTGGCTGGCCTGGTCTGTGCTTGGCCGAATTTCTGAGCCTTGCCTTGTCACTAGGGCTAGGTGTCAGCTCCTGATTGGTCTCTCCTTCAAACGAACGGCTAATATTAATCCAAGCTCCATCGACGGTTCTAATCAATTCACAAACTCTATAAAAAGGACCTAAGACTCCACCTAATTCAAAATTAGAATGAGACCATCATGCTGCTGAGGAAAGACTAGAAGTAGCCGTCAAAATTGAGAGACGATTAGGAGGCAATTCGAATGCTTAAAGCAACGAGAACTAAATCAAAACAACGCCTACAACAAAGGATAGCATCTCCAAATTCAAAATTCAGATTCTTGAATTGAAGATTCGTCATACGTTGTAAGTAGAGTGCTATTCTAATGTGAATGAATAATTGTGTTTTGATTTGTGTAAAATGAGAAATAGAATTGTACTTAATTTGTGGTGATAATAAATCATAATTGTATGTTGCTATGATTCTAATCGATTTGGGATGTTATGGTATAACGATGTTAGACCTATTGGATATTTGCAAGTATGTGATTCATGTTGAAAGTTAACAACTATATGTTTGTGGTAGTTTATTTCAACACCTATTAGATAATTGCAAGTATAAAGTTAACGACTATATGATTGTGGTAGTTTATTTGAGATTCATGCAAGTATATGGTTCACTATTATGCCAACATGATGTATATGTTTATAATCACTTTTAGTGTAGTTGGATCCATTTGGGGTATTATGACTCATATGAATTTATGTTGGAATTGGCATCATGATTCAAGTGTAAAACCATACTTTTGTATTAGAGACAAAAGTAAGCATATTTGTGAACTTGTGTTGACTCTATGAACATGACTAGACTATGTTTGGTGTCATGCCTAATTGAAAGCATGTTTTAGGCCTATGTTGTTATCAAAATCATATGATAATATTTGTGACACATAATTAAGTTAGATTCACATTTTTAAATGCAAGTTTACATGACTAGATTAAAACCATGATTCATGTTAGGTATGTTTCATGTCAAGATTATATGCTATTACAATGCAAGTTTAGAAGTGCCTAATTTATGTTAAATAGATCGTTATGTTGCAAGTTTATGCGTTCACACTCCCCTCTTGATGTTACTTAGAATATATATAAACACCATGTTCTAAGCCTCCCCTTTTTCATGTCGCTAAGTTTGGTTTAAATGTTAAACACAACATATGTTATATTATAGCAAACGTAAAGACGGGGGTAATGACGTTGGGTTAAAAATATAAACATATGTGTTGGCATGTTTGACGCATGCCAACGACCTTGAAAGCAATTAAGTGGTATAAATTAATTTTACCCAATAAAGATGAATTTGAATAATGGGCCGCAAATATTTACATATAAAAAGAAAAGAGACAAAATATGTAAATTTAGAAAATACGATGTGTTTAACCCGAGGTTGGATTGAGTTGTGATGTAAACCTGCCCGGAACCGCCCGGCTGTCCAGTAGTCACAACAATACCAATCCAATGTGGGTGGTTAAACATTGAGCCCAATAAAGACCCGAGGTTAGACTGAGTTGTGACGTAAGACTGCCCGGAACCAACCGGCAACAGGCAGTCACAACAATACCTGTCTAATGTGAGAGGTCGAGGCTTTAATAAGACAATTAAGGCTGAGTCAAGAGTGATAGGATTAAGTAAATTGAATTAATACTTAATCAAAATGGAACATGCTAAAATATACAGACTGATTGGAGGTTAGGTTTACAAAACACTTAACTAACTTAGCATGTTGGCTAGAAATAGAAAACCTAGTAGCGGGGGACCCTTTTAAGCAGTAACCCTACAAGGTGTATCAGGATACCCTGAACTAGGCAGGTTGGGGCACGATTACTGGGCTGACTGTAAGAGGTCAAATCGACGGCGGTGGTGCAGCATTGTAGGTTCTAACGGGGTGCGGGCGTGCACACACTCCGGCGTAGAAAAATAAGGCACTGGGCACCAGTAGTATACCTGTGCATTCTAGAATTGTGTCGGGCCGCTACCATGGGACTTGATACACCCCATGGTGGGACCAACATAGGTAACTACAACATCGGGGGCCGTAAGACACATGTTACTATTCGAGTAGGAGCCTATCATTAGAAATGGATCACTTCACCCTGATTATGGGGTGCCTGTTGGGAACTAGTTTAGAGGGGTGCAGAGATTAATATGGGGTACGATAGTATATTCGACTCTAGACAACTTAACCTAGTTTATAGTGCTTTCCCATTTCCAGTTTATACTTATCATGCTCAATTCTTTATTCATAGACTGAATAGTCCTAGACTTACTCAGGATGTATGTATGACTCTACTTTTCTTTCGTCTTCTTTTCTTTCGTTTCCTCCCCCCCCCCCCCCCCTCAAGGTCCACAGGGAGGGAATACCGCAGCTTGACCAGTTTTCACATCCAGCTTGAAGAGAAAGAATGTATTGCTTGGATCCCTTTCGTTTTGGACTATGGCTTTGGATTGCAGCTATGGGGACTTATGCAGTTTTCTTTTGTTTTTATGCTTCTTTAAGTTATGAAATCAAGACAGTTATGAAAATGTAATGGTTTTTGGAAGTATTATAAGACTATTATGGCATGGTTTGTGTAAACACGTATTTCGATGGAATAAAAGTGCTGTTGTTTTCCGCTGTTCAAAAATATGTGTATTTATATCTGTCTTGTGTATCTGTGACTTATACTTATAAACCTCCACCAAAATTAGGGCATTCCCTTTGAGAGTGACCCTAACGGAGGTGGGGTGTTTCAAAACCCATTCACAAAGAGGATCCGCAAGGCTGAACTCCCCAAAAAGTTCACTCATCCTACTCTGCTGCCGTATAACGAAAATTCTGATGCAAATCAATTCCTATACAAATACAAATGCTATATGAATGGCGCAAATGTAACAGACGAGATCAAATGCCTATGCTTTCCTCTTTATCTAGAAGGTGTCGCATCGTTATGGTTCACAAGGCTCCCGCCCAAACCCGTCAATGAATTTGATGATTTGATTCTGAAGTACAAAGCACAGTTCAGGCTGCAAGCTACGAAGGCGAAGAATGTTATTTCTCTTACATCAATGAAACATAAACCGGGAGAATCTGTCAATTCTTTCCACAAGTGATTCGATGCTGCTGTATCCGAAGTAGGAAATCCAGAGCCTTGCATGATCTTAATGTCTTTAATCGGTGCCATAGATGATGATAGCAAATTTGGCAAGTGGATCAAAATGAAAGAGCCAATCATGCTTGACAAATTCTATAAAAAGGCCGAGGAGTACATGAGATTGCACTAGTACAAAACTTGTTTTTTGCGTCTCCTCATTTGCATTTTTTGTTTAAATAACAGATGCAAATTGCACAATCTGCATCTATTTCTACTCTACAACAGACGCAAATTAGAGAAAGCAAAAATTATATTCCCCTTTGCATCCGTTGTTGTCAAAGAACAGACGCAGTAGGGTGAGGTTGAAAACTAATTATTCTAATTTGCATCTGTTCAATACTAACGTGACGCAAATGGATAGTGGAACGGAGTAGCTTGCGTCTACTCTTCTTAAAATGGACGCAACAAATTAAGTACTGCTCTTAAATGCCCCTGGCGGCAAGAAAATAAAATGAAGGCGCGGATAGAGGGAAAAGCAAAAAAAATTCGCGGACTTCTCTAAGACTATTGGGGAAAATTTTAAACCCTAAATTGAATCAAATTTGCTGAACTACAGTAATTCCCAAAAGATTACTGAACACTAATTCCTCAATTTTGATTTACTTCCCAGTTTCCCCAACCCAGAAAAACATTTACACAATGTTTACCAGTCCGGTTCCATCTCCCCTCTCCACGCGATTTCAAAATCGGTGATCCTATCATCTATCCTGTTGATGAAGCCCTAATCAACTACTTCTCCATCGTATAGAAAATCATATACCGATTCCAATTTCCTTTCTCCAATTCACAGGTGTATAATACACGTATTTTCTACCAAATGGAGACTATAGTATTGATACTGATCTATAGAATAGCAGAAACTAGACTGTAGTATTTATTTTGCTTAGAATTGATTAAGCCATTATATTGATCAGTATCAATACCCTCTTTCAGTTAGCTCAATTCATTCAATTGGATCTCCAAGGTCTCCATTTTGCCATGTCAGTTAGTCTCTCTATAAGCCAAGCCAAGCCCTTAACATCTTTCAATGTCCTCTCTAAATTGATTCACCAAATATCATCCTTTTACTTTCCAGATATTCGAGTATAACGACAGTGCCGTAGTCGCTATGGTTGGAAAAAACTGTTTTGCCATTGCTAGCGATTGGCGTCTTGGAGTCAACCTTCAGACCATTGCCACCGATTTTCAGAAGGTATTCAAGATCCGTGACAAGCTTTACATTGGGATTTCTGGCCTTGCCACCGATGTTTTGGCTGCACCTGATGTACTTAAGATGCATGATCTTATAGAACTTGATTTTGCTGCACTTATGGTTTCTTCATGTTCAAGCTGGTATGTTCATGTCCATTAATATTTCAGCATGTGCCCCACTATGCATATCATTTAGACCAGATTAGTTTTTGTTCACTTGGCATTTGTTGTATATGTTGTTGCCTGCACGTAACCCTGACGCGCATTTGTTCGTTTTTGCACATATTTTTGTTTTTTGTTTTGTTTTAGCTTATGTTGATGTTTGACGCGGATGTTGTAAAAATAAGCTTCAGTCCAGATAAAGCTTTATGTATGACATGCAAGATAGATATTAAACAAAAATGAATGACATGCCAGATTGATATTGTCTGGATAGAAAATGAAGAAATATGTTTCAACATTAAAATGTAAGGTTCCTATACATGCTTGAATAGAAAATTTTCTTAGGACGATAACATCCACGTGAAACTTGATAAATATGTTTACTTCTTATAAGCATGATGTTTACCACAATATTTGACATATCTGACATGAAAACATTGTGAAAACCAAAAGAGAAAAAAAAGTGACATTCATAGCTTAAATTATCAGTCTAAAATCAATACATACATTTAGGGATCGTAGAATTGTTCATGATGGATGAGGTCCTTTACCCCCGTCGGCCATGCCAAAAAAAATTATTCGTAATGGACATCTTTTTTAACAGGCCATACCATAAATACTCTTTCTACTTTAAGTAAATTTATAATATCAATAGAAATGTTATCGGGTAAGATTAAACAAAGGAAGTATTTGCGCAGGACTACCATAACAATAATATGAGTATAAGCTATCCAAACTTTGAAAAAATAGATTATAAGACGTTAATAGTTGTTGCTCTGAAACTTTTGCTTAATTCTGCTTCATTCAAAAATATCTTATAAGCTAAGCCTTTGATACTCAATTGTGTGGAGTTTGGTTCACCTCATTTTGCACTCTATTTTACCTCAAATTTTGATCGGTGTTTATCATAGACTGTCTGCATAAGCTGTTCATGGTATCCTATCAGTAGTGGTATAATTTAATCGAAAATTCAATTTTTAGTGTATCACAGATTGAAACAGTTTAAAACAGGATTTGTATGTGTGTTTATCTACTCTCTTGAGCAAATGGAAGCTCCAAATTGCGGTAGATTATTATAAATGTATTGAAACACGGGTTCATCCAAATCTATGTATTTAAATACCATATATCACACATAGGAAACATAAATAAAACCAGTACAACAGTGAAATGCTATTTTCAAATGAATTTTGCAGTTATGTTTCAATTTTGAATTTTTATTGCTACATGCATGCCATGGACTGATAATATTTTATTCTCTATTTTATATATTAAGCAATATTTAAATAAACCTAGAAGATGGTGAAATCAGAGCAAGAAAGATGCTTCACCCTTTATGGATTTTCTGGATCACTTACAATATTTATTAAATAATTGGAAATATTTTATTTACCATCTTGAGACTCAATCATCTGCATTCGTTTACATGTGTTGTCTTCTCAAACTATTTGATATATTTTTTCACTTTTTAAGTACAAATTTTTATAGTACAGTTAAAATAAATTATTTCGCAAAATGCACATCAATATCTTGTATCTATGACAATATAAATGTTACCTAAGCAGTAATTGAGATTGACAAATGAGTGGTTGAGTTCTATACGTGGTCTGATCAATTGGCTGATTATGTGATGTAGTTATCCCCGCTTTGATTAAAATGTGGATACACGGAAGAACTCTACAGTGCCATCCGTGCAGAGCTCTGTATTACTTAAATAATGGTTGTTTTAATTTCTTTATAAGCTCCAACTGTTATTTATACTTATATTTATGGACAAGCAAAGAAAATTTACAATTTTTTTTTTATTACCACTGCATGCATATTACCATGCTTAGGATATCAAAAGAGTGGTAAAAACTAATATCTTTAACTTTACTATATTTACTTTACCACCATGTTGTATCTATTATGTAGAAGTTCTCACCATAAAATGTGTGTTTTAAACATTCATACAAAGATATATAACATATATTTTAGAGGGCGTTGAAAGCAATACATTTTTCCCAACGCCCTATATAACATAAATACCACTGTTGCTGGAGAATGTGATAAGCACATTTAGTGGAACAAAGTTTAAAGCATGTTCATATATCAGAATGAAGATTTAGGCTCCATTATTGCATTATCTATATGTATGAAAAAAGGGGCTAGATATACAGGATGGTACCGATTCTTCTATACGAATTATCTTTTCCATGTCCGTTAAGTATAGATTCCCATGTGCGAGAAGAGCCAATTCAGTTATTTTGACAACCAATTTGTACTTTGAACTACGTAGTGCGTATTGGATGGAATAAATTTTTTTGGTTACATGAGTGCAAAAATAGTTACAGATGCATGATACAAAATAGGTGGGGGCACAGAAGGCTATTAAGTTTAACAGCATGATTGCTTATGTGTGGTTCAGAAAGAAATTTGATGTCTACTTTGTAAATGAAAACATATAGACCTTGAAGCACTCCACTAACTCAATGTAAGAAAAGGGTAGGTATCTGAATAATACTCTGTTTGAGTTTCACTATAGAACTATTTTTTTATGTTTGTCTTACGTTCTGTCCAAAGTTTGAACAATTACAAAATTCAAAACAACATGGATGCATGAACACTCTTATTTGCCTGAAGTTTGCATACAATTTGTATTACTGTGAGCTATTGACCATAACATGTATATGCATGAAGTTGTATTTTGGCCAAGTTTTATTACTTTATCCGATGACACTATATTTCATATATTTTTCTGTTAACTAGCCTGTTGGCTTAAATAATTTAAAACAAACCTCTACTGTTAGTTCAAATACAACCATGTCACATATAACAACTCTCTCTTAACATTCTTATTTACATTAATACCCAAAATTAGATATTGATTGCTTTGTATAGCCAATAGGCTTAGAAGACTCAGGAAGTGGATTCGTCATCCAAGACGCATGTGATACCATGCTATAACACCAGTTATAATTTAATATTTTGAGGCATTTTCTCAAAATATAAAATTTGTTTAAATCATCCATTATATGCAATGAAAGGCTATTAATTTATATGAATTATGACAGATTGCATTTCTCATTATATATTAGTAAATATTTTTGCTTCAATACGACTGATTGCAATTCTCAATGTATATCTAGCAGTTTTTACGCTTCGACTTGCCTGGTGTCCTAAAACTGAAAGGCTACACTTCTACATAGATATGTGTCATTAAGCAAGGCCAATACTGCCCAACTGTATTTAAGATTGTACTTCGTCCTAAGTCCTAACTGTTCTGAGAAATGCTAAGCACACTCTCCCTTAGGGAGAGTGAGCTTGTACTTGCCACCTGATTGGTGGAAATGGGTTGGCATTTATTGTATCATACATGGCTAATGATTGGTGCCAACTCATTTCCACCAATCATGTGGCAAGTACAAACTCACTCTCCCTAAGGGAGAGTGAGCTTAGCATTTCTCTATTAATATTTACAGTTTTATACGCCTTAAATGTAACCTTGATTTCATTTTTTCACTTTTCAGGATCAAGGTTGTCCACATTTGACGTTATGTATCAGTGAAATGAAGGAAGAAAAAAGTTTTGTCAAAACAAAATTAAACTTCAACATATAGATGCTCAAATTAATGTATAAATCCTTTAAACTTTAAATCATAATCAAACTACAGCAAGGTATTAGAAAGGTTGTACACAAATGCAGAACTTTTTAGTCTTAAAACGTGTAATATAAGCATTTTTATTGTAATAATGTACTAAGATTATCCAGCAAAAGTTCTATCATATAGAAACTGGAAAATAATAGGAAGGTCATGCGATTAAAAAGGCATAAAGTATCCTACTGTCAGAGAGCAATAAATGGATACCAAAGATGATAAAGAATATGAATCGATGGCACCAAAACAGTTGTCCAAAAAAATGAAGTGAGTAATTAATGGAGTTTTTTAAGAAATGCAACATGAGGTAATGATCAGAATGTAGTGTCTTCAGATGCCACAAATATTCACTGACCAATCAAACAGAATTGATCGTTTACTTGAGATCATAAAAAAAAATTGGTTTAGCCTTGCACTTTTTTATATATTAATTTCAGAGATTTTATTGTTAGAACCTAATCATGTGAGCCTTCAATGAGTGAACACTAAGGATAAGATGATTAAAAAACGCCTATATTTCATCATTTTTATCATTAAAAATGAAGCAAAACTGCTGATAAATCATTCAAAATTTACCTGCATAATTCATATTTAGAATATAAGTTGGAAGTTGGAGATCTAACACTTGATAAATATCGTAGTGCCATTTTCCTAATTTTTCCCGCCCATTGATTTCATCCTGCATTTATTGTCATTTAGAAGGGAAATAACGTGTGATATGCAGTAGAATGTGAATGTAGATAGTCTTCACTTGTATTTTTTGAATAAAAAAATATATTGCTATAAATACTGTTGGGTTTGATGATTTCTATAAGTATTATCTTCCTCTTTTATATGCGGGTTGGCTCAACTGTTTATAAGAAAATTCTATATTTGTGTATGGACTAGCAGAGCTAGCATTTTAAGAAGCTTGAGCTGCAGGGGAATTATTGATGCAATGCCTCACCTATGCAATTTATGTGTATAACTACGAATATCTTCCTGCCATGATAGAGAAAAGGAGGAGGGGTAGAGTTGGTGTGTGGAGGCCACATCTTCCTAAATTGACGAATTTGTTGATGATGTGATCTAGACTTTCTCTATTTTTTCCTTCCTTTGTTTTTTTGGGTTTGTTCTTAAGCTGGACATTTTTACTTTCTTTTCCTTAGTGGTTGATTTTTAAATCTGTTTGTAGTGTTATGAATAGTACTACTATTGATTTCCTTAAATTAATTAAGATTTGTCTCATCAATGGCTAAAATTTAGGCCAAAAGAGATTAAAATTTATTTTTGGACTAATTTAACTGGGATAATTAATGCTTGTAATCTTCTTTAATAATGTAGGCATTAATTGAGGCAATGATAAGGCAGGATGAACTACTGGCATATATTGATGGTGAACATGAAGCTAAGTTATGGTTATGCACGTGTAATGAGAATTTGTTCATTTTTATTAATCTGTTAGTGCCAAAGTGGAGAGTTTACTTTATTTTCTTCAAGTTTCTGTTATTGCAGAGAAAGAACGACTAGCTTCTAAAAGACTTAACCTGAGGAACAGAGATTTGTTCAGTTTTGTAGTGTACGATGTAGCTGGTTTGCATGCTGGAGTATGTAGTACTCTTTTTCAGCACCAAAGTAATAAAAGTGTGCTTAATTTCTTTTATAATTTGTCCAGTTGTAAATATGTCTCTTATCGCCAAAAGCAAATCATTTTTAATAAAAATCCAATGCTGTTAAAGAACTTGGATCCCATGCCATCTGGCCTGGGACTACTGTCATCTTTTATCTGAAAAGTAGCTGCCCGAACTTCATCTTCTGACACATCCGATTGCAAATGACTTCTTGCTGAATTTGATAAAATCTTTTTGCAGATTATTGCTTCAAAGGAAGGATCCTTCTCACTTGAGTTATAAAGATCGGAGAAATATGAAACAACCATTGTTTGCAGTTGAGAAGTATTCATCACAGGTACCCCATTTTCGTTTACTATCCCTGTCATGCTGCTGCTTCTTTTATTGCATGTCATTCTGGAGTAAATATTTTTTGTACATTGATGCCCTTCTGTCAACCTGCGAGTTCGGTTGGAAGTAGTTAATTTCGAGAATAAGTACATTAGCAGAAGTCTCTAATTTGAACTGACATATATAGCTAGCAGCAGAGTCCTTATTTTGATTGACTTAATTTGAATTTAGTTAAACCATTGACTTAATTTGAATTTAGTTGAATCTAGGTTTTTTACTTCTAACGAAGACAAGTCAACTTCTTAGAAGATTTGAGCTAAGGTACAAGCTTATGATAATTTCTTACTATTGTTACTTATACTGATGTTAAAATTGGTGGCATGCTTCTTTAACAAAGTTTCGTGTGTATTGTATAATTATTTGGTGTCATTCATGCATTGGGTTAAGTTTTTTCACATATTGTATTGCCAGGTAACTGATCCAACTTTTATCGATGGCGGAAAAAAGCTAATTGACTGCTCGAAGGACAAATACTTGAGAGTATGGGATATTGAAATGCCGCATTGCATGCAAATTGTAAGTGGACATCTAAGTAAAATATGGTCGGTAGATACTGGCCACGATGAAAGATTTTTGGTAACTGATTCATCTGACTGGGAGCTCAGGTTCTACCATATCAAACAATCAAGTAATGAAATCGATTCTTCTAGTAAGTGGGATGTTCTAAAGCATATTGGAGATATTTCAAGGCAAAGTGATGATAGTGTATCAAATGTTCGATTCAACAATTTAGGCAATCTATTAACATGCCAAGTAGCTGGAAAGACTGTTGAGTTTTATCAAGTTTTAAATGACACTGAAGCTAAACAGAAGGAAAAAAGGAGGGTTAATAGGAAAAAAGAAAAGGGTAAGGAAAAAGGAACAGTTTTAGATACTATTGTAGATATTATAGCATCTAATGTTTTTAAACTTCTACACATTTTGCGTGCATCTAAAAAGATTACTTATATTTCCTTTTCTCCTATCACTGTAACTAAAGTATCTCACCTAGCCATCTTAACGTTGTATCTCAACAATAACATGTTAGAGACAGATTTAGTTGAAGGTAGCAAGAGTTCCAAAATGCAGACGGTTGAGCTCCAAGGACATAGATCCGACGTTAGGAGTTTAGCTCTGAGCTCTGATAATACACTTTTGTTGTCGACTAGTCACAATACTGCAAAAATTTGGAACTTAACTACTTATACTTGTATTCGCACTATTGATTCAAGTTATGGATTATGTAGCTCATTTGTTCCAGGGGACAAATATGCACTTGTTGGAACAAAAGAGGGAATGTTGGAGATTACTGATGTAGGAAGTGGAAGTCGTATTGAAATCATACAAGCTCATGAGAAGGATAAATTTATATTATCAATCATACCTATACCTATTGAGGATGGATTTTCTATCAGTAAAGGATTTGTTACTAGAAGTAAAGATTCTGATATTAAGTTTTGGGA
The DNA here is from genome assembly GCA_030737875.1 of Allium sativum. Classification (NCBI taxonomy): domain Eukaryota; kingdom Viridiplantae; phylum Streptophyta; class Magnoliopsida; order Asparagales; family Amaryllidaceae; genus Allium; species Allium sativum. The sequence continues at coordinate 588,933,682 of CM060909.1, forward strand.
TTATCGGATCAAGCAACTGCCTGTTAGTGTAAGTGTTTTTTTGTGTTGTGTTTTTTATCAATGAAAAAAAGGTGACTTACCCTAGTCATGTCAAATGATTTATAAAATAAGCATGTTTAAACATCCAGTAATACACTTCCAGAAAGTTGTTCTTGTAGTAACACCTTTCAAAAAATGCTGTTGAGTAACACTCGCTGAAAAGCTTTTGCTGTTCTACTTCCTCCAAGTCTATGCATCACATCATCGTAGCAGGAAGAAATGTTTTCTTCGTGTACGTAGAAAAAAAGGAACTATGAAAGTTGATCTTAATTAAAAGGCTAACTCAATTTTTGCACCTTATTTTATTGTTGTTTGTCCTGGTGGGTTCACACTGGTTTTGTATTCTTGTAACCTGATCATGATAATCTTCTGATGTTTCCTGGCCCTGTTTCTATTTTGAGTTCGGTGCAACTTTTTAGCTATTAAATTAAGTTATAGTTTTCTGTAAAAAACTGTTACTCGTTCTTCAAATCACATTTTGAGCATGCCTTCTAAAAATAGATAAGGATATAATTTGGTTTTGAATATATGTTTTTTATTTCAGAGTACTAAGCAGCTTTCAGTGGTAAACATCAAAACTTTGAAAATGAGCGATGATGTTCTTGCAGTATCCAATAGTCCAGATGCCAGGTATATTGCCGTGTCACTAATTGAGTATTCAGTTGGTGTCAAGGTTAGTAAATTTTATATTTTCCTACTTTATATTTAATTTTTTTTTTTTGTCCGACGCCATCTTCTATGATACTAAATGAATATAACAAGGTAGCTTATGGAGCTTGCTTTGATGCAGGATGACACTCATGGGATTTTTAATTTTGAAAATAATTTGTTCCAACATTATCTACATGTTTCAAGCTTTCAGTACATGGTTGTGATGGATGTACTGGATTTTAGATAATTTCGATACTTCTTGCTCTTTCAGATAAGGTCACTATATATTAAATAATTAAGAAACGCAACCTTCAAGGATTTTCCAATAGTCTGCCTATCCTACCGAATTTGGACTGATGAGGATTTCAAATTTAGCTACTTTAACATCAAATATTTTTAATCTGTACAGTTAAAATGCAGCGTTCTCTTCTTATAGAGTTCTCTTTTTATTTGCTAAAGCGATTGAGTGAAATTTGAGGAGTCTTATAAAGTTACGTAGTTTTCAAATAGCGAAAAATGTTGGAATGGCCCTAATCAAAGTTTAAAGGTAAATATAAAATGCGTCCAGGTTTAAGTACATGGTTGTGAGCTATTAAATCATATGTGCATGTGATTGTATTATTGCGTATAACATGGTTCCACTTACGCAAGTTGTACTGCAGGAATATACTAAATGTGGTTGCTTCGTTTTATAAGGCAACATTGTGCGTGACAACAGGACCGCCTGCTCCTTTCAGTAATCTCACTATTATACACAAACAAGAAGTCCTCTCTACTTTTGATATTATTGTTACCTTCTGTCTTATGTTGAGATCATTTTTTGTTTTAATTTTAACATACACACACTCACTTACAACAGGGAAACCTGGCTGAAGCCATGTCATATTACAATGGGGTTCTCTGTATAAATCCTTTAGCTGGAAATAGGCTTGTAAATCGAGGAAATACTTGGAAGGAAATGGTCAGAGTTAACGAAGCAATCAATGACTACATTCTAGCAGTTTCTCTAAGGCCGTCAATCGTTGTAGCTCATCGAACCTTGGCTCTTCTTATAAAGATAGGTAACTGATTGTTTATGCTTACACATGCACACACCGTTGAATCAATGCCAGACTGGTTGAGTGCACTTTTGTAACTTTAATTAACAGACTGATGGTACATAAAATAGTATTCAATGTTGTTTTTTATTTATTCGCAGGCTAAAGCTGAAGATACATGAGCAACGACAAGTGGATTTGAAGGGGATGTCCTCCTGCTGCTACATTGGGTATGTCATTTTAATACATTTTTGCAAACATACATAGTGTTATGTGATGACTTTCTGAATGTATCCACATATTAGTGGATAATGGCAACAGGGTTCCCTTTTTTGGCAAATTTTCATTTGATTTTCTTACTGTCTATACGTGATGTTGGATTGTGGCCATACCGATTTACCTTGAAATTAATAGTATTACAAATATAATTACGTTGTTTTCCTCTAGTGCATTTTCCTCAATTTCGTGTCTATTAATAACGATAGCTGCATGCCACATATTTGATTCTTTTGCAAGTTAACCTACACTGAATTGGACAGTTCTAAATAGGACCATTTTGAAAAGAGAAATTGGCGTTGCTGTGGCTTTAATCTAATCTAGTATATTATGGGTGATGTGTTGTCATTTGTCAGTGCGTACCCTTGAATTCCAAGGGTGTTGGATTATGTTAACTTGTTTTTTGTTTGTATTTTAACATAAGTAAATATATATTATAATGGTGTTTATTTTGTAGAGCTTATATTATTTATGCTTACACAATTAACCTCTTGGCATTATAGCATAGAATATTATACAGACTGATGAGTATGTAGTTATGTTGGTCAGAAATATTTAAGAGCGTGTATTTCCACTACTACTAGTTTTCAATACTTTTTAAAATGTTTGATTGTTCTGTTGAAATTTTACTAGTAAAGCGAAGAAAACTTTAGGGAGAAAATATTTACTTTCAGCAAACATTGGAAGAGGGAACAAGTATAGAAAAAGGCAATTATTTTTACGCTTTAACTCTGTTTACAGTTATAGAAAAAGACACAACATTGTGTAAACAAATGAAACATAACATTTTCACAACTTAGATTCTTTTTGTAGTTTTGAATTATTGCTCCTTTTTTCATATAAAATATTTAAACAATTATCCACATGTTTTAATGCTCATACCTACTGCAGAGATTAAACTTATGATTCAGAGCAGCTGAGAGAAGCCTGCACAAATGATGAGTACGCTGCTTGATACATGTCATAAGAATTTTGAGACTAAAATACAACTCAAAGTGCCAATTTTTGAACTTCCATTGAGTATGTAACCCGTCGTGATTTATACTTATAAGTTACTTTTCATAATTGTAGTGTGCTGTTGTAATTTGAATTATATTTAATCAAATTGTTGCACATAATTTTCAGGTATATTATATTTGATTGTAGTATACTATTGGAACAACTATATTTGATTGTGTTATGGATTTGTGTTGTGGCAAGTCTAAAAGGCTCTTTTTTAAATAAAAAGAAAATCATATTTGCATTTGTTGTTAGTGACAAAACAAATGCAAATGCACAGAAAAGCAAAACCGCCATAAACAATTTGCGTCTGCTACAGAAATAAAACGGATGCAAATACATAGAGAATTCACGTCTGTTTCTGGTTATAACAGACGCAAATGCACTAAAGAGTAAGATTGCCATAAGAAATTTGCATCTTCTATAACAATGAAACAGATGCAAATATGTATAGTATTCGCGTCTGTTTCAGGATATATTAGACGCAAATATGGACTATTTGCATCGATTTAAAATCAGAAGCAAATTCTTTTTAGAATTTGCGTCCATCTCATTTGCATCTGATGTGGATTACATGCAAATGACGCAAAAAAGCGGAGCAAATAATCTGTTTTGTAGTAGTGTTGGAGAATAAGCCTGTGCCTCTTCAAATTACTAATTCAAACCAACCTTTTGAAGCTCCCAAAAATGCTGCTACCCAGTACAATCAAAAAAATGCCGGAGGTTAGAAAAGGGGAAGCGACGGGAATGACAATCGAGACAGCAAGAAGCTTCGCTTCTCCAACCCATCAGAGCTAACACCTTTAAATGATACTCCAGAAAACATCTTCGCAGCAACGAAAGATACCGAGGATTATCCAATTCCAGAGCCTTAGAGAGTAAGCAGCAAGCAAGCGAACTCCGGAAAGTTCTGCTGATTCCATAATCAGCAAGGTCACAACACCAACGAGTGCAGGCACTTGAAATCACTGATTGAAGAGCTGATTAGGAAGAATCGTCTGCAACAATACATGAAAAATCCACAGTCCTCAAATGCTGCTCCGACTTCCCAAGGCCAGGGGGCAACAAGCAACGAAGCTTTTGTTCAAACCATGCCAAGGCTGATCATCAACTGATGATCGTTGATTGTGCTTCAATTTCAATGGCCCAGAATAAGCGATCAACATCGCCACTGCTTTACTTCATGTTCTTTTTCCTTCTTTAGTTCACGCTTTACTTCAAGTTTTACTTTCTGTTATATTCAAAACTTCTTGTAAACACTCTGTAATAATCTGCAAGTGATGCACTGAACATTAGCTCTACGATTAAGAGCATGTCTGTTTGAATGAATTTCTAGCTTGCCAAATTATATGTCAAATCAAAACTTATTTAAAAGTTGATTTCATATTGCAGGCCATTTGTCGAGCATTGTTCTTGCGAAATTTGACGAAACATAGCAACCCCAACAACACAAGTTCAAGTGTCAAATGCTATAAATAGCAACACGCAAAAATATGAAAATAGAAAAGCACTGCCTTGAAAAGTGAATGGGAGAAGTCGCAAAGATTCAAACAACGAGCAAGCGCCACGACAAATAAATGAGGGAGCTATAACCTTTGTCAAGGGGCACCTCCCCAACTGGGAGGTTTAAAGTTTCAAGTTCCTAAAACTGAAATAGCCTGCCAAGTCGATCGTCCGACCAATGAGCGAGTAGCTGCCCCTTGGACAATACAATGACCGCTCAAATTCGTTTGCGTAGCATCTGGAAACCCCAGATGTGAAGAATGAAAACCATTCGCGTAGTATCTGAAATCTCAGATGTGAAGAATGTTAGAGACCCAACTGACCGTCAGAATCAGGAAGCACCTGATGCGATAACGACAAACATTGGGGTTTCAACCAAAGTCCTCTCCGGGGGCACCCAATTGATCGTCAGAATCAGGAAGTACTTGATGAGATAACAACAATCATTGGGGTTTCAACCAAAGTCCTCTCCGGGGGCACCCAATTGATCGTTAGAATCAGGAAGTACCTGATGCGATAACAACAAATATTGGGGTTTCAACAATGTCCTCTCCTAGGGCACCCAATTGATCGTCAGAATCAAGAAGTACCTGATGCAATAATGACAAACATTGGGGTTTCAACCAAAGTCCTCTCCGGGGGCACCCAATTGATCGTCAGAATCAGGAAGTACCTGATGCAATAACGACAAACATTGGGGTTTCAACCAAAGTCCTCTCCGGGGGCACCCAATCGATCATCAGAATCAGGAAGAACCTGATGTGAATACGACAAACATTGGGGTCTCAACCAAAGTCCTTTTCGAGGCACCCAATTGATCGTTAGAATCAGGAAGCACCTAATGAGATAACGACAAACATTGGGGTTCTAACAAAAGTCCTTTCTGAAGTCACTACTTCTGAACAAACCACCGCTTGGATTAATCAATATAATTAAGTGGCGAAAGTCTCCAATATCTGAATTAGCCAAGCCGAATTACAGATGGAATTCATATTTAACCAGTTAACTTGTGTTGTGTCTGAAAATCTCAGACATGACAAGTGTTAAATTTTAGCCCACAAAAAGGCAACAAATCCAAAATACTTCCCTCGGGGAAGGCTGATAATGATCTCCCAAACCAGGGGAAAAATTTCCCAGCCTTCTCCAAAGGGGAGCAAGCACTACAACAAAAACACCATATTACAACTTTAATTTTACAACGGTGGTAAAAGCACCGTTGTAATAAATGTTTTTTACAACTTTTTTTCCAGAAAAGTTGTAATAAACTAATTTTTAACAACTGTGTTATTTTGACATTTGTAATAAAAGCCTATCACAACTTTTATTTTTTGACTGTTGTAATATATGACTATATTTTAATATAATTAACAACATTTCTTCCTTGCCAGTTGTAAAAAATGCATATGTAGCAATAGGTGATATTTTCCTTTTTCAATTTAATTAGTACATTGATAATTATAATTATTAAATAACAATACTTAATAGTCAATTATTAAACAATTAATATAATTATTAATAATTAATAATTACAATCTAATAATAATTAATTTGAAAACATGCAATAACTAATATTAATAATAAAGTAATAATTTGAAATTAAAAATGATTATTTAAAATTTTAGAATTACTAATAAGAAGTGATAACTAATAATTAAGAAGTAATATTAGTTAATTAAAAGGTAATATTTAATATTGTGACAAAAAATTTCAAGCTACTTTTATATAACGTTTTAATATAATTTTAAAGAAAAATTGGTTCGGAGCGTACAACCTTTCAAAATCAAATTTTAGGTGGGAACGTGAAAATTTTGGCGGGCCGCCTCTCCTTTACCTTATTGTACCCTAAACTTATAAATCATCTGGACAAATTAAACTAAATCGAGATGCCTTTTCCTTCAGAATATTCAATCAAATCCCCCAAAACTTGTCCTTCTTTATCGAGATGCCTTTTACTGGAAAGTTCGGAGTCTCCTCCAACTTCTCCTCTTCTTCATTTCAAGCCCTGTTCGGATCCGGTAGCTTCATCGAATTCAAAGATCGAGACTTTTGAGAAAGGGTGCTTTAGCGAATGAGCCCTAATTATAACAACTTATGCTGGAGACCTGGTTTCTCACTGCGAAAGGCAGTAAAACGATTATCTAAATGAGTAGATAATTAATTTTGAGGCGGTAGAGAAGGAAGAGAAGGTAAAGGAGACGGAGTATTACGATGTGCTTGGAATCAGTACGAACGCTACTGAGGCTAAGATTAAGAAAACTTACTATGTTAAGGTAGAGTTGATGCTTCATTAATTTTGCAGTTTACTGGTAAAATGTTTTCTTCTAATATAAACTACTGTTGTTGGTACTATCACTGTAGTTTCTAGTGTGACTTTGTGAGGCTGAACGAGTATTAGATTTTGATGAATTTGTGATTTTGATAAATTACATAAATTATTGCTAACTTTTATGATTGATACATTTAGTTACAGTGACGTTTCCAGGTATTAAGTGTAGGTTTGCGGAATAGATGTTACAAATTGGTAAAAGTATGCTACTATTTCTGATTTACCATGAATTTTCAATTTGAATACTACAGTGGTAATTAATAATAACTGTATAGTAATAATAATGTAGTATGCAGGCACAAGATTTCAGGAGAACGGGAGCACAAACGAAGAGGAAGATGTTCCAGAACATGAAGATAAAACTGATAGTTGGGAATCATTGTTGCCTTAGTTCTCATCATCATGATATGGTATTATTTTGTCAATTTATCCTCTTACTACTTTTCCAACTTTTTTTTTAATTCTAATTATGCAGATTTCACTATTTTTAATGTGGTTTTACTTTTTAGAAGGATATTAATGCCGAGAGTGGGATTGAAGGAGAACAGAAATACCGTGGGTTCAATTAGGATAAAATGAAGGAACTGCCTTTCTAATTTGTTGCTTTAGTAGCTTGTTGGACTCTGCATGTACTTTTTTGGAGACCGAGGTTTGAATTTGATTGTTGATTTTTATTTCTATTTTGGTGATTATTAACTGTGGGTTTAATCTGGTAATACGGTCCTCAGTTAAAACCATACACAAGATTTTCGTGCACAGTTGGGTACCAAAAAACTTGTCTAATTCGTGATTTGGCCCGGTTGGTTTATTCACTTTGTGATTGAATACATTATTCACTAGTGATATTTAAAGTTAACGACCAGTAATTGCCTATAATGTCTTTTTTCCACCTCACTTGTTTAATTTCAATTTTCTTTTGCTTATCGGCAGAGTGTGGGAAAAAAAACCAAAAAAACAGAATTTTGTTTTGAATGAGGAGAGCTTCAAAGAAGAATTCTTGCATTGGAAAGAAATGACAAGTGGGGCGCACAAACCTCATGCGTTCCACTTTCTATTTTTTTCTTTTGCTATTTTTAGAAGTATATCAACTAGATGCTTTATTACATTTGCCATATTTTGATTCTGATGAAAATACGTATTCTTTGTTGCAGTCAGTCGTCGATTGGAATTGTATTGGGTTTCATTGGCACAAAGATGATTCTTGATTTTTTTGGTATGCATTTTCTGGCATATTCTATTTTGGCTTATATTATAGCATTCCTAATGATTAGCGAAACAGAGCGGCATGAATTGTTGTATCATGTATGTTACATTCTCAACCAATTTAATTCCATTAGGTAATGTATCTATATTTAATCTTCTCTTAACATGTATATGAGGCTTGAGTACGACTAGGTGGTTCATAAATTCAAATAGAATTGCTTAAGAGGAATATATGCTTGCTTTAAGCAACTTCTTGTCTGTATGCCATAAATATGCTTGCAATTTCTCCATCCACAGATTCATGCTCCAATTGGTCTATGGAATTGTCATTGACTCGAACAACGGTGGATGGAACTGTCAAAATCAGAGAAGACAGAAATGGTGCTGGTTTGGATGTGCTTTGATTTATTTATATTTTCTTTTAACTTCAAAAATCACATAAACTGTCATTGACATATACAGGTGGAGATTGTGGGTACGGTAACTTATATAGCAGCGGCTATGGAGCAAGCACCGCGACATTGAGCACAATATTATTCATGAACTTAAAAGGGATGTTGAAGTTTAAAGATGTCAAAGAAAAAGTTTTTGTAACGGTCAAGTATGTAATAATGCGTGAAATATTTTCTAAAACTTATTGTTTGTAATACTGAAAATTTGAGTATTTTAATAAATTAGTTTGCAAATAATTGTAATAATTGATTTGCTTATGGAGTATTTCTACATTTAGTGTATTGTTCATTTTAGTTGCCAAAGGTCAATTTTTTTTAAAATGCAACTATCAATCACAACGGTGCATAACTGTTGTAGTAAATATTATTACAACGGTGTTTAACTATTGTAATAAAGTTTATTACAACGGTGGAAAAAAGTTGTAAAATGTACATATTACAACGGTTTTGCAACGGTGCAAAAAAGTTGTAAAAGATTTTAGTTTATTACAACTTCTTAATACACGACGGTTAGCCCACCGTTGTAAAATGTATATTACAACGGTGTTCCACCGTTGTAATAGGGTCATTTTGTTGTAGTGAAGGAATAAATCATGAATATGCATTCCAGAAATATGAAATGTTGTCCATCACATAAGTCATCAAAATCATAGCGTTGGAAATCCACAGTCGGCTTTAGTCGATTGGTTGATTTTAATCGTTAACGCGGTTTCGAATTAGAATATCGTTTTTGTGCAGACAACACTTGACGAGCTGAAAACCGTTAAATAAAATAATTCTGTGCAGACACTTTATTCAATTCAAAATAAAATTCGCTATAATTCATTTTCTGATGATTAACTAATCCACTATCAATATGAACAGTTGATGGGGAGTATAAATCCAAAATTGTGCAATCACTTGTTTTGGTTATAGAACAGGCAGCACAAAACACACAAATTCGAAGCATAATTTGCCATAGCAAACAAAAGCTGCCACTGAGACACAATGCAAAATATATCAACAACGTCGCTCATTTTGAAGCCCGCATTTTTCACAAGAAAAAATACAAGCTTCGAGGGGCAAATGTTAACCCCGTTGTTAATAAGCAGTTCAAAACTAAGAAGTGTATACTTACATTAACACATGGATATGAAATTAAAATTCTCGACCGGCTTCAGACAAAAGGTGATCGATCATCCCATGCCCGATCGGTCCGCTCCCTGGAATATGCCCAGTTAGTCCAAGCATTTGAAAAATAAATACATGGCGATCGGTTATTCATAGAGAAGCGGATCAATTGGCAAAGCAAAGCACGTGACCGATCATCTCTTCCACACACCGATCAGTGGGTATTCACAAGCACCATTCATTCATTCCTTTTTACAAGCATATGTGAGTAGGAAATGATAAAGTAGTAAAATACAAAATGTATTATACAATATGCGTGGAAGGAAAGAAGCAATGTTGACACTCTGAAGGCTACGCAACAAATATATGAATAGTCCAACACTAAATGCCAAGGTGGCAAAGGTGTAACTACAAAAGATGGCAAGTTTATACAATGGCAATCCAAAACGTGAATTTTCATAATTTAAGGAGACCATGTACTTCATTGAAAAGCATATAAACTTGGTTCAACATTAATGTTATGAATAGCATGCATGTTAAGCTCAAAGCATACCGACGATATTAAGCTAAAAGGGCGAATGATGCTAAGAAGAGACAACCGATAGGTTCATTTCAGTTTTATGCTGATCAGGCTAAAATGATACAACATAATGGCACTTTTTTAATATTCGAACCCCAAAAGGAACAGTAAAACACATAAAAGAAAATAGCAAAGCAAGTGAGCACGTGGCATGCAAAGTTGACTGCATGAATGAACGGACCTGGCGCTGGAAAACATGATGGCAAATGTGTAAATATTGTACCCAAATTGTTGGGATTGTATGGTAACCAGAACACCATGTATTAGCATTGAAGAAAGAATGCGATAAAATCCAAGAATGGGATAATTATGTGAGGCAGACGGTATGTAGAGACAAAAGGCGGATGCAAGTAAAATGGGCCGATCGGTATGCAAATAAGGGCGGTCAGTATGTAATTTACAGAAGGTGGTCAGAATTATTTAATTATGGACCGGTCAGTATTAAAGCATGGACCGACCGACCGATGTCTAAAAAGCATGACCGACCGGTACAAGACCGACCGGTACTAGACCGACCGGTACCCCTTTCCAGCTGTCGCCAGCTGTTCCCAATGTCATTTCTGTAAATAAATTATAGACCAACCGGTACCCTGCGCCTCCTAATTACAAGATTGTCACTACCCCTAAACTTCACCTATAAATAATCCATTGCTCCACCATTCAAGGAACCGATGAAACTACCTCGAAAAGTTGCCTAAATCATTTCTCCACCACTTGTATACACTTCAAAACTCCATTAATGGCGTCTCCAACTTCATCTAACTTCATACTACAACAAAGTGATCAAATCTCTTCCGGTCTCCATTAACAATATCTCGAATTCAACTAAAGTGATCCAAAATCTCTGCTAATCCTTCCAAAGCTTAGATCAAGTGCTAAATTACGATGAAGTCCGCAAAAATTGTCCAATTGGTAAAGTGAGCAAGGATCTACGCATCCACCATCATGAGCCAAAGGATCTCATCCGTTCATCCGTGATTTCAAGAAAATTGAAGTGCAAATAAGAGAGAAAAGAGAGGAAAATCACTGTGTAAAGATAAAATGAGCAAAAATGAATGTATGAGAGATTTCATGAATGTTGTAAGGCGAAATGCGATAATGAAAATTGATTGAAAAGTGGATGTAGATTCGTTTCGAATTGAACCACTATAAAAATTCCTTTGTGTTCTTACTTATTTTTATCCGTTTATTTTGTGATTGTGGCTCCTTTAATTTCCAACCCTAGTTGGTGAAGTGTGATTTCACACCCTTGGTGTTGATTCGAGTTTTGAGATTAACATTACTATTTTCTCAATCAATGTTTTGCAACATCTTAGTCACTTTATCGATCAAAATTCTGTAATGGGGAAAGTAGCATGGTACCATGAATATCAGTCCTGTCAAAAACTCTTCCCGACTTCTACTCAAATCCAAAATACATGCACAACGGACAATGAAGAAATATCACGAGACTATGTATATTTCCGATTATTAATGACCATAGTCATAACAATATGCTTCATGGAACAGTGAAAAAACTATAATCCCCAAAATTTTAGCTGTAGAATCATAATGGGCTGTCAAGCATGTAAATTTACCATAAAATCAGATTTTCCTGATAGGATAATCATCCAAATCTAAGACTATTGAAACCAACAAGCAAATTATTTACTAAGGAACGAAATAATTCCTTTACGTAAATCTAATGGTTCGGTTTTCATCTAGATTTATGGGATGAAACCAATTATTAGCCAATCCAAAAATCAAAACTTCTAATTTCATGGATTTCCGAAAGTGAAACAAAAATACTCAAATCTTATCATATGAAATCAGAAGTGAGTTCCTTACCTTTTGTAGATCGACCATATCCGCTACAATTTTACATAGACGATTCGTAGGAAAAGAGATCGATTTAAGAAGAATGAGATTTAATTTTTAGGTGTCTTCAGTCGGTACAGTAATATCGAACCCACAATTCTTTGGTGGCTTGATCCGTGTTGAGCCGATCGTAATGTCAGCAAGTCAGATCTATTATCGTCATGGTGAAGGAGTGGAAACCCATTGTGTCTGGTGAGATGCGATAGTAAGACGGGGTACTAATTTAAGGCTTTCATAGAATACGAAAGTAATTTTCGTAGTGATTTGCGAATTTGCATTGATTTGTGGTTTGAAACCGAAGCAGTTTCACACACACATTATATATATATATATATATACACATATATGTGTGTGCGCGTGCGCGTGTGTGCAAAGTAAACCTGCCTTAGGGAAAAGTATTAAGAGGTTGATGTGCCTCTTGTTGGGTATTAAGTTGCTAGGGCTAGGTTTGTTCCTAAGGTACACTCATTGGTTTTGGACCCAAGTCATGAGACCCACCCTTTGAGGTTTTAAGTGGTCTTTGGATTTTCCTTCCTCTTAATTAAGGTATTAAATAGTCTTATTAAACGATAGCGTGTGAGTAGGTTGGTTCTCCAAATATTGTACGCTTCTTATATAGGGGCCTAGTGAGGGAAGTATTGAGTGTCTAGGAGTTCACCCATTGGGACAGCTAGAAAATAACAAGATGGCCCACTAGAAGGATCTTAATTGAAATTATGTTCCTATATAAAACTAGTATTAAGTGGTTGCTACCATTTCGCCACCTACAAGGAGAGTATATATTATGATGTAGATGTTAGGACGAGGTCTTAAGTGGCTAGGGGTCCGCAATGGGTATTAAATGACCAGAGTTGTCCACCCTTAATAGTTAGATAATGGCTTAAGTGCCTCATAGGATATTAAGTAATTGTAATGATGTTCACGCTTATATTTACTTATGGGGCATTAAGTGACTATAAGGATGCTGTAACAACCCACCTCTGCCAGGGTGGCTCTTGCAAGCACTCTGACTTTGGAGAGGCGTTTGAATCAGGTAAACATGCATAATGATATATCTAGAGACAAACTCTGCCACATCCTTCTTCATCCCAGGCCAAAAGAAAATGCGCTTCATATCTTTATACATCTTATCTCCGCCCGGATGTATAGTCAACTTAGAGCGATGCGCTTCCTCAAGAACTTTTCTTACTAAATCTTCTACCATTGGAACACATAACCTTCCGTCTCTCCTCAGCCAACCCTTGTCATCAATAGAATATCGAGCGAGATGACTAGACGCCTCTCCTCGAATCAGCTTATCCATAATCTCAACTATCTGAGGGTCTTCTCTATGCGAAGCCCCAACTTGATCAAGAAGGATAGGTCTGAGTTTCAGAGATGCTAAAGAACCGGTCATCGACTCACTCGCCAAAGAGAAATCAAAGGTTGCCACATACTCTAAATTCTTCATCTCAACGAATAGAGGACTCAGAGTCAACCTTTTTCTACTCAATGCATCTGCTACCACATTCCCCTTGCCAGGGGTATAAGCTATCTCAAAATCGTAGGACGCCAAGAATTCCTCCATCTTTGTTGCCTCAGATTCAGATCCTTCTGAGAAAAGAGATACTTCAATGACTTGTTATCAGTATAAAGCTCAAATCTTTCTCCCAGAAGATAATGGCGCCAGGCCTTGAGTGCATATACTATTGCTGCCAACTCTAATTCATGAGTGGGATAATTCTTCTCATGCACTTTGAGTTGTCTACCGCCAAAGCATATCACTCTTCCTTCTTGCATCAGAACAGCCCCTAACCCCGTGCCACATGCATCGGTGTATACTGTAAATAACTTCCCTCCATCGGGCAAAGCTAGAACAGGTGCTGATGTGAGAGCTCTCTTGAGCCTCTGAAAAGCATGCTCGCATTCTATGCTCCAAGCAAAAACTAAATTCTTCTTCGTCAATTTAGTGAGAGGAGCGGAAATCTTCGCGAAGTCCTTGATGAAATTCCGGTAAAAGCCTGCAAGACCTAGAAAACTTCTCACTTCGGTTGCATTCCTTGGAGTCTTCCAATCCTGAACTACAACTACCTTAGCTGGATCCACCGCTAAGCCTTGCTTAGATACTATATGCCCAAGGAATCTAACTTCCCTTCTCCAAAAGTGACACTTGGAGAACTTGGCCTTCAACTGATGCGCTTTAAGCGTATCCATCACCTCCACTAGATGCCTTGCGTGCTCTTCCTCATCCTTAGAGAAGATCAGAATATCATCTACGAAGACCATGACAAACTTGTTCAAGAACTCCCTGAACACCCTACTCATCAAGTCCATGAAATATGCGGGTGCATTAGTCAAGCCGAACGGCATGACTAGCCATTCGAAGAATCCATCTGGAGTTCTGAACGCAGTCTTGTCTATACTATCTTCAGCTACCCTGAGCTGATGGAATCCAGTAGCAAGATCAAGCTGAGAGAAAACAGAAGCACCGATAAGCTGGTCAAAGAGATCATCAATCCTCGGTAACGGGTGTCTGTTCTTCTTAGTCAGCTTATTCAACTCTCGATAGTCAACACAAAGTCGGAGAGAACCATCTGCCTTGGTAGCAAATACCACAGGCGCTCCCCATTCAGATATACTTCGTCTAATGAAGTTCTTCTCAAGCAACTCCTTCACTTGCTTACTTAGCTCCCGCCTTTTACGCGGAGCCATGTACCGAACGGGCAAAGAAACCGGCTTTGCATTATCCACCAGATAAATGCGGAAATCAATCTCTCGTTTAGGGGGCAACCCCCTAACTTCATCGAAAACATCCGGATACTCTCGAACCACTCTCACAGACTGAAGAGTTTCCATTGACGAGTCGAGTGATTCAAGATAGCACAACATGACGGGACCTCTCGGATTACAAGAAATTTCTAGGGTGTTTCCGAGGCGAGTCACGAGCCTCACAACCCTATGCTCACAATCAAGGATGGCTCCATATCTAGACAACCAATCCATGCCCAATATCAATCCATATCCCCTAAAACCAAGAACATAAGCACTACACAAGAACTCTACACTCAGTATAGAGATCCTCAAATCCCCACATATCATAGACAGATGGGCGGAACCCCTAATAGGATTTGAGACACAGACGGGATCATCTACCAAGCTAGTACTAAGGTGCAAACTATCAACAAGATCAGATGAGATAAAGCTATGCGACGCACCAGAATCAAACAAGGTACGAACTGGAAAATCAGAAATATATACAAGGCTCTCAACAGAAATACTACCTCGATCGGGAACTGGAGCGACATTGAGAGCATGAACTTGCCCTCCTGAAGGTCCAGCACGCTGAGTCTGACCCTGGCCTTGCCCTTGCTTCTTCGGGCAATCCTTACTGAAATGTCCAGTCTCACCGCAGAAAAAGCATTCACCATTCTTCCTTTTCCTCTTCTTACAATCCTTAATAAGATGCCCAACTGAACCGCAATAATGGCACTTCCCCTTGCTGTTCTTGCCCTTGTTGTTGTTCCCCTTGTTGCCTTGACTCTTGTTCTTGTTCTGATTGCCTTGACTGCTCTGACCACTTGGATTACCCTGATTTCCTTTCCACTGGGAATCAGTCTTCTTGGCTTGAGTATCATTCATCTTGATCTCTTTCTTGACATCTCCCTGAAGTAACGCCATATCAACCAAGCTCTCAAACGTGGCCCCATGGGGAATATGTGACATAGCCAATCCCTGCAACGGCTCATTCAATCCTCTAGCAAAACGAAGAGCCTTCTTCTGAGGAGTATTCACCGTATCCAAGCCAAAACGAGCTAACTGATTGAACTTGTTCACATATTCTTTGACAGACATATCTCCTTGTTTCAAAGTTATGAACCTCTCCATTTGCAGATTCTCCTCAGCAGAAGATAGAAACTTAAGCACGAACCTTGCCCTGAAATCGGCCCAAGTCTCAACAGGCCTAGTACCATTGGTGACTTCCCACCAATAAGCGGCTTCATCCTTCATAAGCCAAACCGCCAACAAGATCTTCCTCTGATCGTCTAACCCAAAGATAGCAAATAAATCCTCGGTTTCTTTCAACCAATTTCTGGCCTCTACAAAAGTCTCAGTGCCTTGAAAGTTCTTGCCACCCATTGCTTTGAAATCTTTGCAAGTCTTTGCGAAGTCAGCTTGAGGATGCTGAGGGGGAGGAGGAAGAGGAACCTCAGCGACAGGAGGAGGAGGAACATTAACTACCGGAGGAGGAGGAGGAGGAACATCTGTGGGGCCGGCTTCGGTCGCCCTAGCCTCCAAAAGTCTCCTATACCAAACAGGTACGTGCACTCCCTCCGGAATAGCAAAGTTATCGGCCATACTGAAAACGAAGAAAAAGACAGATTCAAAATGGAGAAAAACGAAGGAATTTTGCTAATGGCTTTTTGGGGAATAGCCTTTAAAATAAACTAGACTTTTCTTTGGAAAATACTTTATACTTGGTTTTGAAAATAGTTTTCCAAAACTTTTAAAAACCTTTTTGTTCCTTCTCGTAAACCATATGCTCTGATACCAAATGTAACACCCCACCTCCGCCAGGGTGGCTCTTGCAAGCACTCTGACTTTGGAGGGGCGTTTGAATCAGGTAAACATGCATAATGATATATCAAGGCAGAACAAGAACATATGTATATATGTAAACAGAGTAAATAAGATAAGTAAAATAGCGGAAGATTTCAAACTATTTCAAAACAATTCTGATACAACATAATGTCAACTTTCCAAATAAACAAGTCTAGATAAAAACAACATCAACTGAAAAACTGAGATACATAAGTACTATCCCCAAAATAAGTGATAACCATAGCTATCTTCATGTCCAACCGTACATGAGCTAAATCCCACAAGCAAGCGATCAGAAATCCAAGCTAAGCTCCAATATTCCCACCCTGAGAACCTGGTGGGGGGGGGAACGGAAGAAAAGAGGCGAAAGAAAACAGGTCAGTCATAAAGACTGAGTAAGCCCTACTACAATCAATGTAAACTGATAAAGTTAACTGACATGAGAAGCAGGGATGAACATAAGGATAACAACATACTAGCATGATGATTAACTAACAAGGTAGATAAAGGTGTCATCGCATAATCAGGTTTAAGGTTTTTGCACCACAGGTGTACTAGCAACTAACATGACTTGAATAAACAAGTATTGATCCCTTGGCCCAAGCTTTGGCCCAATAACATGAAGTGACCCTGATACGCGGTCCAACCAAACGGTCTAGTCGATCGGCTCCCTATAAGCCTAACTCGTCACGTGTTGGTGTCAATACGGCCCAAACGTAATTTTAGTCAGACTGTGCCGGGTCTCCCGTCGGGTGTATCAAGCCCTAGGGTGTCAACCCCTAGACACCATAAACATAAGTGCACAGTCTCGATCTACTGGTACCCGTGCATGTTTTCCCCGGCTTCGGACTATGTGCACGACCATAGTCCGCCCGGAACTACACCGGCGTACCACTCTGCCGTCGTTTTTGGTTACTTACCTCAAGTCCAGTAATCGTGCCCCCACCCTAGCCTAGTCCCTAGGGTCATAATGATACAAACTTGGGATTACTGCTGGAGTGGACCCCCATTGCTAGGATTTTCTAGTGGGTTAAGTACGGTTTAACCCTCTTGCTAATCATGGATTAACTTGGTTAAGTGTAACGATGAGTTCACGACTTAACCCTGATTAATCTACCAAGCCCAAATTGGTTAAGTATTAAGTGGACCATGACTTAACCCTAATCATGAGGCATTAATTAATTAACGTGCCTTAACCTCTCACATTAGACTTCGTTGCGGTTACTAGTTAAGCCGGTCGGTTCCGGGTAGCTTTATACCACAACTTGGTCTAACCTCGGGTTCAAGGTACAACATGACCAACTTCTCACATTGGGTCCTATTGTTTGTAGCAACTAGTTAAGCCGGTCTGTTCCGGGTAGGTTTACGCTACAAACTCAACCCAACCTCGAGTTGGTCACACTTATATTTTCTAAGTGTCATGTCCATCATGTTTCCAAAACATGTTACAAGTTTTCAAGAATTTGGGTAGACCTAACTTAATAGGTAAATTCCCAATGGGTAGACCTAACTTAATAGGTAAATTCCCAATCTTATGTTTTTATGTCTTTTAAGTTTACCCAACCCCAAACGCAATCCCATCGCTTACATATCGCAATAGCGCATAAAGGATAGAAAGAGGGAACTTGGCATAGTCATGACATAAAGGTGTTGAAGCCACAAGTTTAACATGGTGGCATATGAAATGTACATATGTTCATATACTTGCATATTACATTTTTAGGCCCCAAAAGCATGCATAAAACCAAACTTAGCATATTGGTGATACATGGTGATAAATGACATGTAGAAATGGCCCTAAGTTCGCATTTAGCCTCACATGCAAGTTATCATAAGAAATATGATAGCTTACATGTTGCCAAAATGCAACCTTTAGCATAAAGCTTGAAGCTTTAAGCTCATAAACCCAAGATAAGCTTGCATAACATGATAACATGAACAAAATGGTCAACCCAAACTTGCATAACATAACTTGCATATCATATGACAAACTTGCATAACATAACATGATAAACTTGCATATCATAACATGGCAAACTTGCATAACATAACATGATAAACTTGCATATCATAACATATCAAACTTGCATAACATGACATAATAAACTTCCATATCATGGAAAACTTGCATATCATAATGATCAACCAAACTTGCATCATTCATTTAAATTTAGAGTTTAAATATGAAAGTAGAAAAGGGCTTACAATGCTTATGAAGACACAAAAATATGACAAAGCCCTTATGCAATCAAATAAACCCAAAATGCAAGCTCCAAATCAATAAAAACCCTTGCTTTATGATGCAAATATGGAAACTTGACTTGAATGCAAGCTAATGACACTCATACAAGCTTGAAAACACTTGTATGCATGGAAAATCTCTCATAGAAATAACTTAGGAATTTTATGAAGAGAGTGGAGGCCATGAGAGGATTGATTTTGCCATAGTTTAGTTGTAGGATTGATTAATGATGATTTAGGGTTAGGTTAGGGGCTTATTTATAGAGATTAGGATTAGTTTCAACCTTGGGATTAAACCCTAGTTCTAATCTCAGCCCTCAAAACCGAATCTGGCCCCCAAACTCAACACAATTCCAAGATGGTGCACCAGGCAAAACTGCCCGGCTGAACCCAGTCGACAGCCAAGTCGACAGGGCTGTCGACTTGGGTCCAACCAAGTCGACTCCGAAGTCGACAGGGTTGTCGACTTGGGTGCTCTGGCGGGAATTTTCCCGCCTGGCCCAATCTAACCCTAAATTCCAAATTCAAACTTGAATTTGAAATCTGTTTTTACTTTGAATTTTTCTGAAAACTTCGTTGGGCCTTAATCGGGTCATACGGACTCCGATTTTCGAAAACTCGGACTCTATTTCGCGTATTTTTCCGTGACGAACGCAATGGCATAGCCCGTTTCCCTTGATTCAGATTTATAAATTAAATTCTGCCTCGATTTACGTTATAACAGGTTATTGAAAATACGGGTTGTTACAGATGCCCACCCTTAAATTAACATGTATGCCTTAAGTGACTGTAAGGATTTTTGTAACGACCCGGGGATTTCGCGATCCTGGATATTGGCATACAACACTATGTCTACTATTCAAGCATCGGAAACACCGGATTGTCCATGAAAGAAATTAGAGGGTGAGAATAGATAAAATAGAAACTTAGAATAAAAGAAGAAGAATAACATATAACATCAGAGTAGCACGAATCTCACAGCGGAACGAACAACATATAATAGATAGCATATCCTTGAAATTAAATCAGTATATGTATACAGTAACATTATCAGAGTATAATACTTACAACATAACAGAAATAACTATAGCTATATAATCCTGAAGCCTCCTGCTCCAAGCTCTCCAAGTATATTTGTAAAATCCTGACTATTTGACTACTCATACAAAATTGGGCACTCAAGAGTTTAGGGAAAACAAAACAAAATAAACTCTGGGTCAGTCATGGGACTGGTATGAGTAAACAATTTAAAACAGCTTGGGAAAATAACGATATCTCATAAGACCACGCTGTATAACGGAATGGGTTCTTCCCTTATGAGAATCCAAATCAATTTGATTTAACTTTCAAATCATTTTGAAAGAAACAATGATCTTTTATATCAAAACTCTTTTCATATTATAATAGTGTCTATCAACCACAATATAATAACCATCTTGTAGAACGCTTTCATCTCACGTTCAACATATATAGTATACAATCAAAACCACGAGCACTTATTGGGTAATGGATTTCCAACTATGATAAGGTATGGAACCACCTTACGATAGTGTACCTCTAGAGAGGAATACACTGGGTTCAACAAGAACATATTGCAACCCGGCCACACATGACCGACCACTCATTTCGCTTGAGTGTATCGAATGTATATCACCAACGGTTGGGATTAGAAACCGTTTCCCGAATGGGACAGCATCGAATAGATTAAAGAATGAAATGAATATCTCTAGATAGGTGATAATACACCCTACATGGCAGCCAACCGCTTAGCCATGCTGCCTGCCCGATTTTTGTCATTTCTCGGTTGTGAGGCTAGAGGCCACGCTTATCTCTGACAGATCACACATTTATTCGCTTTAAATGTCACATTGTCATACCCGCCAAATCACAAATTGATTTCCCCAAAAATACAATGGGTATACAGCTAAGAGAAATGAATTCCTCAGCCACCAAACGTACATACGTTTGAAGAGATCAACTTACGTGATTCATTAAATATACTCTATCAGACATTCTTCCATACAGGTCATCCTGGGACTGGACAAACCGAAGGCACTATTCGGTAAACAGGACAGCCCTTGCATAACCCCGTCTTCAACTGTCTTCATCATATTTGATTTGCAACGCTAATGCCATACGGAGTTGTTTTCAGATAATGAATCTGATCCCGGTCTCTCCGTATTGACGACGGAGAAATGGTCAAAAACTTCAATAGTCAGTGAGTTAACTATCAAAGAAAAACACGTGTGCAAACAACGATATTATTTCCAGATGGAAATTATATCGATCAATTATCATTAACATTTATCTCTTTATATTAGATTTATTTATTTCATGTTTCCATATATTCAACATTCCTTATTTTCTAAATTTAGAAAAGATACGTTGTTAATCATTGGAAAACATTTCCATCTCTTTTTCACGTATCACTGTCATTCCAGTATTCTTTAACATCAAACATTTCATTTTCTATGATTAGAAAATATCTCTGATTGTATTTGGAAAATGTTTCCAAAACTCATTCATTGGATTTAGACAGATGTTTAAATATAACATCTCTATGCCAATTCAAATCATTACCTTCATTAACTAAATTCACTTAACCAACCTTCACTATCAAACCTTAACCATTCCTTAGTTAAAAATGGAGTCAATCAAGTTGGGGTATAACTACCTCTCAGACCTTAACTGAACAACATTTCTAACTTCGAAACAGACAAGGTTCACCTTTTAAACCTTTAACAAACTTCCTTACGTAACTCACTTTCGAATAAATCTCTATTCGATAACTCTTTCCTTCGAATACACTATATTCGATAATCTCTCTTCGAATAGACATATTCGATTAACTCTATTCAATTAACACTATTCGATTAACTCTATTGGATTAACTCTATTCTATTAACTCTATTTGATTAACTCTATTGGATTAACTCTATTGGATTAACCCTATTGGATTAACTATATTTGATTTACCCTAATCGATTAACTCTATTGGATTAACTCTAATCAAATAACTCCTTTTGAATAAACTATATTCGATTAACTCCTTTCGAATAACTAATATTCGATAACTCCTTTAACTCTATTCGAATAAACTATATTCGATTAACTCCATTAACTTTATTCGAATAAACTATATTCGATTAACTCTTTTAACTCTATTCGAATAAACTATTTCGATTAACTCCTTTTGAATAACCAATATTTGATAACTCCTTTCGAATAACTAATATTCGATTAATTCTCTTCTTCGAATAACCTTATTCGATAACTCTTTCTTCGAATAAACTAAATTCGAATAACTCTAATGCGACTAACTCTAATTCAATTAACTCTATTCGAATAACTAATATTCGACTAACTCTTGTTCGATTAACTCTATTCCATTAACTCTAATTTGATTAACTATAATCGATTAACTCCACTCGATTAACTCCTTTCAATTAACTCTAACTCGATTAACTGTAATTGATAAATTCTAATTCGATTAACTCTAATCGATTAACTCTAACTCGATTAACTGCTTTCAATTAACTCTAACTCGATTAACTTTATTTGATTAACCCTAACTCGATTAACTTTATTCGATTAACCCTAACTCGATTTACTTTAATCGATTAACTCTTTTATATAATCCATTAAGTTTGACTTCATATTTTAAAATAATATTTCATTTCCAAATTCTATATATACTTCTATTTATAGACTTATTCGTCCGAAATCTATTTTCTATTTCTAACACTTAAATCTCCTTTAAAAATCCCTTTTATAACTCTATTTATTTCATAAATAAATATTTCCATTTTATAACTCTATTTGTAAATGTTTTACAAATATTTCCTTTTTAATTTTATTTGTAAATGGTTTACAAATATTTCCTTTTCAATTCTATTTGTTAAACAAATATATATTTCTTTTATAACTCCTTTGATTTTATAATTATTTTCTTTTATAAAACCCTTTTCCTTTTATATATAAAATCCATTGATTTTATATAAATAATTTATTTTCAAAATACACTTTGAAAATCCTCTTTTCTATATCCCAGTATTTCTTGCGGTATTTAAAATACCAATTCACAATGATCGATATCATTCCAACACAAATAATCAACAACAGATTATATATCACACCATATATTACAATATATTAAAAACAGTAAAATAAATGTTGAGGAATCCAGTTGGATTCCTCCGACTTGTTTCCCTGCATCCACAGATGTTAAACAATATAATTTACATCAATTTTATTTCACTATGAAATATTCTGCTAAACAGAATCAATTTATATATATATATAACCAAATCTACAATTTCAACCAATCACTTAACAGTTCAACCAAACAGTCAACACACGGAATCTAGAATCATCTATCAGTTCTAAAAATACGTTATAAAAATATAACTGATAGAGTTAGTGAGATTTACTCACATTGGCAGTTCATCGTTAAATAATGTAACAACACGAATTTTGATAACATGTTAAAACCGTAAATCAAGGAAGAATTAAATTTTAAAGTAAGAATCAAGGGAAACGGGTTACGCCATTGCATTCATCTCGAAATTTTACATGAAATAGTGTCCGAGTTTTCGAAAATCGGAGTCCAGATGAAGAAGTTATGGCCTGTAGAAGATTCAGCAGATTTTAGGCAGCACAGGACCAGGCAGGTCGACCTAGGGGTCGACCTGGGGGCCAGGTCGACCATGTGGTCGACCTTAGGGTCGACCTACCCCTAGGTCGACCATGTGGTCCATCTACCCCCTAATAGGTCGACCTGGTCGGCCTGTTTTGACCCAGAACTCATTTTTGAGGCCTGAGACGTGTTTTGATGGTCCGGATAGATTCTAGGGTTAATCTAAGGGCCTAAACTAGTTGCTACACCTATAAAAACACCCTTAGACCTAATGTAATTCATATCAAATCATTCTTACACCATTATGCTGCTAAAATACCTCTTGAACCATGGCCGTCGTCTCCAAATCAAAGTACAAACATTCAAACTCAAATCAATTCAAAGAACAAGGCTTCTACAATGATTCAAGACAATAAATCAACAATGCCGCGACATTTTTACAACAAATTCAGTTCTTAATTCATTAGCCATGCTCTGTAAGTTCTAGTTGTTTTTAGATTTAAACATTTAATTATAATATGGCCATGGAATAAGTGGAATTGGATTTAAGTATGTTTATTGATTCAGATCTATTTCTGTTGCTTCTTGAATCTTGAGTTTTGGGACTTTTCTATGTTCGTTCTCATGTCAAGCTTATGATCTATTCAGCCTGTTGTAAATCAGTTTTTCTTGATTCATATTGATATTATTATCAAGATCTATCTTTTATGCCAGAGATGATGTTTTTATGCCAGTTTTCTCTCTATGCTGATTGTTATACAAATTCTACCTTCCCCCCTATTTATTTATTTTCGATGAACCTAGGTCAATTTCGGACCTAGGCCTAAACCGCGATTTGCTTACGATTGAATACGGAGGAATATGGGAATGTTGTCTATATTGGATATACATGTTTGGTAAAATTGATGGCATCACATGAAATTGGAAATTTGGGGTATTTTTAATATAATTGAAATTGCAAGTCTGATCATTGGCATAATTAAATTGGCATGAAGTGGGCATAATGAATTAGCATGTAAATCAAATCACGAGTTCGGGCCTATGTAAATTAAATCAAAAGATTAGGTTTATGATTGGGCATAAGTAGAATTGGGACTTTGAACCTAAAAGCAATTGTAAACTTGATAATTGGCATAAATATGTATTATGAACTTGGGTAGTTGGCGTGTGTTGTAATAAAAAGATTATAGTTTGGGATAACTACATCATGAATCATGATTTGGGTTTATTTGGACATGAAACTAGATACATGTAATCTTGGCTAAACTTGATATGGGTAAAATGGCATAAACCTGGCATACATGTAATAGGCAAGAATTGGGCGTATGTAAACTGACTAGAATTGGGTATATATATATATATATATATATATATATATATATATATATATATATATATATATATTGGCATGTAATTTTGGAACTTGGGCATATGTTTATTAATATGTAAAGTTGGGAATTTGAAACATGAAAATGACTGTGTATTGGATAATTGACTTGAACACGAACATGAACATTTCTATATGTTAAACACATGAACTGATATTGGGGTTTGGGGGGAAATACGACCATTAATGAACCTTTGACACGAGGTTAGACTCGGTTTGTGGTGTAAATCTACCCGGAACCGCCCGGCAAATCCAGCAGCCAGAAAGTGTCAGTCTAATGTGAGAGGTCAAAGGTCGAATTGTAGGCGTAACGATTTTTGACACGAGGTTAGACTCAGTTTGTGGTGTAAATCTGCCCGGAACCGCCCGGTAAATCCAGTGGCCACAAAGTGCACGGTCTAATGTGAGAGGTCATGATTCGTTCGTCATAATGAATGAATTAAGGAATACTAACCATAATAAGACGTGGGTATGGTTAGAGGGTTAGGTGGGATGACATGGAAATTTGACATGTAAATGTGGACCTAACCGGTATGAGTTAAGAACATGTAAAACTTATAAATGTGGGCTTAACCAACATAACTGTTAATCAGACCAATGGGTGGGTTAAGTAATATGACTAGACTAATGACACTTAACCAATATGACATGAATGGGTGGGTTAAGTAATATGACTAGACTAATGACACTTAACCAATATAACATGACACATGGCAGGGTTAAGTCAACTTGAACATATAGATAATACTTAACCAACTTATCATGATACGTGGGCGGGTTAAGCCATGAATT
Source organism: Allium sativum (assembly GCA_030737875.1). Lineage (NCBI taxonomy): Eukaryota > Viridiplantae > Streptophyta > Magnoliopsida > Asparagales > Amaryllidaceae > Allium > Allium sativum. Next base: position 588,959,349 of record CM060909.1, read on the forward strand.
ACTTGAAATACTTAATCAATGCAATCTGACGAATGGGAGGGTTAAGTTAAATGGGTTGGTTTAACTTGAATGGGTTGATAACACCCAACCAATATAACCTGATGTGTGATAGGGTTAAGTCATGAACCGCTTGGATATACTTAACCAATTCGACATGATGATTTGATAGGGTTAAGTCATGAACCGCTTGAATATACTTAACCAATTTGACACGATGATTTGATAGGGTTAAGTCATGAACCGCTTGAATATACTTAACCAACTTGACAGATGATTCGTAGGGCTAAGTCATGAACTTGAACGAGAACACTTAGCCAATTTGACATGACACGTAGGCAGGTTAAGTCACGAACTTGAATTACAACACTTAAACAACTTGACATGCTAGACTGATGGGGTTAAGTCTCGAATTTAAATGACAACACTTTACCTACTGGACGGAAACCCTAGTTACGTGGTCCTTTTTAGCAGTAACCCACTAGATGTATCACGGTACCCTGGAACTAGGCAGGGTGGAGCACGATTACTGGGCTGATTGTAAGCGACCAGAACGACGGCTGAGTTGGTGCGCCATTGTAGGTTCAGGCGGACTATGGTCGTGCACATAGTCCGGAATTGAAAAAGCAGGCATTGGTCACCGGTAGGTTTACACTGTGCGTGCTTGATTCGTGTCGGTGGTTGGCACCCTAGGGCTTGATACACCCTAGGGTGGACCTAGCACAGGTAACTACATTCGTGATAGGGCCGTATGACACATACACATGAACGAGCTAGGACTTGTAGGGAGCCGTTCGATTAATAGATCGTTTCGTGGGACCAAGTAATGGGTCATTTCATGACATTGGGCAAGGGATCATTTTATAGTCAACACATCACACGGGTTGGGATCACCTTATTTTATAACACGGCCTACTAGTTGGTACACTAGTAGGGGTAAGGATCCTTGTTACACAAGACACTAGTTGGAACACTAGTAGGAATACGAAACATTCCATGTAAGACACTTGTGAGATGCTAGTACGGGTGGTGTAGGGCAAATGGATATCACCGAAATATTTTAATGATGAAACTTAGAAATCTTGCGATGTTATACTTGATAGAAACCTTGCGATGTGATACTTGGTAGGAACCTTGTGATGCTACTCTCGATAGGAATTATGAGATGTTATTCTTAGTTATCGTGCCTGTAGCTTATCTTGTCATCATGCTTATGTTTACTTTCAGTTTATTCATGCTATGTTATCTTTACCTGTTTTTATGCTGAAAGTCACTAGGACTTACTCAGTCTTTATGACTGACCCATTTTGTTTCGCCTCTTTTTCTTCCGTTCTTCCCTCCCCCCCAGGTTCGCAGGGTGGGAATACAGCTTAGTTCGGATCTTACCAAGCTCCAAGGCTCTTTCACGAACGGCTTGGATTTCTCTTGGCTATGGCTTGCTTTACTGTTTTACTTGGGGAATGATTTATGACTATGGTTTTATGCTTCTTTACTATTGTAAGACAGATTTCGATGTAATGGATTTAATGGCATTTTGATGTAAAAGGCTTTAAACCTTTCTAGATTTTAGAGCAATGAAATTTGGTTCTTCTTCCGCTGTTTTATATGTTCTATCGTGTAATATTTCTGTGTATGTTTACCTAGATAATGCTCCACCAAAGCTAGTGCATTCCCTTTGTGAGTGACCCTAGCAGAGGTAGGGTGTTACATTTGGTATCAGAGCAGAAGGTTACCAGACTGTGAAAAAGTTTTTAAAACCTTCTGAAATCATTTTCCAAACGTTTACAAAGAAGCATTTTTCTAAGAAAAGTTTTGTTTTACGAAAGGCATATTCCCCTAAGCCATATGCACCATCTTTTGATTCTCTCTTTGAATCTCTTCTTTCTCTCTTTTCACCATAGTCTTGTAGGCGTGTGTCGGAGGGCAAAGGAGTGCCCAACCTCCATCTGTAGCCGCAGTAGTTTTAATTGCGACTAATCTTATTTCATGCTTTGTACGGTTGCCGTGCAATGGAGGTAGCTTTCGAGAAACTTGTCAACAAGCTATACGAGGATAGTAAGAATGAGGATAAAGAACACATGCCTAAGGATGAGAAACTTGTTGATATGGCTTAATCCACGAAGGAGGAAAAGGTGAAAGGAAAGAGGCCAAAGTGAGAGAATAATAAAACCCATGACAAGAGAGAGTATCTTTTGTATGGTAAAAAGGGACATGTAGTTAAGTATTATATGACAAGGACAAGGACAAAGAATAAGATCGTCGAGAGGGAAATTGTATGCTCTCACTACTAGCATACCTAAGAGAGGTGGTAACGTTTCTGTCAAAGGTTTAGCTTTTCTTTTCCATCATCCCGTTAGAACTTTGTTTTTGTACATCGCATCCTTTTAATTCTACTTCGATAGTTGGAGTCTCTGCACCTTAGCACTAGCGTAGTAGATGATCCCGTTTTTGTCTCAAATCCTGTAGGGAATCCGCTCATTTATTCATGACTTGTTTGGATTTGAGAATGTCTATGCTAAGTGTTGAGTTTAGAAGTAATGCTTATGTTTTTGGGCAATGGGTTGATTCTAGGGATGGAGTGGTTTTCCAAAAATGATACCATTCTCGAGTATGAAAAGAGGGTAGTTAGACTCTTGACTTGCCCCGGTAATGCCCTCGAAGTCTAGTGTAACCCTTAGGATTCTGCCATGCTTAGTTACCTAGAATCTCGTGATATATTTATTGATCCGCTCAAGTAGTGTTCGCCACCAAGGCGGATGGTTCATCTCGCTTATGCATGAGTTATAGAAAATCACCTTAGTAAGTACACTTGGCAACATGGTTGGCATTTGTTTATTTTCAAGAGATAATTCATTTATGTGGAATACCTTTTAGTAAGTGAACGAGATCCGAGATTCACTAGTGAATTTTGGAGAGCTTGCATGAAACCATGAGTACGCAGTTATGTTTAAGCCGAGTATACTAGAAAAAGAATAAGTGAAAGTGGAACGAGAGGCGACAGTGAAATGAGTTCCAACTCATATTTTGGAAATAGGAATTAAGAAGCTACGAAATTGTGAAGCTAAAGACGGTCAAAGCACAATGAAGTTAAGCTCAAGGAAATGCGACTTAGAAGATTGAAGACTAGACACGCGCATCATATCTCTTTTTAAGAGTATATCCTTGATCCCTCTTTTCATGCAGAGATTATTTGCATGCTATCTTTTAAGTATAACCTCTTGGTCCTATTCTCCATCCTATTTCTGTCGCAAACCCCATAGGGAGTATGACTCATCTGTTAGTAATACATGTTGGGGCTTGAGGGTGTCCGTTGGGTTGACTAAACTTTTTGGGTTTTATAGGATATAGGTTGGTCTTAGGAAGGGATTTCTTGTGACCAAAAAGGAGTCCATCATGCTTAGTTTCCTAGAAACATATATATTGGTTAGTTAATTCTTTGGGTATCAGTATGATATTGATTTCGGTCTTCGGGGATGGTGCTTAGGGAGTTCTTCTCCTAACCAGTATATATGTGACATAGATTTCCAGTTTTGACATTGCCTAATGGGCACAAAGTTTTTACTTGCTTCTATCGTTCGACTATATCTTTAGGTAGGAACAATTGGGTGTAAACATGTGTTTGAGACATGTTATGATTGATGGTTGCAAGTGGTTTCAAGCGGTTGCTAGTGGTTGCTCGTGGATGCATATACACGCACCTTAGACACTAGATCGGCTCCGTCACCTTTCATATTGCATATGCATGAGTGTTTATACTTGTTTATGGATGAAATTAAATGTGTTATCATGTGGATGTTGCATATGGATGAATGTTTGCGCACACATATAGTGTTTATATGGCTAGGACTATTCGCATACATGTTGGACTCATGGCACTAAAACATATTTTGCATTAAAGAGATCAATTAGGCCTGATCATTTGCATTAGATAAGGAATATATACACACACTTTCTGCATATATTCATACAGCATTAGAAATCTCTTAAGGACAATGGATGCATGGGATTGATGATTGAGTAGATGGATGATTAGACGGTAGGACACATTCTTCTTAACTTGAAGATTTCGGGGACGAAATCCTTTAAGGAGAGGAGAATGTAACAACCCGAATTTTAATAACATGTTAAAACCGTAAATCAAGGCAGAATTAAATTTTAAAATAAGAATCAAGGGAAACGGGTTACGCCATTGCGTTCATATCGAAATTTTACATGAAATAGAGTCCGAGTTTTCGAAAATCGGAGTCCGGATGAAGAAGTCATGGCCTGTAGAAGATTCAGCAGATTTTAGGCAGCATAGGACCAAGCAGGTCGACCTGGGGGCTAGGTCGACCATGTGGTCGACCTTAGGGTCGACCTACCCCCTAGGGTGGTCGACCTCCCCCCTTACAGGTCGACTGGTCGGCCTGTTTTGACCCAGAACTCATTTTTGAAGCCTGAGACATGTTTTGATGGTCCGGATTGATTCTAGGGTTAATCTAAGGGCCTAAACAAGTTGCTACACCTATAAAAACACCCTTAGACCTAACCTAATTCGTATCAAATCATTCTTACACCATTATGCTGCTAAAATACCTCTTGAACCATGGCCGTCGTCTCCAAATCAAAATACAAACATTCAAACTCAAATCAATTCAAAGAACAAGGCTTCTACAATGATTCAAGACAATAAATCAACAACGCCGCGACATTTTTACAACAAATTCAGTTCTTAATTCGTTAGCCATGCTCTGTAAGTTCTAGTTCTTTTTAGATTTAAACATTTAATTATAATATGGCCATGGAATAAGTGGAATTGGATTTAAGTATGTTTATTGATTCAGATCTATTTCTGTTGCTTCTTGAATCTTGAGTTTTGGGACTTTTCTATGTTCGTTCTCATGTCAAGCTTATGATCTATTCAGCCTGTTGTAAATCAGTTTTTCTTGATTCATATTGATATTATTATCAAGATCTATCTTTTATGCCAGAGATGATGTTTTTATGCCAGTTTTCTCTCTATGCATATTGTTATACAAATTCTACCTTTCCCCTATTTATTTTCTTTCGATGAACCTAGGTCAATTTCGGACCTAGGCCTAAACCGCGATTTGCGTACGATTGAATACAGGGGAATATGGGAATGTTGTCTATATTGGATATACATGTTTGGTAAAATTGATGGCATAACATGAAATTGGAAATTTTGGGTATTGTCAATATAATTGAAATTGCAAGTTTGGCCATTGGCATAATTAAATTGGCATGAAGTGGGCATAATAAATTAGCATGTAAATCAAATCACGAGTTCGGGCCTATGTAAATTAAATCAAAAGATTAGGTTTATGATTGGGCATAAGTAGAATTGGGACTTTGAACCTAAAAGCAATTGTAAACTTGATAATTGGCATAAATATGTATTATGAACTTGGGTAGTTGGCGTGTGTTGTAATAAAAAGATTATAGTTTGGGATAACTACATCATGAATCATGATTTGGGTTTATTTGGACATGAAACTTGATACATGTAATCTTGGCTAGAACTTGATATGGGTAAAATGGCATAAACCTGGCATACATGTAATAGGCAAGAATTGGGCGTATGTAAACTGACTAGAATTGGGTATGTGTATATATATATATATATATATATATATATTGGCATGTAATTTTGGAACTTGGGCATATGTTTATTAATATGTAAAGTTGGGAATTTGAAACATGAAAATGACTGTGTATTGGATAATTGACTTGAACACGAACATGAACATTTCTATATGTTAAACACATGAACTGATATTGGGGTTTTGGGGGAAATACGACCATTAATGAACCTTTGACATGAGGTTAGACTCGGTTTGTGGTGTAAATCTGCCCGGAACCGCCTGACAAATCCAGTAGCCACAAAGTGTCAGTCTAATGTGAGAGGTCAAACGTCGAATTGTAGGCGTAACGATTTATAACACGAGGTTAGACTCAGTTTGTGGTGCAAATCTGCCCGGAACGGCCCGACAAATCCAGTGGCCACAAAGTGCACGGTCTAATGTGAGAGGTCATGATTCGTTCGTCATAATGAATGAATTAAGGAATACTAACCATAATAAGACGTGGGTATGGTTAGAGGGTTAGGTGGGATGACATGGAAATTTGACATGTAAATGTGGACCTAACTGGTATGAGTTAAGAACATGTAAAACTTATAAATGTGGGCTTAACCAACATAACTGTTAATCAGACCAATGGGTGGGTTAAGTAATATGACTAGACTAATGACACTTAACTAATATGACATGAATGGGTGGGTTAAGTAATATGACTAGACTAATGACACTTAACCAATATAACATGACACGTGGCAGGGTTAAGTCAACTTGAACATATAAATAATACTTAACCAACTTAGCATGATACGTGGGCGGGTTAAGCCATGAATTACTTGAAATACTTAACCAATGCAATCTGACGAATGGGAGGGTTAAGTTAAATGGGTTGGTTTAACTTGAATGGGTTGATAACACCCAACCAATATAACCTGATGTGTGATAGGGTTAAGTCATTAACCGCTTGAATATACTTAACCAATTTGACACGATGATTTGAATGGGTTAAGTCATGAACCGCTTGAATATACTTAACCAATTTGACACGATGATTTGATAGGGTTAAGTCATGAACTGCTTGAATATACTTAACCAACTTGACAGATGATTCGTAGTACTAAGTCATGAACTTGAACGAGAACACTTAGCCAATTTGACATGACACGTAGGCGGGTTAAGTCACGAACTTGAATGACCACACTTAACCAACTTGACATGCTAGACTGATGGGGTTAAGTCACGAATTTAAATGACAACACTTAACCGACTGGACGGAAAGCCTAGTTACGCGGTCCTTTTCAGCAGCAACCCACTAGATGTAGCACGGTACCCTAGAACTTGGCAGGGTGGGGCACGATTACTGGGCTGATTGTAAGTGACCAGAATGACGGCTGAGTTGGTGCGCCATTGTAGGTTCAGGCGGACTATGGTCGTGCACGTAGTCCGGAGTTGAAAAAGCAGGCATTGGGCACCGGTAGGTTTACACTGTGCGTGCTTGATTCGTGTCGGTGGTTGGCACCCTAGGGCTTGATACACCCTAGTGTGGACCTAGCACAGGTAACTACATTCGTGATAGGGCCGTATGACACAGACACATGAACGAGCTAGGACTTGTAGGGAGCCGATCGATTAATAGATCGTTTCGTGGGACCAAGTAATGGGTCATTTCATGACATTGGGCAAGGGATCATTTTATAGTTAACACATCACACGGGTTGGGATCACCTTATTATATAACACGAGCTACTAGTTGGGACACTAGTAGGGGGTAAGGATCCTTGTTACACAGGACACTAGTTGGAACACTAGTAGGAATACGAAACATTCCACGTAAGACACTTGTGAGATGATAGTACGGGTGGTGCAGGGCAAATGGATATCACCGAAATATTTTAATGATGAAACTTAGAAATCTTGCGATGTTATACTTGATAGAAACCTTGCGATGTGATACTTGGTAGGAACCTTGTGATGCTACTCTTGATAGGAATTATGGGATGTTATTCTTAGTTATCGTGCCTGTAGCTTATCTTGTCATCATGCTTATGTTTACTTTCAGTTTATTCATGCCATGTTATCTTTACCTGTTTTTATGTTGAAAGTCACTAGGACTTAATCAGTCTTTATGATTGACCCGTTTCGTTTCGCCTCTTTTTCTTCCGTTCTCCCCCCCCCCCCCAGGTTCGCAGGGTGGGAATACAGCTTAGTTCGGATCTTACCAAGCTCCAAGGCTCTTTCACGAACGGCTTGGATTTCTCTTGACTATGGCTTGCTTTACTGTTTTACTTAGGGAATGATTTATGACTATGGTTTTATGCTTCTTTACTATTGTAAGACAGATTTCGATGTAATGGATTTAATGGCATTTTGATGTAAAAGGCTTTAGACCTTTCTAGATTTTAGAGCAATGAAATTTGGTTCTTCTTCCGCTGTTTTATATGTTCTGTCTTATAATATTTCTGTGTATGTTTACCTAGATAATGCTCCACCAAAGCCAGTGCATTCCCTTTGTGAGTGACCCTAGCGGAGGTAGGGTGTTACAAATAACGATAAACTGTTGTTTGATTCAGATCAAACAATTTATTTCGCCATAAATTCAAATGATCTCCAATCCACTCCCAGTTAGTTCCATTTTGTAGTCGTCGTCCATACGATCCTAATGGATCTTGTTTCGCTGAATTCTACATAAGCCGACCCAAAACATGAAATGACTCGCTCCAGCATATAACCTTCTTCCCCGATCTGTATACATCCGCTCCTCGTTTTTTTCAAAAACCAGCAACAAATTTCGAGCACCATTTCCTCCTTCCATAATACCCTAGAAATCAAACTAAAACCATCTAAAATCATCTCTCTTTTCCCTCTTCATCTTCATCCCATTTATAGGTAACTCGAAATTCCCATAATAAAACTGACGACATTAAATCATCACACACACAGTTAAACCACCGACCACTTTTGTCACCAATACCCATGAAATTACGCCAATCCGTTCGTCTAGCCCCTACAAACAACACGTCGGACTTGCTTTAGCTCAACTCTTGCTGTCCCCTATCGCGACTTACTGTCAGCCTGCCACAACATCTACATGGTGCGAAAAATATCATGCTCGAATCCTTTGAAACGTTCACGCAAGATGCTTCTGTCTTCCCTGAGTTTAAATCTACCATTTAATCCACGCATCGTCGCCAAAATCAATCCCAGTATAAAACCCTAGATACATTGTAAAAACTGGAACACTGCAAAACACTTCGCACCTATCCAAACTTGTATAGGATTGATGCTTGTTGCAAAAGAAACTCAACCAAACTCGATTTAGGATTTTTAGATTTTTCCTTGCTTTGTTTTTAATTTTTGAAGATGATTTTGGCTTACTGGAAAACAATCGATGGCGGCTGAAGCTGTATTGGGGTATTGACTTCAAGATGGAATAGTTTAGGGTTAGTAAGAATGTAGTGGTATTTATATTATAGATAAAATATATATTTTATTCGATTTAATATTCAATTTTAATGAACCGCTGATTCTATTTATCCTTTAAAACTCCTATGATCATAGTGACATCCAAAAATCACGAAAATGGACATGCAGCTATAGTTGGATATTACGGACCCAACAAAACTGGTTTCGTCGAATTCTGACTCCGTTTGCTCATACAGCGTATTTTTAACCGTCAAAATACTGACTATTTTTCACATTAAAAATCCGTACGGCCACACACTGACCCCAAAAATCACGGAAATTGAAATCTAGTTATAATTTAATATTGCGGATCCAACAAAATTAGTTTCGTCGAAAATGGAGGTCGATTGCAAAATTGGCTATTTTTAATGCTCTAAATAACCCATATTTAAAAATAAATAATTTTAAAAATAAGTAAATTTAATATTTATAAATAAATATTATCGTATATATTCACACTAGAATACCATACAACTCCAATTGGATTTATAACTCGATATTTCAAAATTCCCAGTTATATCGATATTCGATTTATATATAAAATCCTTTTATAATATAAATATATATTTATAAATTTCAAAGGAATTCCATAGCGACTTTTCTAAAATTTGATTTGGACATAAATCAAAATCTACACAATGAAATCCCGATTTTTCTCTTTCATTAGAAAAATATACTTCACCAGCTCCGAACGTTTCTTGTTTCACAGAAATCCGATTTAAAACGGATTCTGTATATTCATTTAAAGTTCGAATCGCCAAATAGTGAACTGCCACGCCATTTCGAGCTTGATTATTAATATAATATAATTTATACGTTCAACTGTCGTTCAAATAATATATTCGTTATTCTAATTCAAATTCTGAACTGAATTATATATTTTGAATTGCCCAATTCACACCGTATTGCCATTTCAGCTAATTCTGATTATTTCAGAATTATATATATTATTTAATTATTATATTAATTAAATATTCAAAGTTATTTAATTAAACCACCCTTAAATGCTTTAAATCCTCTAAATCACTGTATAAATAATTAAATTAATTAATTATTATACTGCAAATATACGGGACATTACATTCTTCCCCCCTTAAAATAATTTCGCCCTCGAAATTGCTAAGGTAGAAAACAAACCCTATTGACTGGGTTAAAATTTATTTGCTTACTTCCTTTTCAGTTTCAACTGAACCAATTAATTTCAATTAGAATATTAATTAATTCTTCCCTAAAAAAATTCCAAAAATCCTGAAAATTTTCTAACACTCGAAATTTTTGAAAAATTTCACCAACACCTCCTTTGTACTGGTCAATCGGTACAACTACAACTCGCCTCTCTGGGCCTTCTCCATCCCAAAAGAAAATCAAACAGCCAAGCGGCTTGCCGAATCGGCTCATAAATATCTCAAACCCATATGTAATATAAACTGGTACCTTTTTGTCGGGCATATCATTATATCCTTTGCACTTATTACCAATTCTGCATATACCAATGTCATTCCAATCAATCTCCAACCAATTTTATCCTCAAATTCCAAATTCTTAACTCATCCATCCAATAACATTTCAATTCCTACATCACATATCTAATGTTTCTCGATATCATTCTAATACAATTCTATTTCCAATTTGCTTTCTTTCAAATTCTAATTCAATTTCCACCTAATTGGCTTTATTTTAATTCCAATTTGCTTTCCCAAATTTCAATTCAATTTGGTTTTAAATCAAACATTCTCTCCTTGGGAATTTTAAATAACTTTGTTTTTCTAAAATCAAATATCCCATTTCGGAATTCAAAACAACTTGCTTTTCTAAAAACAATTCAAAAACCATCTCTTTGGTAGCAATCCTTCACTTAGAACTCGAAAATTAACACCGATGATGGTCGACTTCATCATCGGAATCTATTTTCCAGCGATCGAAGTGAGTTCAATACTATATTCCTTTCAAAACCATTTCTAAACCCTTCCATTTTGAAATCTATTTCAAAATACTATTCCCAATGCTTGGAAAATATTTCTAAAATCTTCCAGGATTTTAAAATTTTCATATATTTAATCCAATTCCATTTACACCACTTATTCAAATTTTATGAATTTCAATTCCTTCTGATTTAAATTTCATATTTAATTCATGTCGTAACACTTATACAAATTTTAATTGGTTGTAAATAACCGTTTCAAATATAATCTTATCTGATTATAATCACAACCAACACATCCAATATTATAATATTTCCAATATATATATATTTTTTCTTTAGATAAAAATATATTTGGGTAATGTTATTTCATTACCCACTTTTCAAAACATACAGTATCGGTTCATCGTATTCAATTGTTTATAAACCCCTGCCGATACAGTGGACCAAACTAATCGACCAGAACCCATAAACAACTCAACCAATAAATCTCCACAATATAAAACAATTTTATATCAAATAATAAATACGTTCACTTGTATATATACACTCAACTCAATCTAGGGTATTACTAACCCTATCTCTACCGAGTCACGCCACAGAGCCAAGGTAATTACTTAACCTTAAGCTCTGATACCACTGTAACGACTCGAGGATTTCGCGATCCTGGATATTGGCATACAACACTATGTCGACTATTCAAGCATCGGAAACACCGGATTGTCAATGAAAGAAATTAGAGGGTGAGAATAGATAAGATAGAAACTTAGAATAGAAGAAGAAGAACATACAACATCAGAGTAACACGTATCTCACAGCGGAACGAACAACATATAATTGATAACATATCCTTGAAAATAAAATCAGTATATGTACACACTAACATTATCAGAGTATAATACTTACAACACATCGGAAATAACTATAGCTATATAATCCCGAAGCCTCCTGCTCCAAGCTCTCCAAGTATATCTGTAAAATCCTAACTACTTGACTGCCCTTACAAATTTGAACACCCAAGAGTTTAAGGAAAACAAAACAAAATAAACTCTTGGTCAGTCATGGGACAGGTTTGAGTAAACAATTTAAAACAGTTTGGGAAAATAACGATATCTCATAAGACCATGTCGTATAACGGAACATGTTTTTCCCTTATGAGAATCCAAATCAATTTGATTTAACTTTGAAATCATTTTGAAAGAAACAATGTTCTTTTATATCAAAACTCTTTTGATATTATAATAGTGTCTATCAACCAAAATATAATAACCATCTTGCAAAACGCTTTCATCTCACGTTCCACATATATAGTATACAATAAAAACCGCAAGCACTTATTGGGTAATGGATTTCCAACTATGACAAGGTATGGAACCACCTTCCGATAGTGTACCACTAGAGAGGAATACACTGGGTTCAACAAGAACATCTTGCACCCCGGCCACACATGACCGACCACTAATTTCGCTTGAGTGTATCAAATGTATATCACCAACGGTTGGGATCAGCAACTGTTTCCCGAATGGGACAGCATCGAATAGATTAAAGAATGAAATGAATATATCTAGATAGGTGATAATACACCCTACTTGGCAACCAACCACTTAGCCATGCTGCCTGCCCGATTTTTGTCATTTCCCGGTTGTGAGGCTAGAGGCCACACTTATCTCTGACCGATCACACATTTATTCACTATGAATGTCACATCGTCATACCAGCCAAATCACAAATTGATTTCCCCAAAAATACAACGGGCATACAGCTAAGAGAAACGAATTCCTCCGCCATCAAATGTACATACGTTTGAAGAGATCAACTTACGTGATCCGTTAAATATACTATGTCAGACATTCTTCCATATAGGTCGTCGTGGGACTGGAAAAACCGAAGGCACTATTCTGTAAACAGGACAGCCCTTCCATAAATCTTTCTTCAATTATCTTCATCATATTTGATTCGCAACGCGAATGGCATACGGAGTGGTTTTCAAATAATGAATCTGATCCAAGTCTCTCCGTATTGACGATGGAAAAATGGTCAAAAACATAAATAGTCGGTGAGTTAACTATTAAAGAAAAACACGTGTGCAAACAACGATATTACTTCCAGATGGAAATTATATCGATCAATCATCATTAACATTTATCTCTTTATATTAGATTTATTTATTTCATGTTTCCATATATTCAACATTCCTTATTTTCTAAATTTAGAAAATATATGTTATTAATCATTGGAAAACATTTCCATCTCTTTTTCACGTATCACTGTCATTCCAGTATTCTTTAACATCAAACATTTCATTTTCTATGATTAGAAAATATCTCTGATTATATTTGGAAACTGTTTCCAAAACTCATTCATTGGATTTAAATAGATGTTTAAATAAAACATCGCTATGCCAATTCAAATCATTACCTTCATTAACTAAATTCACTTAACCAACCTTCACTATCAAACCTTAACCATTCCTTAGTTAAAAATGGAGTCAATCAAGTTGGGGTATAACTACCTCTCAGACCTTAACTGAACAACATTTTTAACTTTGAAACAGACAAGGTTCACATTTTAAACCTTTAACAAACTTCTTATGTAACTCTCTTTCGAATAAACCTCTATTCGATAACTCTTTCCTTCGAATACACTATATTCAATAATCTCTCTTCGAATAGCCGTATTCGATTAACTCTATTCAATTAACACAATTTGATTAACTCTATTGGATTAACTCTATTCTATTAACTCTATTTTATTAACTCTATTGGGTTAACTCTATTGGATTAACCCTCTTGGATTAACTATATTTGATTTACCCTAATCGATTAACTTTATTGGATTAACTCTAATCAATTAACTCCTTTCGAATAAACTATATTCGATTAACTCCTTTCGAATAACTAATATTCGATAACTCCTTTAACTCTATTCGAATAAACTATATTCGATTAACTCCTTTAAATCTATTCGAATAAACTATATTCGATTAACACTTTTAACTCTATTCGAATAAACTATTTCGATTAACTCCTTTCGAATAACCAATATTCGTTAACTCCTTTCGAATAACTAATATTCGATTAATTCACTTCTTCGAATAACCTTATTCGATAACTCTTTCTTCGAATAAACTATATTCGAATAACTCTAATGCGACTAACTCTAATTCAATTAACTCTATTCGAATAACTAATAATCGACTAACTCTTGTTCAATTAACTCTATTCCATTAACTCTAATTCGATTAACTCTAATCGATTAACTCCACTCGATTAACTCCTTTCAATTAACTCTAACTCGATTAACTCTAATCGATAAATTCTAATTCGATTAACTCTAATCGATTAACTCTAACTCGATTAACTCCTTTTAGTTAACTCTAACTCGATTAATTTTATTCAATTAACCCTAACTCGATTAACTTTATTCGGTTAACCCTAACTCGATTTACTTTAATCGATTAACTCTTTTATATAATCCATTAAGTTTGATTTCGTATTTTAAAATAATATTCCATTTCCAAATTCAATATATACTTCTATTTATAGACTTATTCATATGAAATCTCTTTTCTATTTCTAACACTTAAATATCCTTTAAAATTCCCTTTTATAACTCTATTTATTTCATAAATAAATATTTCCTTTTTATAACTCTATTTGTAAATGTTTTACAAATATTTCATTTTTAATTCTATTTGTAAATGGTTTACAAATATTTCCTTTTCAATTCTATTTGTTAAACAAATAAATATTTCTTTTATAACTCCTTTGATTTTATAATTATTTTCTTTTATAAAACCCTTTTCCTTTTATATATAAAATCCATTGATTTTATATAAATAATTTATTTTCAAAATACACTTTGAAAATCCTCTTTTCTATATTCCGGTATTTCTTACGGTATTTAAAATACCAATTCACAATGATCGATATCATTCCAACACACATAATCAAAAACAGATTATATATCACATCATATATTACAATATATGAAAAATAGTAAAATAAATGTTGAGGATTCCTCCGACCTGTTTCCCTGCATTCACATATGTTAAACAATATAATTAACATCAATTTCATTTCGCTATGAAACATTCTGCTAAACAGAATCAGTTTATATATACTTACATTTATATATATATATATATATATATATATATATATATATATATATATATATATATAACCAGATCTATAATTTCAACCAATCGCTTAACAATTCAACCAAACAATCAACACACAGAATCAAGCATCATCTATCAGTTCTAAAAATACGTTATAAAAATATAACTCATAGAGTTAGTGAGATTTACTGACATTGGCAGTTCAGCGTTAAATAACGATAAACTGTTGTTTGATTCAGATCAAACAATTTATTTCGCCATAAATTCAAACGAGCTCCAATCCACTCCCAAATAGTTCGATTTTGTAGTAGTCGTCCATACGATCCTAATGGATCTTGTTTCGTTGAATTCTACATAAGCCGGCCTAAAACACGATATGACCCGCTCCAGCATATAACTTTCTTCCCCGATCTCTGTATACATCCGCTCCTCGTTTTTTTTTCAAAAACCAGCAACAAATTTCGAGCACCATTTCCTCCTTCTATAGTACTTTAGAAATCAAACTAAAACCATCTAAAATCATCTATCCATTCCCTCTTCTTCTTCATCCCATTTATAGGTAACTCGAAATTCCCATATTAAAACTGACGACATCAAATCATTACACGTACAGTTAAACCACTGACCCCTTTCGTCACTAATACCCATGAAATTACGCTAATCCGTTAGTCTAGCCCCTACAAACATCACGTCAGACTTGCTTTAGCTCAACTATTCCTGTCCCCTATCGCGACTTACTGTCAGCCTGCCACAACATCTTCAAGGTGCAAAAAATTTCATGCTCGAATCCTTTGAAACTTTCACACAAGATGCTTCTGTCTTCCCTGAGTTTAAATCTACCATTTAATCCATGCATCATCGCCAAAATCAATCCCAGTATAAAGCCCTAGATACATTGTAAAAACTGGAACACTGCAAAACACATCGCACCTATCCAAACTTGTATCGGATTGATGCTTGTTGCAAAAGAAACTCAACCAAACTCAATTTAGGAATTTTAGATTTTTCCTTGCTTTGTTTTTAATTTTTAAAGATGATTTTGGCTTACTGAAAAACAATCGATGGCGGCTGAAGTTGTATTAGGGTGTTGACTTCAGGATGGAATAGTTTAAGGTTAGTAAGAATGTAGTGGTATTTATAGTATAGATAAAATACTTTTTTTATTTGATTTAATATTCAATTTTAATGAACCACTGATTCTATTTATCCTTTAAAACTCCTATGATCACACGTGATATCCAAATCACGAAAATAGACATGTAGCCACAGTTTGACATTACGGACCCAACAAAACTGGTTTCGTCGAATTCCGACTCTGTTTGCTCATACAGCGTATCTTTAACCTTCAAAATACTGATTATTTTTCACGTTAAAAATCCGTACGGCCACACACAGACCCCAAAAATCACGGAAATTGAAATCTAGCAATAATTTAATATTGCGGATGCTACGAAATTAGTTTCGTTGAAAACGGAGGTGGTTTGCAAAACTGGCTATTTTTAAAGCCCTAAATAACCCATATTTAAATATAAATATATTTAAAAATAATTAAATTTAATATTTATAAATAAATATTATCATATATATTCACACTAGAATACCATACAACTCCAATTGGATTTATAACTCGATATTTCAAAATTCCCAGTTATATCGATATTCGATTTATATATAAAATCCTTTTATAATATAAATATATATTTATAAATTTCAAAGGAATCCCAAAGCGAATTTTCTAAAATTTGATTTGGACATAAATCAAAATCTACACAATGAAATCCCGATTTTTCTCTTTCATTAGAAAATATACTTCACCAGCTCCGAACGTTTCTTGTTTCACAGAAATCCGATTTAAAACGGATTCTGTTTATTCATTTAAAGTTTGAATCGCCAAATAGCGAATTGCCGCGCCATTTCAAGCTCGATTATAAATATAATATAATTTATACGTTCAACTGTCGTTTAAATAATATATTTGTTATTGTAATTCAAATTCTAAACTGAATTATATATTTTGAATTGCCCAATTCACACCGTATTGCCATTTTAGCTAATTCTGATTATTTCAGAATTATATATTATTTAATTATTATATTAATTAAATATTCAAATTTATTTAATTAAACCAGCATTAAATCCTCTAAATCACTATATAAATAATTAAATAAATTAATTATTATACTGCAAATATACGGGACATTACAATTTCAGCCTTGTATGTTTAGATGTGTATGCTTGTTGCGTATACATAACAAGAAGAGTTTATACTGCCAAATATAGGAAATAGTCTCCTCTTAACATAAATAGGTTAGCAGGTGAGGACCCTGCGTCAGCGGTGATTAGTGATTTCTTGGAGGAGGAGCCTTTCCACGGAGATTTAGCTATTTTTGGCAGCAGTATTATTGTTGTTGTTATTGTCATTATGTACTTGGGATAATATTTGATGTACCGGTTATCTTTAGAGACTTATTGTATTTGACTATGAGATATTATTTTTATCCCTACCACTCTGTGTGATTCTGATTTCATTTAGATTGCTATGTGGTATCTGTTTTTTGTATTTCCTTATAGGAACCAACTACTCATCTATAATGAATCTATTTTTCGATGGGCCTTTTTTAGGTTGGAATTTCAGCCCATTCTAGGTAGGTTGTTAAACAGCCAGTCCATCCTAAGTATGATATCAAAAACCACATACCCCAAAAAAGAGCAATCAAAAACAAAAGAGCATCCATGACTCAATAAAACAAGATTATGACAAAACATAATGAGTTTGGCAGTGACGCCAATGTGGTTCGTTACTAATAAAGTTCAATCAATGATTTCTGGTTCTAATCCTAATCAATCTACTAAGTCTCTAGATATAAAAAATGGAAGCCCTGATGTCAAACAAAGCACGAATAGGAACATTGAAAATGGAAAGATTACCTTGAATGATAATGCCCTTTCCATTTTCCATCGTTGAAGGGGCATTCGACGAACTAGGAACATCGTAGATATCATATGATTTCACAACCTTCTAAGCTGCGTCTATTAAATCCTTCTTAAGATGTCCAGTCTTACGACATAGATAGCATTTTTATTCGCCACTAGGACATCGATTCTTATAATGGCCCTCCTCTCTGCAGTTAAAGCAAGTTACTCTGGACTTGGCCTTCTTCTTTTGTCCTCTCATACTCTGAGGTGGCTTCCTTTTGTTTTTCCATTTCCTCTTGCCTCCCCTGCATTCCTACGGTTTAGGCTTTCCCTTACAAGCAACAATAGTTACAGTCATTGATTTGGGTTAGCTAATCTCATGCCTTCGCGCCTTGATAACTATTGACTCAAAATTCTCCTCAACACGATCCAAGAGCTTCTCTCCCAAATGAGCATCCAAGCCAAGAATAAACTTCCCATTCTTCTTCGGTACGATGTCAATAAGAAACATCCTATACTTAGAAAAATTATGAAACTCAGCCACATATCAGGAGATAGTCATGTCCCCTTATCTTAACTCCAAAACTATCTAAATAAAGTCGACTTATGGACAGCTGGAATAAACATCCCAACAATATGATTCTTGTACTGATACAAAGTGAATTCATCCTTTGGTGTAGCTACCTTCACTGCATTCCGCCAATTCATTGCTCATCATTGGAGTTAATGCGAGGCCAACTTCCTTTTCATATAATCCTCCAAATTAAGATCATCAAAGATTCGCTCGTAAGTATCGAGCTAATCCTTGACCTTAATCTCCGACTTATACTATACTATACTATACTATATAGTTTTGAAAACCAAAATATTGTTACAAGTAAGCACTCAAGTATATGTATACACAAAAACTCTCTCAATTCATCCCTGGGTTGAGCAATGAAACCTAGGCTATGATACCAAGAGAAATGACCAACCTACACTTTCTACATCCCAAGCAATGTAAGGTGACCACGTAGGAAGAAAAGAACTAAACTACAAAGAACCTGTCGTATATCTCACAGCGCATGGAATAAAACATAATAATATAAAATAGGCGAGATAGTAAATAACTTAAATGAATCTCAAAACTCAGAGTAATAGATTCAAAATATCAAACCAAATGTCAAAGGGTTATACAAAATAAATAACTCCAACAGAAATTGTCTCTAACATAATGATTAAAAATACTACAAGTTCCTATAGTAGTGAACGATGAAATGCAATAAAGTATATATAATAATACATAGATAACCTCCTGATCATCCCTCGATTAGCTATTCATGCTCACTCATAATCTGCTTCTAGTCTGCTCATGTGAGAGCACCAATAGTTATAAGAAGCAAAGCATAAAACTCTAGGTCAGATGAAGTATGGTATGAATGATAAAATCTGAAGTACAGAAAATAACGAAACACACAATATAGTAAACCATACCTCCTACTCTTGCATCCTAAGATTTAGCAATATAAGTACATACTACTCTAATTAAATCAATAATATGGATGTACTATTCGTTTGATCACTAGGGCATCTAAATGCCTGCATCAGGACTACCTATTTATGTGTTAATGCCTCTTACATCTAATGACATCCGTAGGGTGATATATGATTTGAACAAGCATAGCATACATCATCCATTCTCACATCCACTTCCTTAATGCATTATATATATAGCACATTTAGTTTTGCAGTAGCTGTACCATTTGAGCTGAAACAGTCTACGTTGAAACGACCCAAACTTGCCCTTACGGGAAAGCCCGGATTGAGTTGAGAACACGACAAATCGGAATACAAACAGAAGAACATTTCATTGCTGTTACAATCATTTACATCAGAGTATAAGAATATAACAGAGTATGAATAAATAATATCAATACAAGAAAATGTTTAATTAATAGCAATTGGAATTGCACAAAAAATATGACTTGCTATAATTAATAAAGGCTAGTGTTTGTTTGCATGGAAAAATAGCCTGATTAATCGCTCTATTTGTCGCATCCAAAATTTAGTGCGGTAAAACTTTCATTTTCCTCCTTTGAACGTTACATTTCATTCTTTCCAAATTCCATAAAAGCTTTTCTGAATCTCATTTCTCCTCTCCGAGCCTCCTCTCTTCCTTTCCAAATTCCAAAGAAGTCTCGTTTATCCTCTCCTCTCCAAAATACGTAGAATCTCCGATCCACTCTGTGCCTGACTCAAATCAACGTCGCGATTCCTCCATAAGCTGAAACGCCTGAAGCCGTGAAATGCAAGAAACCGTGAATTTGGTATAATTTCCTTTTTTTTAATTCCGAGTTTAATACGTGAATTAAAGTTTTCAGTGCTAAATGTTTTATTCTAAATTTAACTCTGAAACATGATACCGTTCCCTATGTAATTCGTGTAATTTTAAAACCTAAATTTGTTGCTAGATATACTTATGTTGTTGCAATCTAGCGTATGTTGCAATGAGTTGGTCTGATACTATTTAGACATAATATTTCCTTTATTATTTTGCAGCCATTAGGTTAAACTCCTATTATTGAAGCACAGATGTTTTTCTAGCCGCTGGTGTCAAGTTAGAACCTAAATTTATTGGCTTCTACTATTTATTTGTATTTTTTTCCTATTTGTTTGATAGCTTTTGGGTTAAACTCTTATCATTTAAGCACAATGGTTTATGTCTAGCTGCTGATACCTGAATATCACAGATCAAAAAAGATATCATCGAAACAATAAAATTTAATTGTGTATAATGCATCATAATGTGAAAACAATAAGCATGTAATGACAGTACTCCATATGTGTTTACAAAAATAACAGTTAAATGGTTAAAATTACTTTGATACTTCATGTGCTTCATTATCATATTTATTTGTTATAGCCAATGACACGCCATTTTAAGAAGTTAAACCCATCTTCTCAATAGGAAAATCCTACATATCTTATCATCTCTTTCGATAATCTCCTTCATTTATTTTTGTTCAAGAAAGAAGTTAGCCAAAATGTATTTGGTTATATAAAGATATGTTTGTGGTTTGAGTGCTTTTCCAAGAAAAGCATTAGGGAGACATGCATCTTAGTTGAACGGTTAAGTTCTTCGATCGGTATATCCATTTATTGAGTTTTCATTCTTTCCCTAATTGGATTGTTTCTCATTTTTAAGCATCTACTTTTGTTGTTAATTTATGAAGGCAGGAGGATTGAAGTTGAAGCGAGGGTGCGATTGTTTGACTTGCATGAGAGTTGCGAGTTTAGATTGTTGTACATTGGTATGTTATTTTGATGGAAGGTTGCAGAGGCACTATTTTGAGGTTTTAAAATGCCTTATTTTATTGCACAACTGTAAAATGCCTTATTTCCATGTTTATGCACACATTCATTGAACTCAATTCTTGACTGTAGTAAATTAAGAATGTAGTTTCTATTTTGGCAAGAGTAAACCTGAATTATTTTCCTTTTGTTTCGGTTTGGGCGATGTATTTCACGCTAGAGTTTATATAATCTTAACAATAAGGTTATGCTTTAGAGGCTTCCATGGTATGTGTAATGGTTTTTTCACGTAATTGTATTTTAAATTAGCTGGCTAGTTCGTAACCAAGAAAACTGCATGCATATTATATTTTAAGAAATAATATTTTTATATAGAAATGTTCTTTATATGATTACTGTTGGTATATTTTGTGCAAATTGACTACTGGATTATACAATTAAAGAAAACTATACTTAGTGGCAGTCGTCAGTTTAACATAATTTTTTGTACCTAACATGGTATATCTAGAAATTCAGTCCAAATGTGTGTAAAAAATGCTAAAAGTAAAAAACTGGCAACCATAATAGATAATACTGGTTATGCCATCCAAATCAAAGTATGAATGAACTGAATGGAACTGCTAAATCTGCATCCAAGTATGAATACTACTACTTGAGAGCTTTTTGTATACAAGGTTTTTATTTGTATATTGTTTAGATATCCTTTTCGGTGATCCTTATTTATTAGTTGCAATCAGTGGGAGTAAAGTTTAGCTTCCTTAACGTTGAAAGAAAACTGATACAAATGATCACCAGTTTTATTTACAAGATAGTATGCTATCAAAGTAGGTAAGGTACCTACATTAGTTAATACATGCACATGTTGTTTGTATACTTTGCTTCCTAAGTTCCATGTTACTTGCTACATTTTTATAGTGTCTCTTTCAGTAAGGTACCATGCAAAAGTTTTAGTTAGTGGCGTTAATGACAGGGAATTAGTCATCAAACATGAGAGAGGATCGTAAACTATTGAATAATCAAGGATTGATAGTGCTCCCGGTTGACGATAATTTAACATGCTTAAGGATTTTTGAAGTAAAGATGATTCAGTGCAGATATAATGGTTTGTGTTCTTTAATTTTTGTTTTATGTTTGACTTTTTGATGTTAAAAGATTGATTTCTCATTGTGTTATAGGTCTGGGTTTCTTACATTTTTCCTAGTTATCCCGGTCTTGATCCATGATCAAAATTATGGTTTTGAGATAGTTCAGTTTTCTCCGGGAATTTGCGTTGAATGTTTAGTTTTCTCTCTCTCTCTCTCGGCCTATGAGTGGAATTAATTATGGGATGTTTTTTTATAATTTATTACATTGTATTTAACAAATTTAGCAATTGAAGCCTTGAATATATTGAGATAGCACAAAAACAATTTTGATGTTATTGTTACTGATGTTAATATGCTTAAGTTCAACATGGTTGGATTTCGCAATTTTGCATATCGCAGTTGTTCACCTAATTGAACAAAGCATGATACATCCACCTATTACCCTTCTATTATTTTCATCTATTATTTTCACAATTTACAGATTTAATTATAATTTTGGATATTTCTTTAAATCTTTCATTATTCACTGCATACTTAATTTTGGAAACTATTCACATCATATTTTTTTATTTATTTATGGCACATCCATTAACTCCTTCCTAGTGGACCATTTTCAGTTTTTGATGATAAAAGAAAGTTAATCTCCTTCACTTTATTCCATTAAAAATAGAGAAAGGGGATTGAAAAGGGGTGAGAAGAATTGATTGTGATCCGATGATGGAAGCCGAAAGTTCTGTTTTTTTTTATCATTGTCGCAAATGTGGTTAAAAAATGTCTTGCCGCTAGTGAGAAAACAGAATTGAACTAGATTACATCATATTTGAATGTTGCACTTCTTGGTGTTAAGCTGTAATAACCCGGAAATTCTGAACCAATTTAAAAATTTTATTTTAGAAATTTTAATGAATTTTGAATATTTAAAATGATTTATTTTAAATAATAATGATTAAAAAATTTATTTAAATCGAAGTTAGAATGAATTTTTTTAATTTAATAATAAAAGGAGTTAGAAATAGCACGGTAGTTTGAAAATTTGATTTTGAACTTTGACTGAATGTACAGGATGCAAAATAAATCGGATTTTGGTAAAACCAAAAATATTTAAATCTATTTAAAAATATCTTTCCAACGAATCCGAAAAATCAAAATTTCATAGCGGAATCAAAAGTTATGCCCAGTTTAAATTTCAGAAAAGTTGCTATAGAATTTATATATATTTTAATATAATATATAGCCTTTAAAAATAACCAATTTACAAACGACCTCCGTTTTCGACGAAAGCACTTTTGTTGGATCCGGAATGTCAAATTATTGTTAGATTCTAATTTTCATAATTTTTGGAATCAATATGTGAGCGTGGCAAAAGAAAATGTGTTTTGTCCATTTTTGTTAAATTTAATCGACCAGAAAATGGCCATTTTTCAAACGGTCTCCAAATTCGACAAAAAATAATTTTGTTAGGACTGTAGCGTCAAAACATAGCAAGAAATATATTTTCTGTAATTTTTAGAGTCAGTATGTGGCCCCGGAAAATTAAAATGTACGATCAAATTAAATAATTAAATGATTAATATTTTAAAATAAAGAAAAGTGGACTGAGACGATCAAATGGGCTGACGGGACCTAGTCCATTGGGTCCGAAACAGGGGTATTTGGCTAGGGGCAACACTCGTTGGGTTTGATTTGGAGTTTGTATCAACATACAAATATTTTTGGAAAATAAATAAATTAAATTAAAATAAAATACGCTATATATACTAGTATAAATACAGTACGTTGGTAAACCCTAATATACTATTCCTATAGTCGTCGTTTTTATGGAACCAATGGCCGGTTCAATCCCAATTTGATCTCTTAATCTCTTTCTAATCTTCACAAATTAACATCCGATTCTTAAGAGAAAATTGAAGTACTCTTTTAAATCTATAATTCTGTACGGTTAAGATGGGGTTTCTCTCACCGTGGAGGTCGGATTTGCTTCTCAAAGCTGCAACGTGTGAGGCCGATTTCATGGAGGGGGCGGCATTCGAGTTTGTCAATGGTGGTAGGCGCGGGTAGCTCTGGCGAAGGGGGTCAGTCTGGTGGTCGTTGATCTCATTCCAGTGCCTCGAGGAGGTGCGCGCAGGTGGGTGTTGGGTGCGAGGATGGGTTCGGTAGCATCGAAGAAGGAGTGTAAAAAAGAACGGTCTAATTTCTAAGGAAAAGTAATTAGTATTTAATAATAAATTTAATGAATTTATTAAAGTAATTAAGATGTAATCCTTCATAACTTCTTCATACAGAAACGAAATCAAACGATTTCAAAAGCGTTGGATTCGCAACGAAAAATTCTACAACACAGTACTGACTAGATCTGAAACAGGGCACATTGGAAATTCACAGAAAAATCGATGTGAGATTTCTATTTTTAAAATAAAATTAATTATTTATTGCATTGTGAAATTTATAAATTCATTCTATATAAAATTCATGTTGGTGTTGTATATATCTATTGCGATGTTGATTGTTTTGTGATTGCGATGAACCATTGAATTGAATTGTGTGTACTCATGTTTGTCAGAATTTTGCGTATACAATAAAAACCATATTTTTATTGTATATATAAAATATATAATATTCATTTCTATTGTTTACATGAAACATGGTTTTTATCAAAAATCTCTTTCCATTGAAATAAAAAGATTATAATAAGAAGATTATTATAAAAAGAAATCATTTTTTGTTCTTGTCACTTT
The DNA here is from genome assembly GCA_030737875.1 of Allium sativum. Lineage (NCBI taxonomy): Eukaryota > Viridiplantae > Streptophyta > Magnoliopsida > Asparagales > Amaryllidaceae > Allium > Allium sativum. Next base: position 588,984,458 of record CM060909.1, read on the forward strand.
GTTCAACGCAATAAAAAGATTAAAATTAAAATAACATTTTTGTTATTAATGTTATGCATTAGAATTTAGAATAACATCTTTGTTATAAATGTTATGCATTAAAGAAAATTAACATTTCTGTTATAAATGTTATGCATTAGAGAATTGGATAAAATCAAATTATCATTTTACTTGTTAGATTGTCAAAATTAACATTGGATTGTTCACAAATAAAAACATTGATTTTTATTAGTCAAATTTAACGTTGAATTATTCACAAATAAAAACATTCATTTTTATTTGTCAAATTTTACATTGAATTTGTAAACAAATAAAAATAGTCATTTTTATTTGTTATGTGAAAGGTAGATATTTATATGTAAATAAATTTACATTTTTAATTGTCATGCTGAGATTAGAAACTGTATGCAAATATTCATTTTGTCAATATAGTTTAGTTTAACAAAAATATTCATTTTTGTCAATATAGTTTAGTTTAATAAAAATATTCATTTTTATCAACATAGAGTAGTTAAACAAAAATATTCATTTTTGTCAATATAGAATAGTTAAACAAAAATATTCATTTGTGTCAATATAGAGTAGTTAAACAAAAATATCCATTTTTGCCAATATAGTTTAGTTGAACAAAAACATTCATTTTTGTCAATTGGTATAGTTGAAATAAAAACATTCATTTTCGTCAAATTAGAATTGCTGAACAAAATATACATTTTTGTCCAAACACATTAGTTGAAACCCGATTTGTCACTTTTGTCAAATTATAATTATTTAATCAAATTTGTCACTTTTGTCAAATTATAAGAGTTGAAATCAAAATTGTCGCTTTTGTCAAATTATCATAGTTAAAACAAATTTATCGTTTTTGTCAAATTATCATAGTTAAAACCAATTTGTCGTTTTTGTCAAATTATCATAGTTAAAATCCAATTTGTCACTTTTGTCAAATTATAACAGTTAAAACAAATTTGTCGCTTTGGTCAAATTATCAAAGTTAAAACCAAATTTGCCACTTTTTTCAACATGTAACAGTTGAAACAAAATTGGCATTTTTCTCAAAATATAACGGTTAAAACAAAAACAACATTTTTGTTAAATAGATTTGTGTTAAAACAATAATATCACTTTTGTTAAATAGAAATTGTAAACAAATAAAATTATCACTTTTATTTGTTATGTTAAATAGAAAAATGTAAACAAATGAACACATCACTTTTATTTGTTTTGTTGAATTAGAATTGTCGACAAAATAAACATATTACTTTTATTTGTTTTGTTGAATTAGAATTGTCGACAAAACAAACACATCACTTTTATTTGTTTTGTTGAATTAGAATTGTAGACAAAACAAACATATCACTTTTATTTGTTTTGTTGAATTAGAATTGTCGATGAAACAAACACATCACTTTTATTTGTTTTGTTGAAATAGATTTTTCGACAAAACAAAGTCATCATCTTTATTTATTTTTTTGTCAAAATAGATTAGTTGAATCAAACCATATATTTTGTCAAAATATACACTTTGGTTAAAATAGATTAGTTGAATCAAAATACACATTTTTGTCAAAATAAACATTTTTGGCCAAATAGATTAATTGAACCAAAATATAATAGTTGAAACAAAAATTACATTTTGTCAAATATGATGGTTGAAAACAAAATTTACATTTTTGTTAATTAGATTTGAAATAAAACAAAAATCACATTTTTGTTAAATAAAATAGTTAAAACACAAATAGCATTTTTGGTAAATATATTTGTGTTGCAACAAAAATATTCATTTTGTTAAATTAAAATTGTTAGCAATATGAAATTGTCACCTTTTTATTCATTTTGTTGAATAGAATTGTCAACAAAATGAATGAATCACTTTTTAATCATTTTGTTGAAATAGAATTGTCAACAAAATGAATGAATCACTTTTAAATCATTTTGTTGAAATAGAATTGTCAACAAAAATGAATGTATCACTTTTTATGCAATTTGTTGAAATAGAATTTGTATGCAAATTATAGTATCATTTTTATTGTCAATATACACATTAAAATTTGTGTATATATTAAAGTGACATTTCTATTGAAAATATACACATTAGAATTTGTGTATATATTAAAGAGGCATTTCTATTGCAAATATACACATTAGAATCTGTGTATTGATTAAAGAGACATTTTTATTGTCAGAATATATATTAGAATTTGTATGCAAATTAAAATAAACATTTTTTATGTGTGTCGTGTCACACATTGAAACCATAAACAAATAAAAATATTTCTTTTATTTGTTAAGGTATAAAATAGAAATTGCATACAAATAATGAAAACAAAAATTAACTTTTATTTGTCATTAACAAAGATGTCATGTAAATGAAATACATATTTATTTGACATTATGAATATTTAGATGTGCTATGCCAATAAAACATTCTTTTATTCGGCGTGTTAAATACATTAGATTAGTCGTCGAATAGTTTATGTATATATATATATATATATATATATATATATATATATATATATATATTAAAATTAAAACTAAACGAATCGCGCACAGTAGTTCGCGTTTCGAAATCGTAACTTTAAACGATTATACCGAAAGATCCAACCATTGGATTTTCCCAAAACTGGAACTGTTTGGTCTGCTTTGGGAAGATTTTTCCAACGATATAAATTTCGTCAAAATCCAAGGTTATATTTCGAGAAATGTATAAATCAAATTTAGGTAAAAACAGCGCCAGGGTCGCCTGTTGACCCGAAGCGTCGTTAAAATAAATTGGGCTATTTCTATATAAATAAAAATAGCGATAAACCGTTATAAAATAATATTAATGATATGAAATGATTTTAAATTATGATTATGCGAGAATTATTTGAAAATACCGAGTTCAATCTCATTTCTAATAATTATACGACGATTTAAAGTTGAAGACATTGAAGACGGTGATTGAAGACCGGCGATCTTCACATCGAAAGGACGACTATTGATGCCCGACATTGGTGAGCTCCCAATAAAGGGTTAAAAGTGGTAGTTTGTCCAGACATACTTGTTGATTGTCCGGATATGCGAGCACCTCTCTTCCGTATTGGACATATGGGACGAGGAATAAGGTGTCTACGGTTTCGTTCAGACCCAGAACGGACTTGTAAATGGATGTGTGTTTGACATTGGATTTCATTCCATGTAAATTAAATTGATTTCTATTTAATATATTTCTGTGGTGGCGGAGAATATATTCTCTTGCTTAACAACCTTCTTTAAGACGCACGAGCTCAGGGGTTATATATTGGTAGTTATCGATCACACGGCGTGAATTGTCAATGTGACATGCCAAGATGCAATTGATCGAGGCTTTTGTTGAAAAGTAGAGCCTTGTGGTTGATGATCAAAGCATGGCCCGTTTAGGCGTAGCTTTGTGTATAGCGTTACTTCGCGAGCCTCACACCCCGGTATGAGTCAAAAACGGGACAAAGGAACGTAGGAAGTGCACACATTTCTTTCTAGCTAGAAGTGGTATCAGCGTTTATAGGCCCTGACATTTTTACTTATGTGGATGATGGATTTCGAGGCCTCAGATTTATTGGTCAATTGAGATCATTTTATAGGTTCAATAGGACCGGGAAACGTGTGTTCAAGAATTGTCAATCCATTAAGGTATTTGTGGACCAGCCCTGCAGTATCCAAGGGTTCACTGCGGGGGATCCTGAGACATTGCTAGAGTGTCTCGAATCGGTAAGGAGATCGTTCCAAGCCTTGACTCATGATGCAAATCCAACTTCCAATATGACACCATGCAGTTTTGATTGTAAAACTAGTATAGCGACATAGTATATGATAGTTATGCTATCTAAGATTGATACATTATGATTGAAAATGTTTTTGAAACATATATGCACTAATAATAATATCAAATATGTTTTTATCATATCAAGCATTTTTGACCATTATGAGGTAAAACTCTATCCTCCGGTTTGCGTTGCATTGTGTGATGGGACTTGAGTCTTATAATGGTTTAATTTTTCTAAAAAGCATTGCGTTGTTTAACGATTTACTTTATTTATGCACTGGCAATCAAATGGAGTAAACCCGTTCCGCGTTAGTGGCGTGGTCCTGTGATTAGCCTTATTACTAGTTAAGTTAAGTAAAGATTTCTCATTCCAGTTACATGACTGACCCGTAGTTTGTTTCACTTTGCAAACTCAGGTGCCATCGTTTCCACACGGGCTGTCAAGTAGCTTATTTTGCAGATATATTGAGTAGGATTATGGATCGAAGCTTAAAGTTGTGTCCAGAGCATTGATAAACTTCCACTGTATCAGATTATTGATTCCGCTGCACTATATTAAATTCATTGTAAATTTATCTTCCGCTGTATTATTATTTATCGATGTACTCTAGTATTCTGTACTTTGATGTAACATTATTATGATGTTTATAAAAGTCTGTTGTTGTTTGTTCTGATGTTTTGTATTCCCAGAGTTAGCGTATTCGGGTTTTGAACGGTCTTGGTCAATTTAGCGATCGATTAGGTCCGAGCGAAATCCGAGTCGTTACATAAGCGACATGTATTATTTATTTTGTTTATTTGCCGTTGTTTTATAATTTTTTTCTATTAATAGTTCGATTATTCATTTCAAACAAATAAGTTTAAGGTTCGTATCATTCATTCATTGATTATTTCTTTGACTGGCCACCTAAAAGTTTATAAACGAAGTTCAGTCAAAAATTGCAAAGTTTTGTGGACTAAGTTGAGTTTATTTCATTGATCGAATATGGCGGCACTTACATGTACTTGAGTTTGTAAACAAAAATCTAGCATTAGAGATATAGTTAACAGTATAACTTTTATAATATAATATATATAATACCAATTCAGAATATGTATTGTATTGCCAAATGTGTATGCATTGGGCCTTAAGCATGTGCATGATGAGCCGATTCATTCAGAATATACTCGACCAAGTTTTGTCATACATGGTCCTAAGACTCTTTACTGGTTTCGGAAAGTGCAAACGATGATATACTTCATTATACACACACATACAGAGATACATATACGCATATTTTCTCATTCATACAAGTGAAATTAAGTAGGATTAGCTAGTTTTTCAAGTTACACATTTTCTTATGAGTTCATAGAATAAATTTCGTTTCTTAGTTTCACTCAAATTGCTTTCCTAGCTTTTTTACATGTATAAATTCAGAAGGCTATGCTTGAAAACGTGTGAGCTTTCTCCCATTTTCCATCTTTAAAATCAGCACAAACCGATCATCTAAACTAAATGAAAACTGAAAAAGCATTTTGGTAAAGTGCAGCGCATAGAGTGCCACTTTGGTTTATCAATTGTGGCTAATTCAATGTTTTTCTTCTTTCGATGTAAATTTCATAGAAATATTTGTATCTAAAACCATACTTGTATACAGGCAAACTATGGTGCAAGTAGCATATCCTAAATGCTGGAGTTGCATCTTTGGGATTAGGTTGTGCTAATGGTGAAGTTGTTGCAAACATGGTCAAAGCATTCCGAGAGCGTCGACACTTCCTTGTCAAAAGCTTCAAGGAAGTTGAGGGTGTAAAAAATATCAAAACCACAAGTAAATTTCTCCTTCATATTATTTTCTTACATATAAAAACTTATAAACTTCTAATAAACTATATTTATGCTTCTGCAGGGTGTATTCTACCTTTTCTTGGACTTCAGTTCCCACTTCCCACTATGGATCAGAAGTAGTAGGATTTGGGGCCATAGATGGTTTAGAGTCTCTTTGTTAATTCCTTTTAGATAAAGGACAGTTAAACATAATGATTTTATCTTCTTGTTACAGATTTTTTTTTGCATGCTTATATATTTTCCGAAACTTATTACACATTTAAGGCCATACTGAAAGCACAGTTTAATTATAGGAAGCTATAATATCAATGGGAATCAGAACTGTGTATAATGTTTCATAGTTGGGAAATTGTGTTCTTTTTCCTCTTGGGTTGCCCTTGTTCCTGGAGATGCATTTGGAGATGACACGTGCATCAAGATTTCTTATGCAGCATCATTATCAATGTTAGTAGACGCGGTCACAAAGATAAAAGAAACCATGTTGCTCATCAAACCTCTAATCCCTGTTTAGTAATCCTATCAACAAAAATATAAAAACAAATATAGTGGGTAATCACAGGTTTGTTACTTACCATCTTTTCTTTTCCAAAACCACAAGTAGAGAAGAAGTTCAGTTGGCGACTCAGAGACTACTACAAACCCTAGCGGTGCCGTCAACTCTAACAATGGATGCAGCAGTGGACAACCAACAGCAGTCGATAGGTGCTTTGATTTGAATTCGACTTCGATGTGTGATGGAGGGCGCTGGGCAGGCACAAGGTGGGGATAAAGGCAACAGATAGCAGTGCAGCAAAGCAGTTGTCGGTCAATCGATCATCTTTGTTTGTGGATAGTGGGAAAGGTGTGTTGTCATTTTCAAGTAATTAGGCTCTATAAATTCTAACTTTTAAATTTCTGATTAACATTTAACATCTTATCAATACTAGAAAAAATATATCTGAGGATACTAAAATAGTAAATTGATAGCCTCCTGCAGTGCATGTTGCGCACTCTTCATATGTAGTCCAAAGCTAGTTTTATTGTTTATCTTATAACATTCAATGTACTGTTGTAGATTCTGGTCTCGCTTTGCTATTTTTTGGGTCAAGCCAACCTTTTCTTTTTCGGCCCCTAACTCCTAAGTGATTACATCTCCTTCGCGCACACCTTTGTCTCTTTCAACATGTATGTTCTGGAAAAATAAGTGATGCAACTGCTTGGACAACATGTTAGTCTGGCAACTTTCTAGCTTGCAAGCTCGTCTTGGCTCCTTTCTTTACAGGTCAAGCTAGCTCATACTAACAGCTTGCAGTTGTGTTGTTTTCATTTAACAACTGATGAAAAATAACTAAAGTATTGTTTTCCTTTACTAGAGAAAAAAAATAGCATAATATATCAGGGAGATGTATAAAGAAACTATAGCAGTAAAGTTGGTATTGACAGTTTCCTTATTGGTAGCTTAAACTATTTATCTCTGCAATAAGCAATTCTTAGCAGTAGGTACTTACTATTTAATATATATATATATATATATATATATATATATTTGATACTAATATAACTAGTACTATAACAATCCTTTTCATATAAGCTCCTTGTACATATTATCTTTGCGGTGAACCTGAGTAGTGCAAACTATTCTTGGCCGCAGTCACGTAGCATTTATTATATGCTAAAAGATAATAATAATAATATCTTAATTTGAACACAAATACGAGATTAGAGCTCAAATAATTTTTTATAGAAATATTTTCTAATTTCGTATTTACAAATGGAAAGACAGATTCTTTTCTTCATTTTCTTCTGAGTTTGGTTGGTTCACATCTACAATACTCTATTTCTATCCTTGATGAAGTATTTACGTGTGATTATGAGGTTATTCGTCCATAAGATAGATATCATAAATATGTATCCATGCATGTTTTGGTCCTCTGTTTGTTTTGTATTTTTTGAAGCGTAATATGTTTAGGTATTATGTCTGAATAATTCACTATTGTACAACCAACTATAAGAGAATGTTTCACTAGCAGTGGACATTTTTATTTTGTTAATTCTACTTACACGATATTATATTTATGTGACTTTTTAATAAAAACAAGTGTTGTTATGTTCATTCACTGCATTATATTCTTATTTTTGTTATCCTTCATAATGCACGAATCACACAGTTTTAGTATATATTGTTGAGACAATGTCCCACATTAGGGAATTTGTAAAATGAATCATGTATAACTATAATGAGTTCATCCTTCACATTGCCAATTGGTTTTGTGATAATTCGGGGTTCTCTAACATGGTATCAGAGTAGGTTTAATTCGTGCGCACATTGCCACACTTATCCACGTCACCCAATATAAAGGTCCATGTGTTTGGCTCATGATACGCCACACGTGCGGGGGCGTGTTGAGACAAGTCCCACATTGGGGAATTTGTAAAATGAATCCTGTATAAGTATAATGACTTCACCCTTCACATTGCCAATTGGTTTTGTGATAATTCGGGGTTCTCTAACATGGTATCAGAGCGGGTTTAATTCGTGCGTACAATGTCACACTTATCCACGTCACCCAATATAAAGGTCCACGTGTTAGGCTCATGATACGCCACACGTGCGGGGGCGTGTTGAGACAAAGTCCCACATTGGGGAATTTGTAAAATGAACCCTGTATAACTATAATGAGTTCACTCTTCACATTGTCAATTGGTTTTGTGATAATTCGGGGTTCTCTAACATATATCCACTTTATCCTCAATTTTTGGCACTATCCAATACATGTCAACTCTTTATGTCTTGACAATCAGTTTATTTTATTGACAACTTTTAAGCACTTGATTTTGATGTATTAACTGCATCGAATTTGGGCATATTATCATGTCCAGATATGAACTCAGATTGTAATGCAAATAGGATGCCGCATTCTTCGTCAGCTTCTAGTCTTAAAGCAAAAAAAGCTAAGAACGGAACCGATAAAGTGCTGGTCAAAAAAATTCTGGCTGCATTAAGGAACGATGAGGGGAAGTATGCAACTTTTCTGTCTGCATTAAGGAATTCCTTTCGGATTTTGGTGGAAAGAAATGTTTAGGGCAATTTGTTCCTAGAAGGATTGGTTGCATTGACAGTGAGGAAGGGATCTTACATGTTTGGGTAGGATTTGATAAAGATGTGGATGACGTGACATGCAACCAAGTTTTGGGTTTGGAAGGTATTTGTTTATCAAACCGACCGTGAGGGAGGTTTCCCTACTGTAAGAGGGCCAAAATCAATTTGTCTGTGCCAATCAATTTCGCCGCTAATCTCTCAATCACAATCATTTCCATCAAATTATTCCCATCTATTCTTTCACTGCTAACTATTTTCCCCTTTTTTCTCGTTATCGTCCACAAATCTCCAACCGTATACCATTTCTTCATCGATTTTACTAATCGCACAAAGCAACATATTCTAATCTAAATCAAGTTTCTGATTAGTTGAAAAAACAAAAGGATTGAGCCCTAAATCAAGGCATGAAACCTACTTAAATAGATCAAATCCCAAACATAACTAATCGTTGCTCAGATCTCCGCCATTTACCACCAAACGCAGCTTAACACCTCCTTGTACGATGTTGTAACCACCAGGTATTTTAGCTGCAGGAAATTCAGTTTTTTATATTGTAGCTTGCTAATTTGATTTTTATCCTCATAAATTCGTTATGTAATGATTATCGCTCTTTTCTAATTTTCATTAAATTTGACATATTTTAATTTTATTGAGTTATTTATAAGAAAGAGTTTGCAAATCTGGTGTTATTAGAAACTATGACATATTTATAAGAGAGAGTTTGCAAATCTGGCGAGGTCAACCTAAGTTAAAAAATTTAAAATTCTTTATTTTTGACTTTGGATCTCATATTCATGTTGATCATTCAATATAAAATAAAATCAATTCATTTTACCCAATAAATAATGGACAATTTGGTGCCTGTAATTCAACAATTGACGATTTAATTGGTAGCTGGCAGTTGACAGTTAAAAATGGGTACAATTTCTTTGAAGTCTGAAGTACTATTTGGGTGTATTAAGCTATCAAATAATATTTTAGTTGAATTTTGATACAATATTTATGTTAATATATTTTAGGTGAATTCTGTTCAAACTCTTAGATTGATCATGGTTCTCCAACTTGTGTTGAGCGTATGAGTTCTACAACTCAGCTGATAGTTTGGCTTTTATACTTGTTCTCTAAGAATCAGACAAAATTAAACTTTCACACAACAAGTGATAAATCTGTGCAAAAATGATTGATTTAGTGAGCATAATGGTAAATAGCACTGACTTAAGTGGATCTGTTGTTTAAAAGTGCTTAAATGTGAAAGTGCTAGTTTTTGAGAGAGATGGTTTTTGTGGTGAGTGTTCAGTAGGTTTGAAAGTATAAAGTAACCTTTCAGAATTCAGAGCAGGCACTTGAGCTTTTTGTGTTTTTATTTGAAGGGTTTAGTTATGGTTAGAAATATGAAGTAAAAGCTTTGAATTGGCAGTGATAACTTGATGTGGAGATGGAATTATGATGTTTCTCTGAATTCGTACTTTGAAATAAGGTGCTTGCGGTTGTTACGGTTTGTTAACATTCTACATTCTATTTTCCACTGCTCATTCAATTGCTTACTGGAGCCACAATACTGGAACACACAATATTGAGTGCAGTTTTCAATTGCTTACTGGAGCCACGATACAGTTCATTCAATTATGATATTTCTCGGTTTGTTAACAAATTTCACTACATAAGCCACGATACTGGAGCACGCAATATTGAGTGCAGTTTTCAATATAGAAGGTTACTTGATAGTATGCGAGTAATGGATGATGAAATATGTTATCCTACAAAAGAATGCCGTAGAGCTCATGGTTGTAGATGCACTTGTTAATGCAAATGACCATCTTGTCATTTCTTCCCAGTAACATCCTACCTTTTTGACCGCTTTAAGTCGGTATTTAAACCAACTCAAAACGTTCAAAAAGAGAGATTGTTATTTAACTTATCAGGTTTAAACAGAATAAACACAACATCACAGAAACAATGTTTGCAGCGGAAGAAATTTGTATACAAATAATATCAGGGTTGTACAAAATATTTATACAGCGGAAGATTTTATAAGTACATTACATGAATTTTTAAATAAATAAAATCTTTACGGTTTTGTCGAGCGTGCGCCATATGCGTCTTTACATGCCACTCCACTTCGTTGCGAGCTGAAATTTTTTAAGCCTGGAACACTTAGGACCTGACTCGAGCGTTCCATGCAAAAAACAAAACATCCGAGTCAGGATTAAACTTATTTCAAGTTAGCACACTTCGATAAACATATAAATATAATCAGTAAATTTCCTAATAATATATTAAATAACTTGAGTATACCAATTCAGTGAACTGCCGAAAATAAATGGAACAAACATGGCATCCAATGTGGCACACATCTATTTCCGAATAGTAAGAAGCTGGTGTAGAAAAAAAATACTATAGTAATTATTTTTATGGTCACAATGAAAGGGACACACGCCATAATTAAACATCAAGTGAGGTAATAAATGGCAGGCAACAACTTGAGTTAAGGGTGCAGCATGAAAAGTAGAGGCATATGCAAATCACCCAGTTCAGATATATGCAATGGCAGTAACCCCAAATAGCAATAGTATATAGTCAAGTGAAATACAAGCTAACATAAAGACAAAGTACAAGTGTACACATATTTTCCAAGCATGTGTTCATATAGAAAAATGCATGGCAACCAAAGGTGGAACATGCAGGGGAAATTCCAAGTGTAGCATGTATGCTGAGTAAATTCCATGCGCAAAGAGTTCTGGAAGAAACAATGCAACTTGACTAGGCAGACATGAATAATAAGACATGCATGCGACATGCAAAATGAGCGATGGTTTCAAGCCCAAAGAACAGGGTATTATTTCATATGTAAAATCTCAAATGAACCCATTCGCCCAAAATATATATGAATGCGCCACTAGACTCCAGTATGCATGTGTATTTCATAAACACGTGCAATTTATGTCAGACATGTAAAGAAAAAGTTTGTGACTTTTCACAGCAAATGGTTTATTTAATTTCCAATGGTTTGGAAATCTCATGGTAAATTAACATCAAATGACTAAAGCACGTTGTTTTCTTTCTTTTTCCATTATACTATATTTTGTAGACACCAAGAGTTATCCTTAAGAAATTATTTGAAAGCCTCATTCACATTCTAACAAAAATGGGTATGATGCTAACACACAAAGAAGAGGTGAAAATACCAAGGGATAAATGGTTTTAGTTCATGAGTTAGATCCTTTACATGAGTATGATGCTAACACGACCACTAAAATGTTTCAGATAAGCACATTCGTTATGTTGATGCTCGTATTCAAGAGTAAACCATTGAATGAATTAGTCTGACCAAATTATTCACAAATTGTCAATACAGATCCTATACATCATTTCTGTACCCTTGCATCAAAACTTTTTCCAATTACAAATTTGAAAACATAACAATAAAAAGAACATGCATTGATAAATCAAATCAAGACAGCCAAAGACAACTGATAAACTAATAATATCGGTGTAAAACCAAAGTCATATGTGACGAAAAGGAATTTCGCTCGGTCCGAACCAGTCGCTAAACCGACCCAGACCGTTCGAAACGCCCTATCGTTTGAGAACATGACAAAATAGAACGCAGACGGAAGAACATTTCATTGTATATTACAACAATGCATCAGATTACAAGAATATACAGAGTATAAATGAATATTACACAGAAATATTAGAGATTTAAATTACATTTAAATACATAGCAGCGGAAAATAATACAATACACAACTAGAAGTAGATATACGGATACAAAGCTTTCCGGATATCGTTCCAGCTGTAAATCAGGATCTTGTGAATATAAATCTGCAAAACCAAAACTACTAGCTGCCCGTGTCAAAATAGGGGCACCCAGAGTTTAGGTTAAAACAATAAACTCCAGGTCAGTCATGGGACTGGTGTGAGAACTAAAACAGTTATTAATCTTTATTTTTAAAGTTTGGTAAATCAAGGAACCACGCCGTATAACACGGAACGGGTTTCCTCCCAAGAATACCAGTGCATAAAACAAACAGCGCGATGATAAATAAAGAAAAATGAAGCTGTTATAAGACCCAGGTCCCATCACACAATGCAACGCAGCCGAGGATAGGGTTTTCCCTTATAACAGCCAAAGAATGCTTGATACGTTTAAAACAAATCATTTGATACTATTATAAGTGTATAGTGTATAAAACAACTTCAAATCATAAGTATCAATCATAGGCGGCATAGGTACCATATATCATGTCGCCATATATAGGTTTACAAATAAAACCGCAAATGTCACGTATTTGGAAATTGGATTTCCATCTATGAACCGAGGCAAAAGATAGTCCTCAACCGATTCGAGACTGTCTAGCCCGAGCCTCAGGCAAGTACTCTGTCAAGCCTTTGGATCCTCAGGGCCGGTCCACCGATGTGGATTAAAATGCCTGAACATGCGTTTCCCCGCACTATGGGGCGTAGGTGAGCCAACTAAATGACTCTATCGGACCCGGATCGTCCGATCAAACCGAGGCGCCTCGCAACAGCAACAACCACATAAGTCAAACTCATCAGGGCGTGTAAAACCATTGACGCCACTTCTAGCTAGAAAGAAACGCATGCCCTCCCTGACGTCCTCTCCCGTTTTTGGTTCATACCGGGTGTGAAACTCGCGAAGCAAACGTTACATAAAGCTACGCCAAAAAGGCCTTTCTTTGATCATCACCACAAGACTTTGCTTTTCAACAGAAGCCTCGATCAATTGCCACTTAGGCATGCCACACAGGCAATTCACTCCATGCGTTTGATATCCATCGATATATAACCCCTGAGCTCGTACGTCTCAGAGAAGGGCGTTAAGCAAGAGAATAGATTCTCCGCCGCCAAACAGATATATATTTAATAGAGATCAATCACACGGACTAAAATCCAATGTCAGACACACAGTCCATTTACAAGTCCGTTCTGGGTCTGAACGAAACCGGAGGCACCTAGTACCCCGCATATCCATCGATCTCCAAGTACGTCGGACGATCACTAACTGTTTCCATCTTCTTGGATGTACAGCCCAATCAAGATCATCAGTAATCACCCAAACAATGTGAAGACTTCCGGTCTTCGACCACCGTCTTCATCTTCGACTTATCGTCGTATCAGTTATTCAAAATGGGATAAACCCGGTCTTCCCGAATAACTCGCGTATATTTTAAATAAGTGTTACACAAACACAACATAAGCCTCATTCCAATTCATCAGTCACTAACCGTAAATTAATCAAGAGAATAATTCCCCGAATATTAACCCCGAAGGCCGAAACCAACATCAGATCAATATCCAGAAAACCATTCTGCTTGGCTAACCGACAGTTAGTTTCTAAATTTCACATTCATAGGGAAAGGTTTCCATTAAATTTATCCAAGATAAATTCCTTGAATTTATTCTTTAATCTATTTTTGAATATCAATTCAAACTAGTCGGGATTAATGAACCTTACCGAAGTAATCATTGGTTTTAATTTCCCAATCCCAACCTATTCATCCCATGAAGTAAAACTGGTAGTACTTCATATCTAACACCACGGGGTTATCGGTAAATTTAATTACCATTTCACGTTCAAATCTAATTAAAGATTTAACTATCGCCTGGAGCAAAACTGGTGATACTCCATTCTCGACCATTTCAATCTAATTAAAGATTCATTAAAACTCCACTTAGTTTTAATCGTTAACTGGGTTAAAGAATCCGTGTCATTTAAAAACACGGTTCACGATAAACCCAAAGTCACATTCATTAATTATCGGGTTAAAGAACAAGTGTTATTTAAAACACTGTTCACGATAAACCCAAAAATCAATATCAATTCAATTTCAATTAAATATTATTTAATAGGTACACTTCATTAAATCTAAATAAAAAGATTTAATCATTTCTCAACTGGGTTCAAGAACAGTGTTAGTGAAGACACCATTCACGACAAACCCAAATCACATTCGATATTCAATACAAGGCTCTGAATAGAAAATATATCGGCTTATATTCAATATCGAATTCTACGACTAAGAAATGTCGTATTGGAAATAACGATATAAATATATATCTTTCAAATTTCCATAACAACACCTGTATAATCACGAATTCCAACATCGAAATATTCCGAAGACAATTTCGATTCAAATCCACTCCAATGCAATCATTGGATATTCTGGTTATTTTCAAAACCCTTTTTAAATTCAATTTATTTATTTAAAAATAAATGGAATTATAATTCTAGTTCAAAACTAGTTCATTTCGATAAAAATCTATTTTTAACTTTTCAAATATGGAGTTTTCCATCCCAAATCTTCACAAATCATTTCTTATGATTTTACACAAATTATTATTATTTTTAATAATTTTGACAAGGCCCGTACAGTCGATTTCCATCAACGGCCATCGAACTGCACTTACAACGACCTTTTTCAAATTTGATTTGGACATAATTCCAAATCCAACCGTTAGATTTCTAATTTCTAATATTCGTTAGAAAGCTCTTTTCGATACGAACCCAACGGTTCCGGTTTTAGGAGAATCCGACGGTCGGATCTCCCGTAATGTCCGTTTGAAATAAATGGTCGAAATTCACGAACTGCCGCGGCGCGGCGCGTTCTATTCAGGCCATTATATTATATATATATATATAATATATATAATATATATTTCGTCGATTTCTATTTAAAACGAATTATATAAATAGTTTTAAAATTCGTTTCAAAAGCAATTTCAACTTTCTTTTCAATTCAAATCAAAATTGAATTCTTCTTTATAAATTCGTTTTAAAATTCATTTCTATTCAATTCAAATTTCAATTCAATTTGAATTCATTTCAATTCGATTTCAATTCAATTTGAATTCGTTTTCAATTTAATTCAATTCCAAAGTCGTTTTCTATTCGATTCAATTCAAATTGGTTTTCTATTCGATTCAATTTCGTTATATATTCAATTGAAATCACATTCGTTTTCTATTCAATTCATTTCGAAATCGTTTTCTATTCAATTCATTTCGAAATCGTTTTCAATTCAATTCATTTCGAAATCGTTTTCAATTCAATTCATTTCGAAATCGTTTTCAATTCAATTCATTTCGAAATCGTTTTCAATTCAATTCATTTCGAAATCGTTATATATCGATATAAATATCGTTCACGTCAAAATGGCGTCAAACTAATCAACACGGCTTCATAAATTTCTATTTTCAAATATTCTATTTCAAATATTTCTTTTTTCAAAATAGTTGTTATTATCAAAATATTTCGTTCAACACATGACCAATCTCAATGGACGAGTACTGTCAACACATGAACTTTTATTTTATATCGATAAAGATGTAAATTTTATTACTAAAATATTTCGTTCAACACATGACCAATCTCAATGGATGAGTACTGTCAACACATGAACTTTTATTTTATATTGTTCTTTATTTTTCAAATTGGAATGAGGCCCAATAAATTACCATATAAAGTTAATTATATGGATTTTCATACAACACATGTATAATAACATTGAAAAATAATCAACCATCAACCAAAGTGCACTACACTGTATAAGCATCAAATATAGATATCTAACGCTTATAACAGCCTGTCAATCAATCGATCGACATATTCAATCAATCAGGATGAGTGAACTTCATATTTCATCCTAACACCCGTGTGGGGTTTCAAACAATCAAACACAGATTTAGTTGTGCAGTTGGGCGATGTGTAAAATTTATCGTCCCAATCAATGTCCTTCAAATAGGTGTACATAAACAAACCGTCTGGTTTGTAAATGAATATTTATTTATTCACATTCACGTTAAAAATTATATTTTTAACGGTAAAACATTTTATTTCAACATATGAATTTCTATTCAGTTCATTCTTTAAATAAAATGATATTTTTATTTTTCTAACTTATTTTAGAAAATTTCGGCGGCATAACGGCACGATACTAGAAACGGGACGAGGCCTAGCCTTATCCCCGGTCTAGTGAAGGCCCACGCCATTCACACATCAATCAAATTCATTCAATTCACCAAACAATTCAATTCAAACCAAATCATCTAACTAATTTTTGCAATCAAACAAACAAGTCCATGGTCTGTGGACGATTGTGTCGGGTGCTACTAAGCCCCATCTGCATCCTAGTATATATATATATATATATATAACTAGAAAATGAAATTGAAAGGTGAGAAATTCTCACCGATAGCTATCCAAACATCTTGAATCTACTTTGATATAAATCTTCTTCGTTCTCGCATTTTTGTTACCTTCATTGCCCGCTTTCACTACCTATGTAAAAATCGAATTTTTACTTCGCTATTCAATATATAAAAATCATATTTTTATTTCGAAGTTCAATATATAAAAATCATATTTTTATTTCGAAGTTCAATATATAAAAATCATATTTTTATTTCGAAGTTCAATATATAAAAATCATATTTTTATTTCGAAGTTCAATATATAAAAATCATATTTTTATTTCGAAGTTCAATATATAAAAATCATATTTTTATTTCAAAGTTCAATATATAAAAATCATATTTTTATTTCGAAGTTCAATATATAAAAATCATATTTTTATTTCGAAGTTCAATATATAAAAATCTTATTTTTATTTCGAAGTTCAATATATAAAAATCATATTTTTATTTCGAAGTTCAATATATAAAAATCATATTTTTATTTCGAAGTTCAATATATAAAAATCATATTTTTACTTCGATGCATAAACAAAAATCACATTTTCACCTCTTCTATATAGTAAAGACTATATTTTTATCACTTTAAAAATCGAACCTCTTTGTTTTAAAAATACGTTCTCTTTTCATTTCAAAAATATATTCTTTTTCGTTTCAAAAATTCGATCTTTTATATTTCAAAAATTCGATCTTTTCTTCTTACAATAATATGATATCATTATATAATTAAAAACTCTATTTTTATATTTTTGAATCTAATCTATTTCTTCGCTATAATATGTAAAAATCAAATTTTTATTATTCTATATAATCAAAATCATATTTTCTCTTCGCTCTTCACCATACAAAGATTTCGCCTTTTAAAAATCTAATCTTTCGCTAATTAAAATCAGTTTTAATATTATCTAACAATCAGTGTTTAAAATAAATAACAATCAGTTTTTAAAATGAATAACAATCAGTTTTTAAAATGAATAATCAATCAGTAAAACTTACAGAGAGGAGGGGGGAGAATTTTGCAGCGCTGCCGAGGTCGGGGGGGGGGGTATCGCGTCTCTTCTGGCGAGGAGGGGGGGCTCTGACGCGAGGAGGGCGCTCGGAGGTCGGAGGCGCCATCGCCTGGGGTTAGAGGCGGGCGGAGCATGGCCAGGGTTGGGTACGAGCTCGAGTTGGGCAGTTTCGTGGTGGAGCAGGAACGGAGGGAGGAAGGAGAGCGATGGAGAAGGAGGGCGCCGGAGTTGGGAGGGTGCGGTGGAGGTCCGGCGAGGGGTGGCTGTCGCGAGGAGGAAGAACGCAAGTTCATTTCTTTTCTTTTTTTTTTCCCCAAATCGAATTCAACTGATGAAAAAAAAGGGGGCCAGCGTGATTTAAGGGGGAGAAGGGTTGACCTTTTCTTTTTCTTTTTATTATTTAATATTCAATATTTTATTCACATAAAGTAACTTTTTCTATTGACCTTGAAACGAAGCCCACCGCCTGCCGTCCATAGCTAATTACCCCCATTCCGAACACAATGGGATATGTATCGCTAGCTGATTTGATCGTTTCAATCAGTTTCCGTTGAATTTACATTTAAATCACTATATTGAATTTTAAACGCACATTTCAAATTACCGGGGTCACATACTAACTCTAAAAATTCCATAAAAATATTTTCTAGCTTCGTATTGACGATACGGTCCTAACAAAACTAGTTTCGTTGAATTCTGAGACCGTTGGAAAAATGGCCAATTTCCAGTCGATTAAAATCAACTGAAACTGGTCCAACGCGTTTTCCTTCGCCACGCTCACATATTGATTCGAGAAATTATGAAAATTGGAATCTAGCAATAACTTGACATCATGGACCCAACAAAAGTGGTTTCGTCGAAATCCGAGGTCGTTTGCAAAATGCCCATTTTTAAGGGCCTGAATTCCATAGCGACTACTCAGAATTTTCAACTAGACATATCTTTTGATTCCCGCTATGAAATTTTGATTTGTCGGATTCGTTGGAATGATATCATCAAATAGGTTCTACTATTTTTGGTTTCACTAAAATTCGGATTGTTTTGCACCCGGTACATTCAATTGAAGTTTGAAATCGAATTATCGAACTACCGCGCCATTTTCAATTCCTTTTATAATTATATAATAAATATTTATATTCTAACGACGACGTATATAATATATACGTTCTAATTCCATTCAAAATAAATTTCTCGTCGTTTTATTTAAAATAATTCATTTTAAATATTCAAAATTCGCTAAAATGGCCAAAATAAAAATTTTAAACTGGCCCAGATTTTCCGGGTTATTACATCATATGCTTGAAATATTTTTAATCGTAAGAGTACTTACAATTGGTCAGTAGAGAAAAAGGATTCGGCAATCATTATGGGTGCAGCAGGCGACATCGGACAGTGCTTCGGCGTAGTGGCATTGGTGAGCAGAGATAGGCGACGGCGCTTCCATTTTGTGACACGGTGGCTTTTGCGAGCGACATGAGGGATTCAGACTTTGAGAAGAGGCAGAGCAAAGTGGCGATGGCTCCAGGTGTTCAAGGGGGACGTTGAATCATTTGAGGAGGAAACAATGGGACAAGGTCAAGGCGATTTTGGTGGAAGGCGAAGCGGATCGATTATTTTGGAGGATGGAGCCATTATTTCAGAATTGGGAAAAACGATTTGGATTCCTTTTTTTTGGATCTGGACTTAATCTAATGGGGAAAAAGGCAGAAGAGATAAAAGAGGAAACAGACAGTAGATTTGAAATGGATCAGGAAAGACACATTGCTTTACTATTTATAATATTGCAAGGAATAGAAAAAGAACGTAGAGAAAAGGGTAGGAAAATCAAATGATTCACTTTCCTTTATTTCATTTATTAAACGAATAAACATGACTGGATTCAGAGAAAGGGACGACATTAATTTCGAAGAAACCATAGACTTATATTACTGTATTAAATTCAGTTTATTAAATTTGACTGCAAAATTTACCGTTTCAATTGCTAGGTAAATCAAATGGTTCAAACTAGGTGTGACGTTTCCAATTCAAATGTTTACTGTTTCACACCCTTGTTTATTTAATAAAATTTATCTTCCTCTTCCTAATATATTCAAATTTATTATTAACAGTTTAAATTATTTGACATTTTGTTTATGCTGCAAATGAAATGAAATTTCCTATGTTACTATGGAAATTTTTTCATCTATATAAAATTGAACGTTTTATAAATATCAAATTTTCTTAATTAATTAGAATGCAAAATTTTACGTTCTACTTGCGGTAACTGCACCATTTGATATCAATATCATTGAAATTTCCATTGTTAATATTTTATTTTATTTACTTAAATTAAATAGACAGATGTATTTTCATGTTCACATTTAAAGTGAGTTTAAATTGCAATGTCAACTATTTCTATACAATTATGGTTATTATTTCATTGTCGACTATATCATTTATTTATTGCTTTTAAATTTAAATCGTACAACTACATACACATGATGTTACATTGCACTAAATGACGAAGTTTGCTAACTTTTCATATAAAACTATTTAAACGCAACTAACGAATCCAAAATTTAATAAACAACATTGGTATTTTTATTTTATACATATTTTAAGATTCCTAAATCGTATCATAAGGTTATAATTCGAGAATAAATATATATAGCTGCTATTATTAACTAAAATTTCGAACATTTATGGAAACGTATTTAGGGAAGAATAGACATCATTTATGTTATACTATATATATCATATGTAATATAAAAGAAATGTAAGAGTGTCATAATGCATGGCTTGGAAATGAATTAACAAACGTTTTGTTTTGCATTCAAGCCAATTGTAATAACCCGGAAATCCGAGCCAATTTAAAAATTTTGTTTTGGCAATTTTAGTGAATTTTTAATATTTAAAATGAATTATTTTAAATAATAATGATGAGAAATTTATTTTGAATAGAATTTGAACGTATATATTTATATAGATCGTCGTTAGAATATAAATATTAATTGTTAATTATAAAAGGAATTGAAAATGGTGCAGTAGTTCGAAAATTCGATTTCAAATTTCAAATGAACGTACAGGATTCAAAATAAACCGGATTTAAGCGAAACCAAAAATATTAGAAGCTAATTGAAAATATCTTTCCAACGAATCCGAAAAATTGAAATTTCATAACGGGAATAAAACGATATGCCCAGTTAAAAATTCAGAATAGTCACTATGGAATTTTGGCCCTTAAAAATGGAAATTTGACAAACGACTGCCGTTTTCGACGAAACCACTTTTGTTGGATCCGTGATGACAAGTTATTACTAGATTCAAAAATTCATAATTTTCTGAATCAATATGTGAGCGTGGAAAACGAAAATGTGTTTTGACAGTTTTAGTCAATTTCGATCAACAAGAAAATGGTCATTTTTCAAACGGTCTCAGAATTTGACGAAATTAGTTTTGTTAAGACCGTATCGTTGATACGAAACTAGAAATAATTTTTCTGGAATTTTCAGAGTCGGTATGTGGTCCCGGTAAATTAAAATGTGCGTTTGAATTTAAAATATAATGATTTATATTTTAAATTTAACGAAAGCTGAGTGTGACAGTCGAATTGGCTTGCGGGACATATCCCATTGTGTTCGGAATGGGGGTGATTAGCTATAGGCAACAGTCGTTGGGGTTGATTTGGAGTTCGAATCAATAAACAAGTAAATTATAATAAAATATTATAATATATATATATATATATAAATTCATTTCAGTCAAACCCTAACTAAGTTTTGTCGTGGTCAACTTTTTCCCAAAACCGCTGCTTTTTCAAAAGTGATGGAAGGCGGAAATCATCCCAAACAACTACCCATTCAATTTCAAAATCCACACAAGATTATTTGATTCTTTCAATTGCCAAGTTCTTCATCTCTGCGAGCTACACATATTGAACGGTCAAGATTGATTATTAGCTCCTACACTTGCCAGAATAGTCCTTGAACTGTCGGTGTTTGTGGACCTCGGTGAGGCGGAAGGGGTGATAGAACTTCACCCTGATTGGTGCGCAGGCTGAGCGGGAGGTGGGGCTTCTTCTGGCAACGGTGGATCGACGTCGGAGCCGCCAGGGGGAGGTGCGACAGCTAGGGTTTTAAGATGGCGAGGTGTTTCTGCATACGGTCGATTTTAGGAAGAAGGTATTAACAGTAAGCGTATTTTCTTTTCTTTTTCAGATTTAAAAATAAATAAATATTGTTTTAAATATGTTTTAAATCTAGTGACATTAGATCAAAATCTGATTTTTTTTATTATATAAAAACATAGTTTTCTTTTTAGTTTTTTTACATATATAAATTGCGTTGAATTTTATTTTCTTTTCAGACTTTTATATATAGAACATAGGAATAAAAATCTAATTTTATATATATATAACTTTGTAATAAAAAACTGATTTTTATATATGTATACTTTTGAAATTAAAATATGATTTTTACATATGAAAGCTAGGACTTTTAGATCAAGATTTGATTTTTAATTCATGAAGCATTTGATTTTAATTCACAAAAAGACTAGAAAAATGTGATTTTTCATGTTAGAAAGAATATAACTCTCTATGTTATGATAATATAATTTTTAGATAGAGAAAACTGATTTTTATACGATTAGAGAATTAAAAACATGACTTTTATATAATAGAAAAGCTAGGATTTTTGCAAAGTATAAAGATTAGATTTTTTTCATGAAGTGAAGATAAGAATTCGATTTTTATATATATGAAGTGAAGATAAAAAAAATGTGATTTTTATATATGTAGAGAATTAAAAATGTGATTTTTATATATGTAGCGAATTAAAAATATGATTTTTATATACTAGAGAATATAAAAATGTGATTTTTATATATGTAGCGAACACGGACGACGAAAGTGACAAAAGGCGAGCACGGCGAAGATTTCCTACATAAGAAGAGTCGCGGCGTTGGTTTAGCTCTTGGTGAAACTTCTCACTTTTAATTTATTTTCTAGTTTGAAATATATACTAGGATGCAGACGGTGCTTAGCAGCACCCGACACCCATCGTCCACAGACCATGGATGACTTATTTGTTTGATTGATGTGTTGTGGAAAATGATTGTGTCTAGTGGAATGAAATAAATTATTTTATGGTTAAAAATATAATTTTTTAACGTGTATATTAAATAAATAGTTATAAACAAATCGGATGATTTGTTTGTGTACACACATTTGACTGATATGGATTGGGACGATAAATTTTACACATCGCCCAACTGCACAAATAAAATCTGTGTTTGATTGTTTGAAAACCCCACACGGGTGTTGGGATGAAATTGGACATACACTAGTCCCAATAATTAGCTGCATGTCGATCGATTGATTCACAGGCTGTTATAAGCGTTAAATATTTATATTTAATGCGTATGCAGTTGTGTGGTGCACTCTGGATGATTGTTGATGATTTATCATTGCTATTATATACATGTGTTGTAGGGAATCCATATAATTAACATTATATGGTAATTGATTGGGCCTCATTCCAAGTTGGAAAATAAAATATATATTCATGTGTTGAATAGAAGAAAATTCATGTGTTGAATAAAATATATATTCATGTGTTGAATAAAAGAAAATTCATGTGTTGAAAAAAATATTCATTTGTTGAATAGAATAACGAAGTTATTGAAATAAATCAAGCCGTGTTGATTAGATATGCGCCATTTTGACGTGAACGATATCTATATCGATTTTATTCATTTTTATAATGAATATCGAAAAAGAATTGATTTCAAAATATAATATTTTGAAAATACTATCATTTATATAACGATGATATGGAATATTCAATTTTGATTTGAAATTGAATATGAAATTGAAATCGTTTTGAAAACGAATTTAAAACGATTTATAAAATACGTTTTAAATAGAAATCGACAATATATATATATATATATATATATATATATAATGGCCTGAATAGAACGCGCCGCGCTGCAGCAGTTCTCGAATTTCGACCATTGACTTCGAATGGACATTATGGGTGATCCGACCGTCGGATTCCCCTAAAACTAGAACCGTTGGGTTCGTATCGAAAAGAGCTTTCTAACAAATATTAGAGATTTAAATCTAACGGTTGGATTCGGAATTATGTCCAAATCAAATTTGGAAAAGGTCGTTTTAAGTGCAGTTCGATGGCCGTTGATGGGAATCGACTGTACGTGCCTTGATAAAATTATTAAAAATAGTAATAATTTGTTTAAAATCATAAGAATTGATTTGGAAAGAAATGGGGATGAAAATTTCCATATTTGAAAAGATAAAAATAGATTTTTATCGAAATGAACTAGTTTTGAAATAGAATTATAATCCATTTATTTTTGAAATAAATAAATTGGATTTGAAAGGGTTTTAAAGGTAACCTGAATTTCCAATAATTGAATTGGAATGGATTTGAATCGAAATTGTCTTTGGAATATGTTGATGTTGGATTTCGTGATTATATAGATATTATTATGGAAATTTGAAAGATATATTTATATTGTTATTTCCAATACGATATTTGTTGGTCGTAGAGTTTGATATTGAATATAAGCCGATATATTTTCTATTCAGAGCCTGTATTTTATATCAAATGGGATTTGGGTTTGTGGTGAATGGTGTCTTCATTAACACTGTTCTTAAACCCAATTGAGAAAAAGATTAAATATTTTTATTTAGTTTTAATGAATTATACCAATTAAATGGTATTTAATTGGAATTGATTTTGAATTGATTTTTGGGTTTATCATGAACGGTGTTTCAAATAACACTTGTTAGTTAACCTGATAATTAATGGAATGTGAATTGGCTTTATCGTGAACTGTGCTTTAACGACATTCGTTCTTTAACCCGATTTACGGTGAAATGTGATTTGGAATTTATAAATCTTTTGTTAAGATTTAAAGGAGATTTTCCAAAGTAAAGTTTTCCAATTTAATAAAATAAATTGGAATGGAATGGAATTCGATTGGGTAATAATCGAAGTTAATTTCTGTGGAGGAAGAAAACTAATATATCTGACATTTAAAAGGCTTTGCCCTTATTCCATTTATATTATTAGTCAGATATGGAAGATTATATCGATTACATATATCGATTTGTTATCCATGAAGATTTCATTGTAAATGGAAGGTGATTTTGGGTTGTCGTGAATGGTATCTTTAATAATACGGTTCTTAGACCCAACGGAGTTAAGAAAATCAGAAACTAACTGGGGATTAGTTAAGTTGAATGTTTTTCTGGGTATTGATCTGATGTTGGTTTCGACCTTCGGGGTTATTACTTAGGGAATTGTTCACTCGCTAATTTACGGTTAAAGGCTGATGGAATAGAATGTGATTTTGGGTTTATCGTGAACCGTGTTTTAAATGACATTGGTTCTTTAACCCAGTTAAATACAGGATATGATTTCCCAAGTTAAATAATCATTAATAGTGATTTTTGGGAAGATTAAAACCAATTGGAGTTTTAATGAATCTTTAATTAGATTGAAATGATCGAGAATGGAGTATCACCAGTTTTGCTCCAGGCGATAGTTAAATCTTTAATTAGATATGAACGTGAAATGATAATTGAATTTACCGATAACACCATGGTGTTAGATATGAAGTATTACCAGTTTTACTTCATGGGGTGAATAGGTTGGTATTGGGAAATTAAAACAAATGATTACTTCGGTAAGGTTCGTTAATCCCGACTAGCTTTGATAAACCATAATTTGGTTTGAATTGATATTAAAAAGAAGATTAAAGAATAAATTTAAAAGAATTTATCTTTGATAAAATTAATGGGAACCTTTCCCAAAGTATAAGAATATTTGAAATAAAGAATATTCTGAATTGGAATGAGGCGTATGTTGTGTTTGTGTAACACTTGTTTATCATATACACGGGTTATTTAGAAAGACCGGGTTTATCCCATTCTGAATAACTGATTCGACGATGTGTCGAGGATGAAGGCAGCGGTCGAAGACCGGAGGACTTCAAGTCGTTTGGATAATTACTGATGATCTTGATTGGGCTGTACACCCAAGAGGAGGGAATCAGTTGGTGATCGTCCAGGAGTACTTGGAGATCGATGGATATGCGAGGTACAAGGTGCCTCCGGTTTCGTTCAGACCCAGAACGAACTTGTAAATGGACCGTGTGTCTGACATTGGATTTTATTCTGTGTGATTGATTTCTATTAAATATATATCTGTTTGGCGGCGGAGAATTTATTCTCTTGCTTAACGACCTTCTCTGAGAAGTACGAGGTCAGAGGTTCTATATTGATGGATATCAATCGCATGGAGTGAATTGCCTGTGGGGCATGCTGAGGTGCAAATGATCAAGGCTTCTGTTGAAAAGCAAAGTCTTGTGGTTGATGATCAAAGCACCGCCTGTGTGGCATAGCTTTGTGTAGCGTTAATTCACGAGCCTCACACCCCGGTTGTGAACCAGAAATGGGAGAGGACATTAGGGAGGGCATGCGTTTCTTTCTAGCTAGGGTGGTGTTAGTGACCTACCATCCTTGACATTTATATTATTTTCACCTGTGTGGTTGTTGGATTGCGAGGCGCCTCGGATATATAGGTGACTATGTGGCGCCGATGGAGTCATTTAACTGATTTACGCACCAAAAGGGCGGGGAAACGCAGTGTTCATGCATTTTAATCCACATCGGTGGACCAGCCCTGAAGATCCAAGGGTCACTCGAGCTCTGATCCTAAGGCTCGGGCTAGGCAGTCTCGAATCGGTGAGGACGATCCCTTGCCTCGGTTCACAGATGGAAATCCAATTTCCAATACGTGATTTTGCGGTTTTGATTGTAGAACCTATATATGGCGACATAGTGGTATGGGGCACTTATGCGGCCTATGATTGATACTTAAGATTGAAGTTGTCTTGACACTATACACTTATAGTAATAATAAAAGATGAAATTTAGCGTATCAAGCATTCTTTGGCTATTATAAGGTAAAACTCTATCCTCCGGCTTGTGTTGCATTGTGTGATGGGACTTGGGTCTTATAATAGCTTCATTGTTCTTTATTTAGCATTGCACTATTGTTTTATGCACTGGTATTCTTGGGAGGAAACCCGTTCCGTGTTATATGGCGTGGTCCCTTGATTTACCTAACTTTAAAATAAAGATTAATAACTGTTTTAGTTCTTGCACCAGTCACATGACTGACCTGGAGTTTATTGTTTTAACCCAAACTCTGGGTGCCCCTATTTTCCACACGGGCAGCTAGTAGTTTTGGTTTTGCAGATTTATATTCACAGGAACCTGGGTTACAGCTGGAATGATATCCGGAAAGCTCTGTGTCCGTATATCTCTTTCAGTTGTGTATTGTATTATTTTTTTCCGCTGCAGTAATGTATTTAAATCTTGATATATTATGTTGTATTTTGTTCATTCATACTTTGTCATATTCTTGTATTCTCATGAAATTGTTGTAATAAGCAATGATATGTTCTTCTGTTTGTGTTCCGATTTGTCGTGTTCTCAAAACAATCAGGGGTTTCGAACGGTCTTGGTCGGTTTAGCAATCGATTCAAATCGAGCGAAATTCGATTATCGTTTCATTTGGTATCAGAGCTTTGGTTTACAGAGCTCGGCGAACAAGACACATTAGAACCGAATGAAAGAATTCATCAGAGATTAGATTAGTAATATCCAATAAGACTGACTCGTTAGAGATGGGATCAATACTATCCTAGAACGAGTGTGAAGAGTGATGTTTTTAAAATAAAATTGAAAACAAATTTTGTTTTGAAAAATTAAATTCAATTATTCCTATTTGAATATTATTTTTATATTGATTTGG
Source organism: Allium sativum (assembly GCA_030737875.1). Classification (NCBI taxonomy): domain Eukaryota; kingdom Viridiplantae; phylum Streptophyta; class Magnoliopsida; order Asparagales; family Amaryllidaceae; genus Allium; species Allium sativum. The sequence goes on from CM060909.1 coordinate 589,012,200, forward strand.
ACAATCAAGTATATAGAAATTTGAATATACGTCTGATCCAAGTGTATTTGAAGCCTCGAATATACTAGATAGATATAGAATCACACTCTAGTCGCCCGGAGATGATTCTGATGATGAGGCCTCATCATTAATGTTTGTGTTCGAGTTTCGAAAGTGGGATTTCTATATATTTCCAGTTGACTAGTGTGAGAACCAAAATTAGATAGGGCTTATTGTTGTGATTTGGCATCAAAAATCTGATTTTTTGTATATATATCAAAATTATGAATTTGCAACGTTAATCAACTAATTGATTGATGATTGTGTTGTTTGATTATTGTTGTGATTAATTAGAATTTGAACCATTTAGCCAAATTATATCAAATGTTAGACTGAATTGAAAATTATTTGAATTTGCATACATATACATGTATATCCATTGAACAGCTCATAGCAAGGAGGCTAGAGCAGAAGAATAAAATTGTTTGCCCGACAAATAGGTATATGTTTACAAATTTATTGGGTTTGGATGATTTTATGAGCTGATTGGCTTTTTATTTTTTCTTTTGGATTGGTGAGGGCCATGGGAGGCTATTTGAAATATCCCGAAGCTCCCAGTGCAGGGGAGGTTATGGCAAAAAAATTCGGAAATTTAGGGTGTTAGCCAAATTTTTGAAAATTTTGAAAAGTTCTTAGAAACTGAAAAGTTGAAGAACTTAAGCCATAATGAAAATAATGAAAGTTGAGTTGGTTTGTAAAACAACATTCAGCTTCGTTCCTTTTCGGGGACGAAAAGTTTTAAGTAAGGGAGATTGTAATAACCCGGAAATCCGAGCCAATTTAAAAATTTTATTTTGGCAATTTTAGTGAATTTTGAATATTTAAAATGAATTATTTTAAATAATAACGATGAGAAATTTATTTTGAATAGAATTTGAACATATTTATTTATAAAGATCGTCGTTAGAATATAAATATTTATTTTTAATTATAAAAGGACTTGAAAATGGCGCAGTAGTTCGAAAATTCGATTTCAAATTTCGAATGAATGTACAAGATTCAAAATAAACAGGATTTTAGCGAAACCAAAAATATTAGAAACTAATTGAAAATATCTTTGCAAGGAATCCGAAAAATTGAAATTTCATAGCGGGAATAAAAAGATATGCCCAGTTGAAAATTCAGAATAGTCGCTATGGAATTTTGGCCCTTAAAAATGGAAATTTTGCAAACGACCGCCGTTTTCGACGAAACCACTTTTCTTGGATCCGTGATGGCATGTTATTGCTAGATTCCAAAATTCATAATTTTCTGAATCAATATGTGAGTGTGGCAAAAGAAAACATGTTTTGACATTTTCAGTCAATTTCGATCGACAAGAAAATGGCCATTTTTCAAACGGTCTCAGAAATTGACGAAATTAGTTTTGTTAGGACCGTATCATCGATACGAAACTAGATATAATTTTTCTGGAATTTTCAGAGTTAGTATGTGGCCCCGGTAAATTAAAATGTGCGTTTGAATTTAAAATATAATGATTTATATTTTAAATTTAATGAAAGCTGAGTGTAACTGTCGAATTGGCTTGTGGGACTTATCCCATTGTGTTCGGAATGGGGGTGATTAGCTATAGGCGACAGTCGTTGGGGCTGATTTGGAGTTCGAATCAATAAACAAGTAAATTAGAATAAAATATTATAATATATATATATATATATATTCATTTCAGTCAAACCCTAACTAAGTTTTGCCGTGGTCAACTTTTTCCCAAAACCGCTGCTTGTTCAAAAGAGATGGAAGGCGGAAATCATCCCAAACAACTTCCCATTCGATTTCAAAATCCACGTAAGATTATTTGATTCTTTCAATTACCAAGTTCTTCATCTCTGCGAGCTACACATTTTGAACGGTCAAGATTGATTATTAGCTCCTACACTGGCCAGAATACTCCTTGCAGCTGTCGGTGTTCGTGGAGCTCGTTGAGGCGGAAGGGGTGATCGAACTTCACCCTGATTGGTGCACAGGCTAAGCGGGAGGTGGGGCTTCTTCTAGCAACGGTGGATCGACGTCGGAGCAGCCAGGGGGAGGTGCGACAGCTAGGGTTTTAAGATGGCGAGGGGTTTCTACATACGGTCGAGTTTAGGAAGAAGGTATTAACAGTAAGCCTATTTTCTTTTCTTCTTCAGATTTAAAAATAAATAAATATTGTTTTAAATATGTTTTAAATCTAATGACATTAGATCAAAATCTGATTTTTTTTATTATATAAAAACATAGTTTTCTTTTCAGTTTTATATATATATATATATAAATTACGTTGAATTTTATTTTCTTTTCATATTTTTATATATAGAACATAGGAATAAAAATCTAATTTTATATATATATAACTTTGTAATAAAAATATGATTTTTATATATGTATACTTTTGAAATTAAAATATGATTTTTACATATGAAAGCTAGGACTTTTAGATCAAGATTTGATTTTTAATTCATGAAGCATTTGATTTTAATTCACAAAAAGATTAGAAAAATGTAATTTTTCTTGTTAGAAAGAATATAACTCTCTATGTTATGATAATATATTTTTTAGATAGAGAAAACTGATTTTTATATGATTAGAGAATAAAAATCATGACTTTTATGTAAGAGAAAAGCTAGGATTTTTGCAAAGTATAAAGATTAGATTTTTTTCTTGAAGTGAAGATAAGAATTTGATTTTATATATATGAAGTGAAGATAAAAAAATATGATTTTTATATATGTAGCAAATAAAAAATGTGATTTTTGTATATGTAGCGGATTAAAAATATGATTTTTATATACCAGAGAATATAAAAATGTGATTTTTATATATGTAGTGAACACGGACGACGAAAGTGACAAAAGGCGAGCACGGCGAAGATTTCCTACATAAGAAGAGTCGCAGAGTTGGTTTAGCTCTTGGTGAGAACTTCTCACTTTTAATTTATTTTCTAGTTTGAAATATATACCAGGATGCAGACGGTGCTTAGCAGCACCCGACACCCGTCGTCCACAGACCATGGATGACTTGTTTGTTTGATTGATGTGTTGTGGAAAATGATTGTGTGTAGTGGAATGAAATAAATTATTTTATGGTTAAAAATATATTTTTTAACGTGTATATAAAATAAATAGTTATAAACAAATTGGACGATTTGTTTGTGTACACACATTTGACTGATATGGATTGGGACGATAAATTTTACACATCGCCCAACTGCACAAATAAAATCTGTGTTTGATTGTTTGAAAACCCCATATGGGTATTGGGATGAAATTGGACATACACTAGTCCCAATAATTAGCTGTATGTCGATTGATTGATTGACAGGCTGTTATAAGTGTTAAATATTTATATTTAATGCTTATGCAGTTGTGTGGTGCACTCTGGATGATGGTTGATGATTTATCGTTGCTATTATATACATGTGTTGTAGGAAATCCATATAATTAACATTATATGGTAATTGATTGGGCCTCATTCGAAGTTGGAAAATAAAATATATATTCATGTGTTGAATAGAAGAAAATTCATGTGTTGAATAAAATATATATTCATGTGTTGAATAAAAGAAAATTCATGTGTTGAAGAAAATATTCATTTGTTGAATAGAATAACGAAGTTATTGAAATAAATCAAGCCGTGTTGATTAGATATGCGCCATTTTGACATGAACGATATCTATATTGATTTTATTCATTTTTATAAAGAATATCGAAAAGGAATTGATTTCAAAATATAATATTTTGAAAATACTATCATTTATATACCGATGATATGGAATATTCAATTTTGATTTGAAATTGAATATGAAGTTGAAACCGTTTTGAAAACGAATTTAAAACGATTTATAAAATACGTTTTAAAAGGAAATCGATGAAATATATATAATAAATATATTATATATATAATGTCCTGAATAGAACGCGCCGCGCTGCGGCAGTTCGCGAATTTCGACCATTGACTTCGAATGGACATTACGGGTGATCCGACCATCGGATTCCCCAAAAACCAGAACCGTTGGGTTCGTATCGAAAAGAGCTTTCTAACAAATATTGGAGATTTAAATCTAACGGTTGGATTCAGAATTATGTCCAAATCAAATTTGGAAAATGTCGTATTAAGTGCAGTTCGATGGCCGTTGATGGGAATCGACTGTACGGGCCTTGATAAAATTATTAAAAATAGTAATAATTTGTTTAAAATCATAAGAATTGATTTGGAAAGAAATGGGGATTAAAGTTTCCATATTTGAAAAGATAAAAATAGATTTTTATCGAAATGAACTAGTTTTGAACTAGAATTATAATCCATTTGTTTTTGAAATAAATAAATTGGATTTGAAAGGGTTTTAAAGGTAACCAGAATTTCCAATAATTGAATTGGAATGGATTTGAATCGAAATTGTCTTTGGAATATTTCGATGTTGGATTTCGTGATTATACAGATATTGTTATGGAAATTTGAAAGATATATTTATATCGTTATTTCCATTACGATATTTGTTGGTCGTAGAGTTTGATATTGAATATAAGCCGATATATTTTCTATTCAGAGCCTTGTAATTAATATCAAATGGGATTTGGGTTTGTGGTGAATGGTGTCTTCATTAACACTGTTCTTAAACCCAGTTGAGAAAAAGATTAAATCTTTTTATTTATATTTAATGAATTATACCAATTAAATGGTATTTAATTGGAATTGAATTTGAATTGATTTCTGGGTTTATCGTGAACGGTGTTTTAAATAACACTTGTTCTTTAACCTAATAATTAAGGGAATGTGAATTGGGTTTATCGAGAACTGTGCTTTAACGACATTCATTCTTTAACCCGATTTACGGTGAAATGTGATTTGGAATTTATAAATATTTTGTTAAGATTTAAAGGAGATTTTCCAAAGTAAAGTTTTCCAATTTAATAAAATAAATTGGAATGGAATGGAATTCGATTGGGTAATAATCGAAGTGAATTTCTATGGAGGAAGACAACTAATATATCTAGAATTTAAAAGGCTTTGTCGTTATTCCATTTATATTATTAGTCAGATATGGAAGTTTATATCGATTATATATATCGATTTGTTTTCCATGAAGATTCCATTGTAAATGGAAGGTGATTTTGGGTTGTCGTGAATGGTATCTTTAATAATACTATTCTTAGACCCAACGTAGTTACCAGAAACTAACTGGGGATTAGTTAAGTTGAATGGTTTTCTGGGTATTGATCTGATGTTGGTTTCGACCTTCGGGGTTATTACTTAGAGAATTGTTCACTTGCTAATTTACGGTTAAAGGCTGATGGAATAGAATGTGATTTTGGGTTTATCGTGAACCGTGTATTAAATGACATTGGTTCTTTAACCCGGTTAAAGACAGGATATGATTTCCCAAGTTTAATAATCATTGATAGTGATTTTTGGGAAGATTAAAACCAAGTGGAGTTTTAATGAATCTTTAATTAGATTGAAATGATCGAGAATGGAGTATCACCAATTTTGCTCCAGGCGATAGTTAAATCTTTAATTAGATTTGAATGTGAAATGGTAGTTGAATTTACCGATAACACCGTGGTGTTAGATATGAAGTATTACCAGTTTTACTTCATGGGATGAATAAGTTGGGATTGGGAAATTAAAACAAATGATTACTTCGGTAAGGTTCGTTAATCCCGACTAGTTTTGATAAACCATAATTTGGTTTGAATTGATATTAAAAAGAAGATTAAAGAATAAATTTAAAAGAATTTATCTTTGATAAAATTTATGGGAACCTTTCCCAAAGTATAAGAATATTTGAATAAAAGAATATTCTGAATTGGAATGAGGAGTATGTTTTGTTTGTGTAACCCTTGTTTATCATATACGCGGGTTATTCAGAAAGACTGGGTTTATCCCATTCTGAATAACTGATTCGACGATGTGTCGAGGATGAAGACGGTGGTCGAAGACCGGAGGTCTTCACGTTGTCTGGATAATTACTGATGATCTTGATTGGGCTGTACACCCAAGAGGAGGGAATCAGTTGGTGATCGTCCAGGAGTACTTGGAGATCGATGGATATGCGAGGTACAAGGTGCCTCCGGTTTCGTTCAGACCCAGAACGAACTTGTTAATGGACCGTGTGTCTGACATTGGATTTTATTCTGTGTGATTGATTTCTATTAAATATACATCTGTTTGGCGGCGTAGAATTTATTCTCTTGCTTAACGCCCTTCTCTGAGATGTACGAGCTCAGAGGTTCTATATTGATGGATACCAATCGCATGGAGTGAATTTTCTGTGGGGTATGCTGAGATGCAAATGATCAAGGCTTCTGTTGAAAAGAAAAGTCTTGTGGATGATGATCAAAGCACCGCCTGTGTGGCTTAGCTTTGTGTAGCGTTAATTCGCGAGCCTCACACCCCGATTGTGAACCAGAAACGGGAGAGGACATCAGGGAGGGCATGCGTTTCTTTCTAGCTAGGGTGGTGTCAGTTACCTACCAGCCCTGACATTTATATTATTTTCACCTGTGTGGTTGTTGGATTGCGAGGCGCCTCGAATATATCGGTGACTATGTGGAGCCGATGGAGTCATTTGGTTCATTTACGCCCCAAAGGGCGGGGAAACGCAGTGTTCAGACATTTTAATCCACATTGGTGGACCGACCCTGACGATCCAAGGGTTACTCGATCTCTGATCCTGAGGCTCGGGCTAGACAGTCTCGAATCAGTGAGGACGATCCCTTGCCTCAGTTCACAGATTGAAATCCAATTTCCAATACGTGATTTTGCGGTTTTGATTGTAGAACCTATATATGGCGACATAGTGGTATGGGGCACTTATGTGGCCTATGATTGATACTTATGATTGAAATTGTTTTGACACCATACACTTATAGTAATAATAAAAGATGAAATTTAGCGTATCAAACATTCTTTGGCTATTATAAGGTAAAACCCTATCCTCCGGCTTATGTTGCATTGAGTGATGGGACCTGGGTCTTATAATAGCTTCATTGTTCTTTATTTAGCTTTGAGCTGTTGTTTTATGCACTGGTATTCTTGGGAGGAAACCCGTTCCGTGTTATACGGCGTGGTCCCTTGATTTACCTAACTTTAAAATAAAGATTAATAATTGTTTTAGTTCTCACACCAGTCACATGACTGAGCTGGAGTTTATTGTTTTAACATAAACTCTGGGTGCCCCTATTTTCCACACGGGCAGCTAGTAGTTTTGGTTTTGCAGAATTATATTCACAGGAACCTGGGTTACAGATGGAATGATATCCGGAAAGCTCTGTATCCGTATATCTCTTTCAGTTGTGTATTGTATTATTTTTTTCCGCTGCAGTAATGTATTTAAATCTTGATATATTATGTTGTATTTTGTTCATTCATACTTTGTCATATTCTTGTATTCTCATGAAATTGTTGTAATAAGCAATGATATGTTCTTCTGTTTGTGTTCCGATTTGTCGTGTTCTCAAAACAATCAGGGGTTTCGAACGGTCTTGGTCGGTTTAGCAATCGATTCAAATCGAGCGAAATTCGATTATCGTTTCACCAAAACGGATAACCAAGCATTAAAATTTACCTTTCCAAAATTATGTTTTGTTTTAAATGCAACGTATTAATTATTCCATTTTTTTTAAATAAGTGGAAAATTTATAAACAACTATTTTCCCTAATATATACATACCGTATATAGTACTAAGTACATACAAACAAATTTATTTATAATTTTTTTTAGAAGGCGTGAGAATATATTGAGGAGAAAGAGTATATACAACATGTGTGTACAAAAAAAATAGTGGTAGGAAGACTTCAGAGAAAAGAATGAAAAAAAGGAAGAGAGATAAGGTCGTGAATTGTGGATCTAAACGTTGAATCATGCAAGGCAATATTTCAAAAGTTCAAATTCTTCCTATGTAATTTTTTTAAAAAAAAAAAGGTACGTCAGATTGAAAAAGGGAAAGGAAATTAACATCATGCATTAAAGGTATATGCAACGATTTAGCTAATGCATGCATAAAAAAAATAACGAGAGTGGAAACAATTAAATGTGCATGCAACAAATTTTGTTTTTATTATACACATACATATCCTATGTTTTTTTTTATTATGTGCATGTAGGTGTAAACTAAAGCTTGGCAGACGTGAGGAGACAAAAGAATGATTCCCTTTTTTTATAGGCGTTCACTGAAAGGAAAGAGCATAAGAAAATAGTAACGTAGATATGAATGCATGGAGGAAGAAAGAAAAACATGACATTTTTGAACTGGTAGCTTTATATTTGAAGTGAAAGAAAAGAAAATGAAAGAAAATAAACTTGCATGAAATGTAAATGAGCAAAGAAATTAATAAAGTGGAGAAAATAAATGAATGCATTATAAATGAAGAACTAAAGTGGAGAGAGATGAGGTAGTGAAATTGGGAAAAACAGAAAGGAAGGGGAAACAATAAATATGTTTTATGTTTTTTTCTTATAAATGTTTGCATAAATTTAATTAACTGTGATAGTTAAAACATACATTATATACCGTTGAGACTATATTTTGTTATAATTCTTCCTATACAAGATTAAACTGGAAACAATCACAAATTTATTTTTAATTTAATAACTTAAATGCTCAAAATATACGAGATGATATAATCTTCCCCACTCAGAACTTTTCGTCCTCGAAAAGGATCGAAATAAGGAGCTAGCAATTAAACGATATCTCATTCATACGCATATCAACTTAGATTGTTTGTTCGAACACAAAATTTTGCTTCTGATTAATATTGGTAACCCGATCACTCTAGTGCGAACTTCAAATTCGACTTCTTGACAAGAAACTTCTATTCTCCTTGCATAGCAATAAGTTATGATAGAGAATTTCAGATTCATATCAAAATTCTTTTTAGAAATTCATCGTCGAAAATTGAGCAAACAATTCTATTTAGATTCAACATTTTATATTCAAACTAAATCAAAATTGTTATACGAATAGAATGATTTATGTTTAACTACATATTAATTACATTAGTTCTTTTCCTTTCTAGAGACGAAAATTAGTATTTTGATTTATTTCAAAGCTGTGAACTTGCAAAACATTTAAAATCTCTTTCTTATTTTACTATGTTGAGGTGATACAATGTTAAATTTTTATGTCATTATTTTGTTAGTTAACATCAAAATACTTTATAACTCGAAGGCTTAACAAGTTTATTTTCGTTCTTAAAAGTTTTAGACATAAGTTGATCAGACGCACGACTAGAAATCTCCAAGTGCTCAATATACTTGTTTCAACTTCCAGTGAAAATACTTAAAAACATTAAAATAGATAAAAGAAATAGCATCCAATAAACCAACCGATGAAACTTATTCATGAATCGCAGATACACAATGGTTACGCCTGGGTCCCCCAGGAAGCATCCGTACCCGTAGGAAATCTCTTCCCTGCGAATTTCGTCACGAACAATCAGCGGGATGAATCAATAGAAATATAATAGAATAACCTGAGATCATCATGGAACGTAGCCCCTAAGGTCGCTCTATCACTTGGTCGAGAGGACAAAGTGATGTAGCCATAGGTGGCTAGGCAATCACTGCCTTACGTATTTTGCCATAACACCTCAAAACAATCACATGGATCGCAGTTTACATCTAGTAACACTGGTTGTTACATCTCTATCACCCGTAAACCATAGGCTATCACTGCCTTACGAATTACACCATGTGGACCGCAGATACACAATGGTTATGCTTGGATCCCCTAGGACGCATCCGTACCCATAGGCTTTCGCAGCCCTGCAGATTTTGCCATCGTAAAACGACCATAGATCGCAGCAGACACAATGGTTACGCCTGGTTCCCCCAGGAAGCATCCATCGCCGTAGGCCTTCGCGGCCCTGCGAATTTCGCTATGCAGCCGAGTTCAAAGGAAACACTCATGAGTATTACGTCCAGACAACCACAATCAAAGAAATATCAACAAGAGTTCCTAGCAAGTAGGAGCTCGATTTTTAATGGAAGGTACTTCCTGTATCTTTGGTTTTGAAAACATAAGATACTATATATAATATTCATATCAGTTCTCATATATTGTACTTATATAAAATTTCATTTACACAAGAGTTCTCAAATCATATTTCAACATGCCATTCTTATACAATTTCCATTTTATATAAGATTTCACTTCATATCAATTACCTTCAAATCAATAGTTTTGAATTCATTTTTATATAAATCTTTCATACATAAGTTTGGAGCACTTTCATATCTAACATTCAAAATTGAAAATTCACAAAATCCCTCAGTTTTATTTTTTATTATTTTTTATTTGGTTCTGATATTTGATATCATTTCAATTTACATCCACAAATCAATTCATTATCAAACTTCACCTTCGATTTGGATGACACGTCACGAATATCGTTACCTAGTTAATTCTTTATATTTAATCATTTCAGATTTAAATTGCTCGGATCGGAAATAGATACTCTTATCACTAAAATAGTTAACTTAGATTCAAATAGTTTACATAAGATAATAAACTTGATATAAAATAGTTTTGAATTAAAATAAACAGGTTTGGTATAAAATAGTTTAAATAAATAATAAGCTTGATATAAAATAGTTTTGAATTAAAATAAACATGTTTGGTATAAAATAGTTTAAATAAATAATAAGCTTGATATAAAATAGATTCGAATATAGTAATTTTTTTTACATAAATGTTTGAATAAAATAATAGGTTTTCCATAGAATAATTCATATAACTAAATATTTTTGCTATAGAATAGCTGAATTAGATAGTTAAGTTTATATTCAAAATAGTTTAAATAAAGTAAACATATTATATATTAATAATAAAACTAGTTTTAGGAAAAGTAATCCAATCTGAATCAATTTATCCAACATTCAATAACTAGTAAATATCGCTTTCATTTCGAAGTTAATTAAACTCAATTTAACTTCAGACTCAACTCGGTTATATTTCAAATAGAAACAAAGGTTCAAATAAGATCACATATCGAGTTTCCCATTTAAATCTTCAATCTCATTTTGATTTCAAACTTTGAACCTCAATTTTCATTAGATTCCAAGTTGAACTAATGTTTCAAACTTTATATTCACATTCAATTTCTTTTGAGCTTATAAGGATATAACTCAAATTAAATTCCATTTGAAATGATCATTCAACTAGTCAGAAAATCAAATTTTTTTATTGTTGGGAATTCATACTCGGCTGTTTATTCGAGATGTATAGATTAGGTTGTCCTAATATATAAGATTATAACGCTCAACCCATACTTGTGATTCAATTATGGATTTTATTTCAATCGTTCAAATATTCATGTTTGTATATTCAAAAATACTTCAAAAACACTTCAAAAACTAAATTCGCTTTAGCAAAGCTACCTATACTAGTCTCCCTTACATTGAAGCTCGATAACGACGAAAAAGTTATCATCAAAAAATATATATATATTTAGCAACAAATGGGTACTCCATTCATATATTTCTTTTCGAAAACATTTGAATAATCACTTGAAAACACAATAAAAAAAATTATTCATATAAATTACTAGTATATTTAAATAACTTAAAACATTCCATTTCAAACATTATCAAAATAACTTAAGTATTTCTCAACGTCTCAATCACAATCATATGATTATCCCACTTTTGAAACTCGAAAATAAATAATGGTGATGTTGCAACAATCACCAGAATCACTTTCAAGCGACTAGAGTGTGACTTCATATCTATCTAGTACGTATATGACTTCGTATATACGTTAGCTACGCGTATATACAAAATCTAGCATACTCAATAGTCCAACCTTGCCGTCGAATAAAATACTCAAATTTCTATTTTATAAGATACATCATTTCCAAATATATAAGACAACACGATATATTTCAAACAATTTATAAGTTTCGAAATAAGTTTGTTTCAAAATTTACTAATTTCAAAACGCTTACGCTGCGCTACTCTTTCATTATATTAGTTTCAAAACAATCATAATAAATGATTTATTTAATTTCAATAATTTATATTTTCAAAATACGCTCTCTTTACAGTGATTCCAGTGACTATTCTACTCATTCTAGGGTATTACTACCTTATCTCTAATGAGTTTTTAAACCCCATAAGCTAAGCTTTGTCAAACCAAAGCTCTGATACCAACTGTAACATCCTACCTTTTTGACCGCTTTAAGTCGGTATTTAAACCAACTCAAAACGTTCAAAAAGACAGATTGTTATTTAGCTTATCAGGTTTAAACAGAATAAACACAGAATCACAGAAACAATGTTTGCAGCGAAATAAATTTTTATACAAATAATATCAGAGTTGTACAAAATATTAATACAGCGGAAGATTTTATAAGTACATTACATGAATTTTTAAATAAATAAAAGCTTTACGGTTTTTTCGAGCGTGCGCCATATGTGTCTTTACATGCCACTCCACTTCGTTGCGAGCTGAAATTTTCTAAGCCTGGAACACTTAGGACCTGACCCGAGCGTTCCATGCAAAACACAAAACACCCGAGTCAGAATTAAACTTATTTCAAGTTAGCACACTTCGATAAACACATAAATATAATCAGTAAATTTCCTAATAATATATTAAATAACTTGAGTATACCAATTCAGTGAACTGCCAAAAATAAATGGAACAAACATGGCATCCAATGTGGCACACATCTATTTCCGAATAGTAGGAAGCGAGTGTAGAAAAAAAATACTATAGTAATTATTTTTATGGTCACAATGAAAGGGACACACGCCATAATTAAACATCAAGTGAGGTAATAAATGGCAGGCAACAACTTGAGTTAAGGGTGCAGCATGAAAAGTAGAGGCATATGAAAATCACCCAGTTCAGATATATGCAATGGCAGTAACCCCAAATAGCAATAGTATATAGTCAAGTGAAATACAAGCTAACATAAAGACAAAGTACAAGTGTACACATATTTTCCAAGCATGTGTTCATACAGAAAAATGCATGGCAAACAAAGGTGGAACATGCAGGGGAAATTCCAAGTGTAGCATGTATGCTGAGTAAATTCCATGCGCAAAGAGTTCTGGAAGAAACAATGCAACTTGACTAGGCAGACATGAATAATAAGACATGCATGCGACATGCAAAATGAGCGAGGGTTTCAAGCCCAAGGAACAGGGTATTATTTCATATGTAAAATCTCAAATGAACCCATTCGCCCAAAATATATATGAATGTGCCACTAGACTCCAGTATGCATGTGTATTTCATAAACACGTGCAATTTATGTCAGACATGTAATGAAAAAGTTTGTGGCTTTTCACAGCAAATGGTTTATTTAATTTCCAACGGTTTGGAAATCTCATGGTAAATTAACATCAAATGACTAAAGCACATTGTTTTCTTTCTTTTTCCATTATACTATATTTTGTAGACACCAAGAGTTATCCTTAAGAAATTATTTGAAAGACTGATTCACATTCTAACAAAAATGGGTATGATGCTAACACACAAAGAAGAGGTGAAAATACCAAGGGATAAACAGTTTTAGTTCATGAGTTAGATCCTTTACATGAGTATGATGCTAACACGACCACTAAAATGTTTCAGACAAAGACATTCGTTATGTTGATGCTCGTATTCAAGAGTAAACCATTGAATGAATTAGTCTGACCAAATTATTCACAAATTGTCAATACAGATCCTATACATCATTACTGTACCCTTGCATCAAAACTTTTTCCAATTACAAATTTGAAAACATAACAATAAAAAGAACATGCATTGATAAATCAATTCAAGACAACCAAAGACAACTGATAAACTAATAATATCAGTGTAAAACCGAAGTCATACGCTTGAAATATTTTTAATCGTAAGAGTAATTACAATTGGTCAGTAGAGAAAAAGGATTCGACAATCATTATGGGTGCAGCAGGCGACATCGGACAGTGCTTTGACGTAGTGGCATTGGTGAGCAGAGATAGGCGGCGGCGCTTCCATTTTGTAACGCGGTGGCTTTTGCGAGCGACAAAAGGGATTCAGACTTTGAGAAGAGGCGGAGCAAAGTGGCGATGGCTCCAGGTGTTCAAGGCGGACGTTGAATCATTCGAGGAGGGAACAATGGGACAAGGTCAAGGCGATTTTGGTGGATGGCGAAGCGGATCGATTATTTTGGAGGATGGAGCCATTATTTCAGAATTGGGAAAAACGATTTGGATTCTTTTTTTTTTTTTTGTACCTGGACTTAATCTAAGGTGTTGTTATTGACACTCCAACTATTGTTAAGGGTGGGTCATTTTTTAAAAACACTCCACTCTTTGAAAAATTGTTAAGGGGATACACAAACATATTATTTCACACTACTTAATATTCCTGGACTGCCCCTTCAAATTAGATTAAAAAAATCTTAGGCTAATTCTATTCATACACGAACAATCTCTTAACATACACCATAAAATAAAATAAACTACCGTACACCAAAAATTATTTACATACACCGTCTCTTTTACAATAGTAGCCTTATTTTATTCTTCATCATCTTCCTTCTTTCAAACCTTAAACTTATTTACAGTAAATAAAATTTTATAGTATAAAATAAATCTAAGTTTAGTAAAATGAATTTCAATTTTTTGAATATATGGTAACCAATTTATCATGCTACAAAAAATCTTAATTTCAACAAAAGTGCCTACTCCTAAATTAAATGATTCTAAATTTGAGCATTTACTTGTAAAAGATTCCCTAATTCAAATTTTAGGTTTCACATTTAAAAACAAATTAAGTTCTTCAATTTTTTTATATAAATATGGTAAATATCGTTATTTGCAACGTTTTAATTTGATGGATTATAATTATAAAATTAATAATGCAATAAAACATAAGGGTAATTTAATAATATTTTTTAGCAAAATAGTGGTGTACGTTAGGTAATTTTTGGTGTATGAATAGAATTTTCCATAAACTTATTCGACAAGGGAAACCAAATTAAAATTAGCAGTTCGTCATCAATGCACCGAATGCAACGCGCAATCAAATATGTATGTATTCGGCAATGATATGTCAAAAATTAATAATCATTTCAGTGCATTGCCTTCGTAATTATAAATTTCGACATATTTATGTCGACAAAAAAAGTAGTTTGATATTATTTCTTTGAAAACGCTTATCCTTTAGGGTTTTATAAAAAAATCTATATATGCGAATTGAAAAAAATATTATGGCCCTTGCAATATTTGTTAAGGAAAAATTAGCTTCATTTGTTAAAAGGGCTAAATGGGTAATAGAGTAAAATTACCTTTATTTGTTAAGGGATTACTTTCTTTATTGGTACCCCCCTTAACAATTTTTAAAAAAAATAAAAAATTGACCCTCTCTTAACAATATTTGGAGTGTCAATAACAATGCCCTTAATCTAATGAGGAAAAAGGCAGTAGATTTGAAATGGATCAGGAAAGACACATTGCTTTACTATTTATAATATTGCAAGGAATAGAAAAAGAACGTAGAGAAAAGGGTAGGTAAATCAATTGCTAGGTAAATCAAATGGTTCAAACTAGGTGTGACGATTCCAATCCAAATGTTTACTGTTTCACACCCTTGTTTATTTAATAAATTTTATCTTCCTCTTCCTAATATTTTCAAATTTATTATTAATGGTTTAAATTATTTGACTTTTTCTTTATGCTGCAAATGAAACGAAATTTCATATGTTACTATGGAAATTTTTTCATCTATATAAAATTGAATGTATTATAAATATCAAATTTTCTTAATTAATTAGAATGCAAAATTTTACGTTCTACTTGCGGTAACTACACCATTTGATATCAATATCATTGAAATTTCCACTGTTAATATTTTATTTAATTTACTTAAATTAAATAAACAGATGTATTTTCATGCACATTTAAAGTTTGAGTTTAAATTGCAATGTCAACAATTTCTATACAATTATGGTTATTATTTCACGATCGACAATATCGTTTATTTATTGCTTTTAAATTTAAATTGTACAACTACATACACATGACGTTACATTGCACTAAGTGATGAAGTTTGCTAACTTTTTATATTAAACTATTTAAACACAACTAATGAACCCAAAATTTAATAAACAACATTGGTATTTTTATTTTATACATATTTTAAGATTCCTAAATCGTATTATAAGGTTATAATTCGAGAATATATATATATATATATATATAGCTGCTATTGTTAACTAAAATTTCGAACATTTATGGAAACATGTTTAGGGAAGAATAGACATCATTTATGTTATACTATATATATATCATATTTAATATAAAAGAAATGAAAGAGTGTCATAATGCATGGCTTGGAAATGAATTAACAAACGTTTTGTTTTGTTTTGCATTCAAGCCAAAACGGATAACTAAGCATTAAAATTTACCTTTCCAAAATTATGTTTTGTTTTAAATGCAACGTATTAATTATTCCATTTTTTTTAAATAAGTGGTAAACTTATAAACAACTATTTTCCCTAATATATACATACCATATATAGTACTAAGTACATACAAACAAATGTATTTATAATTTTTTTAGAAGGTGTGAGAATATAATGAGGAGAAAGAGTATATACAGCATGTGTGTAAAAAAAATAGTGGTAGGAAGACTTCAGAGAAAAGAATGAAAAAAAAGAGAGATAAGATCGTGAATTGTGGATCTAAACATTGAATCATCCAAGGCAATATTTCAAAAGTTCAAATTCTTCTTATGTAATTTTTTTTTAAAAAAAGGTACGTCAGATTGAAAAAGGGAAAGGAAATCAACATCATGCATTTAAGGTATATGCAATGATTTAGCTAATGCATGCATAAAAAAATAACATGAGTGGAAACAATTAAATGGGCACGCAACAAATTTTGTTTTATTATATACATACATATCCTACATTTTTCTATAATGTGCATGTAGGTGTAAACTAAAGCTTGGGAGACGTGAGGAGACAAAAGAATGATTCCCTTTTTTTATAGGCGTTCACTGAAAGGAAAGAGCATAAGAAAATAGTAACGTAGATATAATGCATGGAAAAAAGGAAGAAAGAAAAACATGGCATGTTTGAACTGGAAGCTTTATATTTGAAGTGAAAGAAAAGAAAATGAAAGAAAATAAACTTGCATGAAATGTAAATGAGCAAAGAAATTAATAAAGTGGAGAAAATAAATAAATGCAGTATAAATGAAGAAATAAAATGGGGAGAGATGAGGTAGTGAATCCAGGGAAAACAGAAAGGAAGGGGAAACAATAAATATGTTTTATGTTTTTTTTATTATAAATGTATGCATAAATTTCATTAATTGTGATAGTTAAAACATACATTATTTACCGTTGAGAATGTGTTTTGTTATAATTCTTCCTATACAAAATTAAACTGGAAACAATCACAAATTTAATTTTAATTTAATAACTTAAATGCTCGAAATATACGGGATGTTACATTCCCACATTTGCAACCCCACCGAATATTGGAAGCTGGATGATACAATATTCAAAATCATTGAAACGTCTTCTGACCTGGATGTTAAGTAATCCATAGATATCATCCAAAGGATTCATAGAAGGGAATTGTATCAGTTCTGTAATGAGTTTGCTGTTCCAAGAGATCATTATTTGTTCCCTGAAAGCTTGTGGGGGTAACATTGGAGGAAGAAGATGTTGCAGTTAAATAGAAATGACGGCTTCATTTGGTTAAGAGACATTTTATATTTTGTAATTGGGCTGTATTATAAGGCTGGCCCAAACCATCTTTTACTTCCGCATTTTTACTTCCGCATTGTATATATATATCAGCCTATGTACAAACACAATACAACTTTACATTTTGTAAAAACTACTTCAGATCAATAAAAAGAATCCTCAGTTTATATTCAGAATTTCAACTTGGTATCAGAGCCAAGATAGATTCAGGTGAAAAGATCATCAGCAGTGTTGATCTTTTAGGCGATCCATCAGAGAATTTTCATCATTTGGATCTCCCTTCATCTAAGCAGCAACCTATCATTTGAAGGTTGTGGCTTCAATCAAGAATCAAGTGCCTCGCCAATATTTCTGAAGCTGCATCTTGATTCAAGAATAAAGCTTGTGACAGTTCAGAATTGTGATCAAGAAACTGATCAGAAAGCATCAAGAAATCATCCCCTTTGATTTTGTGCCATCACAGATTGCTTATCAGATTTCTCTTATCTGTTCTTAGCAGAATCAATCTATGTTTGTCAATCATTTAAACAATCTGTGTTGCATCATTCTTCAACAAAAGAGATCTCCTGAAAATACTTTACAATTCAAAGTTTCTGATAACAAATCCTACCTGTTCATTTCTGCCTCAGTATTTCTTATTTGTCATCATGGTAGAAAATGATAATTCAAATCTCAGCCCAGAAGGTTCTAGTGCTCAAGTTTCTAGCAATAGAAGTAACCAAACTCAAGTTGATCCAATCCAAGATTTGATGAAGACTATCATCAAACCGCAAAGTCAATTGATCTCAACACATCTTGATGAAACAAATTAACTGTTAAGGAAACTGCAGGTAGAAACAGCTGTTAGAGCATATGGTTTAGAAGACTACATTCTTGGAACAAAAATTGTTCCACCTAAGTTTGTTAGAGATAGTGAAGAAAGATTAGTGAGAAATCCTAAATATGTTATGCATCAAAGATAGGATGGTCTAGTTTGTGCATGGTTAATGTCATCTATTGGTCCAGCTATATTACCACAATTAATTGGAGTTAAGACAGCCCAAGAAGTTTGGGAAACTGTGCAAAGAAATTTTTCTAATCAATCTTCTGCAAGGGTTATGCACTATAGAAGACAGTTGCATAGTATAAAGAAAGGTGATTCATCCATGAATGAGTACTTGCTTAAAGTAAAAAATATATGTGATCAATTAATCTCAGCAGGTCAAAGAATACCTGAATCTGAACAAGTTATTGCAATTGTGAGTGGTTTAGATGATGAGTATGAAGCAGTCACAGCAATCATACTGTCAATGGATCCAACACCCTTATTACAATATGTTCACTCTACCCTATTGTCTCATGAAGGAAGAATTGAGCATAAGAAAAATATTAATTCAGATTTATTTGTTAACTACACAACACATGGTAGAGGTAAGAATCAAGATAAGGGAAATACTTCAAGAAGTCAAGCTAATAATCAAAGAGGAGGTTGGTCAGGCAGAGGTAGAAGAGGTGGCAGGAGCAACAATAATAATAAAACCAGATGTCAAATATGTGAAAAAGTGGGTCACAGTGCCAGTAAATGTTATTTCAGATATAATTCTAACTACACACCCCCACAACAAAACAGTTCAAGTGCAAATCTGGTCAATACTGTAAAAGATGGCAGTAAAGCTCAAGCAGAAATTCAAAGTACCGAAGCTACCACAAGTGATGATGTGTCAGATGATTGCTGGTATCCATATTCAGGTGCAACCAACCATGTCACCAACAGTTTAAGAAATTTAAACTTGGGGAATAAAGAGTACAAAGGTATGCAAAATCTTACTGTTGGTAATGGTAAACTTGCACTTATAACACACACTGGAAATGCAAGTTTGGATGGAACCAAAGAATTATTTTTAAAAAATTTATTAAGAGTTCCATCTATAAGGAAAAAATTCATGAGTGTTTCCCAATTTGCTAAAGACAATAATGTCTTTTTTGAATTTTACCCTAATGCATGTATTGTCAAGGACATACTGACACACAAAATTCTTTTGCAGTGTAAAGAAAGTGAGGGGTTATAGAAGTTTATGTTAGTTCTATTGATTCTGGTCATAAAAATAACAAATGTATAATGTCTGTTACTGATAATTCTAATAGATTCAAGGAATTTGATATGTGGCATTGTAAACTTGGACATCCCAGTATTAAAGTTACTAAACATATCATGTTGAATAATAATTTTTCTAATAATCAAATTCCAGAATCTTATATTTGTAATGCATGCCAATTGGGAAAGAGTCATAAACTTGCATTTCCAGACTCACAAACCACATATACTAGACCACTTGAGTTAATTGCCGCAGACATATGGGGTCCAGCACGTGTTAGTTCTAATTATGGGCACAAGTATTATATTTCATTTATTGATGCTTATTCAAGATTTGTCTGGATATACATGTTAAAATCCAAATCAGAAACCAGTATTGTTGTTGTTCAATTTATTAATAAAGTTGAAAACAGTACTGGAAATAGGGTGAACATTTTTCAGACAGATGGTGGTAGAGAGTTTCTACCCTTAAAATCCTTCTTTAAAAAGAAAGGTATCAGTCATAGGACTACATGTCCTTATACTTTAGAGCAGAATGGGCTAATCGAAAGGAAACATAGGCATATAGTTGAAACAGGTTTGACATTACTAGCTCAAGCCTCAATGCCATTTAAATATTGGGCAGATGCATTTTATACAGCAGTACATTTGATTAACTTAATGCCTACTAAGGTATTAAAATTTAAATGTCCTCAAGAAATTCTAACTAAAATTACACCTGATTATAAACATTTGAAGGTGTTTGGATGTCAATGTTTTCCTTTCTTAAGGCCATATAATAATCATAAACTAGATTACAGATCCACTGCATGTACTTTCTTGGGATATTGTTCTAAACAAAAAGGATACAAATGTCTAGATAGTAAAGGAAGAATTTATATTTGTAGACATGTAAGATTTAATGAATCTGTATTTCATTTTAGCGAAAAAAGTGAGAATATTTCAGATAAAATTGTAAGTGCTAGACAAATCAGATATGACATACCAGATGAAATTGAAGTGTTGGTGCCTGTCCATCATTAACAACATGACACCAACATTAGCTCTCAACACACCATGCCTTCAAGTAGGCCAGGTCAAGAGCATTCAGCATTGGTAATAGCGAAGAACAACAAAGACAATATGTTAGTGAAACTCATACTGATCAAGCTGCAGATAATAGTGTCACAAGTGAAAATCAGAATGCAGAAATTAGAGATACAGACAATCAAACCACTACAGTCGGAGAAGCTACAAATCAGCATCCTATGATTACTAGAGCTAAACGTGGTATTTTCAAGCCAAAAGTTTATAATACTGCTATGGTTACCCAAGAACCATCATCATATTTTGAAGCAGTCCAAGATAACAACTGAAATTCAACCATGCAGGATGAGTACAATGCTTTAATTAATAAAGGAACTTGGACATTGGTTGAAAAACCAAATCATAAAAATATTATTGGCTGTAGATGGGTTTTTAAATTAAAAAGAAATTTTGATGGTTCAATTTCAAAGTACAAAGCAAGATTGGTTGCAAAAGGGTATTCACAACAGTATGGTTTTGATTTTTCAGAAACCTTTTGTAACACCCCACCTCCGCCAGGGTGTCTCTTGCAAGCACTCTGACTTTGGAGGGGCGTTTGAATCGGGTAAACATGCATAATGATATATCAAGGCAGAACAAGAACATATGTATATATGTAAACAGAGTAAATAACATAGATAAAACAGCGGAAGATTTCAAACCATTTCAAAACAAGTCTGGTACAACATAATGTCAACTTTCCGAATAAACAAGTCTAGATAAAAACAACATCAACTGAAAAACTGAAATACATAAGTACTATCCCCAAAATAAGTGATAACCATAGCTAGCTCCATGTCAAACCGTACATGAGCTAAATCCCACAAGCAAGCGATCAGAAATCCAAGCTAAGCTCCAACATTCCCACCCTGAGAACCTAGGGGGGGGGGAACGGAAGATAAGAGGCGAAAGAAAACAGGTCAGTCAAAAAGACTGAGTAAGCCCTACTACAATCAATGTAAACTAATAAAGTTAACTGACATGAGAAGCAGGGATGAACATAAGGATAACAACATACTAGCATGATGATTAAATAACAAGGTAGATAAAGGTGTCATCGCATAATCAGGTTTAAGGTTTTTGCACCACAGGTGTACTAGCAAACTAACATGACTTGAATAAACAAGTATTGATCCCTTGGCCCAAGCTTTGGCCCAATAACATGAAATGACCCTAATACGAGGTCCAACCAAACGGTCTAATCGATCGGCTCCCTAAGCCTAACTCGTCACGTGTTGGTGTCAATACGGCCCAAACATAATTGTAGTCAGACTGTGCTGGGTCTCCCGTCGGGTGTATCAAGCCCTAGGGTGTCAACCCCTGGACACCATAAACATAAATGCACAGTCTAGATCTACTGGTACCCATGCTTGACTTCTCCAAATATGGACTACGTGCACGACCATAGTCCGTCCGGAACTACATCGGCGTACCACTCTGCCGTCGTTTTTGGTCACTTACCTCAAGTCCAGTAATCGTGCCCCCACCCTAGCCTAGTCCCTAGGGTCTTAATGATACAAACTTGGGATTACTGCTGGAGTGGACCCCCATTGCTAGGATTTCTAGTGGGTTAAGTACGGTTTAACCCTTTTACTAATCATGGATTAACTTGGTTAAGTGTAACGATGAGTTCACGACTTAACCCTGATTAATCTACCAAACCCAAATTGGTTAAGTATTAAGTGGACCATGACTTAACCCTAATCATGAGGCATTAACTAATTTAATGTGCCTTAACCTCTCACATTAGACCTTGTTGTGGTTACTAGTTAAGCCGGGCGGGTCCGGGTAGCTTTACACCACAACTTGGTCTAACCTCGGGTTCAAGGTACAACATGACCAACTTCTCACATTGGGTCCTATTGTTTGTAGCAACTAGTTAAGCCGGTCGGTTCCGGGTAGTTTTACGCTACAAACTCAACCCAACCTCGAGTTGGTCACACTTGTATTTTCTAAGTGTCATGTCCATCATGTTTCCAAAACATATTACAAGTTTTCAGGAATTTGGGTAGACCTAACTTAATAGGTAAATTCCCAATGGGTAGACCTAACTTAATAGGTAAATTCCCAATCTTATGTTTTCATGTCTTTTAAGTTTACCCAACCCCAAACGCAATCCCATCGCTTACATAATCGCAATAGCGTATAAAGGATAGAAAGAGGGAACTTGGCATAAAGATGACAAATGGTGTTGAAGCCACAAGTTTAACATGGTGGCATATGAAATGTACATATGTTCATATACTTGCATATTGCATCATTAGGCCTCAAAAGTATGCATAAAACCAAACTTAGCATATTGGTGATACATGGTGATAAATGACATGTAGGAATGGCCATAAGTTCGCATTTAGCCTCACATGCAAGTTATCATAAGAGATATGATAACTTACATGTTGCCAAAATGCAACCTTTAGCATAAAGCTTGAAGCTTTATGTTCATATACTCAAGGTAAGCTTGCATAACATGATAACATGAGTAAGATGATCCACCAAAACTTGCATACATAACATGACAACTTGCATATCATAACATGGCAAACTTGCATAACATAACTTGGCAAACTTGCATATCATAACATATCAAACTTGCATAACATGACATAATAAACTTGCATATCATAATGATCAACCAAACTTGCATCATTCATTTAACTTTAGAGTTTAAATATGAAAGTGGAAAAGGGCTTACTATGCTTATGAAGACACAAAAATATATATAGATTGAGACAAAGCCCTTATGCAATCAAATAAACCCAAAATGCAAGCTCCAATAGAAAAACCCTTGAGCCAAAATGATCAAAACCCTTGCTTTATGATGTAAATATGGAAACTTGACTTGAATGCAAGCTAATGACACTCATACAAGCTTGAAAACACTTGTATGCATGGAAAATCTCTCATAGAAATAACTTAGAATTTTATGAAGAGAGTGGAGGCCATGAGAGGAATGATTTTGCCATAGTTTAGTTGTAGGGTTGATTAATGATGATTTAGGGTTAGGTTAGGGGCTTATTTATAGAGATTAGGATTAGTTTCAACCTTAGGATTAAACCCTAATTCCAATCTCAGCCCTTAAAACCGAATCTGGCCCCAAAACCTAACCAAAACTCCAAAATGGTGCACCAGGCAAAACTGCCCGGCTGAACCAAGTCGACAGCCAAGTCGACAGGGCTGTCGACTTGGGTCCAACCAAGTCGACTCCCAAGTCGACAGGGCTGTCGACTTGGGTGCTCTGGAGGGAATTTTCCCGCCTGGCCCAATCTGACCGTTTTCCGAATTTTGAACCCGAAATTCGAAATCTGTTTTGAACTTGAAATTTTCTGAAAACTTCATTGGGCCTTAATCGGGTCATACGGACTCCGATTTTCGAAAACTCAGACTCTATTTCGCGTATTTTTCCGAGACGAACGCAATGGCATAGCCCGTTTCCCTTGATTCAGATTTAGAATTAAATTCTGCATCGATTTATGTTATAACAGGTTAATAGAAATACGGGTTGTTACATTCTCCCCTCCTTAAAGGATTTCGTCCCTGAAATCTTCAAGTTAGGAAGAACGTATCCTACCATCCAACATCCATCTACTCAAAACATCATCCACGAGCAATCATTGTCCTTACAAGATTCTAAATGTTGTATGAACATATGCAAAGGTGTGTGTATATGTACTTATCTAATGCAAATATCATCAATGCAAATTATGTTAGTGAAATGAATCCATATGTATGCAATTCCTAACATAATGTATAACATCTATATGTGTGCACATAACATACATCCATATGCAACATCCATGTGATAACACAAAAATTTTCATCCATGAATAAGCATAAACACTCATGCATATGCAATATGAGGAGTGTGTGAGCCGATCTAGTGCCTAACGTGTATAATGCATCCACGAGTAACCACTTGCAAACACTTGCAACCACTTGCAAACATCAAGCATAACATGTTTCAAACACATGTTTCATCCAAAGGGTTTCTACTTAAGGTTCTCATGACAAGATTAACACGATAAACTAGATAAACATGGATAGCAAAGAGAAAGATATGCTAACAAAGAAAAGAGATTGAGAGTGTACCCTCAAAAAGAAATGGATAAAGCCCAGGCATCTTCTCCTCGGTTTCCCAAGTTGCGTCTTCTTCGGCTTCACCCCATTGAACCTTCACCAACTTGACCTCTCGATTCCTTAGCTTCTTGGTCTCCGTCCCCAGGATACGAATCGGAGCTCTCCTCAAGGTAGCCTCTTTCTCCACTTCCACATCTTTCAGAACACCTGGCTCAATAACCTCTGCTGATTCATGTAAACACTTCCGGAGATGCGAGACATGAAAAACATCGTGTACTCCGGCAAGCTTCTCGGGCAACCCCACTCTATAAGCCATCTGCCCGATCCTCTCTATAATAGGGAATGGTCCAATAAACCTCGGTGCTAACTTCCTAACGGCTCCAAATCGGACCACATTACGCAAAGGAGAAACCTTCACGAAAACCATATCCCCAACATCAAACTCCAAATCAGTTCTTCACTTATCAGCATAGGATTTCTGTCGGTCTTGGGCCGCTTTCATCCGTCTCCGAATCAACTCGACCTTCTCAGATGTATCTCTGATCATATCAGGCCCAAGTATAAGCTCATCTGTAGTCTCCCACCAACATGTAGGCGACTTGCACGGCCTCCCATATAAAGCTTCAAATGGTGCCATCCCTATGCTTGCCTGATAGATGTTATTATATGCAAACTCAACAAGAGGAAGATGGTCTTCCCAAGTACCACCAAAATCCAGAATACAAAGCCTCAACAGATCCTCGAGTACCCTATTCACCCTTTCGGTTTGACCATCCGTCTGTGGGTGATAAGCCGTACTTAGATTCAACCTCGTGCCCATAGCTTCTTGCAAGCTATTCCAGATTTGACTTGTAAAGATTGGGTCACGGTCACTGACTATACTAGAAGGGACTCCATGTAGTCTCACAATCTCACGAAGATATACAGACGCTGGCCAAGATGCGGTCCTCTTGTTCTTTACCGGAATGAAATGAGCACTCTTCGTAAGTCTATCCACAATAACCCAAATGCTCGTATTCCCTTTCCTTGACCTTGGTAGCCCATCGATAAAATCCATGGAAATACTCTCCCACTTCCATAGTGGAACGTCTAGAGGATGCAATAGCCCATCGGGCTTCTTCGACTCGGCCTTAACTTGCTGGCAAATGATACATCTAGAGACAAACTCTGTCACATCCTTCTTCATCCCAGGCCAAAAGAAAATGCGCTTCATATCTTTATACATCTTATCTCCGCCCGGATGTATAGTCAACTTAGAGCGATGCGCTTCCTCAAGAACTTTTCTTACTAAATCTTCTACCATTGGGACACATAACCTTCCGTCTCTCCTCAGTCAACCCTTGTCATCAATAGAATATCGAGCGAGATGACTAGACGCCTCTCCTCGAATAAGCTTATCCATAATCTCAACTATCTAAGGGTCTTCTCTCTGCGAAGCCCCAACTTGATCAAGAAGGGTAGGTCTGAGTTCCAGAGATGCTAAAGAACCGGTCATCGACTCAATCGCCAAAGAGAAATCAAAGGTTGCCACATACTCTAAATTCTTCATCTCAACGAATAGAGGACTCAGAGTCAACCTTTTTCTACTCAATGCATCTGCTACTACATTCCCCTTGCTAGGGGTATAAGCTATCTCAAAATCGTAGGACGCCAAGAATTCCATCCATCTTTGTTGCCTCAGATTCAGATCCTTATGAGAAAAGAGATACTTCAATGACTTGTGATCGGTATAAAGCTCAAATTTTTCTCCCAGAAGATAATGGCGCCAAGCCTTGAGTGCATATACTATTGCTGCAAACTCTAAGTCATGAGTGGGATAATTCTTCTCATGCACTTTGAGTTGTCTACCGCCAAAGCATATCACTCTTCCTTCTTGCATCAGAACAGCTCCTAACCCCGTGCCACATGCATCGGTGTATACTGTAAATAACTTCCCTCCATCGGGCAAAGCTAGAACAGGTGCTGATGTGAGAGCTCTCTTGAGCTTCTGAAAAGCAAGCTCGCATTCTATGCTCCAAGCAAAAACTAAATTTTTCTTCGTCAATTTAGTGAGAGGAGCGGAAATCTTCGCGAAGTCCTTGATGAACTTCCGGTAAAAGCCTGCAAGACCTAGAAAACTTCTCACTTCGGTTGCATTCCTTGGAGTCTTCCAATCCTGAACTGCAACTACCTTAGCGGGATCCACCGCTAAGCCTTGCTTAGATACTATATGCCCAAGGAATCTAACTTCCCTTCTCCAAAAGTGACACTTGGAGAACTTGGCCTTCAACTGATGCGCTCTAAGCGTATCCATCACCTCCACGAGATGCCTTGCGTGCTCTTCCTCACCCTTAGAGAAGATCAGAATATCATCTACGAAGACCACGACAAACTTGTTCAAGAACTCCCTGAACACCCTACTCATCAAGTCCACGAAATATGCGGGTGCATTAGTCAAGCCGAACGGCATGACAAGCCATTCGAAGAATCCATCTGGAGTTCTGAACGCAGTCTTGTCTATACTATCTTCAGCTACCCTGAGCTGATGGAATCCAGTAGCAAGGTCAAGCTGAGAGAAAACAGAAGCACCGATAAGTTGGTCAAAGAGATCATCAATCCTCGGTAATGGGTGTCTGTTCTTCTTAGTCAGCTTATTCAACTCTCGATAGTCAACACAAAGTCGGAGAGAACCATCTGCCTTGGTAGCAAATACCACAGGCGCTCCCCATTCAGATATACTTCGTCTAATGAAGTTCTTCTCAAGCAACTCCTTCACTTGCTTACTTAGCTCCCGCCTTTCACGCGGAGCCATGTGCCGAACGGGCAAAGAAACCGGCTTTGCATTATCCACCAGATAAATGCGGAAATCAATCTCTCGCTTAGGGGGCAACCCCCTAACTTCATCGAAACATCCGGATACTCTCGAACCACTCTCACAGACTGAAGAGTTTCCATTGACGAGTCGAGTGATTCAAGATAGCACAACATGACAGGACCTCTCGGATTACAAGAAATTTCTAGGGTGTTTCCGAGGCGAGTCACGAGCCTCACAACCCTATGCTCACAATCAAGGATGGCTCCATATCTGGACAACCAATCCATGCACAATATCAATCCGTATCCCCTAAAACCAAGAACATAAGCACTACACAAGAACTCTACACTCAGTATAGAGATCCTCAAATCCCCACATATCATAGACAGATGGGCGGAACCCCCAATAGGATTTGAGACACAGACGGGATCATCTACCAAGCTAGTGCTAAGGTGCAAACTATCAACAAGATCAGATGAGATAAAGCTATGCGATGCACCAGAATCAAACAAGGTACGAACTGGAAAATCAGAAATATATACAAGGCTCTCAACAGAAATACTACCTCGATCGGGAACTGGAGCGACATTGAGAGCATGAACTTGCCCTCCTGAAGGTCCAGCATGCTGAGTCTGACCCTGGCCTTGCCCTTGCTTCTTCGGGCAATCCTTACTGAAATGTCCAGTCTCACCGCAGAAAAAGCATTCACCATTCTTCCTTTTCCTCTTCTTACAATCCTTAATAAGATGCCCAACTGAACCGCAATAATGGCACTTCCCCTTTTTGTTATTGCCCTTGTTGTTGTTCCCCTTGTTGCCTTGACTCTTGTTCTTGTTCTGATTGCTCTGACCACTTGGATTACCCTGATTTCCTTTCCACTGGGAATCAGTCTTCTTGGCTTGAGTATCATTCATCTTGATCTCTTTCTTGACATCTCTCTGAAGTAACGCAATATCAACTAAGCTCTCAAACGTGGCCCTATGGGGAATATGTGACATAGCCAATCCCTGCAACGGCTCATTCAATCCTCTAGCAAAACGAAGAGCCTTCTTCTGAGGAGTACTCACCATATCCAAGCCAAAACGAGCTAACTGATTGAACTTGTTCACATATTCTTTGACAGACATATCTCTTTGTTTCAAAGTAATGAACCTCTCCATTTGCAGATTCTCCTCAGCAGAAGATAGAAACTTAAGCACGAACCTTGCCCTGAAATCGGCCCAAGTCTCAACAGGCCTAGTACCATTGGTGACTTCCCACCAATAAGCGGCTTCATCCTTCATAAGCCAAACCGCCAACAAGATCTTCCTCTGATCGTCTAACCCAAAGAAAGCAAATAAATCCTCGGTCTCTTTCAACCAATTTCTGGCCTCTACAAAAGTCTCAGTGCCTTGAAAGTTCTTACCACCCATTGCTTTGAAATCTTTGCAAGTCTTTACGAAGTCAACTTGAGGATGCTGAGGGGGAGGAGGAAGAGGAACCTCAGCGACAGGAGGAGGAGGAACATCAGCGACAGGAGGAGGAGGAACATTAACTACCGGAGGAGGAGGAGGAGGAGGAACATCTGCGGGGCCGGCTTCGGTCGCCCTAGCCTCCAAAAGTCTCCTATACCAAACAGGTACGTGTACTCCCCCCGGAATAGCAAAGTTATCGGCCATACTGAAAACGAAGAAAAAAGACAGATTCAGAATGGAGAAAAACGAAGGAATTTTGCTAATGGCTTTTTGGGGAATAGCCTTTAAAATAAACTAGACTTTTCTTTGGAAAATACTTTATACTTGGTTTTGAAAATAGTTTTCCAAAAGTTTTAAAAACCTTTTTGTTCCTTCTCGTAAACCATACGCTCTGATACCAAATGTAACACCTCACCTCCGCCAGGGTGTCTCTTGCAAGCACTCTGACTTTGGAGGGGCGTTTGAATCGGGTAAACATGCATAATGATATATCAAGGCAGAAGAAGAACATATGTATATATGTAAACAGAGTAAATAACATAGATAAAACAGCGGAAGATTTCAAACCATTTCAAAACAAGTCTGGTACAACATAATGTCAACTTTTCGAATAAACAAGTCTAGATAAAAACAACATCAACTGAAAAACTGAAATACATAAGTACTATCCCCAAAATAAGTGATAACCATAGCTAGCTCCATGTCAAACCGTACATGAGCTAAATCCCACAAGCAAGCGATCAGAAATCCAAGCTAAGCTACAATATTCCCACCCTGAGAACCGGGGGGGGGGGGGGAACGAAAGAAAAGAGGCAAAAGAAAACAGGTCAGTCAAAAAGACTGAGTAAGCCCTACTACAATCAATGTAAACTGATAAAGTTAACTGACATGAGAAGCAGGGATGAACATAAGGATAACAACATACTAGCATGATGATTAACTAACAAGGTAGATAAAGGTGTCATCGCATAATCAGGTTTAAGGTTTTTGCACCACAGGTGTACTAGCAAACTAACATGACTTGAATAAACAAGTATTGATCCCTTGGCCCAAGCTTTGGCCCAATAACATGAAATGACCCTAATACGAGGTCCAACCAAACGGTCTAATCGATCGGCTCCCTAAGCCTAACTCGTCACGTGTTGGTGTCAATACGGCCCAAACATAATTGTTGTCAGACTGTGCTGGGTCTCCCGTCGGGTGTATCAAGCCCTAGGGTGTCAACCCCTGGACACCATAAACATAAGTGCACAGTCTAGATCTACTGGTACCCGTGCCTGACTTCTCCAAATACGGACTACGTGCACGACCATAGTCCGTCCGGAACTACATCGGCGTACCACTCTGCCGTCGTTTTTGGTCACTTACCTCAAGTCCAGTAATCGTGCCCCCACCCTAGCCTAGTCCCTAGGGTCTTAATGATACAAACTTGGGATTACTGCTGGAGTGGACCCCCATTGCTAGGATTTTCTAGTGGGTTAAGTACGGTTTAACCCTTTTACTAATCATGGATTAACTTGGTTAAGTGTAACGATGAGTTCACGACTTAACCTTGATTAATCTACTAAGCCCAAATTGGTTAAGTATTAAGTGGACCAAGACTTAACCCTAATCATGAGGCATTAACTAATTTAATGTGCCTTAACCTCTCACATTAGACCTTGTTGTGGTTACTAGTTAAACCGGGCGGGTCCGGGTAGCTTTACACCACAACTTGGTCTAACCTCGGGTTCAAGGTACAACATGACCAACTTCTCACATTGGGTCCTATTGTTTGTAGCAACTAGTTAAGCCGGTCGGTTCCGGGTAGTTTTACGCTACAAACTCAACCCAACCTCGAGTTGGTCACACTTGTATTTTCTAAGTGTCATGTCCATCATGTTTCCAAAACATATTACAAGTTTTCAAGAATTTGGGTAGACCTAACTTAATAGGTAAATTCCCAATGGGTAGATCTAACTTAATAGGTAAATTCCCAATCTTATGTTTTCATGTCTTTTAAGTTTACCCAACCCCAAACGCAATCCCATCGCTTACATAATCGCAATAGCGCATAAAGGATAGAAAGAGGGAACTTGGCATAAAGATGACAAATAGTGTTGAAGCCACAAGTTTAACATGGTGGCATATGAAATGTACATATGTTCATATACTTGCATATTGCATCATTAGGCCTCAAAAGTATGCATAAAACCAAACTTAGCATATTGGTGATACATGTTGATAAATGACATGTAGGAATGGCCATAAGTTCGCATTTAGCCTCACATGCAAGTTATCATAAGAGATATGATAACTTACATGTTGCCAAAATGCAACCTTTAGCATAAAGCTTGAAGCTTTATGTTCATATACTCAAGGTAAGCTTGCATAACATGATAACATGAGTAAAATGATCCACCCAAACTTGCATACATAACATGACAACTTGCATATCATAACATGACAAACTTGCATAACATAACATGGCAAACTTGCATATCATAACATATCAAACTTGCATAACATGACATAATAAACTTGCATATCATGGCAAACTTGCATATCATAATGATCAACCAAACTTGCATCATTCATTTAACTTTAGAGTTTAAATATGAAAGTAGAAAAGGGCTTACTATGCTTATGAAGACACAAAAATATATATAGATTGAGACAAAGCCCTTATGCAATCAAATAAACCCAAAATGCAAGCTCCAATAGAAAAACCCTTGAGCCAAAATGATCAAAACCCTTGCTTTATGATGTAAATATGGAAACTTGACTTGAATGCAAGCTAATGACACTCATACAAGCTTGAAAACACTTGTATGCATGGAAAATCTCTCATAGAAATAACTTAGAATTTTATGAAGAGAGTGGAGGCCATGAGAGGAATGATTTTCCATAGTTTAGTTGTAGGGTTGATTAATGATGATTTAGGGTTAGGTTAGGGGCTTATTTATAGAGATTAGGATTAGTTTCAACCTTAGAATTAAACCATAATTCCAATCTCAGCCCTTAAAACCGAATCTGGCCCCAAAACCTAACCAAAACCCCAAAATGGTGCACCAGGCAAAACTGCCCGGTTGAACCAAGTCGACAGCCAAGTCGACAGGGCTGTCGACTTGGGTCCAACCAAGTCGAATCCCAAGTCGATAAGGCTGTCGACTTGGGTGCTCTGGCGGGAATTTTCCCGCCTGGCCCAATTTGACCGTTTTTCGAATTTTGAACCCGAAATTCGAAATCTGTTTTGAACTTGAAATTTTCTGAAAACTTCATTGGGCCTTAATCGGGTCATACGGACTCCGATTTTCGAAAACTCAGACTCTATTTCGCGTATTTTTCCGAGACGAACGCAATGGCATAGCTCGTTTCCCTTGATTCAGATTTATAATTAAATTCTGCCTCGATTTATGTTATAACAGGTTAATAGAAATACGGGTTGTTACACCTTTTCACCTGTTGTGAAACCAGATTCAATTAGAATTATATTAACAATTGCTTTGTATAGAAATTGGACCATCAAACAATTAGATGTTAATAATGCCTTTCTTAATGGTGAATTGCAGGATGAAGTATACATGGAGCAACCTCAAGGCTTCATTCAACATGAAAATAAAAATTTGGTGTGCAAATTGAACAAGGCCATTTATGGTTTAAAGCAGGCACCAAGGGTTTGGTTTGACAAGCTCAAGGCTACACTTGTCAACTATGGCTACACATCATCTAAATCTGACAACTCAATATATATAAAAATTTCTAATGCTACTATAACATATATACTTATTTATGTTGATGATTTTATTGTTACAGGAAGCAGTGTTGCTGAGATTAAAAACATTACAAACATGTTGAATTCAGAAATTTCTATCAAGGATCTGGGGGACTTAAACTATTTCATGGGTATAGAAGTTAAAAGAACATATGTTTCTGAAATTCATCTTAATCAGAAAAAGTATATATCATAAATCCTTGACAGAGCTCAGATGAAACAAGCCAACCCATTGCCCACTCCAATGATTATCAGCACACAATTATCTAAACACAAGGGAGAGACTTTTCAAAATGGAAAATTGTATAGAAGCATTGTTGGAGCTCTTCAATATGCCACTATAAATAGACCATCCATTGCTTTTAGTGTTAATAAAGTAAGTCAATATATGCAAAATCCATTAAACAATCACTGGAAGGCAGTCAAAAGAATTCTCAGATATCTTAAAGGAACTATAGATCATGGTCTAATTCTAAGGACAAGTAATTCCTTAAATATTAATGCTTATGCTGATGCAGATTGGGGAACAGATTGTGATGACAGAAAATCAACATCAGGTTTCTGCATATTTTTGGGTAAAAATCCAGTGTCTTGGTGTGCTAAAAAGCAAAATACTGTTTCTAGATCAAGCACTGAAGCAGAATTTCGGAGTGTAGCAAGTTGTACAGCAGAAGTCATGTGGATACAATCTTTGTTAAGTGAATTACAAATTACTACATCAAAGCATCCTACAATATGGTGTGATAATGTCAGTGCTATCTCTCTTTCTTCTAATCCAGTGTTACACTCGAAAACAAAACATATTGAGCTAGATCTCTACTTCATCAGAGAACAAGTTATCAAAGAAAAACTAAAGATCGGATATATACTTTCTACAGATCAAAAAGCAGATATACTTACGAAGCCTTTGTCAAAACCTAGCTTCATCAAGCTAAAAGAAGAATTGAACGTGGATGCGGCCAACAAAGCTCAAAGATCCAACAGATTGACTTATGTTCCAGATCTCTGACAAATCTCAAATTGCTCGTGTTGATGACGCCTCTGATTGTTGTCAGATCAACTCCCTCAGTCAGGTTTTCTTCAGAATTAACCTAGGTCAACTCTGATTCATCAATTCGAACCTCTCTCAACAAATCCAGAGGTCTTGAGCGTTTAAACTCAAGCTTAGCTGGATTCGTCTGTCGTGGAGGCCTGCCTGAAGGAAGATCTTCCATTAATCGGAGGCGATGATGCTAAAGGAACCGCCATTTTTTCTGTGTTCTCGAGAGCAAACCCTAACCCGAAGTAGGGTTTGAGGGGGCCAAATAGAAATGACGGCTTCATTTGGTTAAGAGACATTTTATATTTTGTAATTGGGCTGTATTATAAGGCTGGCCCAAACCATCTTTTACTTCCGCATTTTTACTTCCGCATTGTGTGTGTGTGTGTGTGTGTGTATATATCAGCCTATGTACAAACACAATACAACTTTACATTTTGTAAAAACTGCTTCAGATCAATAAAAAGAATTCTCAGTTTATATTCAGAATTTCAACTCAGTTAATAATGTTCGAACTCATTTGACTTGTGGAAATGATAACCTGCTTGACCGGATCAATATCTTACAGGATTATGCCAGCACGAAAAAATCTCCCATCTCAGATAAGCACTCTTTGATATCTCTATTAAGGCCTCTTTAAAGATAGTTTTTGATGCTTGAATAGGAATTCAGTTTTGCTTATTTGACCATTTACTGTTATCAGTTGCAAATTGTTGGCTCTACCTTCTTATCTCTGTTTAAGCTCTACATTTACTTATTTTTTTAAAGAGAGGCATGTTACCGCTGTTAAGGCATGAGATGTACCCTATGTATAAATTATTTAACTTCTCCATCTTTTATTTTATTTGTACTTCAGTATCACAATGCCTCACAAAGAAACTGCGTGCACATTTTGTAAGTAATGAGTACAAGAATAGTTGATTTTAAAACAAACTTACCCGTTAATAATTTTGATTTTTTATTCTATGTGAGACCGACTGACTTGTCAGCCACTTTATTATTATAATAGATGACCTTTTTTCACATTTTGTTGATACTGTTGATGTATAAGCTGATAGCTTCTACCATTGCTTTTGTTTGAAAGTTGCATTTTCCTATAAAAGCCAAAAGGGAAGAAATACCAAAATCATTATAGTGCTTTTATTAACTACAGGTTATATGAGTGAAAATTAGTATACAAAAAAAATGTTGGTTGACAAGCATGAGCCCCAGTTTGCTAAAGTAAAATGAGTCATATGTAAACATTGTTCAGAAAAATCGTTGCCTTTCAACATCATGTTTTATGCTGGTAATACAAGTAGTTTAATTAGTAAAACAGAAAATGTTTTATACTAGTAATACACTTGGAATCTTGTTTATAAAGTCGATAAGTTTCTTTTAACTCATTTAGCATCAAACGATCAAACTAAACTGTCCAGCTTTTAGATACAACTCTCAACTATCTAGCATGTTAACACAGGTTATATCCTAATATGGTAACTAGCGACTTAATTCCAGGATTGCCAGATGATTTAGCATTAAGATGCTTAGCAAAGATACGTCATGAATATCATGGACTGCTATAATGTGTATCCAAGAGGTGGAAACAGGCGATAAGAAGCACCGAATATGCTGTGTTGAAATTGGCTTTTCGCAGTTATGAATCCATCGATTAACTGTCATAACACATGGTTTATGATCCATGTGCAAATAAATGGCACTATATTCTCTCATTTGACAACTCAAAGCTTGGAAAAAGTTTTGCATTTTCATGTGTCATTGTTTGCGAATTGCTTCTAGTTATTGGAGGGTGTCTAACATCGCCAAATAAAAACCAACAAGTTTTGTCGTAAACGTTGTTGTGATGTTTGATCCTTTTATACAGAAATGGAGTTGTGTGAGCGCTTTGAGAATTGCAAGGTCAAATTTTGCTTGTGATGTGATCAACTACAAAGTTTATGTAGCTGGAGGAGGAACTACGAGGAGATTTGAAGAAGGCCTGATTTCTGCTGAAGTTTAAGATATATACAAGGACAGGTATACATTTTTATGTCCTGTTATCATTGAATATGATGTAGTTTTTGTTACAAGTATAACTTAAATGGACACTAACATTGAAAAAAAATAAAAAGTGTCCTGCTATCTTTGATTCAGTATTTCCTATTAAGTTGATTTGTCATTTATATTCTTGAACAAATCAATAATATATTCATAGATGACTGAAACTTGCCATTTTCCATACAAAACAAGGTAGGAGTATACCTTAACATCATGGACAGAACGAAGACACAAATTACTTACATTTGTGAGATAATTGTTCCACTACTTGTTCTCCTAATGTATCTATTGATAATTTGCATGTTGGCGTGACATGTCAGCATTAGCACATGACATAAAATACAATTTTTTTCTGTAATATAATGTAAGACCGAACATGATTAAATTAGCAATTTCGAGTAGGATGATGCTAGGAGGCCCGAAAGATTTTTTGTCAAAATGTGCGGATCTAGAATTGGAGGGCTGAAAACAAGAGAAGACTGCTGAAATTAAGGAAGGAATGCAAATCATGCGGTTAAAAATGTTTTTGTCACATTCCCTGACCTATTTTTCGGGTCTTCAAGCATTTTCGTTTCGAGTATAACTCGTACTCCATCTTTGACCGAGCGCACTGAAAATGACAAATCGTTGATAGCGATATGTTATCGTTTTCAAAACCGCGGCTCGCTAAAACTGCTGTTATAGACGGTTCCGTATACACCATACTCGATGACGACAGCATTAAAGTTTTCAATGCAAATACAAGAGACCGGATCTCGATCGGCACATATACCCATATGCTCATACTTAAATATTAATTTCCATTTGAGATTTTATGATTCCAAGCTTAAAGGAGAATTCAAATTAACGACTCTTTTTTGTTTCTTCTAATTTTTTTTTTCCTTTTCTTTCTTTTAGCCTAAGAAAGGTTTAGATAATGGGAAGGATTGTTATCTGTTCTATTTCTTATTTGATGACGTAAGCCTGCGTTGAGTTCCTGAATTTTTATTTGAGAGCCTGGCGTAAATTTGCTTGTGTTAGGTTGGATTTCTGTGAGTTTGCAGCACAAATTCATCATTTCTTTTATTATTTAAACTAACAAAAATCGACATCGTTTCCAGATTTTCATGGGCTCAATAGCAGCTACTACTATTGAAGTGTATCATTATTTCAGACAGTTGTTTTGATGCTGTTTAATGATGTACAAATACTTAGTTTTCAGGACATCAAAGAGTCCACCAACATTGAAGATAAAGAACTTAGAAGGACTTTGTCGTCGTTAGCCTGTTGAAAAGTCCGTGTCCTCCAAAAGGTTTGTTAACTGTTATAAATCTTTTTTTCTATTCTGCGTGTATCAAATGAAAATGGCATCTTTTCTTGTAGTTCCCAAAAGGAAGATATGTAGAGGATAATGGTACATTTGTGTTCAATGAGGAGTTTAATGCTCCTCTCTACCGCATCAAGGTAAATGCAATTCAGATGAAGGAGACTCTGGAGGAAAACACTAATACCACAGAGATGGTATATCAAGACCATCAATATATATCGGGAATAAGTTAATTGATAGCTTTGCCTCATTATTATATTAGGCATTAGCAATTGTTAATGTTTGACACGATGGCTAAATTTAAATTGATTGTGCTTATATTGTTCAAACAATACTTATGTTAATATGCCAAAAGCAAGTTGTGGTACAATGCATAACTTTTGACTCTATTCTCTTTGGCTAGTGCAAAGTAAACAAACTTAGAAACATGATTTGAATGCAGACGCTCTGCATCCTTTGCTTGGTAGTAAAAATGAAAGTTGTAGCTTTTCCTTTTCCTTTTTATTTTTCTTTTCGTGTTTACAAGTTAAAACATACTCATTCAGGAAAATCCGAGCTAATCATTAGCATTTGGTATTGATGTTTGTTGAATGTTTGGTCATACTCATTCACATGGCTTAAATTCTGACTGACATGATTCTTTTGTTAGAATCATGAAAACAAGGAAAGTTCTTAGCCATACTCTTCTGATAGCTGAGCTTTCTCAACAGATACTCTCGTGGTGCCACTTGTTTTTGTTTCTGTTTTCCATTTTGTTTTTTGTTTTGCCCATTAATTCATTTATGCTTATGAATGTGCCCTTTCAGCTTAAGTTTTCAATAAAGTCAGTAGGTTTAAAGAAAAGAATAGAAAGTCTCATCGATCGCGAGTATCTTAAGAGGGACAAGAAAAATTCACAAATATACAACTATTTGGCCAGTTCCGTGCTCTTATGACCTTGTACTTTACAGTTTGTTATAAAACATGCTTCCATTGCTAGATCTGTTCGACCGGAGTACATTTTCAATCCAGTGATGTAGCAGTAGAATGTAGAAGAGTAGATGCCATAAAAGGAAAAAGTAAGTTTGAACTTATGCTTATTTACTGTATGTAATTAGCGGGAACTGTTGTACAGTATAAATGTAGAGGATTTTTTTCCCCTTTGAGCGAAAAAAAGATGATCATTTATCAGTTTATTTCATTACTATCTAGTTACTTTCATATTTTGTTGATTTGATCATACAACAAAGCAGCTTTAATATTTAATTTGTATGGTTGTAATTTTTCTTTTATAGTTTTGATATGTGATAAAGGTGTTAGATTTATCAGTGATGTAAACTATTTTACCATTGTTTTTCTCTCAAAGTGGTTAAATCAAGTGATATGTGTATCTTTCTTTATTTCAAATTTATGGCATGCTATTATTATTTTTCTCTTGTTTCATAATTATAAATTGAGAAAATGTGATTTTCAAGGTCTGGGGTCAGCAAACTTCGATTGAATTTAAAGAAATCCAATTTATTCCGAATAGTTTGTTTTAGTTTTAATGAAGATGGGTTGATAATAAGTCCTTTAAAAAATTAAGATGGTTATCGATTTAACTAGATTGATTTAACCTTTATTTTTATTTTCCAGATTACTGATGTTATTTTAGTTTATCTTAGACTAATTTAGTAATCTAGATAAAATTTATTTATTGCTAGATTTGCACTTTTTTTAATTAATTTCATTTTTCTTAGAATGTATGTATTTTTTAATCAAATTCATAACTAAAATAAAATTTATCAAATATTTGTTTTATTTTATGTTATATGTCTTAACGGTCGGTTTTCCCACCGTTACGCGGTTATATTAGTTATTACTATTACTATTATTTTGCGCTGCATTAGTTACCCAATTATGTTTGGAATGTTCTATGAATTGACTGTTGAGTCATGGAAATCATGATCCACGTGTTATGTTTTCATGACATATTTTTACCTGCATATTGTGATTGCCATCAATAATTCAGTACAATTGAAGATTGAAGACTGCGTGCAGGTGTAGGACTTAAACACAATGGTAAAAAGTGCTTTTTTTAACCTAGGAATAAAGCATAAAATTGTTAGGAATGTAAAGTGAGTGTGATACTAAAATTTAATCCATTTGAATTTTATTGCCTAGTTTAAATCCTGGTTATGTATTAAATGTCACGATCCTTACCTTTAGGTAAATGAGCAACGAGACATCAACTCCTTGTCTTTTTTCATAAATGTGCCATGAAATGTCAGGAGTTATTGATTCCTTACTCCATTAAATATGTACACAAATATGAAAATGTGTTTTTGTATCATGGCACATGAAATAGTTACATATACGAATATTTATTTCCTTACATGCTCTTGCTTTATTTATTGCATGAAGAATTGATTTCCTGCTTTATTTACTTTTGCAGCACTTACATAAGAATCATGTCCTAGCTTTTTGTTTTTTATAAGGTTATAGCTGTCATTTAATGAAAAAGAACGTTACTTTTTATATAACATGTAATGAGTCAGATCTTTTTATATAAATGTGCAGTGAGTCATTAGTGCCTTGCCTTTTTTGCGTAAACTGCCATGACTCATTCATTCCTTAATGTGTATTAAAACGTTAGGAATCTTTGATTCCTTACTCCAAAAATATGCGTACAAATATTTAAATGGCCTGAAAATATGTTTTTTGCATCATGCCACATAGACGAGGACTGATAATAGAGCAACAATGCAATGTTAACACGAGTGTACGGTAGTGGGAAAAGACTAAGGAGACGTGAAATGTAATGTGAAAACCAGAAAATGTGATGTCAAAACCAGAAGATGTGAATTTCTCCTCTTCTAAAACTTTCTATAGTGTTTTTATAACGTTTATATTTGTTATGGTAATCAAGCTATGAAATTTCTATAGCATCTCTAGTTGCTATAATAATCAGGTAATGTTTATCTATAGCATTTATAGTTTCTATAAATAGCAATTCACTAATGTCATAAATATTAGCAGCATAAACCACAAATCTACATACAAGTTTTATAGCAAGCAAGAAACGCTATAGATAGGACTTTGTATGTTACAAATCATTCATTTAATAGCAATTCTGAAACGCTATAAGTTACATCATTTATAGCATGATTTTTATAGCGATTATTACTTTGCTATTATAGACAACTGACATATTACAACATGTTGATATACAACATTTATAAAAAGCCATCGTAGCCTTTCATAGCATTTTTTAAACGCTATAAAATGGTCATTTTCTTGTAGTGTATACATCAAAAAAATATCAGAGATTAAAATACATTACATTAGCAGCGAAAAAATAATACATAATACAACTCAAAAGAAATACACGAATACAAAGCTTTCCGAATATTGTTCCAGCTGTAAATCCAGGATCCAGTAAAATATAAATATGCAAAACCAAAACTACTAGCTGCCCGTGTGGAAAATAGGGGCACCCAGAGTTTAGGTTAAAACAATAAATTCCAGGTCAGTCATAAAACTAGTGTGAGAACTAAAATAGTTATTTAAAACTTTACTTTAAAATAGAGTAAATCGAGGGACCACGCTGTATAACACGGAACGGGTTTTCTCCCAAGAATACCAGTGCACAAAACAAACAGCGCAATGCTTTTCAGAAAAATGAAGCAATTAAGACTCAGGTCCATTCACACAATGCAATGCAAGACGGAGGATAGAGTTTTCCCTTATAATAGCCAAACATGCTTGGTACGTTTCAAAACAAATCATTTTGATATTACTATCAGTGTATAGTGTCAAAATCACTTCAAATATAAATGTATCAATCATAGACGGCATAATATCTGTAACGACCCGCATTCTACGCATCGAAGGATCGTAGAATATTTCTTTCTTTCTCATACAATGTCATATAGCCGTGTAACTTTGGGAGACGATTATTGGGGTCATTTCCCATGTCCATGATTTTTGTCGATTTTTAAATGACCGTTTTCCCCCTAGCTGATCTTGTTTCGACCATAACTTTTGATTGGAAAGGAGTTTTGATCTGAAACCACTTCCATTAGATCCGGATGATGGTTTAACTTTCCGTAGAGTGGTCATATGTGAAAAATGGACTTATCGTTTGGGAGATATGGCTGAAATAGTGTTTAGAAGGTGTAAAACAGCTTAACCGGGCCAAATGAGGTGATTTATGGGCTCATAACCCATTTCGGGATTAGGGTTATGGTGAGGCTAAAATGAGTTAGGTTTTCATTTCCTTTCAGTTTTCTAGTTGCCATTTACCTCCTAGGAACCCTAACAATGGCTTCGAACATCTTGAATCATCTCTCATCAACGTTTGATCAAGGATTAAGCTTAGAAACATCAAATGAAAGGGAAATAGCACCAAATCAAGGTCGGAACTGCTGTATAGCCTTCGGGACAGCACCAAACAGAAGACAATTTCAGATTTGTTATCTTGTTTGTGGCTAAGGTGAGCGATTATCTTCGTTTTTACACTAATTATGGTTAATTAAGGATAATTGGTGTTAATTAGCGAATTTAAACATGATTAAATTCTGGAAAAATATTTATAAATTTTGAAATATTATTTTAAGCCACTGTTAGAAGTTTGAGTTAATTTGGTTAAGATTTGCTAATCCTATCATTAGTTATTATTAAACATGATTAAGGGGAAAATATGGGTTTTAGGTATGTTTGATCCGTTTTGACAAATCAAATTGTTGTTTTTGTGTTTGTGGTCAATTCTATATGGTGCTATGACTATATGGTATGCTTTGTGATTGATTAGAACAGTTAGAATGGTTGAAAACGCCGTCGTATGGCATAAAAACAGTCGCTGGAAGAGTTGTAGGAAATTGTGCAGGAACCGGATCGGATCGCCCCCACGACCCGACACGACCATGGAGAGCCATCGCGACCTGAGCCCTCCATTCGTGGGACAACCTCACGAGCCAAGAATGCCATCACGAGCTGACATCTACGACCCGATCCATTGGGGTTGGCCACGAACCGTTTGGTGGACCACGAACCAGGCTTGCACGCTTGAACTGACCCGATGTTCTGGAGTTGAACACGAACCGACCCGACCTGGAGAGGTTGCCACGAGCCACTGATAGATCACCGACCTGAACCAATGGGTACTCACGATCTGAACTGGATCAGTGGACATGGATGCACCAATCCAGAGCATGTTATCTCGACCCAACCCGATGGGTGACACCATGACCCAGCTTGGAGCACCACGATCTGACCCGATAGAGGGAGCATGACCCGACATAAACAAAGTTGGCGACTATGGACTGAACGAGAAGAAGAGATTCGAGCTGAATAGAAGCTTGTTCCGAACCGATCCGGAAGAGACCAAACCCGAGATGCAAAGGTAGTCCAAATGGGAAGTAGAACTCAGGATCCAGTTGGGAACCAACGAGTTAACTTCATGATTGCACTTTGCTGTGGGACATGTGCTGTTTGCGAACAAACTATACAATTGTAAACAACTGTAAAATTCGTTCGTCTTTCCTAAACAACAAGGATTGTTGTAGAGGGTGTCGAACTCTGGGACCAAATTATTTTATTAATAAATCCAATCAAGTTATCCCTAACTTTTGATTGGTGGAAAACAAAGAAAATAGCAGAAATTAAATAAAAGAGAGTTTTAAAAATAAGTGAAAGCAATTAGGGGATAATGACATAGATCAGATTCATAATCATCAATAGCCAAAAGATTAACCAGATCTAATACATGTTTCTGTCACAAACATGAATCAACGATAATAGGTTTTTAGAAACAAATATGTAAATAACGACAAGCATAGCCTATGCAGGAGCTCAGCTCTACAACCATAGGCTATCAGGACAGATTCACTATTTTATTTCTAAAACCCTAAATTTAGATCTAGATCTGATAAACGTTAGATCGAACACGAATATACCCTGTGAAGGAGCATAGCTCTTAAACGACACAGGATATTAAGGTTCAGATCTAACCCTTGGTTCAGCTCTAGATCTATATACATGAATTCCTCATCCTTTGGCTATGTGATTCATATTGAATCATACTATCAGCGTCATCACCCCCTAATCAAAGGGGATTAGCTAGACATAGCTGAAGAAGAAGAAAAACAGAAATTAAGTAACAAGAACATAAATAAAACTAAAACTAAATAGAAAAGAGGAAGAAGAATGATTTTATTCCAAGAAGAGAATTACAGAATAAAACCCAATGTGTCTTTTACAAGACTAAGATACAATGTATTTATAGCTGATATGACAAAGGCTAGCTAGCTGATTACATAATGTGGGACTAAAGAAATAACCCAAATAACACATAAGCCAGTGTGAACGCAGCTTTAGAGTGAGTGGTCTAGCAAATAGGCTAGTGTGAACGCAACATGAGTAAGAGGCCTTCCAAATGAGCTAATGTGAATGCAGTTTGAGTCTTTATTGAGCCAAATCTTCTTAACTGAAATATAATTGCAACAATTCTTCAAGCTTTAGACTCTTCAAGCTTTAGCAATTTTAAACTTCACTCTTTTTAAGCAAATTCTTCATGCTTTATCCATCAAATGCTCTAAATCATGCTTCTTGTCAACAATCTGAAAACACAGCTATAAATACACAATATCAATTATTTAAAAGATAAAATAAGATAAATATGCGGATAAAATATACACATTTATGTGTATATCAAATACCCCCACACTTATCTTTTTATTCGTCCTCGAATAAACTAAACTAAGATATGTCACACTTTCGTAGGAAACACGACTGCATTTAGCGTATGCAACAAGCCGTTAAACCTCTGGGTGTCCCCAGTAGGACGAGTGTTGTCTCGTGAGGGTTTTCAGGGGATACTACCCACAAAATCCAAGCGTCTTGTGTACGCAGATAAATCAAACATTATATTTAAGGTCTTTCACATTCCAAGGATTTCACCTAACTTCAATAATAACGGTTTAGTCCCAAATTGTCCATCCCATAATTGGTGCAAAAATGAATAAAAAATTTCAAGCTGAATCGTAATTCCTTGATAACACTGTAATTGTCTTGAAGGTTAAGAGCGTGGTGTCAACCAAAGTTCTACACATCGACAATGTACACCCAATCATTTATTTGACCTTTTTTTTTTTTTTGATTTTTTGATTTTTTTTGATTTTTTTTTTACTTGCACATTCTAACACGTATAACAAGGGTTGACACACTTACTCCAGAACACGACTA
The DNA here is from genome assembly GCA_030737875.1 of Allium sativum. Lineage (NCBI taxonomy): Eukaryota > Viridiplantae > Streptophyta > Magnoliopsida > Asparagales > Amaryllidaceae > Allium > Allium sativum. The sequence continues at coordinate 589,056,714 of CM060909.1, forward strand.
ACGTCTGCACAGTCTCAAGCTAGCATCTTAAAAAGACACATTACGACTCAATGAATAAATAATGTTCATTCCCATCACCCAACAATTCAACTTATCAAACAAGAACCAAGGTGTTATTTATGAATTTCATTTAATCCTTGTTCAATGAATGACCCACTTCATAAAATTTGATTGCTGATGTAATGTAAATTCCCCCCCCCCCCCCACACTCGAGTGTGACTGTGTCCTCACAGTCTTAATCAGACATATCTTAGTGAAAGGGAAAAACAAACAAGAGAATATTTACATATGTACAAAAGAGGGTTAGCGCGTCTTACCGAATGTAATGTGGCTCATGGAGGAACATGAGCTCTTCCTCTTGGTTGGGTATTGGTTCCAAGTAAGGTTTAAGGCGTTGACCATTGACCTTAAAGGATGATCCATCAGTTGGATTTTCAATTTCTACCGCACCATACGGAAAAACGGTCCGTACAGTGTAAGGTCCTGTCCATCTAGATTTTAGCTTACCCGGAAATAGATGCAGTTTTGAGTCATACAACAGAACTTTTTGACCTGGCATGAAAGTTTTACGTAAAATTGATTTATCATGAAAAACTTTTGTTCTGTCCTTATAAATTCGTTCATTTTCATAGGCATCATTTCGAATTTCATCAAGTTCATTAAGTTGAAGCTTCCTATGTTCACCTGCTTGCTCTAAATCAAGATTCAAAGTTTTTATTGCCCATAACGCCCTATTGTAACAACCCGTATTTTTAATAACCTGTTATAACATAAATCGAGGCAGAATTAAATTATAAAATGGGAATCAAGGGAAACGGGCTATGCCGTTGCGTTCGTCTCGGAAAAATACGCGAAATAGAGTCCGAGTTTTCGAAAATCGGAGTCCGTATGACCCAGTTAAGGCCCATTGAAGTTTGCAGAAAATTCCTAAGTAAAAACAGATTTAAAATTTAAATTAAAAACAAGGATTAGGGCACAGCTGGCGTCAGCGGGAAAATTCCCGCCAAGACCCCCAAGTCAACAGGCATGTCGACAGGGGTCTAAGGGAGTCGACTGCCCTGTCGACAGGGGGTGGCCAGGCAGTTTTGCCTGGCGCACCATGATTTGGGCTTGGTCTTGTGGCTTGGTTCTGGAGAGTTCCGAAATCTGATGGCCCTAATTCAACCTAGGGTTAATCCTATGGTCTAAATCACTAACCTAATCTATAAATAAGACCCTAACCTACCCTAAATCACTCATTATTCAATCTAGCAACTAAACTATGCCAAAATCAAAACTCTCATGGCCTCCACTCTCTTCATACAATTCCTAAACAAATCCCTAAGAGATTTCCATGCATACAAGTGTATTTAGGCTTGTATGATCCTCCTTAGTTTGCATTAAAGGCTTGTTTCTCTATTGGCATCATAAAGGAGGAGTCTTGGTCAAGTTTGCTTGCATTTGGGGGTTTTAAATTAGTTGCATAAGGGGTTTCTTACATTTGCTATACTTATTTGAGTCCGCATAAGCATTGTAAGCCCTCTTACCTTCATTTTAGAAACTCTAAAGTTAATATGTGATGAAAGTTGGGATTTATGCATGTTTAATAAGTTATGCAAGCTTATGCGAGATCACTATGCTATGTTATGCATGTTTAATGAGTTATGCATGCTTATGTGAGTTCACTATGCCATGATTTGCAAGTTTAACAAGTTATGCATGTTTATGCAAGTTCACTATGCCATGATTTGCAAGTTTAACAAGTTATGCATGTTTATGCAAGTTCACTAAGCCATGATTTACAAGTTTAACAAGTTATGCATGTTTATGCAAGTTCACTAAGTCATGATTTGCAAGTTTAACAAGTTATGCATGTTTATGCAAGTTCACTAAGTCACGATTTGCAAGTTTAACAAGTTATGCATGTTTATGCAAGTTTGCTAAGCCATGATTTGCAAGTTTATTGGGTTATGCATGTTTATGCAAGTTTGCTATGCCATGATTTGCAAGTTTATTGGGTTATGCATGTTTATGCAAGTTCACTATGACATGATTTGCAAGTTTGATAAGTTATGCATGTTTATGCAAGTTCACTATGACATGATTTGCAAGTTTGATAAGTTATGCATGCTTATGCAAGTTCACTATGCCATGTTATGCATGTTTAATAAGTTATGCATGTTTATGCGAGTTCCCTATGCCATGTTAGGCGAGTTTAACATGTTATGCATGTTTATGGTAATATGCAAGTTCACTATGCTAAGTTATGCAAGTCTAACGTGTTATGCATGTTTGTGGTGATATGCAAGTTCATCATGTATGTTATGCCAAGTTCCCTCTTCCTATCCTTTATGTGTTATTACGAATATGTAAGCGATAGAATGACGTTGGGGGGGGGGGTTAGGTAAACTTAAGATACATGAAAATAAAAGATTGGGAATTTACCTATTAAGTTAGGTCTACCCCTTGGGAATTTACCTATTAAGTTAGGTCTACCCAAACATTTGTTGACTTGTAATTATGTTTTGAAATAAAGTGGACATGACACTTAGAAAACATAAGTGTGGCCAACTCGAGGTTGGGTTGAGTTTGTACCGTAATTCTACCCGGAACCAACCGGCTTAACTAGTGGCTACAAACAATAGGACCCAATGTGAGAAGTTGGTCATGTGGTGCCAAAACCCGAGGTTGGACTAAGTTGTGGTGTAAACCTACCCGGACCCGCCCGGCCTAACTAGTAACCACAACAAGGTCTAATGTGAGAGGTTAAGGTGCATTAAATTAATTAATGCCTCATGATTAGGGTTAAGTCAGGGTCCACTAATACTTAACCAATTTGAGGATTCGAGGGATTGAAATGGGGTTAAGTGGTGAACTGTTGTTTACACTTAACTAGTTTAATCCATGATTAGTGAAGGGTTAAATCACACTTAACCCTCTTGGGAAACCCTAGCAACGTGGTCTGTTCTAACAGTAATCCCAGTTTGGTATCATTCACAACCCTAGAAGCTAGGCTAGGGCGGGGCACGATTACTGGACGGATGTAAGCGACCAAAAGGCGATGGCTGAGTGGTACAGCGGTGCGGGTCCAGGCGGGCTACAGACGTGCACGTAGTCCGGTGTTGGACAAACTCGAGGCACGGGTACCAGTAGGTTAGGGCTGTGCATTATTGCTTAAGTGTCTGGGGTTGACACCCGAGGGCTTGATACACCCAAAGGTGGACCCAGCACAGTCTAACTACAACCATATGTGGGCCATATGGACACCAACACTTGACGTGTTAGGTTTATAGGGAGCCGATCGACTAGACCGTTGGGCTGGACCTTATATTAAGGTCACTTTATGTTATTAGGTTAAAAGCTTGGGCCAAGGGATCAATACCTGTTATGTTGGTTTGCTAGTACACCGTGGTGCAAAAAAAAACTTAAACTTGTTTATGCGATGACACCTCTATCTATCTTGTAGTTAATTTATCATGCCAGTATGTTGTTATCTATGATCATCTCAGTTTCCATCATGATGTTAACTTTATTAGTTTATAGACTGATCGTAGCAGGGCTTACTCAGTCTTTTTGACTGACCGTTTTCTTTCGCCTCTTTTCTTCCGTTTCCCCCCCAGGTTCTCAGGGAGGGAATACAGGAGTCTAGCTTGGATCTTAGCTGCTTTCTTGGATAGCTCATGTATGCTTGGGACTTGAGCTCGCTATGGTTTTTCCACTTTGGGGATAACTACTTTTATATTTTCCTTTTCAGTCTCAGATGATGTTATTTTATGTACTAGACTTGTTTATTTGGGAAATTGACATTTTGATGTACCAGACTTGTGTTTTGAAATGGTTTGAAAATCTTCCGCTGTTTTATCTACTTACTCTGTTTATTTACATATATATATATGTCATGTCCTGCCTTGCTATACCATTATACATGTTTACCTTGTTTTAAAACGCCCCACCAAAGTCAGAGTTGCTTGCAAGAGCCACCCTGGCGGAGGTGGGGTGTTACATTTGGTATCAGAGCATATGGTTTACGAGAAGGGATAAAAAGGTTTTTAAAACTTTTGAAAAACTATTTTCAAAACCAAGTATAAGGTATTTTCCAAAGAAAAGTCTAGTTATTTTTTTAAAGGCTATTCCCCAAAAAGCCATTAGCAGAACTCCTTCGTTTTTCTCCATTCTGAATCTATCTTTTTCTTCGTTTCCAGTATGGCCGATAACTTTGCCATTCCGGAGGGAGTACACGTACCTGTTTGGTATAGGAGACTTTTGGAGGCTAGGGCGACCGAAGCCGGCCCCGCAAATATTACTCCTCCCCCGGTATTTGATGTTCCTCTTCCTCCTTCCCCTCAGCATCCTCAAACTGACTTCGCAGAGATTTGCCAAGATTTTAAGGCGATGGGTTGCAAGAATTTCTTTGGAACCGAGACTATTGTAGAGGCAAGGAATTGGTTGAAAGAGACCAAAGACCTTTTAGCCACCTTTGATATAGGTGACCGCAGGAAGGTTTTATTGGCAGTATGGTTGCTAAAGGAAGAAGCTGCACGTTGGTGGGTAGTCACCACCGCTACTAGGCCAATTGAGACTTGGGATGACTTTAGAGGGAGGTTTGGACTACGGTTCTTATCACTGAAACAAGGGGACATGACTATTAGGGAATACATAGATAGGTTTAATCAACTGGCTCGGGTCGATTTAGACTTGGTTAATACAGCTCAGAAGAAGGCCCTACACTTTGCTCTAGGATTAAACGAGCCATTACATGGTTTGGCCATGTCTCATATACCCTTTGGGGCGACTTTCGAGAATTTGGTGATTATGGCCCTACTTCAAGAAGAAGATAACAATGACAAGAAAGAGGTCAAGGCGAATGAGTCTCAAGGCAAGAGAGTAAATTCCGGGAAACGGGGCAAGAATAACAACAACCGCAAGGACAAGCCAAGAGAGAATAGGAAATGTAACTTCTGTGGTAAAGTTGGACATATAGCCAGGGAATGTAGGAAGAAGGAGAAGAGAAAGCAGGGCGAATGCTTTCATTGTGGTGAGTTTGGACATCTCAACAAGGATTGCCCAAGGAAACAAGGGCAAGGTCAGACTCGGTGTGCAGGACTATCTGGAGGGCGAGTTCATCCCCTCGACACCGTTCTTCCAGCTCATGATAGAGGTAGTGTTTCTGTGGAAGTCTTGTTTACATTTTCTGACTTTCCCTGTTTGTACTTTGTTTGATTCTGGCGCATCGCATAGTTTTATTTCATCTGATCTAGTTGAAAGTTTGCACCTAAGTACTAGTCTGGTTGATGATCCCGTATATGTTTCAAATCCAATTGGGGGTTCTGCCCGTTTGTCTGTGGTCTGAGTGGATTTGAAAATTTCTATCTTGAGTATAGAATTCTCGTGGGATGCTTATATTCTCGATTTCAGGGGATATGGGTTGGTTTTGGGCATGGAATGGTTGTCCTGTTTTGGAGCCATTCTTGGTTTTTGGTATATAGGGGTGTGAGGCTCATGACTCGCCTCGGTAATACCCTAGAAATTTCTAGCAACCCTGTGGGTCCCGTCATGTTATGTTAGCTTGAATCCCTCAACTCGTCTATCGATAGTTTGCAATCTGTGAGGGTGGTCCGAGAATATCCTAATATCTTGGGGGAAAGTAAAGGGGGTTACCCCTAGACGTGGGATAGATTTCCGCATTATCTGGTTGGTAATACCAAGCCAGTTTCGTGACTGGTTAGGCACGTGACCTCACGAGATGAGAGTTAAGAAAGCAAGTCAAGGAGTTGCTTGAGAAGAACATCCTGAGACGAAGCATTTTCGAGTAGGGTGCTCCAGCAGTATTCGTTACTGAAGTGGACGGTTTGTTCCGCTTATGTGTTGATTATCGTGAGAGGAATAGATAGCCGTTACCAAGGATCAATGATTTGTTTGATCAGCTTGTAGGAGCATCTGTTTTCTTTTGATCTAGCTACCGGATTCCATCAGCTTAGGATGGCTGAGGATGGAATTGACAAGACTGCGTTTAGGACTCTAGATGGGTTTTAGAATGGTTAGTCATACTATTTGGTTTGACTAATGCACCCGCATATTACGTAAACTGGATGGGTAGGGTGTTTAGGGAGTCCTTGAACAAGTTTGGCATGGTCGTCATAGACGATATTTTGATCTCCTCAAAAGAACGAGGAAGAACATGCTATACATCTCAAGGAGGAGATGGATATGCTTAGAGCCACCAGTTGAAGGTCAAGTTCTCCAAATGTCACTTTGGAGGAAAGAAGTTGGATTTCTTGGGCACATAGTTCCTAAGTAAGGCTTAGCGGTGGATTCCGCTAAAGTGGTTGCGGTTCAAAACCGGAAAACTCTGAGGAGGGCAATTGAAGTAAGAAGCCTCCTCCGTTTGGCTAGTTAGTTAGCATTCCCGGAGCTTAGACTCACCCTTCTGGATCAAGAAGGGGGTTTCACAGGAAGAAGACCCGCAGTAGGTCAAGAACATGGACCAGTTGATTCGAGGCGAGATGTTAAGTCACCGTGCTAGATATATTATAGATGACAAGGGATGACTAAGACGCGATGAGAGATTATGTGTTCCTCGAGTGGAAGACTTGGTAAAGAAGGTTCTTGAAGATGCGCATCACTCGAGGAGGTGGCCGAGTTGGTCTTAGGATGCATGTTGTGCCACCAGGTTAAGGCCAAGTCATAGAAGCCCGGCGGGCCATTACCTCCATTGGAGGTTCCGCAAGGGAAGTGTGAAAACATCTCGATAGATTATGTGGATAGACTACCTAGATCAAAGAAAGGGAATACAGGTATGTGGGTCATAATAGGTAGACTCACGAAGGGTGCTCATGACAGTCCGATGATGAGCAAGAGGACTGCATCATGGTTGGCAACGGTTTACCCTCAAGGAGTTGACCAGTTTTGAAATAACCTACAGGAAACCATGGGTAGACAACTGGATCTAGGTATGGCCTATCACTCATAGGCGGATGGTTCATTTCGATTAAGCATGAGTTATAGAAAATCACGCTTATAAGGGCAATTGGCAACGAGGATTGGTATTTTCAAGAAAAGTTCTGCTGCGTGGAATACTCTATATTAAGTAGACGAGATCCAGGATTCACTAGTGAATTTTGGAGAGCTTGCATGAAATCATGAGGTTACAGTTATGTTTAAGCCAAGTATACAGAAAGAAGAATAAGTGGAAAAGGAAGACGAGAGGCGATAATAAAATGAGTTCCAACTCGAATTTGGGAAACAGGAGTTAGGAAGCCAAGAAATTATGAAGTAAAAGACGGTCAAAGCACAGTGGAGTTAAACTCAAGGAAACGTGACTAAGAAGAGTGAAGACTAGATACACGCATCCTATCTCTTTTTAAGAGTGCATCCTTGATCCTTGTTTTCCTGTGGAGCTTGCTTGCAAGTTATCTTTTTGTATATATATCCTCTCGGTCCCATTCTCGATCTTATTTCTGTGGTAGACCCCATAAGGGGGTTATGACTCATCGGTTAGTACTATATGTCAGAGTTTGAATGGATGCATATTTCTCTGTCCATGTTTATCTAGTTTATCTAGTTTATCGTGTTTATCTTGTCATGAGGACCTTAGGTAGAAACCCTTTGGATGAAACATGTATTTGAAACATGTTATGCTTGATGGTTGCGAGTGGTTGCAAGTGTTTGCAAGTGGTTGCTCGTGGATGCATTATACACAATTAGGCACTAGATCGGCTCGCACACTCCTCATATTGCATATGCATGAGTGCTTATTCATGGATGAAAATTGTGTGTTATCACATGGATGATGCATATGGATGAATGATATGTGCACTCATATAGATACTATGAGTTATGTTAGGAATCTGCATACATATGGATTCATTTCACTGACATACATATGCATTAAGGAGGTTTACTGTATCAGTAACCGCCTGAACTTTGCATTAGATAAGACATACATATGCATTAAGGAGGTTTACTGCATCAGTAACCGCCTGATCTTTGCATTAGATAGGTACATACACACACACTTTTGCATATGTTCATACATCATTTAGAATCTTATAAGGACAATGATTGCTCGTGGATGATGCTTTGAGTAGATGGATGATTGGATGGTAGGATACGTTCTTCCTAACTTGAAGATTTCGGGGACGAAATCCTTTAAGGAGGGGAGAATGTAACAACCCGTATTTTTAATAACCTGTTATAACATAAATCGAGGCAGAATTAAATTATAAAATGGGAATCAAGGGAAACGGGCTATGCCATTGCGTTCGTCTCGGAAAAATACGCGAAATAGAGTCCGAGTTTTCGAAAATCGGAGTCCGTATGACCCAGTTAAGGCCCATTGAAGTTTGCAGAAAATTCCTAAGTAAAAACAGATTTAAAATTTAAATTAAAAACAAGGATTAGGGCACAGCTGGCATCAGCGGGAAAATTCCCGCCAAGACCCCCAAGTCGACAGGCATGTCGACAGGGGTCTAAGGGAGTCGACTGCCCTGTCGACAGGGGGTGGCCAGGCAGTTTTGCCTGGCGCACCATTTTGATTTGGGCTTGGTCTTGTGGCTTGGTTCTGGAGAGTTCCGAAATCTGATGGCCCTAATTCAACCTAGGGTTAATCCTATGGTCTAAATCACTAACCTAATCTATAAATAAGACCCTAACCTACCCTAAATCACTCATTATTCAATCTAGCAACTAAACTATGCCAAAATCAAAACTCTCATGGCCTCCACTCTCTTCATACAATTCCTAAACAAATCCCTAAGAGATTTCCATGCATACAAGTGTATTTAGGCTTGTATGATCCTCCTTAGTTTGCATTAAAGGCTTGTTTCTCTATTGGCATCATAAAGGAGGAGTCTTGGTCAAGTTTGCTTGCATTTGGGGGTTTTAAATTAGTTGCATATGGGGTTTCTTACATTTGCTATACTTATTTGAGTCCGCATAAGCATTGTAAGCCCTCTTACCTTCATTTTAGAAACTCTAAAGTTAATATGTGATGAAAGTTGGGATTTATGCATGTTTAATAAGTTATGCAAGCTTATGCGAGATCACTATGCTATGTTATGCATGTTTAATGAGTTATGCATGCTTATGTGAGTTCACTATGCCATGATTTGCAAGTTTAACAAGTTATGCATGTTTATGCAAGTTCACTATGCCATGATTTGCAAGTTTAACAAGTTATGCATGTTTATGCAAGTTCACTAAGCCATGATTTGCAAGTTTAACAAGTTATGCATGTTTATGCAAGTTCACTAAGTCATGATTTGCAACTTTAACAAGTTATGCATGTTTATGCAAGTTCACTAAGTCATTATTTGCAAGTTTAACAAGTTATGCATGTTTATGCAAGTTTGCTAAGCCATGATTTGCAAGTTTATTGGGTTATGCATGTTTATGCAAGTTTGCTATGCCATGATTTGCAAGTTTATTGGGTTATGCATGTTTATGCAAGTTCACTATGACATGATTTGCAAGTTTGATAAGTTATGCATGTTTATGCAAGTTCACTATGACATGATTTGCAAGTTTGATAAGTTATGCATGCTTATGCAAGTTCACTATGCCATGTTATGCATGTTTAATAAGTTATGCATGTTTATGCGAGTTCCCTATGCCATGTTAGGCGAGTTTAACATGTTATGCATGTTTATGGTAATATGCAAGTTCACTATACTAAGTTATGCAAGTCTAACGTGTTATGCATGTTTGTGGTGATATGCAAGTTCATCATGTATGTTATGCCAAGTTCCCTCTTCCTATCCTTTATGCGTTATTACGAATATGTAAGCGATAGAATGACGTTGGGGGGGGGGGGGGGGGTTTGGGTAAACTTAAGATACATGAAAATAAAAGATTGGGAATTTACCTATTAAGTTAGGTCTACCCCTTGGGAATTTACCTATTAAGTTAGGTCTATCCAAGCATTTGTTGACTTGTAATTATGTTTTGAAATAAAGTGGACATGACACTTAGAAAACATAAGTGTGGCCAACTCGAGGTTGGGTTGAGTTTGTAGCGTAATTCTACCCGGAACCAACCGGCTTAACTAGTGGCTACAAACAATAGGACCCAATGTGAGAAGTTGGTCATGTGGTGCCAAAACCCGAGGTTGGACTAAGTTGTGGTGTAAACCTACCCGGACCCACCCGGCCTAACTAGTAACCACAACAAGGTCTAATGTGAGAGGTTAAGGTGCATTAAATTAATTAATGCCTCATGATTAGGGTTAAGTCAGGGTCCACTAATACTTAACCAATTTGGGGATTCGAGGGATTGAAATGGGGTTAAGTGGTGAACTGTTGGTTACACTTAACTAGTTTAATCCATGATTAGTGAAGGGTTAAATCACACTTAACCCTCTTGGGAAACCCTAGCAACGTGGTCTGTTCTAACAGTAATCCCAGTTTGGTATCATTCACAACCCTAGAAGCTAGGCTAGGGCGGGGCACGATTACTGGACGGATGTAAGCGACCAAAAGGCGATGGCTGAGTGGTACAGCGGTGCGGGTCCAGGCGGGCTACGGACGTGCACGTAGTCCGGTGTTGGACAAACTCGAGGAACGGGTACCAGTAGGTTAGGGCTGTGCATTATTGCTTAAGTGTCTGGGGTTGACACCCAAGGGCTTGATACACCCAAAGGTGGACCCAACACAGTCTAACTACAACCATATATGGGCCATATGGACACCAACACTTGACGTGTTAGGTTTATAGGGAGCCGATCGACTAGACCGTTGGGCTGGACCTTATATTAAGGTCACTTTATGTTATTAGGTTAAAAGCTTGGGCCAAGGGATCAATACCTATTATGTTGGTTTGCTAGTACACCGTGGTGCAAAAAAAAAACTTAAACTTGTTTATGCGATGACACCTCTATCTATCTTTTAGTTAATTTATCATGCCAGTATGTTGTTATCTATGATCATCTCAGTTTCCATCATGATGTTAACTTTATTAGTTTATAGACTGATCGTAGCAGGGCTTACTCAGTCTTTTTGACTGACCCGTTTTCTTTCGCCTCTTTTCTTCCGTTTCCCCCCCCCTCCCCAGGTTCTCAGGGAGGGAATACAGGAGTCTAGCTTGGATCTTAGCTGCTTTCTTGGATAGCTCATGTATGCTTGGGACTTGAGCTCGCTATGGTTTTTCCACTTTGGGGATAGCTACTTTTATATTTTCCTTTTCAGTCTCAGATGATGTTATTTTATGTACTAGACTTGTTTATTTGGGAAATTGACATTTTGATGTACCAGACTTGTGTTTTGAAATGGTTTAAAAATCTTCCGCTGTTTTATCTACTTACTCTGTTTATTTACATATATATATGTCATGTCCTGCCTTGCTATACCATTATGCATGTTTACCTTGTTTTAAAACGCCCCACCAAAGTCAGAGTTGCTTGCAAGAGCCACCCTGGCGGAGGTGGGGTGTTACACCTATGTTCTAGTTCAACTGGCAAGTGACATGGCTTACCAAAAATCAACCGATAAGGGGACATACCTAAGTTGGTTTTGAAAGCGGTGCGGTAAGCCCAAAGAGCGTCGGTTAACTTTTGGGACCAATCTTTACGATTTCGATTCACAGTTTTCTCAAGAATTTGTTTAATCTGCCTATTCGATACTTCAACTTGCCCGCAAGTTTGAGGATGGTAAGGAGTAGATAACTTGTGGGTTATCGAATACTTTCTCATGAGAGCTTCAAAAGAACGATTACAGAAGTGTGTACCATTATCACTGATTATTGTGCGAGGTGTGCCAAACCTAGAAAAGATGTTTTCTTTCAAGAAGCGCACAACAACCTTGTTATCGTTTGTTTTGCATGGTACAGCTTCTACCCATTTAGAAACATAGTCAACAGCCAAGAGAATGTAAATGTTCCCAAAAGAATTAGGGAAGGGTCCCATGAAGTCTATACCCCACACATCAAAAATTTCGACCTCTAGAATGGGGTTTAGGGGCATCATATTCCATTTAGAAATTTTCCCTAAGAATTGACATCGATCACAAGTTTTGCAAAATTCGTATGCGTCTTTGAAAAGGGTGGGCCAGTAGAAACCCGATTGGAGAACCTTTTCGGCTGTCTTTTTGGGACCGAAGTGACCACCACAGGCTTGGTCATGACAGAAAGAGAGGACACTGTGAGTTTCAGTGTCAGGAACACATCTTCGAATGATTTGATCGGGACAATACTTGAAAAGGTAGGGGTCGTCCCAATAAAAATGTTTCACTTGGGAAAAGAATTTGTGTTTATCCTGCTTAGACCAAAAAGAAGGGGTCTGCTTAGTGACTAAGTAGTTGACAATGTCAGCAAACCAAGGATCAGTGGATAGAGAAAACAGCTGTTCATCAGGGAAATTCTCGTTGATCGGAAGAGAAGAAGATGGGGCATTTGGAAGACGAGACAAGTGGTCCGCAATAACGTTGTCGGATCCTTTTTTATCCTTAATGGTAAGGTCAAATTCTTGAAGTAGAAGGATCCAACGAATGAGACGAGCCTTAGCATCCTTTTTAGAGAAAAGGTACCTAAGTGCGGAATGATCGGTATAAACCGTGATGTGTGAGCCAACTAGATAAGGCCTGAATTTTTCTAGAGCGAAAACAACTGCTAAAAGTTCTTTTTCAGTGGTCGTATTGTTGATTTGAGCATCGTTCAAAGTCTTACTCGCATAGTAAATGACATGAAGAATCTTATCGATACGTTGTCCTAAGATAGCGCCAACAGCGAAATTCGAGGCATCGCACATGATTTCAAAAGGCATCGTCCAGTTGGGAGAGCAAATGATAGGAGCAGAGACAAGTTCATTTTAAGATGCTCAAAAGATGAAATGCACTCGGAATTGAAGTCGAAAGGAACATCCTTACCAAGAAGGTTAGTCAGAGGTCGAGTGATTTTGCTGAAATCCTTTATGAAGCGACGATAGAAGCCAGCATGACCTAAAAAGGATCGGATGTCCTTAACAGATTTGGGAATGGGAAGATTAGAGATAACTTCGATTTTGGCTTTGTCAACTTCAATTCCTTTGTTAGAGATGACATGTCCCAAAACAATGCCATGTTTAACCATGAAGTGACACTTTTCCCAATTAAGCGTTAAGTGTTTCTCTTTACAGCGATTAAGAACAAGATCGAGATGACGTAAACACTCAGAGTAAGAATCACCAAATATGGAAAAATCATCCATGAACACTTCCAAAAATCGCTCGATCATATCAGAAAAAATGCTAATCATGCACCTCTGAAAGGTTGCAGGTGCATTACAGAGACCAAAAGGCATACGTCGGTACGCAAATGTACCAAACGGACAAGTGAAAGTGGTTTTCTCTTGGTCCTCAGGAGCGATAGGGATTTGATTATAGCCCGAGTACCCATCAAGGAAACAGTAGTACTCATGACCCGCTAGTCGTTCTAACATTTGATCGATAAATGGCAGAGGGAAATGATCCTTACGTGTTGCAGCGTTAAGTTTCCTATAGTCAATGCAAACACGCCAACCAGTCTGGGTGCGGGTTGGGATAAGCTCGTTAGCTTCATTTTGGATCACGGTAATCCCTGATTTCTTAGGTACGACATGAATCGGACTAACCCATTGACTATCAGAAATCGGGTAGATGATTCCATTGTCAAGGCACTTAAGGATTTCAGCACGAACTGCTTCTTTCATGATAGGGTTTAGTCGACGTTGGGGACCACGAGTGGGTTTGGCATCATCTATAAGGTGGATTCGATGTTGGACTATCGAAGGACTAATCCCCTTAATATCAGCCATGGACCAGCCAATTGCCTCCTTATTTTTCTTAAGGATGGGAAGGAGCAATTGTTCCTGCTCTAAAGTAAGGTCAGAAGCGATAATGACTGGAAAAGTTTCATTTTCTCCTAAGTACGCATACTTAAGATGACTGGGCAACACTTTGAGTTCAGATTTTGGGGATGACTCAACCGAAGAAATTGGTTGAGGAATAGGCTCAGTTATGAGCGGCTCGACAGGAATTGAGTCAGAGACATTTTCAGAGATATCTTGAAACAAATTTTCGTAATTAGACTCAATGTCAGTGTTCAAATGGTCGAGCTCAGGTTCATTATCGTGGACATCATGGATTTCAGAAAATTGGTCCACATAAGAGGCAGGAGAGTTTTCGGTTCTAAAGATGTTTAGCTCGACGGTCATGTTACCGAAAGAAAGTTTCATAGACCCATTTCTACAGTTGATAAGAGCATTAGAGGTGGCTAAGAAGGGTCGTCCTAGAATCAAAGGGATTTGGTTTGCAGGATTGCTTACCTGTTGAGTTTCTAGGACAATGAAGTCAACTGGAAAGATGAATTCTCCTATTTTGATCAAAACATCCTCGATTTCGCCCACAGGTTTCTTAATTGAACGGTCGGCAAGCTGAAGAGTAACCTTGGTGGGTTTCAGTTCTCCTAGCCCTAATTGGCGATAGACGGAATATGGAAGCAAGTTATCACTAGCACCTAAGTCTAGCAAGCATCTATCGATTTTCTTGTCCCCAATAGTACATGATATTGTGGGGCAGCCAGGATCTTTGTATTTCACTGGCATAGATTGGGACAAGACTTCGCTTAGAGTCGCCGCTAGAAACACTTTCTTAGGTACATGTGTATGACGTTTCTGGGTGCACATATCTTTTAGAAATTTAGCGTACTGTGGAACTTGTTGTATAATATCTAAAAGAGGAATGTTCACTTTAACTTGCTTAAATATTTCAAGGATCTTTTCTACCTGGTCCGTCTTTTTTCTAGGTCGGAGTCTATGAGGAAATGGAGCAGACAACTCAGTAGGTTGGGCTACTTGAGTTTGAGGATGGGCCTGATTAGAATTGGGCTCGATGTTTTGATCCGAGATGGTCGAATTTTCTGTTGGGTTTTGAATATCGTCTGGTAAATAATTTGGGTCGACCACATGGTTGTCAATCTTCTTGCCAGATCTAAGAGTCGTGACAGCATTCAATTGACTAACGTTCGAGTCTTGAATGATGTGAATTTGGTTAGGGTTTGAAGTCTGTCCTCTAGGGTTTTGGATGGGTTGACTTGGAAATGTACCCTTTTCCCTTTCACTTAATCTAGTGTTAAGTTGAGACATTTGTTTTTGAAGTTCACTCATTTGTTGAGTCGTGGTTTGCATGTGTGAAGTCAGTAAGTTTTGAAGATTGGTATTTGATCGGACATTTTGAGTTGTTGCTTTACCCAATTCTTCGAGAGTTTTCTCAAGTGATGTCAATCGTTTATCATCTTGGGGAACAAAAGATTGTTGCGCTTGATCTTGAGGGGTTGGCGCAAGATTTTGGATTTGACTTTGTTGAAAGGGAGGATTCGAGGTATTTTTCGAAAATGGTTGAAAAGGAGGTCGAACCAAATTCGAAGTTGCATTGTTTTGGGCCCAAGAGAAGTTAGGATGGTTTCTCCAACCTGGATTGTAAGTTGGGGAGAATGGATCGTTCCTAACTTTATTAAATGCGTTGAGTTGTTCTAACGAATGTGGGCATTGGTCAGCAATGTGGTTAGGATCGTTACATTTGTAACATGAGGGCTGAGACGCTTGAGCTTGGTTTGCTTGAGTTGATGAAAGGACATTATCAAATTTGGTTAACATTGCGTCTATTTTCGCTTCTAAAGCCGTTGAGGATCCTACCGAATGAGCGTTTGATCGGGAATAAATTGATTTCTCATTAGATCTTTCCCATTGAGCTGATTTTTCGGCCAAATCTTCGACAAATTTCCAAGCGGCATCGTGATGTTGGGCTAGAAAATTTCCTTGGCACATTGATTCGAGCATAGTTCGAGAGTTATTTTCTAGTCCATCGTATAAAATTTGACAAAGAGTCCATTTTTCGAAATTATGATGTGGACATTTGACTAGAAGCTCTTTGAATCTTTCAAAATATTTTGCAAAGGATTCACCCCCAAATTGACGAAAATTGACGATTTCATTTCGAATTTTAGATGTTTTTTCCAGAGGGTAAAATTTCTTTAGAAAAATGTTTACAAATTCACCCCAAGTTCCAATCGTATTTGAAGGCAAGCTATACAACCATTTCTCAGCATAATCGGTAAGTGCAAATGGAATTAACCTAAGTTTGATTCCATCGTCACTTAATTGTTGAAATTTCATGGTTGCACAAACTTGTTCAAATTTGGTCAAGAAAATATAAGGATCATCACGTTCAAGATTGCCAAATTTTGGAAGAGTATTTATGTGATTCGAATGAATTTCAAAATGGTTACCCGTTGGGGCGGGCAATATGATGCAGGAAGGAATAGAAACTCGCTCTGGAAAGTATCTATCCATAAGAGTTCGAGGGGGAGTTTCTTCGGCCATGGTGAAAGGGGTGTTTGTTCGGACTAAACGATTAGTAGAAGGATCACGGATCCAACTACGCATGCACTAGAGAAAAGAATAAGGGAAGACGAGAAAAACAAATTTGAGCGATTTTTTTTTTTTAAATGAACCTAATGCAATTTACACTTTCTAGAATTATATAATGACGGTTTGATTTATTTCAACAAAAGACTTCTCAGCCAGTTAACGGACAGGAGTTATCGATGCACCAGGAATCACCCTAGCAATGCAGCCGAAGGTTTAAGTACCTTCAGAGGAACAACTGATATAATATTTATGAATCACCGTAATATTTATAAACAGTTATTACTTTGCCGTAGTCTAGACACCGAGAAATAATCCGTTAGAACTAAACCAAATTGTCAAAATATAATGAAGTCCTTAGAAAATAAAAACAAAGCTAAGATGAATGCAATTTTTTTTATTTTATCAATCACAGAATGAACAGTCTCAGAACAGTCACAGAACAGGCAATTGCAAAAATAAATAAAAGAAATTTTACAAGCAAGCCGATGCCCTGCAGAAGATTTTTACAAGCAATGTCTATATATATTTTTTATTTGCAGCAGCGGTCCCTGTAGAGTTAGAAAATACTCACCTTGATCGGCAGTCCGTCCAGTGCAGTTGAGTCGCGCTAGCGCGTTCACACCCCACTTGGTGTGCAACCGCTCGAACAGTGAATAGTCCGCTGTTTTTTTTGTTGTTGTTGCTTTTTATTATTTGTTTGACTGCGCTGCGGCACGGGTTCAGGCTAGGAGCCCGAATTATCTTTTTTAAGGCCTTTTTCAAATTGCAAATAGTGAATTTTTTTTAAGGCCTTTTTCGAATTTTTTGAAATTTTCGCCCTTTTCTCTTTTTTTTTTCTTTTTTTTCGAAGAATGAAGCACAAACAAAAGAAGGAACAAATAAAAATAATAATAATTAGAAGAGCACCCTACAAAGCCAATAACTAAGAATAAACAAATAAAAGCTTACACAACTCAACATACAAAAAAAATGGATCTGGACGAAATGAGTACACCACACAAACACACTAAATCCTAACTTGAAACGAAAAGAAATAAAAACACACTACAATAAAATAGTATTGGCCCAAAACCCGTTGTTAAACACGGCCCAACCAAGCAACTAGGCCCTCCCTTTTTTTTCTTTAAATTATAACCAAACAACTTGATTGTCGGCCCACATAAAGATCACTCAAATAGGTAAAACCAGATTCCGATAACCTTTATTTTATCACAAAATCCAATTCGTACACAAAAAATATTAAATCGGAAGACTGAATTGTAATCCAAAATCACGATGGAAATCCGCTTTTGGCCTCTTGTTCGGGTTAGAGGAGATCGGATGTGGTAGAGCAGTATAAGGGTTTCAGGCGTTTCGTATCTGCTGATTTTTTTTTCGCTGCTGCGTTGGAGTTCGATGACGACCAAGGAGGATTCGTTGAATTTGGGGGCTGGCGTCTGATGGGTAGTACAGAAGCGTGCTTGTGGGTTGATGATGAATGTTGTGAGATTGTGTTGATGATAGGATTGTCAGGAGGAGGAGGAGTTTGATGGTCTGTAGATTGGTTTCAAACGTAATTTGTGGAAGAGGGTTTGTTGAGGTTGGGTTTAGAGCGGTTGTGAGAAGGGGGTTGCGAAATTTGTGGTGCAGTTAAATTTTTTTTTTTTTTTGGATTCAAGGGTTTTCAACTGGGTACAATGGAACTGACCTTATGTGAACTGGTGTTGTGGTAGTATATGAGGTGTTGCAATGCAGATGGTGGTGAATGGCAGTTTTGGTCGGAGTGTCACGAAGTTTCTGGGGTGGCAGCGACTTTTGGTTTATGGTACTGTGTAAGGTGGATATGTGATGATCAGTATGGGTTGAAGGGTGATGAATGAGGCTTGGTTTAAGGAGCGGGTAGAAGGGGTGGATGAATGGTCAGGGTGGAATTGCTATACTGTCGTGATGATAGCAGTGGTGATCGTCTGAAGAGAGAGGGAGGTATGGAGATGGTCTGGAAAGAGTTGCAGTGGAGGATTGTAGAAGAAAAATGTGTGGTTTGAGTCTGGAGCGTGTGGTTGTTGTTGCAGTGGAGGGTAGATGAGGCAGATGTACTCGATGGATGGTATGTGAGGGATTAAGGCAAGGGTGCAGTGAAGATGTTTCAGGATGTTGTCGTGATTTGTTGTCTTGTGAATGAGGTATTGCGTGAGAAGTGGTTGTGGTGACAAGTGATTTTTGGTGCAAGAAGATGACAGAACTGTGCAATGAATGTAATTGATGGCCGTGGAGTATTTGTAGAAGTGGAAAATAAATCAAGGAAAAATAGGAAAACTTTCACAAAGATTTTTTTATTTATTATTTGTCAGAATTGTAAAAGAGAAAGAAATCAGGAGATTGTAAAAAAAAAAAAAAAGAAATAAAGGAAAACAATTGGAGAGAAGAAAGAGAAATAAACTAGAAAAGAAATGGCAAGTAATACTCTTTTTTTTTTTTTTGGAAAATATAGAAAAGAGGAAAGAAATTGTACAGGGAAAGAATTTGAAATTGGCAATGAAAGGGGAAAGAAATCAAACACAAAATTGCAACTTTATATATATATATATATATATATATATATATATGGGAATGTTAGAAGGAGGAAAGAAAATGTAATGGAAACTAGACAGAAAAAAAAATGTAAAAGGAATTGAAATTGAAGGAGAAGGGGCAAGTTTTTTTTTTTTTCTTTTTTTTTGTAAGAATTATAAAAGAAGAAAAAGGGAAAGGAATTTATTGAAAAATGGAAAGGCAAGAGAGAGGAATTGAAATAAAAGGCAAGATTTTTTTTCTCTTAATTGGAAGATTTCAGCATCAACAATTTAATACCAAATCGTCCAAGCAAGACTTTTTTCTATATATAAAAGAAAGACAAAAGCAAGAAAAAAAAATTTGTGTTGTTTTTTTTTTATATGAAGGAAAACTAAAGAGAAAAAAAAAATAAAAAAAAAATATTATAACCCGAAGGATTTAAAAATAAAATTATTTTGGTCCCCGGCAACGGCGCCAAAATTTGTTTGCGAACAAACTATACAATTGTAAACAACTGTAAAATTCGTTCGTCTTTCCTAAACAACAAGGATTGTTGTAGAGGGTGTCGAACTCTGGGACCAAATTATTTTATTAATAAATCCAATCAAGTTATCCCTAACTTTTGATTGGTGGAAAACAAAGAAAATAACAGAAATTAAATAAAAGAGAGTTTTAAAAATAAGTGAAAGCAATTAGGGGATAATGACATAGATCAGATTCATAATCATCAATAGCCAAAAGATTAACCAGATCTAATACATGTTTCTGTCACAAACATGAATCAACGATAATAGGTTTTTAGAAACAAATATGTAAATAACGACAAGCATAGCCTATGCAGGAGCTCAGCTCTACAACCATAGGCTATCAGGACAGATTCACTATTTTATTTCTAAAACCCTAAATTTAGATCTAGATCTGATAAACGTTAGATCGAACACGAATATACCCTGTGAAGGAGCATAGCTCTTAAACGACACAGGATATTAAGGTTCAGATCTAACCCTTGGTTCAGCTCTAGATCTATATACATGAATTCCTCATCCTTTGGCTATGTGATTCATATTGAATCATACTATCAGCGTCATCACCCCCTAATCAAAGGGGATTAGCTAGACATAGCTAAAGAAGAAGAAAAACAGAAATTAAGTAACAAGAACATAAATAAAACTAAAACTAAATAGAAAAGAGGAAGAAGAATGATTTTATTCCAAGAAGAGAATTACAGAATAAAACCCAATGTGTCTTTTACAAGACTAAGATACAATGTATTTATAGCTGATATGACAAAGGCTAGCTAGCTGATTACATAATGTGGGACTAAAGAAATAACCCAAATAACACATAAGCCAGTGTGAACGCAGCTTTAGAGTGAGTGGTCTAGCAAATAGGCTAGTGTGAACGCAACATGAGTAAGAGGCCTTCCAAATGAGCTAATGTGAATGCAGTTTGAGTCTTTATTGAGCCAAATCTTCTTAACTGAAATATAATTGCAACAATTCTTCAAGCTTTAGACTCTTCAAGCTTTAGCAATTTTAAACTTCACTCTTTTTAAGCAAATTCTTCATGCTTTATCCATCAAATGCTCTAAATCATGCTTCTTGTCAACAATCTGAAAACACAGCTATAAATACACAATATCAATTATTTAAAAGATAAAATAAGATAAATATGCGGATAAAATATACACATTTATGTGTATATCATGTGCAAAGGGGTTATCGACGTCCATAGCTTTTATTCACCACCAAGACAGATGTTAGGCTGCGGATCAGTGCAGTGGGGGTAATTATTACTCCATGGGGCGGAGCGATCGTACCATGGCTATGAGCCAGTGCAGTGGAGTCGCCATGACTTCATGGGGCAGAGTGGACATAGCAAGGACTAGTGGCTATGGATCAGTGTAGTGGGGTTGCCATGACTCCATGGGGCAAAGTGATCATAACAAGGAATAGGGTGATCAAAGTGGTGGATATCATATGCATTACGCACTGAGTGAGAGATGTGAGAATTGTACAGTATCTGGTGCTAACTCTTAGGTTGCAAGTCCAGGTTCAGGTATAGTTTAGTATACCTGTTATTATTGTGTTCTGCTGCTTATCGCTCATACCAGACTTTTGTATGACCCATAGTTTTATGTCTCTTCTTATTACCCTGGGTGCTCTTAAACGAGCAGACTAGAGACATGTTAGCTGGTTATGCACGAGTAGCTGATCCGGAGACGAGCAGGAGGCTCCTACGTATTATCTACATATATTCTCACTGTGTTGTTAATGGTCACTGCTTTGGGCATTAGTAGTGTACTTTTCCTTTCTTTTGCTTTAGAGACAATATTTTGAAGTTGTAATAATGGTTATGGATGATAAGTTGTATTTTGGATTTCCACTGCTATGATGATTATGATTTAGTTTTCAGCTTATGCACTGTCTCGCCTGTTTTATGTCAAGTATGTTAATATAATATTTTATTCCATGCGCTATGAGACATTCTACATGTTCCTTTTTAGTTCGAATTCCTTTCTTTGGTGACCGTCCCGTGCTGGTTGGACATCGGCATAGCGCACTTTCATTGGAAATGTCGGCTGGTGCGGGGCGGGCCGTCACATTTGGTATCAAAGCTCTAGGTTGCGTAGTTAACCTAGGGAAAGACATCAGAGAGAGATAATACGTATATGAGAGCACGTATTTGTGATTATTTTGGTTTTCAAAAGCTATATATATACTATTAGTACAGCTAAGGATGAAGTCACACTGCACTAACACCACAAAGAGGATGATTAATCGTTTTCTGCTTATAGATTGAACGATGAGCCGATATACTAGGGGTACTGGTAAAGGAGCTAATAATGGGAATGCCCCTGATATGAGGACGATGTTCACTGACTTCATGAGAGAGATGCTTAGAAATGTGCAAGGAGCAGTTCCCAATGCTGCAAATGGTGGCGGTGTAGGCACCTAGGGCCGATTTCGCCAAGCTTTGCAAGGATTACACTAGTCATGGTGGAAAGCCATTCCACGGGACGGAATCTGCTATAGAAGTTCAGGATTGGTTGGATAGCTGTGAGCGTATCTTCGAAGACTTGGGTATCGAGGATGCGATGTAGGGGAAGCTAGCATCCCGTCAGCGGCACGGACGGGCGATGAATTGGTGGAATGCTATTAAGGCGGCTACTCCAGAGGATCAAATTACATGGGATCAGTTTAATGCCTGGTTCAGTGATAAGTTCATCCCAGCTGCCCATAAGTCAGAGTTGTTTAGGAAATTTCTGGAGCTTAAGCAGAATGGTAGTGTAGTCTCGGAGTACATTACAGAGTTCGATACTCTATCGAAATATGGATTATCCCTTATTGATACTACCGAGAAGAAAAATGAAAAGTTCATAACAGGCTTAGATCAGTACTTGGGGGAAAGGCTTATAAACCATGTCGATGAGACGTTTGAATCGATTGTGGGGAAAGCTTTGTGATCAGAGAGTCTAAACCATAAGTCGAAGACCGAGGTTGCATCTGCAGAGTGTAATAACCCGAAAATCTGGGCCAGTTTAAAATTTTTATTTTGGCCATTTTAGCGGATTTTGAATATTTAAAATGAATTATTTTAAATAATATCGACGAGAAATTTATTTTGAATTGAATTCGACGTATATATTTATATACGCCGTCGTTAGAATATAAATATTTATATATAATTATAAATAGAATTGAAAATGGCGCGGCAGTTCGATAATTCGATTTCAAACTTCAATTGAATGTACCGGGTGCAAAACAATCCGGATTTTAGTGAAACCAAAAATGATGGGATTTAATTGATGATATCTTTCCAGCAAATCCGAAGGATCGAGATTTCATAGCGGGAATCAAAAGATATGTCCAGTTGAAAATTCTGAATAGTCGCTATGGAATTCAGGCCCTTAAAAATGGACATTTTGCAAACGACCTCGGATTTCGACGAAACCAATTTTGTTGGGTCCGTGATGTCAAATTATTGCTAGATTCCAAATTTCATAATTTTTCGAATCAATATGTGAGCGTGGCAAAGGAAAACGCGTTCGACCAGTTTCAGTTGAATTTAATCGACTGGAAATTGGCCATTTTTCCAACGGCCTCAGAATTCGACGAAACTAGTTTTGTTAGGACCGTATCGTCAATACGAAGCTAGAAAATATTTTTCTGGAATTTTTCTAGTTAGTATGTGACCCCGGTAATTTGAAATGTACGTTTAAAATTCAATATAATGATTTAAATGTAAATTCAACGGAAACCGATCGAGACGATCAAATCAGCTTACGATACATATCCCATTGTGTTCGGAATGGGGGTAAAACGCTAGGGGCGACAGTCGGTGGGCTTGATTTCGAGTTCAAACGAAAAGTCAACTTTAAAATGAATTAAATAATTAAATAAAAAAAATCCCTTCTCCTTTAACAGCCGACCCCCCCGTTCATTTCAAAACGAAAAGAAAAAAAGAAAAAAAAAAACTGTTGCCCTAATTCATCGCGCTGCCCCTCAGATCGGTGCCGCACCGCACCGCGCGCCCCCCCATGATCGCCGCCGCCGCCCAGATCCCAACCCCCACCCCCTGCCTCGCGAACGCGAGTAGCCGCCGCCACCTGAAGCCCTATCGCCGCCTCCTGCTCGTCCTCCGACCAACCAAGTGCTACTCCGACCAAGGCGGCGCCACCTCAGGCCAAAGAGCCCCTTCCCCGACAGTCCTCCCCGCAGTGAAACCCCCTCCCTCAGTCGAACCACAGTAAGCTTATTTTACTGTTTTTATTTAATTTAATACATGGTTTTAAAAATCAGGTTTTAAATTTTATAAATTAGTGAATAAAAATATAATTTTCATAATGTAGAAAGATTAAAGATACTATTTTCGTATCGTAAAAAGTGTAAAGATATAATCTTTATAATGTAGCATGGTAAAAATATGATTTTTATATTTTTAAAGTATTAAAAATATAATTTTTACATGATAGGAATATTAAAAATATCATCTTTGTATATGTAACAAAATAAAAATCTGATTTTTATTTTATATACGTTGAAATAAAGTGATGATTTTTATAATGATGAAATCTATATTTTTGAAAAGGCGAAATCTTTTTATATGGTAGCGAAATAAAAATTCGATTTTTATATATTGAATAGCAAACTAAAAATTCGATTTTTATATATTGAATAGCAAACTAAAAATTCGATTTTTATATATTGAATAGCAAACTAAAAATTCGATTTTTATATATTGAATAGCAAACTAAAAATTCGATTTTTATATATTGAATAGCAAATTAAAAATTCAATTTTTATATATTGAATAGCAAACTAAAAATTCGATTTTTATATATTGAATAGCAAACTAAAAATTCGATTTTTATATATTGAATAGCAAACTAAAAATGTGATTTTTATATATTGAATAACATAGTAAAAATTCGATTTTTACCTATGTAGAGAATACGGGCAACGAAAGTGACGAAAGGCGAAAGCAATGAAGATTTCTATCAATGAAGAGTCGTGGTGTTGGATAGCTATCAGTGAGAATTTCTCACCTTTCAATTTCTTTTTCTAGTTATATATATATACTAGGATGCAGACGGTGCTTAGTAGCACCCGACACAATCGTCCACAGACCATGGACTTGTTTGTTTGGTTGCATAGATTAGTCAGATTATTTGATTTGAATTTGGTTGTTTGGTGAATTTGATTGATGTGTGAATGGCGTGGGCCTTCACTAGTCCGGGGATAAGGCTAGGCCTTGTCCCGTTTCTAGTATCGTGCCGTTATGCCGCCGAAATTTTCTAAAATATGTTAGAAAATAAAAATATCATTTTATTGTGTAAATGAATTGAACAGAAATTCATAGGTTGAAATAAAATGTTTTATCGTTAAAATATAATTTTAACGTGAAGTGAATAAAATAAAATATTCATTTATAAACCGGACGGTTTGTTTATGTACACCTATTTGAATGACATTGATTGGGACGATAAATTTTACACATCGCCCAACAGCACAAATAAAATATGTGTTTGATTGTTTGAAACCCCACACGGGTGTTGGGATGAAATTTGAAGTTCACTCATCCTGATTGATTAAATATGTCGATCGATTGATTGACATGCTGTTATAAGCGTTAGATATCTATATTTGATGCTTATACAGTATAGTGCACTTTGGTTGATGGTTGATTATTTTTCAATGCTATTATATACATGTGTTGTATGAAAATCCATATAATTAACTTTATATGGTAATTGATTGGGCCTCATTCCAATTTGAAAAATAAAGAATATTATAAAATAAAAGTTCATGTGTTGACAGTACTCATCCATTGAGATTGGTCATGTGTTGAACGAAATATTTTAGTAATAAAATTTACATCTTTATCGATATAAAATAAAAGTTCATGTGTTGACAGTACTCATCCATTGAGATTGGTCATGTGTTGAACGAAATATTTTAGTAATAAAATTTACAACTTTATCGATATAAAATAAAGGTTCATGTGTTGACAGTACTCATCCATTGAGATTGGTCATGTGTTGAACGAAATATTTTGATAACAACTATTTTGAAAAAGAAATATTTGAAAAAGAAATATTTGAAAATAGAAATTTATGAAGCCGTGTTGATTAGATTGACGCCATTTTGACGCGAACGATATTTATATCGATTTTATTCATTTCGAAATGAATTGAATATAAAACGATTTCGAAATGAATTGAATTGAAAACGATTTCGAAATGAATTGAATATAAAACGATTTCGAAATGAATTGAATATAAAACGATTTCGAAATGAATTGAATATAAAACGATTTCGAAATGAATTGAATATAAAACGATTTCGAAATGAATTGAATATAAAACGATTTCGAAATGAATTGAATTGAAAACGATTTCGAAATGAATTTAATTGAAAACGAATTCAAATTGAATTGAAAGCGAATTGAAATGAACTCAAATTAAATTGAAATTTGAATTGAATAGAAATGAATTTTAAAACGAATTTATGAAGAAGAATTCAATTTTGAAGTGAATTGAAATGGAAGTTGAAATTGCTTTTGAAACGAACTTTAAAACTATTTATATAATTCGTTTTAAATAGAAATCGACGAAATATATATTATATATATAATATAATGGCCTGAATAGAACGCGCCGCGCCGCGGCATTTCGCGAATTTCGACCATTTATTTCAAACGGACATTACGGGAGATCCGACCGTCGGATTCTCCTAAAACCGGAACCGTTGGGTTCGTATCGAAAAGAGCTTTCTAATGAATATTAGAAATTTGAAATCTAACGGTTGGATTTGGAGATACGTCCAAATCAAATTCGAAAAAGGTCGCTGTAAGTGCAGTTCGATGACCGTTGATGGAAATCGACTGTACAGGCCTTGATAAAATTATTAAAAATAGTAATAATTTGTGTAAAATCATAAGAAATGATTTGGGAAAAATTGGGATGAAAAATTCCATATTTGAAAAGATAAAAATAGATTTTTATCGAAATGAACTAGTTTTGAACTAGAATTATAATTCTATTTATTTTTAAATAAATAAATTGAATTCGAAAAGGGTTTTAAAAATAACCAAAATTTCCAATGATTGCATTGGAATGGATTTGAATCGAAATTGTCTTCGGAATATTTCGATGTTGGAATTCGTGATTATACGGATGTTGTTATGGAAATTTGAAAGATATATATTTATATCGTTATTTCCAATACGACATTTGTTAATCGTAGAATTTGATATTGAATATAAGCCGATATATTTTCTATTCAGGGCCTTGTATTGAATATCAAATATGATTTGGGTTTGTCGTGAATGGTGTCTTCATTAACACCGTTCTTGAACCCAGTTGAGAAAAGATTAAATCTTTTTATTTAGATTTAATGAAGTGTACCAATTAAATAATATTTAATTGGAATTGAATTGATATTGATTTTTGGGTTTATCGTGAACAGTGTTTTAAACAACACTCGTTCTTTAACCCGATAATTAATGAATGTGATTTTGGGTTTATTGTGAACTGTGTTTTTAAATGACACTGATTCTTTAACCCAGTTAAAGATTAAAACTAAGTGGAGTTTTAATGAATCTTTAATTAGATTGAAAAGATCGAAAATGGAGTACCACCAGTTTTGCTCCAGGCGTTAATTAAATCTTTAATTAGATTTAGACATGAAATGGTAATTGAATTTACCGATAACACTGTGGTGTTAGATATGAAGTATAACCAGTTTTACTTCATGGGATGAATAGGTTGGGATTGGGAAATTAAAACAAATGATTACTTCGGTAAAGTTCGTTAATCCCGACTAATTTGAATTGATATTCAAAAGTAGATTCAAGAATAAATTAAAGAATTTATCTTTGATAAAATTAATGGGAACCTTTCCCTATGAATGTGAAATTTAGAAACTAATTGTCGGTTAGCCAAGCAGAATGGTTTTCTGGATATTGATCTGATGTTGGTTTCGGCCTTCGGGGTTAATATTTGGGGAATCATTCTCTTGATTAATTTACTGTTAGTGACTGATGAATTGGAATGAGGCGTATGTTGTGTTTGTGTAACACTTATTTAAAATATACGCGAGTTATTCGGAAAGACCGGGTTTATCCCATTCTGAATAACTGATACGACGATAAGTCGGAGATGAAGACGATGGTCGAAGACCGGAAGTCTTCACGTCGTTTGGGTAATTACTGATGATCTTGATTGGGCTGTACACCCAAGAAGATGGAAACAGTTAGTGATCGTCCAGACGTACTTGGAGATCGATGGATATGCGGGGTACTAGGTGCCTCCGGTTTCGTTCAGCCCCAGAACGGACTTGTAAATGGACTGTGTGTCTGACATTGGATTTTAGTCCGTGTGATTGATCTCTATTAAATATATATCTGTTTGGCGGCGGAGAATTTATTCTCTTGCTTAACGCCCTTCTCTGAGACGTACGAGCTCAGGGGTTATATATTGATGGATATCAAACGCATGGAGTGAATTGCCTGTGTGGCATGCCTAAGTGGCAAATGATCAAGGCTTCTGTTGAAAAGCAAAGTCTTGTGGTTGATGATCAAAGCACAGCCTTTGTAGCGGAGCTTTGCGTAACGTTTACTTCGCGAGTTTCACACCCGGTATGAACCAAAAACGGGAGACGGACCTCAGGGAGGGCATGCGTTTCTTTCTAGTTAGAAGTGGCGTCAGTGGTTTTACACGCCCTGACGAGTTTGACTTATGTGGTTGTTGCAGTTGCGAGGCGCCTCGGTTTGATCGGACGATCCGGGTCCGATGGAGTCATTCGTTGGCTCATTTACGCCCCATAGGGCGGGGGAACGCATGTTCACGGTTTAAGTTTAATCCACATCGGTGGACCGGCCCTGTCGCTCCAAGGGCCCACCTGAGTCTGGGTCCTGTGGCTCGGGCTAGAGAGTCACGAATCGGTTGAGGACTATCTTTTGCCTCGGTTCATAGACGGAAATCCAATTTCCAAATACGTGCCATTTGCGGTTTTATTTGTAAACCTATATATGGCGACATAGTGGCATGGGACGCTCATGTCGCCTATGATTGATACTTATGATTTGAAGTTGTTTTATACACTATGCACTTATAATAGTATCAAATGATTTGTTTTTAAACGTATCAAGCATTCTTTGGTTGTTATAAGGAAAAACCCTATCCCCCGGCTTGCGTTGCATTGTGTGATAGGACCTGGGTCTTATAACAGCTTCATTTTTCTTTATTTAGCATTGCGCTGTTCGTTTTGTGCACCGGTATTCTTGGGAGGAAACCCGTTCCGTGTTATACGGCGTGGTCCCTTGATTTACCTAACTTTAAAAATAAAGATTAATAACTGTTTTTAGTTCTCACACCAGTCCCATGACTGACCTGGAGTTTATTGTTTTAACCTAAACTCTGGGTGCCCTTATTTTGACACGGGCAGCTAGTAGTTTTGGTTTTGCAGATTTATATTCACAGGATCCTGGTTTACAGCTGGAACGATATCCGGAAAGCTTTGTATCCGTATATCTACTACTAGTTGTGTATTGTATTATTTTCCGCTGCTATGTATTTAAATGTAATTTAAATCTCTGATATTTCTGTGTAATATTTATTCATTTATACTCTGTATATTCTTGTAATCTGATGCATTGCTGTGATATACAATGAAATGTTCTTCCGTATGCGTTCTGTTGTGGCTTGTTCTCGAACTATCCGACACTTTCCTTTACGGGGAAGTTACGGGTTTTCACAGTTGGTATCAGAGCTTTGGTTTACAAAGCTAGAGAACAAGACACATTAGAACCATACGAAAGAATTCATCAGATATTGGATTAGTAATATCCAATTAGAATGACTCGTTAGAGATAGGATCAGTAGTATCCTAGAACGAGTGTGAAGAGTATATTTTTCAAATGAAAACAAAATTTGTTTTGAAAATTTAAATCAATTATTCGTATTTGATTATCTATTTATATTGAGTTGGACAGTCCAGTATATGAAGATTTTGCATATACGTCTGATCCACGTGTATTTGAAATTTTAATATACTGGATAGATATAGAATCACACTCTAGTCGCCCGAAGATGATTCTGATGATAGTTCGAACATCATCAGAATTGGTATTCGTGTTTCGAAGGTGTGATATCTATATATTTCCTATTGACTGGTGTGAGAACCAAGATTAGATAGGGCCTATTGTTGTGATTTGACATCAAAAATCTGATTTTTGACTAAGTATCAAAGTTATCAATTTGAAAAGTTAAATTCACTAATTGATTGATGTTTGTGTTGTTTTCCTATTTGTTTGCTAATTTTGAACCATTTAGCCTAATTGAATTATATTAAAATTTGGTCGCATTTGCTTGCATATACATATATATCATTGAACAGGTCATAGCAAGGAGGCTAGAGCAGAGAATAAAATTTGTTTGCCCGACAAATAGGTACATGTTTACTACATAACTTACTGTTTTGTTTGGGTGATGATGGTTTTATGAGCCTATTGGCTAGCCGCTTGGCTTTTTCTTTTTCTTTTTGAGATCTGAAGGACCGGAGAAGCTATTTGAAATTCCCCGATGCTCCCGGTGCAGGGGAGGTTATGGCGAAATTTTTCGAAAATTTAGGGTGTTAGCCAAATTTTTGAAATTTTGAAAATTCTCCGAAACTGAAAAGTTGGAGAATGGAAACTAGATCGAACGTAGAGTTGAATGATCAAACCACTTTCAACTTTGTTCCTTTTCGGGGACAAAAAGTTTTAAGTGGGGGAGATTGTAATAACCCGAAAATCTGGGCCAGTTTAAATTTTTTATTTTGGCCATTTTAGCGGATTTTGAATATTTAAAATGAATTATTTTAAATAATATCGACGAGAAATTTATTTTGAATTGAATTCGACGTATATATTTATATACGCCGTCGTTAGAATATAAATATTTATATATAATTATAAATAGAATTGAAAATGGCGCGGCAGTTCGATAATTCGATTTCAAACTTCAATTGAATGTACCGGGTGCAAAACAATCCGGATTTTAGTGAAACCAAAAATGATGGGATTTAATTGATGATATCTTTCCAGCAAATCCGAAGGATCGAGATTTCATAGCGGGAATCAAAAGATATGTCCAGTTGAAAATTCTGAATAGTCGCTATGGAATTCAGGCCCTTAAAAATGGACATTTTGCAAACGACCTCGGATTTCGACGAAACCAATTTTGTTGGGTCCGTGATGTCAAATTATTGCTAGATTCCAAATTTCATAATTTTTCGAATCAATATGTGAGAGTGGCAAAGGAAAACGCGTTCGACCAGTTTCAGTTGAATTTAATTGACTGGAAATTGGCCATTTTTCCAACGGCCTCAGAATTCGACGAAACTAGTTTTGTTAGGACCGTATCGTCAATACGAAGCTAGAAAATATTTTTATGGAATTTTTCTAGTTAGTATGTGACCCCGGTAATTTGAAATGTACGTTTAAAATTCAATATAATGATTTAAATGTAAATTCAACGGAAACTGATCGAGACGATCAAATCAGCTTACGATACATATCCCATTGTGTTCGGAATGGGGGTAAAACGCTAGGGGCGACAGTCGGTGGGCTTGATTTCGAGTTCAAACGAAAAGTCAACTTTAAAATGAATTAAATAATTAAATAAAAAAAATCCCTTCTCCTTTAACAGCCGACCCCCCCCCCCCCGTTCATTTCAAAACGAAAAGAAAAAAAGAAAAAAGAAAAAATTGTTGCCCTAATTCATCGCGCCGCCCCTCAGATCGGTGTCGCACCGCACCGCGCGCCCCCCCATGATCGCCGCCTCCGCCCAGATCCAAACCCCCTGCCTCGCGAACGCGCGTAGCCGCCGCCACCTGAAGCCCTGTCGCCGCCTCCTGCTCGTCCTCCGACCAACCAAGTGCTGCTCCGACCAAGGCGGCGCCACCTCAGGCCAAAGAGCCCCTTCCCCGACAGTCCTCCCCGCAGTGAAACCCCCTCCCTCAGTCGAACCACAGTAAGCTTATTTTACTGTTTTTATTTAATTTAATACATGGTTTTAAAAATCAGGTTTTAAATTTTATAAATTAGTGAATAAAAATATAATTTTCATAATGTAGAAAGATTAAAGATACTATTTTCGTATCGTAAAAAGTGTAAAGATATAATCTTTATAATGTAGCATGGTAAAAATATGATTTTTATATTTTTAAAGTATTAAAAATATAATTTTTACATGATAGGAATATTAAAAATATCATCTTTGTATATGTAGCAAAATAAAAATCTGATTTTTATTTTATATACGTTGAAATAAAGTGATGATTTTTATAATGATGAAATCTATATTTTTGAAAAGGCGAAATCTTTTTATATGGTAGCGAAATAAAAATTCGATTTTTATATATTGAATAACAAACTAAAAATTCGATTTTTATATATTGAATAGCAAACTAAAAATTCGATTTTTATATATTGAATAGCAAACTAAAAATTCGATTTTTATATATTGAATAGCAAACTAAAAATTCGATTTTTATATATTGAATAGCAAACTAAAAATTCGATTTTTATATATTGAATAGCAAACTAAAAATTTGATTTTTATATATTGAATAGCAAACTAAAAATTCGATTTTTATATATTGAATAGCAAACTAAAAATTCGATTTTTATATATTGAATAGCAAACTAAAAATGTGATTTTTATATATTGAATAACATAGTAAAAATTCTATTTTTACCTATGTAGAGAATACGGGCAACGAAAGTGACGAAAGGCGAAAGCAATGAAGATTTCTATCAATGAAGAGTCGTGGTGTTGGATAGCTATCAGTGAGAATTTCTCACCTTTCAATTTCTTTTTCTAGTTATATATATATACTAGGATGCAGACGGTGCTTAGTAGCACCCGACACAATCGTCCACAGACCATGGACTTGTTTGTTTGGTTGCATAGATTAGTCAGATTATTTGATTTGAATTTGGTTGTTTGGTGAATTTGATTGATGTGTGAATGGCGTGGGCCTTCACTAGTCCGGGGATAAGGCTAGGCCTTGTCCCGTTTCTAGTATCGTGTCGTTATGCCGCCGAAATTTTCTAAAATATGTTAGAAAATAAAAATATCATTTTATTGTGTAAATGAATTGAACAGAAATTCATAGGTTGAAATAAAATGTTTTATCGTTAAAATATAATTTTAACGTGAAGTGAATAAAATAAAATATTCATTTATAAACCGGACGGTTTGTTTATGTACACCTATTTGAATGACATTGATTGGGACGATAAATTTTACACATCGCCCAACAGCACAAATAAAATATGTGTTTGATTGTTTGAAACCCCACACGGGTGTTGGGATGAAATTTGAAGTTCACTCATCCTGATTGATTAAATATGTCGATCGATTGATTGACATGCTGTTATAAGCGTTAGATATCTATATTTGATGCTTATACAGTATAGTGCACTTTGGTTGATGTTGATTATTTTTCAATGCTATTATATACATGTGTTGTATGAAAATCCATATAATTAACTTTATATGGTAATTGATTGGGCCTCATTCCAATTTGAAAAATAAAGAATATTATAAAATAAAAGTTCATGTGTTGACAGTACTCATCCATTGAGATTGGTCATGTGTTGAACGAAATATTTTAGTAATAAAATTTACATCTTTATCGATATAAAATAAAAGTTCATGTGTTGACAGTACTCATCCATTGAGATTGGTCATGTGTTGAACGAAATATTTTAGTAATAAAATTTACATCTTTATCGATATAAAATAAAGGTTCATGTGTTGACAGTACTCATCCATTGAGATTGGTCATGTGTTGAACGAAATATTTTGATAACAACTATTTTGAAAAAGAAATATTTGAAAAAGAAATATTTGAAAATAGAAATTTATGAAGCCGTGTTGATTAGATTGACGCCATTTTGACGCGAACGATATTTATATCGATTTTATTCATTTCGAAATGAATTGAATATAAAACGATTTCGAAATGAATTGAATTGAAAACGATTTCGAAATGAATTGAATATAAAACGATTTCGAAATGAATTGAATATAAAACGATTTCGAAATGAATTGAATATAAAACGATTTCGAAATGAATTGAATATAAAACGATTTCGAAATGAATTGAATATAAAACGATTTCGAAATGAATCAAATTGAAAATGATTTCGAAATGAATTGAATTGAAAACGAATTCAAATTGAATTGAAAGCGAATTGAAATGAACTCAAATTAAATTGAAATTTGAATTGAATAGAAATGAATTTTAAAACGAATTTATGAAGAAGAATTCAATTTTGAAGTGAATTGAAATGGAAGTTGAAATTGCTTTTGAAACGAACTTTAAAACTATTTATATAATTCGTTTTAAATAGAAATCGACGAAATATATATTATATATATTATATATATAATATAATGGCCTGAATAGAACGCGCCGCGCTGCGGCAGTTCGCGAATTTCGACCATTTATTTCAAACGGACATTACGGGAGATCCGACCATCGGATTCTCCTAAAACCGGAACCGTTGGGTTCGTATCGAAAAGAGCTTTCTAATGAATATTAGAAATTTGAAATCTAACGGTTGGATTTGGAGATACGTCCAAATCAAATTCGAAAAAGGTCGCTGTAAGTGCAGTTCGATGACCGTTGATGGAAATCGACTGTACAGGCCTTGATAAAATTATTAAAAATAGTAATAATTTGTGTAAAATCATAAGAAATGATTTGGGAAAAATTGGGATGAAAAATTCCATATTTGAAAAGATAAAAATAGATTTTTATCGAAATGAACTAGTTTTGAACTAGAATTATAATTCTATTTATTTTTAAATAAATAAATTGAATTCGAAAAGGGTTTTAAAAATAACCAAAATTTCCAATGATTGCATTGGAATGGATTTGAATCAAAATTGTCTTCGGAATATTTCGATGTTGGAATTCGTGATTATACGGATGTTGTTATGGAAATTTGAAAGATATATATTTATATCGTTATTTCCAATACGACATTTGTTAATCGTAGAATTTGATATTGAATATAAGCCGATATATTTTCTATTCAGGGCCTTGTATTGAATATCAAATATGATTTGGATTTTTCGTGAATGGTGTCTTCATTAACACCGTTCTTGAACCCAGTTGAGAAAAGATTAAATCTTTTTATTTAGATTTAATGAAGTGTACCAATTAAATAATATTTAATTGGAATTGAATTGATATTGATTTTTGGGTTTATCGTGAACAGTGTTTTAAACAACACTCGTTCTTTAACCCGATTATTAATGAATGTGATTTTGGGTTTATTGTGAACTGTGTTTTTAAATGACACTGATTCTTTAACCCAGTTAAAGATTAAAACTAAGTGGAGTTTTAATGAATCTTTAATTAGATTGAAAAGATCGAAAATGGAGTACCACCAGTTTTGCTCCAGGCGTTAATTAAATCTTTAATTAGATTTAGACGTGAAATGGTAATTGAATTTACCGATAACACTGTGGTGTTAGATATGAAGTATAACCAGTTTTACTTCATGGGATGAATAGGTTGGGATTGGGAAATTAAAACAAATGATTACTTCGGTAAAGTTCGTTAATCCCGACTAATTTGAATTGATATTCAAAAGTAGATTCTAGAATAAATTAAAGAATTTATCTTTGATAAAATTAATGGGAACCTTTCCCTATGAATGTGAAATTTAGAAACTAATTGTCGGTTAGCCAAGCAGAATGGTTTTCTGGATATTGATCTGATGTTGGTTTCGGCCTTCGGGGTTAATATTTGGGGAATCATTCTCTTGATTAATTTACTGTTAGTGACTGATGAATTGGAATGAGGCGTATGTTGTGTTTGTGTAACACTTATTTAAAATATACGCGAGTTATTCGGAAAGACCGGGTTTATCCCATTCTGAATAACTGATACGACGATAAGTCGGAGATGAAGACGATGGTCGAAGACCGGAAGTCTTCACGTCGTTTGGGTAATTACTGATGATCTTGATTGGGCTGTACACCCAAGAAGATGGAAACAGTTAGTGATCGTCCAGACGTACTTGGAGATCGATGGATATGCGGGGTACTAGGTGCCTCCGGTTTCGTTCAGCCCCAGAACGGACTTGTAAATGGACTGTGTGTCTGACATTGGATTTTAGTCCGTGTGATTGATCTCTATTAAATATATATCTGTTTGGCGGCGGAGAATTTATTCTCTTGCTTAACGCCCTTCTCTGAGACGTACGAGCTCAGGGGTTATATATTGATGGATATCAAACGCATGGAGTGAATTGCCTGTGTGGCATGCCTAAGTGGCAAATGATCAAGGCTTCTGTTGAAAAGCAAAGTCTTGTGGTTGATGATCAAAGCACAGCCTTTGTGGCGGAGCTTTGCGTAACGTTTACTTCGCGAGTTTCACACCCGGTATGAACCAAAAACGGGAGACGGACCTCAGGGAGGGCATGCGTTTCTTTCTAGTTAGAAGTGGCGTCAGTGGTTTTACACGCCCTGACGAGTTTGACTTATGTGGTTGTTGCAGTTGCGAGGCGCCTCGGTTTGATCGGACGATCCGGGTCCGATGGAGTCATTCGTTGGCTCATTTACGCCCCATAGGGCGGGGGAACGCATGTTCACGGTTTAAGTTTAATCCACATCGGTGGACCGGCCCTGTCGCTCCAAGGGCCCAC
Source organism: Allium sativum (assembly GCA_030737875.1). Classification (NCBI taxonomy): domain Eukaryota; kingdom Viridiplantae; phylum Streptophyta; class Magnoliopsida; order Asparagales; family Amaryllidaceae; genus Allium; species Allium sativum. The sequence goes on from CM060909.1 coordinate 589,092,810, forward strand.
CTGAGTCTGGGTCCTGTGGCTCGGGCTAGAGAGTCACGAATCGGTTGAGGACTATCTTTTGCCTCGGTTCATAGACGGAAATCCAATTTCCAAATACGTGCCATTTGCGGTTTTATTTGTAAACCTATATATGGCGACATAGTGGCATGGGACGCTCATGTCGCCTATGATTGATACTTATGATTTGAAGTTGTTTTATACACTATGCACTTATAATAGTATCAAATGATTTGTTTTTAAACGTATCAAGCATTCTTTGGTTGTTATAAGGAAAAACCCTATCCCCCGGCTTGCGTTGCGTTGTGTGATAGGACCTGGGTCTTATAACAGCTTCATTTTTCTTTATTTAGCATTGCGCTGTTCGTTTTGTGCACCGGTATTCTTGGGAGGAAACCCGTTCCGTGTTATACGGCGTGGTCCCTTGATTTACCTAACTTTAAAAATAAAGATTAATAACTGTTTTTAGTTCTCACACCAGTCCCATGACTGACCTGGAGTTTATTGTTTTAACCTAAACTCTGGGTGCCCTTATTTTGACACGGGCAGCTAGTAGTTTTGGTTTTGCAGATTTATATTCACAGGATCCTGGTTTACAGCTGGAACGATATCCGGAAAGCTTTGTATCCGTATATCTACTTCTAGTTGTGTATTGTATTATTTTCCGCTGCTATGTATTTAAATGTAATTTAAATCTCTGATATTTCTGTGTAATATTTATTCATTTATACTCTGTATATTCTTGTAATCTGATGCATTGCTGTGATATACAATGAAATGTTCTTCCGTATGCGTTCTGTTGTGGCTTGTTCTCGAACTATCCGACACTTTCCTTTACGGGGAAGTTACGGGTTTTCACACAGAGGAGCCAAAGCCACAAGCAAGCGGTGGAGGCAAGAATGGTTCTCAGAATAAGAGAAAGCAGAATCAGACCAAGGATGGCCAGAAGAAAAAGAATAAGAAAGATGTTGAGTGTTTAAGCTGTGGTAAGAAGGGCCACTATGCGAAAGAATGTCGGGCCAAGCCAGCGGATAGAAAGTGCTTCAACTGTGGCCAAGTGGGACATCATAAGGATAAGTGTCCGCAACCCCCTAAAGAAAAGCAGTTAGTGAAAGCATATGCTCTTAATGTTGTTCCTTCTTCGTCGAATGCCCCAACTGCGGCGGAGAAAGGAAAGAATGTCGTCATTCAAGGTATGCTTTCTATTTATGATGTTCCTGTTCGAGTATTGTTTGATACCGGAGCTTCCCGTTCCTTCATATCTAGTGACCTGGTATATAGGTTGGGATTGGAACCTGAGATATTCGATTGACCTTTAGCAGTGACGAACCCGATTGGTGGTTTGACTAGCCTTTGTATGATTTGTCGTAATGTGGTCTTATCGAGTCATGAATGCATGTTTGTTTGTGATTGCTTTGTTTTGGGCTTTACTGGGTTTGGCATTATTTTAGGACTCGATTGGCTCCAAAGATACGGGGTGGTGGTAGACTATGTGGGCTTTTTGGTGAGAGTTAGAGCGGATGATGGGCGGAGGGTAGTGTTTGGTGGTCTACCTAGTGATGGGGTAATGGCTAGTTTCCTAAATTCCCTCGACATCCCGCATGATGAGTTGTCAGATGTGCCCGTGGCTGGCCAGTATCCGGACGTCTTCGAGGAAGTGAGCGGACTTCCACCACACCGAGAGATTGAGTTCCGTATTGATTTAGTGAAAGATACCAGACCTATAGTGATGCCACTTCGTCGTATGACACCAAGGGAGCAGCGAGGACTCGGGGTGCAAGTAAGCGATCTTTTGAAGAAGGAATTTATCAGAAGAATTGTTTCTGAGTGGGGAGCACCAGTTGTGTTTGCTACCAAGGCAGATGGTTCCCTTCGTTTGTGTGTGGACTACCGCGAGTTGAATAAGGCGACGAGGAAGAATAAGTATCCTCTACCACGGATAGATGATTTGTTTGATCAGTTGAGTGGAACGAGAGTGTTCTCCCAGTTGGATCTCGCGACAGGTTATCATCAGCTTAGAGTGGAAGCTGAGAGTATAGCTAAAACGGCCTTCCGGACACTTTCTGGATTTTATGAGTGGTTGGTCATGCCATTCGGGTTGACCAATGCACAAGCACATTTTGTGGATCTTATGAATAGGGTATTCAGAGATCAGTTGAATAAGTTTGTTCTTGTGTTCGTGGACGATATACTTGTTTATTCGAGGACAGAGGAAGAACACAAGGAACACTTGAGGATAGTGATGGAGGTGTTGAGAAAACACCAATTGAAAGCAAAGTTTTCTAAGTGTCACTTCTGGAGGAGGGAGGTGAGATTCTTGGGCCATGTTGTTTCAGAGAATGGTATTGCCGTGGATCCTACGAAGGTGGCTACGGTACAGGATTGGTCTACGCCCAAGAATGCAACAGACGTAAGAAGTTTCTTCTTAGGATTAGCTGGGTATTATCGGAAGTTCATCCAAGACTTCTCCAAGATAGCAGCACCGTTGACTTAGCTAACCAAGAAGAATCAAGCTTTCGTCTGGGACGAAAAGTGCGAGAACGCATTAAAGAGTCTAAAGGAAAAGTTGACATATGCACCAGTGTTAGTCATCCCTAAAGGTAATGAAGAGATGACGGTATACACAGATGTCTGTGGTACCGGACTAGGTGTTGTATTGATGCAAGGAGTTAGAGTTGTTGCTTATGCTAGTCTGCAACTGAAACTGCACGAGAGAAGATACCCTACCAACGAATTGGAATTAGCAGCGATCGTGTTCACATTGAAGATATGGAGACAATATCTCTTGGGAGAAAGATTCGAGTTTTTCATCGATCATAAATCGTTAAATTATCTTTTCTCACAGAAGGATCTAAATCTCCGACAGCAAAGATGGTTAGAATTCTTGGCTTCCTACGATTTTGATATTGCATACACACCAGGAATGGGCAATGTGGTAGCTGATGCATTGAGTAGAAGACATGCCAGTTTAGGGGCTATGTTTCTTGAGTGGAAGCAACTAGAGTACATCCTGAGTATGATTTCAGACCAAAGTGCGAATTGGATCCAAAAGTATTAGCAAGTTTGACGGTCAGACCCATTTTGATTGAGCGGTTTGGTTCCAGTCAGAGGGACAATCCTAACTTATTAGAAGTCATCTCCAAGTTAGAGATGGGCATCGATGAGGTGATGAACGTGTATGGTCTTGATCGAGATGGATGGCTTAGAAAGAATGGAAGACTAGTTGTACCCAATGTCAATGGATTGAGAGATGAAGTGCTTAGAGAATGTCATCACTCAAAACTGACTATACACCCCGGTGGTAACAAGATGTATCGAGACATGAAGCAGACCTACTAATGGGAAGGGATGAAAAGAGACGTTGGAAAGTTTATATCCAAATGCATGAATTGCCAGCTAGTTAAAGCTAAGCAAAAGAAGCCTAGTGGTTTCTTGCAACCATTAGAAGTTCCAGAATGGCAATGGGAACAAGTCTCAATGGATTTCATTGATGGGTTACCAAGGACTAGGTCGGGCTATGATAGCATTTGGGTGATTGTTGACCGATTGACCAAGAGTGCAAGATTTATACCCGTCAAGTCGAATAGAACGACAGCTAAGTTAGCTGAGCTATATATGAAATGGGTAGTGAGATTTCATGGAGTACCTAAAAGCATTGTGAGTGACCGAGACCCGTTGTTTATTAGTGGGTTTTGGAAGAGCTTACAAGAGGCGTTAGAATCAGAACTACATCTCAGTACCGCGTATCCTCCTCAAACCAACGGACAGACAGAGAGGGTGAATCGAGTGTTAGAATATCTCTTGAGAGCTTGCATATTGGATTTTGGTGGATCATGGGATGACCATTTACATCTAGTAGAGTTTGCATATAATAATAGTTATCAATCCAGTATTGCTCCATTTGAAGCTTTGTACGGAAGACCGTGCAACTCACCGTTATGTTGGTTAGAAGCTGGTGAGAAGTTTGTCCTTGGACTTGATGTAATAAGAGAAACTTCAGATAAGGTTAAGATCATTCAACATTGAATGAAGGCTGCTCAAGATAGACAGAAGAGTTATGATGATAAGAGGAGAAGAGATCTAAAATTCTCCATTGGAGACTTGATGTTTGTTAAGATTTCTCCATTAAAGAGCGTGATTCGATTTGGCATAAGAGGCAAGTTAGCACCAAGATTTGTTGGACCATTCTCAGTTCTCGAGCAAATTGGGAATTTGGCATATAAAGTTGAATTACAAGCGAAGATGGCAGGAGTTCACAACATATTTCATGTTTCCAAGTTAAGGAAGTTTATGCACGACCCTAGTTTGACTATTACACCGGAACAGTTGGACGATATCGAGGTTGAACCTGAGGCGGTTGGGAACAACATGCCTATGCGTATTGTTGGGAATTTTACGAAGCAGCTTCGAAGGAAGGCGGTGAGACTAGTCAAAGTTCAGTGGGGTGATGATGAGGAAGACTGTACTTGGGAAACAGAAGAGAACATAAGGAGGAAGTATCCAGAACTCTTTGCCTGGTAAGGTTTTTATATCGGTATAGTACTCCCTTGTTAGTAAACCGCATGCTAGGATAGTCTCGTTGTGTTGTTTTGTAAGCTTGATTGTTTTGTTAATGATTGGTAGGCATGCGGGATCCTTTGTATGTTTTGGGTTAAGGAATTTCAAGGAAGAAATTTCTTGGCCGGGGGGGGGGGGGGGTGAGGATGTAGGGGGGAAGGATGTAATGACCCGCATTCTACGCATCGAAGGATCGTAGAATATTTATTTCTTTCTCATACGAAGTCGTATAGCCATGTAACTTTGGGAGACGACTATTGGGGTCATTTCCCATGTCCATCATTTTGCCGATTTTTAAATGACCGTTTTGCCCCTAGCTGATCTTGTTTCGACCATAACTTTTGATTGGAAAGGAGTTTTGACCTGAAACCACTTCCTTTAGATCCCGATGATGGTTTACCTTTCCGTAGAGTGGTCATATGTGAAAAACAGACTTACGGTTTGGGAGATATGGCTGAAATAGTGTTTAGAAGGTGAAAAACTGCTTAACCGGGCCAAATGAGGTGATTAGGGAATGGGCCTATAACCCATTTCGGGATTAGGGTTATCGGAGGCCGAAATGAGTTAGGTTTTCATTTGATTTCAGTTTTCTAGCCGCCATTTACCTCCTAGGAATCCTAACAATAGCCTCCAACATCTAGAACCATCTCTAATCACCGTTTAATCAAGGATTAAGCTTAGCAACATCAAATCAAATGGAAATAGCACCAAATCATGGTCGGAACTACTGTATATCCTTGGGGACAACGCCAAACAGAAGATAATTTCAGATTTGGTATTTTGTTTGTGGCTAAGGCGAGTGATTAGCTTGGTTTTTACACTAATTATGGTTAATTATGAGTAATTAGTGTTAATTAACGAATTTAAACATGATTAAATTCTGGAAAAATATTTATAAATTTCAAAATATTATTTTAAGCCTCTGTTAGAAGTTTGAGTTAATTTGGTTAAGATTTTGCTAATCCTATTATTAGTTATTGTTAAACATGATTAAGGGGAAAATATGGGTTTTAGGTATGTTTGATCCGTTTTGACATATCAAATTGTTGTTTTGGTGTTTGTGGTCAATTCTATATGTTGTTATGTCTGTATGGTATGCTTTGTGATTGATTAGAACAGTTAGAATGGTCGAAAACGCCGTCGTATGGCGTAAAAACAGTCGTTGGAAGAGTTATAGGAAATTGTGCAGGAACCGGATCAAATCGCCCCCACGACCCGACACGATCATGGAGAGCCATCGCGACCCGAGCCCTCCATTCATGGGACAACCTCACGAGCCAAGCATGCCACTATGAGCTGACATCCACGACCCGGTCGCTTGGGGTGCACCACGAACCATTTGGTGGACCACGAACATGGCTTGCACGCTTGAACTGACCCGATGTTCTGGAGTTTATCATGAACCGACCCGATCTGGAGAGGTTTCCACGAGCCCCTGATGAACCACCGTCCCAAACCAATGGGTACTCACAATCTGAACTGGATGAGTTGACATGGACGCATCGATCCAGAGCATGTTATCTCGACCTGACCCGATGGGTGACACCACGACCCAGCTTGGAGCACCACGATCTGACCCGATGGAGGGAGCACGACCCAACACGAACAAAGTTGGTGACCATGGAGTGAACGAGAAGAAGAGAGTCAATCTGAATAGAAGCTTGTTATGAACCGATCCGGAGGAGACCAAACCCGAGATGCAAAGGTAGTCCAAATTGGAAGTAGAACTCAGGATCCAGTTAGGAACCAACTAGTTAAATTCATGATTGGACTTTGCCGCGGGATGTATGCAAAGGGGTTATCGACGTCCATAGCTTTGATTCACCACCAAGATGGATGTTAGGTTGCGGATAAGTGCAGTGGGGTAATTATTACTCCATGGGGCAGAGTGATCGTAGCATGGCTATGAGCCAATGCAGTGGAGTCGTCGTGACTTCATGGGGATGAGTGGACATAGCAAGGACTAGTGACTATAGATTAGTGTAGTGGGGTTATCATGACTCCATGGGGCAGAGTAATCATAGAAAGGAAAAGGGTGATCAAAGTGGTGGATATCGTATGCTTTACGCACTGAGTGAGAGATGTGAGGATGGTTGCTATGATTGATTGTTTGCCATCACTATCTCATGCACACCGCCACCTCCTTATTCTTTACACCATATGTTAGTGGCACCTTAGAGTATTGTACAGTATGTAGTGCTAACTCTTAGGTTACAGGTCCAGGTTAGGGTATGGTTTAGTATACCTGTTATTATTCTGTTCTGCTACTTATCGCTCATACCAGACTTTTGTCTGACCCAGAGTTTTATGTATCTTCTTATTACTCTGGGTGCTCCTAAACGAGCAGACTAGATACAGGTTAGCTGGTTATGCACGAGTAGCTGATCCGGAGACGAGCAGGGGAGGCTCCTACGTATTATCTACATATATTCTCCCTGTGTTTTTGACTAGGTTAGCAGGTTAGCTGGTTATGCACGAGTAGCTGGTCATGTCGCGCTTAAGACCCGAGGTTAGACTAGGTTGTGGTGTAAATCTACCCGGACCCGCCCGGCTTAACTAGTAACCACAACAAGGTCTAATGTGAAAGGTTGAGGGTGCATTAATTAAATTAATGCCACATAATAGGGTTAAGTTAATTTGATTAATGAGGCTTAACCAAATATGATATGGACAAATGGGTTAAGTAATTTGATTAGGCTAATGATACTTAACAAAACATGATAAGCTTGGGTAGGTTAAGTAACTTGATTTGCCTAATGACACTTGACCATTTTTATACGACTAGTGGACGGGATTAAGTTAACCAACACTTAATCAATCCAACACGATAACGTGATAAGGTTAAGTAAATTTTCTTAATGACACTTAACCGTATAATACAGTTAATGGATGGGGTTAAGATTAGGCTTAACTAATCTAAACATGGTAATCAGATGGGGTTAAGTTATCCTAGACTTAATTAATCCAACTTGGTAATTTAATGGGGTTAAGTTAAACACTTAACTAATTTAACACGATGATTTGATGAGGTTAAGTGACCTATACTTAACCAATCTAACTCGTTAATTTGATGAGGTTAAGTTAATCTATACTTAACCAATCTAACGTGAAAACATGATAAGGCTAAGTCACGAATCACTTGAATACGCTTGACCGATTTGATGACAAGGTCAAGTTAAATTATATAATTAACCAAACTAAAATGATAATTAGACGAGGTTAAGTCAAGGATTCCTTGATATACTTAACCAACTTGACACATGGTTTGTAGGGTTAAGTCTTGGACTTGTATACTTAGCCAATTTTGACATGGTTTGTAGACGGGCTAAGTTATGAACTTAAGTGACACTTAACCCATTAGATAAACCCTAATTCGGAGGGTTAGGTAAATAACCATAATTAACAAGGATTATGGAAATAAGGCTAAGTGGTAAACCTTAGTTAAGGGAAACTAAGTAATAATTCTTAGTCAAGGAAATTTGGACCATTTCTTAGATAGATTAGTAACCCGATACGTTAGGTCAACGTTTAAGTATGCGTGTAGGAGCAGGCTATCTGATTTAGATAAAGGCTCCAACGAACTGGGTAACGAAGCAGCGGCTTCGGGGAACGTGAGGATATTCTTGGGATCCCTCTGTGAGCTGCCAGGTCATTATACTAGGCTCACGAGAGGTTGAGGTCTGCGGTAGAAGAACCAAGAATATGCCTTGGTTGCTATGCGAGCGACCTAAAGACTGGGGTGGATAGCAGTGAGTCGACGAATACATAAGGTGCCCGAGATAGCAAGTTCGTCGATCATCTACCATCTTGAGTCAAGCGTGTACGTACGGAAAGGCAGGAAACACCCAACAGACCATAATTGCTATCTAATTATGGGTGAGGTAGGCCGTAGGATGTGGGCTGGCCGGAGTGTAGTTCTCATGCAAGATTTTCTCTTGTGTTGCCTTTCACTAGTTGAGGGAGGGGTCTCGTGGGACCATAGCCACGTGTAGAAAAGCAGACCTTAGTATCTGCATCGGCAGATAAATCTAAAGCTCCCGACCGAGTCCTGTATTTCTTGGTTTGCCCTGTGACAGGACTCGGATGGCACGATGTGATACATGTGCATACAGTTATAGAAAAACGATTCACGATGAATGCGTGGGAAAAAGGGCGCGGTTGAGGGTTAGCGTAATCCCTAGTGGCCTAGGTGGTTTAACCCAAACCGAAATACGAAAGCGTGCAATAGGTAAGCGTAATCCCTAGTGGTGCTAGGTGGCGTAAGTCCTAGTAGTTCAAACGATGATTCATATGGAAGAGACTAGCTAGAACAAGGGTGACAATCCAAACGAATTCAAGGATAATACGACATGAGGAAGCCCGTACGAGGTACGGCAAAGGACTGAACTTATATACATGGAAAGAAACATATGATTTGAGTAACCTATATATGCAATATACTAGGTTGACATGGACCATTACACGACTTTGAGCAAGGGACATTCATGGTTAACACATGACGCGGGTAGGGGTACTAGTACGAGAGGTGCAGAGCAAATATACATGTTAGGACTAAGAAGAATATACATAATAGATACCGTGGGATGTTAGACGGGGTGGATACCTTGGGATAATGTACTCGATAGAAATCTGACGATGTGATACCTTGACTTATCATGACACCGTAGTTTATCATGATACCTTAGTTTACTTTGCCACAGTAGTTCAACCGGCTACCTTGGTTTATCTATCTTGTAGTTATCCTTTTGTTTACTTTCAGTTTATGCATGTCATGTTACCTGTTTTTATACTGGAAGTAGATAGGACTTACTCAGTCTTTTTGACTGACCCGTTTTGTTTCGCCTCTTTTCTTCCGTTTCCCCCTCCCCCTCCAGGTTACAGGGAGGAAACAATGCTGTTTAGTTCGGACTTCTTCTGCTTGAAGGTCATCATGGATGGCTTGGACTTTTCTTGGCTTTGGCTACTTTACTGTTTTTACTTGGGGAATAATTTATGAAAATGTCTTTATGCTTCTTTACTATTGCAAGACAGGTTTTGATGTACTCTGATGTAAAAGGCTTTAGACCTTATTTACTCATGTTATGAAAGTTTGATTTTACTTCCGCTATTCTATATGTTCTGTCTTGTGATATTTCTGTGCATGTTTACCAATAATGCCCCTCTAAAGCTAGTGCATTCCTTTGCGAGTGACCCTAGCGGAGGAGGGGTGTTACATTTGTCAGAGCAGAAGGTTACCAGACTGGGCAAAAGTTTTTAAAGACCTTCTGAAAACTATTTGAAAATCGTTTATAAAGAAGCATTTTTCAAAAAAAAAATTCTTTTAAAAGAAAAAGGCTATTCCCCAAAGGCCATTTGCACTATCCTTGTTTCCTTAATTGAATCTCTTTTCCTTTCTTTCCTCCATCTGTAGTCACAGTGGTTTTAACTGCGACTAGTCTTTTCTATCTACGAAAGTGTTTTCCTTACGATGGAGGTGGTTCTCGAGAGACCAGTGGCCGCGTTATAAGAAAGGATAGTGAGGAAGAGGATAAAGGATACGAGCTTAAGGATGAGCAACTTGTTGGTATGGCTCAGCCCAGGACGAGAGAGAAGGATGAACAATGAAACCCATGACGAGAAAGTATCTTTGGTATGGTGAAACGGGACGGATAGTTAAGTATTGTGGGACAAGGACAAGATCATCGTTGTATACCCTCACTAGAGTACCTGAGTAGGGGGATAACATCCTTGTTGAAGATCTAGTTATTCTTTTCTATCATCCCGCCAAGACTTTGTTTTGATCCCCGCATCATTTAAGTCCGCTTCGGTAGTTGAGTCTCTGCACCTTAAGTACTAACGTAATAGAGAATCCCATTTTTGTCTCAAAGTCCTATTGGAGAATCAGTCCATTTATACATGACTTGTTTGGATTTGGGAATGTCTATGCCAAGTGTTGAGTTTGGAAATAATGCTTATAAGCTGTGGATGGATTCTAGGGATGAAGTGGTTATCCAGTAGGGGGTGCCACTCTCGGTTTTGATAGGAGGGTAGTTAGACCTTTTGACTAGCCTTGGTAATGCCCTCGAAGTATTGGGTAACCTTTTTGAGGTTCTGTCATGACTAGTTACTTAGAATCCCTTGATGCCTTTATTGGAAATTTGAAGCCCGATCGAGTGGTGTTCGCCAATAAGACGGATGGTTTACTTCATTTATGCATGGGTTATAGAGATCACCCTAGTAAGTGCGCATGATAACCTGATTGACATCTGTTTACTTTCAAGAGAAAGTTCTTCTACATGGAATTCCTTATAGTATATAAACGAGATCCAAGATTCACTAGTGAATTTTGGAAAGCTTGCATGAGATCATGAGTACGCAGTCATGTTTGCGCCAAGTATTCTAGAAAAAGGATAAGTGCAAGTGGAACGAGAGGCGACGAAGAAATGAGTTTCAGCTCATGTTATGGAAGCAGGAAATAAGAAGCTACGAAATCGCGAAGTTAAAGGGCGGTCAAGGCACAATGGAAGTAAGCCCGAGGAAATACGACTTTGATGGTCAAAGACTAGATACGCGCATGATATCTCTTTTTGGGAGTATATCCTTGATCCCTGTTTCTGTAGAGCTTACTTGTAGGTTATCTTTTGTGGACATCCTCTCGGTCCTACTTTCTGTTACAAACCCCGTAAGGAGTTAGTCTTGTTTATCTTCTCGGCCCTGTTTCAGGGAATTCTAGGTAGAACCCTATGGATGTAAACATGTATTTGAAACATGTTATGATTGATATGGTTGCAAGTGGTTGCAAGTGGTTGCTCATGGATGCGCGAATACACATTAGATACTAGCTCGACTCGGTCACATTTCATATTGCATATGCACGAGTATTTATACTTGTTTATGGATGAAATCGAATGTATTATCATGCGGTTGTTGCATATGAATGAATGATTGTGCACGCATATAGTATCTATATGACTAGGACTATTTGCATACATGTTGGATTCATGGCACTATACATATTTTGCATTAGAAAGATTATTCAGGCCTGATCATTAGCATTAGCTAAGGAACATGTACACACACGTTTTGCATATATTCATACAGCATTAGAAATCATCTAAGGACAATGGTTGCTTGTGGATGATGTTTTGAGTAGATGGATGATGGATGGTAGGATATGTTCTTCCTAACTTGGAGATTTCGGGGACGAAATCCTAAAAGGTGGGGAGAATGTAACAACCCGTATTTTTCGATAACGTGTTAAGACGAGAATCAAGGAAGAATTTAATTTTAAATTCTGAATCAAGTAAAACGGGCTATGCCATTGCGTTCGTCTCGAAAAAATACGCGAAATAGAGTATGATTTTTCGAGAATCGGATTCCGTATGACCAAGATATGGCCTCGCGAAGTTTCACGAAAAATTCCCAAATTAAAGTATACTTAATTAAGTGAAATGGGTTGCGCAGAGAAATATATATATATTGATATATATATATATATATATATATATATAATTGAAAATTAAATAAATAAATATGCAAAAATGTTCAAAACAGCGAATTGGGAGAGGGGAATAACCAAACCGGCCCATTTTTGAGGTCGACCCGAGCTCGCTGGGTCGACTAGGGGTTAATCCAGGGTGTTTGGCTGTCAACCCGTGGGCTGATTCGCTCAAATGCAGATTTTGCATTTGGATGGTTCTCATGGTTCATCTTTAATCTAAAGGCCCTAGATGGTTCCTACACTTGACTTCTTCCCCAAGACATGCTTTGATGGCTTGGATTGAATCTAGGTTTAATCCTATGGCCTAAAACACTTGCCTAATCTATAAATAAGACCCTAACCTATCCTAAAGCCTCATTATTCACTCATGTAACTAAACTATGGCCAAATTTCTACTCTCATGGCCTCCATCTCAAATCCCTAGAGCCTATGCATTCAAATCGGGTTCAAATCAAAAGATGCAAGCTTGCTACACCAAAGAGAGGCAAAATCAACGTTGCTATGCGAGTTCCATGACGATTCTTCAACAAAGGAGGCACCTTTCTTAGCCAAGATGATTCATGCTTCTTTCCCTAGGCCTAACTATGTAAGTTCTAGCTACTTTTAGATGGAAACGGTAGTTTTGATAATGACATGGGATAAAATGAGGCTAAACATGATTATGCGAACCTATATGAACCTTACCTTGCCTCTTGTGTTCATGTTTATGATTTTAGGCCATGTGAGTGACTTAATCATGCCTCTCATGCTATGCATAACCTAGTTTATCTTGCAAGTTTGGATCTTTATGCATGAAATGCTAGCATGAACCTTTAGGAACCACTTTACTTGTGAAACATTGGCTAAGACAAGATTTTGGGGCTTATGCATGTTTATGAACCCAAATCCCTTATGCTAACATGCAAGTTTGTGGCCATATCCTTTATGAGATTATGCATGCTCGTGGCCAATCCCCTCTTTTAAGTTGTGCATGTTTATGGCCAAACCCTTTTTGATAATATGCATGTTTGTGGCCAAATTACCTTATGACACTATGCATGTTTATGGCCAATCCCTTTATGATGTTATGCATGTGGAAGCCAAGCCCTTTTTGGCATCATGCATGTTTTGAGACCAATATGTGACATAGTATCCTTACTATGTTGACTCGCTTTGCTTGCGTTGGGAAAACACGATTTTGGGTAGTTAGATAAACATGAACATGTCGCAAAATCTTAACTTGAATATGACATGTGTTTATACTTGAAAATATGACTTGAAAGATAACATGGAGGTTGGCATGTAAGTATGCATAAAAACATGAGCTTGGGAATTTACCTATTAAGTTAGGTCTACCCTTTGGGAATTTACCTATTAAGTTAGTTCTACCCAAATGCTTGAAAACTTGTAACATGTTTTGGAAACATGATGAACTTAGATAATGTAAGTATGGCCAACTCGAGGTTGGGTTGAGTTTGCAACGTAAAACTACCCGGAACCGACCGGCCTAACTAGTAGTTGCAAACAATAGGATCCAATGTGAGAAGTTGGTCATGTCGCGCTTAGGACCCGAGGTTAGACTAGGTTGTGGTGTAAATCTACCCGGACCCGCCCGGCTTAACTAGTAACCACAACAAGGTCTAATGTGAGAGGTTGAGGGTGCATTAATTAAATTAATGCCACATAATAGGGTTAAGTTAATTTGATTAATGAGGCTTAACCAAATATGATATGGACAAATGGGTTAAGTAATTTGATTAGGCTAATGATACTTAACAAAACATGATAAGCTTGGGTAGGTTAAGTAACTTGATTTGCCTAATGACACTTGACCATTTTTATACGACTAGTGGACGGGATTAAGTTAACCAACACTTAATCAATCCAACACGATAACGTGATAAGGTTAAGTAAATTTTCTTAATGACACTTAACCGTATAATACAGTTAATGGATGGGGTTAAGATTAGGCTTAACTAATCTAAACATGGTAATCGGATGGGGTTAAGTTAGCCTAGACTTAATTAATCCAACTTGGTAATTTAATGGGGTTAAGTTAAACACTTAACTAATTTAACACGATGATTTGATGAGGTTAAGTGACCTATACTTAACCAATCTAACTCGTTAATTTGATGAGGTTAAGTTAATCTATACTTAACCAATCTAACGTGAAAACATGATAAGGCTAAGTCACGAATCACTTGAATACGCTTGACCGATTTGATGACAAGGTCAAGTTAAATTATATAATTAACTAAACTAAAATGATAATTAGACGAGGTTAAGTCAAGGATTCCTTGATATACTTAACCAACTTGACACATGGTTTGTAGGGTTAAGTCTTGGACTTGTATACTTAGCCAATTTTGACATGGTTTGTAGACGGGCTAAGTTATGAACTTAAGTGACACTTAACCCATTAGATAAACCCTAATTCGGAGGGTTAGGTAAATAACCATAATTAACAAGGATTATGGAAATAAGGCTAAGTGGTAAACCTTAGTTAAGGGAAACTAAGTAATAATTCTTAGTCAAGGAAATTTGGACCATTTCTTAGATAGATTAGTAACCCGATACGTTAGGTCAACGTTTAAGTATGCGTGTAGGAGCAGGCTATCTGATTTAGATAAAGGCTCCAACGAACTGGGTAACGAAGCAGCGGCTTCGGGGAACGTGAGGATATTCTTGGGATCCCTCTGTGAGCTGCCAGGTCATTATACTAGGCTCACGAGAGGTTGAGGTCTGCGGTAGAAGAACCAAGAATATGCCTTGGTTGCTATGCGAGCGACCTAAAGACTGGGGTGGATAGCAGTGAGTCGACGAATACATAAGGTGCCCGAGATAGCAAGTTCGTCGATCATCTACCATCTTGAGTCAAGCGTGTACGTACGGAAAGGCAGGGAACACCCAACAGACCATAATTGCTATCTAATTATGGGTGAGGTAGGCCGTAGGATGTGGGCTGGCCGGAGTGTAGTTCTCATGCAAGATTTTCTCTTGTGTTGCCTTTCACTAGTTGAGGGAGGGGTCTCGTGGGACCATAGCCACGTGTAGAAAAGCAGACCTTAGTATCTGCATCGGCAGATAAATCTAAAGCTCCCGACCGAGTCCTGTATTTCTTGGTTTGCCCTGTGACAGGACTCGGATGGCACGATGTGATACATGTGCATACAGTTATAGAAAAACGATTCACGATGAATGCGTGGGAAAAAGGGCGCGGTTGAGGGTTAGCGTAATCCCTAGTGGCCTAGGTGGTTTAACCCAAACCGAAATACGAAAGCGTGCAATAGGTAAGCGTAATCCCTAGTGGTGCTAGGTGGCGTAAGTCCTAGTAGTTCAAACGATGATTCATATGGAAGAGACTAGCTAGAACAAGGGTGACAGTCCAAACGAATTCAAGGATAATACGACATGAGGAAGCCCGTACGAGGTACGGCAAAGGACTGAACTTATATACATGGAAAGAAACATATGATTTGAGTAACCTATATATGCGATATACTAGGTTGACATGGACCATTACACGACTTTGAGCAAGGGACATTCATGGTTAACACATGACGCGGGTAGGGGTACTAGTACGAGAGGTGCAGAGCAAATATACATGTTAGGACTAAGAAGAATATACATAATAGATACCGTGGGATGTTAGACGGGGTGGATACCTTGGGATAATGTACTCGATAGAAATCTGACGATGTGATACCTTGACTTATCATGACACCGTAGTTTATCATGATACCTTAGTTTACTTTGCCACAGTAGTTCAACCGGCTACCTTGGTTTATCTATCTTGTAGTTATCCTTATGTTTACTTTCAGTTTATGCATGTCATGTTACCTGTTTTTATACTGGAAGTAGATAGGACTTACTCAGTCTTTTTGACTGACCCATTTTGTTTCGCCTCTTTTCTTCCGTTTCCCCCTCCCCCTCCAGGTTACAGGGAGGAAACAATGCTGTTTAGTTCGGACTTCTTCTGCTTGAAGGTCATCATGGATGGCTTGGACTTTTCTTGGCTATGGCTACTTTACTGTTTTTACTTGGGGAATAATTTATGAAAATGTCTTTATGCTTCTTTACTATTGCAAGACAGGTTTTGATGTACTCTGATGTAAAAGGCTTTAGACCTTATTTACTCATGTTATGAAAGTTTGATTTTACTTCCGCTATTCTATATGTTCTGTCTTGTGATATTTCTGTGCATGTTTACCAATAATGCCCCTCTAAAGCTAGTGCATTCCTTTGCGAGTGACCCTAGCGGAGGAGGGGTGTTACAATTCTATATGTTGTTATGTCTGTATGGTATGCTTTGTGATTGATTAGAACAGTTAGAATGGTCGAAAACGCCGTCGTATGGCGTAAAAACAGTCGTTGGAAGAGTTATAGGAAATTGTGCAGGAACCGGATCAAATCGCCCCCACGACCCGACACAACCATGGAGAGCCATCGCGACCCGAGCCCTCCATTCATGGGACAACCTCACGAGCCAAGCATGCCACTATGAGCTGACATCCACGACCCGATCGCTTGGGGTGCACCACGAACCATTTGGTGGACCACGAACATGGCTTGCACGCTTGAACTGACCCGATGTTCTGGAGTTTATCATGAACCGACCCGATCTGGAGAGGTTTCCACGAGCCCCTGATGAACCACCGTCCCGAACCAATGGGTACTCACAATCTGAACTGGATGAGTTGACATGGACGCATCGATCCAGAGCATGTTATCTCGACCTGACCCGATGGGTGACACCACGACCCAGCTTGGAGCACCACGATCTGACCCGATGGAGGGAGCACGACCCAACACGAACAAAGTTGGTGACCATGGAGTGAACGAGAAGAAGAGAGTCAATCTGAATAGAAGCTTGTTATGAACCGATCCGGAGGAGACCAAACCCGAGATGCAAAGGTAGTCCAAATTGGAAGTAGAACTCAGGATCCAGTTAGGAACCAACTAGTTAAATTCATGATTGGACTTTGCCGCGGGATGTATGCAAAGGGGTTATCGACGTCCATAGCTTTGATTCACCACCAAGATGGATGTTAGGTTGCGGATAAGTGCAGTGGGGTAATTATTACTCCATGGGGCAGAGTGATCGTAGCATGGCTATGAGCCAATGCAGTGGAGTCGTCGTGACTTCATGGGGATGAGTGGACATAGCAAGGACTAGTGACTATAGATTAGTGTAGTGGGGTTATCATGACTCCATGGGGCAGAGTAATCATAGAAAGGAAAAGGGTGATCAAAGTGGTGGATATCGTATGCTTTACGCACTGAGTGAGAGATGTGAGGATGGTTGCTATGATTGATTGTTTGCCATCACTATGTCATGCACACCGCCACCTCCTTATTCTTTACACCATATGTTAGTGGCACCTTAGAGTATTGTACAGTATGTAGTGCTAACTCTTAGGTTACAGGTCCAGGTTAGGGTATGGTTTAGTATACCTGTTATTATTCTGTTCTGCTACTTATCGCTCATACCAGACTTTTGTCTGACCCAGAGTTTTATGTATCTTCTTATTACTATGGGTGCTCCTAAACGAGCAGACTAGATACAGGTTAGCTGGTTATGCACGAGTAGCTGATCCGGAGACGAGCAGGGGAGGCTCCTACGTATTATCTACATATATTCTCCCTGTGTTTTTGATGGTCACTGCTTTGGGCATTAGTAGCGTACTTTTCCTTTCTTTTGCTTTAAAGACAGTATTTTGAAGTTGTAATAATGGTTATGGATCATAAGCTGTATTTTGGATTTCCGCTGTTATGATGATTATGGTTTAGTTTTCAGCTTATGCACTGTCTCGCCCGTTTTATGTCAAGTATGTTATTATTATATTTTATTACATGTGCTATGAGACATTCTACATGTTCCTTGTTAGTTCAAATTCCTTTCTTTCGCGACCGTCCCATGTTGGTTGGACATCGACACATCGTACTTTCATTGGAAATGTCGGTTGGTGCGGGACGGGCCGTCACAATATCCCATGCTACTATGTGGCCATACTAGTTCTACAATTACAACCGAAATGTCGCGTATTGGAAATTGGATTCCATCTATGAGTCGAGGCCAGGGATGGCTCCTCACCGATTCGAGACACTCTAGCAAATGCCTCAGGATTACACAGCGCGGGGCAACCCTTGGTTCCTGGAGGGCAGGTCCACGCATATTTAGTGGATTTGTTATTCCTGAACACACATTTCCCAGCCCTATCAGACCTATCCATCGGCCCCGTAGTGACCGATATAACCGAGGTGCCTCGCTATCCATCATCAACATAGGTAAAAAAATATAAATGTCTGGGCTCCATACCATGACACTACCCATGGCTAGAAGGAAACGTCATGTCCTCCTTGCGTCCCTTATCCCGTTTTTGACTCATACCGAGGTGTGAGGCTCGCGAATTAGCGCTATACACAAAGCTATGCTATTTAAAGCCGTGCTTTGATCATCAACCACATGACTCTGCTTTTCAACAAAAGCCTTGATCATTTTCATCTCAGCATGCCACACTTTCAATTCATGCCATGCAACTGATGTCTATCGATATATAACCTCTAAGCTCGTACGTCCCAAAGAAGGGTGTTAAGTAAGAGAATAAATTCTCCACCACCAAATAGATATATATTTAATAGAAATCAATCAACACAGAATAAAATCCAATGTCAGACACACATCCATTTACTAGTCCATTCCGGGTCTGAACGAAACCGGATGCACCTTATTCCTAATTCCATATGTCCAATACAAGAGAGGGGTCCTCGCATATCCGGTCGCTCTCCAAGTACGTCTGGACGATCACCACTTATTACCTTGTCTAGGGTGTACAACCCAATCAAGACATTAATAACTATCCAAACGATGTGAAGATCTCCGGTCTTCAGCCACCGTCTTCATCGTCGACTTATCGTCAAATCAATTATTTAGAATGGGTATAAACCCGGCCTTTCCGAATAATCCACGTATCTTAGAAATAAGTGATATAAAAACACAACATACGCCTCATTCCAATCCAGAATATTCTTTTATTCAAATATTCTCATCTTTAGGGAAAGGTTCCTATTAATTTTATCAAAGATAAATTCTTTAAATTTATTCTTTAATTTTCCTTTGGATATCAATTCCAAACCAAATTAAGGTTTATCAACTAGTCGGGATTATCGAGCCTTATCGAAGTAATCATTTATTCATTAAACCCAATCCCAAACTATTCATCCTATGGAGCAAAACTGGTAATACTCCATATCTAACACCACGGTGCTATCGGTAAATTAAATTACCACTTCACGTTCAAATCTAATTAAAGATTTAACTATCGCTTGGAGCAAAACTAGTGATACTCCATTCTCGATCATTTCCCAAATTTGATAATTTAAATTATCATATTCTCATTTCAATCTAATTAAAGAGTCATTAAAACTTCACCTAGTTTTAATCTTCCCAAAAATCATTATTAATGATTATTTAACTTTGGAACCACAAACATGCCGCATCGACAATTTACACCGTACCATTGATTTCTACCTATATATAACCTCTAAGCTCGTACATCTTAGATAAGGGTGTTAAGCAAGAGAATAAATTCTCCACCACCAAACAGATATATATTTAGCAGAGATCAACAATACAATTCGAAATACAATGTTAAACATATAATCCTATCTTTAACTGGGTTAAAGAACCAATGTCGTTTAAAACACAGTTCACGATAAACCCAAAATCACATTCCACTAATTATGGAATCTTCACGGAAAACGGATCAATATATAATCGATATCAATTTCCGTATCCGACTAATAATATAAATGGAATAACGACAAAGCCTTTTAAATTCCATATATATTAACAGTGTTCCTCCATAGAAGCTCACTTTGATTATTACCAAATCGAGTTCCATTCCAATTTATTTTATTAAATTGGAAAATTTACTTTGAAAATTTTCCATTAAACCTTAATAAAAAGATTTATAAATTCCAAATCATGTTTCACTATTAATTGGGTTAAAGAACGAATGTTGCTAAAAACACAGTTCATAATAAACCCAATTCATATACAATTTTATTCCAATTACTAAATATAATTAGAAACTCTAATAATCTTAATTAAAAGATTTATTCTTTCCACCACGGGGTTTAAGAATAGTGCTATTGAAGACACTGTTCACGACAAACCAAAAATCCAACTTAATATTAAATATAAGGCTCTGAATAGAAATTATATCGGCTTATATTCAATATCAAATTCAGAAACCAACACATATCATATAAGGAATAACGATATATATCTATCTTCCAAATTCCTCCACAATATCCGTATATTCATGGAATCCAATATCGAAATTTTTCGGAGATGATTTCTATTCAAATTCATTTCAGTTTATAGATTGGAAATTTCTGGTTATATTAAAACCCTTTTACAAATCCAGTTTATTTATTTAAAAGCTATTGGATTTCAAATCAAGTTAATAACTAGTTCATTTAGATAATTTTTTTTAATCTTTACAAACATGGAATTTTTCATCCAAATCATTTATTATGATTTTATACAAATTACTAATATTTCTAATAACTTTATTAAGGCCCTTTCAGTTGATTTCCATAAACGGTCATCGAACTACACTTACAACGACCATTTCCAAATTTGATTTGGACATAATTCCAAATCCAACCATTATATTTCAAATCTCTTATATTCGTTGCAAAGATCTTTTCGATACGAACCCATCGGTTCTGGTTTTAGGAGAATCCGACGGTCGGATTTCCCATAATGTCAATTCGAAGTCAATGGTCGAAATTCATGAACGGTCGCGGCACGGCCCGTTCTATTCAGGCCATTATATATATATATATATAATATATATATTTCGCTCAAAACGTAATTTATAAATTCGTTTTAAAATCGATTCCCACTTTCACTTCAATTTTAAATCAAAATTGAATACTCCTAATCATTATAATATTTACGTGATAATATTTTCAAAATATCATATTTTGAAATAATTTTCTTTTCGATATTCATTATAAAAATGAATAAAATTGATATAAGTATTGTTCGTGTTATAATGGCGCAAATCTAATCAACTCAATTTCACATACTTCAATATTTTCATGTCCATCCAAAACCGGACATTAAATTCATATTTTAATCATTTACCGAATATTATTTTAAAATATTCCTTATTTTAAAATATTCATTATTCGATATTTTAAAATATTTATTATTTTAAATTATTTGTTCCTTCTGAATTGGAATTAGACACAATCAATTACCATATAAAGTTAGTTATATGGATTTCATACAACACATGTACACAACCACAATGATTAACAATCAACTATCATCCAGAGTGCATTACACAATTGCATAAGCATTAAAAATAAATAATTAACGCTTATAACAGTCTGCCAACCAATCGATTGACATAAAACTAAAAAATTGGGATTAGTGTACGTCAAATATCATCCTAATACCCGTGTGGGGTTTCAACCAACAAATACTGAATATTATTTGTGCAGTTGGGCGATTTGTAAAATTTATCGTCCAAATCAATATTAGTTAAATGGGTATACATAAACAAACCATCCGATTTGTAAATGAATATTCATTTTCAGTTTTGGAGAATTTTATGTCTTTCATATATACATTAAAAATTATATTTTTAATGACAAAATATTTATTTCGACATTTGACTATTTTATTCAGTTCATATACACATTAAAAATTATATTTTTTATGAACAAATATTTATTTCAGAAAATTTTGACATTATAACGGAGCGACATTAAAACTGGAGTAATGTCTAGCATTACCCCTCTTCTGATACTGGCTCGCGCCATACACAATACTCTATCCAATCAACCAAACCACAATACAGTCAATTTTCAACACAACCACATTTCCACAATACAATCCAAAACAAACAACATGGCTTGTACAATAAAAAGTGTCTAGGGCATCTACTGTAACAACCCGCTCATTCCATGATAGTAGAATTAAATATTTTATTTAAATATATCGCCGTATCCAATGTGTCACTCAAAATATTGTTTTTCACAAACGATAAAATTAGGACTCGGGACCACTTCCATTAAGTCTGGAACGTCGTTTACAACTTTTTTGACTATAAGCATCGATATGTTTGGAGTTAGTGAAATTTGGGACCATGGTTGGGTCATGAGTTAGCTAACCTAGCCAACTCTTATAATTCACCTAGCTCCCTCCTCCTTCATTCATTCTTCCTCATACTTCACAAAATAGAAAAATGGGGAGTGGAAAGGGAAATTATAATTCCCTAGGCTTGGGTTTTCAATCTAAAGCTCAATTCATGTGCAAATCCAATTCTAAGACATGGGTAAGCTTCTCTATCCTCTTCTCTATCTCCATAGTTCATCAATTTCGGATTTTTTCTCTTGCACTAAAACATATATTCCCTTATTTATGTTCATGAGGTGATTTTGGAGGAGCTAATGACGAAAGATGGGTTCTTACTCGAATTGGAGCTTGTTCTTCATCGTTTGCAACCAAGTTGAGTTCTTCATGAACTCACATCTATGTCAAAAGCCATTGGCTTGTACAAGTGTAAATTAGTGTTCATTTGGGTTGCATATGCTAGTGAATTTAGTATGTTAGTGTATAAATCAAGTTAATTGATTAGTTTGATGATTCGCTTACTTCTAGAGTAATGGAAATCCTATTATGTTCTATGTTCGGATTGTGCATGATATAGGTGAAGTTTTTGTGTGCACACAAGTCCTTATAACTTCTCTTTAGCATTGCCAAACCATCTTGTTCTATCTTGAATTGTATATGATAGCTTTGGTTTAAAATTTAGTTCACCTTTGAACTTATGGTCAAAACCGACGCGAATCTCTTGAAAGAATGTGTGCATGTGTGTGTATGTTTTCTGGAGTGTTTTCGTTGAGCTAAAGAGGCTTCATTTTCGTTTAGAAATTGTTATAGGCCATCACTATTGATCTAGGCTCGTCCGTGAGTCGTTTGCACCTCATTTCCTGAACAAAAATGGCCATACTTCAGCTTAAATGTCTGTCCAGGAGGGGGACAGACGTTTGTCAATGTTTGAGGGGAAAATTAATAATTACATCAGATTAGACGTCTGACCAAAAATGTTCTGATGTCTATCCAAGCTTTTGGGAAAACAGTTTTCCTCACAATAGACATCTGTCCTGGGGGTGACAGACGTCTGTTGGCTAAAAACTGCTGTTGACCAGTGGAGACCACGGTCAATAGTTTAGGCCCATTCATGCTCTTTCCCGGTCGGAGCTCGGGCCGTTCGGACTTAATTTGTGAACTTCAGCTTTACGAATTCACAGATTCCAGCAGCTCGATTCATCGACATTGATATTTGTTTGATTCATTAAATATTGATCTTTAATTGACTCTATTCTCATTGTTTAATGCAAATTGCATTAGAAATCGTTCTTAAGCCCGTGCCTTCTATTTTATGAATCTATTTAGGCGTTAATTCAGGTTTGACCCTCGATATTAGTTCGATTTTGACTCATGACTCTAAAACATGAATTATTGACTCGATATCCTTCGAGTTTATTCTGTTATAGTTTAAAACCTTTGGGTGCTAGTTTGGGATTTCGATTCGTTCGTTGATCTAAATTATAACCGTTATCTCTTTGATTTCATGTATGTTGCTGTAATGTGAGTTTATGGTTTATTATTTTTGGGTTCCCTTCACTACGACAACGGTTTTTATGACTAATTGAACAACAATGGATAACAAGGTTTTATATTGTCAATGCGCATCGAACCAATGTTTAATCAGTTTTTAAATTCAAATCCTTTTAAAATAAATTCGATTTCTAAACCCTGTTCCGATTCTATTGATTTATATACGATTCCTTATCCTATCGACCGGATGAGAAATTTAGTTTATTTAACTTAGTAAAATTGAGGACTATGACCCCTTATATTTTTTCTTCGGCGAATAACCCTTGGACTCGTGCGTTCGAACATGTGTGGTGATTTTCTCCGTTTTGAATAGAAACTTTTGAGTATGAACCAACAACGGGTTCGTAAATGTTTAAGAATAGCGAGTGGTTATAAGACATTTAGCTATTTTCTTATATTAACTATTTAGGTGTAATTTATACTCACTAGACCGATGCGGTCCTTTTATGACTTATGGTTTGAGGTCCTCGATCGCCCGAGTGGGATTTACGATTCTTGGATTTCACCTATGAGACTTTAGCCCAACTTTCTATGATTTTCTATGATTTATGCATTCTCAACCTACCGAGGTCACGACCCGGCTTTGTGGGGAGCTTCGGCTCAAACAAACGGGTTAGCTACCTAGAGATCATATCTCATCTTCTATGAACATGACTCTATTTATGATGTTTTCTGGATTTCTAAGTGAGTTTTGATTCTTGATTACTTTGATGCGATGCGCGTCAATTTGATAAATGATTTCTGATTCTTGATTATTTCGATGCGATGCGCATGAATTTTGTTTATGTTTGGCATTTATTCGTCGATTCTTATTGCTATATGCTCTTTCCTTGTCATGAGATTTATTTCCTCTGTCACTTCCGGTTGTGTGCTATTATTTGAATGTTGCATTCTACATTAGCTAGGAGATTATTTAGAGATATTCGTGTGCTGACATTCCATTGTCATTTCTTGATTGTGTTAACATGCCACGTTTCATATTTATTTATGATTAAATATTATTACAAGAATCATGTCATCCTTTGTTATATCCCTTGTTATCTTAGTTTATTTGATAAGTACCTGTAGACTGACTCGTTTATTATTTATTCCTATAAATAATACTCAGGTTAGATGGAGTCATTTTAGGTAGTCTCGGACTTCTCGCAGGATTGATCTTCCGCTTTCAGCTTGCTACTCTGTCTCCGCAGCTTTATGTACTTTTGTACCTATAACATTATCTATCGTTGTATACCTATTCATTTATTTAGATCATGGTACATGTATTAGTGGATCTTTGCTGACCACTAACTTGTTGTACACATTCTTTGTTTATTCATATCTATTCCGCCTTTGTGATATGATTATTCTGTGTCCGGCTGTGATATATATTATTGTTGTCGTTTGTTTTATATTGCTTTCCGGATTATTTATAGTCGTTGTGTAGTTGCCCTATGTGCCAAATGTTCATGTCGAAATTTTAATCGGTATCAGAATTCGATATGCATTCCTCACATGGAGTAATCATATAATCGGTCGCTCTTCACAAAACTCATTCTCCGTTATGGTCTACGACATTTCTCTGAAATGAACTGGACGATAGTGGGTATAGAGGCGGGGCGCTACAGTTGGTATTAGAGCCACTTTCCGGAGAAGTGTAAGATAGTATGATGATGGTATTGTCTTAAGCCTCTCTCGGGAATCGTGCTTTAGGGTTTTAGTTAGAGTCTTAAGACCCGTCATAACTTATCTTCCTATACGATTCCATTTTGATTGAATTCGCATCACTTGAATTCAACTTTAGACTAACTTTTTCTTCCTTCTTTTTCCTTATAGAAGCGAAATAGTTGGTCGCAGCCGTGCAAGTGCCGCTTCACCCAATGTACCTCCTACGGGAGGGGTGATTATGTCTCTAGTGGCCTATTTTTAGTCCTTTAGATTAATTATCGACTTGTCCCTTTCGGGATGATTTCTATATTCCATCTTGGGCCACTGTGCTTTAGTGGTGCTTCTGTTTCATTCTATGACTCGAGTTGCTAATCGATGTCTGTTTAATATCCTTGTAGTTGATTGATCATTGGATATCTTGCCCATGCATCGTTACGCACGTCGTAAGCGTCTTTGATCCTGATATTTCTTGATTTCTAGTTAAGATTGTTTCGTACGTCATTACATGCCTAGCATGGTCTATTGATGACTTGTCGGTCGGTATGGAGACACTAAGCCTTCGGGCTAAAACAACTCAATTGTTACCACGTTGTGCCGGTGTCAGTCACCAAGCATTTGTGCTAAATTAACTCAACAAATGTATCGTTGCATTCCAAACTCAAGATCAAGAATGAGGGAAAGCATCCCACTTCTTGTGATCCCTCTTCTTGAGTCAAGGTACATGTCATTAATTCCTTAATGTCATTTACCTTGTTCAAAGATTATTTTATTTATGTTCTTTTGATATACGTCGACCGTATTCTTTGTTATCGAAAGATATCATTTGTGTTTTATTCGTAAGTTGAGTAATTTTATTTCCTTTAGCCATCCCAAATATTATCGAATTTTTATATTTTCGTGAGATTTGCGTGAACGTTAGAAATTGTGAGGACTTTCTTGTGTTAACTTGTCCATTGGGTGCGTTAAGGATCTCAAACGAGATATGGGACGCCATATTGTAGTTCAGAATTCCTAAACACCATTATGTGACAATCCGACATTCGAAATGATTCCTAAAATTAAAATTCACTTCTAATAAGTTAATCAAAATAATAATATTTTGGATTTTTGCGATTTTTCGTAATCGTTTGTTATTTTTCTAGATAATTTTTTTCTAGATTTCCATGGAGTAATTCCAAGAATTTGAGTGGTTCAAGATTTTTAATTAGAAATTATCTTGAATCTTTTCTTTGTGGAAATTAAATAACTCTAGGAACAACCCAAAAAGTTATTTATTTATGTCTCTTGTTTCTGGATTTCAGATCTTTGATTTTCGAGAATTTTAGCAGTTGGGAATCTCGCGTCATTATTCTTAATCCTTTTTTCTGATTTGCTAATGAGAATTTAGTATTCTTGTGATTCCATGTGTCTTCTTATTTTCTCTAGAGAACGATCACTTAGGAGAATGGGAATCTCATGGGGAGGGGAGATTTGGGTTTTGCGATCCACGGCAAAATCAATAATTCATTTCTTCGAATCTATGATCTAGTGGATCATCCGGAAGTTCTATAGTCAATTCACTTAGGGACTTAGCCTTGCGTTGTTCTTAAAATGAATATCGAAAGGATGAGATCTTTTGATATTCCTCCTTTGTTTGTTTGAATCATTTGGATTGATAACTGTCTCCGCACATTTGTTAACCCTTGTCAATCAAATTTTTGGGGATTACAACCTCTTTGGTTTAATCTCATCTTGTTATAGAAATTGTCTATCGCTTCTTTGATTAATTGCTGATGTTTGTGCGATTTGAGATTTTTGGCGGAAAATTATCTTAAATCATGTTGTTCCAAAGTGGTAAGTTGTGCACTATTTATCCATCATCTTCTCGATGTTTTTGATTTTCTAAAATCGATACTCAAGTTTCTGAGTATTGAAAATTTCGTATAATTCCTAATGATTCGTCCTTATGGTTACTAAACGAGATTTTGTAGCTTGTTAGAAATCGATTTCCCCAAATAGTTCATTGGTATTTCGTTACCAATCTTGAATCATTGATATTAAAATTTATTATTCCTTCGAGAATTGCTCTCCCTTGCCAAATTTGTTGGAATCTCTATGTTGTACTTTTGTTGGTGTCAGCCACCTTATCGCAAGACTAAGGTGCTCAGGTTCGATGTTCGCTACATCATAGTGATTGAGTTTTGGGAATGGAATGGTCAACCGTCGTAATTTCCCATCTCATATCCTAAGAGAAATATCTACTATCGATATTCTGCGTCTGTAGGACCCAGTCTTGTTGCTTCTTGAAAATTCTGAATTTGATTTGCAAGATTCTTAGGTATTATACAAATTCTCATTCCTTTGAGAATTGTAATAAGAGAGGCAAATCAATACGAATTCACAGCGTTTATGAATTTTTCTAGAATTATCTTACCCATTTGAGATGACTACCTTCATGGGTAATGAAGTTCGAGACTAAACTCTAGTTTTTATGATCTTGCAAGACGAAATTGGGATCTCACCTAGCCGTTGTTGCGATCTTTTCATTTCGTGTCGGTTCTTGTTGTACAACTTCGTGGTATAATTTTTGGTTGTTACCTATTACTTCAATCTTAAGGAATTGCGGGGACGTTAATTCTTTTAAGGGGGGAAGTCTATAACAACCCACTCATTCCATGATAGTAGATTTAAATATATCGTCGTATCCGATGTGTCACTCAAAATATAGTTTTTTCACAAACGATAAAATTAGGACTTGGGACCACTTCCATTGAGTCCGAAACGTCGTTTACAACCTTTTTGACTATAAGCATCGATATGTTTGGAATTAGTTAAATTTGGGACCTTGGTTGGGTCATGAGTTAGCTAACCTAGCCAACTCTTATAACTCACCTAGCTCCCTCCTCCTTCATTCATTCTTCCTCAGAAAAATGGAGAGCGGAAAGGGAAATTAAAATTCCCTAGGCTTGGGTTTTCAATCTAAAGCTCAGTTCATGTGCAAATCCAATTCTAAGACATGGGTAAGCTTCTCTATCCTCTTCTCTATCTCCATAGTTCATCAATTTCGTATTTTTGCTCTTGTCCTAAAACATATATTCCCTTATGTATGTTCATGAGGTGATTTTGGAGGAGCTAATGAAGAAAGATGGGTTCTTACTCGAATTGGAGCTTGTTCTTCATCATTTGCAACCAAGGTGAGTTCTTCATGAACTCACATCTATGCCACAAGCCATTGGCTTGTACAAGTGTAAATTAGTGTTCATTTGGGTTGCATATGCTAGCGAAATGAGTAGGTTAGTGTATGAATTAAGTTAATTGATTAGTTTGATGATTCGCTTGCTTTTTGAGTAATGGAAATCCTATTATGTTCTATGTTCAGATTGTGCATGATATGGGTGAAGTTCTTGTGTACACACAAGTCCTTATAGCTTCCCTTTAGCATTGCCAAACCATCTTGTTCTAGCTTGAATCGTATATGATAGCTTTAGTTTAAAATTTAGTTCACCATTGAACTTATGATCAAACCGACGTGAATCTCTTGTATGAATGCGTGCATCTGTGTGTATGTGTTCTTGAGTGTTTTCGGCGAACTAAAGAGGATTCGTTTTCATGTAGAAATTGTTATAGGCCATCACAATTGATCCGGGCTCGTCCGAGAGTCGTTTGCAGCTCATTTCCTAAGAAAAAATGGCCATACTTCAGCTCATACGTCTATCCGGGAAGGGGACAGATGTCTATCAATGTTTGAGGGGAAAATAAATAATTGCATCAGGTCAGACGTCTGTCCAAACTCTTGGGAAAACAGTTTTACTGACAACAAACGTCTGTCTTGGGGTTAACAGACGTCTGTTGGCAAAAAACTGTTGTTGACCGATGTAGTCCACTATCAACATTTTAGGCCCATCCAGCCACTTTCCTTGCCTGAGCTCGGGCTGTTCGGACTTCGTTTGTGAACTTCACCTTTACGAATTCAAATATTCCAACAACTCGATTCATCAACATTGATATTTGTTTGATTCATTGAATATTGATCTTTAATTGACTCCATTCTCATTGTTTAATGTGAATTGCATTGGAAATCGTTCTTGAGCCCATGCGCTCTATTTTAAGAATCTATTTACTCGTTAATTCGGGTTCGACCCTCAATATTAGTTCGATTTTGATTCACGACTCTAAACCATGAATTATCGACTCGATATCCTTTGAGTCTATTCCGATATAGTTTAAAAACTTTGGGTGCTAGTTTGGGATTTCGATTCGTTCGTTGATCGAAATTACAACCGTTATCCCTTTGATTTCCTATATGTTGTTGTAATGTGAGTTTATGTTTTATGATTTTTGTTTTCCCATCACTACGGCGACGGTTTTTATAAATAATTGAACAATGGGCATCGAACCAGTGTTTAATCAGTTTTTAAATTCAAATCCTTTTAAAATAAATTTGATTTCTAAACCCGGTTCCGATTCTATTGATTTACATAGGATTCGTTATCCTATCGATCGGACGAGAAATTTAGTTTATTTACCTTAGTAAAACCGAGGACTATGACCCTTTATATGTTTACTTCAGCGAATAACCATGGACTCATGCGTTAGAACATTTGTGGTGATTTTCTCTGTTTTGAATAGAAACTTTTGAGTATGAACCAACAACGGGTTCGTAAATGTTTGAGAATAGCGAGTGGTTATGGGACATTTAGCTATTTTCTTGTTTTAACTATCTCGGTGTAATTTATACTCACCGGAACGATGCGGTCCTTTTATGACTTATGGTTTGAGGTCCTCGATCGCCCGAGTGGGATTTACGATTCTTGGATTTCACCTATGGGACTTCGGCCCAACTTTATATGATTTTCTATGATTTATGCGTTTTCAACTTACCGGGGTCACGACCCGACTCTGTGGGGAGCTTCGGCTCAAACAAATGGGTTGGCTACCTAGAGATCGTATCTCATATTCTATGAACAGGCCTCTTTTCATAACGTTTTCTGGATTTCTAAGTGATTTCTGATTCTTGATTACTTTGATGCGATGCGCATTAATTTGATAAATGATTTCTGATTCTTGATTTCTTTGATACGTTGCGCGTCAATTTTATTTATGTTTGGCATTTATTTTTCGGTTCTTATTGCTATATGCTCTTTTCTTGTCATGAGATTTATTTCCTCTGTCACTTCCGGTCGTGTGCTATTATTTGAATGTTGCATTCTACATTAGCTAGGAGATTATTTAGAGATATTCGTATGCTGACATTCCATTGTCATTTCCTGATTATGTTGACATGCCATGTTTCATATTTATTTAAGAATAAATATTATTACTAGAATCATGTCATCCTTTGTTATATCCCTTATTATCTCAGTTTATTTGATTAGTACAGCTAGACTGACTCGTTTATTATTTGTTCCTATAAATAGTACTCGGGTTAGACCGAGTCATTTTAGGTACTCGTCTGGGACTTCTTGCAGGATTGATCTTCCGCTTTCAGCTTGCTACTATGTCTCCGCAGCTTTATGTACTTTTGTACCTATGGCATTATCTATCATTGTGTACCTATTCTTTTATTTAGATCATAGCACGTGTATTAGTGGATCTTTGCTGACCACTAACTTGTTGTTCACATTCTTGGTTTATTCATATCAACTTCACCTTTGCGATATGATTATTTTGTGTTCGGCTGTGATATATATTGTTGTTGTCATCTATTTTATACTGCTTTCTGGATTATTTATACCCGTTGTGTAGTTGCCCTATTTGCCGAATGTTCATGTCGAAACTTTAATCAGTATCAAAATTCGATATGCATTCCTCACATGGAGTAATCATACAATCGGTCGCTCTTCACAAACCTCATTCTCAGTTATGGTCTACGACATTTCTCTGAAAAAATGGATGATAGTGGGTATAGAGGCGGGGCGCTACATCTAAGCTCCGTCTGCGTCCTAGTATATATTTAACTATAAAAATAATTTGAGTGAGAAAGAGTTCTCACCTTTTGTTTCCACTCCGTCATTCCTTATTAGACGGTTTGGATTCCGTTTGCTTCCGGTCGGTTCCATCGTAGTATGTTTCATGCGGTTTATATTAAAAATCACATTTTTGTCGAACTAAAAAATTATTTCCTGACTTGATTATTTTATTACTAACATACATACAAAAAAATTATATTTTTATCTTGCTAAAAATTATTTCGTACTTACGATAAAAATCATGAAAAATTATTTCATACATACGATAAAAATCGTATTTTTATCTTTTTAAAAATTATTTCAAACATACAACAAAAATCAGATTTTTATTTAAACTAAAAATTAGATTTTTATTCAACTAAAAATCATAATTTTCCTAGTTTAGAGTAACAATTTAAAACAAAGAACTAAAATAGGAAAACTCATATATTTTCGATCGCCGGAGAAACCCTAAATCTGTGAAGCTTGGCATCAGAGGAGGGGGCTTGGCGTTGCCGGTGGGGGCGGGGCTAGGGTCGTCGGTAGAGGGCTGGGCAGTGGCCAAGGCGGTGGTGGTTGTGGGTTTGGGGCCAAGGTACGCGGAAAAGGTAGGAAATAGAGAGGGGAGAGGAGGGGTATCGAGCCAGAAGGGGTGGCGGCGGGGGTGGACGCTGCGATGGAAGGGGGCGCAGGCAGCGGAAGAGGGAGGGCGACTGGTCTGAGCTGGGGTTCAGTTGGTTTTTATTTTATTTTATTTTTTCCTCGTTGACTGAAATATAAAGAGAGAGAGGGGGTTATATATATATATATATATATATATATATATTAATTTAAACTCCAAAAGGTTAAATTTTTATCCTAACTCCAAATCGAACCCAACGACTATCATCCTAAGCTAATTACCCCCATTTTAAACGTAATGGGATATGTATTGTAAGCCAATTCGACTGTTTTGATCAATTTTCATTAAAATATAAATTAATATAACGTTCAAAATTGATTTCAATGTACATTTTAATTTACCGGGCAACACACTGACTCCATAAATTCTAGAAAAATAAATTTAGCTATGTTTTGACGATGCGGTCCTAACAAAACTAATTTCATCGAATTTGGAGACCATTTGAAAAATGGTTATTTTCCACTCGGTTAAATTCGAACTGAAATTGCCAAACGCGTTTAAATTCACTGCGCTTACATATTAATTCCAAAAATTATGAAAATTGAAAACTTACAATAAATTGACATTCCGGATCCAACAAAAGTGGTTTATTCGAAAATAGAGGTCGTTTGAAAAATGACTATTTTTAAGGGTTATGTATATATATATAGTATATATAAATCCCAAAGCGACTATTTTAAATTTTAATCTGGACATAACTTTTAATTTATATTATGAAATATTAGTTTCTTACATTCATTAGAAAGAAATAGTTAAACAGATTCAAATATTTCTGGTTTTATTGAAATCCGGTTTATTTTGAATCCTGTACATTCAACTGAAATTGGAAATCAAAATTTCAAACTACCACGCCATTTAAGGCTCATTTTATAATTAAAATAAATTTATTCGTTCTAACTTCGATTTAAATAAATTTTTAGTTGTTAATTCTCAAAATAAATCATTTTAAATATTCGAAATCCATTAAAATAGCTAAAATAAAAAAATTAAATTGGTTCTGAAATCCTGGCTGTTACAATCTCCCCCACTTAAAATCATTTCGTCCTCGAAAAGGAACGGAGCTGAAAGCTTTTTAACTAACCGACTCTACTTTCATTCTGGCTTTCATTCTTCAACTTTTCAATTTCTAAGAATTTTCAAATTTTTCAAAATTTTTGCTAACACCCTAATTTTTTTAATTTTTTTGCCATAACCTCCTTTGTACTGGTTGATATTTAAAACCCCAACTCACCTTACAGGGCCCTCACCAATCCAAAAGAAAAAGAAAAAGCCAAGCGGCTCATAAAATCATCAAACCCCAAAAATACAATAAACATGTACCTATTTGTCGGGCATAAAATTTTATTCCTCTTCTTAGCTTCCATGCTATGACCTGTTCAATGTATATACATATACATATATGCAATTGGCTAATTTTACTTTCATTCTCTTATTGGTTAAATTAATTATCGTTCTAATATTTTTATTAGTTGAACAAATAATCAAACATCACAACCAACAATCAATTAGTTGACTAAATTTTCAAATTCATAATAATTTTTTTATATAATCAAAAATCATATTTTTGATGCCAAATCACAACAATAGACCCTATCTATGTTTTGGTTCTCAGACCCGTCAATTAGAAATATATAGATATCCCACTTTCGGCACTCGAACATAAACACTGATGATACTAGTAATCATTAGTATCATCTCCGGGCGACTAGATTGTGATTTTTATCTACCCAGTATATTTGAGGCTTTGTATACACGTTTGCAAGGCGTATATGAAAAATCTTCATATACTCGATTGTCCAAATTCAATATAAAATAAAATAATCAAATATGTACAATAAGGTTTAAATTTTCAAAACAAAATTTGTTTTCATTTTTATTTTAAAAATAACACTCTTCCAACTTATTATAGGATACTACTGATCCCATCTCTAATGAGTCACTGGATATTACTAATACAATCTTTGATGAATTCTTTCGTTCGGTTCTAATATGTCTTGTTTTCGAGCTTTGTATAGTAAAGCTCCGATACCAGAAATGAAATGTCCCAAACTTGCCCTTACGGGAAAGCCTGGATTGAGTTGAGAACATGATAAATCGGAATGCAAACAAAAGAATATTTCATTGTTGTTACAACAATTTACATCAGAGTATAAGAATATAACAGAGTATGAATAAATAATACAAATCAGAAAAATATCAGAAATTAAAATGCATTACATTAGCAGCGGAAAAATAATACATAACACAACTGAAAGAAACACACGGATACAAAGCTTTCCAAATATAGCTCCAATTGTAAATCCATGATCTTGTAAAATAGAAATCTGTAAAACCAAAACTACTAGCTGCCCGTGTGCAAAATAGAGGCACCCAGAGTTTAGGTTAAAACAATAAACTCCAGATCAGTCATGGGACTAGTGTGAGAACTAAAACAATTATTTAAAACTTTACTTTAAAATAGAGTAAATCAAAGGACCACGCCGTATAACACGGAATGGGTTTTCTCCTAAGAATACTAGTGCATAAAATAAACAACGCAATGCTTTTCGAAAAAATGAAGCTATTATAAGACTTAGGTCCCATCACACAATGCAACGTAAGCTGGAGGATAGAGTTTTCCCTCATAATAGCCAAACGGTGATTGATACGTTTTAAAACAAATCATTTTGATATTACTATCAGTGTATAGTGTCAAAATCACTTTAAATATAAATGTATCAATCATAGACGGCATAGTAACCCATGCTACGATGTCGCCATACTAGTTCTGCAATTAAAACCCAAATGTCATGTAATGGAAATTAGATTCCATCTATGAGTCGAGGCCAGGGATGGCTCCTCACCGATTCGAGACAATCTAGCAAATGCCTCAGGATTACACACTGCGGGGCAACCCTTGGTTCCTACAGGGCCGGTCCATACATACTTTAGTGGATTAGTTAATCCTGAACACATGTTCCCCGGCCTTATCAGACCTATCCATCGACCCCGTAGTGAATATATAACCAAGGTGCCTTGCTATCCATCATCCACATAGGTAAAAAAATATAAATGTCTGGGCTCCATACCATGACACCATCCTTAGCTAGAAGGAAATGTCATGTCCTCCCTGCGTCCCTTATCCCATTTTTGACTCATGCCGAGGTGTGAGGCTCACGAATTAACACAATACACACAGCTATGCTATTTAAAGTCGTTCTTTGATCATCAACCACAAGACTCTTCTTTTCAACAAAAGCCTTGATCATTTTCATCTCAGCATGCCACACTGACGATTCACGCCATGCGACTGATGTCTATCGATATATAACCTCTAAGCTTGTATGTCTCAGAGAAGGGTGTTAAGCAAGAGAACAAATTCTCCGCCACCAAACAGATATATTTTTAATAGAAATCAATCAACATAGAATAAAATCCAATGTCAGACACACATCCATTTACTAGTCTGTTCTGGGTCTGAACGAAACCGGAGGCACCTATACAGGAGAGAGGTCCTTGCATATCCGGTCGACCTCAAAGTATGTCTAGACGATCGCCACTTATTACCTTGTCTTGGGTGTACAACCCAATCAAGACATCAGTAATCATCCAAACGATGGGAAGATATCCGGTCTTCGACCACCGTCTTCATTGTCGACTTATCATCGAATCAATTATTCAGAATGGGTATAAAACCGTCCTTTTCGAATAATCCACGTTTCTTATAAACAAGTGCTATAAAAACACAACATAAACCTCATTCCAATCCAGAATATTCTTTTATTCAAATATTCTCATCATTAGGGAAAGGTTCCCATTAATTTTATTAAAGATAAATTCTTTAAATTTATTCTTTAATCTTCCTTTGGATATCAATTCTAAACCAAATTAAGGTTTATCAACTAGTCGGGATTATCGGGCCTTATCGACGTAATCCTTTATTCATTAATCCCATTCCCAACCTATTCATCCCATGGAGCAAAACTGGTAATACTCCATATCTAACACCATGGTGTTATCGGTAAATTTAATTACCACTTCACATTCAAATCTAATTAAAGATTTAACTATCGCTTGGAGCAAAACTGGCGATACTCTATTCTCGAACACTTCCCAAATTGGATAATTTAAATTATCACATTCTCATTTCAATCTAATTAAATATTCATTAAAACTTTACCTAGTTTTAATCTTCCCAAAAATCATTATTAATGATTATTTAACTTTGGAACCACAAACATGCCGCATCGAAAATCTACACCGTACCATTGATTTCTGCCGATATATAACCTCTAAGCTCGGACGTCTTAGAGAAGGGTGTTAAGCAAGAGAATAAATTCTCCACCACCAAACAGATATATATTTAGTAGAGATTAACAATACAGTCCAAAATACAATGTTAGACATGTAATCCTGTCTTTAAATGGGTTAAAGAACCAATATCATTTAAAACTCAGTTCACGATAAACCCAAAATGACATTCCACTAATTATGGAATCTTCACGGAAAATAGATCAATACATAATCAATATCAATTTCCGTATCCGACTAATAATATAAATGGAATAACGAGAAAGCCTTTTGAATTCCATATACATTAACAGTCGTCCTCCACAGAAGCTCAATTCGATTATTATCAAATTGAATTCCATTCCATTCCAATTTATTTTATTAAATTGGAAAACATTACTTTGGAAAATTTCCTTTAAACTTAATAAAAAGATTTATAAATTCCAAATCACATTTCGCTGTTAATCGGGTTAAAGAACGAATGTTGTTAAAAACACAGTTCACAATAAACCAAATGCACATACCATTTTATTCCAATTACTAAATATAATTGGAAACCCTAATAATCTTAATTAAAAGATTTATTATATCCACCACGGGATATAAGAACTGTGTTACTAAAGACACCATTCACGACAAACCCAAAATCGAAATTAATATTAAATATAAGGCTCTGAATAGAAATTATATCGGCTTATATTCAATATCAAATTCTGAAACCAAAACATATCGTATGGGGAATAACGATATATATCTATCTTCCAAATTGCTCCACAATATCCGTATAGTCAAGGAATCCAATATCGAAATATTCTGGAGATGATTTCTATTCAAATCCATTTCAATTCATAGATTGGAAATTCCTGGTTATATAAAAACCCTTTTACAAATCCAATTTATTTATTTAAAAATTATTGGATTTTTTAATCCAGTTAATAACTAGTTCATTTAGATAAAAATTTATTTTTATCTTTACAAATGTGGAATTTTTCATCCAAATTCTTTCCAAATCACTTATTATGATTTTACACAAATTGTTAATATTTATAATAATTTTATTAAGGCCCTTTCAGTCGATTTCAATAAACGGTCATCGAACTACACTAACAATAAACTTTTCCAAATTATATTTGGACTTAATTCCAAATACAACCGTTAGATTCCAAATATCTTATATTCCTTGGAAAGCTCTTTTTGATATGAACCCATCGGTTCCAGTTTTAGGAGAATCCGATGGTCGGATCTCCCGTAATGTCAATTCGAAGTCAATGGTCGAAATTCACGAATAGTCGTGGCGCGTTCTATTCAGGCCATTATATTACATATATAATATATATTTCTCTCAAAACATATTTTATAAATTCGTTTTAAAATCGATTCCCACTTTCAGTTCAATTTTGAATCAAAATTGAATACTCCTTATCATAATAATATTTAAGTGATAATATTTTCAAAATATCGGATTTTGAAATAATTTCCTTTTCGATATTCATTATAAAAATGAATAAAATCGATATAAATATCATTCGTGTTAAAATGGCGCAAATCTAATCAATTCGGCTTCACATACTTTAATATTTTTGTGTCCATCCAAAATCGGACATCAAATTCATATTTTAATCCTTTACTGAATATTATTTTAAAATATTCCTTATTTTAAAAAATTCATTATTCGATATTTCAAAATATTCATTATTTTAAAATATTAGTTCCCTCTGAATTGGAATCATACTCAATCAATTACCATATAATGTTAGTTATACGGATTTCGTACAACACATGTACACAACCACAATAATTAACAATCAACCAACATCCAGAGTGCATTACACAACTGCATAAGCATTAAATATAAATAATTAATGCTTACAATAGTCTGTCAACCAATCGATTGACATGCAACTAAACAATTGGGATTAGTGTAAGTCAAATATCATCCCAATACCCATGTGGGGTTTCAACCAGCAAATACTGAATATTATTTGTGTAGTTGGGCGATGTGTAAAATTTATCGTCCCAATCAATATTAGTTAAATATGTGTACATAAACAAATCGTCCGATTTGTAAATGAATATTCATTTTCATTCAAGAGAAATTTATGCCATTCATATATAGGTTAAAAATTATATTTTTAATGATAAAATATTTATTTCAAAGCTTGACTATTTTATTAAGTTCATATACACACTAAAAATTATATTTTTTATGAATAAATATTTATTTCAGAAAATTTCGGCATTATAACGGCGCGACATTAAAACCGGAGTAATGTATAGCATTACCCCTCTCCTGATACTAGCTCGCGCCATACACTATACTCAATCCAATCAACCAAACCACAATACAATCAATTTTCAACACAACCCAATTTCCACAGTACAATCCAAAAGAACCAACATGGTCTTTACAATAAATAGTGTCGGGGGCTCCTAACCCTTGTCGGCATCCTAGTATATATTTAACTGTAAAATAATTTGAGTGAGAAAGAGCTCTCACGTTTGGTTTCCACTCCGTCATTCTTTGTTGGAGGGTTTGGATTCCGTTTTCTTCCAGTCGGTTCCATCGCAATCAGTTTCACGCGGTTTATATTAAAAATCACATTTTTATCGAACTAAAAATTATTTCCTAGCTTGATTATTTTATTAATAACATACATATGATAAAAATCATATTTTTATCTAACTAGAAATTGTTTCATACTTATGGTAAAAATCATCTTTTTATCTTTCTAAAAATTATTTCATACATATGATAAAAATCATATTTTTATCTTTTTAAAAATTATTTCATACATACGATAAAAATCATATTTTTATTTAACTAAAAGTCAGATTTTTATACAACTAAAAATCATATTTTTCCTAGTTTAGAGTAACAATTTAAATCAAAGAATTAAAATAGTAAAACTCACATATTTTTGTTTGTCGGAGAAACCCTCAATCAGAGAAGCTTGGCGTCAGAGGAGGGTGCTTCGCGTCGATGGTGGTCGAGGGGGCTAGGGTGGTCGTCGGAGGGCTGGGCAGTGGCCAAGGCAGCGGTGGCTATGGGTTTGGGGCCAGGGTACGCGGTAAAAGGGGGAAAGAGAGAGGAGAAAGGAGGCGCGGTAGGCCAGAGGAGGTGGAGGTGGACGCGGCGGTGGAAGAGGGCGTAGGCGGCGGAAGAGGGACAGCGACGGGTCTAAGCGGGGGTTCGATCGGTTTATTTTATTTTATTTTATCCTCGTTGAATGAAATATGAAGAGAGAGAAGGGGGTTATATAAATATATATATTTAATTTAAACTCCAAAAAGTTAGTTTTTTATCCTAACTTCAAATCGAACCCAACGACTGTCTCCCCTCGCTAATTACCCCCATTTCAAATGCAATAGGATATGTCCTGTAAGCCAATTCGACTGTTTCGATCGGTTTTCATTAAAATTAAAATATAAATTAATATAATGTTCAAAATTGTTTTCAATGTACATTTTAATTTACGGGGCCACATACTAACTCTAAAAATTCTAAAAAAATCTAGCTATGTTTTGACGATACGATCCTAACAAAATTAAATTTGTTAAATTCGGAGACTGTTTGGAAAAATGGTCATTTTCGGGTCGATTAAATTCAAACTGAAATTGCCAAATGCGTTTAAATTCACTGCGCTCACATATTAATTCCAAAAATTATGAAAATTGAAACTTAACAATAAATTGACATTCCGAACCCAACAAAAGTGGTTTCGTCGAAAATAGAGGTCGTTTGCAATAAGGCTATTTTTAAGGGCTATATATATATTAAAAATAAATATAAATTCCATAGGGACTATTTAAATTTTAAATTGGAATATCTTTTAATTTATATTATGAAATATCAGTTTCTTACATTCATTAGAAAGTTATAGTTAAACAGATTCAAATATTTCTGGTTTTACTGAAATCCGGTTTATTTTGAATCCTGTACATTCATTTGAAATTAGAAATCGAATTTTCAAACTACCACGCCATTTCAGATTTGTTTTATTATTAAAATAAATTTATTCTTTCTAACTTCAATTTAAATAAATTTTTAGTCGTTAATTCTCAAAATAAATCATTTTGAATATTCGTAATCCATTAAAATAGCTAAAATAAAACTTTTAAATTGGTTCCGAAAATCCGGGTTGTTACAGTTAGACTGACAACCTCCGCCTGGTTGAAAATGAGTATAGGTGGTTTCACGAGTCCTCGCGGATTAACCACCTATATCCAACATGAAGTGTGACGGCCCGCCCCGCACCAACCGACATTTACTCCAAATGTGCGCTGTACACTTGTCCGGTTAGCGCGGAACGGGTCGCCAGAAGGGAAAAGGAAGAAGGAAATGAACATACAAAGAACCTGTAGAATGTCTCACAGCGCATAGAACAAAATATAATAATAACATACTTGACATAAAACAGGAGAGACAGGGCATAAGCTGAAAATCAGAACTAAACATCATAGCAGCGGAAATTCAGAATACAGCTTATTACAACTTTTCAACTGTCTCAAAGCAAAGTAAGATAAAGGAGGTACACTACTAATGCCCAAGTAGCGACCACCAACGACACAGGGAGAATGTGTATATATATAATACGTGGAAGCC
The DNA here is from genome assembly GCA_030737875.1 of Allium sativum. Taxonomy (NCBI): domain Eukaryota; kingdom Viridiplantae; phylum Streptophyta; class Magnoliopsida; order Asparagales; family Amaryllidaceae; genus Allium; species Allium sativum. The sequence continues at coordinate 589,133,661 of CM060909.1, forward strand.
TCCTGCCCGCCTCCGAGTCAGCTACTCGCACATCACCAGCTAACCTGTCTCTAGTCTGCTCGTGTGAGCACCAAGAGTAATAAGAGGAGACATAAAACTCTGGGTCAGACATAAAGCCTGGTATGAGCGATAAGCATCTAAAGTGAACAATAACAGGTAGACCAAAACATACCTGAACCTAGACCTGCAACCAAAGAGTTAGCACTACATACTGTACAACACTCTAAGGTATCATATCAAACAGTGTAAAGATACGGAGGTGGGGGAGATGTGCATGTCATAATGATGGTAAACAATCAAGCATAGCATCCATCCTCACATCTCTCACTCAGTGCGTAAAGCATACGATATTCACCACTTCGATCACCCAACATTCCTTGCTACGATCACTTTGCCCTATGAAGTCATAAATGGCTTCACTGCACTGATAACGTAGCCACTAATTCCTCGCTATGTCCCCTTGCCCCATGGAGTTATTCACCCCATCTGCGCTAGCTCATAGCCTTACCAATACTTACTATGTCCACTTGCCCCATGGAGTTATTCACCCCATCTGCGCTGGCTCATAGTCTTACTATGCATCACCTTGCCCCTCAGGTCATAATGACCCTACTGCACTGATAAGTAGCCCATCATTCATTTTTAGTGGTGAATCGAAGTTATGAACGTCGACAACTCCTTAGCACACGTCCCGCAGCAAAGTCCAACCATGAAGTGAACTCATTGGTTCCCAACTGGATCTTGAGCTCTAACTTCCATTTGGACTACCTTTGCATCTCGGGTTATTGGTCATCACCATCGAATCGGATTGGGTCGCCTTCAGCATTCTTCCTTGGATCGGGTCGCGCCTCCTACGTCGGATCGGGTCGCACTCCCCATCGTCTCGTGAATCCAGTCTCCATCGAATCGGGTCTCCACTTCTGGTCGGATCGTGAATACCCCATACGGATCGGATCGCGCTCCTCCGTCGTCTCGTTGTGCATCGGATCGTGGATGCTGCCTTCCTCTAGTCGGATCGTGATATGAAGCACGAGTGGATCGGATCGGGTCGTAATGCTCATTGGCGATCCGGGTCGGAGTACTTCAATTTGGGCACGGCGCTGCATCGATTCGCTTCGTGGGCCTTGCACTGACGGTTCGGTTCGGAGGAGGTGACTCGACTCGTGGGGATGCCCCCACGATCCCATAGGGCGATCCGATCGTCCCTCAACCCCCTATGCGATCCGAACCCCTGCACCTTGTCCAGCGAGCTGTTTACGCCCCTCGACGGCGTTTTCAACCATTCCAACTATTCTAAACAGTCACATAGCATTTCATACAGTCATAGAAACATGCATAATCAACCACAAACATCAATATGATAGGTAAAAATGGATCAAACATACCCAAAGTCCCATATTTCCCCTTAAGCATGTTTAGGTGAAACTGATGATAGGATTAGCAAATCTTAACCAAATTAACCCAAATTCATATCAGAGGTCTATAACATCATTCCGAATTTTATAAACATTTTTCCAGAATTTTATCATGTTTAAATTCGCTAATTAACACTAATCACCCATAATTAGCCATAATTAGTGCGAAACTAAGCAAATCACTCACCTTAACCACAAAATAAACTAAGATCTGAAATAATTCTCTGATTTGACGCGAATTTCAACGCCAAACAGCAGCTCCTTTGTTGATTTGGTGAAGATCCTTCTTGATTAGGGGTTGCTAAGCCAAATCCTTAACCTAAAGGTGATTTGGAGGTGATTTAGAGGTTGGAGGCCATTTTTAGGGATCCTTGGTGATAAGTGGAGGCTAGAAAACTGAAATGGAATGATTCTCCATCTCATTTCAGCCCTCCCATAACCCTAATCGCGAAATGGGTTATGGGCCTACTCACTAATCACCCGATTTGGCCCGGTTAAGCAGTTTTTCACACTCCAAACCTTGTTTCAGCCATATCTCCCAAACGGTAAGTCCGATTGGCTATTGTGACCACTCTACGGAAAGAGAAAACATCATTTAAATCCAATGGAAGTGGTTTCAGGTCAAAATTCCTTTCCAATCAAAAGTTATTGCCGAAACAGTACCAACTAGGGGCAAAATGGTCATTTAAAAATCGACAAAAATCATGAACATGGGAAATGACTCTAATAGATGTTTCCCAAGGTTTCATGACCATACGACTTCACATGGGAAAGAAATAAATATTCTACAATCCTATGACGTGTAGAATACGGGTCATTACAGGAAGCCTCTGGACTGACTTACAACCTATATTCGGTCGAAGACTAATTGAAGCTCAAGCTTTATCTCTTCAAGTACTCACCGAAATGTACGTACAATGATCACTTTGCATTCATATCTCCACTACAGAGCTACACTAGAACTGTTTCCTACTCCTTCTGAAGTTATCTGCTCAGGAACTACATAGACAAATACTTTTGTCGTCCAACCTTATTTCCAAACCTTCCCTTGACAAATTTTCCACCTTGACTCATGGTCTACTATTATGCCCTAGGAGTTTGATTGGTCATTATTGGACCGTATGAGATTGTCGATTTGAACCATCCAACGTATGCCACTCTAAAATGCTCAAATCTTAAGTTACTCCTATCCAAAGTTAATCTCTTCCAAAAACTAGAGCTTGTCATTACGATTCTAGCACAAAAAACTGTGTCCAAAACGGACTTTGTATGCAAAAGTTATGCCTATTTGAATTTAAGCGAAGATAATGTACTTTCCCGGATTTAAGAATCATTGGTCCAAATTTGAAGGAAGGCTGATCCAGAATTTAAAGAAGGTTGAAATGGAATTTAAGGAAGCCCAATCCATATTTAGAGAATGTCGAACCAAAAATGTTTCACTATATCTCCTTCTATTTTGATCCAATCAACTTAAAATTTGAAACATAGGCTCTTCGAGGTGTGCTAAAGCTTCCAATAAAATTTCACTCAGTTCTGAGCAATTTTGAATTTTCGGATTTTAAGGAAGGTTGAACCGGATTTAAGAAATGTCAATCTAGGATATGCTAAACCGAATTACTTTCCTCCAAATTTCCTTCATTTTTGGTCTGATTTACATGAAAATTTTGGGCTCTTCTAGACTTCCTCTAGTTCCAAAAAATAATAATCCAATTCTCGACACTTATGAATTTTTGTATTTTAAGGAAGGTAGAGTCAAATTTAAGGAAGGTCGATCCGGACTATGACCAATTAGGTTTATTTTCTCTATGTCTCCTTTATTATTGATATGATTGGTGTGAAATTTAAAATGTGGGCACTACTAGACATCCTTTATCTCCCACAAAAATTTCTTCCAATTCTGGGCACTTTTAAATTTTCAAATTTTAAGGAAGGTCGAGCACGATTTAAGGAATGTCGATCCGTACAATGCCGAGCCGAATTTCTCTAATGGTTCAGTTTTGATCCAATTTACTTGAAATATGAAATGTGGGATCCCTTGGACAACATCTAGCTCCCGCAATAATTTCATCCAATTCTGGGCAATTTTGAATTTCTGTCACACCAGACCTTTTTGACCATAACTCTGCTGTACGAACTCTAAACGACCCCAAATTTGTATCTGTACTTACATACTATATCAGAGTACAACTCATATACACCACAGTGGAAATAACTCTAAATAACTAACGGTGAAGCCTCCTTCTTCAAGCTCCTCCAAGTGTATCTGTAAAATCCTGAAAACATTTGATTGCACATACAAATTTGGGCACCTAAGAGTTTAGGGAAAACAAACAAAATAAACTCTGGGTCAGTCATGGGACTAGCGTGAGTAAACTCCAACCATATTGTTTAACTTTGAAAATCAATTTGAAAGGAAAGGATAATAGCAAGACCAGCCCACACATAAACATGGACGGATTTTACCTTACTATAACCAAAAACATTTTTGATATCCAAATCCAGTGATAATATAATAATGTCTAATCAAATAAATAACCATCTAGTGGAACGCTAGCATCTCATGCTTTACGTACATAGTATAAAATCAAAAACTGTAGGGTGCTTGTGAGATTGGATTCCAACTATGATAAAGTATGGGACCACCTCCCGATCAGTGTACTCCAGAGGGGATACACTGGAGCTCAACAAGAACATCTTGCAACCCAGCAACACACGACCGCCCACTCATTTAGCTTGAGGGTAGCGAATATATTGTCACTCGCGGTTGACGGTCGTTCAACCATAATCCGTAAGATACAGAATCGAAAGAAGAACAAAATGTTATGTAACAACCCGAATTCTGACGGACACAATCCATCAAAACCCGAGTTGGTTGCTCTGGTATCTTGCAGAAAAGACAGAGACAAGAAATATGTCAGAGTTCGGAAAACACCTCACAGCGGAAGGAATAAAATATAATATATATAAACATAGCTTTTCCTTAATTACAATACTGCTAAATCAGTATCTCCAAAGCTATAAGTCTCTATCATGAATCTAACCTGCGAATGTTATGAGGAGGGGGTCAGAACATAAGTTCTGTGTGAATGAGTTTAAACTACACTTCAATTACATTTTATTGTTTATTAGGTTATTTGTGTCGTTAGCGCTCAAGGCTTACGCACACGTCGCACCCATCTACTCCCAGTAGATTAACCCAATATAATGTATATGTAGCTACCCCCAAACTGAGGTACACCCCATTGTACCCCGCTCGCATGGTCCCCACCGTATCCTCGCAGTGATATACGCAGTCCTCCGTCCTATGTCATAGTAATGCATATTCCTCTTATATATATAATACAATACTACACCCACATAGGATTACTCTAATTTGACTGCCGTTATCGAATAATGCCCACCAGTCTACGATACACCACCCAGAGCAGACATGGTTATGTCTACACTCTTCCACATACGTATTCTTTATCGTATTCGATGTCTAACCCGCACACCCATCGTATGTGCGTGCCCGAGTTCTATGGTAGGGCTACACAAGAAACACGGAAATCGGTCGAGAGCTTTCCTTATATTTGTGCAAGGCCCGCCTTTAAGAGCCTCCCACACAAATATCCCTAGGGTCTGTTTTCTATGGTGGCTATGGCCCCACCTCGGCCCCTCCCATAACTAATAAAGACTACGAGAGCTAAGCGACAAGCCCCTAAACAACCAATCTAAACATCCATGTGGCGTCTCCCCTCAACCACCGTCCCACGATAGTGAATGGTTAATGGTATATTGGGTCTAGCTCTAGTCTTTCCGAATCCTACTAGCTGTGGTAACAGGCACTCGACGACCTACTATCCTTGTTGGTCCTAACCCTCCACCTCCGTTGAGGCAGCAGTCGAATCACCTTTTCCGTCACCGCGAACAACATTCTGACTGCCCAGCTATTCTTGTAGTCAAGGCTCACCCACCTAGTAGTTACGCGCAGACCCAACCTTTGCGGGCACAGCCTGAAACATCTGCCACAACACAGAGGACTACTAGGAGCACCTTTAACGTCCCAGGAAGCCGCGTGCTTCCCCTTCCAGTCTGTTAGAGCCGCCAAAATAACGAATGTGCGCTCCCCTCGTGTCTTATGACACCATGATGATTTACCTTGTTGTGTTATTCATCCTACAACATGCGGATTGCCACAAGCACCTTGATTTTATATGTCATTAGACCCTACGTCTAATCAATTCTTACGGCTTGTGTTACCTCGTCAGTTTTTCTTATTTAACTTGGTTATTCTTATTCATATTGACTTCCTTTTCAAGCTTACCTAGTTACCCTCGCTTATTAATTCAATTTATACTTAACCCATTTAAGTCCATTAATGAGACCACAACATGTTCTTTCTCCAACTTCATAAGTTATTCCCTTTTAGGGTTACAACATGTTATACATAATTCATAGTTAAGTATGTCTTGTTGGATCTAGAATAACATTAGAGGGGGGGGGGGGTGAATAGGTTTTATCACAATTTTTAACTGAATTAAAAATCTAACGAGATATATAATAGTAAACAAATCACAGAATATAACAGAAACGGAAATGCAGAAGATAAATCACACACAGATATACCCAGCTTCGGCAAAACCCTGCCTACTGCTGCATTTCTAAGGTTTCTACTAGGTGATAGAACAGATCCCGCATACAAGACCATGTACACTCACAAACCCTGCACCTATTCTAACCCTACGCTCAAAACCGTAGACTGACCGATATCCACTCGATCAGATAACCAGTAACCCAGATTTTACAGACTCTATCAACTGTCAGTCAACACCCTGACTGAACCCCCTAGTATTTTACAGACACTAGAACTGTTTTGATTCGATTTACAAAACAAGATTAAAATACAACAAAAATGAAAACAGAAGAAACCCTTGTGAAATTGAATAAAGAAATTTAAATATAAGGGGTCATCCTCTTTTTAAAAAACAAATCCACAGCCCCTTTAGTCACTTGGTCGGCCCATTCTCATTTTCATTTCACCCGATCTCTTTACTCTGTGGAAAAATAAATGGCGGCGGCTTTCTAGGGTTTCAATGGAATCGTCCCCAAATCGATTGCCACTTCGATGGCTTTCTGGAATTGATTGAATGGCTTCTCTGATGCTCGATTCTTTGTGGCTTTGCTCGTTCGATTTGGGATTGCTCTCTGAGTCGATCGAAACTGTGAGCTTTCTGAATTTTCTGCTTTGAAAATACTTGAATTGATTTTCAGGGTTTTTTATGGATTCGATCTGAAATGTTGGGTTGGTTTTTGATAGATTTGCCAGTGATGTAAATTGGTGTAAATATAGGATTAAACAATCCCTTAAACTTCTCTGATTTCACACGTATGACTGGTCTGATTGTTTGTGCAATTTCCTCATTTGTTTCATTTATTGAATTCGGCCATGATTGAATGTATTTGTGATTTATATCTTCGAATGAACCTGGACATGAATCTCGATCATGAACATCTTTTTTGAAAACTGGAAAGACTTGTAATTTGCCCCCTTTAAGAGTCTGGCCGATTAAAAAGTATATTCTGGATTGAATTTGAATCTTGCCTTGATTAGTGCTCGTGATTTCCTTGCCCAAAATATGATTTCTGGAATTTTGTTACCATTCATAATTCTTTCCTATTACGGTGCATACATGAATTAAACCCAGTTTAGCACGATAGACACTATTCCAAGTTTGCAAAACATCATTCCCTTTTAACTATTTGTTTCTTGCCTCAAAACACATTTTGATCTTCTGTCCCTTGAAATGAAATGAATCATTTTTGGAAGGAATTGATTTCTTTCTTTAGAAAAAAATCTATTTGTTGCCTTGCTTGAATTCATTTGCTCCTGTGACTAATCTGAGAAATTCTGGAACTTTATAAAGTTTACAAAAAAATGATTTCATCAATATCAAATCAATTTAAAGCATGCCAAAATTGGATTTCTTATTTCAGTAAATTATTTGGAGCCGATTGTTAACAGCTCTTATTCCTTGTATGGTGAATGCAATTTCTGGAAACATTTTTGAAATTTCTGTTCTCAAGAATGAAATGTGATTTCAGGAAATGCCTAAAAAAAAAAAATCTTGCCACTTATTGATTTCATTCCTGAACCTGAATTGTGTCGAGTTTTATTTGCTACTGCTTGAAAACAACTGCCTTTTTACTTGTACATCATGCTGAACTGAATTTGTGAGTTACTTCATTTACTATGCTTCCTGTTTGATCACCCAGAAACTGTTTCTTGAACTGCTGCTTATCCATGCTGAGATATGCTCCCTTGAATTCATTTGTATTTACTGAACCAGTTTTGTTTGCATGAATCACTTAAATTTGAAAAACACCTGATTTGTAGCACCATTCATTCCATGATATGATTGTTGACATTGTTGTCTATATGCATGCTACGGTTCCCCATTCATGTTCAAAGCTGTTATGTTGTCCATTTTTCCTCGACACTCTATTGTGTATACACTTCATATGCCAAGACATCACTGGCATGTTGCATTAGCTTGACCAGTATTGACATTTACATGAAATTTGAGTATACATATGAGTGCTTGAGCCTGTATGCATACTAACTTGACTTATGAGCATTCCTCGTCCATTAGCTTGCTGCTTGATCATTTACTTGGATTAGAAACACTTAAATAACAATTGGTCTACCATGTTATACTTGCTGCAGCATTCGCTTGGTCAAATAGTTGCACTTCACACCATTTCTGTCTTGAAATCTGAACTGTTGCACTATGTATGAGCTTGTTCACGTATATGAGCTCGACCACTTTGATTAAGCTTGGCCACTTTGACATGAAACATGCTGTTTCCTTTACTTTGACATTTCTAACTTGGTGGACTTGAAAAGTGTGATCTGCCATATTAATCTTGCATGCTGACTTTGACTTTTGTAGTTCTTTGTCAATACTTGATTACTCATGTTTGTTGACTTTGCTGTTAGGGCTTGATCACTTGCACTTCATTCATATGATGATGTTTAATTGTGTGCTGAAGCATTAGTCTTGATCATTTTTTCTGTTTGATTTTTTTTTTTTTGCTGATGCACATTTTGATTTTCATCTCTCTTTGTGATTTTGACCTATCTTCTGTCAAATTTGATAATTGTGTATATATGTGCAACTGTGATACACATCAGCAGACTAACTGTACTGTGTTGGGGCTGGTCATAATCAGCTGAGTTTAATGCTGGTTCTGGTCAGCAAACCAGTATGGTTATGTCGAGGCTGATCAGTTGGTACCAGAAATATATCAGATCAAGTCATGAAAATTGATGAGAAACACACCAGAAAACTGAGGCAAATAAAATTTTTAAAATAAAAAATATTTGCTAGAGTATGAAATTATTTTTGTTCAAGATTACTGTGTGTGTGTTTCTGTTCATGACAGGTATGAAGACTGGTGACTAGACTGACAGTGAAGATGCTGCGAAGACAGAAGATTGAACACTGAAGATGATAGAGAAAAGTTTATGTGTCAGTTTATGAGTGAAATGTATATCTGAAATGTAAACAAATTGAATGATGTAACAGTGTCAATGTACATATGAAATGTATATCAGTGATATGTACAAATAGTGGAGTGTACTGTTTGAAATGTTGAAATAAAATATCATATTTAAATAAAATACTGTTTGAATATTTAAATTCGTGTACAGAAGTATTATGTTTAAATATAAATATTATATTCATGTCTGTGATGTGATGTAACAGTACAATAACAAACACATTTATAATATAAAAAATATTTGTTTGTTATTATCAAACAAAAATCATATAATTGTGTATACAACACTGTTATATACAACAATCTCCCCCTTTTGATGATGACAAACAAATGTTAAGATTTTGAATCTAGTAAATGTGTTTGACAGTGAAGCACTGAACTCTCCCTATTTGAAATCTCTCCCTACAACAAAAACTCCCCCTATAAATGTGAACGAGTGAAACAAAAAAAATACAATGGAATTTGAATACAATTTCAAAATAAAAAATATTTATAAATTGTTCACTCATAAATCAAAATCTCACCCCATTCTCCCCCTTTTGTTATCATCAAAAGGATATAGAATTTAAAATATATATGAAAAATGACTAAAAATACAATTTCAGCTTAAGAGGAAGAACGTTCATCATAAATCTCAATCAGTCAAACAAAAATCATAATATTCTGAGAACAGGTGGCATATTTCACATTGTAGAGAATGACAGATTTACGATGAATTTTATATAAACTGGAGAGAGTTTATGAAAATATTTCCAATTATTTTCCGAAAGGATTTTGTAAAATTTAGCACTAAAATATAGTGTTGGATTTGGACTATAATTATAAATTCAACTTAAGTGACAAAATCGAATATTCTCAAATCCCAATAGCTATCAATCAACAAATCATAATACGTCATAAGATTTCAACACATTTCACAGATTAGAATATGGATTGATAGGCTGGTTTTTATACACAAAGGAGGATTTCAGTTTAATTTTAATTTATAGCACATTTTTCCTTTTCTTTTATTTTCTATTTAAGCACACTGACCACGCATAACCAGAGCTTGGATTTTTAAATGAGGTCAGTCGCAGCTTAAATTATAAGTTGTCTCATAACCATGCATGACCAGAGCTTGGATTTTTAAATGAGGTTAGAGACACACTTACATATTAATTATATTTATTATTTTCAGCATTTAAAAGAAAAACTCCTTAGTATATAAAACCAAAAATGGATGATAGAAATACGGTAGGTAATGAAATGGTCTGTGTAATAAATTTCAAAATTACTTATATTATGAAATATGCTCGATTGTACTGGGATTATTGAAAATTTTCAATTATCACTAATTCTGAATAATAATATAGTCCCATTTCTATCACAAATATTTTCACTATTTAATCAAAAAGATTTTCAAAAAGATATTAACTCTCCATATTTATATAAAATCATAATGGACGGTAGAAGGATGATAAATAATGAAGATAGTCGTGAAATAATTGCTAGTTCAAAGATATTATAATAAATATTCAACCATCATGAAAATTCAAATAAGATCTCCTCTTGTTGTGAAATATACTGCAGTCACAATTCATCACAATTTCAAAATCTAATAATAATTTTGATGAATTATAAATACAGTTCAATTTGGATATTGATTTCAATTTCTGAATGAATAATCAATAAATAATCTTAAAATTGAAAAACAATTACAAGAGGAACATGAAGAGCTATATAGGACAAGAGGGAAAAATTTGTACAAGGCAAAAAGAGTGTGCGGATCTATACAAGATGAAGATTAGAATCTAAGTACAGATGGGTGAAACAAATATAATGCACATCTGATACCACTTGGTGTCTCTATTAACAAATTTTAATCACAAAGCCCAAACAGACAGAATTAACAAATTTGCACATTTTTCAAAGCTGCAGACAAGAACAAGCAATTATTTGAAACAGTATCAGAGCAGCATAGAAAACAATATAACAGCAGACTTGTTAGAGGATGGTCATATATGATCATTCATGATCCAAGACTAGAAATACTGTTTATTTGAAATCATTTGAGGAATATGAAAAAACTCTAGATTCAATGAATCGACCACACCAAATTATTAGTTTCACATTCAAGATATGTGTGTGATTCAGTAAATCAATAATTTCAAATGATTTAAAAAAAAACAGATATTCAAATCAAATAACCATGAAATACCAATAAATTTCAAGACCCAATTTTTTCAAGGAATTTTTCAAAACAATTTCTGACAAGCACATGAGTAATTTCAGATCATTTACATCAAATTTAAGAGATATTCATGATCCAGAAAAATAAAAAAATAATTTATTTGAAATCACTTGAATCAATGTCAAGTTTTGAGATATAATCAATCAGTCACACAAGATTGATAATTTCAAATTTAGAGGAGTGTGATGTTCAGAATATCAAGAATTTCAGATGATTTCAAATAAATAAATTTCAACAATAATGATCATGAATATAAGATGAATTTCTAGATGTATCACTGTAATTCAAGACAATTCAAAATATCCAAGCCAATCTGAAAATTTCTGAAATTATCACAACTGATAAATAACAGAGTGTACTGTAATGAGTATAATATTTTAAGCGTTTCTAAAATGAATTAGAAGAAACTCAAAACAGCAGTGGTGTGTGAATCTTCATCAAATTTCCGGATCCTCAAGAATTTAGAATTCTAATTAACAGTGTTCAAGATATGACAAGAATACATCAACACTGTTATGAATTCAGAAATCAGAAAACTAAACTTCAAAAACAATTGCAAATATATACAAGTTCAAATTCAGGATATGGAAATGATTAACACACGATGATTTTATACAAATGAAGCATATTTCTAGACAATCATGAATTCTGCAACTGGAAGTTTAAGAAGTATAGATAAAGAAGAATATGGCAGTGTCAAATCAAAGACAAAAAAAGGGGATAGAGGAAGGAATAATCACAGAAAATAAGAAAACAAAAAGAATATACAAAGGTGAGTTTAGAGATCAAACCAGAATCCAATGTAAAACAGAATCTCTAACTCAACAAATCCTGGCTGGAGGAACTGTGAATGATGCAGAAGTATAAACCAACTTGATTTCACATTTCTTTTTGCACAGCAGTTCCTCAGCCTCCACTGGTACCTAACAGTTTAGAGAATCGAGTGGTCTAACAAAGTTTGTAAAACCACTCACAGTTTTATTCACATATTTTGGTACCCAGACTTGTTTATACAACAACCCATCTGAATTCACCTTTGTACCTTTAGGAACCCAGATCTGTTTGAATTTAACAAATTTTATTTTATTCCTTTTTGGGATCCAAGATTGTTCAAATGGATTATTATAAAACAAATTTACATCATGTTTATGATTCAAAATTCCATTGCGATTATCAGAGTTTTAATTTTCATATCGATTCTTTCCAAAGTGGTTTAAAGGATTTTTAAAATCATTTGAGTTCTGATTTTCAAAAACGTTATATTTCTCAAAGCCGAGACCACTTTTATTACTAAATGAAAATTGATTTTTCAACAGCATATTCAGAGATTTTTCACCGTTAGAAAATTTAGTCAAAGTTGACTCAAGCTGTTGAATTTTAGTTTTAAGATCACGGTTCTCTTTCATTAAATCCGAACAATGATTTTTAGTGATCTTACATCTTTCAAAATCATATTTCAAAACCAAATTTTCATCATTAAGCAATTTAATTTTGGTTTGAGACTCAGCAACTTCAAATTCAAAATATTTTCGACTCTCAGATTCAAATTTCTTGAGATTTTAAATTTCGATTTCAAGCTCTTTTAAAATCAGATCTGTTTTCAACAAACTATCATTTTCAACAATTTCATGTTTAGAATTTTTGGTAGCCTTAAAATTTATTAATTCCTTTTGTAAACAATTGTTTGCATCTTTCAGCTCAATCTCGTTATCTTTTAAAATTAGAATTTCTTCTTCAAGCCTTTGAATGTTATTATTGAGATGAACGAGATCAGTCTTTAATTTCAAACAATTTTCACGATTAGAATTTTCAAATTTCACAACATTTTCAAGTTTTAATTCCAAACAATGAATTTTGCTGGTCAACTCACGATTTTCAGTTTTCAACGATTTATTTTTAGAATGGAGTTTGTCAACAGATTTAGTTAAATCCACGCACATATAAGCTAAATCTTCATATGAGAAATTTTCTATCTCAGTGTTTGTTGAATCTCCATCATCTGATCCATCTGAAGTTTCATCTACATGACTTGTTAAGCATAGATCTGAATCTGAGTTGTCATCCTGGGGTTTTGAGCTGTTGTCAGGTTTTCCATACAGCTTGTTGAGAGTTCTCCCGATTTCCTTTGCAGATAAACAATGACAGATAAGATTAAACTGTTCAGTACTAAGATAATCAAATATAATTTTCATATCACGAGCATTGAAAGTAATATCTACACTATTAAACCCATTAATAACAACATCCCAACATTTAATATTAACAGATTTTAAATAAAATTCCATGTTGGATTTCCAGTTTGAAAAATCTGTTCCAGTGAAAATAGTTGGAGATGAACTGGACTAACTCTCATTAGACTGACGACTAGGATTACCCATGACTCTAGAGTTAAAGAGATACCTGGCTCCGATACCAAGTGTTGGATCTAGAATAACCCTAGAGGGGGGTGGGGGTGAATAGGGTTTATCACAATTTTTAACTGAATTAAAAATCTAACGAGATATATAATAGTAAACAAATCACATAATATAACAGAAACGGAAATGCAGAAGATAAATGACACACAGATATACCCAGCTTCGGCAAAACCCTGCCTGCTGCTGCATTTCTAAGGTTTCTACTAGGTGATAGAACAGATCCCGCATACAATACCATGTACACTCGCAAACCCTTCTCCTATTCTAACCCTATGCTCAAAACCGTAGACTTACCGATATCCACTCGATCAGATAACCAATAACCCAGATTTTACAGACTCTGTCAACTGTCAGTCAACACCCTGACTGAACCCCCTAGTATTTTACAGACACTAGAACTGTTTTGATTCGATTTACAAAACAAGATTAAAATAAAACAAAAATGAAAACAGAAGAAACCCTTATGAAATTGAATAAAGGAGTTTAAATATAAGGGGTCATCCTCTTTTTAAAAAACAAATCCACAGCTCCTTTAGTCACTTGGCCGGCCCATTCTCATTATCATTTCACCCGATCTCTTTACTCTGTGGAAAAATAAATGGCGGCGGCTTTCTAGGGTTTCAATGGAATCGTCCCCAAATCGATTACCACTTCGATGGATTTCTGGAATTGATTGAATGACTTCTCTGATGCTCGATTCTTTGTGGCTTTGCTCGTCCGATTTGGGATTGCTCTCTGGTTCGATCGAAACTGTGAGCTTTCTGAATTTTCTTCTTTGAAAATACTTGAATTGATTTTTAGGGTTTTTTATGGATTCGATCTGAAATGATGGATTGGTTTTTGATAGATTTGCCAGTGATGTAAATTGGTGTAAATATAGGATTAAACAATCCCTTAAACTTCTCCGATTTCACACGTATGACTGGCTTGATTGTTTGTGCAATTTCCTCATGTGTTTCTTTTATTGAATTCGGCCTTGATTGAATGTATTTGTGATTTATATCTTCGAATGAATCTGGACATGAATCTCGGCCATGAACATCTTTTTCGAAAACTGGAAAGACTTGAAATTTGCCCCCTTTAAGAGTCTAGCCGATTAAAAAGTATATCCTGGATTGAATTTGAATCTTGCCTTGATTAGTGCTCGTGATTTCCTTGCCCAAAATATGATTTCTGGAATTTTGTTACCATTCATAATTCTTTCCTATTACGGTGCATACATGAATTAAACCCAGTTTAGCACGATAGACACTATTCCAAGTTTGCAAAACATCATTTCCTTTTAACTATTTGTTTCTTGCCTCAAAACACATTTCGATCTTCTGTCCCTTGAAATGAAATGAATCATTTTTGGAAGGATTTGATTTCTTTCTTTAGAAAAAAAATCTTTTTGTTGCCTTGCTTGAATTCATTTGCTCCTGTGACTAATCTGAGAAATTCTGGAACTTTATAAAGTTTACCAAAAAATGATTTCATCAATATCAAATCAATTTAAAGCATGCCAAAATTGGATTGCTTATTTCAGTAAATTATTTGGAGCCGATTCTTAACAACTCTTATGCCTTGTATGGTGAATGCAATTTCTGGAAACATTTTTGAAATTGTTGTTGCCAAGAATGAAATGTGATTTCAGGAAATGCCTAAAAAAAATATCTTGCCACTTATTGATTTCATTCCTGAACCTGAATTGTGTCTAGTTGTATTTGCTACTGCTTGAAAACAGCTGCCTTTTTACTTGTACATCATGTTGAACTGAATTTGTGAGTTACTTCATTTACTATGCTTCCTGTTTGATCACCCAGAAACTGTTTCTTGAACTACTGCTTATCCATGCTGAGATATGCTCCCTTGAATTCATTTGTATTTACTGAACCAGTTTTGTTTGCATGAATCACTTATATTTGAAAAACAACTGATTTGTAGCACCATTCATTCCATGATATGATTGTTGACATTGTTGTCTGTATGCATGCTGCGGTTCCCCATTCATGTTCAAAGCTGCTATGTTGTCCATTTTTCCTCGACACTCTGTTGTGTATACACTTCATATGCCAAGACATCACTGGCATGTTGCATTAGCTTGACCAGTATTGACATTTACATGAAATTTGATTATACATATGAGTGCTTGAGCCTGTATGCATACTAACTTGAGTTATGAACATTCCTCATCCATTAGCTTGCTGCTTGATCATTTACTTGGATTAAAAACACTTAAATGACAATTGGTCTATCATGTTATACTTGCTGCAGCATTCACTTGGTCAAATAGTTGCACTTCTCACCATTTCTGTCTTGAAATCTGAACTGTTGCACTATGTATGAGCTTGTTCACGTATATGAGCTCGACCACTTTGATTAAGCTTGACCACTTTGACATGAAACTTGCTGTTTCCTTTACTTTGACATTTCTGACTTGGTGGACTTGAAAAGTGTGATCTGCCATATTAATCTTGCATGCTGACTTTGACTTTTGTAGTTCTTTGTCAATACTTGACTACTCATGTTTGTTGACTTTGCTGTTAGGGCTTGATCACTTGCACATCTTTCATATGATGATGTTGACTTGTGTGCTGAAGCATTAGTCTTGATCATTTTTGCTATTTAGATTTTTTTTTTTTGCTGATGCACATTTTGATTTTCATCTCTCTTTGTGATTTTGAATTGTCTTGTGTCAAATTTGATAATTGTGTATATATGTGCAACTGTGATACACATCAGCAGACTAACTGTACTGTGTTGGGGCTGGTCAGAATCAGCTGAGTTTAATGCTGGTTCTGATCAGCAAACCAGTATGGTTATGTCGAGGCTGATCGGTGGGTACCAGAAATATATCAGATCAAGTCATGAAAAATGATGAGAAACACACCAGAAAACTGAGGCAAATAAAATTTTTAAAATAAAAAATATTTGCTAGAGTATGAAATTATTTCTGTTCAAGATTACTGTGTGTGTGTTTTTGTTCATGATAGGTATGAAGACTGGTGACTGGACTTACAGTGAAGATGCTGCGAAGACAGAAGATTGAAGACTGAAGATGATAGAGAAAAGTATATGTGTCAGTTTATGAGTGAAATGTATATCTGAAATGTGAACAAAGTGAATGATGTAACAGTGTCAATGTATATATGAAATGTATATCAGTGATATGTACAAATAGTGGAGTGTACTGTTTGAAATGTTGAAATAAAATATCATATTTAAATAAAATACTGTTTGAATATTTAAATTCATGTACAGAAGTATTATGTTTAAATATAAATATTATATTCATGTCTGTGATGTGATGTAACAGTACAATAACAAACACATTTATAATAAAAAAAATATTTGTTTGTTATTATCAAACAAAAATCATATAATTGTGTATACAACACCGTTATATACAACATGTCTTATCCACATATATACTGATTAGGAGAATAATCCCCTAAACACCATCCCCGAAGACTGAAATCAACATCAGACTGGCACCCAGAGAATTACTCAACCCAACCAACATATATGATTCTAATTTACTTCTTTTCCATTCATATAACTTATATCATCTTAAATTTCACACTTCTCCTTCCCAAACTACTTAATTTATAATTAAGTATATCTTCACATATAAGTTACCTTATTTTCCTCTATTGTTTCTTATAACTTACGTTATCCCATAAGTTATACTTTCCACTTGTCCCTAGGACAAGTCTAACCTATTATCCTTCCTTTTCTTATTCAAATTCATTCATAATAGGTTATTTACCATTCCCCACTTTTGTCATTAATTTAGATTTACTTAACCCTTTCCATTTATTTAACCCATTACCTAAACTTTACCCCATTCATTTAATTTGTGATGCCATAACGGGTCCCCTTTGGTTAAGCATTATTTATTCATGTCTTACATGTCGCCCATGTCCCACTTAACCTCTTTTATTATTGTTTCCATGCCTTACACATGCTTTACTACGGTTAAGTCCACCTTAGTCATGTTTTACTTCACGTATCTTACTACAGTTAAGTCCACATTTATATGTTTTACATGTCTTGTCTTACTACGGTTAAGTCCATATTTACATGTCATATTTTACATGTCACCCACTTAACCCTCTAACCATACCCATGTCACCCACATGTCTTATTATGGTTAGTATTCCTTAATTCATTCATTGTGGCGAACAGTGCATGACCTCACACATTAGACCGAACATTTTGTGGCCGCTGGATTTGCCGGGCGGTTCCGGGCAGTCTTACACCACAAAGCGGGTCTAACCTCGTGTCACCAACCATTATGCCTACAATTCATGCCTTTGACCTCTCACATTAGATGTCCAATTGTGGCAGCTGGATTTGCCGGGTGGTTCCGGGCAGTCTTACACCACAATTGCGCCTAACCTCATGTCAAAGGTTCATTAACATCGTATTTCACCCAAATCCCAATTTTCATGTTTTGTGTTTCCAATTCAACATATAGTCATGTTTACAATTTTGCCTATTCCAACTTGTCACTAATTACATATTAATTAGCCTTAATTACAAATCTCCAATTATAGGCAATTTCATCAATTCCATGTAATCCATACCCTAATATGCCAATTTCTTTTATATTCCAATTATCCAAAATATCCAATAATACTCAAGTTCATAAAATCAATATTTTTTCAATATATTTCCCAACGTTCCCATGTTCATACATATAACATAATTCACCTTTTAGGCTTATCTTACCAATAAATTTCACCAATCCATGATATCCAATTACATGTTGTTAATATTAAATTGTACTAATTCCATATCCAATTTCAATCATGCCAAACTGCATAAATTTAAAATTACCATACAATTATGTCCATAATTCTATTCAAATCATACATAAATCCTTCCAACCCATATTATACCCAAACAACCCCTTTTTTCCCTTCTACTTTATCGTTCTCGTTTACAACGCATAAATTCATGATAGACGTAGGCTTGAGATAGCCTAGCTATAAAAATAAAAAAGGGAAAGAATAAAAAGGAGAGAACTCAATCGTAAGCATAAATGAAATAACTGATCTTATTAAATTATCATCATATTCATTATGGGGAATGGAAAACGATAGAAGTACAATTATACAACAACTGTATTATAAACCACTCACCTTGACTGGATTGGAGAAATAAACAGTTGGTTGTTGAGGTAGAACGTTGGTTTAGGCTTCTTATTTGATTATTGACGCAGAACGTGAATTGTTGTTGAAGAAACTTGCTACTTGATTTGATTAAACTCCAAAATTGATGAAGAACTTGCAATTTAATTTAGAGTTTAGAGGCGGCGGCTATGTTGGGTTGAAGTTTGGTGGCATGGAGGCGTCTTATAAGAGATAGAATGATTTTAGGGTTAGGTTAGGTGTTCTTTTATAGGTGGGTTAGAGCAACTAGGACCTTAGGATTAAATAAAAACTCATCTAAACTGTAACACCCCACGTCCATTAATGTCCCTCACAAAGGGAATGCATCAATGTCCATGAAGCGTTATTGTTTGTATAGAACAGATAAATTACAACAATAAATAAAACAACACGGCTGAAGATAAAACTTATTTTACTTCATCATAACTCAAAACGAGTTTACACAAGTAGTTTCCAAAACCATTACAACAGGATCAATAGTCTTTTCCAAAAACTTCAAAGTACATAAAGAAGCAAATACTTAAATAACATAAATGCATAAATCCCCACTGAGCATAAGCAAAGCCATAAAGATGAGAGAGTCCCAAGCGATACATCTACTATCTTCAACCAACTGAAAGAAATCGGCACTAAGCTGTAGTATTCCTCCTTGCAAACCTGGGGGGGGGGGGGGGGGGAAGAAAAGGGGGTCAGACATAAAGTCTGGCGAGTGTGATAACTTTAACAATATAATTATCAAAATAACTAGGCTAAGGCATAAGCTGGAAAATAAGGAAATGACTATGAACAATTGGGTATGACAGAACAAAACGAGGAAATAAGATGAACCAAGATAACGTTAAAGGCGCCCCTAATCACTATAAGATAATTACTACACTGCACCACCACTAGTCACCCTAAAGGTTGATCCTGCCAACAGAACTTAATAATGATAATGGTAGTTTAGTGTACCCCTAGCTACCTTCATAGGTGTCGTCTGCCCCTATCTCCACTAGGTGTACCCACTACCCCCATTCGATCGGCTCCTTAACTCGTAGATACCCGTGCTGGCCCCACAGTGGGGTGTATCACTCCCCAAAGTGGCAACCTGATACAACAGAAAATGCACGGCTTATATCTACACGATACAACCACGTCTTACCTACCAGCCCGGGCCCACACACGCATATGAACCTTTTGGACTTGCGTTGCCACCGCTGACCCGTTTTGACCTCTTACAGTCAAATCCAGTACGCGTGTCCTGTCCTCAACTTGGGTCGAGCCCACAAAGATACTTAATGGGTTACTGGTTTGAAAAGGGCCCCCATGCATGACACAAGCTATCCACCTACGCTCGGTTCCCTCTAAGGTTTTTCCCCACTTAACCCCATTCTTATTCATGTCTTCTTACATGTTTCAATCTTGGTTAAGTGCATCTAATCGTATTTCAAATGCCACCCAAGGCACCTATTAAATTCCACATGCCTCCCAAGGCACCCACTTAACCCCCTCATGTCCCACTACATGTTTATCTGGTTAAGTGTTTCTTAATTCATTAAGACGGTAACCTTGTAAAGACCTCCCACATTAGACTGGCATTTGTGGCAGCTGGATTTGCCGGGCGGGTCCGGGCAGTCTTACACCTCAAACGAGCCTAACCTCGTGTCTTTACAACTGTTACACATTTAATTTATGCCTAAGACCTCCCACATTAGACTGGCATTTGTGGCAGCTGGATTTGCCGGGCAGGTCCGGGCAGTCTTACACCACAAAAGAGTCTAACCTCGTGTCTTAGGCGATTAATTACACCTAATTAATTACCCCCAATTTGAATTAATTTCCTTATTCAAATTGCCAATCAATTACAAATTTAACTATGTCCATAATTGACTCATTTATGTCCAACTATTTATGGTATATAAAATTATACCAATTAACATCACATCTAAGGCATTTATGCCAATTCTCAATATTAAATCTTTTAATATTATCCCATTGCCCCACGTTGTATGTTCGTTCATTTAATGTAAAATATACGTTAGACTCGAATAGTCTAACTTATGGAATAAAGAGAAAACATCACAACATGCATAGAATAAAAACTAGAACTAAACATAAGGGGTGAACTTGCATGTGTGAATGAGATTTTTCATCCAAAACTTGCATAAACTATGGATGTCATAGATCAAATCATAAGGTGTTAACTTGCATAGGCAATAGTCACAAACTTGCATAAACTATGGATGTCATAGATCTAATCATAAGGTGTAAACTTGCATAGGCAATGGTTACAAACTTTACATTACATGATTCATACTCCAACACACATATATATATATATATATATATATATATATATACTTGCTTATGTGATTTATACAACATAGACTATGATGTAAACTTGCATCTAACTCACATATGTCATAGCCTAACTTTTGATCCAATTTACACATAAAATAGAGGTCATGAATCATGTAAGGTTGTATATGATTCTCACTAACTTGCATATGATTCATATCTAAATTACCATCTAAACTTGCATACATACATATGATTTAACTTATGAATTAGTTCCAACAACATAACCAAACTAGCATATGAAACATCATTATGAATTGATTGTACATAAGCCAATCATAGATTTACAACATGGATGATAACATCACAGCTTTACAACATTGATAATAACATCATACAATTTACAACATAGATGATAACATCATAGAATTTAGAACATAAATAATAACATACGGTCAATGATTCACAACATAACCATATAATCCAAATCATAGCTCAATCCAATTAAATTTTTAATTATTTTATTAAGGAAATCGAACTCACAAAAAGAAGGTCTTGCATTCTGAAATCTGAGTTCTGAAATTGATTTAGCTCGCCTTTGTAGTAGATTCGTTATTGTTTAGATTAGAGTTGAATAGAATTGAATTGATTAGATTTGATTTCCCTCTAGTTGGTGGCGGCTACTCTAGGTTACAAGATGACAGCATAACGGCCATGATTCAGATTTTTATTTGATTTTAGGGTTTGAGTCTACCCATGTTTATATAGAAATTCAATTTAATTATAGCCGTCGGATGATCTTAGGGTTAATCAAAACCACTCAGTCAGGATAGGGTGACACCTAAGCCCTAATGACTCGGCAAGGAGTCAGAAAGGATTCAGCAATGAGGCACAATATCGATCAGATTGCACCAGAAAGCTATGCAGGCTTTCTCCTTGGCCTGGGCGCACTTGGCAGGTGTGCCAGTGCAACATTTGCACTGGCGCACTTCCCAAGTGCGCCAGTGCAATTATAATTTTTTTTCTGATTTTTCCGCCTGACTTCGTTCATCCATATCTCCTTCATTAGGTATCCGTTTTACGCAAACTCGGACTCTATCTCAACCAGAATTCCGAGACGAACACAATGGAGCAAACCGTTTCCCTTAATTCTCACATCTGAGATTAATTATTCTTTAATTTAGTTAATTTGATTATTCAAAAATTCTGGGTGTTACATTCTCCCCTACTTAAAGGATTTCGTCCTTGAAATCTCTAAGTCAAGAAGAACGTATCCTACCATCCAATCATCAATCTACTCAACAATCAACCACTGGCAACCATGGTCCTTAAAAGATTTCTAATGCTTTTCATGTACATATGCATAGTGTGTGTATATGTCCGTATACTAATGCTAAATCAGGCGGTCCATTGATTCAGTCTACCTCCTTAATGCAAATAATGATAGTGCCATGTATCCATCATGTATGCAAATAATCCTATACATATCATTACTACATGTGTGCACAACCATCCATTTAAATGCAACATCCATATGATACACACATTCAATGTACATTCATTTTACTAAATACATCCATTTATATGCAATATGCAATATGAAAGTGACTGAGCCGATCTGGTGCCTAAAGTGTGTGTATATGCATCCACGAGCAACCACTAGAAACACTTGCACCCACATGCATCCATCATATATAACATGTCTCAAACACATGTTTCAACCATAGGACTATGCTATCTAAAGGTAAAAGATACTAGCGAGAGGACATACTAAAGATAAAATGAGTACAAGCTAAGCGATAAAGGAGAAATTAAAAGACATACCCTCGAAAAGAAAAGGGTACAATGAACGCATCTTCTCTTCCGTCTCCCAAGTAGCGTTGCTCTCATCATTTCCCCGTTGCACTTTAACTAGCTTGACCTCTCGATTCCTCAACTTCTTAATCTTCGACCCAAGAATGCATGTAGGAGTTTGTTGAATCGTCGTATAACGCTCTATCTCCACCTCTCTAAGCAAGCTCGGCTCTACCACTTCCGCGGTCTCGTGCAAGCATTTCCTCAAATGTGATACATGGAATACGTCGTGTACACCACTAAGTCTTTCGGGCAACTCCACTCTGTATGCCATCTGTCCATTCCTCTCCTTAATAGGAAACGACCCTACGAACCTGGGTCCCAACGGACCCAAAGAGAACAACCTTCTGTAATGGAGACACCTTGATAAAGACCATGTCCCCAATATCAAACTCAAGATCTGTCCTCCTCTTGTCCGCATAAGATTTCTGCCTATCTTGTGCGGTCTTCATCCTCCTTCGAATCAAATCGATCTTTTCCGAAGTCTCTTTAATCATATCGGGCCCAAGTAAGATCTTATCCGTAGATTCCCACCAACATGTAGGCGAACAACACGGCCGTCCATAAAGAGCCTCGAAAGGTGCCATGTTAATGCTAGACTGAAAGCTATTATTATATGCAAACTCCACCAAAGGAAGATGCTCTTCCCATGTACCTCCGAAGTATAAAACCCATAGCCTCAAAAGGTCCTCTAGAATACGATTCACCCTCTCGGTCTGGCCGTCTGTCTGAGGATGATATGCGGTGCTAAAAAATAACCGAGTCTCTACCGCCTCTTGCAAGCTCCTCCAAAACTCGCTAGTAAAGATAGGATCGCAATCGCTCACTATGCTAGAAGGAACACCGTGCAAACGAACTATCTATTGAATGTATAAGGAGGCCAACCATGGAGCAGTACTCTTACTCTTCATGGGAATGAAATGGGCGCTCTTAGTAAGTCTGTCTACCATGACCCAAATCCCCGTATTACCCTTCCTCGATCTCGGTAACCCGTCAACAAAGTCCATCGAGACACTCTCCCACTTCCATTGTGGGATCTCCAATGGGTGAAGCAACCCACCGGGCTTATTTTGCTCTGCTGTTACTTGTTGGCACACCAAGCATCCAGCGACAAACTCGGCCACATCCTTCTTCATACCGGCCCAAAAGTAAACTCATCTCATGTCCATGTACATCATGTCCCCGCCGGGATGAATGGTCATCTTCGAACGATGGGCATCATCAAGAACGGTCTTCCTCAAGTACTCGTCTTGTGGTACACAAAGTCTACCGTCCCTACGTAACCAACCCTTATCATCTAGGGTATACCTACTGAGATGGCTCGATGACTCCCCCCTTATGAGCTTCTCTACTAACTCAACCAACTGTGGGTCATCTCGCTGTGCCTCAACAATCCGTCCCAAAAGCGTAGGTCTGACCTCTAAGGATGCTAGCAAACCGGGTACAAAGTCAATGGAAGGTCTAAAGTCAAACATAGAGATGAACTCTAAGCTTCGCAGCTCAACAAACAACGGACTCAAGGACAACCTTTTCCTACTTAAGGCGTCTGCCACCACGTTACCCTTGCCAGGGGTATATGCTATCTTGAAATCGTAGGACGCTAGGAATTCCATCCACCTTTGCTGCCTTAAGTTCAAGTCCTTTTGAGAGAACATGTATTTTAGCGATTTTTGGTCAGTGAAAAATTCGAATTTCTCGCCAAGAAGATAATGGTGCCAAGACTTAAGCACGAAAAAAATAGCGGCCAACTCTAGGTCATCCGTCGGGTAATTTCTCTCATGTACTCTCAGCTGCCTTCCTCCATAGGCTATTACCCTTCCCTCTTGCATTAAGACTGCGCCTAGTCCTGTCCCACAAGCATCGGTATAAACGTTAAATGGCTTACTCCCATCTGGCAACACTAAGACTGGGGCTGTGGTTAAAGCTCTCTTTAAACGTTGGAATGCATCATCACAATCTACGTCCCACTTAAAAACTAGGTTCTCCTTTGCCAACCGTGTTAATGGTGCTGATATTTTTGCGAAGTCCTTGATAAACTTCCTATAGTAGCCTGCCAATCCCAAGAAACTCCTCACCTCAGTAGCATTTTTAGGGACCTTCCAATCTTGGACGGCGACCACCTTCGCGGGATCCACAGCTATCCCTTCTTTGGAAACCACGTGCCCTAAGAATCACACTTCCTTCCTCCAAAAGTGACATTTACAAAATTTAGCTTTAAGGTTATGCGCTCGGAGGGTCTCCAACACTTCCCCAAGATGTAGGGCATGCTCTTCCTCGCTCTTAGAAAAGACCAAGATGTCATCCACAAAGACCACCACTAATTTATTAAGGTACTCCCTAAACACCCTACTCATCAAGTCAACAAAGTATGCGGGGGCGTTTGTCAAACCGACGGGCATCACAATCCATTCATAGAAACCGTCCGGAGTCCTAAAGGCAGTCTTGTCTATGCTATCCTCAGCCACTCTCAACTGATGGAAACCAGTGGCTAAGTCCAACTGCGAAAACACTGAGGCGCCAGCTAACTAATCAAAGAGATCGTCAATACTCGGCGTGGGTGCCTATTCTTATAAGTAAGTTTATTAAGTTCTCTATAGTCCACACAAAGTCTAAGGGACCTATCCGCCTTCGTGGCAAATACTACTGGAGCACCCCACTCCGATATACTACGTCTTATGAACCCCTTCTCAAGAAACTCCCTTACTTGCTTATTGAGCTCCCTCCTCTCCTGAGGAGCCATGTGGCGTACTGGCAGAGATACTGGTTTTGCATTGTCTACAAGATAAATATGAAAGTCTATCTCATGCTTTGGGGGTAGACCCCTCACCTCATCGAAGACATCAACATATTCACGGACTATACAAACAGAATGTAAATCATCATTGGAAGCGTCAAGTGACTCAAGATAACTAAGCATCACCGGTCCTTTAGGGTCACAAGAAATGTCAAGGGTCTTTCCACTACAAGTCAACAATTTTACTACCCTTCGTTCACAATCTAGGATGGCGCCATATCGGGCTAGCCAATCCATCCCTAGAATCAACCCATGGCCCATGAAACCAAGCACAAAAGCATTACATTCAAAACCAACTCCTAAGATAGACAATCTCAAATCCCTACAAACCAAGGATAAATGAGCTGACCCACCAATAGGATTTGAGACTACAATGGGATCCACAACAAGACTAGTATTTAAGTGCAGTGTTTCGACTAATGATGTAGAGATAAATGAATGTGATGCGCCAGAATCGAATAAGGTACGGACAGGATGATGAAATAGAAAAACTAAACTCTCGAGGGAAATGTTTCTACCTCGTTCTTGCAGCGGTGGGACCGCGAGAGCCTGGACCTGCTCCCTTGCCTGCCCTGGTGCCACTAGAGCTTGAAGCTTCCCTCTAGAAGTTCTTTGCCCTTGTCCCTGTTTCCTTGGGCATTCCTTAACTAGGTGACCTGCCTCTCCACAGTGGAAACAACCAGCCTTATTCTTTTTCCTATAGTCTTTACTCAGATGGCCTGGTGTCACACAATTAAAGCACTTCTTCTTTCCTTTGCCACTGTTGTTCTTCCCGCCTTTCTTGTTTTGTTGTTGTTGCTGCGGTTTCTTTTGATTCCCTTTCTTCTCGGGTGCCTTATTAGCATTGGCGCCTTTCTCCTCTTCATGCATAAGCACCATATCGACTAGCCTCTCAAAGGTGGCCCCCATAGGGATGTGGGTCATAGCTAACCTATGTAGTGGCTCGTTCAAACCCTTAACAAATCTCAGGGCCTTCTTTTCGGGTGTATTCACCAAGTCCAAGCCAAATCTCGCCAACTGATTGAACTTATTGACGTATTCTTTCACTGATAGATTCCCTTGCTTTAATGCCAAAAACCTTTCCATGTATTGATTCTCTTCAGCCCGTGACAGAAAATTTGCCTCAAACCTATGTCTGAAATCTGGCCATGTATCCACTGGATGCTCTCCATTAGTGACTTCCCACCAAAACGAATCTTCGTCCTTCATTAACCAGGCAACCAATTGGACCTTCTTACAATCGTCCAAATCAAAGATGTCAAACAGATCCTCCACTTCTTTCAACCAATTTCTAGATTCAATGAACGTTTCAGTCCCACTAAAAGATTTTCCACCCATCGAACGAAAGTCTTTACATATCTTGGAGAAAGTATCTCCATGCGGAGTAATGGCTGGAGCTAGGGGAGGAGGAGGAATGTTGGCCTGTAACACCCTGGATTTTTGAATAATCGAATTAACTAAATTGAGGAATAATTAATCTCAGACGTGAGAATTAAGAGAATGGGGTTGCGCCATTGTGTTTGTCTCGGAATTCTGGTTGAAATAGAGTCCGAGTTTCCGGGAAATGGGTACCGGATGAAGGAGTTATGGACGAACGAAGTTTGGTGGAAAGAGAAGAAAAAAAAAATTGCACTGGCGCATTTGGGAAGTGCGCCAGTACAAATTTACATTGGTGCACTTCCCAAGTGAGCCTAGGCCGAGAGAAAACCTGCACAGCTTTCTGGTTCAGTCCGATCTATGTTATGACTCATTATTGAGTCCTTTCTGACTCCTTGCTGAGTCATTAGGGCCGACTTGTCACCCTATCATGACTGAATGGTTTTGATTAACCCTAAGATCATCTGACGGCTTAAATTAATTCAAAACACTATAAAAAACCCATAGGCTCAAAGCCTAAATCAGAATTAAAACTAAAACTATGGCCATCACGCTGTCGTCTTGAACCCTAGAGTAGCCGCCACCAATTAGAGAGGAAGAACAACAAATCAGATCAGTTCTACTCAACCCTAACAACGAATCTTCTTTAAAGGAGAGCTAATACAACTTCAAAAATCAGAATTCAGAACTCAAGACTGCTTTTGAGTTGTGAGTTTGATAGTTTTAATAAAATAATTAGTAATTTAATTGGAATAAGTTATAATGCAGATTGTATGGATGTGATGTGAATTATTGATCACATGTTGAAATTATGTTTATGACATCTAGTTTATGTGATAATTTAATTGAAAGTTGGGTAAAATTATATGTGACCTTACATGGTTATGACATGTAGTTTATGTGATAATTTAATTGAAAGTTAGGCTATGACATGTTTGAGTTATATGCTAAATTCTACATGATACTTTACATGTTAGATGCAAGTTTACACCATTGTTACAATGTATAAATCACATATGCAAGTTTATGAGTTTGGATATGAATCATGTTATGCAAGTTTATGGTTAGTGCCTATGCAAGTTTACACCTTTAGATGTAGATCTATGACATACATGATTTGTGCAAGTTTATGGCCATTATCTCAACAAGTTTACACCTTTAGATTTGGATCCATTGCATATGTTGTTTATGCAAGTTGTAACTTTGGCCTATGCAAGTTTTAGATGTAGAACATCATTCACATATGCAAGTTCACCCCTATGTTTGATCTATCTTTTAATTATGTGTATATTGTGATGTTTTCTCTTTATTCCATGAGTTAGACTCTTCGAGTCTAACGTATATTTTACGTTAAACGAACAAACGTACAACGTGGGGTAAAGGGGATAATATTAAAAGATTTAATTGGCATAAAAGCCATAAAAGGCATAAAATATAATTGGGGTGAAAATTGGTATGATTTTACATACCATAAATGGATGGACATAATTGAGTCAATTATGGACATCGTTAAATTTGGAATTGATTGATAATTTGAATAGGGAAAGTAATTCAAATTGGGAAATGATTAATTAGGAGTAATTAATCGTCTAAGACACGAGGTTAGGCTCTTTTGTGGTGTAAGACTGCCCGGACCCGCCCGACAAATCCAGCTGCCACAAATGTCAGTCTAATGTGGTAGGTCTTCGGCATAAGTTAAATGCGTAACAGTTGTAAAGACACGAGTTTAGGCTCGTTTGTGGTGTAAGACTGCCCGGACCCGCCCGGCAAATCCAGCTGCCACAAATGCCAGTCTAATTTGGGAGGTCTTTATTAGGTTACGGTCTTAATGAATTAAGAAACACTTAACCAGACAAGCATGTAGTAGGACATGAGGGGGTTAAGTGGGTGCCTTGGGTGGCATGTGGAATCTAGTGGGTGCCTTGGGTGGCATTTGGAAAGACGATTATAAACACTTAACCAAAATTGAAACATGAATAAGAAGTGGGTTAAGTCTGATGTACTAAAGGGGACCAAGCTTAGGTGGACAGCTTGTGTCAAGTAATGGGGGCCCATTTCAACCAGTAACCCATACGTATCTTTGTGGGCTCGACCCTAGTCGAGGACGGGACACGCATACTGGACTTGACTGTAAGAGGCCAAACCGGGTTTGCGGTGGCAACGCAAGTCCAACGGGTTCATATGCGTGTGTGGACCCGGGCTGGTAGGTAAGACGTTATTGCATCATGTAGGTACAAGTCGTGCATCATTGGTGGTATCGGGTTTCCACTTCGGGGAGTGATACACCCCACTGTGGGGCTAGCACGGGTATCTACGATTTAAGGAGCTGATCGCTTGGGGGTAGTGGGTACACCTAGTGGAGATAGGGGCAGGCGGCACCTATGAAGGCAGCTAGGGGTGCACGAAACAACCAATATCATTATTAATTCTGTAGGCGGGATCAACCTTAGGGTGACTAGTGGTGGTGCTGTATAGCAATTATCTTATAGTGTTGGTGTAGTTTAGTAATTATCTTCTAGTGGGTTAGGTGCGCTTTAACGATATCGTTGTTCATCTTGTTTCCTTATTTACTCTGCCATACTCAATGGTTCATGATCATTTCCTTATTTTCCAACTTATGCCTTAGCCTAGTTACTTTGTTATATTGTTAAAGTTATCGCACTCGCCAGACTTTATGTATGACCCCCCTTTATTTCCTCCTCTTTTCTCCCTCCCCCCCCCCCCCCCCAAGGTGCTCAGTTTGGAACTAGCACCAGTGGAGCTTGATTTTGGACTGCTTTTAGAAGATTGCTTGGATCGCTGAAGTAAAGTTTATCTTCTCTTTTATTTTTGGCTATTTATATTGGGGATTATATCTTTCAATTTATGTACTTTTGGTAGTTAAGATGGATATTATGTACTTTGACTCTGGTTTTTGATGATGTAAGCAAACATATGTGTTTTCTGCTGCAATGAAATAAAGTTTAAATTTTCAAGTACTGTTTATATCTGTTTTGTTGTTAAGTTTCTGTTCTATACTTACTTAAAACGCTCCATAGAAGTTAATGCATTCCCTTTGTGAGTGACATTAATGGACGTGGGGTGTTACACGTGGTATAAGAGCTGAAGGTTACCAGAACAGATATGAATTTTGAAAAACTATTTTTCAAAACAATTTTTATAAAGAAGTACGTTTTAAGGATAGTATTTTTTAGAGAAAAGCTTATTTTAGAAAGCATAACCCCAAGAGCCATATATCTTTCCCTCGGTTCTTTTATATTAAATCTTTCCTTTTTCGTTTCAGCATGTCTGAAGCACCTGAGATACCAGAGGGTATTCATGTACCCAGTTGGTTTCGTCAATATCTCGAGGCTAGGGCCGCCATCGCAGGTCCAGCAAATGCTTCTCCTCCTCCTCCTCCTCCTCCCCCTCCTCCTCGCGTCGATACTTTTGCGAAGATATGTAAGGACTTTAGAGCAATGGGTGGAAAACCTTTTCACGGGACGGAGACATTTGTTGAAGCTCGTAATTGGCTAAAGAAGGTGGAAGAATTGTTTGGAATCTTTGAAGTGGATGATGGAAGAAAGGTCCCGTTGGCTGCCTGGCTAATGAAAGATGAGGGCTCGTTTTGGTGGGAGGTCACTAATGGGGGACGTCCAATCGATACATGACCAGATTTTAGGCAAAGGTTTGAGGTGAAGTTTCTCTCGAGGGCTGAAGAGAATCTATACATGGAAAGGTTTTTGTCACTGAAGCAAGGGAATCTATCGGTAAAAGAGTACGTCAACAAATTCAACCAATTGGAAAGGTTTGGCTTAGACTTGGTGAATACTCCAGAAAAGAAGGCTCTAAGATTTGTTAAGGGTTTAAACGAGCCGCTTCATGGGTTAGCTATGACCCACATTCCCATGGGGGCTACCTTCGAGAGATTAGTTGACATGGCACTCATGCATGAAGAGGAGAAGGGCGCCAATGCTAATAAGGCACCCGAGAAGAAAGGGGATCAAAAGAAGTCGCAACAGCAACAACATAACAAGAAAGGTGGCAAAGGCAACAATGCTAAGGGGAAGAAGAAATGCTTTAACCGTGGGACACCTGGCTATCTAAGCAAAGATTGTAGGAAGAAAAAGAAGACTGGTTGTTTCCACTGTGGCGAGGTGGGACATCTTATTAAGGACTGCCCAAAGAAAGGGCAAAGGGCAGGGTCTACCTCGGTAGGACAAGTGCAAGCTCTTATGGCACCAGGGCAGGCAAGGGGACAAGTTCAAGCTCTCGTGGTCCCACCGCTGCAAGAACGAGGTAGAGCAATTTCCGTTGAAAGTTTAGTTTTTCTGTTTTATCATCTTGTCCGTACTTTATTCGATTCTGGCGCATCATATTCGTTTATTTCTACATCATTAGTTGAAACACTGCACCTTGATACTAGTCTAGTTACTGATCCCTTAGTAGTCTCAAATCCTATCGGTGGTTCGGCTCATCTTTCTATGATTTGTCGGGATTTGAGAGTGTTTATCTTGGGCGTTGAGTTTGAGTGCAATGCTTCTGTTCTTGGCTTCATGGGCTACGGTTTAATTCTAGGTATGGATTGGCTAACTAGATATGGGGCCATCCTATATTGTGAAAGAAGGGTAGTTAGATTGTTGACTCGTTTTGGAAAGACCCTTGATATTTCTTGTGACCCTAGAGGGCCAGTAATGCTTAGCTACCTAGAATCCCTTGACGCATCCGATGATGATTTACATTCTGTTCCCATAGTCCATGAATATGCTGATGTCTTCGATGAGGTGAAGGATTTACCCCCAAAACGTGAAATAGACTTTCGAATATATCTAGTAGATAATGCAAAGCCGGTTGCATTACTAGAGCGCCACATGGCTCCAAGTGAGAGAAGAGAACTCAGTAAGCAAGTGAAAGAATTGCTTGAAAAGGGGTTCATCAGACATAGTATATCAGAGTGGGGTGCTCCAGTAGTATTTTCCACGAAGGCAGATGGGTCCCTTAGACTTTGTGTGGACTATAGAGAACTTAATAAGCTTACTAAGAAGAATAGACACCTACTACCGAGGATTGACGATCTCTTCGATCAGCTAGTTGGCGCCTCAGTGTTTTTGCAGTTGGACTTAGCCACGGGTTTCCATCAGTTGAGAGTGGCTGAGGATAGCATAGACAAGACTGCCTTTAGGACTCCAGACGGTTTCTTCGAGTGGCTTGTGATGCCCTTCGGTTTGAAAAACACCCCCGCGTACTTTGTTGACTTGATGAGTAGGGTGTTTAGGGAGTACCTTAATAGATTCGTACTAGTCTTTGTGGACGATATCTTGATCTTTTCTAAAAGCTAAGAAGAGCAAGCCTTACATCTTAGGGAAGTGTTAGAGACTCTTCGAGTGCATAACCTTAAAGCAAAATTTTCTAAATGTCACTTTTGGAGGAAGGAAGTGCGATTCTTAGGGCGCGTGGTTTCCAAAAAAGGGGTAGCTGTGGATCCCGCGAAGACAGTGGCCATCCAAGATTGGAAGGTTCCTAAAAATGCTACCGAGGTGAGAAGTTTCTTAGGGTTGGCTGGCTACTATAGGAAGTTTATCAAGGACTTCGCAAAAATATCAGCCCCATTAACATGCTTGACGAAGAAAAATCTAGTTTTCACGTGGGGCGTAGATTGTGATTGTAACACCCCACGCCCGCTATGGTCACTCACTAAGGGAATGCCATAGCATCGGTGGAGTATTTTAGTGAATATAGAACAGAAAAATTACAACAAGACAGATATAAATAGTACTTGAAATTTAAAACATCATCTCATAACAGCGGAAGTAAACATGTCTGGTTACATCATAAAACCAAAATAAAAGTCAAGTACAATATCCATCAAAATAAAGAAGTACATAATCCCACTCTCTCATACAATAGCCAAGACAAAAGAAAAGATAACTGGGTAACTGGAGCTTTACATCTATCCAAGCTCCTAAAGACTGGAACAGCAATCCGATCAAGCTCCACTACTGCTAGGATCCACCGTAGGACCTGAGGGTTGGGAAAAAGATAAAAACAACGGGGTCAGACATAAGTCTGAGCGAGTCCTATAACTTTAACAGTACAATCATTAAAGTAACCAGAGAAGACATAAACTTGACCCACGGTAATGTCTGGGGATGAATGGCTACACTAAGCAGCTTGGTATACTTAGGATAAACTAAGATAACTGTAAAGACGCATCTACCCACCCAAGGATAATTACTAACTGCACCATACCAGTCATTCCTACTTAAAGGTTGATCCCTCCAAGGACTTAGAAAATTTCCCCAGTAGTTTCGTGTACTCCTAGCCCACTACATAGGTGCCGTCTGCCCCTATCTCCACTAGGTGTACTTCGTAATTTTTACCCAGTAGTTTCGTGTACCCCTACATAGGTGCCGTCTGCCCCTATCTTCATTAGGTGTACCCACTACTCCCCAGCGATCGGCTCCCTACCGTAGATACCCGTGCTGGTCCCACAATGGGGTGTATCATTCCCCAGGGTGGCCACCTGAAAATATCAACGGTGCACGGCTTTATATCTACACGATGCAACAACGGCTTATCTACCAGCCCGGGCCCACACACGCATATGAAGCCCGTTGGACTTGCGTTGCCACCGCTAACCCGTTTTGGCCTCTTATAGTCAAGCCCAATATGCGTGTCCCGTCACTTGACATGGGTCGAGCCCACAAAGATACGTTTGGGATATTGGTTGAAATGGGCCCCCACAAGCTACCCACCTAAGCTTGTCACTTATCTAGTGTATCCCACTTAACCCTTTAATCATGTTTAATTACATGTTTCCACTTGGTTAAGTATTCTAATCGTATTTTCTATTGCCACCCAAGGCGACCCACTAGATTCCACATGCCACCCAAGGCAACCACTAAATTTCCACATGCCACCCAAGGCACCCACTTAACCCCTCATGTCCCACTACGTGCTAATATGGTTAAGTGTTTCTTAATTAATTAAGACCGTGATCTCCCATAAAGACCTCCCACATTAGACTGGCTGTTATGACCGCCTGGTTAAGCCGGTAGGGTCCGGGCAGTCTTACGTCATAACAGAGTCTAACCTCGTGTCTTTACTTTAATCACGTATTTAATTTATGGCTAAGACCTCTCACATTGGGCTGACATTTGTAGCAACTGGTTAAGCCGGTTGGGTCCGGGCAGTTTTACACTACAAATGAGTCCAACCTCGTGTCTTAGTCGATTAATTACACCTAATTAATCACCCCCATATTAATTATCCCTAATTAATATCAAGTTTTCCATAACATGGGTAGACCTAACTCAATAGGTAAATTCCCATGGGGTAGACCTAACTCAATAGGTAAATTCCCACTTATGGTAATTTATTTTTATGGTATGCTTAATCATACCCAATCATACATTTATTAACATATTTACCAACCCCATCGTTTCCCACGTAAATCGTTCTCATTTCATGACAAAATAAAGGGGAAGATCCATCACAAATATCATGGGTTTAGCATATAACTTTGTCATGGGTTAAGAGGATGTCAACTTGCATATATGAACATATATTAACCCAACTATATTTAGCCCAAACTTGCATATTACCATACACATATCTTGCATAACATGTTGAACTTGCATATAAGCATTCTCATAACTTGCATAACATGTTAAACATGCATTTAAGCATACACATAACTTGCATAAGCATTCACATACTTGCATAAGCATGCATAACTTGCATATCATGTTAAACTTGCATTTAAGCATATACATATCTTGCATAAGCATTCATATACTTGCATAAGCATGCATAACTTGCATATCATGTTAAACTTGCATTTTAAGCATATACATAACTTGCATAACAACCTACACATAACTTACATAACATCATACACATAACTTGCATATGAACTTGCATAACTCCCTTTGTTAAACATGCATAAATCCACTTATTAAATATGCATAAACCCACTTATCAAACATGCATAAACCCACTTATTAATTATGCATAAACATAGGAAAACATAGAGTAGCATATCATTACAAATGATTCAAACTCACTAATCCGCATTTAAGACCATAAGTCTCATTAAACCCAATCTACTTACTTTAACAATTGATGTTAAAGTGATAGAAACTCACCAAACCCAAGATTAGCAAACTTATGAAGTGAAATTAGTTGCTAAATATGAAGAAGAAGATGATTAGAGGTTGATTATAGAATGATTAGCTTGCAACTTCCTTCATAAATTAGTGGAGGCTCCTTCTAGGATTTAATTTGGCGGCATGAGGCCATCATTTCCATTTTTAGTATGGATTAGGGTAGGTTTAGGGTGTATAGGTGAGTGTTTTAGGCCCTTAGATTAACCCTAGATTAGATTAGGTCCGTTAGATTTAGGAAATCTCTAGAACCCAGCCCAGCCCTAGTCGGAAAACCAGATCTGGTGCACCCAAGCCCCCTGTTTCGACACGCCGTGTCGACAGGCAAGTCGACAGGCAAGTCGACACCCCTGTCGACAGGCCTGTCGACAGCCCTGTCGACATGGTTAGGGCAGGAATTTTCCTGCCTGGCCCCGCTGGTTCTACTTTGAAATCCGAATTTGCCTTTCTAAATCTGTTTTTAGTTTTTAAATTTTCTGCAAACTTCTTTGGGCCATAACCGGGCCATACGGACTCCGATTCTCGAAAACTCGGACTCTATTTCGCATATTTTTCCGAGACGAGCGCAATAACGTAGCCCGTTACCCCCAATTCCCACATCTGAGATTATTTATCCTGTAATTAGTGAATTTTAGTATTAACTAAAATTCAAGGTGTTACATTCTCCCCTCCTTAAAGGATTTCGTCCCCGAAATCTCTAAGCTAAGGAGAATGCATATCCTACCATCCAAACAACCATCTACTCAAATCATCAACCACGGGCATCCATTGTCCTTAAAACAATTTCTAATGATGTATGAGCATATGCAAAAAGTGTGTGTATATGTTCCCTATCTAATGTATGAACATATGCAAACCATGATAGTGCCATGCATCCATTATGTATGCGAGAGAACCCTATCGACACATATAATATCTACATGAGTGCACAATCATTCACCAAAATGCATCATCCATGTGATAACACAATCATTATACATCCATGAGTATAGTTTCCTACACACAATTTTATGCAATATGCAATATGAAGTGACTGAGCCGATCTAGTGCCTAGAGTGTGTGTATATGCATCCACGAACAACCACTAGCAAACACTTGCATCCACTTGCATCCATCAACCATAACATGTCTCAAACACATGTTTCAACCATAGGTTTACCCTATCTAAAGGTCAAACAATACTATCGAGAGCATATACTAAAGATAAGATAAGTACTAGACAACGATAGAGGAGAAAGTAAAGACATACCCTCAAAAAGAAATGGGTACAATGAACGCATCTTCGCTTCCGTCTCCCAAGTTGCGTTGCTCTCATCTTCTCCCCATTGCACTTTGACTAGTTGAACCTCTCTGTTTCTCAACTTCCTAGTCTCTGACTCAAGGATGCGAGTAGGAGCTCGTCGAATAGTCGCATCACGCTCTACTTCTACATCTCTAAGCAAGCTCGGCTCTACCACCTCTGCGGTCTCATGTAAGCACTTCCTCAGATGGGACACATGGAATACATCATGAACACCACCAAGTCTGTCGGGTAACTCCACCCTATATGCCATCCGTCCAATCCTTTCCTTAATAGGAAACGGCCCAACAAACCTTGGTGCTAACTTCCCAACGGATCCAAAGCGAACAACATTTCTCAACGGAGATACCTTAACAAAAACCATATCCCCAACCTCAAACTCAAGATCCGTCCTTCTCTTGTCCGCATAAGATTTTTGCCTATCCTGCGCTGCTTTCATCCTTCTTCGAATCAAGTCAATCTTCTCAGAAGTCTCCCTAATCATATCAGGCCCAAGCAAGATCTTATCCGTAGATTCCCACCAACATGTAGGTGATCGACAAGGCCTTCCATAGAGAGCTTCGAAAGGAGCCATACCAATACTGGACTGAAAGCTGTTATTATATGCGAACTCCACCAATGGAAGATGCTCTTCCCATGTACCTCCAAAATCTAAGATACAAAGCCTCAAAAGGTCTTCTAGAACACGATTCACCCTCTCAGTCGGGCCGTCCGTCTGAGGATGATATGCGGTGCTCAGACACAATTGAGTCCCCACTGCTTCTTGCAAACTTCTCCAGAACTCGCTAGTGAAGATAGGATCTCGATCACTCACTATGCTAGAGGGTACCCCATGCAATCGAACTATCTCTCCAAGATATACAGAAGCTAGCCATGGAGCAGTCCTCTTACTCTTTACAGGTATGAAATGGGCGCTCTTAGTAAGTCTGTCTACCACCACCCAAATTCCTGTATTACCCTTTCTCGATCTGGGTAACCCATCAATAAAATCCATCGAGACGCTATCCCACTTCCATTGCGGAACCTCCAATGGGTGAAGCAACCCACCTGGTTTCCTTTGTTCCGCCTTCACTTGCTGGCACACCAAACATCGAGCGACATACTCAGCCACATCTTTCTTCATACCGGCCCAGAAGAAAACCCTCTTCATGTCTTGGTACATCTTGTCCCCACCGGGATGAATGGTCATCCTAGAACGGTGTGCATCATCAAGAATAGCCTTCCTCAGACTCTCGTCTTGCGGTACACAAAGTCTACCGTCTCTACGCAAGCACCCCCTATCGTCTAGCGTGTACCTACTCAAATGGCTGGACGACTCCCCCCTTATGAGCTTCTCTACCAACTCAACCAACTGTGGGTCGTCCCTCTGTGCTTCTCCAATCCGCCCCAAAAGAGTAGGTCTAACCTCCAAGGATGCTAGCAAACCGGGTACATAATCAACGGAAGGTCTGAAATCAAACATCGAGATAAATTCCAAGCTTCGTCATTCCACGAACAATGGACTCAAGGACAACCTCTTCCTGCTCAAGGCGTCCGCCACCACGTTACCCTTGCCAGGGGTATACGCTATCTCGAAATCATAGGATGCTAGGAACTCCATCCACCTTTGCTGTCTTAAGTTTAAATCCTTCTGAGAGAATAAGTACTTCAATGATTTATGGTCAGTGAACAACTCGAATCTCTCACCAAGAAGATAATGACGCCAAATCTTAAGCGCAAAAACAATAGCGGCCAGCTCTAGATCATGGGTAGGGTAATTTTTCTCATGTGCCCTCAACTGCCTTCCACCATAGGCTATTATCCTTCCCTCTTGCATTAAGACTGCGCCAAGTCCTGTCCCACAGGCATCGGTATAGACAACAAATGGCTTGCTCCCATCTGGCAACACTAAAACTGGAGCGGTGGTTAAAGCTCTCTTTAACCGTCGGAACGCATCATCACAATCTACGTCCCATGCGAAAACAAGATTCTTCTTCGTTAAGCGGGTTAATGGGGCTGATATCTTCGCGAAGTCTTTAATAAACTTCCTATAATAACCCGCCAACCCCAAGAAACTTCTTACTTCGGTAGCATTCTTCGGAACCTTCCAATCCTGAATTGATACTACCTTCGCGGGATCCACAGCTATCCCTTCCTTGGAGACCACGTGCCCCAAGAACCGTACTTCCTTCCTCCAGAAGTGACATTTAGAGAATTTAGCCTTAAGGCTATGCGCTCGAAGAGTCTTCAATACCTCCCCAAGATGTAGGGCATGCTCTTCTTCACTCTTAGAAAATACTAAGATATCATCCACAAAGACCACCACGAATTTATTAAGGAACTCCCTGAACACCCTACTCATCAAATCAACAAAGTATGCAGGGGCGTTTGTCAACCCAAATGGCATCACCATCCACTCATAGAAACCATCCGGCGTTCTAAAGGCAGTCTTGTCTATGCTATCCTCAGCCACCCTCAACTGATGAAACCCCGTGGCTAAGTCCAACTGAGAAAATACTGAAGCGCCAACCAACTGATCGAAAAGATCATCAATCCTCGACAATGGGTGTCTATTCTTCTTTGTGAGCTTGTTGAGTTCTCTATAGTCTACACAAAGTCTGAGGGACCCATCCGCCTTCGTAGCAAATACTACTGGAGCACCCCACTCTGATATACTTCGTCTTATGAACCCCTTCTCAAGCAACTCCCCTACTTGCTTATGGAGTTCCCTCCTCTCAAGAGGAGCCATGTGGCGCACTGGTAAAGATACAGGTTTAGCATTATCCACCAGATATATTCGGAAGTCAATTTCCCGCTTCGGAGGTAAGCCCTTCACCTCCTCAAACACATCCGGATATTCCCGGACCACTCTAACAGATTGCAAACTCTCGACCGAAGCGTCAAGCGATTCAATATAACTTAGCATAACAGATTCTATGGGATTACAAGAAATCTCGAGAGTGTTACCCAAGCGGGTCATGAGCCGAACAACTCTCCTTTCACAATCAAGAACGGCACCATTACTGGATAACCAGTCCATGCCCAAAATCAACCCATAGCCCGTGAAGCCCAAGACAAAAGCATCACATCTAAACTCAATGCTAAGTATAGAAATCTTCAAACCCAAACATATCATGGACAAATAAGTGGAGCCCCCAATTGGGTTTGAAACAACCAAGGGATCATCTACCAGACTGGTGTCTAAGTGCAGTGACTCAACTAATGATGATGAGATAAACGAATGCGATGCGCCAGAATCAAACAATGTACGGACAGGATGATCAAATAGAAAAACCAGACTTTCAATGGAGATAGTTCTACCTCTTTCCTGAATCGGTGGAACCGCGAGAGCCTGTACTTGCCCCCTAGCCTGACCTGGTGCCATAAGAGCTTGCACCTGTCCTCCTGAGGTAGACCCCGTCCTTTGCCCTTTCTTAGGGCAATCCTTTACTAGATGCCCTGCTTCGCCACAGTGGAAGCA
Source organism: Allium sativum (assembly GCA_030737875.1). Classification (NCBI taxonomy): domain Eukaryota; kingdom Viridiplantae; phylum Streptophyta; class Magnoliopsida; order Asparagales; family Amaryllidaceae; genus Allium; species Allium sativum. The sequence goes on from CM060909.1 coordinate 589,173,627, forward strand.
GCCGGTCTTCTTCTTCTTGCGACAATCCTTGCTTAGGTGGCCAGGTGTCCCACAATTGAAACACTTCTTCTTCTTGCCCTTGCCACCGTTGCCTTTCCCACCTTTGTTTTGTTGTTGTTGCTGAGGTCTCTTTTGATCTCCCTTCTTCTCGGGTGCCTTATTAGCATTGGGACCCTTCTCTTCTTCATGCATGAGTGCCATGTCAACTAGCCTCTCAAAGGTGGCCCCCATAGGGATATGAGTCATAGCCAACCCATGCATCGGTTCATTCAAGCCTTTCACGAACCTCAAAGCCTTCTTCTCCGGTGTATTCACCATGTCTAGGCCAAACCTTGCCAATTGATTAAACTTGTTGACATATTCCTTCACCGAAAGATTTCCTTGCTTTAAAGTCAAGAATCTTTCCATATACAAGTTTTCCTCCGCCCTTGAGTGAAACTTTGCCACAAATCTTTGTCTAAAATCCGCCCAAGAGTCAACGGGACGTTCTCCATTAGTGACCTCCCACCAGAATGAGGCCTCTCCCTTCATTAACCAAGCAGCCAACTTGACTTTCTTTCCTTCTTCCATCTCAAAGATATCTATCAATTCTTCCACCTCTTTAAGCCAATCTCTAGCCTCCACAAAAGTTTCAGATCCTTGAAAAGGTTTCCCTCCCATAGCTTTAAATTCCTTGCAAGTCTTAGCAAAAGTATCCGTGCGAGGAGGAGGGGGAGGAGGAAGATCGGGTGCTACGGTTGGTGGAGGAACATTTGCTGGACCCGTAGTGGTGGCCCTTGCCTCCATCAATCCCCTATACCATACTGGTACCGTCACACCCTCCGGAAAGTTAAGATCCTCAACCATGCTGAAACGAAAAAGGAAAGATTCAAAACGGAGAATTCGAAGGATATAGATATGGCTATTGGGGATTATGCTTTTCTTTCAAAAACTTTTCTCTTAAAAGACATGTTTTTGAAAATATCTCTTCCAAAAATGTTTTTAGAAAAATAGTTTTCTAAAAATTTTGTCTGTTCCGGTAACCTTTGCTCTGATACCACGTGTAACACCCCACGCCCGCTATGGTCACTCACTAAGGGAATGCCATAGCATCGGTGGAGTATTTTAGTGAATATAGAACAGAAAAATTACAACAAGACAGATATAAATAGTACTTGAAATTTAAAACATCATCTCATAACAGCGGAAGTAAACATGTCTGGTTACATCATAAAACCAAAATAAAAGTCAAGTACAATATCCATCAAAATAAAGAAGTACATAATCCCACTCTCTCATACAATAGCCAAGACAAAAGAAAAGATAACTGGGTAACTGGAGCTTTACATCTATCCAAGCTCCTAAAGACTGGAACAGCAATCCGATCAAGCTCCACTACTGCTAGGATCCACCGTAGGACCTAAGGGTTGGGAAAAAGATAAAAACAACGGGGTCAGACATAAGTCTGAGCGAGTCCTATAACTTTAACAGTACAATCATTAAAGTAACCAGAGAAGACATAAACTTGACGCACGGTAATGTCTGGGGATGAATGGCTACACTAAGCAGCTTGGTATACTTAGGATAAACTAAGATAACTGTAAAGACGCATCTACCCACCCAAGGATAATTACTAACTGCACCACACCAGACATTCCTACTTAAAGGTTGATCCCTCGAAGGACTTAGATAATTTCCCCAGTAGTTTCGTGTACTCCTAGCCCACTACATAGGTGCCGTCTGCCCCTATCTCCACTAGGTGTACTTAGTAATTTTTACCCAGTAGTTTCGTGTACCCCTACATAGGTGCCGTTTGCCCCTATCTTCATTAGGTGTACCCACTACTCCCCAGCGATCGGCTCCCTACCGTAGATACCCGTGCTGGTCCCACAATGGGGTGTATCATTCCCCAGGGTGGCCACCTGAAAATATCAACGGTGCACGGCTTTATATCTACACGATGCAACAACGGCTTATCTACCAGCCCGGGCCCACACACGCATATGAAGCCCGTTGGACTTGCGTTGCCACCGCTAACCCGTTTTGGCCTCTTATAGTCAAGCCCAATATGCATGTCCCGTCACTCGACATGGGTCGAGCCAACAAAGATACGTTTGGGATATTGGTTGAAATGGGCCCCCACAAGCTACCCACCTAAGCTTGTCACTTATCTAGTGTATCCCACTTAACCCTTTAATCATGTTTAATTACATGTTTCCACTTGGTTAAGTATTCTAATCGTATTTTCTATTGCCACCCAAGGCGACCCACTAGATTCCACATGCCACCCAAGGCACCCACTTAACCCCTCATGTCCCACTACATGCTAATATGGTTAAGTGTTTCTTAATTAATTAAGACCGTGATCTCCCATAAAGACCTCCCACATTAGACTGGCTGTTATGACCGCCTGGTTAAGCCGGTAGGGTCCGGGCAGTCTTACGTCATAACAGAGTCTAACCTCGTGTCTTTACTTTAATCACGTATTTAATTTATGGCTAAGACCTCTCACATTGGGCTGACATTTGTAGCAACTGGTTAAGACGGTTGGGTCCGGGCAGTTTTACACTACAAATGAGTCCAACCTCGTGTCTTAGTCGATTAATTACACCTAATTAATCACCCCCATATTAATTATCCCTAATTAATATCAAGTTTTCCATAACATGGGTAGACCTAACTCAATAGGTAAATTCCCATGGGGTAGACCTAACTCAATAGGTAAATTCCCACTTATGGTAATTTATTTTTATGGTATGCTTAATCATACCCAATCATACATTTATTAACATATTTACCAACACCATCGTTTCCCACGTAAATCGTTCTCATTTCATGACAAAATAAAGGGGAAGATCCATCACAAATATCATGGGTTTAGCATATAACTTTGTCATGGGTTAAGAGGATGTCAACTTGCATATATGAACATATATTAACCCAACTATATTTAGCCCAAACTTGCATATTACCATACACATATCTTGCATAACATGTTGAACTTGCATATAAGCATTCTCATAACTTGCATAACATGTTAAACATGCATTTAAGCATACACATAACTTGCATAAGCATTCACATACTTGCATAAGCATTCACATACTTGCATAAGCATGCATAACTTGCATATCATGTTAAACTTGCATTTAAGCATATACATATCTTGCATAAGCATTCATATACTTGCATAAGCATGCATAACTTGCATATCATGTTAAACTTGCATTTTAAGCATATACATAACTTGCATAACAACCTACACATAACTTACATAACATCATACACATAACTTGCATATGAACTTGCATAACTCCCTTTGTTAAACATGCATAAATCCACTTATTAAATATGCATAAACCCACTTATCAAACATGCATAAACCCACTTATTAATTATGCATAAACATAGGAAAACATAGAGTAGCATATCATTACAAATGATTCAAACTCACTAATCCGCATTTAAGACCATAAGTCTCATTACACCCAATCTACTTACTTTAACAATTGATGTTAAAGTGATAGAAACTCACCAAACCCAAGATTAGCAAACTTATGAAGTGAAATTAGTTGCTAAATATGAAGAAGATGATGATTAGAGGTTGATTATAGAATGATTAGCTTGCAACTTCCTTCATAAATTAGTGGAGGCTCCTTCTAGGATTTAATTTGGCGGCATGAGGCCATCATTTCCATTTTTAGTATGGATTAGGGTAGGTTTAGGGTGTATTTATAGATTAGGTGAGTGTTTTAGGCCCTTAGATTAACCCTAGATTAGATTAGGTCCGTTAGATTTAGGAAATCTCTAGAACCCAGCCCAGCCCTAGCCAGAAAACCAGATCTGGTGCACCCAAGCCCCCTGTTTCGACACGCCGTGTCGACAGGCAAGTCGACAGGCAAGTCGACACCCCTGTCGACAGGCCTGTCGACAGCCCTGTCGACATGGTTAGGGCGGGAATTTTCCCGCCTGGCCCCGCTGGTTCTACTTTGAAATCCAAATTTGCCTTTCTAAATCTGTTTTTAGTTTTTAAATTTTCTGCAAACTTCTTTGGGCCATAACCGGGCCATACGGACTCCGATTCTCGAAAACTCGGACTCTATTTCGCGTATTTTTCCGAGACGAACGCAATAACGCAGCCCGTTACCCCCAATTCCCACATCTGAGATTATTTATCCTGTAATTAGTGAATTTTAGTATTAACTAAAATTCAGGGTGTTACAGTGATGATGCGTTCCAATGTTTAAAGAGATCTTTGACCACAACCCCAGTCTGAGTGTTGCCAGATGGGAGTAAGCCATTTACGGTTTATACCGATGCTTGTGGGACAGGACTAGGCGCAGTCTTAATGCAAGAGGGAAGAGTAATAGCCTATGGCGGAAGGCAATTGAGAGTACATGAGAGAAATTACCCTACACATGACCTTGAGTTAGCCGCTATTGTCTTCGCGCTTAAGTCTTGGCGTCATTATCTTCTTGGAGAGAAATTCGAATTGTTCACTGACCACAAATCGCTAAAATACTTGTTCTCTCAGAAGGACTTGAACTTAAGGTAGCAAAGGTGGATGGAATTCTTAGCATCCTATGACTTCGAGATAGCATATACCCCTGGCAAGGGTAACGTGGTGGCAGACGCCTTAAGTAGAAAAAGGTTGTCCTTGAGTCCGTTGTTTGTTGAGCGGCGAAGCTTAGAGTTCATCTCTACATTTGACTTTAAACCTTCCATTGACTTTGTACCCGGTTTGCTAGCATCCTTAGAGGTCAGACCTACGCTTTTGGGACGGATTGGCGAGGCACAGCGAGACGACCCACAGTTGGTTGAGTTAGTAGAGAAGCTCAAAGGAGGGGAGTCATCGAGCCATCTCTGTAGGTATACCCTAGATGATAAGGGTTGGTTACGTAGGGACGGTAGACTTTGTGTACCAAAAGACGATGACCTAAGGAAGACCATTCTTGATGATGCACATCGTTCGAAGATGACCATCCATCCCGGCGGGGACAAGATGTACATGGATATGAGACGAGTTTACTTTTGGGCCGGTATGAAGAAGGACGTGGCAGAGTTTGTCGCTAGATGCTTGGTGTGCCAACAAGTAAAAGCAGAGCAAAAGAAGCATGGTAGATTGCTTCACCCATTGAAGGTCCCACAATGGAAGTGGGAAAGTGTTTCGATGGACTTTGTTGACGGATTACCAAGATCGAGGAAGGGTAATACGGGGATTTGGGTCATGGTAAACAGACTTACTAAGAGCGCCCATTTCATTCCCGTGAAGAGTAAGAGGACTGCTCCATGGTTAGCCTCCGTATACATTCGAGAAATAGTTCGTTTGCACGGTTATCCTTCTAGCATTGTGAGCGACCGCGATCCTATCTTCACTATTGAATTTTGGAAGAGCTTGCAAGAGGCGGTAAGGACTCAGTTATGTTTAAGCACCGCGTATCATCCTCAGACGGACCGCCAGACCGAAAGGGTGAATCGTATTCTAGAGGACATATTGAGGTTGTGTGTCTTAGATTTCAGAGGTACATGGGAGGAACATCTTCCGTTGGTGGAGTTCGCATATAATAACAGCTTTCAGTCTAGCATTGGCATGGCACCGTTCGAGGCTCTTTATGGACGGCCATGTCGTTCGCCTACATGTTGGTGGGAGTCTACAGACAAGGTCTTGCTTGGACCCGATATGATTAGAGAGACTTCGGAAAAGATCGATTTGATTCAAAGGACGATGAAGACGGCGCAAGATAGACAGAAATCTTATGCGGACAAGAGGAGGTCAGATCTTGAGTTTGATGTTGGGGACATGGTCTTTGTCAAGGTGTCTCCATTACGGAACGTCATTCGCTTTGGGTCCGTTGGGAAGTTAGCACCAAGATTCGTAGGGCCGTTTCCTATTAAGGAAAGGATTGGCCAGATGGCGTATAGACTAGAGTTGCCCGAGAGACTTAGAGGTGTACACGACGTATTCCATGTATCACATTTGAGGAAGTGCTTGCACGAGACCGCGGAAGTGATAGAGCCGAGCTTGCTTAGAGAGGTGGAGATAGAGCGCGATGCAACGATTCGACAAGCTCCTACGCGCATTCTTGGGTCTGAGATTAAGAAGTTGAGCGAGAGGTCAAACTAGTCAAAGTGCAATGGGGAGATGATGAGAGCAATGCTACTTGGGAGACGGAAGCGAAGATGCGTTCATTATACCCTTTCCTTTTCGAGGGTATGTCTTTTAATTTCTCCTTTATCGCTTACCTTATACTTATCTTATCTTTAGTATGTCCTCTCGCTAGTATCTTTGACCTTTAGATAGGATAGTCCTATGGTTGAAACATGTGTTTGAGACATGTTATGTATGATGGATGCATGTGGATGCAAGTGTTTGTTAGTGGTTGCTCGTGGATGCATATACACACACTTTAGGCACTAGATCGGCTCAGTCACTTCATATTGCATATTGCATATAAATGTGTATACATATTTATGTTAATGGATGAATAATGGTTGTACCATCATATGGATGTTGCATTTTGGTGAATGGTTGTGCACACATGTAGAAATGATATGTATCGATAAGGTTCTTTCGCATACATAATGGACGCATGGCACTATCATGGTTTGCATTAAGGAGGTCAACTGAATCAGTAGACCGCCTGATTTTGCATTAGATAAGGAACATATACACACACTTCTTGCATATGTTCATACAACATAAGAATTTTTATAAGGACAATGGATGCCCGTGTTTGATGGTTGAGTAGATGGTTGTTTGGATGGTAGGATATGCATTCTCCTTAGCTTGGAGATTTAGGGGGCGAAATCCTTTAAGGAGGGGAGAATGTAACACCCCGTATTTTTGAATAATCGAATTAACTAAATTGAAGAATAATTAATCTCAGACGTGAGAATTAAGGGAATGGGGTTGCGCCATTGTGTTCGTCTCGGAATTCTGGTTGAAATAGAGTCCGAGTTTGCGGGAAACGGGTACCGGATGAAGGAGTTATGGACGAACGAAGTTTGGTGGCAAGAGAAGAAAAAAAATATTTGCACTGGCGCACTTGGGAAGTGCGCCAGTACAAATTTACATTGGTGCACTTCCCAAGTGTGCCCAGGCCAAGAGAAAACCTGCACAACTTTCTGGTTCAGTCCGATCTATGTTGTGACTCATTGCTGAGTCCTTTCTGACTCCTTGCTGAGTCATTAGGGCTGACTTGTCACCCTATCATGACTGAATGGTTTTGATTAACCCTAAGATCATATGACGGCTTAAATTAATTCAAAACTCTATAAAAATACCCATAGACTCAAACCCTAAATCAGAATTAAAACTAAAACTATGGCCGTCATGTTGTCATCTTGAACCCTAGAGTAGTCGCCACCAATTAGAGAGGAAGAACAACAAATCAAATCAGTTCTACTCAACCCTAACAACGAATCTTCTTCAAAGGAGAGCTAATACAACTTCAAAAATCAGAATTCAGAACTCAAGACTGCTTTTGAGTTGTGAGTTTGATAGTTTTAATAAAATAATTAGTAATTTAATTGGATTAAGTTATAATGCGGATTGTATGGATGTGATGTGAATTATTGTTCACATGTTGAAATTATGTTGTAGGATTGTGTTGAAATCTCTAGAGTTATGTTGTGATGCTATCATTTATGATGTAAAGTTATTTTGCTATCATCTATGTTGTAATTTTATATACAATCAAATCATCATGTTTCATATGCTAGTTTGGTTATGTTGATTCATATGATAAATCATATGTATGCAAGTTTAGATTTTGATGTGAACATGAATCATATACAAGCTGGGTAAAATTATATGTGACCTTACATGGTTATGACATCTAGTTTATGTGAGAATTTAATTGAAAGTTAGGCTATGACATGTGTGAGTTATTTGCTAAATTCTACATGATACTTTACATGTTAGATGCAAGTTTACACCATTGTTACAATGTATAAATCACATATGCAAGTTTATGAGTTTGGATATGAATCATGTTATGCAAGTTTAGGGTTATTGCCTATGCATGTTTACACCTTTAGATGCAGATCTATGACATACATGATTTGTGCAAGTTTGTGGCCATTATCTCAACAAGTTCACACCTTTAGATTTGGATCCATGACATATGTTGTTTATGCAAGTTGTAACTTTGCCCAATGCAAGTTTTAGATGTAGAACATCATTCACATATGCAAGTTCACCCCTATGTTAGATCTATCTTTTAATTATGTGTATATTGTGATGTTTTCTCTTTATTCCATGAGTTAGACTATTCGAGTCTAACGTATAATTTACGTTAAACGAACAAACGTACAACGTGGGGGTAAAGGGGATAATATTAAAAGATTTAATTGGAATAAAAGCCTTAAAAGGCATAAAATATAATTGGGGTGAAAATTGGTATGATTTTACATACCACAAATGGATGGACATAATTGAGTCAATTATGGACATCGTTAAATTTGGAATTGATTGATAATTTGAATAGGGAAAGTAATTCAAATTGGGGAATGATTAATTAGGAGTAATTAATCGTCTAAGACACGAGGTTAGGCTCTTTTGTGGTGTAAGACTGCCCGGACCCACCCGGCAAATCCAGCTGCCACAAATGTCAGTCTAATGTGGGAGGTCTTAGGCATAAATTAAATGCGTAACAGTTGTAAAGACACGAGGTTAGGCTCGTTTGTGGTGTAAGACTACCAGGACCCACCCGGTAAATCCAGCTGCCACAAATGCCAGTCTAATGTGGGAGGTCTTTATGAGGTTATGGTCTTAATGAATTAAGAAACACTTAACCAGATAAGCATGTAGTGGGAGGTGAGGGTGTTAAGTGGGTGCCTTGGGTGGCATGTGGAATCTAGTGGGTGCCTTGGGTGGCAATTGGAAATACGATTAGAAACACTTAACCAAAATTGAAACATGTAATTGAAACATGAATAAGAAGTGGGTTAAGTGGGATGTACTAGAGGGGACCAAGCTTAGGTGGACAGCTTGTGTCAAGTAATGGGGGCCCATTTCAACCAGTAACCCATACGTATCTTTGTGGGCTCGACCCAAGTCGAGGACGGGACACGCATACTGGGCTTGATTGTAAGAGGCCAAACCGGGTTAGCGGTGGCAACGCAAGTCCAACGGGTTCATATGCGTGTGTGGACCCGGGCTGGTAGGTAAGACGTTGTTGCATCGTGTAGGTATAAGCCGTGCATCATTGGTGGTATCGGGTTGCCACTTTAGGGAGTGATACACCCCACTGTGGGGCCAGCATGAGTATCTACGAGTTAGGGAGCCGATCGCTTGGGGTTAGTGGGTACACCTATTGGAGATAGGGGCAGGCGGCACCTATGAAGGCAGCTAGGGGTGCACGAAACTACCAATATCATTATTAAGTCTGTAGGCGGGATCAACCTTAGGGTGACTAGTGGTGATGCAGTATAGCAATTATCTTATAGTGTTGGTGTAGTTTAGTAATTATCTTCTAGTGGGTTAGGTGCGCTTTAACAATATCGTTGCTCATCTTGTTTCCTTATTTACTCTGCCATACTCAATGGTTCATGATCATTTCCTTATTTTCCAACTTATGCCTTAGCCTAGTTACTTTGTTAATGATATTGTTAAAGTTATCGCACTCGCCAGACTTTATATCTGACCCCCCTTTGTTTCCTCCTCTTTTCTCCCTCCCCCCCAGGTGCTCTGGTTGGAACTAGCACCAGTGGAGCTTGATTTTGGGCTGCTTTTATAAGATTGCTTGGATCGCTGAAGTAAAGTTCAGCTTCTCTTTTATTTATGGCTATTTATATTGGGGATTATGTCTTTCAGTTTATGTACTTTTGGTAGTCAAGATGGATATTATGTACTTTGACTCTGGTTTTTGATGATGTAAGCAAACATATGTGTTTTCCGCTGCAATGAAATAAAGTTTTAAATTTTCAAGTACTGTTTATATCTGTCTTGTTGTTAAGTTTCTGTTCTATACTTACTTAAAATGCTCCATAGAAGTTAATGCATTCCCTTTGTGAGTGACATTAATGGATGTGGGGTGTTACACGGCCGGTCCCGCGGCAGCGGCCCTAGCCTCGAGATATTGATGAAACCAACCAGGTACATGAGCACACTCTAGTATCTCAGATGCTCTAGACATGCTGAAGAGAAAAAGAAAGAGTTTTAAAACAAGGGAAGCGAAAGAGAGATGTACGGCTTGCGGGGGTTATGCTCTTTTAAGTAAACTTTCCTTGAAAATAGCTTCTTTAAAACAAGTTTTTGAAAATACTTTCTCGGAAAATAATACTTTTGAAAACACTTTTCAAAACCATTTTATCTGTTCTTGTAACCATAGCTCTGATACCACGTGTAACAACCCAAGTCCATTAATGTCACTCACAAAGAGAATGCATCAATGTCCATGAAGCATTATTGTTTAGATTAGAGTTGAATAGAACTGAATTGATAATCTTTGATTTCCCTCTAGTTGGTGGCGGCTAATCTAGGTTACAAGATGACAGCGTGACGGCCATGATTCAGATTTTTATTTGATTTTAGGGTTTGAGTCTACCCATGTTTATATAGAATTTAAATTTAATTATAGTTGTCGGATGATCTTAGGGTTAATCAAAACCACTCAGTTAGGATAGGGTGACACCTCAGCCCTAATGACTCAGCAAGGAGTCAGAAAGGACTCTGCAATGAGTCACAATATGGATCGGATTGCACCAGAAAGCTGTGCAGACTTTCTCCCCGGATTGGGCACACTTGGCAGGTGCGCCAGTGCAACATTTGTACTGGCGCACTTCCCAAGTGCGCCAGTGCAATTATAATTTTTTTTTGACTGATTTTTCCACCTGACATCGTTCGTCCATATCTCCTTCATCCGGTATCCGTTTTACGCAAATTCGGACTCTTTCTCAACCAGAATTCCGAGACGAACACAATAGCGCAACCTGTTTCCCTTAATTCTCAGATATGAGATTAATTTTTCTTTAATTTAGTTAATTCGATTATTTAAAAATTCGGGGTGTTACATAAACTGTCCACCTCACCCTAGAATAGAACCATCCAGAACAACCCTTTTCACACTTAGTGCTCCTTTAAATAAAATAAAATAAAAAGAAACTGCTTTATTTCTTTCTAGTTTATGCATTACATACTATTTTTAACGTATAGCAACCTCTTTCCTTCATGCATTCAATTATTATTTTTATTTATTTATTTATTTGCACTTATACGTGAACCTTTATTTGCTATATTCTTCTCCTAATCAATTAATTGATTTCTTTTTCTTTTTGTCTACTCTTTTTTAAAAGAAACAGCATGTCCTTAAACCATTTTCTTTTATTTATTTACATATAATCATATGTGCATGCGTCTCTGATTTGAATGTTATTTAATAACATTAACCTTCCTCCAATTGTGGCTTGCTTATGGCCTTATTAGTTTACTTTTTAAGCGTTTAAATTTCAAAAATTGATCCCCTTCACATTTAATTGCTCCATTTTAATGTTTACAACCTTTTTCTATGCATGCTTTAATTGCACATTTGACGTGTTTTGCATTCCATATTCTCTTTCTTTTATTTGCATCACATTAATTTATTTTTATTCAGGTTCATGCATCATCCATTTATTTAATGCAATAATTTTACATATCCTCTTTCCATTATTGCATTAATTTCAAATAACATGTATACATATATGCCCCCTTTTTGTTTGCCTCTATGTTCGCGCGCAAATTCAAATTTGAATCATGTTCATACGCATCCATCTCTAATGCGTATACTAATTTTTATATGCGAACAATTATCTATTTTATTTGGAAATTATCTTCCTTAATCAATTAATGGTTTATTTCCATTCTTTCAATTAAACCTCCTATTAACTTATCCCCTTTCACACTGAACCAATTTGCTAAGCCACTATTTAGCCGCTCCTTGAAACAAAAAAAATATATGGCGCTGGTGGTGATTGAACTCACAACCTCTTATGTACAAGTCTCATGTATTAACCAAATGAGCTACTAAGTCTTTTGTTAACAAGACTTAGGACAAAGCTACATATTATTCTTTTCCCATTGCTCTTTTTCATGTTTTGTTGCATTTCTTCTTATTTCAAATATTGCATGTAATTTCTTTATTAATCTTTTTCTTTATTTCATTTCATAAACTTCTTACATGCAATTACATTAATATTATTTAATATTTTCTTTAAATATATCCATGCAGATATACATATATCTCATTTTTAATTATATTAAAAATGCGGGGTGTTACATTCTCCCACCCTTAAGAATTTTCGTCCTCGAAATTCGATAGGGGTAAAATATATAATTCCTCGCATAATATCAAACCATCAAGTGTGCACCCAATTTTTTTGCAAACATTGTGCACACGTGCAAAGCGAAATACATCATAGTAATGCATGTATGCCTAATTTGGTAACACCTATATGTATGCAAACTTTCAAATTTTTTTTTTCAAAACATGATGCTCACATCCTAAATATACTTACAGTTCTATATGAATGCAATATTTTTGAAAAACCAAAACATTATTCATCCAAATTTTCCCATACTCTTATAGAATAAGAGCATAGTTCATCCTATTGTTGCATCCAAAATCCTACCAACCATTATTAAATTTGAAATTTAGAAAAATCTAATTTTCCAAATTCGATTTCTTATGTTACAAAAGGTACAAAACAGAAGAATTTACATTTTCCGTTTTTCTTTTATGTACCTTTTCTGGTTGCACTTGGATTTTTACATAGCTATTCTATAAAAAGTTCCTATTTTCCTATCCAAGAACAATTACATAAGAAACATTTTTTTTTCAACTTATCTTTTTCGACCAGCAATTCTAGTCTTTATAATTCTTATGCATACTACGGGAATTTATTTTCATTATTCTAGGATAGTCCTTATTATTTACTTCCTAGCCTCAAACTCGTTCTTTCGAGACACTAATCCTTACCTACTCCATTCGTTTTAAAACATGGTTTGGTCTCTTTTTTTTTTAAATTTTCTCCCAAAAATTAAAAATGGTAAAACTTTATTTTATTTACCAAAACTTGCTTTTGCCAAACCATAAAAACACGCTGTAACGAAAATGCAAAACATTTTTTTCAAACATCAAAAACTGGAGTAGACAAGGACAACTATTTCTTAATCGGGTTTCCAAATTACCTAGGATTTCCTAGACACATCCACGAAATCATTTCTTCCAACTATATATATTCCTAATCCATTTTCCACTTTATAAGGTTTCCCTAATAAATCCACTAATCTCAGTTACTATTGCATGGGATACATCTTTCTTAACACTAATCATTTTGTACACTTTCCACCCAACATACCTAAGGGTCTCAGAATTCCTTGCTTATTCTTTCAGCGTACAAAACAGTTATCCCAATTCTTTCAAAATTTACTCTTTCTATTAAGTGGGCTTCTTTATTGATCTAGGTTTATATATAATATATTTATATTTTTGAAAATACAAATACGCTCTCTCATTATCTATATAGGAATCGTAAACCTATGCTCTGATACCAAATGTAACAACCCGAATTCCGACGGACCCAATCCATCAAAACCCGAGTTGGTTGCTCTGGTATCCTGTAGAAAAGACAGAGACAAGAAATATGTCAGAGTTCGGAAAACACCTCACAGCGGAAGGAATAAAATATAATATATATATAAACATAGCTTTACCTTAATTACAATATGGCTAAATCAGTATCTCCAAAGATATAAGTCTATGTCATGAATCTAACCTGCGAATGTTATGAGGAGGGGGTCAGAACATAAGTTCTGTGTGAATGAGTTTAAACTACGTTTCTTGAATAATCCTACATATAACGTTTAATTACATTGTATTATTTATTAGGTTATTTGTGTCGTTAGCGCTCAAGGCTTACACACACGTCGCACCCATCTACTCCTAGTAGATTAACCTAATATAATGTATATGTAGCTACCCCCAAACTGAGGTACACCCTGTGGTACCCCACTCGCATGGTCCCCACCGTATCCTCGCAGTGATATACGCACTACCCCGTCCTATGTCATAGTAATGTATATTCCTCTTATATATATAATACAACACTACGCCCACATAGGATCACTCTAATTTGACTTCCGTTATCGAATAATGCCCACCAGTCTACGATACACCACCTAGAGCAGACATGGTTATATCTAGACTCTTCCACATACGTATTCTCTATCATATTCGATATCTAACCCGTACACCCATCGGGTGTGCATGCCCGAGTTCCGTGGCAGGGCTACATAAGAAACACGGAACTCGGTCGGGAGCTTTCCTTATATTTGTGCAAGGCCCGCCTTTAAGAGCCTCCCACACAAATATCCCTAGGGTCTGTTTTCTATGGTGGCTATGGCTCCACCTCGGCCCCTCCCATAACTAAAAAAGACTACGAAAGCTAAGCGACAAGCCCCTAAGCAACCAATCTAAACATCCATGTGGCGTCTCCCCTCAACCACTGTCCCATGATAGTGAATGGTTAATGGTATATTGGTTCTAGCTCTAGTCTTTCCGCATCCTACTGGCTGTGGTAACAGGCACTCGATGACCTACTATCCTTATTGCTCCTAACCCTCCACCTCCATTGAGTCAGCCGTCGAATCACCTTTTCCGTCACCGCGAACAACATTCTGACTGCCCAGCTATTCTTGCAGTCAAGGCCCACACACCTAGTAGTTACGCGCAAACCCAACCTCTGCGGGCACAGCCTGAAACATCTGCCACAACACAGAGGACTGCTGGGAGCACTTTTAACGTCTCAGGAAGCCGCGTGCTTCCCTTCCAGTCCATTGGAGCCGCCAAAATAACGAATGTGCGCTCCCCTCGTGTCTTATGACACCGTGATGATTTACCTTATTGGGTTATTCATCCTACAACGTACGGAATTCCACAAGCACCTTGATTTTATATGTCATTAGACCCTACGTCTAATCAATTCTTACGCGCTTGTGTTACCTCGTCAGTTTTTCTTATTTTACTTGGTTATTCTTATTCATATTGACTTCCTTTTCAAGTTTACCAAGTTACCCTCGCTTATTAATTCAATTTATAATTAACCCATTTAAGTCCATTAATGAGACCACAACATGTTGTTTTTCAACTTCATAAGTTATTCCCTTTTAGGGTTACAACAACATGTTATACATAATTCATAGTTAAGTACGTCTTATCCACATATATACTGATTAGGAGAATAATCCCCTAAACACCATCCCCGAAGATCGAAATCAACATCAGACTGGCACCCAGAGAATTACTCAATCCAACCAACATATATGATTCTAATTTACTTCTTTTCCATTCATATAACTTATATCATCTTAAATTTCAGACTTCTCCTTCCCAAACTACTTAATTTATAATTAAGTATATCTTCACATATAAGTTACCTGATTTTCCTCTATCGTTTCTTATAACTTACCTTATCCCATAAGTTATACTTTCCATTTGTCCCTAGGACAAGTCTAACCTATTATCCTTCCTTTTCTTATTCAAATATACTCATAATAGGTTATTTACCATTCCCCACTTTTGTCATTAATTTAGATTTACTTAAACCTTTCCATTTATTTAACCCATTACCTAAACTTTACCCAATTCAATTAATTTGTGATGCCATAACGGGTCCCCTTTGGTTAAGCATTATTTATTTATGTCTTACATGTCGCCCATGTCCCACTTAACCTCTTTTATTATTGTTTCCATGCCTTACACATGCTTTACTACGGTTAAGTCCACCTTAGTCATGTTTTACTTCACGTATCTTACTACAGTTAAGTCCACATTTATATGTTTTACATGTCTTGTCTTACTACGGTTAAGTCCATATTTACATGTCATATTTTACATGTCACCCACTTAACCCTGTAACCATAACCATGTCACCCACATGTCTTATTATGGTTAGTATTCCTTAATTCATTCATTATGACGAACGGTGCATGACCTCCCACATTAGACCGAACACTTTGTGACTGCTGGATTTGCCGGGTGTTTCCGAGCAGTCTTACACCACAAAGAGGGTCTAACCTCGTGTCACCGACCTTTACGCCTACAATTTATGCCTTTGACCTCTCACATTAGACGTCCAATTGTGGCAGCTGGATTTGCCAGGCGGTTCCGGGCAGTCTTACACCACAATTGCGCCTAACCTCATGTCAAAGGTTCATTAACATCGTATTTCACCCAAATCCCAATTTTCATGTTATGTGTTTCCAATTCAACATATAGTCATGTTTACAATTTTGCCTATTCCTACTTGTCACTAATTTTAGCCTTAATTACAAATTTCCAATTATAGGCAATTTCATCAATTCCATGTAATCCATACCCAAATATGCCAATTTCTTTTATATTCCAATTATCCCAAATATCCAATAATACTCAAGTTCATAAAATCAATATTTTTCCAATATATTTCCCAATGTTCCCATGTTCATACATATAACCTAATTCACCTTTTAGGCTTATCTTACCAATAAATTTCACCAATCCATGATATCCAATTACATGTTGTTAATATTAAATTGTACTAATTCCATATCCAATTTCAATCATGCCAAACAGCATAAATTTAAAATTACCATACAATTATGTCCATAATTCTATTCAAATCATAAATAAATCCTTTCAACCCATATTATGCCCAAACAACCCCTTTTTTCCCTTTTACTTTCTCATTCCCGTTTACAACGCATAAATTCATGATAGATGTAGGCTCGAGATAGCCTAGCTATAAAAATAAAAAAGGGAAAGAATAAAAAGGAGAGAACTCAATCGTAAGAATAAATGAAATAACCGATCTTATTAAATTATCATCATATTCATTGTGGGGAATGGCAAATGATAGAAGTACAATTATACAACAACAGTATTTTAAACCACTCACCTTGACTGGATTGGAGAAATAAACAATTGGTTGTTGAGGTAGAACGTTGGTTTAGGCTTCTTATTTGATTATTGATGCTGAGCGTGAATTGTTGTTGAGGAAACTTGCTACTTGATTTGATTAAACTCCAAAATTGATGAAGAATTTGAAATTTAATTTAGAGTTCAGAGGCGGCGGCTATGTTGGGTTGAAGTTTGGTGGCATGGACGCGTCTTATAAGAGATAGAATGATTTTAGGGTTAGGTTAGGTGTTCTTTTATGGGTGGGTTAGAGCAACTAGGACCTTAGGATTAAATAAAAACTCATCTAAACCGTCCACCTCACCCTAGAAAAGAACCATCCAGAACAACCCTTTTCACACTTAGTGCTCCATTAAATAAAATAAAATAAAAAGAAATTGCTTTATTTCTTTCTTACTAATGCATTAGATACTATTTTTAACGTATAACAACCTCTTTCCTTCATGCATTCAATTATTTTATTTATTTATTTGCACTTATACATGAACCTTTATTTGCTATATTATTCTCCTAATCAATTAATTGATTTCTTTCTATTTTTGTCTACTCTTTTTGAAAAGAAACTGCATGTCCTTAAACCATTTTCTTTTATTTATTTACATCTAATCACATGTGCATGCGTCTCTGATTTGAATGTTATTTAATAACATTAACCTTCCTCCAATTGTGGCTTGCTTATGGCCTTATTAGTTTACTTTTTAAATGTTTAAATTTCAAAAGTTGATCCCCTTCTCATTTAATTTCTCCATTTTAATGTTTACAACCTTTTTCTGTGCATGCTTTAATTGCACATTTGACATGTTTTGCATTCCATATTCTCTTTCTTTTATTTGCATCACATTAATTTATTTTTATTCAGGTTCATGCATCATCCGTTTATTTAATGCAATAATTTCACATATCCTCTTTCCCTTATTACATTAATTTCAAATAAAATGTATACATATATGCCCCCTTTTTGTTTGTCTCTATGTTCGCGCGCAACTTCAAATTTGAATCATGTTCATACGCATCCATCTCTTATGCGTATACTAATTTTTATATGCAAACAATTGTCTATTTTATTTGGAAATTATCTTCCTTAATCAATTAATGGTTTATTTCCATTCTTTCAATTAAACCTCCAATTAACTTATCCCCTTTCACACTGAACCAATTTGCTAAGCCACTATTTATCCGCTCCTTAAAACAAAACAAAATATATGGCACTGGTGGGGACTGAACTCACAACCTCTTATGTACAAGTCTCATGTATTAACCAAATGAGCTACTAAGTCTTTTGTTAACAAGACTTAGGACCAAGCTACATATTATTCTTTTCGGATTGCTCTTTTTCATGTTTTGTTGCATTTCTTCTTATTTCAAATATTGCATGTAATTTCTTTATTAATCTTTTTCTTTATTTCACTGCATAAACATCTTACATGCAATTACATTAATATTATTTAATCTTTCCTTAAAACATATCTATGCATATATACATATATTTCGTTTTTAATTATATTAAAAATGCGGTGTGTTACATGTGGATTTTCTCTAGATCAGTGAAAAATACACCCTGCCTGGGTATGACCCAACTAGCCAGGTTGCCCGCCTGATTTTTGTGATTTTCTGGTTGTGAGACTTGAGGCTATGTTATTCTTTAGAACTTCCTTCCACTATTCACTTTGAATGCCACATAGTCACACCTGTTAAACCACTAGTTGATCTTCCCAAAAATATTATGGGTATAAAAAGCTAAGAGAAACGAATTCTCCGCCACCAAACGTAATGAAATGACCCAAGCTTCCCTTACGGGAAAGCCCGGATTGCTTTGAGAACACAACTCATTAAACACAAACAGTAGAACATTTCATTGCTATTACAACAATTACATCATAGTACAAGAATACATCAGAGTATGAATAAATAATATACAATGAAAAATAAATATCAGAGATTTACAAATTACAAAACAGCGGAAAATACATCAACTAACACAACTGAATGAAATACACGGATACAAAGCTTTCTGAATATATCCCCAGTTGTAATCCAGGATCCTGTGGAAAGAATTATCCGCGAAAACCAAAACTACTAGCTGTCCGTGTGGAAAATATGGGCACCCAGAGTTTATGTTAAAACAATAAACTCCGAGTTAGTCATGGAACTGGTGTTAAAACTTAAACAGTTATCAAATTTTTACTTTAAAAGTGGGAAAAATCATGGGACCACGCCGTATGACACGGAACGAGTTTACTCCACATGAATATCAATTTAGAAATAAAACAATACAATGATTTTTGAAAAATGGAGCTATTTTAAGACTCAGGTCCCATGACACAATGCAATGCAAGCCGGAGTATAGAGTTTTCCATTATTATAGCCAAACATGCATGGTATTTTTAAAACCAAATTCTTTGATATTGTTATAAGTGCATAGTGTCAAAAACAACTTCAAATATAAATGTATCAATCATAGACGACATGGGTACCGTATATCATGTTGCCATACTAGTTCTATAATTAAAACCGAAAAAATGTCGTATTGGAAATTGGATTTCCATCTATGATTCAAGGCAAGGGATGGCTCCACTCTGATTCGAGACACTATAGCAATTGCCTAAGGATTACACACTACAGGGTAAACATTGGATCTTTAGGGTCGGTCCTCTCTTACTTTTGAAGATTGGTTATTCCTGAACATATGTTTCCCGGTCTTAGCGGACCTATCTCTGAGCCACTAGGGACTCAATATCGAGGCGGCTCATACCATCATCCACATAAGTAAAAATGTTTGGGCTCCATACCTGTAACAACCCAGGGATTTTCAGCCCCGAAAATCGACATAAATACCTTTACCATAACTCATGCCGACCTCCCATACACCGAAAACATTGGAACATTATTAGAAAGAATTTAGAGGGTGAGATAAGAAAGAAAGAAATATTAGAATAGAAGAAGAAGAAGAAACAACACAACACAGAATCTCACATCGCAGCGAAACAAAATATAATACAGAAATAAAACTTTATTGAGATCTTTAAAATACTTACAATATCAGAGTATATCACACAACGGGACAGCTATAATAACTTGTCCTCATATACAATCACACAGCGGAATAAATACTAGATACAATACGTCTGAACACCTCCAGCTTCTCTTTGGAATTCGCAGCATCTAATAACCTGAACCTGTATGCCCTGGGTTGACTCGAGCATTTACAAAACACCGGGTCAGTCTGGTGAACCAGAGTGAGAAAAACTCGCATAGTATTAAGGATATCACACAACCTGATGTTAAAGTTAAAATCCTCTTGAAAGAAAAGGATAATCGTAAGACCAAATCCACACATAAACACGAATGGTTTTTACCTTACGATAACCCAAAACATTTTTAAAACCAATATCTTGTCTGATATTATAATAATGTCTAATTACAAGTAAATATCAATCTAGTGGAACGCTTGCATCTCACGCTCCACATATATAGTATACAATCAAAACCGCGGGCGCTTATTAGGGATTGGATTCCGACTATGACAAGGTATGGGACCACCTGCCGATAGTGTATCTCTAGAGGTGAATACACTAGGTTCAACAAGAACGTCTTGTAAGCCGGCCCTCACATGACCGACCACTCATTTCGCTTAAGTGTATCGAATGTATATCACCAACGTTGGTAGCTAGCCATCGTTTCCCGAAAAGGGACAACATCGAAAATAGATTAAAGAAGCAAATAGATTTTTTCTAGATAGGTGATTATACACCCTAATAGGAGCGACCCACATAGCCATGCTGCCTGCCCGATTTCTGTCATTTCCCGATTGATGAGGCTTGAGGTTTAGATTAACTTCTTGGAACATTTGGCCACCATTCACTTTGAATGCCACATCTTCAGATCCGTCACATCACTAATTGATGTCTACAAATATATTCTAGGTTTTAAAGAAGTGCCCCTCTTTGCCACCACTCGGTATATTTGTAAAATCAACGTACGTGGTTTCAGGAAATACTCTGTCAGACATTCGTCCATACAAGTCATCCAGGAACAGGATGAACCAAAGGTACTCTCCTACTGCATCCAATAAAGGAATCACCCCATGGATCAGTAGCGATAAGTCCATCAACCCATAGAATCCAACCACGACAGAACAACAGTTTATCTCTGGTTGCAATCCCAGATATTATTAGTGGTCCTTCCATTTAGTGAAGATCCATGGTCTTCAACGCTCCATCTCGATCATCTCTTGATATCTTCACGTATTTGTTGGTCGGAATGGTTTTCGAATATAAATTCGATCCCAGTCTTTTCGTACCAACAATCGTATTGGACAGATTTGATAGTCGGTGATTTAACTATCAAAATAAACAATGTTTCAATCATGACAATGCAGTGAGTTCACTGGTTCGGTATTCGGTCTCACTAGGCCTTTTAATTAAAACAAATGTAAATTCAAACCCTTAAATCATTCGATATTTTAAATATAGTTTTCTCGCTTATTTATTTAACATGAGATTCTTCTTTAAACAGATTCATTATTTAGGATAATTCTATATCATATTAGTTTTCTATTGTCACTATCAAACCCTTTTACCACATTATCATATAATATTAGGAATTAATTCAACCTATTACTCATACCATAACTTTACGAAACATCTTCATTCATTACTTGACAACGATAACAAATGCTTATTAATATAGAGTAAATCTATTTCAATACTCAACTTTACATTTCCTTTTAACCTTGCGGATATCGTTATAATTTTACACAATCTCCTTTATTCCCCTTTTTCTTTGAAATCATCATTTTATATATATTTTCACCAAAAATATTTCGTTATCATTCACTAATGAAATAATAAAGTTTATTAACCACAATTACCATTACAACTCATATCATTCTAAGATAATCCCGAAGTCGTTCAAGTTGGGGTATTTTAGTTACCTCTCAAACCTTGATCAACAACGTTCATTCCTTACAATAAATATAAGTTGTAATCCAAAACCAATATTTCATTCTAATCCCAATACAAATACCATTGAACTATTTTATTCAAAATACGGTTTCATAAAACCTTCTTATCTCTTTGAGAATCTCTTCTCGAATATATCATTATTCCTTAATTTAATAATTAAGTAATTCCTTAAAAAAAGCCACTTTTTAACCTTTACCTTTCTTAAACAATTTTATTCCATAATTCGGATTTTGTTTATCAAATCATATGATCCACTTCTTTACCCCAGTTCACTTTTACCAATCCCTTTCCAATCATTCAACCTTTCCTTGTATACTGTCTTAATGGGAACGTAAATAATAAACTATGTACTGTTTGAATGGAAACATTTGAAAATGGCTTAGGCTTATTTTATCTTACTGGCACATACGTTATTACTTAAAATATGTGATTAACTAAACACCATTTAAATTAATATTATCATTAATACTACGATGATAATTATTTCTAAATCTTTGATTAGCATTTACAATCGTGATCAGTCCACTAAGATAACGCACGGTGATTATAGCATATCAATGTACCAGACACGTACCATTTAATTACTTGATATTTATTTTACGTAAATAGAACCCATGATTAGTCCCACTTAGTCCTTAATTAGGCATATGAATGTATACCAGTTCACTACTGCTGCTTTTCAACTCCTTCCTGCTTCGTGTGCTGCTCGTTCATACTTCATGCACCGCCTCTTTCATTCCAAAACAATCCTCTTCCCATTTTCATTTTGAAAATAATGCAAGCTATAGGACTTCCTCCAGTTTCCCATCCCAACGTGCCCCTTTCCCATGCAAATATCCTTCCTTGATTCTCCTTCTTCCAAAATGAGCCCATTCGCAAAACACCCCCATGCTGCTATCTTCAAGTTTCACCGTTCTTTTTTTTTCTTTTTTCTTTTTTTGCAAAATAACCTCCGCCAGAAAACAGCTCCCTTCAACGCTGACTGTTCCGCCATCCTCCACTTGGAACGCGACTCTGTGACTCCACCGTGATCGCCACCTTGAGTGCCCCCTACGGCCTAACGCCCCTGCAACTCGACCCCCATTCCACCATTGTGCATCCTCCGCAGAAAAACCCAATCACGCGTTGAAGACCTCCATACTGCCGATCTTGCTTACTTTTCATTTATACAGTACACATGCCATTAAAATACCTAGCATAAACTTCCAGTTCGAAGACCAGATCTTCCTTGCGATTTCGCATTTGGATGTTCGGCTAAAACGAGGTGAAGGTGAGTTTGAATTTATTTTGATTGAGGAAATGTGGGTTTCTGTATTATTGAAAGGAGGAATGAAGAAGAAGGACGGGATAGCAGAGTATTTGTAAAAGAGACAACTTGGAGGCCACGTTGTTAGGGTGTAGGTGCAGAACCGTAGAGTAGATGTGGACATGAGAAAAATATTTACTTGGCAGTCACGGTTTGTCATTTGATTGGTACACAAATTTTTAAAGAGTGTGGGTTGCAAGGAACTAAGCAGAAGTTTGGAATACAAGAAAGAGCAAGATGTAGGACGCAAGAAATGTGCTACGGAGAAAGTTTTGAGACGCAAGAAAAGATTATACCTGGGACGCAAGAAACAAAAAGGACGTACGTAACCAAAAGAGAAAGCAAAAAGGAAAGGTTACCTTCAAGTGGGATTAATAATATTTTAATGCGCGAAACTTCGTTTTGAGAAATCACGTTAAAAACCACTATAGACGATTTCTGTTTTTTGATAAAAAGGCTAATCTTAGTGTAAAAAAGTATTCCGGACCCAATGGGACAAGTTTCATCGAAATCCGACATCGTTCGAAAAAAATTCCTTTATAAAACCAGAAATAAACACATGTTAAAATTTTCCACGATCACTAGATAAATCCGATCAACTTGAAACTTTGAAATCTTACAAAAATTAATCAATACGAACCCAACGACACCAGTTTCATCGCATTCTGAAACTCTTTCCCCGATAGGCAATTTTTACGCGCACCGTGATGCCATTTTGGCCACCAAATTGGCCGGTCTCCAAAAATAACAAACTATATACCTATCCCGGCTCTAATCGATGATACAAATTCAACGGAGCTGGTTTCGCGGCCTAAGTCGATTGTCTGCTCAAGTTACGCTCAAATATCTCTCTATTAAATAAATTACGTTTTATAGAAAATGAACTGACGTTTACGGTTACCGTGGTCACATACGACATCGGTTTGCCATGCAATTCAACACCGTATAATAATTTAACGTTACGGTTCCAATGAAACTGATTTCGTCAAAAATAGAGTCCGTTTGCAAAATGGCTATTTTAAAGGCCTATATTTTAATAATGATTTCCATAGCGACTATTTCAAAATTTGATTTGGCCATAACAAACGATCTATAACACGAAATCTGTATTTTTCTCTTTCATATGAAAATTATCGTTGCTACGGTTCCAACGTTTCTTGTTTCACCGAAATCCAACTTATATCGAATCCTGTATATTCAGTTGAAGTTCAAAATTCAATATTATGAAATGCCGCGCCTTTTCGAGCTCGAATTATATTATATATAAATTTTTAATTAAACTTCGTTTTAAATAAAGAATTAAATATTAGACCCATTAATATTCCAAATATAATATTTAAAATAATAAAATAATTTAAATATTCGATTACCAAAAATACGGGACATTACAGTATATCACCAACAGTGGTAGCTAGCCATCGTTTCTTGAAAAGGGACGGCATCGAAAATAGATTAAAGAAGCAAATAGATTTTCTCTAGATAGGTGATTAAACACCCTAATGGGAGCGACCCACATAGACATGCTGCCTGCCCGATTTCTGTCATTTCCCAGTTGATGAGGCTTGAGGTTTAGATTAACTTCTTGGAACATTTGGCCACCATTCACTTTGACTGCCACATCGTCAGATTCGTCACATCACTAATTGATGTCTACAAATATATTCCGAGTTTTAAAGAAGTGCCCCTCTTTGCCACCACTCGGTATATTTGTAAAATCAACGTACGTGGTTTCAGGAAATATACTGTCAGACATTCGTCCATACAAGTCATCCAGGAATAGGATGAACTGAAGGTACTCTCCTACTGCATCCAATAAAGGAATCACCCCATGGATCAGATGCGAGAAGTCCTTGCAATCCGTAGATTCCAACCACGACAGAACCATAGTTTATCTCTGGTTGCAATCCCATATATTATTAGCGGTCCTTCCGTTTAATGAAGATCCACGGTCTTCAACACTCCATCTCGATCATCTCTTGATATCTTCATGTATTTGTTGGTCAGAATGGTTTTCGAATATAAATTCGATCCCGGTCTTTTCGTACAAACAATCGTTTTGGACAGATTTGATAGTCAATGATTTAACTATCAAAATAAACAGTGCTTCAATCATGATAATCCAGTGAGTTCACTAGTTCATTATTCAGTCTCACTTGGCCTTTTAATTAAAACAAATGTAAATTCAAACTCTTAAATCATTAAATATTTCAAATATAGTTTTCTCGCTTCTTTAATTAACATGAGATTCTTCTTTAAACCAATTCGTTACTTAGGATAATCCTATATCATATTAGTTTTCTATTGTCACTATCAAACTCTTTTACCACATTATCATATAATATTGGGAATTAATTAAAGTTATTACTCATACCGCAACTTTACGAAACATCTTCATTCATTACTTGACAATGATAACAAATGCTTATTAATATAGAGTAAATCTATTTCAATACTCAACTTTACATTTCCTTTTAACCTTGCGGATATCGTTATAATTTTACGCAATCTCCTTTATTCCCCTTTTTCTTTGAAATCATCATTTTATATTTATTTTCACCAAAAATATTTTGTTATCATTCACTAAAGAAATAATAAATTTTATTAACCACATTTACCATTACAACTCATATCATTCTAAGATAATTCCGAAGTCGTTCAAGTTCGGGTATTTTAGTTACCTCTCAGACCTTGATCAACAACGTTCATTCCTTACAATAAATATAAGTTGTAATCCAAAACCAATATTTCATTCTAATCCCAATACGAATACCATTGAACTATTTTATTCAAAATACAATTTCATAAAACCTTCTTATCTCTTTGAGAATCTCTTCTCGAATATATCATTATTCATTAATTTAATAATTAAGTAATTCCTTATAAAAACGTCACTTTTTAACCTTTACCTTTCTTATACAATTTTATTCCATAATTCGAATTTTTTTATCAAATCCTATGATCCACTTCTTTACCCCAGTTCACTTTTACCAATCCATTTCCAATCATTCAACCTTTCCCCGCTTTGCAACTCTTATTTCAATTTCCCATTTTCACTTAATCACATTTCTAAGTAACGTTAATTTAGAATTAACAATATAACACCTCAAATCCCTTTATATATAATTCTGGTTTATTATAAAACCTTTTTATCTAAATTTCCTTTTACTTAACTCACATTACTAAGTGACATTTACTTCAAGCTATTTTATTCGCTTGAATTCCTTTTATAACTTCATCTCTATCGACTCACCTGACTGTGAATTAATATAAACAAAACAATTTACTTTTAGGCAATTTACTGCCGATTACTCAACCAATATAGTCCATTGGTTAAAACACAACACATGTTGACTTTTCAGTCAATGATCACTACTAAAATCAATAACCCAATCATGACAGTCATATATGATAATATGAAAATAAATAATATATTTGAGGAATCCGGTTGGATCCCTCCAACCTGTTCTTCCCTGCATTCAAAACGGTTATCACAAACCAGATCATTCAGTTTCATTTAACTGATAATAACGAACATTTAACATCATCCAATTCACAAGCAATGCAACCAATTCAAACAAGTTAAACACGTTTATTTTATAACTGTGACCAATCAAGGTAAGTTACCTTTATTGGAACCAATCATTAGAATAACGATTTGATATTTCACTGAAATTAAATGACGGGTTAATTTCATCAGTTAAATCAATAATTAAATATATACTAGCAAAAAGTCAACCATTGGCAAACAGAGCACACAAAATGAAAACCCAATTTATATAAAATATAAATGGGAAAACTGAGTGAGTTTAACTCACCTTGATTTGATTCGCTGCTTAATCAGCTCGTTTCAGTCAAATTAAACCCATGTTTAATTTAACAGAAAAATCCAGCTGATTCCAATTCTATCCAATTCGGTTCCGTGACGTTTTGCTCGTTAAGATGAGTCTAACGCAACCTGTTTTGTCCCATTCTGATAATGCAATCACAAGATACAATTATTTTAAGGTATATAATTTAATTAACTAATTGTTTTCTTAATTAATAGTTTAAAAAAACAAATTACATTGTTTAAAATCTCGGCTGATTATCCTTTCCTTCTTCACTGAGCTCCTATTTTGATTTGCCAAAAATCAAAAACGTTGCATAAGTATAAATGGTTAAATATAAATGGTCTTATTAACTAATCGGCAATATTAATAATTAAATTCTCAATGGTTAATTACGTTTATATTCCAATATTTCTGGTCCGCGTGACAAGGCCTCGACCCCAATCCTGCTATCGTTAATTCAGACCAAATATTTCTTCCCTCCTTATACTGAAATCTTGACCTGATTAAATAATTAACTACTCATTAGGTTAGTGAAATTTAATCATTTAATAACTAAATATAAGTTAACTAATTACTTTGTTAAACAAACTTAGGCTAATCCAATATTTCTCCTTCCTGTACACCCTCGCTTGGTTCCCAGTTCTCAACAATAACCTGTATCAATAAACGTTCGTAGTCAGTTCATTTATAATTAATTTTCCTTAATTAAATATAATTAACACTGACATAAAAACCTTAATTACGTATGTTTACAAAACTGGGTTGAGCAAGTTCCTTCTCCTCCGTTTGTTTACTTCGCACCTCTCAGTATTGCTTCAACTTTTGAACTCGTGAATCCCATCATCGAGCCGCCAACCATCAGAGCCTTCCCGCACCTAACGTCGTTGATCGAACCCCGATCTGATATGACCAGAGCGACCCTACCAACGTCCTCTTCTACCGCCGTAACCCCCACGCCATTCGACGTTGCCACTGATCCAGAAAAGCCCTCGAACTCCGGCGCCTTTGGGCCGCGATCCCCACCGCCACGCTATACTACCGTCGATCATAACCGTTCAGAACGGAGTACTCACCGAGATCAAGAGGTTTGTCTTTGGGGGTGTTGGAAAATATAAGGTGGATTAGCAGAAAAACGAGTTGAATGTGGGAAGCTTCTGGCCATTGATTTTTTGGAGATGGCGGCAAGAAATGGGGTTGACCGCAAATTAGTTTCAACGTGAGAATTAGGTTTAAGTTGGTATACATAGTGGTTGGGATGTATTAAAATAATATTATCAAAACTTCATTGCAAAGTAACATGCAGAAACCGCCACAAACGGCTTCCGTTTACTGATAAAAAAATTAATCTTAGTGTAAAAAAGTATTCCGGACCCAATGGGACAAGTTTCGTCGAATTCCGACTTTGTTTGAAAAAAAATTCCTTTATAAAACCAGAAATAAACACACGTTTAGTTTTTCCACGATCACTAGATAAATCAAATCAACTTGAAACTTTGAAATCCTATAATAATTCTTCAACACGAACCCAACGGCACCAGTTTCGTCGCATTTTGAGACTGTTTCCCCGGTAGGCTATTTTTACACGGACCACAATGCCATTTTGGACACCAATTTACGCGGTCTCAAAAAATAACAAACTATATACCTATCTTGACTCTATTCGACGATACAAACTCAACGGAATTGGTTTCGTGGCTTAATTCGATCGTCTGTTCAAATTATACCCAAATAACCCTTTATTAAATTAACTACGCGTTATAGAAATTGAACGGGCGTTTACGGCTGCCGTGGTCACATACGACATCGGTTTGCCACGCCTTTCAACACCATACAATAATTTAATGATACAGTTTCAATGAAACTAATTTCGTCGAAAACGGGGTCCGTTTGCAAAATGAAAATTTTAAAGGCCTATATTTTAATAACGATTTTCACAGCGGCTATTTTAAAATTTGATTTAGCCATAACTTTCTATCTATAACACGAAATCTAGATTTTTCTCTTTCATATGAAATTTACCATCAATAAGGTTTCAACGTTTCTCGTTTCACGGAAATCTGACTAAAAATGGATTATGTATTCTCCGTTGAAGTTCAAAACTCCATATAACGAACTGCCGTGCGATTTCGAGCTCGTTTTATATTATAAATAAATTAACGTTCAAACTTCGTTTTAAATAACAAATTAAATATTAAAATCCATTAATACGCAAAATATAATATTTATAATAATAAATTAAATATTGGACTGCCAAAAATACGGGTCGTTACAATACCATGACACCAATCCTAGCTAGAAGGAAACGTCATGCACTCCCTACAGTCACGATCCCATTTTTGACTCATACCGGGTGTGAGGCTTGCGAATTAACGCTATACACTAAACTATGCTATTTAAAGCCGTGCTTTGATCACCAACCACAAGAATTTTCTTTTCAACAAAAGCCTTGATATTTTGCATCCCAGCATGCCACACTGACAATTCTCGCCATGCAAACGATGTCTATCAATATATAACCTCTAAGCTCATACGTCTCAGAGAAGGGTGTTAAGCAAGAGAATAAATTCTCTGCCACCAAACAGATATATATTTAATAGAAATCAATCAACAAAGAATGAAATCCAATGTCAGACACATCCATTTACAAGTCCGTTCTGGGTCTGAACGAAACCAGAGGCACCTTATTCCTCGTCCCATATGTCCAATACAGGAGAGAGGTCCTCGCATATCTGATCATTCTCCAAGTATGTCTGGACGATCACCACTTATTACCTTATCTTAGGTGTACAGCCCAATCAAGAAATCAGTAATCATCGAAACAATGTGAAGAACTCTGGTCTTCAACCACCGTCTTCATCGTCGACTTTTAGTCTTCATATCGGTTATTCAGAATGGGATAAACCCGGTCTTTCCGAATAACTAGCGTATTTTATAATCAGTAACCAAGCGCTTTATAAACACATCATACGCCTCATTCCAATTTAGAATATTATTTTATTCAAATATTCACTTCTTTAGGGAAAGGTTCCCATTAATTTTATCAAAGATAAATTCTTTGAAATATATTCTTTAATCTTCCTTTTGATATCATTTCTAAAGATTTGATTTTATCTTTTATCAATTCTAGACCAAATTAAGGTTAACTAGTCGGGATTAGCGAACTTTACCGAAGTAATTTTTTTTATTAAACCCAATCCCAACCTATTAATCCCAATACTCCATATCTAACACCCACGGTATTATCGGTAAATTAGATTACCATTTCATGTACTATTCTATTTAAAGATTTAACTATCGCCTGGTGGTACTCCATTCTCGATCACTTCTCAAATTTGGCTAATTTAATTACCATATTAACTTTTCAATCTAATTAAAGATTCATTAAAACTTCGATTAGTTTTTATCGCCAAAAATCATTATTTAATGATTATTTAAATTTAGG
Source organism: Allium sativum (assembly GCA_030737875.1). NCBI lineage: Eukaryota > Viridiplantae > Streptophyta > Magnoliopsida > Asparagales > Amaryllidaceae > Allium > Allium sativum. The sequence continues at coordinate 589,204,085 of CM060909.1, forward strand.
AAATCAATTATGTCTTTTACTGGCTTTAAGAACTAATGTCCTTTAAAACATCTTCGACGATAAACCCAAAATCATCTTCCATCAAAATGGAATCTACACCTAAATCATAACAGTGTATAATCAATATAAATTCCCGTATCAGACTAATAATATAAATGGAATAGCGGCAAAGCCTATTAAATTCTATATATAGTAACGGTCTTCATTCACAGAAGCTCATCTCGATTATTACCAAATCAAAATCCATTCAATTCCAATTTAATATATTAAATTGAAAAAAATTACTTTTGAAAATTTCCACTAATTCTTAATAAAAAGATTTATAAATTCCAAATCATATTTTCACTGCTAATTGGGTTAAGGACAAGTGTTACTTAAAACATCGTTCACTATAAACCCAAAATCCAATTTGATATTAAATACAAGGCTCTAAATAGAAATTATACGGCTTATATTCGATATCAAATTATGGAACCAACCAATATCGTATTGGGAATAACAATATATATATATATATATATATATATCTTCCAAATTCCTAAACAATATCTATATAATCATGGAATCCAATATCGAAATATTCCAAAGATTATTTCCATTCAAATCCATTCCAATTTGCTCGTTGGAAAACTCTGGTTATTTTAAAACCCATTTCTTAATCTAATTTATTTATTTGAAAACATTGGATCATTATTCTAGTTAATAACTAGTTCATTTCGATAAAAATATATTTTTATCTTTTCGTACTTGGAATTTTTCATCCAAAATCTTTCCAAATAATTTATTATGATTTTATATAATTTATCCATATTTTTAATAATTTTAATATCGCAATTTCAGTCGGTTTCCAATAACGGCCACCGAGCTGCATCCATAGCGACCTTTACTGAAACTTATTTGGATGTAATTTGAAATCCAACTGTTAAAATTTAAATATCTTATATTCATTGGAAATCCCTTTTCGATACGATCCCAATGGTTCTGATTTAGGAGAATCCGATGGTCGGATCTCCCGTTACGTCCATTTGAAGTTAATGGTCTAAATTTGCGAACCGTCGCAGCACGACGTGTTCTATTCAGGCCATTAAATATATATAATATATATCGTAGATTTCCATTTAAATCGTATTTTATAAATCGTTTATAAATTCATTTTAAAATGATTTCAACTTCATTTTAAATTTTAAACCAAAAATGAATATTCCATATCATTATAATATTAAAATGATATTATCATCAAAATATCTAATTTTTAAATCATTTCCTTTTCGTATTCATTATAAAATGAATAAAATCGATAAAAAAATCCATTCGAGTTAAAAATGACGTATATACTTAACTCTGCTTCATATATTTCGATATTTTCGTGTCCATCCCAAATCGGACATCAAAATCACATTTTGACTATTCACTGAACATTATTATAAAATATTCGTTATTTTATGTTAGACCAAAAATTGGTTCTAACACCCAAATTAGCTATGATTTTAATGAAATTGAACTAAAAAGCAACGTAGAACACACGATTTATAGTGGTTTGGTGTTAAATAGCCTACGTCCACTTTCTATTCTTTTAATTGATGATGTGAATGCAAATACAACAATGATTCTCACTCAACTTCACAATTACAATGCATAAGCTCACTCAAATCTCTCAAAAATAGACTTTAAGAGATGATATTGATCTGAATATGGTTGTGAAATTCGACTATGAAGGAAGTTAGAGCTGAGAATTTTCCAAAAGATCCCTTCAAATGACCCCTGATGGCCTATTTATAGGTAAAAAATACCTCGAAGTGGCTCCGGTTCGGAACTACGTGGCACCCATCCCATAAGAGTCGGGTTCGGAGGCCTCCAGATGGTGACGGCGCATCGATTTAGTGGGAGATCGTGAGAGGAAATGGACGTTCTTGGTCCGAGTCTTCAGGAAACGTGTGTAGCAACGGTCACAGGCTCAGAAAAAGGGGTTTGGATCGGTCGCCTCCGATCCGATCCGATGAGGCTATTTGCTTTCTTTTGGTGTCGCTGAAGTACTTCTCCGAACCGAACCGATGTGATGTCTGCGTCTTTGATTTCTGCTTCTTTCCTGCGCCGGTTTCCTCCGATCCAATCCGGTTGATGGCTTTTCCACTATTTGCTCTTTGTGTAGCCTAGTTCACAAAGTAGGCTAACATTTTGCCCCCTCGAAGTACACTCTTATTTAAGATAAAGTGTGCTTCGAAGTAGTTTACAAAACAGTCTTTGAATTAAAGCCATTGAATGATCGCTTCCATTTACTTGTAGAGTTGTGTCACTCCATAAGGTTGCAACTCTTGTTGGCTATAAATGCATTCTGAAGTGCAAGAAATCACGTCATATTGTTTCGAATAATTTCGAGAATTTCCACCTGATGTCTAGTAGCTTTTCGACGTATGTTTCCATTGTGAATTACTGACTTTTACTTTGCTTTTCTTATGCGAACCATATAGCATTTGATAAAATTGCTTCGGTTCGGAAATTGATCTTTCCGATCCGAACCATGCTCTGACCATTTGCACAAAATATGGGCTGAGAGGTCATAAGCTTGAAGGGCTGAGTTGTTCGAAGCGGGCTTTAATATCTTATCCATGGGTATACAAAGGGTCTCCTACCCCATGTATATATACGCACTGATACCCTCCTCCATCTCTCTTATTCTTTCACGCCACCCTTCACTTTCCTGAAACCCTAACTCTAGCGCCCAAAAATCACGAAGAAAAAACCCTTTAATTCCCATCGCAAATTCATAGGTAGTGTTTAGTTCTTTGTTTTAATTCTTCCCTAACTGAATTTGGCTTCTAATTCGAGAGTAATTCGAGTAATCTCACTTGCTAATGTGTCGATTTTGCCGTCGTGCTTCCATCGCTTCGCCATCGGCGTTGGTGACTTCGTCGCCACCTCGAGATGGCTGCGGGGAAGTCGAAGTTGAAGTGAGGCATGTCAACCCATATGTATCTTGTCGTGAGCAAGTTTACGAAGCCAATTGGGTTTTAAGGTGGAGATGGGTTCAATTTGAACATTGCAGTGATGGAGTAAGAAGAAGAGGAGAGGAAAGAGAGGGAGGTGGGTTCAGTTCGGAGTGGGTAGCATAAGGAAGGTGATAAATGGATTCAGCCTTTCGGTTCGGGTTGGAGTGAAAAGCATGGTTATTGAGAAGACTGTCGGATCGGATCGGATTGAATCATTGGAGATTGCCAATCTGCAACGTTCTGTACATCTTCATCTGATCCGAGCCGTACAGAGTGTATGTCTCTGGGACTGGAGTTCGACCCGGACCGGATAACTGAAAGCATTTATCCCCGATCCGAACCGATACTCCAATAAGGCGTGATTCTGTCGTGCACGCATAAGGCCCATGCTTCTGATCCGACCCTTGTACTCATGAACATCTGTTCCGAACCGAACACTTAAAGCATGAAGTAAATATGATCTAACTTAACCAAGGCTAAACAGGATTATACCAACTCTGGGATAATTAGGATAAAGCCTTTTATACTGAACTTCGTTAATTTAGTTGACATGGAACTTTAATTTATGTCGCTTCTGATTGGCGCCAACATATTGTCTTTACACTTTGTCATTTCATGCATGCACATACAATTTAGTTCACACACATGCACTGGGGGACACAGGCAACTTTACTCTAATCCTTGCTATTGTTTCTTCAATAGTTCAATAGATATGACAGAGAGACGCTCGGCCAGGTTAGCAAAAAGAGGAGAAGCCAGAGAAACTTCTGAGAGAATTACCGCTGATGATATATCTTCTACTTCGAGTCCTGACTGGGACAGTGAAGGTTCAGATTATGAAATGAATCCTCATGATAGTGAAGCATCCTCCGCTGGTGATATCTCTATGGGCGAGGAGGAAGAAGGAGGAGTAGGTGATAACCGTGCTCCCGACGAGCTTGGCGATGCCGAAATTTTGGATCCGCCTAAGGACTCAGTTAAGTCAACCATAGACAATGATAAGATGGCTTGAATTTGTCTAAAGCACGGGATACTCCGTAAAGACACCGAGTTACCTTCTGACACTGAACGTCCTAACAATCCTCCAGAAGGATACATGGCCATCACCAGGTTAATGTGTCAAGTTGGGGCAATTCCTCCTTATCCACCATTCATCGTCGATTTTCTAAGACAAATGCAGATTGCCCCCATGCAGCTTCATCCTAATTCGTACGCTTATCTGTATACTCTGTACATAGGGTATAGAGAAATTCTAAATCTAGAGCTTACCTTCGATGATGTCCATTTCTTCTATAACTTCAAGCACCGAACCCAAGATACTCCATCTTTTTCGTACTTTGAATCGGTCCCGAAAAGGAAAATAATCCCTATCCCTTACAGTAGCAAGGCGGGAGATTCAAAACCCGAATGGTTTTACATCAAACAACAGCCTGGATGCGCTCGAAGATGGCTTAAATTAAGTATGGTACCAACCCTGCGGACTTCAACTTCAAGAATTCATATTAGAGTCTTTACTGACTTTTATTTTCATGTGCTCCCAACCCAAAACAAGTGATGGGTCGAGTGTATTTCGTTCGTTTCAACCAACTTCTTTCTGGTGATCAAAAGTTTTTGACTATCAACGAAGTTCTTAAAGACGAGTATCTTCATCGTCACAGGTTGTTATCGATCACCCGCAGTATAGGCCATGGGCCCGACCCTTATGTATATATACCTCCTATTGATGTTATTCCAGCGACAGAGGGAAAATCAAAGGGACCAATGGCACCACTTAGGAACCCACCTTCTTCATCGTCTACTCAGGATGATGAGCTAGCGAACATCACTGAAAAATATAGGGTTAAGTACTTCGTTCCGGAGGGCGCGGTCACTCCTGAGAAGTCATCTTCCCCTAAAGAAACATCGTCGGATGTTCGCCAAAAGGATGGTTCCGCCTCGGAGGAAGCTATGTTTCAGGGTTTAGGGGATCTCACCCTTCCCGAAACCATTTATACTTCGAAAGATTTTCCAACAGATCCTCTCACATTCGCCTTCAAAGAGTAAGTTACACCCGTCAAGGCCGGGAAAACTGTAACACCCCGTAATTTTATAACATTAAAATTCACAAATTAAAGTATACTTAATTTTTAGAAAAGAATTAAGTGAAATGGGATGCGCAGAGAAATATATATATTGATATATATATAAATAAAAAATTAAATAAATAAATATGCGAAAAAGTTCAAAACAGCGAATTGGGAGGGGGAATAACCGAACCGGCCCATTTTGGAGGTCGACTCGAGCTCTGCTGGGTCGACTAGGGGTTAATCCATGGTGTTTGGCTGTCAACCCGTGGGCCGATTCGCTCAAATGCAAATTTTGCATTTGATTGGTTCTCATGGTTCAGGGTTAATCTAATGGTCCTAAATAACTTCCTACACCTATAAATACATCCTAATGCTAACTCTAAACCTAATTAAAATAGAATAGTTACCGTCATACCGTCGCCATGGAAATCAATGGAGCCTCCGCCAACTAAGAAAGAAGAAAAGCAAATTAAATTCTAATTCTCTCAACCCTAAAGCAAAGCAAAACTCTCTCTTTTCTTCTCTAAATTGTGAGTATGATAATCTTAACAAGACTATTATCATTTTAATTAGGTTGAGTTATGAATGGATTATGGGTAGATGATGTGAATTATCATATATGTTGTTGTAAACCCCTTTTGCTATCATGTATATTGTAAATCCAATGTTATGTGATGATGATATATTATATGTTGTAAATCATGCTATGATGATGTTATGTATGTTGAAAGTTTCTACGCTAAGTTGTGATGAATCATACATGTTAAAAAGGCCATGATGTTACCTTCTATACTAGTTAGTTCATATTAATTAAATCATCATGTTTGGGTTATGTTGATCTATATGACAAGTCACATATGCAAGTTAGATTGGTTAGAAAAGTTATGAACATATGCCAAGACATCTATTATGACATCTAGAATTATGCTATGACATATGTGATATCCTATGCTAGTTCACACCATCATTATGTTGCCTAAAAACCCCATATGCAAGTTTATGTATAGATTTGGGCTATGATCATATCATGTGAATTGTGACATTTAACAAGTTGACAACTTTTGATCCTTAACATGTAATTTATGCAAGTTTCACCCCTATCATGATTAGATTTATTTTATTGTCTATATGTTAATTTGGCTTTCTGATGTGCATTAGACTATTCAAGTCTAGCCTATATTATGCGTTGAATAAGCGAACGTATAAACGTGGGGTAGGGGTAATATTAAGGATTTAATATTAAGATGTTGGGTGCAATTGATATGATTTTGCATACCATGAATGGACCATAATTGAGTCAATTATGGACATCAATAAAAGTGGACTTAATTAATAATTTGGATAGGGAATTATTAAAACTGGGGTAAAAGATTGAAAGTTGTCAATGTTGGATCTAGATTAACCCTAGAGGGGGGGGGGTGAATAGGGTTTATCACAGTTTTTAACTAAATTAAAATTTAACGAGATATATAATAATAAACAGATCACAGAATATAGCAGAAAAAGAAGTGCAGGAAATAAATCACACACAGATATACCCAGCTTCGGCAAAACCCTGCCTACTGCTGCATTGCTAAGGTTTCTACTAGGTGATAGAACAGTTCCCGCATACAAGACCATGTACACTCGCAAACTGTAACACCCCACCTCCGCTAGGGTAACTCTTGCAAGCACACTAGCTTTGGAGGGGCGTTAAACAAGGTAAACATGCATGCAGATATCACAAGATAGAACATATAAGTAAAACAGAGTAGTAAAGCAGCGGATATAACTAGCATTTCGAAACCATAGTTAAGTTACAACAAAGTACTTGATCATTATTTTCCAACAAACAAAGTCTAGAGAAAAGCATAAACTGAAAAACTGAAATACATAAAGTACTATCCCCAAAGTGAAGTGATAAACCATAGCTAGCTCAATGTTCAAAACCGTACATGAGCAAATCCAGTAAGCAAGCTATAAAGATCCAAGCTGAGCTCCAATGTTCCCACCCTAAGGACCTGAGGGGGGGGGGGAACGGAAGAAAAGAGGCGAAAGAAAACAGGTCAGTCAAAAAGACTGGTAAGCCCTAACTACTACCTGTCCATGAACTAGTAAAGTTAACTGGCATGAGAAGCTGAGATGAACATAAGGATAACAACATACTGGCATGATGATTAACTAACAAGATAGATAAAGGTGTCATCGCATAATCAAGGTTAAGTTTTGCACCACGGGTGTACTAGCATTCTAACATGTCAAGTAAAAACAAGAATTGATCCCTTGGCCCAAGCTTGGCCCAACATCATGAGATGACCTAAATCAAGGTCCAACTACACGGTCTAGTTGATCGGCTCCCTATAAGCCTAACTCGTCAAGTGTCGGTGTCATACGGCCCAAACATGCAATGTAGTTAAACTGCGCTAGGTCCACCCTAGGGTGTATCAAGTCCTAGGGTGTAAACCTCGGACACAAATCAAGTATGCACAGTCTAGATCTACTGGTACCCGTGCCTGATTTTCCAACTCCGGACTAAGTGCACGACCATAGTCCGCCTGGACCTACACCGGCGTACCTACTCAGCCGTCGTTTTGGTCGCTTACATGTCAACCCAGTAATCGTGCCCCACCCTAGCCTAGTCCCTAGGGTCTTATGATACTATCAAGAGGGTTACTGCTGCAAAGGACCACGCAACTAGGGTTTCTTAACGGGTTAAATGTGGTTAACCCGATCCAAACGTGGATTAAATTGGTTAAGTGTACCCAAGGTTCATGACTTAACCCCGATTAACCCATTAAGCCCAAATTGGTTAAGTATTAAGTGGACCATGACTTAACCCTAATCAGGAGGCTTTAATTAACTTAATGTGCTTTAACCTCTCACATTAGACCTTGTTGTGGTTACTAGTTAAGCCGGGCGGGTCCGGGTAGCTTTACACCACAACTTGGTCTAACCTCGGGTTCGAGCACAACATGACCAACTTCTCACATTGGGTCCTATTGTTTGTAGCCACTAGTTAAGCCGGGCAGGTCCGGGTAGATTTATGCTACAAACTCAACCCAACCTCGAGTTGGCCACACTCATATTTTCTAAGTGTTATGTCCATTACGTTTCCAAAACATAATTACAAGTTAACATATCACGTCATGTTATAAAGACCATGTTTATGTCATAATGTTACCCAACCCCAACGTAATCCCATCGTTTACATAATCGCAACAACGCATAAAGGATAAAATAGGGAACTTGGCATAATCATGACAAAAAGGTGTTGGAGCCACAAGTTTAACATGGTGGCATATGAGATGTGCATATGTTCATATACTTGCATATTGCATTATTAGGCTTCAAAAGTATGCATAAAACCAAACTTAGAATATAAGTGATACATGGTGATAAATGACATGTAGAAGTTGCTAGAAGTTCGCATTTGGCCTCACATGCAAGTTATCATAAGGGATATGATAACTTCCATGTTGCCAAAATGCAACCTTTAACATAAAGCTTGAAGCTTTAAGCTCACAAACTCAAGTTTAACTTGCATAACATTATAACATGTGTATAATGATCAACCCAAACTTGCATAACATAGCAACATGTGTCATACATCATGATTAAACCAACTTGCATAACATAATGATCAACCAAACTTGCATATCATGATGATCAATCCAAACTTGCATCATTTATTTAACTTTAGAGTTCAAAGAAAGAAAGTAGAAAAGGGCTTACAATGCTATGAAGACACAAATGAATATTTATTATAAAGATTGAGACGAAGCCCTTATGCAATCACCAAAAAAACCCAAATATGCAAGCTCCAAATGAAAAACCCTTGAGCCAAATCAATAAAAACCCTTGCTTTGTAATAGAAATGTTGCAACTTGACTTGAATGCAAACTAAGAACACTCATACAAGCTTGAAAACACTTGTATGAACTCAAAATCTCTCATAGAAATAAACTTAGAAATTTTAGCATGAGAGTGGAGGCCATGAGAGGAACAAATTTGACATAGTTTAGTTGTAGGATTGAATAATGGTGATTTAGGCTAGGCTTAAGGGTCCTTTTATAGAAGATTAGGATAGTATTAGCCATAGGATTAACCCTAGATTCAATCAGAGCCATCAAATCCCGTCACTAGCCAACAAAACAGGTCAAAACAGCCAAAATAGGTGCACCAGGTTGCCTGGGTCCGACCAGGCAGGTCGACCCTGGGGTCGACTCCCCAGTCGACCTGGTCCCACCCAGGTCGACTCCCAGGTCGACCCCCAGGTCGACTCCCAGGTCGACCCCCAGGTCGACCTGGTCTGGGCGGGATTTTTCCCGCCTACCCTGATTTTCTGAAATTTGAATCTGTTTTGAATTTGAATTTTTCGTGAAACTTCGCGAGGCCATATCTCGGTCATACGGACTCCGGTTTTCGAAAACTCGGACTCTATTTCGCGTATTTTTCCGAGACGAACGCAATGGAACAGCTCGTTTCCCTTGATTCAGATTTTGCAGTTTAATTCTGCCTTGATTTATGTTATAACATGTTATTCAAAAATACGGGTTGTTACATTCTCCCCTCCTTAAAGGATTTCGTCCCCGAAATCTCCAAGTTAGGAAGAACGTATCCTACCATCCATAATCCATCTACTCAAAACATCATCCACGTGCAGTCATTTTCCTTAAAGGATTCTAAATGCTGTATGATCATATGCAAAGGTGTGTGTATATGTACTTATCTAATGCGAAAATCAGGCGGTTACTGATACAGTAAACCTCCTTAATGCAAAGTATGTTAGTGAAATGAGTCCATATGTATGCAAATTCCTAACATAGCTCATAGTCTCTACATGAGTGCACATAACATTCATCCATATGCAACATCCACGTGATAGCATAGCAAGTTTCATCCATGAATAAGTATACGCACTCATGCATATGCAACATGGAAGTGTGTGAGCCGATCTTAGTGCCTAATGTGTATCATGCATCCACGAGTATCCACTTGCAAACACTTGCAACCATCAAGCATAACATGTTTCAAATACATGTTTCATCCAAAGGGTTTCTACCTAAGGTTCTCATGACAAGTTTAACGAGATAATAAGATAAACAGGGTAAACACGGATAAAAAGAAAGATATGCTAATTAGGAAAGAGGTCGAGAATGTACCCTCAAAAAGGAATGGATAAAGCCCACGCATCTTCTCCTCGGTTTCCCAAGTTGCGTCTTATTCGGCTTCACTCCACTGAACTTTCACCAACTTGACTTCTCTATTCCTTAACTTCTTGATCTTTATTCCCAAAATACGAATCGGAGCTCTCCTCAAGGTTGCCTCTTTCTCTACCTCCACGTCTTCCAGAATGCTTGGTTTAACCACCTCAGCGGACTCATGCAGGCACTTTCGGAGATGCGAGACATGAAAGACATTATGCACTCCGGCTAGCTTCTCGGGCAATTCCACCTTATAGGCCATCTTTCCAATTCTCTCTATGATAGGGAAGGGTCCTACGAACCTTGGTGCCAGCTTCCCAACTGCTCCAAAACGTACCACATTACGCAAAGGAGTAACCTTCACGAAAACCATGTCTCCCACTTCAAATTCCAAATCTGCCCTTCGCTTGTCAGCATAGGATTTCTGTCTATCTTGGGCCGCTTTCATCCTTCTTCTCACTAATTCAACTTTCTCGGATGTGTCCCGTATCATATCGGGCCCAAGTATAAGTCCTGTTGTCTCCCACCAACAAGATGGTGACCTACACGGCCTCCCATACAAAGCTTCAAATGGTGCCATCCCTATGCTGGCTTGATAGCTATTATTATAAGCAAACTCCACAAGAGGAAGGTGGTCTTCCCAAGTACCACCGAAGTCGAGAACACAAAGCCTCAAGAGATCTTCTAGCACTCTATTTACCCTTTCGGTTTGGCCATCCGTCTGGGGGTGATAGGCTGTACTCAGATTTAATCGCGTACCCATCGCTTCTTGCAAACTATTCCAGAACTGGCTTGTGAAAATTGGGTCACGATCGCTAACTATGCTAGAAGGAACTCCATGCAACCGCACTATCTCTCGGAGATAAATAGATGCTAGCCATGATGCGTTCCTCTTGCTCTTTACTGGGATGAAGTGAGCACTCTTCGTAAGTCTGTCAACTATGACCCATATGCTTGTGTTCCCTCTCCTTGACCTAGGCAATCCATCCACAAAATCCATAGAAATACTCTCACACTTCCATTACGGGACCTCCAATGGATGTAATAGCCCACCTGGTTTCTTCGACTCGGCTTTCACTTGTTGGCACACCATGCACTTTGAAACATACTCTGCTACATCCTTCTTTATTCCGGCCCAAAAGAAAATGTGCTTCATATCCCTATACATCTTATCTCCTCCAGGATGTATAGTCATCTTAGAATGATGTGCTTCTTCGACAACTTTATGCACCAAGTCCCCTACTTGTGGAACGCATAACCTTCCATCACGCCTTAGCCAACCTTTATTATCAATAGTATATCTAGCAAGGTGACTAGACGTCTCACCATGAATCAACCTGTCCATGACCTCGACTATCTGTGGATCTTCCTTCTGCGAAGCCCCAACTTGATCAAGAAGTGTGGGTCTAATCTCAAGGGATGCTAATGAACCCGTCATCGACTCAATAGCCGTCGTGAAATCAAAGGTTGCCAAGAATTCTAAGTTCTTCATCTCAATGAACAAGGGGCTCAAAATCAATCTCCTTCTGCTTAGTGCATCCGCCACAACATTACCCTTGCAAGGGGTATAAGCTATCTCGAAGTCATAAGATGCCAAGAATTCCATCCACCTTTGCTGCCTTAGATTCAGATCTTTTTGCGAGAAGAGGTACTTGAGTGACTTGTGATCAGTATACAACTCAAACCTTTCGCCTATAAGATAGTGGCGCCAGGATTTGAGTGCAAAGACGATCGCCGCTAACTCCAAATCATGAGTGGGATAGTTCTTCTCATGAACTTTAAGTTGCCTACCCCCATAACATATCACTCTTCCCTCTTGCATTAGAACAGCTCCTAACCCCTTACCACATGCATCGGTGTACACGGTAAACATCTTACCGCTATCGGGTAATGTCAAAACGGGAGCTGAGGTAAGGGCTCTCTTGAGCCTTTGAAAAGCAAGTTCACACTCCAAGTCCCATGCAAAAACTAAGTTCTTCTTCGTCAACTTAGTAAGAGGGGCCGAAATCTTAGCGAAGTCCCTGATGAACTTCCTATAGTAGCCCGCCAGACCGAGAAAGCTTCTTACTTCGGTTGCATTCCTAGGAGTCTTCCAGTCTTGAACCACAACCACTTTCGCGGGATCCACCGCTATGCCTTGCTTAGAAATTATATGTCCAAGAAACCGAACTTCCCTTCTCCAGAAATGACATTTGGAGAACTTGGCTTTCAACTGATGCGCTCTAAGCGTATCCATCACTTCCTTGAGATGCCTAGCATGCTCTTCCTCATCCTTTGAGAAGATCAGAATATCATCCACGAAGACAACAACAAACTTGTTAAGGAACTCCCTGAACACCCTACTCATCAAATCTACGAAGTAGGCGGGTGCATTAGTCAAACCGAATGGCATGACAAGCCATTCAAAGAATCCATCTGGAGTCCTAAACACAGTTTTATCAATGCTATCCTCAGCTACTCTAAGCTGATGGAATCTGGTGGCTAGATCAAGCTGAGAGAAAACAGAAGCACCAACCAGCTGATCAAAGAGATCATCAATCCTCGGTAAAGGGTGCCTATTCTTCTTTGTCAGTTTGTTCAACTCTCGATAATCAACACATAGACCAAGCGAACCATCCGCCTTAGTAGCGAATACCACCGGAGCACCCCATTCAGAAATGCTTCGCCTAATAAAATTCTTCTCAAGCAACTCCTTGATTTGCTTACTGAGCTCCCTTCTCTCACGAGGGGCCATGTGCCTAACGGGCAATGATACTGGCTTGGCATTATCGACTAGATAAATGCGGAAATCTGTCTCTCGTTTAGGGGGTAACCCCTTTACTTCTTCAAAGACATCGGGATAGTCACGGACTACCCTTACAGATTTCAGATCATCGATGGACGAGTCGAGAGATTCAAGATAACATAACATGACGGGACCTCTAGGGTTACAAGAAATTTCTAGGGTATTACCGAGGCGAGTCATGAGCCTCACCACCCTATGTTCACAATCGAGAATGGCTCCATAACTGGACAACCAATCCATGCCCAAGATCAACCCATATCCCGTGAACCCGAGAACATAAGCATTACACGTGAATTCTACGGTCAAGATAGAAATCTTCAAATCCACAAAAATCATAGATAGATGGGCGGAACCCCTAATTGGATTTGAAACACAAACGGGATCCTCAACTAGGCTAGTACTTAGGTGCAAACTTCCAACAAGATCAGAAGAAATAAAACTATGCGATGCGCTAGAATCAAATAAGGTGCGAACATGATAATCAGAAATATAAACAAGACTTTCTACAGAAATACTACCTCGGTCCTGAACTGGAGCAGCATTGAGAGCATGCACTTGCCCTCCAGAAGGTCCTGCACGTTGATTCCGCCTTTGCTTCTTGGGGCAATCTTTGCTAAAATGTCCGGTCTCTCCACAATGAAAGCATTCGCCCATCTTCCTCTTCTTCTTTCTACAGTCTTTAGCTATGTGCCCAACAATCCCACAGTAGTTGCATTTTCTTGGGTCCTTTGCCTTGGCCTTGTTGCCCTTGTTGTTCTTGTTGTTTTTGTTGTTCTGATTGCTCTGATTACCTCCCAACTTGGTGTCTGTCTTCTTGGATTGAGTCTCATTAGCCTTGACTTCCTTCTTGCCATTCCTATCGTCTCCTTGAAGCAACGCCATGTCTACTAGTCCTTCAAAAGTGGCTCCCATGGGTATATGAGATAGGGCTAAACCTTGTAATGGCTCATTCAACCCTCGTGCAAAGCGTAAAGCCTTCTTCTGGGGAGTATTAACCATGTCCAAACCGAATCGGGCGAGCTTGCTAAACTCATTCACATACTCCCTCACTGTCTTGTCTCCTTGCTTCAAAGATATAAACTTCTCCAATTGCAGATTCGCCTCAGCTGATGATAGAAACTTAAGCCCAAATCTTGTCCTAAAGTCGGCCCAAGTCTCTATAGGCCTCGTAGCATTGTTGACCTCCCACCAATAAGCAGCTTCTTCTTTTAATAACCATGCTGCCAATAAAACCTTTCTATGATCTTCCACATCAAAGATGGCGAAGAGATCTTCAGTTTCTTTCAACCAATTTCTTGCCTCCACAAAAGTCTCCGTCCCAATAAAGTTCTTGCCACCCATCGCCTTAAAGTCCTTGCAAATCTTAGCGAAATCTGCTTGCGGATTCTGAGGAGGAGGAGGAGGAACCTCAGTTATATTGGGGGTATTTGCTGGGCCCACATCGTTGGCCCTAGCTTCCAAGTACCTCCCGAACCATCCGGGAATGGTCACTCCCTCGGGAAGGTTAAGGTCGGCCAAACTGAAAAAGGAAAAAGATAGATTCAGAACGAAGAAACGAAAGATAGTGCTATGGCTTTTGGGGAATAGCCTTTTTAAAATAACTAGAGTTTTCTTGGAAAATACTTAATTGGTTTTGAAAATAGTTTTTCAAAAGGTAAGTTTCAAAAACACTTTTGCTCAAATCTTGTAAACCTTATGCTCTGATACCAAATGTAACACCCCACCTCCGCCAGGGTAACTCTTGCAAGCACACTAGCTTTGGAGGGGCGTTAAACAAGGTAAACATGCATGCATATATCACAAGACAGAACATATAAGTAAACAGAGTAGTAAAGTAGCGGATATAACTAGCATTTCGAAACCATAGTTAAGTTACAACAAAGTACTTGATCATTATTTTCCAACAAACAAAGTCTAGAGAAAAGCATAAACTGAAAAACTGAAATACATAAAGTACTATCCCCAAAGTGAAGTGATAAACCATAGCTAGCTCAATGTTCAAAACCGTACATGACTAAATCCAGTGAGCAAGCTATAAAGATCCAAGGTGAGCTCCAATGTTCCCACCCTGAGGACCTGAGAGGGGGGGGGGGGACGGAAGAAAAGAGGCGAAAGAAAACAGGTCAGTCAAAAAGACTGGTAAGCCCTAACTACTATCTGTCCATGAACTAGTAAAGTTAACTGGCATGAGAAGCTGAGATGAACATAAGGATAACAACATACTGGCATGATGATTAACTAACAAGATAGATAAAGGTGTCATTGCATAATCAAGGTTAAGTTTTGCACCACGGGTGTACTAGCATTCTAACATGTCAAGTAAAAACAAGAATTGATCCCTTGGCCCAAGCTTGGCCCAACATCATGAGATGACCTAAATCAAGGTCCAACTACACGGTCTAGTTGATCGGCTCCCTATAAGCCTAACTCGTCAAGTGTCGGTGTCATACGGCCCAAACATGCAATGTAGTTAAACTGCGCTAGGTCCACCCTAGGGTGTATCAAGTCCAAGGGTGTCAACCTTGGACACAAATCAAGTATGCACAGTCTAGATCTACTGGTACCCGTGCCTGATTTTCCAACTCCGGACTAAGTGCACGACCATAGTCCGCCTGGACCTACACCGGCGTACCTACTCAGCCGTCGTTTTGGTCGCTTACATGTCAGCCCAGTAATCGTGCCCCACCCTAGCCTAGTCCCTAGGGTCTTATGATACTATCAAGAGGGTTACTGCTGCAAAGGACCACGCAACTAGGGTTTCTTAACGGGTTAAATGTGGTTAACCCGATCCAAACGTGGATTAAATTGGTTAAGTGTACCCAAGGTTCATGACTTAACCCCGATTAACCCGTTAAGCCCAAATTGGTTAAGTATTAAGTGGACCATGACTTAACCCTAATCAGGAGGCTTTAATCAACTTAATGTGCTTTAACCTCTCACATTAGACCTTGTTGTGATTACTAGTTAAGTCGGGCGGGTCCGGGTAGCTTTACACCACAACTTGGTCTAACCTCGGGTTCGAGCACAACATGACCAACTTCTCACATTGGGTCCTATTGTTTGTAGCCACTAGTTAAGCCGGGCGGGTCCAGGTAGATTTATGCTACAAACTCATCCCAACCTCCAGTTGGCCACACTCATATTTTCTAAGTATCATGTCCATTACGTTTCCAAAACATAATTACAAGTTAACATATCACGTCATGTTATAAAAACCATGTTTATGTCATAATGTTACCCAACCCCAACGTAATCCCATCGTTTACATAATCGCAACAACGCATAAAGGATAAAATAGGGAACTTGGCATAATCATGACAAAAAGGTGTTGGAGCCACAAGTTTAACATGGTGGCATATGAGATGTACATATGTTCGTATACTTGCATATTGCATTATTAGGCTTCAAAAGTATGCATAAAACCAAACTTAGCATATAAGTGATACATGATGATAAATGACATGTAGAAGTTGCTAGAAGTTCGCATTTGGCCTCACATGCAAGTTATCATAAGGGATATGATAACTTCCATGTTGCCAAAATGCAACCTTTAACATAAAGCTTGAAGCTTTAAGCTCACAAACTCAAGTTTAACTTGCATAACATGATAACATGTGTATAATGATCAACCCAAACTTGCATAACATAGCAACATGTGTCATACATCATGATTAAACCAACTTGCATAACATAATGATCAACCAAACTTGCATATCATGATGATTAGTCCAAACTTGCATCATTCATTTAACTTTAGAGTTCAAAGAAAGAAAGTAGAAAAGGGCTTACAATGCTATGAAGACACAAATGAATATTTATTATAAAGATTGAGACGAAGCCCTTATGCAATCACCAAAAAAACCCAAATATGCAAGCTCCAAATGAAAAACCCTTGAGCCAAATCGATAAAAACCCTTGCTTTGTAATAGAAATGTTGCAACTTGACTTGAATGCAAACTAAGAACACTCATACAAGCTTGAAAACACTTGTATGAACTCAAAATCTCTCATAAAAATAAACTTAGAAATTTTAGCATGAGAGTGGAGGCCATGAGAGGAACAAATTTGGCATAGTTTAGTTGTAGGATTGAATAATGGTGATTTAGGCTAGGCTTAGAGGTCCTTTTATAGAAGATTAGGATAGTATTAGCCATAGGATTAACCCTAGATTCAATCAGAGCCATCAAATCCCGTTACTAACCAACAAAACAGGTCAAAAAAGCCAAAATAGGTGCACCAGGTTGCCTGGGTCCGACCAGGCAGGTCGACCCCCAGGTCGACCCTGGGGTCGACTCCCCAGTCGACCTGGTCCCACCCGGGTCGACTCCCAGGTCGACCCCCAGGTCGACCTGGTCTGGGCGGGATTTTTCCTACCTACCCTGATTTTCTAAAATTTGAATCTGTTATGAATTTGAATTTTTCGTGAAACTTCGCGAGGCCATATCTCGGTCATACGGACTCCGATTTTCGAAAACTCGGACTCTATTTCGCGTATTTTTCCGAGACGAACGCAATGGCATAGCCCGTTTCCCTTGATTCAGATATTACAGTTTAATTCTGCCTTGATTTATGTTATAACATGTTATTCAAAAATACGGGTTGTTACACAAACCCTGCTCCTATTCTAACCCTACGCTCAAAACCGTAGACTGATCTAAACCTCTAGATCAGATTTCCCCTGATTACAACCCCGTAACCAGTAACCCAGATTTTACAGACTCTGAGACTGACAGTCAATACTCTGACTGATTCACTCTAGTTTATACAGACACTAGAAAACTGTTCAGATGATTTTTACAAAGCAAATAAAACAATACGAATTTAAAACCAAACTCAAAAACCCTTTAGGAGTTTAAAAAAAAAAGGGTCATCCCCTTTTAATTTTAAAAAGAAAGCTTAGCCCATAAAAATTGCGCCAGCCCATTCATTATTCATTTGTAAACCCGATCTCTTTGGGTCTGGAAAAATGGCGGCTTTGAATGGAAATTCGGAGCTAGGGTTTCTGAGATTTAGCCCCAAATCGAAACGACTGCTTGATGTTTGGATTATCTCCGAAGCTCGAAACTCTGTGACTTGATGCTTCGATTGTTGCTTCCTGATTTGGAGCTTGCTCTCCTTCTCGTCGTCGGTTTTGGAATTGATCGAAAATCAGTGAGTTTTACTGAAATTTATTCTTCAATTTTTTTGATATTGGTTTTCTTCGATCTGAAATGTTGGGTTGGTTTTTCGATTTTCTATATTTTCCTATGATGAATTGGTGTGACTAAATAGGGTAAAAAATAGAAAACCCTAAATCACTGATTTCATATTTGTGACTTGGCCTGATATTGTGTTTCCCCCTTTTTATTTGTTTCTTCCTGCGTCCTGGATTGAAAACTCTTGTATGCTATTGCCAAATATGGACTCCTTGATTTCATACTTGCCAAAATAAAATCTGTTTCGTCTTTTGAAAACTTTGCCATAAAAACAGATGTTGAATTTTTGGAAACAAGTGAAACATGATTTCAGGAAAATTGTTGTACACTTGCCAACAAATCTCTATATAAAACTTTTACTGATTTCTTGTGTGAATATATGGAAGATTCACATTTTGGTGCATGTATCTTTGACATTGTTGTTTCATTGATGCCCTGATTGCTGGAATTTACCATCAATTGGTCTCGCATTTGTTCCTTGCCAAATTTGGTGCTGTGATTGATTTCCAAACATGTGAGAAAAGAAACTTGGACAAAAATGCTTTTCTGAAATTCTGGAATTATTAAACATTTGCCATTTAAACCGAACTGTGATTTAAAAAAAAATGTTTTGGCCAAAAATAAAAGGAAAGTATTATATTTTGAAAACAATTTCTTGCCCATAATCACTGTTTGCCAAAAATGCTTGATTGCCGAAATGTTTCCTTGCCAAAACATATTCGTTTCAGGAAACTGTTTTGGTGGAAATAATTGATTCATTTTCCCAAACAAAACTGCCGAGAATGCTTGAATTTTTATGGAAATAGAAATGTTTTGAATTCTCAAAACATTTAAGATTATCCCTTATGTGAAAATTCTGATTTTCTGGAAAGTTTTATTTGCTGTTTTCACCCACTGTTATGTTGAACCATGTTGAGATGCCTTTAGCTCGACCATATGACTTTACCATGAGTTAAGCCATGCTGTTTTAATTGCTTGGCCAATTTATGATACTGCACTTTGATTCTGCCATGAAACAGAATTGCACATGAACATGAAAACTCATGTATGCTCTGGCTTTTGCTTTGTCCATTGCTACTCCACCATGTATTGACATGTTGATAAATTTGCACCCTGAAACATGTACACTTGACCATTCTTTTAAGTGCTGCAACATGCTTACTCATGCACTGCCTTGCTCATGTATGTCTTAAATTTCTTCACTTCTAAGCAACTTGTGTCGTTGAAACTACTGCCATGTACACATTATACACTTGCTTTTGCTGCTGTTTATAAATCATGTATTGAGCTACTGTCTCGACCACTTTAGCACTTTAACTGTCTTGACACTTGCTTGTCATTTCTGAAACTATACTTAAGGCTTGATTAACTGAAACTGGCTCGATCATTTTGACTGTAGCATTTGAATTTTTGTTGCACCATTTGCATCTCTGACTTGCATTTCATGTTGACTGCTTGGTCGTGGCACCATTTACATGCTGAAAGTCTTTGCAGTTCCACATTGCTGAGTGTGATTTACTTTGAGTACTTGCATTTTGCATTGTGCTCGACCACTTGTATTTGCTGTTTTGCACTGAGTCGAGCAGGTCCACGTGGCTACTCCTCAGTCGCAACACTGATTGGCGAGGCAGTGCACACGTGTATATTCATGCACGTGTGTACATGCAGCCATCAGACGAGTTTTCCTGCCCCTGCACTGTAATATGTGTATATACATACACATGTATGTGTATACATGTATCGTGCGCGTGCTATATTTATATATCAGATCAAGTCATGAAAAATGATGAGAAACACACCAGAAAACTGAGGCAAATAAAATTTTAAAAACAAAATTTATATTTGCACATATTCTATTTCATTTCTATTGCAGTGTGTGTGTTTCATATGTGACAGGTAAGCAGGGATGTCTGGACTGACTGTGATGACTGGACTGGACAGAGAGCAGTGAAGACTGAAGATGAAAGCCAGTGAATGAAGCAGTGTCAGTAAATAAAAAAAATCTGTATATTGAGACTGTGAATGTATAAGTGAAAAAGTACCGAGTGTTGAGTGATATAGTGAGGAGCTAATTTATATGAAAAAGTGATTGTACTGATTATTTGAAATAAACAAAATCTGTTTGAAATAAAATATCATTTCATTGTTGTCAACCAGACTTGTCTATTCTATTCTGTTTATTTATAAGTACAAAAAATATGAAGTGATTAAATAGTGGAGTTTATAATTTTGTACTGTTTTGATAGTGAAATAAAATATTATATTTAAATAAAATACTGTGTGAATATTTATATTTCTGTACAGTCGTATGTTATTTAAATATAAATATTATATTCCAGTCTGTGATGTATAATAACAGTACAATATCAAACACATTAAAATAATATTTATTTGGTTGTTATCATCAAACAAAAATCATATAATTGTGTATACAACACCGTTATATACAACAATCTCCCCCTTTTGATGATGACAAACAATTTTTTTTTTGTATACAATAGATGTGTTTGACAGTGAATATTGAACTCCCCCTATTTATAGCTCCCCCTACAACAGACAACTCCCCCTATAACTGTGCATGAGTGAAATGAATGAATAATAATAAATTTTCAAAATTAAAAATATTTTTAAAATATTCACTCATAAATCAAAATCTAATCCATTCTTCCCCTTTTGTTATCATCAAAAGGATACAGAGTTTAAAATACAGATGAAAAATGACTAAAAATATAATTTCAGCTTAAGAGGAAGACCGGTCATCATAAATCTCAATCAGTCAAACAAAAATCATAATAAACTAAGAACAGGTGACATGTTTCACATTGTAGAGAATGACGGATTTACGATTTATATAAAATGGAGAGAGTTGCAAAAATATGATTTTCCGATTATTTTCAAAAGAATTTTGTAAAATTGAGCACAAAAACAGTGATGGGTTTGGACTATAATTAATAATTCAATTTAAGTGACAAAAACGAATAATCTCAAATCCCAATAACTATCAATCAACAAATCATAATACTTCATAAGATTTCAACACATTTCACAGATTAGAATATGGATTGATAGGCTTTTTTTTATACTCAGAGGAGAATCTCAGATTAATTTATATTTATAGCACATTTTTCCTTTTTTTTTTAATTTATTTAAGAGCACACTGACAACGCATAACCAGAGCTTGGATTTTTAACTGGGATCAGTTGCAGCTTAAATTATAAGTTGTCTCTTAACCATGCATGACCAGAGCTTGTATTTTTAAATGAGGTTAGAGACACACTTATGTATTAATTATATTTATTATTTTCAGCTTCAAAAAGAGAAACTCCTCAGTATATAAAACCAATATGGATGATAGAAATGTGATAGAAACAGAAATGGACTGTGAAATAAGTTTCTAAATTAATTATATTATGAAATATGACCAACTGTACTGGAATCATTGAAAATTTCCAATTATCACTAATTCTGAATAATAACATAGTCCCATTTCAATCACGAATATTTCCACTATTAATTTTTTTTTTTATAAAAAATATTAACTCTCCACATTAATATAAAATCGCAATGGATTGGCAGAAAGATGGAAGATAATGAAGATGGTCGTGAAATAATTGCCAGTTCAAAGATATTATAATAAATATTCAACTATCATGAAAATTTAAATAAAAATCTCTTCTTGTTGTGTATTATACTTCAGTCATAATTCATCACAATTTCAAAAACTGATAATAATTTTGATGAATTATAAACACAGCACAAATTGGATATTGATTTCAATTTCTGAATGAATACAAAATAAATAATTTTAAAATTGAAAAACAATTACAAGAAGAAATTAAATAGATTTATAAAAAAAATTGAATCTATACAGGGTGATAATTCAAAAAACAGATGAGTGAAAAAGGCTGATACCAAATGTTCTCGCTTATCGAGGAATTTAATTACACCCTGATGGACTATCATGGACATCTCAGGCTAAAGAAATTTAAACACAAACCCAGCAAGACAAATTTAGCACATTTATTTGTATAAGGCAAAAAAATGTATGGATCTATACAAGGTGAAAATTTGAATCTCAGTACAGATGGGTGAAACAAATATAAGAACTTCTGATACCACTTGATGTCTTTATTCACAAAGCCCAAACAGACAGACTTAACAAATTTTCACATTTTTCAAAACTGCAGACAAGAACAATCAAATATTTGAAAAACAGTATCAGAGCAGCAAACAATTCTTCTCAATACAAGCAGTCATTTAGAGCATTTTCACACCAGTATCAGAGCGGCACAAAAATCGTTTCAAAGCACACTTGTTAAGACATTTCTGATGGTCACAGAATATGATTCATGATCCAAGATTAAAAGTACTGTTTATTTGAAATCATTTGATGCAAGATGAAGATATCAGGATTCAATGAACCGATCACACTAGATATTTATATATATATATATATATATATTCCAGATATGTGTGAGTTTCAGTAAATCAATAAATTCAAATGATTTTAAACAAACAGATATTCAAACCAAATAATCATAGAATAACAGAGAATTTTAAGACCAATTTTACAAAAGATATTTTCACAAGTATCTGACAAGTGTGGGATTCAATTCAGATCATTTACATCAAATTTGAGAGGTATTCATGAATTAGAAAATTAAAGTAATTTATTTGAAATCACTTGAATCAATGTCAAGTTCTGGGATATAATGAATCAGTCACACAAGATTGATAATTTCAAATTTAGGAGGTATGTGAGATTCAAAATATCAGGAATTTCAGATGATTTCAAACAAACTAATTTCAACTGTACTAATCATGAATTAAAATGAATTTCAAGATGTATCACTAAGACAAGGCAATTCAAAAAGATATTCAAGCCAATCTGAAAATTACTGGAATTGTCACAACTGATAAATAACAGTGTGCTGTAATAAGTATAATATCTTGAGCTTTTCTAAAATGAATTAGAATGAACTTAGAACAACAAAGGTGTGTGAATTTCCATATAATTTTCAGATCTTCAAAACAATTTAGAATTCAGATTAACAGTGTTCAAGATATAACAAGAATACGTCAACACCGTTAGGAATTCAGAAATAAAAATATACTTCAAAACAATTGCAGATATTTACAAGATTAAGTACAAGATCTGGAAATAATTAAAAACATTTGAGTTCTATACACACAAAACAAATTTCCAGAATATCATGAATACTGCAATTCAAGAAGCACAAAAAATATGGCAGTGATAAATCAAATTAGAATAGACAGGAGAAAGAGATGGAAGGGAGAAGAAGAAGAAATAAATAAAAGAAAAAGAATCAAAACAGAAAAATATTTACAGAGTTGAGTTTAGAGATCATACCAGAATCCAGTGTAAATCAGAATCTCTAACTCAACAGACTTGTATAAGGAGCTGTGAATGATTCCATGGTATGAAGCAGTTTGAATTCAGTTTCTCTTTCTACACAGCTGCTCCTCAGCCTCCTTAGGTACCTAATGGTTTAGGGGATCGAGTGGTCTAACAAAGTTTGTAAAACCACTCACAGTTTTATTCACATATTTTGGTACCCAAACTTGTTTATACAACAACCCATATGAATTCACCTTTGTACCTTTAGGAGCCCAGATCTGTTTGAATTTAACAAATTTTGTTTTATTCCTTTTTGGGATCCAGGATTGTTCAAATAGATTATTATAAAACAAATTCTCATCATGTTTATGATTCAAAAATCCTTTGAAATTATAAGAGTTCAAAATTTCAAATCGATTCTTTTCAAAGTTGTTTGAAGGATTTTTCAAATCATTCGAAATTCGTCTTTCAAAAACATTATTTTTCCCAAACCCGTGTCCACGTTTATTTTGAACAGAAAATTGGTTTTTCAACAACATATTCAAAGATTTTTCACCGTTTGAAAAATTAGACAAGATTGTTTCAAGTTGTTGAATTTCAGTTTTAAGATCACCATTTTCTTTCAATAAATCTGAACAACGATTTTTAGTGATCTCACATCTTTCAAAATCAGATTTCAAAACCAAATTTTCATTATTGAGTAACTTTATTTTGGTTTGGGACTCAGCAATCTCAGACTCAAAATGTTTTCGATTTTCAGATTCAACTTTCTTGAGTTTTTCAATCTCAATTTCTAACTCATTCAAAATAAACTCAGTTTTCAACAAATTTTCATTTTCAGCAATTTCTAGTTTGGAATGTATATCAATTTTAAAATTTTCAAATTCCTTTTGTAGAAGACTGTTCAAACTTGATAACTCAATCTTGTTCTCATTTAAGATTAGAATTTCATTTTCAAACTTTTGAATATTTTTATTGAGTTGAACAAGATTGGTTTCCAAATTTAAACAATTTTTTCAATTAGAATTTGAAGAATTCTTAACGTTTTTGAGTTTTGATTCCAAAACATTATTTTTGCAGATCAACTCAAGCTTCTCAGATTTCAGCAGTTTATTTTTAGATTTTAACTTCTCAACAGATTCAGTTAAACCATTTAAACGGTGAATCAAGGAAATATTTCCTGTTGAGTCTCCATCTGGATTTCCATCTGTACAACCTGTTAAGCACAAATCTGAAGCTGAGTTATCTTTCTGGGATTTTGAGCATTTGTTAGTTTTTCCATATAGCACGTTGAGAGTCTGACAGATTTCATGCGCAGTCAAACAATGGGAAATAAGGCTATATTGAACATCATCAATATAAGAATATAAAATATGAGTAGCATGTAAATTAAATTCAATATCAACCCTACTTACAATATCATACCCATTTTTAATACTATTCCAACATTTAATATCAACAGATTTTAAATAAGATTTCATTTCTGATTTCCAATTTAAAAAATCTGTACCATTGAAAATAGATGGAATATGACTGGACTGACTCTCTATGGACTGACAACTAGGATTCACCATTTCTCTAGAGTTAACAGAAAATACCTGCTCTGATACCGCTTGTTGGATCTAGATTAACCCTAGAGGGGGGGTGAATAGGGTTTATCACAGTTTTTAACTAAATTAAAATTTAACGAGATATATAATAATAAACAGATCACAGAATATAGCAGAAAAAGAAATGCAGGAAATAAATCACACACAGATATACCCAGCTTCGGCAAAACCCTGCCTACTGCTGCATTTCTAAGGTTTCTACTAGGTGATAGAACAGTTCCCGCATACAAGACCATGTACACTCGCAAACCCTGCTCCTATTCTAACCCTACACTCAAAACCGTAGACTGATCTAAACCCCTAGATCAGATTTCCCCTGATTACAACCCCGTAACTAGTAACCCAGATTTTACAGACTCTGAAACTGACAGTCAATACTCTGACTGATTCACTCTAGTTTATACAGACACTAGAAAACTGTTCAGATGATTTTTACAAAGCAAATAAAACAATACGAATTTAAAACCAAACTCAAAAACCCTTTAGGGGTTTAAATAAAAAAAAGGGTCATCCCCTTTTAATTTTAAAAAGAAAGCTTAGCCCGTAAAAATTGCGCCGGCCCATTCATTATTCATTTGTAAACCCGATCACTTTGGGTCTGGAAAAATGGCGGCTTTGAATAGAAATTCGGAGCTAGGGTTTCTGAAATTTAGCCCCAAATCGAAACGACTGCTTGATGTTTGGATTATCTCTGAAGCTCGAAATTCTGTGACTTGATGCTTCGATTGTTGCTTCCTGATTTGGAGCTTGCTCTCCTTCTCGTCGTCGGTTTTGGAATTGATCGAAAATCAGTGAGTTTTACTGAAATTTATTCTTCAATTTTTTTGATATTGGTTTTCTTCGATCTGAAATGTTGGGTTGGTTTTTCGATTTTCTATATCTTGCCTATGATGAATTTGTGTGACTAAATAGGGTAAAAAATAGAAAACCCTAAATCACTGATTTCATATTTGTGACTTGGCCTGATATTGTGTTGCCCCCTTTTTATTTGTTTCTTCCTGCGTCCTGGATTGAAAACTCTTGTATGATGTTGCCAAATATGGACTCCTAGATTTCATACTTGCCAAAATAAAATCTGTTTCTTCTTTTGAAAACTTTGCCATAAAAACAGATGTTGAATTTTTGGAAACAAGTGAAACATGATTTCAGGAAAATTGCTGTACACTTGCCAACAAATCTCTGTATATAATTTTTACTGATTTCTTGTGTGAATATATGGAAGATTCACATTTTGGTGCATGTATCTTTGACATTGCTGTTTCATTGATGCCTGATTGCTGGAATTTATCATCAATTGGTCTCGCATTTGTTCCTTGCCAAATTTGGTGCTGTGATTGATTTCCAAACATGTGAGAAAAGAAACTTGGACAAAAATGCTTTACTGAAATTCTGGAATTATTAAACACTTGCCATTTAAACCGAACTATGATTTTAAAAAAATGTTTTGGCCAAAAATAAAAGGAAAGTATTGAATTGTGAAAACAATTTCTTGCCCATAATCACTGTTTGCCAAAAATGCTTGATTGCCGAAATGTTTCCTTGCCAAAACATATTCGTTTCAGGAAACTGTTTTGCTGGAAATATTTGATTCATTTTCCCAAACAAAACTGCCGAGAATGCTTGAATTTTTCTGGAAATAGAAATGTTTTGAATTCTCAAAACATTTAAGATTATCCCTTATGTGAAAATTCTGATTTTCTGGAAAGTTTTATTTGCTGTTTCACCCACTGTTATGCTGAACCATGTTGAGATGCCTTTAGCTCGACCATATGACTTTACCATGAGTTAAGCCATGCTGTTTTAATTGCTTGGCCAATTTATGATACTGCACTTTGATTCTGCCATGAAACAGAATTGCACATGAAAACTCATGTATGCTCTAGCTTTTGCTTTGTCCATTGCTACTCCACCATGTATTGACATGTTGATAAATTTGCACCCTGAAACATGTACACTTGACCATTCTTTTAAGTGCTGCAACATGCTTACTCATGCACTTCCTTGCTCATGTATGTCTTAAATTTCTTCACTTCTGAGCAACTTGTGTCATTGAAACTACTGCCATGTACACATTATACACTTGCTTTTGCTGCTGTTTACAAATCATGTATTGAGCTACTGTCTCGACCACTTTAGCACTTGAACTGTCTTGACACTTGCTTGTCATTTCTGAAACTATACTTAAGGCTTGATTAACTGAAACTGGCTCGATCATTTTGACTGTAGCATTTGAATTTTTGTTGCACCATGTGCATCTCTGAATTGCATTTCATGTTGACTGCTTGGTCGTGGCACCATTTATATGCTGAAAGTCTTTGCAGTTCCACATTGTTGAGTGTGATTTACTTTGAGTACTTGCATTTTTCATTGTGCTCGACCACTTGTATTTGCTGTTTTGCACTGAGTCGAGCAGGTCCACGTGGCTACTCCTCAGTCGCAACACTAATTGGCGAGGCAGTGCACACATGTATATTCATGCACGTGTGTACATGCAGCCATCAGACGAGTTTTCCTGTCCCTGCACTGTAATATGTGTATATACATACACATGTATGTGTATACATGTATCGTGCGCGTGCTATATTTATATATCAGATCAAGTCATGAAAATGATGAGAAACACAACAGAAAACTGAGGCAAATAAAATTTTAAAAATAAAATTTATATTTGCACATATTCTGTTTCATTTCTATTGTAGTGTACTGTGTGTGTGTTTCATATGTGACAGGTAAGCAGGGATGTCTGGACTGACTGTGATGACTGGACTGGACAGAGAGCAGTGAAGACTGAAGATGAAAGCCAGTGAATGAAGCAGTGTCAGTAAATAAAAAAAATCTGTATATTGAGACTGTGAATGTATAAGTGAAAAAGTACCGAGTGGTGAGTGATATAGTAAGGAGCTAATTTATATGAAAAAGTGATTGTACTGATTATTTGAAATAAACAAAATCTGTTTGAAATAAAATACCATTTCATTGTTGTCAACCAGACTTGTCTATTCTATTCTGTTTATTTATAAGTACAAAAAATATGAAGTGATTAAATAGTGGAGTTCATAAATTTGTATTGTTTTGATAGTGAAATAAAATATTATATTTAAATAAAATACTGTGTGAATATTTATAATTCTGTACAGTCGTATGTTATTTAAATATAAATATTATATTCCAGTCTGTGATGTATAATAACAGTACAATATCAAACACATTAAAATAATATTTATTTGGTTGTTATCATCAAACAAAAATCATATAATTGTGTATACAACACCGTTATATACAACAGTCAATCAATGCTTAGGACATGAGGTTGGACTCGTTTGTGACGTAAACCTGCCCGGAACCGCCCGGCAAATCCAGTGGTCACAAATGTCAGCCCAATGTGAGAGGTCCTAGGCCTAAACTAAAGCATAACGGTTGTAAAGACACGAGGTTAGACTCTTTTATGGTGTAAGACTGCCCGGACCCGCCCGGCAACTCCAGCTGCCATAAATGCCAGTCTAATGTGAGAGGTCTTTATGAGGTTATGGCCTGAATGAATTAAGAAATACTTAAACAGATAAACATGTAAGGTGGGACATGGGGGTTAAGTAGGTGCCTTGGGTGGCATGAGGAATCTAGGGGGTGCCCTTAGTGGCATGTGAAATATGATTAGTAAGACTTAACCAAACACACATGTAAATGAACATGACTAAGAGGGTTAAGTGGGATATACCAGTGACAAGCTTAGGTGGGTAGCTTGTGGGGGGCCCATTTCGACCAGTATCCCAAACGTATCTTTGTGGGCTCGACCCAAGTCGAGGACGGGACACGCATGCTGAGTTTGACTGTAAGAGGCCAAAACGGGGAGCGGTGGCAACGCAAGTCCAACGGGTTTCATATGCGTGTGTGGACCCGGGCTGGTAGGTAAGACGTTGTTGCATCATGTAGGTATAATCCGTGCATTCTCAAGTTGTATCGGGTTGCCACTTTAGGGGAGTGATACACCCCACCGTGGGGCTAGCACGGGTATCTACGAGTAGGGAGCTGATCGAAAGTGGGTAGTGGGGTACACCTAGTGGAGATAGGGGCAGACGGCACCTATGTAGTCAGCTAAGGGTACGTAAGGCTATTTATAAAGTTTCTGTGTGAAGCAAGTGGGATCAAACAATAGGGTGGCTGGTGTGGTGCAGTGTAGTAATGTGCGGTGCAGTGTAGCAATCATTCGTTAGTAATTAGGTGTGCCTTTGACGTTATCTTTCACGTTATCCTTATCTGCTCATTCCATACCTAATAGTTCATAGACGTTTACTTGTCTTCCAGCTTATGCCTTAGTCTAGTTATTTTGATAATAGTATTGTTAGAATTATCATACTCGCCAGACTTTATGTCTGACCCCCTCTATTTCTATCCTTTTTCCCCCTCCAGGTCCTCAGGTTGGGCCCAGCTCTATAGGAGTTTGATTGAATTGCTTCATCTCTCTTTGGAAAGATTGGACTGTTGAAGTAAAGTCCAGCTTATTATCTTTTTAATGGCTATTTATGTAATGGGATTATGTATTTTGTTTTTATGAAGATGGATATTGTACTTGGTTATGATCTATGGTTTTATGATGTAACAAACATGTTTAATTTCCGCTGCAATAAAATGAAGTTTTAGATTTCCAAGTACTATTTATTATTTGTCTTATTGTAATTTTTCTGTTTTATATTCACTTATAACCTCCATGGAAGTTAATGCATTCCCTTTGTGAGTGACATTAATGGACGTGGGGTGTTACACGTGGTATCAGAGCTTAAGGTTACCAGAACAGATAAAAATACTTTAGAAAAATAGTTATTTTTGGAAGAAGTATTTTCAAAAACATGTTTTAATGAGAAATTTAAAGAGAAAAGTTTTTAAGAAAAACATAATCCCTAATAGCCACATATCTTTATCTTTCGAATTCTCCATTTTGAATCTTTCCTTTTTCGTTTCAGCATGGCTGAAGATCTTAATCTACCCGATGGTGTAACGATACCAGGATGGTATAGGAGGCTATTGGAGGCTAGGGCCGCTGCAGGTCCAGCCAATGTTCCTCCACCACCAGTTGCACCCGTTCCTCCTCCTCCTCCTCGCGTAGATGCTTTTGTAAAGACGTGCAAGGAATTCAAGGCTATGGGTGGAAAACCATTTCAAGGGTCAGAAACATTTGTGGAAGCTAGAGATTGGCTTAAGGAGGTGGAAGAATTGCTAGAAATCTTTGAAGTAGAAGAAGGGAGGAGAGTTCGTTTAGCAGCTTGGTTGATGAAGGGAGAGGCCTCGTTTTGGTGGGAGGTCACTAATGGGGAGCGTCCTGTTGACTCTTGGGGCGGATTTCAGACGTAGGTTCGAGGCGAAGTTTCTCTCAAGGGCGGAAGAAAATCTATAAATGGAAAGGTTCTTGACATTGAAGCCAGGAAGCTTATCAGTGAAAGAATATGTCAATAAATTTAATCAGTTAGCAAGGTTTGGCTTGGACTTAGTAGACACGCCGGAGAAGAAGTCGCTGAGGTTCGTGAGTGGCTTGAATGAACCATTGCAAGGGTTGGCTATGACCCACATCCTGATGGGGGCCACCTTCGAGAAGTTAGTAGAAATGGCGCTCATGCATGAGGAGAAAAGCGCTAAAGCTGATAAGGCACCCGAGAAGAAGGGGGATCAGAAGAAACCACAACAGCAAAACAAGAAGGGTGGAAAAGACAATAATGGCAAGGGAAAGAAGAAGTGCTTTAACTGTGGAACCCCAGGCCATCTCAGCAAGGATTGCCGAAAGAAAAAGAAGACTGGCTGTTTTCACTGCGGTGAAGTAGGACATCTAGCGAAGGACTGCCCAAAGAAGGGGCAGAGGACAGGGACTACCTCGGGAGGACAGGTGCAGACTCTTCTGGCACCAGGGCAGGCAAGGGGACAAGTTCAGGCTCTCGCGGTCCCACCGCTGCAAGAACGAGGTAGAACCATTTCTGTTGAAAGCTTAGTTTTTCTGTTTGATCATCCTGTCCATACCTTATTCGATTCGGGCGCATCGCATTCGTTTATCTCTACATCATTAGTTGAAACACTGCACCTAGATACTAGTATTGTTACTGATCCCTTAGTAGTCTCAAATCCTATTGGTGGTTTGGCTCATCTTTCTATGATTTGTCGGGAGTTGAGAGTGTTTATCTTGGGCGTTGAGTTTGAATGCAACGCCTTTGTCCTTGGTTTCACGGGCTGTAGTTTGATTCTAGGGGTGGAATGGCTAGCCAAGCGGGGTGCCATCCTAGACTGTGAAAGGAGGGTAGTTAGACTATTGATTCGTTGTAGAAAAACCCTCATATTTCTTGCGACCCTAGGGGTTCAGTGATGCTTAGCTGCCTAGAATCTTCTGACGCATCTAACGATGATTAGGAACCTGTTTGCATGGTCCATGAGTATGGAGACGTCGTTGATAAAGTGCGGGGTCTACCCATAGGCGTGAAGTAAGTTTTCGTATGTGCTTAATAGATTAAGCAAAGCCCGTTATGTAATCAGCGGTAGTTTTGGAGCAAGACTGGCAAGGACGGCCAGAGTCGGTCAAGTGCTCAATTGATTGACCATCTTACTAGTATCATCTCACGTAGGTCGTCTGAATTCGAAGGAGGTATCCCTTAGGTGTTTGTCTGATATTGGTTTAGGCCTTTGGGGGATGTCGAATTCGACTAGGATGGTCTGCGTGAGAGATGG
This sequence comes from Allium sativum, assembly GCA_030737875.1. Taxonomy (NCBI): domain Eukaryota; kingdom Viridiplantae; phylum Streptophyta; class Magnoliopsida; order Asparagales; family Amaryllidaceae; genus Allium; species Allium sativum. Next base: position 589,235,972 of record CM060909.1, read on the forward strand.
ATAGTTGTGGCAATTTTACATGGGATGATATCCTGGTTTTCTCTAGAAGCAGAGAAGAGCATGCCCTACGTCTTAGGGGAAGCTTAGGGACCCTACAAGTGCACTAGCTTAAAGCTAAGTTCTCCAAGATAACATAATTGGAGGAAGGAAGTGAGGAATTTAGGGCATGTGGTCTCTAGGGAAGGGAGATATGTTAAGGTGGATGGAGTTCTTAGCATCCTACGACTTCGAGATAGCATATACCCCTGGCAAGGGTAACGTGGTGGCGGATGCCTTAAGTAGAAAAAGGTTATCCTTAAGTCCTTTGTTTATTGAGCGACGAAGTTTAGAGTTCATCTCTATGTTTGACTTTAGACCTTCCGTTGACTTCGTACCCGGTTTGCTAGCATCCTTGGAGGTCAGACCTACGCTTTTGGGACGGATTGGCGAGGCACAGCGAGACGACCCGTAGTTGGTTGAGTTAGTAGAAAAACTCAAAGGAGGGGAGTCATCAAGCCATCTCCGTAGGTATACCCTAGACGATAAGGGTTGGTTACGTAGGGACGGTAGACTTTGTGTACCAAAAGACGATGACCTAAGGAAGACTATTCTTGACGAAGCACATCATTCGAAGATGACCATTCATCCCGGCGGGGACAAGATGTACAAAGACATGAAGAGAGTTTACTTTTGGGCCGGCATGAAGAAAGATGTGACCGAGTATGTCGCTAGATGCTTGGTGTGCCAACAAGTAAAAGCGGAGCAAAAGAAACCCGGTGGGTTGCTTCACCCATTGGAGGTTCCACTATGGAAGTGGGAAAGTGTCTCGATGGATTTTGTGGATGGGTTACCGCGATCAAGGAAGGGTAATACGGGAATTTGGGTTATAGTAGATAGACTTACTAAGAGCGCCCATTTCATTCCCGTGAAGAGTAAGAGGACTGCTCCATGGTTAGCTTCCGTATACGTTCGAGAAATAGTTCGTTTGCACGGTGTTCCTTCTAGCATAGTGAGCAACCGCGATCCTATTTTCACTAGTGAATTTTGGAGAAGCTTACAAGAGGCGGTAGGGACTCAGTTATGTTTGAGCACCGCATATCATCCTCAGACGGACGGCCAGACCGAGAGGGTGAATCGCATTCTAGAGGATCTGTTGTGGCTATGTATCCTAGACTTTGGGGGTACGTGGGAAGAGCATCTTCCATTGGCTGAGTTCGCATATAATAACAGCTTTCAATCCAGCATTGGTATGGCACCATTCGAAGCTCTATATGGACGACCTTGTGGTTCACCTACATGTTGGTGGGAATCTACGGATAAGATCTTACTTGGGCCCGATATGATTAGGGAGACTTCGGAGAAGATCGACTTGATTCGAAGGAGGATGAAAGCAGCACAGGATAGGCAGAAATCTTATGCGGATAAGAGGAGGACAGATCTCGAGTTTGAAGTTGGGGACATGGTCTTTGTCAAAGTGTCTCCATTTCGGAACGTTTTTCTCTTTGGGTCCGTTGGGAAATTAGCACCAAGGTTTGTAGGGTCGTTTCCTATTAAGCAGAGGATTGGACGGATGACGTATAGAGTGGAGTTGCCCGAGAGACTTAGTGGTGTACATGACGTATTCCATGTGTCACATTTGAGGAAGTGCTTGCACGAGACCGCGGAAGTGGTAGAGCCGAGCTTGCTTAGAGAGGTGGAGATAGAGCGTGATGCGACAATTCGACGAGCTCCTACGCGCATTCTTGGGTCGGAGATCAAGAGGTTGAGGAATCGAGAGGTCAGACTAGTCAAAGTGCAATGGGGAGATGATGAGAGCAACGCTACTTGGGAGACAGAAGAGAAGATGCGTTCACGATACCCTTTTCTTTTTGAGAGTATGTCTTTTAATTTCTCCTTTATCGCTTAGCTTGTACTTATCTTATCTTTAGTATATCCTCTCGCTAGTATCTTTGACCTTTAGTTAGGATAATCCTCTGGTTGAAACATGTGTTTGAGACATGTTATGTATGGTGGATGCAAAGTGGATGCAAGTGTTTGCCAGTGGTTGCTCGTGGATGCATATACACACACTATTAGGCACCAGATCGGCTCAGTCACTTCATATTGCATATTGCATATATATGGATGTATTTAGTAAAATGGATGTATAATGGTTGTATTATCATATAGTTGCTGCATTCGGGTGGATGGTTGTGTACGCATATAGAATTAATATGTATCGTTAGGAATCTTTTGCATACATATTGGACGCATGGCACTATCATGAATTGTACTAAGGAGGTCGACTGAATCAGTAGACCGCCTAATTTTGCATTAGATATGGACATATACACACACTGTGCATATAAACATTAAAGCATTAGAAGTATTTTAAGGACAATGGATGTTGGTGTTTGATGGTTGAGTAGATGGACGATTAGATGGTAGGATATTCATTCTTCTTGACTTGGAGATTTCGGGGACGAAATCTTTTAAGGAGGGGAGAATGTAACACCCCGTAATTTTATAACATTAAAATTCACAAATTGAAGTATACTTAATTTTTCGAAAAGAATTAAGTGAAATGGGTTGCGCAGAGAAATATATATATATTAATATATATATATATATATAAAATTAAATAAATAAATATGCGAAAAAGTTCAAAACAGCGAATTGGGAGGGGAAATAACCGAACCGACCCATTTTTGAGGTCGACCCGAGCCCTGCTGGGTCGACTAGGGGTTAATCCAGGGTGTTTAGCTGTCAACCCGTGGGCCGATTCGCTCCAATGCAGATTTTGCATTTGATTGGCTCTCATGGTTCAGGGTTAATCTAATGGTCCTTAATAACTTCCTACACCTATAAATACATCCTAATGCTAACCCTAAACCTAATTAAAATAGAATAGTTACCGTCATACCGTCGCCATGGAAATCAATGGAGCCGCCGCTAACTAAGAAAGAAGAAAAGCAAATTCAATTCTAATTCTCTCAACCCTAAAGTAAAGAAAACTCTCTCTTTTCTTCTCTAAATTGTGAGTATGATAATCTTAACAAGATTATTATCATTTTAATTAGGTTGAGTTATGAATGGATTATGAGTAGATGATGTGAATTATCATATATGTTGTTGTAAACCCCTTTTGCTATCATGTATATTGTATATCCAATGTTATGTGATGATGATATCTTATATGTTGTAAATCATGCTATGATGATGTAAGTTGTGATGAATCATACGTGTTAAAAAGGCCATGATGTTACCATCTATGCTAGTTAGTTCATATTAATTAAATCATCATGTTTGGGTTATGTTGATCTATATGACAAGTCACATATGCAAGTTGGATTGGTTAGAAAAGTTATGAACATATGCCAAGACATCTATTATGACATCTAGAATTATGCTATGACATATGTGATATCCTATGCTAGTTCACACCATCATTATGTTGCCTAAAAACCCCATATGCAAGTTTATGTGTAGATTTGGGCTATGATCATATCATGTGAATTGTGACATTTAACAAGTTGGCACCTTTTGATCCTTAACATGTAATTTATGCAAGTTTCACCCCTATCATGATTAGATTTATTTTATTGTCTATATGTTAATTTGGCTTTCTGCTGTGCGTTAGACTATTCAAGTCTAGCCTATATTATGCGTTGAATAAGCGAATGTATAAACATGGGGTAGGGGTAATATTAAGGATTTAATATTAAGATGTTGGGTGCAATTGATATGATTTTGCATACCCTGAATGGATGACCATAATTGAGTCAATTATGGACATCAATAAAAGTGGACTTAATTTATAATTTGGATAGGGACTTATTAAAACTGGGGTAAAAGATTGAAAGTTGTCAATCAATGCTTAGGACACGAGGTTGGACTCGTTTGTGACGTAAACCTGCCCGGAACCGCCCGGCAAATCCAGTGGTCACAAATGTAAGCCCAATGTGAGAGGTCCTAGGCCTAAACTAAAGCATAACGGTTGTAAAGACACGAGGTTAGACTCTTTTATGGTGTAAGACTGCCCGGACCCGCCCGACAAATCCAGCTGCGATAAATGTCAGTCTAATGTGAGAGGTCTTTATGAGGTTATGGCCTGAATGGATTAAGAAATACTTAACCAGATAAACATGTAAGGTGGGACATGGGGGTTAAGTAGGTGCCTTGGGTGGCATGAGGAATCTAGGGGGTGCCCTTAGTGGCATGTGAAATACGATTAGTAAGACTTAACCAAACACACATGTAAATGAACATGACTAAGAGGGTTAAGTGGGATATACTAGTGACAAGCTTAGGTAGGTAGCTTGTGGGGGCCCATTTCGACCAGTATCCCAAACGTATCTTTGTGGGCTCGACCCAAGTCGAGGACGGGACACGCAAGCTGAGTTTGACTGTAAGAGGCCAAAACGGGGAGCGGTGGCAACGCAAGTCCAACGGGTTTCATATGCGTGTGTGGACCCGAGCTGGTAGGTAAGACGTTGTGGCATCGTGTTGGTATAAGCTGTGCATTCTCAAGTTGTATCGGGTTGCCACTTTAGGGGAGTGATACACCCCACTGTGTGGCCAGCACGGGTATCTACGAGTAGGGAGCCGATCGAAAGTGGGTAGTGGGGTACACCTAGTGGAGATAGGGGCAGACAGCACCTATGTAGTCAGTTAGGGGTACGTAAGGCTATTTATAAAGTTTCTGTGTGAAGCAAGTGGGATCAAACAATACGGTGACTGGTGTGGTGCAGTGTAGTAATGTGCGGTGCAGTGTAGCAATCATTCGTTAGTAATTAGGTGTGCCTTTGACGTTATCTTTCACGTTATCCTTATCTGCTCATTCCATACCTAATAGTTCATAGATGTTTACTTGTCTTCCAGCTTATGCCTTAGTCTAGTTATTCTGATAATAGTATTGTTAGAATTATCATACTCACCAGACTTTATGTCTGACCCCCTCTATTTCTATCCTTTTTCCCCCTCCAGGTCCTCAGGTTGGGCCCAGCTCTAGTGGAGTTTGATTGAATTGCTTCATCTCTCTTTGGAAAGCTTGGACTGTTGAAGTAAAGTCCAGCTTGTTATCTTTTTAATGGCTATTTATGTAATGGGATTATGTATTTTGTTTTTATGAAGATGGATATTGTACTTGGTTATGATCTATGGTTTTATGATGTAACAAACATGTTTAATTTCCGCTGCAATAAAATGAAGTTTTAGATTTCCAAGTACTATTTATTATCTGTCTTGTTGTAATTTTTCTGTTCTATATTCGCTTATAACCTCCACAGAAGTTAATGATTCCCTTTGTGAGTGACATTAATGGACGTGGGGTGTTACAAAAACTGTACACACCAGCCTCGTCTCAGGCTCTGGTTTGTCGGGGGAGGGGGGAACCGCAGTTAGGACACTTGACACTCGCACTGCACGTCACAACACTTGTGTTTCATGTTAATATCAACTTTGAAGTTTTCTCATTCTTTTATACAGGACAAATGGGGAAGCAACACTATTACATAAAGGACGTTCGTTCGAGCATGCCCCCAATAGACCCTAACGTGAGACGTGATCAACATGAAGGTAGAGGTAGAGATGATAGGAGGGATCGGCCTCCCAGGCCCTATCAGTCCTCTCGTTCTCGATCTCCACATTATAGAGACTCGGACAGACGCAAGAGTCAGTTTTCGCATCAGGAGAAAGAGAAACATAGCGCTAAACCTTCCGCTCCACCTAATGATAAAATTCCCCAAGACAGCTCGTCAAAGAAAGTACCCGATCTAGCTGAGAAACAAAAGGATGTAGGGAAAGAGACAGGAAAGGAAAGACCCATTGTAAAGTCGAGGCGTCGCACCATCGATATTACTACCATGAGGCCGATTATGCTTAACGATGAAAATCACGCTAGGTTGGAACTTCTGAAGCAATAATTCCCTTAGCATCATTTCGGGCATATGCATATCGTTCCTAAGCTTAAACCGGTTCACCCAGACTGGGCCAAGGACATGAAAGCTAACATAGATTTTGTGGATGACCAATACAAGGAGATGAAGACATATGCCTGAAATCTCTCCAAAATCATTAGTGACTTAATGGAAGATGTAAATACCATGCAAGATGCTGCCGAATACGACGTAAAGGCTATTGAGAACGCAGAAAATCGAAGATGCTCAGGCCCTGCTTGCTCTTGCGTAGTGCGACGCAAACAACTATAAAAAACAGTTTGAAGAACTGCAACAGCATTACCTTTCTAAACTCGAGTCCCATAGCAAAGAGAGAATAGACTTGACAAAACAGGCTGAGGATGCTAAAGTTAAGAGTACTCGCCTCGAGCAAGAGAATGCAGACTTAGTTAAAAAGAACGCGGAACTTGAAGCCAAACTACTTGATGTCGAAACACGAGCAGCTCTTGCCGAGGGAAACGCAGACACAACATTAAAACAAGTCGAGAAGGTTAGCGAGGAGCTCAGAGATGATAAAAAGGAGATCGACGAGGGTGGTGAGACTATGGTTGGATTCTTTGCTCAGGTGATCCATCACCGCAATCTTGCCTGGCTTAAAGACTATCCGATTCCCTTGGTGTATGCTTGGGATCAGTTGGTTGAATGGGAGAGAGCGGAGCTTGAAGAAAACTCGATAGACGAGGACAAGATGATGGAGAAATATCTGAAAGGTGAGGAAGCGGTGCGCTTAGCTGAAGGGCGCAAACTTCTTTCCGCTATCCTAGAAGAGGAGAGGCTCCAAGCTAAGGAAAAGAGTACCCTTGAAGTCGGCTCTTCTTCTGCCACTGTTGAAGCTGCTGGAGTTAAGGAGTATGACCTGGAAAGACCATGGATCACTGGGACTCCTTCCTTACCCTCTATTACTGGGCTACCCTCCGAAGCTCCTGCTGCCACAGTCGAAAAATCTGTTGAGGGTATTCCTACTTTTTCACCTCAATTTGCTAAGGCTATTTCATCATTTCGCCACATCATTGGACAGACAATTGAAGATCCTGCATTTTCCCCTGAGATAATAACTGTTGCTTCTCATTCTGTAGGTATTGATTCTGCTACAGAGACCAACATGAAGATGGATGGGAAATCCGGGGAGGCTACTGGGTCACAACCTGTTGAAAAGGCACAGGAAAAAGAGGCTGAAGTTGCTAGTTCCACCCCGACAGAGAAAGCTGGAAGTAAAGAAGGAGAGGCCACTGACAAGACCACCTTGCCACCTAAACCCGAGATTCCCAAAGGAGATATCATCCATGCATTGAGAGATGACGGTGGCAACGATGAGCATGATGAGGAGGATGATGTCATTATGACAGGGGATTCAGGGACTGGAGATGATTAAACTTTGGCTAACAGAAAGGCAAAACAAGACCGACTTCTGAAAGCCAAAGCTGAAGAGGAAGTACTTAGGGCTGCCACCCCTCTTGCAACCATTCCTCCCGGCTCAAGGTTAGTTGTTAAACTTTCAACTAGATCAATCACTGAAGAGCTTGCTAAAAAGTCTCCTATTTATCCCAGTGCTCCAGTCCCCGGGAAGAAGAATCCGAAGCGCCTCTTCACTGATGCTGAAAAGGAGGAGAAAGACAAGCTCAATGCCTCTAAGAAAGCCAAGTACACTCTGAAGGGAAAGTGAAGAGTAGCTTTTATCTTTTGTTTTGATTTTCCACTGGCCCGCGGTTGATGTAGCGAGTGCGGCCCTTGCATCTTTTGCTTAGCTTTTTGTACAAACTTTCCTGTTTGTGAATAAAATAGTTTGTCTCTTGCAATCTTAACTGTCAATAAGTTCATCAATTAAACAGAATATTGTCAATAAATAACATGTCATGTTTCAACTATAAGAACAAGTCATTACTACTAAACAAAAGATAGTGTATACAAGGGGAGGTTTGTGTGTATTGCCCCCAATCAATCTTGAACAGAAGGACTGGCCAAGGCTTGTTCGAGGTTGATTAAGTTTAACATTTTGATTGCCCCCAACACTCTGGCGGGATTTTAGTCTTTTAATCACAGGCACTCGTCTCTCGGCGCCCTTATACTCTCCAGTCATTTGATCAGGTTAGAGTGTGGTCAAGGCGGTCTCTTGTCGGGGTGCACCTTCACGCCTCGTAGGACGTCATGTTCCCATCCTTTTTACTCTCTCTCGAGTCATGAGAGTTAGAGTAAGGAACGTTGTCTTCCCGTCCCTTTCATTTTGTCCGGCAAACGGCCGTCTCGTTTGCTCCTGCACGTAGATTATACTTGATTGTTTTAGTTTAACTTAGTGTTTAGCATTTCGCGGTTAGTACAGAATAGTCGTACAAGGTAAAAGAAATAGTGCAGGAAAAGTAAATGACACGTGATGTTTTTATAGTGGTTAAACTAAGTCGCAGCCTACATCCACTTTATAATCTTTTGCTCAAATAAACACACTTTTCTAGGCCAGTCGTGCCTTTTTACATGGCTTATAAAGAACAAAAGAAAATATTACAAGTCTAATTCAAATATTGCCTCAGATGCTGGGCATTCCAAGCTCTGGGGATTTCTTCGCCATCCATGGTCGCTAGCTTGAAGGCTCCTTTATCAAGCTTCCTTTGGATTGCATACGGTCCTTCCCATTTCAGTCCCATGTGGACTGGTGACGGGAAAACGCATTTCAATACTAGATCGCCAGGCTCAAAAGATCATTGCCTGACTTTCTTGTCATAGTACCGCGCTATCTGATGTCGATGCCTCGAGGAACGCAAGTTTTCTTCATCTCTCTTCTCCTCTACTGAGTCTAATGATTCAAGGAGGAGGGATCTTTTTGTCATGGGGTCATAATACGTCGTTCGATGCGAAGGAACCCTCAATTCCACTGGGATAACTGCCACGGAGCCGAACGAGAGTGCAAAGGGAGTGTGGCCTATTGCTGTTTTGAAAGTTGTGCGATAAGCCCATAAGGCTAACGGAAGTTCGTCTACCCACATGGCCTTTGCATGCTCCAATCTCTTCTTGAGGATGGACTTGATAACATTATTGATTGCTTCAACCTGTCCATTAGGCTGCAGATGAGCCACCACAGTGTACATCTTATCGATTTTATACTTATTGCAGAATCCCTAAATTTGTTGCGTCGAATTGGGTCCCGTTGTCTGTTACAATAGTTTTTGGAATCCCAAATCGGCATATGATATTTCGCACCACGAAGTTTATCACCCGCTTTGTCGTAATTGTGGTCAGTGGCTCAGCCTCCACCCACTTTGTGAAATAATCCATAGCTACGATTGCGTATTTTGCCCCTCCTTTTGCAATCGGTAGGGTTCCGATGATATCTATCCCCCAAGTAGCGAACGGCGAAGGACTTACCATCGTGTTAAGCTGGCTAGGGGGTGCCTTTGGTATCTTGGCAAACTTCTGACATATGTCGCAGCATCGAGAGTAGTTAGCTGCATCTCTGTTAACGGTAGGCCAAAAATAGCCGTACCGTAGTATCTTTTTGGCCAACGTCTGGCCTCCTGTGTGATCTCCACACTCACCCTCGTGTACTTCTTCTAATACACGTCGGATGTCGTCGTGTCCAATGCATCGTAACAGGGGCATTGAAAATCCCTGACGGTAAAGAAATTGGTCTTGCAACACGTACCTGGCGGCTTTGCGAATCACAGCTCGCCTCTCACTTTTCTTGGATGGGAGTGTCCCATCATTAAGGTAATTCTTGATCGACGTCATCCACGACCCTCTTTCGGGCTCGAGTTCCAACACCGGGTCGGCTTCCATTTGGTCAAAGCTCGGTGATTCCAATGTCTCTATTGGAACCAACTCTGTTTCCTCAGGATCGTCGGAGCAGGCTAACTTAGCTAGCTTGTCTGCCTTTTGATTTTCGGTCCTCAGAATGTGTGTTATGCTATGCTGTTCCATGTGACCTAGCAATTCTTCCGCTTTTTCAAGGTAAGTGATTAACTGAGGTCCTCTGGCTAATAATTCCTTCCGTACCTGGCAAACTACTATTTTGGAGTCGCATAAAATGTCTAGCACAGTCACTCCTTGCTCCTTAGCAAGTTTCAGTCCAGCAATCAGGGCCTCATACTCAGCTTCGTTGTTGGTTGCTGGAAACTCAAGTCGTAATGCATAATAGATCGACCGTCCTTCAGGAGTGATCAAAACAACTCCAGCACCAGATCGTCGGTCGTTTCTAGCCCCGTCGGTGTACAGCTTCCAAGGGCTCAGCTGAAGTGTTCGCTCTGAAGGTCCAGATTCGTCTCCTAACACATCCTCTTTAGGAATCGTGAACTCAGCTATGAAGTCGGCCAAGGCTTGTCCTCGAATTGACCTTCTGGGTTGGAAATTTAAATCAAATTGGCTAAGTTCAATGTTCCACCTAAGAAGTCTCCCCGATGCTTCGGGTCGTTGCAGCACTTGATGAAGAGGTTGGTCGGTAAAGATAGTTATTGGATGAGCTTGAAAATAGTGGCGAAGCTTCCGCGATGCGATAAGAAGGCTATAAGCGAGCTTTTCTATCTTTGGATAATTCCTCTGCGCTGCAGCTAATTTCTTACTCACATAATATACAAGCCTCTGGATCTTATCTTCTTCACGTACCAATGCGGTGTTGACGACATGGGATGGTACCGCTAATTAGACAAACAAGTCCTCATGATCCACTGGCTTCGACAAAATGGGATGCTTCTCCAACAGACTTAACAAATTATGGAAGGCCTCCACACAATCAGGAGTCCACTCGAAATTTCGTTTTCCTCGCTTAATCAGGTCAAAGAAAGGTACACACTTGTCCGTTGCTTTGGAGATGAACCTGCCCAGTGCTGCAACCTTCCCAGCTAAGCTTTGAACATCCCTAATCTTTCGCGGCTCCTCTATATTCTGGATTGCTGCTATTTGGTCGAGATTGATTTCAATTCCTCTGGAACTCACGATAGAGCCAAGGAACTTGCCTGATGCCACTCCAAAGGAACACTTCAAGGGATTCAACTTCATCCCATAACTTTGTAGTATGCCGAACATTTCTGCTAAGTCCTTCGTATGATCGGGAGATTGCTTGGATTTCACGAGCATATCATCTACGTAAACTTCCATGGTTTTCCCAATCTGGTTATAGAACATCCAATTGACTAAGCGCTGATATGTAGCTCCTGCATGCTTCAGTCCAAATGGCATTATCACAAAGCAGTACAAACCTAAGTCTATAATGAAGCTTGTGTGCTCTTGATCTGATATATGCATGGGGATTTGATTATATCCTGAATAGGCATCCATGAATGATAGGAGTTCATGTACGGCTGTAGAGTCTACTAGCTGGTCAATCCTAGGGAGCGGAAAACAATACTTCGGGCAAGCTTTGTTCAAATTGGAGAAGTCGATGCAGGTTCGCCATTTCCCGTTCGATTTTTTGACTAGGACGTGATTCGATATCCAGTCGGGGTACTTCGAATCTTTTATAAATCCGTTGTTCTTCAACTTCTACACTTCTTCTTTTAAAGCGGCTGATTGTTCAGGGCCCAGTATCCGTCTTTTTTGCTTGACAGGCGGGTGTTTTGGGTTAATGCTCAAGGAGTGACTCATAACGGCCGGCGATATCCCACACATGTCAGCATGGGTCTAGGCTAACACATCTAGGTTTGTTTTCAAGAAGTCGGCCAACTCCTTTGCTCGAATTGGGTCTAACTACGATCCAATCTTCAGAACCTTTGTTAAATCTGCTTCATCGATGGGGATATCCACCGTTGTCTCATTGGGAGTCGCCATTCTGCCCCCAGGCCCCTCATCTTCTCTAGGGTCCATATCCTCAGGCAAGTCTCTGGGCGACTCTCTCGGGGCTGGACCCCTTAGCTGCTATGCGGTGTTTTCCTTCATAGGGGGAGAGGCATCCTTAGGCTGTAGACTCATCCCCTTCATCAGCATCTTCAGCTTTGCCATGTAGCAAGCTCAAGCAGTAACCTGATCACCTCTCATTACCCCAACTCCAGTGTCAGTGGGGAATTTAAGAAGTAAGCAACAGGGTGCAATGTATGCCCTGAATTCTGCAAGGGTCGGTCAGCCCAAAAAGGCATTATAGGGTGATTCGATATCCAAAACAACAAACAGGATAATCCTCACACTCTGGCGATTTCCCTGTCCCAACGTCACCGACAACTCTACATATCCCATGGGAACTGTCGACACTCCATTGAAGCCTCGTATCCATCATTCACAAGGCTTTAAGTCTTTTGCTTCGAGCTTCATTTGTTCGAAGGCTTTCTTAAAAAGAATATTGACTGAGCTCCCATTATCCGTTAACACCTTATGGACTAATGTGGGGCCGATGTTCGTTTTAATCACTAGCGGGTCTTCAGTGGGCGACATAACTCCAATATCATCCCTATCACGAAAAATGACATCGTCAGACATCGTCTTTTGTTGCTTTACTTGTGTGATGCCTTCAAGACTGCTTCTCTCTCCTACCTCAAAATGCTTGGCTGCGTTAACGTATTGATCCATCGCTCTAGAACTATGAGTCGCTCGATGGGGCCCTCCTACGAAAGTATTAATGACAATCCCTTTGCCTTTCTACTAGGCTATAGGTCTGGGAGCAGGTTGATCTTGGTTTGGGGCTTGCCCCCATTGCCCCGTGTTTCTTGGGGCCACTTTGTATTCGTCAAGCTTTCCTTCTCGCAACAACTTTTCAACAACGTCTTTCAGGTCGCGTCACTCGTTGGTGGAATGGCAGCGGGTACCATGAAACAAGAAAAACTTTCCCGTGGCTATCTCCTTCTCGGTAGAATCTCTGGGTGGCGGCTTCTTATGCTGCAAAACATTGTATGCATCAAGGTAAATGTTCACCAGTGTGTCACTCAACGGGGTATAGTTCTCGAAAGTTTGGAATCGGGGCCTTTTTTCAGAGCTATTCTCTCTATTCCGATTCCTCCTACCACCATTTCTATTCCAACCGTTACCACTTCCACCTTTATTGCCGACATTCACTTCAACCTTTCCTGAACTATCACCGGACTGCTTCACGGCGATGTTGCTTTGGAAACTTTCCTTATAGATCCCTTCAGCTTTTCTCTTCTTATTGGCTCTGACTTCCTCTCGCCTTAATCGAATGTTGGCTTTTTCATAGAACAGTTCCCTAGTGCGAGGTGGTTTCCCAAATAGATAATCTCCGAATTCAGTATCAGAGTCGACTCCATCTATCGGGGATATCAGTATGGTTGGCTCATGGGGATCATTTACTTCTGTAACTGCTGAAATAAAACGATTCAAGTATGATTTCAACGATTCACCCGGGGCCTGCTTAATTCTGGATAGTTCAATAACGCTCTTAGACTTGCGGGCGTGAAGTTGGAACTTGTTCATAAAGTGCGCACTCAATTCTGCGAAAGTTGATACTGACCGCGGAGGGAGTCGAGTAAACCACATCAATGCTACATCTTCTAAATAAATCGGGAAGGACTTGCACTTTACGGCGTCTGGGGCTGCTGCGACATTCATAAACCATGCATATCTCATCAGGTGCTACCCTGGGTCGGTTCTCCCGGAGTACCTATCCATCTACAGCAAATTAAATCGCCGAGGGAAATGAAACCCCAGTGTGTCATCAGTGAATGGGGTATGACTCCGCTCAATGCCCCAGTCTTCATTAGTATAATTCCGACTTTCTGTCATGATCTGGCGTATCATCACCTCTACATCAGCATTCGTCAAGGTAGGTTCTGGCTCTTTGGCCCTAACATCCAAGTTTCCCCTGGGCCCTTGATCAGATGTTGCCCTTTTGTTCCTAGCAGCAGCCAATCTACTTTGTTCCCTACGCTCCCGATCAATCCCAGGAGGAAGGGGCTGGAGGAGCTGCCCATGTGTGGGATTGGCGATATCAGGATCCCTGGGTAGAACATGTGATCCACGCATAGGCAGCAACATAGGTTCATTCAGGCTCGGATTATCAGTTCCTAACACACGAGCAGCATCTTCACGGGATCCCAAAGATCCGAAGGTCAATTGATTGAGATTCTCTGCCCTTTCGTATTGCCTCCTCTCACGTGGTCGATCTTCATCCGAAGAGGAAGAAAGGTCTACAACAAGGAGGCAAGTTGGAGAAGGTGTCTTCTGCCTGTGAAGTTCGCCAATTTCCCTACTCATGGTTCTCATATTCTCTCGCATGAGAAGGCTTTCCCACTTGTGAGCTTCCAAAGCATCCCTAGTGTTCTCAAGCATTTCAAAGAAGCATGCAAAGTCCCCTTGAGTGATGGGTGCGGACGGATCAGGTCGCTCACTAGTTGTCACGGCCGGCATTGGAGCATTGGTAGGAACTCGAGTAGACGTGCCAGCTTCAGCTACAACCGGTTCGGATCGGGACATGGGAGTAGGGTCGGTTCGGCGGGGGAACAGGAGCAGCATCAGCATCCATGCCTTCGTAACGGTTCGGCAATTCCGGTTCGGATCAGCCCTCTCCAGATCCTTGTCCCTGCGATCTTGTCATTAACAAGGCTTGCTGACTCTGATTGGCTTCATTCTCCCAAGCGCCTTGTGTTTCTTTCCCTTTTCCTTTGTCCATGATGATGGATTCTTCAGAAATCAGTTAGCAAATACTTGAAAGTGTCGGAAATGAAGGATTAACTTCTTTGAAATTAAAGGTCCAAAAAGTAGAACGATAATCCAAAAAAAAAGCTTCAGAATTCAAAGTCTTCTCAGTGAAAGCACCAAAATGTTAGACCAAAAATTGGTTCTAACACCCAAATTAGCTATGATTTCAATGAAATAGAACTAAAAAGCAACGTAGAACACACGAATTATAGTGGTTCGGCATTAAAGAGCGTACGTCCACTTTCTATTTTTTTAATTGATGATCTGAATGCAAATACAACAATGATTCTCACTCAACTTCACAATTACAATGCATAAGCTCACTCAAATCTCTCAAAAATATATTTTAAGAGATGATTTTGATCTGAATATGGTTGTGAAATTCGGCTATAAAGGAAGTTAGAGCTAAGAATTTTCCAAAAGATCCCTTCAAATGACCCATGATGGCCTATTTATAGGTAAAAAATCACCTCGAAGTGGCTCCGGTTCGGAACTACGTGGCACCCATCCCATAAGAGGCGGATTCGGAAGCCTCCAAATGGTGACAGCGCAACGATTTAGTGGGAGATCGTGGAAGGAAATGGTTGTGCTTGGTCCGAGTCTTCAGGAAACGTGTGTAGCAACGGTCACAGGCTCAGAAAAAAGGGGTTCGGATCGGTGGCCTCCGATCCGATGAGGCTATTTGCTTTCTTTTGGTGTCGTTGAAGTACTTCTCCGAACCGAACCGATGTGATGTCTGCGTCTTTGATTTCTGCTTCTTTCCTGCGCTGGTTTCCTCCGATCCGAACCAGTTGTTGCCTTTCCCACTATTTGCTCTTTGTGTAGCCTAGTTCACAAAGTAGGCTAACATTTTAAAATATTCCTTATTCTATAATATTCTTTATTTTAAAATATTCTTTATTTCTGAATCGGAATCCGACTCAATCAATTACCATATAATTTCAGTTATGTTGATTTCATACATCACAGGTATTCAACAATAATGATAAATAATCATTAACAAATCAAACATCATCCAGAGTGTAATTTTCAACTATACAAGCACTGAAATAAACAAATAATGCTCATCACAGCCTGTCCATTGATCGATCGACATACAACTAAATGTTGGGATTAGTGTATGTCAAATATCATCCCAATACCCGCGTGGGGTTTTCAAACAACAATAGTCTGTTTAAATAAATCATTGGTTAATAAATTTAACCAATTCTAATTCAATTTGAATTAATTTTTTACTTAGCCAATTTTACTGTTTAAATTATAAAGGGATATTTGTAATTTAATTTCAACTACCACAATAATATTAACATTATTTTTAATATGTTAATCATCACAACATCATAAACAAAACACAATACAATCAAATAAATCGTCCATAGTTTGTGGACGAGGGAGGTGAGCTAACAGGCACCATATACAATTTATAATGATTAAAACTGATAAAAATTCTACACTGGTCATTCTATACATTTTTTAGTTATAAAATAAATAACTATACAGAATTTTAAGTGAGAAGTTCTCACCCAAGCTAAACCAACCGCCTCGACACTTCTACTGAAGAATCTAATCGTGCGGTCTCCGTTTTGTCACTCTCCGTCGTCCGATTTTGCCGTTCTGATTCCAGAATTTGCATACGAGCTCTAATCTTCACCAAACCTCTTTCCTTAGCACAAGCACACCATTTTGAACAACTTCTTACTGCTTCCTTCCGAAAATGTGCCAATTCGCCGGAAATCGCGAAAAACATATTTGGACTGCTGACTTTGGACGTATTTTTCTGAATAGCTCCAAACACCAAACTTCTTGTGTCATATACTCAAATCGAAGAGAAAATCGTACTCTTCGATTTTGGCACTGTGGATTTTTGGCTAGAAGCACATGGTTTGGGAGTTATTGAGGAAATAAGGACATGGTCTTATTTGCAAAACTGGAATTTAGTTGAAATTGGGTTTTTGGACGTGGCGAGGTCTACACCCGGAGCTGGGTGGTGGGGAGGGCGGCGCTATAGGCGGCGGAGGCCTTATGGTGGTTGACGGCGGTGCTATGGGGCAGCGATGGATGTTTAAGGGTTGTGGGGGTTTGTGAAGAGAGAGGGCAAGGGGGCAGAGGGGGACCGGAGGAGCAGTGGCTGGCGCGGCACTGGCGGCGGGGTGGGCGGCGGCCCCGGGACCAGGACACGGCGGGGTGGGTTGCGACAAGTAGGGAGCGACGGTTTTTTTTCTTTTTTTTCTCTATTTCTGGAAAAAGTGATTTAGGGTTAGGGATTTATATATATATATATATATAATTTATTTTCCATAAAAAGCAACTTTTCTGTTCTAACTCCGAATCGAACCCACCGGCTGTCGTTCCCAGCTAATTACCCCTCCTTTGAACACAATGGGATATGTTCCATAAGCCAACTCTACGATTTTAATCAGTTTTCACCAAAATTAGAATATAAATCAGTATAATTGAATTTAAGTGTACACTTTAATTTACCGGGGCCACATACTGACTCCAAAAATTACAGAAAATTAAATCTAGCTATGTTTTGATCATACATTCCTGTCAAAACTAATTTCATCAAATTTGGAGACCGTTGAAAAATGGCTTTTTTCTGGTCGATTAAATTTAAACTGAATTGACAAAACACGTTTAAATTTACCACACTCACATATTAATTCCGAAAATTACAAAATTTGAAACCTAACAATAATTTGACATTATGAGTCCAACAAGCTGGTTACGTCGAAAACGGAGGTCGTTTGCAAAATGATTATTTTTAAGAGTTATATATTATATTAAAATATATATAAATTCCATAGCAACTATTTTGAATTTTAAACTGGACATAAATTTTAATTTATATTATGAAATCTCAATTTCTTACATTCGTTAGAAAGATATAGTTAAATAGATTCTATCATTTCTTTTTTCATTCAGTTCTGATTTATTTTGAATCCTGTATGCTCAATTGAAATTAGAAATCGAATTTTCAAACTACCACGCCATTTCGAGTTTGTTTTATAAATAAAATAAATTTGTACGTTCTAACTTCGATTTAAATAAATTTTAAATCGTTATTATTAAAATAAATCGTTATTATTTAAAATAAATCTTTTCAAATATTCAAAATCCATTTAAAATTGCTAAAATAAAAAATTTAAATTGGTTTAGATATTCCGGGTTGTTACACATAATACCACGAAAATATCATCTTATGTGATATGTTAGGAATACTCTGTCGGACATTCATCCATAAAAGTTGTCCTAGGACTGGTCAAACCGAAGGCACTACGCTGTAATGGAACAACCCTTGCATTTTTCTCCTTCTTCGGTTATCTTCAGCATAATCTAATTTGTAACGCCTATGCCTATACGGAGTAGTTTTCGGATAATAAATCCAACCGATCTCTCTGTATTGACAACGACGGTCCAAAAATCTTTGATAGCCAGTGATTTTACTATCCAAGAAAAATAAACACCCATTCAAGTTTACAGCAACACATCAAACAATCGTTAAACCTTTTAATTAACATTACGGTTTCTAACTTCCTATATTTTATAGATATTTTTCAAACCCTATTTAGCCCTTCACTCTTCTTGAAAAAATATTTTCAAACATTAGAAACTCTATTTTTCTCATATTCCGGAAGGTATACGTTATTAACATCTGAAAACAATTCCATCTTTTTCACATTCCTTATTCTCTACACTTTCGAAAATATACATTATTTACATTGGAAAATATTTCCAATTTCCTTTATAACCATTTAATATGCGAAATGTTTTCTTTTAAAACATTATTCACTTTAAAACATGAATATTATTTCTTATAAAAAATTGATCTCATTAAATCAATATAAACTTGGTTTCATAAGTAAATGTCATTTTCGGCTAAAATTTACTTCTCCTTAATTATAAATACAATTTATAACTTTATCTCGATTTCCTATTACAAATTTTTAGTTTCAACCCACTATTAAATATTGTTTCAAATATATATATATAATTTTAAAAATAGATTATTTATAAATAATTCGACATAAATGAATTCTAATTATAACCCTTATAGGTTCATTTCAATTCTACTTGTATTTCGAACAAAGAAATACTTTCATCATATCGATTGCCATATCCCCTTTTTTAGATCTATTCCAAATTATTTAATAACAACTATTCCATTTTATCCCTAAATACCGAATATAAATCAAACTACTTATTTTTATACGATTAAACAAGTTATTATATATAACTCCAATCGAAATACAATTTCTATTTTAAAATAGATTTTCCATTTTTCTAAACCCAAACTCATTTTCACTTCAGTCAATTATATTTTTATGGTATTTAAATACCAAAAATTTCAAGCCAGTGTAATTCAACATCCCAAACACAATAATCAATCACGGCTTGTTTGTCACATTATATAATGCAATATATGAAAAACAACAATATAATTGTCGAGGAATCCAGTTAGATCCCTCCAACCTGTTTCTCTGCATCCACATATGTTAATCAACATAAATAATATCAATATCAAATAGAAATAGTATTCAACGAATGATTTATATATAACTATTGTATTATCCCAACCAATTAATCCAAACAACCATCACACAATATTCAATCATCATTTATATTAAATAACATTCATAATATTATAAAAATGAACAGAGTTAGTGAGTTTACTCACCAGCCTCCCTTCATGTGAAGACACACCTCCATGCTAATTCACGTGTCATTATTCATATGCAATGTGTTTCCTTGTTCTCCAATTCTCATTAAAAAATTGCCTTCTCTTCTATGCTAGCTCACCATCTTGTTCATGAGTATATATATTTAGGCAAATGCATGAGTTCGAAAGCACAAATCCTTGCTACAGTAAACCACAACTGCTCTCTTCTTGCTAAAAAAGTTTCCATCTATACTCATGAATAAAATAAACTGCTCTTGTTCCATAACCACGCATGTTTGTCCCTTTTCCCCGACGAGTTTCAGAGTCATAGCTCATTCCATTACACAACTTTTGCTCCAAAACCTCTCCCATGTTGCATGCGTTCACTCTGATCTTATTCCTCTTCCCGTGATTTTCCTAAAGCTCGTCCAAGCCATAGCGTGACTATCATGACACTTCTACAGCTCCTTTGAACTACCATGGCCAACGTTTTGGTTAATGACTCACTCTGCTAGACCCGGCTGCTCCTCCATGACCAAAGAAGCCATGTTGGTTTGTTGAAAGGGAGCAGGAGTTTTCAAATATCGTGCCTTCGTTTTTATATATGCTTTTGTGTTTGATTTCTTACTTGCGGTTTGGTTTAGTTTCTGTGTAAATGAAAAATGGCTTGCGACTTTATATAGAGAAGTGAAGGAAAGTTAAGAGCAGGGTCATTTCCATTTGTACAGCGTAGGGGTAAAATTTTCAACCTAGTTGTGTTTTTAGTGTGGTTGCGATTTGAAACCACACTGCCGGTTTGAGCTGTTCATCACCATAGGTCGTGCGTGTATAAGTTAGGGTAGGGTTGCAATGGATTAAACTTGACATGTAGGGAATACTGTATGCGCAAATAGTTACATTCTTATTTAATAAATTTGGTACTTTGTTTTCCATTTTCTTGCTGTTAAATATAATATGGGGTATGCCTAAAATTTAATTTTGATGAAGACTAAAAGGTTTAGGGTATGGTCAATCTGAATGGATATCTAGGGAGATGAGGGTAAGCACTTGGGTTTACGTCAATTGTATATTTGTTTTTGAAAAGTTGATCATGTTTTATGGGGTACCGACTGTAAGAAATTCCGATTATTTGCCGACCGCTATGGACAAAAATAAGAATACTGTTGTGACAGGCAATGTGCCACGATCCCAAAAATATAATTATATAGAAAAGTTAAATTATTTTATGAAACCCCGAAATAGTGATATAGGGTGTAAAATACTCAAAATGAAAAGTTGCTTATTTTCCAAATTAAAAATTATAGTAAAATTCCAAAAAATTAATTATAACTACATCTTGAAAATTTTGTCCGAATTCAGAACCAATATTTGATTACGTTATGGTTTATAAACGATTCCATAGCGACTGTTTGAAAATTTGATTTGGACATAACATACAATCTATAAGGTGAAATCTCGTTTCCAATAGAAAATTATAATAAATAAGAATTCTACGTTTCATGTTTCGAAGAAATCCGACTTATAACGGATCTTGTACACTCAGCTGAAGTTCAAAACGTTAAGTTACGAACAATAGTGACGTTACGAGCTCGATTATAATTATAAAATAATTAATCTATTAAATTATCCAATTTACACAGTATTGCAAATTCAGCAATTTTCGATTATTTCGGAAATTGAATTTACTATCCCATTATTTATATTGGTTAAATATTCAAAATATTTGAATTCTACCCATTTAAATTATCAAACCAATATATTAAAATAATTAATTATTAAATTGCTAAAATTATGGGATGTTACATTCCTTCCTACTTAAATGAATTTCGTTCTCGAAATTACGTAGGTTGGAAATATGCTACAAGCCTTATTATACGCAGGTTAAAATACTTTTATTTTACCTCTTATCTTCAGTTTCAACTAAACCAATTAGTTTTAATAAAAATATTAATTCCTTCTAATTAACGAATATTTCCAAAAATCCTGAAAATTTTCTAATACCTTAAATTTTCGAGAAATTTCAATAGCATCTCCTTTGCATGGCTCAATCGGCACAGCTACAACTCGCCTCTCTAGGCCTTCTCCAATCAAAAAGAAAATAAAATAGCCAAGTGGCTTTCCCAAAGTAGCTCATAAATCTCATATCCAAATATAATATATACTCGTACCTTTTTGTCGGGCATTCAACTCTATCTCTTTAATTTGCTACCACTTCAACATAAACAAATGCATTTTCAATTTTTCTCTACTCGACTGATCCTCAAACCAATCATCCGCTTATACCCAAGCTAAAATTCATTTCAAATTCCAGTTCCTATCTCAATTTCAAATTCTTACTCCATAATCCAATTCCATAACCAAGTTCAGTTCCGTTCCAAAATCTTAATTCACAAATTTAATTACTTCACCAAGTTAAATTCTATCCCATACAATTTCCACTTAACTGTCTTTAATTAAATTCCAAATGTAGTTAACTAGGTTTTTAAGTTAAATTCAGACTTATTTACTTTTATCATCTTAATCTATTTAAATTCACAAGTTAAAAGTAAATTTCAGAATTCAAATTCTTGGGTTTTATTTCAAATCAATTTGAAATCTATTTACATATAATAATAGCAATTCAAAACAGTTGAATTTTTTTTAAACAACTTGTTTCCCTCAAAACCATTCAAAACCAAATCTCTGGTAGTAATCCGTCACTTAGAAACTCGAAAATGAATCCCAATGATGTGGCCATCCATCATCAGAATTATTTTCCTGTGACTGAAATTAGTTCAATACTATATAACTTTCAAAACTTATATTTAAATACTTCCATTTTGAAATTACTTCAAAATATTATTCAAAATGCTTAGAGAACATTTCCAGATATCCCCCAGGATTTTAAAATTTTCATATATCTAATCCAATATCCCTTTACAACATTTTTCCAAGTTTCAAGGGTTTTAATTCCAATTATGTTTAAATTCACATTTAATCCATCTAATTTTATATATTATACCTGTACGGATTCTGATTGGTTAGTTATGACCATCTTAATTATATTCTAATTTGATTATAATAAAAATCAATACATCCAATATAATATAATAACCTCAAGATATGTACTTCTTTCTATATCAAAATATATTTTGGGTAAAATTATTTCATTTACCCAGCTTTTAAAACAATATTATGTCGAATTACTCTGTTCAAAAGTTTAGAAATACCTATCGATACAAATTGCATTACTGTATCGACCAGAATTCATAAACCACTCGACGAACCAATCAACACAATATAAAACCATTTTTAATCAATTTACAAATACACTCTCTCATATATATATACACTCAACTTGACCAAGGGTACTACTAAACCCGATCTCTATGAGACACGCCAAGAGCCAAGGTAATCACTTAACCTTCATCTCGGACACCACTGTAATGAACCAGGGAATTTTCGACCCCGACAATCGACATAAAATAACAATGTCAATTATTCAAGTATAAAAAATACCAGGCCATTTATAGAAAGATATTAGACGATGAGAAATAGAAAGAAAGAGAATTGGAATAGAATAAGAAGAAGAAGAACAAAACATAACATAGAAGAATCAGAGTAAATATGAATCTCACAGCGGAATGAATAAAATATGTTTTATAACATAACCTTTGAAATATAAAACTTGTATCTGTACTTACATGCCATATCAAAGTACAACTCATGTACACCACAGTGGAAATAATTCTAAATAACTAACGGTGAAGCCTTCTGCTCCAAGATCCTACAAGTGTATCTGTAAAATCCTGAAAACACTTAACTGCCCATACAAATTGGGCACCCAAGAGTTTAGGGAAAAGAAACAAAATAAACTATTGTTCAGCCATGGGACTAGTGTGAGTAAACTCCAACCATATTGTTTAACTTTGAAAATCCATTTGAAAGGAAAGGATAATAGTAAGACTATCCTGCACATAAACATGGACGATTTTTACCTTACTATAACCCAAAATGTTTTTGATATGAAAATCTAGTGATATTATAATAATTTCTAATCAAATAAATAACCATCTAGTAGAACTCTTGCATCTTTCGCTCTACATACATAGTATAAAATCAAAAACTGTAGGGTGCTTATTGGAGATTGGATTCCAACTATAACAAGGTATGGGACCTCCTTCCGATCAGTGTACTCTAGAGGGTATACACTAGGGTTCAAAAAGAACATCTTGCAACCTGGCCACACACGACCGCCCACCCATTTAGCTTGAGTGTAGCGAATATATAGTCACCCACCGTTTTCGGTCGTCCAACCGAAATCCGTAAGATATAGAATCGAAAGAAGAACAAACTGTGAATTTTATCTAGATCGCTGACAAATATACCGTGCTTGGGTATGACCCAACTACCCATGCTGCCCACTCGATTTTTGTCCTTTTTCGGTTGTGAGGCTTGAGGCTATGTTATTCTTTAAAACATCTGACCACTATTCACTTCGAATGCCACAACGTTAAACCTGTCAAATCACTAGTTGATCTTCCCAAAAATATTACGGGTATAAAAAGCTAAGAGAAACGAATTCCTCCGCCACTAATCGTAATACCTCCAAAATATCGTCTTACGTGATCTATTAGGAATACTCTATTAGACATTCGTTCGTACAAGTTGTCCTAGGACTGGACAAACTGGAGGCAGTACCCTGTAACTGAACAACCCTTGCATTTTTCTCCTTCTTATGTTATCTATAGCGTTATCTACTTCGTAACAACTATGCCTATACGGACTGGTTTTTGGATAATAAATCCAACCCGTCTCTCCGTATTGACAACGATGGTCCAAAAATCTTTAATAGCCAGTGATTTAACTATCAAAGAAAAACAAAACATCCATTCAAGTTTACAGCCACACATCAAACAATCGCTGACCCTTTTAATTAACATTACGGTTTCTAATTTCCTATATTTTCGAGATATTTCTCAAACCATATTTAGCCCTTCACTCTTCTTGAATTTTTTTTCTAAACGTTATAAACTCTATTTTTCACATATTCCGGAAAGTATACATTATTAACATCTTAAAACAATTCCATCTTTTTCACATTCCGTATTATCTGCACTTTAGAAAATATACATTATTTACATTGGAAAATATTTCCAATTTCCATTATAACCATTTAACCTACAAAACGTTTTCTTCTAAAACATCATTATTAAATCAATCTAAACTTGGTTTCATAGTTACATGTCATTTCTAGTTAAAATTTGCTTCTCCTTAATTATAAATCCAATTTATAACTTAATCTCGATTTCCTATTACAAATTTTGAGTTTCAACAAACTATTAACTATTTCGACAAATATATATACATATAATTTCTAAAATAGACTATTTATAAACAATTCGACACAAACGAATTTTAATTATAACACTTATAGGTTCATTTCAATTCTATTTGTATTTCGAACAATGAAATAATTTCATCATTTTTTTGTAACAATTTCCATTTCCCCTTTTTCAAATCTATTCCAAATTATTTAATGATAACTATTCCATTTTATCCCAAAATATCGAATATAATTCAAACTACTTATTTTATACGATTAAACAAGTTATTATATATAACTCCAATCGAAATGCAATTTCTATTTAAAAATAGTTTTTCCCCTTTTATAAACCCAAACTCGTTTTCATTTTAATCAATTAAATTTTTATGGTATTTAAATATCAACTATTTCAACGCTAGTGTATTTCAAAATCCCAAATACAATATTCAATCACAACTTATTTGTCACATTATATAATGCAATATATGGAAAACAAAAATATAACTGTTGAGGAATCCAGTCAGATTACTCCAACCTGTTTCCCTGCATTCACAGGTGTTAATCAACATAAATAATATCGATATCAAATGGAATTAGTATTCAACGAACGATTTATATATAACTATATGTATTATCTCAACCAATTCATCCAAACAACCATCACACAATATTCAATCATCATTTATCAATATTAAATAACATTTATAATATTATAAAAATGAACAGAGTTAGTGAGTTTACTCACCTTGATTGTTAATCATTGAAAATGATTAACGTCGGTTGATCTGATCAGGCATTTTAATTTGCTTAAATTGTAATGACATCCAAATCGCTCTAGACTTACTCCATTGTGTAGCTTGCGAGCCTACGATTCTAATGGATCTTTTTAACCTGGCTCAAAATCATCTCCATATGCTTACACAGTAACTTCTCTCCTTCTGTTTGAAAACTGATAACGTATGTGTACATTAACAAGTTTATAAGTTTTAAAACTAATCTTAATTTAATTTAAATTAAAACTAATATTGTCTAATATGGGTTTCCCCATTTGTTCACAACAACTCACATTTCACTTGCATGAACCAGCTTTTTCCCATACTTAAAACACTTGCCCCCTTCTTTTGTTGATCCACGTCCTTTTTTTCTTTCTTCTTTAGGGTTTTTCTTAAATTTTTTTACTTTGTAAATACCAACCCAAACACCATTTCATAACTCAACCCCAATCCCAAAACAAGTCTGCATTTACCTGGAAACAACCCATGCGTAAGCTTTCTACATTTAAATACCTCAAAAAAAACCTGCTCTTGAAAATTCAGGCCAACTTCCTCTTTATACATGCACGCTCGTGCCTTCTTGCACCAGCCTCCCTTCACGTGAAGACACACATCCATGCTAATTCATGTGTCTTTATCCTTATGCAATGTGTTTCCTTCTTTTCCCTTTCCTTATTAACAGATCACCTTCTATTCTAATACCTATGTAATGCTACCTCACCATCTTGTTCATGAATATATATATTTAGGCAAATGCATGAGTTCGAAAGCATAAATCCA
This sequence comes from Allium sativum, assembly GCA_030737875.1. Taxonomy (NCBI): domain Eukaryota; kingdom Viridiplantae; phylum Streptophyta; class Magnoliopsida; order Asparagales; family Amaryllidaceae; genus Allium; species Allium sativum. Next base: position 589,261,967 of record CM060909.1, read on the forward strand.
TGCTACAGTAAACAACAACTCCTCTCTTCTTGCCAAATAAGTTTCCATCTATAATCACGAATAAAAGAAACCACTCTTGTTCCTAAACCACGAATGTTTGTCCCTTCTCCCTCTTGAGTTTCAAAGCCGCAGCTCATTCCAGTACACAACATTTGATCCAAAACCTCTCCCGTGTTGCATGCGATCACCTTGATCTTCATCCTCTTCCCGAGATTTTCCTGAAGCTCGTCCAAGTCATAGCGTGACTGTCATGACCCTTCTACAGCTCCTCTGACCGACCATAGCCAACGTCTTTGTCAACAACGCGCTTCGCCAGACTCGCTGCTCCTCCATGACCAGAGAAGCCATGTTGGTTTGCTGAAAGGGATCAGGAGCATTCAAATATCATGCCTTCATTTTTATATATGCTTTTGTGTTTGATTTCTTATTTGTGGTTTGGTTTTGTTTATATGCAAATGAAAAAATGGCTTGCGGCTTTATATAGACAAGTGAAGAAATGTTAAGAGCAGGGTCATTTCCATTTGTACAGCCTGGGGTAAATTTTCCAACCTAGTTGTGTATTTAGTGTGGTTGCGATTTGAAACCACACTGCTGGTTTGAGCTGTTCATCACCATGGGTTGTGCATATATAACTTAGGGTAGGGAATACTATATGCACAAATGGTTACATTCTTATTTTGGTACTTGTTTCCATTTTCTTGCTGTTAAATATATTATGGGTTGTGCCTACAATTTAATTTTGATGAAGACTAAAAGGAATAGGTTATGGTCAGTTTATATGGATATCTAGGGAGATGAGGGTAAGCACTTGGGTTTACGTCAATTGTACATTTGTTTTTGAAAAGTTGATCATCTTTATGGGGTACCGACTGTAAGAAATTCCCTTTTATTTACCAACCGCTATGGACGAAAATAAGAATACCGTTATGACGGGTAATGTGCCATGATCCCAAAAATATAATAATATAGAAAAGTTAACTTATTCTCTGAAACCCCGAAATGCTGATATAGGGTGTAAAATACTCTAAATAAAAAGTTGTTTATTTTCCAAATTAAAAATTATAGTAAAATTCTAAAAAATTAATTATAACTAAGTCTTGAAAATCTTGTTCGAATTCGAAACCGATATTTAACTATGTTATGGTTTATAAACGATTCCATAACGATTATTTGAAAATTTGATTTGGACATAACTTACAATCTATAAGGCGAATTCACTTCCATTAGAAAATAATAATCAATTAGATTCCAACTTTTCCTGTTTTGAAGAAATCCGACTAACGGATCTTGTACACTCAATTGAAGTTCAAAACTTTAAATTACGAACTACCGCGACGTTACAAGCTCGATTATAATTATAATATAATGAATACATTCAAGTTTTCCTTTAATAAATAAATTCGCAAATATAATTCAACTCTAAACTGGATTAAATTTATTAAATTATCCAATTTACACAATATTGCAAATTCAACAATTTTCGATTATTTCAAAAATTAAATTTACTATCCCTTTATTTATATTAGTTAAATATTCAAAATAATTGAATTCAAACCATTTAAATTATCAAACCAATACATTAAAATAATTAAATTAATTAATTATCAAATCGCTAAAATTCTGGGACGTTATGTTTTCCAAACATTCTAACCACAACAACCAGACATAAAATCATCCAAAATAACATACAAAAAAATCAACCACTCCAACTGCCTTATGGAATCCAGATCTAAAATAAAAGGTATAGATTTACACAAATCTGCAAGTGGTTTTGTAGGAAAAGTAGCAATCTCATTCCTAGCCTTTTAAATTCATTGTTTTAATCTAAAGTTGTAAATTCCTTACAGATTTAACTTATTATAGAATTACCTTGAGATTAGAAATTTTGAATTTTGTAAATAAGATTAAATTACTCGCATGTGTCTATGATATATAAAATCTGGAAGAAACTATCGAATCTAAATAGATGATATGTTTCTCTAGTCTGGGTCTATCAATCTCTATATTTTGAATTTCAGTTTTTGTGGAGATTTAGGTTTTAGATGAAGAAAATTTTATAGTAATTGAGGTAGAGCTCTGGGGAAGAAGGAAAGGGAAATTAAATAACTAAAGTGATTTACAGTAACTCATTCTATCTCTTTATCTCCTTAATTCTGAAATACACATTGGGTATACCTGAAAATAGGCCCAAATGGCTGGAAATGAGCTATTTATGCCCTGAAAATCATTCAAACAGCCATATCTCCCAAATGGTTAATCCATTTTCAAATATAATAACTCCACGGAAAGAGAAACCGTCATCCCAATCCAATGAAAGTGGTTTCGGATGAAAATTCCACTTCAGTCAAAAGTTATGAATGAAATAAGATTTCTTTAGGGTTAAAATGGTCATAGAAAAATCCAAGAAAAACCCCAAAAATGATAAATGTCTTTAATAGCCATCTCCCTAAATTACATAATTATATGTCCTATATGAAAATAATATCTCATATTTATGTGTTGAAAAAGCGTAATGGTTCGTTACATTACCTATTATTATATTGTATTCCATTCTACTATGAGATATTTATTGTGAGCTCTAACATATTTATCTTTGTTTGTCTGCAGGATACTAGAACAATCGACTTGAGTTTTAGTAGACTTAGATTTTTAGCATTTCTCGAAAAAATCGGACCTATTGAAGTTACGGTTGTTACATTATTCAACTTAACTAGTTGTTGAGATTTGTTGTTGTATATTCTAAAGCTTTGATCTTCCTAAGTTTTACCTAAATTTCTATTTCTTCTTAAGACAAACAGTGTCCGGCATTTTAGGATGTATTTTCAGGTCTATGAGAGTGAAAATAATGTGGATAAAGGTATAGGAAAAGATATTATATGTGAGGCTAGGTGTTTCCCACTTTACCCCTTATATATTCCTACTTATGTTTAATTTATTTTACTTTGTCCCTAAGGTCAACACATTGCTTATATATATATATATATATATTTATGTATGTATGTATGTATATTAACCAAACAATCTAATTACATAATTTTTATCTAATTTATCCAATTAAATATCCTAAATAATATTTACCAAAAATGTGACGACCCTAAACCCCGTACTGACGGTGGCAAGGGTAATCTTTGGAATATAACACATAAACAGAAAATAGCAAAACAAAAATAAATAAATACACCAGATAATGAACAAATAATACACTGGATAAACATAATCATCAGAGTTACACAGTATACAGGATCATACTTAGTACAAATACAATTCAGCTATACATAAATGTCTACAGCGGAAAACAAAACATAATACGCACAACAGGAGCTGAACAACATAAAAAGAGATAAATGATAGAATCCGTCATCAGCTCTAGCTATCCAGAAAGAGCCTGCTAAAAGCTGAATACAAGGCTGCCCGTGTAGAAAGAGGGGCAACCGAGTTTGCAAGTGAAACAAACTACGAGTCAGTCATGGGGCTGGTATGAGAAATCTACTTAACACATTTTATAATATGGCTAATCACAAGACCACGCCACTTTCGCGGAACAAGTTTACTCTATTGGATTGCCAGTGCTTTAAAACAATTAAATCTTTTAAACATCGCAATTCTTTTTATAAAAATGAAGCCATTATAAGACTCGGTTCCCATCACACAATGCAACGCAAACCGGAGGATAGAGTTTTACCTTATAATGACCAAAATATGCTTGACACGAGCAAAACAAATTATTTAAAATGTAAATTTTATCGTTTAATTCTAAATCAGATTCCAACCGTAAATTAGCAAGAGAACGGTTCCTTAAGTATTTACCCCGAAGGCCGAAACCAACATCAGACCAATACCCAGGAAACCACCCATCTTAGCTTGTTTCCAGTTAGTTTCTAATTTTATATACAATCATATATATCAATCATAGACGGCATGGGTACCATATATCATGTCGCCATATATAGGTTTACAATCAAAACTGCATGGTCACGTATTTGGAAATTGAATTTCCGTCATGAACCAAGGTAAAAGATAGTCTTTACCGACTTCGAGACAATCTAGCCCATGTCTCCGGAACAGCCGCAATTGCGCCTTGGAGCGACAGGGCCGGTCCACTCGATGTGGATTATAGTGCCTGAACAATGCGTTCCGCCGCACTTTGGGGCATAAATGAGCAACGAATGACTCATCGGTCCCCAATCGACCGATATATTCGAGGCGCCTCGCAATAGCAACAACCACATAGGTGAAAATAATATAAATGTCAGCCAGTTTAAGCACTGACACCACCTCTAGCTAGAAGGAAACGCATGCCCTCCCTGAGGTCCTCTCCCGTTTCTGGTTCATACCGGGGTGTGAGGCTCGCGAATTCACGTTATACACAGAGCTACGCCACATAGGCGGTGCTTTGATCATCAACCACAAGACTTTGCTTTTCAACAGAAGCCTTGATCAATGCATTTTAGCATTCCACCCAAGCAATTCACCCAATGCAACTGATGGTTATCAATCACAAAGAATGAATTCCAATGTCAGACACACAGTCCATTTACAAGTCCGTTCTGGGTCTGAACGAAACCAGAGGCACTATATACCTCGCATACCCATCGATCTTCACGTATGTCTGGACGATCACCACTCATTATCCATATTTCGGGATGCCTCCCAATCAGGACATCAGTTATAATCCAACCGAGGTGAAGATCTCCGGTCTTCCACCACCGTCTTCATCATCGATTTCTTATCGTCGATTCAGTTAATCAGAATGGGATAAACCCGGTCTTTCTGAACAACTCGCGTATATAATAAACAAGTGCTACACAAACACAATATACGCCTCATTCCAATTCATCCGTCACTAACCGTAAATCAGTAAGAGAACGATTTCCCAAGTGTTAACCCCGAAGGCCGAAACCAACATCAGATCAAAACCCAGGAAACCATTCGACTTAGCTAACCTTCAGTTAGTTTCTAAATTTCACATTCAATATCGTTTATAATATTTTATAACGATTTATCGCTATTTTTATTTATTTAAAAATAGCCAATTTATTAAAACGACGCTTCAGGCCATAACGCGGCCGTGGCGCTGTTTTTCGTCAGATTTGATTTACACATATCTAAAAATCTAACCGTTGGATCTTCACAAATTTTATATCATTAGAAAGATCTTTTCAAAACGAGTCCAACGGTTTTAGTTTTGAGGAAATCCGACAGTCGGATCTCCCGGTACACTCGTTTGAAGTTTTGAATTCAAAATACGAACTGCAGCGTCGTTATTTGATTTAATTTAATTATATTTATATATATATATGTATAAATATAATCGATTATGGCGCTGTTTTTCTTTAGATTTGAATTAAACATTCCAGACAATCCAACCGTTGGATCTTCAAAAAGTTGGTGTCGTCGGAAAGATATATTCAAAGCGAACCCAAAGATTTCGGTTTCGGGAAAATCCGATGGTCGGATCTCCCGCACTAATCGTTTCAAATTATGGTTTCAAAACACGAACTTCAGCTTGGTTATTCGATTCATTTTAATTATATATATATATATATATATATATATATATAATCTATTCTTCGATTTCAAAACCATATTCTTTTCATACATTTGATAAAAATGATATTTTTATCCAACAGACATTTATTTCAACACTTCACAATTTTTAACAATTCATGTATATAATAAAAATGTGATTTTTAATGTAAAACAATTTATTTCAAAACACGACTATTTTATATAGTTTATATAGCTGATAAAAATATGATTTTTATTATAAAACAATTTATTTCAAACACGAATACCATTTAACACATGAATTTCTATTCAACGAATGAATTTCTATTCAACACATGAATGTTTTCTATAGTTCGTATATATAAAATAAAAATGTGATTTTTATTGTTAAAACAATTTATTTAAAACACGAATACCATTCAACACATGAATTTCTATTCAACGAATGAATTTCTATTCAACACATGAATGTTTTCTATAGTTCGTATATATAAAATAAAAATGTGATTTTTATTGTTAAAACAATTTATTTAAAACACGAATACCATTCAACACATGAATTTCTATTCAACACATGAATGTTTTCTATAGTTCGTATATATAAAATAAAAATGTGACTTTTATTGTTAAAACAATTTATTTAAAACACGAACACCATTCAACACATGAATTTCTATTCAACGAATGAATTTCTATTCAACACACGAATGTTTTCTATAGTTCGTATATATAAAATAAAAATGTGACTTTTATTGTTAAAACAATTTATTTAAAACATGAATACCATTCAGCACATGAATTTCTATTCTACATACGAATATAGTTTCAACACATGAAAATAATTCTAACACATGAATATTCTTGAAAATTTCAGTAGCGTAACGGCAGGGTAGTTAAAACTGGGGCCGTCCCTAGTACGACTCCTCGCTCTACCTTAAAGCCTCGCAGCTTTTGACAATGGGGATTTCATGCATCTAGTTCGCACGCAGGCGGCGTGTTTATTTTCTTTTCCACAAACTAATCCTATGTGGTTTCAACCAAATAATTCTCAACCACAAACAGGTATTTTTCAAGCACAATCAATCAATTTCAACCACAAACAATTCAAATCAACCATTCGCTATCAACCAATTTTCACACCAATCACAACCAATAAATATCGTCCATGGATTGTGGACGAGGGGCGTGTATATATATATATAAGTATTCACTTCTATTTAAACACATATATAATTTTTAAAATGCATATATAACTTATACATCGAACATACAACTTATACAACGCTTATACATGAGGTGTACAACGCTTATATAACTCATACTTCGACTATATGATTTATACATCGTCATTTTCCATATCGTTTATAATTCAGAAATCTCACATTGGGTTCCACTTCACCAAAAATAGCAGATGGCTCAAAAAAATATTCAGTCTCTTCTAGAACGTATAAGACATCCACACGAGTCCACTGTCTCTTGTTTCACTGAATTTCGTCAAAAAACAAAAAAGATATGATTTTTACAGTGAAATCAAAAACCGTAGCGATTTAAAGTGCTATAATATAGTTGAAATTATATTTGGCCGTACCTCAGCTGAAAGGTTCGAAACTAGGTTTCGATTTTACTCGAAATCCATGAAGCTTGAAGAGGATTGGGCTATATAGGGTCGAAGGGGGAGGAGTGACGCTCCGGCGCCGGGGGGAGTTGGTCAACTCGGCAGTCGGTAGGGGTCTCGGCGGCGACTTGAACGTCTGAACTTCCCGAGCTCGATTCTCCTTGAATGCTGAACGAAAAAATCCAATCCCTACATGGATTTGAAGCTCGTCTCGAGCTCTTCAAAATCTTCAACAGGAGGAGGGACTGATTTTGCTTGTAGAGGGAGATAATGAAGAGAGAAGGCAAGAATGAATTCCGCCGTGCGTTTGGAGGGTTTAGTCGGGGAGAGAGAAAACGAATGACCAATGATATTTTTTTTATATTTATATATTTTTTAAAATTCGGAAATACCCCTCTCCACATACTAACTCCAATCCAAACCCAACGACTGTCGTCCCTAGCCAAATACCCCCATTCCGAACACAATGGGATATGTTTCGTAGGCCCATTCGACTGTTTCAGTCAGTTTTCCTTCAAATTAAAATACAAAACATTTTATATTTAATTTGAACGTACATTTCAATTTGCCGGGGCCACATATTGATTCTAAAAATTCCCGAAAAATAAATCTAGCTATGTTTTGACGATACGATCCCAACAAAACTAGTTTCGTCGAATTCTAAGACCGTTTGAAAAATGGCCCTTTTCTGGTCGATACAATTTAACTATAATTGACCAAAACACATTTTCCTTTGCCACGCTCACATACTAGCTTCAAAAATTATGAAATTTGAAACCTAGCAATAATTTGACATCCTGGATCCAACAAAAGTGGTTTTGTCGAATTTTGAGGTCGTTTGCAAAATGGCCACTTTCACGGGCTATATAAACGCTATAGCGACCTTTCTGAAAATTCATTTAGCCATAACTTTTTCTTCTAGGTATGAAACTTCGATTTTTCAGATTCGTTAGAAAGATATTCACTAGTAGATTTAAATATTTTTGGTTTCACTAAAATCTGTTTTGTTTTGCACCCGGTACAGTTAGTCAAAGTTTGAATTCAAATTTTGAAACTACCGCACCATTTCTGACCTTGTTTATAATTAGAAATAATTATATTCATTTTCAAACATCGATTCAAACTTACTTTTCGTCGTTATTGTTTAAAATATTTATTTTAAATATTTTAAATTCACTAAAATAGCCAAATTAAAATTTTCAAACTGGTTCAGATTTTCCGGGTTGTTACAATCTCCCCCACTTAAAACTTTTCGTCCCCGAAAAGGAACAAAGTCGAAAGTGGATTAATTAACATACTCTACTTTCAATCGGGCTTCCATTCTTCAACTTTTCAATTTCTAAGAATTTTCAAATTCTTCAAAAATTTGGCTAACACCCTAAATTTTCGAAAAATTTCGCCATAACCTCCTTTGTTCGGGGAGGGGTTTGGAAATTTATTGTGCCGTAATAGGTACCCAATAAATCTAAATAAGCATGCACATATTTATAGTGATATATTTTGGTGTCCAAAGGGGAGTGTGTATAGATCATAACTCCAGAGAATAAATTCTCGTCACCCTATAAATGGTTTTTGTGCCTTAATGACCAGAGAGACATGTTTATTGTCATCTCCAGACCCGTGTGGGGTTTTTATTAATCTTGCAATTTACCATTGCATTTTATATGGTCCATATCAGTCATCAATTCAACCTGTAATATATAGTCATCGCCATACAAGCCTCTCGCTGGTATGGTAAATCTTCAACCTCGTCACACAAGTCCAAATGCTTATGTGGTATATGATGAAGTATGCCTGTCTTCAAGAAGTATGCCATGTAATGTAGTTCAAAATTAATTGTTATTATCCTATGGCGACGTTTATTATTACACACAGAACAACTAGCACTCCTCATCCAATGACATTCACAGGAGTTGATATAATAATAAAATTGCGCATCCAACTCATTAAGGTTTACCTATTTGTCGAGCATGCAAATAGATTCTTTACTCAACAGCTAATCCATTTATCTGTTCAAACATATATAATGCACATGTATATATTTCTATCTATTTTTAACTCAGTTCAATACGTGTTTTAATTAACTATCATTCTAATAATTTAATTAATCAAATCCTCTATCACACAATGCAAACAACAATCAATTTGTTTTTAACTTTTGAAAAATATATATATCTTTTATATATTCAAAAATCATATTTCTAAACCCAGACTATATATATAATCACAAATACGCTATTTATAAACATATAACTCTCCACTCATTCTGGGGGACTTCTGACCCCATCTCTAACGAGTTATTCTGATTCTGCTGTACTCATACTAGGATATTACTGATCCTATCTGTAACGAGTTATTCGTCCTAGAACACTACTGGTTCTATTTCAGACGAGTTCGTTAATATGTTATATTCCAGCACTAAGCTTAACCAAAGCTCTGATACCGCGTTGTGACGTTACCGCGAAATCCAGTAGGCTTTGCAACCATCCCTTCATCTTCCAGCATAGCAGGTAAAACCCATCGTGGCTCACAATGGTCCCCCAGTCCCTTGTTTTACGGCGACCCTCTCGAGCCTCCCGGCCACTACCTAACCAACCCTCAACAGGGACATGTAGGGGTAAGAGTCTCCCCTTCGCCACCAAACCGCGAAGCGAGAACCCCGTATCATGCGTACCCAGCCTACACAGGACTAGCAACAAGGACTTGTATGAGAGATCTACTTAACACATTTTATAATATGGCTAATCACAGGACCACGCCACTTTCGCGGAACGGGTTTACTCCATTGGATTGTCAGTGCTTTAAAACAATTAAATCTTTTAAACATCGCAAGGCTTTTTATAAAAATGAAGCCATTATAAGACTCAGTTCCCATCACACAATGCAATGCAAACTGGAGGATAGAGTTTTACCTTATAATGACCAAAATATGCTTGATACGAGCTAAACAAATTATTTAAAATGTAAATTTTATCGTTTAATTCTAAATCAGATTCCAACCGTAAATTAGCAAGAGAACGTTCCCTAAGTATTAACCCCGAAGGCCGAAACCAACATCAGAACAATACCCAGGAAACCACCCATCTTAGCTCATTTCTAGTTAGTTTCTAATTTTATATACAACCATAAATATCAATCATAGACGGCATGGGTACCATATATCATGTCGCCATATATAGGTTTACAATCAAAACCGCACAGTCATGTATTTGGAAATTGGATTTCCGTCATGAACCAAGACAAAAGATAGTCCTTACCGACTTCAAGACAATCTAGCCCATGTCTCTGGAACAGCAGCAACTGTGCCTTGGAGCGACAGGGCCGGTCCACTCAATGTGGATTATAGTGCCTGAACAATGCGTTCCCCTGCCCTTTGGGGCGTAAATGAGCCAACGAATGACTCCATCGGTCTCGAATCGACCGATATATCTGAGGCGCCTCGCAACAGCAACAACCAAAAATGTGAAAATAATATAAATGTCAACCAGTTTAAGCACTGACACCACCTCAAGCTAGAAGGAAACGCATGCCCTCCCTGAGGTCCTCTCCCGTTTCTGGTTCATACCGGGGTGTGAGGCTCGCGAATTCACATTATACACAAAGCTACGCCACACAGGCGGTGCTTTGATCATCAACCACAAGACTTTGCTTTTCAACAGAAGAGTTGATCAATACATCTTAGCATGCCACACAGGCAATTCACCCCATGCAACTGATGGCTATCAATCACACAGAATGAATTCCAATGTTAGACACACAGTCCACTTACAAGTCCGTTCTGGGTCTGAATGAAACCAGAGGCACTATATACCTCGCACACCCATCGATCTCCACGTACGTCTGGAAGATCACCACTCATTATCCCTATTTCGGGATGCCTCCCAATCAGGACATCAGTTATCATCCAACCGAGGTGAAGATCTCCGGTCTTCAACCACCGTCTTCATCATCGATTTCTTATCGTCAATTCAGTTATTCAGAATGGGATAAACCCGGTCTTTCTGAACAACTCGCGTGTAAAATAAACAAGTGCTACACAAACACAACATACGCCTCATTCCAATTCATCAATCACTAACCGTAAATCAGTAAGAGGATGATTTCCCAAGTGTTAACCCCGAAGGCCGAAACCAACATCAGATCAAAACCCAGGAAACCATTCGACTTAGCTAACCTTCAGTTAGTTTCTAAATTTCACATTCCATATCGTTTATAATATTTTATAATGATTTATCACTAATTTTATTTATTTAAAAATAGCCAATTTATTCAAACGGTGCTTCAGGGCATAACGCGGCCGTGACGTTGTTTTTCTTTAGAATTGATTTACACATATCTGAAAATCTAACCGTTGGATCTTCAAAAAAATTATATCATTAGAAAGATCTTTTCAAAAAAATCCAACGGTTACAGTTTTGGGGAAATCCGACGGTCGGATCTCCCGGTACACTCGTTTGAAGTTTCGATTTCAAAATACAAACTGCAGTGTCGTTATTCGATTTAATTTAATTATATATATATATATATATATATATATATATATATATATATATATAATCGATTCTGGTGTTGTTTTTCTTCAGATTTGAATTAAACATTCCAGACAATCCAACTGTTGGATCTTCACAAAGTTGGTGTCGTTGGAAAGATATTTCCAAAAGCGAACCCAACGATTTCGGTTTCGGGAAAATCCGATGGTCGGATCTCCCGCACTAATCGTTTGAAATCACGGTTTCAAAACACGAACTCCAGCTTCGTTATTCGATTCATTTTAATTATATATATATACATGTATATATAATCTATTCTTCGATTTCAAAACCATATTCTTTTCATACATTTGATAAAAATGATATTTTTATCCAACAGGCATTTATTTCAACACTTCACCATTTTTAACAATTCATGTATATAATAAAAATGTGATTTTTAATGTAAAACAATTTATTTCAAAAGACGACTATTTTATATAGTTTATATAGATGATAAAAATATGATTTTTATTATAAAACAATTTATTTCAAACACGAATACCATTCAACACATGAATTTCTATTCAACGAATGAATTTCTATTCAACACATGAATGTTTTCTATAGTTCGTATATATAAAATAAAAATGTGATTTTTATTGTTAAAACAATTTATTTAAAACACGAATACCATTCAACACAAGAATTTCTTTTCAACGAATGAATTTCTATTCAACACATGAATGTTTTCTATAGTTCGTATATATAAAATTAAAATGTGATTTTTATTGTTAAAACAGTTTATTTAAAACACGAATACCATTCAACACATGAATTTCTATTCAACGAATGAATTTCTATTCAACACATGAATGTTTTCTATAGTTCGTATATATAAAATAAAAATGTGACTTTTATTGTTAAAACAATTTATTTAAAACATGAATACCATTCAACACATGAATTTCTATTCAACGAATGAATTTCAATTCAACACATGAATGTTTTCTATAGTTCGTATATATAAAATAAAAATGTGACTTTTATTGTTAAAACAATTTATTTAAAACACGAATACCATTCAACACATGAATTTCTATTCTACACACGAATATAGTTTCAACACATGAAAATAATTCTAACACATGAATATTCTTGAAAATTTCGGCAGCATAACGGCAGTGTAGTTAAAACCGGGGCCGTCCCTAGTACGGCTCCTTGCTCTACCTTAAAGCCTCGCAGCTTTTGACAATGGGGATTTCATGCATCTAGTTCGCACGCAGGGGGCATGTTTATTTTCTTTTCCACAAACTAATCCTATGTAGTTTCAACCAAATAATTCTCAACCACAAACAGGTATTTTTCAACCACAATCCATCAATTTCATGCACAAACAATTCAAATCAACCATTCGCTATCAACTAATTTTTACACCAATCACAACCAATAAATATCGTTCATGGTTTGTGGACGAGGGGCGTATATATATATATATATATATATATATATATTAGTATTTCACTTCTATTTAAACACATATATAATTTTTACAACGCATATATAACTTATACATCGAACATACAACATATACAACGCTTGTACATGAGGTGTACAACGATTATATAACTCATACTTCGACTATATAATTTATACATCGTCGTTTTCCATATTGTTTATAATTCAAAAATCTCACATTGGGTTCCACTTCACCAAAAATAGCAGAAGGCTCAGAAAAATATGCGGTCTCTTCTAGAATGTAGAAGACGTCCACACGAGTCCATTGTCTCTTGTTTCACTGAATTTCGTCAAGAAACGAAAAAGATATGATTTTTACAGTGAAATCAAAAACTGTAGCGCTTTAAAGTGCAATAATATAGTTGAAATTATATTTGGCCGTACCTCAGCTGAAAGGTTCGAAACTAGGTTTCGATTTTACTCAAAATCCGTGAAGCTTGAAGAGGATCGGGCTATGCAGGGTCGAAGAGGGAGGAGTGGCGCTCCGGCGCCGGGGGGAGTTGGTCAACTCGACGGTCGGTAGGGGTCTCGACGGCGGCTTGAACGTCTGAACTTCCCGAGCTCGATTCTCCTTGAATGCTGAACGAAAAAAATCCAATCCCTGCATGGATTTGAAGCTCGTCTCGAGCTCTTCAAAATCTTCAACTGGAGGATGGACTCATTTTGCTTGTAGAGGGAGAAAATGAAGAGAGAAGGCAAGAATGAATTCTGCCGTGCGTCTGGAGGGTTTAGTCGGGGAGAGAGAAAACAACTGACCAATGATATTTTTTTTATATTTATATATTTTTAAAAATTCGAAAATACCCCTCTCCACATACTAACTCCAATCCAAACCCAACGACTGTCGTCCCTAGCCAAATACCCCCATTCCAAACACAATAGGATATGTTTCGTAGGCCCATTCGACTGTTTCAGTCAGTTTTCCTTCAAATTAAAATACAAAACATTCAATATTTAATTTGAACGTACATTTCAATTTGCCGGGGCCACATATTGATTCTAAAAATTCCCGAAAAATAAATCTAGCTATGTTTTGACGATACAGTCCCAACAAAACTAGTTTCGTCAAATTCTGAGACCGTTTGAAAAATGGCCCTTTTCTGGTCGATCCAATTTAACTATAATTGACCAAAACACATTTTCCTTTGCCACGCTCACATACTAGTTTCAAAAATTATGAAATTTGAAACTAGCAATAATTTGACATCTCGAATCCAACAAAAGTGGTTTCGTCGAATTTTGAGGTCGTTTGCAAAATGGCCACTTTCACGGGCTATATAAACTCTATAGCGACCTTTCTACAAAATTCATTTAGCCATAACTTTTGCATCCCACTATGAAACTTCGATTTTTCAGATTCGTTAGAGAGATATTCACTAACAGATTTAAATATTTTTGGTTTCACTAAAATCTGTTTTGTTTTGCACCCAGTATAGTCGGTCAAAGTTTGAATTCAAATTTTGAAACTACCGCGCCATTTCAGGCCTTGTTTATAATTAGAAATAATTATATTCATTTACAAACATCGATTCAAACTTACTTTTCGTCGTTATTATTTAAAATGTTTATTTTAAATATTTTAAATTCACTAAAATAGCCAAATTAAAATTTTCAAACTGGTTCAGATTTTCCGGGTTGTTACAAAAAATGAGGGATGTTACAAACTACTTGATATTCTGTAGTATTTCATGGTTAGGTATTAGCAGTACAATGTTACGTGAAGATTTTAATGTAGTGAATGTTAATGAAGTGCGGAAGAAAGTGAGAAAGTATTGAACAAAGAGGTAGACTTAAGTCAAAAATATGTTTAAATGTAGAGTTGGGTATGAAAAAATGAAAATGTAATGATGTATTTTTTGGGAAATACGAGTGACAAGAAAGATGTTTCCCTTAAGTTAATATTTAAAAGAATTAACATGGAGGTATAGAAGAGTCTTACTAAACATAATTTATAGACCATTATTAGTCTCAACATTTTATGTAGAATATGTATAACTTATCCTTAAGTAATTTATGGTTTATAAAATTTAGTTCATTATAGATGAACTAACTTTCTATTCACATTTTTTTTTACTTCATTCAGTTCAATATTTTCTACTTCAGTGCATAGTTACTTAATTTATAAACGTTTTGTTATTCTCAATAATTTATTAAGTTAGTTTATTATTTCAGAAGATCTACATGTATAGAAATTGTTATATTTGTTATTTATTTTAGTTCAAATTTGTCGATTCTAGTAATATTAGTTATTAGTTTTCCACAGTTCAATTCATTGACAATATTTTTTTTTTGCCATGCGATCTTATTTTATTGTTAATGTCATCCAAAGTACTTTTTTGTGTATCCACTATATTTTCATCATGAGGGTTGCTTATTTAATTTTGATTTATTTTAATTGCTAAATTATTATTTTAATATGAATATTTGAAGTAATGATGAAAAATTATTTAGTTATTTTAGGAAGTAGACTTCATAGTGTTAATATTTATGTAATTTTGACCCGCCATATAATGATTTTTTAACTATAACATTTTATTTTTTTGGTAAAGAAAAATGGGTTTTATTGTAGGTTATGCCATCCTTTATTAGAAAAGGAAAAAAGAAATAGTAGTTCTGATAAACACAGAACAATTAATACCGGTTTGATGTGCCAGAAACATTGTATAGTTACAAAATAAGAGAGAAGTAGAGTGCTTCAGCTAATAAAAAAGGCCCACATCCAACCCCCAAAAGATAAGGGAGAGCCAACAATATAATCTTTGACAGGACTAATGACATGAATAAATGTAGAGAATTGGATTGCAAACTCAGGGACATAACCAATGAAATGGGCTTATAGACAAATTTCCTATCGCATGTACAGTCCAAAAGAATACAATTGTTTTCACTCCAATTGCACAATCTGTAGTAAGAATCAAATTGTGATTCCCTACCCCGAGAACCGCACTAAAACGGAGTGTTACTAAGCAATACCGTCCACTACTACAAAATATAGGGTTGGTTAGGAGCGACCATCCGTGAGCTTTGTCATAAGTGAGTATCGAATACATCAATTATATAGTCTATATTTTTTCTTACATTATGAGGATGGACATACTCGATTCATGTTTAACACAAAACTTTGATGAATCTATTCATAAAAAAATATAAATTATATAATACAGTCCACATAACAACAAACACATACATATACAGATACAGTATACGTAAGTGTTATATAAGTAGGTTATTCTTATTAACCACATACAAATGACTTCATAAAAGAATACGCATAAGGAGTAAAACAAACCACTTCAAAACATGCACTAGCATAAAAAAAGGAGAGAAAATAGTCCAAGGTGGAAGAAAAGCATAATGGAATCTACAAGTGGAAGACTAACCTTAGAGAACTCGATGTGGCCCATGTACATAAAATACATGGTCAATCTAGTTTAAACAAATTGTTAGTGCATGATGAAAGGTAAGACATGTAAGAGGTAATTCTTCTTAATAGAGAATAGACACTTCAACTAATAACAAATGTTTCCATCGACACAAATAACCAAAGGCTAAGGGGTGTGTGTGTATCAAATTACACAGAAATGCAATATGGAAACAAATAAATCTCAACAAATAGAACTCAATTAGGAGTTCACTACATAGAATTGTAATCATCACATCATAATTATCGGTTAGCTCATAGGCTATTTATAAAAATTCCAACATTCGCAAAATGGTGGAAACATTTGGAAAACATAAATTCTAGAAATCAATGAATATCGATATCTAGAAAATACCATGCAAATTTGATCCAAAAATGGTAAGTCTAAACTATGCATATACGTATACCATGAAGAAATGGCCGAAGCAAGCCTAGTAGTATCCATACTCCCTACACATATTACTCGAAGGTCCACATAGACAACATGAAAGCCTTACATAGATGACCTTAGGTCACAAATAGTCCACGCAGATGATCCAAAGGTCTATTGCTGGCATTAACAATAGAAGGTGTCACAAATTTCTAAATAATAACTCAAACAGTCACAACAATGTATCCCATACCATACATTCTCACTTATCAATTTACGACAAGTCAGTCAATTCCATACTGATGTAGCTTCAATTAAACAAGTCTGGAATTAACCGATACAGCAATTTATGTGTCCCATAACACTTAGTATGTTATATCCTTTAAATATCCCTTTTGTTCTCGTAAAGAGTGGAAAAACGTGTGACGTTATATGGAAAATATATACTTTGAGAAAATGAGTTAAAAACGGTTTTTGGAAAATTATTTAAAAAAAATTCTTTAAAATTTATTTATATTAGAGATTATAAGATAGCTTTGAAAATAATCTTTGTTTTTATAAATTGATTTCACAATTATTTATATTGAAATTTGATTTTTGAATCGAAAATTCTTTAGAAATCGATTTATAAACAAGTGCATGAAATCAACAAAAAATTCAATGAAATCAACATGCAACAAAAATCAAATAAAACTATCAATTTCCGGTATGAATTGACATTAATGTCAGGTCTCCAATATTTAAGAAATAACAATTTTAAAACAACGCAAACACTGTAGCAACAAGAAATTCAAGTAATAAAACATCAAAAGACTCAAAATACTAGGTAAGATGGCTCAACCAGGTGCCATAATTGTGTATGCACCTGAATTGACCTGTGACCTATCATAGGTCGACCTTAGGGTCTACCAATCTCTATGTGGGTCGACCTGTACGTCAACCCAAGTTAAGCACATGTCGAGTTTTGAGGTATATTTCTATAGACTCTTTTTCTTCTTCATTCTAATTTTCAAGCAATAGTTTGTTACAATTTTAGACCGAATTCAACAGAGATATTCAACATATAGGAAGAACAACACACGAACTATAATCCAAGAAAAAATTAACATGAATTTGAGGTAAAATGAGATATCTACAAGCTCTCATGATAGATACGCAAAATATAACTACTGTATACATAAAATTCAAACTTTGTTTATAGTAAACAAACTCAATCAATAGAAAACCACAATATAAATGTAACACCCCACCTCCATTAAGGTCACTCACAAAGGGAATGCCTTAACTTCAGTGGAGCGTTTTTGGTAAACAGACATAGAATATCACAAGACAGATATAAAAATTTTGCAGCGGAAAATAAATAACTTTATTAAATCACCAAAATATTTTGTTACATAATACCATGAGTCATAAAACCATTACAACAAAACACTTTTGTCTCATATTATCAGAGTACATAGGTATTTAAAAGAAAACATCATTCCCCATATTAAAGGGCAAGCCATATAAGAGACAGAGACTCGAGCCATACTTCAGAAGTAGCTCCTAGAAGATGATATCCAAATCCTGACTAAACCTAGGTGTTTCCTCCCTGAGATCCTGGGGGGGAACGGAAGAAAAGAGGCGAAACAAACTAGGTCAGACATACGTCTGGTGAGTCCAGTAACTTTTAGTCAGTAAATAAATAAAGGTAAACATGACAGGCATACAAAGTGGATAAGAGGATCACGGTACAGATGGCAGGTATGACATGCCAAGTTAGGTAAGATGTATGCTTCACTACAAACTACTCTGCACTATTACTAGTCAAATCAAGATGGGATGATCCCTTCCGCTAATGATAATGATGGTGGTAGTTTCGTGTAACACCCCGTATTTCAATTAATGCTAAAATTCACTAATTGCAGAATAAATAATCTCAGATGTGAGAATTGGGGGAAACGGGCGGCATCATTGCGTTCGTCTCGGAAAAATACGCAGAATAGAGTCCGAAATTTTGTAAATCGGAGTCCGTATGGCCCAGTTATGGCCCAATGAAGTTGGCAGAAAATTCAAGTTAAAAACAGATTTAGAAATTCAAAACCAGATTTCGAAATTGGAGCCAGCGGGAGCCAAGCGGGAAACTTCCCGCCCTAGCCATGTCGACAGGGCTGTCGACAGGCCTGTCGACTGGGGAGTCGACTGCCCTGTCGACTTGCCTGTCGACACGGGGTGTCGAGCCATTTGGCCTGGGTGCACCAGGTCTGGTTTTCTGGCTAGGGCTGGGCTGTGTTCTGGAGACTTCCTAAATCTGACGGACCTAATCTAGCCTAGGGTTAATCCTATGGTCTAAAACACACCCTAATCCTATAAATATACCCTAATGCAAGCCTAATCCATACTAAAAATAGAATTGATACCATCATGCCGCCAAAATCAAACTTAGGAGGAGCCTCCACTAGCTTATGAAGAAAGTTGCAAGCTAATCAACCTCTAATCATCACTATCTTCAAATATAACAACTAGTTCTACTTCATAAGTTTGCTAATCTTGGTTTTGGTGAGTTTCTATCACTTTAATAGCCAATTGCTAAATTAAGTAGATGAGATATGATGAGATCATGCGGTTTTGTATGCGGATTAGTGGGTTTTGAGTCATATGATATGATGTTAGTTTGCTAATCTATGTTTAATGTTAACCCTATGTTTATGCAAGTTAAGTATGTGGGTTTATGCAAGTTAAGTGGTGGGTTTTATGCATGCTAAGTATTTGATTTTATGCATGCTAAGTATTTGATTTTATGCATGCTAAGTATTTGATTTTATGCATGCTAAGTATTTGATTTTATGCATGCTAAGTACTTGATTTCATGCATGCTAAGTATTTGATTTTATGCATGCTAAGTGTTTGGGTTTATGCATGCTAAGTACTTGATTTCATGCATGCTAGGTGGTTGGTTTTATGCATACCTTATGACATGCAAGTTTACCTTTTTTAAATAAGATGCATACATATGCAAGATGATACCTTTGTATGCTATGCATACATATGCATGTTTACCCTATTTTATGATGCAAGTCACATATGCAAGTTCACCCTTTGTGTAACCTATGAACACTTATGCAAGTTACCTTTATATGACATATGTGTACACATGCAAGTTGGGTTATTTAATGATGCTAGTTGGGTTTAATATCATAATGCAAGTTGACACCTTTTAAACCCATGTAAAAGCCAACATTTTGCTAAGATTGAACCCGTTATATTTATAGTGAATCTTCCCATTTATATGACATGTTATGAAAACGGATTACGTGGGAAACGATGGGGTTAATATGCATGTTAATAAAAATATGTATAACATAAAATGAATGGACATAATTGGGATTTTGCCTATTAAGTTAGGTCTACCCATATTATGGAGTTGGGAATTTACCTATTAAGTTAGGTCTACCCATAATATGGAATTGGGAATTTACCTATTGAGTTAGGTCTACCCATATTCTTAAAATGTGTAATTAATTAGGGATAATTAATACAAATTATGGGGATGATTAATTAGGTGTAATTAATCAACTAAGACACGAGGTTGGACCCTTTTGTAGCGGAAGTCTGCCCGGAACCAACCGGCAAATCCAGCAGCTACAAATGGTTGGCCCAATGTGAGAGGTCTTAGTCATAAATTAAATACGTGATTAAAGTAAAGACACGAGGTTAGACCCTTTTGATGACAGAAGTCTGCCCGGAAACAACCGGCATATCCAGCAGTCACAAAAGACGGTCTAATGTGAGAGGTCTTTATGAGGTCATGATCTTAATTAATTAATTAAGAAACACTTAACCATATTAGCATGTAGAGGGACATGAGGGGTTAAGTGGGTGCCTTGGGTGGCATATGGAAATCTAGTGGGTTGCCTTGGGTGGCAATAGAAAATACGATTAGAATACTTGACCAAGTGGAAACATGTAATTAAACATGATTAAAGGGTTAAGTGGGATGCACTAGAAAAAGGGACAAGCTTAGGTGGGTAGCTTGTGGGGGCCCATTTCAACCAGTAACCCATATGTATCTTATTGGGCTCGACCCATGTCGAGGACGGGACACGCGTACTGGGCTTGACTATAAGAGGCCAAAACGGGTTAACGGTGGCAACGCAAGTCCAACGGGTTTCATATGCGTGTGTGGACCCGGGCTGGTAGGTAAGACGTTGTTGCATCGAGTAGATATAAGCCGTGCACCGTTAATTATATCGGGTTGCCACTTTGGGGAGTGATACACCCCACTGTGGGGCCGGCACGGGTATCTACGGTAGGGAGCCGATCACTTGGGAGTAGTGGGTACACCTAGTGGAGATAGGGGCAGACGGCACCTATGTAGTCAGCTAGGGGTACGCGAAACTACTGGGTAAAATTTTCTAAGTCCTTGGGAGGGATCAACCTTTAAGTAGGAATGACCGGTGTGGTGCAGTGTAGTAATTATCCTTGGGTGGGTAAATGCGTCTTTACAGTTATCTTAGTTTATCCTAAGTCTACCAAGCTGCTTAGTGTAGCCATTCATCCCCAGACATTACCGTATGTCAAGTTTATGTCTTCTCTGGTTACTTTAATGATTGTATTGTTAAAGTTATAGGACTCGCTCAGACTTATGTCTGACCCCGTTGTTTTTATCTTTTTCCCAACCCTCAGGTTCTCAAAGTGGGCCCAGTACGAGTGGGCTTTGATCAGGCTGCTTTTATTACTCTCTTGGAGCTTGGACCCTAGATGTAGAGCTCAGCTTACCCTTTTCTTTTATGGCTATCAGTTGATGTATTGGGATTATGTATTTTTATTTAGCAAGAATGGATATTTGTACTTAACTCTTATTATGGTTTTGTGATGTAACCAGATATGTTTTACTTTCCGCTGCATTGAAATGTTGTTTTAAATTTTCAAGTATTACTTATATCTGTCTTGCTGTAATTTCTCTGTTCTATATTCACTAAAATACTCCGCCGATGTTATGGCATTCCCTTAGAGAGTGACCGTAGCGGGTGTGGGGTGTTACACGTGGTATCAGAGCAAAGGTTACCGGAACAGATAAATTTTTTTTTAGAAAACTATTTTTCTAAAAACATTTTTGGAAGAAATATTTTCAAAAACATGTCTTTAAAGAGAAAAGTTTTTGAAAGAAAAGCATAATCCCCGATAGCCATATCTTCATCTTTCGAATTCTCCGTTTTGAATCTTTCCTTTTTCGTTTCAGCATGGCTGAGGATCTTAACTTTCCGGAGGGTGTGACGATACCAGTATGGCATAGGAGATTGATGGAGGCTAGGGCCACCACTGCGGGTCCAGCAAATGTTCCTCCACCAACCGTAGCACCCGACCTTCCTCCTTCCCCTCCTCCTCGCACGGATACTTTTGCTAAGACTTGCAAGGAATTTAAAGCTATGGGAGGGAAACCTTTTCAAGGATCTGAAACTTTTGTGGAGGCTAGAGATTGGCTTAAGGAGGTGGAAGAGTTGATAGATATCTTTGAGATGGAAGAAGGAAAGAAAGTCAAGTTAGCTGCTTGGTTAATGAAAGGAGAGGCCTCATTCTGGTGGGAGGTCACTAATGGAGAACGCCCCGTTGACTCTTGGGCGGATTTTAGGCAAAGATTTGTGGCAAAGTTTCTCTCAAGGGCGGAGGAAAACTTGTATATGGAAAGATTCTTGACTCTAAAGCAAGGAAATCTCTCAGTGAAGGAATATGTCAACAAGTTTAATTAATTGGCAAGGTTTGGCCTGGACATGGTGAATACACCGGAGAAGAAGGCTTTGAGGTTCGTGAAAGGCTAGAATGAACCGATGCATGGGTTGGCTATGACTCATATCCCTATGGGGGCCACCTTCGAGAAGCTAGTTGACATGGCACTCATGCATGAAGAAGAGAAGGGTCCCAATGCTAATAAGGCACCTGAGAAGAAGGGAGATCAAAAGAGACCTCAGCAACAACAGCAAAATAAAGGTGGGAAAGGCAACGGTGGCAAGGGAAAGAAGAAGAAGTGTTTCAATTGTGGGACACCTGGCCACCTAAGCAAGGATTGTCGCAAGAAGAAGAAGACTGGCTGCTTCCACTGTGGCGAAGCAGGGCATCTAGTGAAAGACTGTCCTAAGAAGGGGCAAAGGACGGGGTCTACCTCAGGAGGACAGGTGCAAGCTCTTATGGCACCGGGTCAGGCTAGGGGGCAAGTACAGGCTCTCGCGGTCCCACCGATTCAGGAAAGAGGTAGAACTATTTCCGTTGAAAGTCTGTTTTTTCTATTTGATCATCCTGTCCGTACATTGTTTGATTCTGGCGCATCGCATTCGTTTATCTCATCATCATTAGTTGAGTCACTGCACTTAGACACCAGTCTGGTAGATGATCCCTTGGTTGTTTCAAACCCAATTGGAGGCTCCACTTATTTGTCCATGATATGTTTGGGTTTGAAGATTTCTATACTTAGCATTGAGTTTAGATGCGATGCTTTTGTTTTGGGCTTCACGGGATATTGGTTGATTTTGGGCATGGACTGGTTATCCAGTAATGGTGCCGTTCTTGATTGCGAAAGGAGAGTTGTTAGGCTCATGACCCGCTTGGGTAACACTCTCGAGATTTCTTGTAATCCCATGGATTCTGTTATGCTAAGTTATCTTGAATCGCTTGACGCTTCGGTCGAGAGTTTGCAATCTGTTAGAGTGGTCCGGGAATATTCGGATGTGTTTGAGGAGGTGAAGGGCTTACCTCCGAAGCGGGAGATTGACTTCCGAATATATCTGGTGGATAATGCTAAACCTGTATCTTTACCAGTGCGCCACATGGCTCCTCGTGAGAGGAGGGAACTCCATAAGCAAGTAGGGGAGTTGCTTGAGAAGGGGTTCATAAGACGGAGTATATCAGAGTGGGGTGCTCCAGTAGTATTTGCTACGAAGGCGGATGGGTCCCTCAGACTTTGTGTAGACTATAGAGAACTCAACAAGCTCACAAAGAAGAATAGACACCCATTGCCAAGGATTGATGATCTTTTCGATCAGTTGGTTGGCGCCTCAGTATTTTCTCAGTTGGACTTAGCCACGGGGTTTCATCAGTTGAGGGTGGCTGAGGATAGCATAGACAAGACTGCCTTTAGGACTCCGGATGGTTTCTATGAGTGGCTGGTGATGCCATTTGGGTTGACGAACGCCCCTGCATACTTTGTTGATTTGATGAGTAGGGTGTTCAGGGAGTTCCTTAATAAATTTGTGGTGGTCTTTGTGGCTGATATCTTAGTATTTTCTAAGAGTGAAGAAGAGCATGCCCTACATCTTGGGGAGGTGTTGAAGACTCTTCGAGCACATAGCCTTAAAGCGAAATTCTCTAAATGTCACTTCTGGAGGAAGGAAGTGCGGTTCTTGGGGCACGTGGTCTCCAAGGAAGGGATAGCTGGGATCCCGCGAAGGTAGTATCAATTCAGGATTGGAAGGTTCCGAAGAATGCTACCGAAGTAAGAAGTTTCTTGGGGTTGGCGGGTTATTATAGGAAGTTTATTAAAGACTTCGCGAAGATATCAGCCCCTTTAACCCGCCTTACGAAGAAGAATCTTGTTTTCACATGGGACGTAGATTGTGATGATGCGTTCCGACGGTTAAAGAGAGCTTTAACCACCGCTCCAGTTTTAGTGTTGCCAGATGGGAGTAAGCCATTTGTGGTCTATACCGATGCTTGTGGGACAGGACTTGGCGCAGTCTTAATGCAAGAGGGAAGGGTAATAGCCTATGGTGGAAGGCAGTTGAGAGTGCATGAGAAAAATTACCCTACCCATGATTTAGAGTTGGCCGCTATTGTTTTTGCGCTTAAGATTTGGCGCCATTATCTTCTTGGTGAGAGATTCGAATTGTTCACTGACCATAAATCATTGAAGTACTTGTTTTCTTAGAAGGATTTGAATTTGAGACAGCAAAGGTGGATGGAGTTCTTAGCATCCTATGATTTCGAGATAGCGTATACCCCTGGCAAGGGTAACGTGGTGGCGGACGCCTTGAGCAGAAAGAGGTTGTCCTTGAGTCCATTGTTCGTGGAACAACGAAGCTTGGAATTTATCTCGATGTTTGATTTCAGACCTTCCATTGATTATGTACCCGGTTTGCTAGCATCCTTGGAGGTCAGACCTACTCTTCAGGGGCGGATTGGAGAAGCACAGAGGGACGACCCACGGTTGGTTGAGTTGGTGGAGAAGCTCATAAGGGGGGAGTCGTCCATCCATTTGAGTAGGTACACCCTGGACGATAGGGGGTGCTTGCGTAGAGACGGTAGACTTTGTGTACCACAAGACGAGGGTTTGAGGAAGGTTATTCTCGATGATGCACACCGTTCTAGGATGACCATTCATCCCAGTGGGGACAAGATGTACCAAGACATGAAGAGGGTTTTCTTTTGGGCCGGTATGAAGAAAGATGTGGCTGAGTATGTCGCTCGATGCTTGGTGTGCCAACAGGTGAAAGCGGAGCAAAGGAAACCTGGTGGGTTGCTTCACCCATTGGAAGTTCCGCAATGGAAGTGGGATAGCGTCTCGATGGATTTTATTGACGGGTTACCCAGATCAAGAAAGGGTAATACGGGAATTTGGGTTATGGTAGACAGGCTTACTAAAAGCGCCCATTTCATACCTGTGAAGAGCAAAAGGACCGCTCCATGGCTAGCTTCAGTATATCTTCGAGAGATAGTTCGATTGCATGGGGTACCCTCTAGCATAGTGAGTGATCGAGATCCTATCTTCACTAGCGAGTTCTGGAAAAGTTTGCAAGAAGCAGTGGGGACTCAATTATGTCTGAGCACCGCATATCACCCTCAGACGGACGGCCAGACTGAGAGGGTGAATCGTGTCCTAGAAGACCTTTTGAGGATTTGTATCTTAGATTTTGGAGGTACATGGGAAGAGCATCTTCCATTGGTGGAGTTCGCATATAATAACAGCTTTCAGTCCAGTATTGGTATGGCTCCTTTCGAAGCTCTTTATGGAAGGCCTTGTCGATCACCTACATGTTGGTGGGAATCTACGGATAAGATTTTGCTTGGGCCTGATATGGTTAGGGAGACTTCTGAGAAGATTGACTTGATTCGAAGAAGGATGAAAGCAGCGCAGGATAGGCAAAAATCTTATGCGGACAAGAGAAGGACAGATCTTGAGTTTGAAGTTGGGGACATGGTCTTTGTCAAAGTGTCTCCGTTACGAAATGTGGTTCGCTTTGGATCTGTTGGGAAGTTAGCACCAAGGTTCGTGGGGCCGTTTCCTATTAAGGAAAGGATTGGACGGATGGCATATAGAGTGGAGTTGCCCGACAGACTTAGTGGGGTACATGATGTATTCCATGTGTCACATTTGAGGAAGTGCCTACATGAGACTGCAGAGGTGGTAGAGCCAAGCTTGCTTAGAGAAGTGGAAGTAGAACGTGATGCAATGATTCGACGAGCTCCTACTCGCATCCTTGGGTCAGAGACTAGGAAGTTGAGAAACAGAGAGGTTCAACTAGTCAAAGTGCAATGGGGAGAAGATGAGAGCAACGCAACTTGGGAAACGGAAGCGAAGATGCGTTCATTGTACCCATTTCTTTTTGAGGGTATGTCTTTAATTTCTCCTCTATCGTTGTCTAGTACTTATCTTATCTTTAGTATGTCCTCTCGTTAGTACTGTTTGACCTTTAGATAGGGTAAACCTATGGTTGAAACATGTGTTTGAGACATGTTATGGTTGATGGATGCAAGTGGATGCAAGTGTTTGCTAGTGGTTGCTCGTGGATGCATATACACACACTCTAGGCACTAGATCGGCTCAGTCACTTCATATTGCATATTGCATAAAATTGTGTGTAGTAGCTATATTTATGGATGTATAATGATTGTGTTATCATATGGATGATGCATTTTGGTGAATGATTGTGCACTCATGTAGATATTGTATGTGTCGATAGGGTTCTTTCGCATACATAATGGATGCATGGCACTATCATGGTTTGCATATGTTCATACATTAGGTAGGGAACATATACACACACTTTTTGCATATGCTCATACATCATTAGAAATTGTTTTAAGGACAATGGATGCCCGTGTTTGATGGATTGAGTAGATGGTTGTTTGGATGGTAGGATATGCATTCTCCTTAGCTTAGAGATTTCGGGGACGAAATCCTTTAAGGAGGGGAGAATGTAACACCCCGTATTTCAGTTAATGCTAAAATTCATTAATTGCAGAATAAATAATCTCAGATATGAGAATTGGGGGAAACGGGCTACGTCATTGCGTTCGTCTCGGAAAAATACGCAGAATAGAGTCCGAAATTTTGAAAATCGGAGTCTGTATGGCCCAGTTATGGCCCAATGAAGTTGGCAGAAAATTCAAGTTAAAAACAGATTTAGAAATTCAAAACCAGATATCGAAATTGGAGCCAGCGGGGGCCAGGCGGGAAACTTCCCGCCCTAGCCATGTCGACAGGGCTGTCGACAGGCCTGTCGACTGGGGAGTCGACTGTCCTGTCGACACGGGGTGTCGAGCCATTTGGCCTGGGTGCACCAGATCTGGTTTTCTGGCTAGGGCTGGGCTGTGTTCTGGAGACTTCCTAAATCTGACGGACCTAATCTAGCCTAGGGTTAATCCTATGGTCTAAAACACACCCTAATCCTATAAATATACCCTAATGCAAGCCTAATCCATACTAAAAATAGAATTGATACCGTCATGCCGCCAAAATCAAACTTAGGAGGAGCCTCCACTAGCTTATGAAGAAAGTTGCAAGCTAATCAACCTCTAATCATCACCATCTTCAAATATAACAACTAGTTCTACTTCATAAGTTTGCTAATCTTGGTTTTGGTGAGTTTCTATCACTTTAATAGCCAATTGCTAAATTAAGTAGATGAGATATGATGAGATCATGCGGTTTTGTATGCGGATTAGTGGGTTTTGAGTCATATGATATGATGTTAGTTTGCTAATCTATGTTTAATGTTAACCCTATGTTTATGCAAGATATGTATGTGGGTTTATGCAAGTTAAGTGGTGGGTTTTATGCATGCTAAGTATTTGATTTTATGCATGCTAAGTATTTGATTTTATGCATGCTAAGTATTTGATTTTATGCATGCTAAGTATTTGATTTTATGCATGCTAAGTACTTGATTTCATGCATGCTAAGTATTTGATTTTATGCATGCTAAGTGTTTGGATTTATGCATGCTAAGTACTTGATTTCATGCATGCTAGGTGGTTGGTTTTATGCATACCTTATGACATGCAAGTTTACCTTTTTTAAATAAGATGCATACATATGCAAGATGATACCTTTGTATGCTATGCATACATATGCATGTTTACCCTATTTTATGATGCAAGTCACATATGCAAGTTCACCCTTTGTGTAACCTATGAACACTTATGCAAGTTACCTTTATATGACATATGTGTACACATGCAAGTTGGGTTATTTAATGATGCTAGTTGGGTTTAATATCATGATGCAAGTTGACACCTTTTAAACCCATGTAAAAGCCAACATTTTGCTAAGATTGAACCCGTTATATTTATAGTGAATCTTCCCATTTATATGACATGTTATGAAAACGGATTACGTGGGAAACGATGGGGTTAATATGCATGTTAATAAAAATATGTATAACATAAAATGAATGGACATAATTGGGAATTTACCTATTAAGTTAGGTCTACCCATATTATGGTGTTGGGAATTTACCTATTAAGTTAGGTCTACCCATACTATGGAATTGGGAATTTACCTACTGAGTTAGGTCTACCCATATTCTTAAAATGTGTAATTAATTAGGGATAATTAATACAAATTATGGGGATGATTAATTAGGTGTAATTAATCAACTAAGACACGAGGTTGGACCCTTTTGCAGCGGAAGTCTGCCCGGAACCAACCGGCAAATCCAGCAGCTACAAATGGTTGGCCCAATGTGAGAGGTCTTAGTCATAAATTAAATACGTGATTAAAGTAAAGACACGAGGTTAGACCCTTTTGATGACAGAAGTCTGCCCGGAACCAACCGGCATATCCAGCAGTCACAAAAGACGGTCTAATGTGAGAGGTCTTTATGAGGTCATGATCTTAATTAATTAATTAATTAAGAAACACTTAACCATATTAGCATGTAGAGGGACATGAGGGGTTAAGTGGGTGCCTTGGGTGGCATATGGAAATCTAGTGGGTTGCCTTGGGTGGCAATAGAAAATACGATTAGAATACTTGACCAAGTGGAAACATGTAATTAAACATGATTAAAGGGTTAAGTGGGATGCACTAGAAAAAGGGACAAGCTTAGGTGGGTAGCTTGTGGGGGCCCATTTCAACCAGTAACCCATATGTATCTTATTGGGCTCGACCCATGTCGAGGACGGGACACGCGTACTGGGCTTGACTATAAGAGGCCAAAACGGGTTAGCGGTGGCAACGCAAGTCCAACGGGTTTCATATGCGTGTGTGGACCCGGGCTGGTAGGTAAGACGTTGTTGCATCGAGTAGATATAAGCCGTGCACCGTTAATTATATCGGGTTGCCACTTTGGTGAGTGATACACCCCACTGTGGGGCCGGCACGAGTATCTACGGTAGGGAGCCGATCGCTTGGGAGTAGTGGGTACACCTAGTGGAGATAGGGGCAGACGGCACCTATGTAGTCAGCTAGGGGTACGCGAAACTACTGGGTAAAATTTTCTAAGTCCTTGGGAGGGATCAACCTTTAAGCAGGAATGACCGGTGTGGTGCAGTGTAGTAATTATCCTTGGGTGGGTAAATGCGTCTTTACAGTTATCTTAGTTTATCCTAAGTCTACCAAGCTGCTTAATGTAGCCATTCATCCCCAGACATTACCATATGTCAAGTTTATGTCTTCTCTGGTTACTTTAATGATTGTATTGTTAAAGTTATAGGACTCGCTCAGACTTATGTCTGACCCCGTTGTTTTTATCTTTTTCCCAACCCTCAGGTTCTCAAAGTGGGCCCAGTACGAGTGGGCTTTGATCAGGCTGCTTTTATTACTCTCTTGGAGCTTGGACCCTAGATGTAGAGCTCAACTTACCCTTTTCTTTTATGGCTATCAGTTGATGTATTGGGATTATGTATTTTTATTTAGCAAGAATGGATATTTGTATTTAACTCTTATTATGGTTTTGTGATGTAACCAGATATGTTTTACTTTCCGCTGCATTGAAATGTTGTTTTAAATTTTCAAGTATTACTTATATCTGTCTTGCTGTAATTTCTCTGTTCTATATTCACTAAAATACTCCGCCGATGTTATGGCATTCCCTTAGAGAGTGACCGTAGCGGGTGTGGGGTGTTACATTTCGTGTATTCCTAGCTGCTGTCATAGGTGCCGCCTGCTCCTATCTCAACTAGTCGTACCCACTACCCTCCTACTATAAATTGGTAGACTCAGGGCATACGTCCGGGTATACCCTAACCACTACCCTAATCGATCGGCTCCCTACTCTGTAGATACCCTGTGCTGGTCCCACAATTAGGGGGTATCACTTCCATAAAGTGGCAACCCAAGGTGTGCACAGTTATACCTACTGGTGTCATGGTCGTCTTGTCCCCCTCTGCCCGGCCAATGCACGCACATGTCCCCGGTCGGTTTGCGCCGCCCACACCATCCGTCTCGTTTTGGATCTCTTACAATCAATCAGTAAGCGTGCCCCTTCCCCGCCTAGTACGGAGTTCTTTACTTTGATACCCCTCCGGGTTACTGATTGAAATGGGTCCCACATAACATGATATAAGCTCTCCCTTATGTCTTGTATCCCCACTAGGTTTTCTACTGACTATGTATACCCTAAGGTGTCTTTAATTACATAGCCCTCAATCAGTTATGCGTACCTATAGGTGTCTTTAATACATAACCCTATTCTACCTATCGGTTATGCATACCTATAGGTGTCTTTAATACATAACTATCTCTATTCCCATTAGTTACGCGTACCCCTAAGGGTGTCTTTAATACATAACTTTACTATTCTGCCCCGGTTGTGTATACCATTAGGTGTCTTTAATTACATAACCCTTTTTATCCGGTTAAGTTTGTGGGCCTATATATATTAATATTACCCACCTACCCTTCATTTGTACTTAACCCTCCCACTGATTTAATCCTATTTATTTAATGGTTAAGTTTGTGGTCCTATATATATATATATATATATATATATTAATATTTCCCACCTACCCATCAGTTGTACTTAACCTACCCACAATCCAATTCGTTTTACTTAACCCTAACTTATGTCTATCATCATATAGTCCATATGTATTAAGTTAGGTTAAGTAGTCTTTAATCAGCATTAATTAACTATTATGACACCTAATCGTATTTCACATGCCACCCAAGGCACCCACTTAATTTCACATGCCACCCAAGGCACCCACTTAACCCCTCATGTCCCACTACATGTTTATCTGGTTAAGTGTTTCTTAATTCATTAAGACCGTAACCTTATAAAGACCTCTAACATTAGACTAGCATTTGTGGCAGCTGGATTTGCCGGGCGGGTCCAGGCAGTCTTACACCACAAAAGAGCCTAACCTCGTGTCTTTACAACTGTCACGCATTTAATTTATGCCTAAGACCTCCCACATTAGACTGGCATTTGTGGCAGCTGGATTTGTCGGGCGGGTCCGGTCAGTCTTACACCACAAAAGAGCCAAACCTCGTGTCTTTACAACTGTCACGCATTTAATTTATGCCTAAGACCTCCCACATTAGACTGGCATTTGTGGCAGCTGGATTTGCCGGGAGGGTCCGGGCAGTCTTACACCACAAAAGAGCCTAACCTCGTGTCTTTACAACTGTCACACATTTAATTTATGCCTAAGACCTCCCACATTAGACTGGCATTTGTGGCTGCTGGA
Organism: Allium sativum; assembly: GCA_030737875.1. Lineage (NCBI taxonomy): Eukaryota > Viridiplantae > Streptophyta > Magnoliopsida > Asparagales > Amaryllidaceae > Allium > Allium sativum. The sequence goes on from CM060909.1 coordinate 589,293,751, forward strand.
TTTGCCGGGCGGGTCCGGGCAGTCTTACACCACTAAAGAGCCTAACCTCGTGTCTTAGACGATTAATTACTCCTAATTAATCATTCCCCAATTTGAATTAATTTCCCTATTCAAATTATCAATCAATTCCAAATTTAACTATGGCCATAATTGACTCAATTATGTCCATCTTTTTATGGTATGTAAAATTATAACAATTATCACAACAAATTTATTTTATGCCATTTAAGGCATTTATGCCAAATCTCAATATTAAATCTTCAGACTTTAATTGCTTAAACATTCCGCTTTTAATTAATTAAGTTTATTAAATAATCCTTTCCTCTTTTTTATAGGTGTCAATACCTATCTTATTAACAATTTGAATTTCTTATCCATAAATGGTCATATTCAAATCATACCATTTTTACCCAATTTTACCATACCATAATAGGTAATTATTTATATGTTTCCCTACTAGAATCATGTGTCCAATTTACATAATCACTATGTAAATTATGCCTATTACAAATTCCCCTTTTCCCCGTTTCTTAACTAGTGTAACCGTTTGCGTTTTTGGCGTCATCGAGGCTACAAGGTAGCCTCGCCATAACAATAAAATAAAGGGAATGACAAGGTGATCGTTTTCAGTAAATTTTTTGGCATAAGCATGACAACTAGGGAAAATGACATGATAACTTCACATATAATTATGATTCACCACATAATTAACAACTTGCATAGATTCATAACAACTTGCATAGGTTCATGAATTAACAACATAATTAACAACTAACATAGGTTCATGATTCTCAACATAATCAACAACATATATGGGTTCATGATTCACAATATAACAACCTGCTTGATTCATAACATAACTTCTTGCATAGGTGACTTACATAGGTTCATGATCCACAACATAACAACTAGCATAGGTTCAAGAATTAACAACTTATTAACTTGCATAGGTAACTTACATAGGTTCATGATTCATAACATAACAACTAGCTTAGATTCATGAATTAACAATGCAACAACTTGCATAGGTAACTTGCATAAGTTCATGGTTTCTCAACATAATAACTTGCATAACTTCATGATTCACAACAATAATGAACTTACATCATCTCATGATTCACAATAATAAACTTGCATAACTACAAACAACATATACCCAAATCATAGTCTACCACGATTCACTTTTATTTATTTAAACCTAAAAGTGACTAAAACTCACCGAATACGGGGTCTTGAGTTCTGGGATCTGAATTCTGTAATTGATTAGCATTCTCTTGTTATAGACAATTTCGTTGTTGTAGTTTTAGGCTTGATTTGATTTGAATTGTTGTCTTTAATTTGCTTCTAGTTGGTGGAGGCTACTCTAGGGTTTGGAGTGACAGCATGACGACCACTGATCTAATTTTGATTTGATTCTAGGGTTTGAGTCTATACATGTTTATATAGAATTTCAATTTAGTTATAGCCGTCGGATGACCCTAGAGTTAATCGCAACCATTCAGTCCAGATTAGAACTATCCAGAAACCCTAATGACTCATTAGCTAGTCAGAAATGACTCAGCACTGACTCACCGTTCGAATCAGAGCCTCAGAAATCTGTGTAGATTTTTACCTCGGCGTGGGCGCACCGGCCAAGTGCGCCAGTGCAATATTACATGGGCGCACTTCCCAAGTGCGCCAGTGCAATTTTGTTCTGGTGCACTTCCCAAGTGCGCCAGTGCATTCTGGCCCGTTTCTGGTTTTTCTGCCTAACTTCGTTCGTCCATACCTTCTTAATACGGCATCCGTTTTAAGCAAACTCGGACTCTATCTCAACCAGAATTCCCAGACGAACGCAATGGCATAACCCGTTTCCCTTAATTCCCACATTTGAAACTAAGTATTCCTAAATTTAGTTAATCTGATTATTCAAAAATTCGGGGTGTTACATTCTCCCCTACTTAAAGGATTTCGTCCCTGAAATCTTCAAGTTAAGAAGAATGTGTCCTCCAATCACCCATCTACTCAACCATCATCCACAAGCATCCATTGTCCTTAGAAAACTTCTAATGTTGTATGAACATAAGCAAAAAGTGTGTGTATATGTTCCTTATCTAATGCAAAATCAGGCAGTCTACTGATTCAGTTGACCTCCTTAATGCAAACCATGATAGTGTCGTGCGTCCATTATGTATGCGAAAGAATCCTATCGATACATATTATTTCTACATGTGTGCTCAACCATTCATCAAAATGCGGCATCCATCTGATAACGAAACCATTGTTCATCCATTAACCTAAATATGCACACACATTTATATGCAATATGAAAGTGATTTGAGCCGATCTAGTGCCTAATGTGTGTGTAAATGCATCCACGAGCAACCACTAGCAAACACTTGCATCCACTTGCAACCATCAAACATAACATGTCTCAAACACATGTTTACATCCATGAATTTCCTATCTAAAGGTCGAAGATTTGGTTGATGGGATACAAACAAATGATATAACTAAAGCAAAAGCTCTATTCCCATTTGACATCGGTTAAGAGAATAATTCCATAAGTCTCATCCCCGAAGACCGAAATCAACATCAGAATGACACCCAAAGAATTGCACCCATTAAACAATGTCAAAACTGGAGATCTACTTCATGCTTCGAGTAGAAACCCGCATCCTTCAGAAATATCCAAATACTTACAGACTACTGGTACAGATCAGATTACAGAATGATTCTCAGAAAGCTAAGCATAAAACACCCTTGAGGGTCACAAGAAACTTTGGGGTCTTCCCATGACAAGTTAGAAACTTAACGACCCTCCTCTCAAAATCTAGAACGACCCTGTACATAGAAAGCTGGTCCATTTAGACCCAACCCTTAGCTCATAAACTTGAGCACACAAATGTCACAAATTTTTTTTTGACGCCTAACACAGATAATTTCAACCCCTTACAATTCACCCATAAATGAGATGAACCACCAAAGGGGTTTGTTAAAACTACGGGATCAGAAACAAGACTAGTATTAAAGTGCAGAGTCTCAATTACAAAATCAAAAAGAGTCTTAGCTTCCTAACCAGATAAGGAAATTAAACCTACTACATAAATTTTCCTACCCCTATCCTATCCATCTGTCGCGAGAGCATTCGCCTATCCTATCAAAGGAAGATATTTTAGACAAAGGACCGAAGGATACTACATATGGCTTTTCGGGGAATGTTTTTCAAAATAGGCTTTCCTTTTTGAAAATACTTTCTTTTAAAACCTTTTTGAAAATAGTTTTGAAAAACTTTTATCTAATCTGGAAACCTTCAGCTCTGATACGAAGTGTAACTCCCCACCTCCATTATGGTCACTCACAAAGTGAATGCCTTAACTTCAGTGCAGCGTTTTTGGTAAACATACAAAGAATATCAAAAGACAGATATAAAAATTTTGCAGCAGAAAATAAATAACTTTATTAAATCACCAAAATATTTTGTTACATAATACCATGAGTCAAAAAACCATTACAAAAAAACACTTCTATCTTATATTAGCAGAGTACATAGGTATTTAAATGAAAACATCATTCCCCATATTAAAAAGCAAGCCATATAAGAGACAGAGACTCGAGCCATACTTCAGAAGTAGCTCCTAGAAGATGATATCCAAATCCTGACTAAACCTGGGTGTTTCCTCCCTGAGAACCTGGGGGGGGACGGAAGAAAAGAGGCGAAACAAACTAGGTCAGACATACGTCTGGTGAGTCCAGTAACTTTTTGTCAGTAAATAAATAAAGGTAAACATGACAGGCATACAAAGTGGATAAGAGGATCACGGTGTAGATGGCAGGTATGACAGGACAAGTAAGGTAAGATGTATGTTTCACTACAAAATACTCTGCACCATTACTAGTCAAATCAAGATGGGATGATCCCTTCCGCTAATGATAACGATGGTAGTAGTTTCGTGTATCCCTAGCTGCTGTCATAGGTGTCGCCTGTTCCTATCTCAATTAGTCATACCCACTACCCTCCTACTATAAATTGGTAAACTTAGGGCATATGTCCGGGTATACCCTAACCACTACCCTAATCGATCGGCTCCCTACTATGTAGATACCCTGTGTTGGTCCCACAACTAGGGGGTATCACTTCCCTAAAGTGGCAACCCAAGGGGTGCACAGTTATACCTATTGGTGTCACGGTCATCTTGTCCCCCTCTGCCCGGCCCATGCACGCACATGTCCCCGGTCGGTTTGCGCCGCCCACACCATCCGTCTCGTTTTGGATCTCTTACAATCAATCAGTAAGCGTGCCCCTTCCCCGCCTAGTACGGAGTTGTTTACATTGATACCTCTCCGGGTTACTGACTGGAATGGATCCCACATAACATGATACAAGCTCTCCCCTATGTCTTATATCCCCACTAGGTTTTCTACTGACTATGTATACCCTTAGGTGTCTTTAATTACATAGCCCTCAATCAGTTCTGCGTACCTATAGGTTTCTTTAATACATAACCCCTATTCTATATATCAGTTATGCCTACCTGTAGGTGTCTTTAATACATAAATCTATCTATTCCCATTAGTTATGCGTACCCCTAAGTGTATCTTTAATACATAACTTTACTATTCTGCCCCGGTTATGTATACCATTAGGTGTCTTTAATTACATAACCCTTTTTATCCGGTTAAGTTTGTGGGCCTATATATATTAATATTACCCACCTACCCTTCAGTTGTACTTAACCCTCCCACTGATTTAATCCTATTTATTTAATGGTTAAGTTTGTGGGCCTATATATATTAATTTTTCCAACCTACCCATCAGTTGTACTTAACCCACCCACAATCCAATTCGTTTTACTTAACTCTGACTTATGTTTATCATCATACAGTCCATATGTATTAAGTTAGGTTAAGCAGTCATTAATCAGCATTAATTAACTATTGTGACACCTAATCGTATTTCACATGCCACCCAAGGCACCCACTTAATTTCACATGCCACCCAAGGAGCCCACTTAACCCCTCATGTCCCACTACATGTTTATCTGGTTAAGTGTTTCTTAATTCATTAAGACCGTAACCTTATAAAGACCTCTCACATTAGACTGGCATTTGTGGCAGCTGGATTTGCCGGGCGGATCTGGGCAGTCTTACACCACAAAAGAGCCTAACCTCGTGTCTTTACAACTATCACACATTTAATTTATGCATAAGACCTCCCACATTAGACTGGCATTTGTGGCAGCTGGATTTGCCGGGTGGGTCCGGGCAGTCTTACACCACAAAAGAGCCTAACCTCGTGTCTTTACAACTGTCACGCATTTAATTTATGCCTAAGACCTCCCACATTAGACTGGCATTTGTGGCAGCTGGATTTGCCGGGCGGGTCCGGGCAGTCTTACACCACAAAAGAGCCTAACCTCGTGTCTTTACAACTGTCACGCATTTAATTTATGCCTAAGACCTCCCACATTAGACTGGCATTTGTGGCAGCTGGATTTGCCGGGTGGGTCCGGGCAGTCTTACACCACAAAAGAGCCTAAACTTGTGTCTTAGACGATTAATTACTCCTAATTAATCATTCCCCAATTTGAATTAATTTCCCTATTCACATTATCAATCAATTCCATATTTAACTATGGCCATATTTGACTCAATTACATCCATCTATTTATGGTATGTAAAATTATACCAATTATCAACACAAATTTATTTTATGCCATTTAAGGCATTTATGCCAAATCTCAATATTAAATCTTCAGACTTTAATTGCTTAAACGTTCCTATTTTGATTAATTAAGTTAATTAATTAATCCTTTCCTCTTTTTTATAGGTGTCAATACCTATCTTATTAACAATTAGAATTTCCTATCCATAAATGGTCTTCAAGTTATACAATTTGTACCCAATTTTACCCATGTCATAATAGATAATTATTTATATGTTTCCCTACTAGAATCATGTGTCCAATTTACATAATCACTATGTAAATTATGCCTATTACAAATTCCCCTTTTCCCCGTTTCTTAACTAGCGTAACCGTTTGCGTTTTTGGCGTCATCGAGGCTACAAGGTAGCCTCGCCATAACAATAAAATAAAGGGAATGACCAGGTGATCGTTTTCAGTACAATTTTTGGCATAAGCATGACAACTAGGGAAAATGACATGATAACTTCACATATAATTATGATTCACCACATAATTAACAACTTGCATAGATTCATAACAACTTGCATAGGTTCATGAATTAACAACATAATTAACAACTAACATAGGTTCATGATTCTCAACATAATCAACAACTTATATTGGTTCATGATTCACAATATAACAACTTGTATAATTCATAACATGACTTCTTGCATAGGTGACTTACATAGGTTCACGATCCACAACATAACAACTAGCATAGGTTCATGAATTTACAACTTATCAACTTGCATAGGTGACTTACGTAGGTTCATGATTCATAACATAACAACTAGCATAGATTCATGAATTAACAACGCAACAACTTGCATAGGTAACTTGCATAGGTTCATAGTTTCTCAACATAATAACTTGCATACCTTCATGAATCACAACAATAATGAACTTACATCATCTCATGATTCACAATAATAAACTTTCATAACTACAAACAACATATACCCAAATCATAGTCTACCACGATTCACTTTTATTTATTTAAACCTAAAAGTGACTAGAACTCACCGAATAAGGGGTCTTGAGTTCTGGGATCTGAATTCTGTAATTGATTAGCGTTCCCTTGTTGTAGACAATTTCATTGTTGTAGTTTTAGGCTTGATTTGATTTGAATTGTTGTCTTTAATTTGCTTCTAGTTGGTGGAGGCTACTCTAGGGTTTGGAGTGACACCATGACGGCCACTGATCTAATTTTGATTTGATTCTAGGGTTTGAGTCTATATATGTTTATATAGAATTTCAATTTAGTTATAGCCGTCGGATGACCCTAGAGTTAATCGCAACTATTCAGTCCAGATTAGAACTATCCAGAAACCCTAATGACTCATTAGCTAGTCAGAAATGACTCGGCACTGACTCACCGTTCGAATCAGAGCCTCAGAAATCTGTGCAGATTTTTACCTCGGCGTGGGTGCACCGGCCAAGTGCGCCAGTGCAATATTACATGGGCGCACTTCCCAAGTGCGCCAGTGCAATTTTGTTCTGGCGCACTTCTCAAGCGCGCCAGTGCATTCTGGCCCGTTTCTGGTTTTTCTGCCTAACTTCGTTCGTCCATATCTTCTTCATACGGCATCCGTTTTATGCAAACTCGGACTCTATCTCAACCAGAATTCCGAGACGAACGCAATGGCGTAACCCGTTTCCCTTAATTCCCACATTTGAAATTAAGTATTCCTAAATTTAGTTAATCTGATTATTCAAAAATTCGGGGTGTTACAATACAGACATGCATGACTTGTTCAGCAAAAAGAATGAGTTGTAACTCACCTTGAATTGATGTGTAACAATTTAATTTGAGTTGGCTTGCAATATGGCTTCAAGAAAACTTCAATCACCTGTAGATTGAGAAACACTGACATGCAACAAGAAAAATGTAGTTATAGGAAATTCTTCTTCAGATTTGAGAATTCGAGCAAACTAATTTCTGATTTTGCATAGATTACCTGTAGATCTTATAATATGAGAAATCTTCTAACGTATTTCAACTTAATATAGCTTGGATTTGCAAATTTTTGAAGAGGAAACGTTATTTTCTTTTCATAGCAATTAACAGAGAAGAGAAGGAACGGTAGGATATAAAAGGAGTATGTACTGTACTTGATTTATTTCTTTGCCTTCTCTACTTTTTATTTAGATTATTGATTTGGGTTTAACCTAAGTGTTACTAATTTAGGTTATTTAATAATTATTGTTGATGTCAAAAGTTTGTCTAGTGACGATCAACCCCTAACGTGCATTAACCACACACGAAACTAATCATATAAAATGCGAGAAAATGTGAATAAACACAGGAGACAATATTTTTATAGTGGTTCGGCTTAATCCAAGCCTACATCCACTTATAATCATTGTTTATACTATCGATTACAACTTACAGTGGTTTCTCAGTGTAAGAAAGTAGAGAGAGGAGTGGGTTTATATACAAAATCCTTGTGTTGAATCTAGAGTATATGACATGCTAGTCTTGGTAAGCCAAATAAGAGGATGTTTTCAAGATATTTTCAGATGCCTTTCCATTTCTGGGTATAGTTGTATTTATACAGGAAATGTAACGACCCGGAAATCCGTACTATCTGAGTAGACTAATAAAACCACATGTCCAACCCAAATTGCACGGAAATACGAATCATTATTAGAAAGAAGTTAGAGGATGAGAAATAGAAAGAAAGAAAGGTTACAATAGAAGAAAACAAAGAAGACAAATCTCACAGCGGAACGAATAAAATATATTATATAACATTACTTTTGAAATATAAATCAGTAACTTTATATACATACCATCATCAGAGCACAACATTTATTCCTGGAATAGTTGTAAACACCTGTTTCCAGATACAACCATAGTTCACAGTAGAATATATGATAGTCTATAACTAACTGGTGAAGCCTCTGCTTGCAGCTCTTCCAAGTGAATCTGAAAAATCCCGACTACTTGACTGCCCGTACAAATTTGGGCACCCAAGAGTTTAGGGAAAACAAACAAAATAAACTTTGGATCAGTCATGCGATTGGTGTGAGTAAACTCCAACCATTTGTTTAACTTTAAAAATCCTTTCTAAAGAAATGATAATAGTAAGACCAGCCGCACATAAACATGGACGGTTTTTACCATACTATAACCTAAAACACTAATACAAAAATCCAGTGATATTATAATAATGTCTACACCAAATAAATAGAATCTAGCGGAACGCTTGCATCTCACGCTCCATATATAATATAAAATCAAAAACCGCTGGGTGCTTATTGGAGATTGGATTTCCAACATGACAAGGTATGGAACCACCTTCCGATAGTGTATCTCTAGAGAGGAATACACTGGGTTCAACAAGAACATCTTGCAACCTGGCCCACACATGACCGACCACTCATTTCGCTTGAGTGTATCAAATGTATATCACCAACGGTTGGGATCAACAACCGTTTCCCAAATGGGACAACATCGAATAGAATAAGGAATTAAATGAATCTCTAGATAGGTGATAATACACCCTAATGGGAGCGACCCACATAGCCATGCTGCCTGCCCGATTTTTGTCATTTCCCGGTTGTTGAGCCCTGAGGCTACGATTACTTTCTATTTATTGATAGCACAATCACTTTGAATGCCAAATTACCAGATCCGTTAATCACTCATTGATTTGCAAAAATACATTCTGGATATTATGTTAAGGGAATAAATCCGTTGCCACTATATATATTTATACATACCAACATATTCGATCATTGGAAATACTTTGTCAGACATTCGTCCATATACGTTCGTTCTGGGATTGAACGAAACCGAAGGTACAATTTCTATTAATAGAAAAAGTCCTTGCACTTTACTCCATCTTCGATTTTCTTTATATAATCTGATTCGCAATGCTACTGCCAATGCAGAGTGGTTCACGGATAATAATCCAACCGGTCTCTCCATATTGACAACGATATTGGCAAACACTTCGATAGTTGGTTATTTAAATATCGAAGAAAAATAAACAAACATCCATTTAAAAACATCAAACAATCACTGGGCCTGTTAATTAATATTTCATTAATTAATTCACTTCTCTATTTCTCTATCAATATTTGTTAACCAAATAATTCCGATAATCATCTTGGCCTCTTACGCTATTTGGAAAACATTTCCATATATCGCCTTCTATTATTTTTTATAGTTAGAAAATATATTCTATTTGTAATTGATAACAATTTTAATCACTAATCTCTTTCCCGACTACTTTAATTATACTCAGGAAATATTTATTGTTATATTTCCAAAATTCCATCACTTGGATTAAAACGAATGCTATATAAAACATCGTTACAACAAACCAAAATATTTTATTCAACTAACTATTATTCAAAAACTTCTCTTTGAGACTGGATCTTGCTATTTATCAATTAAAAATGAAATCAATCAAGTTGGGGTATAACTACCTCTCAGACCATGACTGATAACATCATTAATTTCAAAAGAGACAAAACCACTTACCTCGAATAATCAACATTATAAAAACCAATTATTCATTTTTAAACGTATATATGTTTCTCTTTCTATTACCAGCCTATCGATTTCCTTTTTTTTATAATATTCTATTTTTAAATTCATTTTACTTATCGAATTCTATATATATCGATACATTGACTTCTAACTATCAAATTTTTCTTAAAAATATTCTAACTCCTTAAATTCCCTGATAAATTCGCCATAACCTCCATTGTACCGGGAGCATCGGGATATTTCAAATAGCCTCCCATGGCCTTCACCAATCCAAAAGAAAAAGAAAAAGCCAAGCAGCTTGCCGATATGGCGCATAAAATCTCATATGGAATTTAAACGTGTACCTTTTTGTCGGGCACATAAATTACAATCATCATATACTTCATCCCATACCTGTCTAACACATGTTCACCTGTTCCCAATTCAATTCAACTCAATCCAATCGTTTGAATTCAGTTTCGCTCATTCATTCTTTAATTAGCTATTTTGCCTATTTCACTTCTTTATTTGAACATAACATGTTCAAACAAAATATTTATCTTGCTCATAACCAAATTGAATTTCAATTCTAGTTTCCTTTTCGATTTCGAATATAATTTTCAAATCGAATTCACTTATTCAAAGCCCAATATCAATTCAAAATCTCATCAACTAATTACTATTCAAATTAGTTAATTCTATTCAATAATCAAAAATCTGATTTTTGTTTCAAAAATCAATCCATTACTCCACTTGAGTCCTCATATAATTTACAACTCAAATCTGAAATTTTCTAAATAGGAATTCGAATTTTATTTGCTTAGAATCCTTTTATAAAATTAAATAAACCATTATGGTTTTTAAATGGTTATGGCGCTGCTTTTCTGAAAATTTGATTTTGACATAACTCAAAATCTATCCGACGAAATCCAGATTTTTCTCCTCCATTAGAAAACTAGTATCAAATCGGTCCTAACGTTTCTTGTTTCAAAGAATTCCGACTTCAATTGAGTTCTGTATACTCAATCGAAGTTCGAAACGTCAATTTACGAACTGCAGCGCTGCGACGAGTTTGTTTTAATTATATTTATAAATATAAACATTTAAACTTCGTCTATAATAATTTCAACTCCATTCTGATATACTTTTAATATATATCAGATTAATTTTTCCTAATTCAACATAATATTTCCGACCTTCTATATTCAAATTTCATTTTAATTCTATTTGAATTTCCTATATTTAAACTCCATTTGAATTCTATTTGAATCCCTATATTTAAACTCCATTTGAATTCTATTTTCAAATTCCATAGTTAAACTTCATTTGAATCTTATATTCAAATCTCTATTTGACTTTTCTTTATTCAAATCCATTTGAATTCCTTTGAATTCAAATTCTATTTCAATTTCTTATATCCAAATTCTATTATTTAAAATTCCATTTGAATTCTATATTCAAATTCTATAATTTAAATTCCATTTGAATTTCTATATTCCAATTCTATATTTGAATTTTCTATATTACATTTAACTTTTATTTAAGTAAATTCGAATTAATCGAATTCAAAAATCATAAATCCTTACGAATTTATTTTAGTTCAATTTATATTCTGACATCAGATTCCATCGCTTATTCCTTTTAAACGATTTTCCCCATTTCTATTTTTAAATTCACATTTGAATTTAAATATTCAAATTATCCAAATGATAATTTTTCCACTTTCTATTTACAAACCTCATTTAAACAAGTCTCGCTTTCAAATAAAATATTTCTTCTTTGGAAAAAATATATTTCCCTTCCCAAAGTCACACTTGTATTTCTATTTTCTGAATTATCCAATGATAATTCATTTCACTTCATTTATAAACTTCGTTTATAAATAAACTATTTATGAACTTCGTCTATAAATAAACTATTTATAAACTTCGTTTATAAAGGAACTACTTGTTTTATTTTTCAAAACAAGTTTATATTTCAAATCTATTTAAAAATTCAAATTCTATTTTAGAAAAATAGAATTCCCCTTTTAAATCTCAAATACCCCTTTCAGGGTATTTTTATAAATTAACACTTAGACCCAGTGATATTTAAACACCAAACAACCAATTATTTATTTTTGGTTTTCTAACACATCATATATGACAACATGTATGCAAACAAATAAACAAACAGATAATATATTTTTGAGGAATCCAGTTGGATTCCTCCAACCTGTTTTCCTGCATCCACAGACGTTAGTCAACATAAATAATACCCATCCTGCTTCGAGGCAGGATATCGCGGTATAGAAGGTCATCCACTAGTATATTTGTGGGGCGCATAGGGAAATCATCAGCTATGAAACTGTGGGCATCCGCTAATGAGACTGCGGGAATCCAACTAATCATCAACCCAATATATATATAATAGTCAATCCTAAATAACTAATATATTTAAAGCAACCAGAAAAATCCAAACAAGCAACAACAATTATTTTTAAAGGATAAAAATAATTTTAAATGAAAGGTGAGTGAGATTTACTCACCGTGATTTTAACCAATTCCAATCGTATTTTCTTAACCCAGGTTATGAATCCTGCAGTTGTGATCAACTCGACCGATTCAGTTCTATAAAATCTTGCATACATATTTAACAATTTATATGCATTATTTAGTTATCGAATGTATTTAAAAATTTATTTCTAAACTAAAATATTTACCTTAATTATTTTAACCTCTTCTTCATTTGGAATTTACAGGCCGCTTCCTATATGAACAGAACCCCCTTCACCGGAGTCATCACCTTCACGAACATTAATCCATCGCCTTGATTTTGTTTCAATCTAATAGCATATAAACGAATTTAAACATGGTTAACAAACTTTAATTATTTAGGTATTTTAATTACCTGTTTCAATTAACTAAATAAATTAACAAATACCTTAATTATTCCTTCCATTTTCACGTCTACAGAAAAGAAGACCTCTTCTACTTCATTCCCTTAATGCATCTTAGCGCGGGCCTTTCCACTTCAAACCACAAATTATGGCACAAATAAGTTTACACTCAGGCCGTTGTCAAAACAACAGGACTGACCCTCATCTTCTATCGAGTGCGAAATCTCCAATCCCACTTCACAACTCTCAACACCTCTGCCAAAAACCATTATCGCAACCACCAAACTCTGGTTTTTCCCATCGTGAACCTCCTTTCAACTTCAAGCGCGACCCTTCACATTCGAACACATAGCTTCCCCTGAACTGTAGTACTCCCATTTCTTCCACCGCACACTTCAGAAGCTCACAAAAATCACTATTGAACACCCATACAACATCGCGAGTAGCAGGCCTCCTGACATCGCTCTTCAATCCTTAATCGAACCCTAACTGATTGCGAGAGCTTCTAACTGGTCGCTTGCCACCACAGACCCCTGTTCGAACGGTTTTTGTGCCAGGATGCCTTGCCGTCTTTGATTTGAAGAGCGATTTCCGCCATTTTTCCGTTCGATCTACCTTTTCCTTTTTACTGAGGTCTTCGGTTTTGAGCCCAGTAAACAGATGAAAAAGGGATTTGGAAATAACTAAAATGTTTGGCTTCGATTTGGGTTTGTTGGTTAGCTGGGAGAAAAAGGAGCACGAAAGTAAAGGATCAAATATTCTTTTATAATTTGAAGTTTGCGATTTATTATGAGGAACGATGGCAAAACAAAAGGAAGGTCTCGCGTTATTTATAAATAGAGAATACTGCAGTGCGAAGGAATTGAGACTGTGTTATTAAGTACAGTTTTATTTAATTTGATTTGACCACTACTTAATACGATATAAAACAAATTTTTATATCTATTAACAAGTACGCTCTCTCGTATATATATATATACACTCAACTCATTCTAGGATACTACTGATCCTATCTCTAATGAGCACATGACACACAAGCCTAGGTATTCGCTCAACCTAAGCTCTGATACCAACTGTAATGACTCGAAAATCCGTACAGTCTGAGTAGACTTATAACACCACACGTCCAACCCAAATTGAATAGAAATATGAATCATTATTAAAAAGAAGTTAGAGGGTGAGAAATAGAAAGAAAGAAAGGTTAGAATAGAAGAAAATAAAGAAGACAAATCTCACAACGGAACGAATAAAATATATTATATAACATAACTTTTGAAATACAAATCAGTAACTTTATATACATACCAACATCAGAGCACAACCGTTATTCCTGGAACAGTTATAAACACCTATTTCCAGATACAACCATGGTTCACAGCAGAATATATGATAGTCTATAACTAACTGGTGAAGCCTCCTGCTTCCAGCTCTTCCAAGTGAATCTAAAAAATCCAGACTACTTGACTGTCCGTACAAATTTGGGCACCCAAGAGTTTAGGGAAAACAAACAAAATAAACTCTGGGTCAGTCATGAGACTGGTGTGAGTAAACTCCAACCATTTGTTTAACTTTAAAAATCATTTCTAAAGAAATGATAATAGTAAGACCAGCCACACATAAACATGGACGGTTTTTACCTTACTATAACCCAAAACACATTGATACAAAAATCCAGTGATATTATAATAATGTCTACACCAAATAAATAGAATCTAGCGGAACGCTTGCATCTCACGCTCCATATATAATATAAAATCAAAAACCGCAGGGTGCTTATTGGAGATTGGATTTCCAACATGACAAGGTATGGAACCACCTTCCGATAGTGTATCTCTGAAGAGGAATACACTGGGCTCAACATGAACATCTTGCAACCCGGCCCACACATGACCGACCACTCATTTCGCTTGAGTGTGTCGAATGTATATCACCAACGGTTGGCATCAGCAACCGTTTCCCGAATGGGACAACATCGAATAGAATAAGAAATTAAATGAATCTCTAGATAGGTGATAATACACCCTAATGGGAGCGACCCACATAGTCATGTTGCCTGCCCGATTTTTGTCAATTCCCGGTTGTTGAGGCCTGAGGCTACGATTACTTTTTATTTATTGATAGCACGATCACTTTGAATGCCACATTGTCAGATCCATTAATCACTCATTGATTTGCACAAATACATTCTGGATATTATGCTAAGGGAATAAATCCGTTGCCACCATATATATTTATACATACCAACATATTCGATCATTGGAAATACTTTGTCATACATTCGTCCATATATATTCGTTCTGGGATTGAACGAAACCGAAGGCACAATTTCTATTAATAGAAAAAGTCCTTGCACTTTACTCTGTCTTCGATTTTCTTCATATAATCTAATTCGCAACGCTACTGCCAATACATAGTGGTTCACGGATAATAATCCAACCGGTCTCTCCATATTGACAACGATATTGGCAAACACTTCGATAGTTGGTTATCTAACCATCGAAGAAAAATAAACAAACATCCATTTAAAAACATCAAACAATCACTGGGCCTGTTAATTAATATTTCATTAATTAATTCACTTCTCTATTTCTCTATCAATATTTGTTAACCAAATAATTCCGATAATCATCTTGACCTCTTACGCTATTTGAAAAACATTTCCATATATCGCCTTCTATT
The DNA here is from genome assembly GCA_030737875.1 of Allium sativum. NCBI lineage: Eukaryota > Viridiplantae > Streptophyta > Magnoliopsida > Asparagales > Amaryllidaceae > Allium > Allium sativum. Next base: position 589,309,456 of record CM060909.1, read on the forward strand.
ATTTTCTATAGTTAGAAAATATATTCTATTTGTAATTGAAAACAATTTCAATCACTTATCTCTTTCCCGACTACTTTAATTATACTCAGGAAATATTTACTGTTATATTTCCAAAATTCCATCATTTGGATTAAAACGAATGTTGTGTAAAACATCGTTACAACAACCCAAAATATTTTATTCAACGAACTATTATTCAAACACTTCTCTTTGAGACTGGATCTTGCTATTTATCAATTAAAAATGAAATCAATCAAGTTGGGGTATAACTACCTCTCAGACCTTGACTGAAAACATCATTAACTTCAAAACAGACAAAACCACTTACCTCGAATAATCAACAGTATAAAAACCAATTATTCATTTTTAAACGTATATATGTTTCTCTTTCTATTACCAGCCTATCGATTTCCTTTTTGTTTATAATATTCTATTTTTAAATTCATTTTACTTATCGAATTCTATATATATCGATAAATTGATTTTAGCTATCAAATTTTTCTTAAAAATATTCTAACTCCTTAAATTCCCGGAAAAATTCGCCATAACCTCCTTTTTCCCGGGAGCATCTGGATCTCTCAAATAGCCTCCCATGACCTTCACCAATCCAAAAGAAAAATAAAAAGCTAAGCGGCTTGCCGATACGGCGCATTAAATCTCATATGGAATTTAAATGTGTACCTTTTTATCGGGCACATAAATTACAATCTTCATATACTTCATCCCATACCTGTCTAACACATGTTCACTTGTTCCCAATTCAATTCAACTCAATCCAATCGTTTGAATTCAGTTTCGCTCATTCATTCTTTAATTAGCTATTTTGCCTATTTCACTTCTTTGTTTGAACATAACATGTTCAAACAAAATATTTATCTTGCTCATAACCAAATTGAATTTCAATTTCAATTCTATTTTCCTTTTCGATTTCGAATATAAATTTTCAAATCGAATTCACTTATCCAAAGCCCAATATCAAGTCAAAATCTCATTAACTAATTACTATTCCAATTAGTTAATTCTATTCAATAATCAAAAATCTGATTTCTGTTTCAAAAATCAATCCATTACTCCACTTGAGTCCTCATATAATTTACAACTCAAATCTGAAATTTTCTAAATAGGAATTCGGATTTTATTAGCTTAAAATCCTTTTATAAAATTCAATAAACCTTTATGGTTTTTAAATGGTTATGGCGCTGCTTTTCTGAAAATTTGATTTTGACATAACTCAAAATCTATCCAACGAAATCCAGATTTTTCTCCTCCATTAGAAAACTATTATCAAATCGGTCCCGACGTTTCTTGTTTCAAAGAATTCCGACTTCAATTGAGTTCTGTATACTCAATCAAAGTTCGAAAAGTCAATTTACGAACTGCAGCGCTGCGGCGAGTTCGTTTTAATTATATTTATAAATATAAATGTTTAAACTTCGTCTATAATAATTTCAACTCCATTCTGATATATTTTTAATATATATCAGATCAATTTTTTCCAATTCAACATACTATTTTCGATCTTCTATATTCAAATTTCATTTTTATTCTATTTGAATTTCCTGTATTTAAACTCTATTTGAATTCTATTTGAATCCCTATATTTAAAATCCATTTGAATTCTATTTTCAAATTCCATAGTTGAACTTCATTTGAATCCTATATTCAAATCTCTATTTGACTTTTCTTTATTCAAATCCATTTGAATTCCTTTGAATTCAAATTCTATTTCAATTTCTTATATCCAAATTCTATTTCAATTTCTTATATCCAAATTCTGTTATTTAAAATTCCATTGGAATTCTATATTCAAATTCTAAAATTTAAATTCCATTTGAATTTCTATATTCCAATTCTATATTTGAATTTTCTTTGAATTTTCTATATTCAATTTAACTTTTATTTAAGTAAATTCGAATTAATCGAATTCAAAAATCATAAATCCTTACGGATTTATTTTAGTTCAATTTATATTCTTACATCAGAATAAATTCCATCGTTTATTCCTTTTAAACGATTTTCCCCATTTCTATTTTTAAATTCACATTTGAATTTAAATATTTAAATATTCAAATTATCCAAATGATAATTTTTCCACTTTCTATTTACAAACCTCATTTAAACAAGTCTCGCTTTCAAATAAAATATTTCTTCTTTGGAAAAAATATATTTCCCATCCCAAAGTCACACTTGTATTTCTATTTTCTGAATTATCCAATGATAATTCATTTCACTTCATTTATAAACTTCGTTTATAAATAAACTATTTATAAACTTCGTCTAAACTTTGTTTATAAAGGAACTACTTGTTTTATTTCTCAAAACAAGTTTATATTTCAAATCTATTTAAAAATTCAAATTCTATTTTAGAAAAATAGAATTCCCCTTTTTAATCTCAAATACCCCTTCCAGGGTATTTTTATAAATTAAGACTTAGGCCCGGTGATATTTAAACACCAAACAACGAATTATTTATTTTTGGTTTTCTAACACATCATATATGACAGTATATTTGCAAACAAATAAAAAAACAGATAATATTATTTTGAGGAATCCGGTTGGATTCCTCCAACCTGTTTTCCTACATCCACAGACATTAGTCAACATAAATAATACCCATCCTGCATCGAGGCAGGATATCGTGGTATATAAGGTCATCCACTAATATATTTGTGGGGCGCATAGGGAAATCATTCGCTATGAAACTGCGGGCATCCGCTAATGAGACTGCGGGAATCCAACCAATCATCAACCCAATATATATAATAGTCAATCCTAAATAACTAATATATTTAAAGCAACCAGAAAATTCCAAACAAGCAACAACATTTATTTTTAACGGATAAAAATAATTTTAAATAAAAGATGAGTGAGATTTACTCACCGTGATTTTAACAAATTCCAATCGTATTTTCTCAATCCAAGTTATGAATCCTGCAGTTGTGATCAACTCGACCGATTCAGTTCTATAAAATCTTGCATACATATTTAACAATTTATATGCATTATTTAGTTATCGAATGTATTTAAAATTTTATTTCTAAACTAAAATATTTACCTTAATTATTTTAACCGCTTCTCATTTGGAATTTACAGGCCGCTTCCTATATGAACAGAACCCCCTTCACCGGAGTCATCACCTTCACGAACATGAATCCATCGCCTTGATTTTGTTTCAATCTAATAACGTATAAATGACTTTAAACGTGGTTAAAAAACTTTAATTATTTAGCTATTTTATTACCTGTTTTAATTAACTAAATAAATTAACTAATACCTTAATTATTCCTTCCATGTTCACGTCTACAGAAAAGAAGACCTCTTCTACTTCATTCCCTTAATGCATCTCAGCGCGGGCCTTTCCACTTCAAACCACAAATCCTGGCACAAATACGGTTACACTCAGGCCGTTGTCAAAACAACAGGATTGATCCTCATCTTCTATCGAGTGCGAAATATCCAAACCCACTTCGCAACTCTCAACACCTCTGCTAGAAACCATTATCGCAACCACCAAACTCTGGTTTTTCCCATCGTGAACCTCCTTTCAACTTCAAGCACGACCCTTCACTTTCGAACACAGAATTTCCCCTAAACTGTAGTACTCCCATTTCTTCCACCGCACACTTCAAAAGCTCACAAAAATCACTATTGAACACCCATACAACATCGCGAGTAGCTGGCCTCCTGATATCGCGCTTCAACCCTTAATCGAACCCTAACTGACTGCGAGTGCTTCTAACTGGTCGCTTGCCTCCACAGACCCCTATTAGAACAGTTTTTGAGCCAGGATGCCTTGCCATCTTTGATTTGAAGAGCGATTTCCTCCATTTTTCCGTTCGATCTACCTTTTCCTTTTTACTGAGGTCTTCGGTTTTGAGCACAGTAAACAAATGAAAAAGGGATTTGGAAATAACTAAAATGTTTGGCTTCGATTTGGGTTTGTTGGTAGCTGGGAGAAAAAAGAGCTCGAAAGTAAAGGATAAACTATTCTTTTATAATTCGAAGCTTGCGATTTGTTCTGAGGAACGATGGAAAAACAAAAGGAAGGTCTCGCGTTATTTATAAATAGAGAATACTGCAGTGCGAAGGAATTGAGACTGTGTTATTAAGTACAGTTTTATTTAATTTGATTTGACCACTACTTAATACAATTTGATTTGTTTTTAATTCGATTAGATTTAAAGAGATTTTTATTTCTTTTTAAATAGATATCGATTTGATTTTCAATTCGATTTCGATCTTATCCATTATAAATATCTCGTGGTTCACAATTAAAAATCGCGAACCGTTATTTTAGCGTACCGATCGTCATTCCAATGTAATAACGTTATTCTGAATTGAACAGTATATATTCTGAAATTTAATTTGAACGTATATACCATATTAAATTAATATAATATAATTAAAATTCAGAACTAACCACTTTCTCAATAATAAATTATTATTATTATTATTATTATTATTATTATTATCGATTATATTCACATAGAATTTATATTTATTATCTGAATTGTTTTTGGCTTAATTTTTAACTTCGATTTCAACTATATTTCATATTACGATAAATTAATATATTTTATATTATTTCAAAATCGATTATTAAATCGATACCTTAGTATAAAAATTTATTTATATTATCAACGAAATATTTAAAACCATATTAAATATTTAAAATAAATTGTTCGAAAAAACTGAGTCGTTACAGGAAATAGTGTTCCAAACTTGCATGCGGCGTAGCATGCAACTTTTTGGGCTTTAACACATGGTGCTCGATCCTGTTGAGTAGTTATAGGTGAGGGACCCTGTACTGCTCATGAATAGTTCTTCCTTGATATCTGCCGCATACGTGGAATTGAATAATTGGCATGTTAAAAAAGGTGTTGGTCAAAGCTTATCCGCTGCTTCAGCCTTGGGAATAGAAATTTGTTTGATAGCATATAACTCGCTTTGATAGGTATGTTGATCCGATACTGTAGGAGAAAATTTTACTAAGATACTTCTGCTCCGGTATTTCAGTCTGATTTTTTTTGAACATGTTGGTCGATCTGTTAATGAGTTGACTGACTGGTTTGATCTTTTCTTTACGAGGATGTTGTCTTTATGTTTTGAGGAGCCATCTTGGGTTGACTTATGATCGATTGACCCTAAATGAAAGTCGATTCTGTAAGCATCGGGCCGATATCTGGTGTAGAGAGGGTTTGTGTAATAACCCGGAAATCTGAGCCAATTTAAAATTTTCATTTTCGCAATTTTAGTGAATTTTGATTATTTAAAATGAATTATTTTAAATAAAACGACGAGAAATTTATTTTGATTAGAATTAGAACGTATATATTTATATAGCTCGTCTATAGAATATTAATATTTATTTTAAATTATAAAAGGAATTGAAAATGGCGCGGTAGTTCGATAATTCAATTTCAAATTTCAAATGAATGTACACGATTCAAAATAAACCGAATTTTAACGAAAACAAAAATATTTGAATCTATTTGAGAATATCTTTCCAACGAATCCGGGAAATTGAAATTTCATAGCGGGAATCAAAAGTTAAGCCCAATTGAAAATTCAGAATAGTCGCTATGGAATTTCGGCCCTTAAAATGGAAATTTTGCAAACGACCTCGGTTTTCGACGAAACCACTTTTGTTGGATCCGTGATGTCAAGTTATTGCTAGATTCCAAAATTCGTAATTTTTCTAATCAATATGTGAGTGTGGCAAAGGAAAACGCGTTTAACAAGTTTCAATTGATTTTAATCGACTGGAAAATGGCCATTTTTCAAACAGTCTCAGAATTCGATGAAATTGGTTTTGTTAGGACCGTACTGTCAATACGAAACTAGAAAATATTTTTTAGGAATTTTTCCAGTTAGTATGTGGCCCCGGTAAATTGAAATGCGCGTTCAAATTCAATATACAGAGTTATATTTTGACTTTGACGAAAACTGATCGAAACGATCGAATCAGCCTGCGATACATATCCCATTATGTTTGGAATGGGGGTTATTAGCTGTGGACGACAGTCGGTGAGCTCGATTTCGAGGTCAAAATTAAAAGTTGCTTTCTGAAATAATTAAATAAATAAAAAAATAGAAAACCCTCTCTCTTTCCCCTTACTTCCTCTCAGCCCCCCCCCGGTCTGTTTTATTTCAAAGAAAAGGAAAAAAAACTCCCATCGCGACCCTAACCCCATCGATCGACGGTGAACCCGCCCCTCCCTAGCGCCGGCGGCGATAGCGCCTCCCAGCACCAACCTCCCCGCGCCACTGCTTTCCCCATCCTCCTTCACCAAACCGCTCAACCCTAGCCGCCAGTCCAACGCATCGCGCCGCCCTCTCTCAACACCACGCGCCACCGCTCCACCTCCGATGACCACCTCTGACCTCCCCTCTCTCAACACCACGCGCCACCGCTAAACCTCCGATGACCACCTCTGACCTCCCCTCTCTCTATCCCTCCCTCCTCTAACTGAAAAACCTTACGCCTAGCCCCAAATCAGCCCTTGGCGAACCCCAGTCCGCTACACCCACCCGGACGCTCCGACCATCCCTGCGACACTCTCCCCCCCCCTGAACGCTGTAAGTTCTACCCCCTTTTTTTCTTTTTCTTTTTTCTTTTTATTTATTTATATTTATCTATTTAAAAGTAATTCAATTTATATATAATAGCGTGTAGATAAAAGATTTGATTTTTAATGTAGCATATAAAAGGTGAAATTTTTAACATATAAAAGGTGAAATTTTTAACATGACGAAGACATGATTAATATGAGCTTCATGAGGGAAAAAATAGATTTTTAATATATGATTCTCGTCTAGAGAAAGTTATGATTTTTATCGTTCAAGTAGTAAGCTAAAAATATAATTTTTGTTCAAGTAGAAAGCTAAAAATATAATTTCTATTATATGAGAAGTGAAATAAAAATATGAACTTTATTTTTATCGTGAAGTAGAGATTATAAAAATATGATTTTTATATAGTAGAGATTATAAAAATATGATTTTTATATACTAGAGAATATAAAAATGTGATTTTTCTATATGTAGTGAATGCGGACGACGAAAGTAACTAGAGGCGAGCACGACGAAGATTTCCTACATATGAAGAGTCGAGACGTTTGGTTTAACAATCGGTGAGAACTCCTCACCTTTAATTTAAATTTTTAGTTAAAAATATATACTAGGATGCAGACGGTGTTTAGTCGCACCCGACACCCGTCGTCCACAGACCATGGACGGCTTGTATGCTTGTTTGATTGATTTTGATGTGTAGTTGATTGTGTGATGTGATGTGAAATGAAATAAAATATTTATATAGTTAAAAATATTTTATAGTTGAAAATATAATTTTTAACGTGTATTTAAAATGAAATAAATATAAACAAATCGAACGATTTGTTTATATACACACATTTGACTGATATGGATTGGGACGATAAATTTTACACATCGCCCAACTGCACAAATAAAATCTGTGTTTGTTGATTTGAAACCCCACACGGGTATGGGGATGATATTTGGCGTACACTAATCCCAATGATTTAGCTGTATGTCGATCGATTGGTCGACAGACTGTGTAAGCGTTAATTATTTATATTTAATGCTTATGCAGTTGTGTGGTGCACTCTGGATGATGGTTGATTATTTATCGTTGCTATTATATACATGTGTTGTATGGAAATCCATATAATAAACGTTATATGGTAATTGATTGGGCCTCATTCCAATATAGAAAATAAATTCATGTGTTGAATAGAAAATAAATTCATGTGTTGAATTGAAAAATATTCATGTGTGGAATAGAATAAACATTCATGTGTTGAATAAAAGCCGTGTTGATTAGATTGACGCCATTTTGACGTGAACGATATTTATATCGATTTTATTCATTTTTCAATTAATATTGAAAGTGATTTTGAAATTCGAATTAAATTGAAATGAATTGAAATTCGAATTAAATTGAATAGATTTGAAATTCGAATTAAATTGAAATGAATTGAAATTCGAATTAAATTAAAATGAATTGAAATTCGAGTTAAATTGAATAGATTTGAAATTCGAATTAAATTGAAATGAAATGAAATTCGAATTAAATTGAATAGATTTGAAATTCGAATTAAATTGAAATGAATTGAAATTCGAATTATATTGAAATTGAATTGAATTCGATTTGAAATGAAATTAAAATGAATTTATATTGAAAAATTCGATTTTGATTTGAATTTGAAAATGAAGTTGAAATCGTTTTGAAAATAAATTCAAACGATTTATAAAATACGTTTTGAAAGGAAATCGATGATATATATATTATATATATTATATATATATAATGTCCGGAATAAAACGCGCCGCGCCGCGACAGCTCGCCAATTTCGACCATTGACTTCGAATGGATATTGCGGGAGATCCGACCATCGGATTCTTCTAAAACTGGAACCGTTGGGTTCGTATTGAAAAGTGATTTCTAACAAATATTAGAAATTAGAAATCTAACGGTGGGATTTGGAATTATGTCCAAATCAAATTTGGAAAAGGTCGCTGTAAGTGCAGTTCGATGGCCGTTGATGGAAATCGACTGTACGGGCCTTGATAAAATTATTAAAAATAGCGATAATTTGTGTAGAATCATATGAATGGATTTGGGAAAAACTGGGATGAAAAAACCCCATATTTGAAAAGATAAAAATAGATTTTTATCGAAATGAACTAGTTTTGAACTAGAATTAAAATCAATTTTTTTTTTGAAGGAAAAGGTAGTGAATCAACATGATTCACGCCTAATATATATTAGCATCCATAAAGTAGTAGTACGTGTATGTACAACATATATACAACCAAAAAAACAGGCCATCGCTACAACCCTACGACAATATACAGCCTGACAAAAAGGAACAAGCATCATAATTTACATTACACAGCAAAATACATAACAGCAAAAGACAAAGCCAGTGAAAATCCCCATCAAGTGTGTGCACCAGTAATGCACCGCACCCGCTTGCGCACACGGTCGGCAATGCTTTCAACCTGTTCCTTGCGCTCCATGCCTGCCTAGTCATAGACAAAATTGAGAATAGAGTAAATGATACTGTTAGGGGCTTTCAATTTGTGGTTAAATTTTCTGGAATTGCGTTCATGCCAAAGCAACCAAATGTAAGCAAAGTTCAACAAAGCAAAAAAGAAAACTATCATGAGAAGCATGCAAGGTCGGGTAAATGTTGTGCCAAAAATCAAATTTGTCAGCAATGAAGTCACTCCAGTGCAAATCAAGGCAAAGCGCAACCAAACATTTCGTCTAAATGTAAAAAAGCAAAGTCACAAGCCAAAAAAAGATGATGATAGTCTTCTTCGTCGCAACCACAAAATACACAGCCACCCGTAACGTACACGCCTCTCTGACGAATTCTGCTAACCGTGTTCAATCTACCATGTATCACAATCCACATGTGAATTTTAACTTTGTCAGGGACTTTGAACCGCCACATATGTTCGAACCCCAACCTCCTAATCCCAGCAAAGTTGAAAAACTTGTAAATGCTTCGAACGCTAAACAGCTTTCTTTCTCCCTCCAACATCCAAATAAATTCATCCATCTCATTAGTTAAAATCACCCCTTCAAGAAAAACAAACAAACTGCATAATTGAGCCAATGCATTACAAGCCACCAGCCTCGAAAAAGACAATCTCCATTTGCAGCCCGCTGCTTCATTATCATACATCTCTCTAACAATGAAATTTTTGTTGCGTGCAACACCAAAAAGCTCAGGAAACTCCACGCAAAAAGGGAGATTAGTTAGCCAACTATCTAACCAAAATGATGTGTTGTGTCCATTCTTCACCACAATCTTAGTACCCAGCTTCATCCATTGCGCATGAGCCATAACATTGTGCCAAAACACGGAGCACAAAGAGAAATCAGTATTCCAACTAAAAATGCCATTATAACATGTACTAATAATCCATTCTTTCCATAAAGCGTGTTTATCAGAGATCATTAACCACAGCCACTTACAAAGTAAAGCACGATTCATTGTCTTCAAGTTAATGACATCGAGTCCCCCTTGCTCTTTAGAATTGCAAACTTGATCCCAAGAAATCAAACAGCTAAGTTTCTTCGTCTCTTTAGTACCAGTCCAGAAAAAATTACGACGAATTGCGTCAATCTTCTCCAGCACCCAACCAGGAAATTGGTAGAAGGACATCCAGTACAACGGAATTGACGACATAGCTGAATTGACAAGCACGAGACGACCAGCTCTTGATAATGAGTTGCCTTTCCACCTCGCCAGTCTAGTGTCCACCTTCTCTATCAAGTGCTGCCAGTCTTTCTTCATTAATTTCTTGGGGCAGATGCACATACCAAAATCAATTTATTTTGAAATAAAATAAATTGAATTTGAAGTGGTTTTGAAAATAACCAGAATTTCCGATATATAAAGTTGGAATGGATTTGAATCGAAATTATCTTCGGAATATTTCGATGTAGGATTTCGTGATTATACAGATATGGTTAAGGGAATTTGAAAGATATATATATATATATATATATATATATCGTTATTCCAATACGATATTTGTTGATTTCAGAATTTGATATTGAATATAAGCCGATATATTTTCTATTCAGAGCCTTGTATTTAATATCAAATGTGATTTGGGTTTGTCGTGAATGGTGTCTTCATTAACACTGCTCTTAAACCCAGTTGAGAAAAAGATTAAATCTTTTTTTTAGATTTAATGAAGTGTACTAATTAAATGGAATTTAATTGGAACTGAATTTGAATTGATTTTTGGGTTTATCGTGAATGGTGTTTTAAATAACACTTGTTCTTTAACCCGATAATTAATGGAATTTGATTTTGGGTTGTCGTGAACGGTATCTTCAATAATACTGTTCTAAGACCCAAAGGAGTTAAGAAAAATCAGAAACTAACTGGAGATTAGTTAAGTCGAATGGTTTCTTGGGTATTGATATGATGTTGGTTTCGGCCTTCGGGGTTAATACTTAGGGAATTGCTCACTTGCTATTTTACGGTTAAAGGCTGATAGAATAGAATGTGATTTTGGGTTTATCGTGAACCGTGTTTTAGATGACATTGATTCTTTAACCCAGTTCAAGATTAAAACTAAGTGGAGATTTAATGTATCTTTAATTAGATTGGAAAGATCGAGAATGGAGTATCACCAGTTTTTCTCCAGGCGATAGTTAAATCTTTAATTAGATTTGAACATGAAATGGTAATTGAATTTACCGATAACACCGTGGTTTTAGATATGAAGTATATCCAATTTTACTTCTTGGGATGAATAGGTTAGGATTGGGAAATTAAAACAAATGATTACTTCGATAAGGTTCGTTAATCCCGACTAGTTTGGATAAACCATAATTTAGTTTGAAATGATATTCAAAGGAAGATTAAAGAATAAATTTAAAGAATTTATCTTTGATAAAATTAATGGGAACCTTTCCCTAATAATGTGAAATTTAGAAACTAACTGTAGGTTAGCTAAGCATAACGGGTTTCCTAGGTATTGATCTAATGTTGGTTTTGTCCTTCGGGGTTAATATTTGGGGAATTATTCTCTTGCTAATTTACGGTTAGTGACTGATGAATTGGAATGAGGCGTATGTTGTGATTGTGTAACACTTGTTTATTATATACGCGAGTTATTCAGAAAGACCGGGTTTATCCCATTCTGAATAATTGATTCGACGATGAGTCAAAGATGAAAACGGTGGTTGAAGACCGGAGGTCTTCACGTCGTTTGGGTTATTACTGATGATCTTGATTGGGATGTACACCCTAGAGAAGGGAATCAGTTGGTGGTCGTCCAGACGTACTTGGAGATCGATGGATATGCAAGGTACTAGGTGCCTCCAGTTTCGTTCAAACCTAGAACAAACTTGTAAATGGACTGTGTGTCTGACATTGGATTTCATTCTGTGTGATTGATTTCTATTAAATATATATCTGTTTGGCGGCGGAGAATTTATTCTCTTGCTTAACAACCTTCTCTGAGACGTACGAGCTCAGGGGTTATATATTGATGGATATCCATCGCACGGAGTGAATTGCCTGTGTGGCATGCCTACGTGGCAAATGATCAAGGCTTCTGTTGAAAAGCAAAGTCTTGTGGCTGATGATCAAAGCACGGCCTGTGTGGCATAGCTTTGTGTAGCGTGTATTCGCGAGCCTCACACCCCAGTTGTGAACCAGAAACGGGAGAGGACTTCAGGGAGGACATGCGTTTCTTTCTAGTTAGAAGTGGCATCAGTGGTTTGACACGCCTTGACGAGTTTGACTTATGTGGTTGTTGGTTTGCGAGGCACCTCGGATATGTCGGTGACTATGTGAAGCCGATGGAGTCATTCGTTGGCTCATTTACGCCCTAAAGGGCGGGGAAACGCATTGTTCAGGCACTATAATCCACATCGAGTGGACCGGCCCTGTCGCTCCATGGGGCAGTTGCAGCTGTTCCTGAGGCTCGGGCTAGAGAGACTCGAATCGGTAGAGGACGATCCCTTGCCTCAGTTCACAGATGGAAATTCAACTTCCAAATACGTGACTTTGCGGTTTTGATTGTAGAGCCTAGTATTGCCGACATGATATATGGTACCCATGCCGCCTATGATTGATACTTATGATTTGAAGTTGTTTTATACACTATGCACTTATAATAGTATCAAATGATTTGTTTTAAACGTACCAAGCATCTTTGGCTATTATAAGGGAAAACCCTATCCCCCGGCTTGCGTTGCATTGTGTGATAGGACCTGGGTCTTATAATAGCTTCGTTTTTCTTTATTTAGCATTGCACTGTTTTTTTATGCACTGGTATTCTTGGGAGGAAACCCGTTCCGTGTTATACGGCGTGGTCCCTTGATTTACCTAACTTTAAAACAAAGATTTATAACTGTTTAGTTCTCACACCAGTCACATGACTGACCTGGAGTTTATTATTTTAACCTAAACTCTGGGTGCCCTTATTTTGACAAGGGCAGCTAGTAGTTTTGGTTTTGCAGATTTATATTCATAGGATCCTGATTTACAGCTGGAATGATATCCGGAAAGCTCTGTATCTGTATATCTCGTTCAGTTGTGTATTGTATTAATTTCCGTTGTTATGTAATGTATTTAAATCTCTAATATTTTGTGTGTAATATTTATTCATACTCTGTATATTCTTGTATTCTGATGGAATTGTTGTAATAAACAATGAAAAGTTCTTCTGTCTGCGTTCTTTTGTGTGTTGTTCTCAAAACAATCAGGCGTTTCGAACGGTCTTCGTCGGTTTAGCGACTGATTTGGATCAAACAAAATTTCTGGTCGTTACAATTTGTTCTTGAGTTATGATGGCTTTTTCCAAAAGGCTGGTCAACACTTTGCCCCCCAAAACATATCTTATTGGGAAAAGGAGATGTGTTTTAGTTTTTTGAGCAATAGAAATCCAATAAGCCATGGTTGCACCGAACCATTTTAAGGCCAGAAAAATGATGATCGATGATGTGTCAAGGCTTGAAAACCGACGACCTTTGCGGATCGTATTAAGACCGGAAAACCGACAATCATCTAAGTGATCGTATTAAGGCCAGAGGTTTGCAAATGCCAGAAAACAACCCGACCATTTTGAATCAATCTTAGCAGAAAAAGAAGAACAGGGATCCCTCCTATTTAATAATACGTGCAAAGAACTAGAGTACAAGCATAACCATGCTCAGTTTCATAAAGTGGGAGTATAAACCATACCTGGAGGACGAGTATAAACAATACTCGGTTTTTGCTTGGTAAGACGGTATCTGAAGGAAGACCATAGGCCATGCTCGGTGTAACACCCCGAGTTTTTCGGTTATCAGTAAATTGATAAATTAAAGTATACTTAATTCAAAACATAAGAATTAAGGGAAATGGATTACGTCATTGCGTTCGTCTCGGAATTCTGCTTAAGATAGAGTCTGAGTTTACGTAAATTGGACTCCGTGTGAAAAAGATATCCTTATATTAAATATTGCAGCAAAACATGGAAAAAAAAAGGAATGAGAAAAGAATAAATATTTAGCATTGTTCTAAGGGTTGTAAGCAATAGACTTAGTAGCTCATTTGGTTGGAACACGTGACTTGCATACAAGAGGTTCAGAGTTCGATCCCCGCCAGCGTCATATTTTTATTTTAGGGGAATGGCTCAAAAATGGCCTAGTGTGGACGCAGTTCAAAAAGTGGTTTAGTGTGAAAATGGGTATTTGGGAAGATAGATAAAAAGAAAAAGAAATTAAATAAATATATATATATACGCACATATATATATATATGACGTGTACGCATCATATAGCGTACGTTGCACATTTTTGGTTGTCAAGGATTGGTTTGTTTAAAGAGGAAGAATATGTATACGGTAAAGGGAAGATGTATCTATTAAATACATATTTATGTTTGATGGATTGGCAATAAATAATAAATGTTGATAATGTACATTTAGAGAGTAATTAAGGAACAAGTAAATTAGGAATTATTTACATATAGAATTTGTCCTAAATGAGAAATGTGTACATTGTAGAATATATATATATATATATATATATGCTAAAACGTGAAATTACATGCATAGTAATTATGACATAATTTAAAATGGGGATAAATTACATGCATAGTAATTATGACATAATTTAAAATAGGAGTAATTTACAGTCCTTTATAGTGAACATAATTGGCCTCTTTTGAAATTGATGGCCTTGATTAACCCTAGAATCATCAGACGGCTCAAATTAAAATACAATTCTATATGAACAACCTAGGTCTCCTACTAAAGTTCATAAGAAAATAAGACTTGGAGCTGTCATGCTGCTGGGAGCAAGCCAAGAGTAGCCTCCGTTTTGTAGAAAGCTAAGAGACGAACACAAAACCAATTCAAAGCTAATTCAAATTAGAGATTAAAGCTACAACTCAAATCAAGAATTCCTTTTTGATTTGTAAGTACAGTTATATTCTAGATGTGAATGAAATCAAAATCATGATTTGAAATAAAGTGACAATATAACCTTACCTGTTATGTTATATTAAATTTATGATGATTCATGTATGTTTTCTTATGACAACTCTATCATGCCTGTGGTTCTATTGTGATTATCATGCTAGTTAGGAATTGGTGAATAAACCAATTCATAAGCATAGAAAGTTGGGGAATAGAAATAACATGTTGTAACAAGTTTGGTGAATTATCATACCATGTTATTATGCAAGTTTTAGGTTACAAATCATATCACAAAAATTACAAGTTCATAAATGTTTATGTATATATGTTAACTTGATTATGTTAAATTGAAAGTTTATACATGTTTATGTATATATGTTAACTTGATTATATTCAATTGCAAGTTCATACATGTTTATATATGTTATCTTAATTATGTTGTAAATTCATGAACCTATGCAAGTTGTTAATTAAGTTGTTAATTCATGAACCTATGCAAGTTATTGTGTTGAGATTCATAAACCTATGCAAGTTATTATGTTGAGATTCATGAACCTATGCAAGTTGTTAATTAAGTTGTTAATTCATGAACCTATGCAAGTTATTATGTTGAGATTCATGAACCTATGCAAGTTGTTAATTAAGTTGTTAATTCATGAACCTATGCAAGTTAGTGTGTGATGAATTCACGAACCCATGCAAGTTGTTAATTATGTTGTTAATTCATGAGCCTATGCAAGTTGTTATGTTGAGGATCATGAACCTATGGAAATTGTTAATTATGTACATGTTTATGTTGATTATGTTAAAGTTGCAAGTTCACACCTATGTACATGTTATTGTTGATTATGTTAAAGTTGCAAGTTAACACCTATGTACATGTTTATGTTGATTATATTAAAGTTGCAAGTTCACACCAATATGTTTATGTTCATGTGGATATTGTCAAAAAAAAAAAAAAAAAAAAAAATCCAAGTTCATAGTTAATGTTGATTTTATGCCAATTTTGTGAACGTTAAATTAGGATAATTTATTAGCCTAATACTTTATGTGAAATCATGCGAACGGTAAATTACGCTAAGTTGTTAGCCTAATATTTAGACGGGGGTAACGTTGGGTAAAAACTTAATTATAGGAAAATTGACATAGTTGGCTTATAATCACATAAGTGATTTATGGCATGAAACGGTATAAATTATATACCCAAAATGATGAACTTGATTTAGAGGGAAATTGGGCAAGACATGAATTTGTGGATAATTTACATAAATAAAATATAAATTTAGAAAATACGAATATGCCTAACTCGAGGTTAGACTAAGTTGTGGCGTAAGACTGCCCGGAACCAACCGGCATACGGGCAGCCACAACAATACCTGTCTAATATGGGTGGTTAGAGCAATGAGCCCAATAAGGACCCGAGGATAGACTGAGTTGCAGTGTAAACCTGCCCGGAACCGACCGGCACATCCAGTAACCGCAACAATACCTATTTATTGTGAGTGGTTGGTGCTTTAATGAATAAATTAAAGCTAAGTCAGGATTGGTAGGGTTAAGTCAATTAAGGAAACACTTAACAAAATTCAACATGTTAACTAATTCTGAAGGGTGGGGTTAGGTTAATCTGAACACTTAACCAACTTAACATGTTAACAAAACAAGACTTGTAGGGGTTAAATAACCAGTATAACAAGTTGACTAGACAAGTGGGTAAGGTTAAGAAAAGGTTTAACCATTATAAAATGTTGACTAGACAAGTGGGTGAAGTTAAGAGAAGGTTTAACCGTTATAACATGTTAACTAGACTAGAAGGTAGGGTTAAGTAAAGTACACTTAGCCAATTTAACATGTTATCTAGACTAGAAGGTGGAGCTAAGTAAACTTAGAACACTTAGCCATCATAGTGTGACAAATGAACAAGGTTAAAACATGAAGGGACAATACTTAACCATTAGAACATGTGGATTAAATAAATGTTAGGGTTGAGTTAACCAAGAGAACACTTAACCGTTATAACATGTTAGCTAAACAGATGGGCAGGGTTAAGTTAAAAGGAACACTGAACCAATACAAGATGAAGGGGTGGGGTTAAGTAATAAGAAATACTTAACTAATATAACTTGATTTGTGGTAGGGTTAAGTCAACATGAAATACTGATAACACTTAACCAGTTTAACAGGACAAATGAATGGGTTAAGTTAACTTGAATTGACTGATGACACTTAACCAATCCAAATTAACGAGAAAAGAGAACTAAGTAGTAAACCTTAGTTAAAGGGGTCTAAGTAATAAACCTTGGTTAAAGGAAAACCACGATTCAGGAAACTAAGTGGTAAACCTTAGTTAGGAGAACTAAGTAGTAATCCTTAGTGGAACGCAAAAAGGAGCGAACGTCCATCTTATCTTAAGGGAGGCTCAAACGAGCTGGGTGATGAAGCATGCGGCTTCAAGGGGACGTGAGGGTACTCTTGGTATCCCTCTGTGAGGCTGCAGATGATCCGCCTGGGCTCATAGAGGTTAAGGTCTGCGTCAGAAGAACCAAGGGTATGCCTTGGTTGCAATATAAGGCAACCTAAAGACTATGATGGACCAGCGTGATTCGACGAGACCAGTAGCCCTGTGATAGCAACTCATCGTCTACCTACCATCTTGAGTCAATCGAGATACGTGAAGCGGAAAGGTGGAGAACTCCAAAAGACCATATACTTTCTATCTAGTTATGGTTGCGGATGGCCATAGGTTAGTGGGGCATGGGGGGGCCTGCGTATAGTTCTCATTTTTCAAGGTGTGCCATTCATTAGTTGAGGGAGGGGTCAAGTGGGACCATAGCCACTGGAAAAACAGACCTTAGCATCTGCATCGGCAGATATCTGAAAGCTCCCGACCGAGTTCCGTGTTTCTTGATTAGCCCTGCCACAGGACTCGGGTCGCACATATACAGGACATGTGCATCTAGACGGCGATAACGATTTACGACACATACGTGGGGGAAAGTCTAGGAACATATACCGCTCTAGGTAGTGTGTCCTTGACAAGGGGGCATCGTTCGAGAGGTAGCATAATCCCTAGTTGGACCTAGGTCGCATAAACCCTGAATCCGAGAAGCATTAGATAAGTCGTGTAAACCCTAGTAGAATCTAGGAAGCGCTCGATAGGAAAACCCTAGATTAGATCTAGGTAATAAATAATTGATGTACGCCTGAAGGCAACCACAATTACAGGGATTGGGATCACGTTATCGTTTTATACAGATTAATAGTTGGGACACTAGTTAGGTGGTGCAAAGATATAGAAATCAGAACAACAGAGTAGTAGCGAAGCAGAGAAAGAGTAGAAGTGCATTTAGTTTATCTTGCCTTATAATATCTTATGCTTATCATGCATAAGTTATCTTGTTTTTCTGGTATTGTCCTATTCTCAGTTTATGATTGTCATGGTCTTTGTTCTTGTTCTCATGCTAGAAAATAACTGAGCTTACTGAGACATTATGTCTGACCCCGTTTTCTTTCGTCTTCTTTTCTTCCGTTCCCCCCCCCCCAGGTAGTCTGGGAGGGAATTGCTCAGCTTAGTTTGGACCATTATTCTTTCTGAGCTTGAAGACTCTTTGATGTGCTGCTTTGGACTCTCTTTTCCACCGCTATGGCTGGCTAATGCTACATTGGGGAATATAAATGTTATTTTATGCTTCTTTATATTGTAAGGTAGATGATTCTCTGGTATTGGAAAGCAATTCTTGTACAAACTATTTTATCAATAAAGTAAAGTTTTATTTTCCGCTGTTTTAATTTTGTCTGTCTTGTAATTTATCTGCATCTTTTACCTTAAATGCTCTACAGAACTTAGTGCATTCCCTTTGTGAGTGACACTAACGGATGTGGGGTGTTACACGTGGTATCAGAGCTGAAGGTTACCAGATCAGATAAAAGATTTGAAAAATTGTTTTCAAAACGGTTTTAAAAGAAGCATTTTCAGAAGAAAAGTTTTGTTTTAAAGGCATATTCCCCAAAGCCATACGCACTATCTTTTGATCCTCTGTTTGTGTCCTTGTTTCCTTCTTTCCTGAGTCTCCGGGGCTCCTGGCTTTCTGGGAGGTAACCTCATCGCAGCATGGTTTTGTAGGCTTGAAGAAACTACGACACCGGTCAAAGGGCGGAGAAGTGCCCAACCTCCATCTATTTTTTTAGGTATATCCTCTAGGATGTATCATCGATCCTTAGGTAGAAGCCAATGGATGTAAACATGTATTTGAAACATGTTGTGATTGATGGTTGCAAGTGGCTGCTTGTGGATGCATATATTAGGCACTAGATCAGCTCGGATACTTACATATTGCATTTACAAATATGTATTTGTTTATGAATGGAACTTGATGTGTTATCATATGGACGTTGCATTTGTATGAATGATTGTGCACTCATGTAGAAAATCTTGAGTAAGAAAAAATTTGCATACATAATGGATTCATGGCACAGACATAATTCGCATTAAGGAGGTCAACTGAATCAGTAGACCGCCTGATTTTGCATTAGATACGGACATATACACAAACTATGCATATGATCATGAAGCATTAGAAGACTTCTAAGGACAATGGTTGCCTATGTTTGATGGTTGAGTAGATGGACGATTGGATGGTAGGATATGTGTTCTTCCAGACTTGAAGATTTTGGGGACGAAATCCTTTAAGGAGGGGAGAATGTAACACCCCGAGTTTTTCGGTTAACAGTAAATTGATAAATTAAAGTATATTTAATTCAAAACTTAAGAATTAAAAGAAACGGAGTACGTCATTGCGTTCGTCTCGGAATTCTGCTTAAGATAGAGTCCGAGTTTACGTAAATTAGACTCCATGTGAAAAAGATATCCTTAAATTAAATATTACAGAAAACATGAAAAAAAAAAGAGGAATGAGAAAAGAATAAATATTTAGCATTGTTCTAAGGGTTGTAAGCAAAAGACTTAGTAGTTCATTTGGTTGGAACACGAGACTTGCATACAAGAGGTTCAGAGTTCGATCCCCGCCAGCGCCATATTTTTGTTTTAGGGGAATGGCTCAAAAATGGCCTAGTGTGAAGGCAGTTCAAAAAGTAGTTTAGTGTGAAAATGGGTATTTGGGAAGATAGATAAAAAGAAAAAGAAATTATATATATATATATATATATATATATGTACGCATATATATATATATATATATATATATATATATATATATGACGTGTACGCATCATATAGCGTACGTTGCACATTTTTGTTGTCAAGGATTTTTTTTTTAAAGAGGAAGAATATGTATACGGTAAAGGGAAGTTGTATCTATTAAATACGTATTTTTGTTTGATGGATTGGAAATAAATAATAAATGTTGATAATGTACATTTAGAGAGTAATTATGGCATAAGTAAATTAGGAATTATTTACATATAGAATTTGTCCTAAATGAGAAATGTGTACATTGTAGAATATATATATATATATATATATATATGTATATATATATATGCTAAAACGTGAAATTACATGCATAGTAATTATGACATAATTTAAAATGGGGGTAAATTACATGCATAGTAATTGTGACATAATTTAAAATAGGAGTAATTTACAGTCCTTTATTGTGAACATAATTGGCCTCTTTTGAAATTGATGGCCTTGATTAACCCTAGCATCATCGGATGGCTCAAATTAAAATACAATTCTATATAAACAACCTAGGTCTCCTACTAAAGTTCATAAGAAAATAAGACTTGGAGCCATCATGTTGCTGGGAGCAAGCCAAGAGTAGCCTCCGTTTCTAGAAAGCTAAGAGACGAACACAAAACCAATTCAAAGCTAATTCAAATTAGAGATTAAAGCTACAACTCAAATCAAGAATTCCTTTTTGATTTGTATGTACAGTTATATTCTAGATGTGAATGAAATCAAAATCATGATTTGAAATAAAGTGACAATAGAACCTTACCTGTTATGTTATATTAAATTTATGATGATTCATTTATGTTTTCTTATGACAACTCTATCATGCCTGTGGTTCTATTGTGATTATCATGCTAGTTAGGAATTGGTGAATAAACCAATTCATAAGCATAGAAATTTGGGGAATAGAAATAACATGTTGTAACAAGTTTGGTGAATTATCATGCCATGTTATTATGCAAGTTTTAGGTTACAAATCATATCACAAAAATTGCAAGTTCATACATATTTATGTATATATGTTAACTTGATTATGTTAAATTACAAGTTTATACATGTTTATGTATATATGTTAACTTGATTATGTTCAATTGCAAGTTCATATATGTTTATATATGTTAACTTAATTATGTTGTAAATTCATGAACCTATGCAAGTTGTTAATTCATGAACCAATGCAAGTTATTATGTTGAGATTCATGAACCTATGCAAGTTATTATGTTGAGATTAATGAACCTACGCAAGTTGTTAATTAAGTTGTTAATTCGTGAACCTATGCAAGTTATTATGTTGAGATTCATGAACCTATGCAAGTTGTTAATTAAGTTGTTAATTCATGAACCTATGCAAGTTAGTGTGTGATGAATTCACGAACCCATGCAAGTTGTTAATTATGTTGTTAATTCATGAACCTATGCAAGTTGTTAAGTTGAGGATCATGAACCTATGGAAATTGTTAATTATGTACATGTTTATGTTGATTATGTTAAATTTGCAAGTTCACACCTATGTACATGTTATTGTTGATTATGTTAAAGTTGCAAGTTCACACCTATGTACATGTTTATGATGATTATATTAAAGTTGCAAGTTCACACCAATATATTTATGTTCATGTTGATTTTGTCAAGAAACAAAAAATTTCAAGTTCATAGTTAATGTTGATTTTATGCCAATTTTGTGAACGTTAAATTAGGCTAAGTTATTAGCCTAATACTTTATGTGAAATGATGCGAACGATAAATTAGGCTAAGTTGTTAGCCTAATATTTAGACGGGGGTAACGTTGGGTAAAAACTTAATTATAGGAAAATTGACATAGTTGGCTTATAATCACATAAGTGATTTATGGCATGAAACGATATAAATTATATACCCAAAATGATGAACTTGATTTAGAGGGAAATTGGGCAAGGCATGAATTTGTGGATAATTTACATAAATAAAATATAAATTTAGAAAATACGAATATGCCTAACCCGAGGTTAGACTGAGTTGTGGCGTAAGAATGCCAGGAACCAACCGGCATACAGGCAGTCACAACAATACCTGTCTAATGTGGGTAGTTAGAGCATTGAGCCCAATAAGGACCCGAGGTTAGACCGAGTTGCGGTGTAAACCTCCCCGGAACCGACTGGCACATCCTGTAACCGCAACAATACATGTCTAATGTGAGTGGTTGGTTCTTTAATGAATAAATTAAAGCTAAGTCAGGATTGGTAGGGTTAAGTCAATTAAGGAAACACTTAACCAAATTCAACATGTTAACTAAATCTAATGGGTGGGGTTAGGTTAATCTGAACACTTAACCAACTTAACATGTTAACAAAACAAGACTAGTAGGGGTTAAATAACCATTATAACATGTTAACTAGACAAGTGGGTAAGGTTAAGAAAAGGTTTAACCATTATAACATGTTGACTAGACAAGTGGGTGAAGTTAAGAGTAGGTTTAACCCTTATAACATGCTAACTAGACTAGAAGGTAGGGTTAAGTAAAGTACACTTAGCCAATTTAACATGTTATCTAGACTAGAAGGTGGATTTAAGTAAACTTAGAACACTTAGCCATCATAGTGTGACAAATGAACAAGGTTAAAACATGAAGGGACAATACTTAACCATTAGAACATGTGGATTAAACTAATGTTAGGGTTGAGTTAACCAAGAGAACACTTAACCGTTATAACATGTTAGTTAAACAGATGGGCAGGGTTAAGTTAAAAGGAACACTGAACCAATACAAGATGAAGGGGTGAGGTTAAGTAATAAGAAATACTTAACCAATATAACTTGATTTGTGGCAGGGTTAAGTCAACATGAAATACTGATAACACTTAACTAGTTTAACAGGACAAATGAATGGGTTAAGTTAACTTGAATTGACTGATGACACTTAACCAATCCAAATTGACGAGAAAAAAGAACTAAGTAGTAAACCTTAGTTAAAGGGGGCTAAGTAATAAACCTTGGTTAAAGGAAAACCATGATTCAGGAAACTAAGTGGTAAACCTTAGTTAGGAGAACTAAGTAGTAATCCTTAGTGGAATGCAAAAAGGAGCGAACGTCCATCTGATCTTAAGGGAGGCTCAAACGAGCTGGGTGATGAAGCATGCGGCTTCAAGGGGACATGAGGGTACTCTTGGTATCCCTCTGTGAGGCTGCAGATGATCCGCCTGGGCTCACAGAGGTTAAGGTCTGCGTCAGAAGTACCAAGGGTACGCCTTGGTTGCAATATAAGGCAACCTAAAGACTAGGATGGACCAGCGTGATTCGACGAGACCAGTAGCCCTGTGATAGCAACTCGTTGTCTACATACCATCTTGAGTCAATCGAGATACGTGAAGCAGAAAGGCGGAGAACTCCAAAAGACCATATACTTGCTATCTAGTTATGGTTGCGGATGGCCATAGGTTAGTGGGGCATAGTGGGGCCTGCATATAGTTCTCATTTTTCAAGATGTGCCTTTCATTAGTTGAGGGAGGGGTCAAGTGGGACTACAGCCACTGGAAAAACAAACCTTAGCATCTGCATCGGCAGATATCTGAAAGCTCCCGACCGAGTTCCGTGCTTCTTGATTAGCCCAGCCACAGCACTTGGGTCGCACATATACAGGACATGTGCATCTAGACGGCGATAAAGATTCGCGACACATACGTGGGGGAAATTCTAGGAACATATACCGCTCTAGGTAGTGTGTCCTAGACTAGGGGACATCGTTCGACAGGTAGCATAATCCCTAGTTGGACCTAGGTCGCATAAACCCTGAATCCGAGAAGCATTAGATAAGTCGCGTAAACCCTGGTTGAATCTAGGAACCGCTCGATAGGAAAACCCTAGATTAGATCTAGGTAATAAATAATAGATGTGCGCCTGAAGGCAACCACAATTACAGGGATTGGGATCACGTTATCGTTTTACACAGATTACTAGTTGGGACACTAGTTAGGTGGTGCAAAGATATAGAAATCAGAACAACAGAGTAGTAGCGAAGCAGAGAAAGAGTAGAAGCGCATTCAGTTATCAGCGCATTTAGTTTATCTTGCCTTATAATATCTTATGCTTATCTTGCATAAGTTATCTTGTTTTTCTGGTATTGTCCTGTTCTCAGTTTATGAATGTCATGGTCTTTGTTCTTGTTCTCATGCTAGAAAATAACTGAGCTTACTGAGACATTATGTCTGACCCCGTTTTCTTTCGTCCTCTTTTCTTCCATCCCCCCCCCCAGGTAGTCAGGGAGTGAATTGGTCAGCTTAGTTTGGACCATTATTCTTTCCGAGCTTGAAGACTCTTTGATGTGCTGCTTTGGACTCTCTTTTCCACCGCTATGGCTGGCTAATGCTACATTGGGGAATATAAATGTTATTTTATGCTTCTTTATTTTGTAAGGCAGATGATACTCTGGTATTGGAAAGCAATTCTCGTACAAACTATTTTATCAATAAAGTAAAGTTTTATTTTCCGCTATTTTAGTTTTGTCTGTCTTGTAATTTATCTGCATCTTTTACCTTAAATGCTCCACAGAACTTAGTGCATTCCCTTTGTTAGCGACACTAACGGATGTGGGGTGTTACACTCGGTTTTGTAAAGTTGGGGAGTATTAATCATACTCAGCTTAATAAAATTGGCAAGTACTAACCATACTTGGCTTAAGAAAGAAAGGGCGAGTATTAACCATACTCGGCTTAAAAGCTTTGGCTAGTATTAACTATATTCGGCATGAAGAGTTTGGCGAGTATTGACCATACTCGGCTTAAAGATTTTTGGATAGTATTAACTATACTCGGCTCAAAGAGTTTTGGTTAGAATTAACCATACGCAGCTTAAAGAGTTTGGAAAGTACTAACCATACTGGGCTTAAGAAAGCTGTTTAGGTGTGGTGGAGGGCGTTGACCATGCTCGGTTTAGAGATGGTGGCTAGCACTGACCATATTCGGGGTTGGCGAGCATTAACAATGCTTCGCTTAGATCAAGGATCTTGCCAAATCCTCACAAGATGTTTGAACATAATCCATGTTCGAGAATGAAAAGTTATTGTTGCTAAGGAGCTATCACAGAAATTAAAACAAATCCTAGTGGATAATTGAATCCAAAGCACGCTTAGGGATTAAATCCTAACCCCGTAGATGTGTACTTCATCATAGCCACATTATTGGTAAATAGGAAAATACATTTCTTATATCCTGAGAAATGGGATCTATCCACGGTCATCTAATCCATATTAGTTGATGATGATGCCACGATTGTTGGGTTGAGGGTCATTTCTGTTTCGAGGAGCTTGGGCAGAAGGTTGTGGTGGTGTGGCCAGTATCAATTTCTTGACATACTCGGGAAGAACTCCACGTCTGACCTTATCCTCAATGAGGTCGCCCAGGTGCCTACATTCATTAGTGTCGTGACCTGCCATGTTATGATACATGCAGTGCTTTTTGGACTCGAGTTCTTTTTGGGTCAGCTCCCATCTAGAAGGCTTAGGGAAAGGTTAAGATCCTCGTATGTCGAGGTAGATGTCTAACAGGGAGGAATTGAGCTCGGTGTATCGATCGTACTTGTCTTCACTCTGGACCGTACGTTTCGATTACTCTTTTCCTAGGCTTTTCCTTTTCCTTTGTTCTCGCCAGTGGTATTTGATGGACCTCCGTCCTTGATAGCAAGTACTTCAAGAGTTTTCATCTCGATGCTAGCATCTTCCTGTGAGAGGAATCTATCTGCTTTGGCATAGAAGTCTCCAATATCCTTTGGGGGGGTCTTTAGTTAAAAAGATACTAAATTCAGATCGGCTTTGCACACTAGCTATTATGGTCATAGGAACCATCAATGGCTCAGGTCGATCGACCGATGCTACGACCGTGTTGAATATTTCTATGAAGGAACGTTGGGTCTTGTCGGACTGCTGCTTGATGGATGTGAGGAATATGATACTCTTTGGTCGTGAGATATAAACTCTGAACTACTCGTTGAAGCGGGTGACCAACATATTCCAACTATTGATTGACTCAGTTGTTAGCTATTGGAACCACATATCAGCTATGTCGGTAAGAAAGAAAGGAAAGCACTTGGTAATGAACGACCTGAAATCCCCCTTACGGGAAATCACAGATTGAGTTGAGGATAAGACAGATCAGAACGCAAACCGAAGAAAATTTCATTGCTTATTACAACAATTCCACCAGAATACAAGAATATACAGAGTACGAATAAATATTACATAGAAAATATCAGAGATTTAAATTACATTTAAATACATCGCAGCGGAAAATAATACAAAACACAACTAGAAGTAATACACGGATACAGAGCTTTCCGAGTATCATTCCAGCTGTAAATTAGGATCATGTGAATATAAATCTGCAAAACCAAAACTACTAGCTGCCCGTGTCAAAATAAGGGCACCCAGAGTTTAGGTTAAAACAATAAACTCCAGGTCAGTCATATGACTGGTGAGAACTAAAACAGTTATTAATCTTTATTTTAAAGTTAGGTAAATCAAGGGACCACGCCGTATAACACGGAATGGGTTTCCTCCTAAGAATACCAGTGCATAAAACAACAACACAATGCTAAATAAAGAAAAATGAAGCTATTATAAGACCCAGGTCCCATCACACAATGCAACGCAAGCCGGAGGATAGGGTTTTTACCTTATAATAGCCAAAGAATGATTGATACGCTAAATTTCATCCTTTATTATTACTATAAGTGAAGAAAATAATTTCAATCATAAGTATCAATCATAGACGACATAAGTGCCCCATACTACTATGTCGCCATACTAGTCTCTACAAATAAAACCGCAAAGTCACATATTAGAAGCTAGATTTCCATCTGTGAACCGAGACAAGGGATCGTTCTCTACCGAATTCGAGACTGTATAGCCCAAGTCTTAGGCAAGCGTGCAGACAAGCCTTGGATCGTCAGGGGAGGTCCACCAATGTGGATTATTATGCATGAACACTACGTTTCCGGGCCCTTTGGGGCGTAAATGAGCCAAATGACTCCATCGGCTCCACACAGTAACCGATATATCCGAGGCGCCTCGCAACAGCAACAACCACACAGGTGAAAACAATATAAATGTCAAGGCTGGTAGGTCACTTACACCACCCTAGCTAGAAGGAAACGCATGCCCTCCTTGAGGTCCTCTCCCGTTTCTGGTTCACAACCGGGGTGTGAGGCTCATGAATCAACATTACACAAAGTTATGCCATACAGGCGGTGCTTTGATCATCAACCACAAGACTTTGCTTTTCAACAGAAGCCTTGATCAATTGCCACTTAGGCATGCTACACAGGCAATTCACTCCATGCGATTGATATCCATCAATATATAACCCCTGAGCTCGTACGTCCCAGAGAAGGGCGTTAAGCAAGAGATTAAATTCTCCGCCGCCAAACAGATATATATTTAATAGAAATCAATCACACAGAATAAAATCCAATGTCAGACACACAGTCCATTTGCAAGTTCGTTTTGGGTCTTAACGAAACCGGATGCACCTTGTACCTCGCATATCCATCGATCTCCAAGTACGTCTGGACGATCACCAATTGATTCCCTCCACTTGGGTGTACAACCCAATCAAGATCATCAGTAATCACCCAAACGATGTGAAGACCTCCGGTCTTCGACCACCGTCTTCATCATCGACACATCGTCGAATCAGTTATTCAGAATGGGATAAACCCGGTCTTTCTGAATAACTCGCGCATATAATAAACAAGTGTTACACAAACACAACATACGCCTCCTTCCAATTCAGAATATTCTTTTACTCAAATATTCTTACACTTTGGGAAAGGTTCCCATTAATTTTATCAAAGATAAATTCTTATATTTATTCTTTAATCTTCTTTTGAATATCAATTCAAACTAGTCGGGATTAGCGAACCACACAGAAGTAATCATTTATTTTATTTCCCAATCCCAACCTATTCATCCCATGAAGTAAAACTGGTCATACTTCATATCTAACACCACGGTGTTATCGGTAAATTCAATTACCATTTCACGTTCAATTCTAATTAAAGATTTAACTATCGCCTGAAGCAAAACTGGTGATACTCCATTCTCGATTATTTCAATCTAATTAAAGATTCATTAAAACTCCACTTAATTTTAATCTTCCCAAAAATCATATCAATGATTATTTAACTTGGGAAATCACATCCTGTCTTTAACTGGGTTAAAGAACAAATGTCATTTAAAACACGGTTCACGATAAACCCAATATCACAATCTATTCAATTCCAATTAAATATCATTTAATTGGTACACTTCATTAAATCTAAATAAAAAGATATATTTTTTTCTCAACTGGGTTTAAGAACAGTGTTAATGAAGACACCATTCACGACAAACCCAAATCCCATTTGATATTAAATACAAGGCTCTGAATAGAAAATATATCCGCTTATATTCAATATCAAATTCTACGACCAACAAATACCGTATTGGAAATAATGATATTAATATATCTTTCAAATTTCCATAACAATATCTGGATAATCACGAAATCCTGCATCGAAATATTCCAAAGACAATTTCGATTCAAATTCATTCCAATTCAATTATTGGAAATTCTGGTTATTTTCAAAACCATTTCAACTCCAATTTATTTATTTAAAAATAAATAAATTATTATTCTAGTTCAAAACTAGTTCTTTTCGACAAAAATCTATTTTTGTCTTTTCAAATTTGGAATTTTTCATCTCAATTCTTCACAAATCGTTTCTTATGATTTTACACAAATTATTACTATTTTAAATAATTTTATCAAGGCCTGTATAGTCGAATTCCATCAACGACCATCGAACTGCACTTACAACGACCTTTTTCAAATTTGATCCGGACATAATTCCAAATCCGACCGTTAGATTTCAAATCTCTAATATTCGTTAGAAAGCTCTTTTCGATTCGAACCCAACGGTTCTAGTTTTAGGAGAATCCGACGGTCGGATCTTCCGTAACTTCCATTCGAAGTCAATGGTCGAAATTCGAGAACTGTCGCGGCGCATTCTATTCAGGCCATTATATATATATATATATATATATATATATATATATATATAATATTATATATATTTCGTCGATTTCCTTTCAAAACGTATTTTATAAATCGTTTTAAATTTGTTTTCGAAACGATTTCAACTTCATATTCAATTTCGAATCAAAATTGAATATTTCACATCATCGATATACAAATGATAATATTTTCAAAACGTTATATTTTGAAATCACTTTCTTTTCTATATTCATTATAAAAATGAATAAAATCGATATAAATATCGTTCACGTCAAAATGGCGTCAATCTAATCAACACGGCTTTTATTCAACACATGAATGTTTATTCTATTCAAAACATGATTATTTATTCTATTCAACACATGAATATTTATTCTATTCAACACATGAATTTATATTATTCAACACATGAATTTTAATTCTATTCAACACATGAATTTTTATTCTATTCAACACATGAATTTATTTCTATTCAACACATGAATTTTTATTTCTATTCAACACATGAATTTATTTCTATTCAACACATGAATTTATTTATATTCAACACATGAATATTTATTCTATTCAACACATGAATTTATATTATTCAACACATGAATTTATTTTTATAATATTCCTTATTTTCCAAATTGGAATGAGGCCCAATCAATTACCATATAACGTTAATTATATGGATTCCCTATAACACATGTATATAATAGCAATGATAAATCATCAACCATCATCCAGAGTGCATTATACACTGTATAAGCATCAAATATAAATATTCAACGCTTATAACAGCCTGTCAATCAATCGATCAACATACAGCTAATTATTGGGATTAGTGTATGTCCAATCTCATCCCAACACCCATGTGGGGTTTCAAACAATCAAACACAGATTTAATTTGTGCAGTTGGGCGATGTGTAAAATTTATCGTCCCAATCAATATCAGTCAAATCGGTGACATAAACAAATCGTTCGATTTGTAAATGAATATATATTTTATTTCAACACATGAATATATATTTTATTTCAACACATGATTATATATTTTATTTCAACACATGAATATATATTTTATTTCAACACATGAATATATATTTTATTTCAGCACATGAATATATATTTTATTTCAACACATGAAGATATATTTTATTTCAACTCATGAATATATATTTTATTTCAACACATGAATATATATTTTATTTCAACACAAGAATATATATTTTATTTCACAACCAACAGTCAATTTTCACAACACAAACAATCACACAAGTCGTCCATGGTCTGTGGACGACGGGGAGCAGTTTGTATATGCAGTTATAAAAAAAATAACTGAATAGAAAATTTTAGTGAGGAGTTCTCACCGATAAGCTAAACCAAACGCCACAACTCTTCACATGTTGGAAATCTTCGTCATGCTCACTTTTTTGTCACTTTCGTTGCCTGTATTCACTACATATATAAAAGTCATATTTTTAATTCTCTACATATATAAAAATTATATTTTTATTGTTCTCAAAATTATTTCATATCTTTATAGTTCAAAAAATCGTATTTTTAACCTATTTATTTTCATAAAAGTCATATCTTTATTTTACTAACTTCATAATAAATAAAAATCAAATCTTTATCGCTATAACGTATTTTAAAGATCGCATTTTTACATAACCAAATATCGTATTTTTACATAACCAATTCCATAATAAAAATCTAATCTTTACTTCGCTAGCTTTATAATAAAAATATAATCTTACATGAGTTAAAAATATTATCTTTCATGGGTTAAAAATATAATCTTTCATGGGTTAAAAATATAATCTTTCATTAATTAAAAATATGATCTTTCATTAATTAAAAATATAATCTTTCATTAATTAAAAATCGTATTTTGAATAGCATAAAAATCTTATTTTTAAGATCTGAAAAATCCTATTTCGAAGCTGAAAATCCTATTTTAAAAACTAATATTGGAATAAAGAGTAAAGGAAAAAACTTACAATAGGAATTAGGGAGAGGGAGTTCGTTGTTGCGCTGCAAGTGGAGGGATTTGGCGTTGGTGGCGGTTCGTCGGAGGGGTTGGTGCGATTTGGGTTCACGGTGGATGAGGGGCGCTAGAGAATCATATTGGAGAGAGGAGGGCATGGGGGGGCTGGCCAGAGGGGGCCATGGCGGTGGCGACATCGATAGAAGGGGGCGCGGCAGGTGGCAGCGTACGGGGAGGCGCCACGGTGGCCTGTGATGTCGAGTTGGGGGAGAACAACGGGGTCAACGGGTTTTAGGTTTTTTTCCTCTAATTTTGAATTAACAAGAGGGGCCTGATAGTATGTATGGGAGAAAAGGGGGTTTATTTTTATATTTATATAAATATTTAATTTATTTTCAAAAAGGGTTGAATTTTTATTCGAACTCTAAATCAAACCCAACGACTGTCGCCTCTAGCTAATTACCCCCATTCCGAACACAATGGGATATGTATCATTGCCAATACGACCGCTACGATCAGTTTTCATTCAAATTAAAATATAAATCAGTATATATTCAATTTGAACGCACATTTCAATTTACCGGGGCCACATATTAACTCTAAAAATTCCCGAAAAATTATTTCTAACTTCGTATTGACGATACGATCCTAACAAAACTAATCTCGTCAAATTCTGAGACATTTTAAACAATGGCCATTTTCTAGTCGATCAATATCAACTGAAACTGGTGAAACGCGTTTTCCTTTTCCATGCTCACATATTGATTCAGAAAATTATGAATTTTGAAACCTAGCAATAACTTGACATCATGGATACAACAAAAGTGGTTTCATCGAAAATAGAGGTTGTTTGCAAAATTTCCATTTTTAAGGGCCAGAATTTCCACACCGACTATTCTGAATTTTCAACTGGGCATAACTTTTGATTCCTGCTATGAAATTTCAATTTTTCGGATTTGTTGGAAAGATACTGTCAAATAGATTCAAATATTTTTGGTTTTGCAAAAATCCGGTTTATTTTGAATCCTGTACACTCATTTGAACTTTGAAATCGAATTTTCGAACTACCGCGCCATTTTCAATTCCTTTTATATTTAAATTAAAATATTTATATTCTAAGGACGATTCAAATAAATATATACGTTCGAATTCTATTCAAAATAAATTTCTCATCGTTATTATTTAAAATAATTCATTTTAAATATCTAAAATTCATTAAAATTTCCAAAATAAAATTTTTAAATTGGCTCAGATTTCCGGGTGATTACAATCTCCCCTACTTAAAACTTTTCGTCCACGAAAAGGAACGAAGCTGAAAGTTGTTTAACTAATCAACTCAACTTCCATTATTTTCATTACGGCTTAAGTTCTTCAACTTTTCAGTTTCTAAGAACTTTTCAAATTTTTCAAAAATTTGGCTAACGCCCTAAATTTTCAAAAAATTTCGCCATAACCTCCCCTGCACCGGGAGCTTCGGGATATTTCAAATAGCCACCCATAGCCCTCACCAATCCAAAAAGAAAAAGAAACAGCCAAGCGGCTCATAAAATAATCAAAAACCGAAGAAATACAATAAACATGTACCTATTTGTCGGGCAAACAATTTTATTCTTCTGCTCTAGCCTCCTTGCTATGACCTGTTCAATGTAAGTACATGTATATGCATGCAAATGCGACAAATTTTCAATACAACTCACAATTTGGTCCAATTTGGCTAAAGGTTCAACATTTAATTAATCAACCAACACAATCATTAATCAATTAGTGAATTATCGTTTTCAAACATATAACTTCAATACATAGTCAAAAAATCAGATTTTTGATGCCAAATCACAACAATAAGCCCTATCTAGTTTTGGTTCTCACACCAGCCAATTGGAAATATATAGATATCCCACTTTCGACACTCGAATATAAATACTGATGATGCCGCGACATCATCAGAATCATCTCTGAGCGACTAGAGTGTGATTCTATATCTATCCAGTATATTAAAACTTCGAATACACGTGGATCAGATGTATATACAAAATCTCTATAAACTGGATTGTCCAAATCAATATATAATAAACATTCAAATACGAATAATTGAATTTAATTTTTCAAAACAAAACTTGTTTTCACTTTTATTTTAAAAATATACTCTTCACACTCGTTCTATGATACTACTGATCCCATCCCTAACGAGTCATTCTCATTGGATATTACTAATCCAATCTTTGATGAATTCTTTTTGGTTCTAGCGCGTCTTGTTCTCGATCACCGTAAACCAGAGATCTAATACCACAATGAAATGACCTGAAATCCCCCTTACGGGAAAACGCGGATTGAGTTGAGTACAAGATAGATCAGAACGCAAACCAAAGAACATTTCATTTCTTATTACAACAATTCCATCAAAATACAAGAATATACAGAGTACAAATAAATATTACACAGAAAATATCAGAGATTTAAATTATATTTAAATACATCGCAGCGGAAAATAATACAAAACACAACTAGAAGTAATACATGGATACAGAGCTTTCCGAGTATCGTTCCAGCTGTAAATCAGGATCCTGTGAATATAAATCTGCAAAACCAAAACTACCAGCTGCCAGTGTTAAAATAAGGGCACCCAGAGTTTAGGTTAAAACAATAAACTCCAGGCCAGTCATGTAACTGGTGTGAGAACTAAAACATTTATTAATCTTTATTTTAAAGTTACGAAAATCAAGGGACCACACTGTATAACACGGAATGGGTTTCCTCCCAAGAATACCAGTGCATAAAACAATAGCGTAATGCTAAATAAAGAAAAATGAAGCTATTATAAGACCCAGGTCCCATCACACAATGCAACGCAAGCCGGAGGATAGGGTTTTTACCTTATAATAGCCTAAGAATGCTTGATACGCTTAATTTCATCTTTTATTATTACTATAAGTGTAGAAAACAATTTCAATCACAAGTATCAATCATAGACGGCATAAGTGACGCATACCACTATATCGCCATACTAGGCTCTACAAATAAAACCGCAAAGTCAGGTATTGGAAGTTGGATTTCCTTCTGTGAACCGAGGCAAGGGATCGTCCTCTACCGAATTCGAGATTGTCTAGCCCAAGTCTTAGGCAAGCGCGCAGACATGCCTTGGATCGTCAGGGGAGGTCCACCGATGTGGATTATTATGCATGAACACTACTTTTCCCGGCCCTTTGGGGCGTAAATGAGCCAAATGACTCCATCGGCTCCACACAGTCACCGATATATCCGAGGCGCCTCGCAACAGCAACAACCACACAGGTGAAAATAATATAAATGTCAGGGCTGGTTGGTCACTTACACCACCCTAGCTAGAAGGAAACGCATGCCCTCCCAGAGGTCCTCTCCCGTTTCTGGTTCACAACCGGGGTGTGAGGCTCGCGAATCAACGTTACACAAAGCTATGCCACACAGGCGGGGCTTTGGTCATCAACCAAAAGACTTTGCTTTTCAACAGAAGCCTTGATCAATTGCCACTTAGACATGCCACACAGGCAATTCACTCCATGCGATTAATATCCATCAACATATAACCCCTGAGCTCGTACGTCTCAGAGAAGGGCATTAAGCAAGAGAATAAATTCTCCGCCGCTAAACAGATATATATTTAATAGAAATCAATCACACAGAATAAAATCCAATGTCAGACACACAGTCCATTTACAAGTTCGTTTTGGGTCTGAACGAAACCGGAGGCACCTTGTACCTTGCATATCCATCGATCTCCAAGTACGTCTGGACGATCACCAATTGATTCCCTCCTCTTAGGTGTACAGCCCAATCAAGATCATCAGTAATCACCCAAACGATGTGAAGACCTCCGGTCTTTGACCACCGTCTTCATCCTCGACACATCGTCGAATCAGTTATTCAGAATGGGATAAACCGGGTCTTTCTAAATAACTCGCGTATATAATAAACAAGTGTTACACAAACACAACATACGCCTCATTCCAATTCAGAATATTCTTTTATTCAAATATTCTTATACTTTGGGAAAGGTTCCCATTAATATATTTTGAATATCAATTCAAACTGGTCGGGATTAGCGAACCACACCAAAGTAATCATTTATTTTATTTCCCAATCCCAACCTATGCATCCCATGAAGTAAAACTGGTCATACTTTATATCTAACACAATGGTGTTATCGGTAAATTCAATTATCATTTCACATTCAAATCTAATTAAAGATTTAACTATCGCCTGGAGCAAAACTGGTAATACTCCATTCTTCATTATTTCAATCTAATTAAAGATTCATTAAAACTCCACATAGTTTTAATCTTCCCAAAAATCATATCAATGATTATTTAACTTGGGAAATCACATCCTGTCTTTAACCGTGTTAAAGAACCAATGTCATTTAAAACACAGTTCACGATAAACCCAAGGTCACATTCTATTCAATTCCAATTAAATACCATTTATTTGGTACACTTCATTAATTCTAAATAAAAGGATTTAATCTTTTTCTCAACTGGGTTTAAAAACCGTGTTAATGTAGATACCATTCATGACAAACCCAAATCCCATTTGATATTAAATACAAGGCTCTGAATAGAAAATATATCGGCTTATATTCAATATCAAATTCTACGACCAACAAATATCGTATTGGAAATAACAATATTAATATATCATTCAAATTTCCATAACAATATCTGGATAATCACGAAATCCAACATCAAAATATTCCAAAGACAATTTCGATTCAAATTCATTCCAATTCAATTATTGGAAATTCTGGTTATTTTCAAAACCATTTCAACTCCAATTTATTTATTTAAAAATAAATAAATTATTATTCTAGTTCAAAACTAGTTCTTTTCGACAAAAATCTATTTTTGTCTTTTCAAATTTGGAATTTTTCATCTCAATTCTTCACAAATCGTTTCTTATGATTTTACACAAATTATTACTATTTTAAATAATTTTATCAAGGCCTGTACAGTCGAATTCCATCAACGACCATCGAACTGCACTTACAACGACCTTTTTCAAATTTGATCCGGACATAATTCCAAATCCGACCGTTAGATTTCAAATCTCTAATATTCGTTAGAAAGCTCTTTTCGATTCGAACCCAACAGTTCTAATTTTAGGAGAATCCGACGGTCGGATCTTCCGTAACTTCCATTCGAAGTCAATGGTCGAAATTCGAGAACTGTCGCGGCGCATTCTATTCAGGCCATTATATATATATATATATATATATATATAATATTATATATATTTCGTCGATTTCCTTTCAAAACGTATTTTATAAATCGTTTTAAATTTGTTTTCGAAACGATTTCAACTTCATATTCAATTTCGAATCAAAATTGAATATTTCACATCATCGATATACAAATGATAATATTTTCAAAACGTTATATTTTGAAATCACTTTCTTTTCTATATTCATTATAAAAATGAATAAAATCGATATAAATATCGTTCACGTCAAAATGGCGTCAATCTAATCAACACGGCTTTTATTCAACACATGAATGTTTATTCTATTCAAAACATGATTATTTATTCTATTCAACACATGAATATTTATTCTATTCAACACATGAATTTATATTATTCAACACATGAATTTTAATTCTATTCAACACATGAATTTTTATTCTATTCAACACATGAATTTATTTCTATTTAACACATGAATTTTTATTTCTATTCAACACATGAATTTATTTCTCTTCAACACATGAATTTATTTATATTCAACACATGAATATTTATTTTATTCAACACATGAATTTATATTATTCAACACATGAATTTATTTTTATAATATTCCTTATTTTCCAAATTGGAATGAGGCCCAATCAATTACCATATAACGTTAATTATATGGATTCCCTATAACACATGTATATAATAGCAATGATAAATCATCAACCATCATCCAGAGTGCATTATACACTGTATAAGCATCAAATATAAATATTCAACGCTTATAACAGCCTGTCAATCAATCGATCAACATACAGCTAATTATTGGGATTAGTGTATGTCCAATCACATCCCAACACCCATGTGGGGTTTCAAACAATCAAACACAGATTTAATTTGTGCAGTTGGGCGATGTGTAAAATTTATCGTCCCAATCAATATCAGTCAAATCGGTGACATAAACAAATCGTTCGATTTGTAAATGAATATATATTTTATTTCAACACATGAATATATATTTTATTTCAACACATGATTATATATTTTATTTCAACACATGAATATATATTTTATTTCAACACATGAATATATATTTTATTTCAACACATGAATATATATTTTATTTCAACACATGAAGATATATTTTATTTCAACTCATGAATATATATTTTATTTCAACACATGAATATATATTTTATTTCAACACAAGAATATATATTTTATTTCACAACCAACAGTCAATTTTCACAACACAAACAATCACACAAGTCGTCCATGGTCTGTGGACGACGGGGAGCAGTTTGTATATGCAGTTATAAAATAAATAACTGAATAGAAAATTTTAGTGAGGAGTTCTCACCGATAAGCTAAACCAAACGCCACAACTCTTCACATGTTGGAAATCTTCGTCATGCTCACTTTTTTGTCACTTTCGTTGCCTGTATTCACTACATATATAAAAGTCATATTTTTAATTCTCTACATATATAAAAATTATATTTTTATTGTTCTCAAAATTATTTCATATCTTTATAGTTCAAAAAATCGTATTTTTAACCTATTTATTTTCATAAAAGTCATATCTTTATTTTACTAACTTCATAATAAATAAAAATCAAATCTTTATCGCTATAACGTATTTTAAAGATCGCATTTTTACATAACCAAATATCGTATTTTTACATAACCAATTCCATAATAAAAATCTAATCTTTACTTCGCTAGCTTTATAATAAAAATATAATCTTACATGAGTTAAAAATATAATATTTCATGGGTTAAAAATATAATCTTTCATGGGTTAAAAATATAATCTTTCATTAATTAAAAAATATGATCTTTCATTAATTAAAAATATAATCTTTCATTAATTAAAAATTGTATTTTGAATAGCATAAAAATCTTATTTTTAAGAACTGAAAAATCCTATTTCGAAGCTGAAAATCCTATTTTAAAAACTAATATTGGAATAAAGAGTAAAGGAAAAAACTTACAATAGGAATTAGGGAGAGGGAGTTCGTTGTTGCGCTGCAAGTGGAGGGATTTGGCGTTGGTGGCGGTTCGTCGGAGGGGTTGGTGCGATTTGGGTTCACGGTGGATGAGGGGCGCTAGAGAATCATATTGGAGAGAGGAGGGCATGGGGGGGCTGGCCAGAGGGGGCCATGGCGGCGGCGACATCGATAGAAGGGGGCGCGGCAGGTAGCAGCGTACGGGGAGGCGCCACGGTGGCCTGTGATGTCGAGTTGGGGGAGAACAACGGGGTCAACGGGTTTTAGGTTTTTTTCCTCTAATTTTGAATTAACAAGAGGGGCCTGATAGTATGTATGGGAGAAAAGGGGGTTTATTTTTATATTTATATAAATATTTAATTTATTTTCAAAAAGGGTTGAATTTTTATTCGAACTCTAAATCAAACCCAACGACTGTCGCCTCTAGCTAATTACCCCCATTCCGAACACAATGGGATATGTATCATTGCCAATTCGACCGCTACGATCAGTTTTCATTCAAATTAAAATATAAATCAGTATATATTCAATTTGAACGCACATTTCAATTTACCGGGGCCACATATTAACTCTAAAAATTCCCGAAAAATTATTTCTAACTTCGTATTGACGATACGATCCTAACAAAACTAATCTCGTCAAATTCTGAGACATTTTAAAAAATGGCCATTTTCTAGTCGATCAATATCAACTGAAAATGGTGAAACGCGTTTTCCTTTTCCATGCTCACATATTGATTCAGAAAATTATGAATTTTGAAACCTAGCAATAACTTGACATCATGGATACAACAAAAGTGGTTTCATCGAAAACTGAGGTTGTTTGCAAAATTTCCATTTTTAAGGGCCAGAATTTCCACACCGACTTTTCTGAATTTTCAACTGGGCATAACTTTTGATTCCTGCTATGAAATTTCAATTTTTCGGATTTGTTGGAAAGATACTGTCAAATAGATTCAAATATTTTTGGTTTTGCAAAAATCCGGTTTATTTTGAATCCTGTACACTCATTTGAACTTTGAAATCGAATTTTCGAACTACCGCGCCATTTTCAATTCCTTTTATATTTAAATTAAAATATTTATATTCTAAGGACGATTCAAATAAATATATACGTTCGAATTCTATTCAAAATAAATTTCTCATCGTTATTATTTAAAATAATTCATTTTAAATATCTAAAATTCATTAAAATTTCCAAAATAAAATTTTTAAATTGGTCAGATTTCCGGGTGATTACAATCTCCCCTACTTAAAACTTTTCGTCCACGAAAAGGAACGAAGCTGAAAGTTGTTTAACTAATCAACTCAACTTCCATTATTTTCATTACGGCTTAAGTTCTTCAACTTTTCAGTTTCTAAGAACTTTTCAAATTTTTCAAAAATTTGGCTAACGCCCTAAATTTTCAAAAAATTTCGCCATAACCTCCCCTGCACCGGGAGCTTCGGGATATTTCAAATAGCCACCCATAGCCCTCACCAATCCAAAAAGAAAAGGAAACAGCCAAGCGGCTCATAAAATAATCAAAAACCGAAGAAATACAATAAACATGTACCTATTTGTCGGGTAAACAATTTTATTCTTCTGCTCTAGCCTCCTTGCTATGACCTGTTCAATGTAAGTACATGTATATGCATGCAAATGCGACAAATTTTCAATACAACTCACAATTTGGTCCAATTTGGCTAAAGGTTCAACATTTAATTAATCAACCAACACAATCATTAATCAATTAGTGAATTATCGTTTTCAAACATATAACTTCAATACATAGTCAAAAAATCAGATTTTTGATGCCAAATCACAACAATAAGCCCTATCTAGTTTTGGTTCTCACACCAGCCAATTGGAAATATATAGATATCCCACTTTCGACACTCGAATATAAATACTGATGATGCCGCGACATCATCAGAATCATCTGCGAGCGACTAGAGTGTGATTCTATATCTATCCAGTATATTAAAACTTCGAATACACGTGGATCAGACGTATATACAAAATCTCTATAAACTGGATTGTCCAAATCAATATATAATAAAAATTCAAATACGAATAATTGAATTTAATTTTTCAAAACAAAACTTGTTTTCACTTTTATTTTAAAAATATACTCTTCACACTCGTTCTATGATACTACTGATCCCATCCCTAACGAGTCATTCTCATTGGATATTACTAATCCAATCTTTGATGAATTCTTTTTGGTTCTAGCGCGTCTTGTTCTCGAGCACTGTAAACCAGAGATCTAATACCACAATGAAATGACCTGAAATCCCCCTTACGGGAAAACACGGATTGAGTTGAGTACAAGATAGATCAGAACGCAAACCAAAGAACATTTCATTTCTTATTACAACAATTCCATCAAAATACAAGAATATACAGAGTACAAATAAATATTACACAGAAAATATCAGAGATTTAAATTATATTTAAATACATCGCAGCGGAAAATAATACAAAACACAACTAGAAGTAATACATGGATACAGAGCTTTCCGAGTATCGTTCCAGCTGTAAATCAGGATCCTGTGAATACAAATCTGCAAAACCAAAACTAGCAGCTGCCAGTGTTAAAATAAGGGCACCCAGAGTTTAGGTTAAAACAATAAACTCCAGGCCAGTCATGTAACTGGTGTGAGAACTAAAACATTTATTAATCTTTATTTTAAAGTTACGTAAATCAAGGGACCACACCGTATAACACGGAATGGGTTTCCTCCCAAGAATACCAGTGCATAAAACAACAGCGTAGTGCTAAATAAAGAAAAATGAAGCTATTATAAGACCCGGGTCCCATCACACAATGCAACGCAAGCCGGAGGATAGGGTTTTTACCTTATAATAGCCTAAGAATGCTTGATACGCTTAATTTCATCTTTTATTATTACTATAAGTGTAGAAAACAATTTCAATCACAAGTATCAATCATAGACGGCATAAGTGCCGCATACCACTATATCGCCATACTAGGCTCTACAAATAAAACCGCAAAGTCAGGTATTGGAAGTTGGATTTCCTTTTGTGAACCGAGGCAAGGGATCGTCCTCTACCGAATTCGAGACTGTCTAGCCCAAGTCTTAGGCAAGCGCGCAGACATGCCTTGGATCGTCAGGGGAGGTCCACCGATGTGGATTATTATGCATGAACACTACATTTCCCGGCCCTTTGGGGCGTAAATGAGCCAAATGACTCCATCGGCTCCACACAGTCACCGATATATCCGAGGCGCCTCGCAACAGCAACAACCACACAGGTGAAAATAATATAAATGTCAGGGCTGGTTGGTCACTTACACCACCCTAGCTAGAAGGAAACGCATGCCCTCCCAGAGGTCCTCTCCCGTTTCTGGTTCACAACCGGGGTGTGAGGCTCGCGAATCAACGTTACACAAAGCTATGCCACACAGGCGGGGCTTTGGTCATCAACCACAAGACTTTGCTTTTCAACAGAAGCCTTGATCAATTACCACTTAGACATGCCACACAGGCAATTCACTCCATGCGATTAATATCCATCAACATATAACCCCTGAGCTCGTACGTCTCAGAGAAGGGCATTAAGCAAGAGAATAAATTCTCCGCCGCCAAACAGATATA
The DNA here is from genome assembly GCA_030737875.1 of Allium sativum. Classification (NCBI taxonomy): domain Eukaryota; kingdom Viridiplantae; phylum Streptophyta; class Magnoliopsida; order Asparagales; family Amaryllidaceae; genus Allium; species Allium sativum. The sequence goes on from CM060909.1 coordinate 589,351,419, forward strand.
TATTTAATAGAAATCAATCACACAGAATAAAATCCAATGTCAGACACACAGTCCATTTACAAGTTCGTTTTGGGTCTGAACGAAACCGGAGGCACCTTGTACCTTGCATATCCATCGATCTCCAAGTACGTCTGGACGATCACCAATTGATTCCCTCCTCTTAGGTGTACAGCCCAATCAAGATCATCAGTAATCACCCAAACGATGTGAAGACCTCCGGTCTTTGACCACCGTCTTCATCCTCGACACATCGTCGAATCAGTTATTCAGAATGGGATAAACCCGGTCTTTCTGAATAACTCGCGTATATAATAAACAAGTGTTACACAAACACAACATACGCCTCATTCCAATTCAGAATATTCTTTTATTCAAATATTCTTATACTTTGGGAAAGGTTCCCATTAATATATTTTGAATATCAATTCAAACTAGTCGGGATTAGCGAACCACACCGAAGTAATCATTTATTTTATTTCCCATTCCCAACCTATGCATCCCATGAAGTAAAACTGGTCATACTTTATATCTAACACGATGGTGTTATCGGTAAATTCAATTATCATTTCACATTCAAATCTAATTAAAGATTTAACTATCGCCTGGAGCAAAAATGGTAATACTCCATTCTTCATTATTTCAATCTAATTAAAGATTCATTAAAACTCCACATAGTTTTAATCTTCCCAAAAATCATATCAATGATTATTTAACTTGGGAAATCACATCCTGTCTTTAACTGTGTTAAAGAACCAATGTCATTTAAAACACAGTTCACGATAAACCCAAGGTCACATTATATTCAATTCCAATTAAATACCATTTAATTGGTACACTTCATTAATTCTAAATAAAAGGATTTAATCTTTTTCTCAACTGGGTTTAAGAACAGTGTTAATGTAGACACCATTCATGACAAACCCAAATCCCATTTGATATTAAATACAAGGCTCTGAATAGAAAATATATCGGCTTATATTCAATATCAAATTCTACGACCAACAAATATCGTATTGGAAATAACAATATTAATATATCTTTCAGATTTCCATAACAATATCTGGATAATCACGAAATCCAACATCAAAATATTCCAAAGACAATTTCGATTCAAATTCATTCCAATTCAATTATTGGAAATTCTAGTTATTTTCAAAACCATTTCAACTCCAATTTATTTATTTAAAAATAAATAAATTATTATTCTAGTTCAAAACTAGTTCATTTCGACAAAAATCTATTTTTATCTTTTCAAATTTGGAATTTTTCATCTCAATTCTTCACAAATCATTTCTTATGACTCTACCCAAATTATTACTATTTTTAATAATTTTATCAAGGCCCGTACAGTCGAATTCATCAACGGCCATCGAACTGCACTCACAGCGACCTTTTCCAAATTTGATCTAGACATAATTCCAAATCCAACCGTTAGATTTCAAATCTCTAACATTCGTTAGAAATCTCTTTTCAATACAAACCCAACGGTTCCGGTTTTAGGAGAATCCGACGGTCGGATCTCCCGTAACGTCCATTCGAAGTCAACGGTCGAAATTCGCGAACTGCCGCGGCGCGACGCGTTCTATTCAGTCCATTATATACATAATATATATATTATATATATATATATATCGTCGATTTCCTTTAAAAACGTATTTTATAAATTGTTTTAAATTTGTTTTCGAAACGATTTCAACTTCATATTCAATTTCGAATCAAAATTGAATATTCCACATCATCGATACACAAATGATAATATTTTCAAAATGTTATATTTTGAAATCACTTTCTTTTCTATATTCATTATTAAAATGAATAAAATCAATATAAATATCGTTCACGTCAAAATGGCATCAATCTAGTCAACACGGCTTTTATTCGACACATGAATGTTTATTCTATTCAACACATGAATATTTATTCTATTCAACACATGAATATCTATTCAATTCAACACATGAATTTATATTATTCAACACATGAATTTTTATTTCTATTCAACACATGAATTTATTTCTATTCAACACATGAATTTATTTCTATTCAACACATGAATATTTATTCTATTCAACACATGAATTTATATTATTCAACACATGAATTTATTTTTATAATATTCCTTATTTTCCAAATTGGAATGAGGCCCAATTAATTACCATATAACGTTAATTATATGGATTCCCTACAACACATGTATATAATAGCAACGATAAATCATCAACCATCATCCAGAGTGCATTCTACACTGTATAAGCATCAAATATAAATATTCAACGCTTATAACAGCCTGTAAATCAATCGATCGACATACAGCTAATTATTGGGATTAGTGTATGTCCAATCTCATCCCAACACCCGTGTGGGGTTTCAACCAATCAAACACAGATTTAATTTGTGCAGTTGGACGATGTATATAATTTATCGTCCCAATCAATATAAGTCAAATCGGTGTACATAAACAAATCGTTCGATTTGTAAATGAATATATATTTTATTTCAACGCATGAATATATATTTTATTTGAACACATGAATATATATTTTATTTGAACACATGAATATATATTTTATTTCAACACATGAATATATATTTTATTTCAACACATGAATATATATATTTTATTTCAACACATGAAGATATATTTTATTTCAACACATGAATATATATTTTATTTCAACACATGAATATATATATTTTATTTCAACACATGAATATATATTTTATTTCACAACCAACAGTCAATTTTCATAACAAAAACAATAACACAAGTCGTCCATGGTCTGTGGACGACGGGGAGCAGTTTATATATGCTGCTATAAAATAAATAACTGAACATAAAATTTTATTAAGGAGTTCTCACCGATTAGCTAAACCAAACGCCACGACTCTTCACATGTATGAAATCTTCGTCGTGCTCACCTTTTTGTCACTTTCGTTGCCCGTATTCACTACATATATAAAAATCATACTTTTAATTCTTTACATATATAAAAATTATATTTTTATTCATCTCAAAATTATTTCATATCTTTACAGTTCTAAAAATCGTATTTTTAACCACTTTATTTTCATAAAAGTCATATCTTTAATTTACTAACTTCATAATAGATAAAAATCGAATCTTTATCGCTATAACGTATTTTATAGATCGCATTTTTACATAACCAAATATCGTATTTTTACATAACCAATTCCATAATAAAAATCTAACCTTTTTTTCGCTAGCTTTATAATAAAAATATAATCTTACATGAGTTAAAAATATAATCTTTCATGGGTTAAAAATATAATCTTTCATGGGTTAAAAATATAATCTTTCATTAATTAAAAATATAATCTTTCATTAATTAAAAATCGTATTTTGAATAGCATAAAAATCTTATTTTTTAAAACTAAAAAATCCTATTTCAAAGCTGAAAATCCTATTTTAAAAACTAATATAGGAATAAAGAGTAAAGGAAAAAACTTACAATAAGAATTAGGGAGAGGGAGGGGGTTCGTTGTTGCGCTGTAGGTGGAGGGATTTGGCGTTGGTGGCGGTTGGTCGGAGGGGTTGGTGCGATTTGGGTTCACGGTGGATGAGGGCGCTGGAGAATCGTATTGGAGAGAGGAGGGCGTAGGGGGGCTGGCCAGAGGGGGCCATGGCGGCGGCGACGTCGATAGAAGGGGGCGCGGTAGGTGGTTGCGTACGGGGAGGCGCCACGGCGGCCTGCGATGTCGAGTTAGGGGAGAACAACGGGGTCAACGAGTTTTAGGTTTTTTTTTCTCTAATTTTGAAATGAACGGGGGAGGGGGGCTGACCGTTTGTATGGGAGAAAAGGGGGTATATTTTTATATTTATATAAATATTTAATTTATTTCCAAAAAGGGTTGACTTTTTATTCGAACTCTAAATCAAACCCAACGACTGTCGCCTCTAGCTAATTACCCTCATTCCGAACACAATGGGGTATGTATCATTAGCCAATTCGACCGCTATGATCAGTTTTCATTCAAATTAAAATATAAATCAGTGTATATTCAATTTGAACGCACATTTCAATTTATCCGGGCCACATATTAACTCTAAAAATTCCCAAAAAATTATTTCTAGCTTAGTATTGACGATACGGTCCTAACAAAACTAATCTCGTCAAATTCTGGGACCTTTTGAAAAATGGCCATTTTCTGGTCTATCAATATCAACTAAAACTGGTCAAACGCGTTTTCCTTTGCCACCCTCACATATTGATTCAGAAAATTATGAATTTTGAAACCTAGCAATAACTTGACATCATGGATCCAACAAAAGGGGTTTCGTCGAAAACAGAGGTCGTTTGCAAAATTTCCATTTTTAAGGGCTAGAATTTCCACATCGACTATTCTAAATTTTCAACTGGGCATAACTTTTGATTCCCGCTATGAAATTTCAATTTTTCGGATTCGTTGGAAAGATACTCTCAAATAGATTCTAATATTTTTGGTTTTGCAAAAATCCGGTTTATTTTGAATCATGTACACTCATTTGAACTTTGAAATCGAATTTTCGAACTACCGCGCCATTTCAATTCCTTATATATTTAAAATAAAATATTTATATTCTAACGACGATTCAAATAAATATATACGTTCGAATTCTATTCAAAATAAATTTATCATCGTTATTATTTAAAATAATTCATTTTAAATATCTAAAATTCATTAAATTTGCCAAATAAAAATTTTAAATTGGCTCAGATTTCCGGGTTATTACAGGTCGTGACATTGGTTGATGCAGAAAGTACTTATTATGACGCATGTATCGCTTGAGGTGTGTGGTTGGGTCGGTACTGTCGTTATAGGGTTCCAGGACCGGAAGCTTAAAGTCTGAAGGATTTCGTGAATTGCTGATCTCCCATGTGAATGGACTACGGTGTATGTTGTCCACATCTTATTGAGAAGACGTTCCTATTGTAAAGCTTTTGATAATGCTTGCAATTTGACTCCCATCCCCAAGGGGTTATTGCCACGAATCCAATTCTGCACTAGGGACATTGGTGAGAATCCCGGTACTAGCATGTGGTGGAAGCATGTCTCGAGGCCTAGAGGTTGGTTCGGTTTGACCTCCGAGATTTGAGTGAAGGTAGCCACTAGCCTCAAGACTTAGTTTGAACGCAACTAAAGTCACTTGGTTAGTGTTGGTCTAAACCATACCCATAGCGGTAGAACCAGGTCGGTCCAGGTGAGTGGTATCTATCCGGGGCTCGGTATTGCCCCGCCCATAGTAATGTTAGAGTAGCTTATAGTAGCATTTACTCCATGATGTTGGGGACCGGTATGGTAGAGTGTTCTTGGTGACATGGAGGGTTTCTGCCCTCAGTTGGGTCTGAATCGACAAGTTGGGAAGGCTGTGGGCAAGGTTGCACAAGACAGGTTTGCAGTCTGACACTGGGTCGAACTTGATGTTGCAACATTCCTGGTTTTGGTCTACCCAAAGGTTGCACTGGTTCAGAAGCTGTTTGTCCTGGGAGTTGAGTCGAACCCTGGTATGGAGGCAAAATGGTCGACTGGTCCGGAATTTGACCACGGTCGACCTGAGAATCTACAGCTACCAAAGCTCTATTTAACGCTGGAAGTGACAATCTTAGCATTGGCTGATCGGGAAGTGAAGTTGAACGGGGAGGAAGCAAAGGTGTGAACCTATCTGGGGATTGGGTCTATGCAGACCAAAGATCAGTTATTGCCCCAGCTTCGCCCGGTGCAGGAAATGGTATTGGAATGTGAGGTCCTTTTTCCATACGAGCGATGAAGTTGTTCATCATCTCCTGCTGTTGTTTGAGAAGTCCATCTTGGTGTGCCATCCGATTTCTAAACTCTTCCATGACTTTATCCATCTCATCCTTGGTTAGGTACTGGAACGGGTCTTCATGTGAGGAAGCTTCATGGCTTGCCTCCGTTGTTGCTGCTCCTGCTGCATCAGCAGGTCGAGATTGAGATTGAGAGTGAGAAGGTGATGAATCCTTCTTCTGTTTAACCCTTGATTTATTAAGAGAAGCCGAAAGTCATAGTGTATATCTGTATGCCCCTACCTGGCGCGCCGAAGTGTTGACGCCAAAGGATAGTCTAGTGACAATCAACCCCCAATATGCGTTAACCACACACACAAAAAATCATAGAAAATGAGAGAAAATGTAAATAAACACAGGAGACACAATATTTTTATAGTGGTTCGGCTTAGTCCAAGCCTACGTCCACTTATAATCTTTGTTTATACTGTCGATTATAGGTAACAGTGGTTTCCTAGTGTAAGAAAGTAGAGAGAGGAGTGGGTTTATACACAAAATCATTGTGTTGAATCTAGAGTATTTGGCATGATATTCTCGGCAAGCCGAATAAGAGGTTTCTTTTGGGAGATTTTCAAATGCCTTTCCATTTCTAGGAATAGTTGTATTTACAGGCGAGCTAGTGGGCCAAACTTGCATGCGGCGTGGCATGCATTTTTTTGGGGCTTTAAAACGTTGAGCTCGATCATGTTGAGTAGTTATAGGCAGCGAGACCTGGCACTGCTCATTAACAGTTCTTCCTTGAAATATGTTGTATACGTGGAATTGAATACTTGGCATTAAAAAGAAGTGTTGATCAAATCTTATCTGCTGCTTTAGCCTTGTGAATAGAACTTCGTTTGATAGTGCATAACTCACTTTGATAGTTATGTTGATCTGATACTATAGGAGATAATTTTACTTAGATACTTCTGCTCCCGTATTCCAGCCCGATTCGACCTTTTTGAAACAGGTCGGTCGATCTGTTGATGAATCTACTGATTGGTTTTATATTTTCTTTATGAGGATGTAGTCTTTATGTTTTAAGGAGCCATCTCGGGCCGACCTGTGATCGATCGACCCTAAATGAAAGTTGAATTTATAAGCATCAGGACGATATCTGGTAGCGAGAGAGAGATTTATTCTTGGGTTGTGACGGATTTTGCCAAAAACCTGGTCAATGATTATCTTCCTTATTTACATGTTTTATACCAATTTTACGCAAATTATTCAAAATTTCACTTATTTTAACTTTTCAAGAATTGTCAACAACATGCTTAAAATCATTTTAAGTAATTTAAACATAATTTTTAAATGTAAAAACAATAAGATTCACCGTTAGTAATAATTTACAAAATTATTTCATTTTAGTTCACATTATAAAGTTTTCAAAACTTTATTTCCTTTACATTTATATTTATTCAAATAAGTAATTTTGTATTGAATTCTTTTATCATTTTATTTAATTCAATTCAACATCAAACCAACTCAACTCTTTAAATTAACCAAAAACTGATTGTTTATTCAACTTAGATAATTATATGAGTTATCCTCTAAATTCATATTTATTTCTCAATTTATAAATTATAATCTTCATATTTTTTTTTTACATAGGAAATCAAAAAATACGATTGTTATAGACTCCCCCTTTATAAAATTATGTCCTCGTAATTTCTAGAGAAGAGTGACGTCCAACACGATTTATTTCACCTAGAAATAGAAAATAGATAAGCTTGAGTTAATACTTCTCACCTATAATGATAAATGTAAGAAAACTAGGATATATTCTCTCGATGAATTCTTTGGTTTCCCAAGTACAATATTTTGGATTAGAAGACCATTGAGTCTTCATGAGCGGGACAACCTTATTTCAGAGGATCCTAATCTCTGAAGTAAGCACACGAATAGGATGTTTCACGTTAGAAAATTTTGTTGAGATTTCAAGCTCTTGCATAATTGGAGGATCATTAACTAAATATGAATTAGAAGGAACTTTCGAAGTTGAGAGACGTGAAATACATCATGAATACTAGAAAACTGAGTTGCAAGTGATGCTCGATATGCAATTGGACTAACAAGTTCAGTGATGTGGAATGGTACTATATATCTAGAGGCTAACCTATCGTACCGACTAAAAGGAATCTCCCCTTTCAATGGAGATACACGTATGAACAAAAGATCACCAATGGAAAATTCTAGAGGCTGCCTTTGGTTATTTGCGCAGTATTTATGTCTGCTCTAAGCCAATTTAGTCCTTTGATGAATAAAATAAATCTTCTCAGAAGCTTCACGAATAAAGTCGGGACCTAATATCAACTCTTACCCGAATCCAACCAACATGAAGGGGATCGACTTGGCCTTCCATGTAAGGTTTTGATAGGAACCATACTGAACTTAGACTAGAAATGATTGTAAGTAAACTCAACAAGTGGTAGGTGGTCTTCCTAGTTACTACCAAAATCAAGAATACACGCATGAAGTCGATCCTCAAGAATACGATTCACTTTCTTGTCTGTCCATCGGACTATGGGTGATAAGTTATGTTGAAATGAAGCTTTATACCCAAAGCTTTCTGGAGACTTCATCAGAATTCACTAGTAAAGAGAAAATGCCTATCACAAATGATAGAACTAGGAATACTATGAAGTATCACAATTTCCTTAATATACAACTTAAATAGATGAGAAGCATTTGATTTAACCTTATAGAAATAAAATGAATTGATTTGGTTAAACAATCAATAATCACCAAAACACTACTATGTCCAAATCTTGAACGAGGTAGCCCATCAATAAAGTTTATGGATATACTTGATCCCATTTCCGTAACAGGACCTCATAAGGCTACGAAAGAATATAAGGATGTCGATATTCGGCTTTAATGGGTTGAGAAGTCATGCAAATGCTCACATAACTTGCCACATCACTCTTCATTCCTTCCCAATAGTATGAGCGCATCATATCAGCATATTTCTTACTACTACTATTGGTATGAATAGTAAACTTAAAATAGTGACACTCATCAAGAATAGCCCTCCTAAGATAATCAACATTAGGAACGATCAATCTCTTCCTACGAACACAACCACGACATCAACACTAAAATCCTTTAGCTCATCGATATAGGATTCGAACTTACAAAGCTGGATAAGATGAATAGTAATGGATCTTGCCGTTGAGCATCAACAATACAATTCAATAGAATGTGTTGAGCTTCCATGCTAAACAATAAATCAGGGGAATCTAATACTAGAGCACATCTACGAACATCACAAAGAGATAAAGTTTCCAATATATTCCACTCAGCTAGCATCATAGAGTTTGTTGCTTGTGGCTCAATGCGTTTGCTACTTGGTTTTCCTTTCCAGGAGTGTACTTGGTATTAAAATCACAAGAGGCGTGGAACTCAATCCAACGCTATTATCACATATTAAGCTCTTTTTGAGTGAATAAGTACTTCCAAAATTTATAATCGGTGGAAACAACAAAGCACTTGCCCAAAATATAACGATGCCAAATCTTTATTGAAAAGAATATGGCGTCTAACTCTAAATCATGGGCGGCGTACCAAAATTTGTTTTGATGTAATTGCGTAGAAGCATAGGCGAATATTCGATCCTTATTCATAAGAACAACACCTACACCAAATCTACTGGTACCGGTATAAACAAAAAGATCTTGATTCTGTTTGAGAATTACTAAGATAGGAACATCAGTAAGACGTTCTTTCAATTTATGAAAAGAAGCTTCACACTTATCAAACAAGCGAAATGAACTTCTTTTCTCTTAAGACTAGTGAGAAGAAAAACAATGGAGATAAATCTTTAATTAACTGGCAGTAATAACCAGCCAATCCAAAGAAAATGTGAATCTAAGAAACATTCATGGTCATTTCCATTTATGAATAGCCCCTATCTTCGATGGATCAATAGCAATTCCATAAGAAGATACAATATAGCCAAAAAAATATCTTCTTTTCCTAAAAATGACACTGGGAGAATTTGGCTTCAAGTTGTTTATGACGAAGAGTTCTCAAGATAATTCTCAAGTTCTAAGCATGGTCGGCTTCAAACTTAGAGTAAACATGGATATTATCAATGAAAACCAAGACAAACTTATCGAGGTATTCACAAAATACTTGATTCATGGGATCAACAAATTAAGAAGGAATGTTATTTAAATTGAATGACATAAAGAGCCACTCATAACATCCATAACAAATGCATAATGCGATAAAAGAAATGTTATCCTCCGCAACTCATAGTAGATGAAAACTTGTAGCGAGATCAAGCTTAGAGAAAACTTTAACACCACACAGTTGATTGAACATACCATCGATCTTAGGTTGGAATACTTGTTCATGATAGTTAACTCATTAAGCTTGCGATAATCAATACAAAGCAAAGAGTACCATCAATTTTTTTTAATGAAAACTGTGATGCCCCAAGGAGATGAACTTGGTTGAATGAACTTCTTAGCTTCTAATTATACTAACTACTTCTTTAGTTCCTCATTTTCCTTAGTGGACATTCATGTAGGACAATGAACAGGCTAAGAACCTTGAATGAGATAGGTGTGTAACCCAATTGCCCGCTTGGGTGGCAAACTCGGCATAGGATCCAACACATCAGAAAATTAACATACAACAGAAACATGAGATATGTCACTATCATCTCGTGGTTCAATAGAAAATAAGAATGCATTGGAATCATGATCAATGTACTAAAGTACATGAGATAATTGATCAATCGAATCAGAATGCTTAAGATGTAGAGTACTTTCTAAATATAGGTTTCAGGCTTTGTACCAAACACGCTATGTTATTCCCAAAACTTATCGAAACCAATATAGCGAATAACATGCAGATTCACACGAAAAGAAAAACCAAAAAGGATATTCTCAGTATTTACACAAAGAATACTTAGTGTTGCGGACCCTCCAATGGGATTCATAATCTTTAAAGAAGTCATAGGGAAAGATATTTTTAAATGTATATCATCAAAAAGTTTATTTGATATGAATGAAGTGTGATGCAGTTGTATCAAAGAGAACTTGAATAAAGCGATTATGAAATAAGATAAAACCTTCGAGAATAAATGAGAAGGTAGCTCAGGATTCAGAAGATCAATTGAAAGCATCCACCACAATGAGTTTTCTAGATTTAGGAGTCTTAGGAGATATGGGACATGCTAAAGCCCAATGTCCCTCTTGCATATGCAGTTAAAGCGCTTAGCGTTTCTGTAGCTGTAGAGGATCAAAAAAGTGTAGCGGGGATATAACGAAGATGCAAAAAGATACATTAGATGTAAAAATAAGTGTTTTAAAATTAATTAATTATCATCCTCACATCATTTATGTAGAAGAAAATAATATCCACTAACCTTATACAATAAAATCAAGGAATATCATGGTTACGCATATTAGAATTGATGATTATAATAGATTTCTACCATATATTTGACACTTATGTGTTAAAATTATTTCTTTACATTAACTTTATTGATTTTTTTAAAACATAACTAGTCAAATCAATATTCGTATATTAGTATTGCTAAAGTGGATGCTATAAAGCGTTGATTTAGTTGGTGAAGTGAAAAATAGTGGGAATTAACACGGATCTGCTATTCATCAACGTTAAATGGAAATGGCGTAGAGGTTGAAGGACGATATGGGCTATAATGGGCATTGTGTGGGGATTAAACTACACAGTGCTTGTAATAGTGACAAAAGCAAGGTTTGGTATAGTTACGGAACAAAAGATTATGAAAACCAAAATTATAGCATCCCTTTTGGCTAAAATGGGCTACGCTAAAATGGGAACCGAAAACTACTTGCTTCTTCTTCTTGTGAGGAAATGAATTAGATTTATGGAAAGGAAACCTCTTCTTGTTTGGATTCTTTCGAACCTATGACTAATCACTACTGTCATTCTCTTTCTCCATAGCTTCGAGATGAAGCGCCAAGTCAAATAACTCCTCAAAAGAGATCCTATGCTAGAGCATCAAAACTTTAAATAGTCTTCAATCCACACACAAACTTCAAGTTCTTCTTGTACGGTGTACTAATATGCTTGATATTGTACTTCAATAAGACCTCAAAATAAGAAACATACTCAAAAATAGAAGATTATCCTCGACGATCGAGGAGAGTTTCTCTAATTCGGGAACAAATTTGACATCAAATCGATCCTTAAATCTATTCCATAAAGGTGTGGACTCATCAAATTCAACAATCAAGAGCTCTTCCAACCCAATGCACTTCTTGCAAAATATTAAATGCTAGGAGAACACGATGATGGTGACAAAGATACATACGAAAGAAGATATGCTCACATTTATGCATCCATGCTTGGACTTGTAAAACGGTCTCCGTGCCTTTAAAAGGCTTGCCTCCTAATGCAAAAGGATTCTATACATGCTCACAAAAGGTGACTTGCATTGAGGAGATGAATGAGTAGGAACTGGGGACTGAGTACATTAGAATAGTTCCATGAACTGATTGGTAGACATATAGACACCATTTGGATGTGGATCGTTGGAATGCTCATCACTAGAACGGCTACATCTGCCTACTATAGCCATTAGATAAAAGTATAGGATAAGATAAATATTATTCATAGGTGTATGATATTATTAATTGAACTAAACATATTAAATACGATGGAATTTAAAATACATTCCTAAATGTATACTAGACATATATCTATCCCAAGGACAAGAAAAAATTAAGTACATGAATAATAGTAACGACGATTGGAGACTATGTTAACACATATGTAATCCTTCGACATACTACAATACAATGTTATGTTATATATTTTTCGTACTCTGTTCTGAATTTATCTCTGATACCAAATGCGATGTCCCACCCAGAGACCCTCACTAACAAAGAGCATTAATAAGTAAAAACGTCTGCTAGTGCACAAAATAAGGCTAGTTAGGAGCAACCATCTATGAGCTTTGGTTAAACGAGTATTGAATACGTCAATTATATGATCTATATTTTTCTTACCTTATTGAGGATCGATGTACTCAATTCATGTTTAACACAAAATTAGGTGGCTAATGGATTTATTAAGAACAAAATATAACAGCATCATATAATATAGTTCGCAGAGCAACAGACACATACATACGTACATACATATAGTAGAAGTAAAACACATAAGTGTTACAGAAGTAGGTGATTCATGCAAACCAAATATATAAATGAGTTCTAAAAGGAATGTACATAAGGAGTACAATAAAATGGCTTTAAAACATGAGCTAGCATAAAAAACAAGACAGTATATTCCAAGCGAAAGAAAAGCATAACTTCATCTAACGATGGAAAATGGACCTAAAACAACTCGGACTGACTCGAACGCATAAAATAAATTGGTCGGTCTTGCTTAAACAAGACTGTTTGGTGCATGATAGGTGAAGGATAAAACACACGAGAAGTAATTCTTCTCAATAGAGAAGAAACTCTTAAGATCATAACAGCATAGTATAGATGGGGTAATTCTCTAAGGTCATAAATAAGATTCCCATGTAAGGTTGTATACAACAATCACAAATGTTTCCATCGACACAAATGACCAAAGCTCAAGGCTAAGGTGTTTTTGTGTGTATGAATCAAATCACATAGGAACACAAGATAGAAACCACTAAATCTCAAAACATAGAACATGATTAGGAGTTCGCCACAAAGAAATGTAACCACCGTAACGTGATTACGATTTAGCTCATATGCTATGTATAAAAACTCAACATTTGCATGGTGAAAACATTTAGAAATGAAAAGTGATAGAAATCGATGAATAATGTAATCTATAAGATACCACACAGATTAGATCCATTAATAGCGAGTTTAATCTATGCATGCACTGCACCACACAGAAGTGGTCGAAGCCTGCCTAATACTGTACATATAGATTTAGCGCCCCCAAAGATCGGCCAAAGGTCCACATAGATGGCTCCAAATCACCTACACAGATAACCCTAAATTCCCATACAATCCACAAAAATGACCCAAAAGTTTAGTAGCATTAATAGTAGAATGTGTCATAACCTTCCAAATATTGGCCTAGACAGTTATAAAATGCATCCCATACTAGACATTCTCACTTATCGGTTTACTAAAGTCAGTCAGTTCAACACTAGTGTAGCTTCGATCAAACAAGTATGGAATTAACCGATATAGAACATCTATGTGTCCCATACCACATGGTTTATAATAACATTTAAATCATTTTCTCGTTCTCTCGAAGAGTGCAAAAACTTGTGATTTTATAAAGAAAATATGTACTTTGAGAAAACGGGTTTAAAATGATCCGAAAAATTATTTATTTAATAATCTCTTTATAATAGATATTATTTATATATGTATAAAATGGTTCGAAAGATAATGCTTATTTTTGTAAATGGATTTAAGAAATATTTATTTCAAAATTTGGTTTTTGAATCGAAAATTCTTTAGAAATTGATTTTTAAATATATGAACTGAAAGGACCCGTAACTTCCCCGTGAAGGAAAGAGCGGATACTTTGAGAACAACACACATCGGAACACAGACAGAAGAACATTTCATTGTTATTACAACAATTCCATCAGATACAAGAATATACAGAGTATAAATGAATAAATTACATACAATAAATATCAGAGATTACAATAAATTACATAGCAGCGGAAAATAATACAAAATCACAACTAGAAGTGATACACGGATACAGAGCTTCCCGAGCATCGTTCCAGCTGTAAATCAGGACCCTGTGAATATAAATCTGCAAAACCAAAACTACTAGCTGCCCGTGCGGAAAATAGGGGCACCTAGAGTTTAGGTTAAAACAATAAACTCCAGGTCAGTCATGGGACTGGTGTGAGAACTAAAACAGTTATAATTCTTTATTTTAAAGTTCGGTAAATCAAGGGACCACGCCATATAACACGGAACGGGTTTCCTCCCAAGAATACCAGTGCATAAAACAAACAGCGCAATGCTAAATAAAGAAAAATGAAGCTGTTATAAGACCCAGGTCCCATCACACAATGCAGCGCAAGCCGGAGGATAGGGTTTTTACCTTATAACAGCCAAAGCATGCTTGATACGTTTAAAACACATTATTTTGATATTACTATAAGTGTATAGTGTCAAAACAATTTCAATCATAAATATCAATCATAGGCGGCATGAATGACCCATACCACTATGTCGCCATACTAGGTTCTACAAATAAAACCGCACTATCACGTATTGGAAATTGGATTTCCGTCATGAGCCGAGGCAAGGGGCAAGCTCCTCTCCGCGTTCGAGACACTCTAGCAAATGCCTCGGGACCGCACACAGCAATCCCTGGATCCTCCAAGGCCGGTCCTCTCTTACTTTTGAGGATTGGCAATTCCTGAACACACGTTTCCCGGTCCTTACAGACCTGTATCCGAGGCGCCTCGTATCCAACAACCACACAGGTGAAAAGTATATAAATGTCAGGGCTGGTAGGTCACTGACACCACCCTAGCTAGAAAGAAACGTCGTGCACTCCTTGGGTCCGTATTCCCTTTTTGACTCATACCGAGGTGTGAGGCTCGCGAATTCACGTTATACACAAAGCTACGCCACATAGGCTGTGCTTTGATCATCAACCACAAGACTTTGCTTTTCAGCAGAAGCCCTGATCAATTACCACTTACGCGTGCCACATTGGCAATTCACTCCATGCGACTGATGTCCATCAATATACAACCTCTGAGCTCGTACGTCTCAGAGAAGGGCGTTAAGCAAGAGAATAAATTCTCCGCCGCCAAACAGATGTATATTTAATAGAAATCAATCAACACAGAATAAAATCCAATGTCAGACACACAATCCATTTACAAGTTCGTTCTGGGTCTGAACGAAACCGGAGGCACTTTCCTCGCATATCCATCCATCTCCAAGTACGTCTGGACGATCACCAACTGATTCCCTCATCCTGGGTGTACAGCCCAATCAAGATCATCAGTAATCACCCAAATGATGTGAAGACTTCCGGTCTTCAACCACCGTCTTCATCTTCGACATCTCGTCGAATCGGTTATTCAGACTGGGTATAAACCCGGCCTTTCTGAATAACCCACGTATATAATAAACGAATGTTACACAAACACCACAAACGCCTCATTCCAATTCAGAATATTCTTTTATTCACAAAATCACATTCTTAGGGAAAGGTTCCCATTAATTTTATCAAAGATAAATTTTTCTAAATTTATTCTTTAATCTTCCTTTGGATATCATTTCAAACTAGTCGGGATTAACGAACCACACCGAAGTAATTATTTAGTTTATTTCCCAATCCCAACCTACATATCCCATGGAGCAAAACTGGTGATACTCCATATCTAACACCACGGTGTTATCGGTAAAATTAATTACCATTTCACGTTCAAATCTAATTAAAGATTTAACTATCGCTTTGGAGCAAAACTGGTGGTACTCCATTCTCGATCACCTTTCAGATTTGATAATTTAAATTATCAATTCACATTTTAATCTAATTAAAGATTCATTAAAACTCCACTTAGCTTTAATCCTTTCAAAAATCAATATCCTGTCTTTAACTGGGTTAAAGAACCAATGTCATCTAAAACACGATTCACGATAAACCCAAATCACATTTGATATTAAATACAAGGCTCTGAATAGAAAATATATCGACTTATATTCAATACCAAATTCTGAAACCAACAAATATCGTATTGGAAATAACGATATAAAATATATCTTTCAAATTCCCATAACAATATCTATATAGTCACGAAATCCAACATCGAAATATCCCGAAGATAATTTCGATTCAACTCCAGTCCAATTCACGCATTGGAAATTATCGATTATTTTCAAAATCACTTTCAAATTCAATTTATTTATTTCAAAAATAAATTGATTTTAATTCTAGTTCAAAACTAGTTTATTTCGATAAAAATCTATTTTTACCTTCTAATGTGGAATTTTCCAGCCCAATTCTTTCCAATTCACATATTATAATTTTACACAAATTATAGATATTTTTGATAATTTTATCAAGGCCCGTACGGTCGATTTCCATCAACGGCCATCGAACTACACTTACAGCGACCTTTTCTGAATTGATTTGGACATAATTCCAAATCCAACCGTTAGATTTCAAATTTCTAATATTCAATGGAAAGCTCTTTTCGATACGAACCCAACGGTTCCGGTTTTAGGAGAATCCGACGGTCGGATCTCCCGCAATGTCCGTTTGAAATAAATGGTCGAAATTCACGAACTACCGCGGCGCGGCGCGTTCTATTCAGGCCATCATATTATATATATAATATATATAATATATATTTCGTCGATTTCTATTTAAAACGAATTTTATAAATCGTTTTAAATTCGTTTCAAAACCATTCAACTTCTATATTCAATTTCAAATCGATTTGATTTCAATTCAATTCGAATTCATTTCCATTTTATTTAATTCGAATTCAAATTTGTTTCAATTCAATTCAAATTCAAATTCGTTTCAATTCAATTCAAATTCAAATTCAAATTCGCTTCAATTCAAATTGATTTCAATTTAATTTCGATTCGAATTCAATTATATTTCAGTTCGTTTTCAATTCAACTTGAATTTATTCTATATTCAATTCCATTCGAAGTCCTTTTATATTTAATTCAAATTCGTTTTTTTTCAATTCGAATTTGCTATAATATTCATTTCAATTTGAATAAAATCGATATAAATATCGTTCACGTCAAAATGGCGCAAATCTAATCAACACGGCTTTATATTTTTCACAACTTCTTTATTCTATTCAACAAATGAATATTTATCCCATTCAACACATGAATCTATATTTCTTTCAACACACAGCTAATCTCAACACATGAGTACTGTCAACACATCACTATTTTTGTTATGTAAAATATTTTATAAAACTATGGTATCTATCTTTTGATTTTCAATTAGACTCCTACTGAGAAGTAGTTCTAATTTTAAATGTGATAAAGATGTAATTTATTTTATTTAAAATATTTTACTCAACACATGAATAGTTTCAACACATGATCATCGTTAACACATGACTATTTTTATATTCAACACATGAATTTTCTTTTATAATATTCATTGTTTTCACGATTTGAATGAGGCCCAATCAATCACCATATAATGTTAATTATATGGATTCCATACAACTCATGTATATAATAGCATTGAAAAATAATCAATCATCAACCAAAGTGCACTACACTGTATAAGCATCAAATATAGATATCTGACGCTTATAACAGCCTGTCAATCAATCGATCGACATATTTAATCAATCAGGATGAGTGAACTTCAAATTTCATCCCAACACCCGTGTGGGGTTTCAAACAATCAAGCACAGATTTTATTTGTGCAGTTGGGCGATGTGTAAAATTTATCGACCCAATCAATGTCAGTCAAATCAGTGTACATAAACAAACCGTCCGGTTTGTAAATGAATATTTTATTTATTCACTTTCACGTTAAAAATTATATTTTTAACGATAATATATTCTATTTTAACACATGAATTTCTATTCATTTCATTCTTTAAATAAAATGATATTTTTATTTTTCTAACATATTTTAGAAAATTTCGGCGGCATAACGGCACGATACTAGAAACGGAACAAGGCCTAGCCTTATCCCCGGTCTAGTGAAGGCCCACGCCATTCACACATCAATCAAATCCATTCAATTCATCAAACAATTCAATTTCAAATCAAATCTACTAACTAATCTATGCAACCAAACAAACAAGTCCATGGTCTGTGGACGATTGTGTCGGGTGCTACTAAGCACCGTCTGCATCCTAGTATATATAAATATAACTAGAAAAAGAAGTTTAGAGTGAGAAGTTCTCACCGAAAGCTATCCAATGCCATGACTCTTCATTAATAGAAATCTTCTTCGTTATCCCATCTTCGTCATCTTCGTTGCCCGTAGCCACTACATATATAAAAATCACACATTTTTATATTTTGATGTCTTTTAAAATAAAAATCGCATTTTTATTTATTCTCTTTCAATCTAAAAATCATATTTCTATAATCACTTCATATATTTAAAAATCGAATTTTCACTACGATGTTCAATATATAAAAATCATGTTTTTATTTCTCTATTTTCTATATAAAGATCTCGCCTTTTTAACTATAAAGACTTCACCCTTACAAAAATATAGATTTCTTCGTTATGAAAATCACCACTTTATTTCAACGTATATAAAATAAAAATCAGATTTTCATTTCGCTACATATACAAAGATGATATTTTTATATTCTCCATCCTATAAAGATTATATTTTTTATACTTTAAAAATATAAAAATCATATTTTTAATATTTCTATATAGTAAAGATTATATTTTTAATACTTTAAAAATATAAAAATCATATTTTGATTATCTTCCTTATATAAAAATTATATTTTTAACATTTCTACTATATAAAAATCTCATTTTTAATATTCATACTTTATAAAAATCTCATTTTTAATTTTCTATACGAATAAAAATAATATTTTTAACTTGCCACTATATATTTAAAACTGAAAATAAAGTAAAATAAACGTAAATAAATATAAAAACTCACTTTAATCGCGCGAAGGAGGGGTTGGGCTCACTGTGGTGGTTGCTGCGCTCGAAAGGGGGAGGTTGCGGGTGCTATGGTCGTTGGCGACGAGGGTTGGACGGAGCTAGGGTTTTCATTGCCGGAGGGGGACTCGCTGCAGTGGTCGGAGTGGCCAGGAGGGGCCAACGAGGTGGGCGCGGCAGTCTTAACGGGTTCAGGGGGTTAGGGTTTCGGGTAGGGGAGTTTAGGGGTTTGAGGAGGAAGGGAAGAAGGAAGGAGGAAGAAGCGGAGGGCGGCGATCGCTGGGGGGGGGTTTGCAGCGCCTCAGGCGCGGTGGCGTGACGGTGAACGAGGCGGCGGCGGGGTGCGATTCGTTTTGTTTTTTTTTCTCTTTTTTTTTCCCTTCTGAATGAAAACGAGAAAGGGGGGGGTTATATATTTTAAATTTTATTTAATTTAATTTTCAAAAAGTTGACTTTTACATACGACCTCGAAACGAGGCCCACCGCCTGTCGTCCATAGCGTTTAACCCCCATTCCGAACACAATGGGATATGTATCGTAGGCTGATTCGACTATTTGAATCAGTTTCCGTTAAATTTACATTTAAATCACTTTATTGAATTTTAAACGTACATTTCAAATTACCGGGGTCACATATTAATTCTAAAAAATTCCAAAAAAAAATTTCTAGCTTCGTATTGACGATACGGTCCTAACAAAACTAGTTTCGTCGAATTCTGAGACCGTTGGAAAAATGGCCAATTTCCAGTCGATTAAATTCAACTGAAACGGGTCAAACGCGTTTTGCTTTGCCACGCTCACATATTGATTCGAAAAATTATGAAATTTGGAATCCAGCAATAATTTAACATCACGGATCCAACAAAAGTGGTTTCGTCGAAATCCGAGGTCGTTTGCAAAATGTCCATTTTTTAGGGCCTGAATTCCATAGCGACTATTCAGAATTTTCAACTGGGCATATCTTTTGATTCCCGCTATGAAATTTTGATCTTTCGGATTTGTTAGAAAGATATTATCAACTAGATCCTAAAGTTTTTGGTTTCACTAAAATCCGGATTGTTTTGCACCCGGTACATTCAGTTGAAGTTTGAAATCGAATTATCGAACTACCGCGCCATTTTCAATTCTATTTATAATTATATATAATTATTTATATTCTAACGACGACGTATATAAAATATACGTTGAATTCCATTCAAAATAAATTTCACGTCGATTTTATTTAAAATAATCTATTTTAAATATTCAAAATCCGCTAAAATTGCCAAAATAAAAATTTTAAACTGGCCCAGATTTTCGGGTTATTACATGAATGAAATGAAATCAATATACAACAAAACTCAATTAAACTATCAATTTATGGCATGGATCGACATTACTATCGACTCTCCAATATTTAGAAAATAGCCTTTTGAAAACAACTCAAGCAATGCACAAAATCATCAAGCACAAAAGTAGAAAATTTAAGGATCAAAGCACCAAAACATTAAGAAAACTGGCTAAATTGGTTCGACCAATAACCATAATTTTGTGTGCACCTGAATCGACCGATGACCCATTATAGTTGACCTATCTTTGCTCTGGGTCGACCCATGTTGAGAACATGTCGACCTTTGGTTGGGATATTTCTACAGGATCTTTTTCTTCTTCATACTAATTTTCAAGCAAGAGTTTGGTACAATTTCAAACTGAATTCAAATGAGATATTAAATGTATAAGAAAAACAGTAAATGAACTATAATTTGAGAAAAATGTGAAATCAATTCAAGATAAAATGAGGGGTCTACAGGCTCTTAAAGATAGAAACGCAAAATATTACTATTGTACACATAAAACTCAAACTTTGTTTATTATAAACGAGTTCAATCAATAGAAAACCACCACATACTGACATGCATGAACTCTTTAGGTAGAGGAGTGAGAAATAACTTAGCTCAGATGGATTTGTGGAGATTTACTTTGAATCAGCTTGTAATATTGTAACGACCCGCATTCTACGCATCAGAGAGTCGTAGAATATTTATTTCTGTCACATACGAAGTCGTATGGTCATGTAACTTTGGGGGACGACTATTGGGGTCATTTCCCGTGTTCATGATTTTTCCCGATTTTTAAATGACCATTTTACCCCTAGTTATCACTGTTTTGGCCATAACTTTTGACTGGAAAGGAATTTTGACCTGAAACCACTTCCATTGGCTCCGGATGATGGTTTCTCTTTCCGTAGAGTGGTCACATTAGCCAAACGGACGTACCGTTTGGGAGATATGGCTGAAACAAGTTTCAGATGGTGAAAAACAGCTTAATTGGGCTTAACCGGGTGATTAACAGCTAGGCCCAAAGGGGAATTTCGGGATTAGGAGTTTAAAAGGGCTGTTAGGGTTTGGAGAATACTTTTTTCTCATTTTTCAGCCGTCACTATTCATTCCTCTTAACCTAGCCATGGCCTCCACCCTCTAAATCTCTTCAAAACACATCTTAATCACTTTCTAATTGAAGATTAGGCTTAGCAAACATCAAATCAAGGAATATTAGCACGAGAACCGAGGTAGAGCTGCTGTGTAAGATTGGGAACAGCGCCAAATCAGAGAATATTTCAGTTTTGGGGTTTTAGTGGTGGCAAAGGTGAGTGATTAGCTTGCTTTTACACTAATTACTGTTAATTATGGGTAATTAGTGAAGATTAGCGAATTTATACATTAATAAATTCTGGAAAAATTCCTAAAATTCTATAATGATGTTTTATGGCTCTGATAAAAATTTGGGCTAATTTGGATAAGTTTTGCTAATTGTATGCATAATCACGGTTAAGAAGGATTAAGGGGAAAACATGGGTTTCTGGGTATGTTTGATCTAAAGTATTTCATGTAAATGATGTTTTAATGTTTGTGATTGATTCTATATGTTGTTACTGCTGTTTGGAATGTTTTGTAATGTCATAGGAAGTTTAGAAAGGTTGAAAACGCCGTCGTTCGGCGAAAATAGCTTGCTGGAAAAAGTTGCAGATTTTCAGAACCGGTTAGGAAGAACACCCGATCCGAACCGGATAGGAGGAGGAGATCCGATCCGAACCGGATAGGAGGAGGAGATCCGATCCGAACCGGATAGGAGGAGTAGATCCGATCCGAACCGAATAGAAGGAGGAGATCCGAACCGAACCGGATAGGAGGAGACACCCGATCCGAACCGGATAGGAGGAGGAGATCCGATCCGAACCGGATAGGAGGAGGAGATCCGATCCGAACCGGATAGGAGGAGTAGATCCGATCTGAACCGAATAGAAGGAGGAGATCCGAACCGAACCGGATAGGAGGAGACACCCGAACCGAACCGGATAGGAGGAGGAGATCCGATCCGAACCGAATAGAAGGAGGAGATCCGATCCGAACCGAATAGAAGGAGGAGATCCGAACCGAACCGGATAGGAGGAGACACCCGAACCGAACCGGATAGGAGGAGGAGATCCGAACCGAACCGAATAGAGGAGGAGACCCGAACCGAACCGGATAGGAGGAGGATGCCCGAACCGAACCGAATAGGAGGAAGAGACCCGAACCGAACCGAAGAAGACCATAACCCGAGATGCAAAGGTAGTCCAAATGGGAAGTTTGTACCAAGGATTCAGATGGGAATCAACGAGTTAACTTCATGATTGGGCTTTGCTGCGGGACGTGTGCTAAGGGGCTGTCGATGTCTGTAACTTTGGATCACTATGTATAGGGGGTACGTGAACGGATTCAGGGCCACAGTGGTCTAGGTACGACTAAAAGAGCTATAGACCAATGAAGTGGGGTCATTTGTAAAGGTTTAGTCATGACTCCATGGGGTAAGCTTGGTGGTAGCAGTAGTTGTACAAGCCGAACTCCGTCACTACTTCGATGGGTCTAGTGGTTGAAAGCGGTATACATCGTATGCTTTATGCACTGAGTGAGAGATGTGAGGATGGTTGCCATGATTGAATTGTTTGCTATCCCTATGACATGCACACCCCCACCCCCGTATTTCTTTACACCATATGTTGATGGCACCTTAGAGTATTGTACAGTATGTAGTGCTAACTCTTTGGTTGCAGGTCCAGGTTCAGGTATGGTTTAGTATACCTGTTATTGTTCTGTTTAGCTGCTTATCGCTCATACCAGACTTTTTGTCTGACCCAGAGTTTTATGTCTCTTCTTATTACTCTGGGTGCTCACACGAGCAGACTAGAGACAGGTTAGCTGGTGATGCATGGGTAGATGATCCGGAGACGAGCAGGAGGCTTCCACGTAATATATATATATAGTATTCTCCCTGTGTTGTCGAAGATCACTGCTTGGGCATTGGTGGTGTATCTTCCACTTTAGCTTTCTTTTGTTTAGAGACAGTAGATTTTGAAAAGTTGTAATAAGCTGTATTTGGATTTCCGCTGCTCTGATGTTGACATTTACTATTAGTTATCAGCTTATGCACTGTCTCACCTGTTTTATGTCAAGTATGTTATTAATATATTTTATTCCATGCGCTGTGAGACATTCTACAGGTTCCTTGATTAGTTCATTCTCTTCTTTCTTTTCTTATGACGACCGTTCCGTGCCAGTTGGACATGTGTACAGCGCACACTTGGAGGAAGTGTCGGTTGGTGCGGGGCGGGCCGTCACACTTGGTATCAGAGCTCTAGGTTGCGTAGTTAACCTAGGGAAGTTATCAGGGAGGGATAATATACGTATACGAGAGAGCGTATTTGTGGTTATTTTGGTTTTCAAAAGCTATATATATACTATTAGTAGTATAAGAATGAAGTCGTACTGCACTAGCACCACTATGGAATCGTTAATCGTTTCCTTTTTCAGATTGACGATGAGCCGAGATACTAGAGGTTCTGGTAGGGGAGCCAATAATGGGAATGCTGCTGACATGAGGACGATGTTTACTGACCTCATGAGAGAGATGCTTAGAGATGTA
Source organism: Allium sativum (assembly GCA_030737875.1). Lineage (NCBI taxonomy): Eukaryota > Viridiplantae > Streptophyta > Magnoliopsida > Asparagales > Amaryllidaceae > Allium > Allium sativum. The sequence goes on from CM060909.1 coordinate 589,375,751, forward strand.
CGGGGGGCAGCTCCCAATGGTTTAAATGGTGGTGGTCCAATAGTGCAGGCGCCAAGAGTTGACTTCGCCAAGCTGAATAAGGATTATACTAGCCTTGGTGGGAAGCCATTCCACGGTACGGAGTCGGCCACAGATGTTCAGGATTGGTTGGATAGTTGCGAACGTATCTTCGAGGATTTGGGTATCGAGGATGCGATGAAGAGAAAGCTAGCGTCCCGTCAGCTGCAAGGGCGGGCAATGAATTGGTGGAATGCTATAAAGGCAGCTACTCCCGAAGATCAGATTACTTGGGAGCAGTTTAAAGCTCGCTTTAGCGAGAAGTTCATTCCAGCTGCTCAGAAGTCAGTGCTATTTAAGAAATTCTTGGAGCTCAAGCAGAATGGCAGAGCTGTCTCGGAGTACATTGCTGAATTCGACACTTTGTCAAAGTATGGGTTATCTCTTATTGATACTGCCGAGAAGAAGAATGAGAAATTCATAACTGGGTTAGATCAGTACTTAGGGGAAAGGCTTATTAACCACATCGATGAGACGTTCGAGTCGATTGTGGGGAAAGCATTAAGATCAGAGAGTCTCTACCCTAAGCCGAAGACTGAGGTTGCATCCGCAGATGAGCCAAAGCCACAAGCAAGTGGTGGAGGCAAGGGTGGTTCCCAGAATAAAAGAAAGCAGAGTCAGACTAAGGATGGCCAGAAGAAAAAGAATAAACAAGATGTTGAGTGCTTCAGCTGTGGTAAGAAGGGCCATTATGCTAGTAATTGTCGGGCCAAGCCAGCGGATAGGAAGTGCTTCAACTGTGGCCAAATGGGACATCACAAGGACAAGTGTCCGCAACCCCCTAAAGAAAAGCAAATGGTGAAAGCATACGCCCTTAATGCTATTCCTTCTTCGTCGAACGCCCCAACAGCGGCGGAGAAGGGAAAGAATGTCGTCATTCAAGGTATGCTTTCGGTTTATGATGTTCCTGTTAGAGTTTTGTTTGATACCGGAGCTTCCAGTTCTTTCATATCTAGTGACCTGGTAGATAGGTTGGGATTGGAGCCCGAGATTGTCGATAGACCTTTAGTAGTGACGAACCCGATTGGTGGTTCTACTAGCCTTAGCATGATTTGTCGTAATGTGGTCTTATCGAGTCATGGATGCATGTTTGTTTGTGATTGCTTTGTTTTGGGCTTCACTGGGTTTGGCATTATTTTGGGAGTAGATTGGCTCCGAAGATACGGGGTGGTGGTAGACTGTGAGGGCTTTTTGGTGACAGCTAGAGCGGATGATGGGCGGAGGATAGTGTTTGGTGGTCTACCCAGTGTGGGGGTATTGGCTAGTTTTCTAAACTCCCTCGACATTCCGCATAGTGAGTTGTCAGGTTTGCCCGTGGTTGGCCAGTATCCGGATGTTTTCGAAGAAGTGACCGGACTTCCACCACACCGAGAGATTGAGTTCCGTATTGATTTGGTAAAGGATGCCAGTCCTATAGTGATGCCACTTCGTCGTATGGCACCAAGAGAGCAGCGAGAGCTCGAGGTGCAAGTCAGCGATCTTTTGAAGAAGGGATTTATCAGAAGGAGTGTTTCTGAATGGGGAGCACCAGTTGTGTTTGCTACCAAGGCGGATGGTTCCCTTCGTTTGTGTGTAGACTACCGCGAGTTGAATAAAGTGACGAGGAAGAACAAGTATCCTCTACCGCGGATAGATGATTTGTTTGATCAGTTGAGTGATGCGAGAGTATTTTCTCAGTTGGATCTCGCGACAGGTTTTCATCAGCTTAGAGTGGAAGCTGAGAGTATAGCTAAAACGGCATTTCGGACGCCGTCTGGGTTTTATGAGTGGTTGGTCATGCCATTCGGGCTGACCAATGCCCCAGCATATTTTGTGGATCTTATGAATAGGGTATTCAGAGATCAGTTGAATAAGTTTGTCCTTGTGTTCGTTGATGATATTTTGGTCTACTCGAGGACAGAGGAAGAACACAAGGGACATTTAAGAATAGTGATGGAGGTGTTGAGAAAACACCAATTGAAAGCAAAGTTTTCTAAGTGTCACTTCTGGAAGAGGGAAGTGAGGTTCTTGGGCCACGTTGTATCAGAGAATGGTATTGCCGTAGACCCGGCAAAGGTGGCTACGGTACAGGATTGGCCTACGCCCAAGAATGCAACAGACGTAAGAAGTTTCTTGGGATTAGCGGGATATTATCGTAAGTTTATCCAAGGCTTCTCCAAGTTAGCAGCACCGTTGACTCAGTTGACAAAGAAGAATCAAGCTTTTGTTTGGAACGAAAGGTGCGAGGATGCATTCAAGAGTCTAAAAGAAAAGTTGACAAGTGCACCAGTGTTAGTCATTCCCAAGGGGAGTGAAGAGATGACGGTATATACAGATGCTTGTGGTACCGGACTAGGTGCTGTGTTGATGCAAGGTGGTAGGGTTGTAGCTTATGCAAGCAGGCAACTGAAACCGCATGAGAAGAGGTATCCTATCCATGATTTGGAATTGGCAGCGATCATATTCGCATTGAAGATGTGGAGACATTATCTCTTGGGAGAAAGATTCGAGCTGTTTACTGATCATAAGTCGCTGAAGTATCTTTTCTCTCAAAAGGATTTGAATCTTCGTCAGCAGAGGTGGTTAGAGTTCTTAGCTTCATATGATTTCGACATCGCATATACACCGGGAAAGGGCAATGCCGTAGCCGATGCGTTGAGTCGAAGACATGCCAGTTTAGGGGCTATGTTCCTTGAATGGAAGCAACTGGAGTATATCGCGGGGTTTGATTTCAGACCAAAGTGCGAATTGGACCCAGAAATGTTAGCAAGTTTGACGATCAGACCCACTTTAATTGAGCGGATCGGCTCTAGTCAGAGGGACGATCCTAACCTATTGGAAATCATCTCCAAGTTAGAGATGGGTATCGATGAGGAGATGAGCAAGTATGGGATTGATCAAGATGGATGGCTTAGAAAGAATGGAAAGCTCGTTGTACCCAATGTCAATGGATTGAGAGATGAAGTGCTTAGAGAATGTCATCACTCAAAACTGACTATACACCCCGGTGGTAATAAGATGTATCGAGACATGAGACAGACTTACTACTGGGAAGGGATGAAAAGAGACGTTGGGGAGTTTATATCCAAATGCATGAATTGCCAGCTAGTTAAAGCCGAGCAAAAGAAGCATAGTGGGTTGTTACAGCCATTAGAAATTCCCGAATGGAAATGGGAGCAAGTCTCGATGGATTTCATTGATGGTTTACCAAGGACTAGATCGGGACATGATAGCATTTGGGTGATTGTGGACCGATTAACCAAAAGTGCAAGATTTATACCGGTCAGATCGACCAGAACGGCAGCTAAGTTAGCAGAATTGTATATGAAGTGGGTAGTGAGATTCCATGGAGTACCTAAAAGCATTGTGAGTGACCGAGACCCGTTGTTCACTAGTGGGTTTTGGAAGAGCTTACAAGAAGCTCTAGGGTCAGAGTTACATCTCAGTACCGCATATCATCCTCAGACCGACGGTCAGACGGAGAGGGTGAATCGTATTTTGGAAGATCTCTTGAGAGCATGTATATTGGATTTTGGTGGATCATGGGATGACCATTTGCATCTAGTAGAGTTTGCATATAATAATAGCTACCAATCCAGTATCGGTATGGCTCCGTTTGAAGCTTTGTACGGAAGACCGTGCAACTCACCATCATGTTGGATAGAGACTGGCGAGAAGTTTATGCTTGGACCAGATGTGGTGAGGGAAACTTCAGATAAGATTAAGATCATTCAACAACGAATGAAGGCTGCCCAGGATAGGCAGAAGAGTTATGCTGATAAGAGGAGAAGAGACTTAAAATTCTCCGTTGGCGACTTGGTGTTTGTCAAGATTTCTCCGTTGAAGAGCGTAATACGATTTGGCAGGAGAGGCAAGTTGGCACCAAGATTCGTTGGCCCATTCCCTGTTCTTGAACTAGTCGGGAATTTGGCATATAGAATTGACTTACCGGAGAAGATGGCGGGAGTTCATAACGTATTTCATGTTTCCCAACTAAGGAAGTTCGTTCACGACTCAGATATGACTATTTCACCTGATCAGTTGGAGGACCTCGAAGTAGAACCCGAGGCGGTTGGGAACCGCAAGCCGGCCCGTATTGTCGAGCACGACATGAAGCAACTTCGAAGGAAGGCGGTGAAGCTAGTCAAGGTACAGTGGAGCGAGAACGAGAATGATTGTACTTGGGAGACAGAGGATAACATTAAGAAGTCACACCCAGAACTCTTTGCCTGGTAAGATTTTGACTTCGATTTAGTTTTCCGCATGCTAGGATAGGCTTGTTTGCTTGTTTTGCATGTTTGATTGTTGTACGTGGCTGTTAGGCATGCGGGATCCTTTGTATGTTTTGGGTTAAGGAATTTCGGGGACGAAATTTCTTAAGGGGGGGAGAGTGTAACGACCCGCATTCTACGCATCAGAGAGTCGTAGAATATTTATTTCTGTCACATACGAAGTCGTATGGTCATGTAACTTTGGGGGACGACTATTGGGGTCATTTCCCATGTTCATGATTTTTCCCGATTTTTAAATGACCATTTTACCCCTAGTTATCACTGTTTTGGCCATAACTTTTGACTGGAAAGGAATTTTGACCTGAAACCACTTCCATTGGCTCCGGATGATGGTTTCTCTTTCCGTAGAGTGGTCACATTAGCCAAACGGACTTACCGTTTGGGAGATATGGCTGAAACAAGTTTCAGATGGTGAAAAACAGCTTAATTGGGCTTAACCGGGTGATTAACAGCTAGGCCCAAAGGGGAATTTCGGGATTAGGAGTTTAAAAGGGCTGTTAGGGTTTGGAGAATACTTTTTTCTCATTTTTCAGCCGTCACTATTCATTCCTCTTAACCTAGCCATGGCCTCCACCCTCTAAATCTCTTCAAAACACATCTTAATCACTTTCTAATTGAAGATTAGGCTTAGCAAACATCAAATCAAGGAATATTAGCACGAGAACCGAGGTAGAGCTGCTGTGTAAGATTGGGAACAGCGCCAAATCAGAGAATATTTCAGTTTTGGGGTTTTAGTGGTGGCAAAGGTGAGTGATTAGCTTGCTTTTACACTAATTACTGTTAATTATGGGTAATTAGTGAAGATTAGCGAATTTATACATTAATAAATTCTGGAAAAATTCCTAAAATTCTATAATGATGTTTTATGGCTCTGATAAAAATTTGGGCTAATTTGGATAAGTTTTGCTAATTGTATGCATAATCACGGTTAAGAAGGATTAAGGGGAAAACATGGGTTTCTGGGTATGTTTGATCTAAAGTATTTCATGTAAATGATGTTTTAATGTTTGTGATTGATTCTATATGTTGTTACTGCTGTTTGGAATGTTTTGTAATGTCATAGGAAGTTTAGAAAGGTTGAAAACGCCGTCGTTCGGCGAAAATAGCTTGCTGGAAAAAGTTGCAGATTTTCAGAACCGGTTAGGAAGAACACCCGATCCGAACCGGATAGGAGGAGGAGATCCGATCCGAACCGGATAGGAGGAGGAGATCCGATCCGAACCGGATAGGAGGAGTAGATCCGATCCGAACCGAATAGAAGGAGGAGATCCGAACCGAACCGGATAGGAGGAGACACCCGATCCGAACCGGATAGGAGGAGGAGATCCGATCCGAACCGGATAGGAGGAGGAGATCCGATCCGAACCGGATAGGAGGAGTAGATCCGATCTGAACCGAATAGAAGGAGGAGATCCGAACCGAACCGGATAGGAGGAGACACCCGAACCGAACCGGATAGGAGGAGGAGATCCGATCCGAACCGAATAGAAGGAGGAGATCCGATCCGAACCGAATAGAAGGAGGAGATCCGAACCGAACCGGATAGGAGGAGACACCCGAACCGAACCGGATAGGAGGAGGAGATCCGAACCGAACCGAATAGAGGAGGAGACCCGAACCGAACCGGATAGGAGGAGGATGCCCGAACCGAACCGAATAGGAGGAAGAGACCCGAACCGAACCGAAGAAGACCATAACCCGAGATGCAAAGGTAGTCCAAATGGGAAGTTTGTACCAAGGATTCAGATGGGAATCAACGAGTTAACTTCATGATTGGGCTTTGCTGCGGGACGTGTGCTAAGGGGCTGTCGATGTCTGTAACTTTGGATCACTATGTATAGGGGGTACGTGAACGGATTCAGGGCCACAGTGGTCTAGGTACGACTAAAAGAGCTATAGACCAATGAAGTGGGGTCATTTGTAAAGGTTTAGTCATGACTCCATGGGGTAAGCTTGGTGGTAGCAGTAGTTGTACAAGCCGAACTCCGTCACTACTTCGATGGGTCTAGTGGTTGAAAGCGGTATACATCGTATGCTTTATGCACTGAGTGAGAGATGTGAGGATGGTTGCCATGATTGAATTGTTTGCTATCCCTATGACATGCACACCCCCACCCCCGTATTTCTTTACACCATATGTTGATGGCACCTTAGAGTATTGTACAGTATGTAGTGCTAACTCTTTGGTTGCAGGTCCAGGTTCAGGTATGGTTTAGTATACCTGTTATTGTTCTGTTTAGCTGCTTATCGCTCATACCAGACTTTTTGTCTGACCCAGAGTTTTATGTCTCTTCTTATTACTCTGGGTGCTCACACGAGCAGACTAGAGACAGGTTAGCTGGTGATGCACGGGTAGATGATCCGGAGACGAGCAGGAGGCTTCCACGTAATATATATATATATAGTATTCTCCCTGTGTTGTCGAAGATCACTGCTTGGGCATTGGTGGTGTATCTTCCACTTTAGCTTTCTTTTGTTTAGAGACAGTAGATTTTGAAAAGTTGTAATAAGCTGTATTTGGATTTCCGCTGCTCTGATGTTGACATTTATTATTAGTTATCAGCTTATGCACTGTCTCACCTGTTTTATGTCAAGTATGTTATTAATATATTTTATTCCATGCGCTGTGAGACATTCTACAGGTTCCTTGATTAGTTCATTCTCTTCTTTCTTTTCTTATGACGACCGTTCCGTGCCAGTTGGACATGTGTACAGCGCACACTTGGAGGAAGTGTCGGTTGGTGCGGGGCGGGCCGTCACAAATATGGCTTCAGGAAAACTTCAATTACCTATAAATTAAGAAACACTGGCATGTAACAGGAAAAATGAAGTTACAGAAAATTATTCTTCAAATTTGAGAATGTGAGAAAACTAGTTTCTAGTTTACATAGATTATCTGAAGAACATACAATATTAACAATCTTATTTTATATTTTTACTTAAAAGAGCTTGGATTTGCAAAATTTTGAAGAGGAAATGTTATTTTCTTTTCTAAGGCAATTAACAGAGAAAGGAAGGAGAGGTAAGAGAGAAAGGGAGTACGTATTGTACTTGTGTTTTTTTCTCTACCTTCTCTAATTTTTCTTTGGATTATGGGTTTAGGCTAAAATCTATCTAATAAGCCAAGTGTTACTCAATTAGGCTTAGTTAAACCATTATTTTTCTTATTTAAATTTTTTGTGCCAATTTTACTCTATTTTACACAAATTGTTCACAGATTCACTTAATTTAACTTTGTAATAATCATTAACAACACTTTTAAAGTCATTTTAAGAAACTCAAAATTAATTTATAAATGTAAACATAAAAAAAATTACATTTTCAATAAAATGCTTATTTTACATTTCCTTTTGTTTGAAACTAACAGTTTTAGTACAAAATTACCCAAAATTCATTTTATTTATCAAATCAAATACGCAAACCATATTAGAATATTTTAAAACTTAAATAATAATTTTTAACCAATATTTCAATCGTTATATTTTCAAATGCAACTCAATAAAATTTTCAAATACCAATTTTACAACAAAAATTCACCGTTAGCAATAATTTATAAAATTATTACATTTTAGCAAATAAATTTTTTAATGTTTATTTTCACCACAAGTTAACATTATGAGTTTTCAAAATTTTATTTCCTTTACATTTATATTTATTCAAACAATTAGTGTTGAATTGAATTGTTTTATCAATTTATTTAATTTAATTCAACCTTAAAACGAACACAATTCTTCATATTAACCCAAAAATCATTGTTTATTCAACTTAGATAATTATATGAATTATCCTCTTCGAAATTATATTTATTTTCCAGTTTATAAATTGTAATATTCATTATAATTTGTTTCCATAGACAATCACAAAATCCGGGTTGTTACATAAACTCTCTACAACAATATGATAATAGAGGAATTTACCCTCACCGTTTTTTTTCGAAACAAAAATGTAGTGCATACTAGTCTGTAGACAATATCACTTATCAAAAGGAGTATGAATCCATGTCAACTCAACAGGGTTTCACGTGATGGTCGAATCAGAAAACCTATGACACATCAATAACGGCTAAGTGGATGACACATGATGGTAAATAAGTAACAGTAGGAGGTGTGATATCTGTAAGCGTAAGGGCACAACCGACATGCTTTTGAACCACGAGTTGGGGAAACGTGGGTAACAACTTGGTAAATAATCAACACCCACTTTCTGATTGGAAGTCGGGGAAGAGGGATCCTCTTAGCATAAGGTATTGGAACAAAATCTGGACTATGAGAACAAGATTCAAATAGATGTCCAAAAGACTGGCATGTGGTACCAAGGGTATCTTACATTAACCTCTACAGCAGGACCTTTTGTAATTCTAACCCTTGGCATGGGCGACAATGGTCTGACAGAGTGATATCAATCAAGGCTTTGGTATAAACCAGTCTCTTTCTATCCACCGTGTTGAATCAAAACATTTCACCTTACCAACTAGGCCAAAAAGCCAATCGTACAATAGCTATAGGATAGAGAGGATAGGGGTGTAGTGTGCCCAGAAAGGAATGGAAAGAACCTGCTCCTTCACCTTGGCAAGAGATGAACTTCAAGGGCTTATGATGAAAGGCTTCCCATCAATGATAACTGGGACTGCTCGAAGAATTTGCATCCTTTCATGGATCTAGAAAATTTAAAGAAGAACATACAATTAACAAAATGAACATTAAGACTAATCTAGATTTCCAATTTTGACCAAATGTTCCTTAACCATGGATTAAGGGACACTTTAACAAAAAGAAGCCTATGAGGTAAACCCTATAATGTTTTGAAACATTCTTGCAACACTATAGCCAGATCAACCATCTTTATATTATCCTATACATAGTTGTATGTTTAGGACATAAAGACTCGTCCATTAAAGGGTGACTTAGTAAAAAATGAATTTCCATTTATGAATTAAGGAAGAGAGACCCGCAACAAGCGTTACATTCACATTCAATATTGGACCAGGTGCAACAATTATTGTAACTGCACAAGCCTAACCAAGCGAGCCATCAACCACTGTCTTACCACTTTGTTTACGGTTCAAGATCGAGTCTACAAATCATTTTCTGTATATCAACATTGCTAAGATTACCTATCACATGATCAACCTCCAAATTATCATTGCCAAACTAACAATCATCGGACTATTCACAATCTCAGTAGCTATAGATTTTGACTAATCAAGGCCAATAGAAGTTGAATGCCCACACAAGTCGAGATTCACAGCATCCAACAAAAGGGAAAGAGTGTGTTTACCTAGAGCAGAGGGAAAGATGTAAAGGTAGGAAGTTGCATGCACAACATCAATTTCTGATAGGAGCCCAGTCATAAGATCCAAACTCGATCCGTTGTAGTTGATTTTGATTGTTGTTTAAAAAATAACAGGGAACAGACTCCGACTCGAAGAGCATTGAAGAGGCAACGACGAAGAGGCAATGACAAAGCGAAGACTACACTATAACAAGTTTGGTCTTTAGAAACATAAAACAACAACCTAAAAAATTGAGCATGCATCGTACAAGAATTTCAACAACGTGACTTTTTGTGCCGTAAAGGTTGGAGACGCAACTAATACTTTTTGACATAAATATATGTCGTAGATATATTACTTTTTTCAACTTAAAATATGTCGTAAAAGGCTCAGAAATGTTGCAAATCGCATGTGTTGTGAGTTCTCTACTTTTAACTGACTTTTATTTGCATCATAGTTTAAGTGTCGTTGTATAGTTACAATTACAACATATAAGTTTGTCGCAAAATAACACATTATTAAAAATATATATGTACGTCGCTAATGGTTATATTTTTAGACGTTGCTAATACTATTAATATTTAAGACAACCAAATATCTCCACTTACAGCATTTTGTTTTGTTTTCAATAATAATTCATAATGACCTATTTTAGTTCATCACCTACATCTGATCGGTACTGATTTTTTTTTATCACAAATTTTATCATTCCTTTAATTTTAGGGTTCCGTGTTTACCTTTTATTTTGGAAGATAATGTCAACAGAAAGAAATAGAATACATGCTACTAGCAGTGTATAAAAATACAAAATTTATCAAAGTACAGGATTATAGCTTCCAGTCATTTTATAATGATCAAAACAAATATATTTCCACAATAGAAACAGGTACAAATCTACCAAAAATTTTGAAGCACACTCAGTAAGCCATGGGCATTATATAAGTAAAAAATAATGCAAAACAATGTATATTGTATTTCATGATGCAACAAGTATATACAAAGTTATACAAAATGTTGCTTTTTCCATAGTACAAACTACCAATTTTTATCCAAACTAGTAATTGATATACTGCCAAAATCATTGCCATAACATAGATGTTTAACTAACCAAAACAATCATATTATCTATTCATAAAAGACCTATAAAAAACAATGCTAACATGCTAGTTAAAACCAATGCAAAAATTGCCCCAACATGCTACTCGGTTTCAAACCAATGCTTCATTGCAATAATCTACAAAAATTATAAATTTATCAAACTTCCATTATATATTGATATATAACTCAAAATATATTTGCTTTCAAAGATATGTACGTATACTACTTTCAATATATGAATATCTATCATAGCTAAGACCACTATTATCTTAAGTAATGAAGCAAAATGGTTTAAAGTAACACCATTTTAGTTTGAACGAAATTTGGAATCATTTGTCTACATTAATCTTTGTTGTTTTCGTTTTAGTACGTTAACCTTTCTGTTTTATTTTTTTTGTGGCAGCACATTAACCTCTTTATTTTTTTGACATATTTTTTCAGTTTCATCTCATGTTTTATTGATATTAAGCCATTAATGCCGCTAACTATTGTCACCACGTGTAATTTTTAAGTTACACATTGTTTTTTTTTTCTTTTTAATTTGATATACAACTTAGTACCATGAAAATAATCTATAAATATTCTTAGGATATGCATGTATGTTGTGTATATAGATGTAGGCAGTTTAATGGGAGTTGGTGAAGCAAACATGCATTCTACAGTTTCACAAGCACCATACTAGAATATGTAAGAGTCGTTGAAACGGTTAGAAGTCATTAAGATGGTTAAATTTTTATAAAACCTAGTTAATTTAGTAATTTTTTTTATAAAACTTAGTTAATTTTTAATAAAAACTATGTTGACTTAGTTAGTTTTTTATTTTTATTTAATTTTTATAAATCTTATTTAATTGTTCTTTAATCGTTATAAGACTTAGTTAACATTTATAAGACTTATTTAATTTTAATTAGCTTTATATAATATACTTATTTTTTATAAAACTTAGTTAATTCTTACAAACTTAACTAAATTATTATAACATTTTCTTAACTTGATCAAATTTAAAAGTTTATAGAAATCTTAGTTAATTTTGTAATACTTAGTTAATTTTTATAAACTTAGTTTAAATCATGTAAATAAAGCTAACATAATTTTTCTTTATAAACATGTTGATTTGGTTAATTTTTTTTTATAGAAAGCCGTTAACTTTAAAAACAAAGTTATTTTTAAAATTTTAATTAATTTTATGAAATTTGTCTACCATAGTTAATTTTTATAAATTTAATAAAAAAATTAAAAATTGTTAACTTAATTAAAATTTTATTGGACATTGTTAATCTTCCTAATTAATCTTTTCAAATATTTTTCTTTTTTCAGATTTTTTTCATGGCACCCTACCCCCTGCTTCTTTTCCTCTTTTTAGCTGTCCCATCGTCGCCTCAGTGTCCATCAACCCTATTCAGCAGCCGCCATCCTTACCTCCACCTTTCCAACCTACCCTTCCTCCCTCATTTCTTCTTTCTCTACTGGTCCTTTGCTTTCAACTCCTCTTTCCTTCGCCTTTGTTCTTTCTAACCCTCCTTCTAGACCTGACGCTAACCCACTTTCTCGTGCTAAGACTTGTTATCCTAAAGGCAGGTCATAGCTATGCCATGGAATGTGGGCTAATTTAGTATTATAACCCTAAAGATTTTGATCTTAAATTTAAAGGAGAGGCCTCAGTTCCTTCCGAGGAAATCATCAATGCTGCTAGGCTTGTATGGAACGATTGTATTTTGTTTTTTGGATAGATCCCTATCTTATTCATCATGGCGCATCACCTGTTATGGGTTTGGAGGTTGAAAGGGGAAGTAAAAGAGTGGTTTTATGGTTGTGTTTTTCTTTATCAACTCGCTTGCCAAGAGGATAGAAATAGAATTTTACGAGATGATCTGATAACATTAAAGCAGTCCCAGTATGGCTACAATTATCCAATATACCGTTGTATGCTTGGTCACGTGAGAGAATCAATTGGCTAGCTGCTAGAATAGGGAAGTTATTGTGTTTAGATGAAACAACTGAGAGGATGGATAGATTAACTTTTGCGAAATGTCTCATTGAGGTCACCCATACCAAAAAGATTGTGGATAAATTACTTGTTGGATGGAAGTTTGCAGTATGTGTATGTGAACTATTTGTGGAAGCCAGATTTGTGTACGACATGCAAAGTCTTTGGCCACGATGATCAGGATTGTGAGTATAAACAGGTGAAAGATTGTGAAATAGTAAGGATAAGATGGTTGTCAAAGAAAGGGAAGCAATTAGTTTGAAAAGGAAAATAGAGAAAGTTAATACCTACAATAATGTGGTAAGAGATAGACAGTTCAAGCAAAGCCCAACAATAAGCATCAATGGTACTGAGTAGCTAGCAAGGGTAGAATGAATGTTAAACCAAGTTATGGTAATAAATGGTATGTAGAAAAGAAATAAGATAATAAAGTAACAGAGTTTACTAGCAACAAATTTTGTCCCAATCATGATATAAAGGAAATGAAACAGTTAATGTGGACAAAGGTGAAAATTATATGAAGCTACTTTTGAACTTAATAAGAGCCCCTTTGATGTTCTTGCTGAAGAAACTGGCTATGAGGATGAAGAGGAAATAGAAGAAATTGAGATAATTGAAACACAACCAAATGAAGTTAATAGTATGCACGAGTGCATAGTAGAAAATAATAAAGAGGCTAACTTTGATGAAAATGCAAATTTTGCTGAAACAATGAAGCGTCTTTCTAATGCAACGAACCCTACCACTGGAAAGCAAGATGCTAATTAATTTTAGAAAGGCAAGTATTATTATTCACACAACAGCAATACAGAGATTTACAGTATTTCCTAAACTATACATCACTCATCAATACTCATAGTGGTATTGAGAAAAATATATATATATATACAGTATATCAATCAGCTCGAAAAAAACTCAATACCGCTAATTAACGAATGAACACAAATACAAAACAAAACAAAAAACCATGCAACCACAATCCTTGCTAAACCTCTATTGCCTTCCAAGCCAAACACCAAGACAAAACTCCAAAACAAATCTCATAACTCCACAGCAGAAATAACCTCCTCAAAGTTGGAAAAACAATTTGGAATATCACAAATCACCAATACTGCGGGTTTTCCTAGTATGTTTCTTGTTTGATTTGGAATGACTGCCAGAAGGGATTATATCCTCAAGATCATATTCAATTCCCTCATCTAAATCATCAACATTCACATTGGCCTTCTTAGCCTTCTTAGTCTTCTTTTTCTTACCCTTATTTTTTAAAGAAGTTTTAACTGGAGGCTCATTATCATCAGTATCTTCCCAAAATTTACCAGTAGGCTTAGATGTAGATGCCAAACCACTATGAGCAGGAGGTGGAGGCAGAATAATAAGATCAGGAGGTCGTAATTGAGAATAAGGAGATGCTGAAAACACAACAGGAACTGAATGCGAGGAAACTGCAACATTACTAGCAGTTTTACTACTGATAGTATTATTAACAGTTTGTGAAGTCAAGCTCTGCTTCCCACTGGAATGTATTGCTTCTGTCATAGCTGAATTATTGGCAGCAACAGATGAGTAAGCAGCTGAACCAGAAAAAGCAGAGGTGCACATTCCTGATGTATTAGATAATGAATGATCATTGCACATATCAGTAACCCCTGCAGCTGAATCAACATTATCCATAGTTTCATCAAAGAAATTGCCTATCAAAGTTTCTTGCATCTCATTTTGAACCCTTTATTAACCACCTTAGAATGATTATCAGGTTGACAACAATTTTCCTCATGTGTTGCAAATCCAGAAGCTTCACTACTATTATTAATATGTTCTGAATCATCTAATTTTCCCTCATCATTAGTCCTTTCATTAGAACAGTTCCCATCTTTATCAGTTGACAAAGCTTCAAATGGATTAGCATTAGCATTTAACCCAGTATAATTATCAACATTACCAGCATAATTGACAACTTTATCAGCAGCTTTATCAACAAAACTACCCTTCTTAACCCAAAACTTCCTTGATCTATTATTAGCAAATGACCGATTATTACTATTGGCATTATAAGATTGGTTTCTATTACTATCAGCATGATCATAAGGTCTGAAATTATAATTGTTTCCTAAATCTTGTTGTTGTTCCTCATCAGCTAGCCCTCCCTTATCATTGAATTCACAATGACAAGTCTCATGACCAAAAATCTTACAAATAGTACAAATATTGGGCCTCCAATCATAGGATACCCTAACAGATGGGCAATCTTTACCTAACCCACCTACCACAATTCTATCAGGAAGATCAAACTCAGCTGATATCTCTATCAAAGCCTTAGCATATGTAAAACGTTGTAACTTTTCTATGCTACAATCAAAACATATTAACCTACCAATATGACAAGCTAGCCAATTTATTCCCAATAAAGTCCAAAGAATAGGAGGGATTTTATAAAAATGAACCTAAATTGGCACTTTTTTAACCTGAGCACGTATATTTCCAATGGAGGGATCCCATCTTGTTAAAATGAACATGCGACCTCTAATAAAGATTGGTTCTGATTTTAAAAAAATTTCCGTGTCTGATTCATTTGAAAACTTGAAATAAAAGTGAATACCATCAAATCTAGTACTAACTTCACCCTCTAATTTCCAAAACCGATTCAAGAAGTTTACCAACAACGAGTACGATGAGGTTCCATCGAGAAAGAAACCAACCAAGAACTCACTCCAGTATTTCAGGCCTTCAGCTTTAACCGCCTCGGGAATCATCTTCGGCACACCATCTCAAGGGATGTCAAATTGTTGTGGTTCGAAAACACCAGCATTTCGAGGCAGAGAATTGAATAGAGAGGCATAATCCAATTTCGTGAAAGATGGATAAGATGCTTGAGAAGCATGTGAATTGGAATTAGGACAAAGAGGAGGGTTTCTTGGATCTGGAAATGATGATTTTGCTCCAGGATTAGCACCAGAAAGATTTTCAGAAGAGGGAGGATCAACAGAGGGAGATGGATCAGAGGGACGAGGAGGTCGAGAGTGGAGGAAAAGCAGCGTTGACAGCAGCAGAGGCGGAAGAGGAAGATGGATCTCCAGCATACGCCATTAAAGGTCGCTTTTGTTATTTGTTGTTCAATAATGTTGTTCCTCTTGCAAGATGCTAATTAAACTAACACAATAAATAAATCATTTTCCCCTTGCAACAATAAAGCTTCCACGACCTTTGTATTTAAGCTCCCTGTGCATGAAACCCATGTGCATGTTCAACCTACCAACCTGGAAAACCTTAACACTACTTCTAGTCCTAATGATGCCAACTTTCCAGTGCTTCTGGTACTAATGCATCTGTTGAAGCAACTCTCACTGGTCAAGCTTTAAATAACCCTTATGGACATATAAAACCACCACCTGGGTATCCTTAATCAACCTCCTCCTTTACTACTTTCATTAATTCGACCTATCTATGTTACTTTCTATACCTGCAGTGACTAAAGTTGGTCCTACCAAACGTAAGGCTAGGAAGAAGAAGGCCAACAGAAACAACTCTTTTGAAGATCCTCGCTTAGCTCTCAATTCTACCATTCTCCCTGTCTCACCTTCATTTCTAGCTTTTCAAACTAGAAGGAAGAACAAACAGCTCTCACAAAATAATGATCCCAATGAACTATAAGTTGGGTGTATGGAATATTTGTGGTGCTCACCTTACTTGTAAGCTTGAGCAACCTAAAAACATAATTAAACAATGCCATTTTCACCTCCTTGCTATTCTTGGAACAAAATTGGATTTCCATCTCTTGTCTAAGGTTGCTCGTTTCATTCAACCAACTTGGAATGTTTTTCACAGTTTATCAGAATCTCCACATAGCAGAATTTTGATCCTATCTGATCCTTGTTTTTTCAAGGCTACCTTAATCTTAAGCTATAAGCAATTTATTCACCTCCACCTTGTTCACTTTCTCTCTTCCACTTCTTTCTACTTAAATATAGTTTGTGCTAAAAACACTGTTACCTCGAGGCAAAATTTCTTTGATTAACTTGCCCGCCTTTATCAAAACACCCACCGATGGATATTGTCAGGTGATTGTAATTGCTTGTTTTCCCTTAGTGATCATATAGGAAGTAATCATGTTACCCTTAGGGATATGACTCCACTTAATTCTGCACTTGACTCTTCTCAACTTCTGCATGTACCATATTCTAGTTCGAGATACTCTTGGAATAATATGAGCAAAATGGCCTTCAATCTCAATTACCCTTCCCCCACCTTTACTTTCTGATCACTCACCTCAACTTATATTTATTGACATAGGTGTCATTAAAAAGATCTCCTTTTAAAAAAATGCATGGATTTATGAAACTGACTTTTCTAAAGTTGTTCTGAATGCATGACAAACTAACATTGTTGACACTCCTATGTATATTTTGAAGAGAAAACTAAAGAGTGTTAAGAAAGCTCTTGCAACTTGGACAACAAATAAATTTGGCGAAAGGGGACCTTATGTGTTCATCTCTCTAGAATTCTTTAGCTTAAGCTCAAATGGCTATGGTGGCTAACTATAACAACCCAAATTCTAACAGACCGAATTTTTTCTTCAAAAATCTAATCTATCAAAACTCATGTTGGTTAGCTCTGATATCCTGCAGAAAAGATAGAGACATAAAATATGTCAAAGTTCAGAAAATATCTCATAGTGGAATGGATAAAATATAATGTAATCAAAGTATAGTGTTACCATATTAATAATACTGCCTAACCAGTATCCAAAGCTATCGTGTCTCTGCCACAAATCTAACCTGCGAGTATGTTATGAGGAGGGGGTCAGAACACAAGTTCTGGTGATTAGATTTAAATATAAACTTTGGATATTCCTACATATACCGTTCAATCACATTTTCTTATTTATTAGGTTACTTGGGTTAACAGCACTCAAGGCTTACACACACGTCGTACACATTTACTTCCCAGTGGATTAACCTAATACAGTATATATGTAGCCACCCCTCAATATTGAGCTACACCCCATGATACCCCACTTGCACGGTCTCCACTGTAATCCCACAGAAATGAATGCAGTCCATCCTTCTACGCCGGAGTGACGTACGAATATCTACATAATAATGTAACGTTTCGTATATATCTATCATTACTATGCTACGTAAGAGTACGGACTGCCACCGTCAATCGAATCAGATTTCACACCAGAGTAATGCCCTCAAGTCTACGATACACCACTCAAAGCCGACATGCATGTATCTGGACTATCCCACATACATATTGTCTATTGTATTTGATGCCTTAACCGCACATAATGTGCACTAAATTCCATGGCAGGGCTATACAAGAAACACAGATCTCGGTCGCGAGCTTTTCCATATCTATACAGGCCTGCCTTTAAGAGCCTCAAAATATTGATATTCCTAGGGTTTGTTTTCATGGTGGCTATGGCCCCACCTCAGCCCGTCCCTCAGCTAGTAAATACTACGAGAGCTAGCGACTTTCCCCTAACAAACAATCTAAACATCCATTTGGCGTCTCCCCTTAAACACCGTACCTCGACAGTGAAAGGTGGATGGTCTATTAGGTTTAGCTCTAATCTTTTCGCATTCTACTGGTTGCCGATGACGGGTACCCAACGATCTACTATCCTTGTTGGTCCTGACCTCTACCTCCCCATTGAGGCGATCGCCGAATCACCCCAGTGTCACCTTGTTACAGCATTCTGACTGCAAATCAACTTTTACAGTCAAGGCCCACCAACTTAGTAGTTACGCACAGACCCACCCTATGCGAGCACAGCCTAAACATCTGCCTCCGCATAGAGGACTACCAAGAGCACCTTATGTATCTCACAAAGCCACGTGCTTCCCCTTCCAGTCCTTCGGAGTCTGCAAAAT
The DNA here is from genome assembly GCA_030737875.1 of Allium sativum. Lineage (NCBI taxonomy): Eukaryota > Viridiplantae > Streptophyta > Magnoliopsida > Asparagales > Amaryllidaceae > Allium > Allium sativum. Next base: position 589,394,312 of record CM060909.1, read on the forward strand.
AATCATATGAATGTGCGCTCCTCTCATGCCACATGACACCAAGATGATCTACCCCGTTGGGTTATTCACCCTCAAACGTACGGACTGGTCCAAGCGCCTCATTTTAATGTGTCATTAGACCCCTATGTCTAAACATTCTTTTACACACTTGCTTTACCTCACCAAGTTTCCATTTTACTTGGTTATCCCCATTCACATTGACTTCTTATCCAAGTTACCAAGTTTCTCTTACTTATTAATTTCAGTCATATAACTTAACCCATTTAAGTTTATTAATAAGCCCACAACATATTATTCTCTAGATTGTGATCCAAGGTCTATACTCCACAATCCATTTATATTCTTGTTTGATTTCATCGTTACAATAACATGTTCTACATAATATATAATTAAATATATCTCAATTAACATGTTTTCTTTTTAACATGTCAGTCATTATTTATGACTAAATCTAACTTATTTCATTTCATAAGTTTTCCCCAGTCTTTCTCATTTAATCATAATTCCATTTTACACTGTCACTACAACTTATCGTTGTTTACTTATTAACTTAGATCCCTTAACTAAGGTCAACTAATAAGTTTCTCTTCACATAAATATAACTTATTTTATCCAAATCCATATATTTCAGATTCTTGTTCTTGTAAATAACTTAATTTACAATTAAGTGCAACTTATCTCCTTACATAAGTTATTCTATTTCCTTTATCGTTTATTATAACCTAAGTTATAATTTCCACCTATCCCTAGGACAAACCTAAACATGTTATTCTTATCAGCAAATTTCATACTTCCAAGTTTACAAATTAATTAATTTATAATAATTACAACTTCTTACATTTCATAAACTTTCCCCCTTTTCTCTACTTATTACAAACAATTGGTTTCAGTTTTCCCCATTTACTGGTTACTTAATTTATAATTAAGTGCCACTTATCTCATTTCACCAGTTATCTCATGTCCTTACTAGTTTATTATAACCTAAGTTATAATCTTCACTTGTCTCTAGGACAAGTCGACCTATTATACAACATTCTTATTAATGTGATTTATTTATAATAGGTTATTATCGTTCCCCGTTCATTCCATTCCCTTTTATTGTTGTACTTTCTTTCAATTCCATTTATTTCCACTAATTACAATTAATGATGTTTACCAGTCCTTCTATTTACACATATATATATATATATATATGTATGTATATGTATATATTTATGCACTAGACCTCTTACATTAAGCCTACACTTATGGATGTTGGATTTGCCGAGCGGTTCCGGGCTGACTTCCTCCACAAGTTGACTTAACCTCGTGTCTTAGCACCATTACATGTTATATTTATGCACTTAGACCCCTCACATTAGATTTACCACTTATGGATGTTGGATGTGCTGGGCGTTTCTGGGCAGACATCTACGATAAGTGTAATCTAACCTCGTGTCTAAGCGCGGTTACAGTTTCCTATTTACCGTAAATTTTAGGCATATTATCCTTTTCACGTGTTATTGTAATCTAATTTACATGTCATCAAATTATGCCTATACTATGTCACATGTCATTTTTAACACGTATTTAATTCTATCCTAACATTTAGTCATTTAATCGGGTAATTGTTTAAATCTAACAAGTTAACATGTCATTTTCTCAATTCTACATCTAATAATTCAAATACATAATATGCCACAAGTGAATCATGTAGTTATAACAACAGTAGTTGCTACTCATATTATAATAAGTTTTCTTTTCAACATGTAAACATTCAACACTTTAACCGATTCCACAAATGAATTTTCCAACATATTCATATTAATATCTCAACTTGTTATAACAACATCTTGACACTTTTAATTATTCTGCCAAATTCACATTTCATGATAATGGGGAATGTTAAACGATAATATATCATTATCTAAAATGATATAATTTAATCCACTCACCTCATATACTTTCCAAATCCTGGATCTGGTCCAAATCTTGCATTCCTTGATCTTTCCCTTAGTTGGATTCGAAACCTAACAAACATGTATCTATAATTTTTAATAAAATAAAAAGGAAAGAAAGAAAAGAGAATTGAAATAGACCAAATCTAGAAAATTACCTCACTTTGATAAGAGATCTAAACACCTTCTAATTGATTTTCAACCTTTTCCTCCAGATCAAGATATAAATTTTCTTAAACTAATAATCTAAATTTTCTGAAGAGATTTGAGTAGGAAGAGGAATGGCAGAGCTTCTGCGTTGTCTCGGAAATATGAGACTTAGGGTAGGCTCTACAAGCTTATTTATAGGTATTCAGCAACGTATATGGTCAAGAAACGAGTCCACGTTCAAAAACCGGAATTCTACCCAGATCTGAATAGGGGACGACCCCCCTCTTATGGTGTCGACCCCGGGTCAACCCATGGGTCGACCCCCAAACACCCTGAGTCGACTCGGATCGACCCCTAGAATGGGGCAGTGCGGCTTCTAGGTCTTCCGATCCCTGTTTTGAATTTTTTAATATTTCTATTTGTTTGTGTATATATAATTCTCTTGTGCATATACAAACTTCTACGCTATAACATCCCATATTTTTTTGTATATTTTATTTTTAATTTAAATTAAATAAAATGGAATAAAATTAGATAAAAATCAAATTTTGTTGATTTTTAATGTTGATGGTTGGTTCAATTGAGTACAAATAGTTTTTTTTTTGTACTTGGGATGGTTGCAATTTGAAAATTTTATTTTATAAATTAAATAAATTTGAGATGTTTAGTTTAAATTTAGAATTCAAATTTAATATGAAATAGAGAATTCTAAGTTGTTATTTATAATTTAAAACTCAAATCAAAATTTCAAATAATCAAAATTGGGATCTTGAATGTGTGGGATTTATTTATAAAATTTGTTTAAGTCATAATTGGATCAAATGGAAATTATAAATATTTAAATTTGAATTTAAACAGTTAATCGAAAAATTAGTTATTTTATTTAATCAACTGCGGAATTTAATAATTTTGCTAACTGCCTCAGAATTCAACGAAACCGGCGCCATCGGAACCGGAAGGGTGAATTATGGTAGGATCTCAATTTGCATTACGATACAACTTACCGTTTGATTGTACGAGAGGAAGTGTGAAGGAGAGCATGTAAATGGATAATCGGGTGTGATAACATTTGGGCCTCCTGTTTACATAAATAAATTCCTTATTTCTCCACCCCATCATCCATTTCAACAATACGTATAATTTCCGCCGACTCTTTCTTTAATGGCTGAAGCTTCAAAACCCTAGATCCAATTCAAATTTAAAGCTTCAAAATAAAATCTTCACAAACCATGGCAAATTATATACCAAAACGAAGCTCTTGACGACCCGATGCTGCTGGTACCGTTTATTGTGACATGCAGTCACCGGTTTTGCCGGAAATCATGGTGAAAGCTCTCTAAATTTAAAACCCTAGGAGAAAATTTAGGTGCTTTCAATCCTTGAGTTAATTGGGAAATCGGTGATGTGAGTTTGGTTCGGATCGTTGCCTGGAGTTCAACGGGACTGGTCTCATCAGTTATTGGCAAGTAGATCATCAGAATTTTGTGTTTTAGGGTTTGGAAGCCTCTTTGTCTGTAGCATCGCCGGTGGAAGAGGCGGCCATCGGAGGGGTGATGGTGCGGGTCTTCAGACGTGGCTTTAGGTGAGCTTCGTGTTGCAGGTGGCCGGAGGTCCTCAGGTGATCGGAGCGACGAGAATTTAGCGGTCAAAGTTGGAGTTTCCACGTTTGAATGGGTTCATTTTGGTGATGCTACAGGACGTGAGGAGCGGGAAGAATCCTGGAAGGAAGCGCTAACGTGTCAAATGATGATGGGTTGGAAATTATTATTTTTAATTAATTTATAGATTTAAAATCAAATAGAAAAACGATGATAACTTTCTCGTTTTAACTCGGACTTGGATGTGGTTTGTTGCGTTAGGATCGTGGCGGAATTGCGGATGTTTTGGCACTAACCTGGCTGCATTTAGAGACTGTGAAATTTTGGGCTTCGGTTGGGCGTCCGATCCACTAAGGACACAAAGGTGAGTGATTTTCTCACTTATGAAATACTGAATTATTCCCATATTTATTTAATTAAAATTGTGAAGTAAGTTGGTTGTATTGTTTTGTATTTTGGATGATTTATTAATTTAGAACCGACATGCAAATATGGTAATCTGGAAAATTCAGGCCAATAATTAGTTATTAAATTTAATTTAATTACAGGTGGAAATTCTGATCCTTGAAAACCCGTGAATAGTTTAATACTGATTAATTGGATGAAATGTTTGTGATGGATGTTTGGTTGAATTTTATTACTGAATTAATTGACACTGCTAATGTTTCATATTCAGTACATTGTATTACATGTTGAGTTGACGATGAATCCCAATCTTTCACCCTAGATGTTACGGGCATCAAATAAACCCGGGATTCATCGATGAAAATAAACTAAGAACGCAGAGTGAAATGATAAATCTCTGTGACCCTGATTTGGATTGAAATGATAGATCCAGCCCTGAAATATCGAGAAATTTAAATATAATATTACTTGGTCATTGGATAGATAATTATATACAGACATCGGTTGGTTAAATGATTTTTAAATATTTGAAATTCTTTCGAAGGAAATTTTATTTAAAGAAATGTGTCGATACTCAATAAATATTTTTTTTCTTTAAAGATCCAACCCTTGAATGTGTATTGAAATGGTTAAGGAAATTTTCCCAAAGCAAATCGAATGTTTAATTTGGGATTTGAATATGATTGAAATTATTCGATTTGAATATGATTTGGAGTTATTCAAATAAATGACATAGATTTGAATGTAATAAATTCTCACTGAATTTAATTTTTGGGAATAAAGGTAATTGTTGATACTCGGAGTTATTTTAACTCTATATGAACATGGAATTGAATCTTTTTAATCGAAGGTTGGGTTGAACGATGTTTGAAAACGAGATATGGAAATTGAATAAATTTCATATAGACTGGAATACAGATTTCGCGTTGTTGTAATTCAGAATGAGAAAAAAATTTTGGTTTAAAATTTTATTTTATTTTATTTTTATTTTATTTTTATAAACTATATATCTACTTTGTTATAAGTGAAGTTGTTTATATATATATTATTATTATTCAAAAATTATTTAGTAAAGCCTTTATTTTATGTACATATATATATATATGTATAGTTATTTAAATTATCTTAGTATACTCTAATGATTTTACATAAGTAAATTTTATATATAAAGTTTTATTTATAAGTATCTATTTTCAAAATTTTATATTATGAATTGTAATTTTCTTCCAAATGGAAAGTGTTTGGATTTAAACCGTCGGTTCAAATGGAGTTGAGATAAAGTTATAATCTAGTTGAATAGGATTTTTTTTTCCGATTTTTATATGGAAAGGAAGATTTTATTCTACCCGAATATAAATGGGATTTCCAAGGATTGAAATGAATAGATATGGGAAATATATATTCTATTTGAATATGAATGGGTTTCGAATGTAAATCAATTTGGAATAATTTGAAATCTTTGAGATAAAATATATTCTACTTAAATATAAATCGAATTGGTGAAATATTATATGATTATAATATGATGAAATGAAATATTTTCTAGTTTGGAATATAATCGGTTTGGGAATGATTGGGATATTTGATATGGAATTATATTCTACATTTTGAATATAAATTTGGTTCGAAACAAAATATGATATTTGATATGGAATTATATTCTACATTTTGAATATAAATTGAGGTAGCACCTTTGATCAGACACACTTCTTCGATACTATTTCTATGACTATGATGATAATGATGATTTGGGCCCATTTATGATTTTGGGAGTGTGTTCCGAGGTGGGCGGTAGTGGCTGCTATTCGTTACCACCGGTCCGGGAGTGCAATTGGTAGAATCCTACCCTGGGCATTGCCTCAAGTGCCTTGTCATATTATCCTTATCGAGCCCCATAATATTTTGATTTGTATCGTACCTATGGAGTGCCCTCTGATGCCATCGTTTATGCTGGGTTTACGGTACTGTATAGACTACGGTATTATAAACGGTGTAAGGGTAAAAATGTAATCCCGCTTACACTATTTTCAGTATTTATACTTCACTGAGTAGACAATATCATAATAGCGTATTATACTATCTATGTATTAGTTTAACAGATCCTTGAGAGATGGAAAAAATCCCGTAACATCACTTGAGTTACTGTACCCATGACACTGATGTTATTTCGTATTTTAATTTGACTAATATTAGAATGATTTAGTGCTGATCCGAGTGTTTGTTGTGTTTTCTTTTTGTGCAATATGCTCGGGTCAGCAGATGTTGCAGTTAACGAAGATTTTCAACAGCTTGGAGGATGAAGACGAGTATTTGGTATATATATATATATATATCTATTACATGTATATTCCACTGCACTTTATTTCCGATGCATTACTGTATGTATTTGTACCAGTATAACTCTAATAATTATTAAATGTTATAACTAATGTATACATTTCAACTGCTTTAAACTACTATTTGTTTATTATATGTTGTCCTGCCGCTGTGAGATTCTGTGATTGGGTTTTTCTCTTCTTTCTTCCTTTTTCTTCTTTTCCCAATAACTACCTGTATTTGCGATTTTTTTGGGTCGACATGTGTGGTTTATTGTCGATTTGAACGGTCAAAAATTTGGGTCGTTACATTTGGTAACAGAGCGATGGTTAGCGATAACCTTAGCTCTGTTTGGGACTTAACTCATTAGAGATAGGATTAGTAATATCCTAGAATGAGTTTGAGCGTATATACGAGAGAGCATACTTGTATTTTGATATAAAAAGGGTTTTATGTTGTGTTGACTTGTTCTGTTGAATATTTATGGATTCTGGTTGATATACGGGACGCCATACAATCAATAGGAATTTCTAAATAATCGAACAAAATGGATCGACATAATATGGTTTTCGATTTTATTTTATATATATTAAATATACTATTATTAGTTTAATGTATATGCATTAGACGTTAGAAGGAGATAATATTAGGATATTATCGGATATGGTTGATTTAATAATAGATCAAATAGGAAAATTAATGGTTTTATAAAATATTTGAGGATGAAATCTCTTAATTATAATTTTTCACATAATATATTGGCGATAAAATAGAAATGAACTTGAAAACTTGATTCTGGGAGGGTTTTGGAATAGTTTGCCAAAGTTTGAAATAATATTGTATTACAAGGAATAGTTTTGGAAAATAGTTTTCAAAAGGATATTTAAGATATAAGTGTGAAATCTCCACTTAGACTTTTGAAATGACTTCGATAATGAGTGCACGCATTACCGATGTTATTTTGAAGAGTTTGAGTGGGGGAGAACACCCGATGATTTTAGTGGGTTGACAGAAGATTTTGAATTTAAATTCCATATGGTATAAATTTTTATATAAAGTATTGGTGTATGTTCTTTAAAAGTTGAATTCAAATTTTATTCGGGGTTTAAATTTTCTTTGTTCTTTGTGAATTAAAGATTTAGATTTAAAATTGATATCGTATGGTTTTCTGCAAAATAGTATAGGTATATATATTATTTTAACTTGGGTTATAAACCCGGAATTCGAGTAATTTAAGTTCATCTTAGCTAACTACATAGATGTAAGTACTAAATTTACTCGACTCATATGAATTTTAGACTTTGAAACCTTGAAAATAAACTTAAGTATTATAAGAAAAGACGTGGCCGTTGAAATGCTTAAGCATGGACGATAACAAGTTAAAGAAATTATATGTTTGATTGATGGAAGTGTTAGAAAAAATTTAAAATAACTCGCAAAGTAAAATTCGATCGAAGTTGACTAAATTAGACTTGGTAAGTTATTTGTAAAAATGAATTTGCAATAGCTTATGACTTGGCTAATTTATAAGTATATTAAGTTAGTCGAGTAGGAGTTGAAAAGAATGTATGTTGTAAATAAGTAAGGCTGATCGATAAATTAAAAACGAGAAGATTAAACGGTAAATTAATGAACATGTGAAATATAGGCATAGCAAATCTAAATTTAGAAGAACTTGATCTAGACAATATATCGAACGTAAATCAGAGTATAAATAATGAAATGAATAGAACGTAAACGTTGTGTCGAATGGAATATAACCTCATTCGAGTAAAGGGATTGAGTTAAGTAAAGTTTAACTTGGAGAATTGAATAACAAATGGCTGAGAACTAAGTATATATATATATATATATATATATATATATATATATATAAAATAGTTATGAACAGTCCTTAATTCAAACCATGATTTGAGAAATCGAATAAATGAATTGAGTTAAGGGGATAAGATTTGAGTTAAAATGAAAATGGAAAGAGGTAATTGAAACAAAAATTCATTTAATATAATTGAAATGAATATGAACCTATTTAAATATTGAAAGGGAAATCATATTATGAGTATAAAGGGGAAATAATTCATTTTGATGGTTAAGTTACTAAAGGTTTTCAAAACCATTCCTCGAGTAAAGAGTGATAACTAATGTGAAGTTATAAAGATTAATAAAAGTTTTAGAATCCGAAAGTTTGAAACTCCAATTATATAAGTCGACGTTCGTGCGAAAATCTGAAGTGTTCGATAGGCTGTAGTAGAATGGTCATAACTTTTGATTGGATGATCAGAATTCGACGATTCAGGACAATTTGGAAACCTTAGAAACCGAGCTAAAACTTTTATTAATAGCGCCATGTCGGAATTTTCATGTTACTAAGCTGTAATTCAAGTTTTAGTTGTAGTCGTGTGCGCTGAAAATAAAAATCTGAAGCATATACCTATATTGTTTTGACAATAACTTCCTAACGGAGCATCGGATTTCGATGTGCGAGTACAATTCGGAAAGCCCAGGATCTGAAATAAAACTTTCTCTTATTATGCTATGTAAAATTCTGAGATTTAAAAGGGTAAAAACTGGGTTGAACAACTCAGACCTGCATTGCTTAGTGTAAGGGCTGAGGTGTTCGCCTTCCCTAAAATAGTCATAACTTTCGAACGATTTATCCGAATTCGACGAATACGGATAATTCGAAAAGCCTGAAACAAAAGCTACAACTTTTACCTAGTATGTTTAAGTCAAATTACATCATTTATAGAGTGATAATCGATGATTTGTTTGCTGGCCTGTCAAGAGTATGTTGGTTTTGTAGTAGAAATGCCAATGATAGGTTGTGTAAGTTATATGTATTCACTATTTAGTGTATAAATGTTTGATTCTTATGTGTATGTGAGTATGTAGCAGGTGTAAGGAAGTCGGACTACGCTTCAGAGCTCGTTTGCACTAAATGCTAAATGCTAAGCTAAATAAATTTGCAAATATAACGCTTAAGAAGGTACGTATGTGGGTTATATGATTTTTGTGGTTATATATATTTTGTTTCCCCATTATTTGGGATGCCTCATCGTGTGATGAGATGAATATTGAGTTTATATCTATGTTGGGATTCTTCCCGGGGCTCTCCGTACAAAGGAGATGCTGCCGAAATTTTTCCAGGATTTTGGGAGTTAGAAAATTTATGAGATTTTTCAACTATATATATATATATATATATATATATATGTATGTATGTATATATCTTATCTTATAAATGCTATTTGGTAAGTATGGATTTGAAAGTATGACTTGTTTAATACCTTATCTCGTTCTCTTTTCGAGGATGAAAAGATTTAAGTGGGGGAGAATGTAACATCCCATTTTTTTTGTATATTTAATTTTTAATTTAAATTAAATAAAATGGAATAAAATTAGATAAAAATCAAATTTTGTTGATTTTTAATGTTGATGGTTGGTTGAATTGAGTACAAATAGTTTTTTATTTTTATTTTTATTTTATTTGTTTGTACTTGGGATGGTTGCAATTTGAAAATTTTATTTTATAAATTAAATAAATTTGAGATGTTTAGTTTAAATTGAGAATTCAAATTTAATTTGAAATGGAGAATTCTAAGTTGTTATTTATAATATAAAAATCAAATCAAAGTTTCAAATAATCAAAATTGGGATCTCGAATGTGTGGGATTTATTTATAAAATTTGTTTAAGTCATAATTGGATTAAATGGAAATTATAAATATTTAAATTTGAATTTAAATAGTTAATCGAATAATTAGTTATTTTATTTAATCAACTGCGGAATTTAATAATTTTGTTAACTACCTCGGAATTCGACGAAACCGGCGCCATCAGAACCAGAACGGTGAATTATGGTCGGATCTCAATTTGTGTAACGATCCGACTTACCGTTTGATCGTACGAGAGGAAGTGTGAAGGAGAGCATGTAAATGGATAATCGGGTGTGATAACATTTGGGCCTCCTATTTATATAAACAAATTCCTTTTTCCTCCACCCATCAACCATTTCAACAATACGTATAATTTCCACCGACTCTTTCTTTAATGGCTGAAGCTTCTAAACCCTAGATCCAATTCAAATTTAAAGCTTCAAGATAAAATCCTCACAAACCATGGCAAATTATATATCAAAACGAAGCTCTTGACGACACGACGCTGCTGGTACCATTTATTGCGACATGCAATCACCGGTTTTGCCGGAAATCATGGTCAAAGCTCTCTAGATTTGAAACCCTAGGAGAAAATTTAGGTATTTTCAATCCTTGAGTTAATTGGGAAATCGGTGATGTGGGTTTGGTTTGGATCGTCGCCCGGAGTTCAACGGGACTAGTCTCATCAGTTACAAGTAGATCATCAGAATTTCGTTTTTTAGGGTTTGGAAGCCTCTTTGTTTGTAGCGTCGCCGGTGGAAGAGGCGGCCATCGGAGGGGTGATGGTGCGGGTCTTCAGACGCGGCTTGAGGTGAGCTTCACGTTGCAGGTGGCCGGAGGTCCACAGGTGATCGGAGCGACGAGAATTTAGCGGTCAAAGTTGGAGTTTCCACGTTGGAATGGGTTCATTTTGGTGATGCTACAGGACGTGAGGAGTGGGAAGAATCCTGGAAGGAAGCGCTGACGTGTCAAATGATGATGTGTGGGAAATTATTATTTTTAATTAATTTATAGATTTAAAATCAAATAGAAAAACGATGATAACATTCTCGTTTTAACTCGGACTTGGATGCGGTTTATTGCGTTAGGATCGTGGCCGAATTGCGGACGTTTTGGCACTAACCTGGCTGCATTTAGAGGCTGTGAAATTTTGGGCTTCGGTTGGGCGTCCGATCCACTAAGGACCCAAAGGTGAGTGATTTTCTCACTTACGAAATACTGAATTATTCCCATATTTATTTAATTAAAATTGTGAAGTAAATTGGTTGTATGGTTGTGTATTTTGGATGATTTATTGATTTAAAATCGACTTGCAAATATGGTAATCTAGAAAATTCAGGCCAATAATTAGTTATTAAATTTAATTTAATTACTGGTGAAAATTCTGATCCTTGAAAACCCATGAATAGTTAAATACTGATTAATTGGATGAAATGTTTGTGATGGATGTTTGGTTGAATTTTACTACTGAATTGATTGACACTGCTAATGTTTCATATTCAGTACATTGTATTGCATGTTGAGTTGATGATGAATCCCATTCTTTCACCCTAGATGTTACGGGCATCAAATAAACCCGGGATTCATCGATGAAAATAAACTAAGAGCACAGACTGAAATGATAAATCTCTGTGACCCTGATTTGGATTGAAATGATAGATCCAGCCCTGAAATATCGAGAAATTTAAATATAATATCACTTGGCCATTGGATAGATAATTATATACAGACATCGATTGGTTAAATGATTTTTAAATATTCGAAACTCTTTCGAAGGAAATTTTATTTAAAGAAATGTGTCGATACTCGATAAATATTTTTTTTTCTGTAAAGATCCAACCCTTGAATGTGTATTGAAATGGTTAAGGAAATTTTCCCAAAGCAAATCGAAAGTTTAAATTGGGATTTGAATATGATTGAAATTATTCGATTTGAATATGATTTGGAGTTATTCAAATAAATGACATAGATTTGAATGTAATAAATTCTCACTGAATTTAATTTTTAGGAAAAAAGGTAATTGATGATACTCGGAGTTATTTTAACTCTGTGTGAACCTGGAATTGAATCTTTTTAATCGAAGATTGGGTTGAACGATGTTTGAAAACGAGACATGGAAATTGAATAAATTTCATATAGACTGGAATAGAGATTTCGCGTTGTTGTAATTCGGAATGAGAAACAATTTATGGTTTAAAATTTTATTTTATTTTATTTTATTTTTATTTTATTTTTATAAACTATATATCTACTTTGTTATAAGTGAAGTTGTTTATATATATTATTATTATACAAAAATTATTTAGTAAAGCCTTTATTTTATGTACATATATATATAGTGATTTAAATTATCATAGTATACTCTAATGATTTTATATAAGTAAATTTTATATATAAAGTTTTATTTATAAATATCTATTTTCAAAATTTTATTTTATGAATTGTAATTTTCTTCTGAATGGAAAGTGTTTGGATTTAAACCGTTGGTTCAAATGGAGTTGAGATAAAGTTATAATCTAGTTGAATAGGATTTTTTTTTCGATTTCTATATGGAAAGGTAGTTTTTATTCTACTTGTATATAAATGGGATTTCCAAGGATTGAAATGAATAGATATGGGAAATATATATTCTATTTGAATATGAATGGGTTTCGAATGTAAATCAATTTGGAATAATTTGAAATCTTTGAGATAAAATATATTCTACTTGAATATAAATCGAATTAGTGAAATATTTTATGATTCTAATATAATGAAATGAAACATATTCTAGTTTGGAATATAATCGGTTTGGGAATGATTCGGATATTTGATATGGAATTATATTCTACATTTTGAATATAAATTTGGTTCGAAACAAAATATGATATTTTGGGGATATGAAAACGAACCTTTGAGAAATGTAAAAGAACCGACCGATGTGGAAAAGGTAAGCGTTGGTTGTTAAAGAGACCGGAGTTGACATAAGGCATACTCTCTGTCAGTGTCGATACCACTTTGACAACGGTGAACGTTATGACGTATCCAGAATGAGTATGATGACTTGGAGGCGATTATTGAATCAAAGAAGATGAACGATGACGAAATAGCCCTGACCTTCAGGTCAGAATTGAAATGACTAAAACAGGAGCTATACCGTGACTAATTGAGGTAGCGCCTTTGATCAGACGCACTTCTTCAATACTATTTCTATGACTATGATGATAATGATGATTTGGGCCCATTAATTATTTTGGGAGTGTGTTCCGAGGTGGGCGGTAGTGGCTGCTATGCGTTACCACCGGTCCGGGAGTGCAATTGGTAGAATCCTACCTTAGGCATTTCCTTGAGTGCCTTGTCATATTATCCTTATCGAGCCCCATACGATTTTGATTTGTATCGTACCTATGGAGTGCCCTCTAATGCCATCGTTTACGGTGGGTTTACGGTACTGTATAGACTACGGTATTATAAATAGTGTAAGGGTAAAAATGTAATCCCGCTTATGCTATTTTCAGTATTTATACTTTACTGAGTAGACACTATCATAATAGCATATTATACTATCTATGTATTAGTTTAACGGATCCTTGAGAGATGAAAAAAATTCCGTAACATCTCTTGAGTTACTGTACCCATGACACTGATGTTATTTCGTATTTTAATTTGACTAATATGAGAATGATTTAGTGCTGATCTGAGTGTTTGTTGTGTTTTCTTTTTGTGCAATACGCTCGGGTCAGCAGATGTTGCAGTTGTAAAGATTTTCAACAGCTTGGAGGATGAAGACGAGTATTTGGTATATATATATATATCTATTACATGTATATTCCACTGCACTTTATTTCCGCTGCATTACTGTATGTATTAGTACCAGTGTAACTCTGATAATCATTAAATGTTATAACTAATGTATACATTTCAACTGCTTTAAACTACTATTTGTTTATTATATGTTTTCCTGCCGCTATGAGATTCTGTGATTGGGTTTTTCTCTTCTTTCTTCCTTTTTCTTCTTTTCCCAATAACTACCTGTATTTACGATTTGTTTGGGTCGACATGTGTGGTTTATTGTCGATTTAAATGGTCAAAAATTTGGGTAGTTACATAGGCTTAATAACTTCTTCATACGATGTCCATTTTACGCAAACTATGTGTCTGTCTTGAACACAATTCCAAGACGGACACAATGGCCCTGTCCGTTTTACTTAATTCTCATTATTTAATTAAGTTACTCATATTTTATTATATTAAACATACGGGGTGTTATATTTTTCCACCCTTAGGAAATTTCGTCCCCGAAATTTGATAAGGGTAAAAACGAATAACCACTGGCATAATATCCATCCAACATGTGTGCATCCAATTTTTGCAAATATTGTGCTCTGGTGCAAAGTGAAATACAACATAATAATGCATGTATCCCTAAGCGGTACCTGCTATGTGTATGTAAGTTTTTCAAAAATCCTTTTAAAACATAATGCTCACATCCTAAATATATTGGCAGTTCTACATGAATGCAATATTTTGAAAATCAAAATGCTTTTTCATCCATATTTTCCCACACTCTTACTAATTAAGAGCGTAGTTCATCCAATTGTTGCATCCAAAATCCTACCAACCAACTTTATTTCTCGAATTTCAGAAAAATCTAATTTTCTAAATTTGATTTCTTATGTTACAAAAAGGTGGAAAACGGAAAATTTCACATCTTCCGTTTTTCTTTTATATACCTTTTTCCAACCGTACTTGGATTTTTATGTAACTATTTATAAAGATTTCCTATTTTCTTATGCAAGTACAGCCCACATAAGAAAAAATTTCTTTTATTACCGATTTTCAGTTTCATCTTATCTTTGAAATTTTTATCTTTATCCATCTTTTCTCATAATTTATCATGTTTGTTGCTTTACTAAATTTTTTGTTTCCTTTTTAGTTGTACCATTTCTCTTTTCTTAGCATATTTAATTATCTGGTCTAGGTTTAGTTTTCATATAAGCCTTCCAGTCTTTCAACTAAAATAGGAAGATAGACACTTTACACAGCTAATACTAAGGGCCAAGAATCTCGGGACAATGTCCCCCTCAGATAGAAAAGTCCAAACCATGGGATCCATGACAGGTTTAGGTGTTACCCTAACTACCCAAAAAGAAAAAAATAACAATAAAACAAAAATACCCCATTACAACGGGCATAAACTGCCCGTTGTAATAGATATCTATTACAACGGTCATTTCCTGAACGGCTGTAATAGATATCTGTACAACACCCTTTACAACAAGCATAGATCGCCCGTTGTAATAGAATGTTATTACAATGGTCGTTTTTGGACAGTTGTAAAAGATATCATTTACAATGCTCTTTTTAAAACGGGTAAAACCTGCACCTTGTAATAGAATGCTATTACAACGGTCACTTTAGGCCCGTTGTAATAGATGTCAAACTTCACAAAATGTTCGTTGTAATTGATGTCCATTTTACAACGGTTGGAAAATGCCCGTAGTAATAGATGCAATTTTGGACAGTCAATAATTAATAATTACAATATTTTCATAAAATTAGTACCGATTTTTTGATTATTTAAAATTAACCATTAATCATATATTATTAATTATTAACTATAATATTATATTACTAATTATTAATCATTAATAATATTATATTATTTATTAATATTTAATAATTAATAGTATTATATTTAATAATTAATTATAAATAATAATAATTAAAAATAATATTACATTTTTTATAAAACCATTGTAAAATTAATAATATCTACAATGTCTACCCAAATAGCTATAAAAAAAGTTTTAAATAACGATGTTTTCTTTATACTATTATATACATGTTAGATTTCATTCAGTGATGTTATATAACTTATATTATTGCCTTTTACTATAATATTACATTAATAATTACTTATCATTAATAATACTATATTATTTATTAATATTTATTAACTAATCATTAATAATAATATATTAAACATTTATAACTTGTAACAATTAATGATTTTATTAAATAATCACTAATTACTAGATATTATATATAATCAGTATTCCAACAAGCTTAACTTTATTTTTTAGCTATTAATAAGTAAAATAGAGTAATTAATATCAAATATATAATAACATTTAATCAACAATAAATATTAATTGTTAGCCTAGTTTGTGAACAAGGCTACACAAAGATGTTAGATCAAATAATGAAGAGCATTCACTCAAATATCGGATCGGATTGGAGTCCATCTGGTCAAAGCAAAAGGCACAGAGTGAAGAAGAAGGGGGGACAAGCTGAACCGGATCGGTTCGGTCAAATCTGATCCCCCCACCAATTGAAGTATTTCCGATCCGATCCCATGCACATGAAACTGCAGAAGCTGTGCCCACTTTCCCTTAAGACTCGGAGCGGTTATACCCACGTTCTCCCCACGTTCGCCACTAACCTGATGCGCTGTTGCCACCGTATTCCATCCAAACCCGATAATAATAGGATGGATGCCACGTGGATTCGAACCGAAGCCATCCCAGGAGCACTTTCAACCTATAAATACACCATCAAGGGACATTTGGAAGGATCTTTTTACATTTTCAGACCTCAAATTCCTTTACTATCCTAATTTCATCAACTTATTCAGATTACAATCACCTTTTGAAGCATATTGTGAAGGAAATTGAGTGAATCAATACATTGTATGAGTGAAAATTGAGTGAGAGTTATTGTTGTACTTTCATTCAAATCATCAATTCAAAGAGTAAAAAGTGGACGTAGGCTATTTAACGCCAAACCACTATAAATTGTGTGTTTTCTTCATTTCTTGATTTCATTTCAATAGAATCCTTATTAGTTTGGGTGTTAGAGCCAATTTTGGATCTAACATTTTGGTGCTTTCACTGAGATTTTTTGAATTCTCCTCTTTTTGGGATTATCATTCTACTATTTGGACCTTCAAGTTCAAAGAAGTTAATCCTCTGTTTTCGACATCTTTAAGTACCTGTTGGTTAATCACTGTAGAGTTGGAGATTATGGCCAAAGGAAAAGGCAAAGAAATCCAAAGTAATTGAGAGAATGAAGTTAACGAAGATCAACAAACAATGGTCGTGACGAGGTCGCGTGGTCAAGACTCTGGAGCAGGCCGCTCCGGTCAGGAAGGTCCAAACCGAACAGAAGACCCCGATCCAAGTCGATCTAATGATATTGAAGTCACCCACTCTCCCCATCTGAACCGATCCGGCCGTACCGCTGTGCTCCGATCCAACCCGAACCAAAGTGAAGCTGGAACTTCTACTCGAGCTCCTACTAATGCTCCGATTCCAGCCGCTATGACCAATGATCAGCCTGGCCCATCTGCACCCGTCACACAAGGAGATTTTTCACGTTTCTTTGAAATTCTCCAGAGCACTAAGGAGGCATTGGAAGCCCATAATCGTGACAGTTTCGCATGCAAGAGAACATAATTACCATGAGTAGGGAACTCAAGGAGCTCTGGAGGCAAAAGACACCTTCCCCAACACGCCGCCTTGCTGCAAATTCTTCTTCTTTAGATAAGGGACGTCCTCATGAAAGAAGGCCGCTTAAGCGACCTCAGAACCTTGATCAGTTAACTTTTGGATCTTTAGGATCCCGAAAAGATGCCGCTCGTGTGTTAGGGCCTGATGACCCAAGCTTGAGAGAGCCTATGCTGTTGCCCATGCGTGGATCCCACGTTCTACCCAGGGATCGTAATATTACTAATCCTACGCAACAGCAACTTCTCCAGCCCCTTCCTCCTGAAATCGACTGGGAGCGTAGGGGCAATGTAGAGAAGTCACCGCTATAAACAGGAGGTTATCCCCTAATTAGGAACCCAGGGGTAATCCAAATATCAAACCTAGAGAACCTGTGCAGACATTAACAAATGCCGATGTATAGGCAATGGTGCATCAGATTTTGTCCGAAAGCTGACAATACAATAGCGAGGACTGGGGCATTGAGCGAAGTCATACCCCCTTCACAGATGATATATTGGACTTCCAGTTCCCTCGGCGATTCAACTTGTCACAAATGGATCGATATTCAGGGAGAACGGACCCAGGACAACATTTGATGAGTTATGCATGGTTCGTGAATGCTGCAGCAGCTCCAGACACTATAAAATGCAAGGCATTTCCGATTTATCTAGAAGACATGGCATTAATGTGGTTCACCCGACTCCCTCCACGGTCAGTGTCAAATTTCACAGAATTAAGTGAGCGCTTTATGAACCAGTTTCGACTTCACGCCCGAAAATCCAAAAGCATCATAGAGTTGTCAAGGATTAAATAGGCTCCGGGCGAATCTCTGAAATCATATTTGGACCGATTCAACCTGGCTGTCACCGAAGTTAGTGACGCTCACGAACCCACCATTCTGATGGCTTTAATAGAAGGAGTTAACCCAGAAAAAGAATTTGGGGATTATCTATCCGGGAAACCGCCCCCCACTAGGGAATTGTTCTACGAAAAGGCTAATATTCGCTTAAGGCGAGAAGAAGCTCATGCGAATAAGAAGAGAAAGTCCGAAGGGGCCTCGAGGGAAGGTGTCCAAAGTAATATTGCTGTGAAACAATCCGTAGACAGTTCAGGGAAGGTTGAAGTGAACGTTGGCAACTGGAATGGAGGTAACAACAACAAGAATGGAAACGGTAATAAGAGGAGTAGTAAACGAGGGAACAATTCCAGCAAAATACCTCGATTCCAAACTTTCGAAAACTATTCGCCATTGAATGATACCTTGGAAAACATTTATTTGGACACATACAACATATTGCAATACAAAAAGCCACCACCCAGAGACTCCACTGAAAAAGAGATCACAACGGGAAAGTTTTTTTTTTGTTCCATGGAACCCATGGTCATTCCACTAACGAATGTCGTCATTTGAGAGATGTAGTTGAAAAATTACTGCAGGAAGGGAAGTTAGACGAATACAAGGTTGCCCTCCGGGACAGGGGACAAGGAGGGCAAGTCCCGAACCAAAGTCAGCCTACTTCTAAACCCACATCCCTGTAGAAAGGTAAGGGGATCATTATCAATACTATTATAGGCGGACCCCACCTAGCTAGCCGTAGTTTCAAAGCGATGGATCAGTACGTCAATGCCGCCAAGCACTTTGAGGTAGAAGAATATAGTAACCTCGAAGACATTACTCCAGTAAAACAATAAAAGACGATGTTAGACGAGGTCATATTCCATAGTAGAGATGATACCGGAATTCAATTACCAACTGAAGACCCACTGGTAATTACCACGGCCATCGGCCCTGCCTTAGTCCATAAGGTGTTGGTGGACAATGGAAGCTCAGTCAATATCCTCTTCAAGAAAGCTTTTGAAAAAATGAGACTCGAAGCAATAGATCTAAAGCCCTGTGAAGGATGGATACATTGCTTCAATGGGGCGTCAACGGCTCCGATGGGCTACGTAGAATTACCAGTGACATTAGGACAGGGAGATCGCCAGAGAGTGAGAATCCTTCCATTTGTTGTTTTGGATGTAGAGTCACCCTACAATGCTTTCCTAGGCCGATAAGCCCTCGCCGAGTTTAGGGCACGTATTGCACCTTGGTGCTTGCTGCTTAAATTCCCGACTGACGCAGGAATAGGGGTGATGAGAGGTGACCAAATCCTATCCCAGAGCAGTCAACAGCTTTGAAGGAATAGGTAGAGAAATTGAAGGATAATGGGTTCATTAAGGATTCAAAATATCCCGACTGGATATCAAATCCTGTCCTGGTCAAAAAATCTAACGGGAAGTGGCGTACATGTATTGACTTCTCTGATTTGAACAAGGCTTGTCCAAAGGATAGTTTTCCTCTTCCCAGGATTGATCGGCTAGTAGACTCAACGGCTGTACATGAGCTTTTATCCTTTATGGATGCCTATTCAAGGTACAATCAAATTCCCATGCACATATCAGATCAGGAGCATACATGTTTCATCATAGACTTGGGGTTATATTGTTATGTGGTAATGCCATTTGGATTAAAGAACGCAGGAGCCAAGTATCAGCGTTTGGTCAACCGCATGTTCTATAATCAAATCGGAAAAACCATGGAAGTTAATGTGGACGACATGCTTGTGAAGTCTAGACAATCTTCCGACCATACAAGGGACTTAGCCAAAATGTTTGACATTCTTCGAAGGTGTGGAATGAAGTTAAACCCCCTAAAATGCTCATTTGGGGTTGCATCTTGGAAATTCCTTGGGTTTATCATGAACTCTTGAGGAATTGAGATAAAACCTAGTCAAATATCAGCAATAAGGAATATTGAAGAACCACAAAAGATTAAGGATGTTCAAATCCTGGCCGGAAAAGTTGCTACATTGAGCAGGTTTATCTCCAAAGCCACAAACAAGTGCGCACCTTTCTTCGATCTGATAAAACGAGGGAAACAAAATTTTGAGTGGACCCCTGATTGTGTGGAGGCTTTCTAGAATTTATTAGACTTATTAGAAAAGCCTCTAATATTATCAAAACCCGTGGAACATGGGGATTTGTTTGTCTACCTAGCGGTATAATCTCTTGCCGTCAGTACAGCATTGTTACGTGAAGAAGATAAAGTCCAGAGGCCTGTACACTACATGAGCAAGAAGCTAGCTGCTATAGAACGTAACTATCCGAAGAGAGAAAAACTTGCTTATAGCCTTCTTATTTCTTCCCACAAACTTCGTCATTACTTTCAGGCTCACCCGATAGTTGTATACACTGATCAACCTTTAAGGCAAGTGTTGCAAAAACCCGTAGCATCAGGGCGGTTACTTAAATGGAACATCGAGTTGAGTCGATTTGATTTAAATTTTCAGTCGCGGAGATTAATAAGGGGCAGGCATTGGCCAACTTCATAGCCGAATTCACGATTCCCGAAGAGGAAACGGTGGGTGACAAGGTGGTTACTTTAGACGAAGAATTGGAGCTTATTCCGTGGAAGTTATACACGGATGGAGCCAAAAATGATCGAAGGTCCGGCGCCAGAGTTGTTTTAATTACTCCTGAAGGATGATCTATTTACTATGCATTGCGATTAGAATTTGCTGCTACCAATAACGATTCCGAGTATGAAGCCCTAATTGTCGGGCTGAAACTCGCCAAAGAGCTAGGGGTGAAGACACTGGATATATGCTGTGATTCCAAGATAGTTGTATGCTATGTACGGGAGGAGTTTATTACTAAAGGACCTCGACTCGTTACTTATCTCAAAAAGGTAAAGGAGTTGCTGTGTAGTTTGGAGCGTTACAGCATAACGCACATCCCAAGAACAGAGAATCAGAAAGCAGATCAGTTGGCAAAACTAGCAAGTTCTGATAACCCAAAAGAAACTGAAATGGTTCCGATAGAGGTTTTGGAATCACCGAGTTTCGACCTGGTGGAGGTGGAACTAGCCTTAGAAGTTGATCAAGAGAGAGAATCATGGATGACACCAATCAAGAATTTTCTCAAGAATGGAACCCTCCCATTGAAGAAAAGCGAAAGACGAGCTGTAACACGTAAGGCTACAAGATACGTTTTAGAGGACGACGTCCTTTATCGCCAAGGGTTTTCAATGCCCCTACTATGGTGTATCGCACATGACGACATCAAGCATGTACTGTAGGAAGTACATGAAGGTGAGTGTGGGGACCACACAGGGGGCCAAACCCTAGCAAAGAAAGTGTTGCGGTATGGATATTTTTGGCCTACCGTGAATAAAGACCCGGCTAATTATTCACGATGCTGTGACAAATGTTAAAGATTCGCCAAAATTCCCAGAGCATCTCCGACTCAGCTCAAGTCAATGGTAAGCCCATGGCTGTTTTCCGTGTGGGGAATTGACATTATTGGAGTGTTACCTATTGCCAAAGGGGGAGAAAAGTACGTGATCGTCGCTGTGGACTATTTCACGAAATGGGTGGAAGCTGAACCTTTAACAAAGATCACGGCAAGAAAGGTGATTAGTTTTGTGGTCAGAAACATTATCTATCGATTTGGGAAACCGAAGACCATCGTAACTGATATTGGGACACAATTCGACAGCGTCGAATTTAGAAACTTCTGCCAGAAGTACAAGATTGATAAACGATACATCGCTGTAGCTCTCCTGCAGTCAAACGACCAGGTTGAAGCAATAAACAAGGTCATTAAATCTATTATCAAGAAGCGATTGGAGCGGGCCAAATCCAAGTGGGTAGATGAGTTGCCACTAGCTTTGTGGGCCTACTGGACAACCTTTAAGACGGCCACTGGCCATACCCCTTTTTCACTCTCCTTCGGGTCAGAAGTAGTAATCCCGATAGAACAAGAAGTCCCTTCTCGTCGAGTAGCATACTATGACCCGATGATGAATAGAACACTCCTCCTAGAGTCTCATGATATAGTTGAAGAAAATAGAGACGAAGCAGACATGCGTGCCTCAAGACATCGACATCAAGTAGCACGTTATTATGACCAGAAAGTTCGCTTCAAAACCTTTGAACCAAGAGACTTAGTATTGAAATGAGTCTTCCCGCCTTCAACCCAATTGGATCCAAAATGGGAACGGCCATACGCCATCCAACGGAAGCTTGATACAGGAGCATTTAAGCTAACGACCGTGGACGGTAAAGAGATTCCCAAAGCTTGGAATGCTCAGCACTTGCGACG
Organism: Allium sativum; assembly: GCA_030737875.1. Taxonomy (NCBI): domain Eukaryota; kingdom Viridiplantae; phylum Streptophyta; class Magnoliopsida; order Asparagales; family Amaryllidaceae; genus Allium; species Allium sativum. The sequence continues at coordinate 589,416,984 of CM060909.1, forward strand.
ATACCGGAGCTAAATATGAAATGTCTTCCTTTTTGTTTTTTTATAGACAATTCAATAGGCATGACTTGCCTTAAAAAGTCTGGTTTATATGAATAAAGGGTTATGAAGTGGATGTAGGCTAAGACTTAGCTGAACCACTATAAAAATATCTTGTGTCATTTACTTTCGTGCATTATTTATATCTTCAAAAACTATTCTATCATGACTATGAAACAAAAAACATTAAATTAGATTTGGAAAGTTGGAGATAACCTATGTGCAGGAGCGAACAAAATGACCGCTTGCATGGTAAGATGCAAAGAATGGGAAGACAACATTCTTAACTCTAACTCTCATGAAACGAGAGACAGTATAAAGGACGGGAAGACGATGTCCCTTGAGGCGCGAAGGTGCACCTCGATAAGAGACCGCCTCAGTAATATTCTAACCTAGTTATGAAACAGGAGAGTATAAAGATGCTAAAAATAATGAGCATCAATGATGAAAGGAATATGGTCCCGTCGGAGAATCGGGGGCAACTGGATTTTGAATTTAATCAATCTTGAATAAGCCTTAGCCAGTTATCCAAGATTGATTGGGGGCATATATATGTACACATGTTCCCTTTAATAGTGAATTTATTATATAACTATGATATGGCATTGTTAGACCAAAAAGTGGTTCTAACACCCAAATTGACTAAAAGTAGAATAAAATAAGATCAAAAGTAAAATGAACACACAGGATTTATAGTGGTTCGGCGAAGAAATGCCTACGTCCACTTGTCTTTCACTATTTTCAATGATGTAGTTGCAAATTACAATGAAATATTCACTGAACTTCTCTCATAACTCACTTATATTCACTCAATTGTCTAAAAACAAATGATGAAAGAAGATTTGGATTTTCCGGGAGTGCTGAAATTTGGGTTATGAAGGTGGTTGAACTCTCGGAGTGCCAAAAAAAAAAGATTCTTTTCTTTGCCTCCAGACGGGGTATTTATAGGTGAGAATTTTCTCAGAACCCGATCCGGATCGGAGCCACGTGTCATCCATCCCATCAGCATCGGGTTCGGATGAATTTCTATGTTGACAACGCATCAGAGTAGTGGACGTTGAGGGTAGGAACTGGTCACAGCCAATCTGAATAACCAGGCGCTCATGTAGGAGAGTGGCGTGGAAGACAGGCTCGGGTCGAAGGGGTATGCACAAGGGGTTCGGATCGGAGTACCCGATCCGACCCGGATTGACTTAGGACTAATTCCTGTGTTTACTCCGCTCCGCTCAGATCTATTGCTCTCCGCTCCAGCTGGAAATAGGTTGCTCTCCGATCCGAACAGACGTGCCTCTCTAATTCCAACAACAATAGCTCACCGATCCGAACAGCAGACTTTATCCGGTCCGAACCGCTACACTGCTCCGATCCGACCCGCTTTAGTGTTTTTCAAGCTCTTCAATATTTCACATCTTGACTTTGTGTTGCCCAGTTCACAAAGTGGGCTAACATTTTGCCCCCTCAAAGGATGCTTCTGTTGGAGACGGAGCATGCTTTGATTATCATTGCACAGCGCTCTTCGAGGTGATTTTTCTTTGATTTTCCTTGTGTTTTCATCTTTTTCTTCAGATTTCAATTTAATTCGATGCTGAGCTAAAGAACTCAGTTCGGTTCGGATTCCGATCCGAACAGATCCCTTCTCCTTTCCATTTTTCACTGGACTGTTGGGCCACGCTTCGCTTCTGGGCTATCCATCCGATCCGAACGAGAATTCTTCTACTGGGCTGCCGATCCGAATGGGGAGACGAATAGACACTCTTCTCTTCTATATAAACACTGCCTTCTTCCTCCTTTCATTTTTACTGTTTTACTCCCGAAGTTCTGCAAAACGAGAGAAAAAAAACTAATTCGTGAAGCATCAAAATTCCTTTTAATTCTCGAAGTAATTACATCGGTAGGTTATAAAACTTTGAACAATTCCTTCTTTAATCATTCTCGATTCGGATTCATGAGCGATTAGGATGATTTGAGTATGAAACTCTGATGACCTTGCCACCGTGACCCTCCCTCGTCATCGTCGCCAGTAGACTCGTCGCCATCTTGAGGTTGGAACGGAGGGGATGAGAATCCGTAGTTGAGTGCACCAGCATATAATTGCTTGGTTTTGATTTGAGTGACTGGCACGAAATTGGCCTTTGGGTCGGTTAGGGAAGAAAGAGGGTGAAGTAGAAGAAGAAGATAATAGGGAAACGGTTCGGTTCGGAGGGATATGGAAGGTGAAAAAACAAGGGAAGAAGGAAGGAAATTCAGGAGGTCGGACCGAGTCGGGGCAAGCAAAAAAAAAAGAAAAAAGAAAAGAAATCCAGGAGATCAGATCGGCTCGGAGAAAGTATTTAAGGAAGGGGGAAAAGAGCCTACCTAACCGGATCGGGTCGGACCGTAAGATGATGGAGGAGAAGTATAACTACGTGATCCGATCCGAACCGTTAGGGGACTTTGCCTCCGATCCGATTTTGATTTCTGAGTTTCAATGAGATATCCAAACCTAAGGCCACGCCCCCGATCCGATCCCAATGAATGCACCCGAACCGAACCGAAGCACAGTCTACCTTAATGCATAAAAACTCGTCTAACTGGCCCAATCAACTTTCGGCATGATCTTCAATTTAATGGACAGTTAGGATAGTGCCTTGCGAACGTAACTGGACATCAAGAATTACTTCAACTCTTTATATTTTGCCAAACTTTTTCGTCGCACTTTTAAACATTCACTTTGCACTTCCCGTATACACTGTCTACACTTTAGTTTGCACACATACACGGGGGGATATGGGCTAATTTGCTCTAATTTGTGCTATTGCTTCTTCAATAGTTTTATGACCATGAGACCCAGACGCTCTTCCAGACTAGCTGAGAGGAAAGAAGCCCCAGAAACCTCTAATAAGATTACTCTCGAGGACATATCTTCTCCGTCGGATCCAGAATGGGATAATGAGGGTTCAGACTACGAAGTCGGAAATCGTAACAGTGATGAGGTGTCTTCAAAGAATGAAGTTTCTCTAGGTTTTGAGGAGGAAGGAGGGATTGGTGACGACCGAGCTCCTGATGAGTTTGAATCGACTGTCATATTGGAATCGCCCCAAGATTCCGTTGAATCAACTATCGATAATGACCGACTTACCCGAATCTGTTTGAAATACGGGATAATGAAAAGGGACACTCTAGTGCCTTCAAGATCTGACCGTCCTCACAACCCTCCAGAAGGATATATGGTGGTCACTCGGTTGATGTGTATGGTCGGCGCTATCCCTCCATTTTCTCCCTTCATCATTGATTTTCTAAGACAAATGCGGATTGCCCCCATGCAGCTGCATCCCAATTCTTATGCCTACTTGCACACTTTGTACATAGCATACCGTGAGATCTTAGGCATAGAGCTCACTTTCGATGACGTTCATTTCTTCTATAACTTCAAGCATCGTACTCGAGAGACTCCATCTTTCTGCTATTTTGAGTCTGTTCCTAAGAGGAAGATAATCTCGGCGCCATTCAGCAGTAAAGCTGGAGATTCCAGACTGGAATGGTTCTATGTGAAGCGACAGCCTGGATGTGCCAGGAGGTGGATGAAATCAAGTAAAGCACTGATTTTCTAAATCCGGGCTCTATACACTCGAGTCATCGCCTTAACTTGTTTTTCTTTTTGCTTGCAGTCGACAACCCGAAACAAATATCAGATCAGCTGTTCTTTGACCGGATGCACCAGCTTCTTAATGGCGACCAGAAATTCCTGACTATTGATGAAGTCCTTAAGGACGAATATCTTCACTTTCATGGGCTATTATCCGTTTTTCGTAGTATCGGTCATGGGACGGCTCCATACGTATATATTCCTCCAGTGGATGTAGTTCCAGAGATAGGAGAAGGTTCTGGAGTTCCTGCAGTGCCTCTTCAAACTTCACCTTCTCCATATTCTACTCAAGATGACGAATTGGCTAACCTGGCTGAAAAGCATCGTGAAGGATATACTGCCCCTGAGAAGGCTACTTCTCTGGAAAAGTCAACATCCTCCAAAGAGTCTCCACTTAATGCTTCTGAGGGAGATGTCCCTAGTACTTATGACCCAATATTTCAGGGTTTGGGGGATCTCCCCTTACCTGAAACTATATACACTTCAGAGGATTTTAGGAAGGATCCTTTAGTCTTCACCTCTTCTGAAGAGACCACTCCTGCTAAGGCCAAAGAGCCTGCCCGTACTAGTCTAGCTTCAGACTCGGGTTGGTTGGGGGGAAACACACCACTTAGGACACACTTTATACAACAGCATTAGCATTCATTGCACCACTTTCTCTGTGAATCCATTGATTCTGAATTTCGTTTATCTTATTGTGCAGGCACGATGTCTCGATCTTACTACGATATCAGGAAGCTTCGCCGCAGCATGTCTAATCCACCTCCGGATATCGAGTATGATCGCCGCGATGATCGCGGTAGGAAGGAGAGAAGGCCTTATGATCCCTATCGCTCTCGACCCTCACGTTCTCGCTCTCCCGTTCGGTCGGATCAAGAGAAATACAAAAGTTTTCAAAGCCGTAGGGAAGAGGACAGGCCACAATCGAAAGACTCCACCTCTTCCCACGAAAAGCGTAGCAGAGAGAGAAGTCCTCCAAAAGATACTGAGTCTCAAAGTAAATGCAAGGTCCCTGCTACTAAACGACCTAGGATAGAAAAAGAAACTATTGAATCCTCCACACACAGGGACACTGAATTAACGATCCCCGCTCCTCCACCACTAGATGCGGAGGCTGCAATCAAGCTGGCGTATTTGGAGGAGCAATTTCCTGAACATTACTTCGAGACTTTGACTTTTTTACTTGCCCTCGAACATATTTCTTCCAGGTGGGCAGACGAGGCCAAAGCAAAGATAGACGCAATTGAAAAACAATATTCTGAGATGTTTAAATATTCACGCAACCTTTCCAGAATTATCTGTACTCTAATCACGAATGCTGATTCAATGCAAAAAACCGCGGAAGAAGATGCAAAGTCCTTAAAGAACCTAGGTAAAGATTTGGAGGACACACATGCCCAGCTTGCTATTGCTCAGAGGGACGCTACCAACTTCAAACAACAATTTGAGGATATGCAAAAACGTTATCATGACTTGCTTGAATCTCACACTCAAGAGCGTTCTGAGTTAAAAAAGCAAGCTGATGATGCTAAGTCAGAAGCTGCTAAGACGCGCCCTTCTTACACTGACCTCGAACGGAAAAATGCTGAGTTAGCAAAGAGGAATGCTGAGTTAGAAAAGAAAATTGCTGACTTGGCTTCAAAGCTACTGGAGGCAGAGAACAGAGCTGCCCTGGCGGAGGGCAATGTTGAGTGTGCTATCAAATCTGCGGAGGAGGCCCGCAAACAATTGTCAGAGGCGGAGGCAGAAATTCAGGGTTTCGTCGAATTAATGATTGAATTCTTCGCACATATCATCCGTCGTCGAAACATTTCTTGGATCGAGGATTACCCATCCACTCTTGTTCATGTATGGAATCAGATCGTCGAGTGGGAAAAAGAGGAGCTCAAGGTCGATTCCATCGATGAAGATAAGCTAATGGAAAAATACTTGAGGGATGATGAGCCAGAACGCCTAGCTGAAGGGCGCCGCCTCATTGCTGAGGCTATGGAAGAAGAGAGGCGGAGGACTAAAGAGAAAAACATTCCCGAGACTGGTTCCTCTTCTGCTGCCCCCGCAACTCCTGAAGTAGAGGGATATGATCCTGAACACCCGGGACTCCCTCGAACAACTCTGTTATCCCCAATCCCTGAAATGGCATCAGAGACAGCGGTTACCCCTGCTGAGAAGTCTTTGGAAGGTATCCCTACCTTTTCTCCTCAATTTGCCAAGGCTATTTCTACCTTTCGCCACGTGATTGAGCAATCGATGAAAAACCCATTATTTTCGCCTGAGTTGATAACTGTTGCTTCTCACTCTGTAGGTATTGAGCCATCCGAAAAGACTGATGTGACTCAAGGAGCCGCCTCTGGGGCAGAGCCTACGGAAAAGGCAAAAGGAGGGAAGGACAAAGCTGCTCCTATAGACTTGGGAGAAGGAAGCGAGCCATCTAAGGTTGACATTCCCCATGATGAAGAAATGATAGCAGCTTTAAAGGATGATGGCAGTGACGGAGGACATGAGGAAGATCCAGAGGTAGCAATAGTCGGGGAGTCAAAAAATGTTGAGGATGTTACTTTGGCTGCCATGAAAGCTGATCAAGATAAACGCTTGCAATTAAAAGCCGAAGAACTAGACCCTGAAGCCCTCAAGCATCTCGCAGTTGTGGATGCGGGATCAAGGTTAGTTGTTAATCTCTCAACTAGATCTATTACAGAGGAACTCGCTAAAAAATCTTCTCTTGATTCCAGCGCTCTGCCCTCCGGGAAGAAGTCAACCGGTTCCAGCACCGCATCTTCAGGAAAGAAGAAATCAAAACGAATCTTGACAGAGGCCGAGAAAGAGGCAAAGGATGCGGAGAAAGCCGCCAAGAAGTCCAAGGCTCACTCGAAATCTAAATAGTGGGTTGCCTTGTGTCGCTTTAGCATTTAGTGAACCAACAATTGCTGCTACAAGAGTGGCTCTTGCCCCTTCTTTTTTAGCTATTTTCCTATACAAATTCATTCATTCGTAAATAAATAAAAAATAATTCATTCTCTGCAATGTCTGTTTGTCAGTAGTTCTGTACTTATGCAAAAATGCATGTCTTACTATAGTTATGAAATGAAGCTACGGAGGGAGGAAATATGTGTATACATATATGCCCCTGGTCGATTCTCACAAATTATTTAAGGCTTAATCAAGCAATCTGAATGCTCCCGATTTTCTGACGGGATAGCATTTTCTGTGTCGTCAATGCTTGTCGTTTTTTCTGGCATTTCTTTTATACTCTCCTGCCTCTCTGGAAAGTTAGAGTTCGAGTTCAGCAATCTATTCATTCCCCGGTCTTTCAGCGGGAAAGGATCTCATTCTCAGCGCTCAGTTGGAGACGCTTTTATACTCTCTCTCTCTGGAGAATTAGAGTTCGAGCTCAGCAATCTATTCATTCCCCGGTCTTTCAGCGGGGAAGGATCTCTTTCTCAGCGCTCAGTCGGAGACGCTTTTATACTCTCTCTCTCTCTCTGGAGAGTTAGAGTTAAGAATGTCGTTTTCTCATTCTTTTATGTCTTGTCACACAAATAGTCGTTGTGCTTTTTCTTATGTTTAAACTGTCTTCAACCTTTTTAGGTTTTGAATCATCTTGTATTCCATAATCACAACAGAATAGTCGATGTATGTATATATATAATGCATAAAAGTAAATAACACACGATATTTTTATAGTGGTTCGGCTAAGTCGCAGCCTACATCCACTTTATAGTCCTTTATTCATATCATCAGATTTTCCCAAGGCAAGTCGTGCCTTATTACAGAGTTCATAAGAAAAATAACAAAAAGTACAACATTTCTAATCCAAATATCGCATTAAGTGTTGGGCATTCCATGCTCTAGGGACTTCTTCGCCATCTACGGTCGTTAACTTGAAGGTTCCTTTTTTCAAGTTTCCGTTGGATGACAAAGGGTCCTTCCCACTTTGGACCGAGGTGAGGAAGGGATGGAAAGACTCTCTTTAGCACCAAATCTCCTGGTTCAAAAGTCCTGAGGCGAACTTTTTTGTCGTAATAGCATGCCATCTGACGTCGATGTCTTGCCGCATGCAAATCTGCTTCGTCCCTTTTTTCTTCGACTTCATCAAGAGACTCAAGTAAGAGTGCCTGATTCGTCATCGGGTCATAATACGTCACCCTGTGGGAAGGAACTTCCAGCTCAACTAGAATTACTGCTTCTGAGCCAAAGGAGAGAGAGAAAGGGGTGTGACCAGTAGCCATCTTAAATGTTGTCCGATATGCCCACAAAGCTAGGGGTAACTCGTTAACCCATTTTGCCTTTGCGCGCTCTAACCGTTTCTTGAGGATGGATTTTATTACTTTGTTTATTGCCTCAACTTGCCCATTCGACTACGGATAAGCAACCGCAGTGTATCGCTTGTCGATCTTATATTTCTGGCAGAAATTTCTGAATTCAGTACCATCAAACTGGGTTCCGTTGTCAGTTATAATGGTCCTTGGGATCCCAAATCGGCATATAATATTTCTAACCACGAAACTTATCACTTTTCTTGCCGTGATTTTGGTCAAGGGCTCAGCTTCCACCCACTTCGTAAAATAGTCCACAGTGACTATTGCATATTTCGCTCCTCCTTTAGCAATCGGTAGAACTCCAATGATATCAATTCCCCACGTGGCAAATGGCCAAGGACTCACCATTGACTTGAGTTGGGTCGACGGTGCTCTGGGGATTTTGGCGAATCTTTGGCACCTATCGCACCGTCGTGAATAATCAGCTGCATCTTTATTAATTGTGGGCCAGAAGTATCCATATCGCAATATCTTTTTTACTAAAGTCTGACCTCCTGTATGATCTCCACACTCACCTTCGTGCACTTCTTTTAATACACGTTTGATGTCGTCGTGTGCAATACATCGTAACAGGGGCATAGAAAATCCTTGTCTATAAAGAATATCATATTGTATGACATATCTGGTAGCCTTGCGAACTATAGCCCTTTTCTCACTCTTCTTTGATGGGAGTGTTCCATTCTTAAGGAAGTTCTTAATTGGGGTCATCCACGACTCCTTCTCCGGTTCCGCTTCGAAAGCGAACTCAATTTCCATCGACTCAAAGCTTGGCGATTCCAATGTTTCAATTGGAATTATTTCAGTTTCTTCTGGATTGTCGGAACTAGCTAGCTTTGCCTACCTGTCTGCCTTCTGGTTTTCGGCCCTTGGGATATGTGTTATATTGTACCGCTCCAATTTGCTCAATAGCTCTCTCACTTTCCCGAGGTAGGCGATAAGTTGAGGTCCCCGAGCCGCAAATTCCTCTCGCACTTGGCAAACAACGATTTTAGAGTCACAGAATATGTCCAACATTTTTACTCCGAGGTCTTTAGCAAGCTTCAGCCCGGCAATCAGGGCTTCGTATTCAGATTCATTGTTAGTCGCCGAAAATTCTAATCGTAGAGCGTAATATAACGACCGTCCTTCAGGAGTGACTAAGACGATTCCAGCTCCGGACCTTCGGTCGTTCTTGGCTCCATCTGTGTATAGCTTCCATGGATCTATCTTTAACTCATCCTCGGACTTAACCACTCTGTCATCGATTACTTCCTCCTCTGGGATGGTGAATTCTGCTATAAAGTCTACCAGAGCTTGCCCCCTGATCGACTTTCGTGGTTGAAAATTTAAATCAAACTGACTTAATTCTATATTCCACTTGATCAACCTTCCCGATGCTTTGGGTCCCTGCAACACCTGCCTTAGGGGCTGGTCAGTGTATATGGTTATTGGATGAGCTTGGAAATAATGACGAAGTTTTCGGGATGCGATTAGGAGGCTGTAAGCGAGCTTCTCAATCTTTGGGTAGTTGCGTTCTGCCGCTGCTAATTTCTTGCTTACATAATATACTGGCTTTTGCACTTTGTCTTCTTCTCGGACCAAGGTTGTGCTAACAGCGTGAGCTGAAACTGCCAAGTAAACAAACAATTCTTCGTGATCCACTGGCTTTGACAAAATCGGCGGTTTTTCTAGTAGTTCCAATAAATTTCGAAAGGCCTCAACACAGTCCGTAGTCCACTCGAAGTTCTTCTTTCCTCTTTTAATCAAATCAAAAAACGGAACGCATTTATCTGTGGCTTTAGAGATAAATCTACTCAACGCAGCTACTTTCCCCGCAAGACTTTGGACGTCTTTAATTCTCCTCGGCTCTTCAATGTTTCTAATCGCTGCTATTTGGCTAGGATTGATTTCAATTCCTCGGGAGCTCACAATGAAGCCTAGGAACTTTCCCGATGCCACTCCAAATGAGCATTTCAAAGGATTCAACTTCATCTGATACCTTCGCAGGATACCAAACATTTCCGCCAAGTCTTGCGTATGGCTGGAGGACTGTTTCGATTTGACAAGCATATCATCCACGTAAACTTCCATAGTCTTCCCTATTTGATTATAAAACATTCTGTTCACCAAGCGTTGATAAGTGGCTCCGGCGTTTTTCAATCCGAATGGCTTAACAACATAACAATATAACCCCAAATTCGTAATGAAGCTCGTATGCTCTTGATCGGGCACGTGCATAGGAATTTGATTGTATCCGGAATATGCGTCCATGAAAGAGAGAAGTTCATGACCTGCTGTCGAATCTACAAGCTGGTCAATCCTGGGAAGTGGGAAACTATCTTTTGGGCAAGCTTTGTTCAGATCTGAAAAATCAATGCACGTCCGCCACTTTCCATTCGGCTTCTTTACCAAGACGGGATTCGATACCCAGTCGGGATATGTCGAATCTCGAATAAACCCGTTCTGCTTTAGCTGCTCCACTTCCTCTTTGAGAGCAGCCGACCTCTCTGGGCCCAGCATACGTCTCTATTGCTTCACAGGCGGATGTTTCGGGTTTACATTTAATTTGTGACTTATAATGGATGGCGATATCCCACACATCTCAGCGTGGGTCCAGGCAAACACGTCCAAGTTTGCCTTCAAGAAGTCCGTTAGTTCTTTGGCTCGACGTGGATCCAATTGAGATCCAATCTTCAAAACTCTTGTTGGATCAGCTTCATCAATGGGAATTTCCACTGTAGTTTCATTAGGAGTTGCATTTCTAGTCTCTGGTTCCTCGACTTTTCTGGGATCCATGTCTTCAGGCGTTCCTTTGGGCAACTCCTTCGGGGTCGATTTCTCTAATTGCTACGCCGAGCCCCCCTTTGGGGGAGGCGAGGCATATTTACTCTCAATGTTAAGTCCTTTCATCAACATCTTTAATTCGGCAACATAGCAGGCCCGTCCGGAAACTTGATCCCCTCTCATTACTCCAGTTCCGGCTTCGGTTGGGAACTTAAGCAATAAACACCAAGGGGCGATACAAGCTCTGAACTCAACAAGGGCAGGCCTCCCCAAAAATGCATTATAGGGCGAATCTACGTCCAACACTACGAACTGAAGCATCCGCACTCTTCTGCGTTCTCCTTGGCCCAAGGTCACGGGCAATTCTATGTATCCCATGGGAGCTGTTGACGCCCCGTTGAAGCCTCTGATCCATCCTTCACATGGCTTCAAATCTTCAGATTCAAGCTTCATCTGATCGAAAGACTTTTTAAACAAAATATTGACGGAACTTCCGTTGTCTACTAACACCTTATGAACCAAGGCCGGCCCAATGGTGGTAGTAATGACCAACGGATCATCAGTGGGTGATTGAATCCCAGTATTATCTCTGCTCCGGAATACCACGTCGTCAAACATTGTCTTCTGTTGTTTTATGGGGGCGATATCTTCCAAATCATCACCTTCATTCACATCTACGTGTTTGGCAGCATTTACATATTGATCCATTGCACTAAAGCTACGGATTGTCGGGTGAGGTCCACCCACTATGGAGTTGATAACAATTCCCTTGCCTTTCTGTTGCGCTGTAGGCTTGGGAGCAGGTAGAATCTGTTTTGGAGCCTGCTCTCCTTGCCCCCTGTCCCTCGGGGCAACTTTATATTCATCCAGTTTCCCTTCACGCAACAGCTTCTCAATCACATCTCTCAAATGCCGACATTCATTGGTTGAATGCCCATGAGTTCCATGAAACAAACAAAACTTCCCAGTTGCCATTTCTTTCTCGGTCGAATCACGAGGTGGCGGTCTTTCGTATTGCAAAACATTGTACGTATCCAGGTAAATATTCTCCAAAGTGTCGTTCAACGGTGTATAGTTCTCATAAGTCTGGAATCGGGGCCTTTTGCTAGGATCACTTCCCCTATTCCTATTTCTTCTGTTACCGTTCGCATTACGGTTATTGTTGTTGCCCCCGTTTCCAGAATTGTCGTTTCCACTCTTGTTTCCCACATTCACTTCAACTTTTCCAGAACTTTCCCCATACTGCTTCACGGCGACGTTACTCTGAACATTTTCTTTTGATGCCGCTTCAGACTTTCTCTTTCGGTTTGCCTTGGCTTCCTCTCGTCTTAAATAAATATCGGCCTTTTCATAGAATATCTCTCTCGTGGAGGGAGTCTTCCCAGAAAGGTAATCTCCAAACTCGGATTCAGGATCGACTCCTTCCTTTAATGCCATCAGAATGGTGGGCTCATGTGGGTCACTAACTTCAGTCACAGCTAAGTTAAAACGGTCAAGATATGACCTCAAAGACTCTCCTGGCGCCTGCTTAATTCTTGATAATTCAATAACACTTTTGGACTTTCGGGTATGGAGTCGGAACTGATTCATAAAACGTTCGCTCAGTTCCCTATAATTCGAAACCGAACGAGGGGGAAGTCGGGTAAACCAGAACAGCGCCACATCTTCTAAATAGATCGGGAATGCTTTACACTTCACTGCATCAGGGGCAGCAGCAGCATTCATGAGCCACGAGTATCGCATCAAATGCTGTCCCGGATCAGTTCTCCTATTGTACTTGTCCATCTACGGCAGGTTAAAACGCTGGGGAAACTGAAAGTTGAGGATATCGTCAGTGAAAGGAGTATGGCTTCGCTCAATGCCATAATCTTCATTGGTATAGTTCCGGCTTTCGGACATAATCTGGCGCACCATTGCCTGTACATCAGCATTAGTTAGGGTCCGTTCAGGTTCCCTGGCCCTGGTATCTGGGTTCCTTCTGGGCTCTTTTTCAGGAGATGCCCTTCTTCTTCAAGCTGCTTCTGCTCTATTCCGTTCCCTACGCTCCCGGTCGATCTCGGGAGGAGGGGACTGGAGCCTTTGCCCCTGAGTGGGATCATTGTTTCCTAGTGCTCGTGCAATATCCTCGCGAGACCCCAAAGATCCGAATGTCAGCTGCTCCAAATTCTGAGGTCGTTCGAGCGGCCTTCGTTCACGGGGCCGCTCTTCCTCGGAAGAAGAAGACTGATCCACTGGTGTGTGATGAACCGGTGAGGGGGTTCTCTGTCTACGGAGTTCGCTAATCTCCCTGCTCATGAGTCTCATATTCTCCTGCATCATGAGATTGGTGCGCTCGTGGACTTTCATAGCCTCCCTAGTACTCTCAAGCATGTCAAGTAGGCGCGAGAAATCTCCTTGAGTAATGGGCGAAGATGGATTGACCTGATCACTGACCCTGGTGGCTGGAATCGGAGCATTCGTAGGGACTCGAGTAGAGGTTCCAACATCACCAAGTGTCGGATCGGATCGGAGATAGGAGATCGGGTCGGTTCGGAGCTGGGGAGCCTGGTCGGGTCGGTATGTGGCAAGCTGCTCGGGTCGGTTCAGGTTGGGGGAATGCACTACTTCAGAATCTCCTACCTGGATCGGATCGGAGCTCTCCCCCTGAAGGCGGTTCGAGTTTCCTGCATCGGTTCGTCCTGCTGCTGAACTCTGCCCACGAGACCTTGTCACAACCGCATTTTGCTGATCTTCGCCTGGTCCATTTCCTCGACCAGATTGAACTTCTTTGCCTTTTCCTTTGGCCATGGTTTCTTCAACAATCACTTCGACAAATATCCAAGAGCGTCGAAACTTGAGGATTAACTTCTTTGAACTCAACGGTCCAAAAAGTAGAACGATAATCCTGAAAAACAAAGAATTCAGATGATTTCTCAGTGAAAGCACCAAAATGTTAGACCAAAAAGTGGTTCTAACACCCAAATTGACTAAAAGTAGAATAAAATAAGATCAAAAGTAAAATGAACACACAGGATTTATAGTGGTTCGGCGAAGAAATGCCTACGTCCACTTGTCTTTCACTATTTTCAATGATGTAGTTGCAAATTACAATGAAATATTCACTGAACTTCTCTCACAACTCACTTATATTCACTCAATTGTCTAAAAACAAATGATGAAAGAAGATTTGGATTTTCCGGGAGTGCTGAAATTCGGGTTTTGAAGGTGGTTGAACTCTCGGAGTGCCGGAAAAAAAAGATTCTTTTCTTTGCCTCCAGACGGGGTATTTATAGGTGAGAATTTGCTCAGAACCCGATCCGGATCGGAGCCACGTGTCATCCATCCCATCAGCATCGGGTTCGGATGAATTTCTATGTTGACAACGCATCAGAGTAGTGGACGTTGAGGGTAGGAACTGGTCACAGCCGATCCGAATAACCAGGCGCTCATGCAGGAGAGTGACGTGGAAGACAGGCTCGGGTCGGAGGGGTATGCACAAGGGGTTCAGATCGGAGTACCCGATCCGACCCGGATTGACTTAGGACTAATTCCTGTGTTTACTCCTCTCCGCTCAGATCTATTGCTCTCCGCTCCAGCTGGAAATAGGTTGCTCTCCGATCCGAACAGACGTGCCTCTCTAATTCCAACAACAATAGCTCACCGATCCGAACAGTAGACTTTATTCGGTCCGAACCGCTACACTGCTCCGATCCGACCCGCTTCAGTGTTTTTCAAGCTCTTCAATATTTCACATCTTGACTTTGTGTTGCCCAATTCACAAAGTGGGATAACAGGCATGTTGTTCATTTGCATTTTTACTTAAATGCTAAATTTACGAATATCAGACATTGCAGGGAACAAAGCTACTTTATTCACAAACATATGAGTTTATACAGGAAATATAAGCAAAAGATGCGAGGGCCACACTCATTACAACAATAGCGGACCAGTGGAATATCAAAATAAAAAAAAAGTGCATTGTCACTTGGGCTTTGGAGTAGACTTGGACTTCTTGGCAGCCTTAAGAGCCTTTTTAGCTTCTTTTTCAGCATTGGACATGAGACACTTTGGTTTCTTCTTCTCTTTAATTGAGGTACCAGAGTCGATAGATTCCTTCTTAGGAGTCGGAGCACTGGGATCAAGAGAAGATTTTTTAGCAAGCTCCTCTGTAATTGACCTAGTTGAGAGCTTAACAACTAACCTCGATCCACCATCCACCACTGCAAGGGGCTTAAGGCTTTCAGGGTCTAACTCCTCGACTTTCAGCTGCATGCGCTTGTCTTGTTCGACTTTCATTTCAGCCAAAATCATGTCATCAGCATTTTTCGAATCCCAATTATAGCAACATCAGGATCTTCTTCATGCCCATCATTGCCATCGTCATCTTTCAAAGTGTCTATCATTTCATCATTATGTGAAGTGTCGGCGTTAGGCGGTATGGGTGTCTTATTGATAGCCTCCATCTTTTTACCTTCAGCTCCCCCTCCAGACTCAACGATGGTAGCCTTAACCTATCCTCCCTGAGTCTCTTCCATGGATTTTTTTCCCCAATGGTGGTTCGCCGATGCTCGTCAATCTTCTCGGTTGGAACAACACCTACAAAATGAGAAGCAATAGTTACCAACTTAGGAGAAAACAAAGAATCCTCGATCGATTGCCCAATGATGTGACGAAAGGTGGAGACTGCCTTGACAAATTGGGGTGAAAAGGTTGAAATACCTTCTGATGATTTCTCAATTGGGGAGGTTACTGTCTCTGATGATGATTCAGGTATAGGGGATAAAAGAGACGCTCTAGGAATTCCCGGATTCTCGGGATCATATTCCTCGACTCCAGTAGCTGCGGCGGTAACAGAAGAGGAACCAACTTTAAGGATATTCTTTTCTTTGGCCTGGCGTTTCTCCTCCTCCATGGCAGTAGCAATAAGGAGACGCCCCTTGGGAAAACATGTCGGTTCATCATCTTTCAGATACTTCTCCATGAGTTTGTCTTCATCAACGAAGTCTACCTTAAGTTCATCTTTTTCCCATTCGATGATTTGACTCCATACATGAACTCAGGTAGTCGGATAGTCTTCGATCCAAGAGATGTTTCGGCGAAGGATTATGTGTGCAAAGAATTCAATCATCAGTTCTCCAAAGCCATGCTATTATTTTTGAGCCTATGATAGTTGTTTATGAGTTTCTTCAACAGACTTAATAGCGCAATCTACATTTCCCTCAGCTAAGGCAGCTCTAGTCTCGGCTTCCATTAACTTGGACTCCAAGTCAACATTTCGTTTCTCCAACTCGGCATTCTTCCTCGCTAACTAAGCCTTTTCTTGCTCAAGAGTAGTGTAAGCTAGTTGCACTTTGACACTGTCCGACTTAGCATCTTCAGCTTGTTTCTTCAACAATAAATGCTCTTGACTATGAGATTCCAGTAGGTCATGATAACGCTTTTGTAATTCCTCAAATTGCTTTTTGAAGCTGCTGGCATCTCGTTGAGCAATGACAAGTTGAGCCTATGTATCTTCTAAGTCCTTCTCCAGATTTTTCAAAGCATTCTTATTGGAATCTGCAACTTTCTTCATTGCATCGACGTCTGTAATTAATGCCCGAATGATTCTGGAGAGATTGCGTGAATACTTGTACATCTCCGAGTACTGTTTCTCTATTGCGTTGATCTTTGCCTTTGCCTCATCTGCCCACTTTGAAGAAATAGGCTCGAGTGTGGGCAAGAAAGTTAAATTCTCAAAGTAGTGATCTGACAACTGCTTCTCCAGTTGTGCCAGTTTCATTTTGGAATCAGCATCCGTTGGTGGGGGGTTTGCAATATGATAGTTCAATATGTTTCCGCTTAGCAGGGACGATGGTTGCATCGCATTTTTCAGATCGCTTCTCAGCAGCTTTTTGCTTGTATCGCGAATCAGTGTGTTTCGGTGGACTTTTTTCTCGATTATATTTATCTTGGGGAGAAGTTCGGTATTTGGATTGAGATGTGCCTCCCCCACGACGACTTTGGTGGCTCTTATATCTGTCCGGATCCGACGAAACAGTAGAACGAAACCGTGAAGTATGAGGTCGATGGGAATCATGAGGCCTTCTGTCATCTCTGCCCCGGTTCTCACGGTGATAATGCTCGGTGTCAGAAGGAGGTCTGGTCATTCTACGATGAATCTTCCTGTCATCATAGTAAGGCGTGACATTGTACCTGCGCAACAATATAAGTGGAGTTTAGAATCGACATTCACATAAGACATAAGTGCTGTGACGTGCAGTGCTAATGTGTTATGTGCATCCTAAGTGACGTTCCCCCCAACAAAGCCGAGCCTGAAGCTAGATTAGCATGAGTGGGCTCTTTTGTCTTCACGGGAGTAGTCTACTCTGAAGAAGTGAAGGTTAAAGGATTCTTTCCGAAGTCCTCTGAAGTATAAATAGTTTCGGGCAGAGGAGGATTTCCTAAACCCTTAAATGTGGAATCGTCGGTGGTAGGAGCATATCCTTGAGAAGTGTCTAGTTGCATCTCTTTAGGGGATGTTAACTTTTCAGACGAAATGGCATCATCAGGAATGGTATACCCTTCTCTGTGCTTTTCAGCTATGTTGGCTAATCCATCGTCCTGAGTTGAGAATGGAGAAGGAGGACCCCTAAGAGCTATCGTGGGACCTTTCGAGCCCTCACCCGTCTCAGGAATAATGTCGACTGGGGGTATGTACACATATGGACCTGTCCCATGACCTACACTACGGGTAATAGATAGTAACCCGTGATGATGGAGATACTCATCCTTAAGAACTTTGTCGATGGTTAAGAACTTTTGATCACCATTGAGCAGCTAATGCAAATGATCAAAGTATAATTGACCCGATATTTGCTTTGGGTTATCAACTACGAATGAAAAAGAAAGAAAATTAATGTGCTGGCATGAGCATTTAAAGTTGAAATCTAGAAAGTCGGTGCTTTACTTAATTTGGTGCACCTCCTGGCGCACCCCGGTTGTTGTCTGATATAAAACCATTCAGGTTTAGGATCACCAGCCTTGCTGCTATATGGAACAGTAATAATTTTCCTTTTTGGGACTGATTCAAAGTATGAGAAGGAGGAAGTCTCTTGAGTCCGATGCTTGAAATTATAAAAGAAGTGGACGTCATCGAAGGTAGGTTCTATACCTAAAATCTCTTTGTATGCTATATACAAGGTGTATAAATAAGCATAAGAGTTGGGATGTAATTGCATGGGGGCAATCCGCATCTGTCTCAGAAAATCGACGACAAAAGGCAGAAACGGACGAATTGCCCCAAACAGACACATTAATCGGGTAATTGCCATAAATCCTTCAGGTGGATTGTAGGGGCGATCTGTTTTCGAAGGCAACAGGGTATCTCTTTTTAATATCCCATGCTTTAGACATATTTGGATGAGTCTATCATCATCGATCGTCGACTCAACAAAATCTTTGGGTAACTCCAATATAGTGGCAGTTTCAAACTCGTCGGGAGCATGACCATCTCCTATCTCTCCTTCCTCTTCCTCACCAAGAGAAACTTCACTCTCAGAAGTTGCTTCACTATTGTGCATTTCCATTTCATATTCTGGGCGCTCATCATCCCATTCAAGGTCTGAGGAAGAGGATATGTCATCAAGAGTGAGTTTCTCGGATGTTTCTATGACCTCTCCCTTTTCTGCTAATCTAGATGAACGTCTCTCTGCCATGGTCGCTAAACAACTGAAGAAGCAATAGCATAAGTTAGAGTAAAATAGCCCGTATCCCCCCGTCCACATGTGTGAACTAAAGTGGAAGAGATGCAAAGTAAACACATAAGAGCATAATGCAAAGGTTTGGCGAAGCAGTAATGTTCAGAATAGTCCTAAATATTTGCTCATGTTCATAAGGCACTATCCTAACTATTCATTAAGTTATAAGTCACGGCAAACATTGATTGAGCAAGTCGGACATTTCTCGTGCATTAAATTGAATGGTTCCAGTTCGGTTCGGATATATATATTGGGATCAGATCGGACGCCCACAGAAGAAAGGGCTCGGACCGGGGGCAGGACAATGTGTGGCCCAAATCAAAAGTTAATGCACTACGAGAATATTGGTTTGGCTCGGAAGTTGGCGCTTTAAGTGATCCGGATCGGTCTGAGTGCTCATATATTTCCATGACCGTTTCTCTCACTCCGACCCGACCATATTGGGCACACCTCATTTTTATCCTTCTCTTTATTTTTCACTCCGACCCGACCCGGTCAGGCGGAATCCCCTATCCTCTTCACTCTTATACCTCTTCACCCGAACCAATCCCAAACCTTTCCCTCTTCTTCTTCTCCATCCTCTCACTCCCCTAACCAACACCGAACCCAATCTCATGCCATAACCGAATCAAAGCCAAGCACTTACTTGCCGGCACGTTCAGCCTTAGATCCTAATCCCCTCAGTTACTGCCTCGAGATGGCGATGAGGCCATTAACAACGATGGGGAGGAGGAGGGAGAGGGTCATGGCGTTAAGACCAGCTAAGTACCATGCTCAAATCACCCAAATTATCCACGAATTCGAATCGAGATCAATTAAAAAGGAATTATCTAAAGTTTTGCAACCTACCTATGTAATTACTTCGAGAATTAAAAAGAATTTTGATACTTTAGAAATTAGGGTTTCTCGCTTTTGCAAAACTTAGAGGACAGTGATAATGAAGGAAAGAAGGAAGAAGAGGATGAAAAGCGAATTTATATAGAGTTGGAATTGCTCTTAGTATTCCCAACACTTCATTCCGTTCGGACCGGATTGCAAGCCCATGCATATATATTTGGCCCGTTATCCAATGTTAATGGGATGGAAAAGAAGTCGTTCGGATCGGAGACCGAACCCCGATAGAATCATGCACATTGACTTGGCATACGAATTGAATTCAAAGGAAAATAAAAATAAACAAAGAGCTTACCTAGAGGAATCACTGGACATCAATCAGAGTTCTCAAAGCTGATTGAAACGAAGAAGGAAATCATGAACTTTTTGGTGTATTTATATGCTGCAAGAGACACAACTTCATGATACAATGTGTCCCTACAAACGAATGGAAGCGACTATTTAACGATTCAATTTCAAAATCCAATGAGCAAATAATGCCGAAGCACGCTCCATCTTCAATAGAAGCATCCTTCGAGGGGGAAAAATGTTAGCCTACTTTGTGAACTAGGCTACACAAAGATAAATGATCAAATAATGAAGAGCATTCACTCAAAAATCGGATCGGATCAGAGTCCATCTGGTCAAAGTAAAAGTCAAAGAGTGAAGAAGATGGGGGACAAGCTGAACCGGATCGGTTCGGTCAAATCCGATCCGCCCCCGCCCCCCCTCCCCCCCAATTGAAGTATTTCCGATCCGATCCCATGCACTTGAAACTGCAGAAGCTGTGCCCACGTTCCCTTAAGACTCGGAGCGGTTATACCCACGTTCCCCTCTAACCTGATGCGCTGTTGCCGCCGTATTACATCCAAACCCGATAATAATCGGATGGATGCCACGTGTCCACCTATAAATACACCATCAGGAAAATTTAGAAAGATCTTTTTGCATTTTTAGAACTCAAATTCGTTTGCTATCCGAATTTCATCAACTTATTCAGATTACAATCACCTTTTGAAGCATATTGTGAAGGAAATTGAGTGAATCAATATATTGTATGAGTGAGAATTGAGTGAGAGATATTGTTGTACTTGCATTCAAATCATTAATTCAAAGAGTAGAAAGTGGAAGTAGGCAATTTAACGTTGAACCACTATAAATTGTGTGTTTTCTTCATTTCTTGATTTCATTTCAGTAGAATCATTACTAGTTTGGGTGTTAGAGCCAATTTTAGATCTAACATTAATAATTACTTTTTTCAAAAAAATATTAATAATAGACATCAATTTTACAACGGTCCTTTCATACAAGTTGTAAAGAAGCCAATTTTACGACGTTTCTAAAATTTACGATTGCAATAGATGTCAATTTTACAACGGTCACAAAATGTCTGTTGTAAGTTATGCCAATTTTACAATGCTCATAATGCCCATCGTAATAGATGCCAAATTTACAATGGGCTAAATGCTCGTTGTAATAGGTGCCAATTTTACAACGTCCATGCCCTAACTTATGTCAATTTTACAACAATCATAAAACGACCATTAAATTTTTAGTAATTATGCCAATTTCTAATAAAAATGAATACTCAATTAAATAATTTTTAATTTATTATAACTGATAATTTTGTAATCAATAACCAATAATACATAAGAAGTAATAATAAAGTAAAAACTAAGGGGTAATATAAGGGGATAACTATGAATTAAGGGGTAATAATATTTTTATAGACAGTACTTAAATAATAAGAATTATAATAAATAATTAAAACTATTAGAACATAAACAATTAATTTGAGAAATGAAATAATTCATAGTAATAATTAATAATTAATTAACTAAATTAATAAATTAATAATCAATGACTACATAATAAATATTTAATTCATTATTAATAAATTTCAAATAATAATTACTATTAAATAGGAGAAACTAGTAACTAATATATAATATTTTTTCATAAAAGAACCATGGTTATCGCTTGATGATAAGCGACACATGCCCCTGATTCTTAGAAAATTGACTGAGACTCTATGTATACATGGCTAATACAAATACTAATATTTAATTAAAAAAACGGACAAGCATACTCTGAAGACTCCCCTTAACAGCATAACCAGTTTAAATTTTTGGCTCTATAACCAAATTTTTGGCTCCAAACTGAAAATTTTCCCTCCAATCTATTTGTTTTGATCCAACCCAGATCTACTTTTCGGTGAACAACGCATGATACGCATCATCCGATTCCATTTCTCTCTACCCTCTCTTTCTTTTCGTTTTTCACTATTCTCAAATTTCTTCAACCCTAAATCTCCGCTCGATCCCTCTCCCTTCCTTCAAATTTTTCTTCCCCAACTTAGCTTTTCTCATTGTTGTTTGGATTGAGCTTCCCTTCACCTTTTTATAACCCTCTACTTAATTTCCCTTTCCACTAGATCGGCCTTGTGCTTTGACTTGTGTCAACCGTGTCGAGCTCCCTTACATCCTCAGCCAATTTGAGGTCCCTGAACCTATATGCCTCGTTGCCTTCGACTTTGATTAGACTCCGATCCACCTGACCCTTTTCGTGCCACTAATAGCGAGACTAACCCGCTGCCTCACTGCTTTCAGTTGGAGTTTAGGGCGTTGGTTTTAGGATCGATTTCGGTGAGCTTTGTTAGGATTAGGCAATTCTGTGTTTCATTTCTTTCTGCTCATTCTTGAACTTGGCTTAAGAACTGATTTTTGATCTCTTCTTTTTGTTTTGAGGCTCATCGTAGCTTGATTAACGCTGCTGACACCTTGGATAAACTGGTAATATGCTCATTTTTTAGAGTTGCTGGTATTGTGCAGGAATTGTGCTCGTACAGTTTTGTTTTTATGTCTTCCTTTCATGTCAAATTTAAGTTTTTATTGCTGGGTTCCTATTTTCAATAGTGGTTTTAGTTCACTTTTCTGTAAATCTTGCTATTTCCTATTATTGCTTCGTGCAACTTGTTAAATACAACTCTTGTCATGGCTTTCTAAAAAAATAATAAGAAGAAAAAGAAAGAAAAAGTTGAACTGTTAATTATGCAGCAGAACATACAACTGATACAAGTTATTGCTTTTGGGTCAGCAACATTATGTGTTGAACGGCAAAATTTTCAATGTTGGGATTGATATGTGTTGATAGATTATGAATTGCTGTTCTATGGCCTTAGTAGTAGCGATTTACATTAATGTCAGTATTCGTTGCTATTTTATTTATTTTACCGTACGTTCGACATTTAGAGATAGAGCACCTTTCTAAATGCTCCTTTATTTCTTCTGCTTCTGTATTTTTCAGCGGACTTCATCTGATAAAAGCAATAAATATGATTGTTGGTCTAATTGTTAGTTTCTGTTTTGCAACATTATAGAAGAATAAAATACAAAGAAATCAATACAATTGTTGGTCTAAGAGAAATTCATGTTGCCTTTTGTGTAATTGCTCTATTTTTTTCCTTTTCTTTGCTTGTTGAACTTGTACAATTCTGTTTTTTTTTTTTTTGTGGTCCATTCACTATGCAGTCACCTACTAAATCACTGCACATGGATATAAGAATCAACATACCTGAGTGAATAAGAAATGATGCTTTCTCTTTCCTTTCTCAGATTATATCTTACCATACCTGACTATCCAATTAACTTAATCCGTATCTTCTTCTCGTAGGATGACGAAGATGAGATCAGTTATATGGATTCTACTCGGATTGACATTAAGGATAAACGTAAGAAGAAATTATGTTCAATGCATTTTCATTTCCCTGGCTGGATGCGCTTCCGCCCATGGGTATGGTTGTTTTTTTGGTTTTGCATTATTTTTCATGTTTGTTTACTATGTGTTGTCAAAATTTGAATCACTTGTAAATTTTTATCTTAATTTACATTTCAGATGTTAAAGTGAACCATATTGGTGATTTAGGGGTTGGTGAATACCTCTTCTTTAGTTAATGATGTGCATGAAGTAATATTGCAACATTGTTCTAATTCAGTTAATGCATCTTCTTTAGTTAATGTCTTTTTTCCCAATTCTTCCATGTCTTCTTTTCATCATGTGGCTTTAGATCATAGGTTGTCAAAGCATGATATTAATGATTTACAATTGAGTAGTGGAAAGTATGGTTTGTTTTACTAGAGCGATGTTGTTCATTTGGTTGTGCGGAATAGTCATTTGCTTAAGTTTGCAAAATGATTTTTAATGTTATTGATCACCAGTTTTCTGATCTAAGTTTTGTTTCTGTTCCTTAGGGATTTAAATAGTTTAATGACAAGTGGGTAATGCCATTTTGATTTGACCATTTATAGACTTGTGTAGCTCACTTTGTGACGTTAATGGCGGGAACAAGGATAATGTTGGAGCTCGGTTGAAGGATGCATGGCATCTTGTTAGGCTTTCATACGTATTGCACTAGCTAGACAGAATGGGTAAAGCAATTTTTTATGATATGATGTGCCTATTGTTCTATTTGTTACTACATTAAAAGTTAGAACATAGTTGTAACAACCCGGAAATTCTGAGCCAATTTAAAAAATTTATTTTGGCAATTTTAATGAATTTGGAATATTTAAAATGAATTATTTTAAATAATAACGATGAGAAATTTATTTTGAATAGAAATAGAACGTATATATTTATTTGAATCATCGTTAGAATATAAATATTTTATTTTAAATATAAAAGGAATTGAAAATGGCGCAGTAGTTCGAAAATTCGATTTCAAATTTCAAATGAATGTGCAGGATTCAAAATAAACTGGATTTTAGCGAAACAAAAAATATTAGAATCTATTTGGGAATATCTTTCCAACGATTCCGAAAAATTGAAATTTCATAGCGGGAATCAAAAGCTACGTCCAGTTGAAAATTCAGAATAGTTGCTATGGAATTTTGGCCCTTTAAAATGGACATTTTTCAAACAGTCTCAGAATTCGATGAAATTAGTTTTGTTAGGACCATATCGTAAATACGAAGGAAGAAAATATTTTTTGGGAATTTTAGAGTCAGTATGTGGCCCCTGTAAATTGAAATGTGCATTCAAATTCAATATACATTGAATTATATTTTAGTTTAAATGAAAATTGATCGAAACGATAGAATTGGCTTACTGGGCATATCCCATTGTTTTCAGAATGGGGGTAATTAGCTATGGACGACTGTCGTTGGGTTTCATTTGGAGTTCAAAAGGAAAGTCAACTTTTTGAAGAATAAAATAAAATTAAAAATAAATAATAATATAATTTTTCACTTAACCCCTCCCTCTCCTATTCTCTTCCCCGTTCATTTTCAGTTTTCAAAATAAATAAAAAAGAGAAGAAAACGAGATCGAAGGGGGGAGGAAGCCGCCGCCCACGCTCGTCGCCCCGCCTCCAGAGGACCGCCGCTGGCCTCCCCGTCACTGGCGCCCCCTCCTTCCTCCCTCTCCAGCCCGATCCGACGCCCCAACGCACCCCCAAACCCTAGATCGACGGAAGAAGCCACCCACCGCCTGTAGCGCCTCTAACAGACCATCCGCCTCCCCGTAGACCGCCTGCGCTCCTCCTCCATCACCAATGCCGACGTAGAGCCTTTCCACAGCGAAGATCCATTTTATTTACAATAAAAAGTGAGTTTTTATATTTATTTTACTTTATTTTCAATTTTATTTATATAAATAAATTAGTTATAAAAATGGATTTTTATATATTTAGCTTAGACATAAAGATTCGATTTTTAATTAGCTAAAGATATGATTTTTATTATAGTAAAGGCGAGATTTTTATTATAGTAAAGGCGAGATTTTTATTTGAAACATGAAATTTTTATAGTTAAAAAGGATATGATTTTTCATAACGATAAAGATTTGGTTTTTATATAGAAGTTAGCGAGATAGTAATTCGATTTTTATATATATGAAGTGAAGATAAAAATCCAATCTTTTTATATATGTAGAGTATATAAAAATATGATTTTTATGTATGGAAAGCATTATTAAAAATGTGATTTTTAATATCAACTACGTGGAACAGAAGGCGGTGGAACGGATTGAAATCAAAAAGGAATTCAAACGGTTCAGAAATTCAGAAATGAAACGGCGGAGTGGCACCCTCGGTGAGAACTTCTCACTTTAATTCTTGTTTTCTAGTTAAAAATATATACTAGGATGCAGACGGTGCTTAGCAGCACCTGACACCCGTTGTCCACAGACCATGGATGACTTGTTTGATTTTGTTGTGTGGTAAAAATTGATTGTGATGTGGAATGAATGAAAATATATTCATGTGTTGAAATAAATTATTTATTGTTAAAAATATAACTTTTAACGTGAATGTGAATAAATAAATATTCATTTACAAATCGAACGATTTGTTTATGTACACCCATTGTAACACCCCACACCCGCTACAGTCACTCACTAAGGGAATGCCATAACATCGGTGGAGTATTTTAAGTGAGTATAGAACAGAAAAATTACAACAAGACAGATATAAGTAATACTTGAGAATTTAAAACATCATTTCATTGCAGCGGAAAGTAAAACATGTTTGGTTACACCAAAACCATAAACAAGAGTCAAGTACATAATATCCATCCTGATAAAACAAAAGTACATAATCCCACTACATAACTTAATAGCCATAATAGAAAAGATAAACTAAGCTTTACATCCACGGTCCAAGCTCCAAAAGATAGATAAAGCAGTCTGATCAAAGCCCACTAGTGCTAGGCCCACTCTGAAAACCTGAGGGTTGGGAAAAAGAAAAAAAACCACGGGGTCAGACATAAGTCTGAGCGAGTCCTATAACCTTAACAATACAATCATTAAAGTAATTAGGGTATGATATAAACAAGGTACGATACCTCTGGGGATAATGACTACACTAAGTAGCCAACTAAACACAGGATGTACTAAGATAACCGAAAAGACGCATTTACCCACCCAAGGATAATTACTACACTGCACCACCCCAGATCTACCCACCCAAGGGTAATTCCTACACTGCACCACACCAGTTCTACCCACCCAAGGGTAATTCCTACTTAAGGTTGATCCCACTAAGTGTACTTAGTAATTTTTAATAGTAGTTTCGTGTACCCCTAGCTGACTACATAGGTGCCATCTGCCCCTATCTCCACTAGGTGTACCCACTACTCCCCAAGCGATCGGCTCCCTAACGTAGATACCCGTGCTGGCCCCACAGTGGGGTGTATCATTCCCCAAAGTGGCAACCTGATAATATCAACGGTGCACGGCTTATACCTACACGATGCAACAACGTCTTACTTACCAGCCCGGGTCCACACACGCATATGAAACCCGTTGGACTTGCGTTGCCACCGCTAACCCGTTTTGGCCTCTTACAGTCAAGCCCAATATGCGTGTCCCGTCCTCGACTTGGGTCGAGCCCACAAAGATACGTTTGGGATATTGGTTGAAATGGGCCCCCACAAGCTACTACTTAAGCTTGTCATTTTATCTAGTGCATCCCACTTAACCCCTTTTTATAATCATGCCCACTTACATGTTAAGGTTTGGTTAAGTCATCTAATCATATTTCAATTGCCACTCAAGGCCCCCACAAGCTACTACTTAAGCTTGTCATTTAATCATATTTCAATTTCCGCTTAAGGCCCCCACAAGCTACTACTTAAGCTTGTCATTTAATCATATTTCAATTACCACTTAAGGCACCCACTAGATTTCCACATGCCACCCAAGGCACTTACTTGATTCCCACATGCCACCTAAGGCACTTACTTAACCCTTTAATCATGTTTAATTACATGTTCCACTTTGGTTAAGTATTCTAATCGTATTTTCTATTGCCACCCAAGGCAACCCACTAGTTTCCTTATGCAACCCAAGGCACCCCCACTAGTTACTACATGCCACCCAAGGCACCCACTAAACCCCTCATGCCTCACTACATGCTAATTTGGTTAAGTGTTTCTTAATTAATTAAGATCGTAACCTTTGTAAAGACCTCTCACATTAGACTGTCTTTTATGGCAGCTGGATATGCCGGTTGGTTCCGGGCAGCCTTACACCATAACAGAGTCTAACCTCGTGTCTTTACACTTGTCACGTATTTAGTTTATGACTAAGACCTCTTACATTGGGCCAATCATTTGTAGCCGCTGGATTTGCCGGTCGGTTCCGGGCAGTCTTATGCTACAAAAGGGTCCAACCTCGTGTCTTAGTTGATTAATTACACCTAATTAATCACCCCCATAATTTGTATTAATTATCCCTAATTAATTACCAATTTCAAGAATATGGGTAGACCTAACTCAATAGGTAAATTCCCAATTCCATAATATGGGTAGACCTAACTTAATAGGTAAATTCCCAATTCCATAATATGGGTAGACCTAACTTAATAGGTAAATTCCAAATTATGTCCATTCACTTTATGTTATGCTTAAGCATACCCATTTCACACCATTTTATTAACATGCATATTAACCCCATCGTTCCCCACGTAATTCGTTCTCATAACATGACATAATAAAGGGGAGATTCATCACAAATGCCATGGGTTTAACCAATCATAGCATATAACTTTATCATGGGTTTAAAAAGGTGTCAACTTGCATATATGAGCATACATTAAACCCAACTAGCATTTAACCCAAACTTGCATGAAGCACATATGTCACAAAGGGGGTAACTTGCATATGATTCTTATGTCATCCAAAGGTGTGAACTTGCATAGTATGTCACATGTTAACTTGCATATAACCAAACACATAACTTGCATAACATGTTACATATGAACTTGCATATAATCATGCACATAACTTGCGTATAACCAAACACATAACTTGCATAACATGTTACATATGAACTTGCATATAATCATGCACATAACTTGCATTACATGTTACATATGAACTTGCATATAATCATGCACATAACTTGCATTACATGTTACATATGAACTTTCATATAATCTCACATATAGCTTGCATAACATGTTACATATGAACTTGCATATAATCTCACATATAGCTTGCATAACATGTTACATATGAATCAAGGTTCAACATAGTGTTTTGCATAATGAGCATCATAAAACATAGCATTAAACTTGCATAACATATAGCATAAAACTCGCAAAACACACAACATACACTATACTAAACTTGCATAAACACATTGATCCACAAACATAGCCATATCTTATCATATTCTATCATAATAAATTTAACAATTGATTATTAAGGCTATAGAGACTCACCACTAAACTCCAATAAGCAAACCCTTGCCAAAAATCACCCAAAAACTCTAGCCTTGAAAATAAAGCTTGCAACTTGATGATGAATGCAAGCTAATGATCACTCATACAACTTAAAAATGCTTGTATGAACATGAAAGCCTTCATAGAAATAGTTTAGAAAGAGGATGGAG
This sequence comes from Allium sativum, assembly GCA_030737875.1. Classification (NCBI taxonomy): domain Eukaryota; kingdom Viridiplantae; phylum Streptophyta; class Magnoliopsida; order Asparagales; family Amaryllidaceae; genus Allium; species Allium sativum. The sequence goes on from CM060909.1 coordinate 589,445,702, forward strand.
GCTAGGGTTTTGAGTGGAGGCCATGATCATAGAAAATTTTGGCATAGTTTAGTTAGAGGATAGGATTATGATCATTTAGGGCTAGCTTAGGGTCTTATTTATAGGATTAGGATGTGTTTTAGACCCTTAGATTAACCTTAGGTTAGTTTAGGTCCGTCAGATTTCGTCCCAAGCCCTCCAACCCAGCCCAAAACTCAACCAGGTGCACCCAGGCCAGAATCAGCTGACAGGGCAAGTCGACAGCCCTGTCGACTGCCAAGTCGACAGGCAAGTCGACAGCCCTGTCGACAGCCAAGTTGACTTGGCTGGGCGGGAGTTTTCCCGCCTGGCCCCCATTTCTACATGCTTCGAAATTCAAATTTCCGAAAACTTCTTTGGGCCTTAATCGGGTCATACGGACTCCGATTTACAAAATTTCGGACTCTATTTCGCGTATTTTTCCGAGACGAACACAATGACGTAACCCGTTTCCCCTGATTCTCACATCTGAGATTATTAATTCTGTAATTAGTGAATATCAGTGTTAACTGAAATTCGGGGTGTTACATTCTCCCCTCCTTAAAGGATTTCGTCCCCGAAATCTCCAAGTTAAGGAGAATGCATATCCTACCTTCCAAACAACAATCTACTCAATCCATCAAACACGGGCATCCATTGTCCTTAAAACAATTTCTACTGATGTATGAGCATATGCAAAAAGTGTGTGTATATGTTCCCTATCTAATGTATGAACATATGCAAACCATGATAGTGCCATGCATCCATTATGTATGCGAGAGAACCCTATCGACACATACAATATCTACATGAGTGCACAATCATTCACCAAAATGCATCATCCATATGATAACACAACCATTATACATCCATAAATATAGCTACCTACACACAATTATATGCAATATGCAATATGAAGTGATTGAGCCGATCTAGTGTCTAGAGTGTGTGTATATGCATCCACGAGCAACCACTAGCAAACACTTGCATCCATATGCATCCATCAATCATAACATGTCTCAAACACATGTTTCAACCATAGGTTTACCCTATCTAAAGGTCAAAAGTACTAACGAGAGGACATACTAAAGATAAGATAAGTACTAGACAAATGATAGAGGAGAAGTTAAAAGACATACCCTCAAAAAGGAATGGGTACAATGAACGCATCTTCGCTTCCGTCTCCAAAGTAGCATTGCTCTCATCTTCTCCCCATTTTACTTTGACTAGTTGAACCTCTCGATTCCTCAATTTCCTAGTCTCTGACCCGAGGATGCGAGTAAGAGCTCGTCGAATAGTCGCATCACGCTCTACTTCCACTTCTCTAAGCAAGCTCGGCTCTATCACCTCTGCGGTCTCATGTAGGCACTTCCTCAAATGTGACACATGGAATACATCATGTACACCACTAAGTCTGTCGGGAAACTCCACTCTATAGGCTATATGTCCAATCCTTTCCTTAATAGGAAACGGTCCTACAAACCTTGGTGCTAACTTCCCAACAGATCCAAAGCGAACCACATTTCGTAACGGAGATACTTTGACAAAGACCATGTCCCCAACATCAAACTCAAGCTCTGCTCTCCTTTTGTCCTCATAAGATTTCTGTCTGTCTTGCGCCGCTTTCATCCTTCTTCGAATCAAATCAATCTTTTCCGAAGTCTTCCTAACCATATCGGGCCCAAGCAAGATCTTATCCGTAGATTCCCACCAACATGTAGGTGATCGACAAGGCCTTCCATAAAAAGCTTCGAAAGGAGCCATGCCAATACTAGACTGAACGCTGTTATTATATGCGAACTCCACCAATGGAAGATGTTCTTCTCATGTACCTCCAAAATCTAAGATACATAGCCTCAAAAGGTCTTCTAAAATGCGATTCACCCTCCCGGTCTGGCCGTCCGTCTGAGGATGATTTGCGGTGCTCAAACACAGCTGAGTCCCTACCGCCTCTTTCAAATTCTTCCAAAACTCGCTAGTGAAGATAGGATCTCGATCACTCAGAGGGCTGGAAGGTACACCATGCAATCTAACAATCTCTCGAATGTAGATTGAAGCTAGCCATTGAGCAGTCCTCTTACTCTTCACGGGTATAAAATGGGCACTCTTAGTAAGTTTGTCTACCCCAACCCAAATTCCCGTATTACCCTTCCTCGATCTTGGTAATCCATTGACGAAATCCATCGAGACACTATCCCACTTCCATAGCGGAACCTCCAATGGGTGAAGCAACCCACCGGGTTTCTTCTGCTCCGCTTTCACTTGCTAGCACACCAAGCATCTAGCGACATACTCGGCCACATCTTTCTTCATACCGGCCCAAAAGAAAACTCGCTTCATGTCTTGGTACTTCTTGTCCCCACCGGGATGAATGGTCATCTTCGACCGATGTGCATCATCAAGTATAGCCTTCCTCAAACCCTCGTCTTGCGGTACACAAGGTCTACCGTCTCTACGCAACCACCCCTTACCATCTAGGGTGTACCTACTCAAATGGCTGGACGACTCCCCCCCTTATGAGCTTCTCTACTAACTCAACCAACTGTGGGTCGTCTCGCTGTGCCTCGCCAATCCATCCCAAAAGAGTAGGCCTAACCTCCATGGAGGCTAGCAAACCGGGTACAAAGTCAACGGAAGGTCTAAAGTCAAGCATAGAAATAAACTCTAAGCTCCGTCATTCAACGAACAATGAACTCGAGGACAACCTTTTTCTACTTAAGGCGTCTGCTACCACGTTACCCTTGCCATGGGTATACGCTATCTCAAACTCATAGGATGCTAAGAATCCCATCCACTTTTGTTGTCCTAAGACTATGCGCTCAAAGAGTCTCCAACACTTCCCTAAGATGTAGGGCATGCTCTTCTCCACTTTTAGAGAAAACCAGGATATTACCCCATCCAAAATCATCACAACTGTCCATCTCTCACGCAGACCACCCTAGTCGAACTCGGCATCCCCCAAATGCAAGCCCCAAAGGCCTAAACCAATATCAGACAAACACCCAAGGGATACCTCCTTCGAATTCAGACGACCTACGTGAGATGATACTAGTAAAAACGGCTAACTAATTAAGCCCTTGTCCAACTCTGGATGTCCTCGCCAGTCTCGCTCCAAAACCACTATTTATCCCATAACTGGCTTTGCTCAACCTATTGAGCACATACGAAAACTTATTTCGCTCCTAGAAAAGACCAAGATGTCATTTACAAAGACCATCACGAACTTATTTAGGTACTCCCTGAACACCCTTCTCATCAAATCAATAAAGTATGTGGGGGCGTTCGTCAAACCAAATGGCATCACCAGCCACTCATAAAAAAAAACCATCCGGAGTCCTAAAGGCGGTCTTCTCTATACTATCCTCAGCCACTCTCAACTGACGAAACCCCGTGGCTAAGTCCTACTACGAAAACACTGAGGCGCCAACCAACTGATCAAAGAGATCATCAATCCTCGGCAATGGGTGTCTATTCTTCTTTGTTATCTTGTTAAACTCCCTATAATCTACATAAAGTCTGAGGGACCCATCCGCCTTCATAGCAAAAACTACTGGAGCACCCCACTCCGATATACTTCGTCTTCTAAACCCCTTCTCAAGCAAATCGCCTACTTGCTTATGGAGTTCCCTCCTCTCACGAGGAGCCATGTGGCACACTGGCCAAGATACTGGTTTGGCATTGTCTACCGGATATATTCGGAAGTCAATCTCCCGCTCCGGAGGTAAGCCCTTCACCTCCTCAAACACATCCGAGTATTCCCGGACCACTCTAACAGATCGCAAACTCTAGACCGACGTGTCAAGCGATTCTAGATAACTTAGCATAACAGATTCCATGGGATTACAAGAGACCTCGAGAGTGTTACACAAGCGGGTCATAAGCCTAACAACTCTCCCTTCAAAATCAAGAACGGCACCATTACTGGATAACCAGTCCATGCCCAAAACTACCCCATAGCCCGTGAAGCCCAAAAAGCATCACATCTAAACTCAACGCTAAGTATAGAAACTTTCAAACCCAAACACATCATGGAGCCCCCAATTGGGTTTGAAACAACTAAGGGATCATCTACTAAACTGGTGTCTAAGGGCAATGACTCAACTAACAATGATGAGATAAACGAACTCGATGCGTCAGAATCAAATAAAGTTCGAACCGGATAATAAAGAAATCCAAATTCCAACCTAGATGGTCCTATCCCCATCTGGTACACTAGCCGTGAGGGAATACAACTACCCTCCAGGAGATTCCGTACCTTGCCCTTGCCCCTTTGGACAACCCTAATAAGGTGTCATATTCCTCCCAAAAGGATAGCTACTCGCCTTCTTCTTCCCATTCTCCACTCGTAACCTCCCACCAATGAGGTCTCATCCTTCATTAACCAAACAACTATTTGAGCCTTCCTCCCATCGTCTATCCGATAGGTACCTACCAGTCCTCCTCCTTCTTGAACCAACTTCTAATCCGACTAACGTCTAAGTCCCTTGAAGTGGTTTTCCATTCTTATCTATCTTAGAAAGATCATCCATACACGGAGGGGAAACTCAAAACGAGAGAGGAAGAGATTCAAAACGGAGAATTCGAAAGATAAAGATATGGCTATCGGGGATTATGCTTTTCTTTCAAAAACTTTTCTCTTAAAAGACATGTTTTTGAAAATACTCCTTTCAAAAATATTCTTAGAAAATAGTTTTTCTAAAAAATTTATCTGTTCTGGTAACCTTAAGCTCTGATACCACGTGTAACACCCCACACCCGCTACAGTCACTCACTAAGGGAATGCCATAACATCGGTGGAGTATTTTAAGTGAATATAGAACAGAAAAATTACAACAAGACAGATATAAGTAATACTTGAGAATTTAAAACATCATTTCATTGCAGCGGAAAGTAAAACATGTTTGGTTACACCAAAACCATAAACAAGAGTCAAGTACATAATATCCATCTTGATAAAACAAAAGTACATAATCCCACTACATAACTTAATAGCCATAATAGAAAAGATAAACTGAGCTTTACATCCACGGTCCAAGCTCCAAAAGATAGATAAAGCAGTCTGATCAAAGCCCACTAGTGCTAGGCCCACTCTGAAAACCTGAGGGTTGGGAAAAAGAAAAAAAACCATGGGGTCAGACATAAGTCTGAGCGAGTCCTATAACCTTAACAATACAATCATTAAAGTAATTAGGGTATGATATAAACAAGGTACGGTACCTCTGGGGATAATGACTACACTAAGTAGCCAACTAAACACAGGATGTACTAAGATTACCGAAAAGACGCATTTACCCACCCAAGGATAATTACTACACTGCACCACCCCAGATCTACCCACCCAAGGGTAATTCCTACACTGCACCACACCAGTTCTACCCACCCAAGGGTAATTCCTACTTAAGGTTGATCCCACTAAGTGTACTTAGTAATTTTTAATAGTAGTTTCGTGTACCCCTAGCTGACTACATAGGTGCCATCTGCCCCTATCTCCACTAGGTGTACCCACTACTCCCCAAGCGATCGGCTCCCTAACGTAGATACCCGTGCTGGCCCCACAGTGGGGTGTATCATTCCCCAAAGTGGCAACCTGATAATATCAACGGTGCACGGCTTATACCTACATGATGCAACAACGTCTTACTTACCAGCCCGGGTCCACACACGCATATGAAACCCGTTGGACTTGCGTTGCCACCGCTAACCCGTTTTGGCCTCTTACAGTCAAGCCCAATATGCGTGTCCCGTCCTCGACTTGGGTCGAGCCCACAAAGATACGTTTGGGATATTGGTTGAAATGGGCCCCCACAAGCTACTACTTAAGCTTGTCATTTTATCTAGTGCATCCCACTTAACCCCTTTTTATAATCATGCCCACTTACATGTTAAGGTTTTGGTTAAGTCATCTAATCATATTTCAATTGCCACTCAAGGCCCCCACAAGCTACTACTTAAGCTTGTCATTTAATCATATTTCAATTGCCACTTAAGGCCCCCACAAGCTACTACTTAAGCTTGTCATTTAATCATATTTCAATTGCCACTTAAGGCACCCACTAGATTTCCACATGCCACCCAAGGCACTTACTTGATTCCCACATGCCACCTAAGGCACTTACTTAACCCTTTAATCATGTTTAATTACATGTTCCACTTTGGTTAAGTATTCTAATCGTATTTTCTATTACCACCCAAGGCAACCCACTAGTTTCCTTATACCACCCAAGGCACCCCCACTAGTTACTACATGCCACCCAAGGCACCCACTTAACCCCTCATGCCTCACTACATGCTAATTTGGTTAAGTGTTTCTTAATTAATTAAGATCGTAACCTTTGTAAAGACCTCTCACATTAGACTGTCTTTTATGGTAGCTGGATATGCCGGTTGGTTTCGGGCAGCCTTACACCATAACAGAGTCTAACCTCGTGTCTTTACACTTGTCACGTATTTAGTTTATGACTAAGACCTCTCACATTGGGCCAATCATTTGTAGCCGCTGGATTTGCCGGTCGGTTCCGGGCAGTCTTATGCTACAAAAGGGTCCAACCTCGTGTCTTAGTTGATTAATTACACCTAATTAATCACCACCATAATTTGTATTAATTATCCCTAATTAATTACCAATTTCAAGAATATGGGTAGACCTAACTCAATAGGTAAATTCCCAATTCCATAATATGGGTAGACCTAACTTAATAGGTAAATTCCCAATTCCATAATATGGGTAGACCTAACTTAATAGGTAAATTCCCAATTATGTCCATTCACTTTATGTTATGCTTAAGCATACCCATTTCACACCATTTTATTAACATGCATATTAACCCCATCGTTCCCCACGTAATTCGTTCTCATAACATGACATAATAAAGGGGAGATTCATCACAAATGCCATGGGTTTAACCAATCATAGCATATAACTTTATCATGGGTTTAAAAAGGTGTCAACTTGCATATATGAGCACACATTAAACCCAACTAGCATTTAACCCAAACTTGCATGAAGCACATATGTCACAAAGGGGGTAACTTGCATATGATTCTTATGTCATCCAAAGGTGTGAACTTGCATAGTATGTCACATGTTAACTTGCATATAACCAAACACATAACTTGCATAACATGTTACATATGAACTTGCATATAATCACGCACATAACTTGCATATAACCAAACACATAAATTGCATAACATGTTACATATGAACTTGCATATAATCATGCACATAACTTGCATTACATGTTACATATGAACTTGCATATAATCATGCACATAACTTGCATTACATGTTACATATGAACTTGCATATAATCTCACATATAGCTTGCATAACATGTTACATTTGAACTTGCATATAATCTCACATATAGCTTGCATAACATGTTACATATGAATCAAGGTTCAACATAGTGTTTTGCATAATAAGCATCATAAAACATAGCATTAAACTTGCATAACATATAGCATAAAACTCGCAAAACACACAACATACACTATACTAAACTTGCATAAACACGTTGATCCACAAACATAGCCATATCTTATCATATCCTATCATAATCAATTTAACAATTGATTATTAAGGCTATAGAGACTCACCACTAAACTCTAATAAGCAAACCCTTGCCAAAAATCACCCAAAAACTCTAGCCTTGAAAATAAAGCTTGCAACTTGATGATGAATGCAAGCTAATGATCACTCATACAACTTAAAAATGCTTGTATAAACATGAGAGCCTTCATAGAAATAGTTTAGAAAGAGGATGGAGGCTAGGGTTTTGAGTGGAGGCCATGATCATAGAAAATTTTGGCATAGTTTAGTTAGAGGATAGGATTATGATCATTTAGGGCTAGCTTAGGGTCTTATTTATAGGATTAGGATGTGTTTTAGACCCTTAGATTAACCCTAGGTTAGTTTAGGTCCATCAGATTTCGTCCCAAGCCCTCCAACCCAGCCCAAAACTCAACCAGGTGCACCCAGGCCAGAATCAGCCGACAGGGCAAGTCGACAGCCCTGTCGACAGGCATGTCGACAGGCAAGTCGACAGCCCTGTCGACAGCCAAGTCGACTTGGCTGGGCGGGAGTTTTCCCGCCTGGCCCCCATTTCTGCATGCTTCGAAATTCAAATTTCCCGAAAACTTCTTTGGGCCTTAAACGGGTCATACGGACTCCGATTTACAAAATTTCGGACACTGTTTCGCGTATTTTTCCGAGACGAACACAATGATGTAACTCGTTTCCCCTGATTCTCACATCTGAGATTATTAATTCTGTAATTAGTGAATATCAGTGTTAACTGAAATTCGGGGTGTTACACCCATTTGAAGGATATTGATTGGGACGATAAATTTTACACATCGCCCAACTGCACAAATAAAAATCTGTGTTTGTTGACGGAAACCCCACATGGGTATTAGGATGATATTTGACGTACACTAATCCCAATTGTTTAGTTGTATGTCAATCGATAGGTTGACAAACAGTTGTGTGGTGCACTTTGGATGATGGTTGATTATTTATCATTGCTATTATATACATGTGTTGTATATAATCCATATAAATAACATTATATGGTAACTGAGTGGGTCTCATTCCAATTTAGAAAATAAATTATATTCATGTGTTGAATAAACAAAATAGTCATGTGTTGACAATACTCATGTGTTGAGAATATTCATGTGTTGAAACCATTCATGTGTTGAAAATATTCATGTGTTGAGTAAAATCTCTAAACAATAAAATTTACATCTTTATCATATATGAAATTAGAAACTAACTGGAAACTAGTTAAGATGATTGGTTTCCTGGGTATTGATCTAATGCTGGTTTTGGCCTTCGGGGTTAATATTTAGGGAATCGTTCTCTTACTAATTTACAAGTAGAGTCTGATTAAGAATTAAATGATATAAAAACACAGTTTTATAAAATATATTAAATAACAAAAATAGTCACGTGTTGACAATACTCATGTGTTGAGAATATTCATTGGTTGAAAATATTCATGTGTTGAATAAAATATTTATACAATAAAATTCACATTTTTATTGTAAGTAAGTATTAATAAATATTCATGTGTTGAATAAAATATATATTCATGTGTTGAAGAAAATATTCATTTGTTGAATAAAATAAAGAAGTTATTGATATATATAAAGCCGTTTTGATTAGATTTGCGCCATTTTGACGTGAATGATATTTATATCGATAATATTCGTTTTTATAATGAATGTAGAAAAGGAAGTGATTTCAAAATATAACGTTTTGAAAATATTATCATTTATATATTAATGATATCGAAGATTCAATTTTAATTTAAAATTGAATATGAAGTGGAACTTGTTTTGAAAACGAATTTAAAATGATTTATAAAAAACGTTTAGAATTAAAATAGTTGAAATATATAATATATATATATATATATTATATGTATTAAATGGCCTGAATAGGACGCGCCGCGCCGCGGCAATTCGCGAATTTCGACCATTGACTTCGAATTGACGTTACAGGAGATCCGACCGTCGGTTTCTCCTAAAACCAGAATCGTTGGGTTCGTATCAAAAAGAGCTTTCCAGTGAATATTAGAAATTTGAAATCAAACGGTTGGATTTGGAATTATGTCCAAATCAAATTTGGAAAAGGTCGTTGTAAGTGCAGTTCGACAACTGTTATTGGAAATCGACTGTACGGGCCTTGATAAAATTATTAAAAATATCAATAATTTGTGTAAAATCGTAATAAATGATTTTGAAAGAATAAGGATGAAAAATCCCATATTTAAGAAGGATAAAAATATATTTTTATCGAAATGAACTAGTTATGAACTAGAATTATAATCCAATATTTTTGAATAAATAAATTGGATTTGAAGTGGTTTTAAAAATAATTAGAATTTCCAATATACGAATCGGAATGGATTTGAATCGAAATTATCTTTGGAATATTTCGATGTTGGATTTCGTGATTATATAGATATGGTTGTGGATATTTGAAAGATATATTTATATCATTATTTCCAATACGATATTTGTTGGTTTCAGAATTTGATATTGAATATAAGCCGATATATTTTCTATTCAGAGCCTTGTATTTAATATCAAATGGGATTTTGTGTTCATCGTGAATGATGTCTTAAATAACACTGTTCTTGAAACCAGTTTAGAAAAGAATAAATCTTTTAATTAAGATTTAGTGAAATTGTCCAGTTAATTAGTATTTAATTGGAATTGAATTTAAATGGGTTTTTGGGGTTTATCGTGGGCGGTGTTTTGAGTAACACCTGTTCTTTAACCCGATTAATAATGGAAAGTGATTTTGGGTTTATCATGAACTGTGATATAGATGACATTGGTTCTTTAACCCAGTTAAAGATAGGATATTGATTTTTGGGAAGATTAAAACTAAGTGGAGTTTTAATGAATCTTTAATTAGATTAAAATGATCGAGAATGGAGTATCACCAGTTTTGCTCCAAGTGATAGTTAAATCTTTAATTAGATTTGAATGTGGAATGGTAATTAATATTTACCGATAGCACTGTGGTGTTAGATATGGAGTATTACCAATTTTTCTCCATGGGATTAATAGGTTGGGATTGGGAAATAAAATAAATGATTACTTTGGTGTGGTTCGCTAATCCCGACTAATTTGGAAAACCTTAACATGGTTTGAAATGATATCCAAAGGATGATTAAAGAATAAATTTAGAAGAATTTATCTTTGATAAAATTAATGGGAACCTTTTCCTAAGAATGTGAATATTTGAATAAAAGAATATTCTGAATTGGAATGAGGCGTATGTTGCGTTTGTGTAACACTTGTTTATTATATACGCGGGTAATTTGGAAAGGCCGGGTTTATATCCATTCTTAATAACTGATTCGACGATAAGTCGAACATGAACACGGTGGTTGAAGACCGGAGGTCTTCACGTCGTTTGGATGACTATTGATGATCTTGATTGGGCTATACACCCAAGAGGAGGGAATCAGTTGGTGATCGTCCAGACGTACTTAGAGATCGATGGATATGCAAGGAATAAGGTTCCTCCGGTTTCGTTCATACCAAGAACGAACTTGTAAATGGACTGTGTGTCTGACATTGGATTTTATTCTGTGTGATTGATTTCTATTAAATATATATTTGTTTGGCGGCGGAGAATTTATTCTCTTGCTTAACGTCCTTCTCTGAGACGTACGAGCATAGAGGTTATATATTAATGGATATCAATCGCATGGCATGAATTGCCTGTGTGGCATGCCTAAGTGGCAAATGATCAAGGCTTATGTTGAAAAGCAAAGTCTTGTAGTTGATAATCAAAGCACAGCCTGTGTGGGATAGCTTTGTGTATAGCGTTGATTCGCGAGCCTCACACCTCGTTATGAGTCAAAAACGGGATAGTGACTGCAGGCAAAACACGACGTTTTTTTTCTAGATATGGGTGATGTCAGTGACCTACCAGCCCTGACATTTATATACTTTTTACCTGTGTGGTTGTTGGATGCGAGGCGCCTCGGATATAGGTCTGATAGGACCGGGAAACGTGTGTTCAAGAATACGAATCCTCAAAAGTAAGAGAGGACCGACACTGAAGATCCAGGATCGCTGTGTGTGGTCCTGAGACATTTGCTAGAGTGTCTCAAACGGTGAGGAGCTTGCCCCATGCCTCGACTCATGACGGAAATCTAATTTCCAATACGACCTTTGCGGTTTTAATTGTAGAACTAGTATGTTGACATGATATATGGTACCCATGCCGCCTATGATTGATACATTTATATTTGAAGTTATTTTCTTCACTTATAGTAATAATAAAAGATGAAATTTAGCGTATCAAGCATTCTTTGGCTATTATAAGATAAAACCCTATCCTCCGGCTTGCGTTGCATTGTGTGATGAGACCTGGGTCTTATAATAACTTCATTTTCTTTATTTAGCATTGCGCTGTTTGTTTAAGCACTGGTATTCTTGGGGTAAAAACTCATTCCGTGTTATACGGCGTGGTCCCTTGATTTACCTAACTTTAAAATAAAGATTAATAATTGTATTAGTTCTCACACCAGTCACATGACTGACCTGGAGTTTATTGTTTTAACGTAAACTATGGGTGCCCCTATTTTCTACACGGGCAGCTAGTAGTTTTAGTTTTGCAGATTTATATCCAGAGGATCCTGGTTTACAGATGGAACGATACTCGGAAAGCTCTGTATCCGTGTATTACTTTCAGTTGTGTTTTGTATTATTTTTCCGCTGCTATGTAATGTAAATTGAATCTCTGATATCTAGTAAATGTGTAATAGTTATTCATACTCTGTATATTCTTGTACTCTGATGTAAATTGTTGTAATAAGCAAGGAAATGTCCTTTTGTTTGTGTTCTGATTCGTCTTGTCCTCAAAGCAATCAGGGGTTTCGAGTGGTCTTGGTCGGTTTAGCGATCGACCCAGATCGAGCGAAATTCCTAGTTGTTACAATAGTTGTGATAATTTATATTCTCGTTGTTGGTTGAAAAAGTTAGGAGTTATCTATATGGATGTTTTTTTGGTAGCAGCTCTAAACATCCAATTATTTCATTGGGTTTAATTTTTTGCAGGAATTGACATAAGGAATTACTTGCAAATGGGGCTAAGTCCTCTTTTGATGGTTTGTTATAAAATTGATCGATCAATCACCGAAGATGAAGATATTGAGTGTGAGAGGATGTGATGAGTGTAACTGAGTGTATGTTGTGAGGCAATATTTGCACAAATGAGTATTTTGTATAGTAATTATGTAACAGGAAGAAATAAAAATGTTTACTGTTCAAAAGTGTAATAAAATATTCAGATCAAAATAAGAAATTCTGAGTTTAATATTTTAATTTATGCAAATTTTATATATTACAATGATCTAATCTTTTTTTTACATCATAACAGACTTTTTACAACGGGCAATGCCGATTGTAATAGGGTTTTCGCAAGAGGCATTGTGTAATGTCTCGTATTTTTACGGTATAATAATTAATTAATTTAATTATTTAAATAATGATTTAGAGATTTAAATGGTTATTTAATTAAATATTATTGAATATTTAATTAATATTTATGATATAAAAATATATTATAATTCCGAAATAGTCGAAAATAGTTGAATTCACGATACTGTGTGAATTGGATCACTTAAAATATTTAATTTGGTTTAGAATTGTATTAGAATAATGAACATATTATTTGAGCGATAGTTGAACGTATCAATTATATTATAATTATAATCGAGATTTTAATGGTGCGGCAGTTCGTAATTTGGCGATTCGAACTTTAAACGAATATACAAAATCCGTTTTAAATCGGATTTCTGCGAAACAAGAAACTTTCGGAGCTGGTGAAGTATATTTTTCTAATGGAAGAGAAAAATCAGGATATCGTCGTGTAGATTTTGATTTATGCCCAAATCAAATTCTTGAAGATTCGATATGGAATTCCTTTATAATTTTTTTATATTATAAATGGATTTTTTTAATATAAATTGAATATCGATTTAATCTGGGATTTTTAAATGTCAAGTTATAAATCCAGATATGTATATTTTGAAGCCGGATGATATTCTATTGTGAATATATACGATAATATTAAATTATTATTATTATTTAATTATTTTTAAATATATTAATATTTAAAAGGGTTTATTAGAGCTTTAAAAATAGCCAATTTTGCAGACGACCTCCATTTTTGACGAAACTAATTTTGTTGGGTCCGAAATATTAAATTATGGTTAGATTTCAATTTCCATGATTTTTGGAGTCAGTGTGTAGCCGTACAGATTTCTAATGTGAAAAATAGTCGATAATCTAACTTTAAAAAATACGATGTGTGAGCAAATGGAGTCGGAATTCGATGAAACCAGTTTCGTTGGGTCCGTAATGTCGAACTGTAGCTGCATGCCCATTTTCATGATTTTTGGGTATCGTATGTGGTCATACGAATTTTTAAATGCTAAATGAAAGTAATGGTTCATTAAAATAAATATAATAATTGATTAAAATAATTTTTTACTTATCCTATAAATATGCCTATCCTTACTAACCCTAAACAAAATTCCTCCAAGGTCAAACAGTTTTCATCCACTACTATTTTCTTCTACAAGAAACTAACATGAGTTTTAAAAATTTATAGAAATTTAAATATAAGTCCATAAATCATGAAAGTTTTATATTTGAAATCCTGGTGATTTTATCTTCAAGTGTATACCCATTTTAACTGGTTCGACGTCCATTCTGTAGTTGGGTTTTGAACAACGGAAAGTAGGGTTTGGGTAAATCTTGTAATACAAGCATTGATTGGTAAAATGAAGTTTGTTTCAAGGCTTAAGGGATAAAACCGCACTTGCTTGAAAGATTTGGGGTGAAATGGTGCAATAAAATGGAACGCGAATTACTGTAGTACACACGACATGGAGCAGAACGCTTTCTAGGAGTTGAGATCGAGTTTTACAGTAGTGATATGGGGAGAGAGTGGGGCAAACGACGAGTTGATCGGTGGTCTCGAGGACGTCGGTGGATGGCCATATGAGGAGATAGGCGTGGTCAACTCTGCGGGCAACAGTGTTGTGAAGGAGGAGCAAATTATATGGAGGTCGAACTGTTTTATCGGGGAAGAAGGAATTCGTGGAGCGGGCCTTATATGAGGAGTTTGGGCTGGACATATGAGTGAGACCAAATTATTTAATCATTTGAATTTAATTTATTTAAATGTGTACATAACTTGTAAAATTAATATCTTTATCATACGATATCGTTTTTCAGTGAAACAAGATCCGTTGGGATCGTACGGACGGTGGCTACACAATGGAACTGATTGAGAGTGAATTGGAGCTCGTTACAATTTATAGCGAAATAAATTGTCTGTCTGAATCAACCGACAGTTATCGTTATTTAACGATAACCATCCAATGTGAGTAAATCTCACTACTCTGATCAATTTATATTTTTATAAATATAATCTAGAAATGATAAATGTTGATTGACTGTTGTGTGATGATTGTTTGGTTGAATTGCTGATTTATTTGTTAAATTTATAGATAACGATATATACACATATCGTTAATCAAATATTGATTCTGTTTATCAGAATATTTCATATCGAAATGAAATCGATGTTATTATATTGTTTAACATCCGTTAATGCAAGGAGACAGGTTGGAGGGATCCAACTGGATTCCTCAATATTATAATACTGTTTGTTTTCATATATTCTGGTATATGATGTGATATATAATCTGTGATTGATTATAACGACACTGGTCATGTTATTTGGTAATTTAAATACCATATGAATTACTAGAATGTATGAAAGGAAATTTTCAAAGTGATTATTGAAAATGAAATATTTATATATAAAATGAATAGAATTGTATACAAGGAATTATATAAAATGGATAAAATTATATAAAGGGAATTATAAATGGGATTATAGGTGTTAGAAGAATACAATGAGATTTTATATAAATAATTCTATGATTAAGAGTAAATAGAAATTGGATTTGAGATATTGTTTTTAAATACGAAATCAAACTATTTTGATTTTATGAAGAAATATTATTTGCATTCTATGTGAAAAATAGATTAAAGTAAATTTTTGCAAATAAAATATTATAAAGGAATTTGGGTTTGAATTAGGAATTTATATGGAATTACTGAAATTAGAAATTGACAGGAAATTAGTTGAGTTGAATGGCTTTCTGGGTATCAATCTGATGCTGGTTTCGGCCTTCGAGGTTTATATTTGGGAAGTTGTTCTCTTACTAGTTTACAGTTAGAGACTAATATATGTGAGAAGACAATGATGCATGAATCAGAAATGGGAACGCATTCCAAAGTTAATAATGTATATTTTCTAAAATTAGAAAATAAGGATTTGATGAATATACAGAAACGAGAAATGGGGAAATGAATCAATGTTGATTGATGATTGATCGATAGAATTTCCATTTGGAAATAATATCGTTGCCTGCATTCATGTTTTTCTTTGATAGTTAAATCACCGACTATCGAAGTTTTTGACCATTTTTCCATTGTTAATACAGAGAGTCCGGGATCAGATTCATTATCTGAAAACCACTCTGTATGGGCGTTAGCGTTGCGATGAAATATGATGAAGATAATTGAAGACAGAGTTATGCAAGGGCCGTCCTATTTACAGAATAGTGCCTTCGGTCTGTCTAGTCCTAGGACGACCTGTATGGAAGAATGTATGATAGAGTATATTTAATAGATCGCATAAGTTGATCTCTTCAAACGTATTTACGTTTGGTGGCAGATGAATTCGTTTCTATTAGCTGTTTACCCGTGATATGTTTGGAGAAATCAATTTGTGATTTAGCGGGTATAACGATGTGACATTCAAAGTTAATGAAGATGTGGTTTGTAAAGGATATGTTATGGCCTCTAGCCTTACAACTGGAAATGGTATAAAATCGATTAGGTCGCATGGCTAAGTGGTTAGCTGCCAATTAGGTTGTATTGTCACCTGATCTAGAGAAATTCCATTTACTTCTATAATCTATTTTGATGTTGTCCCTTTCAGGAAACGGTTGCTGATCCCAACCGTTGGTGATAATACATTTGGTACACTCAAGCGAAATGAGTGACCAGTTATGTTTAGCCTGGGTTGCAAGATGTTCTTGTTGAATTCGGTGTATTCCTCTCTAGAGATACACTGTTGGAAGGTGGTCCCATATCCTGCCAATTGGAATCCATTAACCAATAAGCGCCCATGGTTTTTGATTGTATATTATATGTGTGGAACGTGAGATGAAAGCATTCCACTAGATTGCTATTTATTTGATTTAGAGATTATTATAATATTAGAAGAGTACGGATTTTAAAAGAATTTTAAAAGTTAAACAAATGGTTGGAGTTTACTCACACCAGTCACATGATTGATCCAGAGTTTATTTTGTCTTGTTTTCCCTAAACTCTTGGGTGCCCAATTTTGTACGGGCAGTCAAGTAGTTTGGATTTTACAGATATAATGAGAGATTGGAGTAGGAGGCTTTAGAATTATATAGCTACTATTATTTCCGTTGTGTTGTAAGTATTGTACTCTTATAGTGTTACTGTATACATATACTAGTTTTATTTCAAAGTTATGTGTCTATTATATATTGTTCATTCTGCTGTGAGTTTCGTGTTACTCTGATGATGATGTATGTTCTTCTTCTTCTATTCTAAGTTTCTATCTTTTCTATTCTCACCCTCTAATTTCTTTTGTAGACTATCCGGTGTTTCTAATGCTTGGATAGTCGACATTGAGTTTATGTTGATTACTCAGGATCGCGAAAACCCAGGTCGTTACACATTGCGGCCGTTGTATTACCCTATGTTGTAATAGGTCCCCTTTTACAATGATCATTGCCAGTTGTAAAAATTATTTTTCACAACGGACAATGACCGTTGAAAAAGGGGAACTATTACAACATGTGCTAATACAATGGCCGCAATGCCCGTTGCGAAAACCATATTACAACGGGCATTGCCCGTTGTAAACAGTGGATTTTGTTGTAGTGTAATGGAACAATCCCAACAGAAATGTAGTAATGGCTTTTACCCCTAACATGAAAATTAACAACAGGATCTACACACTTACTTGCCCTTTACTATCTAGTAGTCATTATTAATTCTAGCTGTGTACCAACAGCCATTTTAAGCAACACCCTGGAATTTTCAATGCTTATGCATTCTACGGGAACTTACCATTTTTTTCCATGATAATTCTCGCTATTTTCTTCATAACCTCAAAACTTTTCCCGTCTTCCCTAGGCATTAATCCTTTCCTACTCCGTACTTTTAAAACATGGTTTGGCCTTTTCATTTAAACTTTTTTTCTCCTAAAAAATCAGTAGTGTCAAAATTTTATTTCCTCATGAAAACTTACTTTTGCCAAACCATAAAAAACATCATCTTAAAGAAATGCAAATTATCATTCTTTTTTTCAAATTACAAAACTGGAGTAGATACGGACAACTATTTCTCAATCGGGTTTACGGCTTATTTGCCTATAAGGTTAGTTCAGTTTCTTACTACAAGTTGCAAACATCTACTCTATTCTTAATTTATACAACTTATTTTGTCCACCCAACAAAATTTTCTCTTGTTAAAACAATTTATCAAAAATGATTGTCAAAATAATAGAGACTTCAAAACTTTCTTTACTGGAAATTCCAGTTTTCAACAAAATGCAACTTTTTTACAAGTTTTGCTTTTAAATCCTTTCATTTAATATAACAAGGAAACTAACGAGCTATACATGCTCTATAATATGCACCTTTTACTGAGAGGATTTTACTTTAGACAAAATTTTCATGAGAAATCACTGCTTCCAAAATATACCCCATTTTACTTTAAAACCCAATATGTACTTCTTTACATATTTTAAAACTATGGCTTCTAAGATTAAAACTTGAAAACACCATAAACCCTTTTCCCAAATCTTTTACAATTTCAAGTTCTTATAAGTTAACAATGGGGTTAGACTCAAAGCGGGTTTCCAATTTTTTAGGCTTTCCTAGACACTTCCCAAGGTCAATTCTCTCAGCTGTATATATTCCTAATCCGTTTTTCACTTTTTAGCCTTTTCCAATTTATAAGGTTTTACTGCCAAACCCATTTACCCAAAATACTAATCATATGGGATTCACCTTCCTTCCATACATAGTACATTGTACACTTTACACCCAAACTACTTAAGGGTCTCAGATTTCCATATTCATTCCTTTATTGTACAAAACAAACATCCCATTTCTTACCATATTATATTCTTTCTATTAGTGGGTTCCTATATGGATCTAGAAATATATATAATATATTTATATTTTAAAAATACAAATACGTTCACTCACTATCTATATAGGAATCCTAAACCTAAGCTCTGATACCAGATGTAACAACCTGAATTCCAACAGACCAATTTTTTTTCAAAATTCTAATCTATCAAAACTTGTGTTGGTTTGCTCTGGTATCCTACAAAAAAGACAGAGACATAAAATATGTCAGAGCTCAGAAAATATCTCATAGCGGAATGGATAAAATATAATATAATCAAAGTATAGCCTTACTGTATTAATAATACAACCTAACCAGTATCCAAATCTATCATGTCGCTGCCACAAATCTAACCTACGAGTATGTTATGAGGAGGAGGTCAGAACACAAGTTATGGTGACTGGATTTAAATTATACACTTTGGATAATCCTACATATACCGTTCAATCACATTTTCTTATTTATTAGGTTACTTGGGTTAACAGTACTCAAGGCTTACACACACACCGTACCCATTTACTTCCCAGTAGATTAACTCAATACGGTATATATGTAGCTACCTCTCACTATTGAGGTACCCCACATGGTACCCAGCTCGCACGGTCTCCGCCGTAATGCCACAAAAATGAACGTAGTCCCTCAATTTACGCTGGAGTGACGTATGGATATCTACATAAAATTGTTATGTTCTGCATATATCTATCATTACTACGCTTTATAAGTGTACGACCACCATTGATCGAATCAGATTTCACACCAGAGTAATTCCCTCAAGTCTACGATACAACACCCAAAGCCGACATGCACGTATCTAGACTGTCCCACATACATATCGTCAATCGTATTCGATGCCTTAACCACACATAATTTGCCTTGAATTCCATGGCAGGGCTATATAAGAAACACGGAACTCGATCGGGTGCTTTTCTGTATCTGTACAAGCCTTCCTTTAAGAACCTCAAAATACAAATATTCCTAGGGTCTATTTTCATGATGCCTGTGGCCCTACCTCGGCCCCTCCCTCAACTAGTAATGACTACAAGAGCTAAGCGACTTGCCCTTAACAAACAATCTAAACATCCAGTTGGCGCCTCCCCTTAACCATCGTACCTCAATAGTGAAAGGTGAATAGTCTATTGGGTTTAGCTCTAGTCTTTTCGCATCCCACTGGTTGTCGATGACAAGCACCCAAAGATCTACTATCCTTATTGGTCCTGACCTCTGCCTCCCGGTTGAGGCGATCGTCGAATCACCCTAGTGTCACCTCGTCATAGCATTCTGACTGCAAATCTACTTTTGTGGTCAAGGCCCACCCACCTAGTAGTTACGCACTGACCCAACCTCTGCGAGCACAGCCTAAACATCTGCCACCGAAAAGAGGACTACCAGGAGCACCTTACGTATCTCAGGAAGCCGCGTGTTTCCCTTCAGTCC
Source organism: Allium sativum (assembly GCA_030737875.1). Classification (NCBI taxonomy): domain Eukaryota; kingdom Viridiplantae; phylum Streptophyta; class Magnoliopsida; order Asparagales; family Amaryllidaceae; genus Allium; species Allium sativum. The sequence goes on from CM060909.1 coordinate 589,465,925, forward strand.
TTTGGAGCCGACAGAATAATCAGATGAACGTGCGCTCCCCTCGTGCCTCATAACACCAAGATGTTCTACCCCGTTGGGTTATTCACCCTCAAACATACGAGCTGGTCCAAGTGCCTCATTTTAATATGTCATTAGACCCTATGTCTAAACATTCTTTTACGCGCTTGCTTTACCTCACCAGGTTTCCATTTAACTTGGTTATCCCCGTTCACATTGACTTCTTATTCAAGTTACCAAGTTCTTATTAATTTCAGTCATATAACTTAACCCATTTAAGTTTATTATTAAGCCCACAACATGTTATTCTCTAGATTGTGATCCAATGTCTGTAATCCACAATCCCTTTATATTCTTGTTTGATTTCATCGTTATAGTAACATGTTCTACTTAGTATATAATTAAGTATATCTCAATTAACATGTTTTCTTTTAACATGTAAGTCATTATTTATGATTTAATCTAACTTATTTTATTTCATAAGTTTTCCTCGTTCTTTCTCATTTAATCATAATTCCATTTTACACCTTCATTACAACTTATCGTTGTTTACTTATTAGCTTAGTTCTCTTAACTAAGGTCAACGAATAAGTTTCTCTTCCCATAAATATAACTTATGTTGTCCTCATCCGTAGATTTCAGATTCTTGTTCTTGTAAATAACTTAATTTACAATTAAGTACAACTTATCCACTTACATAAGTTATTCAATTCCCTTTAATATTTATTATAACCTAAGATATAATTTCCACTTATCCCTTGGATAGGCCTAAACATGTTATTCTTATCAGCAGATTTCATACTTCCAAGTTTACAGATTACTTAATTTATAATTAAATACAACTTCTTACATTTCATAAACTTCCCCCTTTACTCTACTTATTACAAACAACTGGTTTTAGTTTTCCCCATTTACTGATTACTTAATTTATAATTAAGTGCCACTTATATCATTTCACCAGTTATTTCTTGCTCTTACTAGTTTATTATAACCTAAGTTATAATCCTCACTTATCCCTAGGAGAAGTCTACCTATTATACAACATTCTTATTAATGTAATTTATTTATAATAAGTTACTATCATTCCTCGTTCATTGCATTCCTTTTTATTGTTGAAACTTTATTCCAATTCCATTTATTTCCATTAATTACAATTAATGTTGTTTATCAGTCCTGCTATTTACATATATTTATATACATGTATATATCTATGAAGTAGACGTCTCACATTAAGTCTACACTTGTGAATGTTGGATTTGCTGGGCGGTTCCGAGCAGACTTCTTCCACAAGTTGACTTAACCTCGTGTCTTAGCACCATTACATGTTTTATTTATGCACTTAGACCCCTCACATTAGATTTACCACTTGTGGATGCTGGATGTGTCGGGCGGTTCTGGGCAGACTTCTACCACAAGTGTAATCTAACCTTATGTCTAAGCGCGGTTATAGTTTCCTATTTACAGTAAATTTTAGGCATATTATCCTTTTCACATGTTACTGTAATCTAATTTGCATGCCATCAAATTATGCCTATATTATGTCGCACGTCCTTTTTAATACGTATTTAATTCTATCCTGACATGTAATCATTTAATCGGGTAATTGTTCAAATCTAACAAGATAACATCTCATTTTCTCAATTCTACATCTAATAATTCAAATACATAATATGTCACAGGTGAATCATGTAATTATATAACAACAGTATTCGCTACTCGTATTCAAACAAGTTTGTTTTTCAACATGTAAACATTCAACAATTTAATGATTCAATATATGAATTTTCAAACATATTTATATTAATATCTCAACTTGTTATAACAGCATCTTGACACTTTTAATTATTCTGGGAAATTCACATTTCATGATAACAGGGAATGATAAATGATAATATTTCATGATAACAGAGAATGCTAAACGATAATATATCATTATCTAAAATGATATAACTTAAATCCACTCACCTCATATGCTTTCTGAATCCTGCATCTGGTCCAGATCTAGCATTCCATGGTTTTTCCCTTAATTGGATTCAGAACCTAACAACCATGGATCTACATTTTTAATGCTAAACGATAATATATCATTATCTAAAATGATATAACTTAAATCCACTCACCTCATATGCTTTCCAAATCCTGCATCTGTTCCAGATCTAGCATTCCATGGTTTTTCCCTTAATTGGATTCAGAACCTAACATCCATGGATCAACAATTTTTACTAAAAGAAAAAGAAAAGAAAGAAAAGAGAATTGAAATAGACCAGATCTATAATTTACCTCACTTCGATAAGAGATCTGAAAACCTTTTAATTGATTTTCATCCTTTGCCTCCAGGTCTAGATTCAAAATTTTCCTAAACTAATTATCTAAATTTTCTGAAGAGTTTTGAGGAGGAAGAGGAATGGAAGAGCTTCTGCATTGTCTCAGAAATATGAGACTTAGGGTAGGCTCTACAGGCTTATCTATTGGTGTTCAGCAACGTATTTGGTCAAGAAATGAGTCGACGTTGAAAAACCGGAATTCTGCCCGGATCTGAATAGAGGTCGACACCCCTCTTATGGTGTCGATCCCCAAACACCCTAGGTCGACCCCTGGGTCGACCTAGCGGGTCTTTAGTTGACCCCTGGGTCGACCTAGCGGGTCTTTAGTCGACCCCCAGAATGGGGCGGTTTGGCTCCGGGGTCTTCCGATCGTTGTTTTGAATTTATTTTTTAATATTTTTATTTGTTTGTATATATATAATTCTCTTGCTCATAACTTCTAGACTTAATAACTTCTTCATACGATGTCCGTTTTACGCAGACCAAGTGCATATCTTAACCAGAATTCCGAGACGGACGCAATGGTGCAGTCTGTTTTACTTGATTCTCATTATTTTATTAAGTTACTCATATTATATTGTATCTTAAAAATACGGGGTGTTACACTAACCCTGCTGATGAAGCTCTTGTTAAAGCTGAATATGAGCTACTAGACCAATACAAGCACGCACTACAAATTGAGGAGGAGATGTATGCAGAAAATGAGGGTTAGGGGGAATTCTGAAGGCGATAGAAATACTAAGTTGTTCCATAAATCACTTAAAAGTGGAAGAATCTAAGGAAAATATCCTGAAAATCATCAATAAGAAAGGAGTGGTGGCTGAAAATCTAGATTTAGTCGATGATGCATTTCTTGATTATTTTTCTATTCTCTTGGGTAATGAAAATAACTTCGGTCCCGAATTAAATATAATTGATAACTTAACTCTCCCTGTTTTGAGTGCTAGTCAACAAGATATGTTATCAAGAGTTATTACCAATGAGAAGATCAAGAACTCTATTTTATCCATCAACGAGGAATCATGCGGAGAACCTGACGGCTTCAATGCTATTTTTTATACTACTTGTTGAAGTATTATTGAGTAGGATGTTTATAGTGCAAAGATTTTTTCCAGAATAATAAAATGTTAACTGTTATTAATGCAACAAAATTTTGCCTTAATACCCAAGTGTGATAATCCTATTATGGTTAGTGAGGTCAGACCAATAGCTTGTTCTAATATAATCTACAAATGTATTTCCAAAATCATTGCGTCAAGGCTTAAGGTAGCACACCTCTCCCTTATTTCTGATAACCAAGCTGGATGTTTGACAAACCGTAGTATATTGGACAATGTGCTTATCTCTTAAACTACTAAAAGATTACAATAGATCATCGGTTTCTCCTAGAGAAGTGCTTAAGTTAGATTTTAAGAAAGCATATAACTCTATTCAATGGTCCGCCATCACACATGTTATGTATAAAATGGGCTTCCTACCTCACTTTGCAGCTTGGTTTTACACTTGAATCTCAACTGCATTATTTTCTCTGGGGTACAATGGGGGAGTTACTGGATACTTTAAGAGTAAACAGGGTACACGGTAGGGGGGTCCAATGCCCTCTTATCTCTTTATTCTTGTTATGGAAGTAATAACCAGGAAGGTCAATCTAGTTGCTGCCAATAGAAGCATTACTATAAATCCGAAATATAGAGACCCCTTAATTACTTCTCTAAAGTTCGGTGATGACTTGATAGTATTTATCAAGCCAACACTAAGCTCCATCAATTGCTTTCTCCAAGTTCTTAACAGCATCTATGCGTTTTCTGAGCTGGCATTGAACCATGCTAAATCTTCAATATTAATTGCTGGGTCTGATGAACAACATGTAGCAATGATTTCAACCATAACTGGAATGCCTCTAGCTAATGGTAATGTTACTTATCTTGGGATACCATTTGTTACTGCTAGTATTACAACTGCCAATTACATGCCCTTTTTTTGATAAAATTACAAAGCCAGTATCTGGATGGTCTTATAGATTGCTTTCACAAGCTGGTAGATTATTTTTAATCAAATCTGTTTCCCATGCCAACACAACATACTAGCGTAGAACCTTTATTTTCCCCAAAATGCTAATCAACGTGATACGCAATGCTATTAGTAACTTTCTATGGACTGGTAGCATTTTCTCAAAAAAAAAAAAAAAAAAAAAAAAAAAAAACCTATCAGTTATGCAAAGATTCAAAAACCCATAAAAGCTGGTGGGTTGGTTTTTCTCGGTCTTCCCATTGGAACAAAGCTGCATTGAGTACACACTTTAACAATCTATTGATAAGAAGAAACAACATTCGGGTCATATGGACTATCAAACATAATATCAAGAATAAGTTTTTTAGGACAATGTATATCCCTCTTGCATGCAGTTGGATATGGTTAAGGCTTTTCTTAAGCTAGGCACAGTATTTCTACCCCCACGTTCTTGTCATGATTTTGGAGTTTGTGGATGTATCTTTTTGGCATGATCCATGGGTAAGTAAGGGCATTAATCCTGCTAATATTATGAGCTATAATCAGAGAGAGAAAACTTGCATTTCTAATTCTGCTAAGGTTAGTTAGTATCTTAGTAATGGGATAACACTCTCCCATATTTCTCAAACTAAGTAATCTGACATTTTTGGCATAAAATCATGTAGCAACATTACTCGAATCAAACACATGACTCTGTAGTATGGTCACCTGATTTTAAGAGGCATTCTGTCAAGGCTGTGTACAATAGTTTGATTGGTGAACCTGGTTGTTCCTTGCTTGGTGCAATAGAGTATGGAACAAATATAATAAGTGAACTAATAACATGCTATTTTGGAAAGTAATGAAGAATGCTTTAAACACTAAGTCGAAGTTGTTTAAGCTGGGCATGTTAAATGATTCGAACTGTGCTCTGTGATGATGGAGAGGAATCGAATTTGCATCGCTTTTTTAATTGTCAATTCATTTACAATCTCTGACTAAATTAATTCTTAATGTCGGCAGAGTTGATGTATCACAAATTAGCAATATTGAATGGTGCAATATATACATGGTGACTAGGAGGAAGGAGGAGAAAAGTATCCAGTTGTTGATCATTCTTAAGTGCTTTGTGAGAGTTATTTGGAATTACAGGAATGAAGTTAAATTCAATGGCTTAAAGAAAACTGACCTGGAGGTATGGAACGATGTTCTGGCTACTACAAAGTATAGAGTAGAAAGTATTGTTTTCAATTTAAATTTTCTGGTTCCATTTTTAGCTGTTGACACGTTGTAGTATATTAGTAGTTGGTATAACTTACTCCTGTATTAACGTTTCACTATTTGTTATAATGAAGTGTCTGCAGCCACTATAAAAACAGGCTTAGCTTTGCTAAAAAAAGAAAAAAAGTGCAATAAAGTAGAAAATATACCTTCAACTTGGTTCTGCTAAATCAAATGCTTGTGTAGCTACAACTTTTGAGACAAGAATTGCACATGGCACCACTTCCCTGTTTTTCTGGAGTTCCTTCTCTTCTTTAATCTTTACAGTAGTGGTGTACAAGTTTAACAATTTATGATGTAATACAAAAACAAAAATAATAGTTCAGAATAAATCATTTTGCTAAGCTGTACAAATAATAATAATACCATCTTATATTCTTGTTCACCTTTCTTAGTCTTACGTACATAATTCCTTTTTCCTTAAGTTGCTTACATCATAACAACACTTTTTCTAAAAAAATAAAGGACTCAAAACTGTTCAGTTTCGGCATTTCCTGCGTACCGTACGCACTTCACCGTATCTATAGGAGTCAACGGTCGAAGTCTCTCATGCCGGCGTCCCGATTGAACATCCCCATCGCCTCCTATCGAGCATATAATTTGGTATTGACAATCACTTATTGTAACAAAAGGAATCCCCATTGTTACATGCCACCAACACCATATATATACCACGATCTTTCTTAATATCTTGCGATGTAGGACAATTTTCCCGTTCAATCCACGCACCCACTTCATTTTAATGCGAGCCACACTACAATCTCCACCTTGGCGAGTATTGCTCAAGTCACCTTAGAGTTACACCTTGAGTCCTCTTCACAGTTGGCTAGGCTGCTACCCCGAGTTCTCATAGGTAGTGGCGTCAGACTGCTTTTACCATTGTATCTTCACCTTGACGAGCATCCCATGCTCAAACCCCTTAGGAGTCGTGCTACGGTCATGCTACATATACTGGTCTCCTCGAACCATGGTGCACTGATACCATGTTGAGTTTCGCCATTCCCTGCGTACCGTACGCGCTTCACCGTGTCTATCGGAGTCAACGGTCGAAGTCTCTCATGTCGGCGTACCGATTGAACATCCCCATCGCCTCCCATCGAGCATATAATTTGGTATTGGAAAGCACTTATTGTAACAAAAGGAATTCCCATTGTTACATGCCACCAACACCATATATATACCACGATCTTTCTTAATATCTTGCGATGTGGGACAATTTTCCCGTTCAATCCACGCACCCACTCCATTTCAATGCGATGTGGCTCCGTGCAAATAAGGATGTTTGATGGAGTTGTTCGCACGCTCACCAATGTTCGCTATGTTCCGGGACTTAGGAAGTCGCTTATATCTTTGGGGCAATTGGATTCTCTAGGATGTAAGATGACTATCGAGAAGGATTGCTTGAGGATTTTGAAGGGAGCGCTTGTGGTTATGAAGGGTGCTAGGACTCATGGTATATATTTACTTCAAGGTGTGATCATAGGAGGTTAGACTTGTGTGGGTGTTGATAGTTCTCGTGACTTGGATGCGACACGGTTGTGGCATTTGAGATTGGGTCATGTCTCGGAGAGGAGTTTGGATATTCTTTGGAAGCGGGAGATGATCAAGAGTGAGAGTTTCAACAAACACTACGCCATAAATGGCCTACGGCAATCCAGAGAAGTGACGCATTAGGTGCCAAAATTTGTTGCTATAGGTCTGTGGCAACACTTTTTTGGGGTTACCTTTTGCCGCGTTGCCTTAGAGTCAAAGGCAACACCTTTGCGACCCTATAGTAACATCGGTACAGGTGTTGCCACAAAGTACCACTAGAACAAAAAAATACCTTTCACAACAGCAAAAAACAGTTGTAATATGTCTAGTACAGGTGGCAATCGTAACAAAGTCAACATTTTTTACAACTGTTTCTAGCAGTTGTTAAAATTTGTTTTACAGCTGCTAAAAGTAATTACACCTCAACAGCTATTAATCAATGCTTTCATAATATTATAATAAATATTATTATAACACACTATTTATTCAAATAAATATTTTATTTCAACATTTCAGTGGTACAAATTTTTTGACTCCACTATTGTACATTCACTCGTATATTACACAATCGATATACATACATTTCTCACTACATTGTCACTCGATTCACTCATATATAGACTCACACATACAACCATAATCAAGAAAAAATACACTAAAATGATTATATAAACTACTACCTTCGAGGGGTCGGACAATGTGGCATATGCTTCACCTATCATTTTGAACAAAGTGATCCGCATCTGCATGGACTTCAGCTACAGCTTCTCCCCATAACAGACCAAAGCATAATAGCATAACAGATCTATTGAAAAACATAAAAACAAACCAAAGCATAACAGCATACCAAAGCAGACCAAATGAATACAACTTTAAACACATATAAGATAGTAACTGACCATAATTCCGAACCGTTTCAGCTTCAGCTTCAACTATTTGTTTCAGAAATGTCGACAATAGTAACAAAAATACCATTTTGTGCATACATGCATGCCATTTGTTTTACCTATAACATAAACATGAACAATCAGAAACTATATTTGTCATTAAATCAGCAGCAATTAGTAAATAGTTTACCACTATGTATAAACCAGTTCTCTATGTGTATACTGTATACACATTAACATACGTACATGCTACCAAGAACCTGATTTGAAATTCTTAATCTCCCTTCTACATAACCTGTAATGAAACTTCAGTTTTTATGGAACAATAGTTTAGTAGTAGTTCATTACACATGTTTACAAACATATATTAATTAGATTATATTAAACTGAGGTTTGCATGTATTAACTATCATAAAGTATTAACCAGACCAAAATTAAACTGAACATATGCTTGAGTTCTGGTAGAAATGGGATAAAATAATAATGTATGTACATACCTATTCCATTAGCGCCTCCGGTTACGAGAACATACATGCATGGCTTGCGCTTCATCCATGCTAGATAAAGAATTAACAGATCAAAGTTCTTAACGAAACGAGTTTTGAAATATGGCTTTTGTAATTGATTCTTTTCTAGTATGTGTTAATCAAATAGTATTAAAATTATTTACATAATGAAAGATGGACCGATATCATGTTATGTAATAAATAAGCAACTGGGCCTGGCACGTTTTCTTTTATTTTTACCACCGAAGCTTGTATACCAGTATTATAAATACTGCAGCTATCTGTACATTTCTGTTATCGATTCCTGAATACAAAATATCAATTAATCAAACTACTGATTCATTTCTTCTCCAATACAACTTGCATCTTTCATATTTACTCTTTCTTTCTTGGTATCAGAGCATCATCTGCCTAAGGCATCTGCTCTTGCAGTTTTACAGATTGGTGATTATACCCATCGGAGAATTATCATCATTTGGGTATTCTCCCATCAGTGATATTCACGTCATTAGGGAGTAACACAGTGTATATCATCAGTGTTGTGCCTTAAGTTCAATTGAATTTGGCTGCAACTTGATTTATACACATTGTGTTGTAAATAGAATCAATCGCCAAGAATTCGACTCAAGAAAATAAAGAGTATTACAAGATTTGTTCAGCCTCGCCAAGAAGTTTCCATAACTATTCTTCAATCAAAATTACCCTTCTACTACAACTTCTGGCTGCTCAACAGACCTAGTTTCTAATTCATCTTCTTGAGCTCCTTCGGCATCTGAATCCATTCATTGAAACTGGTTATCCAAGAATTTCTGCATCATCTTGATCATGGATGATGAATCTAGAACTGCAGCTTCGGCAACCAGCGTAAATATAATTCATGAGAGACTGTTAAGCCCAACCCATAACATAAAGCCCAACCTATGATTGGTTGCAAGTATCTATTAATCAATCTAGTTTTATGTATGACTATTAAGCCCCACCCAGAACATAAAGCCCATCTCCTTACCGATGTCAGTCAACCTTGCCTAAAAGGCAATAAAATTGGAGCAAGCATAAAATGAGTTACTTGTAAAGATCAATTAAAAAAAACAGAATAGGATGACAAGTTAATAAAAAAGTTAACGAGAACAAAATCCTCTTGTAAAATCATACTCTTATATTGTTTACTGGCATAGTTTCTTCCACTTTCTTTGTTGTTTCCAAAATTGTTTGGACATGGCACACCTGCTATCACTTGTTCCATATATGGGTTTATATTGTTGATGGGTATAAACCCCTTTGTATTTACAGCAGTAAGTCATCCGCAGTAGCCCAACAAACCCCTTTATATGAGCCACAGTTTGATTCATAGGCTGCACAGAAAGCAGCAGTTCATTGTAATTATCATCAAATAAGCATTAAATAATTTATCTCCAAAAATTTCAGCCTGTGTATGTGTTTATTTATTGATTTCTGGTGAGTAGAGGTCAAGGAAATTAGAGTTGTTCTTCCATGGTTAAGTATACAATGATATATATGTCCTCAACATCAGAATTAAATGTGCAATCATTTATGAACCTTTCGGAATTAATAGATCAATCTCATATGAAAGTTTGAAGCTTTTGATTTTTTCAGCTATAGAAGTATCGGATCCCTAATCCCTTCATCTAATCCATACAAATAATCCAAATCTAATTCCACAAAACAATAAAATATCACTCTTATTTAAACGATGATCACACTTTCATCTATTAAAAAACATTCATAAAATAAAAATAAAAGCATCAACCAAAAAGGGTGAAATCTGACCATAAGTCATGATAGGAGCACGAATCTCAAGCAAATTGGACTGTGAAACGAACACATGCTTGCCTCAATGCTGAGCTGACGAATCTCAGATTCGGAAAACTGAACCTTCTTCGATCCACGATTACCGCCATCGATGAGTTTCTATTTCTGATAATGAAACGAGACAGTTCAAAGAATGGATTGAGACACCTGCTTTGACTAGCGGCGGGTAACCCTATTCTCCATCGATGGAGAAAGCTTCAGCTTTGTGAGATGTTGATGAATGAAATTAAAATTAGGGATTTCGATTTGGGGCAACGAAATGAAAATTAAGCGGGGAAATGAAAATAAACGTGGGAAATAAAAACGTTGAGGTGTGGATTGATAACGTGGATGAATGGTTCAGATTTTGTTTTAACTAGTTGTGTGGATCGCTGAGGTGTATTCCTTTTTTTATATTTTTTTATTTAAAATATATCTATAGCTACTACAACATGTGTTAATCTCTATGCTAACACATTGAAGAGTGCGTTGCAATAGACAAAAATCTGCATAGCTGCAGCAACATTGTAGCTGGCAACACCTTGTATTTTCGTTGTGCTAGGCAATCGATGGCGTAGTGAAACTAGAGTTTTGCGAGGAATGTGTCATGGGGAAGAAAACAAGGGTATCATTTGATGAAGGCAAGCATGACTCAAAGGAGGTTCTTGAGTATGTTCATTCGGATGTTTGTGGACCGGCACCGGTTGCTTCTTTGGAAGGATCAAGTTATTATATCTCTTTCATTGATGATTTGTCTCGCAAGGTATCGGTGTATGTAATGGGGGCCAAGTTGGAGGCATTTGCTAAATTCAAAGTGTGGAAGGCTCTTGTTAAGAATGAGAGTGGTAAGACTTTGAACGTGTTAAGGATCGACAAAGGCGGCGAATATGTCTCGCGTGAATTCTTGGAGTATTGTAAGCATCACGGGATCTGGAGACATTTTACTACACCGAGAGATCCGCAATCTAATGGAATAGCGGAGAGAATGAACCGAACTCTACTTGAGAAAGCTCGATGCTTGAGATTGACATCGGGTTTGTCTAAGGAATTTTGGGCCGAAGCTTTGTCAACCGCGGTGCATATTGTAAATCAAATTCCGTGCTCGTCCATTGGTAATAAAATTCCGGAGGAAGTGTGGAAACGGAAGAGTGTTGACTTGAGATATCTTTGTGTGTTTGGTAGCCCGGTTTATGTGCATGATCCGGGGAATGATAAGCTTGGAGCTAGAGCATTCAAAAGGGTCTTTCTTGGTTTCGCGGATGGCGTGAAAGGCTATCGGATTTGGAATCCAAAAACGAAGAAGGTTGTTAATTCTCTTCATGTCACTTTTGATGAGTCGGCTTTATTTAAGGTGAATGAGATCTCATCGGACGTTCCAGATTTGGTTCATGGTGAATCAAAGGAGAAGGAAGTCATTCCCACATTCCGTCCAAGTGGCAGTAGAGTTGAACAAGCTCGTGGGGTTCAAGTGGTTGATGAAACATCACATAGTCCACATGGTTACTCTAGTGATGATGTTGGTGATGTACATGATACTAGAGAAGTTTCGACTCAAGGTGGAGCCGTAAGGGGTTTGGGTGATAGTATTGATACTCGGGTTGGTCGACGTGCAGTAAGGCCTCCTGAAAGATATGGTGATTAGAACTACCTTAGCTTTAGTGATCATTTGGACTATGCTCTCAATGTAGTCCAAGATGAGCCGATGGACCTTGATGACGTCATGGAGTCGAGAGAGAGCCCGAAGTGGATTTGCGCCATGGAGGAAGAGATGCAATCGCTTATGAATAACCGAACTTGGGAGTTGGTTCCACTTCCTCAAGGAAACCGTGCTATAGGGTGCAAATGGATTTATAAGGTGAAGGATAATGGAAGGTACAAAGCAAGGTTAGTGGCAAAGGGGTTCTCACAAAGGAAAGGAAAGGATTATGATGAAATTTTTGCAGTAGTGGTTTGTCATACATCTATCCGAGTTTTACTAGCGATAGTTGCTATCCATGACTTGGAGTTGGAGCAACTTGATGTGAAAACCGCCTTCTTGCATGGAGACTTGGATGAAGACATCAACATGGAGCAACCGGAAGGGTTTGTTGTAGATGGTAAGACTAATATGGTTTGCAAGTTGAAGAAATCACTATATGGGTTAAAGCAATCGCCTAGACAATGGTACAAGAGATTCAATCATTTCATGCTTGAAAGTGGCTTCCATCGAAGCATCAAGGATGCTTACGTATATTTCAAGAGGTTGGAAAATAATTATTGGGTGTATTTACTCTTGTATGTGGATGATATGCTCATTGCTTCCAAGGATCGAAATGAAATCAACAAGTTAAAGATGCTTTTGAAATCGGAATTCGAAATGAAAGATCTTGGAGAAGCAAGAAAAATCTTGGGCATGGAAATAGGAAGGGACCGAAAGCGTTTTGAGTTAATATTGACTCAAAAGGAATACATTAAGAAAGTGCTTTGCCGGTTTAGCATGGAGGATGCAAAGGCGTTAAATACACCTTTTCCTTTGCATATGAAGCTTTCAGAGAAGGGATCACCTATCGGGGATAAAGACAAGGCTTATATGGAAAAGGTGCCATATGCAAGTGCGTTTGGTAGTTTGATGTATGCAATGGTGTGTACAAGTCCCGATATTGCAAATGCCGTCAGGGTGGATAGTCGGTATATGGCTAATCCAGGGAAATCGCATTGGGAAGCCGTGAAGGCTATTATGAGACACTTTAAAGGCACAACATCTCATGGATTTGTCTTTGGCGGTAGTGATGATAGGACTTGCAAGTTGGTTGGTTATTGTGACTCGGACTACGCCGGTGATAGGGATCATAGGAAATCAACTTCCGGGTATGTCTTCACACTTGGCGGGACAACCATTAGTTGGAGATCGCGATTGCAAACCATAGTTTCTTTATCCACTATGGAGGCGGAGTTGATTGCCGCTGTGGAAGCGGCCAAGGAGGCACTCTACTTGAAGCGATTGTTGTGTGACTTAGGTTTCGAACATGAAAGTGTTTGAAACACCCCACCTCCGTTAGGGTCACTCACAAAGGGAATGCCCTAATTTTGGTGGAGGTTTATAAGTATAAGTCACAGATATACAAGACAGATATAAATACACATATTTTTAATCAGCGGAAACAACAGCAACTTTTATTTCACCAAAATACGTGTTACACAAACCACACCATAATTGTCTTACAATACTTCCAAAAACATTACATTTCCATAACTGTCTTGATTAACAAAGAAGCATAAAACATAAAGTAAAGCAACAAAATCCCCATAATGATATCCAAAGCCATGACCCAAGCCAAAGAGATCCAAACCGTATATCTACTGTCTTCAAGCTTGCAAAAGAGTCTGGCTAGGCTGAGTTGTTTCCTCCCTGTGGACCTTGGGGGGGGGAGGGGGAATGAAAGAAAAGAAGACGAAAGAAAAACGGAGTCAGACATAAAGCCTGAGTAAATCTAGAGACTTTTCAGTATGTGAATAAGAAAAGGGTATGATAGACATAAACTGAAAACAGGATAGTATCATAACTAAGGGAGTGTAGTCTAGAGTCGAATATACTATCGAAACCACACCATATCTCTACATTTACTAGTATTACTCTAACCGGCACCCCATGCTGAGGGTGAAGTGATCCTTTTTGTTTTCTAAAGATCGGATCCTACTTGTACGTGTGTCTTACGGCTACCCCAAGAAGTGTAGATACCTATGTTGGTCCCACCATGGGGTGTATCAAGACCCATGGTGGCGGCCCCAACACAATTACTAGAAGGCATAGGATATACTACTGGTGCCCCCAGTGCCCTGCATGTCTGCTCCGGAGTGCGTGCAAGACCGCACACCGTTAGACCTACACTGTGCACCTAACATTGCCGTTATTTGACCGCTTACAATCAGCCCGGTAATCGTGCCCCACCCTGCCTTGTTTCAGGGTACCGTTGATACCTAAATATGGTTACTGCTGAAACGGGTCCCTACGTTACCAGGGTTTTCTAGTCAAACATGTTAAGTGGTTAAGTGTATGTATATACCTAACCCCACCCATCAATATTTGTTAACATGTTGAATCTTTGGTTAAGTGTTTTCAGTTGACTTAACCCTACAACCTATCCTTAGCCTTTTAGAGCACCGACCACTCACATTAGACAGATATCACTACGGTTACTGGATGTGCCGGTTGGTTCCGGGAAGGTTTACACCGTAGTTCAGTCTAACCTCGGGTCTTTATTGGGCTCAATGTTTAACCACCCACATTGGATAGGTCTTGTTGTGACTACTGGACAGCCGGGCGGGTCCGGGCAGGTTTACGTCACAACTCAATCCAACCTCGGGTTAAACATGTCGTATTTTCTAAATTTACATTTCACTATTCAATTTAATATGTAAATATCTTGTCCTTCATTTTTGGGTATAACAATTTATACCGCTATAATATCACAGTTGTTGTATGCGCCAAGCATGCCAACATATTTATTTATATCATGTTTTACACCCAACGCTATTACCCCCGTTTGTACGTACTAATGTTGGGCTCGACACAACTCAGCCCAACTTGATAAGCGTGAGAAAAGGGGAAATAAAAAACATGTGATATTTCTATGTCACAGAAAAGGCGATTCAACTAACATACACATTTGATCATATGAACTTACATTCAAATAGGCATATGACTAAGTAGGTGACATGTGAAATAGCATAACTTTGGATTTGCCTAGATGTGAGTTTAAACATATATAACTTGGAATAATGTCAAACACCAAACTAGCATGTTACATGTTCATAAAATGTCCACTTTTTATCATAACCCAAAGGTGTAAACTAACTTTAAAACAAGCAGTCATTTTAACATGATACTAGCATAATTTGTGTAACCTAAATATACTTAATATTAATCCAATTATACTTGTGATGAATCTAAGATGTATACATAGGTTTTGAGTCATGTAGGCATAAAAGATCCCAGATCTTTAACATGTTTACATAAGTATATAGTCCATGATATCAACATAAACATAAAGGGGATATTAACATAAACATGAGAGGGATCTAATCATAGACTTTGCCACAAAACTTGCAATTACCATCACTTTCATATACAAACGTATAATAGACTTGCATCGATCCATTTATGCCACAAATCAATTCACCAAAAATAATCACGATAGAAACATTACAATACTCAAGATCTACATCATTACAATGATACAATTCTATTCCCAATTACATCGTATCACATCATAATTTTATTCAAATTCTGAAAGACCACTATACTTACAATATGACGAGATCTTGTTTTCTCATTTCTGTTTTCTGAATTTGGAGATGCTCTCCTTTGGGTAGCAATTTGTTGATTGATTTGATTAGACTTTAGTTTGCTTCTTAGTTTGATTCTTGGCGGCAACGATCAACTCCTTCCAGACAGCATGATGACTTCTCTCTTATTTTCTTATGTGAATTAGTTGAGTCTTAGTGTGTATTTATAGAGATTTCAAGCAAATTTGAGCCGTCAGATGCAAACAGGGAGGGAAATCAGATCGTACAGCAGACCAGAGTCGAACCAGGGTCAGACCCATCTGGTCAGGCCGACCAGGCAAGTCGACCTGCAGGTCGACACCCAAGTCGACTGTGTAGTCGACCTGGGGGGGCCAGGTCGACTGCCCAGTCGACACTAGTGTCGACCTGGTCATTGGGCGGGAATTTTCCCGCGCAGCCCAGTCTGAACTCGAATTTCAAATTTTAAACGTGATCTGAGCTGTTTTTTGAATTCAAACTTATTCTGAAACTTCCGGAGGTCGTAACTCCTTCATACGGAGTCCGTTTCATGCAAACTCGGACTCTATCTCAACCAGAATTCCGAGACGAATGTAATGGCGTAAGCCGTTTACCTTAATTCTTTCATTAGAATTAATTATACTTTAATTTATGAATTTCACTATTATAGAATATACAGGGTGTTACATTCTCCTCCACTTAAAAGGATCTCGTCCCCAAAATCTTCAAGTTAGGAAGAATGTATATCATACCATCCAATCGTCCATCTACTCAACCCACAAATACAGGTGTCTATTGTTCTTAAAGACTTCTAATGCTTTATGATCATATGCATTGTGTGTGTATATGTACTTATCTAATGCAGAAATCAGGCGGTCCACTGATTCAGTTGACCTCCTAAATGCGAATCATGTAGGTGTCATGAATCCATCATGTATGCAAAATTTTCCTACTCATAATTCTACATGAGTGCACAACAATTCATACAAATGCGACAACCATATGATAACATATAAAATTTCAACCACATATGAACGAGAGTACATATATGCATATGCAATATGAAGTGACTGAGCCGATCTAAAACCTAGAATGTGTGTGTATATGCATCCACGAGCAACCACTAACAATCATTATCAACCACTTGCAGCCATTATCCATAACACGTTTCAAATACATGTTTGCATCCATTTGCTTTCTACCTAAAGAGTTAGGAAAAGGACCGAGGAGATATACCTAAAAGATAGATAAAGCATAACTTAAGGAAAAAGAGGGATCAAAGATGTACCCTCAAAAAGAAAAGGGTAGGCAGCGCGTATTCTAGCCTCAGTTTCCCAAGTCGCGTCTTCCTCGGCATCGCTCCACTGAACTTTGACGAGCTTGACTTCGCGGTTGCGTAGCTTTTTCACTTCAGTTCCTAAGATGCGTGTTGGAACTCTTCTCACAGTTGCTTCACGTTCCGCTTCGGCTTCTTCTAGAATGCTAGGCTCTACTATTTCAGCAGACTCGTGTAAACACTTCCGGAGGTGAGAAACATGGAAGATGTTGTGAACTCCGGCCAGTTTTTCGGATAGCTCTAATCTATAGGCCATCTTCCCAACCTTCTCGATGATTGGAAATGGTCCTACAAATCTCGGTGCTAGCTTTCCAGTGGATCCAAAACGAACAACGTTCCTTAGAGGAGATACCTTAAGAAAAACTCTGTCCCCAACCTCAAACTCAAGGTCGGTCCTTCTCTTGTCCGCGTAGGATTTCTGTCTATCTTGGGCCGTCTTCATCCTTCTTCGAATCAAGTCCACTTTTTCTGAAGTTTTTCTGATCATGTCTGGACCAAGAATAACCTTATCTGTAGACTCCCACCAACAAGTTGGTGACTTGCACGGTCTTCCATACAATGCTTCGAAGGGTGCCATGCCTATGGTAGCTTGGAAGCTATTGTTGTAAGCAAACTCCACTATGGGAAGGTGATCCTCCCATGTCCCTCCAAAGTCTAGAACGCAAAGTCTCAAAAGATCCTCTAAAACTCTATTCACCATTTCCGTCTGTCCATCGGTCTGGGGGTGATAGGTCGTGCTCAAACATAACTGTGTGCCTACAGCTTCTTGCAAACTTTGCCAAAACTCGCTTGTGAAGATAGGGTCTCGGTCACTAACAATGCTGGAGGGTATCCCATGGAGTCGAAATATCTCCTTGATGTAAAGAGACGCTAGGGATGAGGCGGTCCTTCTACTCTTGACAGGTAAAAAGTGGGCACTCTTTGTAAGCCTATCCACTATTACCCAAATGCTAGTATTGCCCCTTCTCAACCTAGGCAGCCCATCAACGAAGTCCATTGAAATGCTATCCCACTTCCACTGTGGGACCTCTAGGGGATGAAGCAGTCCTCCAGGCTTTTTTTGTTCCGCTTTAACTTGTTGGCATACCATACACTTAGAAACGAAATCTGCCACGTCCTTCTTCATGCCGTTCCAAAAGAAAACCCTTTTCATGTCCTTGTACATTTTGTCTCTGCCTGGATGTATTGTCATCTTGGAATGATGTGCTTCCTCGAGAACCTTCTTTATCAACTCCTTTGCTTGTGGAACGCATAGTCTTCCGTCGCGTCTCAGCCAGCCTTTATCATCAATAGAGTATCTACTGAGGTGACTAGAAGTCTCACCCTTAATTAGTTTATCAACCACTTCGACTAGTTGAGGGTCCTCACGTTGTGCCGTCCCTATTGTGTCCAAAAGAGTAGGGCGCACCTCAAGAGATGCTAACAAACCCGGTATGAAATCAGAGGAGGGCCTAAAGTTAAAACTGGCTATATACTCCAGGCTTTGCCTTTCTACAAAGAGTGGGCTTAGGGTCAGTTTCCTTCTACTCAAGGCGTCTGCCACCACATTGCCCTTGCCCGGAGTATAGGAAATCTCGAATTCATACGAGGCAAGAAACTCCATCCATCTCTATTGCCTCAGGTTAAGATCTTTCTGCGAGAAAAGATATTTCAACGATTTATGTTCAGTGTAAAGTTCGAACTTCTCACCTAGTAGATAATGTCGCCAAGACTTAAGTGCAAAGATGATGGCGGCTTACTCAAGATCGTGGGTCGGGTAGTTCTTTTCATGAGCTTTCAATTGCCTTCCACCATAAGCTACTACCCTCCCTTCTTGCATCAAGACAGCGCCTACTCCTGTCCCACATGTATCTGCATAAACTGTGAACACCTTGCTTCCGTCTGGCAAAGTCAGGACTGGGGCTGTTGTAAGAGCCCTTTTTAAGCGTTGGAAAGCCAACTCGCAATCCAAGTCCAATTGAATACTAGATTCTTCTTTGTCAGCCTTGTGAGTGGAGTTGAGATTTTCGCAAAATCCCTTATGAATTTTCGGTAGAAGCCTGCTAGTCCTAGAAAACTTCGGACCTCGGTTGCATTCTTTGGTTCTTTCCAGTCTTGCACCGCAACTACCTTCGCGGGGTCTACGGCCAGCCCTTCTTTAGATACTACATGCCCAAGAAATCTTACTTCTTTTCTCCAAAAGTGGCATTTTGAAAATTTTGCCTTTAGCTGATGTGCTCAGAGAGTATCCATGATTTCCTTCAGATGTTGAGCATGCTCTTCCTCACTCTTTGAAAAGATCAAGATATCGTCCACAAAGACAACCACAAACTTGTTGAGGAATTCTCTGAACACTCTGCTCATTAGGTCCACGAAATAAGCGGGTGCATTTGTCAGGCCGAAAGGCATGACAAGCCACTCAAAGAAACGGTCTGGGGTTCTGAACGTCGTTTTATCAATACTATCTTCAGCCACTCTTAGCTGATGAAACCCAGTTGCTAGATCAAGTTGGGAGAAAACCGATGCGCCTACAAGCTGATCAAACAAATCGTCGATTTGGGGAAGAGGGTGCCTATTTTTCTTGGTCAACTTGTTTAACTCCCTATAGTCAACACAGAGGCGAAGCGAACCGTCTGCTTTGGTTGCGAACACCACTGGAGCACCCCATTCTGAAATGCTCCTTCTAATGAACCCCTTTTCTAGAAGCTCTTTAACCTGCTTACTGAGCTCCTTTCTCTCTTTTGAAGCCATATGTCTGACAGGTAAAGCTATGGGCTTTGCATTTTCTACAAGATAGATACGAAAGTCTATTTCCCGCTTCGGAGGTAAGCCTTTCACCTCCTCGAAGACATCCGGATATTCCCGGACTACTCTAACCGACTGCAAATTCTCGTCAGAAGCATCAAGCGACTCTAGATAACTAAGCATAACAGCATTCAAAGGGTTACAGGAAATTTCTAGAGTGTTACCAAGCCGAGTCAAGATTCTAACTACTCTTTTCTCACAATCAAGAATGGCACCGTTACTGGATAACCAGTCCATGCCTAAGATCAAACCATATCCAGAGAACCCTAGAACAAAGGCATTACAACTAAACTCAACACTGAGAATAGAGATTTTCAAACCCAAACAAACCATTGACAAGTAAGCGGAGCCCCCAATTGGATTTGAAACTACTAAGGGATCCTCAACCATACTAGTGTCTAGATGCAGAGATTCTACTAAAGCAGATGAAATAAAGGAGTGTGATGCACCAGAGTCAAAAAGTGTACGAATTGGATGATCATAAAGATAGACTACACTTTCTACAGAAATATTACAACCTCGCTCCTGTGAAGGGGCTGTCAGAGCATGAACTTGTCCCCCTGAAGTAGATCCAGCTTTATGTCCCTGTCCTTTCTTCTTTGGGCAGTCCTTAGCTTGGTGCCCATTCTCTCCGCAATGAAAGCAACCACCCATCTTTGTCTTCTTCTTCCGGCAGTCTTTCTCTATATGTCCAACTATGCCACAGAAATGGCACTTTTTCCTCTCACGGGACTTCTTGTTTTTTCCTCCTTTCTTAAAGTCTATCTTCTTGGCCTGTAAAACTTCTTTCTTTTCCTCAGCCTTAGTCTCCTTCTTGCCATGGTCTTCCTCATGTAGCAACACCATGTCCACCAAGCTTTCATAAGTCGCTCCCGTGGACACATGGGTCATGGCAAGGCTGTGTATAGGCTCGTTCAGACCTTTGACGAAGCGAAGCGCCTCCTTGTGTTGGGTATTTACTAAGTCCAACCCAAATCTGGCCAGCTGATTAAATTGATTGACGTACTCCCTGACCGTCATGCTTCCCTGTTTAAGATTCAAGAACTTCTCTAGTTGCAGGCTCCTTTCAGCTTGGGAGAGGAATTTCAGTTCGAACCTTGTCCTAAAATCATCCCAAGTTTCCACTGCCCTCTGAGCATTAGTGATCTCCCACCAATAGGAAGCTTCATCTTTGAGCAACCACGCTGCTTGCTGTATCTTTTGCCTATCATCAACTCCGAAGATGTCAAACAGATCCTCAGTCTCCTTTAGCCAATTTCTTGCTCCTACAAAAGGCTCAGTTCGATGGAAGTCCTTTCCACCCATAGATTTGAAGTCTCTACATGTTTTGGCAAAAGCATTTCCAAGACGAGGGGCAGGAGGAGGAGGAACCGCTGCCACTGGAGGAGGAATGTTTGCTGGGCCCGCGTCATTGGCCCATGCTTCTAAGTACCTCCTAAACCAGCCGGGTATCGTTACTCCTTCAGGAAGGTTAAGGTCTCCGGACATGCTGAAACAGAAAGAAAAGATTCAAAACGAAGGATAGAGAGAGATAGTGCACATGGCTTCGGGGGATTATGCCTTTTAAAATATAACACTTTATAAAAAAATGCTTCTTTAAATTTTCTTATGAAAACAATTTCAAAAACTTTTACCTTATCTGGTAAACCTATACTCTGATACCAAGTGAAACACCCCACCTCCGTTAGGGTCACTCACAAAGGGAATGCCCTAATTTTGGTGGAGGTTTATAAGTATAAGTCACAGATATACAAGACAGATATAAATACACATATTTTTAAACAGCGGAAACAACAGCAACTTTTATTTCACCAAAATACGTGTTACACAAACGACACCATAATTGTCTTACAATACTTCCAAAAACATTACATTTCCATAACTGTCTTGATTAACAAAGAAGCATAAAACATAAAGTAAAGCAACAAAATCCCCATAATGATATCCAAAGCCATGATCCAAGCCAAAGAGATCCAAACCGTACATCTACCGTCTTCAAGCTTGCAAAAGAGTCTGGCTAGGCTGAGTTGTTTCCTCCCTGTGGACCTTGGGGGGTGGGGGGGATGAAAGAAAAACGGAGTCAGACATAAAGCCTGAGTAAATCTAGTGACTTTTCAGTATGTGAATAAGAAAATGGTATGATAGACATAAACTGAAAACAGGATAGTATCATAACTAAGGGAGTGTAGTCTAGAGTCGAATATACTATCGAACCCGCACCATATCTCTGCATTTACTAGTGTTACTCTAACCGGCACCCCATGCTGAGGGTGAAGTGATCCTTTTTGTTTTCTAAAGATCGGATCCTACTCGTACGTGTGTCTTACGACTACCCCAAGAAGTGTAGATACCTATGCTGGTCCCACCATGGGGTGTATCAAGACCCATGGTGGCGACCCCAACACAATTACTAGAAGGCATAGGATATACTACTGGTGCCCCCAGTGCCCTGCTTGTCTGCTCCGGAGTGCGTGCACGACTGCACACTGTTAGACCTACACTGTGCACCTAACATTGCCGTTATTTGACCGCTTACAATCAGCCCGGTAATTGTGCCCCACCCTGCCTTGTTTCAGGGTACCGTTGATACCTAAATTGGGTTACTGCTGAAACGGGTCCCTACGTTACCAGGGTTTTCTAGTCAAACATGTTAAGTGGTTAAGTGTATGTATATACCTAACCCCACCCATCAATATTTGTTAACATGTTGAATCTTTGGTTAAGTGTTTTCAGTTGACTTAACCCTATAACCTGTCCTTAGCCTTTTAGAGCACCGACCACTCACATTAGACAGATATCACTACGGTTACTGGATGTGCCGGTTGGTTCCGGGAAGGTTTACACCGTAGTTCAGTCTAACCTCGGGTCTTTATTGGGCTCAATGTTTAACCATCCACATTGGATAGGTATTGTTGTGACTACTGGACAGCCGGGCGGGTCCGGGCAGGTTTACGTCACAACTCAATCCAACCTCGGGTTAAACATGTCGTATTTTCAAAATTTACATTTCACCATTCAATTTAATATGTAAATATCATGTCCTTCATTTTTGGGTATAACAATTTATACCGCTATAATATCACAGTTGTTGGTATGCGCCAAGCAAGCCAACATATTTATTTATATCATGTTTTACACCCAACGCTATTACCCCCATTTGTACGTACTAATTTTGGGCTCGACACAACTCAGCCCAACTTGATAAGCGTGAGAAAAGGGGAAATAAAAAACATGTAATATTTCTATGTCACATAAAAGGCGATTCAACTAACATACACATTTGATCATATGAACTTACATTCAAATAGGCATATGACTAAGTTGGTGACATGTGAAATAGCATAACTTTGGATTTGCCTAGATGTGAGTTTAAACATATATAACGAGGCATAATGTCAAACACCAAACTAGCATGTTACATGTTCATAAAATGTCCACTTTTTATCATAACCCAAAGGTGTAAACTAACTTTAAAACAAGCAGTCCATTTTAACATGATACTAGCATAATTTTTGTAACCCAAATATACTTAATATTAATCCAATTATACTTGTGATGAATCTAAGATGTATACATAGGTTTTAAGTCATGTAGGCAAAAAAGATCCCGGATCTATAACATGTTTACATAAGTATATAGTCCATGATATCAACATAAACATAAAGGGGATATTAACATAAACATGAGAGGGATCTAATCATAGACTTTGCCAAAAAACTTGCAATTACCATCACTTTCATATACAAACGTATAATAAACTTGTATCGATCCATTTATGCCACAAATCAATTCACCAAAAATAATCACGATAGAAACATTACAATATACAAGATCTACATAATTACAATGATACAATTCTATTCCCAATTACATCGTATCACATCATAATTTTATTCAAATTCTGAAAGACCACTATACTTACAACATGACGAGATCTTGTTTTATGATTTCTGTTATCTAAATTTGGAGATGCTCTCCTTTGGGTAGCAATTTGTTGATTGATTTGATTAGACTTTAGTTTGCTTCTTAGTTTGATTCTTGGCGGCAACGATCAACTCCTTCCAGACAGCATGATGACTTCTCTCTTATTTTCTTATGTGAATTAGTTGAGTCTTAGTGTGTATTTATAGAGATTTCAAGCAAATTTGGGCCGTCAGATGCAAACAGGGAGGGAAATCAGATCGTACAACACACCAGAGTCGAACCAGGGTCAGACCCACCTGGTCAGGCCGACCAGGCAAGTCGACCTGCAGGTCGACACCCAAGTCGACTGCGTAGTCGACCTGGGGGTGCCAGGTCGACTGCCCAGTCGACACTAGTGACGACCTGGTCACTAAGCAGGAATTTTCCCGCCCAGCCCAGTTTGAACTCGAATTTCAAATTTTAAACGTGATCTGAGCTGTTTTTTGAATTCAAACTTATTCTGAAACTTCCAGAGGTCGTAACTCCTTCATACGGAGTCCGTTTCACGCAAACTCGGATTCTATCTCAACCAGAATTCCGAGACGAACGCAATGGCGTAAGCCGTTTCCCTTAATTCTTTCATTAGAATTAATTATACTTTAATTTATGAATTTCACTGTTATAGAATATACGGGGTGTTACAGTGTTGATGTTCGATGTGATAGCCAAAGTGCTATCCATTTGGCATAGAATTTGGCATTTAGCTCACGAACCAAGCATATTGAGGTGAGGTAGTCATTTTTTGTAGCCATGGATGAGGGTAAGCTAGTATACATTCGGAAATTGCACACAAAGGATCATGCGGCGGATATGTTTATGAAGGCATTGCCATATGGGACGTTCGAGCATTGCTCGAACTTAATTCGCTTGTTGAGTTTCTAGGTGCCACGGGATGGCATGAGGTGGAGAGAGTGATTTTGTGTTTGATGGAAAAGGAATAACGGAGAGAGATTGGAAATCTATCTTCATGGTAAGTACTCGTTACACTCCTGAGTACATTGTCTTTTGGTGAGACGGTTTGTGGTTTGAATGTTTTCAACACTACATTGACGGATGAGGGCTTTGCATGAACTCTTTGGTGTAGTGCAATGGGCGGTGGCCATGCCGTAGCTCATTGGGGAAACATTCAAGTTTGCTTGGTCGAAGGTAGAAGGAAATGCTTGGGTGCATTGGAGTTTGGAGTTGGGATGGTTATAGTATCGATGTGGAGTGTTGTAATATGCGATACTATATGGTAGATTGAAGTGGTCGAAGATAGCTTCGCATAGGAGAAAATCGTTCGCAAATCGGAGTTCGCACGAGGGAGATATGAGCTGAAATGAGTAAGTTGTTCTATGTACAGTGCGACAGACGTCTGTCGTATAGGACAACAGACGACTGTCACTATAGGGGGATTTTCCCGAAAGTTTCCACAGACATCTGTCATCCCCACGACAGACATCTGAGCGGGGGACAGACGTCTGTCATGGATGCGATAGACGTCTGATCTGAGAGCTGGAGCCCAAATAATTCCCTGGGATGGACAACCGTCTGTCACCTCCCACGATAGACGTATGAATATTGAATTGGGCTTTTTCGGGCTGAAAACCTTGTAAGTTGATTTGTGAAGATACGGGGGCAATTTGGGTAATTGGCCTATCCCTATATAGGCTATTTTCTGAGGTGTTAGTGGGAGGAGCTTGAAGACTTGATTTGGGATCAAGGGTTATTCTCAAGGGAGAATTAGGGTTTATATCCTAGTTCCAATTCTTCAATTCTATTCTCCTCAAACTCTTTTCTATATTGAAATATAGTGACTACTGGATCAACCTCTTGTATTCCTTTCATCGTGGTAATAAAATACTCTCTCCAAAGTGGATGTACACTAAAGATGTTGGTGGAACCACTATAAATCTTTATGTGATTTATTTTTGCTACTTTTCATTAGTTTCTTGCTTGTGATTGAGATTTGGATTGTTCGTGATTGGTTGATATTGGTTTTGTAGCTTGAATTATTGCTTTGGTTGTTTTTGCAAGTCTAACAACGATCTAATCTTCCGCTAGCTCATTGTGGTTTAGATATCGGATTCGAGTGGTCTTGAATCGGATTAATCACAACGGTTATAACAAAAACATCTATAATATGAAATCTTACCTTCTTTCCAAACTCAGATCTCTCAACTGCTTGATAATAAACATGATGATTGAACTCCTAAATATATTTTAGAGGCATTCTTTCTCAGGCCATAGAAAAGCAGATAAGGCCGAAGGTAAGATTAAAATCCTAATCTGAGTTAAGTTTATAAGCTTAGTTATTATTTAGTTAAATTGATTAATTTTTATAAAACTTAGTTAATTTTCCAAAAGTTTATTTAATTCTTAAAAATGTATAAGTATAGACTAATTCTGGGAGAGTATTAATAGCTTTTGAACATAGACTCTTTGTATAGCTCAATATATGTTCTTTTTTTAAAACCGAAGTATTTACACATAAAACTGTCGAGTCTATCAAGAATATAAAATGATGTCGATAAATTGCCAACATCTCATACAAAATTGAAACTGGACTACAAAATTTTCTTACCACTAATTAACAGAGGGTGAAGTGAGGCAATTTTGTCATGTCTGAAAAATCTCAATAATGCACCTAAGTTTCAAAACTTGTGTCAGATGTAAAAAAAATCAAATAATAGTGATACTAGAAAACTTTGGAACTCATGTGCTAATCTTTGGTCTTCACTGTGATACTGATCATGACCAAAAGAAGAGAAATTTAACTTTTTCTATCAAAATTCATAGCTTTTGAACAAAGACTCTTTATATAGCTCAATATATGTTCTTTTTTTTTAACCAAAGTATTTACACATAATAACTGTCCAATATATCAAGAATATAAATGATGTCGGTAAAATGCCAACATCTCTTACAAAATTTAAATTGGACTACAAAATTTCTTACCACTAATAAACAGAAAATTAACATCACGTATACCAATTTATATTATATTTTTGAGAGATAAGTGCAGATTTAAACTACCCAAGCCAAATAAAAAAGTTAAAAAAAAAGTATGCGGAAATGCTAATACTTGTTCAAAATTCTGTAGTTGCAGCACATGAATGAAATTGTATTAGGCGTTGTAAATGGAACTGGTATGTAGTTTATTTATTTCTTGAAGAGAGAAACATACATGACTAGGTTGATAACTCAACAAAGAATATGAAACTACATAAAGCACTATAAATCTCTAACCCCAATAGGCACAATACTGAGATTGAATTGTTTAATAATTTACTAAATAACTTCAACTGAATCATCAAAATAAGAAGTGTGGTTCCCTACTTCAACTATACCAACATTAGAAACCCAAATAACAGATGTTTATGCTGTGCAAGCCATACTTTTATTGTTAGGATTTTAGGAACAAAAAAGAAATTATAAAAGATTAATTTTTTTAGTAGTATGTCTTATAATTAAGCATGAATAATTTAATGCAAAGTAAAATCTTCACAGGAAAAGGAAATCGACGGAATTTTTTCCAAAGTTTAACATGAGAAGGAGGTATTCAACAGCTGCCAATCACTTTATTTGTATACAAAGAACAACTGTGAATATCCATATGCAAGCAAATTGCTAACTAATTCAAAAGAAAAGAGCATTATTAATGAAAATAAAATAAAAAGAATGAAATCTTATGAAAAATGTGTTTAAATTAATTAGGTGCCAATATATCAAACTGGCTAGTTTAATAGCTATAATTACAATCTATTGTCATCGGTGTGAAGATAAAATTACTTAAATGCACTATTATTGCAAATCCTACCCAATTCAAATTCGTTTAAACTATTTCAATGTGTTGGTTATCAAATAAGCAAGGGATCAATCCCTTTTCCACAATTCTCTTTCTTTAATGCTATTCACTTCTAAATTGTTGTTGAATGATTCCAAAAACAAGTCATAGTTCAACAAATTTTTAGTATTGACATAGCTAGGGTAGTATATAATTTCTTACCAAGTTCTTTGTCTAAAGAAAAAATACAAATAAAAAATCAAATGTTATTTTTTTATTAAGGTTGTACTTCATGGAGTCTATTTGCTTCTAATACAAAATTAAGACACCCGGTTATTTTTAAGTTGAGCAACATGATAATAGCTACACCATTAGAAGTGAGAACAAAGGAAGGGAAAAACAAAGATAGTGGTTGCTTATCAAGCCAAGTAAATTAGATACAATATCATGATCACTACATGAACAGTAAGTGTAGTTTCATTTAACCACCCCAAAACAATATCTTTAAATCAAACTCTTACTCAAGCCACTGATTTTTTAATCTTGGACTAGGGCTTGTGTCATGAGAGAGGACATCCTTCATTTTCGTTTTTTAATAACTAGGCTAAGCATCCTGATTTTTTAAACTTTATTGAAGATAGTTGGAATATTTCTCGTTTTGGCAATCCAATGTTTATTTTGTAGGCCAAACTCAAGCAACTCAAGATCAATTTAAGGAAGTGGGCTAAAGAGAAATATGGTAATGGGCATGGTTCATCCGCAATCATTAGAGAAAAATTAAGGCATGTTCAATCAGAGTTACAAAAGGGCAATTGTTTTGTTCTTAACAAAAGTCTTGCTATTGATGAACAAAGCCTCTCCGCTCAACTGTCTAAAGCACTGATTGAAGAAAATTCTATGGCCAAACATAAAATCAAGCATTGTTGGCAAGTTAATATTGATAGGAATACCACCATATTTCATAAAACTCTGAGAATTCAAAATGTCGGTTCATATATTTCTAATATTCAAGACAATGATGGTGTTCAATGTTCCTCGCAAGACTCCATTCGGTATGCTTTTATTGGCTACTTTAAGCAATCTCTTGGCTTTAAGCACAGGTTCCCGTCTCTTATGATAAGTTTGACATGCATGAGTACGAGCTGCAAGCTTATTGAAGAGATTACGGAAGAGGAAAATTAAAAAGAGATTTTTGTTATGAAGTCAACTAGCTCTCCTGGTGCGGATGGGTTTAACATGTATTTCTTTAAAGTGACTTGGATTATTATTGGAGGAGATGTGACTAAGGCAATTCAGAACTTATTCAAGCATAGTAGAATGCTCAATGGAATAAATGCTACCGGATTAGCGTTGATTCCTAAAATTTTACAACCTACTAATGTGTCGCAGTTTAGAACCATTGCTTGTTGTAATGTGATTTACAAATGTGTCGCTAGAATTCTCGCTGATAGAATGAAAGGTGTCATTTTTGAACTTATTTCCCCTAATTTAAGTGCATTCGTTCATGGAAGAGACATTTTGGACAACATTTTTCTTTCTTCCGAGTTAATGAAAGGTTACAACAGGAAAAACATATCTCCTAGATGCGCTCTCAAACTTGATTTGCAAAAGGCTTATGATTCAATTCACTAGAAATCAATTATATATATCCTATACAATATGAAGTTTCCTATGTCGTTTCTTTGTTGGATCTTCACTTGCATCTCAACTGTTGATTAACCTTTGAGCTGCAATGGTTCGAGTTTTGTTTTTTTCAAAGCAACTCAAGGCATAAGACAGAGAGACCTGTTATCTCCATACATTTTCATTTGTGTTATGGAAATTTTTACAGCCATTACGAAGAGTGCGCACATTAATCAGATGATTGACTATCATCCCAAATGCAAGAATTTATCTCTTTCTATGTTGCTTTTTGTGGATGACTTATTATTGTTCACTAAGCCTAATCTTAAATCTATTGATGGTGTTCTCAGCATTTTAACTCATTTCCATCGCCTGACTGGTTTACCCATTAACAAAAGTAAGCCCAAGATACGCTTTGCTGGCATTTCCGAGACTACTTGTGTTGCATTATATCTCAGATCTGTCCTTTCTCCTTTTAATGAAAATGAATCTTACCTTGGAGTTCCTTTATGTAATTCCAAAATCAAACTATCTCAATGCCTACAATTGTATGAAAGAATGACAGCTAAAACTGGTAGCCGGCCTAGTTCGAAGTTTTCTATGGCGGGTAGACTAGTCATTGTCAGATCTGTAGCTACTTCCATGTGCATTTACTATGCGAGAATTTTCATACTCCCTTCAAAGTTTATTAACATGATCAATTCTGTGCTTAACCATTTTCTCTGGCATGGAAACCCGTATTCTAAAAAAATGATCCTTGTTGCATTTAAACGTGTTTGTTGTTCTAAAGAGAAAGGGGGATTATATATTATGAATTTAAAGAAATGGAACAAGGCTGCTCTTTCTACACGTTTTGACAAGCTAATGAAGTGTGATGATAATTTATGGGTCTCATGGGTATGCTCATACCTTATAAAAGACTCTTTTTTTCTGGACCATGTTGCCGAATGCTGATTGCAGTTGGTCATGGAGAAATATTCTACGATATCGTCATGTTTTCCTCACTATGGTGCAAGTGGGATTGAAGGATATGAGCATGGTTGCCTTTTGGCATGATCCTTGGGTTTCTAAGGGACTCATTCTTAGTAATATATTATCTTACAATCATAGATTGATGTCAGGTATTTATGATAATGCGACAGTTGCGGATTTCTGGAATGATGGCGTTGTAACTTTGCCTCACTATAGCTCGACTGTTGTTAGGAATATGTGGAATATCATACGCAGTAACAACTATTCTGACACTACCTTACATGCTCACTGGAATGGTATATCTCATAACATTAGTAAGGTTTATAAGAGTGATTCAAGTAGTATGGTTACCTATCCTTGGCACTCTCGCATTTGGGATTGTGGATCGGCTCCGAAAGAGAACATAATGCTTTGGAAGATTCTTAAAAATGGTATCCTTACTCTCAACAAACAGAAAAGAATGAATAATGTGAATCATGCTACTTGCTTATCTTGTGGGAGAAGTGAAGAAACTGTTACTCATTTATTTTTTTGATTGTGGTTACTCGCATTTCATATGGTCTAAGCTGTTGTATTCTTTAATCTTCATACACCTTCAAGGAATTCGGCGATACAATGGTTCAACATTTTCAAGGCGACTAGATGGAAAAACGTAAAAGGAAAATTACTTCTGAAAATCCTTAAGAAATTAATTTATATGTTGTGGATGGAGAGGAACATTAGAGTGTTTAGAGGGATAATCCCTTCTAAACACTCAATGGTCCTTTCTTTTATTAGGCATATGAGGTAATTTTTGTTAGGGTTTCCGCAAGAACACTACATAATTAGATTTTGAAAGAGAGAAGAAGATAACCATAACAAGCAAATTCCTCAGACAAACCTTTATTAATCCACCAAATTATTACAATGAAAACCTAAAAATCAATTGAGAATTTATCTCAATCCCAAAAAAAAAAAACAACCTTTCCCTTAAAAGTACACCTAAGTCTATCCCTAATGACATGCTTATATAGGCAAATAGAAAGTAGATGGAAATTCCCGAAATTTCCTCTAGATCTGAAAATACCATGAAATATCCTCCTTAAAACTTGCACAAAATAAATCTCTCTCTTTGAAACTTGCAAAAAAATATCTTTCCCTCCATAAAATTTGCACAAAATAAAAAATCCTAAAATACCTCGATCTTCAATATCCATGTGATAAATATCACAAATCATAACACTCCACCTTGATATGAAATCACTCCAACAAATCAACAAACCAAAAACCACTGACAAATGATGCATCTTCCTAATGAGATACAACACATAAAAGATCTCAAAATTGCTTATAATACCACAATGGCCTCCATGTAGACTTTGTGGCTTTACGTTGATGGCTCCACCTTGATTCAGTTGAACTCGTCTCTCCTAATTCAATTTGAGAACTCATAATATTCTCCACCATGTTTCCAAGCAATTTATAAATGTTATCATTTCCCCATTTTTCGCGCAGAAGCTCCTTGTTACCCTTTCAAACCCTTGTAACTCCACGTTTAGTCGAGAAATTGCAACCTTTTTTTTTTCAATTGTCCAATTGAAGCAAGATTCTTCTTAATTTCTGGGATGTACCTAACTCCTGTTAGCTTCACCACCTTCCCGTCATTCATTTTCAATCGAACTGAACTTATGCCTTTAACATGCAAATCTCGACCGTCGTCAGATTCCACGTTACTACTTTGTTCTTCATAATCAATAAATGCTTCCTTTTGATGGCACACGCTGTGACGGCCCGCCCCGCACCAGTCGACATTTCACTGAGATGCGCTGTACTGATGTCCAACTAGCACGGAACGGTCGCCAAAAGAAAGGAAAGGGAAAGGGATTTGAAGAATTGAATTAGCACAGAACCTGTAACATATCTCACAGCGCATGGAATAAAATATAAGAATAATATACTTGACATAAACATGCGAGACAGTGCATAAGCTGAAAACTGAATCGGAACCATTATAGGAGCGGAAATCCAAAATACAGCTTATTACAACTTAAAAATACTGTCTCTAAAGCAAAAAGGAAAGGTACACTACTAATGCCCAAAGTAGTGACCAGCTGCGACACAGGGAGAATATCTATATATCATACGTAGAAGCCTCATGCTCGTCTCCGGATCAGCTACTCGTGCATACCACCTAACCTGTCTCTAGTCTGCTCGTGTGAGCACCCAGAGTAATAAGAAGAGACATAAAACTCTGTGTCAGACAAAAGTCTGGTATGAGCGATAAGCAACTAAACAGAACAATAACAGGTATGCTAAACCATACCTGAACCTGGACCTGCAACCAAAGAGTTAGCACT
Source organism: Allium sativum (assembly GCA_030737875.1). NCBI lineage: Eukaryota > Viridiplantae > Streptophyta > Magnoliopsida > Asparagales > Amaryllidaceae > Allium > Allium sativum. Next base: position 589,498,314 of record CM060909.1, read on the forward strand.
ACATACTGTACAATACTCTAAGGTGCCTCAAAACAAGTGGTGTAAAGATACGGGGGTGGGGGTGTGCATGTCATAATGATAGCAAACAAATCAATCATAGCAACCATCCTCACATCTCTCACTCGGTGCGTAAAGCATAAGATGTCCACCACTGTAAATCACTAGACTCATCGAAGTAGTGACGGAGTTCGACTCTGTACAACTACTGCTACAACCAAGCTTACCCACATGGAATCATGACCAAACCTTTTCAATGATCCCACTTCATTGGTCCATAGCTACTTTTAGTTGTACCTAGGTCACTACATACTGTGACCCTGAATCCGTTCACATACTTCCCATACATAGTGATCCAAAGATACAGACATCGACAGCTCCTTAGCACATGTCCCGCAGCAAAGCCCAATCATGAAGTGAACTCATTGGTTCCCAACTGGGTCCGGGTTCCTGAGCTCTAACTTCCATTTGGACTACCTTTGCATCTCGGGTTATTGGTTTCCTCCTGTTCGGGTCGGTCGGTCAAGAACCTTTCATTCTGGTCGGGTTTCATCATCTCTACCCTGGTCGGTCGGTATTGACCCCTGGTCGGTCAAACACTTCACCATTCCTGGTCGGTCGTACTTCACCATCCCTGGTCGGTCGAACACTTCACCATTCCTGGTCGGTCGTACTTCACCATCCCTGGTCGGTCGTACTTCACCATCCCTGGTTGGTCGAACACCTTCACCATTCCTGGTCGGTCGTACTTCACCATTCTTGGTCGGTCGTACTTCCTTCATTCCTGGTCGGTATGGAACCTGGTCGGTCGTTCTGTTTTCCCCCGGTCGGTCGAAACCTGGTCGGTCAAGAACCTGGTCGGTCAGAAGCCTGGTCGGTTTTTCCTGATCCTAAAACCTGCACCATTCCAGCAAGCTATTTTCGCCTCTCGACGGCGTTTTCGACCAATCTAACACTTCTAATCAACCACAAAGCATATCATACAATCATAGGAACATAGTGAATCAACTACGAACACCAAAACAACAATATGACATATCAAAATGGATCAAACATGACCAAAACCCCATATTTTCCTTTAAGCATGTTTTAAGCAATACTAATGATATGATTAGCAAAACTTAACCAAATGGAACCAAATTTCTAACATAGGTCTAAAACATCATTCCGAATTTTATAAACATTTTTCCAGAATTTTATCATGTTTAAATTCGCTAATTAACACTAGTCACCCCTAATTAGCCATAATTAGTGTAAAACTATGCAAATCACTCACCTTTGTCACAATTTAACTTTCAGAACTGAAAATCCTCTGATATAGATCCAATCTCTATGTGTTCCAGCAGCTCTATTCCAAATCCTATGCTAATCCGCCTTGATTTGATGTAGTTTTGCTTAATCTTTGATTAGAAAGTGATTAGAGGTGATTTGGAATGATTCTAGATGTTGGAGGCCATGACTAGGTTTGAAGAAAATAAGTGGCGGCTGGAAAAATGAAGTAAAAACCGAAATCCTAACCCTAGCAGCCCTTAAATACCACTAATCCCGAAATCCCCCAATGGGCCTAATTACTAACTACCCGGTTAAGCCCAATTAAGCTGTTTTTCACCATCTGAAACTTGTTTCAGCCATATCTCCCAAACAGTGAGTCCGTTTGGCTAATGTGACCATTCTACGGAAAGAGAAACCATCATCCGGAGCCAATGGAAGTGGTTTCAGGTCAAAATTCCTTTCCAGTCAAAAGTTATGGCCAAAACAGTGCCAACTAGGGGTAAAATGGTCATTTAAAAATCGGGAAAAATCATGAATGTGGGAAATGACCCCAATAGTCGTCTCCCAAAGTTACATGACCATACGACTTCGTATGTGAAAGAAATAAAAATCCTACGATCCTATGATGCGTAGAATGCGGATCGTTACACTCTCCCCCCCTTAAGAAATTTCGTCCCCGAAATTCCTTAACCCAAAACATACAAAGGATCCTGCATGCCTAACAACCACATACATCAATCAAACAAGAAAAATAAGCAAAACAAACCTATCCTAGCATGCGGAAAACTAAATCGAAGTCAAAATCTTACCAGGCAAAGAGTTCTGGGTGCGTCTTCCTAATATTCTCCTCTGTCTCCCAAGTACAGTCATTCTCATTCTCACCCCACTAAACTTTGACTAATTTCACCACCTTCCTTCACACTGCCTCGTATCGTCCCCAACAATACGCATCGGTCTGTGGCTCCATACCGCCTCGGATGCTATCTCGATATCGTTCAACTGATTCGGTGAAATAGTCATATCGGGGTCATGTACTAACTTTCTTAACTGGGAAACATGAAATACGTTATGAACTCCTGCCATCTTGTCTGGTGACTCAACTCTACTAGATGCAAATGGTCATCTCATAATCCACCAAAATCCAATACACAAGCTCTCAAAAGATCTTCCAATATTCGATTCACCCTCTCTGTCTGACCATCTGTTTGAGGATGATATGCGGTACTGAGATGTAACTCTGTTCCCAACGCCTCTTGTAAGCTCTTCCAAAACCCACTAGTGAATAGTGGATCTCGGTCGCTCACAATGCTTTTTGGTACTCCATGAAATCTCAATACCCACTTCATATATAGTTATGCCAAGTTGGCTACTGTTCTATTTGACTTGACTGGAATGAACCTTGCACTCTTGGTCAATCGATCCACAATAACCCAAATACTATCATGGCCTGGCCTAGTCCTAGGTAACCCATCAATGAAGTCCATCGATACTTGTTCCCATTTCCATTCTGGGACTTCCAATGGTTGTAATAGACCACTAGGCTTCTTTTGCTCGGACTTGACTAGTTGACAATTCATGCACTTGGATATAAATTTTCCAATGTCTCTCTTCATTCCTTCCCAGTAGTAGGTCAGCTTCATGTCTCAATACATCTTGTTACCACCGGGGTGTATAGTCAGTTCTGAGTGATGACATTCTCTAAGCACTTCATCTCTCAATCCATTGACATTGGGTACAACAAGCTTTCCATTCTTTCTAAGCCATCCATCTCGATCAAGCCCATACTTGTTCATCTCCTCATCGATACCCATCTCTAACTTGGAGATGATTTCCAATAGGTTAGGATCGTCCCTCTGACTAGAGCCGATCCGCTCAATCAAAGTGGGCCTGATCGTCAAACTTGCTAACATCTCTGTATCCAATTCGTACTTAGGTCGGGAATCATATCCTGCGATATATTCCACTTGCTTCCATTCCAAAAACATAGCCCCTAAACTGGCATGTCTCCTACTCAATGCACTTATTACTGCACCCAACGAAAAATCGCCACAACTATTTGTCTCCCACGCAAACCATCCTGGTCGGACTCGACATTCCCAAAGCACAAGCCCCAAAGGCCTAAACCAATATCAGACAAGCACCCAAGGAATATCTCCTCCGAATTCAGAAAATCTACGTGATATGATACTAGCAAAACAACCAACAAAAGCTTGATTCTTCTTTATCAACTGAGTCAGCAGTGCTGCTATCTTGGAGAAATATTGGATAAACTTACGATAATATCCAGCTAACCCCAAGAAACTTCTTACATCTATTGCATTCTTGGGCGTAGGCCAATCTTGTACCGTAGCCACCTTCGTCGTGTCCACGGCAATACCATTTTCTGATACAACATGGCCCAAGAACCTCACTTCCCTCTTCCAGAAGTGACACTTAGAAAACTTTGCTTTCAATTGGTGTTTTCTCAACACCTCCATCACTACTCTTAAATGTTCCTGGTGTTATTCCTCTGTCCTGGAATAGACCAAAATATCATCAACGAACACAAGGACAAACTTATTCAACTGATCTCTGAATACCCTATTCATAAGATCCACAAAATATGTTGGGGCATTGGTCAGCCCGAATGGCATGACCAACCATTCATAAAATCCAGACGGCGTTCTAAATGCCATTTTAGCTATACTCCCAGATTCCACTCTAAGCTGATGAAAACCTGTTGCGAGATCCAATTGAGAAAACACTCTCTCTCTCCACTCAACTGATCAAACAAATCATCTATCCGCGGTAGAGGATACTTATTCTTCCTCGTCACCTTATTCAACTCGCGGTAGTCTACACACAATCGAAGGGAACCATCCGCCTTGGTAGAGAACACAACTGGTGCTTCCCACTCAGAAACATTCCTTCTGATAAACCCCTTCTTCAAAAGATTGCTGACTTACACCCCGAGCTCTCGCTGCTCCCTTGGTGCCATACGACGAAGTGGCATCACTATAGGTCTGGCATCTTTCACTAAATTAATACGGAACTCAATCTCTCGATGTGGTGGAAGTCCGGTCACTTCTTCGAAAACACCCGGATACTGGCTAACCACGGGCAAACCTGACAACTCGCTATGCAGAATGTCGAGGGAGTTTAGAAAACTAGCCAATACCCCCTTACTGGGTAGACCACCAAACACTATCCTCCGCCCATCATCCGCTCTAGCTGTCACTAAAAAGCCCTCACAGTCTACCACCACCCCGTATCTTTGGAGCCAATCTACTCCCAAAATAATGCCAAACCCAGTAAAGCCCAAAACAAAGCAATCACAAATAAACATGCATCCATGACTCGATAAGACCACGTTATGACAAATCATGCTAAGGCTAGTCGAACCACCGATCGGGTTTGTCACTACTAAAGGTCTATCGACTATCTCGAGTTCCAATTCCAACCTATCTACCAGGTCACTAGATACGAAAGAACTGGAAGCTCCGGTATCAAATAAAACTCTAACAGGAACATCATAAACAGAAAGCATACCTTGAATGACGACATTCTTTCCCTTATCCGCCGCTGTTGGGGCATTCGACGAAGAAGGAATAGCACTAAGGGCGTAGGCTTTCACTATTTGCTTTTCTTTAGGGGGTTGCGGACACTTGTCCTTGTGATGTCCCATTTGGCCACAGTTGAAGCACTTCCTATCCGCTGGCTTGGCCCGACAATTACTACCATAATGGCCCTTCTTACCACAGCTGAAGCACTCAACATCTTGCTTATTCTTTTTCCTCTGGCCATCCTTAGTCTGACTCTGCTTTCTTTTATTCTGGGAACCACCCTTGCCTCCATCACTTGCTTGTGGCTTTGGCTCATCTGCGGAAGCAACCTCAGTCTTCGGCTTAGGGTAGAGACTTTCTGATCTTAATGCTTTCCCCACAATCGATTCAAACGTCTCATCGATGTGGTTAATATGTCTTTCCCCCAAGTACTGATCCAAACCAGTTATGAATTTCTCATTCTTTTTCTCGGCAGTATCAACAAGAGATAACCCATATTTTGACAAAGTGTCAAATTCAGCAATGTACTCCGAGACAGCTCTGCCATTCTGCTTGAGCTCCAAGAATTTCTTAAACAGCACTGACTTCTGAGCAGCCGGAATGAACTTCTCGCTAAAGCGAGCCTTAAACTGCTCCCAAGTAATCTGATCTTCGGGAGTAGCTGCCTTTATAGCATTCCACCAATTCATTGCCCGCCCTTGCAGCTGACGGGACGCTAGCTTTCTCTTCATTGCATCCTCGATACCCAAATCCTCGAAGATACGTTCGCAACTATCCAACTAATCCTGAACTTCTGTAGCCGACTCCGTTCCATGGAACGGCTTCCCACCAAGACTAGTATAATCCTTGTTAAGCTTGGCGAAATCGGCCCTAGGCGCCTGCACCGCTGCACCACCACCATTAACAACATTAGGGACTGCTCCTTGCACTTCCCTAAGCATCTCTCTCATGAGGTTAGTAAACATCGTCCTCATCTCAGCAGCATCCCCATTATTAGCTCCTCTACCAGTACCCCTCGTATATCGGCTCATCGTCCAATCTGTACAGAGAAAACGATTAACCCTCTTCTTTGTGGTGTCAGTGCAGTGCAACCCTATCTTTATCTATACTAGTAGTATATATATATACCTTTCTGAAAACCAAAATAATCACAAATACGTGCTCTCATATACGTGTACTATCTCTCCCTAGTGTCTTTCCCTAGGTGAACTACGCAACCTAGAGCTCTGATACCAAGTGTGACGGCCCGCCCCGCACCAGTCGACATTTCACTGAGGTGCGCTGTACTGATGTCCAACCAGCACGGAACGGTCGCCAAAAGAAAGGAAAAGGAAAGGGATTTGAATAATTCAATTAGCACAGAACCTGTAACATATCTCATAGCGCATGGAATAAAATATAATAATAATATACTTGACATAAACATGCGAGACAGTGCATAAGCTGAAAACTGAATCAGAACCATTATAGCAGCGGAAATCCAAAATACAGCTTATTACAACTTAAAAATACTGTCTCTAAAGCAAAAAGGAAAGGTACACTACTAATGCCCAAAGTAGTGACCAGCTGCGACACAGGGAGAATATCTATATATCATACGTAGAAGCCTCCTGCTCGTCTCCGGATCAGCTACTCGTGCATACCACCTAACCTGTCTCTAGTCTGCTCGTGTGAGCACCCAGAGTAATAAGAAGAGACATAAAACTCTGGGTCAGACAAAAGTCTGGTATGAGCGATAAGCAACTAAACAGAACAATAACAGGTATACTAAACCATACCTGAACCTGGACCTGCAACCAAAGAGTTAGCACTACATACTGTACAATACTCTAAGGTGCCTCAAAACAAGTGGTGTAAAGATACGCGGGTGGGGGTGTGCATGTCATAATGATAGCAAACAAATCAATCATAGCAACCATCCTCACATCTCTCACTCGGTGCGTAAAGCATACGATGTCCACCACTGTAAATCACCAGACTCATCGAAGTAGTGACGGAGTTCGACTCTGTACAACTACTGCTACAACCAAGCTTACCCACATGGAATCATGACAAAACCTTTTCAATGATCCCACTTCATTGGTCCATAGCTACTTTTAGTCGTACCTAGGTCACTACATACTGTGACCCTGAATCCGTTCACATACTTCCCATACATAGTGATCCAAAGATACAGACATCGACAGCTCCTTAGCACACGTCCCGCAGCAAAGCCCAATCATGAAGTGAACTCATTGGTTCCCAACTGGGTCCGGGATCCTGAGCTCTAACTTCCATTTGGACTACCTTTGCATCTTGGGTTACTGGTATCCTCCTGTTCGGGTCGGTCGGTCAAGAACCTTTCATTCTGGTCGGTTTTCATCATCTCTACCCTGGTCGGTCGGTATTGCCCCCTGGTCGGTCGAACACTTCACCATTCCTGGTCGGTCGTACTTCACCATCCCTGGTCGGTCGAACACTTCACCATTCCTGGTCGGTCGTACTTCACCATTACTGGTCGGTCGTACTTCACCATCCCTGGTTGGTCGAACACCTTCACCATTCCTGGTCGGTCGTACTTCACCATTCCTGGTCGGTCGTACTTCCTTCATTCCTGGTCGGTCTGGAACCTGGTCGGTCGTTCTGTTTTCCCCCGGTCGGTCAAGAACCTGGTCGGTCAGAAGCCTGGTCGGTTTTTCCTGATCCTAAAACCTGCACCATTCCAGCAAGCTATTTTTGCCTCTCGACGGCGTTTTCGACCAATCTAACACTTCTAATCAACCACAAAGCATATCATACAATCATAGGAACATAGGGAATCAACCACGAACACCAAAACAACAATATGACATATCAAAATGGATCAAACATGACCAAAACCCCATATTTTCCTTTAAGCATGTTTTAAGCAAAACTAATGATATGATTTGCAAAACTTAACCAAATGGAACCAAATTTCTAACAGAGGTCTAAAACATCATTCCAAATTATATAAATATTTTTCCAGAATTTTATCATGTTTAAATTCGCTAATTAACACTAATCACCCCTAATTAGCCATAATTAGTGTAAAACTATGCAAATCACTCACCTTTGTCACAATTTAACTTTCAGAACTGAATCTCCTCTGATATAGATCCAATCTCTATGTGTTCCAGCAGCTCTATTCCAAATCCTATGCGAATCCGCCTTGATTTGATGTAGTTTTGCTTAATCTTTGATTAGAAAGTGATTAGAGGTGATTTGGAATGATTCTAGATGTTGGAGGCCATGACTAGGGTTGAAGAAAATAAGTGGTGGCTGGAAAAATGAAGTAAAAACCGAAATCCTAACCCTAGCAGCCCTTAAATACCACTAATCCCGAAATCCCCCAATGGGCCTAATTACTAACTACCCGGTTAAGCCCAATTAAGCTGTTTTTCACAATCTGAAACTTGTTTCAGCCATATCTCCCAAGCGGTGAGTCCATTTGGCTAATGTGACCACTCTAAGGAAAGAGAAACCATCATCCGGAGCCAATGGAAGTAGTTTCAGGTCAAAATTCCTTTCCAGTCAAAAGTTATGGCCAAATTAGTGCCAACTAGGGGTAAAATGGTCATTTAAAAATCGGGAAAAATCATGAACGTGGGAAATGACCCCAATAGTCGTCTCCCAAAGTTACATGACCATACGACTTCGTATGTGAAAGAAATAAATATCCTACGATCCTATGATGCGTAGTATACGGGTCGTTACACACGCGGAAACAAGCTCCTGAATCAAGTATCCAATCTTTGCTTTTGCCTTTATTAACGCATAAAATATTTCCTTCAATCTCCTCGCTAAAATTCACCTAATTACCATTGTTATTTTGTTCATCGGTCTCTTCTTCCAATGCCTTCATCTTCTCCTTATCCCTTTTAAGCTTATGACAAAATCGCAGTTGATGATTGGGTTTGTCACAATAAAAACAAACGTATTCCTTTCTCATGTCTGATCTATTCGATTGCGTTTCCATATTTTGTTGACTAACCCTCCTTGCAATAAATGCTTTTTCAATTGGAGTTTCAATTTCTGTTGTCTCCTTATATTTTCCTTCCATAAGGCTCGTCTTCTGCATCTCCTCATTAAGCAAGCTACTAACACGGACCCCATTGAAACAACGCCATCCGAATTTGAGTTACTCAACGCAACCATAAGTGTTTCCCAAATTTCTGGCAATGAACTCATCATCATTAAGGCTTATGTTTCATCATCCACCTTGAAATTCACGGCAGCCAATTGGTTCACAATTTCCTGAAAATCATTAAGATGCTCTCCAATTGATCCACCTTCCTTAAGCTTCAGATTTACCAATCTTCTCCCAAGAAAAGCCTTGTTTGTTGCAGAGTTCTTTGCATAAACCCCTTCCAATTTCTTCCATATTGCATAAGCAGGTGTTTGATTAGCAACAATATGAAACACTGAATTATCCAAAAAAAACATCGAATAGACGCAGCAGCCTTCCTATCCAAAGTCTCCCATTTTGCTCTGGATAGATTGCTAGGCTTTCCCCATTATTCTCCAGTGGCTGATGAAGATCATTAAGATATAGGAAATCTTCCATCTTTGCCCTCCATAATCCCCAATTTCTTCCATTAAGCTTTTCAATAACTATTTTATCCATATACAAACCCTCTTCAAAAAAATCGTGTAGAAGGATCTGATACCAATTGTTAGGGTTTCCGCAGGATCACTACACAATTAGATTTTGAAAGAGAGAAGAAGATAACAATAACAAGCAAATTCCTCAAACAAACCTTTATTAGTCCACCAAATTGTTACAATAAAAACCTAAAAATTAATTGAGAATTTATCTCAATCCCAAAAACAAAAAAACAGCTTTTCCCTCAAAAGTACACCTAAGTCTATCCCTAATGACATGCTTATATAGGCAAATAGAAAGTAGATGTAAATTCCCCAAATTTCCTCCGGATCCTAAATATCCTCCAGATCTGAAAATGTCCTGAAATATCCTCCTCAAAACTTGCACAAAATAAGTCTCTCTCCTCGAAACTTGCACAAAATATATCTTTCTCTCCTAAAATTTGCACAAAATAAAAAATCCTAAAATATCTCAATCTTCAATATGCATGTGATAAATATCACAAATCATAACAATTTTTATATATAGTGTACTGGAACTTCAAACCAGTTCTTTTATGTGCCTGTGCAGATTATCTCTCCTTTCTTCTCTAATAAAAAATGGCACAGTCCACTATAAAAAAACCGGCTTGCCTTAAAAAAAACAATTTTTTTAACATATTTTACAATCCAGAGCTCACGCATCTACATAGGCCTCTAACTTTGACAGCTGAATTCTTTAAATTTGTAACACTCGAATCTGACCCGAGCATTTCATGCAAAACACAAAACACTCGAGTTGGGATTTTATTCAAGTAAATCAATTTCAATAAACAATAAAATATAATAGTTAATCCTAACATCAGACTTAAAGTTACAAAATTCATAAAAAAATACCGCATATATTTCTATCTAAAAAAGGGTGATGCATGCATGTTAAATAGGATAGCCACAAAAATTTTATTATAAGATGCTACACTCTTTACAATTCAAAACAAGGTGCATGCATCGTTTTATTTATACGAAACAAGCTACTATAAATCATAGTTAAATTTATTTTTAACTAGTTAGCAAAGTTTTGTTCACACCTTAAGTTGTTGAATTTCGATTATGTGTCTCAACTGCAAAGAAAATTAGTCAAGGTATATTTGGTATAGATGTTCGATAAACCTCGGTTACATAGTAAGATAATGCAGGGGTAAATGCCCTAACATGTGAACGAATATATTTCAAGTTTAAATACAGGATAACAATTTTGACCTGCCATCGCAATACATATTAACAGGAAGATGCAGACAGTGCCACTAGTAATAAAGTTACAAAGATGAATATGTATACAAATCAACCCTAATACACAGAGTAGACTAGCATGTCATAGTAAATATCCTTTCAAAGCCAGAAAATTCCATGCAATATAATATGGTTCTCAACCCAGTAACATGGATCCAAACAAGGTGATTAATAAACGAAATGGTGTAGCATACATGACAAGGATAAATATATAGGTTAGGTGGCATTGTCATGTGCATTACTAGAGAACAAAAACATAAGGGAACAAACCAACACAGACTTAGAAACATACGAAAGTGGATCTCCAAGCTATATTATTCCAGGTGAGGCAGGGTACATATTAACCCAATATATGTTTCACACATCAGTACAAAGCAACAGGTTTTTAGTTTGTGTTAGGCTCTAAAATATGAACAAAATTTAATGCAAGTTCGGCTAACAGGGTGCCACTTTGCTACTACTCAGTGCATAGAGAGATGTTTATGGCAAAATCAAGTGCATCATCTATTTCTTAAAGCAATGAAAATAATATCTAACATTGTATATGACAGTCTACATAAGTACAAAAGTAACGAAACTGCATCAAGCAATGAACACAATGGACAATATTGTGACAATAAAGGCATGTGCAAATTAGATTGAATACACATGACATCCAACACAATCGAAATCAACTATTACATCTTTAGTTTAAATCGAAATTAAATTATTTGAATTAAAGTCAATCGTGAGCTAATAACTCACCTTAAACAGTGGTGTGGATTTTGATTGTGCTGGAGTATGAGATTGACGGTGATGGAGGTTGCAACTTCGATTTGTGATTGAAGGAAAAAATAAATGGGAAGGTTGGCACATTATCATGTTATAACGAGGTAAGGGATAATGTTAATGGGAAGGCTTTTGAGCTTCAGACCTTTCATCTACATATACATCACTTTTTTTCTGATCCAAATCATTTGTTTTGAGGGGATGAAGAAAAATATGGAAATGAGGTAACCCTCTTTTCTAATGAAAGGTTGATATATGTAAATTCAAAACAATTTGTACCCACTTTCATGCATCCCTAGATGGCAGAAGAATGGGTATTTACAATTACAAATTCCAAGATTTGAACGATATTTACAAAATTGTTAATGTGTCTATTTATTTCTCTTTAATCAACGTATGCATGGATTCATCAAATAGCATGCCAAATATAATGCATTTTGTTAATGTGCTCGTTTATCAAATTGAAAAAGCATGCCAAATATAATGCATGTTGTTAATGTGCCCATTTATCAAATTGAAAAAGCATGATAAATATAACGCGTGTTGTTAATGTGCCCATTTATCAAATTGAAAAAGCATGCCAAATATAACGCATGTTGCATGAATTCATGAAATGCAGCATGCCAAATATAATTCAAGATATAACATAATGTGGGTTCTTGTTTCATGCAATCCATTCCTTTTTTTTATTACTATGTCCAAATGTTTTACTATGATGGGATAAGAAACACATGGATGCGTGAAAATGGAATGAAGGGAAAGAAATTAATATAATGAAGAAAATAAATAAATATATAAAGGAATGAAACAAATGCGCAATTAATATTGCAAATTAAATTAATTAATGGAGGTTTAATTGGACATGTAATCCATGTTCTGAATTTCTAAAAATTATATTTTTGAACAAACAAGGAAAAAATTAAGGACGATAGCCAAAGATAGTGTAACGACCCGCATTCTACGCATTGAAGGATCGTAGAATATTTATTTCTTTCACATGTGAAGTCGTATGGTCATGTAACTTTGGAAGACGAGTATTGGGGTCATTTCCCGTGTTCATGATTTTTGTCGATTTTTAAATGACCGTTTTACCCCTAGCTGATCTTGTTTCGGCCATAACTTTTGATTGAAAAGGAGTTTTGACCTGAAACCACTTCCATTAGATCCGGATGATGGTTAACCTTTCCGTAGAGTGGTCACATTAGCCAAACGAACTCACCATTTGGGAGATATGGCTGAAACAAGTTTTAGATGGTGAAAAACAGCTTAATTGGACTTAACCGGATGATGAACAACTATGCTCAAAGAAGAATTTCGGGATTTGGAGTATTTAAGGGCTGTTAGGGTTTAGAGAACACCATTTTCCTCACTTTCACAGCTGCCACTTTCATTCTTGGAACCCTAGTAATGGCCTCCAACATCTAGAACACCCCAAAATCACCTCCTAATCGCTAATTAAACCAAATCTACATCAAATCAGTGAGGATTAGCATAATAATCGAGGTAGAACTGCTGTATAGATTTAGGAACAGCACCAAACAGAGAATCATTTCAAATTTGTTAATTTGTTTGTGGCTAAGTTGAGTGATTTGCATAGTTTCTCACTAATTATGGTTAATTAAGAGTAATTAGTGATAATTAGCGAATTTATACATGTTAAAAATCTGGAAAAATATTGATAAACTTCGAAATATTGTTTTAGGCCTCTATTAGAAAATTTGGTTAGTTTGGTTAAGTTTTACTAATCCTGTCATTAGTTTGGCTTAAACATGCTTAAGGGAAAATATGGGATTTGGGTGTGTTTCATCCATTTTAACCTATCAAATTATTGTTTTTGGTGTTTGTGGTTGATTATACATGTTGCTATGACTGTATCGTATGCTTTTTGATTGATTAGAAGAGTTAGAATGGTCGAAAACACCATCGTATGGTGTAAAACAGTCGCTGGAAAAAGTGGCAGGAAAATTGTGCAGGGTTTCGGATCGGATCGGTTGAAGGGGCTCAGGTCGGATAGTGGGCTGAGCAAAGGAGCACCGAACCGAACTGGAACTTAGCAAAAAATAAAGCACGGTGAGAAGGAAGGCCATTATAGTTGGATTGGGATCCGATCGGGCGAATGAAGAAGGATGAGACCGGATCGGGCTAATGAAGGGGAGGGGGATCATATGGGGATATCTAGGAGGGAACAACCACCGAGCCGAACCCAGGCAGAGGGCATCCGAAATGAACCGAGCTAGAAGGGGAACACCGAACCGAACTGCACCCAGGAGCATACTAGGAAGTATTGGACCGAACCAAACCGATGAGGACTGGAGCACTATGCATATCCGAACCGAGCCGGACGAGTGCTATTACTACTACGTGACGACTCTTTTGAAGACCAACTCCAACTCGACCAAAACCCGAGATGCAAAGGAATTCCAAATAGGAAGTAGAACTCGGGATCCAGTTGGGAATCAACGAGTTAAATTCATGAGGTGGGCTTTGCTGCGGGACGTGTGCTAAGGAGTTGTCGATGTCTATGACTTTGGATCACTATGTATGGGAGGTACGTGGACAGATTCAGGGCCACAGTGGCCTAGGTACGACTAGTGGGCTATAGACCAATGAAGTGGGGTCATTTGAAAAGGTTTGGTCATGATCCCATGGGATAAGCTTGGTGGTAGCAGTAGTTGTACAAGTCGAACTTCGTCATTACCTCGATGGGTCTAGTGATCAAAGTCGTGGATATCGTATGCTTTACGCACTGAGTGAGAGATGTGAGGATGGTTACTATGCTTGATTTGTTTGCCATCACTATGACATGCATAGCACCACCCCCGTATTCTTTATACCATGTGTTAGTGGCACCTTAGAGTACTATACTGTATGTAGTGCTAACTCTCTGGTTGCAGGTCCAGGTTCAGGTATGGTTTAGTATACCTGTTATTATTCTGTTTTGCTGCTTATCGCTCATACCAGACTTTTGTCTAACCCAAAGTTTTATGTCTCTTCTTATTACTCTGGGTGCTCTCACGAGCAGACTAGAGACATGTTAGCTGGTGGTGCACGAGTAGACGAGCAGGAGGCTTCCACGTATGATATATATATTCTCACTGTGTTGTTGCTGGTCACTACTTTGGGCATTAGTAGTGTACACTTCCTTTCTTTTGCTTTAGAGACAGTTGTAAAGTTGTAATAATGATGATGTGGAATATAAGCTGTATTTGGATTTTCCGCTGCTATGATGTTTAGTTTTCAGCTTATGCAATTTCTCGCCTGTTTTATGTCCAGTATGTTGTTATTATATTTTATCCCATGCGCTGTGAGACATTCTACAGGTTTTCGATTAGTTCATTCTCCTCTTTCCTTCCTTTGGCGACCATTCCATGCTATTCGGGCATGTGTACAGTGCACTTTCGGAGGAAATGCCGGCTGGTGCGGGGCGGGCCATCACACTTGGTATCAGAGCTCTAGGTTGTGTAGTTAACCTAGGGAAAGACACCAGGGAGAGATAATACGTATATGAGAGCGCGTATTTGTGATTATTTTGGTTTTCAAAAGCTATATATATATTCTTTTAGTATATCTAAGGATGAAGTCGCATTGCACTGGCACCACTATGGAGATGGTTAATCGTTTTCTCTTTACAGATTGAACGATGAGCCGATACGCAAGAGGTGCCGGTAGAGGAGCCAACAATGGGAATGCTGCTGACATGAGGACGATATTTACTGACCTCATGAGGGAGATGCTTAGAGATGTTCAGGGGGAAGCTCCTAATGCTGGTAAGGGTGGTGGTCCATCGGTGCAGGCGCCTAGGGCCGATTTCGCCAAGCTGAACAAGGATTACACTAGTCTTGGTGGAAAGCCGTTCCAAGGAACGGAATCGGCCACAGATGTTCAAGATTGGTTGGGTAGCTGTGAGCATATCTTCGAAGACTTTGGTATCAAGGATGCGATGAAAAGAAAGTTAGCGTCTCGTCAGTTGCAAGGATGGGCAATGAATTGGTGGAATGCTATAAAGGCAGCTACTCCCAAGGATTAGATTACTTGGGATCAGTTGAAGGCCCGATTCGATGAGAAATTTATCCCAGCTGCCTAGAAGTCAGAGTTGTTTAGGAAATTCCTAGAGCTCAAGCAGAATGGTAGGGCCGTATCGGAGTACATTGCAGAATTCGATACTTTATCGAAGTATGGATTATCCCTCATTGACACTCCCGAGAAGAAGAATGAGAAGTGTATAACAGGTTTGGATCAGTACTTGCGGGAAAGGCTTATTAACCACATCGATGAGACGTTTGAATCGATTGTGGGGAAAGCATTGAGGTCAAAGAGTCTTTACCCTAAGTCGAAGATTGAGGTTGCATCTGCAGAGGAGCCAAAGCCGCAAGCAAGCGGTGGAGGCAAGAATGGTTCTCAGAATAAGAGAAAGAAGAATCAGACTAAGGATGGCCAGAAGAAATAGAATAAGAAGGATGTTGAGCGCTTCAGCTATGGTAAGAAGGGCCATTATGCTAGTAATTGTCGGTCCAAGCCAGCGGATAGCAAGTGCTTCAACTGTGGCCAAGTGGTACATCACAAGGACAAGTGTCCGCAACCCCCTAAAGAAAAGCTGATGGTGAAAGCATATGCCCTTAATGTTGTTCCTTCGTCGAAAGCCCCAACCGTGGCGGAGAAGGGGAAGAATGTCGTTATTCAAGGTATGCTTTCTGTTTATGATGTTCTTGTTAGAGTTTTGTTTGATACTGGAGCTTCCAGTTCCTTCATATCTAGTGACCTGGTAGATAGGTTGGGACTGGAACCCGAGATCATCGATAGACCTTTAGTAGTGACGAACTCGATTGGTGGTTCGACTCGCCTTAGCATGATTTGTCGTAATGTGGTCTTATCGAGTCATGGTTGCATGTTTGTTTGTGATTCCTTTGTTTTGGGCTTTACTGGGTTTGGCATTATTTTGGGGGTCGATTAGCTCCAAAGATATGGGGTGGTGGTAGACTGTGAGGGCATTTTAGTGACAGCTAGAGCGGATGATGGGCGGAGGGTAGTGTTTGGTGGTCTACCTAGTGATGGGGTAATGGCCAGTTTTCTAAATTCCCTCGACATCCCGCATGATGAGTTGTCAGGTTTGCCCGTGGTTGGCCAGTATCCAGACGTCTTTGAGGAAGTGACCGGGCTTCCACCACACCGAGAGATTGAGTTCTGTATTGATTTAGTGAAAGATGCTTGACCTATAGTTATGCCACTTCGTCGTATGTCACCAATGGAGCAGCGAGAGCTCGGGGTGCAAGTAAGTGATCTTCTGAAGAAGGGATTTATCCGAAGAAGTGTTTCTGAGTGGGGAGCACCAGTTATGTTTGCTACCAAGGCCGATGGTTCCCTTCGATTGTATGTTGACTACCGCAAGCTGAATAAGGTGACGAGGAAGAATAACTATCCTCTACTGCGGATAGATGATTTGTTTGATTAGTTGAGTGGATCGAGAGTATTCTCCCAGTTGGATCTTGCGACAGGTTTTCATCAGCTTAGAGTGGAAGCTGAGTGTATAGCTATAACGACCTTTCGAATGTCGTCTAGATTTTATGAGTGGTTGGTCATGCCATTTGGGTTGACCAATGCACCAGCATATTTTGTGAATCTGATGAATAGAGTATTCAGAGATCAATTGAATAAGTTTGTTCTTGTGTTCGTGGATGATATACTTGTTTATTCGAGGACAGAGAAAGAACACAAGGAACATTTGAGGATAGTGATGGAGGTGCTGAGAAAACACCAATTGAAAGCAAAGTTTTCTAAGTGTCACTTCCAGAGGAGGGAAGTAAGATTCTTGGGCCATGTTGTTTCAGAAAATGGTATCGCCGTGGACCCTGCGAAGGTGGCTACGGTACAAGTTTGTTCTATGCCTATGAATGCAACAGACATAAAAAGTTTCTTGGGGTTAGCTGGATATTATCGTAAGTTTATCTAAGACTTCTCCAAGATAGCAACACCATTGACTCAGTTGACCAAGAAGAATCAAGCTTTCGTCTGGGACGAAAAGTGTGAAAATGCATTCAAGAGTCTAAAGGACAAGTTGACATGTGCACCAGTGTTAGCCATTCCTAAGGGGAATGAAGAGATGACGGTATACACAGATGCATGTGGTACCGGACTAGGTGTTGTATTGATGCAAGGAGGTAGGGTTGTAGCTTATGCAAGTCGGCAACTGAAACCGCATGAGAAAAGATATCCTACCCATGATTTGGAATTAGCAGCGATCGTATACGCATTGAAGATATGGAGACATTATCTCCTGGGAGAAAGATTTGAGTTGTTTACCGACCATAAATCGTTAAAGTATCTCTTCTCTTAAAAGGATCTAAATCTCCGGCAGCAAAGATGGTTAGAATTCTTAGCTTCCTATGATTTCGACATCGTGTATACACCAGGAAAGGGCAATGCGGTAGCTGATGTATTGAGTAGAAGACATGCCAGTTTAGGGGCTATGTTTCTAGAATGGAAGCAACTAGAGTACATCGCGGGGTATGATTTCAGACTAAAGTGCGAATTGGATCCAGAATTGTTAGTAAGTTTGATGATCATACCCACTTTGATGGAGCGGATTGGTTCCAGTCAGAGGAACGATCCTAACCTATTGGAAATCATCTCAAAGTTAGAGATGAGAATCGACGAAGAGATGAGCAAGTATGAGCTTGATCGAGATGGATGGCTTAGGAAGAATGGAAGACTAATTGTACCCAATGTCAATGGATTGAGAGATGAAGTGCTTAGAGAATGTCATCACTCAAAAATGACTATACACCCAGGTGGTAACAAGATGTATCGAGACATGAAGCAGACCTACTACTGGGAATGGATGAAAAGAGACGTTGGGAAGTTTATATCCAAATACATGAATTTCCAGCTGGTTAAAGCTGAGCAAAAGAAGCCTAGTTGTTTGTTACAACCATTAGAAATTCCAGAATGGAAATGGGAACAAGTCTCGATGGATTTCATTGGTGGATTACCAAGGACTAGATCGGGTCATTATAGCATTTGGGTGATTGTGGACCGATTGACTAAGAGTGCAGGGTTTATACCCGTCAAGTCGAATAGAACGGCAGCTAAGTTAGCTGAACTATATGTAAAGTGGGTAGTGAGATTTCATGGAATACTCAAAGGCATTGTGAGTGACCGAGATCCGTTGTTCACTAGTGTATTTTGGAAGAGCTTACAAGAGGCGTTAGGATCAGAATTACATCTCAGTACCGCGTATCATCCTCAAACCGACGGTCAAACAGAGAGGGTGAATCGTATATTAGAAGACCTCTTGAGAGCCTAGGTATTGGATTTTGGTGGATCATGGGATGACCATTTGCATCTAGTAGAGTTTGCATATAATAATAGTTATCAATCCAGTATTGGTATGGCTCCATTTGAAGCTTTGTACGGAAGACCGTGCAACTCACCGTCATGTTGGTTAGAAACTGGTGAGAGGTTTATGCTTGGACCAAATGTGATAAGAGAAACTTTAGCTAAGATTAAGGTTTTCCAACAGCGAATGACGGCTGCCCAAGATAGGCAGAAAAGTTATGCTGATAAGAAGAGAAGAGAATTAAAGTTCTCCATTGGCGACTTGGTGTTTGTCAAGATTTCTCCGTTGAAGAGGATCATACGATTTGGCAGGAGAGAAAAGTTAGCACCAAGATTTGTTGGTCCATTCCCAGTTCTTGAGCAAATTGGGAATTTGGCATATAATGTTGAATTACGAGAGAAGATGGCAGGAGTTCACAACGTGTTTTATGTTTCCCAGTTAAGGAAGTTCATGCACGACCCCGATGTGACTATTTCACCTGATCAGTTGGACGATATCGAGGTTTAACCCGAGGCGGTTGGGAACCGCAAGCCTATGCGTATTGTTGGGAACGATACGAAGCAACTTCGAAGGAAAGCGGTGGAACTAGTCAAAGTTCAGTCGGGCGAGAATGAGAATGATTGTACTTGGGAGACAAAGGAGAGCATTAAGAAGATGTATCCAGAACTCTTCACCTAGTAAGATTTCAGTTTCGATTTAGTCTTTCTGCATGCTAGGATATGCTCGTTTTGTTTGTTTTGCATGTTTGATTGTTGTATGTGGCTGGTAGGCATGCGGGATCCTTTGTATGTTTTGGGTTAAGGAATTTCAGGGACGAAATTTCTTAAGGGGGGGGGGGAGTATAACAACCCGCATTCTACGCATCGAAGGATCGTAGAATATTTATTTCTTTCACATGTGAATTCATATGGTCATGTAACTTTGGAAGACGACTATTGGGGTCATTTCCCATGTTCATGATTTTTGCCGATTTTTAAATGACTGTTTTGCCCTTAGCTGATCTTGTTTCGGCCATAACTTTTGATTGAAAAGGAATTTTGACCTAAAACCACTTCATTAAATCCAGATGATGGTTTACCTTTCCGTAGAGTGGTCACATTAGCCAAACGGACTTACCGTTTGGGAGATATGTGTAATAACCCGGAAAATCTGGGCCAGTTTAAAATTTTTATTTTGGCAATTTTAGCGAATTTTGAATATTTAAAATGAATTATTTTAAATAATAATCGACGGGAAATTTATTTTGAATATAATTCGAACGTATATATTTATACGCGTCGTCGTTAGAATATAAATATTTATATATAATTATAATAGAATTGAAAATGGCGCGGTAGTTCGATAATTCGATTTCAAACTTCAAATGAATGTACTGGGTGCAAAACAATCCGGATTTTAGTGAAACCAAAAACATTAGGATCTAATTGTGGATATCTTTCCAACAAATTCGAAAGATCCAAATTTCGTAGCGAGAATCAAAAGATATGTCCAGTTGAAAATTCTGAATAGTCGCTATGGAATTCAGGCCCTTAAAAATGGACATTTTGCAAACGACCTCGGATTTCGACGAAACCACTTTTGTTGGATCCGTGATGTAAAGTTATTGCTAGATTCCAAATTTCATAATTTTTCGAATCAATATGTGAGCGTGGCAAAGGAAAATGCGTTTGACCAGTTTCAGTTGATTTTAATCGACTGGAAAATGGCCATTTTTCCAACGGTCTCAGAATTCGATGAAACTAGTTTTGTTAGGACCGTATCGTCAATACGAAGCTAGAAAATATTTTTCTGGAATTTTTCTAGTTAGTATGTGGCCCCGGTAATTTGAAATGTACGTTTAAAATTCAGTATAGTGATTTAAGTGAAAATTCAACGGAAACTGATTCAAACGATCAAATCAAACTACGAAACATATCCCATTGTGTTCGGAATGGGGGTGAAACGCTATGGGCGACAGTCGGTGGGCCTCGTTTCGAAGTCGAATAAAAAGTCAACTCCTTGGGATAAAATAAATTAAAATTAAATAATTAAATATATATATATTTTTCATATAACCCCCCCCCCCCTCAGTGATGTCCGCCGACCTCTTCCCCCCCCCCCCTAGCCACCTCCGGCGAACTCAAAGAGACCCCCCCTGTAAGTCTTTTCTTCCTTTTATTTATTTATTTTATTTTTGTTTTATATAAACTGAAAAAAAGATTAAATACTGTTTTTATTTTAAAGTTTAAAACTAATTTCGATTTTAAGTTTAAAAAACTAATTTTTTTTGTTTGTTTAAAAATTGATTTTTTTTGAAAAGACGAAATTTTTATTTAGTAAGAGATGTAAGATATGATTTTCATATTTTTAAAGAAATAAAAATATGATTTTTATATTTTTAAAGTATTAAAAATATAATCTTTACTATATAGAAATATTAAAAATATGATTTTTATATTTTTAAAGTATTAAAAATATAATCTTTATAGGATGGAGAATATAAAAATATCATCTTTGTATATGTAGCGAAATAAAAATCTGATTTTTATTTTATATACGTTGAGATAAAGTGGTTATTTTTATAAAGTCGAAAACTTTATTTTTATAAAGGCGAAAACTTTATTTTTATAAAGGCGAAAACTTTATTTTTATAAAGGCGAAGTCTATGTTTTTATAAAGGCGAAATCTTTATATGGAAAAATAGCGTGATAAAAATATAATTTTTATCTATATAACATAGTAGTAAAGATTCGATTTTTATATATTGAATAACGAAATAAAAATTCGATTTTTAAATATATGAAGTGATTATAAAAATATGATTTTTAAATTGAAAGTGAATAAATAAAAATGTGATTTTTATTTTAAAGACATCAAAATATAAAAAGGTGTGACTTTTATATATGTAGTGACTACGGGCAACGAAGATGATAAAAGGGCGAGAATGAAGAAGATTTCTATAAAAGAAGAGTCAAGATGAGTGGATAGCTTTTGGTGAGAACTTCTCACTCTAAACTTCTTTTTCTAGTTATATATATATACTAGGATGCAGACGGTGTTTAGTAGCACCCGACACAATCGTCCACAGACCATGGACTTGTTTGTTTGGTTGTTTGGTGATTGATTGCGATATTGGTTTGAATGTGGTTTGTGGTGTGGAAAATCGAATCGATAATGGGTTAGGATTAGACGTGCGCCGTTATAAGGCGAAGGAGTAAGGCTAGGTTAGACTCTTACTCCAAATTTTGTGGTTTGCATAACGAAAGTGATTTGATTGATGTGTGAATGGCGTGGGCCTTCACTAGACCGGGGATAAGGCTAGGCCTCACCCCGTTTCTAGTATCGTGTCGTTATGCCGCCGAAATTTTTCTAAAATATGTTAGAAAATAAAAATATCATTTTATTGTGTAAATAAATTGAATAGAAATTCATAGGTTGAAATAAAATGTTTTATCGTTAAAATATAATTTTAACGTGAAGTGAATAAAATAAAATATTCATTTATAAACCGGACGGTTTGTTTATGTACACCTATTTGAATGACATTGATTGGGACGATAAATTTTACACATCGCCCAACAGCACAAATAAAATATGTGTTTGATTGTTTGAAACCCCACATGGGTGTTGGGATGAAACTTGAAGTTCACTCATCCTGATTGATTAAATATGTCGATCGATTGATTGACAAGCTGCTATAAGCATTAAATGTCTATATTTGATGCTTATACAGTGTAGTGCACTTTGGTTGATGGTTGATTATTTTTCAATGCTATTATATACATGTGTTGTATGAAAATCCATATAATTAACATTATATGGTGATTGATTGGGCCTCATTCCAATTTAGAAAATAAAGAATATTATAAAATAAAAGTTCATGTGTTGACAGTACTCATCCATTGAGATTGGTCATGTGTTGAACGAAATATTTTGATAATAAAATTTACATCTTTATCAATATAAAATAAATGTTCATGTGTTGACAGTACTCATCCATTGAGATTGGTCATGTGTTGAACGAAATATTTTGATAATAACAACTATTTTGAAAAAGAAATATTTGAAATAGAATATTTGAAAATAGAAATTTATGAAGCCGTGTTGATTAGATTGACGCCATTTTGACGTAAACGATTTATATCGATTCTATCGATTTCGAAATGAATTGAATTGAAAACGATTTCGAAATGAATTGAATTGAAAACGATTTCGAAATGAATTGAATTGAAAACGATTTCGAAATGAATTGGATTGAAAACGATTTCGAAATGAATTGAATTGAAAACGAATTCAAATTGAATTGAAAGCGAAGTGAAATGAATTCAAATTGAATTGAAATTTGAATTGAATAGAAATGGATTTTAAAACGAATTTATAAAGAAGAATTCAATTTTGATTTGAATTGAAATGGAAGTTGAAAATGTTTTTGAAACGAATTCAAAACTATTTATATAATTCGTTTTAAATAGAAATCGACGATATATATATTATATATATTATATATATAATATAATGGCCTGAATAGAACGCGCCGCGCCACGGCAGTTCGCGAATTTCGACCATTTATTTCAAACGGACATTACGGGAGATCCGACCGTCGGATTCTCCTAAAACCGGAACCGTTGGGTTCGTATCGAAAAGAGCTTTCTAATGAATATTAGAAATTTGAAATCTAACGGTTGGATTTGGAATTATGTCCAAATCAAATTTGAAAAAAAGGTCGCTGTAAGTGCAGTTCGATGGCCATTGATGGAAATCGGCTGTACAGGCCTTGATAAAATTATTAAAAATAGTAATAATTTGTGTAAAATCATAAGAAACGATTTGTGAAGATTTGGGATGAAAAACTCCATATTTGAAAAGATAAAAATAGATTTTTATCGAAATGAACTAGTTTTGAACTAGAAATATAATTCTATTTATTTTTAAATAAATAAATTGAATTCGAAAAGGGTTTTGAAAATAACCAAAATTTCCAATGATTGCATTGGAGTGGATTTGAATCGAAATTGTCTTCGGAATATTTCGATGTTGGAATTCGTGATTATACAGATGTTGTTATGGGAATTTGAAGGATATATATTTATATCGTTATTTCCAATACGACATTTGTTAGTCGTAGAATTCGATATTGAATATAAGCCGATATATTTTCTATTCAGAGCCTTGTATTGAATATCGAATGTGATTTGGGTTTGTCGTGAATGGTGTCTTCACTAACACTGTTCTTGAACCCAGTTGAGAAAAGATTAAATCTTTTTATTTAGATTTAATGAAGTGTGCCAATTAAACGATATTTAAATGGAATTGAATTGGTATTGATTTTTGGGTTTATCGTGAACAGTGTTTTAAATAACACTTGTTCTTTAACCCGATAATTAATGGAATGTGATTTTGGGTTTATCGTGAACCGTGTTTTAAATGACACTGATTCTTTAACCCAGTCGAAGATTAAAACTAAGTGGAGTTTTAATGAATCTTTAATTAGATTGAAATGATCGAAAATGGAGTATCACCAGTTTTGCTCCAGGCGATAGTTAAATCTTTAATTAGATTTGAACGTGAAATGGTAATTGAATTTACCGATAACACCGTGGTGTTAGATATGAAGTATGACCAGTTTTACTTCATGGGATGAATAGGTTGGGATTGGGAAATTAAAACAAATGATTACTTCGGTAAAGTTCGCTAATTCCGACTAGTTGAATCGAAATTCAAAGGAAGATTAGAGAATAAATTCAGGAATTTATCTTGGATAAAATTAATGGGAACCTTTCCCTATGAATGTGAAATCAGAAACTAACTGTCGGTTAGCCAAGCAGAATGGTTTTCTGGATATTGATCTGATGTTGGTTTCGGCCTTCGGGGTTAATATTTGGGGAATTATTCTCTTGATTAATTTACGGTTAGTGACTGATGAGTTGGAATGAGGCGTATGTTGTGTTTGTGTAACACTTATTTAAAATATACGCGAGTTATTCGGAAAGACCGGGTTTATCCCATTCTGGATAACTGATACGACGATAAGTCGAAGATGAAGACGATGGTCGAAGACCGGAGGTCTTCACGTCGTTTGGGTAATTACTGATGATCTTGATTGGGCTGTACACCCAAGAAGATGGAAACAGTTAGTGATCGTCCAGACGTACTTGGAGATCGATGGATTTGCGGGGTACTAGGTGCCTCCGGTTTCGTTCAGACCCAGAACGGACTTGTAAATGGACTGTGTGTCTGACATTGGATTTTAGTCCGTGTGATTGATCTCTATTAAATATATATCTGTTTGGCGGCGGAGAATTTATTCTCTTGCTTAACGCCCTTCTCTGAGACGTACGAGCTCAGGGGTTATATATTGATGGATATCAAACGCATGGAGTGAATTGCCTGTGTGGCATGCCTAAGTGGCAATTGATCGAGGCTTCTGTTGAAAAGCAAAGTCTTGTGGTGATGATAAAAGCACGGCCTTTGTGGCGTAGCTTTGTGTAACGTTTGCTTCGCGAGTTTCACACCCGGTATGAACCAAAAACGGGAGGGGACATCAGGGAGGACTTGCGTTTCTTTCTAGCTAGAAGTGACGTCAGTGGTTTTACACGCCCTGACGAGTTTGACTTATGTGGTTGTTGCTGTTGCGAGGCGCCTCGGTTTGATCGGACGATCCGGGTCCGATGGAGTCATTTAGTTGGCTCACCTACGCCCCAAAGGGCGGAGAAACGTATTGTTCAGGCATTATAATCCACATCGGTGGACCGGCCCTGACGATCCAAGGTACGGTTGCGGCTGTGCCTGAGACTCGGGCTAGACAGTCTCGAATCGGTTGAGGACTATCTTTTGCCTCGGTTCATAGATGGAAATCCAACTTCCAAATACGTGTCATTTGCGGTTTTATTTGTAGAACCTATATATGGCGACATAGTGGTATGGGGCATTCATGCCGCCTATGATTGATACTTATGATTTGAAGTTGTTTTATACACTATGCACTTATAATAGTATCAAATGATTTGTTTTAAACGTATCAAGCATTCTTGGCTGTTATAAGGTAAAAACCCTATCCCCCGGCTTGCGTTGCATTGTGTGATAGGACCTGGGTCTTATAACAGCTTCATTTTTCTTTATTTAGCATTGCGCTGTTTGTTTTATGCACTGGTATTCTTGGGAGGAAACCCGTTCCGTGTTATACGGCGTGGTCCCTTGATTTACCTAACTTTAAAATAAAGATTAACTGTTTTAGTTCTCACACCAGTCCCATGACTGACCTGGAGTTTATTGTTTTAACCTAAACTCTGGGTGCCCTTATTTTGACACGGGCAGCTAGTAGTTTTGGTTTTGCAGATTTATATTCACAGGATCCTGGTTTACAGCTGGAACGATATCCGGAAAGCTTTGTATCCGTATATCTCCTTCTAGTTGTGTATTGTATTATTTTCCGCTGCTATCTGCTATGTATTTAAATGTAATTTAAATCTCTGATATTTCTGTGTAATATTTATTCATTTATACTCTGTATATTCTTGTAATCTGATGCATTGTTGTAATATACAATGAAATGTTCTTCTATATGCGTTCTGTTGTGGCTTGTTCTCGAACTATCCGACGCTTTCCTTTACGGGGAAGTTGCGGGTTTTCACAGTTGGTATCAGAGCTTTGGTTTACAAAGCAGAGAACAAGGCACATTAGAACCGTACGAAAGAATTCATCAGATATTGGATTAGCAATATCCAACGGGAATGACTCGTTAGAGATGGGATCAGTAGTATCCTAGAACGAGTGTGAAGAGTATATTTTTCTAATGAAAACAAGTTTTGTTTTGAAAATTTAAATCAATTATACGTATTTGATTATTTATTTACATTGATGTGGACAATCCAGTATATATAGATTTTGCGTATACGTCTGATCCGCGTGTATTCGAAATTTTAATATACTGGATAGATATAGAATCACATTCTAGTCGTCCGGAGATGTTCTGATGGTGGTTCGAAACATCATCAGCATTTATTTTCGAGTGACGAAGGTGTGATATCTATATATTTCCATTAGACTGGTGTGAGAACCAAAACTTATATATGTAGCTAGAACACATTGTTGTGAATTGGCATAAAAAACATGATTTTTTGTATATATATCAAAGCTATGCATTTGAAAAACTAATCGACTAATTGATTGATGGTTGTATTGTTTGATTATTATTTGAATAATTAAAATTTGAACCATTTAGTTCATTTGAGTCAAATATTGCATTGTATTGAAATTGGTCGCATTTGCTTGCATATACTTGTACTTACATTGAACAGGTCATAGCAAGGAGGCTAGAGCCGAAGAATAAAATTTGTTTGCCCGACAAATAGGTACATGTTTACTACATAATATACTGTTTTGTTTGGGTGATGATGATTTTGTGAGCCTATTGGCTAGCCGCTTGGCTTTTTCTTTTTCTTTTTGAGATCTGAAGGACCGGGGAAGCTATTTGAAATTCCCCGATGCTCCCGGTGCAGGGGAGGTTATGGCGAAATTTTTCGAAAATTTAGGGTGTTAGCCAAATTTTTGAAAATTTGAAAATTCTCAGAAGCTGAAATGTTGGAAAATGGAAGCCAGATCGAACGTAGAGTTGATTGATCAAACCACTTTCGACTTTGTTCCTTTTCGGGGACGAAAAGTTTTAAGTGGGGGAGATTGTAATAACCCGGAAAATCTGGGCCAGTTTAAAATTTTTATTTTGGCAATTTTAGCGAATTTTGAATATTTAAAATGAATTATTTTAAATAATAATCGACGGGAAATTTATTTTGAATATAATTCGAACGTATATATTTATACGCGTCGTCGTTAGAATATAAATATTTATATATAATTATAATAGAATTGAAAATGGCGCGGTAGTTCGATAATTCGATTTCAAACTTCAAATGAATGTACCGGGTGCAAAACAATCCGGATTTTAGTGAAACCAAAAACATTAGGATCTAATTGTGGATATCTTTCCAACGAATCCGAAAGATCAAAATTTCGTAGCGAGAATCAAAAGATATGTCCAGTTGAAAATTCTGAATAGTCGCTATGGAATTCAGGCCCTTAAAAATGGACATTTTGCAAACGACCTCGGATTTCGACGAAACCACTTTTGTTGGATCCGTGATGTAAAGTTATTGCTAGATTCCAAATTTCATAATTTTTCGAATCAATATGTGAGCGTGGCAAAGGAAAACGCGTTTGACCAGTTTCAGTTGATTTTAATCGACTGGAAAATGGCCATTTTTCCAACGGTCTCAGAATTCGACGAAACTAGTTTTGTTAGGACCGTATCGTCAATACGAAGCTAGAAAATATTTTTCTGGAATTTTTCTAGTTAGTATGTGGCCCCGGTAATTTGAAATGTACGTTTAAAATTCAGTATAGTGATTTAAGTGAAAATTCAACGGAAACTGATTCAAACGATCAAATCAAACTACGAAACATATCCCATTGTGTTCGGAATGGGGGTGAAACGCTATGGGCGACAGTCGGTGGGCCTCGTTTCGAAGTCGAATAAAAAGTCAACTCCTTGGGATAAAATAAATTAAAATTAAATAATTAAATATATATATTTTTCATATAACCCCCCCCCCCTCAGTGATGTCCGCCGACCTCTTCCCCCCCCCCCTAGCCACCTCCGGCGAACTCAAAGAGACCCCCCCCTGTAAGTCTTTTCTTCCTTTTATTTATTTATTTTATTTTATTTATTTTTGTTTTATATAAACTGAAAAAAAAGATTAAATACTGTTTTTATTTTAAAGTTTAAAACTAATTTCGATTTTAAGTTTAAAAAACTGTTTTTTTTGTTTGTTTAAAAATTGATTTTTTTTTGAAAAGACGAAATTTTTATTTAGTAAGAGATGTAAGATATGATTTTCATATTTTTAAAGAAATAAAAATATGATTTTTATATTTTTAAAGTATTAAAAATATAATCTTTACTATATAGAAATATTAAAAATATGATTTTTATATTTTTAAAGTATTAAAAATATAATCTTTATAGGATGGAGAATATAAAAATATCATCTTTGTATATGTAGCGAAATAAAAATCTGATTTTTATTTTATATACGTTGAGATAAAGTGGTTATTTTTATAAAGGCGAAAACTTTATTTTTATAAAGGCGAAAACTTTATTTTTATAAAGGCGAAGTCTATGTTTTTATAAAGGCGAAATCTTTATATGGAAAAATAGCGTGATAAAAATATAATTTTTATCTATATAACATAGTAGTAAAGATTCGATTTTTATATATTGAATAACGAAATAAAAATTCGATTTTTAAATATATGAAGTGATTATAAAAATATGATTTTTAAATTGAAAGTGAATAAATAAAAATGTGATTTTTATTTTAAAGACATCAAAATATAAAAAGGTGTGACTTTTATATATGTAGTGACTACGGGCAACGAAGATGATAAAAGGGCGAGAATGAAGAAGATTTCTATAAAAGAAGAGTCAAGATGAGTGGATAGCTTTTGGTGAGAACTTCTCACTCTAAACTTCTTTTTCTAGTTATATATATATACTAGGATGCAGACGGTGTTTAGTAGCACCCGACACAATCGTCCACAGACCATGGACTTGTTTGTTTGGTTGTTTGGTGATTGATTGCGATATTGGTTTGAATGTGGTTTGTGGTGTGGAAAATCGAATCGATAATGGGTTAGGATTAGACGTGCGCCATTATAAGGCGAAGGAGTAAGGCTAGGTTAGACTCTTACTCCAAATTTTGTGGTTTGCATAACGAAAGTGATTTGATTGATGTGTGAATGGCGTGGGCCTTCACTAGACCGGGGATAAGGCTAGGCCTCGTCCCGTTTCTAGTATCGTGCCGTTATGCCGCCGAAATTTTTCTAAAATATGTTAGAAAATAAAAATATCATTTTATTGTGTAAATAAATTGAATAGAAATTCATAGGTTGAAATAAAATGTTTTATCGTTAAAATATAATTTTAACGTGAAGTGAATAAAATAAAATATTCATTTATAAACCGGACGGTTTGTTTATGTACACCTATTTGAATGACATTGATTGGGACGATAAATTTTACACATCGCCCAACAGCACAAATAAAATATGTGTTTGAGTGTTTGAAACCCCACACGGGTGTTGGGATGAAACTTGAAGTTCACTCATCCTGATTGATTAAATATGTCGATCGATTGATTGACAAGCTGCTATAAGCGTTAAATGTCTATATTTGATGCTTATATAGTGTAGTGCACTTTGGTTGATGGTTGATTATTTTTCAATGCTATTATATACATGTGTTGTATGAAAATTCATATAATTAACATTATATGGTGATTGATTGGGCCTCATTCCAATTTAGAAAATAAAGAATATTATAAAATAAAAGTTCATGTGTTGACAGTACTCATCCATTGAGATTGGTCATGTGTTGAACGAAATATTTTGATAATAAAATTTACATCTTTATCAATATAAAATAAATGTTCATGTGTTGACAGTACTCATCCATTGAGATTGGTCATGTGTTGAACGAAATATTTTGATAATAACAACTATTTTGAAAAAGAAATATTTGAAATAGAATATTTGAAAATAGAAATTTATGAAGCTGTGTTGATTAGATTGACGCCATTTTGACGTAAACGATTTATATCGATTCTATTGATTTCGAAATGAATTGAATTGAAAACGATTTCGAAATGAATTGAATTGAAAACGATTTCGAAATGAATTGAATTGAAAACGATTTCGAAATGAATTGAATTGAAAACGATTTCGAAATGAACTGAATCGAAAACGATTTCGAAATGAATTGAATTGAAAACGATTTCAAAATGAATTGAATTGAAAACGAATTCAAATTGAATTGAAAGCGAAGTGAAATGAATTCAAATTGAATTGAAATTTGAATTGAATAGAAATGGATTTTAAAACGAATTTATAAAGAAGAATTCAATTTTGATTTGAATTGAAATGGAAGTTGAAAATGTTTTTGAAACGAATTCAAAACTATTTATATAATTCGTTTTAAATAGAAATCGACGATATATATATTATATATATAATATAATGGCCTGAATAGAACGTGCCGCGCCGCGGCAGTTCACGAATTTCGACCATTTATTTCAAACGGACATTACGGGAGATCCGACCGTCGGATTCTCCTAAAACCAGAACCGTTGGGTTCGTATCGAAAAGAGATTTCTAATGAATATTAGAAATTTGAAATCTAACGGTTGGATTTGGAATTATGTCCAAATCAAATTTGAAAAAAAGGTCGCTGTAAGTGCAGTTCGATGGCCATTGATGGAAATCGACTGTACATGCCTTGATAAAATTATTAAAAATAGTAATAATTTGTGTAAAATCATAAGAAATGATTTGTGAAGATTTGGGATGAAAAACTCCATATTTGAAAAGATAAAAATAGATTTTTATCGAAATGAACTAGTTTTGAACTAGAAATATAATTCTATTTATTTTTAAATAAATAAATTGAATTCGAAAAGGGTTTTGAAAATAACCAAAATTTCCAATGATTGCATTGGAGTGGATTTGAATCGAAATTGTCTTCGGAATATTTCGATGTTGGAGTTCGTGATTATACAGATGTTGTTATGGGAATTTGAAAGATGTATATTTATATCGTTATTTCCAATACGACATTTGTTAGTCGTAGAATTCGATATTGAATATAAGCCGATATATTTTCTATTCAGAGCCTTGTATTGAATATCGAATGTGATTTGGGTTTGTCGTGAATGGTGTCTTCACTAACACTGTTCTTGAACCCAGTTGAGAAAAGATTAAATCTTTTTATTTAGATTTAATGAAGTGTGCCAATTAAACGATATTTAATTGGAATTGAATTGGTATTGATTTTTGGGTTTATCGTGAACAGTGTTTTAAATAACACTTGTTCTTTAACCCGATAATTAATGGAATGTGATTTTGGGTTTATCGTGAACCGTGTTTTAAATGACACTGATTCTTTAACCCAGTCGAAGATTAAAACTAAGTGGAGTTTTAATGAATCTTTAATTAGATTGAAATGATCGAAAATGGAGTATCACCAGTTTTGCTCCAGGCGATAGTTAAATCTTTAATTAGATTTGAACGTGAAATGGTAATTGAATTTACCGATAACACTGTGGTGTTAGATATGAAGTATGACCAGTTTTACTTCATGGGATGAATAGGTTGGGATTGGGAAATTAAAACAAATGATTACTTCGGTAAAGTTCGCTAATTCCGACTAGTTGAATCGAAATTCAAAGGAAGATTAGAGAATAAATTCAGGAATTTATCTTGGATAAAATTAATGGGAACCTTTCCCTATGAATGTGAAATCAGAAACTAACTGTCGGTTAGCCAAGCAGAATGGTTTTCTGGATATTGATCTGATGTTGGTTTCGGCCTTCGGGGTTAATATTTGGGGAATTATTCTCTTGATTAATTTACGGTTAGTGACTGATGAGTTGGAATGAGGCGTATGTTGTGTTTGTGTAACACTTATTTAAAATATACGCGAGTTATTCGGAAAGACCGGGTTTATCCCATTTTGGATAACTGATACGACGATAAGTCGAAGATGAAGACGATGGTCGAAGACCGGAGGTCTTCACGTCGTTTGGGTAATTACTGATGATCTTGATTGGGCTGTACACCCAAGAAGATGGAAACAGTTAGTGATCGTCCAGACGTACTTGGAGATCGATGGATTTGCGGGGTACTAGGTGCCTCCGGTTTCGTTCAGACCCAGAACGGACTTGTAAATGGACTGTGTGTCTGACATTGGATTTTAGTCCGTGTGATTGATCTCTATTAAATATATATCTGTTTGGCGGCGGAGAATTTATTCTCTTGCTTAACGCCCTTCTCTGAGACGTACGAGCTCAGGGGTTATATATTGATGGATATCAAACGCATGGAGTGAATTGCCTGTGTGGCATGCCTAAGTGGCAATTGATCGAGGCTTCTGTTGAAAAGCAAAGTCTTGTGGTGATGATCAAAGCACGGCCTTTGTGGCGTAGCTTTGTGTAACGTTTGCTTCGCGAGTTTCACACCCGGTATGAACCAAAAACGGGAGAGGACATCAGGGAGGACTTGCGTTTCTTTCTAGCTAGAAGTGGCGTCAGTGGTTTTACACGCCCTGACGAGTTTGACTTATGTGGTTGTTGCTGTTGCGAGGCGCCTCGGTTTGATCGGACGATCCGGGTCCGATGGAGTCATTTAGTTGGCTCACCTACGCCCTAAAGGGCGGAGAAACGTATTGTTCAGGCATTATAATCCACATCGGTGGACCGGCCCTGACGATCCAAGGTACGGTTGCGGCTGTGCCTGAGACTCGGGCTAGACAGTCTCGAATCGGTTGAGGACTATCTTTTGCCTCGGTTCATAGATGGAAATCCAACTTCCAAATACGTGACATTTGCGGTTTTATTTGTAGAACCTATATATGGCGACATAGTGGTATGGGGCATTCATGCCGCCTATGATTGATACTTATGATTTGAAGTTGTTTTATACACTATGCACTTATAATAGTATCAAATGATTTGTTTTAAACGTATCAAGCATTCTTGGCTGTTATAAGGTAAAAACCCTATCCCCCGGCTTGCGTTGCATTGTGTGATAGGACCTGGGTCTTATAACAGCTTCATTTTTCTTTATTTAGCATTGAGCTGTTTGTTTTATGCACTGGTATTCTTGGGAGGAAACCCGTTCCGTGTTATACGGCGTGGTCCCTTGATTTACCTAACTTTAAAATAAAGATTAACTGTTTTAGTTCTCACACCAGTCCCATGACTGACCTGGAGTTTATTGTTTTAACCTAAACTCTGGGTGCCCTTATTTTGACACGGGAAGCTAGTAGTTTTGGTTTTGCAGATTTATATTCACAGGATCCTGGTTTACAGCTGGAACGATATCCGGAAAGCTTTGTATCCGTATATCTCCTTCTAGTTGTGTATTGTATTATTTTCCGCTGCTATGTATTTAAATGTAATTTAAATCTCTGATATTTCTGTGTAATATTTATTCATTTATACTCTGTATATTCTTGTAATCTGATGCATTGTTGTAATATACAATGAAATGTTCTTCTATATGCGTTCTGTTGTGGCTTGTTCTCGAACTATCCGACGCTTTCCTTTACGGGGAAGTTGCGGGTTTTCACAATATGGCTGAAACAAGTTTCAAATGGTGAAAAACAGTTTAGTTGGGCTTAACCGGGTGATTAACAACTAGGCTCAAAGGAGAATTTTGGGATTTGGTGTATTTAAGGGCTGTTAGGGTTTAGAGAACACAATTTTTCTCACTTTTACAGCCGCCACTTTCATTCTTGGAACCCTAGTAATGACCTCCAACATCTAAAACACCCCAAATCACCTCCTAATCGCTGATTAAGCCCAAATTACATCAAATCAAAGAGGATTAGCACAAGAATCGAGGAAGAATTGTTGTATAGCTTTGGGAACAACGCCAAACATAGAATCATTTCAGATTTGGTAATTTGTTTATGGCTAAGGTGAGTGATTTGCATAGTTCCTCACTAATTATGGTTAATTAAGAGTAATTAGTGATAATTAGCGAATTTATACATGTTAAAAATTTGGAAAAATATTGATAAATTTCGAAATATTTTTTAGGCCTCTTTTAGAAAATTTGGTTAGTTTGGTTAAGTTTTACTAATCCTATCATTAGTTTGGCTTAAACATGCTTAAGAGAAAATATGGGATTTTGGCTATATTTGATCCATTTTAACCAATCAAATTATTGTTTTTGGCGTTTGTGGTTGATTATACATGTTTTTATGACTGTATGGTATGCTTTGTGATTGATTAGAAGAGTGAGAATGGTCGAAAACACTGTCATATGGTGTAAAACAGTCGCTGGAAAAAGTCATAGGAAAATTGTGTAGGGTTTCGGATCAGATCGGTTGAAGGGTCTTGGGTCGGATAGTGGGCTAAGCAAAGGAGCACAGAACCGAACTGGAACTTAGCACAAGATAAAGCACGGTGAGAAGGAAGGCCACAATAGTTGGAATGGGATCGGATCGGGCGAATGAAGAAGGATGAGACCGGATCGGGCTAATGAAGTGGTCGGGATATCTAGGAGGGAGCAACCACCAAGCCGAATCCAGACAGAGGGCATCCGAACCGAACCGAGCTAGAAGGGGAACACTGAACCGAACCGCAGCCAGGTGGATACTAGGAAGTATTGGACCGAACCGAAACGATGAGGACTAGAGCACTATGCATGTACGAACTGAGCCGGACGAGTGCTATTACTACTACGCGACGACTCTTTTGAAGACCTGCTCCAACTTGACCAAAACCCGAGATGCCAGTTGGGAATAAAGGAGTTAACTTCGTGAGTTGGGCTTTGCTGCGGGACGTATGCTAAGGATTTGTCGATGTCTATGACTTTGGATCACTATGTATGGGAGGTACGTGGACGGATTCAGAGCACCGATGGCCTAGATACGACTAGTGGGCTATAGACCAATGAAGTGGGGTCATTTGAAAAGGTTTGGTCATGATCCCATGGGATAAGCTTGGTGGCAGCAGTAGTTGTACAAGTCGAACTCCGTCATTACCTCGATGGGTCTAGTGATCAAAGTGGTGGATATCGTATGCTTTACGCACTGAGTGAGAGATGAGAGGATTGTTGCTATGCTTGATTTGTTTGCCATCACTATGACATGCACACCCTCATCCCTGTATTCTTTATACCATGTGTTAGTAGCACCTTAGAGTAGTGTACAGTATGTAGTGCTAACTTTCTGGTTGCAGGTCTAGGTTCGGGTATGGTTTAGTATACCTATTATTGTTTTGTTTTGCTACTTATCGCTCATACTAGACTTTTGTCTGACCCAGAGTTTTATGTCTCTTCTTATTACTCTGGGTGCTCTCATGAGCAGACTAGAGACATGTTAGCTGGTGATGCACGAGTAGCTGTACCGGAGACGAGCAGGAGGCTTTCACGTATGATATATATAGATATTCTTCCTGTGTCGCTGCTGGTCACTACTTTGGGCATTAGTAGTGTACCCTTACTTTCTTTTTCTTTAGAGACAGTTGTAAAGTTGTAATAATGATGATGTTGAACATAAGCTGTATTTGGATTTTCCGCTGCTATGATGTTTAGTTTTCAGCTTATGCACTGTCTCGCCTTTTTTATGTCAAGTATGTTGTTATTATTTTTTATCCCATGCGCTTTGAGACATTCTACGGGTTTTTGATTAGTTCATTCTCCTCTTTCCTTTCTTTGGCGACCGTTCTGTGCTAGTCGGGCATGTGTACAATGCACTTTCGGAGGAAATGCCGGCTGGTGCAGGGAGTGCCATCACAGATAGATACATGTATGTATTTATTTCATCTAGAATACACATGTTATTTTTAATCAATCTTTCAGCAGCAATTAATAAATTTCATTAATAACAACAAAATTTTATTTAAAAACCATTTTAAATTCAACAGTCTTGTTTAATTTAACAACTTAAATTGTCAAATTTTACGGGATGTCACGCCATAGGAAGTGGGAGAGGAAGACTGGATTAAAGATCCAGATAAATTTGGTAGAATTAGGCTTATAAATTTTGCTTGTTTTCAAGAAATAAAACATGGTTATGGTGCTAGGATAACACGCTTAAAAAATAAAAAATACAGGGTGCTTATATCCTTTTCTTTTCTCAAACAAAAAGGAACACACAAATTTAAATATACCTAAGAAGATGGAGAAATAAGTAGCTTGCTGCTCTAGAACTTGTTACTATAAACGGAAGAAGATGGAGATTACAGTCGGATTTAAGATGACGAAGATGGTTGACCAAACAAGGCCAAACCCTAGAGATGCTGACATCATACTTTGAGATTTCTGAAATGAAAAGGGAAAAGTGTTGATTTTGTTATATCCTGAAATCTATTGTAGCCCCTCTAATTGTGTTTAGGGTGTACGGGTTCGTAAGGCTTGTTCATTGCCTATTTTGATAAGAAATTTTATATTGAACGACAAACTTTAAGAAAAATTAACTTCAAGGAGAGACTCTTCAAAATTTATTCATAAGGACAACATGTAAAAAAATTAAAACTATACAGTGTCATTATATGAAAAGGTTAGGCAAAATTGATACCGTGCACATTGTCCTTCTCACCAAATTTTTGTCCTTATCGTTTATTTAGTTCAAATGTTTGTCCTTCTCACTAAAAAATTAAGAGTACGTCCTTTGACTAAAAAATTGATGAATTTTGTCCTCCATACTATATTTCAAATTTGTTTGTTGATAAAACAACGAAAGATGTAATTTTTTATTTATACTAAAAAACGTTCACATTTATTATAGTGGATATTAAAATTTCAAAAATCATTCCAAAATAAATTATATTATATTGAAAATAAATATCAATGTTTGAACTTGCGTATTACATTACACTGATAATATATTTTGGAATAAAAGTTATCTGTAAAATTTGAAATGTTTGCCTAATAGAATTCCATAACGCACATTAGTTTTGATGACCACATCGTTAATTTAATAAAGCATTATCATGTCAAAATGTAGAAAGGGCACAATTTTTTTTTCAGAATTGCAATGTGAAAAAGTCATTAATACTAATTTTAGTGACATAAATAAATGTTGATAATATGAAAGATAATATCATTTTCATATAAGATAATGTGAATTTGGATTAATAATATAATGATATTTATTTGGTATGACATAATACAGTTGCATGTAATAGAAATTGATTTTATTAAGCATTTACTTTCGTTTTTAATTACGTCATAATGAAACGTAGTAAATAATGATTTTCTGCTACATATAATTTTATGTCGCAAAATATTTACATATCTCGAAAGTAATATTGTTGTAGTGCTAGATCGAGTCAGAGAGGCATCACAAACCATATCCGAGGCTAGAGGGGATAAGTTAGTCGATTTCTTCTTCTTAGGCATAAAGAGAAGGCATAGCGGAGTGGGTTGGGAAAGTGGTGAGATAGACAAACGTATTTAGGGAGGAGATATGGGAAGATGATTTAGAAGAAGACGCAAAAAATGCATTAATTTGTTTTCAAATTCAATTAGTATTGGACAATGTACAAGCTGTAAAAACACAACCATTGGAATGTTGTTTTATATATTGAACCAAATTTAAAACAATATTTTACCCCTAAAATAATTCAGTGTGAGGTTTAGTACATTAAAACCATTACAAAAGATACTTATTTGAATTTATACGTTAGTTGATAAACCAATGTCCATATAATGCATTTCATATATTTTAAAATTAAAATGAAAGCTCAATGATGTAATGATTACCATGTGAGAAATAATTAGTAATAAATGGTAGCAACAGTGTGAGTTAATGGCTTGAATGTCCCCATAGGAATTTGAATTTGAATGTCCCCAAAGGTATTTGAATGCTTGTGTGTGAGTTAATGGCTTTAATTATAAGTAATGACACATAGACACTAGGTTAACCATTACATGTAGTAAATACCAGCCCTGAACTGATCGACATATCCAACATATACAAGTAAATCTGGTTAATGTGAGAGGTCTAGTGTCATAAGCCATTATAATTATTACACTATGTGCGAGGTTTGGCCCGGCTTGTAGTAGAAGTCTGCCCGAAACCGCCTGGAAAATCAAACATCCATAATTGGTCGACCTAATGTGAGATGTCTAGTGTGTGTCCGTGTGTGTGTGTGTGTGTGTATATATATATATATGTGTGTGTGTGTGTGTGTGTGTGTGTGTGTGTGTGTGTGTGTTTGTGTTGCGTGCAAAGTAGGCCTTCCATGAGAAGGTATTAACTGACTCACCTATGTTGATTTGGGTATTAAGAAGTTAGGACTAGGTCCATTCCTAAGGTTCACTTCTTGGTTTAGGACCCAGGTCATCGGACCCGACCTTAGAAAGGTCTTAAATGTTCATTGGGTCCGCCTTTCTCTTATAGGATATTAAACAGTCTTAGTAGATGATAACATATGAGTAGGATAGTTCTCTAAGTAATGTCCGCTTCTTATTTAGGGGCTTAGTAAGGGATGACCTAGGGACGGTTTGTATAGATGGCCTAAAGGAAGCACCGTCTAAGGGAAGTATTAAGTAGCCATAAGTTAACCCGTGGGGATAACTATATAGTAATAAGAAAGTCCTTCAGGAGGGTCTTAAATGAAACTGTGTTACTGCTTAATCCTGGTATTAAGTGACTATTACATTTCTCAACCTACAAGGAAATTTTATATATATTACGTTGACGTTATGGACAAGATCCTAAGTGGATAGGGGTTCGCCATAAGGTTTTATGTGACTGCAGGTGTAACACCCCGTATTTCAGTTAATGCTAAAATTCACTAATTGCAGAATAAATAATCTCAAATGTGAGAATTGGGGGAAACGGGCTGCGTCATTGCGTTCGTCTCGAAAAAATACGCGAAATAGAGTCCGAAATTTTGTAAATCGGAGTCCGTATGGCCCAGTTATGGCCCAATGAAGTTTGCAGAAAATTTAAAGTTAAAAAAAGATTTAAAATTCAAATTTAGATTTAGAAAATAGAACTAGCGGGGCAGGCGGGAAAGCTCCCGCCCTAGCCATGTCGACAGGCCTGTCGACCTGGAGGTCGACTGCCCTGTCGACTTGCCTGTCGACACAGGGTGTCGAGCCAGATGGCCTGGGTGCACCAGGTCTGGTTTTCTGGCTAGGGCTGGGCTGTGTTCTAGAGACTTCCTAAATCTGACGGACCTAATCTAACCTAGGGTTAATCCTATGGTCTAAAACACACCCTAATCCTATAAATACACCCTAA
Organism: Allium sativum; assembly: GCA_030737875.1. Lineage (NCBI taxonomy): Eukaryota > Viridiplantae > Streptophyta > Magnoliopsida > Asparagales > Amaryllidaceae > Allium > Allium sativum. The sequence goes on from CM060909.1 coordinate 589,537,888, forward strand.
TGCAAGCCTAATCCATACTAAAAATAGAAATGATGGCCTCATGCCGCCAAAATCAAACTTAAGAGGAGCCTCCACTAGTTTATGAAGGAAGTTGCAAGCTAATCAACCTCTAATCATCATCTCCTTCAAATATTGCAACTAGTTCTACTTCATAAGTTTGCTAATCTTGGTTTTGGTGAGTTCCTATGCCTTTAGCAAGTAATTGCTAAACTAATTAGGATAGGATATTAGGAGGCAATGGATGTAAATGTGGATTATGCAAGTTGTGGTTGTCATATGTTATAAGTTCATATGTAAACTTGCCTCTTTTTATGATATGATGTGTCATGTAAGTTCATATGCAAGTTTTATGCAAGTTTATATGCAAGATCATATGCAAGTTGGTCTCTTTTTATGATATGCATAACATATGTGAGTTTGCCTTTGTGATATGACATGATATGCAAGTTTATAAACAAGATTTATGTGCAAGTTAGTCTCTTTTTATGATATGCACAACATATGCAAGTTTGCCTTTGTGATATGACATGATATGCAAGTTGATATGCAAGTTCATGTGCAAGTTAGCCTCTTTCTATGATGTGCATAACATATGCAAGTTTGCCTTTGCGCTATGACATGGTATGCAAGTTCATATGCAAGTTCTTATGCAAGTTTTATGCAAGTTCATATGCGAGTTCATATGCAAGTTTTATGCAAGTTCATATGCAAGTTTTATGCAAGTTTATATGCAAGTTCATATGCAAGTTTGTCTCTTTTTATGATATGCATAACATATGCAAGGTTGTCCCTATGAATGACATGTTATGTAAACGAATTACGTGGGAAACGATGGGGTTAATATGCATGATTATAAAAAGGTGTAAAGTTGTTATGATTAAGCATAACATAAAATGAATGGACATAATTGGGAATTTACCTATTAAGTTAGGTCTACCCACATTATGGAGTTGGGAATTTACCTATTAAGTTAGGTCTACCCATACTATGGAATTGGGAATTTACCTATTAAGTTAGGTCTACCCATATTCTTAAAAATGTGTAATTAATTAGGGATAATTAATTATGGGGGTGATTAATTAGGTGTAATTAATCAACTAAGACACGAGGTTGGACCCTTTTGTAGCGGAAGTCTGCCCGGAACCAACCGGCCATCCAGCAGCTACAAATGATAGGCCCAATGTGAGAGGTCTTAGTCATAAATTAAATACGTGATTAAAGTAAGTACACGAGGTTAGACCTTTCTATGACAGAAGTCTGCCCGGAACCAACCGGCATATCCAGCAGTCATAAACGATGGTCTAATGTGAGAGGTCTTTATGAGGTCATGATCTTAATTAATTAATTAAGAAACACTTAACCATATTAGCATGTAGAGGGACATGAGGGGTTAAGTGGGTGCCTTAGGTGGCATGTGGAAATCTTGTGGTTGCCTTGGGTGGCAATAGAAAATACGATTAGAATACTTAACCAAAGTGGAACATGTAATTAAAACATGATTAAAGGGTTAAGTGGTATACACTAGAAATAACAAGCTTAGGTGGTAGCTTGTGGGGGCCCATTTCAACCAATATCCCAAACGTATCTTAGTGGGCTCGACTCTAGTCGAGTGACGGGACATGCATATTGGGCTTGACTATAAGAGGCCAAACCGGGGTAGCGGTGGCAACGCGAGTCCAACGGGTTTCGTCTGCGTGTATGGACCCGGGATGGTAGGTAAGACGTTGTTGCATCGTGTAGATATAACCCGTGCACCATTTGTTGTATCAGGCTAGCCACTTTGGGGAGTGATACACCCCATTGTGGGGCCAGCACGGATATCTACGGTAGGGAGCCGATCGCTTGGGAGTAGTGGGTACACCTAGTGGAGATAGGGGCAGACGGCACCTATGTAGTGAGCTAGGGGTGCACGAAACTACTGGGTAAATTTTCTAAGTCCTTGGGAGGGATCAACCTTTAAGTAGGAATGACTGGTGTGGTGCAGTGTAGTAATTATCCTTGGGGTGGGTAAATGCGTCTTTATCGTTATCTTAGTTCACTCTAAGTCTGTTTGGCTATTGAGTATAGTCATTTATCCCCAGTCACACCGTACCAAGTTATATCATATCCTTATTACTTTAATGATTACATTGTTAAAGTTATAGGACTCGCTCAGACTTATGTCTGACCCCGTTGTTTTTATCTTTTTCCCAACCCTCAGGTTCTCAGAGTGGGCCCAGCACGAGTGGGCTTTGATCAGGCTGCTTTTATTACTCTCTTGGAGCTTGGACCCTAGATGTAGAGCTCAGTTTACCCTTTTCTTTTATGGCTATCAGTTCATGTATTGGGATTATGTATTTTTATTTAGCAGGATGGATATTTGTACTTGACTTCTATTATGGTTTTGTGATGTAACCAGACATGTTTTATTTTCCGCTGCAATTGAAATGATGTTTTAAATTTTCAAGTATTACTTACATCTGTCTTGCTGTAATTACTCTGTTCTATATTCACTCAAAATACTCCACTGATGTTATGGCATTCCCTTAGAGAGTGACCATAGCGGGAGTGGGGTGTTACACGTGGTATCAGAGCAAAGGTTACCGGAACAGATAAATTTTTTAGAAAACTATTTTTCTAAAAACATTTTTGGAAGAGATATTTTCAAAAACATGTCTTTAAAGAGAAAAGTTTTTGAAAGAAAAGCATAATCCCCAATAGCCATATCTTTATCTTTCGAATTCTCCGTTTTGAATCTTTCCTTTTTCGGTTCAGCATGGCTGAGGATCTTAACTTTCCGAAGGGTGTGACGATACCAGTATGGTATAGGAGATTGATGGAGGCTAGGGCCACCACTGCGGGTCCAGCAAATGTTCCTCCACCAACCGTAGCACCCGATCTTCCTCCTCCCCCTCCTCCTCGCACGGATACTTTTGCTAAGACTTGCAAGGAATTAAAAGCTATGGGAGGGAAACCTTTTCAAGGATCTGAAACTTTTGTGGAGGCTAGAGATTGGCTTAAGGAGGTGGAAGAGTTGATAGATATCTTTGAGATGGAAGAAGGAAAAAAAGTCAAGTTAGCTGCTTGGTTAATGAAGGGAGAGGCCTCATTCTGGTGGGAGGTCACTAATGGAGAACGCCCCATTGACTCTTGGGCGGATTTTAGGCAAAGATTTGTGGCAAAATTTCTCTCAAGGGCGGAGGAGAACTTGTATATGGAAAGATTCTTGACTCTAAAGCAAGGAAATCTCTCAGTGAAGGAATATGTCAACAAGTTTAATCAATTGGCAAGGTTTGGCCTAGACATGGTGAATACACCGGAGAAGAAGGGTTTGAGGTTCGTGAAAGGCTTGAATGAACCAATGCATGGGTTGGCTATGACTCATATCCCTATGGGGGCCACCTTTGAGAAGCTAGTTGACATGGCACTCATGCATGAAGAAGAGAAGGGTCCCAATGCTAATAAGGCACCCGAGAAGAAGGGAGATCAAAAGAGACCTCAGCAACAACAACAAAACAAAGGTGGGAAAGGCAACGGTGGCAAGGGGAAGAAGAAGTGCTTCAATTGTGGGATACCAGGCCACATAAGCAAAGATTGTAGAAAGAAGAAGAAGACTGGTTGCTTTCACTGTGGAGAAGCAGGGCATATAGAGAAGAATTGCCCTAAGAAGGGGCAAAGGACGGGATCTACCTCAGGAGGACAGGTGCAAGCTCTTATGGCACCGGGTCAGGCTAGGGGGCAAGTATAGGCTCTCGCGGTTCCACCAATTCAGGAAAGAGGTAGAACTATTTCCGTTGAAAGTTTGGTTTTTCTATTTGATCATCCTGTCCGTACATTGTTTGATTCAGGCGCATCGCATTCGTTTATCTCATCATCATTAGTTGAGTCACTGCACTTAGACACCAGTCTAGTAGATGATCCCTTGGTTGTTTCAAACCCAATTGGGGGCTCCACTTATTTGTCCATGATATGCTTGGGTTTGAAGATTTCTATACTTAGCATTGAGTTTAGATGTGATGCTTTTGTTTTGGGCTTCATGGGCTATGGGTTGATTTTGGGCATGGACTGGTTATCCAGTAATGGTGCCGTTCTTGATTGCGAAAGGAGAGTTGTTAGGCTCATGACCCGCTTGGGTAACACTCTCGAGATCTCTTGTAATCCCATGGATTCTGTTATGCTAAGTTATCTTGAGTTGTTGGACGCCTCGGCCGAGAGTTTGCAATCTGTTAGAGTGGTCCGGGAATACTCGGATGTGTTTGAGGAGGTGAAGGGCTTACCTCCGAAGCGGGAGATTGACTTCCGAATATATCTGGTGGATAATGCTAAACCTGTATCTTTACCAGTGCGCCACATGGCTCCTCGTGAGAGGAGGGAACTCCATAAGCAAGTAGGGGAGTTGCTTGAGAAGGGGTTCATAAGACGAAGTATATCGGAGTGAGGTGCTCCAATAGTTTTTGCTACGAAGGCGGATGGGTCCCTCAGACTTTGTGTAGACTATAGAGAACTCAACAAGCTCACAAAGAAGAATAGACACCCATTGCCGAGGATTGATGATCTTTTCGATCAGTTGGTTGGCGCTTCAGTATTTTCTCAGTTGGACTTAGCCACGGGGTTTCATCAGTTGAGGGTGGCTGAGGATAGCATAGACAAGACTGCCTTTAGGACTCCGGATGGTTTCTATGAGTGGCTGGTGATGCCATTTGGGTTGACGAACGCCCCTGCATACTTTGTTGATTTGATGAGTAGGGTGTTCAGGGAGTTCCTTAATAAATTCGTGGTGGTCTTTGTGGATGATATCTTAGTATTTTCTAAGAGTGAAGAAGAGCATGCCCTACATCTTGGGAAGGTATTGAAGACTCTTCGAGCACATAGCCTTAAGGCTAAATTCTCTAAGTGTCACTTCTGGAGGAAGGAGGTGCGGTTCTTGGGGCACGTGGTCTCGAAGGAAGGGATAGCTGTGGATCCCGCGAAGGTAGTATCAATTCAGGATTGGAAGGTTCCGAAGAATGCTACCGAAGTAAGAAGTTTCTTGGGGTTGGCGGGTTATTATAGGAAGTTTATCAAAGACTTCGCGAAGATATCAGCCCCATTAACCCGCTTAACGAAGAAGAATCTTGTTTTCGCATGGGATGTAGATTGTGATGATGCGTTCCGACGGTTAAAGAGAGCTTTAACCACTGCTCCAGTTTTAGTGTTGCCAGATGGGAGCAAGCCATTTGTTGTCTATACCGATGCTTGTGGGACAGGACTTGGCGCAGTCTTAATGCAAGAGGGAAGGGTAATAGCATATGGTGGAAGGTAGTTGAGAGTGCATGAGAAAAATTACCCTACCCATGATTTAGAGTTGGCCGCTATTGTTTTTGCGCTTACGATTTGGCGCCATTATCTTCTTGGTGAGAGATTCGAATTGTTCACTGACCACAAATCATTGAAGTACTTGTTTTCTCAGAAGGATTTGAATTTGAGACAGCAAAGGTGGATGGAGTTCTTAGCATCCTATGATTTCGAGATAGCGTATACCCCTGGCAAGGGTAACGTGGTGGCGGACGCCTTGAGCAGAAAAAGGTTGTCCTTGAGTCCATTGTTCGTGGAACAGCGAAACTTGGAATTTATCTCGATGTTTGATTTCAGACCTTCCATTGACTTTATACCCGGTTTGCTAGCATCCTTGGAGGTCAGACCTACTCTTTTGGGGCGGATTGGAGAAGCACAGAGGGACGACCCACAGTTGGTTGAGTTGGTGGAGAAGCTCATAAGGGGGGAGTCGTCCAACCATTTGAGTAGGTACACCCTAGACGATAGGGGGTGCTTGCGTAGAGACGGTAGACTTTGTGTACCGCAAAACGAGGGTTTGAGGAAGGTTATTCTGGATGATGCACACCGCTCTAGGATGACCATTCATCCCGGTGGGGACAAGTGTACCAAGACATGAAGAGGGTTTTCTTCTGGGCCGGTATGAAGAAAGATGTGGCCGAGTATGTCGCTCGATGCTTGGTATGCCAACAAGTGAAAGCGGAACAAAAGAAACCAGGTGGGTTGCTTCACCCATTGGAAGTTCCGCAATGGAAGTGGGATAGCGTCTCGATGGATTTTATTGACGGGTTACCCAGATCAAGAAAGGGTAATACGGGAATTTGGGTGGTGGTGGATAGACTTACTAAAAGCGCCCATTTCATACCTGTGAAGAGCAAGAGGACCGCTCCATGGCTAGCTTCAGTATATCTTCGAGAGATAGTTCGATTGCATGGGGTACCCTCTAGCATAGCGAGTGATCGAGATCCTATCTTCACTAGCGAGTTCTGGAGAAGTTTGCAAGAAGCAGTGGGGACTCAATTGTGTCTGAGCACCGCATATCATCCTCAGATGGACGGCCAGACTGAGAGGGTGAATCGTGTCCTAGAAGACCTTTTGAGGCTTTGTATCTTAGATTTTGGAGGTACATGGGAAGAGCATCTTCCATTGGTGGAGTTCGCATATAATAACAGCTTTCAGTCCAGTATTGGTATGGCTCCTTTCGAAGCTCTTTATGGAAGGCCTTGTCGATCACCTACATGTTGGTGGGAATCTACGGATAAGATTTTGCTTGGGCCTGATATGGTTAGGGAGACTTCTGAGAAGATTGACTTGATTCGAAGAAGGATGAAAGCAGCGCAGGATAGACAAAAATCTTATGCGGACAAGAGGAGGACGGACCTTGAGTTTGAAGTTGGGGACATGGTCTTTGTCAAAGTGTCTCCGTTACGAAATGTGGTTCGCTTTGGATCTGTTGGGAAGTTAGCACCAAGGTTCGTAGGGTCGTTTCCTATTAAGGAAAGGATTGGACGGATGGCATATAGAGTGGAGTTGCCCGACAGACTTAGTGGTGTACATGATGTATTCCATGTGTCTCATTTGAGGAAGTGCTTACATGAGACTGCAGAGGTGGTAGAGCCGAGCTTGCTTAAAGAAGTGGAAGTAGAGCGTGATGCGACTATTCGACGAGCTCCTACCCGCATCCTTTGGTCAGAGACTAGGAAATTGAGGAATCGAGAGGTTCAACTAGTCAAAGTACAATGGGGAGAAGACGAGGGCAACACAACTTGGGAAACGGAAGCGAAGATGCGTTCATTGTACCCGTTCCTTTTTGAGAGTATGTCTTTTAACTTCTCCTTTATCGTTTGTCTAGTACTTATCTTATCTTTAGTATGTCCTCTCGTTAGTACTTTTGACCTTTAGATAGGGTAAACCTATGGTTGAAACATGTGTTTGAGACATGTTATGTTTGATGGATGCAAGTGGTTGCTCGTGGATGCATATACACACACTCTAGGCACTAGATCGGCTCAATCACTTCATATTGCATATTGCATAAAATTGTGTGTAGGAAGCTATATTTATGGATGTATAATGATTGTGTTATCATATGGATTATGCATTTTGGTGAATGATTGTGCACTCATGTAGATATTGTATGTGTCGATAGGATTCTCTCGCATACATAATGGATGCATGGCACTATAATGGTTTGCATATGTTCATACATTAGATAGGGAACATATACACACACTTTTTGCATATGCTCATACATCATTAGAAACTGTTTTAAGGACAATGGATGCCCGTGTTTGATGAATTGAGTAGATGGTTGTTTGGATGGAAGCATATGCATTCTCCTTAGCTTAGAGATTTCGGGGACGAAATCCTTTAAGGAGGGGAGAATGTAACACCCCGTATTTCAGTTAATGCTAAAATTCACTAATTTCAGAATAAATAATCTCAAATGTGAGAATTGGGGGAAACGGGCTACGTCATTGCGTTCGTCTCGAAAAAATACGCGAAATAGAGTCCGAAATTTTGTAAATCGGAGTCTGTATGGCCCAGTTATGGCCCAATGAAGTTTGCAGAAAATTTAAAGTTAAAAACAGATTTAAAATTCAAATTTAGATTTAGAAAATAGAACTAGCGGGGTAGGCGGGAAAGCTCCCGCCCTAGCCATGTCGACAGGGCTGTCGACAGGCCTGTCGACCTGGAGGTCGACTGCCCTGTCGACTTGCCTGTCGACACAGGGTGTCGAGCCAGATGGCCTGGGTGCACCAGGTCTGGTTTTCTGGCTAGGGCTGGGCTGTGTTCTAGAGACTTCCTAAATCTGACGGACCTAATCTAACCTAGGGTTAATCCTATGGTCTAAAACACACCCTAATCCTATAAATACACCCTAATGCAAGCATAATCCATACTAAAAATAGAAATGATGGCCTCATGCCGCCAAAATCAAACTTAAGAGGAGCCTCCACTAGTTTATGAACGAAGTTGCAAGCTAATCAACCTCTAATCATTATCTCCTTCAAATATTGCAACTAGTTCTACTTCATAAGTTTGCTAATCTTGGTTTTGGTGAGTTCCTATGCCTTTAGCAAGTAATTGCTAAACTAATTAGGATAGGATATTAGGAGGCTATGGATGTAAATGTGGATTATGCAAGTTGTGGTTGTCATATGTTATAAGTTCATATGTAAACTTGCCTCTTTTTATGATATGATGTGTCATGTAAGTTCATATGCAAGTTTTATGCAAGTTTATATGCAAGATCATATGCAAGTTGGTCTCTTTTTATGATATGCATAACATATGTGAGTTTGCCTTTGTGATATGACATGATATGCAAGTTTATAAACAAGATTTATGTGCAAGTTAGTCTCTTTTTATGATATGCACAACATATGCAAGTTTGCCTTTGTGATATGACATGATATGCAAGTTGATATGCAAGTTCATGTGCAAGTTAGCCTCTTTCTATGATGTGCATAACATATGCAAGTTTGCCTTTGCGCTATGACATGGTATGCAAGTTCATATGCAAGTTCTTATGCAAGTTTTATGCAAGTTCATATGCGAGTTCATATGCAAGTTTTATGCAAGTTCATATGCAAGTTTTATGCAAGTTTATATGCAAGTTCATATGCAAGTTTGTCTCTTTTTATGATATGCATAACATATGCAAGGTTGTCCCTATGAATGACATATTATGTAAACGAATTACGTGGGAAACGATGGGGTTAATATGCATGATTATAAAAAGGTGTAAAGTTGTTATGATTAAGCATAACATAAAATGAATGGACATAATTGGGAATTTACCTATTAAATTAGGTCTACCCACATTATGGAGTTGGGAATTTACCTATTAAGTTAGGTCTACCCATACTATGGAATTGGGAATTTACCTATTAAGTTAGGTCTACCCATATTCTTAAAAATGTGTAATTAATTAGAGATAATTAATTATGGGGGTGATTAATTATGTGTAATTAATCAACTAAGACACGAGGTTGGACCCTTTTGTAGCGGAAGTCTGCCCGGAACCGACCGGCCATCCAGCAGCTACAAATGATAGGCCCAATGTGAGAGGTCTTAGTCATAAATTAAATACGTGATTAAAGTAAGGACACGAGGTTAGACCTTTCTATGACAGAAGTCTGCCCGGAACCAACCGACATATCCAGCAGTCATAAACGATGGTCTAATGTGAGAGGTCTTTATGAGGTCATGATCTTAATTAATTAATTAAGAAACACTTAACCATATTAGCATGTAGAGGGACATGAGGGGTTAAGTGGGTGCCTTGGGTGGCATGTGGAAATCTAGTGGTTGCCTTGGGTGGCAATAGAAAATACGATTAGAATACTTAACCAAAGTGGAACATGTAATTAAAACATGTTAAAGGGTTAAGTGGTATACACTAGAAATAACAAGCTTAGGTGGTAGCTTGTGGGGGCCCATTTCAACCAATATCCCAAACGTATCTTAGTGGGCTCGACTCTAGTCGAGTGACGGGACACGCATATTGGGCTTGACTATAAGAGGCCAAACCGGGGTAGCGGTGGCAACGCGAGTCCAACGGGTTTCGTCTGCGTGTATGGACCCGGGATGGTAGGTAAGACGTTGTTGCATCGTGTAGATATAACCCGTGCACCATTTGTTGTATCGGGCTAGCCACTTTGGGGAGTGATACACCCCATTGTGGGGCTAGCACGGATATCTACGGTAGGGAGCCGATCGCTTGGGAGTAGTGGGTACACCTAGTGGAGATAGGGGAAGACGGCACCTATGTAGTGAGCTAGGGGTGCACGAAACTACTGGGTAAATTTTCTAAGTCCTTGGGAGGGATCAACCTTTAAGTAGGAATGACTGGTGTGGTGCAGTGTAGTAATTATCCTTGGGGTGGGTAAATGCGTCTTTATCGTTATCTTAGTTCACTCTAAGTCTGTTTGGCTACTGAGTATAGTCATTTATCCCCAGTCACACCGTACCAAGTTATATCATATCCTTATTACTTTAATGATTACATTGTTAAAGTTATAGGACTCGCTCAGACTTATGTCTGACCCCGTTGTTTTTATCTTTTTCCCAACCCTCAGGTTCTCAGAGTGGGCCCAGCACGAGTGGGCTTTGATCAGGCTGCTTTTATTACTCTCTTGGAGCTTGGACCCTAGATGTAGAGCTCAGTTTACCCTTTTCTTTTATGGCTATCAGTTCATGTATTGGGATTATGTATTTTTATTTAGCAGGATGGATATTTGTACTTGACTTCTATTATGGTTTTGTGATGTAACCAGACATGTTTTATTTTCCGCTGCAATTGAAATGATGTTTTAAATTTTCAAGTATTACTTACATCTGTCTTGCTGTAATTACTCTGTTCTATATTCACTCAAAATACTCCACCGATGTTATGGCATTCCCTTAGAGAGTGACCATAGCGGGAGTGGGGTGTTACAGCAGGGATATCCACCCTTAGTAAATTAGGAAATGACCTCAAGTGACTAGGTATGTGTTTGCGAACAAATTGAAAAACTGTAAACAATTATTAAATTCGTTCGGCTTTCCTAAACAAGAAGGGTTGTTGTAAAGAGTGTTGAACTCTGGGACCAATATTATTTTAACTACTAAATCCAATCATATTATTCCGAAATTTTGATTGTTTGAAAACAACACAAAATAAATAAATAAAGAGTTTTTATAATAAATGATAGCAACTAGGGAGTAATGATATAAACTGGATTAATAATCATCAATAGCCAAACAGATTAATATAGATCTAACTCATGTTTTTGTCACAAATATGAATCAACGATAATTAGGTTCTTAGAAACAAACATGTGAATAACGACAAGCATAGCCTATGCAGAAGCTAAGCTCTTAAACAACCATAGGCTATCAGGACAGATCACTACTTTATTTATAAAACTATAAAAATTAGATCTATATCTGAAAAGTGTTAGATCGAACTCGAATATACTCTGTAAAGGAGCATAGCTCTTATACGACACAAAGTATGAAGGTTCAGTTAAAACTCTTTGTTCAAATCTTGATCTATATGCATAAAGTCTTAATCTTCTGGGCAATGTGATTCATATTGAATCTAATCTATAAGCATCATCACCCCCTAATTAAAGGGGATTAGCTAGACATAGCTAAATGAGAAGAAGGGAAAAATAAAATACAAACTTAAATAAAATAAAATAAAAATTAAGAAGAGAATGAGAAGAGTACTTTTATTCCAAGAGAAGATTTACAGAAAAACCCAATGTAATAAGTATGAAAGAGATACATGTGTATTTATAGCTGCCATGACCAAGACTAAGTTGCCAATTACAAGATGTGGGACAAAAGTCTTTGCCCAAATAACAAATAAACCAATGTGAACGCATGTGAATGGACATGCAAATGTCATGGAAAAATAGCTTGCAGGCATCAGATGGCATCAACTTCAATCGTTTTGAGCATGAATTAGAACTCCATAACATCTGAGACAAGCGATCTTTATGAAAAGGCATTGAATCTTGACTTTAAAATATGCGGCAGAAGGTGGTTGAACAACAACATTTCTTTAGGTCTTCATGCTTTAATCCATCTCTAAAAATCAACATTCTTCTTGCACTAATTCCTCAAGCTTTTAACAATTAAGTGCATCAATGCATTGATCTTAAATAATCCGAAAATACCACTATAAATACAAAGTAACAATTATTTTGAAGAGAAAATAAGATAAACAAGCGGATAAAATATACACAATTACGTGTATATCAGATACCCCCATACTTATCTTTTTATTCGTCCTCGAATAAACTAAACTAAGATAAGTCACACTTTCGTAGGAAACACAATTGCATTTAGTGTATGCAACAAGCCGTTAAACCCCTAGGTGTCCCTTGTAGGATGAGTGTTGTCTCTTGAGGGTTTTCAGCGGATACTACCCACAAATTCCAAAGCGTCTTATCTATGTGTATTAATCAAATAATATATTTAAGGTCTTTCAAATTCTAAGTAATTTACTTAATTTCAATAATAACGATTTAGTACTAAATTGTCCATCCTATTATTGGTGCAAAAATGAATAAAAAATTTCAAGATGAATTGTAATTCCTTAATAATACTGTAATTGTGTAACATTCCGTAATTCTACAACACATTAAGATGATAAACTAAGGAATACTTAATTAGATATTAGGAATTAAGTAAAATGGACTGCGCCATAACTTGGAATGAGTGGAAAACGTTAAAACTAAGGAAAACGTTAAAATTGGGGAAAACGTTAAACGAACTGCGCCAGTACTTAATTCTACCTTCGAGCCTAGGCATACCGCTGAAATATGTGAATGTGTGAAACTGGGAATGAGGGGAATACTTTAAAATTAAGGCATAACTTGTATTGGGAATTTGGGGCAGAGCCTGAATTGAAAAGATGAATATGGATTTAGGGCATAAACTAAACTGTGATTAAAGATCTTAATTTAGGGCATATGATACATGATAAATATTACTTGGGAAAGGGGCATGAAAACCTATAATGAAATTGGAATAATTGTTAAATAATGGAAATGCTTAGATCCACATTAGTTAGAAACTGTAACCGCGCTTAGACACGAGGTTAGATTACACTTGTGGTAGAAGTCTGCCCGGACCCGACCAACATATCTAGCCACCACAAGTGGTGAATCTAATGTGAGGGGTCTAAGTGCATAAACATGTGAAAGTGCTAAGACACAATGTTACGTACGACTTGTGGAAGAAGTCTGCCCAGACCCGCCCGACATATCCAGCATCCACTAGTTGTAGGCTTAATGTGGGAGGTATAACGCTTTATAACCATAAATGAACAAATGTTAATGAACTTGTAATACTTAACCTGTTTGAATCCATAGGGATTACATTAACATGTTAACTTGAGTAAGGGTTACATAAACTTGCTTGAAACAGTGGGAGGGTTAAGTATATCTTGGGGGTGGTGGGTAATATTTATATATAGGCCCACAAACTTAACCTATTGAGGTTATGCAATCTTATTACACTAGTATGGCATAACCTGTGGAAATCCTTGTAGTGGGGATGTAAGCTTAGGGGAAAGCTTGTATCATCTTTTGTGTGTGTGTGTGTGTGACCCTTTTATGTTAGTAATCCATGTATAGGTATCAAACGAGTACTCCGAACTAGGTCAGAGTTGGGGCACACTTACTGGGCTGTTTGTAAGAGATCCAAAAGCGGGGACGGTGTGGGCGGTGCATTCCGACGGGGTCATGTGCGTGCATGGGTCTGGAGAAGGGAGGCTAAGATTTTGTGACATCAGTAGATATGGTTGTGCACATCCTATAAATGAGGGTTTTCCACTTTGGGGAGTGATACATCCTACTGTAGGGCCAGCACAGGGTATCTATGGAGTAGGGAGCCGATCGATTGGGATAGTAATTAGGTTACATCTAGTCTCGCTGTTTAGGAGCCCGTTATTATCCTTAGGGGTAACATCGGAATGTTCAGTTGGGCTGCCTGTTATTTTTTGGGGTAAAACCTCTCATTAGAAGTACGCCTAAGTCTACCATCGTGTTGGGGATTATCTTGTTCATATGATACTTGTATTGGTGCAGATAGAGAAATGTATTAGAGAAGCGCAACACATGTTCTGTTCTGTTTATCCTGTTTGCCTTGTTATACATGCTTTATGACTCTGTTATCTCTCTCTCCAACTTATATGCCTGTCATGATGCTTTTACTTATTTATATGCTAAAAGTAACTGGACCCGCCAGACTTATGTCTGGCCTATTTATTTCCTCTTCTTTCTCTTTCGTTTCCCCCTTGCTCCGGGGTTCTTAGGGTGGGAACACTAAAACTTGATCAGGATTCTGCTTTAGTTCTGCTTGGAGCTGCTTGGATGAACTACTTGATTTCGTATCTTCTCTACTATGGCTATATTTTGGGGATTATGCTCTTTTCATATATTATTGTACTCTGATGATTTTACTACAAGACAAAAGTTTTAAGTTGATGTACTGGGTTTTATGTATTTCAGACTCATTATGTAACTATGTTTCGAACCACATTGTTTTCTGCTTAAATAAAGTTTTAAATTCCCTACTATTTTATATTTATCTTGTAATATTCCTGTTTCTGTTTACCTATAACGCTTCACGAAACTTAATGCATTCTCTTAAAGAGTGATATTAATGGACGCTGAGTGTCACACTTGGTATCAGAGCTGAAGGTCACCAGATCGGAAAAAAGTGTTTTAAAATTATTTCCAAAAAGGTTTTAAAAGAAAGCATTTACAAAAGAAAGGTCTGTTTTGAAAAACATATTCCCCAAAGCCATATACATTATCTCTCGATTCTCTGTTTGAATCCCTTCTTCCTTTTCATTTCAGCATGTCCGAGGAACCGATTATTCCCGAGGATGTTCAAGTACCGGATTGGTTCTGTGGGTATCTTAAGGCTACGGCACCTACCGGGAACCAAGGAGACATCCCTTCCCCAGCTGCAGTCTTTGTTCTCCACCATCGTGAGGTGGTAATAACTCTAAGAAATGTCATGGTTGTATGCGCTTGGGTCATCTGGTCAAAGATTGCCGAAAAAGGAAGAACGCTTTCTTCAACTGTGGCGAAGTTGGACACTATAAGAGGGAATGCCCAAAAAAGCAAGGACAAGGCCAAAGGGTAGGATCTTTTAGAGGGCAGGTGTATGCTCTCGTGCCATTGTACGGGATAAAGGTAGGGAATTTTTTGTTGAGGGTTTGATTTCTCTTTCCAATTATCCAGTTATAATTTTTCTTGATTCTGGTGCTTCACATTCTTTTATATCTGATTTTGTGGTTGAGTCTCTGCACCTTAGTACTAGTATGGTTTTGGATCCCATTGTTATCTAAGACCCCATTGGGGATACGGCTCATCTGTCTATGATTTTTCAGGGTTCGAGAATATCTGTGTTGGGCATCGAGTTCGAATGTGATGCATATGTGCTTGGTTTTATGGGCTATGGTTTGATTCTAGGGATGGATTTGCTAGCCATGTATGGTGCCATTCTAGATTGTGAGAGGAGGATCGTTAGACTTTTGACTAGCCATGGGAGGACCCTCGAAATTTCTTGTTACCTTAAAGGGTCTATCATGCTTAGTTTCCTAGGGTCGCTTGATGCATCTATCGATGATTTACAATCTGTAGCAGTAGTCCTTGAGTATCATGATGTTTTTTGGAGGTTCAACGCTTACCTCCGAGGTGCGACATCGATTTCTGCATATACTTGGTGGACAACGAAAAGCTTGTTGCATTGCCTGTGCACCATATGGCTCCAAGAGGATGGATGAAGCTTAGCAAACAAGTAGGGGAGCTACTTGAGAAAGGGTTTATTATGCGAAGCATATCTTAATGGAGTTCTCTGGTGGTATTCGCAACTAAGGCGGATGGTTCACTTCGCTTATGTATGGATTACAAAGAGTTGAATAAACTTACTAAAAACAACAGGCACCCACTTCCGAGGATAGAATATATGTTTGACCAGCTTGTTGGTGCATCTGTTTTCTCTCAGTTAGACTTGGCCATGGGGTTTCATCAATTGAAGGTGGCCAAAGATAGCAGACGAAACCATTTTTAAACTCCCAATGGTTCTTCGAGTGGCTCGTTATGCCTTTTTGGGTTGATGAATGCACCCGCCTATTTTGTTGATCTAATGAGTAGGGTGTTTTGGAAGTTTCTAAATAAGTTCGTTATGGTCTTTGTTGATGACATCTTGATTTTCTCGAAGAACGAGGAAGAGAATGCCCGACATTTAAGGGAGGTTTTGAAAACTCTCTGTGCGTATCAGCTTAAGGCAAAGTTCTCCAAATGTCATTTTTGGAGAAAAGAAGTGAGATTTCTAGGGCATGTAGTCTCCAAAGATGGGATAGGAGTGGATCCAACGAAAGTAGTTGCAGTTCAAGATTGGCAGATCCCAAAGAATGCAACGAAGGTGAGAAGTTTTCTTGGATTAGTGGGCTATTATATGAATTCCATTAAGGACTTTGCAAAGATATCAGCCCCACTCGCCAGGCTGACGAAGAAGAATCTGACATTTTCTTGGGATGTAGATTGTGACGAACGACCCTACCCATAACTTAGAGTTAGCTGCTATAGTATTTGCGCTTAAGACTTGGATCCATTATCTACTTGGAGAGAAGTTCGAGTTGTACACTGATCATCAATCTCTCAAGTACTTGTTCTCGTAGAACGATCTTAATTTAAGGCAACAAAGATGGATGGAGTTCCAGCATCCTATGGCTTTTAGATTTCTTATACCCTTAGCAAGGGCAATGTGGTGGAAGATGCATTGATTAGGCAGAGCATGGCCTTAAGTCCTCTGTTTGTGGTGAGGAAAAAATTAGAGTTTGTATCGACTTTTGATTTTAGACCCTCCACTGAGTTTATACCTGGTTTATTGGCATCACTAGAGGTGCGAACTACTATTTTGGATCAGATAGGAACTTTACAGCGAGAGGGTCCACAGATTTCAGACATCTTGGATAGACTCAGTAGAGGTGAAACTTCTAGTCACCCCAGTAGATACTCCAAAAACGATAGAGGGCGGTTGCGACGAGATGGAAGGCTTTGTGTTCCTCGAGGAAGGAGTTTGTTGAAGACAATCCTAGAGGAAGTTCGTCATTCTAAGATGACTATTCATCAAGGCAGTGATAAGATGTATAGAGATGCGAAAAGGGTTTTCTTTTGAGCTGGGATGAAGAATGATGTGGCGGAGTTTGTTTCTCGATGTTTATTTTTCCAGCAAGTCAAAGCTGAGCAAAGGAAGCTCGGTTGTTCACTTCATCCTTTGGAAGTCCCACAGTGGAAGTGGGAGAGCGTCTCGATGGATTTCATTGATGGTTTGCTTAGATCTTGGAAAGGCAACGCCTTTATTTGGGTTATAGTGGACAGACTTACTAAGAGCGCTCATTTCATTCCGGTTATGAGTAAGAGGACGACAACACGGTTAGCAGTAGTTTACGTTCGTGAGATAGTCCGTCTTCATGGAGTACCTTCCAGTACGTAAGTGATTGTGACCCATTTTTACAAGTGAATTTTGGAGGATCTTGCAAGAAGCATTAGGTACATAGTTACGTTTGAGCACCGCTTATCACCTTCAGACAGATGGACAGACGGAGAGGGTAAATAGAGTTCTTGATGATCTTTTAAGGTTGTGTATCCTATACTTCGAAGGGACTTGGGAAGAGCATCTTCCTTTAGTATAGTTGGCCTACAACAAAATTTATCAAGCTAGTATTATCATGGCACCCTTCAAAGCATTATACAGACGACCCTGTAGATCACCGACTTGTTGGTGGGAATCTACAGAAAGACTTCTACTTGGACCGGATATGGTTAGAGAAACTTCCTAAAAGATTGATCCTATTAGACGACGAATGAAGACAGCTCAGGATAAGCAGAAGTCCTATGCACATAGTGTAACAAACAACCCACCTCCATTAAGGTCACTCACAAAGGGAATGCCTTAACTTCAGTGGAGCGTTTTTGGTAAAAAGACACAGAATATCACAAGACAGATATAAAAATTTTGCAGCGGAAAATAAACAACTTTATTAAATCACCGAAATACTTTGTTACATAATATCATGAGTCATAAAACCATTAAAACACTTCTGTCTTACATGATCAGAGTACATACGTATTTAAAAGAAAAACATCATTCCCCATATTAAAGAGCAAGCCATATAAGAGACAGAGACTCGAGCCATACTTCAGAGGTAGCTCCTGGAAGATGATATCCAAATCCTAACTAAACTCGGGTGTTTCCTCCCTGAGAACCTAGAGGGGGGAACGGAAGAAAAGAGGCGAAACAAACTAGGTCAGACATACGTCTGGTGGGTCCAGTAACTTTTAGCCAGTAAATAAATAAAGTTAAACATGATAGGCATACAAAGTGGATAAGAGGATTCACGGTACAAATGGTAGGTATGACAGGACAATTAAGGTAAGATGTATGCTTCAATACAAACTACTCTACACTATTACTACTAAAATCAAGATGGGGTGATCCCTTCTGCTAACCGTAATAACGATAACGATGGTGGTAGTTTCGGGTATTCCTAGCTGCTGTCATAGGTGCCGCCCGCTCTTATCTCAACTAGTCGTACCCACTACATTCCTACAATAAATTGGTAGACTTATGGCATATGTCCGAGTATACCCTAACCACTACACTAATCGATCGGCTCCCTACTCTGTAGATACACTGTGCTGGTCCCACAACTTGGGGGTATCACTTCCCTAAAGTGGCAACCTAAGGTGTGCACAGTTATACCTGCTGGTGTCACGGTCGTCTTGTCCCCCTCTGCCCGGCCCATGCACGCACATGTCCCCGGTCGGTTTGCGCTGCCCACACCATCCATCTCGTTTTGGATCTCTTACAATCAATCATTAAGCGTGCCCCTTCCCCGCCTAGTACGAAGTTCTTTACTTTGATACCCCTCCGGGTTACTAACTGAAATGGGTCTCACACAACATGATATAAGCTCTCCCCTATGTCTTGTATCCCCCCATAGGTTTTCTACTGACTATGTATACCCTAAGGTGTCTTTAACTACATAGCCCTCAATCAGTTATGCGTACCTATAGGTGTCTTTAATACATAACCCTTAATCTACCTATTGGTTATGCTTATCTATAGGTGTCTTTAATTTATAACTCTATCTATTCCCATTAGTTATGTGTATCCCTAAGGGTGTCTTTAATACATAACTTTACTATTTTTCCCGGGTTATGTATACCATTTGGTGTCTTTAATTACATAACCCTTTTTATCCGGTTAAGATTGTGGGCCTATATTAATATTATCCACCTACCCTTCAGTTATACTTAACCCACCCACTGATTTAATTCTATTTATTTAATGGTTCAGTTTGTGGGCCTATATATATTAATATTACCCACCTACCCATCAGTTGTACTTAACCCACCCACAATCCAACTCGTTTTACTTAACCCTAACTTATGTCTATCATTATACAGTCCATATGTATTAAGTTAGGTTAAGTAGTCCTTAATCAGCTTTAATTAATTATTGAGACACCTAATCGTATTTCACATGCCACCCAAGGCACCCACTTAATTCCACATGCCACCCAAGGAACCCACTTAACCCCTCATGTCCTACTACATGTTTATCTGGTTAAGTGTTTCTTAATTCATTAAGACTGTAACCTTATAAAGACCTCCCACATTAGACTGGCATTTGTGGCAGTTGGATTTGCCGGGCGGGTTCGGGTAGTATTACACCACAAAAGAGCCTAACTTCGTGTCTTTACAACTGTCACGCATTTAATTTATGCCTAAGACCTCCCACATTAGACTGGCATTTGTGGCAGCTGGATTTGCCGGGCGGGTCCGGGAAGTCTTACACCAAAAAAGAGCCTAACCTCGTGTCTTAGACGATTAATTACACAAAATCAATTATTCCCTAATTTGAATTATCTCCCTATTCAAATTATCAATCAATTCCAAATTTAACTATGGCCATAATTGACTCAATTATGTCCATCTATTTATGGTATGTAAAATCATACCAATTTCATCATAACTTTATTTTATACCATTTAAGGCATTTATGCCATTTAAGGCATTTATGTCAATTCTCAATATTAAATCTTTAGACTTCAATTGCTTAAACATTCCTCTTTTGATTAATTAAGTTAACTAATTAATCCTTTCCTTTTTATAGGTGTCAATACCTATCTTATTAACAAATTTGAATTTCCTATCCATAAACGGTCATATTCAAATTATACCATTTTTACCCAATTTTACCCATGTCAGAATAGGTAATTATTTATATGTTTCTCTACTAAAATCATGTGCCCAATTTACATAAACACTATGTAAATTATGCCTATTACAAATTCCCCTTTTTCCCCGTTTCTTAACTAGCGTAACCATTTGCGTTTTTGGCATCATCGAGGCTACAAAGTAGTCTCGCCATAACAATAAAATAAAGGGAATGACAAGGTTATAGTTTTCAGTAAAATTTTGGCATAAGCATGACAACTAGGGAAAATTACATGATAACTTCGCATATAATTATGATTCACCACATAATTAAAAACTTGCATAGATTCATCATTTTGCAACATAACAACTTGCATAGGTTCATGAATTAACAACATAATTAACAACTAACATAGGTTCATGATTCACAACATAACAACTTGCATAGGTAACTTGCATGGGTTCATGAATTAACAACACAATTAACAACTCACATAGATTCATGTTTTACAACATGTTTAACAACTTGCATAACATAACAACTGGCATAGTATCATGAGTAATAACTTGCACAGGTTCATGAATAATAACTTGTATAGGTGACTTGCATGATCTCATACCAACTTGCATAGGTTCACAATAACAACTTGCATAGATTCATGATAACAACTTGCATAGATTTATGAATTTCACTTGCATAATTTCATGATTCACCACAACAATAAACTTGTATAATTTCATGATCCACAACAACAACAAACTTGCATAACTTCAAACAACATATACCCAAATCTTAGTCTACCACAATTCACTTTTATCTATTTAAACCTAAAAGTGACTAGAACTCATAGAAAATGTAACACCCCGAAATTTTCTATTAACTGTAAATTAACAAATTAAAGTATAATTAATTCTAAATGAAAGAATTAAGGGAAAAGGGTTATGCCATTGCGCTCGTCTCGGAATTCTGCCTGAGATAGAGTCCGAGTTTGCGTGAATCGGACTCCGTATGAAGGAATTATGACCTCCGAAAGTTTCAGAATTCAATTTAAAATTCAAACATTTCAAAATTCAGTTCAAATTTTGAATTCAGACCCAAACTGGGATGGGCGAGAAAATTCCCACTCAGGCACCAGGTCGACCTGGGGGTCGACCTGGGTAACCAGGTCGACCTGCCCAGTCGACCTGGTTTGGCCCTGGCTAGCCTGGTCGGTTTCTGGTCGAATTTATGAGCTTGGCTGTGTCACTAGGGCTGATTTGTCACATTCTGGTTGGCTCCTCTCGAAATGAATGGTCTAGATTCATCTATGACAATCTGACGGCTAAAATCAATCTGAAATTCTATATAAACAACTTTAGTCTCCAACCTAAATTCACATAAAAAAATTAGAGACGGAGCCCCCATTCTGTCGGGAGAAAACTGAGAGGAGCCTCCACTTGTAGAAGAGCTTAGAGACGAGCCAAAACTAAAGTAAAACTAGAATCAAACAACGTTTATCTACCCAAAGGAAAGCAATTCAAATTTAGAACTCAGAAATCAGAAAACAAGACCGTCGTTTGTTGTAAGTATTGTGATTTTTCCGATGTGAATAAAAGTTAGTATTTGATTTGATGTAAAATGGAAATGGAAATGGAATTGTGTTATTGTATAACGATGATGTTAATTCATATCTATGTATTTAAATGATTGTATTGTGAATGGTTGGAATATTTGTGGTTAAATTTACTTGGTATTGGATCCATTGAAATGAAAACAACATCACATGCAAGTTGTATAGTTCATGTTATAATCTACACCTATATGTTTATGTGATTATATAAGTTGTATGTGATATGTCCAAGTTAAGATCTCATGTATATACTTTATGCTAGAATCTCTATGCCAAAATGATTAAGTTCATATACATGCTCATATGTTTATACAAAAGTTGCAAAGTTCATAATTGGATCCATGCCAAGATCCATTTTAATACAAGTTTCATGTTATAAACATGATTTGGATCTAGTTCACACATGCGATGAAATTATACATTCTTTATGGACATGTTATATTCTTGACATATGCTAGTGATGTTCGATGTTATGCCTAGATCTAAACATGTTTAGGCTTATGTTGTCAAAACTATATGCTAATTCATGTGACACTTGTTTAGTTAGATCCCCCTTTTTAATGCAAGTTCACATGACCAGTTGAAACCCATGATTCAGTCTATGTTGGAAATTCACATATATGCATGTTAACTATTTTGCAAGTTCACACCTAAGATGTTCATATTGACTATGTCGATAATGCCAAGTTTACACCTATGTCAGGTTTATGTTTATGAATTTATTTATGTCAATTTTGTGTACGCTAAATTAGGCTAAGTTTTTAGCCTAATGTTACATGTTAAAAATCATGCAAACGAAAAATTAGGCTAAGATTGTTAGCCTAATACTTAGACGGGGTAACATTGGGAAAAATTGGTAATTATAGGAAACTTGACATAAATGGGTGAAAATATATGAAATTGGCATGTTTGTCACATGCCAAAATTGGTGGCACTTGAATGGTATAAATTCTTATACCAAAAATGCTAAACTTTGAAAGTGGGCCATAAAATTTAAGTGTTAGCAAATTTACATATAACAAGTAATAAAAACAAATATGTAAATTTAGAAAATACGAGTATGCTTAACACGAGGTTGTATTGAGCTGTGATGTAAACCTGCCCGGACCCGCCTGGTTGTCCAGTAGTCACAAAAATACCTATCCAATGTGGGTGGTTAAGCATTGAGCCCAATAATGACCCGAGGTTAGACTGAGTTATGGTGTAAACCTTCCTATAACCGACCGGTACATCTAGTAACCGTAACAATATCTGTCTAATGTGAGTGGTCGGTGCTTTAAAAAGCTAAGGACAGACAAGTCAGGATGGTAGGGTTAAGTTAACTAAAACACTTAACCAATTCAACATGTTAAATAAATTGATGGGTGGGGTTAGGTAAATACAGACTCTTAACCACTTAACATGTTTGACTAGAAAACCCTAGTAATGGGGACCCATTTCAGCAGTAACCCAATTAGGTATCATGGTACCCTGAAACTAGGCAGGGTAGGGCACGATTACTGGGATGATTGTAAGTCGTTAAAAGTGACGGCAGTGGGTGCAACAGTGTGGGTTCTAACGGAGTGCGGGCGTGCACACACTTCGGAGCAGACAAATCGGGCACTGGGGGCACCAGTAGTATAACCTATGCATTCTAGAGATTGTGTCAGGCCGCCACCATGGGACTTGGTACACCCTATGGTGGGACCGGCATAGGTATCTACAATCTTTGGGGGCCGTAAGGCACGGATGATTATGCGAGTAGGAGCCGATCTTTAGAAAAAAGGGGATCACTTCACCTCGATCATGGGGTGCTAGTTGAGACAATGCAAGTAGGTGCAGAGATATAGTGTGGGGTGAGATAGTATATTCGTTTTAAACTACTTTATCTTAGTTTATGATACTTTCCTATTTCCAGTTTATACCTATCATGCCCTTTTTCTTATTCTCATACTGAAGAGTCACTAGACTAACTAGGCTTTATGTCTGACCCTATTTTCTTTCGTCTTCTTTTCTTCCGTTCCCCCCCAGGTCCACAGGGAGGAAACAACCCAACTTAGTCAGACTCTTTGCAAGCTTCAAGATAGTAGATGTACGGTTTGGACTCTCTTTCCTTGGCTATGGCTGTTGGACACATTCTATGGGGATATATGCAGTTTTAATTATGTTTTATGCTTCTTTATTTAATAACCAAGATAGAAACAATGATGTAATGATTTGGAAGTTATTATGTGACAATTATGGAAATGTTTTGTATAAACACATATTTATGAAATAAAAAGTCTGTTTGTTTTCCGCTGCTTATATATATGTGTTTATATATCTGTCTTGTGTTTATCTGTGACTTTTACTTAAAAACCTCCACCAAAGTTAAGGCATTCCCTTTTTGAGTGACCTTAATGGAGGGTGGGGTGTTTCACTTGGTATCAGGGCACGGTTTTACCGGACTAGATGAAAGTTTTTGAAACTATTTTCAAAAAGAAGTTTAAAGAAGCATTGTTTTCAAGAAAAACTGTTGTTTTTAAAAGGCATAATTCCCCAAAGCCATATGCACTATCTCTCTTTCCTTTGGTCTTAAATACTTTCCTTTTTGTTCCAACATGTCTGGAGATCTTAACCTTCCAGAAGGAGTACCGATCCCTGGCTGGTTACGAAGGTACCTATAGGCTAGGGCCAATGGTGCGGGCCCAGCAGACATTCCTCCTCCAGCAGTGGCAGCGGTACCTCCTCCTCCTCCTCATGGAAATAATTTCGCTAAGATGTGTTGAGACTTCAAGGCCATGGGAGGAAAGGACTTTTATGGAACTGAATCATTTGTGGAAGCAAGGAACTGGCTGAAGGAGACCGAAGATTTGTTCGTCATCTTCGAAGTTGACGACAGGAAAAAGATACAACTAGCAGTGTGGTTGCTTAAAGATGAAGCTTCCTATTGGTGGGAAGTTACCCAAGCTGAAAGGCCATTGGAAACTTGGGAAGATTTCAGGATGAGATTTGAGATGAAATTCCTCTCCCAAGCTGAAAGAAGCCTGCAAATGGAGAAGTTCCTAACTCTTAAACAAGGAAATATGACAATCAAGGAGTACGTCAATCAGTTTAATCAGCTAGCCAGATTTGGGCTGGATTTAGTAAACACCCAACACAAGAAGGCTCATCGCTTTGTCAAAGGTCTGAATGAGCCTCTACACAGCCTTGCAATGACCCGTATACCCTTGGGAGCGACCTATGAAAGCTTGGTGGACATGGCGCTGCTACACGAGGAAGATAAAGGCAAGAAAGAGGCAAAGGTGGAAGTGCCTCAAGAAAAGAAAGAGGGCTTACAGGCTAAGAAAACAGACTTCAAGAAAGGCGGGAAGAACAACAAAACCTGTGAAAAGAGAAGGTGCAATTTCTGTGGCATTGTGGGACATATAGCAAAAGACTGCAGGAAGAAGAAGGGAAAGATGAATGGTGGTTGTTTCCATTGTGGAGAGACTGGACACTTGG
Organism: Allium sativum; assembly: GCA_030737875.1. Taxonomy (NCBI): domain Eukaryota; kingdom Viridiplantae; phylum Streptophyta; class Magnoliopsida; order Asparagales; family Amaryllidaceae; genus Allium; species Allium sativum. Next base: position 589,562,993 of record CM060909.1, read on the forward strand.
CTAAGGACTGCCCAAATAAGCGGGGGCAGGGATAGAGGACTGGATCCACCTCAGGGAGATAGGTTCACGTGCTGGTGGCACCTCCGAAGGAACGAGGTAGAACTATTTCTATAGAAAGCTTACTTTATCTTTATGATCATCCAGTTTGCACTCTCTTTGATTCTGGTACATCACACTCCTTTATTTCATCGGCTTTAGTAGAATCTCTGCACCTAGACACTAGTATGGTAGAAGATCGCTTGGTTGTTTCAAATCCAATTGGGGGCTCGGCTTATTTGTCGATGGTTTGCTTGGATTTGAAAATCTTTATTCTAAGTGTTGAATTTAGATGTAGTGCCTTTGTTTTGGGCTTCTCAGGATATGGACTGATCTTAGGTATGGACTGGTTATCCAGTAATGGTGCCATTCTTGATTGTGAGAAGAGAGTGGTTAGGCTCTTGACTCGGCTCAGTAATACTCTTGAAATTTCTTGTAATCCCTTGAATGCTGTTATGCTTAGTTATCTAGAGTCGCTTGACGGTTCTGTTGAGAATTTGCAGTCGGTTAGAGTGGTCAGGGAATATCCGGATGTCTTTGAAGAGGTGAAAGGCTTACCTCTGAAGCGGGAAATAGACTTCCGCATATATCTTGTCTATAATGCAAAGCCCGTAGCTTTGCCTATTAGACACATGGCTCCAACGGAGAGAAAGCAGCTCAATAAGCAAGTTAAGGAGCTTCTCGAGAAGGGGTTTATAAGGAGGAGTATCTCGGAATGGGGCGCTCCAGTGGTGTTTACCACCAAAGCAGATGGTTCACTACGTCTTTGTGTGGACTATATGGAGCTGAACAAGCTGACTAAAAAGAATAGACACCCGCTTCCCAGAATAGACGATTTGTTTGATCAGCTTGTAGGAGCGTCGGTCTTCTCCCAACTTGATCTGGCTACTAGGTTCCATCAGCTAAGGGTAGCTGAAGATTGCAGTGATAAAACGGCTTTCAGAACCCTCAACGGTTTCTACGATTGGCTTGTCATGCCTTTCGGCTTGACAAACGTACTCACTTATTTCGTGGACCTAATGAGCAGGGTGTTCAGAGAATTCCTCAATATGTTCGTGGTGGTCTTCATAGATGATATTTTGATCTTCTCAAAGAATGAGGAAGAACGTGCTCAGCATCTGAAGGAGAACATGGAAACTCTTCGAGTTCATCAGCTTAAAGCCAAATTCTCTAAGTGCCACTTTTGGAGAGAAGAAATAAGATTTCTTGGACATATAGTGTCCAAAGAGGGGTTAGCCGTGGCCCCGCGAAAGTGGTGGTAGTGCAAGATTGGAAGACACCAAGAAATGCAACCAAAGTCCGAAGCTTTCTTGGGCTACCCGTTTTTTACCGAAAGTTCATTAGGGATTTCGCGAAAATCTCGGCTCCACTCACAAGGCTAACAAAGAAGAATCTGGCATTCACTTGGGATTTGGATTGCGAGTTTGCTTTCCAACGATTAAAAAGGGCTCTCACAACAACCCCAGTTCTGACTTTGCCGGATGGAAGCAAGATGTTCACGGTATACACGGATGCTTGTGGTACGGGACTAGGAGCTATTCTGATGCAAGAAGGGAGGGTGGTAGCTTATGGTGGAAGACAATTGAAAGTTCATGAAAAGAACTACCCAACCCACGATCTTGAGTTAGCCGCCATCGTATTTGCGCTTAAGTCTTGGCGCCATTATCTCCTAGGGGAGAAGTTCGAATTATATACTGACCAAAAATCGTTGAAGTATCTTTTCTCGTAGAAAGATCTTAACTTGAGGTAGCAAAGGTGGACGAAGTTCCTTGCCTCGTATGATTTTGAGATTTCCTATACTCCTGGCAAAGGACACGTAGTAGCAGACGCGTTGAGCTGAAAGAAGCTGACCCTAAGCCCTCTCTTTGTAGACAGGCAAAGCTTGGAGTATATAGCCAGTTTTGACTTTAGGCCCTCCTCCGATTTTATTCCTGGTTTATTGGCATCCCTAGAAGTACGGCCCACTCTGTTAGACTCGATAGGGGCCGCACAACGCGAAGACCCTTAGCTTGTGGATGTGATTGATAAACTAATTAGGGGTGAGACTTCCAGTCACCTCAATAGGTATTCCATCGATGATAAGGGTTGGCTAAGGCGAGATGGAAGACTATGCGTCCCACGAGCAAGGGATTTAGTAAAGACAGTTCTTAAGGAAGCACATCATTCCAAGATGACAATACATCGAGGTGGAGACAAGATGTACAAGGACGTAAAGAGAGTTTTCTATTGGAGCGGGATGAAGAAGGACGTGGCAGATTTCGTTTCTAAGTGCGTGACATGCCAACAGGTCAAGGCTGAACAAAAGAAGCCTGAAGGACTGCTTCATCCTCTAGAAGTCCCGCAATAGAAGTGGGATAGCATTTCAATGGACTTCATTGACGGGTTGCCTAGGTCAAGAGGAGGCAATACTAGCATTTGGGTAATAGTGCACAGGTTTACTAAAAGCGCCCACTTTATACCTATCAAGAGTAGAAGGACTGCCTCGTCTCTAGTTTCTCTTTATCTCAAGGAAATAGTTCGATTCCATGAAATACCCTCCAGCATAGTGAGTGACAGAGACCCCATCTTTACGAGCGAATTTTGGCAGAGTTTGCAAGAAGCTGTAGGCACACAGTTATGCTTGAGCACGCCTATCACCCCCAAACTGATGGTCAGACGGAAAGGGTGAACAGAGTACTGGAAGATCTTCTAAGACTGTGCGTTCTTGACTTCGGATGGACTTGGGAGGATCGTCTTCCTTTAGTAGAATTTGCCTACAACAACAGTTACCAAGCCACCATCGGTATGGCGCCCTTCGAAGCTCTATATAGAAGACCGTGCCGATCACCAACTTGTTGGTGGGAGTCTACTGACAAGATTATACTTTGGCCAGATATGATTAGAGAAACTTCAAAAAAAGTGGACTTGTTATGAAGGAGAATGAAGACTGCCTAAGATAGACAGAAATCCTACGCAGACAAAAGAAGGACCGACCTTGAGTTTGAGGTTGGGGATAGGGTTTTCCTTAAGGTATCCCTTTAAGGAAAGTCGTTCGCTTTGGGTCCGCAGGAAAGCTAGCACCAAGATTTGTAGGACCGTTCCCTATCATCGAGAAGATTGGGAAAATGGCTTATAGAGTAGAGCTGCCCGAAAGATTGGCTGGAATTCACAACGTCTTTCACGTTTCTCATCTCCGGAAATGTCTACATGAATCTGCGGAAGTGGTGGAGCCAAGCATTCTAGAAGAAGCCGAAGTGGAATGCGAAGCAACTGTGAGGAGAGTTCCAACTTGAATCGTAGGAACTGAAGTGAAAAAGCTACGCAACCGCGAAGTCAAGCTCGTAAAAATTCAGTGGAGCGATGCCGAGGAAGACGTGACTTGGGAAAATGAGGACCGAATACGTGCGGCTTAACCTTTTCTTTTTGAGGGTACATCTTTGATCTCTCTTTTTCCTTAAGTTGTGCCTGAATCTATCTTTTTAGGCATATCTCCTCGATATTTTCCTTTGTCCTTAGGTAGAAACCCCTTTGGATGTAAAAATGTAATTGAAACATGTTATGATCGATGGCTGCAAGTGGTTGCTAGTGGTTGCAAGTGGTTGCTAGTAGTTGCTCGTGGATGCATATACACACACAACCTAGGTTTTAGATCGTGTCAGTCACTTCATATTGCATATGCATATATGCATTCATATTTGTATGTGCTTGAAACTTGGTATGTTGTCATATGGATGTCGCATTTTTATAAATGATTGCGCACTTATGTAGAATTATGAGTAGGAAAAACTTGCATACATAGTGGATTCATGACACTTACATGATTTGCATTAAGGAGGTCAACTAAATCAGTAGACCGCCTGATTTTGCATTAGATAAGGGCATGTACACACACTATGCATATGATCATGAAGCATTAGAAGTCTTTTAAGGACAATGGACGTTTGTGTTTGATGGTTGAGTAGATGGACGATTGGATGTTAGGATCTACGTTCTTTCAGACTTGAAGATTTTGGGGACGAAGTCCTTTAAGGAGGGGAGAATGTAACACCCCGAAATTTTCTGTTAACTGTAAATTAACAAATTAAAGTATAATTAATTCTAAATGAAAGAATTAAGGGAAACGGGTTACGCCATTGTGCTTGTCTCGGAATTCTACCTGAGATAGAGTCCGAGTTTGCGTGAATCAGACTCCGTATGAAGGAATTATGACCTCCGGAAGTTTCAGAATTCAATTTAAAATTCAAACAGTTCAAAATTGAGTTCAAAATTCGAATTCAGATCCAAACTGGGCTGGGCGGGAAAATTCCCGCCCAGGCACCAGGTCGACCTAGGGGTTGACCTGCCCAGTCGACGTGGTTTGGCCTTGGCTGGCCTGGTCGGTTTCTGGTCGAATTTCTGAGCTTGGTTGTGTCACAAGGGCTGATTTATCACATTCTGATTGGCTCCTCTCGAAGTGAATGGCCAAGATTCATCTATGATCATCTGACGGCTCAAATCAATCTGAAATTCTATATAAACAACTTAAGTCTCCTACCTAAATTCACATAAAAAATTAGAGGTGGAGCCCCCATTCTGCCAGGAGAAAACTGAGAGGAGCCTCCACTTGTAGAAAAGCTTAGAGACGAGCCAAAACTAAAGTAAAACTAGAATCAAACAACGTTTGTCTACCCAAATGAAAGCAATTCAAATTCAGAACTCAGAAATCAGAAAACAAGACCGTCGTTTGTTGTAAGTATAGTGATTTTTCCGAGGTGAATAAAAGTTAGTATTTGATTTGATGTAAAATGGAAATGGAATTGTGTTATTATATAACAATGATGTTAATTCATATCTATGTATTTAAATGATTGTATTGTGAATGGTTGGAATATTTGTGGTTAAATTTACTTGGTATTTGATCCATTCAAATGAAAACAACATCACATGCAAGTTGTATAGTTCATGTTACAATCCACACATATATGTTTATGCGATTATACAAGTTGTATGTGATATGTCCAAGTTAAGATCTCATGTATATACTTTATGCTAGAATCTCTATGCCAAAATGATTAAGTTCATATACATACTCATATGTTTATACAAAAGTTGCAAAGTTCATAATTGGATCCATGCCAAGATCCATTTTAATACAAGTTTCATATTATAAACATGATTTGGATCTAGTTCACACATGCGATGAAATTATACGTTCTTTATGGACATGTTATATTCTTGTCATATGCTAGTGATGTTCGATGTTATGCCTAGATCTAAACATGTTTAGGCTTATGTTGTCAAAACTATATGCTAATTCATGTGACACCTGTTTAGTTAGATCCCCCTTTTTAATGCAAGTTCACATGACCAGTTGAAACCCATGATTCAGTCTATGTTGCAAATTCACATATATGCATGTTAACTATTTTGCAAGTTCACACCTAAGATGTTCATATTGACTATGTCGATAATGCCAAGTTTACACCTATGTCATGTTTATGTTTATGAATTTCTTTATGCCAATTTTGTGTACGCTAAATTAGGCTAAGTTTTGAGCCTAATATTATATGTTAAAAACCATACGAATGTATAATTTGGCTAAGATTGTTAGCCTAATACTTAGACGGGGTAACGTTGGGAAAAATTGGTAATTATAGGAAACTTGACATAAATGGGTGAAAATATATGAAATTGGCATGTTTGTCACATGCCAAAATTGGTGGCACTTGAATGGTATAAATTCTTATACCAAAAATGCAAAACTTGGAAAGTGGGCCATAACATTTAATTGTTAGCAAATTTACATATAACAAATAATAATGACAAATATGTAAATTTAGAAAATACGAGTATGCTTAACACGAGGTCGGATTGAGTTGTGATGTAAACCTACCCGGACCCGCCCGGCTGTCCAGTAGTCACAACAATACCTATCCAATGTGGGTGGTTAAGCATTGAGCCCAATAAGGACCCGAGGTTAGACTGAGTTACGGTGTAAACCTCCTCGTAACCGACCGACACATCCAGTAACCATAACAATATCTGTCTAATGTGAGTGGTCGGTGCTTTAAAAATCTAAGGACAGACAAGTCAGGATGGTAGGGTTAAGTTAACTAAAACACTTAACCAATTCAACATGTTAAATAAATTGATGGGTGGGGTTAGGTAAATACAGACACTTAACCACTTAACATGTTTGACTAGAAAACCCTAGTAACGGGGACCCATTTCAGCAGTAACCCAATTAGGTATCATGGTACCCTGAAACTAGGCAGGGTGGGGCACGATTACTGGGCTAATTATAAGCGGTCGAAAGCGACGACGGTGGGTGCAACAGTGTGGGTTCTAACGGAGTGCGGGCGTGCACACACTTCGGAGCAGACAAACAGGGCACTGGGGGCACCAGTAGTATAACATATGCATTCTAGAGATTGTGTCGGGCCGCCACCATGGGACCTGATACACCCCATGGTGGGACCAGCATAGGTATCTACAATCTTTGGGGGCCGTAAGACACGGATTATTATGCGAGTAGGAGCCGATCTTTAGAAAAAAGGGGATCACTTCACCTCGATCATGGGGTGCCAGTTGAGACAATGCAAGTAGGTGCAAATATATAGTGTGGGGTGCGATAATATATTCGTTTTAAACTACTTTATCTTAGTTTATGATACTTTCTTATTTCTAGTTTATACCTATCATGCCCTTTTTCTTATTCTCATACTGAAGAGTCACTAAACTTACCAGGCTTTATGTCTGACCCTATTTTCTTTCTTCTTCTTTTCTTCTGTTCCCCCCTGGTCCACAGGGAGGAAACAAGCCAGCTTAGTCAGACTCTTTGCAAGTTTCAAGATAGTAGATGTACGGTTTGGAATCTCTTTCCTTGGCTATGGCTGTTGGACACATTCTATGGGGATTTATGCAGTTTTAAATATGTTTTATGCTTGTTTATTTAATAACCAAGACAGTAATGATGATGTAATGTTTTGGAAGTTATTATGTGACAATTATGGAATGTTTTGTATAAACACGTATTTATGAAATAAAAAGTCTGTTTGTTTTCCGCTGCTTATATATGTGTGTTTATATATCTGTCTTGTGTTTATCTGTGACTTTTACTTAAAAACCTCAACCAAAGTTAAGGCATTCCCTTTGTGAGTGACCTTAATGGAGGTGGGGTGTTTCAGAAAAAGAGGGTCTTGAGTTCTGGTTTTTGAATTCTGTAATTGATTAGCGTTCCCTTGATGTAGGCAATTTCATTGTTGTAGTTTTAGGTTTGATTTGATTTGAATTGAGTTGCTTTACTTTGCTTCTAATTGGTGGCGGCTACTCTAGGGATTGGAGTGACAATATGACGGCCATTGATCTAATTTCGATTTAATTTTAGGGTTTGAGTCTACATGTCTTTTTATAGAGTTTAGGATTAGTTTAGGCCGTCCGATCAACCCAGAATTAATCCCAGCCAATCAGAGCAGATCGGAAACCCTAACGAGTCAGCATACAGTCATAAACAGGTCATTACTCAAATTTTCCCGGGGGAGGGGGGCATGTCGACCCCGAGGTCGACCCTATGGTCGACCTGGTTAGGGTAGATCGACCCCTAGGTCGACCCTATGGTCGACCTGGCCCTGGCGGGAATTTTCCCGCCTAGCCCATCTGACTCTGAATTTTTAATTTTCGAAATCTGTTTTGAATTTTCTGAAACTTCCGATGGCCATAACTTCTTCATATGAAGTACAATTCATGCAAACTCAGACTTTATCTCAGCCAGAATTCCGAGACGAACACTATGGCGCAACTCATTTCCCTTAATTCTCATGTCAGAGATTAGTTGTTCTTTAATTTGCGAATATTTACATTGAAATTACAGGGTGTTACACATAGGATAAAGAATGACATTGAATTTGAGGTGGGAGACATGGTTTTCATTAAGGTACCACCTTTGAGGAATGTGGTTCGCTTTGGATCTGTAGGGAAATTGACACCTAGATTTGTATGACCATTTCCCATAACAGAAAGGATTGGCTAAATGGCCTATAGGGTAAAACTACTAGATAGACTATCTGGTGTTCATGATGTTTTCATTGTTTCTCATTTACGGAAGTTCTTGCATGATACTGCATAAGTAGTTGAGCCAAGTATGTTGGAGGAAGTAAAGGCAGAACGGGAGGCGACAGTTAGACGAGTTCCTATCCATATTCTTGGATTAGAGGTTAAGAAGCTACGCAACAGAGAAGTCAAGTTGATGAAAGTTCAATGGGAAGAAAGCCAAGAGAATGCAACTTGGGAGACTGAAGACAAGATTCGCGCTTTGTACCCTTTTCTTTTCAAGAGTATGTTCTTAATTTCCTTTCCAAAGCTTTTATTCATGCTTATTTCTATCATTTAAGTATAACCTATCGATCAAATCTTCGACCTTTAGGTAGGAATCCCATTGATGTAAACCTGTGTTTGAGACATGTTATGCTTGATGGATGCAAGTGTTTGCTAGTGGTTGCTCTTTGATGCATATACACACACATTAGGCACTAGATCGGCTCAATCACTCTCATACTGCATATGGATGTGTGTGCATTTTTTTTCTTTTAATGGATGAAAGTGGGCATATCATTATATGGATGTTGTATTCGGATGAATGATTGCGCACACATATAGAATTTACATGTTATACTAGGATTATTTGCATACATGATGGATTCATGGCACGAACATACATTGCATAAAGGAGATCGACTGAATCAGTAGACCGCCTGATCTTTCGCATTAGTATAAGGACATATACACACACCTTTGCATATGTTCATATATGGATTAGAAGTCTCTAAGGACAATGGATGCCTGTGATTAGGGAATGAGTAGATGGATGATGGATATTAGGACATACATTCCTCTGAGTAGGGGAGAATGTAACACCCCGTAATTCTACAACACATTAAGATGATAAACTAAGTAATACTTAATTTAATATTGGGAATTAAGTAAAACGGACTGCATTATTGCATTTGTCTCGGAATTCTGCTTAAGATAAACACCAAGTTTGCGTAAAATGGACACCGTATAAAGAAAATATTAAGGTTTGAAGTTTGTATATGCATAAGATATATATACATACATATATATATATATATACATACATATATATATATATACATACATATATATATATACATACATATATATATACATATATATATATATACATAACCAAGTCAAATACCGTTCAAAATAATTCAAAAATAGAAGCGGGAAGTCTGATGGGAAAATGACTCGTTGGAGGTTGACATACCCTAGGGATGTCGACCCGTTGGTTGACACCAAAAGGGGGTGTCAACACCCATGTCGACACTCTTGAATTCGTGGCTAGATTCCTTAACCATATGCCATAAATAAGACCATATACCCATCGTTTTATTCATCTAAAATCAATGGCGACGATGAGATGATTCTCCAACTCAGATTAAATTAGCCTTTTCTTTAGCAACGATGATTCATATGTATTCAAAGATCGCTGATTCAACTTCAACACGCTTTTATCAGTTTTCTTAGATCCATTCCTTGTGAGTCTGTGTTCTTTCTAGATAGAAATAACTAAAATGTAATCTTGAAATGCCTATAAGTTTGGATCTAAGTCTATGCCTATTTATCATCTCTGATCTGCCATTATTTGTATATCTAATTCACTGATTAGATCTTATCATGCCTGTTTATGATCATGTCACTATGCCTAATTAGTTCTACTATGACATGTTCATCATATTTATTCTTATATGCCTATCTTGTCATTATGCCCATCACTATATGCTTATTCTGTTGCTATGCCTATTTCTGCCATAATATGTCTATCTTGTTATTATGCTTATTTTCGTTCTCTTCCCTTCTTCTTTTCCCTTTTTATTTTATTGACAAGCTACCTTCGAGCCTAGGCATACTGCTGAAATATGTCAATGCGTGAAACTAGGAATGAGGGGAAAACGTTAAAATTGGGGCATAACTTGTATTGGGAATTTGGACATAGCATGAATTGAAAAGATGAATATGGATTTAGGGCATAAACCGAACAATGATTAAAGATCTTAATTAGGGCATATGATATGTGATAAATGTGACTTGGAAAAGGGGCATGAAAACCTATAATGAAATAGGAATAATTGTTAAATAATGGAAATGCCTAGATTTACAGTAATTAGAAACTGTAACCGCCCTTCGACACGAGGTTAGATTACACTTGTGGTAGAAGTCTACCTAGACCCGACCGGCATATCCAGCAACAAGTAGTGAATCTAATGTGAGGGGTCTAAATGCATAAACACGTGATGGTGCTAAGACACGAGGTTAAGTCCGACTTATGGAAGAAGTCTGCCTGGACCCGCCCGGCATATCCAGCATCCGCAAGTTGTAGGCATAATGTGGGAGGTCTAGCGCTTTATAACCATAGATGAATAAATGTAATGAACTTGTAATATTTAAGATGTTTGAATCCATAGGGATTACATTAACATGTTAACTTGAGTCGGGATTAAGTAAACTTGCTTGAAACAGTGGAATGATTAAATATATCTTGGGGCGTTGGGTAATATTTATATATAAGCCCTCAGACTTAACCTGTTGGATTAATGTAATCTTATTACACTGTTATGGCATAACCTATGGAAATCCTAGTAGTGGGTATGTAAGCCTTGGGGGAAGCTTGTATCATCTTGTGTGTGGGACACATTTCTGTTGGTAACCAATATATATGTATCAAACAAGTACCCCAAACTAGGTCAGAGTCCGAGAACGCTTACTGGGATGATTTTAAGAGATCCAAAATAGAGGACGGTTTGGGCGTCGCATTCCGACGAGGTTATGTTCGTACATGGGTCCAGACAAGGGAGGCTAAGACGCTGTGACATCAGTAGATATGGTTGTGCACATCCTGTAAATGAAGGTTTGCCACTTCAGGGAGTGATTTATCCTACTATGGGGCCAGCACAGCGTATCTACGGAGTAGGGAGCTGATCGATTGGGGTAGTAATTAGGGTACATCTAGTCTCGCTGTTTAGGAGCCCGTTATTATCCTTAAGGGTAACACCGGTATGTTTAGTTGGACTGCCTGTTATTATATGGGGTAAAATCTCTCACTAGAAGTATGCCTTGTTTTCCCTAAAATTGGGCTTAACACCAAAAAATGTGCAGAAAATGTCTCACAAAAAATGATAAGTGGGGCCACACAATGATTGAAATGCAAGTAGAAGACACAAAGCTTTATAGTGGTTCAGTCCAATAAGTATCTACATCCACTCCCACAAGGGATTCCACTATCAATGTGCAATTTACAAGATTAACTTCTCTCTTACAACATTTTCACCACTCCCTTACTCATGAATCATGTTTAAATATATTAGGGACGATAGAGAAGTGTATTAATCAGCGAGGATATGATGTAGATGTGGTAGAGTCGGAAGAATTCCTTCTTGTACATAAGCTTCACTCAATCAATCTTCAACTCTTGAATCATTTGGATGTGTTTGATGAAGATCATGATCCATGGATTAATCTTCAATTTATGATGTTGGATAGATGTTAGAATTGTTGTAGAATATTTTCAGCAGCACTTCGTGGTCTAAGGATTCGATCACCTCAAATGGAGAAGTGAGGGGGTATTTATAGGAGATTTCCGGACCAGATGGCAGTTCTGTAATTATCTAGAAAAACGCCTTGACTCATGGCGTTGGGACAACATGACTCATGCCGTAACATTGTGACTCATGTCGCAACCGATATGACTTGTTTGCTATAACTCATGTCGCCAACGACATGACTTATGTCGTATAGCGGGTTAACCCTCGGCGCCTTGAGCTTGCGACATGACATGTCTCTCCTCGACATGATCCATTTCGTTCGGATGATAGCTGTTGACAGCCTGGTAATAGCTGGATGCGACATGAGTAGGTTACGACATGGTTCATATTGAGATTTTAAGAAGCATCTTTCCCTTTATGTCGCTAAACGACATGGGGGATGGACGAGATAACGACTTGTGCTATGGAGACATGACTTCTAGTTGCTCTTATTTTACGTTGTCGCCATAAATGAAATGCGACATGACTTGGGGTTGACCCATTTTCCTCGGAGCAACATGGTGAGGCATGACATGGCTTGACGTTGTTCACTCCCTGGCGACATGGCCTTGAAGCGTCTTGGCGTCCACGCCATGAATCTGAGTTCGACTTGGTTTACTCCAACAACTTGACTAAAGATTTTTTTTCTGAATCATATTTTATGGGTTAACATTTTGCCCCTTGAAGTTTATGTTATTAAAAATAACATGGGATTCGAATCCTTATACTTTATGACATCTTTTCCATGTATTTTAGTTAAGTCGTTGGGGTACTCTTGGATTCATGTCGCAAGTTAACACCATGTCGCGACTTGCTTTAGCTTTTCCATGTCGCATGAGCCTCTCTAATTCGTTTTGGGCTTCAATCTGTACTGAATTTGGCCCGGTTATTTCAGCACTCCATATATTATCCTCAACCCGTATGTTCATTCCTATTCCTCTTCTCATCCTAAAGCTTCACCTCGTTAATGGCGGGTTGGATCGGAGAGGTATCATCGCCTTCCTCATAAGCGACTTATTCAACCAAACCGACGCCTTCATTAAAATTGTTGTATATAACAGTGTTTTATACACAATTATATGATTTTTGTTTGATGATAACAACCAAATCAATATTATTTTAAATGTGTTTGTTATTGTACTGTTCTATATATATACATCACAGACAGGAATATATTATTTATATTTAAATAGAATACGACTGTACAGACTTTCATATATTCATACAGTATTTTATTTAAATTAAATATTATATTTCAATCTTTCAAATAGTACAACTATTTATAACTCCACTATTTACAAACCACTTTGAATATTTCCGACATGACACATCACACATGAAACTGTAACAATTCAAATAAAAATAGGCATATTGGATTGAACACGATAAAATAATATTTTATTTCAACCAAAACTGTTTATTACATACAATAAGTACAATTCTCTCATAGCTCCTCATTACAGTTCATTCATCACTTATACAATCACTTTTATACACTAACACTTTATCACTCAGTTGACATTTCAAATACAAACACAAACTAACACTGTTCTTGTCTTTATCTTCAATCTTCTGTCTTCACAGCTTTCAGTCAGTCCATCTTCATACCTGTCACATACAGAAGAACACAGATAGTAGATTGCAACAAAAGTAAAATTAAATCAAAGCAAATAAAAATTTATTTTTAAATTTTATTTGCCTCAGAATTACGATGTGTTTCTCATCATTTTTCTAGAAATGGTCTGATATGCAGGGACAGAAAATCAGTCTGATGGCTGCATATACACACGTGTATAGATATACACGTGTGCACTGCCACGCCAATCAATATGCATCTGAGGAGTAGCCACAAGGACCTTCTCGACACAGTGCAAATCAGTATGCAAATGGTTGATCCAAAAGAGCAAATAAAAATAAAAAGCCAAAAAAAAAGAGGTGGTCGATATCAAATCAATTTTCAAAATAGCACAAACAAGGTACAAATCAAAGCAGCAATGAAAATTGGTCGAGAAGGCAAAAACAGCAAGTTCAGTGAATGGAGCAACTACATAACCAAGTGTACTAAGCAAAGTGGCTCAAACATCAAAATGAAAAACAACATGTAGGTCGAAACAACAAAGGTGAACATAGCAGACCAAGTACATGTCAGCATGAACAAACAACATGCTCAAGGCAGTGAAGAGCAAGTTACAAAAGGCAGGTGCATCATTGGGGAACATGGTGTGGTCAACATAGTTAACAAAGCAAGTGTCGATCCAAGTATTTCAAACAACACAAGTGCATGAGAAATCAATTTCAGAAATGCAAGTATGTACTGACAGCAGCAAAATTGTGCTGCATGAGCATGTGTACATGAATGAGTGGTACAATTACATAGTAGCAATGAAGATTGAAAACGTAGTATGAATACAAGTATCAAAGAAGTAGCACTGTTCAAAATAACATGTATATGAATGGCATGTCAATGTCTACACAAGGGTGTACACAGGTTTGTCAACAATATGGAGCAGCAACTACAAGATTTGGCATGTCAACACGTACAAGTCTATTTCAGATTCAATGCAGCATGTAGTCAACATATACACATTCATGTATACAAAGTGAAACACCACAGCAATTATAATACAGTTTGACTCAAGCAAGAAATGATATATGGCTGGGACATATGTATTAGTACAAGAAAGTTTCATGTTGGTGATGCAGAACATGTCAACCAAGCAAGAGACTCTTTGACAAATAGCATTGTACATGCACATATGCAAATCGCATGGAAGCTACTATGGTGAGTGCAGTTCAAACATGAAGCATGGTGCAAGAAAACATGGTGCAAAAGCTACAGCTAAGTGGTCAGATCACATGAACTCAATGAGGACAACATAAGAGTTTATTTAAGGTGCCAACATCAAGAAAATATGCCAAGAGGTGAAAGTAATATACAAGTCAAGGGTGCCACAAATTGACATTGAAATCAAGGGATCAAGTACAGTGTCTGTTCTTATCAAAGCATGAATAAATCGGTTAAACTAGTCATGGGAAAAAATAAGTAATACAAAGACAAGGCACAAACAAGATAGTGGAAATGATATAATATTTAGGCCGAGAAGTTCACGAGCAAGGGTACATGGCATAAACAGACAAGCCAAGAAAATTCAAGTCAGCGGCTTTCACATGATCAGAGCATATTATAGCAGTGATTATTCAGGTTTTAATTCATATATGGCAATGCAAAATTATTCAGTGTTTACATGGTCAACAAAGAAGGAAATCTGCTTAAAGGCCAAGTTAAAAAATCTCGCAATATCAAGGATAAATTCAAAGTTATAAAAACCACACACAAGATTCCAGAAGATTGAAGAATTCAAACTCCACATTAACAAAGCCGATTAAAAATCATGCCCCAAATATTTTCGTGAATATCAAGACCAAATCAAACACAAAATCAGATATTTATTTTATCTAGAGTATTCGTAATACCGTATAAATAGTCACCGATTCATCACTGGCAGTGAACAATCGAAACAAAAATTAACCAAGCAATCAGAGAATTAAAATCAGATATCTGACCAAGTTTCAAGAGTTCAGAAATCAAATCGACTCAACGACGAGAAGAGCAACAGCATATGGAGCATCACAAACTAATTCCAAGAAGAAAGATTAAGGTCGCGATTTGAAAAGAGGGAATTGAAACCCTAATTTTAGCGCCGCCATTATTTTCCCAGAGGCAAAGAGCAAAGAGATCGGATCTAACAAATGATGGAGCATAAATGAAAGGGGCTGGCCAAGAAATCTTAAAAAGGGGATAACCCTTCCAATTTAAACTCCTAAGTGATATCACTTATAAAACTAGGGGTTTTAAATTCCTTTTTAAGGGTCTTTTATTGTTTACTTGTTTTTAAATGTTCAATTTGTAATCGAGTATAGTTTTCTAGTTTGTCTCTAAAACTAGGGAGACGAATTACAGGGTTTGTGATTCGGGGAAACCTGGTTTCGGGGATAGAAACCAGTGCAGGGTTTTGAGCGTAGGGTTAATAACAGTTGGGAGCGAGTGTCGCGAGTTTACAGGGGATTGTAAGCATAGAGATTGTTTTAACTCCTAGTAGAAACCTTGGGGAATGCAGCAGTAGGCAGGGTTTTGCCGAAGCTGGGTATATCTGTGTGTTATTTATTTTCTTCATTTATTCTGTTTTTAATCTGTGTTGTGATTATTTAATTATTCTACGAAAATCTGCGATAAACCCTATTTACCCCCCTCTAGGGTTAATTTAGATCCTACAAGTGGTATCAAAGCAAGTGTTATTTATTTTATTTTAACTCTAGAGTATGAGTCTGTCCAATAACGCGTTTTCTGAGGGTCAGTCCATAGCTAGACCACCAATGTTTAATGGAACTGATTATGCATATTGGAAAGCTAGGATGAAAATTTATTTGAGTTCAGTCGACTATGATGTGTGGGATATTATTGAAATGGGTTATAGATCTCCCACTGTTATTGTTAATGGTGTTGAAATTCCTAAATCAAAAGACAGGTGGGATGTTAATGATAAAAAATTATTCTCAACTAATGCCAAAGCAATGAATGCTTTAATCTGTGCTCCTGATAAAACTGAATTTAATCGAATTTCTCATTGTGAAACTACACAGGAAATATGGCATACGTTGGAGGTCACACACGAAGGAACATCTCAATTGAAGGAATCTCGTCTCGCTCTTCTCAGTAACGAATATGAAAATTTCTCTATGCAATAAGATGAAGATATAAAAGAGATGTATGGACGCTTCTCATCACTAGTCTATAATGCAAAAGCTCTTGGCAAAACCTATTCCGAAGTGGAATTGATCAGAAAAATATTGAGAGTGCTACCAATGAATTTTGAAGCTAAGGTGATGGCGATACAAGAATCAAAAGATCTGAATAAAGTAAGCATGGAAGAGTTGATCGGAAATTTGATTACTTACGAGATGGAGTTAAAAGCAAGAGAAGAACGAAATTCTGAATCAAAGAAAAAGACGATCACTCTAAATAATTCTGTTGAAAGTAATGATGATGATCCCGCTGAAGAGCTAGCCATGGTTTTGAAAAAGTGGGCCAAAGGAAAATACAAACCACGAAAGAAGAATTCAAAAACCGACAAGTCTGAAAGTTCAGATAGTTCAGACGATGAAGTGTCTTGCTACAATTGCAAGAAACCTAGACATATCAAACCAAATTGCCCACAGCTTAAAAATGAAAAGAGGAAGAAGTTCAGAAGGAAGAAGAAGGCTTCTGCTGCTACATGGGATGACGAGAAAGGAGAAGAAGTTTCTGAAAGTGATGAAGAAGAAGCTAATTTGTGTCTATTGGCTCAATCTGATTCGGAAGGTAGTGAAGATGATTCTAGTGAGGTATCAAATTTTACTTATAAAGATTTAATTTTAATGTGTCACGATCTCACGAAAACTCTTGATTCTCTTGAACTAAAAGTTAAGAAATTGAAATCTGATAGGTAAAAACTAGTTCAAGAAAATAACAGTTTAGAAAGTAAACTTGAAAAGGGTAAGAATTCACTGTTTTCAGAATGTGAAAAATGTCAATTTTTGAGTAACAATTTTTTGAAATTAAAAACTGATCTTGAGTTACTTAAAAGTTAAAATGTGAATTTGAAAAACGAATATCATGATTTTGAAAAGGAAATTGAAAAGTTTAGAGAATCTGAAAAACTTGATTTTGAAAAGCGAAAACAATTTGAAATTGAAATTTATAAGTCCAATGCTAAAATCAAAGCTCTCGAAAACGAAAATTTGATTTTAAAACAAACTAATGCTGAAAAGAGGAAAATCGCTATTAATCGTTGTTCAAATTTAATGAAAGAAAATAGCGATCTTAAGTTTAAAATTCAACAACTTGAGTCAGCTTTGACTAAATTTTCTAAAGGGGAAAATCGTTGAATATGTTGTTAAAAAATCAATTTTTTGTTCAGAAAAAAAGGGACTTTGTTTTGAATCTAATCAAGTTGAAAAACAAAATGATTTTAAAAATCCTTTAATTGGCTTTGAAAGCAATCTAATTGAATTTTTGAAACTTAATAATTTCAAAGGGTTTTTAAATCATAAACAAATTGATAATTCGTTTAAAATTAATTCATTTAATTATGTTTGGATTCCAAAAAGTAACAAAATAAATTTGAATAAATCTAAAGGAATTTGGGTTCCAAAGGGTACTGTAGTGGACGGTAATGGATTGTTATATAAACGGGTTTGGGTACCAAAACGTGTAAACGAAGATAAGAGTGGTAAAACAATTTTTGTTAGACAACTCGATCATATAAACATTTAGGGACCGTGGGAGGCTATGTAACAACTGTGCTTAAGTGAGACAAAATTCAAATTGATTCATATATCAAATTATTTGGAGTTCCTTAGCCATAGATTCAGAGTTGGAGATTCATTGGATAACATTGGTTATAGTAAGTTAGGTATGATCTCTAAACTCGTTTTTTTTTTATTCCTTTTAGTTTAGTTTCTAATCCTTTTATTTTCTTTATTTTTTTTACTTGGCTAAATTTGAAATCATTCGTTATAAAAATTTGATTTTTTTTCTCAATTGATTTCAAATAATTATTTTCAGATTTGGTAATTGACTGTTTCTTGTGCTTGTTTAAAAATTCTCTGAAAGTTTCACCTAAGATTCTTGCTTCGAAAATGTGCTTGTGTTGCTCTGATAAGGAAACTGATTTGATTTTATTTATTTTTGGACGATTGGTTTTGAAAATCTTAGTGACGACGATGTGTTGAAAAATCAGTAATTAAATATCTTTCAATTCCATAGACAAGTTGAATTAAATAGATATGTTGTTTTAAAATTGTCTAGGAACAATCAGCATTAGAAATATTAGATATTTTCATATTCTACTGATTGATTTTTTTTTTAACTGATTTTCAAACTTACTTTGATATTTTCAAAAACCCCTTTTTGGAATTGATATTTTCAATTTTAAAATTATTTTTGATTATTTATTCAAAAATTGAAATTATTGATTAATTTGAACCATTTTGAGACTCATCAAAATTATTGATAGATTTATGAATTTGTGATGAGTTGTGACTTTGGTATAATTCATAACTGGAGGAGATTTTATTTTAAATCTCATGATGATCGGATAATTTTTATAATATCTTTGAATAGGGTTTATTTCACGACCATCTTCTATATCTACCATATTTCTATCATTCATCATGGTTTTATTTAATTTGGGGAGTTCTAATTATTCTTGGAATTAAAAATAACATAAATAAATAATTTATCCTTGGTATTCACTCCCATTTAAAAATCCTCACGGTTATGCGTGGGTGAATTACCTTAATTTCTATGTGCTTCCATTCTCACTTAAAAGATCTTTGGGCTGTGCATGGATGGAAGTCATTAGAGAGGATAAAGTTAAGTTACTACTAACCCCATTTAAAAGACCATTGGGCCATGTGTGGTTAGAAAGTGCTTAACACATTTTTTGAACATATTTAAAATCTTTAAAATTCATATTCAATTTTTGTTGAACTCTCCTCATTCTATAAAAACCATCGTAAATCCATTCGTACTGAAAGTGAAATTTGCATATGATTAAAAGATTATTATGATTTTTGTTTGATTAAATGGGATTTGCGATATATATTCTCTCTCTTAATCTGAATATATATTTTTAGTCTATATTCATCACTATTTCAATCTCTATTATCCTTTTGATGATAACAAAAGGGGGAGAATGATCAAGATTTTGATTGATGTGTATTTAATTCAAAAAATATTTTAAGATTGGAAATTGAATATATAGAGGGAGAATGGTCCATTGGATTTCATCATTCATATTTTTCCACATATATAGGGGGAGTTCAGTTGTAGGGGGAGCATACAATAGGGGGAGTAATACATTTCATGTTCAAACACATTCAAAATCTTTTATTTGTTTGTCATCATCAAAAGGGGGATATTGTTGTATATAACAGTGTTGTATACACAATTATATGATTTTTGTTTGATGATAACAACCAAATAAATATTATTTTAAATGTGTTTGTTACTGTACTATTCTATATATATACATCACAGACAAGAATATAATATTTATATTTAAATAGAATACGACTGTACAGACTTTCATATATTCATACAGTATTTTATTTAAATTAAATATTATATTTCAATCTTTCAAACAGTACAACTATTTATAACTCCACTATTTACAAATCACTTTGAATATTTCTGACATGACACATCACACATGAAATTGTAATAATTCAAATAAAAATAGACAGATTGGATTGAACACAATAAAATAATATATTATTTCATCCAAATCGGTTTATTACATACAATCAGTACAATTCACTCATAGCTCCTCATTACAGTTCATTCATCACATATACAATAACTTTTATACATATACAATAACTTTTATACACTAACACTATCACTCAGTTGACATTTCAAATACAAACACACACTAACACTGTTCTTGTCATCATCTTCATTCTTCTGTCTTCACAGCTTTCAGTCAGTCCATCTTCATACCTGTCACATACAGAAGAACACACACAGTAGATTGCAACAAAAATAAAATTAAATCAAAGCAAATAAAAATTTATTTTTAAATTTTATTTGCCTCAGAATTACGGTGTGTTTCTCATCATTTTTCTAGAAATGGTCTGATAGCAGGGACAGAAAATTAATCTGATGGCTGCATATACACAGGTGTATAGATATACACGTGTGCACTGTCATGCCAATCAATATGCATCTGAGGAGTAGCCACAAGGACCTTCTCGACTCAGTGCAAATCAGTATGAAATAGTTGAGCCAAAAGAGCAAATAAAAAAAAGCAAAAAAAAAGAGGCGGTCGAGATCAAATCAATTTTCAAAATAGCACAAACAAGGTACAAATCAAAGCAGCAATGAAAATTGGTCGAGAAGGAAAAAACAGCAAGTTTAGTGAATGGAGCAACTACATAACCAAGTGTACTCAGCAAAGTGGCTCAAACATCAAAATGAAAAACAGATGTAGGTCGAAACAACAAAGGCGAACATAGCAGACAAAGTACATGTCAGCATGAACAAACAACATGCTCAAGCAGTGAAGAGCAAGTTACAAAAGGAAGGTGCATCATTGGGGAACATGGTGTAGTTAACATAGTTAACAAAGCAAGTGTCGAGCCAAGTATTTCAGACAACACAAGTGCATGAGAAATCAATTTCAGAAATGCAAGTATGTACTGACAACAGCAAAATTGTGCTGCATGAGCATGTGTATATGAATGAGTGGTACAATTACAAAGTAGCAATGAAGATTGAAAAAGTAGTATGGATACAAGTATCAAAGAAGTAGCACTATTCAAAATAACATGTATATGAATGGCATGCCGATGTCTACACAAGGGTGTACACAGGTTTTTCAACAAAATGGAGTAGCAACTACAAGATTTTGCATGTCAACATGTACAAGTCTATTTCAGATTCAATGCAGCATATAGTTAGCATATACACATTCATGTATACAAAGTGAAACACCACAGCAATTATAATACAGTTTGACTCAAGCATGAAATGATATATGGCTGGGACATATGTATAAGTACAAGACAGTTTCATGTTGGTAATGCAGAACATGTCAACCAAGCAAGAGACTCAGTATACACAGAAAATAAGGAATGTCAATATGGAGCAGTTCAAGTGGCCAGTGACAAATAGCATTGTACATGCACATATGCAAATCGCATGGAAGCTACTATGGTGAGTGCAGTTCAAACATGAAGCATGGTGAAATGAAAACATGGTGCAAAAGCTATAGCTAAATGGTTAGATCACATGAATTCAATGAGGTCAACATAGGAGTTTATTTAAGTTGCCAACATCAAGTCAATATGCCAAGAGGTGAAAGTAATATACAAGTCAAGGGTGCCACAAATTGACATTGAAATCGAGGGATCAAGTACAGTGTCTGTTCTTATCAAAGCATGAATAAATCGGTTAAACTAGTCATGGGAAAAAGCAAGTAATACAAAGACAAGGCACAAACAAGACAGTGGAAATGATATAATATTTAGGCCAAGAAGTTCACGAGCAAGGGTACATGGCATAAACAAACAAGCCAAGACAATTCAAGTCAGCAGCTTTCACATGATCAGAGCATATTATAGCAATGATTATTCAGGTTTTAATTTATATATGGCAAGGCAAAATTATTCAGTGTTTACATGGTCCACAAAGGAGGAAATCTGTTTAAAGGCCAAGTTAAAAAATCTCGCAATATGAAGGACAAATTCAAAGCAATAAAAACCACACACAAGATTCCAGAAGATTGAAGAATTCAAACTCCACATTAACAGAGCCGATTAAAAATCAGGCCCCAAATATTTTTGTGAATATCAAGACCTAATCAAACACAAAATTAGAGATTTATTTTTTCTGGAGTATTCGTAATACCCTATAAATAGTCACTGATTCATCACTGGCAGTGAACAATCGAAACAAAAATTAACCAAGCAATCAGAGAATTAAAATCAGATATCTAACCAAGTTTTAAGAGTTCAGAAATCAAATCGACTCGACGACGAGAAGAGCAACAACATATAGAGCATCAGGAACTAATTCCAAGAAGAAAGATTAAGGTCGCGATTTGAAAAGAGGGAATTGAAACCCCAATTTTAGCGCCGCCATTATTTTCCCTGAGGCAATCTAACAAATGATAGAGCATAAATTAATGGGGTCGGCTAAGAAATCTTAAAAAGGGGATAACCCTTCCAATTTAAACTCCTAAGGGATTTATCACTTATTAAACTAGGGTTTTTAAATTCCTTTTTAAGGGTCTTTTATTGTTTATTTGTTTTTAAATTTTTCAATTTGTAATCGAGTATAGTTTTCTAGTTTGTCTCTAAAACTAGGGAGACGAATTATAGGGTTTGTGATTCGGGGAAACCTGGTTTCGGGGATAGAAACCAGTGCAGCGTTTTGAGTGTAGGGTTGATAACAGTTGGTAGCGAGTGTCGCAAGTTTACAGGGGATTGTAAGCGTAGAGATTATTTTTACTCCTAGTAGAAACCTGGGGGAATGCAACAGTAGGTAGGGTTTTGCCGAAGCTGGGTATATCTGTGTGTATTTATTTTCTGCATTTATTCTGTTTTTAATCTGTGCTGTGATTATTTAATTATTCTGTGAAAATCTGCGACAAACCCTATTCACCCCCCTCTAGTGTTAATTTAGATCCAACAAAAATCATCGTGACCAGATTCCGACCAACTTCGGCAAGCCCCATCCATCCAATTCAACACCTATACTCTCGATTTTGAAGAATTCTTCCTTCAACAATCGTTTCAGAGCTTATTGCAAGTAATTTTTAGATCTAATTTTTTTAATGCTAGGACTTGTATAGAATCCAAGGATTTTCACTCATTTCTGATAAAGTGATGATGTCATGAACCGATTTTGACTGTCTTGTGTTATTGAGATGTTTGTGAATCAAAAATGAGCTGGATTGGAATGGATAAACTACATATAAAGATTTTGAAATTATTTTATTTTATTTGAACCCCAATTTTTATGCAATACGCACGATTTGAGTCTTATGTCGTTCTGACGTTATGAGTTTCTAATCGTTCTTGGCTGACTTGAATTTCTTTATCAACTTGGGTTTTCCTTTAACCTCGAGTATCCACACGGTTTCCACGGCTTGTTTATACCACTCATACAATTTGGATGACCATGCTTAAGCAACGTAACTTTAACACCATGAAATACCTTGCTTTGGTCGATCATGATCATATGAACTGTTTTTGAAGATTTTGTCATATGGCACACCAGTTGCTTGCGGAAATGCCTAAATCGTGAATTCTTATTGTTTTATCATAGCTGCTGTACGATTCCTTTTAAAGCCAGGACCTCCGTGTTGATGTTGAATTGCTTTTATGATCTCATGTCGTGAGTCAACATGGATCTCATGTCGTGGACCGACATGAATCACAAGTCGTGGACTGACATGAGTTCCATGCCGTGAACCGACATGAGTTCCATGCCGTGGCAGCATCATGAGCAAGTCGTCATATCGCTGCTACGGCATGGGGGACCGTGCCATAACGACTTAACCCTAATGTCATCAAAAGCCTCACTTTGATGTTTGTCACCTTTGTTTTAAATGCTTTGATGTGTTTTCTTATCTCTATTCTTCAAATCTTGTTGCTAGAAAACTGAAATGTATTCAAGTATATTTGTGTAGAATGACTACTAAAAAGCAAGCTCTCCCTCAAAATGAAGAAACTTCTTTGACTCAAACCAACCCTTCTTTAAACAAGGTTCCCGAAAATGAAACAACCATAACTTCTAGCCATGTTTCTGCCTCCCTTCCTTTGGAACTTCACCCGATTAAAGCTAGGGATCAAGAGAGACAGTCTACCACACTAACCCAGGAGCAATACGAACTATTGTGTGGTCAATATGGAATTCCTCTTACAGATGCAATATTACCAAAAGAAGGTGTCTTTGCTGATGACCCTCCTGTTGGATTTGCTATAAACAAACAAATGCTAACAGCTGGTGCTATCCCCCCGTTTAGTCCTTTTATGGGGCGAACCTTAGACTATTTATCCATTGTTCCTTTTAAACTCCATCCTAATGGTTACATTGTTCTACTAGGCCTTTATGTTCTCTTTATGGACTCGAAAAAACAAGAGCCTACTTTGCAGCAACTTCGTTACCTAGGTTCTTTTAAGAGAAGGAAGGATACTCCCTCGATTATGCATGTTGAAGGTGCCAGAAATCGGAAACTTGTTCTCAAATTACCGGACAGTGTTTCAGGATTTTTAAACCAATTTTTCTTTGTTAGATGCCCTGAACCATTTCGATGGCAGTGGACAGACGGAGGTATGCACAGTTTATTGAATGGCTTTGACTTTATTTTCCTCTGAGTTTTGCGTTCTTACATTATCTCTTTTGAAATGCAATACTTCCTGCCCCGATAAAGGACAACAGAGCATCCTCTTCTCTTAAGACCACATACGAAACACTGAAAGCTATTGACGAAGCGAAGATAAGTAGAAAAATTTTAATTACAGAAAATATTCTTCGGTAATATGAACTACTTTATCCCTTGAGGAAATTCTTATGTAAGGCTGGACCTTCCACTCCTAAACCTAACCTTGCAGAGTCGGACATTGGAAATCCCGACGACCGTAATGTAACTCAAGTCGATCAAAACCCTACCATTGAACCTTCCTTGAAAATATGTTTAGGGCCTACCAGTGGAAGAACGTTGGCCTTATCAATGACTTTGAGCAAGGATAAAGATTCTAACCGTCGTAGGGGCGAGAATCCTACAACATCGGCCGAATTGGCTGAAAAAGAGAACACTTCCCCGTATTCTGAGTCAGAATCAGATTCCGAACAGGTTGAGAAAGACAATAGGGAAGCGAATCCTTCTGAATCCAACCGTGGGACTGAATGCGATAGGGAAGATGTAATTGCATTAGAAAACGATCCAAATATCGGGACTATAACTAGAGATTCCCTTACTGTAAATGCAGCTAAGGAAGACTCTGTAGGTACATTTGAAAATTTGAGTGATCTCAACTCTGCTAAATATCTTAGTCAGGACAGTGCGGTTACTCAGCTTCTCAACCCTCAAACCATAGAAACTGGACTTAGGGATGCAGCCACAACTGAGTCAGGAAGGCATCTTAACTCTTTAGGAATTCCCTTAGACCCAGAGGAAAGAACCGGTATGTCAATAACAGGGTCTTTTAAAGAAAATACATCTCTTGCATTCTAGTTTATTTTCTGTCTTTGTATCTTGCCTTAGCATTTTTAGATACTTTGTAGTTTTTAGTGCCGAAAACTCGTCCATATCTCATTTTATGTTTAGACGTGCACGGGAGATGCTCGTCAGGAATCAGATCAGATTTTAGTAAAAGGAGCAAAGCTATAGATCCGAAGAACTTATTACAATTCAGGTCCTAACAACCATTGCGTCACTGCGAGCAGATCCATCCTCCTCCACCCTTGAAACCCTCTTCTCAGTCCTTACATGCATCAGAATCTATCCTGACTAAGGAACAGAGGAAAAAGATACATGAGGAAGAAGAGGAAGAGGCTAGAAGACGCAGTTGGCTAAGAGAAGACACTCCCGATGAAGGGGAGCGAGGGAGGAAACAAGGAAGGGACCGCTCTTATAAGCACTCCCGAGTAGAAAAGCTGCCTATTAATCCCCGACTTCCTTCATCGTCTGGCCCTCCCAGTCCCTCAGCCGAGATCCATTTGATTATTAATAAACCTCGCCATACTCCGGGTTCAACGAACGTCTATTTTTCCGAAAAGCTCCCAGGTTGGAACTTGAAAGGGCTTTACTTTGATGGTGGAGTAGGTATAACTGACACCAATGGTTTTCTTAAGGAGGTGGAAGCGGTTATAAGCCAAACTCACACCCAGTTTGATATTGCTAAGAGTCAACTCGAAACAAAATAGAACATCATAAGAGATATTTTTTACAAAAAGCTGCGCGGATGGGAGAAACTTGGTGATGACCTCCAAAAGCGCCATGATTCCCATCTCATAAAAAATGCCGAGTTGAAGAATGATAAAATTAAATGGGAAAAAGTTTTGGATGATCGTGACGCTACTATCGTGATTCTCAATAAAAGAGTTGCAGAGTTAGAAGCATTAGATAACGAGATCAAGAAGCTCCGGGAAGAACTCGATGCTTCCAAGCAAAAAGAAAAAGATGCCATAACTGCCAAGCATAATGTTGATGCCATATTAGATGTAGAGAAGGATTTCTCCAGACAATATCGGGAAGATGCCGCCAATCTTCATAAGGAGGTAAAATCTCCGAAGGCTTCTAACCAGACATTGATGGCCAGGGTCGAGTCTCTTGAGAAGGATAAGATGACAGCAGAAGAAACTCACAAACATGCTATGGACGAAGCTGATGATGACACGTTCCGCTTCTATGTATATAGTGTCATGAGCCGTGGGAGTTTGCATTACTTAGGGGATAGTTTTGCGCGTACTTTGGCACTTGTTTGGGAGCGAGTGCTTGAGATTAACGGTGATGATTGTAGCGAGGACGAACTCATTGAAAAAATATTAGATGATAGGTCCAGAGAGGTTTTGGCGGAAGGAAAGGCACAACTAATAGATGAGAGGACCGGTACTTCCGGTGAGCAAGTTCAAACCCAGCCTGATGTCGAACCTCCTACTGGCGCCTCGATCCTTGAAGCTTCCGGTTCACAAACACTAACTACCCCTGTTGATGCTTCTAAAGAGAAAGATGCTATTACTGAGGGGAATATGAATACAGGGAATACTGTTGAAGATCATGGTGAAGACGATGAGGCTGATGATGACAATCGTGATCATTTGGAGAATTGAGCACAGGGATCCCCTGGAAAATCTTCTAGATACAGGTAAAATTGAAACCAATTATACCTTGTCGTGCTTAGAGTCCATTTTTGATTCATCTGGGTCCCTTTCTTATTATGCTCGATGTTTCCATACTTTGAATTTAATTTCACCCATGTCTTCTCGTACCATAGCCAATGCAACGGCAACAGGAGCTACTAGGACTAACTCACCACTAACAACTTTCCCTCTTACTTCTGTCATTACTCCCCCTCCTCCTAGTAACGCACCTTTTCTTATTCAAAGTCCAATATCGATTCAAAATTCCATTTACTGATTATTCTTCAAAGTAGTTAATTCTGCTCAACAATTAAAAATCTGTTTTTTGTTTAAAAAATCAATTCATTACTCCACTTGAGTTTCGATATATTTTATAACTAAAATTTGGATTTTTTCTAATGGAAATTTTGGATTTTATTTGTATAAAATCCTTTTATTTATTTAAATAAACCGTTATGGTTTTATAATGGTTATGGCGTTGTTTTTCTGGAAATTTTATTTTGATCTAACTCAAAATCTATAAGACGAAATCCAGATTTTTCTCTTCCGTTAGAAAATTGTTATCAGATCGGTCCTGATGATTCTTATTTCAAAGAATTCTGACTTAAATTGAGTTTTTTGTACTCAATTGAAGTTCGAAATGCCAATTTACAAACTACCACGCTGCCGCAAGTTCATTTTTAATTTTAATTGAATATAAACATTTAAACTTCATTTATAAATAAAATTCAACTCCATTTTAATATGTTTAATTATAAATTAAACTGGTTTGCAAAATCTGACTTAATATTTCCGATTATCTCTAATCGTCTATTATTTCATTGCTCTGTTATACATTTATTAATACTTCGATTTTCTATATAAAATTCCAATTACTTTTATAAATAAATTAATTATAAAATTCGATATAATCAAATTTCAATTATTAATCCGTTGGATATTTCTCAATTCAGTTCGTATTTGGAATTCCAAAATATAATTAATCATTTTATTTCAAAACATTTTCCAATTCACTTTTAAATTCATATTTGAATTTGTAATTTCAAATTATCCAATGATAATTATCTCACTTAATTTATTAACGCAATTTACAAATTTAACTTTCTTGTTGTATATTTTAAAACTTCAAAGTCATTTGAACCCCAATTCATATTCTAGAATATTTTATTGATTATAACTTATATGTATAAATAATGAATCTATTTTCACATTTAAACTTAAGCTTCTATTCAACACAATCCTAAATTCTTTTCTGAAAATAATGTATTTAAATAAATTCGATCTAATTGAATTCAAATCATAAATTCATACGGATTTATTTTAATTAAATTTACATTCTGAACATCAGAATAGATTCCATTGTTTCTCTTTTCAACACGGTTCACAATTCTCATTTTAAATTCATATTTGAATTTAAATATTTAAATTATCCAAATGATAATTTTTCACTTTTCTTTATAAACCTCATTTATTTCACTTGTTAATATATTTAAACAAGTCTCGCTTTCAACTCCATTTTTGAAATTAAATCTCTACTTTGGAAAAAAATAATTTTTTTCCTTTTTAAATTAACCCTTTGTATTTACGTTTCCCGAGTTATCCAATGGTAATTCATTTCACTTCATTTACAAATACCGTTTATAAATTCATTCCAGTTCCCCTCATTATCTAATGAAAATTATAGAATTTAATTTATAAACATTGTTTATAAATTTACCACTTGTTTTTAGAATTTAAAACAAGTTAATATTTCTAGCCCCAAATTCTTTTTTTACAAAAATAGTTTTTTTCCTTTAAATCTCCAAATTTCTTTTCACAATATTTTTATATATCAACATTTTAGGCCCAGTGATATTCAAACAATAAAAAATACACAATTAACAACCACAGGGTTTCCAACACATCATATATGATAATATATATGAAACAAAAAAAGAATAATATTTTTGAGGAATCCTGTTGGATCCCTCTAAACTATTTATCCCGCATCCTCAGGCATTAGCCAACATAAATAATACCCATCCTGGTTCGAGGCAGGATATCGCGGTATAGAAGGTCATTCAGTATCATAGCGTGGGGCATATAGGGTCATCCGCTAATGATACTGCGGGAACTATCCAACCACCAATATATATATATATATATATATATATATATATATAATAGCCACAACCACCAAGCCTATATAACTAATATATTTAATAAACATAGTTTGTAAATAAATAGCAATGCAACCAGTCAACCAACAAACATCATATATTTTTTTTTAAATAAAATCCAGAGTGAGATTACTCACCGTGATTTTTAATTTGCACTTGTACCAATTTCAATTTCGTTTCATGGATTTTAGAGACTTCGAAACCACAAGAATGATTCCATTCAATTTATCCTTGCCTAGGAAAAATCCAAATTTTATAAATTAGCAACTGAATTTCCTTAACAAGGTTTTATGCTAAAATATACTAAAATTAAATTTTCTAAACTTCCTAGTTCTGAAAATCTAATGATTTTAAGTTTAATTTTTTTTCACTTATCTAAATTACAATTTATATAATGATTTACTAAGTAAAATTCCCCTTCCAAATTTCAAATTCCACATAATAGTTAATACCATTTTCTTTCCTCTTAACAATATACTAATTTATTTTTAACTAGTATTAAAAAATCTCTCTTTTAATTTAATCATTAATAATCACTTTAATTTAACTAATTAACTTACCTTATAAATCAAACTGTAATGGTATAAATCATTTTTAAATATATATTCTGAATAAATAAAAAGAAACAAAACAAAAATATACCTAGATTAGGCTAATTAAAACACGACTTATGTTATTTATACCAGCATTAATCCTTCTTCTACTAGGCAATTAAACGAACATAACTCCCTTTCTTCCCAGAACTTAAACTCCACTTCGCGAAACCCAAACCCAACAATTCGAACTAACTGAACCACGATCCTCTACATCCAGGACCGACCTTACCACCCAAAACACCACCTTCACTTCCAACTACCGTACATCCCAGTCATGTTGCCGAATCCCTCTCAAATTCAACCCTGGTGGTTATAACAAATTAGAACTCCTGAAAACCGAACTCCACTTCACCATTCAACTACGCTCCGATCCCCTAAAATTGCAACGACCCCATTCTCTTTCAACTTCTAAGACGTAAGCGCTTCCAAAATGAATCGAGCACCAGGCTTCACGATCTGAAAAAGGATATTGAGGTCCTGATGCAAACAAGAACGAGAGCATACTCGCGATTTCCTACTTCGAATGAGGCCGACTTTGGAAACGAGAGAGGCAAGGACGAATATTTTGAATTAAGGAGGAACTCCCATTTTTTTTATGCGGAAGTCAATTTGAGTTTTGATTTCTATAATCGATTTGAGAGGGGGCTACAACCATTTATATTTGGTAACACCCCACCTCTGCTAAGGTAACTCACAAAAGAAATGCACTAGTTTTGGAGGAGCGTTATCAAAGTAAACAAACACAGAAATATTACAAGACAGAACATAAATAAAATAGCGGAAGAATCAGAAGATAAATTTCATTACTTTCAAAAAGGGTCAAAACCTTTTACATCCAAAGTACCAAATAGCCAAAGTCATTATTTTCCATTACAACAAATTATGTCTTGCATAAATAAAGAAGCATAAACTTAAAACAACAAAAGTAGCTTAATTCCCCAAAGGTAGCAGAAATGCAGCCATAGCATTGCTCAAGATCAAACCGTACATGAGCTGAACTGAAAGCAAGCGAAATCCAATCTAAGTGCTAGAGTTTCCTCCCTGAGAACCTGGGGGGAAAACGAAAGAAAGAGAAGCGAAAGAAAACGGGTCAGTCATAAAGACTGGTAAGTCCTAGTGACTTTCAGCATAAAAACAGGTAAAGGTAACATGACATGTATAAACTGAAAGTAAACATAAGGATGATGACAAGATAGGCAAGGTAGACTAAGATAGCATGATAATTCAAGTATAAATCAAGTATAGCATCGCATGTTCAAGATTCGATGCACCAACTGTACTAGTATCCCAAACCCATGTCATATATTAACCATGGAATGATCCCTTGGCCCAATATCATAAAATGACCCATTACTAAGTCCAACAGAACGATCCACTAATCGATCGGCTCCCTACAAGTTCTAGCTCGTCATGTGTCTAGGTCAGACGGCCCTATCACGAATGTAGTTACCTGTGCTAGGTCCATCATAGGGTGTATCAAGCCCTAAGGTGCCAACCATCGACATGAATCTAGCATGCACAGTGTAAACCTACTTATGCCCAATGCCTGCTTTTTCAACTCCGGACTACGTGCACGACCATAGTCCGCCTGAACCTATACTGGCGCACCAACTCAGCCGTCGTTCTAGTCGCTTATAATCAGCCCAGTAATTGTGCCCCACCCTGCCTAGTTCCAGGGTACCATGATACATCTAAGTGGGTTACTGTTGAAATGGACCGCGTAACTAGGGTTTCGTTCAGCAGGTAAGTGTTGTCATTTAAATTCGTGACTTAACCCCTATCGGTCTAGCTTGTCAAGTTGGTTAAGTGTTGTCTCTCAATTTCATGACTTAAGCCCACTAATCCTGTGTCAAGTTGGTTAAGTGTTGTCTTTCATGTTCATGACTTAACCCTATCATGTGACATTAATTCATTAATGCACCCCAACCTCTCACATCAGAACTGTTGTTGTGGTCACTGGATATGCCGGACAGTTCCGGGCAGAATTACACCACAACTCAGTCTGACCTCGGGTTTCAAACGCGATATGACCAACTACGCACATTGGATCGTATTGTTTGCAGTCACTGGATTTGCTGGGCAGTTCCGGGCAGAATTACACTGCAAACTCAACCCAACCTCGAGTTGGCCATTTTCAAGTTCATTCTAGTGTCATGTCCATGTTTAAGTTTAAGTCAAGTTCGTGTCAAGTTGCATGGCAAGTTTCATGTCAAGTTTCAACTTATGCCTATTATCAAGTTCATGATTCATGTTTATAACCAATTCATGTTTTGCCTAATCTACCCAAATCATATTCCCATCGCATGTAAACGTGAATTGATCAAAATTACAAGTAAATTCAGATCCAGAAATAAAGGGAATAACATAAAAACTATGATAGGCAAAAAGGACGAGCATAAAGTGATACAAGGGATTACAAGACAGGCATGGCATAACTTGAGATAATTGGTTACAACATCACTGACATATAGAAAATAATAGGATTTCAAATCCAGCATAATAAGGTGATAGTCGTGGCATAAGGTGATAGTCCCAAACTTGTAAATAATAGACTGATTCAACATCACAGGCATGATAATGTTATGGACATGAAAGAGTTTGATTTACGACATGAATAGGTCCAAACTGATTTCATAGCAATATTCCCAAATGTCAAGATGCAAGACGGAAACTAGAATAGATGTGAATAGATTATCATACTTAAGTCCAATCTCACTTTATCTCATGTCCAAATTACAATTAACAAGTTTAAATCTCAAAGTAACTAGAACTTACAGATCGTGGTCTAAGAAATTGAGATGCAGAAGTCAAGTCTAGAAACTAGTCGTCGAATTGTTGAATCTTGATTTGATTATAGAAGAAAATCCCCAATATGCAATTCCTAGCCGTAGTCTTCAAGAAATAGTCTTCATGTTTTAATTTACTTCTAATTTAGTTTAATTTAGAGGAAGAAGAAGAAGCCATGTCCATCCAAAATTTGTGCAGCATAAGGTTAGAGAAGAATGGTGTAAAGAGAATGAGGCTAGGAGGCTGTTTATATCGGATTAGGCGGACGAATCTAGACTGAAAACGAGACTAGATACATCAGAATGAACCCAGGCTCAGAACTGGGCTTTAGCACCAGGTCAACCCCCAGGTCGACCATAGGGTCGACCTGGTCCATGGGAGGTCGACCATAGTGTCGACCCCTAGGTCGACCTGGTCCTGGGCGGGAAAATTCCCGCCCAGCCTGCACTGGGGTTTGAATTTCTAATTCAAATTCGAACTGTTTTTCTGTTCTGAAAATCCTTGAAACTTCGAAGGGTCATATCTCCCTCATACGGACTCTGTTTCTCGAAAACTCGGACTCGTATCCAAGAAGAATTTCAAAACGAACGCAATGGCGCAACCCATTTCCCCTGATTCTTGTTTTAAAAATTAATTCTGCCTTGATTTATGGTTTTAACATGTTATTAAAATACAGGTTGTTACACTCTCCCATCCTTAAAGGATTTCATCCCCAAAATCTTCAAGTTAAGAAGAATGCATCCTATCATCCAATCAACCATCTACTCAACCATCATGCACATGCAACCATTGTCTTTAAAAGATTTCTAATGTTGTATGAACTTATGCAAGAGTGTGTGTTTATGTACTTATCTAATGCAAAAGATCAGGCGGTTACTGATTCAATAGACCTCCTTAATGCAAAATATTTTAGTGTAATGAGTCCAACATGTATGCAAATTCCTAACATACTTTATAATCTCTATATGAGTGCACAAACATTCATTCATATGCAACATCCAAACGATAGCATATCAAGTTTCCATCCATATACAAGTATGAGCACCCATGCATATGCAATATGAAATATGTGAATGAGCCGATCTAGTGCCTAATGTGTGCTATGCAACCACAAGCAACCAGTTGCAACCATTTGCAATCATCAACCATAACATGTTTCAATTACATGTTTACATCCAAAAGGGAGCTACCTAAGGTTCTCAAGATAGGATCGAGAAGATAACAAGATAAACACGGATAGCAAAAGCATGTACAAGATACGAAGGTATGTAAACTAATAGGAAAAAGAGATCGAGAAAGTACCCTCAAAAAGAAATGGGTATAGCGAGCGTATCTTTTCTTCGGTTTCCCAAATTGCGTCTTCTTGGACTTTACTCCACTGTACTTTAACTAGCTTGACTTCTCGATTCCTTAGCTTCTTGATCTCCGTTCCTAAGATACGAATCGAAACTCACCTCAATGTTGCTTCCTTTTCCACTTCTATGCCTTCAAGGATGCTTGGCTCAACCACTTCAGCAAACTCATGTAAGCACTTGCGGATATGCGAAACGTGAAAGACATTGTGTACTATGGCCAGCCTCTCGGGCAACTCTACCTTATAGGCCATCTGTCCAATCCTCTCGATGATAGGGAACGACCCTACGAACCTCGGTGCTAACTTTCCAACCGCTCCAAAGCAAACCACATTGCGTAAAGGAGAAACTTTTATAAAGACCATATCTCCGACTTCGAACTTTAGGTTTGTTCTTATCTTGTCCGCGTAGGATTTCTGTCTATCTTGGGCCGTTTTCATCCGTTTTCGTATCAACTCAACCTTCTCGGAAGTGTCCCTTATCATGTCGGGTCCAAGTATTAGCTTGTCTGTAGACTCCCACCAACAAGTTGGTGACTTGCACTGTCTTCCGTATAAAGCTTCGAATGGTGTCATTCCTATGCTAGCTTGGTAACTATTATTATATGCGAACTCAACGAGAGGTAGGTGATCTTCCCAAGTACCACCAAAGTCAAGAATGCATAGTCTCAAAAGATCCTCTAGTACCCTATTTACCATTTCGGTTTGTCCATCCATATGTGGGTGATATGCCATGCTTAAACTTAGTCGTGTACCCATTGCTTCTTGCAAACTTTTCCAAAATTCGCTAGTGAGAATCGGGTCACGATCGCTAACTACACTAGAAGGAACTCCGTGCAATCGTACTATTTCTCGAAGGTATATAGACGCTAGCCATGATGCGGTCCTCTTGCTCTTTTTAGGAATGAAGTGAGCGCTTTTCGTGAGTCTATCTACTATAACCCATATTCTAGTATTGCCCTTCCTTGACCTAGGAAATCCATCCACGAAATCCATCGAGAAACTCACCCATTCCCACAGTAGAACCTCTAAAGGATGCAGTAGCCCACCGGGCTTTTTCGACTCGGCCTTTACTTGTTGGCACACCATGCACTTAGAAACGAATTCCGCCACGTCCTTTTTCATCCCGTCCCAAAAGAAAATGCGCTTCATATCCTTGTACATTTTATCCCCTCCGGGATGTATAGTCATCTTCGAGTGATGCGCCTCTTCGAGAACTCTCTTTACTAAGTCTCCCACTTGTGGGACACATAGTCTACCATCACGCCTTATCCATCCCTTGTCATCTATGGCATACCTACTGAGGTGACTTAACATCTCACCTCTGATCAACTTGTCCATGATCTCGACTATCTATGGGTCTTCCTTCAGTGAAGTCCCTACATGGTCTAGAAGCATAGGCCTTAACTCAAGAGATGCTAACGTGCTAGCCAACGACTCAACAACAGGTGTGAAATCAAAGGTTGCTATAAGCTCTAGACTTTTCCTTTCAACAAACAAAGGTCTCAAAGTCAACCTTTTCCTACTTAGCGCATCCGCCACCATGCTACCCTTGCCAGGGGTATAAGCTATATCGAAGTCATACGATGCCAAGAATTCCATCCACCTATGTTGCCTTAGATTCAAATCATTTTGCGAAAAGAGGTACTTAAGCGACTTGTGGTCGGTATACAACTCGAACTTCTCACCAAGAAGATAGTGGTGCCAAGACTTAAGCGCAAAAACAATCGCGGCCAATTCCAAGTCATGTGTGGGATAGTTTTTCTCATGAACTTTAAGTTGTCTACCCCCATAGCATATCACTTTCCCTTCTTGCATTAGGACAATGCCTAATCCCATGCCACACGCATCTGTGTACATCGTAAACATCTTACCTCCGTCGGGTAATGCCAAAACTGGAGCTGTGGTAAGGGCTCTCTTAAGCCTTTGAAAAGAAACGTCACACTCTATGTCCCATGCAAAAGCTAGGATCTTCTTCGTTAACCTAGTAAGAGGGGCTGAAATCTTAGTGAAGTCCTTAATGAACTTCCTATAGTAGCCCGCCAAACCGAGAAAGCTTCGCACTTCCGTTGCGTTCTTAGGAACTTTCCAGTCTTGTACCGCAGCTACCTTTGCGGCGTCCACGGCTTTACCTTGCTTAGAAACTACATGTCCAAGAAACCAAACTTCTTTTCTCCAAAAATGACACTTGGAGAACTTAGCCTTTAACTCGTGTGCTCTAAGCGTATCCATGACTTCCTTGAGATGTCTAGCATGTTCTTCCTCATCCTTTGAGAAGACCAAAATATCGTCCACGAAGACCACCACAAACTTGTTAAGAAACTCTCGGAACACCCTGCTCATTAAATCAACGAAGTACGCGGGTGCATTCGTCAAACCAAATGGCATGACGAGCCATTCGAAGAAACCATCCGGAGTCCTAAACGCGGTCTTGTCAATGCTATCCTCAGCCACTCTAAGCTGATTGAATCCTGTACCTAGATCGAGTTGAGAGAAAACAGACGCTCCTACAAGCTGGTCGAACAAGTCGTCGATTCTCGGTAGTGGGTGACTATTCTTCTTAGTCAGCTTATTTTACTCACGATATTCTACACATAGACGAAGCAAACCATCCGCCTTAGTAGCGAATACCACCGGAGCACCCCATTTAGAAATGCTTCACCTAATGAAATTTTTCTCAAGCAACTCCTTAACTTGCTTACTAAGCTCTTTTCTCTCTCGCGGGGCCATGTGTCTAACGTGCAATGCAACTGGCTTAGCATTATCAACAAGACATATACGAAAATCTATCTCGCGTTTAGGGTGTAACCCCTTAACCTCATCAAAGACATCGGGATATTCTCGGACTACCCTTACTGATTGCAAATCAACGATAGACGACTCAAGAGATTCTAGATAACATAACACGACAGGACCCATAGGGTTACAAGAAATTTCAAGGGTATTACCAAGGCGAATCACGAGCCTAACTACGCTTCGTTCACAATCGAGAATGGCTCCATTATTGGACAGCCAATCCATGCCTAGAATCAAACCGTATCCCATAAACCCGAGAACATAAGCATTACATGTGAATTCTAAGCTTAAGATAGAAATCCTCAAATCCACACAAATCTTAGATAAATGAGCATAGCCACCAATTGGATTTGAAACAATAACGGGATCCTCAACTAAACTAGTACTTAGGTGCAGAGTTTCAACAATATCAGAAGAAATAAAAGTATGCGATGTGCCAGAATCAAACAAGGTTCGAATAGGATGATCAAAAAGATAGACTAAACTTTTGACAGAAATATTTCTACCTCATTCTTGCGGAGGTACCGTGAGTGCATGGACTTGTCCTCTAGGAGAAGGTCCAGCTCCCTGCCCTCACTTCCTTGGGCAAACCTTAGCTATGTGTCATGTCTCACCACAGTGGAAACAACCACCCATCTTCCTTTTCTTCTTCCTGCAGTCTTTGACCAAATGTCCAGGAATGCCACAGAAATTACACTTTCTCTTTTCATGGGATTTGTTGTTCTTCCCGCCTTTCTTTGGATCAGTCTTCTTGTTCTGTGACCCTTCCCCCTTCTTATCTTATGGCCCTTCTTCTTTCGTCTCATTCTTGCCCTTGTCTTCCTCACTTAAGAGTGCCATGTCTACTAACCTTTCGTAAGTAGCCCCCATAGGTATGTGAGTCATAGCCAAGCTGTGGAGTGGCTCATTCAACCCCTTGATAAAACGGAGAGCCTTCTTATGAGGAGTATTCACTAAGTCCAGTCCAAACCGAGCCAGCTGATTGAATTGATTGACATACTCCTTGACCGTCATACTTTCTTGCTTAAGAGATAAGAACTTTTCCAGTTGTAAAATTCGTTCAGCTCGTGATAGGAATTTCATCTCAAACCTCATCCTGAAATCCATCCACGTGTCAATAGGTATTTCAGCGTTAGTAACATCCCACCAATAGGAAGCTTCGTCTTTGAGCAACCATTATGCCAACTGTACCTTCTTCCTATCGTCCACCTTGATGATAATGAACAAATCCTCAGTTTCTTTGAGCCAGTTCCTCGCTTCTACGAATGATTCAGTTCCTTTGAAATCCTTTCCACCCATGGCCCTAAAATCTCTACAGATCTTTGAGAAAGCATTTGCATGAGGATGGGGCGGAGGAGGAGGAACCGCTGCAGCTGGAGGGGGAATATCTGCTGGGCCTGCATCGTTGGCCCTATCCTCCAAGTACCTCCTGAACCAGAGAGGTATTGGAACGCCCTCTGGAAGGTTAAGATTCCCAGACATGCTAAAAAAAGGATTCAAACGAGGAAACAAAGGATAGTGCTAATGGCTTTTGGGGAATAGCCTTTAAATAAAACAAGACTTTTCTTGAAAAATGCTTCTTCGTAAATGGTTTTGAAAATAGTTTTAGAAGGTTTTAAAAACTTTTGCCCAATCTGGTAACCTTCTGCTCTGATACCAAGTGTAACACCCCACCTCCACTAGGGTCACTCACAAAGGGAATGCACTAGTTTTGGAGGAGCGTTATCGAGGTAAACAAACACAGAAATATTACAAGACACAACATAAATAAAACAATGGAAGAAACAGAAGATAAATTTCATTACTTTCAAAAAGAGTCAAAACCTTTTACATCCAAGGTAGCAAATAGCCAAAGTCATTATTTTCCATTACAACAAATTCTGTCTTGCATAAATAAAGAAGCATAAACTTAAAACAAAAAAAGTAGCTTAATTCCCTAAAGGTAGCAGAAATGCAGCCATAGCATAGCTCATGATCAAACCGTACATGAGCTGAACCGAAAGCAAGACAAATCCAAGCTAAGTGCTAGAGTTTTCTCCTTGAGAACCTGGGGGGAAACGAAAGAAAGAGAAGCGAAAGAAAACGGGTCAGTCATAAAGAATGGTAAGTCCTAATGACTTTCTGCATAAAAACAGGTAAAGGTAATATGACATGTATAAATTGAAAGCAAACATAAGGATGATGACAAGATGGGCAAGGTAGAATATGATAGCATGATAATTCAAGTATATATCAAGTATAGCATCACATGTTCAAGGTTCGCTACACCAACTGTACTAGTATCCCAAACCCATGACATATATTAACCATGGAATGATTCCTTGGCCCAATATCATGAAATGACCCATTACTAGGTCCAACAGAACAATCCACTAATCGATCGGCTCCCTACAAGTTCTAGCTCGTCATGTGTCTGTGTCATACGGCCCTATCACGAATGTAGTTACCTGTGCTAGGTCAACCATAGTGTGTGTCAAGCCCTAGGGTGCCAACCATCGACACGAATCTAGCATTGCACAATGTAAATCTACTGATGCCCAATGCCTGCTTTTTCAACTCTAGACTACGTGCACGACCATAGTCTGCCAGAACCTACACTGGCGCACCAACTCAGCCATCGTTCTGGTCGCTTATAATCAGCCCAGTAATCGTGCCCCACCCTGCCTGTAACACCCCACGTCCGCTAAGGTCACTCATACCAGGGGAATGCCTTAGTTTCGGTGAAGTATTTTAAGTGAATATAGAACAGTAAAATTACAGCAAGACAGATATAAGTAATACTTGAAAATTTAAATCATCATTTCATTGCAGCGGAAAGTAATACATGTTTGGTTACATCACAAAACCATAAACCAGAGTCAAGTACATAATATCCATCTTGATAAAATAAAAGTACATAATCCCACTACATAACTAATAGCCATAAAAGGAAAGATAAGCTCGGCTTCACTTCAGAGGTCCAAGCTCCATAGGATAGATACAGCAATCAGATCAAAGCCCACTAGCACCAGGCCCACTCTAATAACCTGGGGTTGGGGGAAAAAGATAAAAACAACGGGGTCAGACATAAGTCTGAGTGAGTCCTATAACCCTAACAATACAACCATTAAAGATAACCAGAGAAGACATAAGTTGATATACGGTAACGACTGGGGATGAATGGCTACACTAAGCAGCTTGGTAAACTTAGGATAAACTAAGATCACCGTAAAGACGCATTTATCCACCCAAGGATAATTACTAGATTACACCGCCCCAGACTTATCCACCCAAGAGTAATTCCTACACTGCACCACACCAGTTCTACCTACCCCAGATTAATTCCCATCTAAAGATTGATCCCACTAAATGTACTTAGTAATTTTTACCCAGTAGTTTCTTTTACCCCTACATAGGTGCCGTCTGCCCCTATCTTTACAAGGTGTACCCACTACTCCCAAGCGATCGGCTCCCCAACGTAGATATCCGTGCTGGCCCCACAGTGGGATGTATCATTTCCCAAAGTGGCAAGCCTGATTTTGGTGCACGGGTTATACCTACACGATGCAACAACGTCTTACTTACCAGCCCGGGCCCACACACGCATATGAAACCCGATGGACTTGCGTTGCCACCGCTAATCCGTTTTGGCCTCTTATAGTCAAGCCCAATATGCGTGTCCCGTCACTCGACTTGAGTCGAGCCCACAAAGATACGTTTGGGATATTGGTTGAAATGGGCCCCCATAAGCTACCACCTAAGCTTGTAATTTTTATCTAGTGTATCCCACTTAACCCTTTTTAATAATCATGTCTACCTTCATGTTATAAATCCTGGTTAAGTCATTTAATTATATTTCAATTGCCCCTTAAGGCACCCACTAGATTTCTACATGCCACCCAAAGCACTTACTTAACCCTTTACCCATGTTTAATTACATGTCCCACTTTGGTTAAGTATTCTAATCGTATTTTCTATTGCCACCCAAGGCAACCACTAAATTTCCACATGCCACCCAAGGCACCCACTTAACCCTCATGCCCCACTACATGCTTATACGGTTAAGTGTTTCTTAATTAATTAAGACCGTGATCCTCATAAAGACCTCTCACATTAGACTATCTTTTATGACCGCTGGTTAAGCCGGTTGGGTCCGGGCAGCCTTATGTCATAACCGAGTCTAACCTCGTGTCTTTACATTAATCACGTATTTAGTTTGTGCCTAAGACCTCTCACATTGGGCTAACATTTGTAGCAACTGGTTAAGCCGGTTGGGTCCGGGCAGTTTTACGCTACGACTGAGTCCAACCTCGTGTCTTGGTCGATTAATTACACCTAATTAATCACCCTCATAATTTATATTAATTATCCCTAATTAATATCAAGTTTCTCATAACATGGGTAGACCTAACTCAATAGGTAAATTCTCATGGGGTAGACCTAACTCAATAGGTAAATTCCCACTTATGTTAATTTATTTTTATGGTATGCTTAATCATACCCAACCATACTTTAATTAACATATTTATTAACCCCATCGTTCCCCATGCAAATCGTTCTCATTTCACGACATAATAAAAGGGAAGATCCATCACAAATATCATGGGTTTTAACCAAATCTTAGCATATAACTTTGTCATGGGTTAAGAGGATGTCAACTTGCATATATGAGCATATATTAACCCAACTACATTTAACCCAAACTTGCATATTATCGCACATGACTTGCATAACATATTGCATATGAACTTGCATATTATCGTACACATATCTTGCATAACATGTTGAACTTGCATATAAGCATTCACATAACTTGCATAAGCACACATAACTTGCATAACATGTTGAACTTGCATATAAGCATTCTCACAACTTGCATAACATGTTAAACATGCATTTAAGCATACACATAACTTGCATAAGCATTCACATTCTTGCATAAGCATTCACATACTTGCATATTAACAAACATGTAACTTGCATAGCATATCTTGCATATTAACATACATGTAACTTGCATATTAACAAACATGTAACTTGCATAGCATATCTTGCATATTAACATACATGTAACTTGCATATTAACAAACATGTAACTTGCATAGCATATCTTGCATATTAACATACATGTAACTTGCATAGCATATATTATCATACATGTAACTTGCATATGAACTTGTTAAACATGCATAAACCCACTTGTTAAATATGCATAAAACAACTTATTAATCATGCATATTATCACATACTTAGCATGCATAGAATCACATACTAAACTTGCATAATATCATATACTTAGCATGCATAGAATCACATACTCAACTTGCATAATATCATATACTTAGCATGCATAGAATCACATACTAAACTTGCATAATATCATATACTTAGTATGCATAGAATCACATACTCAACTTGCATAATATCATATACTTAGCATGCATAGAATCACATACTAAACTTGCATAATATCATATACTTAGTATGCATAGAATCACATACTCAACTTGCATAATATCATATACTTAGCATGCATAGAATCACATACTCATCATGCATAAAACCACATACTTAACTTGCATAAAATCAATTACTTATTATGCATAAACCCACATATCCAACTTGCATAAACTCTCATATAAACTTACATATTCAACATGCATAAACTCACATATTCAACTTGCATAAACTTACATATTCAACATAGGATTAATATTATACATAGATTAGCATATCATTACAAATGATTCAAACTCACAAATCCGCATTCAAGACCATAAGTCTCATTACACCTAATCTACTTATCTTAACAATTGATCATCAAAGTGATAGAAACTCACCACTAGCAATTTGCACTCCAAATGAAGAAGATTAAGATGCTTAGAATGGATTAGAAGTTGATTAGAGAGGTTGATTAGCTTGCTTTCCTCTTCATTGATTTGTGGAGGCCATGATCAAGTTTCATTTTGCCATAGTTTAGTTACAAGATTTAATTATGAATGAATTAGGGTAGGGTTATGGTCTTATTTATAGGATTAGGTTGCATTTTAGACCCTTAGATTAACCCTAGATAGGATTAGGACCATCAGATCCAAGAAGCTTCCAGAACCAGCCCTCCAAGCCAGCCCAAGAACCCAAACTGGTGCACCCAGTTTCACTGGGGGTCGCACCCCTGTCGACAGGCAAGTCGACACCCCTGTCGACAGGCCTGTCGACAGCCCTGTCGACATGGGTAGGGCGGGAATCTTCCCGCCTGGCCCCGCCTGCTCTATTTTAAAATCTGAATTTAAATTATAAATCTGTTTTTAGTTTCAAATTTTCTGCAAACATCATCGGGCCATAACTGGGCCATACGGACTCCGATTTTCGAAAACTCGGACTCTATTTCGCGTATTTTTCCGAGATGAACGCAATGACGCAGCCCGTTTCCCCCAATTCTCACATCTGAGATTATTGATTCTGTAATTAGTGAATTTTAGCATTAACCGAAATTCGGGGTGTTACATTCTCCCCTCCTTAAAGGATTTCGTCCCCGAAATCTCTAAGCTAAGGAGAATGCATATCCTACCATCCAAACAACCATCTACTCAATCCATCAAACACGGGCATCCATTGTCCCTAAAACAATTTCTAATGATGTATGAGCATATGCGAAAAGTGTGTGTATATGTTCCCTATCTAATGTACGAACATATGCAAACCATGATAGTGCCATGCATCCAATATGTATGCGAGATAACCCTATCGACACATACAGTATCTATATGAGTGCACAATCATTCACCAAAATGCATCATCCATATGATAACACAATCATTATACATCCATAAATATAGCTAGCTACACACAATTTTATGCAATATGCAATATGAAGTGATTGAGCCGATCTAGTGCCTAGAGTGTGTATATATGCATCCACGAGCAACCACTAGCAAACACTTGCATCCACTTGCATCCATCATCCATAACATGTCTCAAACACATGTTTCAACCATAGGTTTTCCCTATCTAAAGGTCAAACAGCACTAATCGAGAGGACATACTAAAGATAAGGTAAGTACTAGGCAAGCGATAAAGGAGAAGTTAAAAGACATACTCTCCAAAAAGAAATGGATACAAAGAACGCATCTTCGCTTCCGTCTCCCAAGTAGCATTTCTTTCGTCATCTCCCCATTGCGCTCTAGCTAGCTGAACTTCTTTGTTCCTCAACTTCCTAGTCTCTGACCCAATGATGCGAGTAGGAGCTCGTCGAATCGTCTCATCGCGCTCTAACTCTGCTTCTTTAAGCAAACTCGGCTCTACCACCTCAGCGGTCTCATGTAAGCACTTCCTCAAATGGGACACATGAAATACATCACGTACACTACTAAGTCTCTCAGGCAACTCCACCCTATATGCTATCCGTCCAATCCTTTCCTTAACTGGAAAGGGTCCAACAAACCTTGGTGCTTACTTCCCAACAGATCCAAAGTGAACCACATTCCGCAACGGAGACACCTTGATAAAACCATGTCCCCAACTTCAAACTCAAGATCCGTCCTTCTCTTGTCCGCATAAGATTTTTGCCTATCCTGTGTTGCTTTCATCCTTCTTCGAATCAAACCAATCTTCTCTGAAGTCTCTCTAACCATATCTGGCCCAAGCAAGATCTTATCCGTAGATTCCCACCAACATGTAGGAGATCGACAAGGCCTTCCATAAAGAGCTTCGAAAGGAGCCATACCAATACTGGACTGAAAGCTGCTATTATATGCAAACTCCACCAACGGAAGATGCTCTTCCCATGTACCTCCAAAATCCAAAATACATAACCTCAAAAGATCTTCTAGATACGGTTCACCCTCTTGGTCT
Organism: Allium sativum; assembly: GCA_030737875.1. Taxonomy (NCBI): domain Eukaryota; kingdom Viridiplantae; phylum Streptophyta; class Magnoliopsida; order Asparagales; family Amaryllidaceae; genus Allium; species Allium sativum. The sequence continues at coordinate 589,607,518 of CM060909.1, forward strand.
GACCGTCCGTCTGAGGATGATATGCGGTGCTCAAACACAACTGAGTCCCTACCGCCACTTGCAAACTTCTCCAAAACTCACTAGTGAAGATAGGATCTCGATCACTCACTATACTGGGAGGTACACCATGCAATCTAATAATCTCTCGAAGGTAAACTGAAGCTAGACATGTAATAGTCCTCTTGCTCTTCACGGGTATGAAATGGGCACACTTAGTAAGTCTATCTACCATAAGCCCAATCCCCGTATTACCCTTCCTTGATTTCGGTAATCCAATGAGACACTATCCCACTTCCCATTACGGAACTTCTAACGGGTGAAGCAACCCTCCGGGTTTCTTCTGCTCCGCTTCCACTTGTTAGCACACCAAGCATCTAGCGACATACTTGGCCGCGTCTTTCTTCAGATTGGCCAAAAAGAAAACTCGCTTTATGTCTTGGTACATCTTGTCCCCACCGGGATGAATGGTTATCTTCGACCGATGTGCATCATCCAAAATAGCCTTCCTCAAACCTTCGTCTTGCGGTACACAGAAGTCTACCGTCTCTACGCAACCACCCCTTACCATCTAGGGTGTACCTACTCAAATGGCGGGACGACTCCCCTCCTTATGAGCTTCTTTACTAACTCAACCAATTGTGGGTCGTCTCGCTGTGTTCCGCCAATCCTCCCCAAAAGAGTAGGCCTAACCTCCAAGGAGGCTAGCAAACTGGGTACAAAGTCAACGGAAGGTCTAAAGTCAAACATAGAAATAAACCCTAAGCTCCGTCGTTTAACGATCAATGAACTCAAGGACAACCTTTTTCTTCTTAAGGCGTCTGCTACCATGTTTCCCTTGTTAGGGGTATACGCTATCTCAAACTCATAAGATGTTAAGAACCCTATCCAAAAATCGTCACAACTGTCCATCTCTCACGCAGACCACCCTAGTCGAATTCGACATCCCCCAAATGCAAGCCCCAAAGGCCGAAACCAATATCAGACAAACACCCAAGGGATATCTCCTTCGAGTTCAGGCGACCTACGTGAGATGATACTAAAATAAAATAATAATAATGGCTAAACAATTAAGCCTTTGACCAACTTTGGATGTCCTCACCAGTCTCGCTCCAAAACCACCGTTCTTCCCATAACTGGCTTTGCTCACCCTATTGAGCACATACGAAAACTTATTATGCTCCTTGAAAAGACCAAGATGTCATTTACAAACTTATTTAGGTACTCCCTGAACACCCTCCTCATCGAACCAATATGCGGGGGCGTTCGTCAAACCCAATGGCATCACTAGCCACTCCTAAAATCTATCCGGAGTCCTAAGGCAGTCTTCTCTATACTATCCTCAGCCACTGTCAACTGACGAAACCTCGTGGCTAAGTCCAACTGCGCAAATACTGAGGCGCCAACTAACTGATCAAAGAGATCATCAATCCTCGGCAATGGGTGTCGATTCTTCTTTGTGAGTTTATTCAGTTTTCTTTAACCTACACAAAGTCTGAGGGACCCATCCACCTTCGTGGCAAAAACTACTGGAGCACCCCACTCCAATATACTTCGTCTTATGAACCCCTTCTTAAGCAAACCACCTACTTGCTTATCGAGTTCCCTCCTCTCACGAGGAGCCGTGTGGCACACTGGCCAAGATACTGGTTTGGCATTATCTACCAGATATTTTCGGAAGTCAATCTCCCGCTCCAGAGGTAAGCCCTTCCCCTCCTCACACACATCCGAGTATTCCCGGACTGCTCTAACAGATCGCAAACTCTAGACCGTCGTGTCAAGCGATTCTAGATAACATAGCATAACAGATTCTATGGGATTACAAGAGATCTCGAGAGTGTTACCCTAGCGGGTCATAAGCCTAACAACTCTCCTTCCATAATCAAGAACGGCACCCCTACTGGATAACCAGTCCATGCCCAAAACTAACCCATAGCCCGTGAAGCCCAACAAGCATCACTTCTAGACTCAACACTAAGTACAACAACTTTCAAACCCAAACACATCATGGAGCCCCAATTGGGTTTGAAACAACTAAGGGATCATCTACCAAACTGGTGTCTAAGTGCAGTGACTCAATTAACAATGATGAGATAAACGAACTCGATACATCAGAATCAAATAAAGTTTGGATCGGATAATAAAGAAATCCAAATTCCAACCTAGACGGTCTTATCCCCATCCGGCACCCTAGTCGTGAGGAAATACAACTATCCTCCAGAAGATTCCATACCTTGCCCTTGCTTCTTTGGTCAATCCTAATAAGGTGTCCTATTCCTCCCAAAAGGATAACTACTAGCCTTCTCCTTCCCATTCTCCACTCGTAACCTCCCCTCTATGAGGTTTCGTCCTTCATTAACCAAACAACTATTAGAGCCTTCCTCCCATCGTCCATCCAATAAGTACTTACAAGTCCTCCTCCTTCTTGAACCAACTTCTAATCTGATTTACGCCTAATTCCCTTGAAGCGGTTTTCCATTCTTATCTATCTTAGAAAGATCATCTACACACGGAGGGGAAACTCAAAACGAGAGAGAAAGAGATTCAAACGGAGAATTCGAAAGATAAAGATATGGCTATCGGGGATTATGCTTTTCTCTCAAAAACTTTTCTCTTAAAAGACATGTTTTTGAAAATACTCCTTCAAAAATTTTCTTAGAAAAATAGTTTTTCTAAAAATTTTATCTGTTCTGGTAACCTTAAGCTCTGATACCACGTGTAACACCCCACGTCCGCTAAGGTCACTCATACCAGGGGAATGCCTTAGTTTCGGTGAAGTATTTTAAGTGAATATAGAACAGTAAAATTACAGCAAGACAGATATAAGTAATACTTGAAAATTTAAATCATCATTTCATTGCAGCGGAAAGTAATACATGTTTGGTTACATCACAAAACCATAAACCAGAGTCAAGTACATAATATCCATCTTGATAAAATAAAAGTACATAATCCCACTACATAACTAATAGCCATAAAAGGAAAGATAAGCTCGGCTTCACTTCAGAGGTCCAAGCTCCATAGGATAGATACAGCAATCAGATCAAAGCCCACTAGCACCACGCCCACTCTAATAACCTTGGGTTGGGGGAAAAAGATAAAAACAACGGGGTCAGACATAAGTCTGAGTGAGTCCTATAACCCTAACAATACAACCATTAAAGATAACCAGAGAAGACATAAGTTGATATACGGTAACGACTGGGGATGAATGGCTACACTAAGCAGCTTGGTAAACTTAGGATAAACTAAGATCACCGTAAAGACGCATTTATCCACCCAAGGATAATTACTAGATTACACCGCCCCAGACTTATCCACCCAAGAGTAATTCCTACACTGCACCACACCAGTTCTACCTACCCCAGATTAATTCCCATCTAAAGATTGATCCCACTAAATGTACTTAGTAATTTTTACCCAGTAGTTTCTTTTACCCCTACATAGGTGCCGTCTGCCCCTATCTTTACAAGGTGTACCCACTACTCCCAAGCGATCGGCTCCCTAACGTAGATATCCGTGCTGGCCCCACAGTGGGATGTATCATTTCCCAAAGTGGCAAGCCTGATTTTGGTGCACGGGTTATACCTACACGATGCAACAACGTCTTACTTACCAGCCCGGGCCCACACACGCATATGAAACCCGATGGACTTGCGTTGCCACCGCTAATCCGTTTTGGCCTCTTATAGTCAAGCCCAATATGCGTGTCCCGTCACTCGACTTGAGTCGAGCCCACAAAGATACGTTTGGGATATTGGTTGAAATGGGCCCCCACAAGCTACCACCTAAGCTTGTAATTTTTATCTAGTGTATCCCACTTAACCCTTTTTAATAATCATGTCTACCTTCATGTTATAAATCCTGGTTAAGTCATTTAATTATATTTCAATTGCCCCTTAAGGCACCCACTAGATTTCTACATGCCACCCAAAGCACTTACTTAACCCTTTACCCATGTTTAATTACATGTCCCACTTTGGTTAAGTATTCTAATCGTATTTTCTATTGCCACCCAAGGCAACCACTAAATTTCCACATGCCACCCAAGGCACCCACTTAACCCTCATGCCCCACTACATGCTTATACGGTTAAGTGTTTCTTAATTAATTAAGACCGTGATCCTCATAAAGACCTCTCACATTAGACTATCTTTTATGACCGCTGGTTAAGCCGGTTGGGTCCGGGCAGCCTTATGTCATAACCGAGTCTAACCTCGTGTCTTTACATTAATCACGTATTTAGTTTGTGCCTAAGACCTCTCACATTGGGCTAACATTTGTAGCAACTGGTTAAGCCGGTTGGGTCCGGGCAGTTTTACGCTACGACTGAGTCCAACCTCGTGTCTTGGTCGATTAATTACACCTAATTAATCACCCTCATAATTTATATTAATTATCCCTAATTAATATCAAGTTTCTCATAACATGGGTAGACCTAACTCAATAGGTAAATTCCCATGGGGTAGACCTAACTCAATAGGTAAATTCCCACTTATGTTAATTTATTTTTATGGTATGCTTAATCATACCCAACCATACTTTAATTAACATATTTATTAACCCCATCGTTCCCCATGCAAATCGTTCTCATTTCACGACATAATAAAAGGGAAGATCCATCACAAATATCATGGGTTTTAACCAAATCTTAGCATATAACTTTGTCATGGGTTAAGAGGATGTCAACTTGCATATATGAGCATATATTAACCCAACTACATTTAACCCAAACTTGCATATTATCGCACATGACTTGCATAACATATTGCATATGAACTTGCATATTATCGTACACATATCTTGCATAACATGTTGAACTTGCATATAAGCATTCACATAACTTGCATAAGCACACATAACTTGCATAACATGTTGAACTTGCATATAAGCATTCTCACAACTTGCATAACATGTTAAACATGCATTTAAGCATACACATAACTTGCATAAGCATTCACATTCTTGCATAAGCATTCACATACTTGCATATTAACAAACATGTAACTTGCATAGCATATCTTGCATATTAACATACATGTAACTTGCATATTAACAAACATGTAACTTGCATAGCATATCTTGCATATTAACATACATGTAACTTGCATATTAACAAACATGTAACTTGCATAGCATATCTTGCATATTAACATACATGTAACTTGCATAGCATATATTATCATACATGTAACTTGCATATGAACTTGTTAAACATGCATAAACCCACTTGTTAAATATGCATAAAACAACTTATTAATCATGCATATTATCACATACTTAGCATGCATAGAATCACATACTAAACTTGCATAATATCATATACTTAGCATGCATAGAATCACATACTCAACTTGCATAATATCATATACTTAGCATGCATAGAATCACATACTAAACTTGCATAATATCATATACTTAGTATGCATAGAATCACATACTCAACTTGCATAATATCATATACTTAGCATGCATAGAATCACATACTAAACTTGCATAATATCATATACTTAGTATGCATAGAATCACATACTCAACTTGCATAATATCATATACTTAGCATGCATAGAATCACATACTCATCATGCATAAAACCACATACTTAACTTGCATAAAATCAATTACTTATTATGCATAAACCCACATATCCAACTTGCATAAACTCTCATATAAACTTACATATTCAACATGCATAAACTCACATATTCAACTTGCATAAACTTACATATTCAACATAGGATTAATATTATACATAGATTAGCATATCATTACAAATGATTCAAACTCACAAATCCGCATTCAAGACCATAAGTCTCATTACACCTAATCTACTTATCTTAACAATTGATCATCAAAGTGATAGAAACTCACCACTAGCAATTTGCACTCCAAATGAAGAAGATTAAGATGCTTAGAATGGATTAGAAGTTGATTAGAGAGGTTGATTAGCTTGCTTTCCTCTTCATTGATTTGTGGAGGCCATGATCAAGTTTCATTTTGCCATAGTTTAGTTACAAGATTTAATTATGAATGAATTAGGGTAGGGTTATGGTCTTATTTATAGGATTAGGTTGCATTTTAGACCCTTAGATTAACCCTAGATAGGATTAGGACCATCAGATCCAAGAAGCTTCCAGAACCAGCCCTCCAAGCCAGCCCAAGAACCCAAACTGGTGCACCCAGTTTCACTGGGCGTCGCACCCCTGTCGACAGGCAAGTCGACACCCCTGTCGACAGGCCTGTCGACAGCCCTGTCGACATGGGTAGGGCGGGAATCTTCCCGCCTGGCCCCGCCTGCTCTATTTTAAAATCTGAATTTAAATTATAAATCTGTTTTTAGTTTCAAATTTTCTGCAAACTTCATCGGGCCATAACTGGGCCATACGGACTCCGATTTTCGAAAACTCGGACTCTATTTCGCGTATTTTTCCGAGATGAACGCAATGACGCAGCCCGTTTCCCCCAATTCTCACATCTGAGATTATTGATTCTGTAATTAGTGAATTTTAGCATTAACCGAAATTCTGAATTTTAGCATTAACCGAAATTCGGGGTGTTACACTGCCTAGTTCCAAGGTACCATGATACATCTAAGTGGGTTGCTGCTGAAATGGACCGCGTAACTATGGTTTCGTTCAGTAGGTTAAGTGTTGTCATTTTAATTCGTACTTAACCCCTATCGGTCTAGCATGTCAATTTGGTTAAGTGTTGTCTCTCAATTTCATGACTTAACCCCACTAATCCTGTGTCAAGTTGGTTAAGTGTTGTCTTTCATGTTCATGATTTAACCCTATCATGTGGCATTTATTCATTAATGCACCCCAACCTCTTACATCAGACCTGTTGTTGTGGTCACTGGATATGCTGGGCGGTTCTAGGCAGAATTACACCACAACTCAGTCTAACCTCGGGTTTCAAGCATGATATTACCAACTACCCACATTGGATCCTATTGTTTGCAGTCACTGGATTTGCCGGGCGGTTCCGGGAAGAATTACACTGCAAACTCAACCCAACCTCGAGTTGGCCATTTTCAATTTCATTCTAGTGTCATGTCCATGTTCAAGTTTCAGGTCAAGTTCGTGTCAAGTTGCATGGCAAGATTCATGTCAAGTTTCAACTTATGCCTATTATCAATTTCATGACTCATGTTCATAACCAATTCATGTTTTGCCTAATCTACCCAAATCGTATTCCCATCGCATGTAAACGTGAATCGATCTAAATTACAAGTAAATCCAGATCCAGAAATAAAGGGAATAACATAAAAACTATGATAGGCAAAAAGGACGAGCATAAAGTGATAAATGGGATTACAAGACTAGCATGGCATAACTTGAGATAATTGGTTACAACATCACTGGCATATAGAAAATAATAGGATTTCAAATCTAGCATAATAAGGTGATAGTCATAGCATAAGGTGATAGTCCCAAACTTGTAAATAATAGACTGATTCAACATCACATGCATGATAATGTTATGGACATGAAAGAGTTTGATTTACAACATGAATAGGTCCAAACTGATTTCATAGCAATATTCCCAAATATCAAGATCCAAGATGGAAACTAGAATAGTTGTGAATCGATTATCATACTTAATTCTAATCTCACTTTATCTCATGTCCAAATTACAATTAACAAGTTTAAATCTCAAAGTAACTAGAACTTACAGATCATGGTCTAAGAAGTTGAGATGCAGAAGTCAAGTCTAGAAACTAGCCGTGGAATTGTTGAATCGTTGAATCTTGATTTGATTGTAAAAGAAAATCCCCAATATGCAATTCCTAGCCGTAGTCTTCAAGAAATAGTCTTCGTGTTTTAATTTACTTTTAATTTAATTTAATTTAGAGGAAGAAGAAGGAGCCATGTCCATCCAGAATTTGTGCAGCATAAGGTTAGAGAAGAATGGTGTAAAGAGAATGAGGCTAGGAGGCTGTTTATATAGTATTAGGCGAACGAATCTAGACTGAAAACGAGACTAGATACATCAGAATGAACCCAAGCTTAGAACTGGGATTTAGCACCAGGTCGACCTCTAGGTCGACCATAGGGTCAACCTGGTCCCTAGGAGGTCGACCATAGTGTCGACCCCCAGGTCGACCATAGTGTCGACCCCCAGGTCGACCTGGTCCTGGGCGGGAAAATTCCCGCCCAGCCTGCACTGGGGTTTGAATTTGAATTTCGAATTCAAATTCGAACTGTTTTTCTGTTATGAAAATCCTTGAAAATTCGGAGGGTCATATCTCCCTCATATGGACTCCGTTTCTCGAAAACTCGGACTCGTTTCCAAGCAGAATTTCGAGACGAACGCAATGGCGCAACCCGTTTCCCCTGATTCTTGTTTTAAAAATTAATTCTGCCTTGATTTATGGTTTTAACATGTAATTAAAATACGGGTTGTTACATATTTGTTTTGAGGATTTAATTCATTCAGGAGAAATAAAATGATAGAGGAGAGGCGATATAAATAGACGAGGATATAAGGATAAGAACAATGTCGATTCGTACAGGGTATAGGTAGGTTTTAGGCTTACAGTGTACTTGTCGGATAGCTTAGGGTAGAAAAAAATCATTAAAAATTCATTTTATTATATTTTCAGTTGAACTGAGTTGATTTCACCTTATCTAAAATATCAAGTGATTTCAAACTCCTATTTGAACACAATAACTGGCATTTCTAGGGTTTAATCACTATTCTGAGCGCATTGGAACAGGTTCTCAAGCCTCATTAGATCGTATGGAGAAGATATTAATTTAAGTCAATATAAATTAAATTCAAAACAATTATTTCCTTGATAATAAATTATTATTATTAATTATATTTCTAATACAATTTAAAATGATCATCTGAATTATTGATTCAATTTTTATCTTCGAATTTAAATATTTTTCAAATTCACGTATTACGATAATTTAATATATTCGCAATTAAATCAATAATTCAATATAAAAATTCATTTATATTATCAATTATATATTTAAAACCATATTAAATATTTAAAATAAATTATCAAAAAATCCGGGTCGTTACATTCTTCCCCCTTCAAAGAATTTCGTCCCCGAAATTACTAAATAAGAAAAATGCAGCAAACCCATCATATTACACAGCATACATGCTCACATTCATGATTTTTGAATGATTTAAAACCAACATATTCACATTCAATTCATATTCCATTTTCAAATTGATTCTAGTCAATTTATTCACTTCAATCCAATTAACTTGCTTAAGTTAAATTTTAAATTACAAAATTCAAATTCCCTGGTTTCTACTTCAAAACTTTTCAAAATCACATAAATATTTATATTTATAACCATTTTAAATTCAAAACATCTGAATTTTCCAAAACAACTTGTTTTCTTTGAAACAAATTTCCATCAAAACTTTTCTAAGGTAGTGATCCATCACTTAGAAAATCGAAAATGAACACTGATGATGTCGCAATCATCATCAGAATTATTTTCCTGCCACTGAAGTGAGTTCAGTGCTTTATCACTTTCAAAATCCATTCAAAAATGATTTTTATCCAAAAATTCCTTTCAAAAAAAAGTTGTATTATTTTAATATACTTCAAAAAACTAATTTTCCAAACACCTGGGAATTAAATTCCAAATTATGGTCTGAATACAATTCCAGTTCATCTCATTTGTATATTTTATTTTTATACAATTCTACTTGGTTATATATAACCATTTCCATTTTTAATCTCTTTGGACTATAATAACAACCAAACTCATCCACATATTATAATAATTTCAGAAAATTATTCCTTTTATATCAAAATATAGTTTCGGGTATAATTATTTCATTTACCCACTTTAAAACAATGCTAGGTTGAATTTCTCTGTTCAAGTGTTGATAAACTCTTATCAACATCGTGGCGTCCCACGATTCGACCAGAATTCATAAACCACTCAACAGACTAGCCAACACAACATAAATCAATTTTTATATCAACTAACAAATATGTGCTCTCATATATATACACTAAACTCATTTTAGGGTACTACTGACCCTATCTATAATGAGTACAACCCCACCAAAGCCTAGGTGTTCGCTCAACCTAAGCTCTGATACCACTGTAACAACCGAAATTTTTTCGATCCTGATTATCGATACAATTACCATATCGACTAACCAAACACCAGAAATTACCGGATCATTAATAGACAGAAGTTAGATAATGAGAAATAGAAAGAAAATTAGAATAGAAGAAAATAGATAGAAGACAGAACTAAACAATAAGACAGAATCTCACATCTCAGTGGAATAAAATATAATATATAGAACAACTTTTGGGATACAAAATTTTTACTGTACATACGTATACATACCATTTTCAGAGTACAATACAACACAGTGCAAAATAATACTTGATAACTAACTCTGAAGCCTCCTGCTCCAAGCTCCGCCAAATTTATCTATAAATACCTGAACTACTTGTGACGACCCAAACATCCCGTAAAGGAAAGCCCGGACTATTTTGAGAACACGACAAATCAGAACAAAAACAGAAGAACATTTCAGTGCTGTTACAACAATTACATTAGAGTACAAGAATATTTCAGAGTATAAATAAATATTACACGATCAAAATGCCAGAGATTTACAAATTATAACGCAGTGGAAAAATAATACAAAATACAACTAAAAGAAATACACGGATACAGAGCTTTCCGAATATAGCTTTAGCTGTAAACTCCAGGATCCTGTGAAAGTAATATCTGCAAAACCAAAACTACTAGCTGCCCGTGTGGAAAATATGGGCACCCAGAGTTTAGGTTAAAACAATAAACTTCAGGTCAGTCATGGGACTGGTATGAGAACTAAAAACAGTTATTAATTTTTCAAATAAAGTTAGGTAAATCAAGGGACCACGCCACTATCGTGGAACAGGTTTATCTCGAAGAATACCAGTGCATAAAATAAACAGCGCAGTGCTCTTTAGAAAAATGAAACCATTATAAGACTCAAGTCCCATGCACCACAAGATGAAGGATAGAGTTTTACCTTATAATGATCAAAAAATGCTGGTAGGCGAATTTTATCTTTATACTATAAGTGCATAGTGTAGAAGTCAATTTCGAATATAAATGTATCAATCCTAAGTGGCATAATATGTTATGTAAGCGGCATAACATATTATATCACCATATAAGTATACAACTGAAACCATAAAGCTCGTATTGGAGAATTGGATTTCCTGTATGATGGTTGCTGATTCGAAAGACCAATCGCGACATGTATCTCCACGGCTTACGTCTCGGCAAGAGAAAACACCGTAATACATTCTAACCACACTTGGATGAGTAGCAGTCTAATCTGTCCTATTGGGATTCGAACAATGTGTGCCCTATCCCTATAAGATTCGGTCGGCTGAAATGACCTATCCCGATCTCCAGGTGTGGAGCGACCACAACCAGCACAACTCAACCGACCAAAACCATATATATATATATATATATATATATATATATATATATAAAGTACATTGATCTAACCTACTAATCAAACAAATCGTTCACCATCATACCGGGGTGTGAGACTGGCGAAGTTACGTTGTACACAAAGCTATGCTAATTAAAGTTGTGCTTTGATCATCATTGACAAGGCTCTGCTTTTCAACAAAAGCCTTGATCCATGCATCTTAGCATGCCACATTGTCAATCCATACCATACCATTGGTTTCTGTCCATATATATAACCTCTAAGCACATACGTCTCTGAGAAGGGTGTTAAGCAAGAGAATAAATTCTCCGCCACCAACACACACACACACACACACACACACACACATATATATATATATATATAGCAGAGATCAACAAAAACAGCATAAAGGAATACAACGTCAGACATACTGTAATGACCCGCATTTTCAGCGGTATAATAATTAATTTATTTAATTATTTAAAGGGTGAAGTAAAGGATTTAATTATCGTGGAATTAAATAATGGCGAATATTTAATTAAAATAATAAATTAAATAATATATTTAATTCTGAAATAATCAAAATTGGCTGAAATAGCGATATGGTGTGAACTGGGTCATCCCGAAGATTTAATTCAGCTTGGAATTGAATTCTGAATAACGAATATATTTAAATAACGACAGTTTGAACATATAATTATATTATAATTATAACCGAGCTCAAAATGGCGCTGTAGTTCGTAAATTGGCGATTCGAACATCAACTGAATGTACAGGATTCGTTTTAAATCGGATTTCTATGAAACAAGAAACGTGTGGAGCTGGTGGAGTATATCTCTCTAGTGGAAGAGAAAAATCAGGATTTCGTCGTATAGATTTTGAGATATGTCCAAATCAAATTTTAAAATAGTCGCTATAGAATCGTTTATCGACCATAATGGTTTATTCGATATAACTAGAGATCGGGTTTGAATTTAGACAAGGTTCTTTTGGGAAGTAACGATAATTTAATTTTTAGAATTTTACTGTAATTTTTAATTAATTAAATAAGCAACGTTTTATTTGGAGTATTTTGCACCCTTAATCAGCGATTTTGGGGTTACAAAATATGAGTTAATCTACCGATATTATTATATTTCTGGAGTCGGGACACCTCGCTCACCACGAGGGTGTTTTTATTTCTGTCGATAGCAGTACATAAAGTAATCGAATTTTATAAACGGTTTTGTGTGAATATTAGAAAGTAAGGTGCTTTAACATAAGTTGAAACCGGAACGTATATGTTCATTCCTTATACAAGCATGCCCACCATTGCCTTCATAAGACATGCATTTTCGAAACTCACCGGCCTTTTAACCCTACTGTTAAATATAATATCTATGTTTGATACTTCCTTGGCTAAGGATCCTACACGTCACTCAACCCTTTTGCCTATAAAAAGACTTTAAACCCGTCTCCTTAAAACCTAATTCTCTTCTGTAGTCAACGCAAATCGCGCCTCCATCTTCTAATAATCAACGATAGTTAGTTTCAAACCATTTTCTCCATCAATCTCCAAATCCATTCAACAATCCACAAAATTCCAACTAGAGATATGTTAAGCTATTCGAGTACTTGGATTTGACCGGCTGAGATGGACAGCTTCGAATCACGGTGGCCAGGAGTGTCGAGCAAAGTTGTGACGTTCGAAGTAGTCTTGAAGGCGCAGGGAGGCACTGCTTTTGTTGAGGTTGCTGGTGGAGACCGAGGACGTTGGGATGCTATTTCTGGGAAGGACTGATGGGGCTCAACGGCTTGGGGGGTGAGCAGGCCAGTGGAGCGATGGGACTGCAGCAAGTTTGAAGGAGCGGCCTTTACAAAAGAAGGGGGTACCCAAAGTCTAGACGGAGCAGAACAAAATGGGACAGTGGTAGTGTAATTTTAACGGACTATGGCACTGACATCGGTGGTTTTAGATCAACCAACGGAGGAGGGAATCCGTGGATTAAGGATTTCACCATTCAAAACCAAGCTGACACTGTTTTGCGTGCTTAAGGATTTCAAAATGAAGGAGATATACAGTAGTAACGTAAGCTAAAACTTAAGTAAATAATATAATTATTTAGTTATTAGCAGTATCCAGCTGAGTGTAATTTTGCCTAATCAAGTTATTATGTGTGAACAGTATGTACCTAATTATGATTAGAATGGACCAAACCTATCAAACATGCCTAACCCATATTTTTGGTGCTTAACCATAATTTACATGGACCCATTGTACCTATTCAGAGAAATTAAATAGTTTATTATGTCTATGATATAACGGGTACAACTGGGCAGGTGGTGAGATGATGTGCACTGCATGCGTTCGAATGAAGTGTAAATAGTAGACTTATACAGATGAGGAAATAAGTAGATATGCCTACTAAAATTATTTATGTTGTGCCTAATCCAAACTAGACAGGCCTAACCTATGATTAAACTAACGTAAGTAAGATCGAATTAGTATAGTTATATTAATTTAGACTGCGTATACTGAAAACATGAACAATTTCTTATTGCGTTAACATAGTTGGAGGAGACGAGTTACACTGGGACAGTATCAACGAACGCAACAGTCTGGAACTGATCCGGACATGAATAGAGACAGCAGGATTTTGGTTAAACGAGAAAAAAACAAACCGTTCAATGATCAACGAAATCAAAGTGAGTTTAACTCACTCAATTTAACCACTTATATTTTATATAAGTTGGGTTTTATGTGTGTGTGTTATAATTGCTAAGTGTTTGTGTGTGCTGAATGTTTATATGTTCATTGTAAGAATGGTTGTTAGTGTTAAATAATCTGGTTGATATTAAAGAGTCATTATTTACTGTTATAGAAATTATCAGTTGAATAATATTATTTGTTCAACATCTGTGAATACAGGGATACAGGTTGGAGGGATCCGACTGGATTCCTCAACATTTATTTTACTGTTTCCATATATTGTGATATACGATGTGATGTATATCTGTTATGGGTTATGTGTGTTAGAATGATATTGATAATTTGTTATTTGATATTTTAAATATCATAAGAAACCCTGGGATGTAAAAAGGAATATTTTAATGTATATTGAAATAAAGGAATTTTATAAAATCAACCGATCTTATAAAAAGAAATAAATTTGAAAATAAAGCATTTATAAAATCATAGGATATTATAAAGGAGATATTTGTTTAGAAAATAAATAGAGATATAAAAAGGAAAATATTTATAACAGAACAGGAGGTTATAAAAAGGAAATCTGTATAAGTGGAGAAACGTTGTTAAAAGGACATTTTTTTAAAGTGAAGAACCGTTACTAAAAGTAAATCTTTATAAATGAATAAACGTTGTTAAAAGGAAATCTTTTTAAATCAATAAAGTAATCGAATATTAGTATTCGAAAGGAGTTAATCAAAAAGGAGTTGAATCAAATAAGTTATTCAGTTAGAGTTAATCAAATAAGTTATTCAGTTAGAGTTAACCAGTTAGAGTTAACTAGTTGGAGTTAATCAAATCAGTTATTCAGTTAGAGTAAATCGATTAGAGTCAAATCGAACTAGAGTTATTCAAATATAGTTAATCGAATATTAGTTATTCGAATAAGAGTTAATCAAATAGAGTTAAAACAATATTAGAAACTGACTAGAGATTAGTTAAGTCGAATGGTTTTCCTGAGTGTGGATCTGATGTTGGTTTCGGCCTTCGGGGTTTATACTTAGAGAATTGTTCTCTTACTAGTTTACAGTTAGGGACCGATAGTTGTGGAATGGTAATGATACGTGAATAAGCTATGGAAATGTTTTCCAGTGTTAATAACGTATATTTTCTAATCACAGAAAATAAGGAAATATGAATATATATATATATATGTTGGATGATTTGATCGATAATTCCATTTGGAATTAAGATCGTTGTGTGAACACTGACATGTTTTCATTTGATAGTTAAATCACAGACTATCAAAGTTTTGACATTTTAACGTTGTTAATATGGAGAGACCGGTTGAATTAATATCCAAAGAACCACTCTGTATTGGCATAAGCATTGCGAATATGCCAAAGAAAATGGAAGACGGAGTAAAGTGCAAGGGCTGTTGTACAAGTCTTAGATAACATGGACTAAGATGGATGTACTGAATAGTGCCTTCGGTTTCGTTCAGTCCCAGAACGAACATATATGGACGAGTGTCTGACAAAGTATTTCCAATGATCGAATGAGTTGGTCTGTATAGATGTATATGGTTGCAACGGATTTATTCCCTTAGCATAACATCTAGAATATTTGTGTAAACCAATTAGTGATTAACGGATCTGACAATGTGTCATTCAAAGTGAACGTGTTATCAATGAAATGAAAGTAGTCGTGGCCTCTAGCCTCAACAACCAGGAAATGACAAAAAATCGGGCAGGCGGCATGGCTAAGTCGGTCGCACCGAAGTAGGGTGTATAATCACCTATCTAGAGAATATTCATTTGCTTCTTTAATCTATCAATGTTGTCCCATATATATAGGGGACACGGTTGCTGATACCAACCGTTGGTGATGTACATTCGATACATTAGAGCGAAATGAGTGGTCGATCATGTGTGGCTGTGTTGCAAGATGTTCTTGTTGAACTCCAGTGTATCGTTCCTGGAGTGCACTGATCTGAAGGTGGTTCCATACCTTGTCATAGTTGGAAATCCATTACCCAATACGTGCTTGCGGTTTTGATTGCATACTACATATTTAGAACGTGAGATGAAAGCGTTTCTGCTAAATGATTATTATAGTCGTGGTTGATGGACATTATTATAATATCAAAAGGGTTTTTGATATAAAGATATTTTGGATTCTCATAAGGGAAAAACCCATTCCTCTATACGGCGTGGCCTTATGAGATATCGTTTACTTGTTCAAATTGTTTTAAACTGTTTTACTCATACCAGTCCCATGACTGACCCGAAGTTTACTTTGTTTTGTTCTACCTAAACTCTTGGGTGCCTAAATTTGTATGGGCAGTAAAGTAGTTCAAGATTTTACAGATACACTTGGAGAGCTTGGAGCAGGAGGCTTCAAGATTCTATAGCTATTATTATTTCCGTTGTTGTTGTAAGTGTTATACTCTGAAATGTTATTGTATACATATACTGTTTGTATTTCATAAGTTATGTTATATTTTATTCGTTCCGCTGTGAGATTCGTGGTTACTCTGATGATGATGTTCTTCTTCTTCTTCTATTCTAATAGTTCTATCTTATCTATCCTCACCCTCTATCTTCTTTCTATTAGTTTCCTGAATTTCTAGTGCAATTTAGGGTCGGACTTGTGTTATTTAGTCAGGTCAAATTGGACCGTATTTTCGGGTCACTACAGTTGGTATCAGAGCTTAAGGTTAAGTGAATTACCTTGGCTCTGTGGCGTGACTCAGTAGAGATGGGGTTAGTAATACCCTAGATTGAGTTGAGTGGATATATACGAGTGAACATATTTGTTATTAAATATAAAAATTTGTTCTACATTGTGGAGCTTTATTGGTTGAGTGGCTTATGAATTCTGGTCGATAGTGGGGCACCACAATATCGATAGGAGTTTCTAAACACTCGAATACGATGAACCAACATGATATGTTTTGAAATTAACATAGTATAATTGGTTGTGTTGGTTGTTATTATAATCAGATGAGATTATAAAAAGGTGAAATGGTTATAGATAACTAATCAGAATTCATATAAGTAAAGAATATGAAATAATATGAATTTAATCTGAATCTATATCAGAATTAGGAATTAAAATAAGGAAATTTTAAGTTCCTGGGAGATTTTGAATATGTTTTTTAAATTTGAAAGTGTTATAGTATTGAACTCACTTCGATAAACTGGGAAATAACCCTTATGCGTGTGGCCACATCATCAGTGTTCATTTTCGAGTTCTAAGTGACGGATTACTACCAAAGATTCTGTTTTTGAATTGTTTTGAGAAAACAAGTTGTTTAGAAATTCAAAGGTTTTGAATTGGTGCTATGATTTAAAATTTGATTTGAAATAAACCCAGGAATTTTGATTCTGGAATTAAAATTTAGCTTATGAAGTTAAATGGATTAAAATATTGAAAGTGAATAAATATTTGTGAATTAAACTTGGACAAGGTTAAATATAATATGGAATTATATTGGGATTATATCGAGTAGTTGATGGATTTTATAAGGATTTGGAATCAAGAATTGTACTTAAGTTTGAAATGGAATTTGACATGAGTATAAGCAAATGCTGGAGTTTGAGGATAAAAACTGACAGGAGATGGATTGGAATGACATTGGTATATGTTAAGTTGATAACCAATGGGAATGGTATAATGATATGGTCAGCAAAAAGGTACAAGTTTATATTTCATATGGTATGAGATTTTGATGAGCCGATTTGGGAAGCCGCTTGGCTGTTTGATTTTCTTTTGGTTGGAGATGGCCCAGAGAGGCGAGTTGTGGTTTTACCGATAGGGCAGTACAAAGGAGGTTATGGAGGAATTTTTCGAAAAATTTAGGCATTAGAAAATTTTCAGAATTTTTGAAAATTTTAGTTAGTCAGAATAAATTAATATTTTAGTCGATATTAAGTGGTTCAGTTGAAACTGAAGTAAAGGGGTAAACCAATAAATATTTACCTAGTAGATAGGGTCGTCCTCTACCTTAGCAATTTCGAGGACGAAATTATTTTAAGTGGGGAAGAATGTAATGACCCGCATTTTCAGCAGTATAATAATTAATTTATTTAATTATTTAAAGGGTGAATTAAAGGATTTAATTGTCTTGGAATTAAATAATGGCGAATATTTAATTAAAATAATAAATTAAATAATATATTTAATTCTGAAATAATCAGAATTGGCGATATGGTGTGAACTGGGTCATCCCGAAGATTAAATTCAGCTTGGAATTGAATTCTGAATAACGAATATATTTAAATAACAACAGTTTAATTAAAACCGAGCTCGAAATGGCGCTGTAGTTCGTAAGTTGGCGATTCGAACTTCAACTGAATGTACAGGATTCATTTTAAATCGGATTTCTGTGAAACAAGAAATGTGTGGAGCTGGTGGAGTATATCTCTCTAGTGGAAGAGAAAAATCAGGATTTCGTCATATAGATTTTGAGATATGTCCAAATCAAATTTTAAAATAGTCGCTATAGAATCGTTTATCGACCATAACGGTTTACTCGATATAACTAGAGATTGGTTTTGAATTTAGACAAGGTTCTTTTGGGAAGTAACGATAATTTAATTTTTAGAATTTTACTGTAATTTTTAATTAATTAAATAAGCAACTTTTTATTTGAAGTATTTTGCACCCTTAATCGGCGATTTTGGGGTTACAAAATATGAGTTAATCTACCGGTATTATTATATTTCTGGAGTCGGGACACCTCGCTCATCATGAGGGTGTTTTTATTTCTGTCGATAGCAGTACATAAAGTAACGGAATTTTATAAACGGTTTTGTGTGAATAATAGAAAGTAAGGAGCTTTGACATAAGTTGAAACTGGATCGTATATGTTCATTCCTTATACAAGCATGCCCACCATTGCCTTCACAAGACATGCACTTTCGAAACTCACCGGCCTTTTAACCCTACTGTTAAATATAATATCTATGTTTGATACTTCCTTGGCTAAGGATCCTACACGTCACTCAACCCTTTTGCCTATAAAAAGACTTTAAACCCGTCTCCTTAAAACCTAATTCTCTTCTGTAGTCAACGCAAATCGCGCCTCCATCTTCTAATAATCAACGGCAGTTAGTTTCAAACCATTTTCTCCATCAATCTCCAAATCCATTCAACAATCCACAAAATTCCAACTAGAGATATGTTAAGCTATTCGACTACTTGGATTTGACCGGCTGAGATGGACAGTTTCGAATCACGGTGGCCAGGAGTGTCGAGAAAAGTTGTGACGTTCGAAGTAGTCTTGAAGGCGCAGGGAGGCACTGCTTTTGTCGAGGTTGCTGGTGGAGACCGAGGATGTTGGGACGCTATTTCTGGGAAGGACTGATGGGGCTCAACGGCTTGGGGGGTGAGCAGGCCAGTGGAGCGATGGGACTGCAGCAAGTTTGAAGGAGCAGCCTTTACAAAAGAAGGGGGTACCCAAAGTCTAGATGGAGCAGAACAAAATGGGACAGTGGTAGTGTAATTTTAACGGACTATGGCGCTGACATCGGTGGTTTTAGATCAACCAACGGAGGAGGGAATCCGTGGATCAAGGATTTCACCATTCAAAACCAAGCTGACAATGTTTTGCGTGCTTAAGGATTTCAGAATGAAGGAGATATACAGTAGTAACGTAAGCTAAAACTAAAGTAAATAATATAATTATTTAGTTATTAGCAGTATCCAGCTGAGTGTAATTTTTCCTAATCAAGTTATTACGTGTGAACAGTACGTACCTAATTATGATTAGAACGGATCAAACCTATCAAACATGCCTAACCCATATTTTTGGTGCTTAACCATAATTTACATGGACCCATTGTACCTGTTCAGAGAAATTAAATAGTTTATTATGTCTATGATATAACGTGTACAACTGGGCAGGTGGTGAGATGATGTGCACTGCATGCGATCGAATGAAGTGTAAATAGTAGACTTATACAGATGAGGAAATAAGTAGATATGCCTACTAAAAATATTTATGTTGTGCCTAATCCAAACTAGATAGGCCTAACCTATGATTAAACTAACGTAAGTAAGATCGAATTAGTATAGTTATATTAATTTAGACTGCGTATACTGAAAACATGAACAATTTCTTATTGCGTTAACATAGTTGGAGGAGACGAGTTACACTGGGACAGTATCAACGAACGCAACAGTCTGGAATTGATCCGGACATGAATAGAGACAGCTGGATTTTGGTTAAACGAGAAAAAAAACAAACCGTTCAATGATCAACGAAATCAAAGTGAGTTTAACTCACTCAATTTAACCACTTATATTTTATATAAGTTGGGTTTTACGAGTGTGTGCTATAAGTGTGTGCTGAATGTTTATATGTTCATTGTATGAATGGTTGTTAGTGTTAAATAATCTGGTTGATATTAAAGAGTCATTATTTACTGTTATAGAAATTATCATTTGAATAATATTATTTGTTTAACATCTATGAATACAGGGATACAGGTTGGAGGGATCCGACTGGATTCCTCAACATTTATTTTACTGTTTCCATATATTGTGATATATGATGTGATGTATATCTGTTATGGGTTATGTGTGTTAGAATGATATTGATCATTTGTTATTCGATATTTTAAATATCATAAGAAACCCTGGGATGTAAAAAGGAATATTTCAACGTATACTGAAATAAAGGAATTTTATAAAATCAACCGATTTTATAAAAAGAAATAAATTTGAAAATAAAGCATTTATAAAATCATAGGATATTATAAAGGAGATATTTGTTTAGAAAATAAATAGAGCTATAAAAAGGAAAATATTTATAACAGAACAGGAGGTTATAAAAAGAAATCTGTATAAGTGGAGAAACATTGTTAAAAGGACATTTTTTAAAGTGAAGAACCGTTTGTAAAAGTAAATCTTTATAAATGAATAAACATTGTTAAAAGGAAATCTTTTTAAATCAATAAAGTAATCGAATAATAGTATTCGAAAGGAGTTAATCAGAAAGGAGTTGTGTAACAACCCGTATTTCGATAACATGTTAAAACGAGAATCAAGGCAGAATTTAATTTTAAATTCTGAATCAAGTAAAACGGGCTATGCCATTGCGTTCGACTCGGAAAAATACGCGAAATAGAGTCTAAGTTTTCGAGAATCGGAGTCCGTATGACCAAGTTATGATCCGACGAAGTTTTCAGAAAATTCTAGTCCAAAAACGAGTTCTAATTTCGAAAATTAGGGGTAGAAGGCTAGGCGGGAAAAATTCCCGCCAGGCTCCCCAAGTCGACAGCCCTGTCGACTTGGGAGTCGACATGGCTTGACCCAAGTCGACAGCCCTGTCGACTTGGGGGTCGACATATGGTGGCCGGGCAGTTTTGCCTGGTGCACTTATTTCCTGTCTTGGCTAGGTTTTTGAGCCTGGTTTGAAATCTGACGGTTAAGGTTGATCGTAGGGTTAATCTAAGGGTCCTAACTAATCCTAATCTCTATAAATAAGCCCCTAACCCTCTCCTAAATCCTCATTATTCATTCATGCAACTAAACTATGGAAAAATTGCTCCACTCATGGCCTCCACTCAAAATCCTAGCCTCCACTTCATTTCTATGAGAGGTTTCATTATCATGTGAGTGTTAGAGAGTCCCTATGTTAGTATGAGAGCTTCTCAAGTTGATTTCAAGGCTAAAGCTTTGACCTTTGTTCATCAAGATGGGGTTTTTATTGATTTGGAGCTTTCATCTTTGGGTTTTTGGATGATGGCATGCATAGGCGTTGTCTCAATCTTTAACTTAATCGATTTGTGCCTTCATAGCAATGTAAGCCCTTTCCCTACTCTTAGATATTAACTATGAAGTTAAATGTTCATGTTGCAAGTTTGGATTTGATCATTGAGTATGATACATGCTATCATGTCATGCAAGTTTATGAAGTCATTATCTTGATCTTGTGGGCTAAAAGCTACAACTTTTATGTTGAAATGTTGCATTATGTAACATGAGAACCCTCATAACCTTTATGTCAACTTGCATATGATGTCATAACCCTTATATGATGATATATGCGAGTTACTAGTCATCATTCCATGTCTTTTGTCACCATGATTCGCTTATGTGCCAAGTTTGGGTTTATGCATGTTTTTGAGGCTTAAGAATGTAACATGCAAGTTAATGAACACATTTGTGCCTCATTTGCCACCATGATTAACTTGTGGCTTAATATCCATTTTTGTCGTGCCTTTGCCAAGTCTCTTCTTTTAATCCATTACGTTGTTGCGAACGTATATGCGAGTTTAAAAGCGTTGGGTTATGTTATGGTAAATTTCTAATGACATGAAATACGACTTGAAAACATGACTTGAAATATAACATGGAAGTTGACATGTGAGTATGTTTGAAAATATGAAATTGGGAATTTACCTATTAAGTTAGGTCTACCCATACTATGGAATTGGGAATTTACCTATTAAGTTAGGTCTACCCAAATCCTTGAAAACTTGTAATATGTGTTGGAAACATAATGAACATGACACTTAGATAATATAAGTGTGGCCAACTCGAGGTTGGGTTGAGTTTGCAACGTAAAACTACCCGGAACCGACCGGCCTAACTAGTAGTTGCAAACAATAGGACCCAATGTGAGAAGTTGGTCATGTTGTGCTTGAGCCCGAGGTTAGACCAAGTTGTGGTGTAAAGCTACCCGGAACCGACCGGCTTAACTAGTAACCACAACAAAGTCTAATGTGAGAGGTTGAGGTGCATTAAGTAATTAATGCCACATGATAGGGTTAAGTTAATTTGATTAATGACTCTTAACCAAATATGACATGGACAATGGGTTAAGTAAATTGATTAGGCCAATGATACTTAACAAAACATGACAAGGTTGGGTAGGTTAAGTAACTTGATTTGCCTAATGACACTTAACCATTTTTATACGACTAGTGGACGGGGTTAAGTTAACCAACACTTAATCAATCCAACACGATAATTTGGTAAGGTTAAGTAAGTTTTCTTAATGACACTTAACCGAAAAATACAGTTAATGGATGGGGTTAAGATTAGACTCAACTAGTCTAAACATGGAAATCGGATGGGGTTAAGTTAGCCTAGACTTAATTAATCCCACTTGGCAGTTTAATGGGGTTAAGTTAAACACTTAACTAATCTAACATGATGAGTTGAGGTGGTTAAGTGACCTATACTTAACCAATCTAACTCGTGAATTTATCGAGGTTAAGTTAACCTATACTTAACCAATCTAACGTGAAAACATGATAAGGCTAAGTCACGAATCACTTAAATACGCTTGACCGATTTGACTCAATAATTTGATAGGGTCAAGTTAATATATACTTAACCAACTTGAGCATGGTTTGTAGGGTTAAGTCTTGAACTTGGATACTTAGCCTATTTTGACATGATTTGTAGACGGGTTAAGTCATGAACTTAAGTGACACTTAATCCATTATGTAAACCCTAGTTCTGAGGATTAGGTGGATAACCGTAGTTAACGAGGATAACGGGAATAAGGCTAAGTGGTAAACCTTAGTTGAAGAATAACTAAGTAATGATTCTTAGTCAAGGAAGTTTAGACCAGAATAGATAGATGAGTAACCTAATACGGTAGGTCATCGTTTAAGTATACGAGTAGGAGCAAGTATCTGATTTAGATAAAGGCTCCAGCGAACTGGGTAACGAAGCAGCGGCTTCGGGGAACGTGAGGATATTCTTGGTATCCCTCTATGAGCTGCCAGGTGATCATACTAGGCTCATGAGAGGTTAAGGTCTGCGTTAGAAGAACCAAGAGTATGCCTTGGTTGCTATACGAGCGACCTAAAGACGGGGATGGATAGGGGATAGTCGACGATACACGGTCGTACCCTAGATAGCATTTCGTCAGGCTACCTACCATCTTTGGTCAAGCGTGTACGTACGGAAAGGCAGAGAACACCCAAAAGACCATAATTGCTATCTAATTATGGTTGCGGTAAGGCTAGGATTGTGGGTTGGCCAGTAGTGTGTTCTCATACAGGATTTATCCTGTCTTGTCTTTCACTAGTTGAGGGAGTGGTCTCGTGGGACCATAGCCACGTATAGAAAAAAACAGACCTTAGCATCTGCAACGGCAGATAAATCGAAAGCTCCCGACCGAGTCCTGTATTTCTTGATCTGCCCTGTGACAGGACTCGGATGGCACGATGTGATACATGTGCATACAATCATGGAAAAACGATTCACGGTGAATGCGTGAGAAAAAGGGCGCGGTTGACGGTTAGCGTAATTCCTAGTGGCCCTAGGTGGTTGAACCAAAACCGAGATACGAAAACGTGCAATAGGTAAGCATAATCCCTATTAGTCCTAGGTAGCATAAGTCCTAGTTGTACAAACGATGATTCATGTTGAAAGACCCTAGTTAGATATAGGGTGACAGCCCAAAACGATCTTAAGGATCATGGAACTATGTTAAAGTAGTATAGAATCTCATGGGAAAGCCCGTATGGTCTACGGCAAGGGACTGAACATTTACATGGAATAAAACATACGAGTTGAGTAACCTATATATGCGATATATTAGGTTGACATGGACCATTACACGACTTTTGAGTAAGGGTCATTCATGGTTAACACATGATACGGTGGGGATACTAGTACGGTAGGTGCAGAGCTAAAAGACAGGATAGATACCATGGGAGGTTATACGTGATAGATATCTTGGGGATATTATACTTGATAGGAACCTGACGATGGGATACCTTGTTTTATCTTGACATCGCATTTTTATCATGACACCTTAGTTTATCTGAGTTCAGTAGTTCATCCTGTTATTTTGATTTAGCTTATCTATCTTGTCATCATGCTTATGTTCATCTCAGTTTCTCATGTCAGTTAACTTTACTAGTTTTTATGCTGATAGTAGATAGGGCTTACTCAGTCTTTTTGACTGACCCGTTTTGTTTCGCCTCTTTTCTTCCGTTTCCCCCCAGGTTACAGGGAAGGAAATACTGTTGTTTAGTTCGGACTTCTTCTGCTTGAAGGTCATCATGGATGGCTTGGACTTTTCTTGGCTATGGCTACTTTACTGTTTTTACTTGGGGAATAATTTATGAAAAAGTCTTTATGCTTCTTTACTATTGCAAGACAGGTTTTGATGTACTCTGATGTAAAAGGCTTTAGACCTTAATTATTAATGTTTATGAAAGTTCGATTTTACTTCCGCTATTTTATATGTTCTGCCTTGTGATATTTCTGTGCATGTTTACCAAAAATGCCCCTCTAAAGCTAGTGCATTCCTTTGCGAGTGACCCTAGCGGAGGCGGGGTGTTACACGTGGTATCAGAGCAGAAGGTTACCAGACCGGGCAAAAGTTTTTAAAGACCTTCTGAAAACTATTTGAAAATCGTTTATAAAGAAGCATTTTTCAAGAAAATTTTCTTTTAAAAGAAAAAGGCTATTCCCCAAAGGCCATTAGCACTATCCTTGTTTCCTTAATTGAATCTCTTTTCCTTTCTTTCCTCCATCTGTAGTCACAGTGGTTTTAACTGCGACTAGTCTTTTCTATCCACGAAAGTGCTTTCCATACGATGGA
Source organism: Allium sativum (assembly GCA_030737875.1). Lineage (NCBI taxonomy): Eukaryota > Viridiplantae > Streptophyta > Magnoliopsida > Asparagales > Amaryllidaceae > Allium > Allium sativum. The sequence goes on from CM060909.1 coordinate 589,633,197, forward strand.
GGTTGTTCTCGAGAGACCAGTGGCCGCGTTATAAGAAAGGATAGTGAGAAAGAGGATAAAGGATACGAGCTTAAGGATGAGCAACTTGTTGGTATGGCTTAGTCCTCAAAGGAGGGAGAAAGATGAACAATGAAACCCATGACGAGAGAGTACCTTTGGCATGGTAAAACGGGGCGGATAGTTAAGTATTATGGGACAAGGACAAGATCATCGGGAGGGCAATAGTATGCTCTCATTTCTAGGGTACCTCGGAAGGAGGGTAACGATCTTGTTAAAGGTTTAGCTTTTCTTCTCTATCATCCCGTTAGGACTTCGTTTTTCGTATCATTTAAGTCTGCTTCGATAGTTGAGCCTCTGCACCTTAAGTACTAGCGTAATAGAGAATCCCATTTTTGGTCTCAAAGTCCTATTGGAGAATCAGTCCATTTATACATGACTTGTTTGGATTTGAGAATGTCTATGCCAAGTGTTGAGTTTGGAAATAATGCTTATGTTTATAAGCTATGGATGGATTCTAGGGATGAAGTGGTTATCCAGTAGGGGGTGCCACTCTCGGTTTTGATAGGAGGGTAGTTAGACCTTTTGACTAGCCTTGGTAATACCCTCGAAGTATCGTGTAACCTTTTTGAGGTTCTGTGATGACTAGTTACTTAGAATCCCTTGATGTCTTTATTGGAAATTTGAAGCCCGATCGAGTGGAGTTCGCCAATAAGACGAATGGTTTACTTCATTTATGCATGGATTATAGAGATCACCCTAGTAAGTGCGCATGATAACCTGGTTGACATCTGTTTACTTTCAAGAGAAAGTTCTTCTACATGGAATACCATATAGTATATAAACGAGATCCAAGATTCACTAGTGAATTTTGGAAAGCTTGCATGAGATCATGAGTACGCAGTTATGTTTGCGCCAAGTGTGCAAGTGGAACGAGAGGCGACGAAGAAATGAGTTCCAACTCATGTTATGAAAATAGGAAATAAGAAGCTACGAAATCACGATGTTAAAAGACGGTCAAGGCACAATGGAATTAAGCTCAAGGAAATACGACTTTGATGGTCAAAGACTAGATACGCGCATGATATCTCTTTTTGGGAGTATATCCTTGATCCCTGTTTTCTGTAGAGTTTACTTGTAGGCTATCTTTTGTGGACATCTTCTTGGTCCTATTTTCTGTTACAAACCCCGTAAGGAGTTTGTCTTGTTTATCTTCTCGACCCTGTTTCAGGGAATCCTAGGTAGAACCCTATGGATGTAAACATGTATTTGAAACAAGTTATGATTGATATGGTTGCAAGTGGTTGCTCGTGGATGCGCGAATACACATTAGATACTAGCTCGACTCGGTCACATTTCATATTGCATATGCACGAGTATTTATACTTGTTTATGGATGAAATCGAATGTATTATCATGTGGCTGTTGCATATGAATGAATGATTGTGCACGCATATAGTATCTATATGACTAGGATTATTTGCATACATGTTGGATTCATGGCACTATACATATTTTGCATTAGAAAGATTATTCAGGCCTGATCATTAGCATTAGCTAAGGAACATGTACACACACGTTTTGCATATATTCATACAGCAATAGAAATCATCTAAGGACAATGGTTGCTTGTGGATGATGTTTTGAGTAGATGAATGATGGATGGTAGGATATGTTCTTTCTAACTTGGAGATTTCGGGGACGAAATCCTAAAAGGTGGGGAGAATGTAACAACCCGTATTTCGATAACATGTTAAAACGATAATCAAGGCAGAATTTAATTTTAAATTCTGAATCAAGTAAAACGGGCTATGCCATTGCGTTCGTCTCGGAAAAATACGCGAAATAGAGTCTGAGTTTTCGAGAATCGGAGTCCGTATGACCAAGTTATGATCCGACGAAGTTTTCAGAAAATTCTTGTTCAAAAACGAGTTCTAATTTCGAAAATTAGGGGTAGAAGGCTAGGCGGGAAAAATTCCCGCCAGGCTCCCCAAGTCGACAGCCCTGTCGACTTGGGAGTCGACATGGCTTGACCCAAGTCGACAGCCCTGTCGACTTGGGGGTCGACATATGGTGGCCGAGCAATTTTGCCTGGTGCACCTATTTCCTGTCTTGGCTAGGTTTTTGGGCCTGGTTTGAAATCTGACGGTTCAGGTTGATCCTAGGGTTAATCTAAGGGTCCTAACTAATCCTAATCTCTATAAATAAGCCCCTAACCCTCTCCTAAATCCTCATTATTCATTCATGCAACTAAACTATGGCAAAATTGCTCCACTCATGGCCTCCACTCAAAATCCTAGCCTCCACTTCATTTCTATGAGAGGTTTCATGATCATGTGAGTGTTAGAGAGTCCCTATGTTAGTATGAGAGCTTCTCAAGTTGATTTCAAGGCTAAAGCTTTGACCTTTGTTCATCAAGATGGGGTTTTTATTGATTTGGAGCTTTCATCTTTGGGTTTTTGGATGATGGCATGCATAGGCGTTGTCTCAATTTTTAACTTAATCGATTTGTGCCTTCATAGCAATGTAAGCCGTTTCCCTACTCTTAGATATTAACTATGAAGTTAAATGTTCATGTTGCAAGTTTGGGTTTGATCATTGAGTATGATACATGCTATCATGTCATGCAAGTTTATGAAGTCATTATCTTGATCTTGTGGGCTAAAAGCTACAACCTTTATGTTGAAATGTTGCATTATGTAACATGAGAACCCTCATAACCTTTATGTCAACTTGCATATGATGTCATAACCATTATATGATGATATATGCGAGTTACTAGTCATCATTCCATGTCTTTTGTCACCATGATTCGCTTATGTGCCAAGTTTGGGTTTATGCATGTTTTTGAGGCTTAAGAATGTAACATGCAAGTTAATGAACACATTTGTGCCTCATTTGCCACCATGATTAACTTGTGGCTTAATATCCATTTTTGTCGTGCCTTTGCCAAGTCTCTTCTTTTAATCCATTACGTTGTTGCGAACGTATATGCGAGTTTAAAAGCGTTGGGTTATGTTATGGGTAATTTCTAATGACATGAAATACGACTTGAAAACATGACTTGAAATATAACATGGAAGTTGACATGTGAGTATGTTTGAAAATATGAAATTGGGAATTTACCTATTAAGTTAGGTCTACCCATACTATGGAATTGGGAATTTACCTATTAAGTTAGGTCTACCCAAATCCTTGAAAACTTGTAATATGTGTTGGAAACATAATGAACATGACACTTAGATAATATAAGTGTGGCCAACTCGAGGTTAGGTTGAGTTTGCAACGTAAAACTACCCGGAACCGACCGGCCTAACTAGTAGTTGCAAATAATAGGACACAATGTGAGAAGTTGGTCATGTTGTGCTTGAACCCGAGGTTAGACCAAGTTGTGGTGTAAAGCTACCCGGAACCGACCGGCTTAACTAGTAACCACAACAAAGTCTAATGTGAGAGGTTGAGGTGCATTAAGTAATTAATGCCACATGATAGGGTTAAGTTAATTTGATTAATGACTCTTAACCAAATATGACATGGACAATGGGTTAAGTAAATTGATTAGGCCAATGATACTTAACAAAACATGACAAGGTTGGGTAGGTTAAGTAACTTGATTTGCCTAATGACACTTAACCATTTTTATACGACTAGTGGACGGGGTTAAGTTAACCAACACTTAATCAATCCAACACGATAATTTGGTAAGGTTAAGTAAGTTTTCTTAATGACACTTAACCGAAAAATACAGTTAATGGATGGGGTTAAGATTAGACTCAACTAGTCTAAACATGGAAATCGGATGGGGTTAAGTTAGCCTAGACTTAATTAATCCCACTTGGCAGTTTAATGGGGTTAAGTTAAACACTTAACTAATCTAACATGATGAGTTGAGGTGGTTAAGTGACCTATACTTAACCAATCTAACTCGTGAATTTATCGAGGTTAAGTTAACCTATACTTAACCAATCTAACGTGAAAACATGATAAGGCTAAGTCACGAATCGCTTAAATACGCTTGACCGATTTGACTCAATAATTTGATAGGGTTAAGTTAATATATACTTAACCAACTTGAGCATGGTTTGTAGGGTTAAGTCTTGAACTTGGATACTTAGCCGATTTTGACATGATTTGTAGACGGGTTAAGTCATGAACTTAAGTGACACTTAATCCATTATGTAAACCCTAGTTCTGAGGATTAGGTGGATAACCGTAGTTAACGAGGATAACGGGAATAAGGCTAAGTGGTAAACCTTAGTTGAAGAATAACTAAGTAATGATTCTTAGTCAAGGAAGTTTAGACCAGTTCATAGATAGATGAGTAACCTAATACGGTAGGTCATCGTTTAAGTATACGAGTAGGAGCAAGTATCTGATTTAGATAAAGGCTCCAGCGAACTGGGTAACGAAGCAGCGGCTTCGGGGAACGTGAGGATATTCTTGGTATCCCTCTATGAGCTGCCAGGTGATCATACTAGGCTCATGAGAGGTTAAGGTCTGCGTTAGAAGAACCAAGAGTATGCCTTGGTTGCTATACGAGCGACCTAAAGACGGGGATGGATAGGGGATAGTCGACGATACACGGTCGTACCCTAGATAGCATTTCGTCAGGCTACCTACCATCTTTGGTCAAGCGTGTACGTACGGAAAGGCAGAGAACACCCAAAAGACCATATTTGCTATCTAATTATGGTTGCGGTAAGGCTAGGATTGTGGGTTGGCCAGTAGTGTGTTCTCATTCAGGATTTATCCTGTCTTGTCTTTCACTAGTTGAGGGAGTGGTCTCGTGGGACCATAGCCACGTATAGAAAAAAACAGACCTTAGCATCTGCATCGGCAGATAAATCGAAAGCTCCCGACCGAGTCCTGTATTTCCTGATCTGCCCTGTGACAGGACTCGGATGGCACGATGTGATACATGTGCATACAGTCATGGAAAAACGATTCACGGTGAATGCGTGGGAAAAAGGGCGCGGTTGACGGTTAGTGTAATTCCTAGTGGCCCTGGGTGGTTGAACCAAAACCGAGATACGAAAACGTGCAATAGGTAAGCATAATCCCTAGTAGTCCTAGGTAGCATAAGTCCTAGTTGTACAAACGATGATTCATGTTGAAAGACCCTAGTTAGATATAGGGTGACAGCCCAAAACGATCTTAAGGATCATGGAACTATGTTAAAGTAGTATAGAATCTCATGGGAAAGCCCGTATGGTCTACGGCAAGGGACTGAACATTTACATGGAATAAAACATACGAGTTGAGTAACCTATATATGCGATATATTAGGTTGACATGGACCATTACACGACTTTTGAGTAAGGGTCATTCATGGTTAACACATGATACGGTGGGGATACTAGTACGGTAGGTGCAGAGCTAAAAGACAGGATAGATACCATGGGAGGTTATACGTGATAGATATCTTGGGGATATTATACTTGATAGGAACCTGACGATGGGATACCTTGTTTTATCTTGACATCGCATTTTTATCATGACACCTTAGTTTATCTGAGTTCAGTAGTTCATCCTGTTATTTTGATTTAGCTTATCTATCTTGTCATCATGCTTATGTTCATCTCAGTTTCTCATGTCAGTTAACTTTACTAGTTTTTATGCTGATAGTAGATAGGGCTTACTCAGTCTTTTTGACTGACCCGTTTTGTTTCGCCTCTTTTCTTCCGTTTCCCCCCAGGTTACAGGGAAGGAAATACTGTTGTTTAGTTCGGACTTCTTCTGCTTGAAGGTCATCATGGATGGCTTGGACTTTTCTTGGCTATGGCTACTTTACTGTTTTTACTTGGGGAATAATTTATGAAAAAGTCTTTATGCTTCTTTAATATTGCAAGACAGGTTTTGATGTACTCTGATGTAAAAGGCTTTAGACCTTAATTATTAATGTTTATGAAAGTTCGATTTTACTTCCGCTATTTTATATGTTCTGTCTTGTGATATTTCTGTGCATGTTTACCAAAAATGCCCCTCTAAAGCTAGTGCATTCCTTTGCGAGTGACCCTAGCGGAGGCGGGGTGTTACACGTGGTATCAGAGCAGAAGGTTACCAAACTGGGCAAAAGTTTTTAAAGACCTTCTGAAAACTATTTGAAAATCGTTTATAAAGAAGCATTTTTCAAGAAAATTTTCTTTTAAAAGAAAAAGGCTATTCCCCAAAGGCCATTAGCACTATCCTTGTTTCCTTAATTGAATCTCTTTTCCTTTCTTTCCTCCATCTGTAGTCACAGTGGTTTTAACTGCGACTAGTCTTTTCTATCCACGAAAGTGTTTTCCATACGATGGAGGTGGTTCTCGAGAGACCAGTGGCCGCGTTATAAGAAAGGATAGTGAGAAAGAGGATAAAGGATACGAGCTTAAGGATGAGCAACTTGTTGGTATGGCTTAGTCCTCAAAGGAGGGAGAAAGATGAACAATGAAACCCATGACGAGAGAGTACCTTTGGCATGGTAAAACGGGGCGGATAGTTAAGTATTATGGGACAAGGACAAGATCATCGGGAGGGCAATAGTATGCTCTCATTTCTAGGGTACCTCGGAAGGAGGGTAACGATCTTGTTAAAGGTTTAGCTTTTCTTCTCTATCATCCCGTTAGGACTTCGTTTTTCGTATCATTTAAGTCTGCTTCGATAGTTGAGCCTCTGCACCTTAAGTACTAGCGTAATAGAGAATCCCATTTTTGGTCTCAAAGTCCTATTGGAGAATCAGTCCATTTATACATGACTTGTTTGGATTTGAGAATGTCTATGCCAAGTGTTGAGTTTGGAAATAATGCTTATGTTTATAAGCTATGGATGGATTCTAGGGATGAAGTGGTTATCCAGTAGGGGGTGCCACTCACGGTTTTGATAGGAGGGTAGTTAGACCTTTTGACTAGCCTTGGTAATACCCTCGAAGTATCGTGTAACCTTTTTGAGGTTCTGTGATGACTAGTTACTTAGAATCCCTTGATGTCTTTATTGGAAATTTGAAGCCCGATCGAGTGGAGTTCGCCAATAAGACGAATGGTTTACTTCATTTATGCATGGGTTATAGAGATCACCCTAGTAAGTGCGCATGATAACCTGGTTGACATCTGTTTACTTTCAAGAGAAAGTTCTTCTACATGGAATACCTTATAGTATATAAACGAGATCCAAGATTCACTAGTGAATTTTGGAAAGCTTGCATGAGATCATGAGTACGCAGTTATGTTTGCGCCAAGTGTGCAAGTAGAACGAGAGGCGACGAAGAAATGAGTTCCAGCTCATGTTATGAAAACAGGAAATAAGAAGCTACGAAATCACGAAGTTAAAAGACGGTCAAGGCACAATGGAATTAAGCTCAAGGAAATACGACTTTGATGGTCAAAGACTAGATACGCGCATGATATCTCTTTTTGGGAGTATATCCTTGATCCCTGATTTCTGTAGAGCTTACTTGTAGGCTATCTTTTGTGGACATCTTCTTGGTCCTATTTTCTGTTACAAACCCCGTAAGGAGTTTGTCTTGTTTATCTTCTCGACCCTGTTTCAGGGAATCCTAGGTAGAACCCTATGGATGTAAACATGTATTTGAAACATGTTATGATTGATATGGTTGCAAGTGGTTGCTCGTGGATGCACGAATACACATTAGATACTAGCTCGACTCGGTCACATTTCATATTGCATATGCACGAGTATTTATACTTGTTTATGGATGAAATCGAATGTATTATCATGTGGCTGTTGCATATGAATGAATGATTGTGCACGCATATAGTATCTATATGACTAGGATTATTTGCATACATGTTGGATTCATGGCACTATACATATTTTGCATTAGAAAGATTATTCAGGCCTGATCATTAGCATTAGCTAAGGAACATGTACACACACGTTTTGCATATATTCATACAGCATTAGAAATCATCTAAGGACAATGGTTGCTTGTGGATGATGTATTGAGTAGATGAATGATGGATGGTAGGATATGTTCTTCCTAACTTGGAGATTTCGGGGACGAAATCCTAAAAGGTGGGGAGAATGTAACAACCCGTATTTCGATAACATGTTAAAACGAGAATCAAGGCAGAATTTAATTTTAAATTCTGAATCAAGTAAAACGGGCTATGCCATTGCGTTCGTCTCGGAAAAATACGCGAAATAGAGTCTGAGTTTTCGAGAATCGGAGTCCGTATGACCAAGTTATGATCCGACGAAGTTTTCAGAAAATTCTAGTTCAAAAACGAGTTCTAATTTCGAAAATTAGGGGTAGAAGGCTAGGCGGGAAAAATTCCCGCCAAGCTCCCCAAGTCGACAGCCCTGTCGACTTGGGAGTCGATATGGCTTGACCCAAGTCGACAGCCCTGTCGACTTGGGGGTCGACATATGGTGGCCGGGCAGTTTTGCCTGGTGCACCTATTTCCTGTCTTGGCTAGGTTTTTGGGCCTGGTTTGAAATCTGACGGTTCAGGTTGATCCTAGGGTTAATCTAAGGGTCCTAACTAATCCTAATCTCTATAAATAAGCCCCTAACCCTCTCCTAAATCCTCATTATTCATTCATGCAACTAAACTATGGCAAAATTGCTCCACTCATGGCCTCCACTCAAAATCCTAGCCTCCACTTCATTTCTATGAGAGGTTTCATGATCATGTGAGTGTCAGAGAGTCCCTATGTTAGTATGAGAGCTTCTCAAGTTGATTTCAAGGCTAAAGCTTTTACCTTTGTTCATCAAGATGGGGTTTTTATTGATTTGGAGCTTTCATCTTTGGGTTTTTGGATGATGGCATGCATAGGCGTTGTCTCAATCTTTAACTTAATCGATTTGTGCCTTCATAGCAATGTAAGCCCTTTCCCTACTCTTAGATATTAACTATGAAGTTAAATGTTCATGTTGCAAGTTTGGGTTTGATCATTGAGTATGATACATGCTATCATGTCATGCAAGTTTATGAAGTCATTATCTTGATCTTGTGGGCTAAAAGCTACAACCTTTATGTTGAAATGTTGCATTATGTAACATGAGAACCCTCATAACCTTTATGTCAACTTGCACATGATGTCATAACCCTTATATGATGATATATGCGAGTTACTAGTCATCATTCCATGTCTTTGTCACCATGATTCGCTTATGTGCCAAGTTTGGGTTTATGCATGTTTTTTAGGCTTAAGAATGTAACATGCAAGTTAATGAACACATTTGTGCCTCATTTGCCACCATGATTAACTTGTGGCTTAATATCCATTTTTGTCGTGCCTTTGCCAAGTCTCTTCTTTTAATCCATTACGTTGTTGCGAACGTATATGCGAGTTTAAAAGCGTCGGGTTATGTTATGGGTAATTTCTAATGACATGAAATACAACTTGAAAACATGACTTGAAATATAACATGGAAGTTGACATGTGAGTATGTTTGAAAATATGAAATTGGGAATTTACCTATTAAGTTAGGTCTACCCATACTATGGAATTGGGAATTTACCTATTAAGTTAGGTCTACCCAAATCCTTGAAAACTTGTAATATGTGTATGAAACATAATGGACATGACACTTAGATAATATAAGTGTGGCCAACTCGAGGTTGGGTTGAGTTTGCAACGTAAAACTACCCGGAACCGACCGGCCTAACTAGTAGTTGCAAACAATAGGACCCAATGTGAGAAGTTGGTCATGTTGTGCTTGAACCCGAGGTTAGACCAAGTTGTGGTGTAAAGCTACCCGGAACCGACCGGCTTAACTAGTAACCACAACAAAGTCTAATGTGAGAGGTTGAGGTGCATTAAGTAATTAATGCCACATGATAGGGTTAAGTTAATTTGATTAATGACTCTTAACCAAATATGACATGGAAAATGGGTTAAGTAAATTGATTAGGCCAATGATACTTAACAAAACATGACAAGGTTGGGTAGGTTAAGTAACTTGATTTGCCTAATGACACTTAACCATTTTTATACGACTAGTGGACGGGGTTAAGTTAACCAACACTTAATCAATCCAACACGATAATTTGGTAAGGTTAAGTAAGTTTTCTTAATGACACTTAACCGAAAAATACTGTTAATGGATGGGGTTAAGATTAGACTCAACTAGTCTAAACATGGAAATCGGATGGGGTTAAGTTAGCCTAGACTTAATTAATCCCACTTGGCAGTTTAATGGGGTTAAGTTAAACACTTAACTAATCTAACATGATGAGTTGAGGTGGTTAAGTGACCTATACTTAACCAATCTAACTCGTGAATTTATCGAGGTTAAGTTAACCTATACTTAACCAATCTAACTTGAAAACATGATAAGGCTAAGTCACGAATCGCTTAAATACGCTTGACCGATTCGACTCAATAATTTGATAGGGTCAAGTTAATATATACTTAACCAACTTGAGCATGGTTTGTAGGGTTAAGTCTTGAACTTGGATACTTAGCCGATTTTGACATGATTTGTAGACGGGTTAAGTCATGAACTTAAGTGACACTTAATCCATTATGTAAACCCTAGTTCTGAGGATTAGGTGGATAACCGTAGTTAACGAGGATAACGGGAATAAGGCTAAGTGGTAAACCTTAGTTGAAGAATAACTAAGTAATGATTCTTAGTCAAGGAAGTTTAGACCAGTTCATAGATAGATGAGTAACCTAATACGGTAGGTCATCGTTTAAGTATACGAGTAGGAGCAAGTATCTGATTTAGATAAAGGCTCCAGCGAACTGGGTAACGAAGCAGCGGCTTCGGGGAACGTGAGGATATTCTTGGTATCCCTCTATGAGCTGCCAGGTGATCATACTAGGCTCATGAGAGGTTAAGGTCTGCGTTAGAAGAACCAAGAGTATGCATTGGTTGCTATACGAGCGACCTAAAGACGGGGATGGATAGGGGATAGTCGACGATACACGGTCGTACCCTAGATAGCATTTCGTCAGGCTACCTACCATCTTTGGTCAAGCGTGTACGTACGGAAAGGCAGAGAACACCCAAAAGACCATAATTGCTATCTAATTATGGTTGCGGTAAGGCTAGGATTGTGGGTTGGCCAGTAGTGTGTTCTCATACAGGATTTATCCTGTCTTGTCTTTCACTAGTTGAGGGAGTGGTCTCGTGGGACCATAGCCACGTATAGAAAAAAACAGACCTTAGCATCTGCATCGGCAGATAAATCGAAAGCTCCCGACCGAGTCCTGTATTTCCTGATCTTCCCTGTGACAGGACTCGGATGGCACGATGTGATACATGTGCATACAGTCATGGAAAAACGATTCACGGTGAATGCGTGGGAAAAAGGGCACGGTTGACGGTTAGCGTAATTCCTAGTGGCCCTGGGTGGTTGAACCAAAACCGAGATACGAAAACGTGCAATAGGTAAGCATAATCCCTAGTAGTCCTAGGTAGCATAAGTCCTAGTTGTACAAACGATGATTCATGTTGAAAGACCCTAGTTAGATATAGGGTGACAGCCCAAAACGATCTTAAGGATCATGGAACTATGTTAAAGTAGTATAGAATCTCATGGGAAAGCCCGTATGGTCTACGGCAAGGGACTGAACATTTACATGGAATAAAACATACGAGTTGAGTAACCTATATATGCGATATATTAGGTTGACATGGACCATTACACGACTTTTGAGTAAGGGTCATTCATGGTTAACACATGATACGGTGGGGATACTAGTACGGTAGGTGCAGAGCTAAAAGACAGGATAGATACCATGGGAGGTTATACGTGATAGATATCTTGGGGATATTATACTTGATAGGAACCTAACGATGGGATACCTTGTTTTATCTTGACATCGCATTTTTATCATGACACCTTAGTTTATCTGAGTTCAGTAGTTCATCCTGTTATTTTGATTTAGCTTATCTATCTTGTCATCATGCTTATGTTCATCTCAGTTTCTCATGTCAGTTAACTTTACTAGTTTTTATGCTGATAGTAGATAGGGTTTACTCAGTCTTTTTGACTGACCCGTTTTGTTTCGCCTCTTTTCTTCTGTTTCCCCCCCCAGGTTACAGGGAAGGAAATACTGTTGTTTAGTTCGGACTTCTTCTGCTTGAAGGTCATCATGGATGGCTTGGACTTTTCTTGGCTATGGCTACTTTACGGTTTTTACTTGGGGAATAATTTATGAAAAAGTCTTTATGCTTCTTTACTATTGCAAGACAGGTTTTGATGTACTCTGATGTAAAAGGCTTTAGACCTTAATTATTAATGTTTATGAAAGTTCGATTTTACCTCCGCTATTTTATATGTTCTGTCTTGTGATATTTCTGTGCATGTTTACCAAAAATGCCCCTCTAAAGCTAGTGCATTCCTTTGTGAGTGACCCTAGCGGAGGCAGAGTGTTACAAGTTGAATCAAATAAGTTATTCAGTTAGAGTTAATAAAAAAAGTTATTCAGTTAGAGTTAATCAGTTAGAGTTTAGAGTTAATCAAATAAGTTATTCAGTTAGAGTAAATCGATTAGTGTCAAATCGAACTAGAGTTATTCAAATATAGTTAATCGAATATTAGTTATTCGAATAAGAGTTAATCAAATAGAGTTAAAACAATATTAGAAACTGACTAGAGATTAGTTAAGTCGAATGGTTTTCCTGAGTATGGATCTGATGTTGGTTTCGGCCTTCGGGGTTTATACTTAGAGAATTGTTCTCTTACTAGTTTACAGTTAGGGACTGATAGTTTTGGAATGGTAATTATACGTGAATAAGCTATGGAAATGTTTTCCAGTGTTAATAACGTTTATTTTCTAATCATAGAAAATAAGGAAATATGAATATATATATATATATATGTTGGATGATTTGATCGATAATTCCATTTGGAATTAAGATCGTTGTGTGAACACCGACATGTTTTCATTTGATAGTTAAATCACAGACTATCAAAGTTTTGACCATTTTAAAATTGTTAATATGGAGAGACCGGTTGGATTAATATCCAAAGAACCACTCTGTATTGGCATAAGCGTTGCGAATATGCCAAAGAAAATGGAAGACGGAGTAAAGTGCAAGGGCTGTTGTACAAGTCTTAGATAACATGGACTAAGATGGATGTACTGAATAGTGCCTTCGGTTTCGTTCAGTCCCAGAACGAACATATATGGACGAGTGTCTGACAAAGTATTTCCAATGATCGAATGAGTTGGTATGTATAGATGTATATGGTTGCAACGGATTTATTCCCTTAGCATAACATCCAGAATATTTGTGTAAACCAATTAGTGATTAACGGATCTGACAATGTATCATTCAAAGTGAACGTGTTATCAATGAAATGAAAGTAGTCGTGGCCTATGGCCTCAACAACCAGGAAATGACAAAAAATCGGGCAGGCAACATGGATTAGTCGGTCGCACCGAAGTAGGGTATATAATCACCTATCTAGAGAATATTCATTTGCTTCTTTAATCTATCAATGCTGTCCCATATATATATAGGGGAAACGATTGCTGATCCCAACCGTTGGTGATGTACATTCGATACACTCAAGCGAAATAAGTGGTCGGTCATGTGTGGCTGAGTTGCAAGATGTTCTTGTTGAACTCCAGTGTATCGTTCCTAGAGTATACTGATCGGAAGGTGGTTCCATACCTTGTCATAGTTGGAAATCCATTACCCAATGCGTGCTTGCGGTTTTGATTGTATACTATATATGTAGAACGTGAGATGAAAGCGTTTCTGCTAGATGATTATTATAGTTGTGGTTGATAGACATTATTATAATATCAAAAGGGTTTTTGATATAAATATATTTGTGATTCTCATAAGGGAAAAATCCGTTCCGTTATACGGCGTGGTCTTATGAGATATCGTTTACTTGTTCAAATTGTTTTAAACTGTTTTACTCATACCAGTCCCATGACTGACCCGGAGTTTACTTTGTTTTGTTCTACCTAAACTCTTGGGTGCCTAAATTTGTACGGGCAGTCAAGTAGTTCAGGATTTTATAGATACACTTAGAGAGCTTGGAGCAGAAGGCTTCAAGATTCTATAGCTATTATTATTTCTGCTGTTGTTGTAAGTGTTGTACTCTGAAATGTTATTGTATACATATACTGTTTGTATTTCAAAAGTTATGTTATATTTTATTCGTTCCGCTGTGAGATTCGTGGTTACTCTGATGATGATGTTCTTCTTCTTCTTCTATTCTAATAGTTCTATCTTATCTATCCTCGCCCTCTATCTACTTTCTATTAGTTTCTTGAATTTCTAGTGCAATTTGGGGTCGGACTTGTGTTATTTAGTCAGCTCAAATTGGACCGGATTTTCGGGTCACTACACATACCATCCATTTACAAGTCCGTTCTTAGTATGAACGAAACCATATCCGGTAGATCTCCAAATATGTCTGGATGATCACCAATTATTCCCTCCTCTTGGGTGTACAGTCCAATCAAGGTATCAATAATCATCCATCCGTCTTAGACATTTCCCGATCTTCAATTGCCGTCTTCATCGACGATCTTCAATCGTCGTATGGATTATTCAGAATGGGTTGAACCCAGTCTTTCTGAATAATTTGCGTATTTTAAAATCATGTGCTATATTGAAACACAACCAATGCCTCATTCCAATCAAGAATATTCTTTGATTTTAATTTAAACCAAATTAAGGTTTATTCAACTAGTCGGGATTAACACCTTACCGAAGTAATCATTTATTAATATCCCATTCCCAACCTATACAACCCACGGAGTAAAACTAGTGGTACTCCATATTTAACACCCAATGTGTTACGGTAAACTTAATTATCGGTTTATCATTCAAATCTAATTAAAGATTTAACTATCGCATGGAGTTAAACTGGTGGTACTCCGTTTCCCGTTACTTCTTAAATTCAGTAACTTTAATCACTTTATTCACCTTCAATCTAATTAAAGATTTATTAAAAATCCATTTAGTTTCAATCTTAAAAATCATTAATTAATGATTATTCAACTTTTAAGAAGAAATCTTAATTCATTTAATTCCAATTATAAATATTAAATTGGAAAACCTTTCTTTAACCATTTCATTTAATCTTAGTTGAAAGATTAATAAACTCCATATCATAATTTCACTTAATTTCAATTTAGTACATTAAATTGAAAAACTCATTTATATCTTAATCAAAAGAATTAATCTTTTCTCAACTTAGACCAATTTAAGTTCCATTAAAACTTCATTTAGTTTTAATCTTCAAAAAAAACATAATTTAATGATCATTCCATCTTTAACAAATTTATCTTCGGGGTTAAAGAACAAATGTCCCTTAAAAACATAGTTCACGATAAAACCCAGAATCCTATTCCATTTAATCTCAATTTAATATTAAATTGGAAAAATCCTCTTTTGAAAATTTCATTAAATCTTAATTAAAAGATTTGTAAATTCCAAAACCAAATTTAACTGATAATTGGGTTTAAGAACTATTGTCATTTAAAACATAGTTCACAATCAACACAAAGATCATATTCCCTTTTAATTCCAATTATATTTATTAATTGGAAAATCTCATTTAAATCTTAATTAAAAGATTTATTCTGAGGTAGGATTCAAGAATAGTGTTATTTAAGACACCATTCACGACAAACCCAAAATCTAATTTGATATTAAATATAAAACTTTGAATAGGAATTATATCGATTTATATTCAATATCAAATTCTAAAGCAACGGATATTATATTGGAAATTACGATATTAAATTTCTTCCAAATTTCCAATAATATCCATACAATTACGGAATCCAATATTGAAAAAAATCCGTAGATAATTTCCATTTAAATCCATTCTAATATATTTATTGGAAATCTTTGGTTATATTAAAACCATTTTAAATTCCTTTTATTTGAATAAATAAATACCCATTTTCATAAAAAAAAATCAATCAAAAAATGGAATTTTCCATCAAAACTCTGTTTTCGCCATTTATTATGATTTACATAATTTTTCCCTATTTTTAAATATTAAAAATAGGCTTATTCAATATAATGACGTTCCAGGTCAATTAACTGCACTGGCGCTGTTTTTGTTAAAATTTGAATATAACATTTCTCAAAATCTAACTGTTGGATTTCAAAACTTAAATACTCATTGTAAAGCTCTTTTCGATACAAACCCGTAGGTTCCAGTTTTAGAAGAATTCAACGGCTGGATCTTCTGTTACGTCCATTCAAAGTTAATGGTCGAAATTCACGAACGTCCGCTGCGTGAAACGTTCTATTCAAATCATTATATATAGTATATATATATAAATCGTTGATTTTCATTAAAATATATTTATAAAGTATATTTATAAATTCGTTTAAAGTGATCTCATCTTACCTTTCAATTTTTAATAAAAATTGAATTTCCTATATTATTATAATAAAATAATATTAAAAATATTTCTAAAATGTTCAGTTTCAAAAATCTAACCTTTTTATATTTTAACTAAAATCAACTAAAACCCATAATTTTGAAATTTAATCTTTTAATATGAATAAAATTGATAAAACATGTGTTCAAGCAAAATGACGCAAAACTACTTAACTCGGTTTCAACTATTTAAAATATCAGTTTAAAACATCAAAACCATAACATAATTCTTGTTAATGTCTTAACCATACAATGAAATTATAATTTTCATTGTTAAATCTTTTTATTGAAAACAAAGTTACAATAAAAAATGTAATTTTCAATTTCTAATCTTTTTATTCAAAACAGACTTCAATAAGATGCAAACTTTAATGTGTAATCTTTTATTGAAAACAATGAACAAATAAAATGATATTTTTAATGTTCCTTCTTTTAATAAAATCCAATGACAACAAAAATATGATCTTTAATAACTAATCTTTTATTTCAACTCTTTTTGTTGTAACTAATTTACAATAAAAATATAATCTTTCATTTCAATTCTTTTTATTGTACCTAATTTACAATAGAAGTATAATATTTCTATTTTCAATCGTTTATTGTAACATAATGACAATAAAAATGTAATCTTTTTATTCAAATCTTTTTAACGTAACACATTGACAATAAAAAAATTAATCTTTTTATTTTTAATTTAAAACATCAAAACCATCATTTGATTCCTTTAACCGGATATTATATAAAAATAATCATTTATCCCTATATTGGAATGAGACCCAAACATTTACCATATAATTTGTTTATACGGATTTCATACATCGCATGTATTATACACTAATGATAAATAATCATTCAAACTTCCAAATAGCATACAAAGTGCATTCTAATACTATATAAGCATTAAATAGAGAAATAATGCTTATGTCTAATACAAGGGAGATGTGTGAATATCATCCCAAGACATGTGTGGGGTTTCAACCAACAAACGGCTGAATAATGTATAATTATTTGTGCACTTGGGCGATGTGTGGAAATTATCAACCCAATCAACAAATACAAGTCAGGTAACTTGTACATGGCAGTGTAACATTAATTTTTAACAATTCTATATGAATCGATATTAATGACATATGTTGCATATGACCAAAATTTACATAACATACCAAACCATATCATGACTTAACATAACGTACAACACAACATACATGCATCAGATAATCAAACAATTATTTCTTCACAAGCATTTAAATTACATTCATTTATAATAATTAATAAATACGGTAAAAGTTTTGAGTGAGAAAAGAGTTCTCACCTTGGTTTGTACTTTGTCGGTGTTTAAATGTTCGACCCCAATTTTGGCCCAAAAATCAACTTGCTCCAAATTTGGCAAAATTAGTGTCTATGCGAAGGTCTCGACTCACTGATCACATCAAACCCTGAATTTGCGTGATTTCTAGTTCGTTACAACAAGTTATGAAATTTTGAAGTTTCAACGAATTAAATAATTAATTAAAATTACCAAAAATACCCAAAAATTCAACTTCCTCCAAATTGGACGAATTTAGTGTTCACGCGAAGCTCTCGTCGCCAAGATCGCAGCGGATCTGAAATCGTCGAATTTCGACTTCGTATGTAAGAGTTATTGCGTTACAAACATTGAATATATTAATTTACATTTTTACCCCTTTTCTTTCCGGTCAAACCGCCGCTCGCCACCTTTTGACCGTTGTTTCCCGCTGCCACGCTCACCCGATCGCCATGGCACTTTGCCAACACCTCCGCATGACCCCGACGCCGCTTCGCCCGAGAGCCCCGCCGCCGGCCGCCGCTCCGATCGCCGAAACCGGCCAGAAAAGCGAAATTCCGTTCGTGGGTCCCACAGGCCACCTCGATGATCCAACGACCCCAATTTTTTTATCGCACGTAGATCTCACGTAGACGAAAAACTTTCCCGTTGGTGACTTCGCCTGATTCTTCTCCGATCGACGGAAAAAAAATCATTTTCGTTTGCTGTTCAAATTTTGCTGTTTTCATATATTTCGATTTTCGTGCCAATTCCTTCGACTTTCAGACGAAACGCTGTGAAGCAAGGTTGTTCGTATGACTCTTGTCTACATTTTCTCCAACTGGATCATTGTCTAATTCTCGACGGTTTGGACGAAATTCACCAAAATCCGAAACTGACTTTTTGCAATCAAACTCAGATCCCAGCGAATCTGTGCGTCGATAGGTCTTGAATTTTTCGTGGTAGGAAGAGGATATAGATATCTTCAAAACCGAGAAAGGGTTTTGGTCTAATTTTGTTCTAATTTGGAGTTAAAAATTGTTTAGTTTTAGGGTCTTTTGTACAAAGAATATTTTTAGAGTGGAGGCCATGGAATATGAAGAAAATAAAAATGGAGGAGGCAATGGTATGTTTAGGGTTCAGCTAATGGCTGTTAAAAGATAACATATAGGTAGGTTATAAACTCAATTAGGCCCAATTACCCTTATGTTCATATACTAATACATTTTTTTTGTCCGCTTTTCGTAGTTTAAATATTCATGTTAACACCTACGAATTCCATTTTAATTGAAAATTGAAACATAAATATTCCTTGACATTACGGATTTAAAGAAACCGGTTTCTTTATTTTCCGAGTCCGTATGAATTAAAAACGAATTTTTAAAGTTTAAAAATTGACCATTTTCATTGAAAAAAATCAATTATAATTACATATTAATTCTAAAAATTCCAGAAAAATCAATTCTAGCTTTGTTTTGACTATACGAACCTAACAAAATTAATATCGTTGAATTTGAAGACCTTTTGCAAAATTTCACTTTTCAAGGCGTATATATTATATTAAAAATATATATTTAAATAAATAAATTCCGAATATCGAAATATATTAGTGTTTATACCTTTTCAATGCAGAAACATCATTTTGAACCCAACGAAGGTGGTTTTGAGTCCACATTCATTTGTATGTAAAAAGTTGTGTTTTGGGTCCTATATATTATATATAAATTCCATAGCGTTTTTCTGAGATTTTGAATTGGACATAACTTTTGATTCCCACTATGAAATTTCAATTTTTCGGATTCGTTGGAAAGATATTTTTAAATAGATTCTAATATTTTTGGTTTCTTTAAAATCCAATTTATTTTGCATCCTTTACAGTCAGCCAAAGTTTAAAATTCAAATTTTAAAACTCCCGCGCTATTTCTAACTCCTTTTATAATTTAAATAACATTTATTCGTTTTAACTTCGATTAAAATAAATTTATAGTCGTTATTATACAAAATAAATTATTTTAAATATTAAAAACCCATTAAAATCATTAAAAAAAAAATTGGCCTAAAATTCCGGGTCGTTACAATCTCCCCCACTTAAGAACTTTTCGTCCTCGAAAAGGAACGAGCTAAAAGTCATTTAATTAACCAACTCAACTTTCAATTCTAATCGATTTCCAATTCAGTTCAATATTAAATTTGATTTAGCTAAATTTATCATTCTATTATATATTGGTTTTGTTAATTATCATTCCAATATTTTAATTAGTTAAAGTAATTATCAAACATCACAACCAGAAATAAATTAGGTGATTAACTTTTCAAACATATATAATTTCTATATATAATCAAGAATCATGTTTTTAGTGCAAATCACATCAATAGACCCTATCTAGTTTTGGTTCTCACACCAGTCAATGGAAATATGTAGATATACCACTTTCTAAACTCGAACATAAATACTGATGATGATCGATCAATCACCAGAATTACCCCCGGGTGACTAGAGTGTGATTCTATATCTATCCAGTATATTGGAGGCTTCGTATACACGCTAGCTAGGCATATATGCAAATCTCTATATCCTCGATTGTCCAAAATAAAATAATATACTCAAATACGTATTATTAGATTAAATTTCAAAACTATTTTTTTTTTGTTCTATATAAATAATACTCTTAACACTCATTCTAGGATACTTGTAACGACCAAAAAATCTGTACCAATTTGAGCTGATAAATATCCTACACATTCAACTCAAAGTGCACGAAAATTCAGATCATTAATATAAAGAAATAAGAGGGTGGGAAAGATAAGATAGAACTAATAGAATAGAAGAAGAAGAACACAACTGAGCAGAATCAGAGCAAAACACGAATCTCACAGCGGAACGAATAAAATGTATTATATAACATAACTCTGAAATACAAATCTGTTTGTATATGCATACCATATCAGAGTACAACATAACATTTGATACAGCGGAAATAACTCTAAATAACCATCAATGAAGACTCCTGCTTCAAGCTCCTCCAAGTCTATCTGTAAAACCTGAAACACTTGACTGCCCGTACAAATTTGGACACCCAAGAGTTTAGGGAAAACAAACAAAATAAACTCTGGGTCAGTCATGGGACTGGTGTGAGTAAATTCCAACCATACGGTTTAACTTTGAAAATCCTTTTTGAAACAAAAGGATAATAGTAAGACCAGCCCACACATAAACATGGATGGTTTTTAACTTACTATAACCCAAAATATTTTGATACCAAAATCCAGTGATATTATAATAATGTCTAATCAAGTAAATACCCAAATAGCATAACGCTTGCATCTCACGCTCTACATACATAGTATAAAATCAAAAACCGCAGGGCGCTTATTGGAGATTGGATTCCAACTATGACAAGGTATGGGACCACCTTCCGATGATGTATCTCTAGAGGCGAATACACCTGGGTTCAACAAGAACGTCTTGCAACCCGGCCCACACATGACCGATCACTCATTTCGCTTGAGTGTATCGAATGTATATCACCAACGGTTGGGCTCAAACCACTGTTTCCCGCAAAGGGACAACATCGAATTAGATTAAAGAAGTAAAAGGAATTTCTCTAAATAGGTGATTATACACCCTAATGGGAGCGACCCACATAACCATGCTGCCTGCCCGATTTTTGTCATTTCCTGGTCGTGAAGCTTGAGGCGACGTCTATCTTTTAGAACATCTACCCACCATACACTTTGAATGTCACATCGTCAAACCCATCAAATCACTAGTTGATCTTCCCAAAAATATTACGGGTATAAAAGCTAAGAGAAACGAATTTCTCCGCCACCAGGTGTAATACATTGAAAAGATTGTCTTATGTGACCGTTAGGAATACTCTGTCAGACATTCGTCCATACAAGTTGTCCATGGACTGGAAAAACAGAAAACACCAATCTGGAGCATGACGACCATTGCATTTCACTCCGTCTTCAATTGTCTTCAGCATAATCAAATTCGCAGCGCTTATGCCTATACGGAATGGTTTTCGGATAATATATCCAACCGGTCTCTCCGTATTGACAACGATGGTCAAAACTCTTCGATAATCGATTGTTTAACTATCGAAGTAAGAACAACATACATTCAGATGTACAACGAATCATCACACAATCACTGGCCCCTTTTTATTTATATTAATTTTCCAACTTCTCATATCCCAGAAAATATACGTTATTAATCTTCGGAAACATTCCTATTATTTTCCCCATTTCTTATTTTCTATATTTTAGAAAATATACCTTATAAATCTTTGGAAAACATTTTCAGTTCTCGTTTAATCATTTCAATCTGCAAATTATTTGTTTAACTCTTTATTCTAGAAATAAATACCCTTACAGGTTCATATCCTATTTACCGACTTCCTTTTATAATTGATATTCCCATTCTATTTGATAAACTCTATTTCTAAGTCAGGTTCTTATCAATATCAAGTTTATATATCGATTTAATAACCTACTATAATTTATTGGTTTAAAACCAAATATTAACTCTCCTATCAGTTTATAATTTCAAAAATAAATTACCTTAATACATTTCCTAGGGAGTAGTGCTATATATAAGAATCACGCTTAAGCTTGGTTAACAATGCCAATTTATTGTTATAGTTCAAAACTTGTTATACGCTGTAATATTCCTTTTTATAACAAATGTTGAAATAACAGCCATGCTTAAGCCTGGTCAACAACGTTATTTTATCACTGTAGTTCAAATACTTGAAATACGCTACTATATTCCACTTTATACTAATCTTGACATCTCTATTAGTATACTTCTTTCAAGTAACAACTTGTTAAAACCTAATGATTATCTTAAATTATTCCCATTCAAGTCGTAATTACTTAATTAAAATAATTAAATAATGATTAACTTTATCCTTGTTGAACTAAAATAGTTTACTTCTTTATTAATCTATATAGATTAGTTAACTACTTTGGATAGACATTAACTAATTATATTAGTTCAACAATCAATTAAGCTTCATCAAAAGGGCAATTACTAATTAAGAAAACCTTATTAATTTAAACAATTAATTTCTAGTCTATTATTATTAGACTAATCTAAGAGTTTTCAATCTAATAATCATTTTCCATTACCCAGTTGATTTAGTCCAGTTTAAACCATCAGTAAATTCGTTAACTGATTATAATTACTTTACTACATTAGATTAATATAATTAATCTAATAATATTTCTTAACTGTTTTACTTTAAAATAATTATCCCAATTATTTACTTACAGGATAATTTACAGCTTCATACTTATCAAACAATCGTTTATATTTACTTTAAAAACTGAACTATAAAATATCAATCTATAATAGAACTTCTATTAAAATTTAAACTTCTCTTTAATAAAAATAAAAATAAATTTATTTATAATTAACTCCGTTGATTTGCCCAACGGCCAGTCAATTCCTTAACAAAATGGATTTATGGTCGACTGTTGCTATTCTCTTAATCGATATCGTTTATTATTTAAATCAATATAACGCCAAATCGCCATTCAGCATGGTTCAAACAGTGCATATAAATATTGAAAAAATCCGGTTGGATTCCTCCAATCGGTTTCCCGCATCCATAGATGTTAGTCAAACAATTTACACTGATTCCTACTAGGGAACACTATAATTGATGGAATCAGTATCCAACCAAATAATGTGTACATATGCAACGATATATATATTTTTCAACCAATTTAATTGTAATTTACCGAAGCGACCATCACACGACATTTAACCAATATTACAATATTTTAAAATAGATCAAAGTTAGTGAATTTACTCACCTTCGCGCATTAACCGTCAAATAACGATTTACGTCAGTTGGTTAAGCCAGACATTCAATTCTGCCATAATCCGAACGAACTCCATAACGCTTCACACCAGTTTCAATCTGTAGTTTGCGCCTGTATGCCATATAACTGCATGAACACCTTTCCATCCTTTTAGATATTCAAAACAAATACAATCTCCTTCCTATCATACAATGTGCCGCGCTACCCTCCTTAATCCCTCCTGTGCAAACCATTAGTGAACCAGTGTCATACATCCACGTTCTTCCCTGTACAACTTCATCTTCCATCAACGACAGTACCACCTTCCCATACCCATGAATAAAAGAACCCACTCCATGCAATTCTCGTCACACACCCCCATCTCATCTCCATTCATTTTAAACCCAACGTCAATCTCCTCTCTTTTATACTTCCATGTTATTATCAACTGATCATGCACAAAACTTTTATACCTCACGCAAGAACGGCTGTTAAACACTTCCCTCACCAGTGCCGCTCCAGTACTCCATCTCTGGTTTCTCAGCCTCACGCAGCCCCATAGTGGAGCTCACCGACCCATCACTCACAGTACTTGCGAACTAAACTCTCGCCAAGCCTCACCAAGACCTCACAGTTGTTCTTCCGGTGAAACAAACATGGATCGCAGCTAATACAATGGGTATTGGCATAAAGAGAAAGCCGTACGAGGTCATGTATTTATTTAGAGGAGTTTGATGAAAAAAACACGAGAAGTAAAGTTGTGTGTATATTTATATTATATCGATCCTTCATGGTTAAGTAACAGTACAGCATAGGATATAGGCTAGCAGTATTTTAACTTTGCGATGAAGTCATAGGGTATGTTGTGACAACTCACGCTGTACGTTTTCTTAGTGGTGAAGGGAACATATATGTATTATATTGTCAGTAGCTTAGGTAGGTGAGTTTGTTATTAGATTTATTCCCTTCTTTCATTTCAGTTTGAATGCATGGTGATATAATAGGTAGGTCATGGTCTACCTTACCGCATTTAATTTTTTGCAATGCTGAAGTCATTCAAGAATTAATGGCCGATAGGAAAATCCTACTTTTTGAACGCGACCATAAGCCTAGAAATCCCAGTATTGGTAATGCATTTAAGTACTAACTGAGAACTTATACCACACAAATATAACATCTCTAAAATGGGACGGGATGTGGTGTGAAAGAAGTAGACTTGAAAACAGTCCTATTAACGGTAGGCATGTACGAAGAAAGTTGGTAAGCGGTAAGGTTAGCATGTGGGTATAGCGGTATGGTTTTGTTACGTCCGCATCATGTATTTTCATTTAATTTAAGTAATAGGTAATGGTACATTAGATTTTTAGGGTATGATGTGTTTTCTTCAACATAAAGCAATAGGTAGTGGAAAACGTAGGCTATATATACCTCTACTAATAAAGAAAATCTTTTAGAGATGGTAAAGCTTTTTAGAATTTCCAACATAGCCCTTTCTCTTCATTACAATGTACTATGGAAAATTAACGTTTGGAGGGTAAACCAGTCATTCCCCTTCGCACCGCTCCCCACTACTTCTAGGCTTAGTCAAACTGCCTCTGACATTTCATTTTATTTCCTTTCATTTTTCAGTGCGGTCTTTCATGTTCTCCCCCTTTTCCACTACTTTCTTCTCCACTATCCACCCTCAACTGCACGCTTTGTGCCTCAAAAGGATATTAAAAAAGAAAATCAATTTTATTCTTCAAACCTAATTACATTACTCAGACCGCAGCCAATCGCTTTCCTTTAACACCACGTCAGGTTGATTCTTCTCTTTGGAAGAGCTTGAGGAGGAGCAGCTGGCCTGGGCTTTTCGATTGCTAGATCTTAAACTTTGTGTTTTCAGTAAGCCTTATTATTTATGTTTTTCATGCTTTGATTTCAAATCCTTATGTTCTTTGTAGTAAATTTGTTTAAATGCATGTTGATTTCTAATATTCTCACGCTCGAATCCTGAAAGAGGCTTTTTGGAGCTTGACGAGGGGCAGCTTGCCTGGGCTTTCCGATTGCTAGATCTTAAGCTTGGTGTTTTCAGTAAGCCTTATCCTTTATGTTCCTCGCGCTTTGATTTCAATTTCTTATGTTCTTTATAGTAAATTTGTTATAAATGCGTTCTGATTTCTAATATTTTGTTCTTCGATCCTGGAAGAGGTTGGCTGAAGTCTATTTGATAAGGCAAGTTGTTATTATTTTTGGGTTTTACAACATTATTTTGTTGATTTTTCTATGTATGGTTTCTATTCTTTTAAAATATTTATAGAATTATTTTGGATTTTTTTTAACGCAATAATAAGCCTTATGTTTGCTTCAACTTTGCTTGCTTGACTTCATTCAGATAAATATGAAAAACTTTGCTTATTTCAGGTGACTGACTATGAGAATAAAAGTGAAGTAAAGAAGGCTGTTACCAAAGAAGTGGACCTTGCATTCTTGATAAGGAATCCATTCATGGATATTTGGTATTGGATTTTTGTTTTATGTATTCAATACAGCTTTATTGCGTGGATCTTTCGAATCTGGAAATAGTTTCTAATAACTTTAAAAAAACACTTTCCAATTTTGGTTTCTAGGTTGTTTTTTTTGTTATAATTTCAAAATTTATTGTATGTTCTACAATCTATGATCTGTAGCTGTTATATATGAACTTATATTACCATATTTCATCGTCTCCCTATATATTTCACTACTTCCCAATCTCCTTTCTTTTGTCTTTTGTATGGACAAGATCCAAACATTACTGATGCAGCAAATGACAAGTTAGAATTATGGTTACTCATTGAAAAAAGCATTAAGTGCAAGTATATATGTTTCTGCTAATTGTAACATTTTTTTCCCTTTTCTGGGTGTCCATTCTTTTTAGTTTACTTTTTTTCCCTATCTGTTTTACAAAGTGATATGCACGTTATGCCGTTTTACAATAAATCATCCACAGCTTACTGAATTGTTTTTACACAGCAGACTAAAGTCAAAATTTTCTTGACTTATTGGTATAGAATTGGTTGTTGACATGTGAATATTGGCATGTTTTAATTTTATCCACCAAACCCATCTTTTGATCGATAGGATGAAGTGATAGGAATGTTGTCACAGTTATATGTACATAAATATGTCTTCATGTTATTTGTGCACTTACAAAAGTCAGTATATCAGCATATACTGCATCATGTGATCATAACATGTAATATTTTGAGGTCCAGATATATAAGTTATTTCAGCAAAACAAATATTTGCAACTTCTCCTGATATGCAACGTATGAAGTCCAACGCTCATCATTCTATTCTGCAAGTAGTAATGCTGGCAATCCTCATTATGCTTCTTCTTCATGCAACTTCGTAGCTGTGAATTGAAATTTTGAACCAAGGAAAGCGCCTTTATAAAGTGGTATGTCTTTGCACTAATTTCTCAACTTAATTATTAGTTTTTATGTATGTTTTGACATATACAAATCTAGGATACATCTTAGCTTTAATGCTACACCGATTCTATTTCCTGTTTATTTCTTACACGTACTTATCCTTCAAATTTTGTATTCCGAATCATTCCATTCATTGTATATACATACAGAAAAGGTAATAAGTTACACCATAATAAACATATTGCTTCTCGCCATTTGAAATTAGTCATTTTTCTTTAGTGATGTACATTTCTCTATTGCAATCCTGATAAGTTAACATATTTTGATGACTATCAACTGCTTTATATTGTATTATAAGGATTTCTAGGCGTAACTCTTACGTCTGAAATATTTACTAGCTGGCTTGCGCAAGGCAGAGTGATCATCCGCATTGTGCACTGTCCTATTCTATATGTTTCACTTTTATTTTTCAATGGACATGCACATCTATTTGTATGTGTTTAATTGTAAATAAAATGGTTTTACGATAAATGGAATATATGTAACTAGTACAAGAGCATTAATATTACGTATACTGTTGTAAAAGAAGTAAATAAAGATTTGTAAGGCATGTACATGTTGTATCCTACACTATTTGTATATTTATACAACAATACAATTAACTAAAAAAATATGGATAAGATATCTCTGATTTCCTATACTGCTATCATCCATGTCGTTGTACTTAAATCTCGCTTTATCAGATGATTCTATTATTATATAGTTCGTCAACCAAAATCATATGAACGGTATATTAAGGTAACCTTCTCCTTATTGCTACATTCTCACGCTGACCATGGGATATGCTATGGTAGTTAAGATAGTGAAATGTACTAAGTAGCCTGACTTCTGATGTTGTTGAAAAGGGAATGATTAACCGAAAACATTAATCTGCCTATTATTCATAGTTACAATGAGAATTGATGTTTTTATATCCCACGCTATGAAAAAACTGAATATAAGCACCACATATATATTATCTTCAGCTAAATTTGAAATGCTCAACATTTTATTATTATTCTGGAAACAAATTTCAATCGAGCAGGAGGCCTAATCTACAGCCGACTCCGATGAAAGTTCCAGATCTGAGGATGTTGAGGATGGGACCAAGGTTGTAGAGCTGTATTTGAAGGAGATCAGTCGAAGAAAAATGGATTTTGTGAAGAATAGTAGGAAGGGTGGTGGATGTGAAAAAAGAAGCCGATGAGACCGATATGGAGAGTGTTGAGAACGAGGCTCCTACTGCTACTTGAGTTATTTGGTATGCTTTAATATTGTCGTTGTTGTGTTTTGGATTGATCCATGATTTACGGTGTCTTGAAATGAACATTAGATGAATTTGATGGGTGTTGATATATTATATTATGTTATGAACTTTTAAAAAAATACACATAGGGTGGTCAGTAATTCTAATGAAGAGGAACCTAACTACTAAATCTAATTTAATACTTACAGTATTGTTGTCCAGTTACACACATCGTATAAACAACCTTGATTTATTCGATCATATTTAATAGTTAGAAGTATAGCAGCATGGATTCTTTTTTTAAAATTTGATAGCTTATTTAATTAGTTCCCTCTCTTACTCATTCACTGACTTTATGATCAATAAATCTCATTAGTATATAGCTTATTCAGTTCAGAGTATGACCAATGATTTTAATCAGCATAGCTTATTTATAGGTTTGAAGAAAAATTCCAAATTATTTTACATGAAGAAAATATTCAGTTTTATCATGTTTGATATGCTTTTCTAATGATATTTGAAATAAATTTTATGTAAGTTTGACAGGTTTTGCTTTTTATGTCATTTCTTTGGCTTGACTTATTCCATGATTTACTGTATGTAATGAACCTTTTTTTCTATCATCCGCTTTATTCATGGTTCTCAAAGTTGAAGCATCAATGCAGTGAGCCTGTTCTTAAGATTACTCTCTCAACTAATGCCTGGAAGATAATTTAAATCTTTGAAGCCATAGGCTCATTTGACTATAGTCCAAAGATATCTTTTATTATTATTAGCAAATCGTAACCATATGCAATCTTTTGCAGTAAGTTGTGGTGAACTCAGAAGATTCCAACTTGACCAAACAATAGCAAAGGAACAACACTTGATAGTGGCAGCCTTCATTACAACATTCTAATAGGTTGTAAAACATCTACTACAATTTCATATAATGCAATCTTTCAGCATTGGTTCGTACAGAAGTTTGAGAAAAATCCGAGAAAAACCTACATGTGATGCGAAATACGCCTAAGTAGTAAGCCCTCTACCCAAATTTTTTTTCCATAATTGCATTTACCATATTTAGTCTATCATTTTATTCTGACTTAGGAAATGAAGTTGACTTCTCTTTTAGCATTGAACACTGATCAGTTCATTGCAACTGCCTCAGTCTTTTCTAAAATTGCAGTTAATAAATGGGGTTTGATTAGTAATCACTAGGGTTCTAAAAGTTCCAAGATTGTGGTGACTAAAATTATAGAATATATCATGTTTAATTTTTTTTTTCGACATAATATTGATCAGCACCTATGATATACTATTCCTATTATGTTCTTTTATTGTCTGAGATTAGTCCACAGGATCATTATTTTTCATCCTTTCTTTAAAGAAAATGCACTCATTTTTTTTGGCTAAAATGTTACAATGCACGTCAATTGATATATTTGACAGCCTCTACATAAAGCTTTACTGTATGCAATGTTCATCGAACACGATAGTTTATAGTTACTGCACTGACAAATAATGCTTTGTGGAAAAATATTTTATCAAGGATGCAATCAACTGTATGATCATTCACCAGTATTTATTAGTACACGTGTACTGTACTCTTCATACTGTAAGATGGATTAAGATGGCATAATGAGTTTTGGAAGCATCAACAAATACTCTAGAATCAATGTCCCATTGAAGCATGAATTACTAGGAATAATGGTGCTTACAGTTCAAAAATATTGGTGTTTGCATAGGCAACAAAATTTAAGGTAGGTTAGGGAAAGAAAATGAGAAATAATTCAACATTATTCATATGTGCATAACAGATGGTAAATGAAATGATGATATCGTGTAGGTATTAATATCTAAAAGTAGTAATATCTAAGGTAGGTCTCGACTTTAACCTCCACCATCAACAAATTACAGGTTCCTGTCTCAGATTCAAGAATATAATCATTATCTAATGATATATTTGGCTTTTGAAATTTGATTGTAGGAATATGCTTAATGGAAAGAACATGGTTGAATTACGGAGAGTTCGCTGCCTAGAGTGGGGTCTAAACTTAAAAGCAATGATGTGATCCTATGTCAATGCTTCAGCACGTCCAGATTTGACGCTGCTAGCATAATGATGTGAACTCAATAATTACTAGCTGATGTGAACTCATAATAATTGTCTGCACTTTCTGTTATAACAATTGCGGATGACCTAAATTTTACTTTTCATGTTTTGCTCACTGTTAGTATTATATGTTCTACTGCATTACAACTTCGCATGAACTACATTGTAAACTTTTAGTGCTCACTGTATACGTTTTTTTAACTACATGTAGTGTTTTGTTTTGTTCATATCACGTACTTCTAAATTTCTGCACAAACAGCTGCAAACATTGTTCACTCTAAACTTTATTTTCAGCTTTGGTCTAATTCATCTATGCACACGCCCATCGGGCGTGCCTTTATACTGGTATATATAGGTAAGTTGTCTTATATTAGATATTTATATAGGGTACCAGTTGCATAAATTTTCGTCTGTGTCCGGCTGCTATGGACAGAAGTAAGATTATGGTCATGTCCAGCGAGGTACCACGATCCCAAAAATATAATAATACCGGTAGGTTAACTCATTCTGTGAAACCCCGAAATACTAATACAGGGTGCACAATACTCCAAATAAAAAGTTGTGTATTTAATTAATTAAAAATTACAATAAAATTCTAAAAAATAAATTATCACTATGTCTCAAAAGGACCTTGTCTAAATTCTAAACCGATATTTAAATATATTCAAATAACCGTTATGGCCATAAACGAATATGGCACTGCTTTTCTGAATATTTAATTTGGTCATAACTTGCAATTTGTAACACGAAATCTTGGTTTTTCACTTCTGTTAGAAAGATACAGTTCAACAGATTCCAACGCTTCATGTTTCGAAGAAATCCGACTAATAACATGTCCTGTACACTCAGTTGAAGTTCAGAACGTTAAATTATGAACCGCCGCGATATTTCGGGCTCGATTATATTTAATATATATTTTAATACGTTCAACTTCATTTTAATTAATATATAAATCCACTTATATTACGAATTCAATATTTAAACTGATTTAAATATTCAAATACAAACTGATAAAATGCGGCACATTACAATACTACTGATCCCATGTAACGACCCGCATTCTACGCATCACAGGATCGTAGAATATTTATTTCTGTTACATACGAAGTCGTATGGTCGTGTAACTTTGGGAGACGACTATTGGGGTCATTTCCCATGTTCATGATTTTTCCCGATTTTTAAATGACCGTTTTACCCCTAGTTGGCACCGTTTTGGCCATAACTTTTGACTGGAAAAGAATTTTGACCTGAAACCACTTCCATTGGCTTCGGATGATGGTTTCTCTTTCCGTAGAGTGGTCACATTAGCCAAACGGACTCACCGTTTGGGAGATATGGCTGAAACAAGTTTCAGATGGTGAAAAACAGCTTAGTTGGGCTTAAACGGGTGATTAGCAGCTAGGCCCAAGGGGGATTTCGGGTTTAGGGGTATATAGGTGCTGATTAGGGTTAGAAAACATTTCTTTAGACATTTTCCAGCCGCCACTTTCATCCTTAGACACTCTAACAATGGCATCCTACATCTAAAACACCCCAAATCACCCTTTAATTGAAGATTAGGCTTAGCAACATCAAATTAAGAAGAAAAAGCACCAAAGAAAGGATAGAGCTGCTGTTGGACATCAGTATTCGCCCCAAATCAGAGGAATTTCAGTTCTGAAAATTTTATTTGTAGCCAAGGTGAGTGATTTGCATAGTTTTTGCACTAATTACGGTAATTAAGGGTAATTAGTGAAGATTAGCGAATTTATACACTAATAAATTCTGGAAAAATATTTAGAAATTCGAAAATAATATTTTATGCCTCTGGTTGAAATTTGGTTCGATTTGATTAAGTTTTGTCAACTCTATGATCAGTTTTACTTAAACATGCTTAGGGGAAACTAAGGAGTTTTGGCCACTTTTGATCCATTTTGATTCATTTAAATTGTTGTTTGTTGTTTGTGGTTGCTGTTACATGTTGCTATGACCCTTTGGTATGCTTTGTGATTGATTCCAATATTTAGATTGGTCGAAAACGCCGTCGAGAGGCGTATAAACACTTGCTGGAAAGTTGCAGGAATTAGTGCAGGAAATCGGATCGGATCGCCCTACCCGACCCGAACCGCCCATTTCCCTTCACCACGAACCGAACCGGATCGTTATAGCGAAGCAAGCTGCGCCATGAACTGAAGGATCCGACCCGCTCCGAGATGGTGAGCCCAAGACGCCACGAACCGACCTGCTTGGAGTGATGGCGCCACGACTGAGCTCTCGCGTGCGAACCGACCTGGCGTAAGAAGCACGATCCGAACCACGGTGTGAAGAAGGCTCCGACCCGATCCGAGGACTGATGCTTGGTGGTTGAAGGCGGCACGAACCACGACAGGATGGAGGGTGCGAACCGAACCGAGATGGTGGACCCGAACCGATCTGATGGGTGGTCACGAACCCGACCCGATTTGGTGGAAGAGATGATGATCCGAACCGATCCGAGGGAGGAGGATCCATAACCCGAAATGCAAAGGTAGTTCAAGTGGAAGTTAGAGCTCAGGATCCAGATGGGAACCAACGAGTTCACTTCATGATTGGGCTTTGCTGCGGGACGCGTGCCAAGGAGTTATCGACGTCTATAGCTTTGAACCACTATGGTAGGAGGTACGAAGGCGGATTCAGGGCCATTATGGCATCGGTAGAACCAAGGGCTACAACCAATGAAGTGGGTCATTGAAATGTTTGGTCATGACTCCATATGTTTAGCTTGGTCATAGCAGGGTTTCTACAAGTCCGGATTCGTCGTTGCCTCAGTTTGTCTAGTGTTTCAAAGTGGTAGATATCGTATGCTTTACGCACTGAGTGAGAGATGTGAGGATGGTTGCTATGGATGATTTGTTTGCTATCATTATGACATGCACACCCCACCCCGTATCCTTACACTATTTATTATGGCACCTTAGAGCATTGTACGGTTTGTGGTACTAACTCTTTGGTTGCAGGTCCAGGTTCAGGTATGGTTTAGTATACCTGTTATTACTCTGTTTAGATGCTTATCGCTCATACCAGGCTTTATGTCTGACCCAGAGTTTTATGTACCCTCTTATTACTCTGGGTGCTCACACGAGCAGACTAGAGACAGGTTAGCTGGTGATGCACGGGTAGATGATCCGGAGACGAGCAGGAGGCTTCCACGTAATATATATAGTATTCTCCCTGTATTGTTGAAGATCACTGCTTGGGCATTGGTGGTGCATCTTCTACTTTAGTTTTCTTTTGTTAGAGACAGTAAATTTGGAAAGTTGTAATAAGCTGTATTTGGATTTCCGCTGCTCTGATGTTGACATTGATTATTAGTTATCAGCTTATGCACTGTCTCGCCTGTTTTATGTCAAGTATGTTATTATTATATTTTATCCCATGCGCTGTGAGACATTCTACAGGTTCTTTGATTAGTTCATTCTCTTCTTTTCTTTCTTATGATGGCCGTCCCGTGCTAGTCGGGCAGGTGTACAGCGCACTTCCGGAGGAAATGCAGGCTGGTGCGGGGCGGGCCGTCACACTTGGTATCAGAGCTCTAGGTTGCGCAGTTAACCTTGGGAAGTTATCAGGGAGAGATAATATACGTATACGAGAGAGCGTATTTGTGATTATTTTGGTTTTCAAAAGCTATATATATATATATACTATTACTAGTATAAGTATGAAGTCGTACTGCACTAGCACCACTATGGAGTCGTTAATCGTTTCCTTTTTCAGATTGACGATGAGCCGATATGTTAGAGGTACCGGTAGGGGAGCCAATAATGGGAATGCTGCTGACATGAGGATGATGTTTACTGACCTCATGAGAGAAATGCTTAGAGATGTACAGAGGACAGCTCCCAATGGTGGAAATGGTGGTGGTCCAATAGTGCAGGCGCCAAGAGTCGACTTCGCCAAGCTAAACAAGGACTATACTGGCCTTGGTGGGAAGCCGTTCCACGGAACGGAGTCGGCCACAGATGTTCAGGATTGGTTGGATAGTTGCGAACGTATCTTCGAGGATTTGGGTATCGAGGATGCGATGAAGAGAAAGCTAGCGTCCCGTCAGTTGCAAGGGCGGGCAATGAATTGGTGGAATGCTATAAAATCAGCTACTCCCGAAGATCAGATTACTTGGGAGCAGTTTAAAGCTCGCTTTGGCGAGAAGTTCATTCCAGCTGCTCAGAAGTCAGTGTTGTTTAAGAAGTTCTTGGAGCTCAAACAGAATGGCCGAGCTGTCTCGAAGTATATTGCTGAATTTGACACTTTGTCAAAATATGGGTTATCTCTTATTGATACTGCCGAGAAGAAGAATGAGAAATTCATAACTGGGTTAGATCAGTACTTAGGGGAAAGGCTTATTAACCATATCGATGAGACGTTTGAGTCGATTGTGGGAAAAGCATTAAGATCGGAGAGTCTCTACCCTAAGCCGAAGACTGAGGTTGCATCCACAGATGAGCCAAGGCCACAAGCAAGTGGTGGAGGCAAGGGTGGTTCTCAGAATAAAAGAAAGCAGAACCAAGCTAAGGATGGCCAGAAGAAAAAGAATAAGCAAGATGTTGAGTGCTTCAGCTGTGGTAAGAAGGGCCATTATGCTAGTAATTGTCGGGCCAAGCCAGCGGATAGGAAGTGCTTCAACTGTGGCCAAATGGGACATCACAAGGACAAGTGTCCACAGCCCCCTAAGGAAAAGCAAATGGTGAAAGCCTACGCTCTTAATGCTATTCCTTCTTCGTCGAATGCCCCAACAGCGGCGGAGAAGGGAAAGAATGTCGTCATTCAAGGTATGCTTTCTGTTTATGATGTTCCTGTTAGAGTTTTGTTTGATACCGGAGCTTCCAGTTCTTTCATATCTAGTGACCTGGTAGATAGGTTAGGATTGGAGCCCGAGATTGTCGATAAACCTTTAGTAGTGACGAACCCGATTGGTGGTTCGACTAGCCTTAGCATGATTTGTCGTAATGTGGTCTTATCGAGTCATGGATGCATGTTTGTTTGTGATTGCTTTGTTTTGGGCTTTACTGGGTTTGGCATTATTTTGGGAGTAGATTGGCTCCAAAGATACGGGGTGGTGGTAGACTGTGAGGGCTTGTTGGTGACAGCTAGAGCGGATGATGGGCGGAGGATAGTGTTTGGTGGTCTACCCAGTAAGGGAGTATTGGCTAGTTTTCTAAACTCCCTCGATATTCCGCATAGTGAGTTGTCAGGTTTGCCCGTGCTTGGCCAGTATCCGGATGTTTTCGAAGAAGTGACCGGACTTCCACCACACCGAGAGATTGAGTTTCGTATTGATTTGATAAAGGATGCCAGGCCTATAGTGATGCCACTTCGTCGTATGGCACCAAGAGAGCAGCGGGAGCTCGAGGTGCAAGTCAGCGATCTTTTGAAGAAGGGATTTATCAGAAGGAGTGTTTCTGAATGAGGAGCACCAGTTGTGTTTGCTACCAAGGCGGATGGTTCCCTTCGTTTGTGTGTAGACTACCGCAAGTTGAATAAAGTGACGAGGAAGAACAAGTATCCTCTACCGCGGATAGATGATTTGTTTGATCAGTTGAGTGGCGCGAGAGTATTTTCTCAGTTGGATCTCGCGACAGGTTTTCATCATCTTAGAGTGGAAGCTGAGAGTATAGCTAAAACGGCATTTCGGACGCCGTCTGGGTTTTATGAGTGGTTGGTCATGCCATTCGGGCTGACCAATGCCCCAGCATATTTTGTGGATCTTATGAATAGAGTATTCAGAGATCAGTTGAATAAGTTTGTCCTTGTGTTCGTTGATGACATTTTGGTTTATTCGAGGACAGAGGAAGAACACAAGGAACATTTAAGAGTAGTGATGGAGGTGTTGAGAAAACACCAATTGAAAGCAAAGTTTTCTAAGTGTCACTTCTGGAAGAGGGAAGTGAGGTTCTTGGGCCATGTTGTATCAGAGAATGGTATTGCCGTGGACCTGGCAAAGGTGGCTACGGTACAGGATTGGCCTACGCCCAAGGATGCAACAGATGTAAGAAGTTTCTTGGGGTTAGCGGGATATTATCGTAAGTTTATCCAAGGTTTCTCCAAGATAGCAGCACCATTGACCCAGTTGACCAAGAAGAATCAAGCTTTTGTCTGGGATGAAAGGTGCGAGAATGCATTCAAAAGTCTAAAGGACAAGTTGACAAGCGCACCAGTGTTAGTCATTCCTAAGGGGGATGAAGAGATGACGGTATACACGGATGCCTGTGGTACCGGACTGGGTGCTGTATTGATGCAAGGCGGTAGGGTTATAGCTTATGCAAGTCGGCAATTGAAACCGCACGAGAGAAGATACCCTACCCATGATTTAGAATTGGCAGCGATCGTGTTCGCGTTAAAGATATGGAGACACTATCTCTTGGGAGAAAGATTTGAGCTGTTTACAGACCATAAGTCGTTAAAGTATCTCTTCTCTCAGAAAGATCTGAATCTCCGTCAGCAGAGATGGTTAGAGTTCTTAGCTTCCTATGATTTTGACATCGCATACACACCAGGAAAGGGCAATGCGGTGGCTGATGCATTGAGTAGAAGACATGCCAGCTTAGGGGCTATGTTCCTTGAATGGAAGCAACTGGAGTTTATCGCGGGGTTTGATTTCAGACCAAAGTGCGAATTAGATCCAGAAATGTTAGCAAGTTTGACGATCAGACCCACTTTGATTGAGCGGATCGGCTCTAGTCAGAGGGACGATCCTAACCTATTGGAAATCATCTCCAAGTTAGAGATGGGTATCGATGAGGAGATGAACAAGTATGGGCTTGATCGAGATAGATGGCTTAGAAAGAATGGAAAGCTTGTTGTACCCAATGTCAATGGATTGAGGGATGAAGTGCTTAGAGAATGTCATCACTCAAAGCTGACTATACACCCCGGTGGTAACAAGATGTATCAAGATATGAAGCAGACTTACTACTGGGACGGGATGAAAAGAGACGTTGGGAAGTTTATATCCAAGTGCCTGAATTGCCAGCTAGTTAAAGCCGAGCAAAAGAAGCCTAGTGGGTTGTTACAGCCCTTAGAAATTCCCGAATGGAAATGGGAGCAAGTCTCGATGGATTTCATCGATGGTTTACCAAGGACTAGATCGGGACATGATAGCATTTGGGTAATTGTAGATCGACTGACTAAAAGTGCAAGGTTTATACCAGTCAAATCGACCAGAACAGCAGCTAAGTTAGCAGAATTGTATATGAAGTGGGTAGTGAGATTTTATGGAGTACCCAAAAGCATTGTGAGCGACCGAGACCCGTTGTTCACTAGTGGGTTTTGGAAGAGCTTACAAGAGGCTCTAGGGTCAGAGTTACATCTCAGTACCGCATATCATCCTCAGACCGACGGTCAGACGGAGAGGGTGAACCGTATTTTGGAAGATCTTTTGAGAGCATGTATATTGGATTTTGGTGGATCATGGGATGACCATTTGCATCTAGTAGAGTTTGCATATAATAATAGCTACCAATCCAGTATCGGTATGGCTCCGTTTGAAGCTTTGTACGGAAGACCGTGCAACTCACCATCATGTTGGATAGAGACTGGCGAGAAGTTTATGCTTGGACCAGATGTGGTGAGGGAAACTTCAGATAAGATTAAGATCATTCAGCAACGAATGAAGGCTGCCCAAGATAGGCAAAAGAGTTAAGCTGATAAGAGGAGAAGAGACTTAAAATTCTCCGTTGGCGACTCGGTGTTTGTCAAGATTTCTCCGTTGAAGAGCGTAATACGGTTTGGCAGGAGAGGCAAGTTGGCACCAAGATTTGTTGGCCCATTCCCTGTTCTTGAACTAGTCGGGAATTTGGCATATAGAATTGACTTACCGGAGAAGATGGCGGGAGTTCATAACGTATTTCATGTTTCCCAACTAAGGAAGTTCGTTCACGACTCAGATATGACTATTTCACCTGATCAGTTAGAGGACTTCGAAGTAGAACCCGAGACGGTTGGGAACCGCAAGCCGGCCCGTATTGTCGAGCACGACATGAAGCAACTTCGAAGGAAGGCGGTGAAGTTAGTCAAGGTTCAGTGGGGCGAGGACGAGAATGATTGTACTTGGGAGACAGAGGAGAACATTAGGAAGTCACACCCAGAACTCTTTGCCTGGTAAGATTTTGACTTTGATTTAGTTTTCCGCATGCTAGGATAGGCTTGTTTACTTGTTTTGCATGTTTGATTGTTGTATGTGGTTGTTAGGCATGCGGGATCCTTTGTATGTTTTGGGTTAAGGAATTTCGGGGGCGAAATTTCTAAAGGGGGGGAGAGTGTAACGACCCGCATTCTACGCATCACAGGATCGTAGAATATTTATTTCTGTTACATACGAAGTCGTATGGTCGTGTAACTTTGGGAGACGACTATTGGGGTCATTTCCCATATTCATGATTTTTCCCGATTTTTAAATGACCGTTTTACCCCTAGTTGGCACCGTTTTGGCCATAACTTTTGACTGGAAAGGAATTTTAACCTGAAACCACTTCCATTGGCTCCGGATGATGGTTTCTCTTTCCGTAGAGTGGTCACATTAGCCAAACGGACTCACCGTTTGGGAGATATGGCTGAAACAAGTTTCATATGGTGAAAAACAGCTTAATTGGGCTTAAACGGGTGATTAGCAGCTAGGCCCAAGGGGGATTTCGGGTTTAGGGGTATATAGGTGCTGATTAGGGTTAGAAAACATTTCTTTAGACATTTTCCAGCCGCCACTTTCATCCTTAGACACTCTAACAATGGCATCCTACATCTAAAACACCCCAAATCACCCTTTAATTGAAGATTAGGCTTAGCAACATCAAATTAAGAAGAAAAAGCACCAAAGCAAGGAAAGAGCTGCCGTTGGACATCAGTATTCGCCCCAAATCAGAGGAATTTCAGTTCTGAAAATTTTATTTGTAGCCAAGGTGAGTGATTTGCATAGTTTTTGCACTAATTACGGTAATTAAGGGTAATTAGTTAAGATTAGCGAATTTATACACTAATAAATTCTGGAAAAATATTTAGAAATTCGAAAATAATATTTTATGCCTCTGGTTGAAATTTGGTTCGATTTGATTAAGTTTTGTTAACTCTATGATCAGTTTTACTTAAACATGCTTAGGGGAAACTAAGGAGTTTTGGCCACTTTTGATCCATTTTGATTCATTTAAATTGTTGTTTGTTGTTTGTGGTTGCTGTTACATGTTGCTATGACCCTTTGGTATGCTTTGTGATTGATTCCAATAGTTAGATTGGTCGAAAACGCCGTCGAGAGGCGTATAAACACTTGCTGGAAAGTTGCAGGAATTAGTGCAGGAAATCGGATCGGATCGCCCTACCCGACCCGAACCGCCCATTTCCCTTCACCACGAACCGAACCGGATCGTTATAGCGAAGCAAGCTGCGCCATGAACTGAAGGATCCGACCCGCTCCGAGATGGTGAGCCCAAGACGCCACGAACCGACCTACCTGGAGTGATGGCGCCACGACCGAGCTCTCGCGTGCGAACCGACCTGGCGTAAGAGGCACGATCCGAACCACGGTGTGAAGAAGGCTCCGACCCGATCCGAGGACTGATTCTTGGTGGTTGAAGGCGGCACGAACCACGACAGGATGGAGGGTGCGAACCGAACCGAGATGGTGGACCCGAACCGATCCGATGGGTGGTCACGAACCCGACCCGACCCGATTTGGTGGAAGAGATGATGATCCGAACCGATCCGAGGGAGGAGGATCCATAACCCGAAATGCAAAGGTAGTTCAAGTGGAAGTTAGAGCTCAGGATCCAGATGGGAACCAACGAGTTCACTTCATGATTGGGCTTTGCTGCGGGACGCGTGCCAAGGAGTTATCGACGTCTATAGCTTTGAACCACTATGGTAGGAGGTACGAAGGCGGATTCAGGGCCATTATGGCATCGGTAGAACCAAGGGCTACAACCAATGAAGTGGGTCATTGAAATGTTTGGTCATGACTCCATATGTTTAGCTTGGTCATAGCAGGGTTTCTACAAGTCCGGATTCGTCGTTGCCTCAGTTTGTCTAGTGTTTCAAAGTGGTAGATATCGTATGCTTTACGCACTGAGTGAGAGATGTGAGGATGGTTGCTATGGATGATTTGTTTGCTATCATTATGACATGCACACCCCACCCCGTATCCTTACACTATTTATTATGGCACCTTAGAGCATTGTACGGTATGTGGTACTAACTCTTTGGTTGCAGGTCCAGGTTCAGGTATGGTTTAGTATACCTGTTATTACTCTGTTTAGATGCTTATCGCTCATACCAGGCTTTATGTCTGACCCAGAGTTTTATGTCCCCTCTTATTACTCTGGGTGCTCACACGAGCAGACTAGAGACAGGTTAGCTGGTGATGCACGGGTAGATGATCCGGAGACGAGCAGGAGGCTTCCACGTAATATATATAGTATTCTCCCTGTATTGTTGAAGATCACTGCTTGGGCATTGGTGGTGCATCTTCTACTTTAGTTTT
Source organism: Allium sativum (assembly GCA_030737875.1). Classification (NCBI taxonomy): domain Eukaryota; kingdom Viridiplantae; phylum Streptophyta; class Magnoliopsida; order Asparagales; family Amaryllidaceae; genus Allium; species Allium sativum. Next base: position 589,673,866 of record CM060909.1, read on the forward strand.
CTTTTGTTAGAGACAGTAAATTTGGAAAGTTGTAATAAGCTGTATTTGGATTTCCGCTGCTCTGATGTTGACATTGATTATTAGTTATCAGCTTATGCACTGTCTCGCCTGTTTTATGTCAAGTATGTTATTATTATATTTTATCCCATGCGCTGTGAGACATTCTACAGGTTCTTTGATTAGTTCATTCTCTTCTTTTCTTTCTTATGACGGCCGTCCCGTGCTAGTCGGGCAGGTGTACAGCGCACTTCCGGAGGAAATGCAGGCTGGTGCGGGGCGGGCCGTCACATCCCATCTCTAACGAGTTAATCTTATTGGATATTACTAATCCAATCTCTAATGAATTCAACCGTTCGGTTCTAACGTGTCTTGTTCTCGAGCTCTGTAAACCAAAGCTCTGATACCAAATGTGATGACCCAAACTTCCCGTAAAGGAAAGCTCGGACTGTTTTGAGAACACGACAAATCGGAACACAAAAAGAAGAATATTTCAGTGTTGTTGCAACAATTACATCAGAGTAAAAGAATATTTCAGAGTATAAATAAATATTACACGATTAAAATGCCAGAGATTTACAAATTATAACGCAGCGGAAAAATAATACAAAATACAACTGAAAGAAATATGTAACGACCTGGATTTTTGGCCGTTGAATTCTGAATATTTAAATTTGTTTTAAAATTTTTAATTGAATTACATATAGGGATTTATTGATTAAAAAACGAAGTTTGAATGTTAATTTATAATATAATTATAAAACGAGTTCGAAATGGCGCGACAGTTCGTAATATAGAGTTTTGAACTTCAACTGAGGATACAGGATCCGATATAAATCGGATTTCTGTGAAACAAGACACATTGGAACCGTATTGATTATAATTTTCATATGAAAGAGAAAAATCCAGATTTCGTGTTATAGATAGAAAGTTATGGCCAAATCAAATTTTGAAATAGTCGCTGTGGAAATCGTTATTTAAAATATACGCGTTAAAATAGCCGTTTTGCAAACGGACTCTGTTTTCGACGAAATCAGTTTCATTGGGACCGTATCATTTAATTATTGTACGGTGTTGAATTGCGTGGCAAACTGATGTCGTATGTGACCACGATAGCCGTAAACGCTTGTTCAGTGCAATTAAATTAATTCAACTGAATAAAGGGATATTAGAGTGTAACTTGAACAGGCGATCAAATCAGGCCACGAAACCAGTTCCGGTGAGTTCGTATCGTCGATTTTAGTCAGGGTAGATATATAACTTGTTATTTTTAGAGATCGGCAAATTTGGTGTTCAGAAGGGCAGTGCGGTACGCGCCAAAAACAGTCTACCGGGGCAACAGTCTCAGAATGTGACGAAACTAGTGCCATTGGGTTCGTATCGAAAAGTTATTGTCGATGTTCGCAGTTTCGAGTTGTTTCGATTTATCTGGTGATCGTGGTAAATTAAAATGTGAGTTCATTTCAGGTTTTATAAAGGAAATTTTTTCAAACGATGTCGAAATTCGACGGAACTTGTCCCATTCGGTTCAGAATACCTTTTTTCATCAAGATTGGTTTTTTTATCAGTAAACAGAAGTAAATCTTTAAACTTCTATAATACATTCATAGTTGAGAAATATGGACACAGTTCATAATATAGGGACCGTCCTATTTATATTAAATAAAACTGCTTCCTATGATCAAAAGTTCATATGCCTACCCTGTATTGGATTAAACAACACTATCTGCCACTGCTAGGCACATTAATGCACATGATACGCTGAAAACAATTCACATGCCTACTGAATAAACATACAGACCTATGCTATTATACCCGTGCTCCCCAAGTAACAATAGCCGTGTTTCCCAAACCAAAACTTGCCGTGGGTGCCAAGTAAAGGGTACCGTGCCTAGCACGCTTTCAAAGCCGTGGACACCACGGTTTACAAATCCCTATAAAAACAAGCCAACCCATTTCATTTACTCTCTTCAGCAATAACTGAAACATCCCCTTCACAGTAGATTCGTTCCTTCAAAAATTTGTATCAAATCTTTTAAAATTCCTTAATTCATTTAAACTCAATTCTTGAGCTTGATTCAAAGAGATCTGTATCTACACCGACTCTAGAAGGTTTCGATGTATGTTTCGGGGTTCGGGCTACCATCGTTCTCGCGATGTCAGGGGAGGAGCTGATGGGTGCGAGTTGGGGTTATGTGAAAGGTGAAGTAGCTGATTTGAGTAGGAACCTGAGGGGGATCAACGAAGGGGGAGGGTGCGTGTTTCGATGGCATCTGATCAGGGTCAGTCTGTTTGAGTCGATGGAGCGAAGTGGAGGCGGAACTGTTCGGAGTTGAACGGGGTCACGCTACTGTATTGTTTTTCTAAGGTGGATGTGTGAAGGAGGATTTGGTACAGGGATGGAGGCTGGTATGATCGGTGAAAGACTACGGTGGAGTGGTAGACATCTGAAGGTGGCCTGGGCATCAAGAGGGTGCTGTTCGAATATGTTTGAAAGAAGAGCATGGCCTTTTTGCTGAAATGCGTGAAACGGGGGACCAAAGTAGTAAGTGGATGAAGGAGATTGAAAGTGGAAGTTCATTTCTTTCCTGTTAATGAGAAGACGAGATGCAAATTGTAAATAACAGGGTGAGAAAGTTCGGTCATGCCGTTGAAGCACTGTAGAGAGAAAACAGAAGCTATTGGGTTCAATGATTTTAAGTACACGAGTGCTGTGCCTTGGGAAAAAAATGTTGTTGAAGTTGTGTTGGGTAGCATGACAGTGGTTTGGTGTGACTTTGAGGGTGTTGGCATGGAGGCTGCTTTGAGCGTGAGCAGTAGGGGTGGTGTTTAAAGGCTAAAATCGGAGAGATCAAAGTTGAAGTTGCGAATTTGAGGAAATCGGTCATGTTGAAATCGCAGCGACGAGAACTACAGTGTGAAACATATTTCGCTATTTTTAGCTATTGGAATTTCCAGTTAAAATCAGACGTTCGCTTGATTTAAATAAAGCAAAGAAGAACCATCAACTGCGAACCGAGGTGAGTAAACTCACTAACTTCCTCTCGTTTATATTTTTATATATAAACGAGTTTTAAATATTTTTATAATATGAAATGGTTGAATGGTTGAATAGTTGGTAAATTTGGTTGAATTGGTTGATAGGATTACACCATTAATTGATCATTAGTTCTGATATTTCATTTTGATGTGAAATAATATTATTGATGTTATTAACATCTGTGGATGCAGGGAAACAGGTTGGAGGGATCCAACTGGATCCCTCAACATTTTATTTACTGTTTTATTTGATGGTGATATATGTTATGCTACATTATCCATGGTTGAATTTGTGTGTTTGGTTTACCCTGGCCTTAGGAACCTGGTATTTTAGATACCGTAAAATATCATCGAATGTGAAAAAGGAAATTAGAATTTAAAAGCAGAGTTTATTTCCAAATTAGAAATAATTTCTTTTTCATTGAGTTGCAAATGGAAACCTATTCCATTGGGTAAACCAAGAAAAATGTTATAAATAAAGATATAAATTAAGTGGATCATTAACCATTGGATAAATTAAAAGGTGAGTTCAAATATGAATGTATATTTGAAAGTGAGTATCGGTTTTGAAACCAATATTTGGAAATGGATCCGAATTTAGCAAATTACAGAGGAAAGTTTAAAGAAAGATTTTCAAATGCTTAAAATAAAAGAATAAATAGTTTAAAACAAGGAAATATTTTGCAAATAAAATGTATATAAAAAGGGGATTTATAGAAATCGAATTAAGTGGTTAGAAAAATGTATAGTTTATAAATATGTTTAAAGGAGAACTTGAATTGTTTAAAATAAACAGAGTTTTTAAATGAACAACGGAAGCGTGTGCGTCGCACACGGTATTTTATTCAAAACAGCAATTATAACGCTGTTGTTATAAGAAATGCTTTTATAATTTTAAACAGCGATTATGACGCTGTCTTTGTGAGAAATGCTTTTATAAAACTAAACAGTGATTTTAGCGCTGTTGTTATAATAGATGTTGTAAATCTATACAGCAATTTTAGACGCTGCTGTTATAATAAATGTCTTGGTAAATCTAAATAGCAATTTTAACGCTGCCGTTATAAATAACTGTTTTAATAGCAATCTTAATGCTATGGTTATGATAAGTGTTCGATAATGCTAGACAACGGTTTTAACGATGTTGTTGAAAGCAATGTTTTATAAACCAAACATTTGAAGACAGCGATTATAACGCTACCGTTATAATCAATATTTTTATAAAGAAGGTGTGTTCGTAGATCAAATCCGAGAGTCGCGTAAGCAATGTTTGGTTTAAAGTTGTGAGCTCTGACTATTTCAAAGTTAAGAATGTCGTTCAGTTAAGGTCTGAGAGGTAATTATACCCCAACTTGACTGACTGCATTATTGACGGAGAAATGGTTAAGGCTCGATAGCAAGGGTTGGTTAGTGATATCGTTAGTTAACGAATGATTTATGATTTGAGTTATAATAACGATGTTTATAACATCAGTTAATTCAAAGGATTTAGAAATGTTTTCTAACTGGAGTAAAAGATATTTTCTCAATAAAGGAATTATATATATTGGAAATGTTTCCCAATAATCAAGAGAGAAAATAGAGCTTTGAAAGAACATGAAAGGTGGAAAATGGGAATTGGAAATGATAATGTAATAAAGAACTAATATAAAAAGGGCCCAGTGTTGTTTGATGCTTGATTGATAGAATTTCCATTTGGAAATAGGATCGTTGGTTGTATGGATGTTCTTTGATAGTTAAATCACCGACTATCAAAGTTTTATTTTTTTTATATACCTCCGTTGTCAATATGGAGAGACCGGAATCAGATTTGATATCTGAAAACCACTCCGTATTGGCGTAAGCATTATGAAGCAACTTATGCTGAAGAAAATTGAAGACGGAGTTATGCAAGGGCTATCCTGTTTACGGGATAGTGCCTTCGGTTTGTCCAGACCCATGACAACTTGTATGGACGAGTGTCTGACAGAGTATTTCCAAAGGAGGTTACGTACGTTGATTCCTTCAAACGTACGAAGTTGGTGGCATAGAAGGGAAGCTTCTTTAGCCTAACAGTCTGAGTATTTTTGTGGGAATCAATTAGTGATTTCCGATGGATCTGACGATGTGGCATTCAAAGTGAATGATGGCCAGATGTTCTGGAAGATAATTCAAACCTCAAGCCTCATCAACCCGGAATTGGGCAAAAATCGGGCAGGCAGCATGGCTATGTGGGTCGCACCCATTAGGATGTATAACCACCTATCTAGAGAAATTCCTTTTGCTTCTTAAATCTATCGATGCTGTCCCTTATCGGGAGGCGGTTGCTGATCCCAACCGTCGGTGGTATACATTCGATACACTCAAGCGAAATGAGTGGTCGGTCATGTGTGGGCCGGGTTGCAAGACGTTCTTGTTGAACCCAGTGTATTCGTCTCTAGAGATACACTATCGGCAGGTGGTCCCATACCTTGTCATGTTGGAAATCAAATCTCCAATAAGAGCCCTGCGGTTTCTGATTTAATATTATATATGGAGCGTGAGATGCAAGCGTTCCGCTAGATTCTATTTATTTGTTGTAGACACTATTATAATATCACTGGATTTGATATCAAAAATATTTTTGGTTATCGTAAGGTAAAAACCATCCGTGTTTATGTGTGGATCGGTCTTACGATTATCATTTCTTTCAAAAGGATTTTTGAAAGTTAAACAACTGATTGGAGTTTACTCACACAAGTCCCATGACTGACCCAGAGTTTTATTTGTTTGTTTTCCCTAAACTCTTGGGTGCCCAAATTTGTACGGGCAGTCGAGTATTCGGGATTTTTCAGATTCACTTGGAGGAGCTTGAAGCAGGAGGCTTCACCAGTTAGCTATAGACTATCATATTTTCCGCTGTGTACTATGTTGTATCTGGAAACAGGTGTTTATAACTGTTCCAGGGATAATCGTTGTGCTCTGATAATGGTATGTATATACAAATACTGATTTGTGCTTCAAAGTTATATTATCTAATATATTTTATTCGTTCCGCTGTGAGTTTGTGATCTTCGTTTTCTTCTATTCTAATAATTCTTTCTTTCTATTTCTCATCCTCTAACTTCTTTCTAATAATGATTCGTATTTCTGTGCAATTTGAGTTGGACGTGTGGTGTTATTAGTCGACTCAAAGGGTACGGATTTGCGGGTCGTTTCAAAATACACGGATACAGAGCTTTCAGAATAAAGCTTCAGCTGTAAACTCCAGGATCCTGTGAAAATAATATCTGCAAAACCAAAACTACTAGCTATGTATTTATGTTTTGTAGATTTACATTCACATGATCCTGGTTTACAGCTGGAACGATACTCGAAAAACTCTGTATCCGTGTATTTCTTTCAGTTGTGTGTTGTATTATTTTTCCGCTGCTATGTATTTAAATGTAATTTAAATCTCTGATATTCCCTGTTGTATAATATTTATCCATAATCTGTATATTCTTGTATTCTAATGGAATTGTTGTAATAAGCAATGAAATGTTCTTCTGTTTGCGTTCCGATGTGTGTTGTTCTCAAGGCAATTCATGCTTTCCTTACCGGGGAAGTCACGGGTCACTACAATATCTGACTAATAATATAAGTGGAATAGCAGCAAAGCCTTTTAAATTCCATATATATTAGCAGTCTTCCTCCACAGAAATTCACTTCGATTATTACCAAATCGAATTCCATTCCATTCCAATTTATTTTATTAAATTGGAAAGCTTTACTTTGGAAAATCTCCTTTAAATCTTATCAAAAAGATTTATAAATTCCAAATCCCATTTCACTATATATCGGGTTAAAGAACGAATGTCGTTAAAACACAGTTCATAATAAACCCAATTCACATTCCATTAATTATCAAGTTAAAGAATAAGTGTTATTTAAAACACCGTTCACGATAAACCCAAAAATCAATTCCAATTCAATTCCAATTAAATATTATTTAATCGGTATATTTCACTAAATCTAAATAAAAAGATTTAATCTTTTTCTCAACTGGGTTTAAGAACAGTGTTAATCAAGACACCATTCACGACAAACCCAAATCCCATTTGATATTAAATACAAGTCTCTGAATAGAAAATATATCGGCTTATATTCAGTATCAAATACTACAACCAACAAATATCGTATTGGAAATAACGATATAAATATATCTTTCAAATTTCCATAACAATATATGTATAATCACGAAATCCAACATCGAAATATTCCGAAGACAATTTTGATTCAAATCCATTTCCAATTTATATATTGGAATTTCTGGTTCTTTTTAAAACCATTTCAAATCCAATTTATTTATTTTAAAAAATAAATGGATTATAATTCTAGTTCAAAACTAGTTCATTTTGATAAAAAACTATTTTTATCTTTTCAAATATGGGATTTTTCATGCTAATTCTTTCCAAATCATTTCTTATGATTTTACACTAATTATTGATATTTTTATTAATTTTATCAAGGCCAGTACAGCCGATTTCCATAAACGGCCATCAAACTGCACTTACAGCGACCTTTTCCAAATTTGATTTGGACATAATTCCAAATCCAACCATTATATTTCAAATCTATAATATTTGTTAGAAAGCCCTTTTCGATACGAACCCAACGGTTCCGGTTTTAGGAGAATCCGACGGTCGGATCTCCCGTAATGTCCATTCGAAGTCAATGGTCGAAATTCGCGAACTACCGCAGCGCGGCGCGTTCTATTCAGGCCATTGTGTATATATGCTATATATATTATACATATTTCGTCGATTTCCTTTTAAAACATATTTTATAAATCATTTTAAATTCGTTTTCAAAACGATTTCAAATTCATAATCAATTTCAAATCAAAATTGAATATTCCATATCATCGATATATAATTGATAATATTTTCAAAACATGAGATTTTGAAATCATTTCCTTTTCGATATTCATTATAAAAATGAATAAAATCGATATAAATATTATTCATGTCAAAATGGCGTTAATCTAATCAACACGGCTTTATATTTTTAAATATATTCGAGTCCATCCCAAATCGGACATCAAAATCATATTTTGATTCTTTTCTGAATATTGTTTGAAAATATTCGTTATTTTAAAATATTCATTTTTTTTGAACTAGAATCAGACATAGTCAATTACCATATAATTTGATTATATGGATTTCACACAACAAATGTGTATAACAACAATTAAAACAGCAATCCATTATCCAGAGTGCATTCTATACTGTATAAGCATTAAATATAAATATTTAACGCTTATAATAGTCTGTCAATCAATCGATCAACATACAACTAATTATTGGGATTAGTGTATGTCCAATTTCATCCCAACACCCATGCGGGGTTTCAATCAACAAATAATGAATTTTATTTGTGCAGTTGGGCGATGTGTAAAATTTATTGTCCCAATCAATATCAGTCAAATGTGTGTACATAAACAAATCGTCCGATTTGTTTATAAATATTTATTTTATATACACATTAAAAATTATATTTTTAACTATAAAATATTTTACTCCATTCTACCTCACACAATCAACTTTCACAACACATCAACCAAATAAACAGTCATCCATGGTCTGTGGACGACGGGTGTCGGGTGCTGTTAAGCACCGTCTGCATCCTAGTATATATTTCAACTAGAAAAATAAATTAAAAGTGAGAAGTTCTCACCGAGGGTTCCACTCCGTAAGTTTTACTTCTGAACTTCTGAACCGTTTGGATTTGTTTGAAATTCCAATGTAGTCCTTACCACACTGTTCATAATAAAAATTATATTTTTATTGCATCATTCCAATAAATAAAAATCACATTTTTATATCTACTTCATATATTTTTACGACACTTCTTTCTATATAAAAATTATATTTTTATATTCCTACTTCTTATATAAAGCTCGAATTTTTATTCCGACGCTATAAAAATCACATTTTTATCTCAACATATATATAATAAAAAACAGCTTTTTATTTCGTTACATATATAAAAATTATATTTTTATATTCTCTATTATATAAATATTCTATTTTCAATCCGCTACTCATATAAAAATCGAATTTTTATTTTTCTACAACATATATAAAAATCATATTTTTATATTCTCTATCTTATAAAAATCATATTTTTATAATCTCTACTATATAAAAATCATATTTTAGTTATCTCTATAATATTAAAATCATAATTTTATTATCTCTATAATATAAAAATCATAATTTTATTATCTCTATAATATAAAAATCATATTTTTATTATCTCTATAATATAAAAATCATATTTTTCGTTCGCTACTTCCATATAAAAACCATACCTTTATGATAATGCTTCATGTATAAAAATCCTTATTTTTACCCAATGTTATATATTTTCAAAAATCATATCTTTTTGTTTCAAAGGTCATATCCTTTTATTTTCAAAGGTCATATCTTTTTTTATGGCTACACCATATATAAAAATCTAATTTTTATATCGCTAATTATTTAATAAAAATCTAATCTTTTATTTAAAGAAAATCTAATCTTTTATTTAAAGAAAATCTAATCTTTTCATTAAAGAAAATCAAATCTTTTTTTATTCTTTAAAAAAACCAAATCTGTTCATTCTTTTCTATCATATAAAAAAACTGATTTTTATTTTACAAAACCAATTACATTGAATAAATAAACTAAAATAAATAAACACTTACAGTTTAAAATGGAAAGGGGAGGGTTCACTGTCGGTCGACGGTGGTTCTCGATGATTGTCGGCGTGGTGGTGGGCCAATGAGGGCGGTGCAGTGACTATGGGCGGCTCAGGGGTCTCGACGGCAGTCTTCAGTTAGTTGGGGGGTTAGGGTTTTCGCGTCGGGGAGGTTTGGGGTTCGGGGATCATCGGAGAGGACGGGGGAAGGGTGGCGACGCATCTGGGGAGTGGCGGAGGCTGGTGGCGCGGCTAGGGGTGCCCACGACGAGGTGGAAAGGGGCGATGGGCTCGAGCCCTTTTTCCTTCTTTTTTTTATTTTTTCAGTCTGTGAAAAGAACGATGGCGGAGGGAAGAGATTAAAATGGGTTGACCTTTTTATTTTATTATATATATAATTTTTTAATTTAATATAAAACAACTCTTGTATTCGAACTCCAAACTGAACCCACCAACTGTCGCCCCTAGCTAGTTACCCTCATTCTGAACGTGATGGGATATGTTTCGTAATCCAATTCGGCTGTTACGATCAATTTTCATCAAATTCAAAATATAAATCTATATATATTGGATTTAAACGCACATTTCAATTTACTGGGGTCACATACTGACCCTAAAAATTCTTAAAAAATAGTTTCTAACTTCGTATTGACGATACAGTCCTAACAAAACTAATTTCGTCAAATTCTGAGATCGTTTGAAAAATGGCCATTTTCTAGTCGATCGAAATTGACAAAAACTGCTAAAACACGTTTTCTTTTGCCACACTCACATTATTGCTTTCAAAAATTATGAATTTTGGAATCTAGCAATAACTTGACATCTCCGATCCAACAAAAGTGGTTTCGTCGAAAACGAAGGTCATTTGCAAAATTTCTATTTTTAAGGGCCATATTTTCCATAGCGACTATTCTGAATTTTCAACTGGGCATAACTTTTTATCGCCGCTATGAAATTTTTATTTTTCGGATTCGTTGGAAAGATATTTTCAAATAGATTCTAATATTTTTGGTTTCGCTAAAATCCGGTTTGATTTGAATCCTGTACATTCATTTGAAATTTGAAATCAAATTTTCAAACTACCGTGCCATTTTCAATTCCTTTTATAATTAAAAAATAAATATTTATATTCTAATGTCGATCTATATAAATATATACATTCTAATTTTGTTCAAAATAAATTTCTCGTCATTATTATTAAAAATAAATCATTTTAAATATTCGAAATTCATTAAAATTGCCAAAATAAAAAATTTAAATTTGTTCGGATTTCCGGGTTATTACAATCTCGCCCACTTAAAACTTTTCGTCCTCGAAAAGGAACGAAGCTGAAAGTTGTTTAACTAATCAACTCAACTTTCATTATTTTCATTATGGCTTAAGTTCTTCAACTTTTCAGTTTCTAAGAACTTTTCAAATTCTTCAAAAATTTGGCTAATGCCCTAAATTTTCGAAAAATTTCGCCATAACCTCCCCTGCACGGAAGCACCAGGAAAATCCCGAAATTGCCATATAGGCCTCTCCAATCCGAAAAGAAAAAGAAACAGCCAAGCGGCTAGTCAATCGGCTCATAAAATCATCAAAAACCCAAGAAATACAATAAACATGTACCTATTTATCGGGCAAACAATTTTATTCCTCTTCTCTAGCCTCCTTGCTATGACCTGTTCACACATATATATGTACATGCATGCATTTCCAAACAATTTTCATTACTGTTCAATATTTGGTTCAATTTGGCCTAAATTCATCTTTCTTTCACATGTTGATTTAAATAAATAATCACACAACACAACCATTAATCAATTAGTGAATTAACGTTTCAAATTCATAATTTTGATACATAGTCAAAAAATCACATTTTTGGTGCCAAATCACAACAATAGACCCTATCTACTTTTGGTTCTCACACCAGTCAATTGGAAATATATAAATATCACACCTTCGAAACTCGAACACAAACTGCTGATGCTACGTAGTCATCAACAGAATCATCTTCGGGCGACTAGAGTGTAATTCTATATCTATCCAGTATATTAATACTTCAAATACACATGGATCAGATGTATATGCAAAATCTTTATAAATTGAATTGTCCAAATCAATATAAAAATAATATTCAAATACGAATAATTGATTTAAATTTTCAAAACAAAATTCATTTTCATTTTTTAAAATATACTCTTCCGACTCATTCTAGGATACTACTGATCCCATCTCTAACGAGTCATTCTTATCAGATATTACCAATCCAATTTCTGATGAATTCTTTCATATGGTTCTAATGTGCCTTGTTCTCGAGCTCTGTAAACCAGAGCTTTGATACCAACTGTAAGAACCCGTAACTTCCCCGTGAAGGAAAGAGCGGATTGCTTTGAGAACAAGCCACATCACAACACAAACAGAAGAACATTTCATTATTAATTACAACAAATCCATCAGAATACAAGAATATACAGAGTATGAATAAATATTATACATTAGAGAAATATCATAGATTTAAATACATTACTGCAACGGAAAATTAATACAATACACAACTTAAAGAGATATACGGATGCAGAGCTTTTCAGATATCATTCCAGTTGTAAACCAAGTTCCTATGAATATAAATCTGCAAAACCAAAACTACTAGCTGCCCGTGTGGGAAAATAGGGGCATTGAACTCACTTTAAACGTGTATATGTTAACATAATATTGCTTTGTTTTGGAAAGGATTTGAGTAAATACCATTTTTGAATGGATTTTGAAAGTGATAAAGCACTGAACTTACTTCAGTAACTGGAAAATAATTCTGATGATGACTGCAGCATCGTTAGTGTTCATTTTAAAGTATTCTAAGTGATGGATTGCTACCTTAGAAAAGTTTTGTTGGAAACTGGTTTGAAAGAAAACAAATTATTTGAAAATTCAAATGTTTTGAATTTGAGATGGTTATAAATATATGTATATATTTATGTGATTTCAAAAAAGATTTGAAATATAAATCTAGGAATTTGAATTCCGGAATTTAAATTTAACTTAAGAAAGTTAAATGGATCTAAGTGAATAAATTGATCAGAATAATTTTGAATGGAATATGAATTGATTGTAAATCATTCAGATAAAATGAATATAAGCATATTTGATATTCAATATGAATGAAAACCAAAAGTATTGGTTGGAACTAAAATTTGTTGAAATATGAAGGGTTGAGTTTCAACATAAGTGGATTTTTGAAAAGTTGATGTGTCGAAGCAATTTTCCTACCTTAGTAATTTCGAGGCCGAATTTATTTAAAGGGGGAAAGAATGTAATGACCCGGATTTTGAATCGATTTATTTTAAATATTTAAATATTGTTTTAAATGCTGAGTGATAATATAAAAGGATTTTATATTAAGTTTGTCGATTAAATAATCAAATACAATTAAATTCTGGGTATATTGAATTGTCATAATACGAAAAAGAATTAAATATAATTGATTCTGAGATAAAACAAAACTGAAATAATTCAGATGCTCAATATAAATTCTATTTGGAATATAGACGATTATGATAATAATTTATTATTGAATTCAGCATTTATGAATTTTTTTTTATATTGATTCAATGTGAAACATAAGGATACAGGTAATCACTCGTCAAACGACCTTAGAATTAAGCGATACCACTTACATTGTGTCTGAAACATTAAGTTATTCTAAGATTACAATTTTCATCGCGGTAGGAGCTCATCTGTGATAGTTTAGCGTATTACTTCATACATAAGTTTAATAAATTAGTAAAATATAAAATTTACTTAGCTTCCTGGATACACCACTTACTTAGCTTCGTAAACACACTTCTTTTCCCTTTTCTATTTATAAGCCGTTCCTTTTGCAATCTTCATCATACACGGCCTAAAACAAAAATTGAAAGCATTCCCCTTTCAGATCGATTTCTCTCCTCTAAATCCGATTAAAACAAATTAGAATTTAAAGTCATATAATCATTCAAAAATCAAAGCCTGTTTTCCACTATCATTCGAAAATCAAAGTTCTCTATTCTGGTATCGTTCAAAACCCGAAGCTCCATCGACGATGGCCGGTTCTTTCAAATACCGTGAGTCGAAGCATGGTCCGATGTGCTTGTGTGGAACATGGAGCAAGCAACTACTACAGCCACTGTCTAGGTTTCAGGAGTCGACGCCACAGATACTTGGTTAGTTCGACGTTACGATTCAAGCTAGGAAGGCAAGGTCGAGTTGTGATGAAGGTGGCTGTTTGGAAGGTGCGATCTGTGTTGATTTGGAGGTCACTGCGATGTTGAATCGATGCTGGAAATTGGGCATTGGATTTGGGGAGGAATGTCGGCTATGGTATGAGTGCGAGAACCTACTGTCGAAGTGGGGAAGAAAAGAAGGATTAAGCGTAGTGGAAGTTGTTGGTTTCAACGTGAATGAAGCCAGGAAAATTGGTGAAGCTTTCTACAGAGATGAAGAGAAGAGGGGCATTTAGATTTCAACTGTGCAATTGTTTACAGTGAGGGAATACTAAGTTCATGAAGGACAAATGGAGGAGTACGATTCAGCTAGAATTCATGATTTGGGGGAAAATGATCGAGTAGGGCAGTAGAGTATTATTAATTTTACTTAGAATTTACATGGAAATTCATTTATCCAATTAGGAACTAATTAAGGTAATTTAATTAAAATTAGTTTATAATGTTTTTCTTATTTAAAATTTAATTATATTAATTTATATTCAAGCTGATAATTTTTTTATATAATCATGTTAATTTGTAATACAATATAAAATGTAGATGGGGTCAAAGAAAAATCATGAACCATGTTGAGTGGATTTCGTAGCTGTGAGAGATACGAACTAGAGTTGGTTTTGGAGTCTCTTTGGATTTTATATTCAGAATCAGTCGATCAGCAAATGAAATCAAGGTGAGTAAATCTTACTCATATTTTTATTTAGAATTATTTTATTTGTTAAAAATAATTTCTTGTTTGTTGTTTGGATGTGTTTAAATATTTTTGTGGCTATTATAAAAATATATTAGTTATTTAGGCTTTGAGTTTGTGGCTATTATATATATATATATATATATATATATATATATACTGGTTGGTTGGATATTTCCCGCAGTACCATTAGCAAATGCCCGCAGTGTCATTAGCGGATGACCCTATACGTCCCACGCTATGATAGTGGATGACCTTCTATACCGCGATATCCTGCTTCTGCAATGACCTCAAACCCCCATTCCACGGTGGCAAGGGTAATCTTTGGAATATAGCACATAAACAAATAACAGCAAAACAGAAATATATAATTACACCAGATAATGTACATCAAATTACACTGGAAATAATAATCATCAGAGTTACACTGTATAATAGGATCACACTTTGTACAAAATACAGTTTCAGCTTCATATAAAATGTCTACAGCGGAATCAAACATAATATACATAACAAGAGCTGAACAACATAACAAAAGTGATAGAATCCAGCTTCAGCTCCATAGCTTTCCAGATAGAGCCTATTAAAAACTGAATACAAGGCTGCCCGTGTAGAAAATAGGTCACCCGAGTTTGCAAGTGAAACATACTACGAGTCAGTCATGGGACTAGTATGAGAAATCTACTTAATTTATTTTATAATAATGCCAATCACAGGACCATGCCGCTAATGTGGAACGGGTTTACTCCATTGGATTGCCAGTGCTTAAAAAAAGTAGATCATTTAAACATCGCAATGCTTTTTACAAAAATGAAGCCATTATAAGACTCAGGTCCCATCACGCAATGCAACGCAAACCGAAGGACAGAGTTTTACCTTATAATGGCCAAAATATGCTTGATACATATAAAACAAAAGCATTTGATATTATTACTAGTGTTTATATTTTTCAAAAAAACAATTTAAATCATAAGTATCAATCATAGACGGCATAGTACCCCATACTACTATGTCGCCATACTAGTTCTACAATCAAAACCGCACGATGTCGTATTTGGAAATTGGATTTCTGTCATGAACCAAGGCAAGGGATCATCCTTACCGCTTTGAGACGCTCTAGCCCGTGTCTCAGGCAACCGCACAGGCAAGCCTTGGATCATCAGAGCCGGTCCACAAGGAGTGGATTAAAATGCCTGAACACTGCTTTTAAAAAAGGAAATCGAAAATCTGGAAATAGAAAGAAAAATGTATATACGTTTAAAAAATGACTAATTTTCTTTATATGATGTTGGTTATTCGGGAATAGCGGTCTTGTCTATTTTGAAGTTAAGGATGTTTTCAGTCAAGGTCTGAGAGGTAGTTATACCCCCAACTTGATTAATTTAATTATTAACCAATAAATAGGATGATTCGCTCTCGAAGATAAATGTTTAAAGAGTTTAGTTGAATGCAGTATTTTGGGTTGTTGTAACGATGTTTTACACAACATTCGTTTTAACCCAAGTAAGTGGAATTTTGGAAGTATAACGAATATTTCCTAAGTATAGAAATAAAGGAGTTCGAGAAAGAGAAATAATTGGAATGTTTTCCAATATTAAATAGAAGATATTTCTAAGTATAGAAAATAAAAGAAGGCGATATATGGAAATGTTTTCCAAATAGTGTAAGAAGCCAAGATGATTATTCAAAATATTTGTTTAACAAATATAGATAAGGAAATGGAGAAGTGATTTAACTAATGGAATATTAATTAAGAGGCCCAGTGATTGTTTGATGCTTTGGTTGAATGATTGTTTTTCTTCGATAGTTAAATAATCGACTATCGAAGTATTTGCCAATAATCGCTGTCAATATGGAGAGACCGGTTGGATTATTATCCGTGAACCACTCCGTAATGGCAGTAGAGTTGCAAATCAGATTATATGAAGATAATTGAAGACGGAGTAGAGTGCAAGGGCTTTTTCTGTTAATCCTAGGAAGAAATTGCCTAAAAAGGATTAATGGAAATTGTGCCTTCGGTTTCGTTCAGTCCCATAACAAAGTGTACGGATGAATGTTTTGTAGGGTATTTCCACTTATCGTATATGTTGGTCTGTATAGATATATGTGGTGGCAGAGAATTTATTCTCATAGCATAATATCCAGAATATATTTGTGCAAACTAATTAATGATTAATGGATCTGACAATGTGGCATTCAAAGTGATTGTGTTATCAATGAATGATAAGTAATCGTAGCCTCAGGCCTCAACAATACGGAAATGACACTACAACAAAAACACCATATTACAACTTTAATTTTACAACGATGGTAAAAGCACCATTGTAATAAATGTTTTTTACAACGGTGGTAAAAGCAACGTTGTAATAAATGTTTTTTACAACGGTGGTGAAAGCACTGTTGTAATAAACGTATTTTTAACAACTTTTCATTTTGTTAGTTGTAACAGATGCCTATTGCAAACTTCATGTTTATAATATCTATATTTAAATTATATTAATATTTAATAATTAATAATAAACTTAGGAATCAATAATATTTATTAATTATTATTAAATAATTAATATTTAATAAGTAGTAATTTATTTTTAATAGTTAATGTATGTTAACTACTTATTAATCAATAATTAGTAACATACATTATAAGCTTTTAATAATTATTAGTTGATTATATCTAAGTAGAAATAAGTAATAGTTAAATAATAACTATTATTAATACGTAATATTTGATTTGTAGTAACTGTTTCAATTGTTTTATTTGAAAATTGTACAAACTTACTTTTAGCAGTTCTTTTTTATAATTTTATAATAGTGGCCTATTAGAAATCAACAATAGCTAATATTTAATAACTAATAATATTAATATTTAAGAATAATTAATAAATAGTAATTATGCTTTGCCAAAAAATTTATTAATTGTTTCTTAATAATTAATGTTAAGTGTTTTATAAGTAATAATTAGTAACTTTTACATGATAAGTTTAGGTGGAAACTCGCGTCCTTTATAAATCTATGATTTTATTAGTAACTGGTTTAGGTGGAAAAACAAAAATTTGGTTAGAAACTCATGTTCTAAATCAAAATTTA
Organism: Allium sativum; assembly: GCA_030737875.1. Lineage (NCBI taxonomy): Eukaryota > Viridiplantae > Streptophyta > Magnoliopsida > Asparagales > Amaryllidaceae > Allium > Allium sativum. Next base: position 589,691,599 of record CM060909.1, read on the forward strand.
CGAGGGAAACGTGAAAATTAAGGCGGGCCGCCTTTTCAATTTGACGTCCTTTACTATACCCTAAATTAAAATCATCTGGACAAATCTAAACAAAATCGATATCCCCTTTTGTATTTGATGACCTCCTTTCTAAATCTTAAATCGCTTTCCAATTAACGCAACCTTGATCAAAGCGGATCTACTTCGAATCGAAGCGGATGTACTTCGAATCGTAGGTCGCTGTGAGCACTTCTTCCTTCGGATCTGAGCCGGCTTGCGATGCATTTGGTGTTGATCAATGAGGCTGATGAAGATGCCGATGAAGGTTCTGGACTGAGATCGGATTGCTTGATGATGGCGCGTATGAAGACAGTAGGGAACTTGAGCCTCAACTAGAAGTCCAGTGCAGGCATTCCAGATCGTTATTGGAACTTCCTCAAGCTAGTCGGCATTTGATTTGTCCTCAGCCCTGAGATCTGATCATCTCAGACCACTTCCACTTGCAGCAGGTATTGACCTTTTGACACTTTTTTTTAAAAGTGCAGTTTATTATTTCTCCAACTTGTTGTATTGATCTGGAAACTTGTTGTTTAATGGAGATCGACATCATTGCAGCGGTTAAAGAAGAGTGTTTGTACAGTTTTAAGTTGAACACGCTCCAGGATAAACCATGAGCGGTGAGCCTTGTTGATGTAGCTAAGATGCTCGATCAAATGCTTCTTCATTTTTTTCGAATGTCGTTGTAATTTGAGACAATCTCCAATTGGTATGTGGCTGTAGTAGTGTTATTGGTATGGTTTTGAATTCCAGTTCCATCTCAACTTGTTTGGAAGTAAAAGCAGAATTAATCACATGCGTGCTATTTTTAGTCCTTGCAGTAAAAGAAAACAAAGACGAAAGATAACTACAAAGAAAAATCTTATATTGAAAGTACATAAACATTGCCATTAGTTTATGCTTAGTAGAGTGTATACATGTGCAAAATCTTCTAATTCTTGAAAATGAACATGTGATAAGCATCATAGTTAAGAATCTTTAGGCATGGGTGCAACATGTATGTAATAACAATAAAATAAAAATGCTTGATTTTTTTAGAAATAAACAAATCATAATGTATGCTATAAAACAGTGAAGTGCATCCCTACTATTATGACTTTGGATTGTACTAAATGATTAGAAACTTGTGCTGTACAAATTGTGAATTATAACGTAGTAGCATTTTAATATTTTATATGCAATTGTTGATTAGTATGCATGTGTACTACTTGTACTTTATTATGGTGCACATTACTATCCATTCCAACCGAGTTATATGCAGAGAATACTAACAGCCTTATACCAAAAGGGTTATATGATTTTATCAACATATGCCTTTGTAGAGAAGTCATGGGTGCAAGGACGATGATTGCAAATTGTAGCAAAAGGTTATGATAATGACCACTGGTAAATCAAATGTGAAGATTTTCATATGTGACCATGTAGCAAGGCTTCTATGTCTTTTGAGTTAAGACTACATCAAGCTCTGTAATATCTGAAACTTATTGTTTGTAATGCACGAAATGTTGTCTAAATCTTATTGTTTGTAATACTGAATATTTGAGTATTTTAATAAATTAGTTTACAAATAACTATAATATCTAATTTGCTTATAGAGTATTGCTATGTTTAGTTTATTGTTCTTTTCAGTTGCAAAAGATGTCTATTTTTTTAAAAACCCAAATGTTAATCACAACGGTGCATAACAGTTGTAGTAGATATTATTACAATGGTGCATAACTGTTGTAATAAAGTTTATTACAACGGTTTAAAAAAGTTGTGAAATATACATATTACAACGGTGTTGCAACGGTACAAAAAAGTTGTAAAAGATTTTAGTCTATTACAACTTCTTAATAAACGACGGTTAGCCCATCGTTGTAAAATGTATATTACAACGGTGTTCCACCGTTGTAATAGGGTCATTTTGTTGTAGTGTGTCTAAAATAGGGCAGGCAACATGGCTATGTGGGTAGCTCCCATTAGGTTGTATTATCACCTATCTAGAGAAATTCATCTAATTCCTTATTCTATTCGATGCTGTCCCATTCGGGTTAACGGTTTCTGATCCCAACTGTTGGTGAAATATATTCGATACGCTAAAGTGAAATGAGTGGTCGGTCATGTGTGGCCGGGTTACAAGATATTCTTGTTGAACCCAGTGTATTCTCCTCTAGAGAAACACTATCGGAACGTGGTTCCATACTTTGTCATAGTTGGAAATTCATTACACAATAAGTGCCCGCGGTTTTGATTGTATGTTATGTATGTGGAGCGTGAGATGATAGCGTTCCACTAGATTTCTAATTATTTGATTTAGACACTATTACAATATCAAAAGAGTTTTGATATAAAGATTATCATTTTCTTTCAAAAGGATTTGAAAGTTAAATCAATTGTGTTGATTCTCATAAGGCAAAAACCCGTTTCGTGTTATACGGCGTGGTCTTATGAGATATCATTAATTTTCTCAAGCTGTTTTAAATTATTTATTCATACCAGTCCCATGACTGACCCAGAGTTTATTTTGTTTTGTTTTACCTAAACTCTTGGGTGCCCAAATTTGTATAGGCAGTCACGTAGTTCAGGATTTTATAGATCTATCTAAAGGAGCTTGGAGCAGGAGGCTTCAGTGTTAGATATATAGTATTTTTATTTCCGCTGTGTTGTAAGTGTGTACTCTGATAATTGTATGTTATATAGTTAAAATTTTGTATTTCAAAAGTTATGATATATTTTGTTCCGCTGCGATGTAAGATTCTGTGTTGTTATTTCTGTTCTTCTTCTACCTTTTTTTTCTAAAAAAATGATTCATATTTCTGTGATATTTGGGTTGGACGTGAGATGTATGTAGTCAACTCAGATAGTTATGGATTTGCGGTTCGTTACATGATAGAACCATCTCTTTGAATGCCACATTGTCAGATCCGTTAATCACTAATTGATTTGCACAAAGATATTCAGGATACTATGCTAAGAGAATAAATTCTCCGCCACCAGGTGTATATTTGTACAGACCAACATATGCTATCGCTGGAAATACTCTGTCAGACATTCGTCCATACACCGTTCATTCTGGTACTGAATGAAACCGAAGGCACAATTTTCATTAATCCATCTAAGGCAATTTCTACCTAGGATTAATAGAAAAAGCCCTTGCACTTTACTCCCTTTTTTATTGTCTTTATATAATCTGATTCGCAACGGTACTTCCAATACGAGGTGGTTCTCGGATATAAATCCAACCAGTCTCTCCATATTGACAACAATATTGGCAAATACTTCGATAGCCGGTTATTTAACCATCGAAGAAAAAAAAAACATTCGTCCATAACATCAAACAATCACTGGGCCTCTTAATCAATATTTCATTATTTAAACCACTTCTCCATTTCCTTATCAATATTTGTTAACCAAATAATTACAATAATCATCTTGGCCTCTTATGCTATTTGGAAAACATTCTCATATATCATCTTCTTTTATTTTCTATACTTAGAAAATATCTTCTATTTATAATTGGAAAACATTCCAATTACTTCTCCTTTTCACGACCATTCATTTCTATACTTAAGAAATATTTATTATTATATTTCCAAAATTCCACATACCTAGGTTAAACCGAATGTTGTGTAAAACATCGTTACAACAACACAAAATACTGGATTCACTAAATCTTATTCAGACATTGAACTTCGTGACTGAATCATGTTATTTGTCAGTTAAAAATGAAATCAATCAATTTGGGGTATAATTACCTCTCAGACCTTGACTGAAAACATCCCGAACTTCAAAACAGACAACACTACTATCCTCGAATAATCAATACCATAAAAACCAATTATTCAATTCAAAAGCGTATATACGTTTCTATTTCTATTTTTATCAGATTTAATTATAGATTTCCTTTTTGTTTATAATACTCTATATTAAGTTCGTTTCCTTATCGAATTCTGTATATATTGATATATTGATTTTCTAGTTATCCAATTTTCTTAAAAATATTCCAACTCCTTAAATTTTCGGAAATTTTTGCCATAACCTCCTTTGTATGAGTCACTAGGTACAACTACGCCTCTCTGGGCCCTTTCCATCGAAAGGGAAAATCAAAAAGCCTAGTAGCTCGCCGATTCGGTGCATAAAAACCTATATGGAATTTATACATGTTCCTTTTATCGGGCACTAAATTTATAAACTTCATTATCTTTATTTCATACATTTTTAACACATATACATTCATTTCTAGTTTATCCCAACTCAATCTGGTCATTTTAACTCAATTTGTGTAACAACCCGTATTTTCAATAACCTGTAATAACATAAATCGAGGCAGAATTTAATTCTAAAATGGGAATCAAGGGAAACGGGCTATGCCATTGTGTTCGTCTCGGAAAAATACGCGAAATAGAGTCCGAGTTTTCGAAAATCGGAGTCCGTATGACCAAGATATGGCCTCGCGAAGTTTCACGAAAATTCCCAAATTAAAGTATACTTAATTAAGTGAAATGGGTTGTGTAGATATATATATATATATATTGATATATATATATATATATAATTGAAAATTTAATAAATAAATATGCAAAAATGCTCAAAACAGCGAATTGGGAGAGGGGAATAACCGAACCGGCCGATTTTTGAAGTCGACCCGAGCCCGCTGGGTCGACTAGGGGTTAATCCAGGGTGTTTGGCTGTCAACCCGTGGGCCGATTCGCTCAAGTGCAGATTTTGCATTTGAATGGTTCTCATGGTCCATCTTTAATCTAAAGGCCCTAGATGGTTCCTACACTTGACTTCTTCCCCAAGACATGCTTTGATGGCTTGGATTGAATCTAGGGTTAATCCTATGGCCTAAAACACTTTCCTAATCTATAAATAAGACCCTAACCTACCCTAATTCATTCATAATTAAACCTAGTGACTAAACTATGGCAAAATGCTAGCTCTCATGGCCTCCACTAATTTTATGAAGAGGGTTGCATACTAATCACTCTCTAATCAACTTCTAATCCCTTCTTAGCATCTTAATCTTCTTCATTTGGTGTTCAAAGTTGCTAGTTGTGAGTTTCTATCACTTTGACGATCTTTTGGTAAACTAATTAGATGAGATGTGATGAGATTTATGGTTTTGTATGTGGGTTAATGAGCTTTGAATCATATGATATGATGTTAGCATTAATCTTATGTTTATGCATGTTGAGTATGTAAGCTTATGCAAGTTTAATATGATGTATGTTATGTTTGCATGATGCTAAATATGCAAGTTGTGGGCTATGTAATCATATGCATGTTATGCAAGTTCATGGTAATATGCTATGCAAGTTACATGTTTGTTAATATGCAAGTTACATGTTTGTTAATATGCAAGTTACATGTATGTAAATATGCAAGTTACATGTTTGTTAATATGCAAGTTACATGTTTGTTAATATGCAAGTTACATGTATGTAAATATGCAAGTTACATGTTTCTTTATATGCAAGTTACATGTTTGTTAATATGCGAGTTACATGTATGTAAATATGCAAGTTACATGTTTATTAATATGCAAGTTCATGATGACACATTATGCAAGTCTATAAGCTAATATGCAAGTTTGTTATGCAAAATGAATATGTAAGTTATGTGACATATTATATGCAAGTTATGTGACATGTTATGCAAGTTCATATGCAAGTTATGTGTTTGTTAATATGCAAGATGGCACCTTTGAAACATGTTCATTCATATGCAAGTTGACACCTTTTATATGTGTTATATCATGAACGAAATTACGTGGGAACGATGGGGTAATTAAATGCATAAGTTAATAAGATTGTGTGAAATTAATATAATTATGCATAACACAAAATAAATAAACATAGTATGGGAATTTGCCTATTTGGTTAGGTGTACCCATACTATGTGTTGGGAATTTACCTATTGAGTTAGGTCTACCCCATGGGAATTTACCTATTAAGTTAGGTCTACCCATGTTAAGAAAACTTGATTAATTAGGGATAATTAATATAAAATATGAGGGTGATTAATTAGGTGTAATTAATTGACTAAGACACGAGGTTGGACTCAGTTGTAGCGTAAAACTGCCCGGACCCAACCGGCTTAACCAGTTGCTACAAATGTTAGCCCAATGTGAGAGGTCTTAGGCACAAACTAAATACGTAATTAATGTAAAGACACGAGGTTAGACTCTGTTATGACATAAGGCTGCCCGGACCCAACCGGCTTAACCAGCGGTCATAAAAGACAGTCTAATGTGAGAGGTCTTTACAAAGGTTACGTTCTTAATTAATTAATTAAGAAACACTTAACCACATTAGCATGTAGAGGGACATGAGGGGTTAAGTGGGTGCCTCGGGTGGCATGAGAAAATCTAGTGGTTGCCTTGGGTGGCAATAGAAAATACGATTAGAATACTTAACCAAAATAGAACATGTAATTAAAACATGATTAAAGGGTTAAGTGGGATATACTAGAAAAAGGGACAAGCTTAGGTGGGTAGCTTGTGGAGGCCCATTTCAACCAGTAACCCATACGTATCTTTGTGGGCTCGACCCATGTCGAGGACGGGACACGCATACTGGGCTTGACTGTAAGAGGCAAACGGGTTAGCGGTGGCAACGCAAGTCCAACGGGCTTCATATGCGTGAGTGGGCCCGGGCTGGTAGGTAAGCCGTTGTTGCATCGAGTAGATATAAGCCGTGCACCTTTAGTTTCATCAGGTTGCCACATTGGGGAATGATACATCCCACGGTGGGGCCAGCACGGGTATCTACGTTAGGGAGCCGATCGAATGGGAAGTAGTGTGTACACCTAGTGGATTGTAGGGCCCCGTGGCGCCTACTTGGTCACCTAGGGGTACGCAGGTACTAATTAGTAAATTTTATAAGTCCTTGGGTGGGATCAACCTTTAAGTTAGGAACGACTGGTGTGGTGCAGTTTAGTAATTTACCTTAGGGAGGGTAGATGCGTCTTTATCCTTTATCTTCGTTTAGTTGACTGCTTAGGGTAGCCATTCATCCCTATATGTTACCGTATATCAGTTTATGTCTTCTCTGGTTACTTTAACGATTGTATTGTTAAAGTTATAGGACTCGCTCAGACTTATGTCTGACCCTGTTGTTTTTATCTTTTTCCCAACCCTCAGGTCCTACGGTGGATCCTAGCAGTAGTGGAGCTTGATCGGATTGCTGTTCCAGTCTTTAGGAGCTTGGATAGATGTAAAGCTCCAGTTATCCAGTTATCTTTTCTTTTGTTTGGCTATTGTATGAGAGTGGGATTATGTACTTCTTTATTTTGATGGATATTGTACTTGACCTTTATTGTGGTTTTATGATGTAACCAGACATGTTTTACTTCCGCTGTTATGAGATGATGTTTTAAAATTTCAAGTACTATTTATATCTGTCTTGTTGTAATTTTTCTGTTCTATATTCACTAAAATACTCCACCGATGCTATGGCATTCCCTTAGTGAGTGATCATAGCGGGAGTGGGGTGTTACACGTGGTATCAGAGCTTAAGGTTACCAGAACAGATAAAATTTTTGAGAAAAACTACTTTCTAAGAGTATTTTCGAAGAAAGTATTTTTAAAAGCATGTCTTCTAAGAGAAAAAGTTTTTGAAAATGAAAAGCATAATCCCCAATAGCCATATCTTTATCTTTCGGAATCTCCTTTTTGAATCTTTCCTCTTTCGTTTCAGCATGGCTGAAGATCTTAACATCCCGGAGGGTTTAGTTATACCACTATGGTATAGGAGGTTGCAAGAGGCTAGGGCCGCGGCTGCGGGTCCGGCCAATGCTACTACACCAGAGACAACCGCTCCTCCTCCTCAGCCTAGAGTGGATAATTTTGCTAAGGTTTGCAAGGAGTTCAAGGCTATAGGAGGAAAACCTTTTCTTGGTTCAGAGACTTTCGTAGAGGCTAGAGATTGGCTTAAGGAAGTGGAAGAGTTGCTGGATATCTTTGAAGTGGAAGAGGGAAAGAAAGTCAAGTTGGCGGCTTGGTTAATGAAGGGAGAGGCCTCATTCTGGTGGGAGGTCACTAATGGAGAACGCCCTGTTGACTCTTGGGCAGATTTTAAGCAAAGGTTTGGGGCTAAGTTTCTCTCAAGGGCGGAAGAGAATCTGTTTATGGAGAAGTTCTTGAATTTGAAGCAAGGGAATCTCACGGTGAAAGAATATGTCAACAAATTCAATCAATTAGCAAGGTTTGGCATAGAGTTGGTGAATACACCGGAGAAGAAGGCTTTGAGGTTCGTTAGAGGCTTGAACGAACCATTGCAAGGAATAGCTATGACTCACATTCCTATGGGGGCCACTTTTGAGAAGCTTGTCTACATGGCACTTATGCATGAGGATGATAAGAATTCTAAGGCACCAGAGAAAAAGGGGGATCAGAAGAAACCGCAACAGCAACAACAAGGCAAGGGCGGAAAAGGCAATGGTGAAAAAAAGAAGACGAAGAAGAAGTGCTTCAATTGTGGAACACCAGGACACCTCAGTAAGGATTGTCGCAAAAAGAAGAAGACCGGTTGCTTTCATTGTGGTGAAGCAGGGCATCTTGTGAAAAACTGCCCAAAGAAGGGGCAGAAGACGGGGTCTACCTCAGGAGGCCAGGTGCAAGCTCTTATAGCACCACCTCAGTCAGGGGGGCAAGTTCAGGTTCTCTCAGTTCCACCGATTCAGCAGAGAGGTAGAACTATTTCCGTTGAAAGTCTGGTTTTTCTGTTTGATCATCCAGTTCGTACTTTGTTTGACTCTGGCGCATCGCATTCTTTTATCTCATCATCGTTAGTTGAGTCACTGCACTTAGACACCAGTCTAGTTGATGATCCCTTGGTTGTCTCAAACCCAATTGGGGGCTCCATATATCTGTCTATGATATGTTTGGGTTTGAAGATTTCTATACTTAGCGTTGAGTTTAGATGTGATGCTTTTGTATTGGGCTTCACGGGCTATGGGTTGATCTTGGGCATGGACTGGTTATCCAGTAATGGTGCCGTTCTTGATTGCGAAAGGAGAGTTGTCAGGCTCATGACCCGCTTGGGTAACACTCTCGAGATCTCTTGCAATCCCATGGAATCTGTTTTGCTAAGTTATCTTGAATCGCTCGATGCTTCGGTCGAAAGTTTGTGTTCTGTCAGAGTAGTCCGGGAATATCCGGATGTGTTTGAAGAAGTAAAGGGTTTGCCTCCGAAGCGGGAGATAGATTTCCGAATTTATTTGGTGGATAATGCCAAACCAGTGTCTTTGCCAGTACGCCACATGGCTCCTCGTGAGAGAAGAGAACTTCATAAGCAAGTAGGGGAGTTGCTTGAGAAGGGGTTCATAAGGCGAAGTATATCGGAGTGGGGAGCTCCAGTAGTGTTTGCCACGAAGGCGGATGGGTCCCTCAGACTTTGTGTGGATTATAGGGAACTTAATAAGCTCACGAAGAAGAATAGACACCCATTACCGAGGATAGATGATCTCTTTGATCAGTTGGTTGGCGCGTCAGTATTTTCGCAGATGGACTTAGCTACAGGGTTTCATCAGTTAAGAGTGGCGGAGGACAGTATAGAGAAGACTGCTTTCCGGACTCCGGATGGTTTTTATGAGTGGCTAGTGATGCCATTTGGGTTGACAAACGCCCCCGCATACTTTGTTGATCTCATGAGTAGAGTGTTCAGAGAGTATCTGAATAAGTTTGTAGTAGTTTTTGTGGATGACATCTTGGTCTTTTCCAAGAATGAAGAAGAGCATGCCTTACATCTCAAGGAAGTGTTGGAGACTCTTCGAGCGCATAGTCTTAAAGCTAAATTCTCTAAATGCCATTTTTGGAGAAGAGAAGTGCGATTCTTAGGGCATGTGGTCTCTAAGGAAGGGATAGCTGTGGATCCCGCAAAGATAGTATCTATCCAGGATTGGAAAGTTCCTAGAAATGCTACCGAGGTAAGAAGTTTCTTGGGGTTGGCAGGATATTATAGGAAGTTCATCAAAGACTTCGCGAAGATATCAGCCCCATTAACCCGCTTGACGAAGAAGAATCTGGTTTTCTCATGGGATGTAGATTGTGATGATGCTTTCCGACGGTTAAAGAGAGCTTTGACCACCGCTCCAGTTTTAGTGCTTCCCGATGGGAGTAAGCCGTTTGTTGTTTATACCGATGCTTGTGGAACAGGATTAGGCGCAGTCTTGATGCAGGAGGGAAGGGTAATAGCCTATGGAGGGAGACAATTGAGAGTGCATGAGAAGAATTACCCTACCCATGATCTAGAGTTGGCCGCGATTGTTTTCGCACTTAAGTCTTGGCGCCATTATCTTCTTGGTGAGAGATTCGAGTTGTTCACCGACCATAAATCATTGAAGTACTTATTCTCTCAGAAGGATTTAAACTTAAGACAGCAAAGGTGGATGGAGTTCTTAGCATCCTATGATTTCGAGATAGCGTATACCCCTGGTAAGGGTAACGTGGTGGCAGACGCCTTAAGTAGAAAAAGGCTATCTTTGAGTCCATTGTTCGTGGAACGACGAAGCTTGGAGTTTCTTTCTTTGTTTGACTTCAGACCTTCTGTTGATTTTGTACCTGGTTTGTTGGCATCCTTGGAGGTTAGACCTACTCTTTTGAGATGGATTGGCGAGGCTCAGCGAGACGACCCACAGTTGGTTGTGTTGGTAGAGAAGCTTATAAGAGGGGAGTCGTCCAGCCATTTGGGTAGATACACCATAGATGATAAGGGATGGTTGCATAGAGACGGTAGACTTTGTGTACCGCAAGAAGAGGGTTTGAAGAAGGCTATTTTGGATGATGCACATCGTTCAAGAATGACTATTCATCCCGGTGGAGACAAAATGTACCAAGACATGAAGAGAGTTTTCTTTTGGGCCGGTATGAAGAAAGATGTGGCCGAGTATGTGGCTAGATGCTTAGTGTGCCAACAAGTTAAAGTGGAGCAAAGGAAACCCGGTGGGTTGCTACACCCATTGGAAGTTCCACAGTGGAAGTGGGATAGTGTCTCGATGGATTTCATCGACGGGTTACCGAGATCGAGGAAGGGCAATACGGGAATTTGGGTTGTGGTAGACAGACTTACAAAGAGTGCCCATTTTATACCCGTAAAGAGTAAGAGGACCGCTCCATGGCTTGCTTCAGTCTATGTTAGAGAGATTGTTAGATTGCATGGCGTACCATCCAGCATTGTGAGTGATCGAGATCCTATTTTCACTAGTGAGTTTTGGAGAAGTTTGCAAGAGGCGGTAGGGACTCAGTTGTGTTTGAGCACCGCATATCATCCTCAGACGGACGGTCAGACCGAGAGGGTGAACCGTATCTTAGAAGATCTTTTGAGGCTTTGTATCTTGGATTTTGGAGGTACATGGGAAGAACATCTTCCTTTGGTGGAGTTCGCATATAATAACAGCTTTCAGTCCAGTATTGGTATGGCTCCTTTCGAAGCTCTTTATGGAAGGCCTTGTCGATCTCCTACATGTTGGTGGGAATCTACGGATAAGATCTTGCTTGGGCCGGATATGGTTAGAGAGACTTCAGAGAAGATTGATTTAATTCGAAAAAGGATGAAAGCAGCGCAAGATAGACAGAAATCTTATGCGGATCGGAGAAGGACGGATCTTGAGTTTGAGGTTGGGGACATGGTTTTTGTCAAAGTATCTCCATTGAGAAATGTTGTTCGCTTTGGGTCCGTAGGGAAGTTAGCACCGAGATTTGTTGGGCCGTTTCCTATTAAGGAAAGGATTGGACGGATGGCATATAGGGTGGAGTTGCCCGACAGACTTAGTGGTGTTCATGATGTATTCCATGTATCACATTTGAGGAAGTGCTTACATGAGACCGCGGAGGTGGTAGAGCCGAGCTTGCTTAGAGATGTAGAGGTAGAGCGTGATGCGACGATTCGACGAGCTCCTACTCGCATCCTTGGGTCAGAAACTAGGAAGTTGAGGAACAGAGAAGTTCAGCTAGTTAAAGTGCAATGGGGAGATGACGAAAGCAATGCTACTTGGGAGACGGAAGCAAAGATGCGTTCTTTGTATCCATTTCTTTTTGAGAGTATGTCTTTTAACTTCTCCTTTATTGCTTGTCTAGTACTTATCTTATCTTTAGTATATCCTCTCGCTAATACCTATGACCTTTAGATAGGGTAAAACCTATGGTTGAGACATGTGTTTGAAACATGTTATGGTTGATGGATGCATATGGATGCAATTGTTTGCTAGTGGTTGCTCGTGGATGCATATACACACACATTAGGCACTAGATCGGCTCAGTCACTTCATGTTGCATATTGCATAAATGGATGTGGTAGTTAGATTGATGGATGTATCATGGCTGTGTTATCATATGGATGATGCATTTTTGTGTATGGTTGTGCACGCATGTAGAAATTTGTATGTGTCAATAGGGTTTCGCATACATATTGGATGCATGGCACTATCATGGTTTGCATTAAGGAGGTTTACTGTATCAGTAACCGCCTGATTTTCGCATTAGGTAAGTACATATACACACACTTTTGCATATATCCATCCAGCATTTAGAATCTTGTAAGGACAATGATTGCTCGTGGATGATGCTTTGAGTAGATGGATGATTGGATGGTAGGATACGTTCTTCCTAACTTGAAGATTTCGGGGACGAAATCCTTTAAGGAGGGGAGAATGTAACAACCCGTATTTTCAATAACCTGTAATAACATAAATCGAGGCAGAATTTAATTCTAAAATGGGAATCAAGGGAAACGGGCTATGCCATTGTGTTCGTCTCGGAAAAATACGCGAAATAGAGTCCGAGTTTTCGAAAATCGGAGTCCGTATGACCAAGATATGGCCTCGCGAAGTTTCACGAAAATTCCCAAATTAAAGTATACTTAATTAAGTGAAATGGGTTGTGTAGATATATATATATATATATTGATATATATATATATATAATTGAAAATTTAATAAATAAATATGCAAAAATGCTCAAAACAGCGAATTGGGAGAGGGGAATAACCGAACCGGCCGATTTTTGAAGTCGACCCGAGCCCGCTGGGTCGACTAGGGGTTAATCCAGGGTGTTTGGCTGTCAACCCGTGGGCCGATTCGCTCAAGTGCAGATTTTGCATTTGAATGGTTCTCATGGTCCATCTTTAATCTAAAGGCCCTAGATGGTTCCTACACTTGACTTCTTCCCCAAGACATGCTTTGATGGCTTGGATTGAATCTAGGGTTAATCCTATGGCCTAAAACACTTGCCTAATCTATAAATAAGACCCTAACCTACCCTAATTCATTCATAATTAAACCTAGTGACTAAACTATGGCAAAATGCTAGCTCTCATGGCCTCCACTAATTTTATGAAGAGGGTTGCATACTAATCACTCTCTAATCAACTTCTAATCCCTTCTTAGCATCTTAATCTTCTTCATTTGGTGTTCAAAGTTGCTAGTTGTGAGTTTCTATCACTTTGATGATCTTTTGGTAAACTAATTAGATGAGATGTGATGAGATTTATGGTTTTGTATGTGGGTTAATGAGCTTTGAATCATATGATATGATGTTAGCATTAATCTTATGTTTATGCATGTTGAGTATGTAAGCTTATGCAAGTTTAATATGATGTATGTTATGTTTGCATGATGCTAAATATGCAAGTTGTGGGCTATGTAATCATATGCATGTTATGCAAGTTCATGGTAATATGCTATGCAAGTTACATGTTTGTTAATATGCAAGTTACATGTTTGTTAATATGCAAGTTACATGTATGTAAATATGCAAGTTACATGTTTGTTAATATGCAAGTTACATGTTTGTTAATATGCAAGTTACATGTATGTAAATATGCAAGTTACATGTTTCTTTATATGCAAGTTACATGTTTGTTAATATGCGAGTTACATGTATGTAAATATGCAAGTTACATGTTTATTAATATGCAAGTTCATGATGACACATTATGCAAGTCTATAAGCTAATATGCAAGTTTGTTATGCAAAATGAATATGTAAGTTATGTGACATATTATATGCAAGTTATGTGACATGTTATGCAAGTTCATATGCAAGTTATGTGTTTGTTAATATGCAAGATGGCACCTTTGAAACATGTTCATTCATATGCAAGTTGACACCTTTTATATGTGTTATATCATGAACGAAATTACGTGGGAACGATGGGGTAATTAAATGCATAAGTTAATAAGATTGTGTGAAATTAATATAATTATGCATAACACAAAATAAATAAACATAGTATGGGAATTTGCCTATTTGGTTAGGTGTACCCATACTATGTGTTGGGAATTTACCTATTGAGTTAGGTCTACCCCATGGGAATTTACCTATTAAGTTAGGTCTACCCATGTTAAGAAAACTTGATTAATTAGGGATAATTAATATAAAATATGAGGGTGATTAATTAGGTGTAATTAATTGACTAAGACACGAGGTTGGACTCAGTTGTAGCGTAAAACTGCCCGGACCCAACCGGCTTAACCAGTTGCTACAAATGTTAGCCCAATGTGAGAGGTCTTAGGCACAAACTAAATACGTAATTAATGTAAAGACACGAGGTTAGACTCTGTTATGACATAAGGCTGCCCGGACCCAACCGGCTTAACCAGCGGTCATAAAAGACAGTCTAATGTGAGAGGTCTTTACAAAGGTTACGTTCTTAATTAATTAATTAAGAAACACTTAACCACATTAGCATGTAGAGGGACATGAGGGGTTAAGTGGGTGCCTCGGGTGGCATGAGAAAATCTAGTGGTTGCCTTGGGTGGCAATAGAAAATACGATTAGAATACTTAACCAAAATAGAACATGTAATTAAAACATGATTAAAGGGTTAAGTGGGATATACTAGAAAAAGGGACAAGCTTAGGTGGGTAGCTTGTGGAGGCCCATTTCAACCAGTAACCCATATGTATCTTTGTGGGCTCGACCCATGTCGAGGACGGGACACGCATACTGGGCTTGACTGTAAGAGGCAAACGGGTTAGCGGTGGCAACGCAAGTCCAACGGGCTTCATATGCGTGAGTGGGCCCGGGCTGGTAGGTAAGCCGTTGTTGCATCGAGTAGATATAAGCCGTGCACCTTTAGTTTCATCAGGTTGCCACATTGGGGAATGATACATCCCACGGTGGGGCCAGCACGGGTATCTACGTTAGGGAGCCGATCGAATGGGAAGTAGTGTGTACACCTAGTGGATTGTAGGGCCCCGTGGCGCCTACTTGGTCACCTAGGGGTACGCAGGTACTAATTAGTAAATTTTATAAGTCCTTGGGTGGGATCAACCTTTAAGTTAGGAACGACTGGTGTGGTGCAGTTTAGTAATTTACCTTAGGGAGGGTAGATGCGTCTTTATCCTTTATCTTCGTTTAGTTGACTGCTTAGGGTAGCCATTCATCCCTATATGTTACCGTATATCAGTTTATGTCTTCTCTGGTTACTTTAACGATTGTATTGTTAAAGTTATAGGACTCGCTCAGACTTATGTCTGACCCTGTTGTTTTTATCTTTTTCCCAACCCTCAGGTCCTACGGTGGATCCTAGCAGTAGTGGAGCTTGATCGGATTGCTGTTCCAGTCTTTAGGAGCTTGGATAGATGTAAAGCTCCAGTTATCCAGTTATCTTTTCTTTTGTTTGGCTATTGTATGAGAGTGGGATTATGTACTTCTTTATTTTGATGGATATTGTACTTGACCTTTATTGTGGTTTTATGATGTAACCAGACATGTTTTACTTCCGCTGTTATGAGATGATGTTTTAAAATTTCAAGTACTATTTATATCTGTCTTGTTGTAATTTTTCTGTTCTATATTCACTAAAATACTCCACCGATGCTATGGCATTCCCTTAGTGAGTGATCATAGCGGGAGTGGGGTGTTACAATTTGCTAATTTATTCTTTACTCAACTCTTTTGTCCATTTCACTTTTTATTTGAACATATCACATTCAAATACATTTTAATTACCTATAAACCATTCGAATTCCCTTTTCAACTCAAGTTATATATTTGATTTCAAATATAAATTACAAACCCCTTTTTCTTATTCAAAGTCCAATCTCGATTCAAAATTCCGTTTAATAATTATTCTTTGAATTAGTTAATTCTATTCAACAATTAAAAATATGAATTTTGTTTCAAAAATCAATTCATTACTCCACTTGAGTTCAAATATATTTTATAACTCAAATATAGATTTTTCTAATGGATATTTGGATTTTATTTGCATAAAACCCTTTTATTTATTTAAATAAACCGTTATGGTTTTATAATGGTTATGGCACTGTTTTTCTGAAAATTTGATTTTGACATAACTCAAAATCTATAAAAGGAAATCTATTTTCACATTTAAATTTAAACTTCTAATCAATACAATCCTAAATTCTTTTCTGAAAATAATTTATTTTAATAAATTCGATTTAATCGAATTCAAATCATAAATTCATACAGATTTATTTTAATTAAATTTACACTCTGAACATTAGAATAGATTCCATTGTTTCTCTTTTCAACACGGTTCACAGTTCTCATTTTAAATTCAATTTTGAATTTAAATATTTAAATTATCCAAACGATAATTTTTCACTATTCTTTATAAACCTCATTTATTTTACTTGTTTATATATTTAAACAAGTCTCGCTTTCAACTCCATTTTTAAAATTAAATCTCTACTTTGGAAAAAAATAAAAAATTTCCTTTTTAAATTCACCCTTTGTATTTACATTTCCTGAATTATCCAATGATAATTCATCACTTCATTTACAAATACCGTTTATATATTCATTCCAACTCCCCTCATTGTCTAATGAAAATTATACCATTTAATTTATAAACATCGTTTATAAATTCACCACTTGTTTTTATTATTTAAAATCAAGTTAATATTTCTAGCCTATTCGAAATTCAAATTAAATTCAAGAAAAATAGATTTTTTCCTTTAAATCTCGAAATTTCTTTTCATAATATTTTTATATATCAACATTTTAGGCCTAGTGATATTCAAAAATTCAAAAATACACAATTAATAACCACAGGTTTTCTAACACATCATATATCGTAATATATATGAAACAAACAAAGAACAATATTTTTGAGGAATTCATTTGGATCCCTCCAAACTGTTTATCCTACATCCATAGAAGTTAGCCAACATAAATAATACTCATCCTGTTTCAAGGCAGGATATCACGGTATAGAAGGTCATCCACTATCATAGCGTGGGGCGTATAGGGTCATCCGCTAATGATACTGCAGGCATCCGCTAATGATACTGCGGGCATCCTCTAATGATACTGCGGGAACTATCCAACCACCTATATATATATATATATATATATATATATATATATATATAAATAGCCACAACCACCAAGCCTAAATAACTAATATATTTAATAAACACAGTTTATAAATAAATAGCAATGCAACCAGTCAACCAACAAACAACATATTTTTTTTTTAAATAAAATCCATAGTGAGATTACTCACCGTGATTTTTATTTTGCACTTGTACCAATTTCAATTTCTTTTCATCGATTTCCAAGACACCAAACCCCACACGAATGATTCCATTCAATTTATCCTTGCCTAGGAAAAATCTGAATTTTATAAATTCGCTACTGAATTTCCTTAACAAGGTTTTATGCTAAAATATACTAAAATAAATTTTCTAGACTTCCTGGTTTTTAAAGGATAATGATTTTAAGTTTATTTTTTTTCACTTATCCAAAGTACAATTTATGTAATGATTCACTAAGTAATATTCCCTTCCAAATTTCAAATTCCTTATAATAGTTAATTCCATTTTCTTTCCTCTTAACAGTATACTAATTTAGTTTTAACTAGTATAAAAAATCTCTCTTTTATTTTGATCATTAATAATCACTTTAATTTAATAATTCAACTTACCTTATAAATCAAAATCATAATGGTATAAATCATTTTTACATATAAATTCTGAATAAATAAAAAGAAACAAAAACAAAACTATACCTAGATTAGGCTAATTAAAACACGGCTTATGTGATTTATTCCTGCGTAAATCCTTCTTCTACCAGCAAATTGAATGAACGTAACTCCCTTTCTTCCAAGAGCTCAAACTTCACTTCACGAAACCTTAACCCGACAATTTGAACAAACTGAACCATGATCCTCCACATCCAGGACCGACCTTGCCACCCAAAACTCCACCTTCACTTCTAACTGTCGTACGCCCCAGTCATGTTGCCGAATCCCTCCCAAGTTCAACCCAGATGGTCATAACAAATTCGAACTCCAGAAAACCGAACTCCACTTCGCCCTTCAACTACGCTTTGATCCCCTAAAATTGCAATGACCCTATTCTCTTTCAACTTCTAAGGCGCGAGCTCTTCCAGAATGGCTCAAGCACCAGGCTTCGCGATCTGAAAAAGGGTATTGCGGTCCTGATGCAAACAAGAACGAGAGCATACTCGCGATTTCCTACTTTGAATGAGGACGGCTTTGGAAACAAGGGAGGCAAGGACGTCGATTTTGAATTAAGGAGGAACGCCCATTTTTTTAGGTAGAAGTTAATTTGAGTTTTGATTTCTGTAATCGATTTAAGAGGGGCCTACAATCATTTATGTTTGTCTTGAGGATTTAATTCATTCAGGAGAAATAAAATGATAGAGGAGAGGCGATATGAATAGACGAAGATATAAGGATATGAACAATGTCGATTCCTACAGGGTATACGCAGGTTTTAGGCTTACAGTGTACTTGTTGGATAGCTTTGGGTAGAAGAAATTATTAAAAATTCATTTTATTAAATTTTCAGTTGAACTGAGTTGATTTTAACTTATTTAAATTATCATGTGATTTCAAACTCCTATTTGAACACAACAACAGGCATTCCTAAGGTTTAACCACTATTCTAATTCTGAAGCCTCACTAGATCGTATGGAGAAGATATTAATTTAAATCGATATAAATTGTAATAACCCGGAAATCCGAGCCAATTAAATATTTTTATTTTGGCAATTTTAGTGAATTTTGAATGTTTAAAATGATTTATTTTAAATAATAGCGACGAGAAATTTATTTGAATAGAATTAGAATGAATAAATTTATTTGAATTGACGTTAGAATATAAATATTTATTTTATATTATAAAAGGAATTGAAAATCGCGCGGTAGTTCGAAAATTCGATTTCAAATTTTAAATGAATGTACAAGATTCAAAATAAACCGGATTTTAGTGAAACCAAAAATATTAGAATCTATTTGAAAATTTTTTTCCAACGAATCCGAAAAATTAAAATTTCATAGTGGGAATCAAAAGTTACGTCCAGCTGAAAATCCAGAATAGTTGCTATGGAAATATAGCCCTTAAAAGTAGAAATTTTGCGAACGACCTCGGTTTTCGAAGAAACCACTTTTGTTGGATCCGTGATGTCAAGTTATTGCTAGGTTTCAAAATTCGTAATTTTCTGAATCAATATGTGAGCGTGGCGAAGTAAAACGTGTTTTAATAGTTTCGGTCAATTTCGATCGACCAGAAAATGGCCATTTTTCAAACGGTCTCGAAATTTGATGAAATTAGTTTTGTTTGAACCGTATCATCAATACGAAGCTAGAAAATATTTTTCGGGAATTTTTAGAGTCCGTATGTGGCCCTAGTAAATTGAAATGCGCATTCAAATTCAATATACTGATTTATATTTTGAATTTGACGAAAACTGATCGAAACGAGCGAATCAGCCTACGATACATATCCCATTGTGTTCAGAATGGGGGTAATTAGCTAGGGGCGACAATCGTTGGGTTTCGTTTGGAGTTTGAATGGAAAGTCAACTTTAATGGAGAATTAAATTAAATTAAATAATTAAATTATATATTATTATTCCCTCTCCCCTCTCTCTCTATTCATTGACAGATCGAGATCAGATAAAATAAAAAAGAAAAAAAACTTGCTATACAATTTCCGCATCGCCCCTCCTTCGTCCACCGCGACCGCCGCCGCGTCGCCAGGTACTCCGCCACCAACGCGGCTGGCGCCGACCCCCCTTCCCATCTGATTCCCTCTCCACCTCTCCCTCCTCCCCAAATCAAACGATGCCCAATAAACCCCAAATCGGGGAGCACCGACGCCGCTGCCCCAAATGCCCACCGCCACCTGCTCGACGCCGTGACACGCCCTTAGCTCCCCAACACGCGCAGATGTTTCCCCCTATAACAGTAAGTTTTTTTTTTAATTTCAGTTTTTCTTTATGCAGTAATATTTGAATAAACTTTGATTTTAATGTAGATAAACTTTGATTTTAATGTAGGTAAACTTAGATTTTTAGTGTTGGGAAACACAGATTTTTAATGTAGGAAAGAATAGATTTTTAATAGAGTAAAGATTCGATTTTTAAAGAACAAAAAGATTGGATTTTTAATGAAGAAAAGATTTGATTTTTAAAATGAAAAAGATTAAATTTTTATCATAGAAAAAATGTGATTTTTATTTAAAAAGTTAAGATTTTTATTATATATAAAGCTAAGGTTTTTATTATATATAAAGTTAAAAAAATTCTTATATAAAGTTTAGATCTTTGATTAGGAAAGTTTAGATCTTTGATTAAGATAAAGATTAGATTTTTGAAAAGAAGAAAGGTTTGATTTTTAACTAGAGAAAAGGAACGATTTTTATTAATTATAAAGATACGATTTATATATATATATATATATATATATGAAGTAGCGATAAAAAAATTTGATTTTTAAATATATGAAGTCGCAATAAAAAAATTCGATTTTTATATATATGAAGTAGCGATAAAAATTCGATTTTTATATATGAAGCAACGAGGTAAAAATATAATCTTTATATAGGAAGAAGCTTTAAAAATATAATTTTTAACATAAATGGTGTTGAACAGATCTCGATGGAAACACGACAAAGACTTTCTACATATGAAGAGTTGCGGCGTTTGGTTTAGCTCTTGGTGAGAACTTCTCACTTTTAATTTCATTTGCTTTCAAAACCAACCTCATCATGGAATTCTAAAAGATCACTTATGTCAAATTGCATATGAAGGGCTAAACTGTCGGACTAGAACTCAACTAGAATCAATGTGTGGAGGAGACTTTATGTCTAAAACAGCCGATGAAGCTTGGCGGTTCTTAGAAGATTATTCTGAAAAGGACATGCAATGGGAATCAATTCGTGTCCCCATTCGCACTTCTACTAGAGGAGTGCATGTCGTGGACCCAAGTCAAATTCCCTTAGAAAATCAAACTCCTCAAGCCGGAGAAGGGCTACCCCACTACTACTCACAGGACCAAGCCAATGCTATAGCTCAAAATAATCCTTACTCATCCACATACAATCCTGGTTGGAGGAACCACCCAAATTTTTCTCGGTCAAACCCCAATAATTCGGCTAACCCATCTCACGTGCAACCCTTTATTCCCAACCCAAATTATCAAGCTCCACCTCCAATTTCTCAAACCTCTCAAACAGCATCTCAATCCAAACAACCTTACAGGCACCCCAATTTTCAACCATCAAACCAATCCTCTCAACCGTCACCAGAAATTGTGCGTTTAGAAAAACAAATGGAACAAATGTTGAATATGATAAAGGAACTAGCGAAAAATAACGAGAAGGGAAAGTTGCTGAGTCAACCTGAGGTGAATCCAAAATATAACTCTCATGCTGTAAATTCTTGTGAGGACGAAAACCATAATCTAGTTAATGCTATTATAACCCTTCGATTTGGAAAGAGGATTGATAATAACGTGGGCGACCCTGACAAACCTTCTAACTTGCCCTCAATGCAAAATCTTGATGATCACCCATTGGCTTCGAATGCCAATTCCTTTAAACCTCAAGTTACCTTAAATGTTGGCAATCCCAACAGTTCTTCTCCCAGTGTCGGCAAACCCGACCCACCTTCGAAAATTAATGTTGGCAATACCAACATTCCATCTTCTACGACCATACCACCTTCTATTTCCTTGGATAAACCTTCTTCCTCGAATGATGAAACTCATCACAGAGTTGAAAAACCAATAGCTCCATTTCCCCATAGACTCAATAATAAGAAGAAAGTGGCAAATTTCGATAAAATCTTGGAAATTTTCAAACAAGTCCGTGTGAACATTCCCCTTTTAGAAACAATTGAACAAATTCCTCAATATGCCAAATGTCTTAAGGAATTGTGCACACAAAAACATGCAACTAATGTTCCAAAAACCGCCTTTCTAACTGCGAATACGAGCTCTGCTCTTTCGAATCTTACCACAGTCAAGTACAAAGACCCTGGCTGCCCTACGATTGATTGCAAAATAGGAAACACCCATATTTCTCGTGCCCTACTCGACCTTGGTGCCAGTGTCAATCTTCTTCCTTATACTATTTATTGTCAACTTGGGTTAGGGGAAATTAAACCAACAAACATCACACTTCAGTTAGCTGATCGATTTGTCAAAAAGCCATTGGGAATTATCGAAGACGTCTTGATATAGATCGAACAGTTTTACTTCCCTGTCGATTTCATAGTTTTAGACACAGAGCCAGTCTCAAATCCCAAAGTTCAAATACCATTTATTTTAGGATGGCCCTTCTTAGCAACCTCTAATGCTGTCATAAATTGTAGGAACGGTCAACTTCGACTTTCCTTCGGGCACCTAACCATTGAGCTAAACATCTTCAATCTCAACAAACAACCTAGGGATTTTGAGACCGATGAAATCGACATGGTTCAAACCATAGTTGAAGAAACCTCTAATGACACTTCTGAAGCCCTGAAAATGTGTCTGGAACATTTCGACCCCGATTTCAACGAACTTGAATACATTTCTGAACTGAATGAATTTCTTGACTTAAATCATTCGTCTTCTGAATCTAACCAAGGAATGTTGACCAATGTTAACACTCAAGAACATCCTAAGTTAGATATCAAACCCTTGCCACAAGACCTTAAGTACGCATACTTAGACTCCTCAGAAACTCTTCCCGTAATCTTGGCCTCTGATCTTACCGAGGACCAAGAAGAAAAACTCTTAGAAGTTTTGCGGGAAAATAAAGATGCTTTGGGGTGGGATCTGAGCGATATAAAAGGAATTAGCCCATCAATTGTGGAACATCGCATACATTTAGTTGATGAGGCTAAACCCATCCGTGAGGATCAAAGACGATTAAACCCAAACATGAGAGAAGTGGTCAAGGAGGAGATAATCAAATTTCTAGACAATAACATCATCTATCCCATCTCTGATAGTACCTGGGTGAGTCCGGTATAAGTCGTACCAAAGAAATCGGGAGTCACAGTGATCAAAAATGAAAGTAATGAGCTCGTCCCAACAAAAATCAAAACAAAATGGCGTGTGTGTATCGACTATCGAAAGCTCAACTCAGCCACACGAAAAGACCATATTGACCAAATGCTCGAACACTTAGCAGGTCATAAGTACTATTGTTTTCTCGATGGATACTCTGGCTATAACCAAATCCCTATTGCTTTAGAAGATCAACATAAGACCACCTTTACTTGTCCCTTTGGAACCTTTGCTTATCGTCGCATGCCTTTTGGTCTTTGTAATGCCCCCGCGACTTTCCAAAGGTGTATAATGAGTATCTTCTCTGATATGGTGGACGTATTCTTGGAAATATTCATGGATGATTTTTCAATCTATGGATCATCTTTTTCCCATTGCCTCACTCATTTAGAACTCGTCCTAAAACATTGTAAGGAAAAATCACTCGTACTCAATTGGGAAAAATGCCACTTCATGGTAAAAAGGGGGATAGTTCTAGGTCATGTCATCTCCAAAGATGGTCTTGAAGTCGATAAATCTAAAATCGATTTGATTGCTAATCTGCCTCCTCCTAAGTCTATTAAAGATGTTCGTTCATTTCTTGGCCACGTAGGATTCTATAGAAGATTCATTAAGGACTTCTCGAAAATTTAAAAATCTCTCTCAAATTTACTTGCCAAAGACGTTAATTTCGAATTCTCCAATGACTGCAAAACATCTTTTGAAACTCTTAAGTCAATCTTGACCACAGCTCCCATCATTCAACCTCCTGATTGGACTCAGCCCTTCGAACTTATGTGCGACGCTTCTGACTTTGTAATTGGAGCCATCTTAGATCAGCGTATCGATAAACTCCCTCGAGTCATTTATTACGCTAGCAAAACCTTAAACGAGGCCCAATTGAATTATTCAACTACTGAAAAGGAATTTTTGGCAGTTGTCTTCGCTCTTGAGAAATTCAGACCTTGTCTCATAGGATCCAAAGTCAAAGTTTACACTGATCATGCTGCCCTACGATATTTACTTTCTAAGAAGGATGCTAAGGCCCGCTTGATTCGTTGGATCCTTCTTCTTCAAGAATTTGATATCGAAATACGAGATAAAAAGGGTTCTGAAAATGTTGTAGCTGATCATCTCTCTCGAATTGTGCACGAAAATGTTAACGACACCCAAATCGATGACTATTTTCCTGATGAACAAATTCTTTCCATCTCTAACACCCCTTGGTACGCTGACATTGTGAATTATCTTGTCACACAACAAACACCCGCTGAATGGTCAAAACAAGATAAACAAAAATTTCTCTTAAAAGTTCGAAACTTCTACTGGGACGACCCATATCTTTTCAAATACTGTCCAAACCAAATCATTCGAAGGTGTGTGCCCGATCATGAACACCAAAGTATTCTCTCCTTCTCACATGACCATGCTGGTGGCGGTCATTTTGGAGTAAGAAAAACTGCTGCAAAAGTTTTGCAAAGCGGTTTTTATTGGCCCACACTCTTCCGTGATGCTTTCGAATTTTGCTCTAAATGTGATCGATGTCAAAGAACGGATCGAATCACGAAGCGAAACATGATGCCTCTCAACCCCATTTTGGTGATTGAGTTATTCGATGTTTGGGGCATCGATTTCATGGGACCATTCCCTAATTCATTTGGGAATCTTTACATCTAACTTGCGGTAGTATATGTCTCAAAATGGGTTGAAGCCATTCCGACCAAAACCAACGACAACAAGGTTGTTGTCAAATTCCTCAAAGTAAACATCTTTTCATGCTTTGGCACACCTCGAGCTATCATTAGCGATAATGGCACTCACTTCTGCAATCGTGCTTTTGAGTCCTTGCTCAAGAAATACTCAATCACACACAAGCTATAGACCCCTTACCATCCACAAACTAGTGGACAAGTAGAAGTTTCCAATAGACAAATCAAGCAAATTCTTGAGAAAACCGTGAATTCCAATAGAAAAGATTGGTCCATAAAACTGATTGATGCACTTTGGGCTTTTCGCACTGCTTATAAAACCAATCTAGGGATGTCACCATATCGATTAGTCTTTGGAAAGGCCTGTCACTTACCTCTTGAATTAGAGCATCGTGCTCTTTGGGCCATAAAATTTATGAACTTTGACTTAGAGAAAGCCGGCTCACATAGGAAGTTACAAATTTCTGAATTAGAGGAATTAAGAAATGAGGCGTATGAAAATGCGAAAATCTGCAAAGAAAGAACCAAAGCCCAACACGACAAAAACATACTGCGTAAGGAATTCAATGTAGGTCAAAAAGTTCTTTTATACGACTCTAGACTTCACTTGTTTCCAGTAAAACTCAGATCTCGATGGACTAGACCTTATGTTGTGAAAACAGTATATCCTCATGGAGCGGTTGAAATTGAAAATCCTAGGGATGGAAAAATCTTCAAAGTAAATGGTCAACGACTGAAACCATTTTTAGAATTCGAGCAATATGATGAAGATGAACTTATCGATCTTCATGAGCCTGACCACCCACCGTGAAATCAGGTGGTACACGTTCTTTCTCTTTTATTTTTCTTTTACATTTTTTATTATTTTTGTTTTTCTGCCATTTTGGTCTGCATACCATAGACAGTGTGGACACTGTCTCAATCTAGTGTGGGGGGAGTCTGCATTTCATTCATTTTTCATTTTTTTTATTTTTCTTTCTTTTCATTTTCAGCCATTTAAATAGGACCATCATGCATTTTAATCGTAGTAATGTACCATAATTTTTTTTAATACGACTCATTTTCAATTGATACAACAAAACAAGTTTACAATTTTTAGCCAGATGATAGTATTTTTCTCTCTCAGTTAAGTTCGAATTTGAAATATAATGAAAAGTTTAATTTTGAGGGATAATAGTGTAACCGGTACATAGGGAGATTCTTAGGTGATGGCCATGAAATCTATTCTATATTGTAGACTTTGTTTAATTAAGTGGAGGACTTAAAAGACTTATATTGGCTCGTCTAATCTTTAAAACTAAGTTGTGTTAATTTGAATTCATGTAACTCTCTTTCGTGCTTATAATTTCAATAATAATAATAGTAATCTAAGGGTATCCAACATTGCTTGTATATCAAGCGTTGGTGTGCAAACCCGCCAAGCTCTATCCGACACGTTGTTGACAAAGTCAGCGTTGGAATATCTTGGTCTCATTTTATGAGATTGGACACCTAAGGATTACCGACACATTGTTGACAAAGTCAAAGTCGGCCTGCACAATCCGCCAAGATCTTTACCTACTCTCCGTTAGTCCGCGAGGCAGTGCATGGGTGGTAAACCTTGGTCTTTTTAGTTAGGTGTATGTACTTAATCATAAATTTTAAAATTTTATAGAATAAAGAATAAGCGATGATGCCCAAACACTTCTTGACCTTATTGATTTGACTAGCCATACATGAGAAAATAATAATACCACTTTACAAACTGTGCCAAGCAAACTAAGATTTTATTTCATGGCTGCACTATGTTATCGACCGAACTAACTGGCCAAACTGGAATTTAACATTTTAAAACTTGATTTATATTGAAAATTTGTGACAAGTTGAGGTATCTAAAATAAAATCAACTGATTAGAAATTATTAGCTTAATTTGTTGTACCACTTTCCTGAAATAAGTCGTGTTTTCATTTTTGTTTTTATTTTGCATTTGTCCATTGCATTCATGTAGTTTCATTAGAATCATAGCATATGGCATTTGGATTTTGTGGTTAGTATCCGCTGAAAACCCTCACGAGACACCACTCGTCCTACTAGGGACACCTAGAGGTTTAACGGCTTGTTGCATACGCTCAATGCAATCGTGTTTCCTACGAAAGTGTGACCTATCTAGTCTAGTTTTTCATTTCTTGTTTTACTCGAGGACGAGTAAAAGATAAGTGTGGGGGCATTTGATTGACATAGAAATGTGTTTATTTTATGCTCTTACATCTTATCTTTTGTATATAAATAACTATTACTTGGGTAGTGTTTTGTTGTTTTTACAGATATTCCAACCCATCTCGCATGCAACCAGAAAAGTAGAGAAATGGAGATCAAATTGGTATATATTTACATTTTGAAGAATTGTAGATGAAGATCTCACATCTAGTTGCTGTTGGACAAGAAAATGATTGGTAGAAAGACCAAGAATTTCTCAAATCAAGGGAAGCTTGTCAAAGAACCAAGAGGAAAAGAAGAAAGGCCAAAAAAATTTAATAGATTTAACTAAGGCCCATTTAAAACTCTCATTGTAAACTCTTTTGGTGAATTCCCTAAGGCCTGTTTATCATTGTATTAGGGTTAGGGTTAGGGTTTGGCTATCTATCCTATAAACACCCTTGTAATGTCATTGTAGCCACGATCCGATATCCATTCTTCTGTACTCTCTTTTAGTTTTAATAAAGCTCTTTTTCGTCTAATTTATTTGCTTTCATAACAATTGTGTTCTACTCAATTAGTTTTGGTAGACAGAAATTGTTATTGTTATTTCTATTGCTTATTAGTGATTAGTCGTTTGATTAGTTTCAACGACAATCCTAATTTACTTTTTGTTGTTCTTCTTTTCCTGCAATTTTAATTTCTGTATTTTATTTCTATTTTGCATTTTAATTTCCAATTGATAATTGTGAATTGATCATCGGTTCAATTAGATTTGTTTTGAATCGGATTGCAGTCTCAATTTCGTTTGCTTTCAAAACCAACCTCAAAGATTTGTCTAACTCGCCCAAGAGATTATTTAAATAATCATTTTGAATTACACCTCCCTGTGTTCGACCTGTATGCTACGCACCTGTACGCTTGCAGTATTATTTCGTAAATCGCGCTTTTTTAACTCATAGGAAAGCGTTGAACAGATGCAGACGGTGCTTAGCAGCACCCGACAACCGTCGTCCACAGACCATGGATGACTTGTTTGTTTGATTGGTGTGTTGTGAAAATTGATTGTGTTATGTGGATTGAATAAATATTTTATAGTTAAAAGTATAAGTTTTAACATATATATAAAATAAATATTTATAAACAAATCAGACGATTTGTTTATGTACACCCATTTGACTGATATTGATTGGGACGATAAATTTTACACATCGCCCAACTGCAAAAATAAAAATCTGTGTTTGTTGATTTGAAACTCCACACGGGTATTGGGATGATATTTGACGTACACTAATCCCGATTGTTTGGTTGTATGTCAATCGTTTGGTTGACAGACCGTGTAAGCGTTAATTATTTATATTTAATGCTTATGCACTTGTGTGGTGCACTCTGGATGATGGTTGATGATTTATCGTTGCTATTATATACATGTCTTGTAGGGAATCCATATAATTAACATTATATGGTAATTAATTGGGCCTCATTCCAATTGGGAAAATAAGGAATATTATAAAATAAAAATTCATGTGTTGAATAAAATAAAAATTCATGTGTTGAATAAAATAAAAATTCATGTATTAAATAAAATAAAAATTCATGTGTTGAATAAAATAAATATTCATGTGTTGAATAAAATAAAAATTCATGTGTTGAATAAAATAAAATTTCATGTGTTGAATAAAATAAATATTCATGTGTTGAATAAAATAAAAATTCATGTGTTGAATAAAATAAATATTCATGTGTTGAATAGAATAAAAATTCATGTGTTGAATAGAAAATATATTCATGTGTTAAATAAAATAAATATTCATGTGTTGAATAGAATACATATTCATGTGTTGAATAAAATAAATATTCATGTGTTGAATAGAATAAACATTCATGTGTTGAATAAAAGCCGTGTTGATTAGATATGCGCCATTTTGACACAAACGATATGTATATCGATTTTATTCATTTCTAAAATGAATATAGAAAAGGAAGTAATTTCAAAATATAACGTTTTGAAAATATTATCCTATATATATATATATATATATCGATGATATGGAATATTCAATTTTGATTAGAAATTGAATAGGAATTTGAAATCATTTAGAAAACAATTTATAAAATATGTTTTGAAAGGAAATCGACGAAATATATAATACATATTTATATTATATATATAATGGCCAGAATAGAACACGCCGCGTTGCGGTAGTTCACGAATTTCGACCATTAACTTCGAATGGACATTACGGGAGATCCGACCGTCGGATTCTCCTAAAACTGAAACCGTTGGGTTCGTATCGAAAAGAGCATTCAAATGAATATTAGAGATTTAAAATCTAATGCTTGGATTTGGAATTATGTCCAAATCAAATTTGGAAAAGGCCGTTGTAAGTGCAGTTCGATGGCCGTTTATGGAAATCGACTGTACAGGCCTTGATAAAATTAATAAAAATAGTAATAATTTGTGTAAAATCATAAGAAATGATTTGGAATGAAAATTTCCATATTTGAAAAGATAAAAATAGATTTTTATCGAAATGAACTAGTTTTGAACTAGAATTATTATTCCATTTATTTTTAAAATAAATAAATTGGATTTGAAATGGTTTTGAAAATAACCAGAATTTTCAATAATTGAATTGGAATAGATGTGAATCGAAATTGTCTTTGGAATATTTCGATGTTGGATTTCGTGATTATACAGATATTATTATGGAAATTAGAAAGATATATTAACATCGTTATTTCCAATATGATATTTGTTGGTCGTAGAATTTGATATTGAATATAAGACGATATATTTTCTATTTAGAGCCTTGTATTTAATATCAAATGTGATTTTGGGTTCTCATGAACGGTTCATTAATAATACTGTTCTTAGACCCAACGGAGTTAAGAAAATCAGAAACTAACTGGAGATTAGTCAAGTTGAATGGTTTCCTGGGTATTGATCTGATGTTGGTTTCGGCCTTCGGGGTTAATACTTGGGGAATTGTTCACTTGCTAATTTACGGTTAAAGGCTGATAGAATGGAATGTGATTTTGGGTTTATAATTGTTTTTCCCAAAATTGGGCTAAACACCAAGAATGCGAGGAAAAAGTCTCACAAAAAATGAAAAGTGGAGCCACACAATCATTAGAATGCAAGTAGAAGACACAAGCCTTTATAATGGTTCAATCCAATAAGGATCTACATCCACTTTCATAAGAAATTCCATTATCAATATGAGGATTACAAGATTAACTTCTCTCTTACAATACTTTTATTACTCTTTTACTCACAAATAACACTCAAATCTATTAGAGATGATGAAGAAGCGTGTAGATCCGCGAAGATTTGATGGAGATGGTGTAGGATTGGTAGACTTCCTCTTTGAACATAAGCTCATCTAATCAATCCTCAATTTGCAAGTCACTTGGATGCATTTGATAGAGATCATGATCCATGGATCAATCTTCAGTCTATGATGTTCGATAGTGTTGGAATTGTTGTGGAATATTTTTGACAGCACTTCGTGGCCTCAGGATTTGATCCCCTCAAATGAAGAAGTGTGAGGGGTATTGATAGGAGATTTCTAGACCAGATGGCAGTTCTGTAATTATGCAGAAAAACACCATGACTCATGTCGCCGTCGACATGACTTGGACCTTTGCTATAACTCATGTCGCCAACGACATGACTCATGTCGCATGGCGGGTTAACTCTTGGCGCCTTGAGCTTGCGACACGACATGACTCTTCTTGGCATGATTCATATCGTTCTGACGATAGCTGTTGACAACCTGGTACAAACTGGATGCGACATGAGTAGGTCACGACATGGTTCGCAATGATATGAATCGTCTCATTCGGGTGATTCTATGGAAGCGACATGAGTGGGGCACGACATGGCTTGTCTTTAGACTTTGAGCAGCGACTGACCCTTCATGTCATAGAATGATATAAAGGCAGGGTGGCATGACTCATGCCGTTAGACCCAAAGCTTCC
The DNA here is from genome assembly GCA_030737875.1 of Allium sativum. NCBI lineage: Eukaryota > Viridiplantae > Streptophyta > Magnoliopsida > Asparagales > Amaryllidaceae > Allium > Allium sativum. Next base: position 589,722,740 of record CM060909.1, read on the forward strand.
TGGCGCTCTGAGTTTATGGCACGTCATGGTGTCATGTCGCACAATGACTTGTCTTAGCTCTGACGCTATAAGGGGAGCACGATATGGAAGGACGCGACATGACTGCAAGCGACCTGATATGGTACGGATGAACTTTCTCCCTTGCGATATGACTGCCAGATGCTTTTTCTTTACTTTGCTGCCATAAATGAAATGAGGCATGCCTTGGGATCAACCTGGTTCCCTCGGAGCGGCATGGTGAGATGTGACATGCCTTAAAAAGTGGTTTGATGTTGTTCCCTTCCTTGCGGTATAGCCTCGAAGCGACCTGGCATTCACGACATGAATCCAAGTTCGACTTGGTGTACTTCATATGAGCCCAACGACTTGACTAATATTAGCATGATTCTTAGATCATCTCTGGCCCATATTTTATGGGTTAACATTTTGCCCCTCGAAGTTCGTGTTATTAAAAATGGCATGGGCTTCAAATCATGATATTCCTGGTACCTTTTTCATGCATTTTAGTTAAGTCGTTAACTTCTTTTATGAAGGAATTAAATCACTCTCAGACTTATGTCGCAAGCTGTCATGTTGTTGCGACCTGTTTTGATCTCTTCATGCCGTATGGGACTGTCTAAGTCGTATTGGGCTTTAACTTGAACCGAACTTGGCCCAGTCATGTCGGTACCCCTTATACTATCTCCGACCCGCGTGTTCATTCCCATTCCTCTTTTCATTTCAAAGCTTTACCTCGTTAATGGCGGATTGGATGAGAGAAAAGTCGTCGCCTTCCTCATAAACGACTTACCTAATCAATTCGACACCTTCACCAAATCCATCTCGACCAGATCCCAACCGGCTTCAAAAAATTCGAGCAATCATCATCAATTACACTCAATCCATCATCCATTCTCTCGATTTTGGAGAACCCTTCCTTCGATGACCATTTAGAAGTTTTTGCAAGTAATTTTTAGATCCATGTTCCTTTTTGTTTCTATGAATGCTAATTCTTGTATAGAAATCTAGGATTTTTGCTTACTTTCAATAAGGTAATGATTTTAAGAATTGAATTTGACTACTAGTAGGAATCTGGAGTTGGTTCTAAATTTGTTTAAGTGGCCATTCTGATCCCCAAATCATATGAATTGTCAAGATACTTAAGCCTTCAGGGCAATTTAAGTCTTGGGAACGAATAATTAATTTTTAGAAGCGACATAAGTCCTGCCCCCCAGGAATCGTACGACTCTCCAGTTGTAGGCCGATATGATTCTCGGGTCGTAGGTCATAAGACGTAATAGCAGTATGAATCTTATCTCATGATAATGTTTGAACATTCCTTTTTTAATGCTGGGACCTTTGTGTCAGTATTGAGTTGCTTTCAAAATTTGAAGTTGCAAACTAACATGGAGTCACGGACCTTCATGGTTCTTAGGTTGTGGATCGACATGAAATTCAAGTCGCGGATTGATATAAGGTTCAAGTCGTGGATTTACACAAGTTTCATGCCTCGGGCCGATATGGGTGTTATGGCGTGAACAGACATAAGCCTCATATTGTGAACCGACATGAGCCTTGTGTTGTGACCCGACACGAGCCTCATGCCATAAACTGACATGAGCCTCATGTCGTGATCCGCCATGGATTCCAAGCCGTGGTAGCGACATGAGCGAATCAACATGTTGTTGCTACGGCATAAGCAATTTCATCATAATGACTTAACTCTACTGCCATCAAATGCCTTGCCACGGTGTTTGTCTCCTTTGTTTCAATGTTTTGATGTGTTTTCACATTTTAATTCTTCGAATCTTGCTGCTAGAAAACTGAAATGTATTCAAGTATATCTGTGTAGAATGACTACTGAGAAGCAAGTCCTTCCTCAAAGTAAAGAGACCTCCTCAGCTCAAGCCGACCCTTCCTTAAACAAGGCTTCCGAGACTGAAACAACCACAATCTCTAGTCAAGTTTCTGCCCCCTTCCTTGTGATCTCCTCCCGATTAAGGCTAGGGATCAAGAGAGACAGTCTACCACCCTAACTCAGGAGCAATACGAACTATTGTGTGGTCAATATGGAATTCCTCTTACGGATGCAATATTACCAAAGGACGGCGTTTTGCTGATGACCCCCTATTGGATATGTTGCTGTAAGCAAACAAATGCTAGCAGCTGGTGTTATCCCCCGTTTAATCCTTTTCTAGGGAGAATCCTAAACCATCTAGGCATCGCTCCTTTCCAACTCCATCCTAATGGCTACATGGTTCTACTGGGCCTTTATGTCCTTTTCATGGATACAACAAAGCAAGAGCCTACTTTCCAGGATCTTCGGTACTTGTGTTCTTTCAAGAGTAGGAAGGACACCCCCTCTATTTTGCATGTTGAAGGTGCCAGAAATCGAAAGCTGGTTCTCGAATTATCGGACAGTGTTTCAGGGTTTTTAAGCCAATTTTTCTTCGTCAGATGCCCCGAGCCATTCCGAGGGCAATGGACAGATGGAGCTATGCGTATCTTATTCAGAGGTCTTGACTTTACTTCCCTTTGAGTTATACGTTCTTACATTATTTCCTTTTGAAATGCAATACTCCTTACCCTGATTAAGAACAGCAAAGCACCCCCTTCTATTAAAGCCACATACGAAACACTAAAAGCTATTGACGGGGCTAAGAGAAGTAGAAAGCTTTTAATTACATATAGCATTCTTCACCAATACGAACTACTTCATCCCTTAAGGAAGTTTTTATGTAAGGCTGGACCTTCCACTCCTAAACCTAACCTTACAAAATCAGATTTAGCAAATCCAGACAACATGAGTATAACTCAAGCTGATCAAAACACTTCCGTTGACCATTCCTTTAAAAGATGTTCCTGGTCTATTAGTGGAAAAACGTCGCCCTCATCGAAGACTTTGAATAAGGAAGAAGACTCTAACCGTCATAGAGGCGAAGATCCCACAACGTCGGTTGAGTTGATTGAGAAAGAAAATATTTCCCTGCATCCTGAGCCAGAATTAGATTTCGAACAGGTTTGAAGAGATGATAGGGAAGTGAATCCTTCTAAACTTGAGTAAGGGATTGAACATTATGGTGAAGACGTAGTTGTATTAGAAACCGATCCATATACTGCGACTATAACTGGAGATTCTCCTACTGAAAATGTACCTAAGGAAGATTCTACAGGTACATTTGACAATTTGAGTGACCTCAACTCTGCTAGATATCTTAGTCAAGATGGTTTGGTTACTCAGCCTCTCGACCCTCAAACCATAAAAACAGGACATAGGGATGCAGCCTCAAATGAGTCAGAAAAGCCTCTTAAATTTTTAGGAATTCCCTTAAACTCAGAGGATATGACTGGTCTGTTAACAATAGTATCTTTTAAAGAAATTCATCTTGTGTATTTCAATTATTTTCATTTGTTTGTATCTTGCTTTAGCATTCTTAGACACTGTATAGTTTCAAGTATCGAAAACTCATGCATGTCTCATTTCAGGTTTAGACATGTACATGAAACGCTCATCAGGAATCAAATCGGATTTCAGTAAGAGGAGAAAAGCTATCGATCCGAAGCACTTACTACAATCCGAACCTCGGCAATCATCCTGTCATCATGAGCAGTCCCATCCTCCTCCGCCTTTGAAGCCCTCTTCTCAGTCTTTTCATGTATCCGAATCCGTTCTGACTGAGGAACAAAGAAAGAAGATACGCGAGGAAGAAGAGGAAGAGGCTAGAAGACGCAGTTGGCTAAGGGAAGACACTCCCGATGAAAGAGAGAGAGGGAGGAAACGAGAAAGGGATGGTTCTTATAAGCATTCCCGAGTAGGGAAGCTTCCTATTAAACCCCGACTTCCTTCATCCTCTGGCCCTCTTGGTCCTTCAGCTAAGAACCATTTGATTGTAACACCCCACGTCCATTAATGTCACTCACAAAGGGAATGCATTAACTTCCATGGAGGTTATAAGTGAATATAGAACAGAAAAATTACAACAAGACAGATAATAAGTAGTACTTTGAAATATAAAACTTCATTTTATTGTAGTGGAAACATGTTTATTACATCACAAAACCATTAAATAGAGTCAAGTACATTATCTATCTTCATAAAACAAAATACATAATCCCATTAAACAAATAGCCATTAAAGAAGATAACAAGCAAGACTTTACTTCAACGGTCTAAGCTTTCCAAAGAGAGATGAGAAATCCAATCAAACTCCACTAGAACTGGGTCCAACCTGAGGACCTGGAGGGGGAAAAGGATAGAAATGGAGGGGGTCAGACATAAAGTCTGGCGAGTATGATAATTCTAACAATACTATTATCAAAACAACTAGACTAAGGCATAAGCTGGAAGACAAGTAAATGTCTATGAACTATTAGGTATGGAAAGCAGATGAAGACAACGTTAAAGATAACGTCAAAGATAACGGTAAAGGCACGCCTAATTACTAACGAACAATTACTACACTGCACCGCACATTACTACACTGCACCGCGCCAATTACTACACTGCACTGCGCCAATTACTACACTGCACCGCGCCAATTACTACACTGCACCGCGCTAATCACCCTAAAGGTTGATCCCACTTGCTTCACACAGAAACAATATAAATAGCCTTATGTACCCCTAGCTGGCTACATAGGTGCCGTATGCCCCTATCTCCACTAGGCGTACCCCACTACCCTCTTAGAAATTTTATAAGTAACTTCTTGTACTCCTAGCTGACTACATAGGTGTCGTCTGCCCCTATCTCCACTAGGTGTACCCCACTACCCACTTTTGATCGGCTCCCTACTCGTAGATACCCGTGCTGGCCCCACAGTGGGGTGTATCACTCCCTTAAAGTGGCAACCCGATACAACTGAGAATGCACGGCTTATACCTACACGATGCAACAACATCTTACCTACCAGCCCGGGTCCACACACGCATATGAAACCCGTTGGACTTGCGTTGCCACCGCTCCCCGTTTTGGCCTCTTATAGTCAAGCCCAGTATGCGTGTCCCGTCCTCGACTTGGGTCGAGCTCACAAAGATACGTTTGGGATACTGGTTGAAATGGGCCCCCACAAGCTACCCACCTAAGCTTGTCATTAATATATCCCACTTAACCCCCTTAGTCATGTTCATTTACAAGTGTGTTTGGTTAAGTCTTACTAATCGTATTTCACCTGCCACTAAGGGCACCCCCTAGATTCCTCATGCCACCCAAGGCACCTACTTAACCCCCATGTCCCACTTTACATGTTTCATCTGGTTAAGTATTTCTTAATTCATTCAGGCCATAACCTCGTAAAGACCTCTCACATTCGACAGACATTTATGGCAGCTGGATTTGTCGGGCGGGTCCGGGCAGTCTTACACCATAAAAGAGTCTAACCTCGTGTCTTTACAACCGTTATGCTTTAGTTTAGGCCTAGGACCTCTCACATTGGGCTGACATTTGTGACCATTGGATTTGCCGGGCGGTTCCGGGCAGGTTTACGTCACAAACGAGTCCAACCTCGTGTCCTAAGCATTGATTGACAACTTTCAATCTTTTACCCCAGTTTTAATAATTCCCTACCAAAATTATTAATTAAGTCCACTTTTATTGATGTCCATAATTGACTCAATTATGGTCATCCACTCATGGTATGCAAAATCATATCAATTGCACCCAACATCTTATTATTAAATCCTTAATATTACCCCTACCCCACGTTTATACGTTCGCTTATTCAACGCATAATATAGGCTAGACTTGAATAGTCTAACGCACAGCAGAAAGCCAAATTAACATATGGATAATAAAATAAATCTAATCATGATAGGGGTGGAACTTGCATAAATTACCCTTGTTAAGGATCAAAAGGTGTCAACTTGTTGAATGTATTAATTTACATGATATGATCATAGCCCAAATCTATACATAAACTTGCATATGAGGTTTATAGGCAACATAATGATGGTTTGAACTAGCATAGGATCTCACATATGTCATAGCATAATTCTAGATGTCATAATAGATGTCATGGCATATGTTCATAACTTTTCTAATCAATTTAACTTGCATATGTAACTTGTCATATAGATCAACATAGCCCAAACATGATGATTTAATTAATATGAACTAACTAGCATAGGCAATAACATCATGATTTCAAAGCATGTATGATTCATCACAACTTTAGCCTAGAAACTTTCAACATACATAACATCATCATAGCATGATTTGCAACATATAGGATATAATCACCACATAACATAAGATTTATAACATACACGATAGTATAAGGTTTACAACAACATATATGACAATTCACATCATCTACTCATAATCCATTCATGACTTAGCCTAATTAAAATGATAATAATCTTGTTAAGACTATCATACTCATAATTATAGAAGAAAGAGAGTCGAATTAGCGCTCTTTTGATGAAGAATCGCTGTTAGGGTTGGGTAGTTCTGATTTGGTTGCTGTTCTTTATCTTTAATTTGATGACGGCTGCTCTAGGTCTCAAAATATCAGCATGACGGCCATGGTCTTTGTTTATTTTCTGATTTAGGGTTTGTGTATAGGGGTCTTTTTATAGAGTTATAAATTAATTTAAGCCGTCGGATCTTCTAAGGGTTAATCAAAACCATTTAATTATGATAGGGTGATGAGTCAGCTCTAATGACTCAGCAAGGAGTCAGAATGGACTCAACAACACGGGTCAGCCTGAACCAGAAAGCTGTGTAGGCTCCAGCCTCGGCCTGGGCGCACTTGGCTGGTGCGCCAGTGTAAATATGTACTGGCGCACTTCCCAAGTGCGCCAGTGCATTTATATTTTTTTTCTTTCTTTTCCACCAAACTTCTTTCGTCCATAACTTTTTCATCCGGTACTCGTTTCCCGCAAACTCGGACTCTATCTCCACTAGAGTTCCGAGACGAACACAATGGCGCAACCCGTTTCCCCCAATTCTCACGTCAGAGATTAGTTATTCTTTAATTTGTAAATATTAATATTAACAGAATTACGGGGTGTTACATTCTCCCCTCCTTAAAGGATTTCATCCCCGAAATCTTCAAGTTAAGAAGAATGTATATCCTAACATCCAAACAACCATCTACTCAACCATCAAACACAGGCGTCCATTGTCCTTATAGACTTCTAATGCTTTCATGTTTAAATGCACAGTGTGTGTATATGTCCTTATCTAATGCAAAATCAGGCGGTCCACTGATTCAGTTGACCTCCTTTAATGCAAACCATGATAGTGCCATGCGCCCATTATGTATGCAAAAGTTCCCTAATGCTACATATTATTTCTACATGCGTGCACAACCATTCACAAAAATGCGGTATCCATATGATAGCACAACTATTATACATCCATTTTACTAAATACAACCATTTATATGCAATATGCAATATGAAGTGACTGAGCCGATCTAGTGCCTAATAGTGTGTGTATATGCGTCCACGAGCAACCACTAGCAAACACTTGCATCCACTTTGCATCCATCATACATAACATGTCTCAAACACATGTTTCAACCATAGGATTATCCTAACTAAAGTTCAAGAATACTAACGAGAGGATACTCTAAAGGTAAGATAAGTACAAGATAAGCGATAAAGGAGAAATTAAAGGACATACCCTAAAAAAGAAAAGGGTATCGTGAACGCATCTTCTCTTCTGTCTCCCAAGTAGCGTTGCTCTCATCGTCTCCCCATTGTACTTTGACTAGTCTGACCTCTCGATTTCTCAGCTTCTTAATCTCTGACCCAAGAATGCGCGTTGGAGCTCGTCGAATCGTCGCGTCATGCTCTATCTCCACCTCTCTAAGCAAGCTCGGCTCTACCACTTCCGCGGTCTCGTGCAAGCACTTCCTCAAATGTGACACATGGAATACGTCGTGTACACCACTAAGTCTCTCAAGCAACTCCACTCTATACGCCCTCTGTCCAATTTTCTCCTTAATAGGAAATGGTCCTACGAACCTTGGTGCTAATTTCCCAACGGACCCAAAGCGAAATACGTTCCGTAATGGAGACACTTTGACAAAGACCATGTCCCCAACTTCAAATTCAAGATCCATCCTTCTCTTATTCGCATATGATTTTTGCCTATCTTGCGCTGCTTTCATCCTCCTCCGAATCAAGTCGATCTTCTTCGAAGTCTCTCTAATCATATCGAGCCCAAGTAAGATCTTATCGGTAGATTCCCACCAACATGTAGGCGAACGACACGGCCGTCCATAAAGAGCTTCGAATGGTGCCATACCAACGCTAGACTGAAAGCTGTTATTATATGCGAACTCCACCAGTGGAAGATGCTCTTCCCATGTACCCCCAAAGTCTAGGATATATAGCCTCAAAAGATCCTCTAGAATGCGATTCACCCTCTCGATTTGGCCGTCCATATGAGGATGATATGCGATGCTCAAACATAACTGAGTCCCTACCGCCTCTTGCAAGCTTCTCCAAAATTCGCTAGTAAAAATAGGATCGCGGTCGCTCACTATGCTAGAAGGAACACCGTGCAAACGAACTATTTCTCGTACGTATACAAAAGCTAACCATGGAGCAGTCCTCTTACTCTTTACGGGAATGAAATGGGCGCTCTTAGTAAGTCTATCTACTATAACCCAAATCCTCGTATTACCCTTTCTCGATCTCGGTAATCCGTTAATAAAGTCCATCGAGACGCTTTCCCACTTCCATAGTGGAACCTCCAATGGGTGAAGTAACCCACCGGGTTTCTTTTGCTCCGCTTTTACCTATTGGCACACCAAGCATCTAGCGACATACTCGGCCACATCTTTCATCATGCCGGCCCAAAAGTAAACTCTCTTCATGTCTTTGTGCATCTTGTCCCCGCCGGGATGAATGGACATCTTCGAATGATGTGCTTCGTCAAGAATAGTCTTCCTTAGGTCATCGTCTTTTGGTACACAAAGTCTACCGTCCCTACGTAACCAACCCTTATCGTCTAGGGTATACCTACGGAGATGGCTTGATGACTCCCCTCCTCTGAGCTTTTCTACTAACTCAACCAACTGTGGGTCATCTCGCTGTGCCTCGCAAACCGTCCCAAAAGCGTAGGTCTGACCTCCAAGGATGCTAGCAAACCGGGTACAAAGTCAACGGAAGGTCTAAAGTCAAACATCGAAATGAATTCTTAGCTTCGCCACTCCACAAACAAAGGACTTAAGGATAACCTTTTTCTACTTAAGGCATCTGCCACAATGTTACCCTTGCCAGGGGTATATGCTATCTCGAAGTCGTAGGATGCTAAGAACTCCATCCACCTCAACATATCTCCCATCCCTAGAGACCACATGCCATAAATTCCTCACTTCCTTCCTCCAAAAATGGAATCTTGGAGAACTTAGCTTTAAGCTATTGCACTTGTAGGGTCCCTAAGCTTTCCCTAAGACATAGGGCATGCTCTTCTCTGCTTCTAGAGAAAACCAGGATATTATCCCATGTAAAATCGTCACAACTATCCATCTCTCACGCAGACCATCCTAGTCGAATTCGACATCCCCCAAGTGCAAGCCCCAAATGCCTAAACCAATATCAGACAAACACCCAAGGGATACCTCCTTCGAATTCAGACGACCTACGTGAGATGATACTAGTAAGATGGTCAATCAATTGAGCACTTGACCGACTCTGGCCGTCCTTGCAAGTCCTGCTCCAAAACCACCGCTGATTACATAACAGGCTTTGCTTAATCTATTAAGCACATACGAAAACTTATTCCGCGCCTATGGGTAAACCCCGCGCTTTATCAACGACGTCTCCATACTCACGGACCACACAAACAGGTTCCTAATCATCGTTAGATGCGTCAGAAGATTCTAGGCAGCTAAGCATCACTGAACCCCTAGGGTCGCTAGAAATATGAGGGTTTTTCTACAACGAATCAATAGTCTAACTACACTCCTTTCACAGTCTAGGATGGCACCCCGCTTGGCTAGCCAATCCACCCCTAGAATCAAACTACAGCCCATGAAACCAAGGACAAAGGTGTTGCATTCAAACTCAACGCCCAAGATAAACACTCTCAAATCCCGATAAATCATAGAAAGATGAGCCGAACCAGCAATAGGATTTGAGACTACTAATGGATCAGTAACAATACTAGTATCTAGGTGCAGTGTCTCAACTAATGATGTTGGGATAAACGAATGCGATGCGCCCGAATCGAATAAGGTACGGACAGGATGATCAAACAGAAAAACTAAGCTTTCAACAGAAATGGTTCTACCTCGTTCTTGCAGCGGTGGGACCGCGAGAGCCTGAACTTGTCCCTTTGCCTGCCCTGGTGCTATAAGAGCCTGCACATGTCCTCCCGAGGTAGTCCCTGTCCTCTGCCCCTTCTTTGGGCAGTCCTTGACTAGATGTCCTACATCGCCACAATGAAAACACCCAGTCTTCTTTTTCTTTCGGCAATCCTTGCTGAGATGGCCTGGTGTCCCACAGTTAAAGCACTTCTTCTTTCCCTTAGCATTGTTGCCTTTGCCACCCTTATTTTGATCCCCTTTCTTCTCGGGTGCCTTATCAGCTTTAGTGCCTTTCTCCTCATGCATGAGCGCTATTTCTACTAGCTTCTCAAAGGTGGCCTCCATAAGGATGTGGGTCATAGCCAACCCTTGCAATGGTTCATTCAATCCATTAACGAACCTCAGAGCCTTCTTCTCCGGCGTGTTCACTAAGTCTAAGCCAAACCTTGCTAACTGATTAAATTTGTTGACATATTCTTTCACTGACGAGCTTCCTTGCTTCAATGCCAAGAACCTTTCCATATATACATTCTCTTCTTCCCTAGAGAGAAACTTCGCCTCGAACCTACGTCTAAAATCCGCCCAAGAGTCAACAGGACGCTCCCCATTAGTGACCTCCCACCAAAACGAGGCCTCTCCCTTCATCAACCAAGCTGCTAATCTAACTCTCCTCCCTTCTTCCACTTCAAAGATTTCTAGCAATTCTTCCACCTCCTTAAGCCAATCTCTAGCTTCCACAAACGTTTCTGACCCTTGGAAGGGTTTTCCACCCATAGCATTGAATTCCTTGCACGTCTTTGCAAAAGTATCTATGCGAGGAGGAGGAGGAACGAGTGCAACTGGTGGTGGAGGAACATTGGCCGGACCTGCGGCGGCCCTAGCCTCTAATAGCCTCCTATACCATCCTGGTATCGTTACACCGTCAGGTAGGTTAAGATCTTCAGCCATGCTGAAACGAAAAAGGAAAGATTCAAAATGGAGAATTCGAAAGATAAAGATATATGGCTATTTGGGGATTATGTTTTTCTTAAAAACTTCCTCTTTAAATTTCTCATTAAAACATGTTTTTGAAAACATTTCTTCCAAAAATAACTATTTTTCTAAAGTATTTTTATCTGTTCTGGTAACCTTAAGCTCTGATACCACGTGTAACACCCCACGTCCATTAATGTCACTCACAAAGGGAATGCATTAACTTCCATGGAGGTTATAAGTGAATATAGAACAGAAAAATTACAACAAGACAGATAATAAGTAGTACTTGGAAATCTAAAACTTCATTTTATTGTAGCGGAAACATGTTTATTACATCACAAAACCATTAATCAGAGTCAAGTACATTATCCATCTTCATAAAACAAAATACATAATCCCATTACACAAATAGCCATTAAAGAAGATAACAAGCCAGACTTTACTTCAACAGTCCAAGCTTTCCAAAAAGAGATGAGCAATCCAATCAAACTCCACTAGAACTGGGTCCAACCTGAGGACCTGGAGGGGGGAAAGGATAGAAATGGAGGGGGTTAGACATAAAGTCTGGCGAGTATGATAATTCTAACAATACTATTATCAAAATAACTAGACTAAGGCATAAGCTGGAAGACAAGTAAATGTCTATGAACTATTAGGTATGGAAAGCAGATGAAGATACCGTTAAAGATAACGTCAAAGATAACGGTAAAGGCACGCCTAATTACTGACGAACAATTACTACACTGCACCGCACATTACTACACTGCACCGCGCCAATTACTACACTGGACCGCGCCAGTTACTACACTGCACCGCGCCAATTACTACACTGCACCGCGCCAATCACCCTAAAGGTTGATCCCACTTGCTTCACACAGAAACAATATAAATAGCCTTACGTACCCCTAGCTGACTACATAGGTGTCGTCTGCCCCTATCTCCACTAGGCATACCCCACTACCCTCTTAGAAATTTTATAAGTAACTTCGTGTACTCCTAGCTGACTACATAGGTGCCGTCTGCCCCTATCTCCACTAGGTGTACCCCACTACCCACTTTCGATCGGCTCCCTACTCGTAGATACCCATGTTGGCTCCACAGTGGCGTGTATCACTCCGCTAAAGTGGCAACCTGATACAACTGAGAATGCACGGCTTATACCTACACGATGCAACAACGTCTTACCTACCAGCCCAGGTCCACACACGCATATGAAACCCGTTGGACTTGCGTTGCCACCGCTCCCCGTTTTGGCCTCTTATAGTCAAGCCCAGTATGCGTGTCCCGTCCTCGACTTGGGTCGAGCTCACAAAGATACGTTTGGGATACTGGTTGAAATAGGCCCCCACAAGCTACCCACCTAAGCTTGTCATTAATATATCCCACTTAACCCCCTTAGTCATGTTCATTTACAAGTGTGTTTGGTTAAGTCTTACTAATCGTATTTCACCTGCCACTAAGGGCACCCCCTAGATTCCTCATGCCACCCAAGGCACCTACTTAACCCCCATGTCCCACTTTACATGTTTCATCGGGTTAAGTATTTCTTAATTCATTCAGGCCATAACCTCGTAAAGACCTCTCACATTCGACAGACATTTATGGCAGCTGGATTTGTCGGGCGGGTCCGGGCAGTCTTACACCATAAAAGAGTCTAACCTCGTGTCTTTACAACCGTTATGCTTTAGTTTAGGCCTAGGACCTCTCACATTGGGCTGACATTTGTGACCACTGGATTTGCCGGGCGGTTCCGGGCAGGTTTACGTCACAAACGAGTCCAACCTCGTGTCCTAAGCATTGATTGACAACTTTCAATCTTTTACCCCAGTTTTAATAATTCCCTACCAAAATTATTAATTAAGTCCACTTTTATTGATGTCCATAATTGACTCAATTATGGTCATCCACTCATGGTATGCAAAATCATATCAATTGCACCCAACATCTTATTATTACATCCTTAATATTACCCCTACCCCACGTTTATACGTTCGCTTATTCAACGCATAATATAGGCTAGACTTGAATAGTCTAACGCACAGCAGAAAGCCAAATTAACATTTAGATAATAAAATAAATCTAATCATGATAGGGGTGGAACTTGCATAAATTACCCATGTTAAGGATCAAAAGGTGTCAACTTGTTAAATGTCACAATTTACATGATATGATCATAGCCCAAATCTATACATAAACTTGCATATGAGGTTTATAGGCAACATAATGATGGTGTGAACTAGCATAGGATATCACATATGTCATAGCATAATTCTAGATGTCATAATAAATGTCATGGCATATGTTCATAACTTTTCTAATCAATTTAACTTGCATATGTAACTTGTCATATAGATCAACATTGCCCAAACATGATGACTTAATTAATATGAACTAACTAGCAAAGGCAATAGCATCATGATTTCAAAGCATGTATGATTCATCACAACTTTAGCCTAGAAACTTTCAACATACATAACATCATCATAGCATGATTTGCAACATATAGGATATTATCACCACATAATATAGGATTTATAACATACACGATAGTATAAGGTTTACAACAACATATATGACAATTCACATCATCTACTCATAATCCATTCATGACTTAACCTAATTAAAATGATAATAATCTTGTTAAGACTATCATACTCACAATTATAGAAGAAAGAGAGTCGAATTAGCGCTCTTTTGATGAAGAATCGTTGTTAGGGTTGGGTAGTTCTAATTTGGTTGCTGTTCTTTATCTTTAATTTGATGGCGGCTGCTCTAGGTCTCAAAATATCAGCATGACGGCCATGGTCTTTGTTTATTTCTGATTTAGGGTTTGTGTATAGGGGTCTTTTTATAGAGTTATAAATTAATTTAAGCCGTCGGATGTTCTTAGGGTTAATCAAAACCATTTAATTATGATAGGGTGATGAGTTAGCCCTAATGACTCGGGAAGGAGTCAGAATGGACTCAACAACACGGGTCAGCCTGAACCAGAAAGCTGTGCAGGCTCCAACCTCGGCCTGGGCGCACTTGGCAGGTGCGCTAGTGTAAATATGTACTGGCGCACTTCCCAAAAGCGCCAGTGCATTTATATTTTTTTTTCTTTCTTTGCCACCAAACTTCTTTCGTCCATAACTTTTTCATCCGGTACTCGTTTCCCGCAAACTCGGACTCTATCTCCACTAGAATTCCGAGACGAACACAATGGCGCAACCCGTTTCCCACAATTCTCACGTCTGAGATTAGTTATTCTTTAATTTGTAAATATTAATATTAACAGAATTATGGGGTGTTACATTGATTATCAATAAAACTCGCCATACTCATGGCTCGACGAACATCTCCTTTACCGAAAAGCTCCCGGGTTGGAACTTGAAAGGACTTTACTTTAATCGTGGAGTAAGTATAACCGACGCCGATGATTTTCTTAAAGAGGTGGATGTGGTTATAAGTCAAACACACACTCAGCTCAATACTGCTAAGAGTCAACTTGAGACAAAATGGAACATCATAACAGATATCTTTTACCAAAAGTTGCGTGGATGGGAGAAACTTGGTGATGACCTCCAAAAGCGCCATGATTCTGATCTTACGAAAATTGCCGAGCTGGAGGATGATAAAGTCAAATGGGAGAAGGTTTTAGATGACCGTGACGCTACTATCGCAGTTCTTAATAAAAGAGTCGCACAGTTGGAGGCATCAGACAACGAGATTAAAAAACTCCGGGAAGAACTCGAGGCTTCCAAACGAAGAGAAAAAGATGCCATAGCTGCCAAGCGCGATGTTGATGCTGAATTGGCTGTAGAGAAGGATTTCTCCAAACAATATCTGGAAGATGCTACTAATCTTCGCAAGGAGGTAAAATCTCTGAAGGCTTCCAACCAGACACTAATGGCCAAGGTAAAATCTCTGATTAGCTAACCTGGATGATGCTCCTAAAGGGAAAAATGTCACCATTGAGGGGGATATCAATACAGAGGATATTGCTAATGAGCATGGTGAAAACGATGAGGCTGATGATGACAATCCCGACCACTGGAGAATCGAGCAAAGGGATCCCTCAGAGAATCTTCTAGATACAGGTAACATTGAAACTAACTTTACCCTGTCGTGCTTAGAGTCCATTTTCGATTCACCTGGATCCCTTGCTTATTATGCTCAATGTTTCCATACTTTGAATTTAATTTCACCCCTATCTTCTCCTGCCGTAGGCAATGCATTGACAACAGGAGCTATTAAGGATGACTCACCATTGACAACTTTTCCTCTTACTTCTGTCATTACTCCCCCTCCCCCTAGTAACACACCCTTGCTTGTTGCAGCTCCCGGGTCACAGGATGCAAAGATCGGTGCCTTCTCAGATTTGGATGTCTTTGACTACAGCCTTAGTGATGATCTTGAAGTTATTAATGCAGATGAGAGTCCCCGGGTTATTACCAAGGATAAAGGAAAGAAGTCTGCCAAGTCTTCATTGTCTAAGAAGAAGAGGAAGAAGGAGATGGAGGCTACCGCTTTTTCTTCCCAAGAGAATCGGAGTAACGTAGAAGAGACCCCTTCTCCTTTACTTAGCAAGCCAGCTTTGAGATCAAGTGACAAGAAGAAATGATCCTGCTTAGTAGTTGCTCAACTTGGTTGTTAATTACTCTCTTTTGCGTGTTGTATTCAGGCCGGTTGTATATGCGGGCGCCGGTCCCCGCTTATTACTCTTGTACTTGTCATCTTTATGCACTCTGTTGTCTGATATTTTGCACTTTAACTCGTGACTTTATGATATAGTTCTGCTTTGTTGTCAGGAAATTGTGTCCTGCTTTTCATGCTTTAAATTTCGCTTTTAGTCTTCTACTTCTCTATTCTGCATTTCAAGCCTGCTTTACATTTGCAATATAGATTCTACATCATAAATTGTTTGTTATTATAGGCGTAGTTAACCCAACCAACAGGATTAGATTTTCCCGACCTTGACTGAGATGATGTCCAAAATCCTTTCGCATAAATAACCATTTTACTAGGATCTTTGATTTCACCTTAGTCGTTTCAGGAAATCTAGTTTTGTTGGTTGGAATGATCCAATGCTGAGTTTTCATAAAATTATGACCAGATTGTGGTATGTTTTTAAGAGAGCATTATTAGATTTCATTAATGCGAGGGTAATGCCCTCATACCATAACTGGTTTCAATACTTCGGAAATATAGGCATGGTTTTTACAGTTAGATAAAGGAATCTGTTATTCCTGGTAATTGAGTGAGTCATTTACTCGTGGTTTTTAATCAGATATCTTAATGGCGTCGGCGATGAACCGGGTGCCCCTCAGGGATGTCTTGGGTTTATCATCGTATTGTTTCAAGTGACAGACGCAAGTTTATTTTTCAGATTCTGGTTGTGACTTGTCAAAACTAGGACTTTGAACTCTATTATTAAGACCGTGCCCCTAGGGTGAAATTCAAAATTTTATCCATAGTTTGGTCTTAGAGTTCTTGATGCCCCTTATTTATGGTTTTGCACTTCACACCCACTATGGCAAAAGTGTATAGATGTTTGAGTATTAAGCAACAGGTGCTTGAATTTCTCCTCGTCGTGGATGTGCTATAGCATTACGCAAGCCCTATTTGGTTCTCAATGCGTTTTCGTTTTATTAAGAAGCCAATAATTAAAATCGATGTTAGTAACGTGAAATTAAAAACATGCAAATGTACGATTTTTTGACAGGTAAAGTAATTTCTTTCACTAATTTATACAAACTTTGCGATGATAGTCACAATGCATGATTTATTTACAATTCATGATATATGTATGATGCGAAATATGTGAAAGAAACTTCAAGCAAAATAATGGCGAAGATTAATGCTATTCCATGCTTGAGGAAGTGCGATTCCGTCTGTTGTTTTTAACTCAAAAGTGCCATCTGCAAATTTCTGGCTTATCACGTATGGTCCCTCCCAATTGGGTTCGAATACCCCAGTTCTTGTCATAATTCTCTTCAGAACAAGGTCCCCGACTTGAAAAGTTCTTTGTTTGACTTTTTCATTTAAATATGTGGCTACTTTCCGTTGATGAGCTGCTATCCTAAGCTTTGCTCCTTTTCGCTTTTCCTCGAGTAAATCAAGTGTCTCTAATTGCAGTTCTTCAATTTCCTTCTGGTTAAAGTAGATTCTGCGGTGAGTTGGTACTTCCAGTTCCACTGGGATCATAGCTTCTAACCCGAATGCGAGTGAGAAGGGGGTGTGCCCTGTGGCAGTTTTATGTGTTGTTCGGTTCGCCCATAATGCAAAAGGTAGTTCATCGACCCAGTTGCCTTTGGCTTTTTCGAGACGCTTCTTGATGGTTGACTTTAGTATTTTGTTGATGGCTTCCACTTGCATGTTTGCTTGCTGATGAGCCACAGATGTAAAGCTCTTTTTAATCTTATATTTAGCGCAGAAGTCTAGGAATTCATTGCTTTCAAACTGGGTTCCATTACCAGTGATGATTTTTTGTGGCACTCCAAACCCGCGAACGATGTTTTTCAAAACAAAATTGATCACTTTCTTTGACCTGATAGTGGCCAAAGGTTCTGCTCCAGCCCATTTGGTAAAATAGTCAACAGTTACTATAGTGTATCTCATATTTGCTTTTGCGACGGGTAATATCCCAATCAAATCTATGCCCCATACCGCAAATAGCCATGGGCTGATCATTTGAGCTAGTTCTGTAGGAGGTGATCTTGGAATCTTAGCGAATCTCTGGCATTTGTCACACTTCTTCACATAGGTCATGGCATCTGGATTTACATCAGGCCAGAATTAGCCATATCGCAGAACCTTCTTAGCCAACGTTTGACCACCAGTGTGTCCTCCGCATTCACCCTCATGCAATTCTTCCAAAATTGCTTTAGATTCCTTTTTGGTCACACATCGCAGCAATGGCACAGAGTATCCTCGCCGGTACAACATTCCGTCTTGGACGAGGTATAATGGGGCCTTGCGCAATATCTTCCTTTTGTTTTTCCGCTCTTCAGGTAGTGTCCCATTGAGGATATATTCTTTGATTGGAGTCATCCATGATGTAGGTTCTTCAGCGGTTTCCATTATCCAGTCAACACTCGCTTCCTCAATAGTTGGGGTAGAAAGGACTTCGATGGGGATTAAACCCAACAGCTGGGCGTCTGATGAACTAGCATACTTGGCAAGAGAATCTGTAACACCCTACATCCGTTAGTGTCACTCACAAAGGGAATGCACTAAGTTCTGTGGAGCATTTAGGGTAAAAGATGCAGATAAATTACAAGATAGACAGAAATTAAACAGCGGAAAATAAAACTTTGCTTTATTGATAAAATAGTTTGTACGATGATTTCTTTACAATATCAGAGTATCATCTGTCTTACAAAATAAAGAAGCATAAAACAACATATATATTCCCCAATTTTAGCAAGAGCCAGCCATAGCATCTGAAAAGAGAATCCAACCAAACTTCGACAAATCTTCAAGCTGGGAAAGAGGGACGGTCCAACTCAACCTGAGCTATACTATTCCCTCCTTTACTACCTGTGGGGGGGGGGGGGGGGAACGGATGAAAAGAAGACGAAAGAAAAACAGAGTCAGACATAAAGCCTGAGTAAGTTCAGTAACTTCTAGCATGTGAACATAGGAAAACAAAACGACATGAATTAACTGAATACAAGATAACACCGTGATGATAGGGTTGGCAAGATTAGACAAGATTAACACAAGATATGCTAAGATGAGGTTAATTGGATATGCTCTAATACTTTCGCCGCTTCGTTATTTCCTTGTTATACTGGTTTCTATATCTCTGCACCACCCAACTAGTGTCCCAACTAGTAACGACAACGTGATCCCAATCCCTGTAGTTTCCGTTGCCTTCAGGCATACATTTATTATTTGTTATCTAGATCTAATCTAGGGTTTCTATCAAGTGCTTCTAGATTCAACTAGAGTTTACGCTATCTGCTGAACGCTTCTCGGATTCAGGGTTTATGCCACCTAGTTCCACTAGGAATTATGCTACATGTCGAATGATGCACCCAAGTCTAGGACACACTACCTAGAGTGGTGTATGTTCATATACTTCCCCACGCATGTATCGCGAATCGTTATTGCTTGTCTAGATGCACATGTCCTGTAATGTGCAGCCCGAGTCCTGTGGCAGGGCAAATCACAGAATACAGAACTCGGTCGGGAGCTTTCAGATATCTGCCGATGCAGATGCTAAGGTCTGTTTTTATTCCAGTGGCTATGGTCCCACTTGACCCCTCCCTCAACTAATGAAAGGCACACATTGAAAAATGAGAACTATACGCAGGCCCCCGGTGCCCTACTATCCTATGGCCATCCTCACCCATAACTAGATAGCAAGTATATGGTCTTTTGGAGTTCTCCGCCTTTCCGCTTCACGTATCTCGATTGACTCAAGATGGATGGTAGACGACGAGTTGCTATCACAAGGCTACCGTTTTCTCACCGAATCACGCCGGTCCATCCTAGTCTTTAGGTTGCCATATATTGCAACCAAGGCATACCCCTGGTTCTTCTACGCACAACTTAACCTCTGTGAGCCCAGGAGGATCATCTGCCGCCTCACAGAGGGATACCAAGAGTACCCTCACGTCCCCTCGAAGCCTCGGGCTTCGTAACCCAATTCGTTGGAGCCTTCTTTTTACTCAGACGGACATTCGCTCCTTCCCGTATTATACTAAGAATTACTATTTAGTTCTACTAACTAAGATTTACCACTTAGTTTCCAGAATCGTTGTTTTCTTAACTAAGGTTTACTACTTAATTCCCTTTCCCGTCAATTTGGATTGGTTAAGTGTCATTAGTCAATTCAAGCCAACTTAACCCTCTTCATTTATCCTGTCAAACTGGTTAAGTGTTATCAGTAATTCATGTTGACTTAACCCTACCACAAACCAAGTTATATTGGTTAAGTATTTCTTATTACTTAACCCTACCCATTGACCCTGTATTGGTTCAGTGTTCCTTTTTAATTTAACCTTACCCGTCTGTTTTAACTAACATGTTATTAATGGTTAAGTATTATCCCTTCATGTTTTAGACTAAACCCTATTCCTTTATCACAATCTGATGGTTAAGTGTTCTAGTTTACTTAACCCTACGGTCTAGCCCTGCTAACATATCAAATTGGCTAAGTGTATTTACATAACCCCAACCTTTAGTCTAGTTAACATGTTAATTTGGCTAAGTGTATTAACTTTACTTAACCCCACCTTCTAGTCTAGTTAAGATGTTAATTTGGCTAAGTGTTTTCTTAGTTACTTAACCCCTACAAATCTGGTATTGTTACCATAAGTTTGGTTAAGTGTCCCTATGGACTTAGCCTTCCCATTCTAGCTTGACTGTGTTAAGTTGGTTAACTGTTCCTATGGACTTAACCCTCCCATTCTAGCTTAACTGTGTTAAGTGTCTGTATGAACCTAACCCCACCCACCGGTCTGGTTATCATGTTGAATTGGTTAAGTGTCTTAGTTAACTTAACCCTACCATTCTTGTTCTAGCTTTAACTAAATAAATTAAAGCCTCTACCACTCACATTAGACAGATATTGCTGCGATTACTGGATGTGCTGGTTGATTCCAGGCAGGTTTACATCACAACTCAGTCTAACCTCAGGTTAGGCATATTCGTGTTTTCTAAGTTCAAAGGGTTTTGATTAATTTTCAAATCAGGTTTTGAAAGTAACCATCCCGTCCGTCGGATCAGTTAGGGATAGCCAGGGAGAGCAGGAAACTTGTATTTTCCAAATCCAAGCCTAGACACTATCCTCTCTGTCACCCTAGAACTTTCTGGTGTGTTATTAAAAGAGATGTCGTTAACAAACCTTTAATTTGTCTAAATTTACATTTTCTCATTTAGGACAAATTCTATAAGTAAATCATTCCTAATTTACTTATTTCCTAATTACTCTTTTAATGTAAATTGTCAACATTTATTCTTATGGCCCATTTTCCCCTCTATATCATATTTATGCCTTTTTGGTATGTAAACTATACCAAATCAAATGTCACTAACCATGATTTTGCTAAACCTGGCGATTTATTCCCAATTATGGCCAATTTCAAATTTATGCCAATATACTTATTTTGCCAAATTAGCTAGTCCAATTCTGATTTAACATTCTAATTACAGTTCATGTCAAACTAGACTTATTATTCTAGTTCATAATTCATGTAAATGCTAGATTTACAAGTCACTATTAGATTCAAATTACACATTCATGTCAATTTTATCCAATTTGCATTTCTATGAACATGCCATAACACATGTTCCCAATTTATGCCAATTTCCAAGTTAAAAACTTCGTTTTATTAAATTTCATATTTTTCCCAAATCGTATTCCCACCGTTCGTATAATCGTGATTCAACCTAGATTATAAATAAATCTAGATCCGTTGAAAATAGGGAATGATCCAAAGATGCTACGGAAAAGATAGGCATAATAACTGGCATAAGATGACAATTCTCAGGCATGGTAATATGATGACATGAAAAGGGTTAAATAGTATAGGTTCAAGAACATGGGTAGACCTAACTCAATAGGTAAATTCCCAAGGTCTAAAACCAAAGAAAACCAAGACTAGACAGAATAGATAAACATGGGTAGACCTAACTTAATAGGTAAATTCCCAAGATCTAAAACCAAAGAAAACCAAGAATAGACAGAATAGATAATCGGGTTTAGACCCAATTTCATAGTCACAAAACTTAAACAACACTTTCCTAGTCATGAATCATTGGTGTTAAATCACAGTTGTCCCTATTATGTCATAGGCAATAATTTATGTTTCCTAATCAAAGGCATAGGCTTGTGTTCATAGTCAAGGAAATAATTCTCATAGTCACAGTCACAGTCATAGGCAATGCTCATAGTCATAGGCAATGCTCATAGTCATAGGCAACGCTCATAGTCATAGGCAATGTTCATAGTCATAGGAAATGTTCATAGTCATAGGAAATGTTCATAGTCATAGGCAAGGCCTAATTGGTCATCGAATCATAACAGTTCTTAGTTAGGTCCAAAGATATAGGCACAGATTAGAGTAGAAAGATTTGGCATATTCTTTTATTCCTTTAATTTCATGTCACGAACAGAGAGAAACGTTCAAATCTGAGAAGTAACTGACTTACAGAGATTAGATTAGAATAGAAAGATGGCGATGCTATGATTCGTGCGACGTTGCTCGAAATCGTTTGAGTTAGCCTTTGATTCTCATTCTGAAGCCTTAATCTTGATTCGAACCTCCTTTTGACAACTTGAGTAGCACTTCCTCGTCTTGATTTATTTTACATATTACTTATTTATATATTTTCTCAGAGGCAGCATAAGGATAGAAAAGAATTGTGAATAGAGAAGGAGACTAGGGCTGTTTATATAGTGTAGAAGTCAACGAATCTGGTCAGAATGGCGTCCGGATACAGAGAAACAAATCAGCTTCAGAAAGTTGAAAAAAGCGGGGGGGGGGGGGGGGGGTCGACTACCCAGTCGACCTGGGTCCTGGGCGGGAAATTTCCCACCAATCCCGCTTCTGAGTCTGTTTTGAAATTTGAACTTTGCTGAAACTTCCGGAGTCCATATCTTCCTCATACGGACTCCGATTTGCGCAAACTTGGACTCGTTTTCATGCAGAATTCTGAGACGAACGCAACGGCACAACCCATTTCCCTTGATTTTGAATTTAACTTTTAATTCTGCCTTGATTTGTGAATCTTAGCGTTACAGAATTACGAGGTGTTACATTTTCCCCCACTTAAAAGGATTTCGTCCTCGAAATCTTCAAGTTAGGAAGAATGTGTCCTACCATCCAATCACCCATCTACTCAACCATCCAATCACAGGCATTCACTGTCCTTAAAAGATTTCTAATCACAGGCATAGTGTGTGTATATGTCTTTATCTAATGCAAAATCAGGCGGTCTACTGATTCAGTTGACCTCCTTAATGCGAATCATGTCAGTGCCATGCGTCCAATCATGTATGCAAGCATCCCTAGTTATGTAAATACTACATGTGTGCATAGCCATTCATCCATATGCAACATCCATATGATAACATATCAATTTCTACTTACAAACAAATACATATCTGTAAATGCAATATGAAAGCGTCCGAGCTGATCTAGTGCCTGATACGTATACATATGCATTCACGAGAAACCATTAGCAACCACTTGCAACCACCAACCATAACATGTTTCAAACACATGTTTACATCCATTGGCTTCTACCTAAGGATCGAGGATACGACCTATAGGATATACTTTGGAAAGAGAGAAACAATTATGCGTAAAGCTCCTACCAAAGAAATCAAGGATGAACCCTTAAGGAAAAGGGTATGATGCTAGTATCTAACCTTCTTCAGCTTTACTCCACTGTATCCTAACTAACTTAACTTCACGATTGTGAAGTTCCTGACCTCCATTTCCAAAATAAACAGATGTCAATCACGGTGCCAAGTATATGTACTAAGATGATTAGAGGTCTCCCTCTCATCCACCATGCCATAACTATAAGGGTCGAAAGGTTACTACGTGCCCTTTAGAGTGCCTATCACAACTACTCATCTCTCACGCAACCCATCCTAGTCGAACTCGACATTCCTCAAGTACAAGCCCCAAAGGCCTAAACCAATATCAGAAAAGCACCCAAGGAATATCTCCTCCGAATTTAGACGATCTATGTGAGATGATATAAGCAAAC
The DNA here is from genome assembly GCA_030737875.1 of Allium sativum. Lineage (NCBI taxonomy): Eukaryota > Viridiplantae > Streptophyta > Magnoliopsida > Asparagales > Amaryllidaceae > Allium > Allium sativum. The sequence continues at coordinate 589,746,663 of CM060909.1, forward strand.
TCGATAGCTATTCTCAAATCCCTACTAACCAAAAATAAACCGGTCGGACCACCAATTGGATTTGAGACTCTAATGGGATCCTTTTACTATACAAGTGCTATGGTGCAGAGACTCGGCTATGGAAGTGGGTATGAACAAATGCGAAGCGCTAAAACCGAAAGAGTACGGACAGAAAACTAAACTCTTCCAACAGAACTTTACTTCCTTTCTCCTAGGTGTGCTTGGTGGTGGAAGTATGTACTTTCCCTTCAGAAAATCTTGTTCCTCATTCTTGCCCTTGTCCTTAATTATATGCCTTATTATACCCTAGTAAAGATACTTCCTCTTGTCTTAGGTTTTCTAATTTCTTCCTCCTTCGTGAGCTAAATCTACATCCGTGAAATCCTCATCCTAGGGTTGTGTTCCTTTGCCAAACTCCTCATCCCCTTCCGTGTGTAGTCATGTTGACACATCTCTCGAAAGCTGCTTCCATCGTACAGAAAACCCTATAAGCTTGAAAGAAAACTGGCCGTAGGTGAAACAACTACGGCTATGGATGGAAGCTAGGCACGACTTCGCCCATCGATGAGGTTACCTCCCAGAAAGCCAGGAGCCCCAGAGACTCAAGAAATAACGAGACAAGAATTCAAACAATGGAAGAGAAGATAGTGCGTATGGATTTGGGGGAATATGCTTTTAAACAAATCTTTTCTTTTGAAAATGCTTCTTTTAAAACTATTTTGAAAATAATTTTTCAAATCCTTTATCTGATCTGGTAACCTGGCTCTGATACCACGTGTAACACCCCACATCCGTTAGTGTCACTCACAAAGGGAATGCACTAAGTTCTGTGGAGCATTTAGGGTAAAAGATGCAGATAAATTACAAGACAGACATAAATTAAACAACGGAAAATTAAACTTTTCTTTATTGATAAAATAGTTTGTACAATGATTTCTTTACAATACCAGAGTATCATCTGTCTTACAAAATAAAGAAGCATAAAACAACATTTATATTCCCCAATTTTAGCAAGAGCCAGCCATAGCATCTGAAAAGAGAATCCAAGCAAACTTCGACAAATCTTCAAGCTGGGAAAGAGTGATGGTCCAACTCAACCTGAGCTATACTATTCCCTCCTTTACTACCTGGGGGGGGGGGAACGGAAGAAAAGAAGACGAAAGAAAAACAGAGTCAGACATAAAGCCTGAGTAAGTTCAGTAACTTCTAGCATGTGAACATGGGAAAACAAAACGACATGAATTAACTGAATACAAGATAACACCATGATGATAGGGTTGGCAAGATTATACAAGATTAACACAAGATATGCGAAGATAAGATTAACTGGATATGCTCTAATACTTTCGCCGCTTCGTTATTTCCTTGTTATACTGGTTTCTATATCTCTGCACCACCCAACCAGTGTCCCAACTAGTAACGACAACGTGATCCCAATCCCTGTAGTTTCCGTTGCCTTCAGACATACATTTATTATTTGTTATCTAGATCTAATCTAGGGTTTCTATCAAGTGCTTCTAGATTCAACTAGAGTTTACGCTATCTGCTGAACGCTTCTCGGATTCAAGGTTTATGCCACCTAGTTCCACTAGGAATTATGCTACCTGTCGAACGATGCCCCCAAGTCTAGGACACACTACCTAGAGTGGTGTATGTTCCTATACTTCCCCACACATGTTTCACGAATCATTATCGCTTTTCTAGATGCACATGTCCTGTAATGTGCAGCCCGAGTCCTGTGGCAGGGCAAATCACGGAATACAGAACTCGGTCGGGAGCTTCACATATCTGCCGATGCAGATGCTAAGGTCTGTTTTTATTCCAGTTGCTATGGTCCCACTTGACCCCTCCCTCAACTAATGAAAGGCACACCTTGAAAAATGAGAACTATACGCAGGCCCCCGGTGCCCTACTATCCTATGACCATCCTCACCCATAACTAGATAGCAAGTATATGGTCTTTGGAGTTCTCCGCCTTTCCGCTTCACGTATCTCGATTGACTCATGATGGATGGTAGATGACGAGTTGCTATCACAGGGTTACCGTTTTCTCGACGAATCACGCTGTTCCATCCAAGTCTTTAGGTTGCCATATATTGCAACCAAGGCATACCCCTGGTTCTTCTACGCAGACCTTAACCTCTATGAGCCCAGGAGGATCATCTGCAGCCTCATAGAGGGATACTAAGAGTACCCTCACGTCCCCTCGAAGCCTCGGGCTTCGTAACCCAATTCGTTGGAGCCTTCTTTTTACTCAGACGGACATTCGCTCCTTCCCGTGTTATACTAAGAATTACTACTAAGTTCTACTAACTAAGATTTACCACTTAGTTTCCAGAATCGTTGTTTTCTTAACTAAGGTTTACTACTTAGTTCCCTTTCCCCTCAATTTGAATTGGTTAAGTGTCATTAGTCAATTCAAGCCAACTTAACCCTCTTCATTTATCCTGTCAAACTGGTTAAGTGTTATTAGTAATTCATGTTGACATAACCCCACCACAAACCAAGTTATATTGGTTAAGTATTTCTTATTACTTAACCCTACCCATTGACCCTGTATTGGTTCAGTGTTCCTTTTTAACTTAACCTCACCCGTCTGTTTTAACTAACATGTTATTAATGGTTAAGTATTATCCCTTCATGTTTTAGACTTAACCCTATTCCTTTATCACAATCTGATGGTTAAGTGTTCAAGTTTACTTAACCCTACGGTCTAGCCCAGCTAACTTATCAAATTGGCTAAGTGTATTTACTTAACCCCAACCTCTAGTCTAGTAAACATGTTAATTTGGCTAAGTGTATTAACTTTACTTAACCCCACCTTCTCGTCTAGTTAACATGTTAATTTGGCTAAGTGTTTTCTTAGTTACTTAACCCCTACAAATCTGGTCTTGTTACCATAAGTTTGGTTAAGTGTCCCTATGGACTTTGCCCTCTCATTCTAGCTTGACTGTGTAAAGTTGGTTAAGTGTTCCTATGGACTTAACCCTCCCATTCTAGCTTAACTGTGTTAAGTGTCTGTATGAACCTAACCCCACCCACCGGTCTGGTTATCATGTTGAATTGGTTAAGTGTCTTAGTTAACTTAACCCTACCATTCTTGTTCTAGCTTTAACTAAATAAATTAAAGCCGCTACCACTCACATTAGACAGATGTTCCTGTAATTACTGGATGTGCCGGTTGGTTTCGGGCAGGTTTACATCGCAACTCAGTCTAACCTCGGCTTAGGCATATTCGTGTTTTCTAAGTTCAAAGGGTTTTGATTAACTTTCAAATCAGGTTTTGAAAGTAACCATCCCGTCCGTCGGATCAGTTAGGGATAGCCAGGGAGAGCAGGAAACTTGTATTTTCCAAACCCAAGCCTAGACACTATCCTCTCTGTCACCCTAGAACTTTCTGGTGTGTTATTAAAAGAGATGTCGTTAACAAACCTTTAATTTGCCTAAATTTACATTTTCTAATTTAGGACAAATTCTATAAGTAAATCATTCCTAATTTACTTATTTCCTAATTACTCTTTTAATGTAAAATGTCAACATTTATTCTTATGGCCCATTTTCCCTTCTATATCATATTTATGCCTTTTTGGTATGTAAACTATACCAAATCAAATGTCACTAACCATGATTTTGCTAAACCTGACGATTTACTCCCAATCATGGCCAATTTCAAATTTATGCCAATATACTTATTCTGCCAAATTAGCTAGTCCAATTCTGATTTAACATTCTAATTACAGTTCATGTCAAACTAGACTTATTATTCTAGTTCACAATTCATGTAAATGCTAGATTTACAAGTCAATACTAGATTCAAATTACACATTCATGTCAATTTTATCCAATTTGCATTTCTATGAACATGCCATAATACACGTTCCTAATTTATGCCAATTTCCAAGTTAAAAACTACGTTATAGTAAATTTCATATTTTTCCCAAATCGTATTCCCACCGTTCGTATAATCGTGATTCAACCTAGATTATAAATAAATCCAGATCCGTAGAAAATAGGGAATGAACCAAAGATGCTACGGAAAAGATAGGCATAATAACTGGCATAAGATGACAATTCTCAAGCATGGTAATATGACGACATGAAAAGGGTTGAATAGTATAGGTTCAAGAACATGGGTAGACCTAACTCAATAGGTAAATTCCCAAGGTCTAAAACCAAAGAAAACCAAGAATAGACAGAATAGATAAACATGGGTAGACCTAACTTAATAGGTAAATTCCCAAGATCTAAAACCAAAGAAAACCAAGAATAGACAGAATAGATAATCGGGTTTAGACCCAATTTCATAGTCACAAAACTTAAACAACACTTTCCTAGTCATGAATCATAGGTGTTAAATCACAGTTGTCCCTATTATGTCATAGGCAATAGTTTATGTTTCCTAATCAAAGGCATAGGCTTGTGTTCATAGTCAAGGAAATAATTCTCATTGTCACAGTCATAGTCATAGGCAATGCTCATAGTCATAGGCAATGCTCATAGTCATAGGCAATGTTCATAGTCATATGCAATGTTCATAGTCATAGGAAATGTTCATAGTCATAGGAAATGTTCATAGTCATAGGCAAGGCCTAATTGGTCATCGAATCATAACAGTTCTTAGTTAGGTCCAAAGATATAGGCACAGATTCAATTAGAAAGATTTGGCATATTCTTTTATTCCTTTAATTTCATGTCACGAACAGAGAGAAACGTTCAAATCTGAGAAGTAACTGACTTACAGAGATTAGATTAGAATAGAAAGATGGCGATGCTATGATTCGTGCGACGTTGCTCGAAATCGTTTGAGTTAGCCTTTGATTCTCATTCTGAAGCCTTAATCTTGATTCGAACCTCCTCTTGACAACTTGAGCAGCACTTCCTTGTCTTGATTTATTTTATATTTTACTTATTATATATTTTCTCAGAGGCATCATAAGGATAGAAAAGAATTGTGAATAGAGAAGGAGACTAGGGCTGTTTATATAGTGAAGAAGTCAACGAATCTGGTCAGAATAGCGTCCGGATACAGAGAAAAGAATCAGGTTCAGAAAGCTGAAAAAGGAGGGGGGGGGGGGAGTCGACTACCCAGTCGACCTGGGGGGGGAAGGTCGACTACCCAGTTGACTCCCCAGTCGACCTGGGTCCTGGGCGGGAAATTTTCCACCCAGCCCGCTTCTGAGTCTGTTCTGAAATTTGAACTTTACTGAAACTTCCGGAGGCCATATCTTCCTCATACGGACTCCGATTTACGCAAACTCGGACTCGTTTTCATGCAGAATTCCGAGACGAACGCAATGGCGCAGCCCTTTTCCCTTGATTTTGATTTTAACTTCTAATTCTGCCTTGATTTGTGAATCTTAGCGTTACAGAATTACGGGGTGTTACAGAATCCGTTTTGAGTTTTGTTCTCTTGGGATGTGAGATATAACATAGTAGTCAAGGTCATTTAGAAGTTCCATACCTTTGATTAGATAGGAAGGGAGGTTTCCTGTTTTGGTTTCGAACTCCTTGTGTACCTGACTTACCACCAACTGAGAGTCGCTTAGAATCTGTAAAGTTTTTAAGTTTAGCTCTTTGGCCAGTTTTAACTCTATTATTAATGCTTCATACTCGGCCTCATTATTGGTTGATGGAAATTCTAATCTCAAGGGATAGTATAAAGAGTAACCTTCTGGGGTTTCTAAGACGATTCTATCCCCTGAACAGTGGTCGTTTCTGGATCCATCAAAGTATAGTTTCCAGGCAATCTCTGTTTCCGCTGGTTCCTTAACCTCTTCTCCCATGTTTGTACACTCAGCGATAAAATCCGCTAGGGCTTGGCCCTTGATGGATCTTCGAGGATGGTAAGTGATGTCATGTTGACTTAGCTCAATGTTCCATTTTAGTAGCCTTCCTGAAGTTTCTGGGAAAAAGAGGATTTGCCTTAATGGTTGATCGGTAAGGACCTTGATAGGATGAGATTGGAAATACGGTTTCAGCTTTTTGAGGCAATAAGGAGGCAATATGCGAGCTTCTCTAGTTTAAGGTAATTTAGCTCAGCCCCGGAGAGCCTCTTACTAATGTAATATACTGGCAATTGCACTCCTGCTTCTTCTCGGATTAGTGTTGCACTCAAGGCATGTGATGAAACTGCTAGATATAAAAATAGATCTTCCCCATCCTTAGGCTTCGATAACATTGGTGGTGATTCCATATGTCTTATCAATTCCTCGAAGGCCTCCTGGCACTCTGAGGTCCACTGGAAGTCCTTCTTCCCTTTTTTCAAAGCATCGAAAAGTAGAATACATCGATCCGTTGCTTTGGAAATGAACCGGTTGAGTACTGCTAACTTTCCATTTAAGCTCTAGAGTTCCTTTTTTGTCCTTAGGGCCCGCATTTCCCTTAAAGCCGCAATTTGAGAGGGATTCGCTTAGATGCCCCTAGCATTGACGATAAACCCGAGAAACTTCCCTGAAGAGATTCCGAATGAACATTTTAATGCGTTTAGTTTCATCCCGTACTTCCTAACTATGTGAAACATTTCTTGCAGATCCTCAAGATGATCTTCGACCTTCTTCGATTTGACTAGCATATCGTCTACATATACTTCAATTGCATTCCCTATTTGAGATTTAAACATGGAGTTTACAAGACGTTGGTAAGTCGCTCCTGCGTTTTTCAGTCCAAATGTCATGACTTTATAGAAGTATAGTCCTCTATCCGTTATGAAACTCGTGTTCTCTTCGTCTGGCTTGTGCATCATAATTTGATTATATCCGGAATATGCGTCCATGAAAGATAGTAACCCATGCCCCGCTGTTGCATCTATGAGTTGGTCAATTTGGAGCAAAGGAAAACTGTCTTTTGGGCACGCTTTATTAAGATTTGAGTAATATATACACACTTTCCGCTTCCCATTGGACTTTTTGACAAGAACTGGGTTAGAAACCCAATCTGGATACGTAGATTCTCGTATGGAATTATTTTTAATTAGCCTATCTACTTCTTCTTTTAGGGCCTCGGATCTTCCAAATCCCTGCATTCGTCTTTTTTGTTTTACAGGAGTTAACTTTTGATTTATATTCAACTTGTGAACAATTACATTCGGTGGGATCCCACACATATCTGAGTGTTCCCAAGCAAATATATCTAAGTTTTATTTCAAAAACAAGATTAATTCCCTTTGCAGCTTCATACCTAGCTGAGATCCTATTTTCAAGATCTGGCTAGGGTCCTTGTCGGACACTGGAACGGGGATAGTATCTTCGGCTGGCACTGCTCTATTTTCACCCATACTGTTTTTCCTTGGATCAATTGCTTTCCAAGCGCCACTGTGCTCACCAGTATGGGGATTTTGCTTTAGTTGCTATAAAAGGGGTTTGTGGATGCAGAGCGACGGCTCTACATCCTTCTTCTATTCCTTCTTCCTTGCTTCTGCCAATTCAACCAAATAACACTCTCTTGCTGCTTGTTGATCTCCTATAATTGTGCCAACACCATTCTCCGATGGAAATTTCATAGCGAGGCGCCACGGAGCCATAGTTATTCTGAATGCTGCGAGAGTAGGTCTTCCTAGGAAGGCATTGTAAGTAGAGGGTTCATCGATTATAACAAAGTCCTGTACCCGTGCGGCTTTCTACTCTCCTTCCCAAGCTCCACCAGTAGACTGATGACACCAATTGGTTGAACAGCTTGACCAGTGAATCCATGGACCTTGTTCTGACAGGCTTTTATATCGCCCATGGAAAGCTTCATCCTATGGAATGCTCTAAAGAAGAGGATATTAACAGAGGCTCCACTATCGACTAACACCCTTCTAACGACGGTCGGGCCCAGACCAACGGTTATCACCACTGGATCCTCTGTAGGTGTTATGATCCCAGTCGGATCTTCATCTTTAAATGTGATGTCGTCTCGCAGGATTCTTGGTACTTTTGCCGATAAAACTTCGTCTATGGTCATGAGTTCACCTTTTTTCGAACAGTTCTTCACCTCATGAGCGTACTTCACCATATCCCCCCAACTTTTCCCAACTGGGTATGGGCGTCTTGAAATGGTCTTTATGATCATCCTTGGTATAGCAGCAATCGAAGCATTCTCATTCTATTTAGGCTGTCCTACAGAGGCTCCTTGGTCTTGAGTTCCCTGAGTGTTCCGGGAGTTCTTTATGTACTGTTGAAGCCTGTTTTTCCTTATCAGTTCCTCAATTAAGCTTTTCAAATGTCTACATTCGTTCGTGCTATGCCCCGGCTGGTTGTGAAATCGGCAGAACCTGCCAGACTTTATTGCGTTATCAGTGACTCTTAACTTCGCGGGCTCTGGGTACTCTTCAGTGTCTTTGGTCGCCATATAAATGTTCTCTATGGTGTTGTTAAGAGGAGTCATTTCGAGATTCTTTAAGAAACGAAGCTTTTTTTTGTTTCGACCATCTTTCCCTTCACTCCCCCTTTTCTGATTTCCTCCGGCATTTTTCTGTCCTCCTTGCATGTTTACGTCTCTCTTTTCTGATGGCTCCTTATTTTCTGTAGCTTCCATTATATAGGATGGATCCTCATCCACGCCTATATACTCCTCTGCCTTGTCAAATAGCTCTTCGAGAGTGGCAGGCTTCTTCTTCTTGATCCACCACCCAAGTTTGGTCTTTTTACTTATACCTCCCTTTAGATCCATCAAAGCCAAACGTGGCTCATAGTTTCCAACTTCGGCCGCGGCTGTGTTAAAACGAGAAAGGAAAGTTTTAATGGACTCCCCCGGCCCTTGTTCCAGTTCATTCAGTTCCATTACATCACGCACCTTGGTTGTTTGAAGCCTGAATTTCTGTCTGAACAGCTTGGCCAAGGTAGCGAAGTCATCCACGGATTTCAGCGGGAGTTTTGTGAACCAGAGTGTAGCTACTCCTTCCAAGTAGGTAGGGAAGTATAAACATTTGAGCTCATCAGTAGCACGCGCCCCATCTATGTGCTGATCGTATTTGAATAGGAACACGTTGGGATCGCCAGTTCCATTATAGGCTTGTACAACTAGGGGTTTGAATTTATTTGGATACGGCGCCATTTTTATTCTTTCTGTAAGTGGGGTTTTTGTAGGAGAAAATCCCTATTCCTTTTCATCGTCCGCCTTTTTCTGGCTCTCACTCATGATCTTCCGTACCATTCCGAATATTCGCTCCTCCTCATTGAGTTGGTCCATGGGGCGGACGCCTTCCTCTTTACCGAATGTTTGCCTATGCAAGCGATCGTAGTTCAGATTCCGGGGCCCTGGACCTCCTGCATGGGGAAGTGCCCCTTTGGTGGAACCAAACGCTTGTTGAGGAGTTACTTTTCCATAGTGGTTATGAGTAGGTGGCTTCATTCCCTTATGACTAGGATTTGCAACCTCCTAGACAGAATTTCCTTTATTTGGACTCGAGGAAGAAGATTTAGTATCCTCCATTCCAGCGGTTTTAGCAGTTTTGAGACGGCTTGCACTCATGGTGACTTTAGCCATTACGGCTTGCATGGAGAACATGGTTTCAAGCTTCTTGATCATGGCCTCGTTCGCTATATCAATTCTACTTGTCAGTCCTGCTGCCACTTCATCCAATTCCCTCCATGTTACAGCAGTTCTGGCTTTAGAACTTTCACCGACTTCAAACTGATTAGTAGGCGGGGTATCTTCTGTGTTAGTGGCATTATCGACATCTTCGACGCTTTTGTATTAGTAGGCGAGCCACCATCCTCGATCCACAGCGATCCGAATTGATGATCAGACTACAACTAGACCTAGAAAGGAGCCTATGGCTCGCTCCAATCGTCCTGGCCCCTCTGCTCGACCTGGCTTAAGCTCTTTGCGTATAAGAGAAATTGATGATGATCAATATGACCCTTCTGCTCCCGTTACTGAGGGGGACCTCTCTCGCTTTTCTGAAATGTGGGAAAGGCTATTTGATGAGCTGGCTGCTCAAACGCAGGAAAGCTCCGTTCTGCGGCAGAATTTGACCGCTATGGATAGAAGGCTTGATGATCTCGCAAGGCAAAGGATGCCACTAGTTCGTCTGCTCACTCCAGGATATTCTTCTTCGTTAAAGGAATCGCCGAGACCTCCGCGGCGACCATATGGGAGAGCCGAAAACATAGAGCAGCTTCGGTTCGGAACCCTGCCATCACGGGAAGAAGAAGCACTGGAGGCGGGCCCCTCAAACCGTAATGTGAACGATCACGCTGCAACTCCCAGAGCTCGAGGTGTGGACAGTCCTGTAAAGAACAAACTACCTCAGCCCCGTCGCCGCGCAAATGCTCATGGCAACAGGGGGCAACGAAGCTCAATCCGAGCCCCGGATTTTGTGACTGCTCCTGGAAGAGAGATTAGAGAACCCCGCCGAGCAAGAAGCACTGACCCTGAACCTCCGCTGACTAGTGCAAATGTTGCAGCGATGATCCATCAAATTTTGGCGGATAGCCGTGGACAACGAAATGAAGATTGGGGAATTGACCGCAGTCATACCCCTTTCACTGATGATATTTTGGATGCAACTTTCCCAAGGCGTTTCACATGCCATAGATGAACCGTTACGCGGGTAGATCTGATCCCGTCCAGCATCTGATGAGATATTCTTGGTCAATGACCGCTGCCGCAGCTTCTGACGCTGTCAAGTGCAAAGCATTTCCCATATTCTTGGAGGATGTAGCATTGTTATGGTTTACTCGCTTACCAGCAAGATCGATTTCTAGCTTCAGGGAATTGAGTGAAAAGTTCGTAGAACAGTTCCGCATCTATACTCAAAAGACAAAGAGTGCGATTGACTTGTTCCTTGTCAAGCAGCGACCAGGCGAGAGTTTGAGGGTGTACCTAGACCGTTTCAACTTGGCCGCTACTGAAGTTAAAGATCCCCATGAGCCAACCGTTGTCGCAGCTCTGATTGATGGAGTATATAAAGACACTGAGTTTGGGAGATACCTGGCAGGCAAGCCACCCCATACTAGAGAGTTATTCTACGAAAAAGCTAACGTACATTTACACCGGGAAGAAGTATATGGTAACCGAAAGGAAAAAATGGCCGATAAAGAGGAAACCCAGAGCAATGTCGCCATTAAGCAGACAGGAGACAACTCAGGGAAGGTCGAGGTTAATGTCGGAAATCGAAATCAGGGTGGCCGTCAGTCAGGAAACAATGATAATAATAGTAATGGCAACAACCGGAAGAGGAACCGAGGGAATCACTCCCAGAGAAGGACTCGTCCCAGGGCCTTTGAGAGTTATACGCCAATAAATGATACTCTGGAAAATATCTTCATGGATTCGTACAACGTCCTCCAGAATAAGAGGCCACCTCCCAGAGAGTCGACGGAGAAAGAAAGTGAAACGGGGAAGTTTTGTCTCTTTCATCAGATTCATGGCCATTCGACAAATGAATGCCGTCACTTAAGAGATGTAGTCGAGAGGCTTTTTCGAGAAGGAAAATTAGATGAATACAGAGTAACGCCCAGAGATAGGGGGCAAGCAGTACAGGCCCCAAATCAGAACCAGAATCAACTTGCTGCCAGGCCAACTGCCCAGCAAAAGGGAAAGAACATCGTTATCAATACCGTAATCGGAGGACTTTATCTCGCCGGACACAGTTCCAAGGCATTGGATCAATATGTCAATGCAGCCAAGCAACACCTCGAGGTAGGGGAGTGTAGCAACCCCGAGGACAATATCCCGGTAAAGCAACAAAAGATGATGTTCGACGATGTCGTTTTCCGCGAACGAGAAAGCATTGGAGTTCATGCTCCGACCGAAGATCCATTTGTAACCACAATACCTATTGGACCAGCCACTGTTCATAAGGTTTTAGTGGACAACGGGAGTTCCATCAACATTCTTTTCAAAAGGACATTCGACCAGATGAACCTCGAAATAAAGGACTTGAAGCCCTATCAAGGATGGATCCATGGATTTAACGGAGCATCCACCGCTCCAATGGGTTATGTAGAGTTTCCAGTTACGCTTTGGGAAGGAGAACGCCAGAGAGTGAGAATCCTTCCCTTCGTAGTTTTGGATGTTGAATCACCCTACAATGCCTTCTTGGGCCGACCGACCCTCGCAAAATTTAGAGCATGTATAGCCCCCTGGTGCTTATTATTGAAATTCCCCACGGAAACTGGTGTTGGTATTTTCAGAGGAGATTAGGTTGCCGCACGAGCATGTTATGTTGCAGAGCTGAAGCTACTCCGCAATGGAGGGGACATAGAAACCAAGGGCGCTTCTCCCCCTACAAGGGCGGAGACCTTATAGCAACTAAAGAGGATAACCGTTGGAGGGTCGCCCAGAGAGTTGCCCGAGGATATAGATCCCAGAGAGGACCAAGAACCTGGGGGCAGAATGGCGACTCCCAACGAGACAACTGTGGATGTACCGATCGATGATAGTGACCCAGAGAAGGTCCTTAAGATTGGATCCCAGTTAAATCCGAATCTTGCTAAAGAACTGACGGATTTCCTAAAAAGTAACTTGGATGTATTTGCTTGGACCCACGCAGATATGTGCGGGATATCCCCATCAATCATGAGCCATTCACTAAGCATTAACCCTAAACATCCTCCGGTAAATCAAAAAAGGCAAATGCTGGGCCCAGAGAGGTCCGCTGCCTTGAAAGAAGAGGTTGGAAAGCTAAAGAGTAATGGATTTATCAGAGACTCGATCTACCCAGACTGGATTTCAAATACAGTCCTGGTAAAGAAGGCCAACGGGAAGTGGCGAACGTGTATCGACTTCTCGGATTTGAACAAAGCCTGCCCAAAAGATAGTTTTCCGTTACCCCGGATCGACCAGTTGGTGGACTCGACGGCGGGTCATGAACTTCTCTCATTTATGGATGCTTACTCAGGATATAACCAGATTCCAATGCATGTTCCAGATCAAGAGCACACTAGTTTTATCACGGATCTGGGATTATATTGCTATGTGGTGATGCCTTTTGGCTTGAAGAACGCAGGCGCTACATATCAACGTTTAGTCAACAGAGTGTTCTATAATCAGATCGGGAAAACAATGGAAGTATACGTCGATGACATGTTGGTTAAGTCCAAGCAATCCTCCCATCACACTACGGACTTGGTAGAGATGTTCATCATTCTTCGAAAGTACGGAATGAAACTCAACCCAACAAAATGTTCATTTGGTGTTGCCTCCGGAAAATTCTTGGGGTTCATCGTCAGTTCCCGTGGGATTGAAATTAATCCAGACCAGATCGCGGCAATCAGAGATATTCAGGAACCTAGGCAAATTAAGGATGTGCAAAGCCTTGCAGGAAAAGTAGCCGCACTAAGCAGATTTATCTCCAGGGCTACGGACAAATGCATCCCATTCTTCGAACTAATAAAGCGGGGAAAACACCACTTCAAATGGACGCCTGACGGCGTAGAAGCATTTCAAAACTTACTGAGGCATCTGGAGAAACCTTCGATATTATCTAAGCCGATGGATCACGAGGACTTATTCGTGTACTTGGCAGTGTCATCCCACGCGATCAGCTCAGCGTTGGTAAGAGAAGAAGATAAGGTCCAAAGACCTGTGTTGTACGTGAGCAAAAAATTGACGGCAGCAGAGCGTAATTATCCAAGGATAGAAAAGTTGGCGTATAGTTTACTGATCGCCTCTAGAAAGCTTCAACATTATTTTCTGGCGCATCCCATTACCGTATACACTGACCATCCACTCAAGCAAGTTCTACAGAGACCAGAGGCGTCTGGAAGATTACTCAAGTGGAACATTGAGTTAAGTCAATTTGATCTGAACTTTCAACCCAGACGGTCAATTCGGGGGCAAGTGATAGCCGACTTCATAGCAGAGTTTACCATCCCAGAGGAGGATATAGCAAACGAAGAAGTTGATCCCTCAAAGTTACTTCTCGATCCCAATGCCTGGAGATTGTATACTGATGGCGCTAGGAATGACGAAAGATCCGGCGCTAGGAATGACGAAAGATCCGGCGCTGGAATAGTGCTTGAAACTCCCGAGAAACGATTGATATTCTATGCTATCCGGATGGAGTTTCACGCCACTAACAACGACTCCGAATATGAAGCCCTGATAGCCGGATTAAGAATCGCAAAGGAGTTAGAGGTCACAAAGCTGAATATCCTTTGCGACTCCAAGTTAGTTGTGAACCAGGTTACTGGAAAATTCCAAGCCAAAAGTGCAAGATTAATTCTATATTTGAAGAAAGTGAAGGAGTTGCTGAACGACTTTGATCACTACATTATATCTCACATTCCGCGGTTAGAGAATCAGCAGGCGGGTAAGTTGGCAAAGATGGCTAGTTCCGACAATCCTGAAGAGACCGGGCTAGCCCCCGTTGAAGTGCTTCGGTCCCCTAGTATAGATCAAATGGAAATCGATCCAATGCTAGAGACGGAACCAGAAAGGGAGTCGTGGATGACCCCTCTAAAGAATTTCCTGATGAATGGAGCGCTTCTGACCAAGAAGAGCGAGAGGCATAAAGTAATTCGTAAAGCTGCCCGATACGTTCTGCAAGGCGGAGTTCTTTACAAACAAGGATTTTCGATGCCCCTCCTCCGGTGTATAGCCCACGATGACATCAAGTGTGTGCTGCAGGAGGTACACGAAGGCGAATGCGGCGATCACACTGGAGGGCAAACATTGGCAAAAAAGGTGTTGCGGCATGGTTATTTCTGGCCTACCATAAACAAGGATGCAGCAAAATACGCACGACGGTGTGATGCGTGCCAGAGATTTTCAAAGATACCTAGAGCACCTCCTAATCAGTTAAAAACAATGACGAGCCCATGGCCTTTCGCTATGTGGGGAATTGATATCATTGGAAGTCTCCCCATAGCTAGGGGCGGAGCAAGGTTCGCTATTGTAGCCGTAGATTATTTCACTAAGTGGGTCGAGGCCGAACCACTGACTACAATCACAACCAAACGAGTGATCAATTTTATCGTTAGAAACATCATCTGTCGATTTGGGATTCCAAAGATTGTGATAACGGATAACGGAACTCAGTTCGATAGCATTGAATTCAGAAATTTCTGCCAAAAATACCACATTGAGAATCGATACACCTCTGTGGCGCACCCGCAATCGAACGGACAAGTCGAAGCGGCGAATAAAGTGATTAAGTCCATTCTGAAAAGAAGACTGAAGCGGGCCAGAGCCATATGGGCTCATGAATTGCCCTTGGCACTGTGGGCCTACAGGACAACATATAAGTCGGCAACAGGACATACCCCTTTCTCCCTTGCTTTTGGAATGGAAGCGGTCATCCCGGTTGAGATAAAGGTACCTTCTCACCGGGTGACTTATTATGATCCGATGACCAATAATGAATTGCTCCTTGAGTCCCTGGATATGATCGAAGAAAAGAGGGATGAAGCAGACCTGCGTGCCTTGAGATGCAAACAACAGGTCGCTCGATATTACAACCAAAAGGTTCAATCCCGAACCATGGAACCCAGAGACTTGGTTCTGAAGCTTGTCTTTCCACCCCCAACTCATATGGGTGCGAAGTGGGAAGGACCGTACTCCATTCTGAGCAAGCTTGATAATGGAACCTTCAAGCTGGCAACCGTAGATGGAAAGGAAATCCCCAGAGTGTGGAATGCCCAACATTTACAGCTATACTTAACATAAAAATTTCAAATCTGTTCTTTTGCTTTGTTGAGAACCATGTAAAAGGCACGACTTGCCTAGAATAGTCTGATTCCTTAAAGCAAAAAAATTATAAAGTGGACGTAGGTCATGATTCGACCGAACCACTATAAAAATATTTTGTGTCGTTTACCTTTATTGCATTATTTATCTGTCTTTCTATTTTTATGAAAACTACTGTGAATCATGCAGCGATCCCAGAAGCATATAAACATAAATGCCTTCCATCAGAATGGAATGTAATCACAAGTCAAAATTATGAGGATACAATAAAGTAAATTATATCGTTGATAGCGCTCTAACTCTCCAGAGCCGAGAGAGAGCATAACGGACATGAAACTGATATCCATACGTCATGGCGGTGTACCATGATCGGAACTGCCTTGACGGAACTCTAACTCTCCAGAGAGAGAGAGAGTATAAAAGCGTCTCCGATTGAGCACTGAGAAAGAGCTCCTACCCCGCTGAAGGATCGGGGAGCGATTGAATTGTTGAGCTTGAACTCTAACTCTCCAGAGAGAGAGAATATAAAAGCGTCTCCGATTGAGCGCTGAGAAAGATCTCCTACCCCGCTGAAGGATCGGGGAGCGATTGAATTGCTGAGCTCGAACTCTAACTCTCCAGAGAGAGAGAGTATAAAAGCGTCTCCGATTGAGCGCTGAGAAAAAGCTCCTTCCCCGCTGAAGGATCGGGGAACGGTTGAATTACTGAGCTCGAACTCTAACTCTCAAAAGAGAGAGAGAGAGTATAAAAGCGTCTCAGAGTAAGCGCTGAGAAAGAACTCCTTCCTTGCTGAAGGAACAAGGACCGACTGAACCATTGAATTTGAACTCTAACCTCGGCGACCGCCAGGAGAGTATAAAGGAGTCTATGATTAGGCACTGAGAAAGGTGCCAGAAGTTCAGTACCATAAGAACAATTATCTTATGATATTTTCTAAGTCCCCCATATTTAGAAATAGGGGGAAACATGCGAATAATGCTAATCAATCTTTAATAAGCCCTAGTTAAGCGCCACATTAACGATTGATTGGGGGCCATATGCATATACACACGAACTTTAATGCAGCAATGCAGCACGAAAATTTTTAATTTTTCTTTCTGTTGTTTGACTGATTTGTAGTTATAATTAGATGGTCTATAACTAAACATGGAAAGTTTATTTGAATACAGGTACACAATGATGCAAAAAGAGATAAACTCTCCTTTATATACGGCAAGCCTACAAAGTGAAAAACAACCTAGAAAACAAAAGTGAGGGCCAGTCTCACAATTACACTTCCTGGCCAGTGGAAAACCTAAAGACAAAGTATAATCCAGCGACAACATCCTATTTACGCTTCGACCTCTTCTCCTGCTTCTGTTTCTCCAGCTTCGCCTTGTCAGCGTCGGATTGATCTCCTTTCTTTCTCTTCCTTTTGTCTATGAGAGGAACATCCGACTCTTCAGAAGATTCCTCTTCCGCCTCCTTTCTCTTCCTTTTATCAGCAAGGGAAGCCGGGAAATCATCAAGATTCGCAAAATGAAGTTGTCTGCTGATGGATTTGGGCTGGATTTTCAAAATCATCCCAGTTTTGGGATCAAGTTCCGCGATAGGAACTATGTTCAGAGGCTCTTGTCCCACCATCTTCAAAGCTATTTCCTTTTCCTGCCTAGCTTTTCTGCTGGCCAAAGTTTCGTCATCATCGTCTTCGGTCTCTTTGGCGCCAATGATATCCTCCTCATCCTCTACATGGCGCCCATCCATGTCCTTCAAGGCCTCGATGGTTTCAGCATCCTTGGGAACATCAGTACTAGGTGCCAGGTCGCTTTTTTCTGCTGTTGTAGCCTCAGTCTGCATCGATATATCGACACCGGCACCTGGCGAGACAGCCTCCTTCTCCGCCTCTTTTCCTTTTTCAACACCCTTGTCGACGGGCTCACCACCTGTATTATGGGAAACACATGTTACTAGTTCAATTGGTTGCCCTACCAGGTGACGACAATTGACAATTGCTTTGACGAATTGTGGAGGAAAAAAGGAGATACCTTCCGCAGATCCTCCTTCTTGGGTAGCTGCAGGAGCCCCAACAATTACAGGAGTTAGGCCCAAAGGGATTAGCGGATCATCAGGATGGTACTCCTCAACTCCGGTGGTCTTGGACTCCACGGCTGAACTCGAACCTTCGTCAGCTTTGCCTTTACACTTAGCCAGGGCCCTCTCCTTTTCCATCTCCGCTTGAATCAGAGGACGACCCTCTGCCAGGACCTCGGGCTCGTTATCCCTCAAGATGCTCTTCATCAACTCATCTTCATCAATCTCTTCGACTCCCAATCTTTGCTTCTCACCCTCAACAATGGCATCCCATAAATTGGCTAAAGTAACGTGGTAATCCGGGATCCACGAGATGTTGCGGGTTTTGAGGGCTTGGCCAAGGAAGTCAAAAATCATCTCTTCAAACCCCTCGATATCCTTCTCTCTCTCTCGAGGAGCTTGTTGTTAGAAGCAGTAGCCATTTCGATGGCACTTTCAACATTCTTTTCGGCGAGAGCTGCCCGTCTCTCCGCATCCGTGACTTGATCATTCAAAATCACCTTTTCCGCTTCAGCCAAAGCTAAACTTTCCTTCAAACTTGCTTTTTCTGCCTCCCAAGCAGCTCTCTCAGCTTCAAAATGGCCTTGTGCTATTTTCAACTCAATGTTGGCCATTTTGAGATCTTCTACTTCCTTCTTTAAAGCCATCTTCTCTTGGCTATTGGAGACAAGTTCTGAATGAAAGCGCTTCTGAGCATTCCCCAATTCAATCTTATAATTTTCAGCATTTCTCCGCGCTAAGGCGAGTTGGGATTGAGCATCTTCCAAGTCCTTCTCCATCTTTGTCCTGGCCATTTCGTTGTTATCAAGTTTTGCTTTAGACCTATGGGCTTCCATTTCAAGCGTTCGAATGACTTCAGAAAGATTAACCGCATGTTTCTTCATCATCTCATATTGTCTGGCTACATGGCGGATGTGCCCGACAACTTCATTATCCCAATTCTTAGGGACCGGTTCCAAGGCTGGAACAAACGTCATCCTTTCGAAGAAAATGTTTGGGAATTGTTCCCGCAACTTTTCCAGCCTACCTTGAATCTCGGGACCATGGATGTAATCCCGTGACCCGGGGGCAGCCAACTCTGGCTGGCTGGAAGGGACGATGTCACTCCTCTCCTTTTCAGACTCTTTGATTGGATCCTTGCCTTTATCCTTAGACTCGTGATGCCTTTTTGACGACTTGCTATGAGAGGGTGCACTTTTCGGAGGAGTTAACTCTTTAGGAAGTTTCTTTCCCCCTGCAGGAACTACCTGATAACTAGGAAGCTTGGCAGATGTCGATTTCGGTGGAGACCGGGGTTGCGAGGAAGTCGGCTTGCTAGAAGGGCCGCAAGAGCGCTCAGTACTCGGATGAAGACTGGGTGTGCCCTCACGAAGAGAATGATAAGAATAAGATCGTCTGCGGGACATCTTTCCTGCAAAAAAGAAGAGAACATATTAAAACTTTGAATACTGACGATATAAGAGTGTGGGGTCAGATAGTTTGTGTGATTTGTGCATCCCATATAATTCCCCCTAACAGACCCGGGCCTGAAGACAGGCTCATCTGAGTAGTTTCTTGTTCTCTAGTTGGAGCGATAGTCTCTTCAGAAGCAGGGAAGAACGGCTCCCCTTCAAAGTCCCTCTCTGTGTATACATCATCGGGCAGAGGAATTTTGCTCAGCTCGTCGAATAACTATTCTTCTATCAAATCATCGGGAACAGCGGGTTCGATCGGAGGAGAAATTGGGATTTTCTTGGACTTGTCACCACGGGCCTCGTCCCCTCTGTATATGTTCAGGTCCTCATCATCTTGAATGATTATCGGGGAAGGACTCTTGCGAAATTTTGTCGTTTCTACTGCATGCGATGTTCTCTCTCCCTCCGTTGGGGGCACGTATCTATAGGGTTTGCTGCCAGCGCCCAGTCCAAATCTTATATCTAGAAGACGATGCTTATGAAGATTCTCATCAGTGATGCATTTTTTGATCCTTAGAAAGTCGGATCTGCTTTGTAGAAGAATAGACAATCGATTGTTGTATAACGGACCCTCCGTTTTCGGGAAGACGTGATCTGTTTAAAACAAAGAAAAAGGGGGGAGAATGTTAATGCTCCGGCTTCTTGAACAAGATATTCAGTCAAAAGATTAAAGTTTACTTGATTTAAGCCATCTTCTTGAGCATCCGACCTGTTTCTTTATATAGAACCCATCAGACTTAGGATCCCCTATGTTGCTGTATCCGTCATACAGAACCTTCCTATTCGCCACCGATTCAAAGAAAGAGAAATTTGGGGTTGCCGAGGAGCGATGCTTGAAAAGAAAGAAGAATGTTAAATCTCTAAATGTGAGTTCGGTATGTAGGATCTCCGCGTATGCAACATATAGGGTGTATAGAGATGCGTAGGCGTTAGGATGAAGCTGCACCGGAGCGATACCCAGTCGCTTTAAAGTCTCGATGACGATTGGAGGAAATGGAGGAATAGCTCCTACCAAGCACATGGTTCGACTGACTGCCATATACCCTTCCGGAGCTAAGTGGTGTCTATCTTCGCTACCAGGTGTCATCACATCATCCCAAGGGATCCCATGTCTCAGGCAGATTCTTTTAAGCTTTATATCATCGAGTTTAGATGCTAAAGAATCAGAAATTTTCTCTATCCCGAGATTGCCAGGAATCTCGTCGGGAGCTCGCCTGTCTATCTCAGACTCTTCACTAGATGAAGTATTTTTAGACGGATCCGATTCCGTTTCCTCGTATTCAGATCTAGAATCTTCACCTCCTGGGTTAATTAGAGGGATCTCGGGGTTGTATTGCTCAGGAACCTCGGACTCCGTTTCTGTAACGGATCTTGAAGAGGATTGATTATCCGACATTACTGTTAGGCGAGAAAACATGAAAAATGAGATTAAAACTACCCGTCCCCCGTGTGTGCAAGTGCCGGTGTGTGTACTTGTGCATGCATTAAAGAAAAGCATAAAGGCTGATGAGATCGTCAAAATATTGGTCGTTTTATGCTGTTAAGTTATGCACTTGGCCAGTCCAGAATGTTCGTCATGAAGGGTCTAGCCTAACTATCCATTAGTGTAATGGAATTAAATTGCATTGCTTATTCTACAAGTTCTTTGGAGCATTCACTCGTCGGTTCGTGAAAACCCTTTCAGATTGTGGGGTGTGGATCGGATCGTGGTGCGATCACGGGTTCGCGAGGCCAGCCTGGACCAGCAACAGAGGCGCTAACTCCAGGAAGTATTTCGGGTCGGATCGCTATAATCTCGTAGCGATCCGTGTCCCCGCCACCTCGTCACGATCCGCTGCTTGCTCTTCTCCCATCCTCACAAGCATCTCCACGATCCGATTCACCACTTCACCATTTCCTCCACGATCCGAAGCTCTAGTATCCCCACGAGTCGACCTGGCCATCTCTTCCATCTTCTTCCTCAACTCTCCCCTTCGCACCAGGCACACTCACGTCCATTCTCACCAAATCTTATAAAATCCCGCCGTCCATGCTCTCTAAACTAGTGCGAACACGGTAGAAATTCAAGAGAAATCATCTAGTTACCTTTTTTAAAGTTTGAAATTGGGCGGAAATTTGGAAATCGAGACTAAGGTTTTCCTCGGTGAGATAGCGATACGATACGAAAGCGAGAAGAAGGAAGAAAGTGGAGAGGGGGTCGACTTATATAGGCAAAAGGGCGATCGTTTGTCTCCCCCTTTTTTGTCTTATTTGATCCGTGAAAATAGACGGGCCGCGAACCAAAAGCCCACCACGTCTCGAAGAAAAGCCCATCTCGTTCCGTTCCGTGAAGAGGCCCAAGTGCTCACCAAAGAACGAGGCGAATGGCTTGCTAACGGACCGCGACTCGAGCACGCGATCCGAATCGATAAATGACCGACAGATCTAGTGACGAAGACTCTGAAAGATCTCAGAAAAGGAATTGTTCACTGATTTGCGATTCGTTGTGAAAAGACGATTCTATAGCTTCGAAGCATGTTCCATCATTGATAAAACATACTTCGAGGGGGCAAAATGTTGGCTAGCTTTTTGACCAAGCCACCCAGGTTCACTCACAAGAAGAAAGTATGAAACTACATTCCCTAAGTACATGAAGGAACAGATCGTACCATCGACTCGCCCCTTATCGGATCGCACACCATCGACTCGCCCCTCATCGGATCGCACCATTTTATCAGCGAAACGACACATCTGTGCGACTCGATCCGTACATACATTACTGCCCAGTATAGACCGATCCGATCCCCTGATGCACAGCGAAGCCTCTGACCCGTTCAAACACGAGCTAGTCTTCAGCGATCCGAGACGCACGGATCCAGCGACACGTGTCCCTAACCGTCATTTTGACTAATTCTCCCCATTTGCTCGATCCGATTTTCAAGGGGATCGCGACACCTGTCCACAACGGCTAATTTGACTATTTCTTCAGCGCCAGCGATGCGATCCGATGTTCTCGGGATTCGTGCCACGTGTTACCACGATCCGCCTGACAAGATCAGCTATAAATATCCCAGAGTTTGGCATTTTTGAGGATCTTTTTGGCAATACTGAGTACTGAATCCGCCATTATTGTCAAACTACTAGATTACTGAGAGAAATAACAATTGTAAAAGTGAGCTAGAGAGAAATCATTGATTGTACCGACATTCAAAGTATAATCAATAACATATAAAGTGGACGTAGGCTTGTTAACGCCGAACCACTATAAATCCTGTGTGTTTTCTGCTTTTTCTTCATTCTTCAATTAAAACTCTATAAAAGTCAGAACAATTTGGGTGTTAGGTCCAAATTTTGATCTAACAAACTTTCAGCTTCGTTCCTTTTCGGGGACGAAAAGTTTTAAGTGGGGGAGATTGTAATAACCCGAAAATCCGAGTCAATTTAATATTTTTATTTTGGGAATTTTAGTGAATTTTGAATATTTAAAATGATTTATTTTAAATAATAGCGACAAGAAATTTATTTTGAATAGAATTAGAATGAATATATTTGTTTGAATCGACGTTAGAATATAAATATTTATTTTATATTATAAAAGGAATTGAAAATGGCGCGGTAGTTCGAAAATTTGATTTCAAATTTTAAATGAATGTACAAGATTTAAAATAAACCGGATTTTAGTGAAACCAAAAATATTAGAATCTATTTGAAAATATCTTTCCAATGAATCCGAAAAATTGAAATTTCATAGCGGGAATCAAAAGTTACATCTAGCTGAAAATCTAGAATAGTCGCTATGGAAATATAACCCTTAAAAATAGAAATTTTGTAAATGACCTTGGTTTTCGACGAAACCACTTTTGTTGGATCCGTGATGTCAATTTATTGCTAGGTTTCAAAATTCGTAATTTTCTGAATCAATATGTGAGCGTGGTGAAGTAAAATGTGTTTTAACAGTTTCAGTCAATTTCGATCGACCAGAAAATGGCTATTTTTCCAACGGTCTCGAGATTTGACGAAATTAGTTTTTTTTTGAGCCGTATCATCAATATGAAGCTAGAAAATATTTTTCGGGAATTTTCAGAGTCCGTATGTGGCCCCGGTAAATTGAAATGTGCATTCAAATTCAATATATTGATTTATATTTTGATTTTGATGAAAACTAATCGAAACGAGTGAATCATCCTACGATACATATCCCATTGTGTTCGTAATAGGGGTAATTAGCTAGGGGCGACAGTCGTTGGGTTTCGTTTGGAGTTTGAATGGAAAGTCAACTTTAATGGAGAATTAAATTTAATAATTAAATAATATATTATTATTCCCTCTCCCCTCTCTCTCTATTCATTAAAAGATCGAGATCAGATAAAATAAAAAAGAAAAAAACCTTGCTTTACAATTTCCGCGCCGCCCCCCTCCTTTGTCCACCGCGACCGCCGCCGCGTCGCCAGGTACTCCGCCACCACCGCAGCTGGCTCCGGCCCCCCTCCCATAAGATTCCCTCTCCACCTCTCCCTCCTCCCCCAAATCAAACGATGCCCAATAAACCCCAAATCGAGAGGCACCGACGCCGCTGCCCCAAACGCCCACCGCCACCTGCTCGACGCCGTGACACGCCCCTAGCTCCCAAACGCGTGCAAATATTTCCCCCTATAACAGTAATTTTTTTTCAGTTTTTCTTTATGCAGTAATATTTGAATAAACTTTGATTTTAATGTAGATAAACTTTGATTTTAATGTAGGTAAACTTAGATTTTTAGTGTAGGAAAACATAGATTTTTAATGTATGAAAGAATAGATTTTTATTAGCGTAAAGATTCAATTTTTAAAGAACAAAAAGATTGAATTTTTAATGAAGAAAAGATTTGATTTTTAAAACGAAAAAGATTAGATTTTTATCATAGAAAAGACGTGATTTTTATTTAAAAATTTAAGATTTTTATTATATATAAAGCTAAGGTTTTTATTATATATAAAGTTAAAAATTTTCTTATATAAAATTTAGATCTTTGATTAGGAAAGTTTAGATCTTTGATTAAGATAAAGATTAGATTTTTGAAAAGAAGAAAGGTTTGATTTTTAACTAGAGAAAAGGAATGATTTTTATAAATTATAAAGATACGACTTTTATATATATGAAGTAGCGATAAAAAAATTCGATTTTTATATATATGAAGTAGCGATAAAAATTCAATTTTTATATATGAAGCAATGAGGTAAAAATATAATCTTCATATAGGAAGTAGCGTTGTTAAAAATATAATTTTTAACATAAACGGTGTTGAACAGATCTCGTTGGAAACACGACGAAATCTTTCTACATATGAAGAGTCGCCGCGTTTGGTTTAGCTCTTGGTGAGAACTTCTCACTTTTAATTTATTTTCTAGTTGAAATATATACTAGGATGCAAACGGTGCTTAGCAGCACCCGACACCCGTCGTCCACAGACCATGGATGACTTGTTTGTTTGACTGATGTGGTGTGAAAATTGATTGTGTGTTGTGGATTGAATAAATATTTTATAGTTAAAAATATAATGTTCAACGTGTATATAAAATAAATATTTATAAACAAATCAGACGATTTGTTTATATACACCCATTTGACTGATATTGATTGGGACGATAAATTTTACACATCGCCCAACTACATAAATAAAAATCTGTGTTTGTTGATTTGAAATCCCACACGGGTATTGGGATGATATTTGACGTACACTAATCCCGGTTGTTTAGTTGTATGTCAATCGATGGGTTGACAAACTGTGTAAGCGTTAATTATTTATTTTTAATGCTTATGCAGTTGTGTGGTGCGCTCTGGATGATGATTGATGATTTGTCGTTGCTATTATATACATGTGTTGTAGGGAATCCATATAATTAACATTATATGGTAATTGATTGGGCCTCATTCCAATTGGGAAAATAAGGAATATTATAAAATAAAAATTCATGTGTTGAATAAAATAAAAATTCATGTGTTGAATAAAATAAAAATTCATGTGTTGAATAAGATAAATATTCATGTGTTGAATAGAAATTCATGTGTTGAATAAAATAAATATTCATGTGTTGAATAGAATAAATATTCATGTGTTGAATCGAATAAATATTCATGTGTTGAATAGAATAAACATTCATGTGTTGAATAAAAGCCATGTTGATTAGATATGCGCCATTTTGACACGATAGATATGTATATCGATTTTATTCATTTTTAAAATGAATATAGAAAAGGAAGTAATTTCAAAATATAACGTTTTGAAAATATTATCATTTATATATATATCGATGATATGGAATATTCGATTTTGATTGGAAATTGAATAGGAAGTTGAAATCGTTTAGAAAACGAATTAAAAACGATTTATAAAATACGTTTTGAAAGGAAATCGATGAAATATATAATATATATTTATATTATATATATAATGGCCAGAATACAACGCGTCGCGCTGCGGCAGTTCGCCAATTTCGACCATTGACTTCAAATGGACATTACGGGAGATCCGACCGTCGGATTCTCCTAAAACTGGAACCATTGGGTTCGTATCGAACAGAGCTTTCTAACGAATATTAGAGATTTGAAATCTAATGGTT
Organism: Allium sativum; assembly: GCA_030737875.1. Lineage (NCBI taxonomy): Eukaryota > Viridiplantae > Streptophyta > Magnoliopsida > Asparagales > Amaryllidaceae > Allium > Allium sativum. Next base: position 589,772,381 of record CM060909.1, read on the forward strand.
GGATTTGGAATGATGTCCAAATCAAATTTGGAAAAGGTCGTTGTAAGTGCAGTTCGATGGCCGTTTATGGAAATCACTGTACGGGCCTTGATAAAATTATTAAAAATAGTAATAATTTTTGTAAAATAATAAGAAATGATTTGGAATGAATTGGGATGAAAATTTCCATATTTGAAAAGATAAAAATAGATTTTTATCGAAGTGAACTAGTTTTGAACTAGAATTATAATTCCATTTATTTTTAAAATAAATAAATTGGATTTGAAATGATTTTGAAAATAACTAGAATTTCCAATAATTGAATTGGAATGGACGTGAATCGAAATTGTATTTGGAATATTTCGATGTTGGATTTCATGATTATACAGATATTGTTATGGAAATTTGAAAGATATATTAATATCGTTATTTCCAATACGATATTTGTTGGTCGTAGAATTTGATATTGAATATAAGCCAATATATTTTCTATTCAGAGCCTTGTATTTAGTATCAAATGTGATTTTGGGTTGTCGTGAACGGTATCTTTAATAATACTGTTCTTAGACCCAACGGAGTTTAGAAAATCAGAAACTAACTCGAGATTAGTCAAGTTGAATGGTTTCCTGGGTAATGATCTGATGTTGGTTTCGGCCTTCGGGGTTAATACTTGGGGAATTGTTCACTTGCTAATTTACGGTTAAAGGCTGATAGAATGGAATGTGATTTTGGGTTTATAGTGAACCGTGTTTTAAATGACATTGGTTCTTTAACCCAGTTAAAGACAGGATATGATTTCCCAAGTTAACTAATCATTAATATTGATTTTTGGGAAGATTAAAACCGAGTGGAGTTTTATGAGTCTTTAATTAGATTGAAATGATTGACAATGGAGTATCACAAGTTTTGCTCCAGGCAGTAGTTAAATCTTTAATTAGATTTGAACGTGAAATTTTAATTAAATTTACCGATAACACTGTGGTGTTAGATATGAAGTATTACCAGTTTTACTTCATGGGGTGAATAGGTTGGGGTTGGGAAATTAAAAACTAATGATTACTTCGGTAAGGTCCGTTAATCCCGACTAGTTTGGATAAACCATAAGTTGGTTTGAATTGAAATCCAAAAGGAAGATTGAAGAGTAAATTTTAAAGAATTTATCTTTGATAAAATTAATTGGAACCTTTCCAAGGTATAAGAATATTTGAATTAAAGATTATTCTGAATTGGAATGAGGTGTATGTTGTGTTTGTTTAACACTTGTTTATTATATACGCGAGTTATTTAGAAAGACCGGGTTTATCCCATTCTGAATAACAGATTCGACGATGTGTCGAGGATGAAGATGGTGGTCAAAGACCGGAGGTTTTCACATCGTTTGGATAATTACTGATGATCTTGATTTGCTGTACACCCAAGAGGAGGGAATCAATTGGTGATCGTCCAGACGTACTTGGGGATCGATGGATATGCGAGGTACAAGGTGCCTCTGGTTTCGTTCAGACCCAGAACGAACTTGTAAGTGGACTTTGTGTCTGACATTGGATTTTATTCTGTGTGATTGATTTCTATTAAATATATATCTGTTTGGCGGCGGAAAATTTATTCTCTTGCTTAACGCCCTTCTCTGAGACGTACGAGCTCAGAGGTTATATATTGATGGATATTAATCGCATGGAGTGAATTGCCTGTGTGGCATGCCTAAGTGGCAAATGATTAAGGCTTTTGTTAAAAAGCAAAGTCTTGTGGTTGATGATCAAAGCACGGCCTGTGTGGGATAGATTTGTGTAACGTTGATTCGCGAGCCTCACACCCCGGTTGTGAACCAGAAACGGGAGAGGACCTCAGGGAGGGCATGCGCTTCCATCTAGCTAGGGTGGTGTTAGTGACCTACCAGCCCTGACATTTATATTATTTTCACCTGTGTGGTTGTTGGATTGCGAGGCGCCTCGGATATATCGGTGACTATGTGGAGCCGATGGAGTCATTTGGCTCATTTACGCCCCAAAGGGCAGGAAAACGCAGTGTTCAGGCATTTTAATCCACATCGGTGGACCGGCCCTGACGATCCAAAGGCTTGACTGAGTACTTGCCTGAGACATGGGCTAGACTGTCTCAAATTCGGTAGAGGACTGTCTTTTGCCTCGGTTCACAGATGGAAACCCAACTTCCAATACGTGACTTTGCGGTTTTGATTGTAGAGCCTAGTATTGGCGACATGATATATGGTACCCATGCCATCTATGATTGATACTTATGATTGAAATTGTTTTGACACTATACACTTATAGTAATAAAAGATGAAATTTAGCGTATCAAGCATTCTTTGGCTATTATAAGGTAAAACCCTATCCTCCGGCTTGTGTTGCATTGTGTGACGGGACCTGGGTCTTATAATAGCTTCATTGTTCTTTATTTAGCATTGCGCTGTTGTTTTATGCACTGGTGTTCTTGGAAGGAAAGCCGTTCCGTGTTATACGGCGTGGTCCCTTGATTTACCTAACTTTAAAATAAAGATTAATAACTGTTTTAGTTCTCACACCAGTCACATGACTGACCTGGAGTTTATTGTTTTAACCTAAACTCTGAGTGCCCTTATTTTCAACATGGGAGGCTAGTAGTTTTGGTTTTGCAGATTTTTATTCATAGGATCCTGGTTTACAGCTGGAATGATATTCAGAAAGCTCTGTATCCGTATATTCTTATCAGTTGTGTATTGTATTATTTTTCCGCTGTAGTAATGTATTTAAATCTCTGATATTTCTCTGATGTATTATATTTGTTTATACTCCGTATATTCTTGTATTCTGATGGAATTGTTGTAATTAACAATGAAATCTTCTTCTGTTTGTGTTCCAATTCGTCTTGTCCTCAGTACAATCCGTGATTTCCCGTAAGGGGGATTTCGGGTCGTTACATAAATTAAATTAAAAACAATTATTTCCTTGATAATAAATTATTATTATTATTTCAAATACAATTAAAATGATCATCTGAATTATTGATTCAGTTTTTATCTTCGAATTGAAATATTTTTCAAATTCACGTATTACGATAATTTAATATATTCGCTATTAAATTGATTATTCAGTATAAAAATTCATTTATATTATCAATTATATATTTAAAACCATATTAAATATTTAAAATAAATTATCAAAAAATCCGGGTTGTCACAATAGCGATAAGCATAGCCTATGCAGGAGCTAAGCTCTTAAACCACCATAGGCTATCAGGACAGATTCATTACTTTGTTTCTAAAACCCTAAAATTTAGATCTAAATCTTAAAAGTGTTAGATCAAACTCAGATATACTCTATGAAGGAGCACAACTCTTATATGACATAAAGTATAAAGGTTCAAATCTGACTCTTGGTTCAGATTTACATCTATATGCATAAAGTCCTAATCATTGGCTATGTGATTCATATTGAACCTAATCTATATGCATCAACACCCCCTAATTATAGGAGATTAGCTAGACATAGCTAATTGAGAAGAAGGGAAAAATAAAAGAACAAACATGAATAAAATAAAACAAAAACTAAGAAGGGAATGAAGAGAATACTTTTATTCCAAGAGAAGAGATATAGAAAAACCCAATGTAATAAGTATGAAAGAGATACAAATGTATTTATAGCTGCCACGACCAAGACTAAATGGCTAATTACAAGATGTGGGACAAAATTCTTTGCCCAAATAACAAATAAACTAATGTGAACGCATGTGAATGGACATGCAAATGTCATGGAAAAATAGCTTGCGGGCATCAAATGGCATCAACTTTAATCGTTTTGTGCATGAATAAGAATCCATAACATCTGAGACAAGCAATCTTTATGAAAAGGCATTGAATCTTTACTTTAAAATATGCGGTAGAAGGTGGTTGAACAACAACATTTTTTGAGGTCTTCATGCTTTAATCCATCTCTAAAAATCAACACTCTTCTTGCACCAATTCTTCAAGCTTTTTAACATTTAAGTTCGTCGATCCATTCATCTTAAATAATATGAAAATACAACTATAAATACACAGTATCAATAATTTTAAAGAGAAAATAACATAAATATGCGGATAAAATATACACAATTACGTGTATATCAGTATGACCCACCTCTTGGGGTATTAAGTAATTATAAGGATGTCTGCCCTTGGATTACTTTATGGGGTATCAAGTGAATTTAAGGATATCTGCCCATAGATTTACATTTAATCCTTAAGTGACTGTTAAGATGTTCACCTAATATGATTTGTTGTGCGTATTTGTTAAGTAGAAATAACATGAAGATTTTACACAGCCAAATATACAAAATAGTCATTTCTAAACTTATATGTTTTTCATTCACCATACCTTTATGTTTTGACCTCCCTCCTCATAAATAAACAGGCTAGCAGGTATGGACGTTTGGGACCAGTGATGATCAGTGATGCTCTGGAGATGGAGCCTAATGAAAAAGGCTTTTAATTATTTATGGAAGTATTATTATATCATTTGGAAACTAATATTGATGTACCACTAATGATTGCTTGAGCCTTGCTGTAGTCAACATTTATTATGGCTTTACATAAAGCTACATCTGTTCTAAATTACTATATTTGTCCCTTCCGCTATGTGAGATTCTGATTTCGTTTAGAATGCTCTCTGATATCTGATTTTATTATTTCCTTATAGGAACCAATGATCCATTTAGAATGGTTCTAAGTTTCGAGGGCCTTTTCTGGGGCAGAATTTCGGCCCATTCTGGATGGATTGTTACATTTTCTATATCAACATTGCTAACATTTCCAACTATGTGATCAACATCCAAATTATCATTTCCAAACTGACCATTATCGGACTATTCAGTGTTAACAATATCAATAGTTATACACATTGACTATTCAAGGACAATAGAAGTTGACTGCCCAAACAAGTCGAGATTCACATCATCCAATAAGGGGAAATAGTGCATTTATTGGAGCAGAAGGAAAGAGTTCAAGGAGGGGAGTTTCACTTACAACATCAATTTCTAGTACGAGCTCAGTCATCCGATTCAAACACAGATCAGTTGCAATTGATTTTGATTCTTGTTTAAAAAATAATGGGGGTGTGGACTCAGACTCGACAAGCGTTGAAGAGGCAACAACAAAGTGAAGACTAGATCAAGTTAGAGAGGCATCAAAAATCATACCTGAGGCTAAAGGGGCTAAATTAGTCGATTTCTTCTTCTTAGGCATAAGGAGAAGGCATAGCGAATTGGGTTGGGGGGTGGTGAGACGGATGAACGATTGTAGGGAAGAGATATGGGAGGACGATTTAGATGAAGATGCAACAAACTATTCAGTTTATTTTCAAATTCAAAGTACATGACGATGTACAAGCGGTAGAAATATAACGGTTGGAATGTTGTCTTATTAAACCAAATTTAAAACAATATTTACCCCAAAAATAATTTAGTGTGAGGTTTGGAGCATTAAAAACCATTACAAAAGATACTCATTTGAATTTATAAGTTAGTTGATAAACCCATGTTCAGATCATGCATTTCCTAAATTTTAAAATTAAAATGCAAGCTTAATGATATAATGATTATTAAGTCAGAAAGAATTGGTAGTAAATGGCAGTAATGGTTGTATAAGCTACTTGTTTTAAAAAGATTTAACATCCTTGATCTTTCGTGTTTTGTGCATTCCAACGAAACTTTATCAACATACCTCAAATGTATTTTAAAAGGGAAATGGGAAATTTTTTTATGAGGACAAATCATTTAAAAAAATTAGCCTTAAGGATAAGGCATAAACAAATTATTGATAAAGAAAAAATTTTAGCCTAGCCAAAATTGTTCCACTTTTTTCTCGTGAATATTCTCGTTCTTTAGCGCGATACTGGTACCATTTCAATTCGTATACCTAAAATCATGAAAATCACGAAATTAATCGGCAATGGCGACTGAATCACGATCAGCGTCTTCTCCTACTATCGATTCAACAAAAATAACCGAAAATCCAACGGATACTGTCGAAACCCTAATTTGACTCCAAGTTGAATCGCAAAAACCTAGCCAAACCCTAACTGAAACCGTCAAAAATTTACAATCAGATCTAGAAACCATAAGTGGTGAAGAAGAACACAGAGACGACTGTCAACATTAACCAGATGATCAAAATATAGAAGAAACGGGAACACAAAAACAAATTGATACGGTTGATGTTACAAAAAGCATTGAAATGCCAGTGATGGAAGAAAAAAGTTGCTAACCAGGAAGAAAAGGTCTAAAAAAATTTATGATCCAAAACACAATGCAAAATGTAGCAAGATTAAGACAAAGGATGAAAAATTAAGGTAAATGATAGCTTAAAAATAGAAAAATGATACTGCTTTTGATAATTGTCTAATAATAATATTCATATTCAACAGGAAATTGCTCAATTGAGAGGGAAAGAAATCCCAGGCCAACAGCCCGAAGATAATGATGACAATTCGATAAGAAAAATAATTTGTTTGTGCTAGCAAACTGATACTATTGAAATTTCTGTGGTAAATGGTACCTTAAAAATTCAAAACTAAAATTTTTTGTAAGGACCCGAATTTTCTAGCTATTTGAATTGAATATTTAAACTTGATTTAAATATTTTATTTGAATATTAATAGATTTTAATATTGAATTCGTTTATTAAAACGAATTTGGGATGTTAAATTTATATTTAAGTATAAACGAACTCGAAATGGCACGGTAGTTCGTAATATTGAGTTTGAAACTTCAGTTGAATATACATAATCCATTTTAAGTCAGAATTCTATGGAATAAGAAACATTTGAATCTATTTGATTATAATTTTCTAAAGAAAGAGAAAAACCGGAATTTCATATTATAGATTGTTAGTTATGTACAAAACAAAATTTAAAATAGTCGCTAAGGAAATCGTTTATAAACGATAACGTTATTTAATAAATTTAAAAGGAATTTCACTAGAATTTGAATATCGTTTAACTCGAAAATTCTAATATTGAGTTATAACCCCATATTGGTTGAATTTAAAGTACTGTATTATTTTATTTGATATATACGACAATAATAATTTATTATTATTAAATTTAATAGTTTCAGAATTTACTTGATAATTTATCGATATTATATAAGCCTTGAGAGTATCTATTTTTCAAAGACCTCCATTTTTGGCAAAACAAATTTTATTGGAATGTATATAGCTAATTATTGCTAGATTTATAGTTTAGAGCCAATCGAAGTTGTTTCGTCGGTAGATGAAATTTTAAATGTGAGCCGATGAATATAATTAAAATTAAAATAGCGACATTGTGCAAATGGAGTCAGAATTCAACGAAATTAATTTCATTGGGTCTAGAATGTCAAGACATGGTAGTGTGTCTATTTTCATTGTTTTTGGAATTAGTTTGTGGACAAGAGAAAATTAAATGATAATCATGTCGCTATTTTATACATATGCAATGACCCAAATTGGTTAACATTTGCAATTTACGTTCAAGCCACCTGGGAACATTCGTGGCATATAATATTGAAGTCTGCATCCTAAGTATATAATCAAATCTATAGATGTTATATCATACATGGACCATGACGTGTGCATTAGATATCACCAAAAAAAAAAAATCAAAACAAAGATCCCTTAAATTCTACCCAAGATCGCATCAATTAAATTGGAATTGACTTAATACAACATAGTTAAAACTACCATGGCAGTACCTAATAAAATATGTGCAGTCACTCTGTAAATCAATGTATGCACATGCAATGAAAAGGTCTTTTCCTTCTGCCTGTATTTTTAAATCACGACCTAAATGAAAGAAATGTACAGGCAATGCCAAATCTGTACCTATCTACCCAACCAAAGGAGTTTTCTTTTCTGCAGTTATGAAACATGCAGACCAAGCCTGGAGTTCTACATATACCCTAACGCGTAACGTATATTACATGATACCCAAACCATTCTCTCTATATTTACACCCTTCTACTCTCCTTCATTCTGTCCAAAAATACTACACCAAACGCTCATTTTCAAACACAAAACTTAAGCCTCACTTCTAGAAAAAATTTATACCTCTTTGTCTAACTAGTTTTATCATAAGCTGTGAACTAGAAAAAGGAACTGGAGAGAACCATGAGCCGGGTTTGTCGGGAAGGTGCCAGTGTGATCGTCGATGGTCCATGGAGGAGCAGGTTGAAGTGGAAGCTGCGTGATTGGGGTTCAGAACGGGGGATACTATTGTTTGTATGGGGGAAAAGGTGGAGTCCTAACTGTTTGTGGCATGGGTTTTAAGACAGTTGATGCATGAGAGTTTTTTGAATGAATAACAGGGGAGAAAGAAAGCAGTGGTGATGGTGCATGGGTTGGTGTTATTCGTAAGTGAGGGAGAGGTAATAGGTGACGTGAAGAAAATGGATAGGAAAAGAAGAGTGGGAAGGAGGACTGTGAAGATGCAAAAATGGTAGACTGGTTGTAGCAGGACGATTCGTGGGAAAGAAAATATATGGGGAAGAAGAGACGACGGGTGGGCTGAAATATTATTATACGAGCTGGGCTTTCGAAAGGATTAGAAGAAAAAAGGGAACGAAACCGTAAGAAGTAGAATGGGAAGAAGCATTTAAAAGAAAACCACGTGGATAGGGGATGCCGCCTAAGCACTCCTGTGCTACGGGCCTTAGTAAATAAAAATATATAGGGTCTGGGCTTCGGCCCATCATCACAAAAAATGGGTATAAAGCTGGGCAGTGTTTGGGAAATGGGGAAGGTTGATTGTGGGATTGGTGTTCGTCATATATTGGAAGGACTATGGACGGCTTGGGTATAGAGTTTGGGCTGTGCAAAATTGAAGGGTAAGACCCATTTTCATTTAATAATAAAGTAAAGTTAATTTGAAAATAAATAGTATAGTAACATGTGGATATCACATCTAACTCACCCATTGACATAGTTGAACACACCTGGTCACGATGGGTCGCATGATCATATACTACATTTTGGAGCTGGCTTGGTAAGCATCGGAAGCATATAAAATTTTCAGTTACCATTTTGGCGACAAATGGAAATCAAGGTAAGTTTAACTCACTCGTTTGTTCCACTTATAATTTATATAAGTCAGGTTTTCTATGTATGCTATGTTTGCTAATTGTTGATCTATTTGATGATTGTTGAGATGTTTACTAAATATTTTTATATTTTATCTAAATTGAACGTTGTGTAATTTAAATGAAAAGAAATCGTTATTTTAACGATTAATTCCAATAGAGGTAACTTACCTTGTTGATTACATTTATAATAATATAAACGTATATTATTTAATAGGATGCTTGAACAGTTATTATTAATCGACCATTTGAATTTATTATTCATGTTATCATCAAATTTATTGTTTATTTTCATATTATCATCATATGAACTGATTGACAAATATGATTGGATTATTGAATTTATTATTGGTTTGTTGAATCTAAATTCAACATTTGTTTGTTATTAACCAATGGGTAATATTGGTTGAGGAATTATAATAGCAGATGGCCCAAATATACACTTTTATAAGGATTGATTTACCATCAGGAGACCCTTCTTAATTGCTTTCTAACCTATTCTCCCCTAACTCTCCATGTCGAAGAACAAGTAGTTGAAGCAGCATTTTTCCAAAATTTTAACGAGATCTAGTTGTTGTTTTTCGGATAGCGCTTCTGTGTCAAAACTACCATCTGCAGATCCAATCAACAACATCCCACTTCAGATCTTTTCTGATGCCCTCTCTACATCAACTTCTTCAGATCCATTGTCCGGGTATGGATCTTTGTCTGCCTTGCAGAAATCACCGGTATCTCCTTTGATAGCTAGAACATAGGACGAAGCGAGATGGAAAGAAGAAAGAGTAAATTTGATGTTTGAAACTGAGGCTAGCCAGAACATTACAGGTAATTTTGAAATTGGGAGTGATAATGTAGTGGAAGCAAATATTGGTAATGCGGTGAGTACCAATAAAAGGTTGAGTGATAATGTTGGGGCCAGTTTGGATGTGCTTCCTGATAGAGCAATGTCTATGAAAAGTGGGAATGATAAAATTGCGGCAAGATTAGATGTGGCAGGCTAGTTTACAAAATCCAGTGAAATCTATTGATGTACCTCACAAGGTTGATGTTGCTCTTAACACCGGCCTTTGTGTCAAGAAGCAACCAAAGTGCTCATATTAATGCCATAAACAGATCAGAAAAAGCTATGACAGTTCCTTCAACTCCCATTTCCTCTGTGCTACCCCTTCCTTTAAAGGCAATGTCCCCTTCAATTCACAACAAACAGAGCTATGCCGCATGTTTTTCATCTCTTCCTCGGTGTGCTGGATTGTACTCCCCTCATGTATTCACGTCATAATATGAAAACCCGTCTCCTTCTCCTGACATCGTTCAAGAGGGAGCAAACTTTTGGAAAGATCATTTAGTGGGTTTCTTCCTTGATTCTGAAATTTCGTATGTTGATGTTCGTGACCATTGTTGTAAGGCATGGAATTTTAGAGGAGGCCTTCGAGTTAATGTTGTGAACGGTATTCATTACTTTAAATTTTCGATTATGGAGAAAAGAAGGAAGGTATCGGAATCAGACCTGATAATTATTTGAGGAAAACCTTATATTATTGCAGCTTGAAGTGGAACGGTATAGACAGAAAGGGAGCATGTTTCTTCCATTTCAGTATAGGATATCTTTACCAGAACTCCTTCTGCTCTACGCACTCTTCTAGGTTTGAATTGGTTGGCTAGTAGAATAGGGAATATTAAATGTTTTGATGTGAAAACAGAGACAAGGAAAAATCTCATCTTTGCTAAATCGTTGATTGAAATAACTCCACGCAAGCCTTTACCTAAGAAGCTCAAAGTAACTATAGAAGGCTATGATTTCTATGTTGACGTACAATACTCATGGCAACTAGAAATATGCACTAAATGTTAATGCTTTGGATATTTGCTAGAAACTTGTAAAATTTTTGGACCTTCTAAGGTATGTGCAGCTCTCCTGAAACCTACTCGTAGTATTTGGGTGCAAAAGTACAAGGTAGAAGACAAACTGGTAGATGAAGTTCCATGTATTGATAAAGATTTGAAGTGTAAGGATCATGTCAATGATGCTGATCTAAAGAAAAATGAAACAGTAACATCAGATGGGGAAACTGAAAATGATGGGATATGTTGGATGTCAGACGATCACGCTTGGGTACACGAAGAGTCTGGTATGAGATATGATCCATATGAAAATGAATATTACAAATAGGTATCAAACGTAGAGGAGGATGCTAGAAGACTGGAGTATCAAGTAGTTGGTGATAGCTATGAGCTTATTCAGGAGGATGTTCTTGGAGAGAAGAACCAAACACTTTTCCATGATTTTTCTTAGGATTGGGAGTGCGAGTTTTGCAGCCCTAATCTGTGCTTTGTTCCTAGACTTGTTGTAATATTTTTTGTGTATGTCAATGTTATGGGTAGCGATAGTGACTCTTCCAGTTATTCCACCCTTATTGGAGATTAACTGTTGGGTCCTTATTAGTAGTTGAAAGTCTATGTTTCACTTCCGTACTTCATAGATGGAGTGTTATGGCACTTCAAACCAGATGCAGTTCTTGTGCCTGTACAGAAATTCTCTTATTTTATGATTTTCTAATAACAGCGGTACGACCACTATAAAAACCGGCTTACATGCCAAAAAAATTCATTAATGGATTTTGAAATATATTATTTCGAAAAGGAAGTTTATAAAACGGGAAATAAATGTTTACTATTTATTATTTAAGGTAAATTATTGAATGGTTTTATAATGAAAATCCTTATGTTATTAAGTTTCAAGAAACAAATGGAATTATATTGAAAGTGATTATTATTTACTTAATAATAATCAAAGTAAATGATATTTATTTAAATTAATTATATTTTTAATTGATTTAAATAGAAAGACAAATTGGAATTCATTAATGAATTAATCTTGTTTGAGTTGGCTGAGTTAACTGAGTTAACCAAAATTGAATAATAAATTAGTTTATCAATTTAATGGAAATAGTTAATGGTGAGGTATACCACTTTTATAAATGTTGATATTTGGTTATAATTTATTTTATAATAATCAAAGTGGAAATTGTTGGAATTTAAAATCTATTAATGTAGGATTATGAAAATATAAGTCATATTTATAATTAAATTAAATTTAAAAGAAAATTATATTAATCTAAAACATGTTAAGTTTGAATTTAAGTTTAAATTGAAAATTCTATCTGATTGGATTTATAAAATTCAAGTTGAACAAAGTCGTTATAAAACCCAAGTTTTATTGAAGATATTATTGGAACAAGTTATTAGAAATGGTTTATGAATGAGATAAAGTTCAAGACATGAAATTTAAAAACTACAACCTAACTGGAGATCTGTTGAGTTAAATGATTTTTCCGAGTATTGATCTGATGTTGGTTTCGGCCTTCGGGGTTGATATTTCGGGAATCATTGTCTTACTGATTTACAGTTAGGGACTGACACGGTATGAAATGGAAGTCGAAACAGAAACCCAAGTTTGAATTAAAGCGATAAGGCGAGATTAGTAATTATTATGCAATCTATGTTCGCTTATGTCAAATAAAAGATGAAGTTTCATCGAGATATAACAAAAGGGTTTGAAATAAACTTATCAGAAGTTTATAAAGGTTTCTATTTACAGTAGAAGTAAGATTTTTATATATTGTTTTAAAGATTGTTAATGTTACGTAGAAGGTTTTAAATAATACTTGATCCTTAAATTAAGTAAAAGAATAAAATAAGATTTACAAGAGAGAGAATGATATTAAAACTATGTATTGAATCGAAAAGTAAATGGAATATGTGGGGGTAATTATTGGAATCGGGTTTTGTTGATAAATTTCTATCTATTCTGAAGATAAGAATGTTTTTGACTCAAGGTCTAAGAGGTAAATGAAATACCCCAACTTGAATGGCTTCATTATTATCCAAGGATGATATTTGTTTAGAAACAACAGTGGTGAAGGGAAACAAAAATTGTATTTTTGAGAAAAATATTATATATTATCATTCGAAAAGTTTTTATAAGTCAAATTGAAGTGTTGGGTATAGGTTTATTTGAGAAATAAGATATAAAAAGCTTTATTCTAATAATTGGGAAATTTTAAAGGGTTTTTGATTAACAAATGAAAATTTAAAAGTACAAGTGATGCTGATCACTGAACTAGTGAACTCATTTATATCTATGGTTAAATGATTGTTTATTTTGATGGTTAAACAACCGACTCTCAAAATCTGGCCCATTTGATTGTAGGAACGTTAAGACCGAGATCGAATTTATATTCGAAAACCATTTCGACTAGCAAAGACGTGAATGTAGAAGATATCGGATGATGATTGAAATGGAGCATTGAAGACCGTAGATCTTCATAAAGCGGAAGAATCACTTAAAATCTCTGACTCGCAATCAGAGATATACAGTGATATCATCATGGTTGGAATCTACAGATTGTAAGAACTACTCGCTTCTGATCTGTAGGGCGATTCCTTGTATATGGTAGGAGGGTGCTTTCGGTTCATCCTGTTCCTGGATGATTGTATGGATGGATGCCGGACAGGGTATTTCCAAAACGGTCATGTATGTTGATTTCTTCAAATGTACTATAGTTGGTGGAGGAAAAGGGCACTTCACTTAGTTTAACTACTAGAGTATTTTTGTGGACATCTATTAGTGATATCTGACGGATTTGATGATGTGGCATTCAAAGTAGATGGAGATGTGCTGCCTGATGTATAAGCTAAACATCAAGCCTCATCAACCGAGAAATGGTAAAAATCGGGTAGGTCGCATGGCTATGTGGGTCACACCCATCAAAAGGGTGTATTGTCATCTAATCTAGAGAAATTCCTATTTGTTTTTCTCTCGCTTTTGTATCTCCTGGGAACAGTTATGTCGCCATCTACCGTAAGGTTGCAATACATTCGGTACTCTCAAGAGAAATGAGGGGTCGATCATGTTTTGTATAACGACCTGAATTTCCCTATGAAAGAAAGCCCGGATTGCTTTGAGAACAAGACGAATCAGAACACGAACATAAGAACATTTCATTGCTTATTACAACAATTTACATCAGATACAAGAATATACAGAGTATGAACCAATATTATACATTAGAGAATTATAAGAGATTTAAATTACAATGCAGCGGAAAAATAATACATAACACAACTGAAACAAATATACAAATACAGAGCTTTCCGAATATCATACCAACTGTAAACCGGGATCCTGTGAATATAAATCTGCAAAACCAAAACTACTAGCTGCCCGTGTGGAAAATAGGGGCACCCAGAGTTTAGGTTAAAACAATAAACTCCAGGTCAGTCATGTGACTAGTGTGAGTACTAAAACAGTTATTAAATATTTACTTTAAAAATAGTAAATCAAGGGACCACGCCGTATAACACGGAACAGGTTTCCTCCTAAGAATACCAGTGCATAAAACAAACAGCAAAATGCATTTTAAAGAAAATGAAACTATTATAAGACTTAGGTCCCATCACACAATGCAACGCAAGCCGGAGGATAGAGTTTTACGTTATAATAGCCAAACATACTTGGTACGTTTAAAACAAATAATTTTGATACTTGTTAGCCTACTTTGTGAACTAGGCTACACAAAGTTAAAGAGTCAAAACAATGAAGAGTACCCTGCCAGATAATCGGATCGGATCGGGTTTCCTCGAGCAAAAACAGATCGGCACAAAGCAGAAAGGGAAGGAAAACAAGCCGGATTGGATCAGATCCTTATTGCCAAATCAAATTAGAGTGGAGCGGAAGAAGGAAGAGCTTCTCCAAAGACCGGATCGGATCGGATCCTTATTGCCAAAACAAATTAGAGAGGAGTGGAAGAAGGAAGAGCTTCTCCAAAGACCGGATCGGTTCGGATAGGTTGATCTGATCCCATTCTCTATGGAACAGCCGATCCGATCCCTTGCAGCGACGGTTTCACCCCATGATTTCTTAACACCTAGAGTGGTTATACCGACGATCTACCCATGTTTGCCACTAACCTGGTGTGCTGTCATCATCAAATTCCATCCGAACCCGATTGTGGCGGGATTGATGACACGTGGATCCGAACCGATCCCACTCCAAGGGAAATTTCCACTTATAAATACCACATCAAGAGGCATTTGGAAGGATCTTTTGGCATTTTTAGAATTGAAACTCCTTTGCAACTCGAATTTCATCAACTTATACAGCTTACAATCATGTTTCAAATCGTATTGCGAAGGAAATTGAGTGAATCAATGTATGAGATGAGTGAGAATTGAGTGAAAATCATTATTGTACTCGCATTCAAGACATCAATCAAAAAAAAAGAGAAAGTGGACGCAGGCTATTTAACGCCGAACCACTATAAATTGTGTGTTTTCTTCGTTTTAGCTTCCATTTCATTAGAATCTTTACTAGTTTGGGTGTTAGAGCCAATTTTGGATCTAACAATACTATTATAGTGTAAAGTGTATAAAAACAACTTCAAATATAAATGTATCAATCCTAGACGGTATGGGTACCATATATCATGTCGCCAAAACTAGGCTCTACAATCAAAACCGAAATGTCACGTATTGGAAATTGGATTTCCGTCATGAGTCTAAGCAAGGGATGTACTCCTTTCCGCTTCGAGACACTCTAGGAAATGCCTCGGGACTACACACTTTGGGTAACCCCTGGATCCTCCATGGCTGGTCCTCCCTTACGTTCGAGGATTAATTATTCCTGAACACACGTTTCCCGGTCCTATAGGAACTATCCATCGGCTTCGTTGAGACCGATATAACTGAGCCGCCTCGCAATCCAACAACCACATAGTTAAAAATATAACAACAATGTCAGGGCTAGTTAAAAACTGACACCCCCCATAGCTAGAAAGAAACGTCATGTTCTCCTTGGGTCCCTTATCCCGTTTTTGACTCATACCGAGGTGTGAGGCCCACGAATTAACGATATACACAAAGCTATGCCATACAGGCCATGCTTTGATCATCAACCACAAGACTTTGCTTTTCGACAAAAGCCTTGATCACTGCTTCTCAGCATGCCACACAGGCAATTCATGCCATCCGACTAATATCTATCAATATATAACCTCTGAGCTCGTACGTCTCAGAGAAGGGCGTTAAGCAAGAGAATAAATTCTCCGCCGCCAAAAAGATATATATTTAATAGAAATCAATCAACACGGAATAAAATCCAATGTCATACACACAATCAATTTACAAGTTTGTTCTGGGTCTGAACGAAACCGAAGGCACCTTATTCCTCGTCCCGTATGTCCAATACAGGAGAGAGGCCCTCACATATCCGTCGCGATCTCCACGTACGTCTGGACGATCACCAGTTATTACCTCGTCTTGGGTGTGCAGCCCAATCAATACATCAGTAATCATCCAAATGATGTGAAGACCTCCGATCTTCAACCACCGTCTTCATCGTCGAATCAGTTATTCAGAATTGGTATAAACCCGGCCTTTCCGAATAACTCGCCTATATAATAAACAATTGCTACAAAAACATAACATACACCTCATTCCAATTCTGAATATTCTTTTATTCAAATATTCATATACTTTGGGAAAGGTTCCCATTAATCTTATCAAAGAAAAATTCTTTAAATTTATTCTTTAATATTCCTTTGGATTTTCAATTCAAACCATATTACGATTTTCCAAACTATTCGGGATTAGCGAACCACCGAATTAATCATTTATTTTATTTCCCAATCCCAACCTATTCATCCCATGGAGCAAAACTGGTATTACCCCATAACTAATACCACAGCGTTATCGGTAAATTTAATTACCATTTCACGTTCAAATCTAATTAAAGATTTAGCATCACTTGGAGCAAAACTGACGATACTCCATTCTCGGTGATTTCCCAAATTTGATAATTTAAATTATCAATTTCCATTTCAATCTAATTAAAGAGACATTATAACTCTACTTAGTTTTAATCTTCCCAAAAAATCAATATTAATGATTATTTAACTTTGGAAACACAAACATGTCGCATCGACAATCTACACCGTACTATTGATTTCTGCCGATATATAACCTCTGAGCTCGTACGTCTCAGAGAAGGGTGTTAAGCAAGAGAATAAATTCTCCGCCACCAAACAGATATATATATTTAGCCGAGATCAACCATACAGTTCGAAATACAATGACAGACAAGTAATCCTGCCTTTAACTGGGTTAAAGAACTAATGTCATTTAAAAACACCGTTCACAATAAGCCCAAATCACATTCCATTAATTATGGAATCTTCACGGAAAACAAATCAATATATAATCGATATCAATTTCCGTATCCAACTAATAATATAAATGGAATAACGGCAAAGCCTTTTAAATTCCATATGTGTTAACAGTCTTCCTCCACAGAAGTTCACTTCAATTATTATCAATCGAATTCCATTCAATTCCAATTTACTATATTAAATTGGAAAACCGTTACTTTGGAAAATTCTCGTTAAATCTTAATAAAAATATTTATAAATTCCAAATCACATTTCACTGTAAATCGGGTTAAAGAACGAATGTCGTTAAAAACACAGTTCACAATAAACCCAATTCACATTCTGTTTTCAGTTCCACTTAAATGTTAATTAATTGGTAATTCTTCTTCAAATCTTAATTAAAAGATTTATTGTTTTCACCCTGGGTTTAAGAACAGTGCCATTTAAAACACAGTTTACGACAAACCCAAAATCCCATCAGTCTCTAATCGTAAAATAGTAAAAGAACAATTCCCTGAGTATTAACCCCGAAGGCCGAAACCAACATCAGATCAAGACCCAAGAAGCCATTCAACTTAGCTAATCTCCAGTCAGATTCTGATTTTCTTAACTCCATTGGGTTTAAGAACAGTATTATCAAAGATACCATTCACGAAAAACCCCAAATCCAATTTGATATTAAATACAAGGCTCTGAATAGAAAATACATCGGCTTATATTCAATATCAAATTCTGAAACCAACAAATATCATATTGGAATAACGATATATATCTCTTCCAAATTCCTCGACAATATCTGTATAATAACGGAATCCAATATCGAAATATTCTAAAGATAATTTCGATTCAAATCTATTCCAAATCATATATGGGAAATTCTGGTTATTTTTAAAACAATTTCAAACCTAATTTATTTATTTTAAAAAATATTGGAATTCTAGTTCACAACTAGTTCATTTCGATAAAAAAATATTTTTATCCTTTCAAATATGGAATTTTTCATCCCAATTCTTTCCAAATCATTTATTATGATTTTACACAAATTATTAATACTTTTAATAATTTTATCAAGGCCCGTGCAGTCGATTTCCATAAATGGTCGTCGAACTACACTTACAACGACCTTTTCCAAATTTGATTTGGACATAATTCCAAATCCAACCGTTAGATTTCAGATCTCTAAAATTCCTTAGAAAGCTCTTTTCGATATGAACCCAAAGGTTCCGGTTTTAGGAGAATTCAACGGTCGGATCTCCCGTAATGTCCGTTCAAAGTCAATGGTTGAAATTCACGAACTGCCGCGGCGCGACGCATTCTATTCAGGCCATTGTATATATATATATATATATATTATATTTCATCGATTTCCATTTAAAATGTATTTTATAAATCATTTTAAATTCGTTTTCAAAACGATTTCAACTTCATATTCAATCTCAAATCAAAATTGAATATTCCATATCATCGATATATATATATATATATATATATATATATGATAATATTTTCAGAACATTAGATTTTGAAATCATTTCATTTTCGATATTCATTATAGAAATGAATAAAATCGATATAAATATCATTCATGTCAAAATTGTGTTAATCTAATCAACACGGCTTTATATATTTAAATATTTTTGTGTCCTTTCCAAATCGGACATCAAAATCAGTTTTTGATCTTTTATTGAATATTATTTTAAAATATTCTTTATTTTAAAATATTCGTTATTTTAAAATATTCATTGTTTCTGAACTGGAATCAGACACAGTCAATTACTATACAATATTATTTATCAGGATTTCGTACAACACATGTACACGATAACAATCAAATGCATTCAACCAACATCCAGAGTGCATTCTACACTACATAAGCATTAAATATAAATATTCAACGCTTACACAGCCTGTCAATCAATCGATCGACATACAGTTAACTATTGGGACTAGTGTATGTTATATATCATCCCAATACCCGTGTGGGGTTTCAACCAACAAATAATGAATATTATTTGTGCAGTTGGGCGATGTGTAAAATTTATCCTCCCAATCAATATCAGTCAAATGTGTTACATAAACAAATCATTCGATTTGTTTATGAATATTCATTTTATTCATATACACGTTATAAATTATATTTTTAACTATAAAATATTTTATTCCATTCCACATCACACAATCAATTTTCACAACACAAACAAACAAGTTGTCCATGGTCTGTGGACGATGGGTGTCGGGTGTTGCTAAGCACCGTCTGCATCCTAGTATATATTTTAGCTAGAAAATTAAATGAAAGTAAGAAGTTCTCACCTTTGGGATCCACTCCGCCAGTTCTTTAGCGGACGATGGTTTGGATTTACCCGACTTTCCAACCCCCTCTTTCCACGCTGTCCATAAATAAAAATCACATTTTTATCGCTTCATTCCAATAAATAAAAATCATATTTTTATTTCTACTTCATATGTTTTTACAACGCTTCTTTCTATATAAAAACTATATTTTTATATTTCTACTTCCTATATAAAGATCGAATTTTTATTTTGCTTCATATATAATAAAAATCGAAGTTTTATCTTAATGATATCCATATAAAGATCGTATCTTTATCATAATGAAAACATTATAAAAATTGTATTTTTATCCATAAAAATCACATTTTTATAATTCTTCCAGCAAAATAAAAATTATATTTTTATCGCCATTCTACATTTATAAAAATTGAATCTTTACATTATTACATACATGCGATAAAATTTATAATTTTATCTAACTAAAAATAATATTTTCATATCGTTGTTCATATTATAAAAATCATATTTTTTCTATAACGATGCTTACATATATAAAAATTATATATATATATTTTTCTATTTCAAAACATAATATATACAAAGATCATATTTTGATCTTTCTAAAAATATTATCTTTCCAATGTTAAAAATATTATCTTTCCGTTCAGAAAAAATATAATCTTTTCCCTTTTTAAAAAAATCAAACCTTTTTCATATAAAAAATCGAACCTTTCTCATATCAAAAATCGAACCTTTCGAATCATAAAAATCTCGGCTTTTTAATCATAAAAATCTAATTTTTATATTATAAACGTCTATGTAAAAATCTAATTCTTATATCGGCACTTTACATATAAAAATCAAATCTTTGTAACGTTATATATATATATATATATATATATATAAATCATAACTTCATATATAGAAAAATCATAACTCTAAAAAGGCTAAAAATTAGATTTTTAAACTAATTTAACTAAATAAATCAATTAAAAACTTACTTTCCATTCATGAAGAGGGAGGAGGGTTTGCAGTCGGAGCCATGGCCTGTGGGGAGGCGGTGCTAGGGTCTTGGTGGCGGGAGCGGGCTGTGGCGTCGAGGTGGTTGTGCTAGGGGGGTCAACAGCGGTTTGGGCTAGGGTGTTGGGTTCGGGTTCGATCAGAGGGGGAGAGAGGAGCGCGAGGGGAAGGGGGATGGCCGCGGTGGAGCTTGCGCGGTGGGCGGCGGTTCTCCAGGAGCGGTGGCTCCGTTGGTTTAGTTGTTTTTCTTATTTCGTTTTGATTTTGAACGAGAGGGGAGGGGGTTGACTATAAAGAGAAAGAGGGGAGAGGGATATTTAATTTATATATTTTATTATATTTAAATTTCAAAAAGCAACTTTTTATTTCGAACTCGAAATCGAACACACTGACGGTCACCCCTAGCTAATTACGCCCATTCCGAACACTATGGGATATATATCGTAGGCTGGTTCGACTGTTTCGGTCAGTTTCCATCAAAATCAAAATATAAATCTATATATTGAATTTGAACGCACATTTCAATTTATCGGGGCCACATACAGTCTCCAAAAATTCCAAAAAATTATTTCTAGCTTCTTATTGACGATACGGTCCTAACAAAACTAATTTCGTCAAATTTGGAGACTGTTTGAAAAATGGCCATTTTCTGGTCGATCCAAATTGACTGAAAATGACCGAACACGTTTTCCTTTGCCACACTCACATATTAATTTCAAAATTATGAATTTTGGAATCTAGCAATAACTTGACATCCTGGATCCAACAAAAGTGGTTTCATCGAAAATGGAGGTCGTTTGCAAAATGGCTATTTTTAAGGGCCAAAATTCCATAGCGATTATTCTGAATTTTCAACTGGGCGTAACTTTTTATTCCTGCTATGAAATTTCAATTTTTCGGATTCGTTGGCAATATATTCTCAAATAGATTCTAATATGTTTGGTTTCGCTAAAATCCAGTTTATTTTGAATCCTATACATTCATTTAAAATTTGAAATCTAATTTTCAAACTATCGCGCCATTTTCAATTCCCTTTATATTTAAAAATAAATATTTATTTTCTAACGTCGATTCAAATAAATATAAACATTCTAATTCTATTTGAAATAAATTTCTCGTTGTTATTATTTAAAATAAATCATTTTAAATATCCAAAATTCATTAGAATTGCAAAAATAATGATTTTAAATTGGTTCTGATTTTCCGGTTTGTTACAATCTCCCCCACTTAAAATCTTTTCGTCCCCGAAAAGGAACGGAGTTGAAAGTTGTTTAACAAACCAACTCAACTTTCATTCTTCAATTTTTCAGTTTCTAAGAATTTTCTAATTCTTCAAAAATTTGGCTAACACCCTAAATATTCGAAAAATTTCGCCATAGCCTCCTTTGTATGGGAGCACCAGGAAAATCCCCAAACCGCCACACAGGCCCTCTCATCTCAAAAAGAAAAGAAAAAGCCAAGCGGCTAGCCAATCAGCTCGTAAAATCATCCAACCTCAATAAATTAGTAAACAAGTACCTATTTGTCGGGCATACAATTTTATTCCTCTTCTCTAGCCTCCTTGCTGTGACCTGTTCACACATATATATGTGTACATGCATGCATTTCCAACAATGTGCAATTCAGTTCAAATTTGACTAAATTTGGCTAAATGGTTCAAAAATTTAAGTCAATCAAACAACACAATCAGCAATCAATTAGTTGATTATCTTTTCAAACACATAACTTTTTACATATACTAGAATCCATTTTTGATGCCAAATCACAACAAATAAATCCTATCTAATTTTGGTTCTAATACCAGTCAAATGGAAATATATAGACATCCCACTTTTGTCACTCAAACATAAATTCTAATGATGAGTACTCAATCATCAGAATCATCTTCGGGCTACTAAATTATGATTTTATATCTATCCAGTATATTAAAACTTCGAATATACGTTTAGAAGGCGTATATACAAAATCTTTATATATTGGATTGTCCAAATTCAATACAAAAATATATATTCAAATAATATAAGGTTTAAATTTCCAAAACAAAGTTTGTTTTCAATTTTTATTTTAAAAACACTACTCTTCACACTCGTTCTAGGATACTACTAATCCCATCTCTAACGAGTCATTCCCATTGGATATTGGTAATGTAAAGACCCGGATTTTTAGCCGTTGAATTTTTAATATCTAATTTTGTTTTAAATATTTTATTTGAATTAGATATAGGAATTTATAAGGAATTTATTTAATTAAACAACATTTAAATGTATAATATAATTTAAAATGAGCTCGAAATAGTCGGAGTAGTTCGTAATTTGTGATCTAACCTTCAATTGAATATACAGGATCCGATATAAGTCGAAATCCTTTGAAACAAGAAACGTTCGGATCTATTTGAATATATTTTCCTAATGGAAGAGAAAATTCGAGTTTTCATATTGTAGATTTTGTTTTATATCCAAATCAAATATTTAAATAGTCGTTGTAGAATTGATTATGGACCATAACGGTTTAGTGAATATAACTAGAGATTTGTTACGAATTTGGACAAGATTCTTTTGAGGCGTAGTTATAATTTAATTTTTAGAATTTTACTGTAATTTTTAATTAATTAAATACACAACTTTTTACTTGGAGTATTTTACACCCTATACCAGCGTTTTGGGATATCACAACATAAGTTAACTTGTCTATATTATTATATTTTTGCATTCATGGCACATCGCTCGACCTGATCACACTTTTTTTTCTGTCCACAGCAGCTCGACCATGAATAAAATTTTACGTAGGATGGTATGTAAGAAAAACTAACGAAGATAAAAAAGATCATATCTCTGTAGCCCATACCCTTTGAAATACTCTGATCTCTAAGCACGTCTGAAACAAGCTGTGCAAACTATGTTTTTATTTTTATTTATAAATAAATCTCCCATTGCATGCACGCCAATGATTGTACACCCTACCCTAACTCTTGTCTATCGCCTATTCCCTGTGCATTTCATTCTTTCCAGCAAATGCTAAAACACCCACAGCTAAAACAAAACGTATGTACCCAAATGGCTAATATTTCATGCCAAAGAAAAAACACTGCAAACCTAAGTACCAGCAATCTTACTCCTCTACTACGTGCCTGCCAAGTAATGGAACACCGTGCATGCCAAGTTTTAAGAGTTGTGCCTTCCAAGCCATTTCAACACCAGGACTACAAGTCATCTCCATTATAAATACTAATACAATTGTTTACTTTCAAAGAGAGAACAAAAGACATTTTCTTCATCCAAACATATAAAAACCGTAACTTCTAAACTAGAGAACAAATCAAATTCGTAACCTAATCAATTGATTTTCGGTTCCTTAGTCACGTTAAACCCTGCTCTTCATTGTTGTATGCTTTCGATTGAGTCCGAACAGAATACGTTTACTTCAGTTTTCTTTTCCAACGTGGTTCAGGGGGCTATGGCCGGAGCTGGGCGAGTAGAAGCTAGATAGGTGTTAGCTTTGTGCTTTGAGGTAGTAGGCGCTGTGATTGAGGGGGTTTTTGTGGATCCGTACTGTGGTGATGATGGTTTTCCAGATCGGCGGAGCTGATGAGGGAACTGCGAGTGGAGAGGGAAGGTGTTGGGGGTATCAAGCTCGTAAAGGAGGGTTTGATGGTGATGGTCTGGGATGGAGCTCACGAAGAGATGAATGTATGTGGTTTCATTGGTCCATTCGATGAAGATATGGGTAAAGTACGAACAGCGTTTGCTGTAAGAGTAAGGAGGAGCATCATTATTTCTTTTATAGTGGAGGGGTTCATCTGGAAGCAGTAAACGAAGTGACTGTTAGAGGGAAGGGATGAGCACGGTGGTTCCTGTGTTGAGAGCAGTGAAGCAACGTACTGTCTACGTTCGAAAATTTTGTGGGGAAGAAAAAGATCAATACGTGGTTCATTTACGAAGAGGAAGCAAATTATTGTAAACGGTGGAAGGGAGCGATGTGACGGGTTGGTGAGAGGATAATGGTGATGGTGTGTGTTTGAAGATAAGGAGTAGAAGGGCTTTCGAATGAGGGGTGGAGATGAACTCTTGTCGCTGGAATCAGACATAGCGGTCTGCTGTTTGAAGCAGGTATGGTTTATGTATGCAAGAAGAGGAAGGATCAACCGTAGTTAAATGTTATAAATGAAGAATTGAACAAAAAGAATCTAGTTGGCCTGTGGAATTAAAACGTAATTAAACTTAGTAATAATTAGTTTATATATAAATCGATTTAAAGGGTTAAGTTAATTAAACAGTAATTAGGAAATTTATTATATGATTAGCACATTAAAAATGTTTAAGTTTATATAAAATGTTGTAATGAGTATAACTTCTCCATACTTGAACATAATTGGACAAAACCAATCACGTTGGAATCGTAGCAAAAAGTTCTACGTTGTAGAACTGACATAGCTGACACCAAAGCTACTGAAATTCATGAAAAATTAAACGTTTGTTTGATTTTGAATGAAAACAAAAGCAGAATCTTAAACTACGGACCAAGGTGAGTAAACTCATTAACCCTGTTTCGTTTATATTTCTATATAAACAAGTTTTAAATATATTAGTTTTATGCTGTGTGATGATTGATTGGATGAATGATTGATAAAAATTGATTGAAATGGTTGATATAGAAACCATTGATTGAACATTGATTCTAACACCATATTTAAATGGAATTGATGATATTAATGTTGATTAACATCTGTGGATGTAGGGAAACAAGTTGGAGGGATCCAACTGGATTCCTCAACATTTATATTATTGTTTTATTTAATCATGATATATGATGTGTTATATAATCAGTGATTGGATTTGTTGTGTTCGAATTACCCTGGGCCTAGAAACTTGGTATTCTAAATATAGTAAAATATTTTCGAATATAGAAAATGAAATTTTGAGTTTTAAAAAGGGATTTTTTTTTTCAAAAATAGAAATGTACTTCCGAATAGAGATGAAACTAAAAACATGTAAATGGGGAAAACAAGAAGTTGTATATAAACGAGAATATAAATTAAGTGGATTATTTATCATTCAATAAATTGAAATAGAAATTCAAATTTGAATTTATATGGAAAAATGGAAAATGGTTTTGAAATCAATATTTGAAATTAATTTGAATTGAACGAAGGGTGTTAAATATTAGTTAATCTTCGATTAACTATAATTGAAGTAATTATCGAATTGGTTAGTATTAATAAAGTTAATTATTATTTAATAAGCTTTTAAAAGTAATAATTATACTGTTTTAATTAATAACAAAGTTAACTATTTTTAATATAGTTAATAATTGTGCTAATTATTATCTTAATTAATATTAATTAGAAGATGATTTTAATTGGGGATTCAATTAAGAAATGATTTAGTGGCATTATAGTTTGACCAGGGAGGTGATAAGAGTTTCGTAAAGGGATTTGTAATCCAAGTTTTAAATGAGATTTGTAAACGGGATTTGTCGGTAAATGATGTGACGACCCCAAACCCCGTACGACGGTGGCAAGGGTAATCTTTGGAATATAACACATAAACAAATAACAGCAGAACAGAAATAAATAAATACACCAGATATGGTACAAATAGTACACTAGATAAACATAATCCTCAGGGTTACACAGTATATAGGATCATACTTAGTACAAATACAGTTCAGCTATACATAAATGTCTACAGCGGAAAACAAACATAATATGTACAATAGGAGCTGAACAGCATAAAAAGAGATAAATGATAGAATCCATCTTCAGCTCCAGTTATCCAAAAAGAGCCTGCTAAAACCTGAATACAAGGCTGCCCGTGTAGAAAAAGGGGCACCCGAGTTTGCAAGTGAAACAAACTACGGGTCAGTCATGGGACTGGTATGAGAAATGTACTTAACTGGTTAATCAATAATAACAAGGCAAATCATAGCACCACGCCACTTTCGCGGAATAGGTTTACTCCAGTGATTGCCAGTGCTTTAAAACAAGTAAACCTTTTAAACATCGCGTAACGACCTAGGGTTTTCGGCCTCGAAAATCGACATAAATACCTTACCATATCTCATGTCGATCCTCCAAACACCGAGAACGCCGGATTGTTAATGAAAGAATTTAGAGGGTGAGATAAGAAAGAAAGAATTATAAGAATAGAAGAAGGAGAAGAACAAAACACAGAGTCTCACATCGCAGCGGAACAAAATATAATATAGAAGTAAATCTTTATTGAGAGCTTTGAATAAAAACTTACAACATCAGAGTACATGAACACATCTGGACAGTTATAATAATCTGCCATTGTATATAACACAGTGGAATAATATCATATGCCAGAATGCTTCCAGCCCATCTCTTCACAGCATTCGATGACCTGAACCTGTACACTCCGGGCTAACCCGAGCATTTACAAAATACCGGGTCAGTCTGGTGAAGCAGAGTGAGATAAACTCGCACAGTTTTATGGGTAAATCATCCAATCAGGATTTTAAAGTTCGAAATCTTTTCAAAAGAAAAAGATAATCGTAAGACCGAATCCACACATAAACACGGACGGTTTTTACCTTACGATAACCCAAAATAGTTTAGAAACCAATATATTTTCTGATATTATAGTAATGTCTAAATACAAGTAAATAACAATCTAGTGGAACACTTGCATCTCACGCTCCACATATATAGTATACAATGAAAATAGCGGGCGCTTATTGGAGATTGGATTCCGACCTTGACAAGGTATGGGACCACCTGCCGATCGTGTATCTCTAGAGGCGAATACACCTGGGTTCAACAAGAACGTCTTGCAACCCGGCCCTCACATGACCGACCACTCATTTCGCTTGAGTGTATTGAATATATATCACCAACGGTTGGACTCAAACCACCGTTCCCGAATGGGCAGAATCGATAGAGTAAGAAACAAAAGGAATTTCTCTAGATAGTTGATTATACACCTTAATGGGAGCGACCCACATAGCCTGTAACACCCCGTGTATTCTATAACCGTGAAATTCATAAATTAAAGTATAATTAATTTCAAATCAAAGAATTAAGGGAAACGGGATACGCCATTGCGTTCGTCTCGGAAAAATACGCGAAATAGAGTCTGAATTTTCGAAAATTGGAGTCCGTATGACCAAGATATGGCCTCCAGAAGTTTCTGAATTAAGTTTAAAATTCGAACAGACGAAAAACAGCTCAGAAAAACAATTCAAAATTCAAAATCGGGCCCAGTTGGCCAGGGCGGGAAAATTCCCGTCTGAAGGCACCAGGTCGACTTGGCAGTCGACCTGGGCTAACCAGGTCGACAGGGCTGTCGACCTGGGTGTCGACAGGGCTGTCGACATGGCCCCAGAGCCAGGTCGAACCCAGCCCATCCTGGCTGGCCAGGTCTGTGTTTGGCCGATTTTCTGAGCCTTGCCTTGTCACTAGGGCTAGGTGTCAGCTCCTGATTGGTCTCTCTTTCGAATGAATGACTACGATTAATCCAAGCAACATCGACGGTCCTAATCAGTTCATAAACTCTATAAAAATGACCCTAGACTCTACCTAGTCTATTCATTCAAAAATAAGAATGAGGCCATCATGCTGCTGAGGAACGACTAGGAGTAGCCACCAATTTGAGAGACGATTAGGAGACAAACTCTAAAGCACAAAGCAACTACAAGTTAAACGTAAAAAAAATCAAATCAACGCCTACGTCAAGGGAATAGCATCTCCAAATCCAGAATTCAGATTCCTGAATTGAAGAATTCGTCACACGATTGTAAGTAGAGTACAATTCCGATGAGAATAAATAACTGTGTTTGATTTTTGTAATGTAAGAAATGGAATTATGGCGATAATAATTCATATTTGTGCGTTGCTATGATTCTAATCGATTTGGAATGTTGTGATATAACGATTGGATATTCGCAAGTATGTAATTCATGTTGAAGCTACACGTTTGTGGTTGTTTAATTGAGATTCATGCAAGTATGTGGTTTTGCTACTATGCCAACATAATGTATATTTTTGTACAAAATCACTTTGTGTGTAATTGGATCAAATTTGGGGTATTATGATTCATAAAAAAAATTAGGTTGGAATTATGATCTATGTATAAAACCATACTTTTGTATTAGAAGCAAAAGTAAGCCTCTTTGTGAACTTATGTTGATTTTATGAATATGACTAGGCTATGTTTGGTATTATGCCTAATTGAAAAACATGTTAGGCCTATGTTGTTAACAAGAATTATATAATATATGTGACACATAGCTAAGTTAGATTTACATTCTAATTGCAAGTTTGCATGAATAAAGTAAAAAACCATGATTTCATGTTTAGGAATATTTATGCCATGATTATATGAATAGATCAAAAACCGTCATTTCATGTTTGGGTATAACTGTGCCATGATTATGTGAATAGATTAAAAATCATGATTAAGTTGGAATAATTCTAGTTGAACTGTACTTTTGTATTAGTAACAAAAGTAAGCACCTTTGTAAACATATAGTGTTAGCCTACTTTGTGAACTAGGCAACACAAAGTCAAGAAACCAAACATTGAAGAGTATTTCAAGTTATAAGACTCCGGTTCGGATCGGAAGAAAACACCACAATTCAGATTGATAGCAGCATATCGGTTCGGATCGGATAGAATTCTCTGTTCGGATCGGATGTCTCTTACTGGATAAATTGGCAAAGCATATCTGATCGGATCGGAAGGCCAATAAATCTCAAATGGATCGGAAAGTCTTTCGCTTGCCACGACGCTGCAGCGGAGCGGAGTATGATTAGTGAAGGAGAGACGTCCAAGCCACTCCGGTTCGGATCGGGTATTCCGATCCGACCCCCAACATGCACACCTCCGACCCGCGCCCATGATCCAGGTTAATCTCCTATGAAATAGCCTGGAGAACCGGACCGGCTATGACTGATTCCTACCCCTAACGTTCATCTCTTTGATGTGTTGTCAACCTGATAGTTCATCCGAACCCGAAGAGAACGCGATGAATGACATGTGGCCCGACCCGGATGAAGTCTCAAGCGAATTCACACCTATAAATACCCCATCTAGAGACAAAGAGAAGGATCTTTTTCAGCACTTTTGGGAATCCAAGTACCTCCATCATCTGAATTCCTTTACTCCCGGAGAATCCAAATCATCTTTCATTTCTTGTTTTAATCATTTGAGTGAACAAAAGTGAGTTGCGAGTGAATCTATCATTGTATTTGTAACTGGATTACTGAATATAGTGAAAACTAAGTGGACGTAGGCATTTCTTCGCCGAACCACTATAAATCTTGTGTGTTCATCTTTATTTCTGTTTTATTTTATCTTGTTTCTAATCAATTTGGGTGTTAGAACCACATTTGGGTCTAACATTTTGGTGCTTTCACTGAGAGTCCTCATCTAAATTCTTTATTTTCCGGGATCTCTTTCTACTTTTTGGACCGTTGAGTTCAAAGAAGTGAATCCTTAAGTTTCTCCGCTTTCTTACATTCGTTGAAGTAATTGTCAAAGACTCATGGCCAAAGGAAAAGGCAAGGAAGTTCAGTCTGTTCAAGGAAATGGAGCTGGCGAAGATCAGCAACATGGTGTTGTAACAAGGTCTCGGGGGCAGAGTTCAGCAGCAGGAAGAATCAATGCAGGAAATCCGAACCGACAGCAAGGGGAGAGCTCCGATCCGATCCGGGTAGGAGACTCTGAAGCAGTGCACTCCCCTAATCTGAACCGACCCGAGTTGCTCGCTGCACACCGATCCGACCAGGCACCCCAGCTCCGATCCGACCCGGCTTCCTACCTCCGATCCGACCCGATGCTTGGTGAAGCTGGAACATCTACTCGAGTCCCCATGAATGCTCCAATTCCAGCTGCCAGTGTTGGAGATCAGGTCAATTCATCTGCGCCCATCACTCAAGGAGATTTCTCGCGCTTGCTTGATATGCTTGAGAGCACGAGGGAAGCTATGAGAGTCCATGAACGCACTAATCTCATGATGCAGGAAAATATGAGGCTCATGAGTCGGGAGATCAATGAGCTCCGCCGGCAAAGAACTCCATCACCGGTTCGTCACACACCCGTAGATCAATCTTCGTCTTCCGAGGAAGAGAGGCCTCGTGAACGAAGGCCACTCGAACGACCTCAGAACGTGGAGCAGCTAACGTTTGGATCTTTGGGATCTCGCGAGGATATCGCACGAGCATTAGGAAACGATAGCCCCGCTCGGGGGCAAAGACTCCAGTCCCCTCATCCCGAGATCGACCGGGAACACAGGGAAAGGAATCGAGTAGAGGCAGCTCGAAGAAGAAGGGCATCTCCTGAGCAAGAGCCCCGAAGGAACTCGGACACTAGGGCCAGGGAACCCGAGCAGCCCCTAACTAGTGCCGATGTGCAGGCGATGGTTCGCCGAATTATGTCCGAGAGCCGGAATTATACAAATGAAGACTATGGCATTGAGCGAAGCCATACTCCGTTCACTGACGATATCCTAGACTTCCAGTTTCCCCGACGCTTTAACTTGCCACAGATGGATAAATATAACGGAAGGACTGATCCGGGACAGCATTTGATGCGGTATTCGTGGCTCATGAACGCCGCTGCTGCCCCTGATGAAGTAAAGTGCAAAGCGTTCCCAATCTACCTAGAAGATGTGGCATTATTTTGGTTTACCCGACTTCCTCCTCGTTCAATTTCTAATTACAAAGAACTAAGCGAGCGTTTCATGAACCAGTTCCAATTACATGCCCGCAAGTCCAAGAGTGTTATTGAATTGTCGAGAATCAAACAGGCACCGGGAGAGTCTTTAAGGGCATATTTAGATCGTTTTAACCAAGCTGTAACTGAGGTCAGTGACCCGCATGAGCCCACTATTCTGATGGCATTGAAGGAAGGAGTCGATCCTGAATCTGAGTTTGGAGACTACCTTTCTGGGAAGACACCCCCCACAAGGGCAATATTCTACGAAAAAGCCGATATTTATCTAAGACGAGAGGAGGCCCGGGCAAACCGGAAGAGAAAGTCTGAGACAGCTTCAAAGGAGAATGTGCAGAGTAATATTGCCGTGAAGCAGTCTGGGGAGAGTTCTGGCAAGGTTGAAGTAAATGTAGGAAACAAGGGTGGAAACAGCAATACTGGAAACGGGGGAAACAACAACAACCATAATTTGAACGGTAACAGGAGAAACAGAAATAGGGGAAGCGACCCTAACAAAAGGCCCCGATTCCAGAACTACGAGAACTATACGCCATTGAATGACACCCTGGAAAATATTTACTTGGATACGTACAATGTGTTGCAGTACAAAAGACCGCCACCTCGTGATTCGACCGAGAAAGAAATGGCGACAGGGAAATTTTGCTTGTTTCACGGAACACATGGACATTCGACCAATGAGTGTCGGCATTTGAGGGATGTAATTGAAAAGCTGCTGCGTGAAGGAAAGCTGGATGAGTACAAGGTCGCCCCGAGGGACAGGGGGCAAGGAGAGCAGGCTCCAAAACAGATCCTACCTGCTCCTAAGCCTACCGCGCAGCAGAAAGGTAAAGGGATTGTCATCAACTCCATAGTAGGCGGACCTCACCCGGCAATCCGAAGTTTTAGGTCAATGGACCAATATGTGAATGCTGCCAAGCATCTAGATGTGAATGAAGGTGACGATTTGGAAGATGTCACCCCTATAAAACAACAAAAAACCATGTTCGATGACGTGGTATTTCGCAGCCGAGACAACACGGGGATACAATCTCCCACCAATGATCCGTTGGTTATTACTACCACTATTGGGCCGGCCTTGGTCCATAAGGTATTAGTAGACAACGGAAGTTCCGTTAATATTTTGTTCAAGAAGTCATTTGATCAGATGAAGCTTGAGCCCGAAGATCTGAAACCTTGTGAAGGATGGATTAGAGGCTTCAACGGAGCGACGACAGCTCCCATGGGATATATAGAGTTGCCCGTGACCCTAGGGCAAGGAGAACGTAGAAGAGTGCGAATGCTTCAGTTTGTAGTACTGGACGTAGATTCGCCATATAACGCATTTTTAGGGAGACCTGCCCTCGCTGAGTTTAGAATTTGTATCGCCCCTTGGTGCTTGTTACTAAAGTTCCCAACCGAAGCCGGGACTGGAGTAATAAGAGGGGATCAGGTTTCTGGACGGGCCTGCTATGTGGCCGAGATGAAGATGTTGATGAAAGGAGTTAATGCTGAGAGTAAGGATGCCTCATCTCCCTCAAAGGGGGACTCGGCATAGCAATTGGAGAGATTGAACCCAAGGGAGTTGCCCAAAGGAACGCCTAAAGACCTGGATCCTAGAAAAGACGAGGAACCAGAGGCTAGGAATGCAACTCCTAATGAAGCGACAGTGGAAATTCCTGTTGATAAAACTGATCCGACGAAAGTTTTGAAGATTGGTTCCCAATTGGATCCACGTCGTGCTGAAGAGCTGACGGACTTCTTGAAGGCGAATTTAGATGTGTTCGCTTGGACCCATGCTGACATGTGTGGGATATCACCTTCCATTATCAGTCACAAATTGAATGTAAATCCGAAGCATCCACCTGTAAAGCAAAAGAGACGCATGCTGGGCCCAGAGAGGTCGGCTGCTCTCAAAGAGGAAGTAGAGAAATTGAAGCAAAATGGATTTATTCGAGATTCGACTTATCCCGACTGGATATCGAATCCCGTCTTGGTAAAGAAGCCAAACGGAAAGTGGCGAACTTGTATTGACTTTTCAGATTTAAATAAGGCTTGCCTAAAGGATAGTTTTCCACTTCCCAGGATTGACCAGCTTGTAGACTCGACAGCAGGTCATGAACTTCTCTCTTTCATGGATGCATACTCTGGATACAACCAAATTCCTATGCATGTACCAGACCAAGAGCATACGAGTTTCATTACGAATTTGGGGCTATATTGTTGTGTTGTAATGCCATTCGGATTAAAAAACGCTGGAGCTACTTATCAGCGATTGGTAAATAGAATGTTTTATGATCAAATAGGAAAAACTATGGAAGTTTATGTGGACGATATGCTTGTTAAATCAAAACAGTCTTCCAGTCATACGCAAGACTTAGCGGAAATGTTTGGTATCTTGCGAAAATACCGTATGAAATTGAATCCTTTAAAATGTTCATTTGGAGTGGCGTCGGGAAAGTTCCTTTGCTTCATTGTGAGTTCCCGAGGAATTGAGATCAACCCTAGCCAGATAGCGGCGATTAGAAATATCAAAGAACCAAGGAGAATTAAAGACGTCCAAAGTCTGGCAGGGAAGGTAGCGGCGCTAAGTAGATTCATCTCCAAAGCCACCGATAAATGTGTTCCGTTCTTTGATTTGATAAAAAGGGGAAAGAAGAACTTCTAGTGGACTCCCGATTGTGTCGAGGCTTTTCAAAATCTGTTAGAGCTGTTAGAGAAACCGCCAATCTTATCAAAGCCCGTAGATCACGAAGAACTATTTGTTTATCTAGCAGTCTCGGCTCACGCTGTCAGCACAGTTCTGGTTCGAGAAGAAGACAAAGTACAAAGGCCAGTATACTATGTGAGTAAGAAATTAGCAGCGGCAGAGCGCAACTACCCAAAGATCGAGAAGCTTGCTTACAGCCTCCTGATTGCATCCCGAAAGCTTCGTCACTACTTCCAAGCCCATCCAATAACCATATACACCGATCAGCCGTTAAGACAGGTGTTGCAGAGACCCGAAGCGTCGGGAAGGTTGATTAAATGGAACATAGAACTAAGCCAGTTTGATTTGAATTTTCAACCACGAAAGTCAATCAGGGGGCAAGCTCTAGCAGACTTTATTGCGGAGTTCACCATTCCAGAGGAAGAAATAATCAATGACCGAGTGGTTAAATCCGAGGATAAGCTAGAGATGAATCCGTGGAAATTATATACAGATGGAGCTAAAAATGACCGAAGATCCGGAGCTGGAATTGTCTTGGTCACTCCGGAGGGACGGTCGTTATATTACGCCCTGCGATTAGAATTTCCGGCAACAAACAATGACTCTGAGTATGAAGCCCTGATTGCCGGGCTGAAACTCGCTAAAGATCTCGGAGTAAAAATGATGGACATATTTTGTGACTCTAAGATTGTTGTTTGTCAAGTACGAGAGGAATTCGCGGCTCGAGGACCTCGACTTGTCGCTTACCTCAAGAAAGTGAAAGAGCTATTAAATAGCTTAGAGCGGTACAACATAACACATATTCCCAGAGTAGAAAACCAGAAAGCGGATAGACTAGCAAAATTGGCTAGTTCTGACAATCCAGAAGAGACTGAGGTAATTCCAATTGAAACGTTGGAGTCGCCAAGCTTTGAGTCGATGGAAATTGAATTCATTCTTGAAGCGGAACCAGAGAAGGAGTCATGGATGACTCCAATCAAGAGTTTTCTTAAGAATGGGACACTCCCATCGAAGAAAAGTGAGAAAAGAGCTGTAGTTCGCAAAGCTGCCAGATATGTTATGCAAGACGATACTCTCTATAGACAGGGATTTTCTATGCCCCTGTTACGATGTATCGCACACGACGACATCAAGCGTGTACTGAGAGAAGTGCACGAAGGTGAGTGTGGAGATCATACAGGAGGTCAAACTCTAGCAAAGAAAATATTGCGGTACGGATACTTCTGGCCTACGATCAACAAAGATGCAGCTGATTATTCACGACGCTGCGATAAGTGCCAGAGATTCGCCAAAATCCCCAGGGCACCGTCAACCCAGCTTAAATCGATGGTGAGTCCTTGGCCATTTGCCACATGGGGAATCGATATCATTGGAGTTTTACCGATTGCTAAAGGAGGGGCTAAGTATGCCATAGTAGCCGTGGATTATTTCACAAAATGGGTGGAAGCTGAGCCCTTGACTAAGATCACCGCAAGAAAGGTGATAAGTTTTGTGGTCAGAAATATTATATGCCGATTTGGGATCCCAAGGACGATTATTACTGATAACGGAACCCAATTTGATAGCACTGAATTCAGAAATTTTTGCCAGAAATATAAGATAGACAAACGATATACTGCAGTTGCCTATCCACAATCGAATGGGCAAGTAGAGGCAATAAACAAGGTAATAAAATCCATCCTCAAGAAGCGATTAGAGCGTGCAAAGGCAAAATGGGTTGATGAATTGCCCCTAGCCTTGTGGGCATATCGAACAACGTTTAAAACGGCTACCGGTCATACCCCTTTCTCTCTCTCCTTTGGCTCAGAAGCAGTAATTCCAGTTGAACTGGAAGTTCCTTCCCACAGGGTTACGTATTATGACCCGATGACGAATCGGGCACTTTTACTTGAGTCTCTTGATGAAGTCGAAGAGAAAAGGGACGAAGCAGACTTGCATGCAGCAAGACATCGGCGTCAGATGGCACGCTATTATGACAAAAAAGTTCGCCTCAGAACTTTTGAACCAGGAGATTTGGTGCTAAAGAGAGTTTTTCCATCTCTTCCTCACCTCGGCCCAAAATGGGAAGGACCCTTTGTCATCCAACGGAAACTTGATAAAGGAACATTCAAGTTAACGACCGTAGATGGCGAAGAAGTCCCTCGAGCATGGAATGCCCAACACTTAATGCGATATTTGGATTAGAAATGCTATACTTTTTGCTGTTCTTTCTGTAAACTCTGTAATAAGGCACGACTTGCCTTGGGAAAATCCGATGATATGAATAAAGGACTATAAAGTGGATGTAGGCTATGACTTAGCTGAACCACTATAAAAATATTGTGTGTTATTTACTTTTATGCATTTACATTCATTAGTTGTTCTGTTGTGATTATAAAATACAGGACAACTGAGAGCCTAAAAAAAAAAAAGGTTGAAAACAGTCTGAACATAAAAAGAAGCACAGTGATTATTTGTGCGATAAGACGTAAAAGAATGAGAAAACGATACTCTGAACTCTAACTCTCCAGAGAAAGAGAGAGAGTATAAAAGCGTCTCCGACTGAGCGCTGAGAAAGAAATTCAACTCCGAACTCTAACTCTCCAGAGAAAGAGAGAGAGTATAAAAGCGTCTCCGACCGAGCGCTGAGAAAGAGGTTCAACTCCGAACTCTAACTTTCCAGAGAGGAAGAGAGTATAAAGGCGTCTCCGACCGAGCGCCGAGAAAGAGATCTTTTCCCGTTGAACGGCCGGGGAATAAACAAATAACTGAACTCGAACTCTAACTCTCAAGAGAATGAGAGAGAGTATAAAAGAAATGCCAGGAAAAACAACAGGTATTGATGACACAGGAAATACTATCCCGTTAGAGAATCGGGAGCATTCAGATTGCATGGTTAAGCACTGAATAACTTATGGAGATTGACTGGGGACACATATACATACACATATCTCCCCTCTCCACAACTTTGTTTCATAACTATAGATATGCATTTTTACATAAGTGCAGAACTGCTAACAAATAAACATTGCAGAAAGTGAATTATTTTTATTTACAAATGAATGAATTTGTACAGGGAAATAACTGAAAAAGAAAGTGCGGAAGCTGTTGTGGCAGCACTTATTGATTTACAAAGATGCTAAAAAGATACAGGGGAACCCACTATTTGGGCTTGGGATGAGCCTTCGATTTCTTGGCAGCTTTTTCTGCATCTTTTACTTCCTTTTCGGCTTCAGTCAAGATCCGCTTTGATTTCTTTTTCCCTGAAGATGTAATACTGGGGCCAGCAGACTTCTTCCCGGAGGACGGGGCACTGGAATCAAGAGAAGATTTTTTAGCAAGTTCTTCGGTAATAGATCTAGTTGAGAGCTTAACAACTAACCTTGAACCTGCGTCCACGACTGCGAGGGGCTTGAGGACCTCAGGGTCTAATTCTTCAGCCTTTAATTGCAAGCGCTTGTCTTGATCAGCCTTCATGGCAGCCAAGGTAACGTCATCAGCGCTTTTCGATTCCCCAGTTATTACAACCTCCGGTTCCTCATCATGCCCCTCGTCTCCTCCGTCATCTTTTAAAGCTACAATCATTTCTTCATCGTGGGGAGTAGTGACCTTAGTTGGTTCACTTCTTTCCCCCAGGTCTGTGGAAGCAGCCTTGTCTTCCCCTTCTTTGACCCTATCAGCGGGCTTTGTCCCAGTGGTAGTTCCTTGAACTACATCTGTCTTCGCGGAGGATTCAACGCCTACAAAATGAGAAACATCGGTTATCAACTCAGGCAAGAGCAAAGGATTTCTCATCGAACGTTCAGTCATGTAGCCAAAGGTAGTAGTAGCCTTGACAAATTGAGGAGAAAAGATAGGGATACCTTCTGAAGACTTTTCAGCAGGGGTGACTACTACCTCTGGAGTTATTTCAGGAATGGGAGATAGCAAAGTTGTTCGGGGAATTCCCGGGTTTTCGGGATCATACCCTTCTACTTCAGGAGTTACAGGAGCAGAAGAAGAGGAACCAACTTCAGGAATGGTTTTCTGTTTAGACTTCCGCCTCTCTTCTTCCATGGCCTCAGCAATTAGACGGCGCCCTTCAGCTAGACGCTCCGGTTCGTCGTCTCTCAAGTACTTCTCCATCAACTTATCTTCATCGAGGGAATCGACCTTAAGTTCTTCTTTTTCCCACTCGACAATTTGATTCCACACATGAACCAGGGTAGATGGATAGTCCTCGATCCAAGAAATGTTTCGACGACGAATAATGTGCGCGAAGAATTTGATCATTAGCTCGCCGAAGCCCTGAATATCGGCCTCCGCCTCTGATAATTGTTTGCGGGTTTCCTCCGCAGATTTAATAGCGCATTCCACGTTGCCCTCAGCCAGAGCAGCCCTGTTTTCCGCCTCTAACAGCTTCGAAGCCAAGTCAGCATTCTTCTTTTCCAACTCAGCACTCCTTTTCGCTAACTCGGCATTTTTCTGCTCAAGCTCAGCATAAGCAAGGCGTGTCTTAGCAGCCTCTGATTTGGCCTCGTCAGCTTGTTTCTTCAACTCAGAACGCTCCTGAGTGTGGGATTCAAGCAAATCATGATAGCGCTTTTGCATGTCTTCAAACTGTTGTTTAAAGTTAGAAGCGTTCTTCTGAGCGATAGCTAGTTGAGCTTGAGTATCTTCTAAGTTTTTTCCTAAGGTTTTTAGGGCCTTAGCATCTTCCTCCGCAGTTTTGTGCATTGAGTCAGCATTTGTCATTAGCGTGCGGATGATTCTAGAAAGAGTGCGGGAATACTTGAACATCTCGGTATATTGTTTTTCCACCAAATCAATCTTTGCTCTGGCCTCCTCTGCCCAATTGGAAGAAATAGGTTCAAGGGAAGGTAGAAAGGTCAGCGTCTCGAAGTAGTGCTCGGGAAATTGCTCCTTTAAATATGCCAGCCTTACTGCGGTTCCCGCATCTGGTGGAGGAGGGGCGAGGACTGTTAGTTCAGTGTCCCTTCCTGAAGAAGATTCTGTAGAACCCTTGTCTGTCCGAGGTCGCTTAGTAGCAGGGACTTTTTGCTTACTTCTAGACCCAGTTTCCTTTGGAGGAGTTTTCTCTCTACTCCGCTTTTCATGGGAGGAAGTGGAATCCCTAGATTGTGGTCTATACTCCTCCCTACGACCTTGATAGCTTTTGTATTTTTCTTGTTCCGGTCGAACTGATGAGCGGGAGCGTGAGGATCGAGATCGATAAGGATCATAGGGTCTTCTTTCCTCCCTACCACGGTCATCCCGGCGATTATACTCAGCATCCTGAGGAGGATTGGACATGCTGCGGCGAAGCTTTCTTATATCATAAGAGGATCGAGACATTGTACCTGCACGATAAATTAAACAAAGTTTAGAATCGACGGATCCATGGAGAAAGAAGTGCAATGAATGCTAGTGCTACGGTGTAAAGTGCATCCTATGTGGTGTGTGTGTCCCCCCAACCAACCCGAGTCTGAAGCTAGACTGGTGCGGGCAGGCTCTTTGGCCTTAGCAGGAGTAGTCTCTTCAGAAGAAGTGAAGACTAAAGGGTCCTTTCTGAAATCTTCTGAAGTATATATAGTCTCGGGTAAGGGGAGATCCCCCAAACCCTGAAATATGTGCTCGTCGGTGCTAGGAACATCCCCTTCGGAAGCGTGAAGTGG
Source organism: Allium sativum (assembly GCA_030737875.1). Classification (NCBI taxonomy): domain Eukaryota; kingdom Viridiplantae; phylum Streptophyta; class Magnoliopsida; order Asparagales; family Amaryllidaceae; genus Allium; species Allium sativum. Next base: position 589,811,975 of record CM060909.1, read on the forward strand.
CGACCCTTGGGGAGATTTTGATTTGTCTACCGAGGTAGTTTCCTCGGGGGCAATATACCCTTCACGATGTTTTTTGGCCAGATTAGCCAGTTCATCATCTTGAGTGGAAGAGGGAGAGGGTGAAGTTTGAAGAGAAGCTGCAGGAATTCCCGAGCCTTCTCCTATTTCTGGAACTGATTCCACTGGAGGAATATATGCATAAGGGACCGTCCCATGACCGATGCTACGGAAAACGGATAGCAGCCCGTGAAAATGAAGGTATTCATCTTTAAGAACCTCGTCAATGGTTAGGAATTTTTGGTCGCCGTTGAGAAGACGGTGCATTCGATCAAAGAACGCTTGGTCTGATACCTGTTTGGGATTGTCGACTGCAAATAAAAAGGAAAACAGGTCAGGAAGATGATTCAAGTGTATAGAGTTCAGGATCAGAAAATCAGTGCTTTACTTGATTTTGTCCATCTTCTGGCGCATCCAGACTGTTGCTTTATATAGAACCACTCTAGTCTGGAATCTCCAGCTTTGCTGCTAAACGGCGTAGAGATTATCTTCCTCTTTGGGACCGACTCAAAGTAACAGAAAGAAGGGGTTTCTCTAGTCCGATGTTTGAAATTATAGAAGAAATGAACATCGTCAAACGTGAGCTCCACGCCTAGAATTTCACGATATGCTATAAATAAGGTATGCAGATAGGCATATGAATTGGGATGCAGCTGCATGGGGGCAATCCGCATTTGTCTTAAGAAGTCGACGATGAAAGGCGAGAATGGAGGAATGGCGCCAACCATGCACATCAGACGAGTGACCGTCATATATCCCTCTGGAGGGTTATGGGGACGGTCAGAACGTGAGGGCACTAAAGTGTATCTCTTCATTATTCCATACTTCAAGCAAATTCTCACGAGTCGGTCGTTGTCAATTGTTGATTCTACGGAATCTGGAGGTGACTCCAATATAATGGCTGAGTCAAATTCATCGGGTGCTCGATTGTCACCAATCCCTCCTTCCTCCTCAAAGCCTAGGGAAACTTCATTTTCTGAAGACATTTCGTCACTTTCCCGATGACCAACTCCGTAATCCGGACCCTCGCTGTCCCATTCTGGGTCAGATGAAGAAGATATATCCTCGAGAGTGGTTTTGTTGGAAGTTTCCGGAGCTTCTTTCCTCTCAGCTAGACGAGAAGAGCGTCTAGGCCTCATTGTCATGGAACTATTGAAGAAGCAATAGCACGGATTAGAGTGAATTATCCCGTGTCCCCTTTTTTGTGTATGTGTGTGAACTAAAGTGTGTGCAGCAAATGTGAGAAATACAAAATAGAAGTACAGCAATGTAAGACGAAGCTTTAAAGAGAAAGTAATAGTCAGAGTTGTTCTTGATTCTCGTTTATGTTCACAAGGCACTATCCTAACTGTCCGCGAAGCATATTCGTCTAGAGTAAGCGTTAGTTGAATTAATTGGGTAGTCTTTATGTGCCAAGTTTGTTACGTTCGGTTCGGTTCGGATATACATATGATGGCTGGCTCAGTACAAACACAGATAATAGTCGGTTCGGATGTATCATTAAAGCAAGGCCAGTTCAAGACAAGGGAAGCAACGGGTTCGGAAGCAGGACTGATCTGATCGGATCGGGTGACCCGATCCGAACCGAACTAGCACCACTCAACCGATCCATTTACTTCAACCTCTTATCCCATTCACTTCTCCGACCCGAGCCGACGTTTTCCTTCCTCCCATCTTTCTAAGATGTGCAATCCGAGCCGATCCCCTTTCCTTCTCCTTCCTTTTTTGGTCCTCCGTCTTCTACCCGAACCGACTCCAGTTGGTCACCACGCTCCTCATCTTCTTCCTCTTTCCCCCCTTTCTCACGAACGGGTCCGTTTCATCGCCAAAGCTATCGTTAAGGGCAGATATTTGCCCTCTCCAGCCTCACGACGCCTCGAAGTGACGGCGCATCCACCAGTAACGACGTGGAGTTCAAGCGAAGCTCTGTGCCTAAACCCTTCCAATCGACCGCAAATTGAAATCAAGAACGTTTACTACGATGTTATTCGAGATTAAAAAGCAACCTATGTGCTTGATTTGAGGAATCTACAAGAAATGAGTTCGGAGTTTTAGAGTTTTTAAAGTTTTCAATGCTATGGTTGGGAGCGGCAGCAGAAAAGAAGAAGGAAGGAATGAAGACGGTGGTGAGTTTATATAAAGAATGGTGTTGACTCCTCGTCTCCCTATTTTGTCTCGCCCGCTCGGACCGGAGTGGAAGCCCAGTAGCACAACTCTCTCTGAAGGCCCATTGTCTAAGAACTAAATCCACGAATACGCTTCGGATCGGAATCCGAACCGAGTGGAAATTTCACACGTTGATTTAGCATCCGACTCGAATTGAAGAGAAGGAGAGTAAAGGAAGAGCATACATGCAAGAAGCATTACATGGCGAGATGAGTTCCCAAATTTGCTCAGAAATGAAGAAAATGTGTTCGGGTCGGACGCCGAACCGAACAGAAATCTGTGCATTACTCCTGACAATTCTGGTTAAACGACATCAAAGCACGCTTTGTACAACGAAAGCATCCTTTGAGGGGGCAAAATGTTAGCCTACTTTGTGAACTAGGCAACACAAAGTCAAGAAACCAAACATTGAAGAGTATTTCAAGTTATAAGACTCCGGTTCGGATCGGAAGAAAACACCACAATTCAGATTGATAGCAGCATATCGGTTCGGATCGGATAGAATTCTCTGTTCGGATCGGATGTCTCTTACTGGATAAATTGGCAAAGCATATCTGATCGGATCGGAAGGCCAATAAATCTCAAATGGATCGGAAAGTCTTTCGCTTGCCACGACGCTGCAGCGGAGCGGAGTATGATTAGTGAAGGAGAGACGTCCAAGCCACTCCGGTTCGGATCGGGTATTCCGATCCGACCCCCAACATGCACACCTCCGACCCGCGCCCATGATCCAGGTTAATCTCCTATGAAATAGCCTGGAGAACCGGACCGGTTATGACTGATTCCTACCCCTAACGTTCATCTCTTTGATGTGTTGTCAACCTGATAGTTCATCCGAACCCGAAGAGAACGCGATGAATGACATGTGGCCCGACCCGGATGAAGTCTCAAGCGAATTCACACCTATAAATACCCCATCTAGAGACAAAGAGAAGGATCTTTTTCAGCACTTTTGAGAATCCAAGTACCTCCATCATCTGAATTCCTTTACTCCCGGAGAATCCAAATCATCTTTCATTTCTTGTTTTAATCATTTGAGTGAACAAAAGTGAGTTGCGAGTGAATCTATCATTGTATTTGTAACTGGATTACTGAATATAGTGAAAACTAAGTGGACGTAGGCATTTCTTCGCCGAACCACTATAAATCTTGTGTGTTCATCTTTATTTCTGTTTTATTTTATCTTGTTTCTAATCAATTTGGGTGTTAGAACCACATTTGGGTCTAACATATAGTAATTTTATAAACATGATTTGCTTATGTTTGACATTATGCCTAAGTAAAAATATAGGTTCATGTTGTAGTTAAGACTATGTGTCAATAATGATATCTAATTTAGTTAGATTCCTAACTTAACTACAAGTTCACATGGTTTGATTCATGTCACTTATGCTTTATGACCAAAGTATATGTTACCACAATGCAAGTACACCAGTTTCTATTTTGTAGTTCCAACGTTATGTTGCAAGTTCATGCGCTCACATTTCCCTTTTTGTGTATATAATCATGTTTTAAGCCTCCCCTTTTTCACGTGGCTAAGTTGGGCTTAAAAGGCTAAGCCCAACATATATTATAATAAACGAACGTATTAAACGGGGGAAAATAGCGTTGGGCCAAATTAATTAATAAATGAAAATATAAAGTAGAGGGGCCCAAATTCAAGGATGGGTTGGGCCCATGATTGGTGTAAACCTTTACACCATTAGCTTAAATTGATTTTTGAATAATGGGCCGCAAATATTTACATATAAAAAGAAGAAAGACAAAATATGTAAATGTAGAAAATACGATGTGTTTAACCCGAGGTTGGATTGAGTTGTGATGTAAACCTGCCCGGAACCGCCCGACTGTCCAGTAGTCACAACAATACCTATCCAATGTGGGTGGTTAAACATGGAGCCCAATAAGGACCCGAGGTTAGACTGAGTTGTGGCGTAAGACTGCCCGGACCCAACCGGCAACAGGCAGCCACAACAATACCTGTCTAATGTGAGAGGTCAAGGCTTTAATAAGACAATTAAGGCTGAGTCAGGATTGATAGGATTAAGTAAATTATATTAATACTTAATCAAGATGGAACATGCTAAACTAAACAGACTGATTGGGGGTTAGGTTTATAAAACACTTAACCAACTTAGCATGTTGGCTAGAGATAGAAAACCTAGTAGCGGGGGACCCTTTTCAGCAGTAACCCTATAAGGTGTATCATGATACCCTGAAACTAGGCAGGGTGGGGCACGATTACTGGGCTGATTGTAAGAGGTCAAATCGACGGCGGTGGTGCAGCAGTGTAGGTTCTAACGGGGTGCGGGCGTGCACACACTCCGGCGCAGAAAAATAAGGCACTGGGCGCCAGTAGCATACCTGTGCATTCTAGGATTGTGTCGGGCCGCCACCATGGGACTTGATACACCCCATGGTGGGACCAGCATAGGTAACTACAACATCGGGGGCCGTAAAACACATGTAACTATGCGAGTAGGAGCCGATCATCATAAAATTGATCACTTCACCCTGATTATGGGGTGCCTGTTGGGATCTAGTTTATATGGGTACAGAGATTAACATGGTGTACGATAGTATATTCGACCCTAGACAACTTAACTAAGTATGTGGTGCTTTCCCATTTCTAGTTTATACTTATCATACCCAGTTCTTTATTCATAGACTGAATAGTCCTAGACTTACTCAGGGTTTATGTCTGACTCTACTTTTTTTTCGTCTTCTTTTCTTCCGTTCCCCCCCCCCTCCCCAGGTCCACAGGGAGGGAATACTGCAGCTTGACCAGCCTTCATATCCAGCTTGAAGAGAAAGAATATATTGCTTTGATCTTTTCGTTTTGGACTATGGCTTTGGACAACAACTATGGGACTTTTGCAGTTTATTTATGTTTTCTTTATGCTTCTTTAAATAATGTAATCAAGACAGTTATGGAGATGTTATGTTTTTGAAAGTATTGTAAGACAATTATGGTATGTTGTTGTAACACATATCTTTTATGAAATAAAAGTTGTTGTTTTTCCGCTGTTCAAAAATATGTGTTCTTATATTCTGTCTTGTATATCTGTGAGTTATACTTATAAACCTCCACCAAAATTAGGGCATTCCCATAGAGAGTGACCTTAACGGAGGTGGGGTGTTTCACTTGGTATCAGAGCATAGGTTTACCAGATAAGATAAAAAGTTTTGAAATATTATTTTCAAAAAGGAAATTTAAAGAAGCATTTTTTTTAAAGAGATAAAATGTTTTATTTTAAAAGGCAAAGTCCCCCCAAAGCCATAGGTACTATCTCTTATCCTTCATTTTGAACCTATCCTTTTTGTTTCAGCATGTGCGAAGAACTTAAATTGCCAGAGGGTGTACCAATACCTGGTTGGTTAAGACGGTTCTTAGAAGCAAGGGCCACTCAGCCAGGTCCTACCATTCCTCCTCCCCCAGCTGCAGGAAATCATCCAGCTGCAACAGCACCTCTTCCTCCACCTCCTCCGCGGGGAAACACTTTTGCTAAGATATGTAAAGATTTTAAAGCCATGGGAGGAAAGGATTTTCATGGAACTGAGTCCTTCGTGGCAGCTAGAAATTGGCTGAAAGAAACCGAGGACTTATTCATCATCTTTGAGGTAGAAGATAGACAGAAAGTACAACTGGCAGTTTGGCTACTAAAGGGCGAGGCTTCCTACTGGTGGAAAGTCACTAATACAGAAAGACCAATGGAGACATGGGAGGACTTTAGGGCAAGGTTTGAGGCTATATTTCTCTCAGAAGCTGAAAGGAGTCTTCAGTTGAAAAAATTCTTATTTCTTAAGCAAGGGAATATGACTGTCAAAGAGTATGTTAATCAATTCGATGAGCTGGCAAGGTTTGGGCTGGACCTAGTCAACACCCCGCACAAGAAGGCTCTCCGTTTCGTCAAAGGGTTGAATGAGCCATTACACAGTTTGGCCATGACCCATATACCCATGGGAGCCACGTATGAAAGATTGGTACAAATGGCATTGCTGAACGAAGAGGATAAGGGCAAGAAGGAGACAAAGGCAGAAAGCTCTCAAGGGAAGAAAGAGGGTTTGCAGCCTAAGAAGGCAGACTTTAAGAAGGGAGGGAAAGGCAACAAAGAGAAGAGGAAGTGTAATTTCTGTGGCAAAGTGGGGCACTTAGTGAAAGATTGCCGGAAAAAGAAGGCCAAGGAGAATGGTGGGTGCTTTTCTTGCGGTGAGACAGGCCACAGGGCTAAGGACTGCCCAAAGAAACGAGGACAGGGGCAGAGGGCTGGATCCACCTCAGGGGCACAAGTTCATGTGCTAGAAGCGCCACCTCTGCAACATCGAGGTATAAATACTTCTGTAGAAAGTGTAGTTTATCTTTATGATCACCCCGTTCGCACTTTATTTGATTCTGGCGCATCACACTCCTTTATCTCGTCTGCTTTAGTAGAATCTCTGCACCTAAAAACTAGTATGGTAGAGGACCCCTTAATTGTTTCAAACCCAATTGGGGGCCCAGCTCATTTGTCTATGATCTGTTTGGGATTGAAAATTTCTATTCTAAGCGTAGAATTTCAATGTAGTGCCTTTGTTTTGGGCTTTTCGGGATATGGATTGATTTTGGGCATGGATTGGCTATCCAGTAATGTGGCCATCCTTGATTGTGAGAAAAGGGTTGTTAGGCTCCCAACCCAGCTCGGTAATACTTTGGAAATTTCTTGTAATCCCTCGTATGCGGTTATGCTTAGTTATCTTGAATCGCTAGATGCCTCTGTTGAAAATTTGCAATCAGTTAGAGTGGTCCGGGAATATCCGGATGTCTTCGAAGAGGTGAAGGGCTTGCCTCCGAAGCGGGAGATAGACTTCCGCATATACCTTGTAGATAATGCAAATCCCGTTGCGTTGCCCGTTAGACACATGGCTCCACGGGAAAGGAAAGAGCTCAGTAAACAGATCAAAGAGCTTCTAGAGAAGGGGTTCATTAGAAGGAGCATTTCAGAATGGGGCACTCCAGTGGTGTTCGCTACAAAGGCGGATGGTTCACTCCGTCTATGTGTCGACTATAGGGAGCTCAACAAGCTAACGAAAAAGAATAGGCACCCTCTCCCCAGAATTGACGATTTGTTTGATCAGCTTGTAGGAGCGTCTGTTTTCTCCCAACTCGATTTAGCGACCGGTTTTCATCAGCTAAGGGTGGCTGAAGATAGTATCGATAAAACGACATTCAGAACCCCAGACGGCTTCTTTGAATGGCTTGTCATGCCTTTCGGCTTGACAAATGCACCTGCTTACTTCGTGGACCTGATGAGTAGGGTATTCAGAGATTTCCTCAATAAGTTCGTAGTGGTCTTCGTAGACGATATCCTTATCTTCTCAAAGAGTGAGGAGGAACATGCTCAGCACTTAAGGGCAATCATGGAAACTCTGCGAGTCCATCAGCTAAAAGCCAAATTCTCCAAATGCCACTTTTGGAGAGAAGAAGTGAGGTTCCTTGGGCACATAGTATCCAAACAAGGGTTAGCAGTGGACCCGGCTAAGGTAGTGGCGGTACAGGATTGGAAGATACCAAGGAATGCAACTGAGGTCCGAAGTTTTCTAGGACTAGCAGGTTTCTATCGAAAGTTCATAAAGGATTTTTCGAGAATCTCAGCTCCACTCACGAAATTGACCAAGAAGAATCTAGTGTTCAATTGGGACTTGGATTGCGAGTTTTCTTTCCAGCGACTGAAAAGGGCTCTTACAACAACCCCAGTTTTGACGTTGCCAGATGGGAGCAAGATGTTCACTGTTTATACAGACGCATGTGGGACAGGGCTAGGTGCCGTCTTAATGCAAGAAGGAAGGGTAGTAGCTTATGGCGGGAGGCAGTTGAAAGTACACGAAAAGAACTACCCGACCCACGATCTTGAGTTAGCTGCCATCGTCTTTGCACTCAAGTCCTAGCGACACTATCTCCTAGGTGAGAAGTTCGAACTTTACACTGACCATAAATCATTGAAATATCTTTTCTCGCAGAAAGATCTTAACTTGAGGCAACAGAGATGGATGGAGTTTCTTACCTCGTACGATTTCGAGATCTCCTACACTCCGGGCAAAGGCAACGTAGTGGCAAACGCGTTGAGCCGAAAGAAATTGACCCTAAGCCCGCTGTTTGTTGAAAGACAAAGCCTAGAGTTTATAGCCAGCTTCGACTTTAGGCCTTCCTCCGATTTTGTACCAGGCTTGCTAGCATCTCTCGAAGTGCGCCCGACTTTAGTGGACTCAATAGGGACAGCACAACGCGAAGACCCTCAGCTTGTGGAAATGATTGATAGGCTAATTAGGGGTGAGACTTCAAATCACCTCAACAGATACTCCATCGGCGATAAGGGTTGGCTAAGGCGAGACGGAACTATGAGTCCCATAGACAAAGGATTTAGTAAAGAGGGTTCTCGAGGAAGCACATCACTCCAAGATGACGATACACCCAGGCGGAGATAAAATGTACAAGGAGATAAAAAGAACTTTCTTCTGGAACGGCATGAAAAAGGACGTGGAAGAATTCGTTTCTAAGTGTATGGTGTGCCAACAGGTTAAGGCGGAACATAAAAAGCCTGGCGGTTTGCTACACCCTCTAGAGGTCCCACAGTGGAAGTGGGATAGCATCTCAATGGACTTCATCGATGGGCTACCTAGGTCTAGGAGAGGCAACACTAGCATTTGGGTAATAGTGGATAGGCTTACTAAAAGCGCCCACTTTTTACCTGTCAAAAGTAAAAGAACTACCTCATCCCTAGCATCTCTTTACCTCAAGGAAATTGTCCGACTCCACGGAATACCATCCAGCATTGTTAGTGACCGAGACCCTATCTTCACCAGTGAGTTTTGGCGGAGTCTGCTAGAAGCGGTAGGCACGCAGTTATGCTTGAGCACAGCCTATCATCCCCAAACCGACGGCCAAACAGAAAGAGTGAACAGAGTTTTAGAGGACCTTTTAAGACTGTGCGTCCTTGACTTCGGAGGAACGTGGGAAGACCATCTTCCTTTGGTGGAATTTGCCTACAACAACAGCTATCAAGCAACCATCGGAATGGCACACTTCGAAGCTTTATATGGAAGAGCGTGTCGATCGCCCACTTGTTGGTGGGAGTCTACTGATAATCTCATACTTGGACCAGATATGATCCGAGAGACTTCAGAGAAAGTATACTTAATACGAAGAAGGATGAAGACGGCCCAAGACAGACAAAAGTCCTACGCCGACAAGAGGAGGACCGACCTTGAATTTGAGATTGGGGACAAGGTTTTTCTTAAGGTATCTCCGCTAAGGAACGTTGTTCGTTTTGGAACCACAGGAAATCTAGCACCAAGGTTCGTAGGGCCATTCCCTATCATCGAGAAAATTGGGAAAATGGCCTATAGATTAGAGCTACCCGAAAAGCTGGCCGGAGTGCACAACGTTTTTCATGTTTCACATCTCCGAAAATGTCTACATGAGTCTGCTGAAGTGGTAGAGCCAAATATCCTAGAAGAAGCTGAAGTGGAGCGCGAAGCAACCGTGAGGAAAGTTCCAACCCGCATATTAGGAACGGAAGTGAAAAAGCTACGCAACCGCGAAGTCAAGCTCGTCAAAGTTCAGTGGAGCGACGCCGAAGGAGACGCAACTTGGGAAACTGAAGCTAGAATACGCGCTGCCTACCCTTTTCTTTTTGAGGGTACATCCTTGATCTTTCTTAAGTTGCACTTTTATCTATTTTTTTAGGTATATCTCCTCGACCCTATCTTTTAGGTAGAAACTCTTTGGATGAAAACATGTAGTTGAAACATGTTATGGATGATGGTTGCAAGTGGTTGCAAGTGATTGCTAGTGGTTGCTCGTGGTTGCATATACACACACAATCTAGGTTTTAGATCGGCTCAGTCACTTCATATTGCATATGCATATATGTTTGCATTCGTATATGGTTGAACTTTAATGTGTTATCATATGGATGTTGCATTTGTATGAATGATTGTGCACTCATGTAGAATCATGAATAGGAAAAATTTGCATACATAATGGATTCATGGCACTTACATAATTCACATTAAGGAGGTCAACTGAATCAGTAGACCGCCTGATTTTACATTAGATAAGTACATGTACACACACACTTCGCATATGATAATGAAGCACTAGAAGTCTTTTAAGGACAATGGATGCTTGTGTTTGATGGATGAGTAGATGGATGTTTGGATGTTAGGATATACATTCTTCCTAACTTGAAGATTTCGGGGACGAAATCCTTTTTAAGTGGGGGAGAATGTAACACCCCGTGTATTCTATAACCGTGAAATTCATAAATTAAAGTATAATTAATTTCAAATCAAAGAATTGAGGGAAACGGGATACGCCATTGCGTTCGTCTCGGAAAAATACGCGAAATAGAGTCCGAGTTTTCGAAAATCGGAGTCCGTATGACCAAGATATGGCCTCCGGAAGTTTCTGAATTAAGTTTAAAATTCGAACAGACGAAAAACAGCTCAAAAAAACAATTCAAAATTCAAAATCGGGCCCAGTTGGCCAGGGCGGGAAAATTCCCGCCTGAAGGCACCAGGTCGACTTGGTAGTCGACCTGGGCTAACCAGGTCGACAGGGCTGTCGACCTGGGTGTCGACAGGGCTGTCGACCTGGCCCCAGAGCCAGGTCGAACCCAGCCCATCCTGGCTGGCCAGGTCTGTGTTTGGCCGATTTTCTGAGCCTTGCCTTGTCACTAGGGCTAGGTGTCAGCTCCTGATTGGTCTCTCTTTCGAATGAATGGCTACGATTAATCCAAGCAACATCGACGGTCCTAATCAGTTCATAAACTCTATAAAAATGACCCTAGACTCTACCTAATCTATTCATTCAAAAATAAGAATGAGGCCATCATGCTGCTGAGGAACGACTAGGAGTAGCCACCAATTTGAGAGACGATTAGGAGACAAACTCTAAAGCACAAAGCAGCTACAAGTTAAATGTAAACAAATCAAATCAACGCCTACGTCAAGGGAATAGCATCTCCAAATCCAGAATTCAGATTCCTGAATTGAAGAATTCGTCACACGATTGTAAGTAGAGTACTATTCCGATGAGAATAAATAACTGTGTTTGATTTTTGTAATGTAAGAAATGGAATTGTGGCGATAATAATTCATATTTGTGCGTTGTTATGATTCTAATCGATTTGGAATGTTGTGATATAACGATTGGATATTCGCAAGTATGTAATTCATGTTGAAGCTACACGTTTGTGGTTGTTTAATTGAGATTCATGCAAGTATGTGGTTTTGCTACTATGCCAACATAATGTATATTTTTGTACAAAATCACTTTATGTGTAATTGGATCAAATTTGGGGTATTATGATTCATAAAAAAAATTAGGTTGGAATTATGATCTATGTATAAAACCATACTTTTGTATTAGAAGCAAAAGTAAGCCTCTTTGTGAACTTATGTTGATTTTATGAATATGACTAGGCTATGTTTGGTATTATGCCTAATTGAAAAACATGTTAGGCCTATGTTGTTAACAAGAATTATATAATATATGTGACACATAGCTAAGTTAGATTTACATTCTAATTGCAAGTTTGCATGAATAAAGTAAAAACCATGATTTCATGTTTAGGAATATTTATGCCATGATTATATGAATAGATCAAAAACCGTCATTTCATATTTGGGTATAACTGTGCCATGATTATGAGAATAGATTAAAAATCATGATTAAGTTGGAATAATTCTAGTTGAACTGTACTTTTGTATTAGTAACAAAAGTAAGCACCTTTGTAAACATATAGTAATTTTATAAACATGATTTGCTTATGTTTGACATTATGCCTAAGTAAAAATATAGGTTCATGTTGTAGTTAAGACTATGTGTCAATAATGATATCTAATTTAGTTAGATTCTTAACTTAACTACAAGTTCACATGGTTTGATTCATGTCACTTATGCTTTATGACCAAAGTATATGTTACCACAATGCAAGTACACCAGTTTCTATTTTGTAGTTCCAACGTTATGTTGCAAGTTCATGCGCTCACATTTCCCTTTTTGTGTATATAATCACGTTTTAAGCCTCCCCTTTTTCACGTGGCTAAGTTGGGCTTAAAAGGCTAAGCCCAACATATATTATAATAAACGAACGTATTAAACGGGGGAAAATAGCGTTGGGCCAAATTAATTAATAAATGAAAATATAAAGTAGAGGGGCCCAAATTCAAGGATGGGTTGGGCCCATGATTGGTGTAAACCTTTACACCATTAGCTTAAATTGATTTTTGAATAATGGGCCGCAAATATTTACATATAAAAAGAAGAAAGACAAAATATGTAAATGTAGAAAATACGATGTGTTTAACCCGAGGTTGGATTGAGTTGTGATGTAAACCTGCCCGGAACCGCCCGGCTGTCCAGTAGTCACAACAATACCTATCCAATGTGGGTGGTTAAACATGGAGCCCAATAAGGACCCGAGGTTAGACTGAGTTGTGGCGTAAGACTGCCCGGACCCAACCGGCAGCAGGCAGCCACAACAATACCTGTCTAATGTGAGAGGTCAAGGCTTTAATAAGACAATTAAGGCTGAGTCAGGATTGATAGGATTAAGTAAATTATATTAATACTTAATCAAGATGGAACATGCTAAACTAAAAAGACTAATTGGGGGTTAGGTTTATAAAACACTTAACCAACTTAGCATGTTGGCTAGAGATAGAAAACCTAGTAGCGGGGGACCCTTTTCAGCAGTAACCCTATAAGGTGTATCATGATACCCTGAAACTAGGCAGGGTGGGGCACGATTACTGGGCTGATTGTAAGAGGTCAAATCGACGGCGGTGGTGCAGCAGTGTAGGTTCTAACGGGGTGCGGGCGTGCACACACTCCGGCGCAGAAAAATAAGGCACTGGGCACCAGTAGCATACCTGTGCATTCTAGGATTGTGTCGGGCCGCCACCATGGGACTTGATACACCCCATGGTGGGACCAGCATAGGTAACTACAACATCGGGGGCCGTAAGACACATGTAACTATGCGAGTAGGAGCCGATCATCATAAAATTGATCACTTCACCCTGATTATGGGGTGCCTGTTGGGATCTAGTTTATATGGGTACAGAGATTAACATGGGGGTACGATAGTATATTCGACCCTAGACAACTTAACTAAGTATGTGGTGCTTTCCCATTTCTAGTATATACTTATCATACCCAGTTCTTTATTCATAGACTGAATAGTCCTAGACTTACTCAGGCTTTATGTCTGACTCTACTTTTCTTTCGTCTTCTTTTCTTCCGTCCCCCCCCTCCCCGGTCCACAGGGAGGGAATACTGCAGCTTGACCAGCCTTCATATCCAGCTTGAAGAGAAAGAATGTATTGCTTTGATCTTTTCATTTTGGACTATGGCTTTGGACAACAACTATGGGACTTTTGCAGTTTATTTATGTTTTCTTTATGCTTCTTTAAATAATGTAATCAAGACAGTTATGGAGATGTTATGTTTTTGAAAGTATTGTAAGACAATTATGGTATGTTGTTGTAACACATATCTTTTATGAAATAAAAGTTGTTGTTTTTCCGCTGTTCAAAAATACGTGTTCTTATATTCTGTCTTGTATATCTGTGACTTATACTTATAAACCTCCACCAAAATTAGGGCATTCCCATAGAGAGTGACCTTAACGGAGGTGGGGTGTTTCATAGCCATGCTGCCTGCCCAATTTTTGTCATCTCTCGGTTGATGAGGCTTGAGGTCAGAACACTTCTTGATCATCATACGTTTTGAATGCCACATCATCAGATCCTCTGGATATCACTATTTGACGTCCACAAAAATACTCTAGTTATTTGGCTAGAGAAAAACGTTTCTCCGCCATCAACTATGGTACATTTGAAGAAATCAACGTACGTAATCTCCTTTGGAAATACTCTGTCAGACACTCGTCCATACAAGTCATCCAGGAACAGGATGAACCCAAGGCACCCTCCTACTGCATCCCAGGAATCACCCTACATATCAGTAGCGAGAAGTGCTTGCAATCCGTAGATTTCAATTACGACAGAATCACTGGCGAAATATCTCCGGCCGCTAAACCAGATAAATCCAATCAGTAGTCCTTCCGCTTATGAAGATCAACGGTCTTCCATTGCTCCATCTTTGATAATCTTCTTTCACGTATTCGCTGGTCGGAATGGTTTTCGAATATATATTCGATCCCGGTCTTTCCGTACTAACGATCGTATGGTCAGGTTTGATAGTCGGTGATTTATCTATCTAATCAATACTTGTGGGAATGACATGAGTTTACCTGTTCAGTACCAACACCACATGGCCTCTTTAATTCAAAACGATTAACAATAGTTAATCTCTAACCCTTAACATTTCAAATATAACTTATTTAAGGTAGGGTTCTTATTTCAAACTATTTCGCTCTCATTTCTGGTAACAAATTCATTTTTAAAACATAATTTTCCAATTTCCTTTGATCTCGGAAATACCATTTTAACGTTCCCATTACACACTAATATCATCCTCGGGTAATCCCGAAGTCGTTCAAGTTGGGGTATTTATTTACCTCTCAGACCTTGATCAACAACTGTCTTATCTTCAGATAGACATCAGTTGTAATTCAAAATCCAACATTTTATTCTAAATCCAAACACACCTCATTTCCTTCTTATAAACTTTGTTTATAAATCACGGTTTAATATAACCCCTTTAATTATCATTTTCCTTTTTCCTTAATTTAACCATTAAACAAATATTTGCTTAAGTTTTCTTCTCCCTTTTGGTGATAAAGACTTGGGTTTTATATAAACCTGTTCATGAATTCTTTTCTCAACGAGCCCCTATTTCATTTAAACTCTAATTACCTTCCATAACCATTCCTTATATAAGTAGTAATCTCTAACTTTAAATTAATGATTCACTTCACCATTAACATATTTATTTGCTAATAAATAATAAATTTCTTTTTTAAAAATCTTATCGAAACAAAACCATTATTCGTTATCCCATCTCATTGGATTTAATTCAAACAATTGGTCTAAAATTTAACTTAGCCAAATAATTGACTTTGCCAATCAAAAATAAGATTATCTCATTAACTAGTTCCAAATAATCCTTTATTTAAATTAATGAATTTAAATAAATCCTTTTTCCTTTATTTCCCAAAATGTTTATTCGAACCTATCACATTAAGTTAATCTTTGTTTATTCACTTATATCTCTAATACGTATCAGGAATTTCCTTTATAAATTCATTTGAAACCAATTATAAACTCCATAAATAATTAATAAATATTTATTTCTTTTTCAAACTTTAATTCAAATAATAGATTTAGAAATCTATTTTCAATTATAAAATAAATTCTATAACTTTTATCTCGTCGATTTACCTGACGGTAGATCGATATTTATAAAACGGTGAATTCATAGGCCATGTACTGCCAACCACTCAACCAATAATACCCATCGGTTTTACACCAAACAAATGGTGAATTTCAGGTCAATATTCAACCATCTAATCAAACAATTCAATAATGGTCTCATAACAGTTTATAATGACAATTCAATATCAACCACAACAATCAATCCAACAATTCATTTATTAAAACACGTTTATTTTATAAACGTGACCAATAAGGTAACTTACCTTAGTTAGAACCAATCGTTAAAACAACGATTTGGATTTCACTGAAATTAAACGACGTTTAATTTCATCAGTTTAAACAATAACCGCATATATATATCAGCAATCAGTCAATCACTAGTAACCATAGCACAAAAAAAAACCAACTTATAAAATATAAGCGGGAAATAACTGAGTGAGTTTAACTCACCTTGATTTGATTTCATCGATAAATCGGTTCGTTTCAGTTAAATTAAACAGCGTTTAATTTAACCGAGAAATCCAGCTGTTGTTTGTCCTGCTCAGTCTCCTTCCATCACGTAGTACTCGTCGTCACGGTTCCGGTGTTTTTCGTTTCGTGGAATTCTGATCACGTTTGTACTTGAAATAAATATTTGAAGTTTATATAAAACTTTAAATGAAGCAAACCTTAAATAAATAATAAATAAAATGGGCCTTACTCTTTCTCTTTCGTTCAGCCCATTAGAATCGGCCCGTTTACCCTATGTAAAAACCCACCATCCATTTACTCCTTCTCATTTCATCGGCCGTCACTACCGAAAATTGGAGAAACGAAACCCTCTTCCCTTCACAACTATCGGATCCACAAAACATCTGCCGCCTCCATCAAAACCCTACCCCGTCGACCGAAAATCTATCCCCTCTTCTAATCATTGCTCCATCAATGTTAGCAGCCCCATGATGAAACCCCACCTATGCTCGATATCAATGCTTTAACCCCCTCCGTACCGCTCCTATTGCTCCGTCCCCCTTCACCTTGATCCCCAACTGAGGACGATCCCTAGGTCATCCCGAAACAACTAAGTGATTTACTAATTCCTTTTTTTGATTTTCTTTCTGTTTTGCTGTATTTATTTTTCTGTGATTGTTTGTGGTTTTGAATTCGGTTCTACTTCAAACCGTGTTGATCTCGCACCCTGTATTTATATTAGAAAGGGTTACTACGATTTTCGAATTGTTACATCCTAGTTTTTAGATCCTACGTGATGGTCCCTTTCCATTTCAGGTTGCCATGAACTGTTTGTTATGGTTTTGTGTGATGTTTAACAGTGAATTGGATTTCTGTGTAGTGTTGTATGTTCAAATATGCACATGGATCGACTATGAGCTGTATGTTAGATTATTTGAGTTGTTATATCAGTGCAGATTGATTTTCTATTAGAGTTGATGCATCGAATATACACCTATGTTATTTGTTTTTCCCTTAATTTATTTGCAAAGATTTTAGCTGTACCTATTACTTATGGGACTTTTCTTTTCATTTTAGCTATGATCTACTTTGGTATTGGTGAAAGAAATCCTATTGCGTGATGCTTAGCAAAGAAAAGTGCAGACATTGTTGGATTTTCCTGTACTGGGCATGTTCAGACATGGGTTTGGTCTGTAATAAAATATATGTATATATGTAGCTGCTTCCATTTGGTTGATACATATACATAGATTGTTTTCTTCTTTAGTTGGTCATTGTTCTATTATAATTTGGAGTAAAATTATATGAATATATTTGTTTCCTTTGAGTTGTCCCTTCCATTTCTATAGCTGTCTATGCTACTGTTGTATTTACTGTTTGTTTTTCTTCTTTTTTTCTTTTCTTTCTTTTTCTGTTTATGTTACTTCTTCCTTTAGGTTCACAGCTGTTTAGGTTACTCTTTCAGTTCGAATCACTGTTTTCCTAGAGAAATTGAGTTCTACTGGAAGGAAAGTGACATGTTTGTTGTACTTGGATTCAAATTGAATTGTCTTTGTCCATTGGATTTTTTTGCACTGATACCGATAAAATATATAAGTATGTTGTTATCTTTGCATTGTATCTTTGCATTGAAAATCTAAACAGTGTATTAAGTTTTAGGTTTGGCTATTTTTAAAACTCATATGATGTCAACACAAATTAAATTAAATTCAATTCCAAAACAGTTGAACTGAATGATAAAAACCGGTATTATCGAATATATGAAAGCGAAATATCGTATAACTTCGAATAAACCAAGAATGAATTCCAAACTTGATAAACAGAAATTCGGTTTAAACCATATATGAATATATGTATAAAAAATGTTAATATAATATTTAATAAACATTATCGTTTTATAAAAATTTCATAGCGACTATTTTAAAATTTCAACTGGACATAACTAACAAATTATAATACAAAATCTCGATTTTCTCTTTCGTAAGAAAAATATAATCAAATCGATTCCAATGATTCTGGTTTCACAGAATTTCGACTCAAAACCAATCCTGTATACTCAGATAAAGTTCAGAATGAAATTTACGAACTACCGCGCCATTTCTAGTTCATTTATAATAAAATTATAAATTAAACGTTCTGACGTCGTTTTAAATAATGAATACATTTATATAACTCAATATAAACAATATTTAAATGACTTTAAACTGCTCGTTCACCCTATATAGCAAATTCACCATTTTCTCAATATCCCGAAATTAAAATATTATTAATATAATTTAAATATTCAATTTAAAATGGTCAAATCCCCTTATTTAAACTCAAATGAATATTTTAAATAAATAAAATATTTCAAATAAATGGTTGGAAAATATGGGACATTACATTCTTTCCCCCTTAAAATAATTTCTTCCTCGAAATTGCTAAGGTAAGAAAAATGTTGTAAATCCTATTAATTTTAAAATATATATTTCATTCCAAAGCAAAACCAATTTATTCCGGTAAAACAAAATTTTCAAAAATATTGAAAATACTCCAACACATATATGAAATATTTAATTATCACTTCATTTACTGGGTTTTAGTTTATTTACTCTTCGTTAAACCATGGATAAATTTCATTCAGCCAATCTAATAAGCAGACAACAATCAATCAACAATCAAGGCACAACAAACTCAATCAAATCAACTGAGTCCATATTCAATCTTACTATTTAATCCAATTCAACATATTTGAATATCAACCCATTTATATTCAATTGATTTCTATTTAATTATTATTTATAAAATTTCCAAATTAAATTCCAATTTATTTAATTACAACATTATTCCTTAATTTAATTCCAATGAAATTATTAATGATTAATTTGATTTCACTTAACCCAGTTAAGTTCCAGTCCAAAATTCTAACCAAATTTTGAATTCCATTCAAATCGGTCAACACACAATATCCCAATAATTTCATAAAATTATTTATTTTCTATATAAAAATAAATTTCGGGTAAAATTATTTCATCTACCCCCTTTACAAAACAATATTGTATTGATTACCAGTTCAACGCTTTTCAACACTTGAACTGATCAAACAACACAATACCAAACATTTGTATATATAAATTTACAAATACGCTCTCATATATATATATATATATATATATATACACACTTAAACTCAATCTAGGGTGTTGCTAACCCATCTCTATCGAGTTACGCCACAGAGCCAAGGTTATCACTAAACCAATAGCTCTGATACCACTGTAACGACCCAGGGTTTTCGGCCCCGAAAATCAACATAAATACCTTACCATATCTCATGTCGATCCTCCAAACACCGAGAACGCTGGATTGTTAATGAAAGAATTTAGAGGGTGAGATGATAAAGAAAGAATTATAAGAATAGAAGAATGAGAAGAACACAACACAGAGTCTCACATCGCAGCGGAACAAAGTATAATATAGAAGTAAATCTTTATTGAGAGCTTTGAATAAAAACTTACAACATCAGAGTACATGAACACATCTGGAAAGTTATAATAATGTGACATTGTATATAACACAGCGGAATAATATCATATGCCTGAATGCTTCCAGCCCGTCTCTTCACAGCATTCGATGACCTGAACCTGTACACTCCGGGCTAACCCGAGCATTTACAAAATACCGGGTCAGTCTGGTGAACCAGAGTGAGATAAACTCGCACAGTTCTATGGGTAAATCATCCAATCAGGATTTTAAATTCGAAATCTTTTCAAAAGAAAAAGATAATCGTAAGACCGAATCCACACATAAACACGGACGATTTTTACCTTACGATAACCCAAAACAGTTTTGAAACCAGTATCTTTTCTGATATTATAATAATGTCTAAATACAAGTAAATAACAATCTAGTGGATCGCTTGCATCTCATGCTCCACATATATTGTATACAATCAAAACCGCGGGCGCTTATTGGAGATTGGATTCCGACCTTGACAAGTTATGGGACCACCTGCCGATCGTGTATCTCTAGAGGCGAATACACCTGGGTTCAACAAGAACGTCTTGCAACCCGGCCCTCACATGACCGACCACTCATTTTGCTTGAGTGTATCGAATGTATATCACCAATGGTTGGACTCAAACCACCGTTCCCAAATGGGCAGAATCGATAGAGTAAGAAACAAAAGGAATTTCTCTAGATATGTGATTATACACCCTAATGGGAGCGACCCACTTAGCCATGCTGCCTGCCCGATTTTTGTCATCTCCCGGTTGATGGGGCTTGAGGTCAGAATACATCTTGATCATCATACACTTTGAATGCCACATCGTCAGATCCTCTGGATATCACTAATTGACGTCCACAAAAATACTCTACTTATTTGGCTAGAGAAAACCGTTTCTCCGCCATCAACTATGGTACGTTTGAAGAAATCAACGTACGTAATCTCCTTTGGAAATACTCTATCAGACACTCGTCCATACAAGTCATCCAGGAACAGGATGAACCGAAGGCACCCTCCTACTGCATCCCAGGAATCACCCTACAGATCAGTAGCGAGAAGTCCTTGCAATCCGTAGATTTCACTTACGACAGAATCACTGTCGAAATATCTCCGGCCGTTAAACCAGACAAATCCAATCAGTAGTCCTTTCGCTTATGAAGATCAACGGTCTTCCTTTGCTCCATCTTCAATAATCTTCTTTCACGTATTCGCTGGTCGGAATGGTTTTCGAGTATATATTTGATCCCGGTGTTTCCGTACCAACGATCGTATGGTCAGGTTTGATAGTCGGTGATGTAACTATCAAATCAATACTTGTGTGAATGACATGAGTTTACCAGTTCAGTACCAACACCACATGGCCTCTTTAATACAAAACGATTAACGATAGTTAATCTCTAACCATTAACATTTCAAATATAACTTATTTGAGGTAGGGTTCTTATTTCAAACTATTTCACTCTCATTTCTTGTAAAGAATTCATTTTCAAAACTTAATTTTCCAATTTCCTTTGATCTCGGAAATACCATTTTAACTTTCCCATTACACACTAATATCATCCTTGGGTAATCCCGAAGTCGTTCAAGTTGTGGTATTTATTTACCTCTCAGACCTTGATCAACAACGGTCTTATCTTCAGATAGACATCAGTTGTAATTCAAAACCCAACATTTTATTCTAAATCCAAACACACCTCATTTCCTTCTTATAAACTTTATTTATAAATCACGGTTTAATATAACCCCTTTAATTATCATTTTCCTTTTTCCTTAATTTAACCATTAAACAATTATTTGCTTAAGTTTTCTTCTCCCTTTTGGTGATAAAGACTTGGGTTTTATATAAACCTGTTCATGAATTCTTTTCTCAACGAGCCCCTATTTCATTTCAAATCTAATTACCTTCCATAACCATTCCTTATATAAGTAGTAATCTCTAACTTTAAATTAATGATTCACTTCACCATTAACTTATTTATTTGCTAATAAATAATAAATTACTTTTTTTTTTAAATCTTATCGAAACTAAACCGTTATTCGTTATCCCATCTCGTTGGATTTAATTCAAACAATTGGTCTAAAATTTAACTTAGCCAAATAATTGACTTTGCCAGTCAAAAATATGATTATCTCATTAACTAGTTCCAAATAATCCTTTATTTAAATTAATGAATTTAAATAAATCCATTTTCCTTTATTTCCCAAAACGTTTATTCGAACCTATCACATTAAGTTAATCTTTGTTTATTCACTTATATCTCGAATACGTATCAGGAATTTCCTTTATAAATTCATTTAAAACCAATTATAAACTCCATAAATAATTAATAAATATTTATTTATTTTTCAAACTTTAATTCAAATAATAGATTTAAATTTTTATTTTCAATTATAAAATAAATTCTATAACTTTTATCTCGTCGATTTACCTGACGGTAGATCAATATTTATAAAACGGTGAATTCATAGGCCATGTACTGCCAACCACTCAACCAATAATACCCATTGGTTTTAAACCAAACAAATGGTGAATTTTAGGTCAATATTCAACCATCTAATCAAACAATTCAATAATGGTCTCATAATAGTCTATAACGACAATTCAATATCAACCACAACAATTCATTTATTAAAACACGTTTATTTTATAAACGTGACCAATAAGGTAACTTACCTTAGTTGGAACCAATCGTTAAAACAACGATTTGGGTTTCACTGAAATTAAGCGACGTTTAATTTCATCAGTTCAAACAATAACTGCATATGTATATATATATATATCAGCAATCAGTCAATCACTAGCAACCATAGCACAAAAAAAAAATCCAACTTATAAAATATAAGCGGGAAATAACTGAGTGAGTTTAACTCACCTTGATTTGATTTCATCGAAAATCGGTTCATTTAAGTTAAATTAAATAGCATTTAATTTAACCGAGAAATGCAGATGCGGTTTGTCCTGCTCAGTCCCCTTCCATCACATAGTACTCGTCGTCACGGTTCCGGTTTTTTTGTTTCGTCGAATTCTGATCACGTTTGTACTTGAAATAAATATTTGAAGTTTATATAAAACTTTAAACTAAGCAAACCTTAAATAAATAATAAATAAAATGGGCCTTACTCTTTCTCTTTCGTTCAGCCCATTAGAACCGGCCCGTTTACCCTAAGTAAAAACCCTCCATCCATTTACTCCTTCTCATTTCATCGGCCGTCACTTCCAAAAATTGGAGAAACAAAACCCTCTTCCCTTCACAACTATTGGATCCACAAAACATCCGCCGCCTCCATCAAAACCCTACCCCGTCGACCGAAAATCTACCCCCTCTTCTAATCGTTGCTCCATCGATGTCAGCAGCCCCATGATGAAACCCCACCTCTGCTCGATATCAACGCTTTAACCCCCTCCATACCGCTCTTGTTGCTCCGTCCCCCTTCACCTTGATCCCAAACCGAGGACGATCCCTAGGTCATCCCGAAACAGCTAAGTGATTTACTAATTCCTGTTTTTGATTTTCTTTCTGTTTTGCTGTATTTATTTTTCTGTGTTTGTTTGTGGTTTTGAATTCGGTTCTACTTCAAGCCGTGTTGGTCTCGCAACCTGTATTTATGCTAGAAAGGGTTACTACGATTTTCAAATTGTTACATCCTAGTTTTTAGATCCTACGTGATGGTCCCTCTCCATTTCAGGTCTGCCATGAACTGTTTGTTATGGTTTTGTGTGATGTTTAACAGTGAATTGGATTTCTGTGTAGTGTTGTCTGTTCAAATATGCACATGGATCGACTATGAGCTGTATGTTAGATTATTTGAGTTGTTATATCAGTGCAGATTGATTTTCTGTTGGGGTTGATGCATCGAATATATACCCATATTATTTGTTTTTCCCTTAATTGATTTGCAAAGATTTTGGCTGTACCTATTTCTTATGGGACTTTTCTTTTCATTTCAGCTATGATCTACTTTGGTATTGGTGAAAGAAATCCTATTGCGTGATGCTTAACAAAGAAAAGTGCAGACATTGTTGGATTTTCCTATACTGGGCGTGTTCAGACATGGATTTGGTTTGTAATAAAATATATGTATATATGTAGCTGCTTCCATTTGGTTGATACATATACATAGATTGTTTTCTTCTTTAGCTGGTCATTGTTCTATTATAATTTGGAGTAAAATTATATGAATATATTTGTTTCCATTGAGTTGTCCCTTCCATCTCTATAGCTGTCTATGCTACTGTTGTATTTACTGTTTGTTTTTCTTCTTTTTTTCTTTTCTTTCTTTTTCTGTTCATGTTACTTCTTCCTTTAGGTTCACAGCTGTTTAGGTTACTGTTTCAGTTCGAATCACTGTTTTCCTAGAGAAATTGAGTTCTACTGGAAGGAAAGTGACATGTTTGTTGTACTTGGATTCAAATTGAATTGTCTATGTCCATTGGAATTTTTTGCACTGATACCGATAAAATATATAAGTATGTTGGTATCTTTGCATTGTATCTTTGCATTGAAAATATAAACAGTGTATTAAGTTTTAGGTTTGGCTATTTTTAAAACTTATATGATGTCAATACAAATTAAATTAAATTCAATTCCAAAACAGTTGAACTGAATGATAAAAACCGGTATTATCGAATATATGTAAGCGAAATATCGTATAACTTTGAATAAACCAAGAATGAATTACAAACTAGATAAATAGAAATTCGGTTTAAACCATATATGAATATATATATATATAAAAACTATTAATATATTATTTAATAAACGTTATCTTTTTATAAAAATTTCATAGCGACTATTTTATAATTTCAACTGGACATAACTAACAAATTATAATACGAAATCTCGATTTTTCTCTTTCATATGAAAAATATAATCAAATCGATTCCAACGATTCTGGTTTCACAGAATTTCGACTCAAAACCAATCCTGTATACTCAGTTAAATTCAAAACGAAATTTACGAACTACCGCGCCATTTCTAGTTCATTTATACTAAAATTATAAATTAAACGTTCTGACGTCGTTTTAAATAACGAATATATTTATATAACTCAATATACACAATATGTAAACCACTTTAAACTGCTCGTTCACCCTATATAGCAAATTCACCATTTTCTCAATATCCCGAAATTAAAATATTATTAATATAATTTAAATATTGAATTTAAAATGGTTAAATCCCCTTATTTAAACTCAAATGAATATTTTAAATAAATAAAATATTTCAAATAAATGGTTGGAAAATACGGGACATTACACATCGCAATGCTTTTTATAAAAATGAAGCCATTATAAGACTCAGTTCCCATCACACAACACAACGCAAAACGGAGGATAGAGATTTTACCTTATAATGGCCAAAATATGCTTGATACGAATAAAATAAAAGCATTTGGTACTATTACTAGTGTTTATATGTTTCAAAAACAACTTCAAATCATAAGTATCAATCATAGACGACATTAATGCCCCATACCACTATGTCGCCATATATAGGTACACAATCAAAACCGCAAAGTCACGTATTTGGAAATTGGATTTCCATCATGAACCAAGGCAAAATATAGTCCTTACCGACTTCGAGACTCTCTATCCCGAGCCTCAGGATCAGAGCTCGAGTGACCCTTGGATCGTTAGGGCCGGTCCACCAATGTGGATTAAAATGCCTAAACATTGTGTTTCCCCACCCTTTGGGGCGTAAATGAGTCATATGACTCCATCGGCTTCACATAGTCAACGATATATCCGAGGCGCCTCGCAACAGCAACAACCACACAGGTGAAAATAATATATATGTCAGCCAGTTTAAGCACCGACGCCACCTCTAGCTAGAAAGAAACGCATGTCCTCTCTAAGGTCCTCTCCCATTTTTGGCTCATACCAGGGGTGTGAGGCTCGCGAATCCACGTTATACACAAAGCTATGCCACACAGGCCGTGCTTTGATCATCAACCACAAGACTTTGCTTTTCAACAGAAGCCTTGATCATTTGCCACTTAGGCATGCCACACAGGCAATTCACTCCATGCGACTGATTTCTATTGATATATAACCTCTGAGCTCATACGTCTCAGAGAAGGGCGTTAAGCAAGAGAATAAATTCTCCGCCGCCAAACAGATATATATTTAATGGAGATCAATCGGCACAGAACAAAATCCAATGTCAGACACACAGTCCATTTACAGGTTCGTTCTGGGTCTGAACGAAACCGGGGGCACTATATACCTCGCATACCCATCGATCTCCAAGCACATCTGGACGATCACCACTTATTATCTATATTTCGGGATGCCTCCCAATCAAGACATCAGTTACCATCCAACCGAGGTGAAGATCTTCGGTCTTCAACCACCATCTTCATCATCGACTTCTTATTGCCGATCAATTTTTTGAAATGAGATTTAACTCGGCCTTTTCAAATAATTCACGTATATATTTAGAATTTAAATCAATTCATTTCAATTGTTAAATTATTCGACTACAATTCACGCCAAACACATTCAACCATCAAATATCCACTAAACCGAGTAAATTCGGTTTATTTCCATTCCATATCGTTTATAATATTTTATAACAATTTATCGCTATTTTTATTTATTTAAAAATAGCCATTTCATTCAAATGACGCTTCAGGCCATAACGCGGCCGTGGCGCTGTTTTTCTTCATATTTGATTTACACATATCTGAAAATCTAACCGTTGGATCTTCACAAATTTTATATCATTAGAAAAATCTTTTCGAAACGAATCCAACGGTTTCAGTTTTGGGAAAATCCGACGGTCGGCTCTCCCGGTAAACTTGTTTGAAGTTTCGATTTCGAAATACAAACTACAGCGTCGTTATTCGATTTAATTTAATTATATTTATATATATAATCGATTCTTCGTCTCACGATTTACTTGACAAGAGGGGGTGCTCTTGGTACTGATTTGAAGAGGGGGAGAAGCTCTACAAAATCCTCAACATCGGCCTTGAATTTTATTGAGTGGATTGGCCAGAAATCAAGAGAGAAGGGGGGGTGTTAAAACAATTTATTTAAACCACTAATAGTTTATATAGTCTATATATATGAAAAAAATTGTTATTTTTATCTTTCAAAGAATTTATTCAATGCACGAACTCCATTCAACACATGAATTTTATTTATTTATTTCCACACAGGAATTTCTATTCAACACATGAATTTCTATTCAACATTCAACACAAGAATATTAATCAAACACAGAAACATTTCAGAAAATTTCGGCAGCATAACGGCAGGGTAGTTAAAACCGGGACCGTCCCTAGTACGGCTCCTCGCTCTACCTTAAAGCCTCGTAGCTTTTGACAATGGGGATTTTCAATATTAATCAATCACCAGTTCTTGTTGCAGTCATGATGGGGGGTTCTCGCTTGGCGGTTTGGTGGCGAACGGGAGACTCTTACCCCCACATGTCCCGTGTGGGGGTTGGTTAGGCAGTGGCCGGGAGGCTCGAGAGGGTCTCCGTAAAACAAGGGTACTGGGGGACTAGGTGGAAGCCACGGTGGGTTTTACCTGCTGCTTTGGGGGATGAAGGGATGGTTGCAAAGCCTACCAGATTTCGTCGGCTGTTTCAAATATAGAGATTTAAATAAGGCTTTCTCTTAATTTTTAAATTAAGTAAAGAAAATTCAATGGAATGAAACTTTTAAGGAAGATGGTTAATAGGTTAAAAATAGACTAAAATGTGTTAATGGTTTTAGAATGAAATCTAAGCTAAGTGGTGAAAGATGGTAAACCGGATAGTATAAGTGATTAATCCAAACAAGGTTTAAATGAAGTTTTTAAAACCAAAGAGACGACTTTGATTAAATTAAGCAAAGCACTGTAATTGAAATAAAGATTTTAAACGCAAAGAAAACCACATAAGATAGTTTTGTGTTAAACATTGATAAATGGATTTTTGAAATAAAATCCAAGGAAGGAGGATCTGTTGTAAAGAAGGTGGAACGTGGGTTTTTATCCTTATATAACCTTTATCTTATGGGTTTTGACAAACAGAATGGTAATACGTTTGCATTGTGTAAATCCGGACATTTTGACTATCTTTTAAAAATGAACAACAGAACCGTGAGCACCGCACTCGGTATTTTATTCAAAACAGCGATTATAACACTACTGTAATAATAAATATTCTATAAATAAAAACAGCGATTTTAGCGCTATCGTTATAATAAATGTTTTTTGTAAATCTAAACAATGATTTTACCGTTGTCATTATATATATGTTTTGTAAATCTAAACAGCGATCTTAATGCTATTGTTATAATAAATGTTTTATAATTCTAGACAGCGATTGTATTGCTGTTGTTAAAAGTAATGTTTTATAAATCAAATATTTGGAAACAGCGATTATAACACTACCATTATAATCAATGTATTTTTATAAAAGAAGCGTGTTCTTAGCTTGAATCCAAAAGTCGCGTAAGTGATGTTTTGTTTGAAGCTATGAGCTTTGGCTATTTCAAAGTTAAGAATGTTCAATTAAGGTCTGAGAGGTAATTATACCCCAACTAGATTGACTTCATGATTGATGGAGAAATGGTTAAGGTTCGATAGTGAAGATTGGTTAGCAATATGGTTAGTTAACAAATGATTTATTGTTTGAGTTATAATAACAATGTTTATAACATCACATTAATATTAAAGGATTTTTGAAATGTTTTTCCCCAAATGAAATGGGAGATATTTTCTACGCGTAATGGATTGGTCAATGAGCAATTAAGGAATGGAATATGGAAATATTTTCCAATATTAATA
The DNA here is from genome assembly GCA_030737875.1 of Allium sativum. NCBI lineage: Eukaryota > Viridiplantae > Streptophyta > Magnoliopsida > Asparagales > Amaryllidaceae > Allium > Allium sativum. The sequence continues at coordinate 589,840,297 of CM060909.1, forward strand.
AGGTATATTTTCTGAATATAGAAAGTAAGGATTACATCAATATATATATATATATATATATATATATATATATATATATATAGAAATGTTATCTTACTGGAATAAAGGATATTCTCTCGAATAGAGAATTGATATTATTAGAAATGTTTTCAAAGAATCGAGAGGGGAAATTGAGCTTCAAAAGGATACGAAAGATGGGAAATGGGAATTGTAAATGATAATAAAGTAAAGAATTGATTTAAAGGGGCCTAGTGTTGTTTGAATCTTGATCGGTACGATTTCCAATTGGAAATAAGAACGTTGATAGTATGGATGTTCCTTTGATACTTAAATCACCGACTATCAAAGTTTTAATTAATTTTATACCTCCTTTGTCAATACAGAGAGACCGAGATCAGATTTAATATCTGAAACCTACTCCGTATTGGCATAAGCTTTACGAATCAACTTATGTTGAAGAGATTATGAAGACGGAGTAAAGTGCAAGGGCTGTTCTGTTAACCTTAGGTAGAAATTGCCTAAGATGGATTAATAGAATGGTGCCTTCGGTTTGTCCAGACCCGGGACATCTTGTAAGGACGAGTGTCTGACAGAGTATTTCCAAAGGGATTACGTACGTTGATTCCTTCAAACGTACGAAGTTGGTGGCAAAGAAGGGAAACTTCATTAGCCTAACAATCTGAGTATTTTTGTGGGAATCAATTAGTGATTTTCGATGGATCTGACGATGTGACATTCAAAGTGAATGGTGGCCAGATGTTCTGGAAGATAACTCAAAGCTCAAGCCTCACAACCGGGAATTGACAAAAATCGAGCAGGCAGCATGGCTATGTGGATCACTCCCATTAGGATGAATAATCACCTATCTAGAGATATTCCATTCGCTTCTTTAATCTATAGATGTTGTCTCTTTCGGGAAACAGTTGCTAATCCCAACCGTTGGTGATATACATTCGATACACTCAAGCGAAATGAGTGCTCGGTCATGTGTGGGCCGGATTGCAAGACCTTCTTGTTGAACCCCTGTGTATCCTCTCTTGGGTACACTGATCGCAAAGTGATTCCATACCTCGTCATGTTGGAAATCCAATCTCCAATAAGCGCCCTGCGGTTTTTGATTTCATATTATATATGGAGCGTGAGATGCAAGCGTGAGATGACCCCAAACCCCGTACTGACGGCGGCAAGGGTTGTCTTTGGAATATAACACAGAAACAGATAACAGCAGAACCAAAATTTAATAAATACACCAGATAATGAACAATAGAGTATACTGGATAGAAGTAATCATCAGAGTTACACAGTATACAGGATCTTACATAGTACAAATACAGTTCAGCTATACATAAATGTCTACAGCGGAAAACAAACAAAATATGTACAATAGGAGCTGAACAACATAAAAAGAGATAAATGATAGAATCCAGCTTCAGCTCCAGCTATCCAGAAAGAACCAGCTAAACCTGAATACAAGGCTGCCCGTGTAGAAAAAGGGGCACCCGAGTTTGAAAGTGAAACAAACTACGAGTCAGTCATGGGACTGGTATGAGAAATCTACTCAACACATATATGATTTGGCTAATCACAGGACCACGCCACTTTCGTGGAACGGGTTTACTCCATTGGATTTTAGTGCTTTAAGACAAATCTTTCTTTTAAACATCGCTATGCTTTTTGTAAAAATGAAGCCATTATAAGACTCAGTTCCCATCACACAATGCAACGCAAACCGAAGGATAGAGTTTTTACCTTATAACAGCCAAAATATGCTTGATACGAACAAAACAAAGGCATTTGATATTATTGCTAGTGTTTATATGTTTTGAAAACAATTTCAAATCATAACTATCAATCATAGGCGGCATTAATGCCCCATACCACTATGTCACCATATATAGGTATATAATCAAAACCGCACAGTCACGTATTTGGAAATTGGATTTCCGTCATGAACCAAGGCAAAAGATAGTCCTTACCGACTTCGTGACTCTCTAGCCCGAGCCACAGGGTCAGAGCGCATCGACCCTTGGATCGTCAGGGCCGGTCCACCGATGTGGATTAAAATACCTGAACAATACGTTTCCCCGCCCTTTGGGGCGTAAACGAGCCAACTAATGACTCCATCGGACCCGGATCGTCCGATCAAACCGAGGCGCCTCGCAACAGCAACAACCACATAGGTGAAAAGTATATAAATGTCAGGGCTGGTAGGTCACTAACACCACCGTAGCTAGAAAGAAACGCATGCCCTCCCTGAGGTCCTTCTCCCGTTTCTGGTTCATACCGGGGTATGAGGCTCGCCAATTTAAGTTATACACAAAGCTACGCCACACAGGCGGTGCTTTGATCATCACCACAAGACTTTGCTTTTCAACAGAAGCCCTGATCACTGCATCTTAGCATGCCACACGGGCAATTCATGCCATGCGACTGATATCCATCGATATACAACCTCTGAGCTCGTGCGTCTAAGAGAAGGGCGTTAAGCAAAAGAATAAATTCTCCGCCGCCAAACAGATGTATATTTAACAGAAATCAATCAACACAGAATAAATTCCAATGTCAGGCACACAGTCCATTTACAAGTCCGTTCTGGGTCTGAACGAAACCGGAGGCACTAAATACCTCGCAAACCCATCGATCACCACGTACGTCTGAACTATCACCACTCATTATCCATATTTCGGGATGCCTCCCAATCAGGACCTCGGTTACCATCCAAACGAGGTGAAGATCTCCGGTTCTTCGACCATCGTCTTCATCTTCGACTTTCAATCGTCGGTCAATTATTTGAAATGAGAATTAACTCGGCCTTTTCAAATAATTCTCGTATATTTAGAATTTCAAATCAATTTATTTCAATGGTTAAATTATTCGACAACACCAATTATGTTCTTTAATGTAATTTTCACACCAAACACATTCAACCATCAAAAGCCACATAAATCGAGCAAATTCAGTTTATTTCCATTCCATATCATTTATGATATTTTATAATGATTTATCGCTATTTTTATTTATTTTAAAATAGCCAATTTATTCAAAACGACGCTTTGGGCCATAAAGCGGCCGTGGCGCTGTTTTTCTTCCGATTTGATTTACACATATCTGGAAATTTAACCGTTGGATCTTCACAAAATTTACGTCATTAGAAAGGTCTTTTCAAAACGAATCCAACGGTTCCAGTTTCGGGAAAATCCGACGGTCGGATCTCCCGGTACAATCGTTTGAAGTTTCGATTTCAAAATACGAACTGCAGCGTCGTTATACGATTAAATATAATTATATATATATATATATATAATCGTTTCTGGCGCTGTTTTTCTTCAGATTTGAATTAAACATTCCAGGAAATCCAACCATTGGATTTTTACAAAGTTAGTGCCGTTGGAAAGATATTTCCAAGGCGAACCCGACGGTTGCGGTTTCGGGAAAATCCGATGGTCGGATCTCCCGGTACAATCGTTTGAAATCACAGTTTCAAAATACGAACTGCACGGCCACGTTTTGTTTTAATTTTATTTATATTTATATATTTATATAAATATAGTTCATTCAACAATTTCAATATCATTTTCACTTCAAATATTTCACTAACGCCTTAAAATTTTGGAAAATTTCGCCATAACCTACTTTGTACGGGAGGGACTGGGAAAATTCCCAAATAGCCACACGGGCGTCTCATGTCGAAAAGAAAAAGAAAAAGCCAAGCGGCTAGCCAACAGGCTCATAAAATCATCACCCAAACAAAACAGTAAATGTGTACCTATTTGTCGGGCACAAAATTTTATTCCTCTTCTCTAGCCCCTTTGTTATAACCTGTTCAATAAATATGCATGTACATATATATAGTTCTTATCACTTATCATTTTCTATTCAACTTCATATTTGATTCCATTTGGTTTAAAAACACCATTCATTCTAATGTTGCATGTATAGGCAAAAATCATATCATTAGCTAATTAATGAATATTTCAACTCATATATGTTTATTTGAACGAGTGGCTATTTTTAACACTTCACATTTCAATGATTCAGGTATATAATAAAAATGAGATTTTTATTGTAAAACAATTCATTTCAAAACACTATTATTCTATATAGTTCATATAGGTGATAAATATAGGATTTTCCTTACAAAACAATTTCTTTTAAAAAACGAGATTATTTTTCATATTCCATATAGTTGATAAAAGGTGATTTTTGTTATGAAACAATTTATTTCAAAATGTGAATACCATTCAACACATGAATTTCTAATCAACGAATGAATATCGATTCAACACATGACAGTTTTCTATTCAATGAATAAATATAGTTTCAACAAATGAAAATAATTCAAACACATGAATATTATTCAAAATTTCGGCAGCATAACGGCAGGGTAGTTAAAACTGGGACCGTCCCTAGTACGGCTCCTCGCTCTACCTTAAAACCTCGCGGTTTTTGACAATGGGGATCATGCATCTAGTTCGCACGCAGGTGGCATGTATATATATTTATTTCATTTCCACAACTAATCCTATGTGGTTTCAACCAAATATTTCTCAACCACAAATGGGTATTTTTCAACCACAATCAATCAATATCAACCACAAACAATCCCAAACAATCATTCGCTATCAATCAATTTTCACACCAATCATAATCAATAAATATCGTCCATGGTTTGTGGACGAGGGGCATATATATATATATATATTTATATATAGCAATTCACTTTTATTTCAACACATATATAATTTTTTACAACGCATATATAACTTATACATTGAACATACAACTTATACAACGCTTATACATGAGGTGTACAACGTTTATATAACTCATACATCGACTATATAATTTATACATCATCATTTTCCATATTATTTTTAAATTAGAAATCTCACATTGGGTTCCACTCCATCAAAAATAGCAGAAGGCTCAGAAAAATATGCGGTCTCTTCTAAAATGTAGAAGGCATCCACACGGTCACGATGTTTCCTGTTTCATTGAATTTCGTCAACGAATGAAAAAGATACGATTTTTCAATGTTTGCAACGATTTTAAACTGTTAAAATCAATTTTTAATTAAACAGCCGATACCTGCTTGAAATCTTCGAAACTAGGTTTCGATTTTTCGATCAATCCGCTGATTGTTGCTTCGATCGGCCAGCGCCACCTTGTCGGGCTAGGAGAGGCGCACGTGCGCAATGGAGGAAGTCGAGCTCGGTGGTCCCCAGGCGGCGGAATCGGGGTGCGAACGGCCGAACTTCTCGAGGGTGGTTCTCCCTCTACAGGCCACGAAAAATTCCAATACTTATATGGATTTGAAGATCACGAGAAGTACTACAAAAACCTTAACTGTGGCATTGGATTTCATTGAGCGGATCAGAAGAAAAAGAGGAGAGAAGGAAGCGGCCAATTTCCGCCGTCGGTCGAGTCGGGGAGAGAGAAAAGCGGGGGGGGGGGGGGGGGTTTCTGATGTGGCCCAATCATTTTTTTTATTTATAAAGTTTTAAAATCCGAAAATACCCCTTGCCATCCACGAGCACCAATCCAAGCCCAACGACTGTCGTCCCCAGCGTTTTACCCCCATTCCGAACACAACGGGATATGTTTCGTAGGCCCTTCGAATGTTTCAGTCATTTTTCCTTCAAATTAAAATATAAAATATTCAATATTCAATTTGAACGAACATTTCAATTTGCCAGGGTAACAAATTGATTCGAAAAATTCCAGAAAAATAAATCTAGCTATGTTTTGACGATACGGTCCCAACAAAACTAGTTTCGTCGAATTCTGAGACCGTTTGCAAAAAGGCCCATTTTTGGTCGATCCAATTTAACTGTAATTGACCAAAACACATTTTCCTTTGCCACGCTCACATACTAGCTTCAAAAATTACGAAATTTGAAACCTAGCAATTACTTCTCATCCCGGATCCAACAAAAGTGGTTTCGTCAAATTCCGAGGTCGTATGCAAAATGGCCAATTTCACGGGCTATAAAAATTCCATAGCGACCGTTCTGAAAATTCATTCGGCCATAACTTTTGCTTTCCGTTATGAAAATTTGATTTTTCAGATTCGTTAGAAAGGTATTCACCAACAGATTTAAATATTTTTGATTTCACTAAAATCCGTTTTGTTTTGCATCCGGTATAGTCCGACAAAGTTTGAATTCAATTTTTGAAACTGCAGCGCCTCTTCAGGCCTTGTTTATAATTATAATTAATTATATTCATTTTCCATTGTCGATTCAACTCACTTTTCATTGCCATTATTTAAAATATTTATTTTAAATAATTAAAATCCATTATTTTAGCCAATTTAAAAAATTTAATTGGTTCAGATTTTCTGGGTCGTTACAAAGCGTTCTGGTAAATTCTATTTATTTGATGTAGACACTATTCTAATATCGCTGGATTTGATATCAAAAATATTTTTGGTTATCGTAAGATAAAAACCATCTGTATTTTTGTGTGGATCGGTCTTACGATTATCATTTCTTTCGAAAGGATTTTTTAAAGTTAAACAATGGTTGGAGATTACTCACACCAGCCCCATGACTGACCTAGAGTTTATTTTGTTTTGTTTTCCCTAAACTCTTGGGTGCCCAAATTTGTACGGGCAGTCAAGTGACAGGTTTTTTTTCCAGATTCACTTGGAGGAGCTCGAAGCAGGAGGCTTCACCAGTTGGCTATGGACTATCATATTTTTCCGCTGTGTATTATGTTCGTATCTGGATACAGTTGTTTATAACTATTCCAGAAATAATTGTTGTGCTCTGATGATGGTATGTATATATATACAGTTTTGATTTGTATTTCAAAAAGTTATGTTATATAGTATATTTTATTTGTTCCGCTGTGAGTTTGTGTTCTTCGTTTTCTTCTATTCTAACTTTTCTTTCTTTCCATTTATCGTCCTCTAACTTCTTTCTACTAATGATTCGTATTTCTGTGCAATTTGGGTTGGACGTGTGGTGTTATTAGTTGACCCAAAGGGTACGGAAATTCGGGCCATTACACTTGGTATTAGAGCTGAAGGTTGAGTATTAACCTTGGCTCTGTGGCGTAACTCAATTGAGATGGCGTTAGTGATACCCTAGATTGAGTTTGAATGCATATATATATGAGCGCGTATTTGTAGATTTGATGTAAAATTGTTTTATATTGTGTTGGCTGGTTTGTTGAGTGGTTTATGAATTCTGGTCGATACAGGATGTAAAGCTGTATCGATAGGTGTTACTAAACTCTCAAACAAAGCAGTTTGATAAAGTATTGTTTTAAAATGGGTAAATGAAATAATTTTGCCTAAAAATTTCTTTGATATAGAAGGAATAATCTATGAAATATTGAAGTGGTTATATAATTTGTATACGGATAATGTATACAAATGAGTTAAACCAAGATTAAGTTCAAAGCAGATTTGGAATTTAAATTCTGGGAGTTTAGAAAATATTTTCTGAAATATTATAAAGTAATATAACATTAATTTAAAAGTATTTTTGAATAAGAATGGTTTAAATAGAATTTTAAAGAGTTTAAGCACTGAAATCACTTCGTGGCGAGAAAATAATTCTGATAATGGACCGCGACATTATCGGTATTCATTTTCGAGTTTCTAAGTGAGGGATTGCTACTGTAGTAATTTGGAAATGAAAAATTTGTTTGAAAAAAAGTTATTAAAAAACAATCAAAGGTTTTGGATTTGCAAATGGTTATGGATACATGTATATTTATTTATTATTTCAAGGGAATTTGAAGCAGAACCTGGGAATTTGAATTTTGAAATTAAAATTTAACTTGTGTAAGTTGAATAGATTGAAATGGTGAAAATATATCAAATAAACCGAAATCTAACTTATGTTAAGTTAAATAAAATTGGATTTGAAATAATTCCGAATTAAACTAAATAAAGAAAAATGTTGTGATTCGAATTATTAAAGTAAATTCGACTTATGTATAAACAAGTTGAATATATATTGGATATTGTTGTTTGGAATTGAATTGTTAATAGGAATTGAAACTCAAACTGAGTAAGTGGAGTGATTCCCGAAACAAAAATCAGATTTGAATTGGTAGAATGGAAATGAACTAATCAGAAGTTGATTAGAGAGTTAATGTAATAACCCGGAAATCTGGGCCAGTTTAAAATTTTTAAATTGGCAATTTTATGAATTTTGAATATTTAAAATGAATTTTTAAATAATAACGACGAGAAATTTATTTTGAATAGAATTCGACGAATATATTTATATAGATCGTCGTTAGAATATAAATAATTATATATAATTATAGAAAGGAATTGAAAATGGCGCGGTAGTTCGATAATTCGATTTCAAATTTCAATTGAATGTACCAGGTGTAAAATAAACCGGATTTTAGTGAAACAAAAAATAATGGAATCTAATAGAGAATATCTTTCCAATGAATCCGAAAAATCAAGATTTAACAGCGGGAATCAAAAGTTATGTCCAGTTGAAGATTCTGAATAGTCGCTATGAAATTCAGGCCCTTAAGAATGGAATTTTTGCAAACGACCTCGGATTTCGACGAAACCACTTTTGTTGGATCCATGATGTCAAGTTATTGCTAGATTCCAATTTTCATAATTTTTCGAGTCAATATGTGAGCGTGGCAAAGGAAAACGCGTTTGACCAATTTCAGTTGATTTTAATCGACTGGAAAATGGCCATATTTCAAACGGTCTCAGAATTCGACGAAACTAGTTTTGTTAGGACCACATCGTCAATACGAAGTTAGAAAATATTTTTCTGGAATTTTTCGGGTTAGTATGTGGCCCCGGTAAATTGAAATGCGCATTCAAATTCAATATATAGAGTTATATGTTGATTTTGACAAAAACTGATCGAAATGATCGAATCAGCCTATGATACATATCCCACTGTGTTCGGAATGGGGGTAATTAGCTATGGACGACAGGAAGTGGGTCTCGTTGGGAGGTGGAAATAAAAAGTCAACTTTTTGAAACATTAAAATAATAAAATATAAAATATTCATATAGCCCCCTCTATTCTCTCTCTCCCCCATTCCTCTTTCAGACTAAAATCGAAAAAAAAAAGAAAAAAAAACCGCCGCGGGCCTCTCGTTCTCGTGACGCCACCGCCACCGCGCCGTAGGTGCGGCCACCTCTCCCCTCTCGAGCCTCCTCTCTCCTCTTCCCCATCCCCTTCTTCAAAGAAACTGCGCCCCCAAACTCCCCAACGCCCAAATCAGCCACCGCTACCCCCAAACCTGCACCCACCACCTCCCGCCGCCAACCTAGGTCCGCTGCGTCCCATGATTCCGCCCCCAGTCGTGAATCGAAGTCTAAGTCGAGCACCCCACTTCAATCGACTGTAGATGCTTCCCCCCTTCACCGATTTGGGTTTCTTTGACTTTATGGAAATGCCGTGAGTTTTAGTTTCGTTTTTATTTATTTATGTGGGGAAAAAGGTGATTTTTATTATGAAAGACATCCTATGAAAATTCAATTTTCATATATATATATATATACACATATATATATATATATATATATATATATATATATATGAAAAGCGTCTATGGTTTCATAATAAAATAACGATTTTTATTTATGCAAAGATTTGATTTTGGCTAAGTAATGTTTATATTTTTTTATGTAAAAGGAATTGATTTTTAAACTAGGAAAGACGAGATTTTTATATACCGAATAGCGAAGTAAAAATTCGATTTTTATATATTGAATAGCGAAGTAAAAATTCGATTTTTATATATTGAATAGCGAAGTAAAAATTCAATTTTTATATATTGAATAGCGAAGTAAAAATATGATTTTTATATTATATAGATAGTAAAAATTTGATCTTTATATATGTAACGAAATAAAAATCTGATTTTTATTATATCTATGTTGAAATAAAAATTCGATTTTTATATATGAAGTAGAATTATAAAAATATAACTTTTATATTGAAAGAAGCATTGTAAAAATATATAAAGTAGAAATAAAAATATGATTTTTATTTATTGAAATGGAACGATAAAAATATAATTTTTATTTGAACAGCGTGAAAAGAGCTACATTGGAATTGCAAACAAATCCAGATGTTCAGCAGTTCAACAACAAAGCACGGCGGAGTGGAACCCTCTGTGAGAACTTCCCACCTTTTAAATTTTGTTTTCTAGTTAAAAATATATACTACGATGCAGACGGTGTTTAGTAGCACCCGACACCCATCGTCCACAGACCATGGATGGCTGGTATGCTTGTTTGTTTGATTTTGATGTGTAGTTGATTGTGTGATGTGATGTGAAATGAAATAAAATATTTATATAGTTATAAATATTTTATAGTTCAAAATAGAATTTTTAACGTGTATGTGAAATGAATATTTATAAACAAATTGACGATTTGTTTATATACACTGATTTGACTGATATTGATTGGGACGATAAATTTTACACATCGCCCAACCGCACAAATAAAATCTATGTTTGATTGTTTGAAACCCCACACGGGTATTGGGATGATATATGACGTACACTAATCCCAATAATTAGTTGTATGTCGATCGATTGATTGACAGACTGTTATAAGCGTTGAATATTTATATTTGATGCTTATACAGTGTAGAATGCACTTTGGATGATGGTTGATTATTTGTCGTTGTTGATATATACATTTGTTGTATGGAAGTCCATAGAAATAAAATCTATGGTAATTGATTGGGCATCATTCCAGTTTAGAAAAAAAAAATTTGAATAGAAATATTTGAAAAAGAAATATTTGAAATAGAATATTTGAAAATAGGATATATGAAGCCGTGTTGATTAGATTGACGCCATTTTGACATGAACGATATTTATATCAATTATATTCGTTTTTATAATGAATATTGAAAAGTGATTTCAAAATCGAATATTTTGAAATGAAATTCAAATTGTATTGAAAAGAATAGAAATTCGAATTAAATTGAAATGAAATCCGAATTATACTAAATAGAATTGAAATTCGAATTAGATTGAAATAGAATTGAAATCGTTTTGAATTGAATTTAAAACGTATTGAAATTGAACTGAAATGGATTTGAATTGAAATGAATTTAAAACAAATTTATATTGAAAAATTCAATTTTGATTTGAATTTGAAAAGGAAGTTGAAATCGTTTTGAAAACGATTTTAAAACGGTTTATAAAATACGTTTTAAAAGGAAATCGATGAAGTATATATTATATATTATATATATAATGGCCTGAATAGAATGCGCCGCGCCGCGGCAGTTCACGAATTTCAACCATTGACTTCGAACGGATATTACGGGAGATCCGACAGTCGGATTCTCCTAAAACCGTAACCTTTGGGTTCGTATCGAAAAGAGCTTTCTAACGAATATTAGAAATTAGAAATCTAAATGTTGGATTTGGAATTATGTCCAAATCAAATTTGGTAAAGGTCGCCGTAAGTGTAGTTCGATGGCCGTTGATGGAAATCGATTGTACGGGCCTTGACAAAATTATTAAAAATAGTAATAATTTGTGTAAAATCATAAGAAATGATTTGGGAAGAATTGGGATGAAAAACTCCATATTTGAAAAGATAAAAATAGATTTTTATCGAAATGAACTAGTTTTGAACTAAAATTAAAATTCTATTTATTTTTAAATAAATAAATTGGATTTGAAAAGGGTTTTAAAAGTAACTATAATTTCCAATAAGTAAATTGGAATGGATTTGAATCGAAATTGTCTGTGGAATATTTCGATGTTGGATTTCGTGATTACACAGATATTGTTATGGAAATTTTAAAGATATTTATATCGTTATTTCCGATACAATATTTGTTAGTCGTAGAGTTTGATATTGAAAATAAGCCGATATATTTTCTATTCAGAGCCTTGTATTTAATATCAAATGTGATTTTGGGTTGTCGTGAACGGTATATTCAATAATACTGTTCTTAGACCCAAAGGAGTTAAGAAAATCAGAAACTAACTGGAGATTAGTTAAGTTGAATGGTTTCTGAGGTATTGATCTGATGTTGGTTTCGGCCTTCGGGGTTAATGCTTAGGGAATTGCTCACTTGCTAATTTATGGTTAGGGTCTGATTGAAATGGAATGTGATTTTGAGTTTATCGTGAACCGTGTTTTAAATGACATTGATTCTTTAACCCAGTCAAAGATTAAAACTAAGTGGAGTTTTAATGAATCTTTAATTAGATTGAAATGATCGAGAATGTATATCACCAGTTTTGCTCCAGGCGATAGTTAAATCTTTAATTAGATTTGAACGTGAAATGGTAATTGAATTTACCGATAACACCGTGGTGTTAGATATGAAGTATGACCAGTTTTACTTCATGGGATGAATAGGTTGGGATTGGGAAATTAAAACAAATGATTACTTCGGTAAGATTCGTTAATCCCGACTAGTTTGAATTGATATTCAAAGGAAGATTAAAGAATAAATTTAAAAGAACTTATCATTGATAAAATTAATGGAAACCTTTCCCTAAGAATGTGAAATTTAGAAACTAACTGTAGGTTGGCTAAGCAGAATGATTTCCTGGGTATTGAACTGATGTTGGTTTCGGCCTTCGGGGTTAATATTTGGGGAATTATTCTCTTGATTAATTTACGGTTAGTGACTGATGAATTGGAATGAGGCGTATGTTGTGTATGTGTAACACTTATATAAAATATACGTGAGTTATTCGAAAAGACCGGGTTGGTCCCATTCTGAATAACTGATTCGACGACTAGTCAAAGATGAAGACGATGGTTGAAGACCAGAGGTCTTCACGTCGTTTGGATAGTTACTGATGATCTTGATTGGGCCGTACACCCAAGAAGATGGAAACAGTTGGTGATCGTCCAGACGTACTTGGAGATCGATGGATATGCGGGGTTTCGTTCAGACCCAGAACGAACTTGTAAATGGACTGTGTGTCTGACATTGGATTTCAGTCTGTGTGATTGATTTCTATTAAATATATATCTGTTTGGCGGCAGAGAATTTATTCTCTTGCTTAACGCCCTTCTCTGAGACGTACGAGCTCAGGGGTTATATATTAATGGATATCCATCGCATGGAATGAATTGACTGTGTGGCATGCCTAAGTGGCAATTGATCGAGGCTTCTGTTGAAAAGCAAAGTCTTGTGGTTGATGATCAAAGCAATGCCTATGTGGCATAGCTTTGTGTAACGTGAATTCGCGAGCCTCACACCCCGGTAGTGGACCAGAAACATGAGAGAGCTTCAGGAAGGACATGCGTTTCTTTCTAGCTAGAAGTGGCGTCAGTGGGTTTACACGCCCTGACGAGTTTAACTTATGTGGTTGTTGCTGTTGCGAGGCGCCTCGGTTTGATCGGATGATCCGGGTCCGAGGGAGTCATTTGTTGGCTCATTTACGCCCCATAGGGCGGAGAGACGTATTGTTCAGGCATTTTAATCCACATCGGTGGACCGGCCCTGTCGCTCCAAGGGCCCACCTGAGTCTGGGTCCTGAGACATGGGCTTGATTGTCTCAAATCGGAAGAGGACGATCCCTGGCCTCGGTTCACAAATGGAAATCCAACTTCCAAATACGTGACATTTGCGGTTTTTTGTGTAGAGCCTAGTATGGCGACATGATATATGGTACCCATGCCGTCTATGATTGATACTTATGATTTGAAGTTGGTTTATACACTATGCACTTATAATAGTATCAAATGATTTGTTTTAAACGTACTAAGCATGTTTGGCTATTATAAGGGAAAACCCTATCCCCCGGCTTGCGTTGCATTGTGTGATAGGACCTGGGTCTTAAAATAGCTTCATTTTTCTTTATTTAGCATTGCGTTGTTTTCTTTATGCACTGGTATTATTGGTAGGAAAACTCGTTACGTGTTATATGGCGTGGCCCCTTGATTTACCGAACTTTAAAATAAAGATTTATAACTGTTTCAGTTCTCACACCAGTCGCATGACTGACCTGGAGTTTATTGTTTTAACCTAAAATCTGGGTTCCCTTATTTTGACATGGGCAACTAGTAGTTTCGGTTTTGCAGATTTATATTCACAGGATCCTGGTTTACAGCTGGAACAATACTCGGAAAGCTTTGTATCCGCGTATTACTTCTAGTTGTGTATTGTATTATTTTCCGCTGCTATGTAATTTATTGTAATCTCTGATATTTTATGAACTGTAATATTTATTTATACTCTGTATATTCTTGTATTCTGATGGAATTGTTGTAATAAACAATGAAATGTTCTTCCACCTGCGTTCCTTTGTGTGTTGTTCTCGAAGTATCCGCTCTTTCCTCACAGGGGAAGTCTAATTTTGTAATAAACAATGAATTTTTAATATCTAATTTTGTTTTAAATATTTTATTTTAATTAGATATAGGAATTTATAAGGAATTTATTTAATAAAACGATATTTAAACGTATAATATAATTTAAAACGAGCTCGAAATGGTCGTGGTAGTTCGTAATTTACGATCTAAACTTCAATTGAATGTACAGGGTCCGGTATAAGTCGAATTCCTTTGAAACAGGAAACGTTCGGATCTATTTGATTATATTTTTCTAATGGAAGAGAAAAATCGAGTTTTCATATTGTAGATTTTGTTTTATATCCAAATCAAATATTTAAATAGTCGCTGTAGAATTGTTTATGGACCATAACGGTTTAGTTAATATAACTAGAGATTTGTTACGAAACTAGACAAGATTCTATTGAGGCGTAGTTATAATTAAATTTTTAGAATTTTACTATAATTTTTAATTAATTAAATATGCAACTTTTTACTTGAAGTATTTTACACCCTATACCAGCGTTTTGGGATATCACAATATAAGTTAACTTGTCCATATTATTATATGTTTGGGATCATGGCATATCGCTCGACCTGATCACACTTTTATTTCTGTCCACAACAGCTCGACCATGAATAAAATTTTACGTAGGATGGTATGCAAGAAAAACTCACGAAGATAAAAAAAGATCATATCTCTGTAACACATACTCTTTGAAATACTCCGATCTCTAGGCACGTCTGAAACAAGTTGTGCAAACTATGTTTTTATTTTTATTTATAAATAAATAAATAAATATCCCATTGCGTGCATGCCAATGATTGTACACCCTACCCTAACTCTTGCCTGTCGCCTATTCCCTATACGTTTCATTCTTTCCAGCAAATGCTAAAACGTCCACAGCTAAAACAAAACATACGTACTCAAATGGCTAATATTTCATGCCAAAGAAAAAACACTTCAAACCCAAGTACCAGCTATCCTACTCCTCTACTACGTGTCTGCCAAGTAATCGAACACCGTGCGTGCCAAGTTTTAAGAGTCGTGCCTTCCAAGCCATTTCAACACCAGGACTGCAAGTCACCTCCATTATAAATACTAATACAATTGTTTACTTTCAAAGAGAGAACAAAAGACATTTTCTTCATCCAAACATATAAAAATCGTAACTTCTAAACTAGAGAACAAATTAAATCCATAACCTAATCAATTGAGTTTCGGTTCCTTAGTCTCGTTAATCCCTACTCTTCATTGCTGTATGCTTTCGATTGAGTCCGAACAGAATACTTTTGCTTCAGTTTTCTTTTCCAATGTAGCTCAGGAGGGCTATGGACGAAGCTGGGCGAGTAGAAGCTAGAGAGGTGTTGGCTTTGTGCTTTGAGGTAGTAGGATCTATGATTGAGGGGGTTTTTGTCTATCCGTACTGTGGAGATGATGGTTTTCCAGATTGGCGGAGCTGATGAGGTAACTGCGAGTGGAGAGGGAAGGTGTTGGGGGTGTCAAGCTCGTAAAGGAGGGTTTGATGGTGATGGTCTAGGCTGGAGCTCACGAAGAGATGAATGGATGTGGTTTCATTGGTCCATTCGGTGATGATATGGATAAAGGACGAACAACGTCTATTGTAAGAGTGAGGAGGAGCATCATTATTTCTTTTATAGTGGAGGGGTTCATTTGGAAGCAGTAAACGAAGAGACTGTTGGAGGGAAGGGATGAGCACGGTGGTTCCTGTGTTGAGAGTAGTGAAGCAACATACTGTCAACGTTCAAAAAATTTGTGGGGAAGAAAAAGGTTAATACGCGGTTCATTTACGAAGAGGAAGCAAATTATTGTGAACAAAGAAAACAATGGAAGGGAGGGACGTGACGGGTTGGTGAGAGGTCAATGGTGATGGTGTGTGTTTGAAGATAAGGAGTAGAAGGGCTTTCGAATGAGGGGTGAAGATGAACTCCTATCGCTGTAATCAGACATGGCGGTCTGTTTTTTGAAGCAGGTATGGTTTATGTATGCAAGAGGAGGAAGGATCAACCATAGTTAAATGTTATAAATGAAGAATTGAACAAAAAGAATCTAGTCGGCCTGTGGAATTAAAACGTAATTAAACTTAGTAATTAGTTTATATATAAATCAATTTATAGGGTTAAGTTTGTTAAACAGTAATTAGGAAATTTATCATATGTTTAGTAAATTAAAAATGTTTAAGTTCATATAAAATGTTGTAATGAGTATAACTTCTCCATACTTGAACAGAATTGGACAAAACCAATAACATTGGAATCGTAGCGAAAAGTTCTACGTTGTAGAACTGACATAGCTGACACCGAAGCTACTGAAATTTCGTGAATAATCAAACTTTTGTTTGATTTTAAATGAAAACTAAAGCAGAATCTTCAACTGCGGACCAAGGTGAGTAAACTCACTAACCCAGTTTCGTTTATTTTTCTATATAAACGAGTTTTAAATATATTAATTTTATGCTGTGTGATGATTGATTGGATGAATGGTTGATAAAATTGATTGAAATGGTTGATATGGAAACCATTGATTGAACATTGATTCTAACACCATATTCAAATGGAATTGATGATATTATTGTTGATTAACATTTGTGGATGCAGGGAAACAAGTTGGAGGGATCCAATTGGATTCCTCAACATTTATATTACTGTTTTATTTAATCATGATATATGATGTGTTATATAATCTGTGATTTGATTTGTTCTATTTGAATTACACTGGGCCTAGAAACTTGGTATTCTAAATACAGTAAAATATTTTCGGATATGGAAAATGAAATTTTGAGTTTTAAAAAGGGAATTTTTTTCCAAAAATAGAAATGTACTTCCGAATAGAGTTGAAACTAAAAACATGTAAATGGGGAAATCAAGAAGTTGTATATAAATGAGAAAATAAATTAAGTGAATTATTTATCATTGAATGAATTGAAACAGAAATTCAAATTTGAATTTATATGGAAAAATGGAAAATGGTTTTGAAACCAATATTTGAAATTAATTTGAATTTAATGAAGGGTGTTAAATATTAGTTAATCTTCGATTAACTATAATTAAAGTAATTATTGAATTGGATAGTGTTAATAAAGTTAATTATTATTTAATAAGCTTTTAAAAGTAATAATTATACTATTTTTAGTTAATAACAAAGCTAACTATTTTTAATATAGTTAATAATAAAGTTAATTGTTATTTTAATTAATAATAATTAGAATGATGATTTTAATTGGGGATTCAAGTAAAAAATGATTTAGTGGCATTATAGTTTGACCAGGGAGGTGATAAGAGTTTCGTAAAGGGATTTGTAATCCAAGTTTCAAATGAGATTTGTAAATGGGATTTTTTAGTAAATGTAGAGATTTAAATATGGCTTTTTCTAAATTTTTAAATTAAGTAAAGAAAATTCAATGGAATGAAACATTTAAGGAAGATGGTTAATAGGGTAAAAATAGACTAAAATGTGTTAATGGTTTTAGAATGAAATCTAAGCTAAGTGGTGAAAGATGGTAAACCGGATAATATAAGTGATTATTCCAAATAAGGTTTAAATGAAGTTTTTAAAACCAAAGAGATGACTTTAATTAAATTAAGCAAAGCACTATAATTGAAATAAAGATTTTAAATGCAAAGGAAAACACATAAGATAGTTTTGTGTTAAACATTGATAAATGGATTTTTGAAATAAAATCCAAGGAAGGAGGTTCTGTTGTAAAGAAGGTGGAAAGTGGATTTTTATCCTTATATAACCGATATCTTATGGGTTTCGACAAACAGAATGGTATATGTCTGCATTGTGTAAATCCGGACATTTTGACTATCTTTTAAACGTGAACAACAGAACCGTGCGCACTGCACACGGTACTTTATTCAAAACAGCGATTATAACACTACTGTTATAATAAATATTCTATAAATATAAACAACGATTTTAATGCTGTCGTTATAATAAATGTTGTTTTGTAAATCTAAGAAACAATTTTAGCGTTGTCATTATATAAATGTTTTGTAAATCAAAACAACGATCTTAATTCTATTTTTATAATAAATGTTTTATAATACTAGACAGCGATTGTAACACTGTTGTTAAAAGTAATGTTTTATAAATCAAATATTTGGAAACAGCGATTATAACGCTACCGTTATAATCAATGTTTTTTTTATAAAAGAAGTGTGTTCTTAGCTTGAATCTAAAAGTCGCGTAAGCGATGTTATTTTTGATGCTGTGAGCTTTGACTATTTCAAAGTTAAGAATGTTGTTCAATTAAGGTCTGAGAGGTAATTATACCCTAACTTGATTGATATTATGATTGATGGAGAAATGGTTAAGGGTCGATAGTGAAGATTTGTTTGCAATATGGTTAGTTAATAAATGACTTATAGTTTGAGTTATAATAACGATGTTTATAACATCGCATTAATATTAAAGGATTTTTGAAATGTTTTCCCAAAATAAAATGAGAGATATTTTCAACGCGTAATGGATTGGTCAATGAGGAATTAAGGAATGGAATATGGAAATATTTTCCGATGTTAATAAGGTATATTTTCTGAATATAGAAAATAAAGATTTCATCAATATATATATATATATATATATATATATATATATATATATAGAAATGTATTCTTACTAGAATAAAGGATATTCTCTCGAATAGAGAAATTATAATATTGGAAATGTTTTTCAAAGAATCGAGAGGGGAAATCGAGCTTCAAAAGGATATGAAAGATGGGAAATGGGAATTGTAAATGATAATAAAATAAAGAATTGATTTAAAGGGGCTCAGTGTTGTTTGATGCTTAATCAGTACGATTTCCAATTGGAAATAAGACCGTTGATTGTATGGATGTTCCTTTGATGGTTAAATCACCGACTATCAAAGTTTTGATTTATTTTATACCTCTGTTGTCAATACGCAGAGACCGGGATCAGATTTAATATCTGAAACCCACTTCGTATTGGCATAAGCGTTACAAATCAACTTATGTTGAAGAGATTATGAAGACGGAGTAAAGTGCAAGGGCTTTTCTGTTAATCCTAGGTAGAAATTTCCTAAGATGAATTAATAGAATGGTGCCTTCGGTTTGTCCAGACCCAGGACAACTTGTAAGGATGAGTGTATGACGGAGTATTTCCAAAGGGATTACGTACGTTGATTCCTTCAAACGTACGAAGTTCGTGGCAAAGAAGGGAAACTTCTTTAGCCTAACAATCTGATTATTTTTGTGGGAATCAATTAGTGATTTCCGATGGATCTGACGATGTGACATTCAAAGTGAATGGTGGCCAGATGTTCTGGAAGATAATTCAAACCTCAAGCCTCACAACCGGGAATTGACAAAAATCGGGCAGGCAGCATGGCTATGTGGGTCACTCCCATTAGGATGTATAATCACCTATCTAGAGATATTCCATTCGCTTCTTTAATCTATCGATGTTGTCCCTTTCAGGAAACGGTTGTTGATCCCAACCGTTGGTGATATACATTCGATACACTCAAGCGAAATGAGTGTATCCTCTCTAGAGTACACTGATCGAAAGGTGGTTCCATACCTTGTCATGTTGGAAGTCCAATCTCCAAGAAGCGCCCTGCGGTTTTTGATTTCATTATATATATATGGAGCATGAGATGCAAGCGTTCCGCTAAATTCTATTTATTTGATGTAGACACTATTCTAATATCACTGGATTTGATATCAAAAATATTTTTGGTTATCGTAAGATAAAAACCATCTGTATTTATGTGTGGATCGGTCTCTCGATTATTATTTCTTTCAAAAGGATTTTTGAAAGTTAAACAATGGTTGGAGTTTACTCACACCAGTCCAATGACTGACCAAGAGTTTATTTTGTTTTATTTTCCCTAAACTCTTGGGTGCCCAAATTTGTACGGGCAGTCAAGTGGTCGGGTTCTTTTCAGATTCACTTGGAGGAGCTCGAAGTAGGAGGCTTCACCAGTTCTCTATGGACTATCATATTTTTCCGCTGTGTATTATGTTTGTATCTGGAAACAGGTGTTTATAACTGTTCCAGAAGTAGTTGTTGTGCTCTGATGATGGTATGTTTATATATACAGTTCTGATTTGTATTTCAAAAAGTTATGTTATTTAACATATTTTATTCGTTCCGCTGTGAGTATGTGTTCTTCGTTTTCTTCTATTATAAATTTTCTTTCTATTTCTCATGCTCTAACTTCTTTCTACTAATGATTCGTATTTCTATGCAATTTGGGTTGGACGTGTGGTGTTATTAGTCGACCCAAAGGGTACGGAAATTCGGGCCATTACGGCTAATCCAATCTCTGATGAATTCTTTCGTTTGGTTCTACTGCGTCTTGTTCTCGAGCTCTGTAAATCATAGCTCTGATACCAACTATAACGACCTGAACTTCCCCATGAAGGAAAGCCCGGATTGCTTTAAGAACAAGACGAATCAGAACACAAACAGAAGAACATTTCATTGCTTATTACAACAATTTACATCAGATACAAGAATATACAGAGTATAAACGAATATAATACATCAGAGAATTATCAGAGATTTAAATTACAATGCAGCAGAAAAATAATACATAACACAACTGAAACAAATATACGGATACATAGCTTTCTGAATATCATTCCAGCTGTAAACCAGGATCCTATGAATATAAATCTGCAAAACCAAAACTACTAGCTGCCCGTGTGGAAAATAGGGGCACCCAGAGTTTAGATTAAAACAATAAACTCCAGGTCAGTCATGTGACTGGTGTGAGAACTAAAAAAGTTATTAAATCTTTACTTTAAAAATAAAGTAAATCAAGGGGCCATGCCGTATGACATGGAACGGGTTTCCTCCCAAGAATACGAGTGCATAAAACAAATCGCATAATGCTTTTTAAAGAAAATGAAGCTATTATAAGACTCAAGTCCCATCACACAATGCAATGCAAGCCGGAGGATAGAGTTTTACCTTATAATAGCCAAACATGCTTGGTATGTTTAAAACAAATTATTTTGATACTATTATATTGTAAAGTGTATGAAGACAACTTCAAATATAAATGTATCAATCCTAGACGACATGGATACCATATATCATGTCGCCAATACTAGGCTCTACAATCAAAACAGAAATGTCACGTATTGGAAATTGGATTTCCGTCATGAGTCTATGCAAGGGATGTACTCCTTTTCGCTTCGAGACACTCTAGCTAATGCCTCGGGACTACACACTCTAGGTAACCCCGGGATCCTCCAAGGACGGTCCTCCCTTACGTTCGTGGATTAATTATTCCAAAACACACGTTTCCCGGTCCTATAAGACCTATCCTTCGGCTCCGTAGAGACCGATATAACTGAGGCGCCTCATAATCCAACAACCACATAGGTAAAAATATAACAAAAATGTCAGGGCTAGTAAAACGCTGACATCACCCATAGCTAGAAAGAAACGTCATGTTCTCCTTGGGTCCCTTATCCCGTTTTTGACTCATACCGAGGTGTGAGGCCCGCGAATTAAAGCTATACACAACGCTATGCCACACAGGCCGTGTTTTGATCGTTAACCACAAGACTATGCTTTTCAAAAAAAGCCTTGATCACTGCATCTCAGCATGCCACACAGGCAATTCATGCCATGCGATTGATATCTATCGATATATAACCTCTGAGCTCGTACCTCTCAAAGAAGGGCGTTAAGTAAGAGAATAAATTCTCCGCCGCCAAACAGATATATATTTAATAGAAATCAATCAACACAAAATAAAATCCAATGTCAGACACACAATTCATTTACAAGTTCGATCTGGGTCTGAATGAAACCACAGGCACCTTATTCCTCATCCCGTATGTCCAATACAGGAGAGAGGACCTCGCATATCCATCGATCTCCAAGTACGTTTGGACGATCACCACTTATTACCTCGTCTTGGGTGTACAGCCCAATCACGGCATCAGTAATCATCCAAACGATGTAAAGACCTCCGGTCTTCAACCACCGTCTTCATCGTCGACATATCGTCGAATCAGTTATTCAGAATGGGTATAAACCCGGCCTTTCCGAATAACTCGCGTATATAATAAACAAGTGCTATAAAAACACAACATACGCCTCATTCCAATTCTGAATATTCTTTTATTCAAATATTTATATACTTTGGGAAAGGTTCCCATTAATTTTATCAAAGATAAATTCTTTACATTTATTCTTTAATCTTCCTTTGGATTTTTAATTCAAACCATATTACGGTTTTCCGAACTAGTCGGTATTAGCGAACCACCGAATTAATCATTTATTTTATTTCCCAATCCCAACCTATTCATTCCATGGAGCAAAACTGGTATTACCATATAACTAACACCACAACGTTATCGGTAAATTTAATTACCATTTCATGTTCAAATATAATTAAAGATTTAACTATCGCTTGGAGCAAAACTGGCGATACTCCATTCTCGGTCATTTCCCAAATTTATAGTTTAAATTATCAATTCCCATTTCAATCTAATTAAAGATTCATTAAAACTCTACTTAGTTTTAATCTTCCCAAAAAATCAATATTAATGATTATTTAACTTTGGAAACACAAACATGTCGCATCGACAATCTACACCGTACTATTGATTTCTCCCGATATATAACCTCTGAGATCGTACGTCTCAGAGAAGGTGTTAAGAAAGAGAATAAATTCTCTACCACAAAACAGATATATATTTAGCCGAGATCAACCATACAGTTCGAAATACAATGACAGACATGTAATCTCGCCTTTAATTGGGTTAAAGAACTAATGTCATTTAAAAACACCGTTCACAATAAACCCAAATCACATTCCATCAATTATGGAATCTTCATGGAAAACAAATCAATATATAATCGATATCAATTTCCGTATCCGACTAATAATATAAATGGAATAACGGCAAAGCCTTATAAATTTCATATGTATTAACAGTCTTCCTCCATAGAAGTTCACTTCAATTATTATCAATCGAATTCCATTCAATTCCAATTTAATATATTAAATTGGAAAACCGTTACTTTGGAAAATTCCCGTTAAATCTTAATAAAAAGATTTATAAATTCCAAATCACATTTCACCGTAAATCGGTTAAAAAACGAATGTCGTTAAAAACACAGTTCACAATAAACCCAATTCACATTCTATTTTCAGTTCCAATTAAATGTTAATTAATTGGTAATTCTTCTTCAAATCTTAATTAAAAGATTTATTCTTTTCACCCTGGGTTTAAAAACAGTGCCATTTAAAACACAGTTCACGACAAACCCAAAATCCCATCAGTCTCTAACCGTAAATTAGTAAAAGAACAATTCCCTGAGTATTAACCCCGAACGCCGAAACCAACATCAGATCAAGACCTTGGAAACCATTCAACTTAACTAATCTCCATTCAGATTCTAATTTTCTTAACTCCATTGGGTTTAAGAACAGTATTATTAAAGATACCATTCACGACAAACCCAAAATCCATTTTTATATTAAATACAAGGCTTTGAATAGAAAATATATCCGCTTATATTCAATATCAAATTCTGAAACCAACAAATATCGTATTGGAATAACGATATATATCTTCTAAATTCCTCCACAATATCCATATAATCACGTAATCCAATATCGAAATCTTCCGAAGATAATTTCGATTCAAATCGATTCCAATTCATATATTGGAAATTCACATTATTCTTAAAACCATTTCAAACCCAATTTATTTATTTTAAAAAATATTGGATTTCTAATTCTAGTTCATAACTAGTTCATTTCGATAAAAAAAAAATTATTCTTTCAAATATGGAATTTTTCGACCCAATTCTTTCCAAATCATTTATTATGATTTTACACAAATTATTGATATTTTTAATAATTTTATCAAGGCCCGTACAACCGATTTCCATAAACAGTCGTCGAACTGCACTTACATCGACCTTTTCCAAATTTGATTTGGACATAATTCCAAATCCAAACGTTAGATTTTAAATCTCTAATATTCGTTAGAAATCTTTTTGATATGAACCGAATGTTTCTAGTTTTAGGAGAATCCGATGGTTGGATCTCCTGTAATGTCCATTTGAAGTCAATGGTCGAAATTCGTAAACTGCCGCGGCGCGGCGCATTCTATTCAGGCCATTATATATATATATATTATATATATATCGTCGATTTCCATTTAAAACGTATATTATAAATCGTTTTAAATTTGTTTTCAAAATGATTTCAACTTTATATTCAGTCTCAAATCAAAATTGAATATTCCATATCATCGATATATATATATATATATATATATATATGATAATATTTTCAAAACACTAGATTTTGAAATCATTTCATTTTCGATATTCATTCTAGAAATGAATAAAATCGATATAAATATCGTTCATGTCAAAATGGCGTTAATCTAATCAACACGGCTTTATATATTTAAATATATTCGTGTTCATCCCAAATTGGACATCAAAATCAGATTTGATCTTTTACTGAATATTATTTTAAAATATTCGTTATTTTAAAATATTCATTCTTTCTGAACTGGAATCAGACACAGTCAATTACCATATAATGTTATTTATAGGATTTCATACAACACATGTACATAATAACAATCAAACGCATTCAACCATCATCCAGAGTGCATTCTACATTGCATAAGCATTAAATATAAATATTCAACGCTTACATATCATGTCAATCAGTCGATCGACATACAAATAATTATTGGGACTAGTGTATGTCATATATCATCCCAATACCCGTGTGGGGTTTCAATCAACAAATAATGAATTTTATTTGTGGAGTCCTCCCAATCAATATCAATCAAATGTGTGTACATAAACAAATCGTCCGATTTGTTTATGAATATTCATTTTATTCATATACACATTAGAAATTATATTTTTAACTATAAATTTTTTATTCCATTCCACATCACACAATCAATTTTCACAACAAAATCAAACAAACAAACAAGTCATCCATGGTCTGTGGACGACGGATGTCGGGTGCTGCTAAGCACCGTCTGCATCCTAGTATATATTTTAACTACAAAATTAAATAAAAGTGAGAATTTCTCACCTTTGGGATCCACTCCGCCAGTTCTTTAGAGGACGATGGTTTGGATTTACCCGAATTTCCAACGTCCTCTTTCCACGCTGTCCATAAATAAAAATCACATTTTTATCGCTTCATTCCAATAAATGAAAATCATATTTTTATTTCTACTTCATATATTTTTACAACGCTTCTCTATATAAAAACTATATTTTTATATTTCTATTTCTTATATAAAGTTTAAATTTTTATTTCACTTTATATATAATAAAAATCGAATTTTTTTCTTAATGATATCCATATAAAGATTGTATCTTTATCATAATGAAAACATTATAAAAATCATATTTTTATCTATAAAAAATCACATTTTTATAATTCTTCCTACAAAATAAAAATTATATTTTTATCGCCATTATATATATATATATAAATAAATCAAATCTTTATATTGTTACATACATATGATAAAATTTATATTTTTATCTAACTAAAAATAATAATTTCATATCGTTGTTCATATTATAAAAATCATATTTTTTTCTATAACGATGCTTACATATATAAAAATTATATATATATATATTTCTATTTCAAAACATTATATATACAAAGATCATATTTTGATCTTTCTAAAAATATTATCTTTCCAATGTCAAAAATATTATCTTTCCATTTAGAAAAATATAATCTTTTCCCTTTTTAAAAAAATCAAACCTTTTTCATATCAAAAATCGAACCTTTCTCACATCAAAAATCGAACCTTTCGAATCATAAAAATCTCAACTTTTAAATCATAAAAAACTAATTTTTATATTATAAACATCTATATAAAAATCTAATTCTTATATCGGCACTTTACATATAAAAATCAAAATTTTACAATGTTATATATATATATAAATCATAACTTCATATATAGAAAAATCCTAACTATAAAAACGCGAATCAAAATTTTAAACTTATTTAACAAAATAAATCAATTAAAAACTTATTTTACATTCATGAATAGGGAGGAGGGTTTGCAGTCAGAGCCATGGCCTATGGGAGGCGGCGTTGGGGTCTTAGTGGCGGGAGCGGGCTGCGGCGTCGAGGTGGTTGTGCTAGGGGAGTCAACGGCGGTTTGGGCTAGGGCATTGGGTTCGGGTTCTATAACACCCCACGTCCATTATTGTCACTCACAAAGGGAATGCATCAATGTCCATGAAGTGTTATTGTTGTATAGAACAGATAAATTACAAGAATAAATAAATAAAATAACACAGCGGAAGGTAAAACATATTTTATTTTATCATAACTCAAAACAAGTTTACATAAGTAGTTTCCAAAACCATTACAACGGGATCAGTAGTCTTTTCCAAAAACTTCAAAGTACATAAAGAAGCAAACACTTAAATAACATAAATGCATAAATCCCCACTGAGCATAAGCAAAGCCATAAAGATGAAAGAGTCCCAAGCGATACATCTACTCTCTTCAAGAAACTGAAAGAAATCGGCACTAAGCTGTAGTATTCCCTCCTTGCAAACCTTGGGGGGGGGGGAAGGAAGAAAAGAGGTGGAAAGAAAAGGGGGTCAGACATAAAGTCTGGCGAGTGCGATAACTTTAACAATATAATTATCAAGATAACTAGGCTAAGGCATAAGCTAGAAAATAAGGAAATGACTGTGAACAACTGGGTATGACAGAACAGAACGAGGAAATAAGATGAACCAAGATAACGTTAAAGGCGCCCCTAATCAATATAAGATAATTACTACACTGCACCACCACTAGTCACCCTTAAAGGTTGATCCCGCCTACAGAACTTAATAATGGTAATGGTAGTTTAGTGTACCCCTAGCTACCTTCGTAGGTGTCGTCTGCCCCTATCTCCACTAGGTGTAACCACTACCCCCATTCGGTCGGCTACCTAAGTCGTAGATACCCGTGCTGGCCCCACAGTGGGATGTATCACTCCCCAAAGTGGCAACCCGATACAACCAAAAATGCATGACTTATATCTACACGATTCAACAACGTCTTACCTACCAGCCTGGGCCCACACACGCATATGAACCCGTTCGACTTGCGTTGCCACCGCTGACCCGTTTTGACCTTTTACAATCAAATCCAGTACGCGTGTCCCGTCCTCGACTTGGGTCGAGCCCACAAAGATACTTAATGGGCTACTGGTTTGAAAAGGCCCTCATGCATGACACAAGTTTTCCACCTATGCTTGGTCCCTTCTAAGGTTTTTCCCCACTTAACCCCATTCTTATTCATGTCTTTTACATGTTTCAATCTTGGTTAAGTGCATCTAATCGTATTTCAGAATGCCACCCAAGGCACCCGCTAAATTCCACATGCCACCCAAGGCATCCACTTAACCCCCTCATGTCCCACTACAAGTTTATATGATTAAGTGTTTCTTAATTCATTAAGACCGTAACCTTGTAAAGACCTCCCACATTAGACTGGCATCTGTGGCAGCTGGATTTGCCGGGCGGGTCCGGGGAGTCTTACACCACAAACGAGCCTAACTTCGTGTCTTTACAACTGTTACGCATTTATATTTATACCTAAGACCTTCCTCTTTAGACTGGCATTTGTGGCAGCTGGATTCGCCGGGCGGGTCCGGGCAGTCTTACACTACAATAGAGTCTAACCTCGTGTCTTAGGCGATTAATTACACATAATTAATTACACCCAATTTGAATTAATTTCCCTATTCAAATTGCCAATCAATTACAAATTTAACTATGTCCATAATTGACTCAATTATGTCCATCTATTTATGGTATATAAAATTATACTAATTAACATCACATTTAAGGCATTTATGCCAATTCTCAATTTAAATCTTTTAACATTATCCTATTACCCCACGTTGTACGTTGTACATTCGTTCGTTTAACATAAAATATACGTTAGACTCGAATAGCCTAACTAATGGAATAAAGAGAAAACATCACAACATGCATAGAATAAAAACTAGATCTAAACATAAGGGGTGAACTTGCATGTGTGAATAAGGTTTTTCATCTAAAACTTGCATAGGCCAAAGTTACAAACTTGCATAAACTATGGAAGTCACAGATCTAATCATAAGGTGAAACTTGCATAGGCAATAGTCACAAACTTGCATAAACTATGGATGTCATAGATCTAATCATAAGGTGTAGACTTGCATAGGCAATAGTCACAAACTTGCATAATCTATGGATGTCATAGATCTAATCATAGGGTGTAAACTTGCATATGTGATTTATACAACATAGACTATGATGTAAACTTGCATCTAACTCACATATGTCATAGCCTAACTTTAGATCCAATTTACACATAAAATAGATGTCATGAAACATGTAAAGTTGTATATGATTCTCACTAACTTGCATATAATTCATATCTAAATTAACATCTAAACTTTCATACATACACATGATTTAACATATGAATTAGTTCCAACAACATAACCAAACTAGCATATGAAACGTCATTATGAATTGATTGTACATAAGCCAACAATTAACATAGATTTACAACATAGATGATAACATCACAGCTTTACAACATAGATAATAACATCATAGATTTACAACATATATAATAACATATGGTCAATGATTCACAACATAACCATATAATCCAAATCATAGCCCAATCTAATTAAATTGTTAATTATCTTATTAAAGAAATCGAACTCACAAAAAGAAGGTCTTGCGTTCTGAAATCTGAGTTCTGAAATTGATTTAGCTCGCCTTTGTAGTAGATTCGTTATTGTTTAGATTAGAGTTGAATAGAACTGAATTGATTAGCTTTGATTTCCCTCAAGTTGGTGGCGGCTACTCTAGGTTACAAGATGATAGCATGACGGCCATGATTCAGATTTTTATTTGATTTTAGGGTTTGAGTCTACCCATGTTTATATAGAATTTCAATTTAATTATAGCCGTCGGATGATCTTAGGGTTAATCAAAATCACTCAGTCGGGATAGGGGGACACCTCAGCCCTAATGACTCAGCAAGGAGTCAGAAAAGGACTCGGCAATGAGTCAAAATATGGATCAGATTGCACCAGAAAGCTATGCAGGCTTTCTCCTCGGCCTGGGCGCACTTGACAGGTGCGCCAGTGCCATATTTGTACTGGCGCACTTCCCAAGTGCGCCAGTGCAATTTTTTCTCTCTAATTCTTCCGGCTAACTTCGTTCGTCCATATCCCCTTCATCTGGTATCCATTTTACGCAAACTCGGACTCTATCTCAACCAGAATTCCGAGACGAACACAATGGCGCAACCCGTTTCCCTTAATTCTCATGTCTGAGATTAATTATTCTTGAATTTAGTTAATTTGGTTATTCAAAAATTCGGGGTGTTACAGGTTCGATCAGAGGGGGAGAGAGGAGTGCGAGGGGAAGGGGGAGGGGGATGGCCGCGGTGGAGCTCGCATGGTGGGCGGCGATTCTCCAGGAGCGGTGGCTCCGTTGGTTCGGTTTTTTCTATTTCGTTTTGATTTTGAAAGGGGTGACTGTAAAGAGAAAGAGGCTAGAGGGATATTTAATTTATATATTTTATTATATTTAAATTTCAAAAAGCAACTTTTTATCTCGAAGTCGAACCCACCAACTATCACCCCTAGCTAATTACCCCCATTCGGAACACAATGGGACATGTATCGTAGGCTGATTCGACTTTTTCGATCAGTTTCCATCAAAATCAAAATATAAATCTATATATTGAATTTGAACGCACATTTCAATTTACCGGGGCCGCATACACTCTCTAAAAATTCTCAAAAAAATATTTCTAGCTTCGTATTGATGATACGGTCCTAACAAAACTAGTTTCGTCAAATTTGGAGACCGTTTGAAAAATGGCCATTTTCCGGTTGATCCAAATTGACTAAAACTGACAAAACACGTTTTCCTTCGCCACGCTCACATATTAATTCCAAAAATTATGAATTTTGATATCGAGCAATAACTTGACATCGATATCCAACAAAAGTGGTTTCATCGAAAACTGAGGTCATTTGCAAAATGGCTATATTTAAGGGCCAAAATTCCATAGTGACTATTCTGAATTTTCAACCGGGCATAACTTTTTATTCCCGCTATGAAATTTCAATTTTTCTGATTCGTTGGAAAGATATTCTCAAATAGATTCTAATATTTTTGGTTTCACTAAAATCCGATTTATTTTGAATCTTGTACATTCATTTAAAATTTGAAATCGAATTTTCAAACTACCGCGCCATTTTCAATTCCTTTTATATTTAAAAATAAATATTTATGTTCTAACGTCGATTCAAATAAATATATACGTTCTAATTCTATTCGAAATAAATTTCTCGTGGTTATTATTTGAAATAAATCATTTTAAATATCGAAAATTCATTAAAATTGCCAAAATAAAAATTTTAAATTGGTTCTGATTTTTCGGGTTGTTACATTTAGCCTGGGTTGCAAGATGTTTTTGTTGAACCCAGTGTATTCCTCTCTAGAAATATACTATCGGAAAGGTGGTTGCCCATACCTTTCCATGGAAACCCATTCGCCAATAATTGCCCATGGTTTTGATTGCATACTATGTATGTAGAGCATGAGATGCAAGTGTTCTGCTAGATTGTTATTTATTTGTATTTAGACATTAATATAATATCAGAAAAGATTTGATTTCAAAAATGTTTTAGGTTATCATAAGGTAAAAACCGTCTGTATTTAAGTATGGATTTGGTCTTACGATTATCCTTTCTTTCGAAAAGGATTTCCACTTTAATATCAAATTGTGTAATACCTTTAAACTTAGTGGGTTTCTCACTTTGGTTCACCATATTGATCCGGCTTTTTTAATGCTCGGTTATACCGCGTTTTACAGGTTCAGGTTATCGGATGCTGTGAAGTCCTGAGATGTACTAGAGGAGTCTAGACATATGTTCTATATAGTATTATTCTACTGTGTATTGTATATGAGGACAGAGTAATATAACTGTCCCAGTGTGTTGATGCACTCGTATGAATGTACGTTTTATTATAAGCTAAACAAAGATTTATTTATATATAATATTTTGTTCCGCTGCGATGTGAGACTCTATGTTGTGTTGGTTGAAATGACCCGAACTTCCCCAGTAAGGAAAGCCGGGATTGAATTGAGAACAAGCCACATCGGGAGGCAAACAGAAGAACATTTCATTGTTTATTACAAAAATTACAACAGAATACAAGAATATACAGAGTATAAATAATATACATCACAAAATATCAGAGATTACAATACATTACATAGCAGCGGAAAAATAATACAATACACAACTGAAAGAGATATACGGATACGGAGCTTTCCGGATATCATCCCAGCTGTAAACCAAGTTCCTCTGAATATAAATATGCAAAACCAAAACTACTAGCTGCCCATGTCAAAATAAGGGCACCCAGATTTTAGGTTAAAACAATAAACTCCACGTCAGTCATTTGACTGGTATGAGAACTAAAACAATTATTAATCTTTATTTTAAAGTTAGGTAAATCAAGGGACCACGCTGTATAACATGGAACGGGTTTCCTCCCAAGAGTACCAGCGCATCAAACAAACCGCGCAATGCTAAATAAAGAAGCATGAAGCTATTATAAGACCCAGGTCCCATCACACAATGCAACACAAGCCGGAGGATAGGGTTTTACCTCATAATAGCCAAAGAATGCTTGATACGCTAAATTTCATCTTTTATTACTATAAGTGTATAGTGTCAAAATAATTTCAATCATAAGTATCAATCATAGACGGCGTAAGTGCCACATCCCACTATGTCGTCATACTAGGCTCTACAATCAAAACCGAGAAGTCACGTATCGGAAGTTGGATTTCCACCTATGAACCAAGGCAAGGGATCGTCCTCTACCGAATTCGAGACGCTCTAGCCCGTGTCTTAGGAACAGCCGCAACTGCCCCTTGGATCGTCAGGGTCGGTCCACCGATGTGGATTATAATTCCTGAACACTGCGTTTCCCCACCCTATGAGGTGTCAATGAGTCCAGTGACTCCATCGGCTCCACATAGTCACCGATATATCCGAGGCGCCTCGCAATAGCAACAACCACATAAGTCAAACTTGTCAGGGCATATAAAACCACTGACGCCACTTCCAGCTAGAAGGAAACGCATGCCCTCCCTGAAGTCCTCTCCCGTTTCTGGTTCACAACCGAGGTGTGAGGCTCGCGAATCAATGCTACACAAAGCTATGCCACACAGGTTGTGCTTTGATCATCAACCACAAGACTCTGCTTTTCAACAAAAGCCTTGATCATTTGCCACTTAGGCATGCCACATAGGCAATTCACTCCACGCGGCTGATGTCCATCGATATACAACCTCTGATCCCATACGTCTCAAAGAAGGGTGAAGTAAGGGAATGAATTCCCCTTCACCAGGTAGACGTATATTTAATAGAGATCAATCAACACAGAGAAAAATCCAATGTCAGACACACAGTCCATACAAGTTCGTTCTAGGTCTGAACGAAACCGGAGGCATCTTGTACCTTGCATATCCATCGATCTCCAAGTACGTCTGGACGATCACCAACTGATTCCCTCCTCTTGGGTGTACAGCCCAATCAAGATCATTAGTAATCACCGAAACGATGTGAAGATCTCTAGTCTTCGACCACCGTCTTCATCCTCCACAGCACGTCGAATCAGTTTTTCAGAATGGGATAAACCCAGCCTTCCTGAATAACTCGCGTATATAATAAACAAGTGTTACACAAACACAACATACACCACATTCCAATTATGAATGTTATTTTATTTAAATATTCTTATACTTTGGGAAAGGTTCCCATTAATTTTATCAAAGATAGATTCTTTAAATTTATTCTTTAATCTTCTTTTGAATATCAATTCAAATTAATCGGGATTAGCGAACCACACCGAAGTAATCATTTATTTTATTTCCCAATCCCAACCTATTCATCCCATGAAGTAAAACTGGTCATACTTCATATCTAATACCACGGTGTTATCGGTAAATTCAATTACAATTTCACGTTCAAATCTAATTAAAGATTTAACTATCGCCTTGAGCAAAAATGGTGATACTCCATTCTCGATCATTTCAATCTAATTAAAGATTCATTAAAAATCCACTTGGTTTTAATCTTCCTAAAAATCACTATCAATGATTATTTAACTTGGGAAATCATATCCTGTCTTTAACTGGGTTAAAGAACCAATGTCATTTAAAACAAGGTTCACTATAAACCCAAAATCACATTCCATTCCAATTCAATTATTGAAACTTCTGGTTACTTTTAAAACCGTTTCAAATCCAATTTATTTATTTAAAAATAAATAAATTATTATTCTAGTTCAAAAATAGTTCATTTCGATAAAAATCTATTTTTATCTTTTCAACTTTGGAATTTTTCATCTTAATTCTTTACCAATCATTTCTTATGATTTTACACAAATTATTACAATTTTTAATAATTTTATCAAGGCCCGCACAGTCGAATTCCATCAACGGCCATCAAACTGCACTTATACCGACCTTTTCCAAATTTGATTTGGACATAATTCCAAATCCAACCATTAGATTTCAAATCTCTAATATTAGTTAGAAAGCTCTTTTCGATACAAACCCAAAGGTTCCGGTTTTAGGAGAATCCGACGGTCGGATCTCCCGTACTATCCATTCGAAGCCAATGGTCAAAATTCGCGAACTGCCACGGCGCGGCGCGTTATATTCAGGCCATTTAATATATATAATATATATATTATATATTTCGTCGATTTCCTTCTAAAACGTATTTTATAAATCATTTTAAATTTGTTTTCGAAATGATTTCAACTTCATATTCAATTTCGAATCAAAATTGAATATTCCACATCATCGATATACAAATGATAATATTTTAAAAACGTTATATTTTGAAATCACTTTCTTTCTTATATTCATTATAAAAATGAATAAAATCGATATAAATATCGTTCACATCAAAATGGCGTCAATCTAATCAACACGGCTTTTATTCAACACATGAATGTTTATTCTATTCAACACATGAATATTTATTCTATTCAACACAGAAATATTTATTCTATTCAACACATGAATTTTTATTCTATTCAACACATGAATTTATTTCTATTCAACACATGAATTTATTTCTATTCAACACATGAATTTATTTCTATTCAACACAAGAATTTATTCTATTCAACACATGAATTTATTCTATTCAACACATGAATTTATTTCTATTCAACACATGAATTTATTCTATTCAACACATGAATTTATTTCTATTCAACACATGAACTTATTTTCTATTCAACACATGAATTTATTTATATTCAACACATGAATTTATTTATATTCAACACACGAATTTATTTCTATTCAACACATGAATTTATTATATTCAACACGTGAATTTATTTCTATTCAACACATGAATTTATTCTATTCAACACATGAATTTATTCTGTTCAACACATGAATTTATTTTATTCAACACATGAATTTATTCTATTCAACACATGAATTTATTTCTATGCAACACATGAATTTATTCTATTCACTACATGAATTTATTTTTGTTCAACACATGAATTTATTTCTATTCAACACATGAATTTATTTCTATTCAACATATGAATTTATTTTTATAATATACCTTATTTTCCAAATCGGATGAGGTCCAATCAATCACCGTATAAGGTTAATTATATGGATTTTCTACAACACATGTATATAATGGCAACGTTAAATCATCAACCATCATCCAGAGTGCACCACACAACTGCATAAGCATTAAATATAAATAATTAACGCTTACACAGTCTGTCAACCCATCGATTGACATACAACTAAACAATCGGGATTAGTGTATGTCAAATATCATCCCAATACCGGTTTCACATCAACAAACACAGATTTTTATTTGTGCAGTTGGGCGATGTGTAAAATTTATCGTCCCAATCAATATCAGTCAAATCGGTGTACATAAACAAATCGTTCGATTTGTAAATGAATATTTATTTTACTTCAACATATGAATACATATTTTATTTCAACACATGAATATATATTTTATTTCACAACACAGACAATCAAACAAGCATACAAGTCGTCCATGGTCTGTGGACGATGGGTGTCGGGTGCTACTAAGCACCGTCTGTATCCTAGTATATATTTCAACTAGAAATTAAAATAAAAGTGAGGAGTTCTCACCGACTAGCAAAACCAAACGCCAGGACTCTTCATATGTAGAAAATTTCGTCATGCTCGCCCTTTTGTCAATTTCATTGTCCGTAGCCACTACATATATAAAAATCACATTTTTATATTGTTGCTATGTATATAAAAATCGATTTTTTTTCTTCATTTCATATATATAAAAATCAAATTTTTATCGCTTTAAAAATCTAATCTTTCCTTTATTAAAAATCCGACCTTTCATACATTAAAAATATAATCCTTTCGATGTTTAAAAATCTGATCTTTTATAAAGTAAAAGCCATGACTTTTATGAATTAAAAATCTCAACTTTCATGAGGTAAAAATCATAACTTTTATGAATTAAAAATCTCTCCTTTATATGATTAAAAATCGTGTCTTTACATAAAATAAAACAAAAAGGATCTCTACCATTATAAACTGAAAATCATTATCCTTATAAGCTGAAAATTATTATCATTATAAACTGAAAAGAAAAGAAAATAGATGTAAATAAAGTAAGAAAAGGAGGAAAAATATTACAGGGTTTTCTATGGAGAGAGGGGGGTTTCTCTGCGCGAATGGGGGTTGTGGGGGAGGGGGGAGGGGTCGGAGGTGGAGTGGACGGCCGGAGGCAGGGCAGTAAGGCGGAAGGGGAGGCAGTGCATGGATTTGGGTGCGGGGTCTTCTGTGTTGTCGCGATCGATTTCTGAACCGGGGGGCTCGAGCTGTGGAGCTCGCGTCGGAGCTGGGAAGGAGGGAAGTGGAGGGGAGGCTGACGAGGCGGAGGGTGGGTCCGGTCGAGGTGGCGGCGCGGCGGATCTGAACTAGGCGACGTGATATATTTTATTATTATTTTTCTTTTTATTCAATCGGCGTTGACCGATATTGTGAAGGAAGGGAGGGAGAAAGTGAGGGTATAAATATAATTATATTATTTAATTAATTTTTTTTCTCTTTAAAAGTTGAATTTTCGTATGAACCCCAAATCGAGCCCAACGACTATCGCGCCTAGCCAATTACCCATATTCCGAACGCAATGGGATATGTACCATAAGCCGATTCGACTGTTTCGATCAGTTTTCGTTTAAATTAACATTTAAATCAGTATATATTCAATTTGAACACACAGTTTATTTTACCGGAGCCACATACGGACTCTAACAATTTCAGAAAAATTATTTCTAGCTTCGTATTGACGATACGGTTCTAACAAAACTAATTTCGTCAAATTATGAGACCATCTGAAAAATGGCTATTTTCTGGTCGACCAAAATTGACTGAAACTGTCAAAACACGTTTTTTTTGCCACGTTCACATACTGATTCTAAAAATTATGAATTTTGGAATCTAGCAATTACTTGACATCACGGATCCAACAAAAGTGGTTTTGTCGAAAACCGAGGTCGTTTGCAAAATTTCCATTTTTAAGGGCCAGAATTCCATAGCGACTATTCTGAATTTTCAACTAGACGTAACTTTTTATCCCCACTATGAAATTTCAATTTTTCGGATTCGTTGGAAAGATATTGTCAAATAGATTCAAATATTTTTGGTTTCGCTAAAATCCGGTTTATTTTGAATCCTGTACATTCATTTGAGGTTTAAAATCGAATTTTCGAACTACCGCGCCATTTTCAATTCCTTTTATATTTAAAATAAAATATTTCTATTCTAACGACGATCTATATAAATATATACATTCTAATTCTATTCAAAATAAATTTCTCGTCGTTATTATTTAAAATAATTCATTTTAAATATTCAAAATTCGCTAAAATTGCCAAAATAGAAATTTTAAATTGGCTCAGATTTCCGGGTTATTACAATCTCCCCCACTTAAAACTTTTCATCCCCAAAAAGGAACAAAGCCGGAAGTTGTTTACCTAATCAACTCAACTTTCATTATTTTCATTATGGCTTAAGTTCTTCAACTTTTCAGTTTCTAAGAACTTTTCAAAATTTTCAAAAATTTGGCTAACACCCTAAATTTTCGAAAAATTTCGCCATAACCTCCCCTACACCGAGAGCTTCGGGATATTTCAAATAGCCTCCCATGGCCCTCACCTATCCAAAAAGAAAAAGAAACAGCCAAGCGGCTAGCCAATCGGCTCATAAAATCATCAAAAACCCAAGAAATACAATAAACATGTAACTATTTATTGGGCAAACAATTTTATTCCTCTTCTCTAGCCTCCTTGCTATGACCTGTTCAATGTAAGTACATGTATATGCATGCAAATGTAATCATTTTTCAATACAATTCCCTTTTTGGTTCAATTTGGCTAAAGGTTCGACATTTAATTTAATCAAACAACAATCAAACAACATAATCAGCAATCAATTAGTTGATTATCATTTCAAATTCATAATTTCAATACATAGTCCAAAAATCATTTTTTTTGATGCTAAATCACAACAATAAGCCCTATCTAGTTTTGGTTCTCACACCAGTCAATTGGAAATATATAGAAATTCCCACTTTCGAAACACGAAAATAAATTCTGATGATGCTCGAGCGATCATCAGAATCATCTCAGATCGTCTAGAGTGTGATTCTATATCTATCCAGTATATTAAAACTTCGAATACACGTGGATCATACGTATAGGCAAAATCTATAAATATTGGATTGTCCAAATTCAATACAAATAAATATTCGAATACAAATAATTGAATTAAATTTTCAAAACAAAATTTGTTTTCAATTTCATTTCTCAAAATATACTCTTCACACTCGTTCTAGGATACTACTGATCCCAACTATAACGAGTAATTCTCATTGGATGTTACTAATCCAATTTCTGATGAATTCTTTCGTATGGTTCTAATGTGCCTTGTTCTCGAGCTTTGTAAACCAAAGCTCTGAATACCAAATGAAACGACCCGAACTTCCCCGGTAAGGAAAGCCCGAAATAAATTGAGAACAAGCCACATCGGGACGCAAACAGAAGAACATTTCATTGTTTATTACAACAATTACATCAGAATACAAGAATATACGGAGTATAAATAATATACATCACAAAATATCAAAGATTACAATACATTACATAGCAGCGGAAAAATAATACAATACACAACTGAAAGAGATATACGGATACAGAGCTTTCCGGATATCATCCTAGCTGTAAACCAGGTTCCTGTGAATATAAATATGCAAAACCAAAACTACTAGCTGCCCGTGTCAAAATAAGGGTTCCCAGAGTTTAGGTTAAAACAATAAACTCCAGGTCAGTCATGTGACTGGTGTGAGAACTAAAACAATTATTAATCTTTATTTTAAAGTTAGGTAAATCAAGGGACCACGCCGTATAACACGGAACGGGTTTTCTCCCAAGAGTACCAGCGCATCAAACAAACCGCACAATGCTAAATAAAGAAGAATGAAGCTATTATAAGACCTAGGTCCCATCACACAATGCAACACAAGCCGGAGGATAGGGTTTTACCTTATAATAACCAAAGAATGCTTGATACGGTAAATTTCATCTTTTATTACTATATGTGTATAGTGTCAAAATAATTTCAATCATAAGTATCAATCATAGATGGCATAAGTGCCCCATCCCACTATGTATCCATACTAGGCTCTACAATCAAAATCGCAAAGTCACGTATCGGATGTTGGATTTCCACCGATGAACCAAGGCAAGAGATCGTCCACTACCGAATTCGAGACGCTCTAGCCCGTGTCTCAGGAAAAGC
Organism: Allium sativum; assembly: GCA_030737875.1. Lineage (NCBI taxonomy): Eukaryota > Viridiplantae > Streptophyta > Magnoliopsida > Asparagales > Amaryllidaceae > Allium > Allium sativum. The sequence continues at coordinate 589,879,543 of CM060909.1, forward strand.
CGCAACTAACCCTTGGATCGTCAGGGCCGGTCCACCGATGTGGATTATAATGCCTGAACACTGCGTTTCTCCACCCTACGGGGTGTCAATGAGTCCACTGACTCCATATAGTCACCGATATATCTGAGGTGCCTCGCAATAGCAACAACCACATAAGTCAAACACGTCAGGGTGTGTAAAACCACTGACGCCACTTCTAGCTAGAAGGAAACACATGCCCTCCCTGAAGTCCTCTCCCGTTTCTGGTTCACAACCGGGGTGTTAGGCTCACGAATCAACGCAACACAAAGCTATGCCACACAGGCTGTGCTTTGATCATCAACCACAAGACTCTGCGTTTCAATAAAAGCCTTGACCATTTGCCACTTAGGCATGCCGCACAGGCAATTCACTCCATGCGACTGATGTCCATCGATATACAACCTCTGATCCCGTACGTCTCAGAGAAGGGTGAAGTAAGAGAATGAATTCCCCTTCACCAGGCAGATGTATATTTAATAGAGATCAATCAACACAGAGAAAAATCCAATGTCATACACACAGTCCCTACAAGTTCGTTTTGGGTCTGAATGAAACCGGAGGCACCTTGTACCTTGCATATCCATCGATCTCCAAGTACGTCAGGACGATCACCAACTGATTCCCTCCTCTTGGGTGTACAGCCCAATCAAGATCATTAGTTTGGTTCTTCTTATTCTTCTATTCTAATATTTCTTTATTTCTTATCTCAACCTCTGATTTCTTTCTATTAGCATCTGGGTTTTCAGTGCAGTTTGGGTTGGACTTGTGCTATTTGGTCAGCTCCAAGGGTGCAGGAAAGTCGATATGTTATAGTGGTATCAGAGTTATTGGTTTAGTAATAGCCTTGGCTCTATGGTGTAACTCGGTAAAGATGGGGTTAGTAATACCCTAGATTGAGTTGAGTGTATATATATGAGAGTGTGTATTTGTAGATTATATATATATATATCAATGTTTTGTATTATGTTATTTGATCAGTTCGAGTTGAACCGGCAATTGATACAATATTGTCTTGTTAAGAGGGTAAATGAAATAATTTTACCCAAAATTATAGTTTTATATAGAAAAGAAATATTTTCCCAATTATTGAGATATTGGTTGTTAGATTGGTTTGATAGGAATTAAAATTGAATTATGTAATAAAAGTTAACTAATTATATAATCAACGGGTCAATTGGATATGGAAATTGAACTTAACTTAGTAAAATTGATTGCGTATTGTTTGGATTCTAGATTGCTTCAATATAAAATTCATAAGAAGTTGAATAAATAAAAAATTAAAGGTGATGAATTCTAATATAATGGAATTAAATAGAATTCAAATATGAAATGAAATAGAATGATTTAATCATTTATTTGTCATTGCATTAGAAATTGAGTTAAGTGCAGGTTAAATGGAGATAGAGTTGACAGTTTCTTTGCTTGGTTATTAGAGTTTGATTGTCCGACAAATAGGTAAACGTTAATATTGTTTTTTAGATAGTTGATTTTATACCCTGAGTTAGGTTGCCACATGGCATTTGTTTTCTTTTAATCGATTAGAGGCCTGGGGTGGCGGTTTTAGTTGTTCTAATCGAGCCTTACAGAGGAGATGCTGGCGATTTTATCGTAAAATTTTAAATTTAGAAATATTTTTGAAAATATTTTTGAAAATAATTGGGTTTGGTGCATTCTTCATACTTCGTAATTTCGGGGACGAAATTCAATTAAGTGGGGAAGAATGTAACAACTCAGATTTTTTAGCTATTTGAACTGAATATTTAAACTTGTTTTAAATATTTTATTTGAACATTTATAAATTTTAATATTGAATTCGTTTATTAAGACGAATTGGGATTGTAATGTCCCAGAATTTCAGTGATATAATAATTAATTAATTTAATTATTTTAATACATTAGTTTGGGAATTTTAATGGTTTGAATATTTAGAATGTTTAATTAATATCAATAATGGTGTAATAGATTTTAAATTCTGAAATAGTCGGAAACAGTTAATATTGCAATGTTGTGTAATTAGAATAATATATGGTATTTGATTGAGTTATACCCGTATTATAATAATGAATATATTTGTTAAAACGACAGTTGAACGTTTTAAATATAATATAATTATAATCGAGCTTGTAATGTCGCAGTAGTTCAAAATTTGGCATTTTGAACTTCAACTGAATATACATGATTCGTTTTAAATCAGATTTCTTCGAAAACAAGAAACAATGGAATCTCTTGAGCTATATTTTTCTAATGGAAGAGAAAAATGGAGATTTCGCTTTATCTATTGTAAGTTATGGCTAAATCATATTTTGAAATATTTGCTATGGAATAGTTTATTAACCATAACGATATATTTAATTGTAATTAAATATTGGTTTAGAATTTGGAAAAGATCTTTGAGGCGTAGTTTTAATTTAATTTATAGAATTTTTCTGAAATTTTTATTTCGGAAAATAAGAACTTTTTATTTTAAAGTATTTTGCCCCCTATATCAACAGTTTGGGATTTCACAATATAAGTCAACTTGTCTATATTATTATATTTTTGGAATCGTGGCACAATGCTCGTCACAACAGCATTTTTATTTTTTGTATATAATGGCTTGTAGGGAAACGGAGTTTAACGGTGACGGCCCGCCCCGCACCAGCCTGCATTTCCTCCGAGAATGCGTTGTACACATGCCCGACTAGCACAGGACGGTCGTCAGAAGAAAGGAAAGAAGGGAATTAACTAAACGAGTAACCTGTAGAATGTCTCATAGCGCATGGAATAAAATATCATAATAATAATATACTTGACATAAACAGGTGAGACAGTGCATAAGCTGATACTAAAATCAACATCAATCATCAGAGCAGCGGAAATCCAAATACAGCTTATTACAACTTTCCAAATTTACTGTCTCTAAACAAAAGAAAGCTAAAGTAGAAGATGCACCACCAATGCCCAAGCAGTGATCTTCAACAACACAGGGAGGATACTGTTTATATTACGTGGGAGCCTCCTGCTCGTCTCCGGATCATCTACCCGTGCATCACCAGCTAACCTGTCTCTAATCTGCTCGTGTGAGCAACCAGAGTAATAAGAGGAGACATAAAACTCTGGGTCAGACATAAAGCCTGGTATGAGCGATAAGCATCTAAACAGAATAATAACAGGTATACAAAACCATACCTGAACCTGGACCTGCAACCAAAGAGTTAGTACCACATACCGTACAATGCCCTAAGGTGCCATAACAAATAGTGTAAGAATACGGGGGTGGGGTGTGCATGTCATAATGATAGCAAACAAATCATCCATGGCAACCATCCTCACATCTCTCACTCAGTGCGTAAAGCATACGATGTCCACCACTGTCAATCACTAGACCCATCGAAGTAGTGACGGAGTTCAACTTGTACAACTACTGCTACTACCAAGCTTACCACATGGAGTCATGACCAAATCTTTACAAATGACCCCACTTCATCGGTTATAGCCCTTTAGTCGTACCTAGGCCACTTTGGCCCTGAATCCGTTGACATATCTCCCATACATAGTGATCCAAAGTCATAGACATCGACAACTCCTTTTCACTCGTCCCGCAGCAAAGCCCAACTCATGAAGTGAACTCATTGGTTCCCAACTGGTTCCGGGATCCTGAGCTCTAACTTCCATTTGGACTACCTTTGCATCTCGGGTTATAGTCTTCACCTCCGGATCGGTCTTCATTCAGTCTTCTCCTCGGATCGTGCTCCTTTGGATAGTTCGGTTCGTGGCGCGCCTCCCCAATCGGATCGGGTCGAGTTCCTGCTAGCTCGTGGTGCTCCAGCTCCATCGGATCGTGTCGCGCCATACGGATCGCGCCTCAACAGCTCGTGGCGCTGGCAACCCATTGGGTTCGGGTCGTGCTACCTCGTCTGGATCGTCGCGCCTCATCTCGAATCGCACCTTCTGATCGGTTCGTGGTCCACCAAGCTGGAGCGATTCGGATCGAGGTATTTCGGTTTCGACACGGCGCTGCATCGGTTCGTGGCCTTCGAAGTGGAGCGGATCATGGCGCATGGTGGCGTGAGCTTCAATCAGATCGTGCTCATAGGGGGCGATCCGATCCGGGTAAATTCCTGCACTTCGTTCCAGCGACAGTCTCTCGCCATTCGACGGCGTTTTTGACCAAACTAACACTTCTAAACAATCACAAAACATCTCATACATTCATAGCAACGTATAGTATCGACCACGAACACCATAGCACAAATCATAGCATGTAAAGTGGATCAAACATGGTCAAAACCCCAAATTTTCCCTTAAGCATGTTTAAGCAAATCAAGTGATATACCTAGCAAAACTTAATCAAATCGAACCAAACTTCTATCGGAGGTTTAAAATAACATTTCAGAATTTTAGAATATTTTTCCAGGATTTTATAGTGTAAGAATTTACTGATTATCACTAATCACCATGATTAACTGTAATTAGTGTCAAGACTAGGCAAATCACTCACCTTTGCCACAATAAAACTTTCAGATCTGAAGTGAACCTCTGATTTGCACGAATTCCAATATATAACAACAGCTCTACCTCGGTCCTTGTGCTAATCCTCCTTGATTTGATGCCTCTAAGCTTTAATCCTTGATTAGGAAGTGATCTTGGGTGTTTTACAGAGATTTAGAGAGTGGAGGCCATGGCTAGATCAAGAGGAATGAATAGTGATGGCTGAAAAATGAGAAAAAGGTATTCTCCAAACCTTAACAGCCCTTTTAAACTTCTAATCCCGAAATTCCCCTTTGGGCCAAGCTGTTAATCACCCGGTTAAGCCCAATTAAGCTGTTTTTCACCATCTGAGACTTGTTTCAGCCATATCTCCCAAACGGTGAGTCCGTTTGGCTAATGTGACCACTCTACGGAAAGAGAAACCATCATCCGGAGCCAATGAAGTGGTTTCGGGTCAAAATTCCTTTCCAGTCAAAAGTTATGGCCAAAACAGTGCCAACTAGGGGTAAAATGGTCATTTAAAAATCGGGAAAAATCAAGAACATGGGAAATGACCCCAATAGTCGTCCCCCAAAGTTACATGACCATACGACTTCGTATGTGAAAGAAATAAATATTCTACGATCCTATGATGCGTAGAATGCGGGTCGTTACACTCTCCCCCCCTTAAGAAATTTCGTCCCCGAAATTCCTTAACCCAAAACATACAAAGGATCCCGCATGCCTAACAACCACATACAACAATCAAACATGCAAAACAAGCAAACAAGCCTATCCTAGCATGCAGAAAACAAAATCGCTAATAAAATCTTACCAAGCAAAGAGTTCTGGATACTTCTTCCTTATGTCCTCCTCTGTTTCCCAAGTACAGTCTTTCTCATCCTCAACCCTCTGGAATTTGACTAGTTTCACCGCTTTCCTTCGAAGTTGCTTCGTATCGTTTCCAACGATACGCATAGGCCTACTGTTCCCAACCGCCTCAGGTTCAACCTCGATATCGTCCAACTGATCAGGTGAAATAGCCACATTAGGGTCATGCACAAACTTCCTTAACTGGGAAACATGAAATACGTTGTGAACTCCCGCCATCTTCTCCGGTAAGTCAATTCTGTATGCCAAATTCCCGACTAGTTCAAGAATAGGGAATGAGCCAACAAATCTTGGTGCCAACTTGCCTCTCCTGCCAAATCGTATTACGCTCTTCAACGGAGAAATTTTGACAAACACCAAGTCACCCACAGAGAATTTTAGGTCTCTTCTCCTCTTATCAGCATAACTCTTCTGCCTATCTTGGGCAGCCTTCATTCGTTGTTGAATGATCTTGATCTTATCTGAAGTTTCCCTCACCACATCTGGTCCAAGCATAAACTTCTCGCCAGTCTCTATCCAACATGATGGTGAGTTGCACGGTCTTCCGTACAAAGCTTCAAACGGGGCCATACCGATACTGGATTGGTAGCTATTATTATATGCAAACTCTACTAGATGCAAATGGTCATCCCATGATCCACCAAAATCCAATATACATGCTCTCAAGAGATCTTCCAAAATACGATTCACCCTCTCCGTCTGACCGTCGGTCTGAGGATGATATGCGGTACTGAGATGTAACTCTGACCCTAGCGCCTCTTGCAAGCTCTTCCAAACCCCACTAGTGAACAACGGGTCTCGGTCACTCACGATGCTTTTAGGTACTCCATGAAATCTCACTACCCACTTCATATACAATTCTGCTAACTTAGCTGCCGTTCTGGTCGATTTGACTGGTATAAATCTTGCACTTTAGTCAGTCGATCCACAACTACCCAAATGTTATCATGTCCCGATCTAGTCCTTGGTAAACCATCAATGAAATCCATCGAGACTTGCTCCCATTTCCATTCGGGAATTTCTAAGGGCTGTAACTACCCACTAGGCTTCTTTTGCTCGGCTTTAACTAGCTGGCAATTCATACACTTGGATATAAACTTCCCAACGTCTCTTTTCATCCCTTCCCAGTAGTAAGTATGCTTCATATCTCGATACATCTTATTACCACCGGGGTGTATAGTCAGTTTTGAGTGATGACACTCTCTAAGCACTTCATCTCTCAATCCATTAACATTGGGTACAACAAGCTTTCCATTCTTTCTAAGCTATCCATCTCGATCAAGCCCATACTTGTTCATCTCCTCATCGATATCCATCTTTAACTTGGAGATGATTTCCAATAGGTTAGGATCGTCCCTCTGGCTAGAGCCGATCCGCTCAATTAAAGTGGGTCTGATCGTCAAACTTGCTAACATTTCTGGATCCAATTCGCACCTTGGTCTGAAATCAAACCCCGCGATATACTCCAGTTGCTTCAATTCTAAAAACATAGCCCCTAAACTCGCATGTCTTCTACTCAATGCATCAGCCACCGCATTGCCCTTTCCCGGTGTATGTGCGATGTCAAAATCATAGGAAGCCAAGAATTCTAACCATCTTTGTTGCCGGAGATTTAGATCCTTCTGGGAGAAGAGATACTTCAACGACTTATGATCTGTAAACAGCTCAAATCTTTCTCCCAAGAGATAGTGTCTCCACATCTTTAACGCGAACACGATCGCTGCCAATTCTAAATCATGGGTAGGGTATCTTCTCTCGTGCGGTTTCAATTGCCGACTTGCATAAGCTACAACCCTACCACCCTGCATCAATACAGCACCCAGTCCGGTACCACAGGCATCCGTGTATACCGTCATCTCTTCATCCCCTTGACTAACACTGGTGCGCTTGTCAACTTGTCCTTTAGACTCTTGAATGCATTCTCGCACCTTTCATCCCAGACAAAAGCTTGATTCTTCTTGGTCAACTGGGTCAATGGTGCTGCTAACTTGGAGAAACCATGGATAAACTTACGATAATATCCAGCCAACCCCAAGAAACTCCTTACATCTGTTGCATTCTTGGGCGTAGGCCAATCCTGTACCGTAGCCACCTTCGCCGGGTCCACGGCAATACCATTCTCTGAAACAACATGGCCCAAGAACCTCACTTCCCTCTTCCAGAAGTGACACTTAGAAAACTTTGCTTTCAGTTGGTGTTTTCTCAACACCTCCATCACTACTCTTAAATGTTCCTTGTGTTCTTCCTCTGTCTTGGAATAGACCAAAATATCATCAACGAACACAAGGACAAACTTATTCAACTGATCTCTGAATACCCTATTCATAAGATCCACAAAATACGCTGGGGCATTGGTCAGCCCGAATGGCATGACCAACCATTCATAAAATCCAGACGGCGTTCGAAATGCCGTTTTAGCTATACTCTCAGCTTCCACTCTAAGCTGATGAAAACCTGTCGCGAGATCCAACTGAGAAAATACTCTCGCGCCACTCAACTGATCGAACAAATCATCTATCCGCGGTAGAGGATACTTGTTCTTCCTCGTCACTTTATTCAACTCGCGGTAATCTACACACAAACGAAGGGAACCATCCGCCTTGGTAGCAAACACAACTGGTGCTCCCCATTCGGAAACACTCCTTCTGATAAATCCCTTCTTCAAAAGATCGCTGACTTGCACCTCGAGCTCTCGCTGCTCCCTTGGTGCCATACGACGAAGTGGCATCACTATAGGTCTGGCATCTTTTACCAAATCAATACGAAACTCAATCTCTCGGTGTGGTGGAAGCCCGGTCACTTCTTCGAAAACATCCGGATACTGGCCAACCAAGGGCAAACCTGACAACTCACTATGCGGAATGTCGAGGGAGTTTAGAAAACTAGCCATTACCCCCTCACTGGGTAGACCACCAAACACTATCCTCCGCCCATCATCCGCTCTAGCTGTCACCAAAAAGCCCTCACAGTCTACCACCACCCCGTATCTTCGGAGTCAATCTACTCCCAAAATAATGCCAAACCCAGTAAAGCCCAAAACAAAGCAATCACAAACAAACATGCATCCATGACTCGATAGGACCACATTACGACAAATCATGCTAAGGCTAGTCGAACCACCAATCGGGTTCGTCACTACTAAAGGTCTATCGACGATCTCGGGCTCCAATCCCAACCTATCTACCAGGTCACTAGATATGGAAGAACTGGAAGCTCCGGTATCAAATAAAACTCTAACAGGAACATCATAAACAGAAAGCATACCTTGAATGACGACATTCTTTCCCTTCTCCGCCCCAGTTGGGGCATTCGACGAAGAAGGAATAGCATTAAGAGCGTAGGCTTTCACCATTTGCTTTTCTTTAGGGGGCTGTGGACACTTGTCCTTGTGATGTCCCATTTGGCCACAGTTGAAGCACTTCCTATCCGCTGGCTTGGCCCGACAATTACTAGCATAATGGCCCTTCTTACCACAGCTGAAGCACTCCACATCTTGCTTATTCTTTTTCTTCTAGCCATCCTTAGTCTGATTCTGCTTTCTTTTATTCTGGGAACCACCCTTGCCTCCACCACTTGCTTGTGGTTTTGGCTCTTCCGCAGGTGCAACCTCAGTCTTCGGCTTAGGGTAGAGACTTTCTGATCTTAATGCTTTCCCCACAACCGATACAAACGTCTCATCGATGTGGTTAATAAGTCTTTCACCCAAGTACTGATCCAAACCAGTTATGAATTTATCATTCTTTTTCTCGGCAGTATCAATAAGAGATAACCCATATTTTGACAAAGTGTCAAATTCAGTAATATACTCTGAGACAGCTCTGCCATTCTGCTTGAGCTCCAAGAATTTCTTAAACAGCACTGACTTCTGAGCAGCTGGAATGAACTTCTCGCTAAAGCGAGCCTTAAACTGCTCCCAAGTAATCTGATCTTCGGGAGTAGCTGCCTTTATAGCATTCCACCAATTCATGGCCCGCCCTTGCAGCTGACGGGACGCTAGCTTTCTCCTCATCGCATCCTCGATACCCAAATCCTCGAAGATACGTTCGCAACTAACCAACCAATCCTGAACATCCGTGGCCGACTCCGTTCCGTGGAACGGCTTCCCACCGAGGCTAGTATAATCCTTATTCAGCTTGGCGAAGTCGACCCTCGGTGCCTGCACTATTGGACCACCACCATTTCCACCATTGGGAGCTTCCCTCTGTACATCCCTAAGCATCTCTCTCATGAGGTCAGTAAACATCGTCCTTATGTCAGCAGCATTCCCATTATTGGCTCCTCTACCGGTACCTCTAACATATCGGCTCATCGTCAATCTGAAAAAGGAAACGATTAACGACTCCATAGTGGTGCTAGTGCAGTACGACTTCATCCATATACTACTAATAGTATATATATATATATATATATAGCTTTTAAAGACCAAAGTAATCACAAATACGCTCTCTCGTATACGTATATTATCTCTCCCTGATAGCTTCCCTAGGTTAACTACGCAACCTAGAGCTCTGATACCAAGTGTGACGGCCCGCCCCGCACCAGCCTGCATTTCCTCCGAGAATGCGATGTACACATGCCCGACTAGCACAGGACGGTCGTCAGAAGAAAGGAAAGAAGGGAATTAACTAAACGAGGAACCTGTAGAATGTCTCGCAGCGCATGGAATAAAATATCATAATAATAATATACTTGACATAAACAGGTGAGACAGTGCATAAGCTGATACTAAAATCAACATCAATCATCAGAGCAGCGGAAATCCAAATACAGCTTATTACAACTTTCCAAATTTACTGTCTCTAAACAAAAGAAAGCTAAAGTAGAAGATGCACCACCAATGCCCAAGCAGTAATCTTCAACAACACAGGGAGGATACTATTTATATTACGTGGGAGCCTCCTGCTCGTCTCCGGATCATCTACCCGTGCATCAACAGCTAACCTGTCTCTAGTCTGCTCGTGTGAGCACCCAGAGTAATAAGAGGAGACATAAAACTCTGGGTCAGACATAAAGCCTGGTATGAGCGATAAGCATCTAAACAGAATAATAACAGGTATACTAAACCATACCTGAACCTGGACCTGCAACCAAAGAGTTAGTACCACATACCGTACAATGCCCTAAGGTGCCATAATAAATAGTGTAAGAATACGGAGGTGGGGTGTGCATGTCATAATGATAGCAAACAAATCATCCATGGCAACCATCCTCACATCTCTCACTCAGTGCCTAAAGCATACGATGTCCACCACTGTCAATCACTAGACCCATCGAAGTGGTGACGGAGTTCAACTTGTACAACTACTGCTACTACCAAGCTTACCACATGGAGTCATGACCAAATCTTTACAAATGACCCCACTTCATTGGTTTATAGCCCTTTAGTCGTACCTAGGCCACTTTGGCCCTGAATCCGTTCACATACCTCCCATACATAGTGATCCAAAGTCATAGACATCGACAACTCCTTTGCACTCGTCCCGCAGCAAAGCCCAACTCATGAAGTGAACTCATTGGTTCCCAACTGGTTCCGGGATCCTGAGCTCTAACTTCCATTTGGACTACCTTTGCATCTCGGGTTATAGTCTTCACCTCCGGATCGGTCTTCATTCAGTCTTCTCCTCGGATTGTGCTCCCTTGGATAGTTCGGTTCGTGGCGCGCCTCCCCAATCGGATCGGGTCGAGTTCCTGCTAGCTCGTGGTGCTCCAGCTCCATCGGATCGTGTCGCGCCATACGGATCGCGCCTCAACAGCTCGTGGCGCTAGCAACCCATTGGGTTCGGGTCGTGCTACCTCGTCTGGATCGTCGCGCCTCATCTCGGATCGCACCTTCTGATCGGTTCGTGGTCCACCAAGCTGGAGCGATTCAGATCGAGGTACTTCAGTTTGGACACGGCGCTGCATCGGTTCGTGGCCTTCGAAGTGGAGCGGATCGTGGCGCATGGTGGTGTGAGCTTCAATCAGATCGTGCTCATAGGGGGCGATCCGATCCGGGTAAATTCCTGCACTTCGTTCCAGCGACAGTCTTTCGCCATTCGACGGCGTTTTTGACCAAACTAACACTTCTAAACAATCACAAAACATCTCATACAGTCATAGCAACGTATAGTATCGACCACGAACACCATAACACAAATCATAGCATGTAAAGTGGATCAAACATGGTCAAAACCCCAAATTTTCCCTTAAACATGTTTAAGCAAATCAAGTGATATACTTAGCAAAACTTAATCAAATCGAACCAAACTTCTATCAGAGGTTTAAAATAACATTTCAGAATTTTAGAATATTTTTCCAGGATTTTATAGTGTAAGAATTTACTGATTATCACTAATCACCCTGATTAACTGTAATTAGTGTCAAGACTAGGCAAATCACTCACCTTTGCAACAATAAAACTTTCAGATCTGAAGTGAACCTCTGATTTGCACGAATTCCAATATATAACAGCAGCTCCACCTCGGTCCTTGTGCTAATCCTCCTTGATTTGATGCCTCCAAGCCTTAATCCTTGATTAGAAAGTGATCTTGGGTGTTTTAGAGAGATTTAGAGAGTGGAGGTCATGGCTAGATCAAGAGGAATGAATAGTGACGGCTGAAAAATGAGAAAAAAGTATTCTCCAAACCCTAACAGCCCTTTTAAACTTCTAATCCCGAAATTCCCCTTTGGGCCTAGCTGTTAATCACCCGGTTAAGCCCAATTAAGCTGTTTTTCACCATCTGAGACTTGTTTCAGCCATATCTCCAAAACGGTGAGTTCGTTTGGCTAATATGACCACTCTATGGAAAGAGAAACCATCATCCGGAGCCAATGGAAGTGGTTTCGGGTCAAAATTCCTTTCTAGTCAAAAGTTATGGCCAAAACAGTGCCAACTAGGGGTAAAATGGTCATTTAAAAATCGGGAAAAATCATGAACATGAGAAATGACTCCAATAGTCGTCGCCCAAAGTTACATGACCATACGACTTCGTATGTGAAAGAAATAAATATTCAACGATCCTATGATGCGTAGAATGCGGGTCGTTACATTAACATAATAAAGTACATGAATTTTCTTGATGGAGTTGAACTCAAATTTTAAAGTCTTTAACATGAACAACCTAATACAATTATTATATATATATAATAATAATTCATATAAAAGCTCTTCCTTTCTATATCATAAACTATATGGAATTATCTTCTACAAGCAAAACCTCTACATCTTGTATCCAGCATCCTGATCGAAAGTATAAACAGTAAACCAATCATATTTATTAAGCCGCACATTCAACTCAAAACTTTTCATCATGTTAGGATTCGAAATATATAAACTACTAAATCAGAATACAGAGACTTATTTTACCATAACTTAATGTCTAAGCTATGCCACATGAATTATTCTGCTACGAGGTACCAAAGTCATATCCTACCCTATACAAGACGAAGACAATTCAATACAGGCAGCTACACACTTTCAATATCAAATAGCTATGAAATGAAATTTCAAGTATCGACCTACCCTAACACAGTACCACACATAGCTATATTTTCCTACGCCTTTATACTTCAGTTTTTCGTATTCTGTCTTCACATCTCTTGACATCACTCTATTCCCCCATTTATTGCAAAATACCGTCCATGTATATGCATAGCTCTGTCCCTTCTTGTCTCCTCTGCCAAGTTCGTACACGCTATTTCCTTTCAACAAAGTGAACAACTCATTGCTTCCTTTCAAATGATGTGGACAATTCATGGCAGCAGGTGTAACACAATACACCGCAGAGGCGCAGACTACCTAGGAGAAGCACATGGTTCAGCATCAACCTGCAAGCCTAGTTAAACTCTACACCGCCTACTACTTGGCAACTAAGTATTGTGGATCTATAAATACGTGAGGCCACATTTTCTTATTGGAGTATGTAAGGACATTAACAGTTATTTTCGAGTTAAAAATGATCCTTCATATACTTTGAAACGAAACACATTGAACTAAGTGGAGATGTGTGAGGAGAATAGCGGGGTTTGGCTCGAAGTTTCGGGGAGTAGTAGGAGGATAAATGATACGTATAAATGGAGGAGAGAAAAATATAAATAAATACAGAGGAGCTACATGTTGATTTGTGAAGGCGGAGTGCGATCGGAACAAGTGGCGCACTAATGGTGCAGTGTGGAACTGGAAACAACAAACCAAGAATTTACTGAATGGAGACATACGGTTTCACATTGCCTGGCTTAAATACAGGAGAGGTTTTTCTCATGAGCAGGGAAGTGACAGGGCGATGAAGGCTTGGACGAGGTAGTGTTGTCAGTTTCATGAGTGGTGAGATGGATAGTAGGAATTACGGTTTTATGTGAAGTGGTGGAACATAGTGGAGGAAGGCAAGTGAGGTAATGGTGTTTTGAGAGACAACATGTGTATGAAGATGGAAAACAAAATGAAGGAGTGGTGAAGGCAATGTGAAGAAATAGGGTACGGAAAAATGTGTAAGGAGCTGTCACCGAGAGGAGAGAAATATTTGGCGCATGGAAAATAACTGGGGGCGGCAAGACATGTAATTGTGAAGCCCAGTTTTAATAAAAGAATAATAAAGGGAGATGGATCATGCATTTTCGAAAGGAGCTTACACGTTAAAAAGGGGGGAAGGAAAGAGGAGTAATTTAGGCGTAGAATGGGTGTGTGGCATGGATAGTGTTGCGTGCGTTCATATAGGGGATGGTTTGTCTATGGTTGAGCTATTGAAGTGTGCCTTGAGCTTTGCAAACATTTAGGGGTGAGTTTATTCTATTTTATAGGCTAGTCACATTACTTTGTAAACATTATTATTATTAATTATTAACAAATTCTCTAAGCAAACAACGGAAACTGCATTTGGTAAGTAGGTGATAACCAGGAGAAACTGCAGTGTTTTATTTCCATTTAAATAATTTGGTTTAGTTAGAATGAATTAAAATTTTAAAAGTAACAATGTCTAAGTAGTCCGCTTAGCCTCAACATCGAATGTCAGATTCATGTCGACAAATAAAAACACATTCGTGTAATGCGTTTGGTTAAGCGTAAAATATCAGTAAAATATCAGTGGTAGAATATAATCACAGTTAACGAAATTAAACTACAACATAATTTAAATTGACGCCTGTTAACAGAATTGAGGGTTGTTCGTGACATTGGAGTCGTATGCTCGAAGGCTAAGCAATAGAATTGGTCAAAAGCGATTTGGTGCTCATCTTAATTGTAGACAAGATGTAACAACCCAGAAATTCTAAGCCAATTTAAAATTTTAATTTTGGAAATTTTGATGAATTTTGAATATTTAAATTGAATTATTTTAAATAATAACGATGAAAAATTTATTTTGAATGGAATTAGAACGTATATATTTATTTGAATCATCGTTAGAATATAAATATTTATTTTAAATTATAAAAGGAATTGGAAATGGCACGGTAGTTTGAAAATTCGATTTCAAATTTCAAATGAATGTACAGGATTCAAAATAAACCAGATTTTAGTGAAACCAAAAATATTAGAATCTATTTGAAAATTACTTTCCAACGAATCTGAAAAATTGAAATTTCGTTGTGGGGATAAAAAGTTATGCCCAGTTGAAATTTCAGAATAGTCGCTCTGGAATTCTAGCCCTTAAAAATGGAAATTTTGCAAACGACCTCAATTTTCGACGAAACCACTTTCGTTGGATCCGTGAAGTCAAGTTATTATTAGGTTTCAAAATTCATAATTTTTTGAATCAATATGTTAGCGTGGCAAAGGAAAACGCGTTTGACTAGTTTCAGTTGATTTCCATTGACCAGAAAATGGCCATTTTTCAAACGGTCTGGGAATTTGACGAAATTAGTTTTGTTAGGACCGGATCGTCAATACGAAGCTGGAAAATTTTTTTTGGGAATTTTTAGAGTCCGTATGTGACCCCAGTAAATTGAAATGTGCGTTTAAAATTCAATATAATGATTTATATTTTAATTTCAGTAAAAACTGATCATAACAGCCAAATTGGCTTGCGAAACATATCCCATTGTGTTCGGAATGGGGGTAATTGGCTAAGGGTGGCAGTCGTTGAACTCGATTTAGAGTTCGTTGTAAAAAGTTACTTTATGAAAATTTAAAATAAAATAAATATATATTATCCTCTCTCTCCCCTCTCTCTCTTCAGTTCAACCCGTTATCAAATATAAAAAGCCCGCTCCCTCAGATCCGCGCGTCGTGCCCCGCCAACCGCCACCTCCGTCGATGGCGCCTCAACCCGGAACCACCCCCTCCGATCTGCCCTTCCTTCTCCGCCCCCTCACTCTTCTTCCAAGCGCCTAAGCCCTATAACCCGCAACCACTGAAAACCACCGCACCAGTCCTTGATCCACCGCTTGCCTGCCGAGTGACATCGCCTCCCTCCACCGTGAACTCCTCCTTCACCTCGCCTCTCACTCCCCCTTCAAGCGATTGTAAGTCTTAATTTAATTTATATTTACTTAGGTAATATAAAATATGGTTTTTGAAAGTAATATAATTATAAATGAACTGATTTTTATTGTAAAGAAAGCTATGATTTTTATCATTGGTAAAGGCGTGATTTTTATTATGTAATCAACATGGTAAAGGCGGGATTTTTATTTTGTGATTAGCATGTAAAGATTAGATTTTTTTAAAGAAAGATTAGATTTTTATAGTTAGAAAGACAAATTAAAAAAAAGTAAGATAGGATTTTTAATCGTATAAAGTTAAGATTTTTATATAGAAATCGTTATGATTTTTAAAGCATGAAAAGGATATGAAAAGATATGATTTTTATATTATAGAGATAATAAAAATATAATTTTTATTATATAGGAGATATAAAAATATGATTTTTATTTATGTAGAGTAGTAAAAATATGATTTTATATAGTAGAGATTATAAAAATATGATTTTTATAAGATAGAGAATATAAAAATACGATTTTTATATATGTTGTAGCGAAATAAAAATCTGATTTTTATTATATATATAGTGAAATAAAAATGTGATTTTTAACCATATAAAATAAAAATAAAAATGTGATTTTTATATATAATAGCCGAAAGAAAAAGTGACTTTTATTTATAAGGTAGCGTTGTTAAAAATATGATTTTAAACGTATACCGCATGAAACAGATCTCGTACGACGAAGATTTTCTACATATGAAGAGTCGCGGCGTTTGGTTTAGCTTCTAGGTGAGAACTTCTCACTTTAATTCTTGTTTTCTAGTTAAAATTATATACTAGGATGTAGACGGTGCTTAGCAGCACCCGACACCCGTCGTCCATAGACCATGGACGACTTGTTTGATTTTGTGTGTTGTGAAAATTGATTGTGATGTGGAATGAATGCAAATACACTCATGTTTTGAAATAAATATTATATAGTTAAAAATATAATTTTTAACGTGAATGTGAATAAATAAATATTCATTTACAAATCGAACGATTTGTTTATGTACACCCATTTGACTGATATTGATTGGGACGATAAATTTTACACATCGCCCAACTGCACAAATACTATTCTGTGTTTGTTGATTTGAAACCCCACACGGGTGTTGACATGATATTTGGCGTACACTAATCCCAATGATTTAGTTGTATGTCGATTGATTGGTTGATAGACTGTGTAAGCGTTAATCATTTATATTCAATGCTTGTGCAGTTGTGTGGTGCACTTTGGATGATGGTTGATTATTTATCGTTGCTATTATATACATGTGTTGTATGGAATCCATATAATTAACATTATATGGTAATTTATTGGGCCTCGTTCCAATTTGGAAAATAAAGAATATTATAAAATAAAGATTCATGTGTTGAATAGAGTAAATAGTTATGTGTTGACGATACTCATGTGTTGAGAATATTCATGTGTTGAAACTTATCATGTGTTGAACGAAATATTTTAACAATAAAATTCACATCTTTATCATATTTAAAATTAGATACTAACCGGAAACTAGATAAGATGAGTGGTTTCCTGGGTATTGATCTGATGTTGGTTTCGGCCTTCGGGGTTAATACTTAGGGAATCGTTCTCTTGCTAATTTACGGTTGGAGTCTGAATAAGAATTAAACGATAGAAACCATAATTTTATAAAATATATTAAATAGAATAAATAGTCATGTGTTGACGATACTCATGTATTGAGAATAATCATGTATTGAAAGAAATATATATATTCATGTGTTGAAGAAAATATTCATTTGTTGAATAGAATAACGAAGTTATTGAAATATATAAAGCTGTGTTGATTAGATGTGCGCCATTTTGACGCGAACGATATTTGTATCGATTATATTCGTTTTTATAATGAATATAGAAAATAAAATTGATTTCAAAATATAATATTTTGAAAATATTATCATTTATATATTAATGATATGAAATATTCAATTTTGATTTAAAATTGAATATGAAGTTGAAATTGTTTTGAAAACGAATTTAAAACGATTTATAAAATACGTTTAAAATTGAAATCGACGAAGTATATATAATATATATTATATATATTAAATGGTCTGAATAGAACGCGCTGCGCCGCGGCAATTCTCGAATTTCGACCATTGACTTCGAATTGGCATTACGGGAGATCCGACCGTCGGATTCTCCTGAAACCAGAACCCTTGGGTTCGTATCGAAAAGTGTTTTCCAATGAATATTAGAAATATAAAATCTAATGGTTGGATTTGGAATTATATCCAAATCAAATTTGGAAAAGGTCGTTGTAACTGCAGTTCGACGACCGTTATTGAAAACCGACTGTACGGGCCTTGATAAAATTATTAAAAATATTAATAATTTGTGTAAAATCATAATATATGAATTGGAAAGAACCGGGATGAAAATTTCCACATTTTTAAGGATAAAAATATTTTTTTATCGAAATGAACTAGTTTTGAACTAGATTAGAAGTGGTTTTAAAAATAATCAGAATTTCCAATATACGAATTGGAATGGATTTGAATCGAAATTATCTTCGGAATATTTTGATGTTGTATTTCATGATTATACAGATATGGTTGTGGAAATTTGAAAGATATATTTATATCGTTATTTCCAATACGATATTTGTTGGTTTCAGAATTTGATATTGAATATAAGCCGATATATTTTCTATTCAGATCCTTGTATTTAATATCAAATGGGATTTTGGGTTCGTCGTGAATGGTGTCTTACATAACACTATTCTTGAACCCAGTTTAGAAAACTAATAAATCTTTTAATTAAGATTTAGTGAAATTGTCCAGTTAATTAGTATTTAATTGGAATTGAATTTAAATTGGTTTTGGGGTTTATCGTGAGCGGTGTTTTGAATAACACTTGTTCTTTAACCCGATTAACAATGGAATGTGATTTTGGGTTGGTCGTGAACCGTGTTTTTAAACGACTTTGGTTCTTTAACCTAGTTAAGGTAAGATTAACTTCTTAGTTTGAATAACCATTAATATAGATTTTTGGGAAGATGAAAACTGAGTGGAGTTTTAATGAATCTTTAATTAGATTAAAGTGATCGAGAATGGAGTATCACCAGTTTTGCTCCAAATCGATAGTTAAATCTTTAATTAGATTTGAACGTGAAATGGTAATTAATATTTACCGATAACACCGTGGTGTTAGAAATGGAGTACTACCGGTTTTGCTCCATGGGATGAATAGGTTGGGATTGGGAAATAAAATAATAATTACTTCGGTGTGGTTTGCTAATCCCAACTAGTTTGGAAAACCATAATATGGTTTGAAATGATATCCAAACGAAGATTAAAGAATAAATTTAGAAGAATTTATCTTTGATAAAATTATTGGGAACCTTTCCCTAAGAATGTGAATATTTGAATAAAGAATATTCTGAATTAGAATGAGGCATATGTTGTGTTTTTGTAACACTTGTTTATTATATACGCGAATTATTCGGAAGGGCCGGGTTTTTACGCATTCTGAATAATTCATTCGACGACAAGTCAAAGATGAAGACGGTGGATGAAGACCGGAGGTCTTCACATCGTTTGGATGATTATTGATGATCTTGATTGGGCTGTACACCCAAGAGGAGGGAATCAGTTGGTGATCGTCCAGACGTACTTGCAGATCGATGGATATGCGAGGAATAAGGTTCCTCCTGTTTCGTTCAGACCCAGAACGAACTTGTAAATGGACTATGTGTCTGACATTGGATTTTATTCTGTGTGATTGATTTTTATTAAATATATATCTGTTTGGTGGCGGAGAATTTATTCTCTTGCTTAACGCGCTTCTCTAAGACGTACGAGCTTAGAGGTTATATATCGATCGATATCAATCGCATGGCATGAATTGCCTCTGTAGCATGCCTAAGTGGAAAATGATCAAGGCTTCTATTGAAAACAAAAGTCTTGTGGTTGATGAACAAAGCACGGCCTATGTGGCATAACTTTGTGTATAGCGTTAATTCACGAGCCTCACACCTCGGTATGAGTCAAAAATGGGATAGTGACTGCAGGGAGAGCACGACGTTTCTTTATAGCTATGGGTGATATCAGTGACCTACCAACCCTGACATTTATATACTTTTTACCTGTGTGGTTGTTGGAATGCGAGGCGCCTCGGATATTGGTCCTATAGGACCGAGAAACGTGTGTTAGGGAATAATTAATCTCAAAAGTAAGAGAGGACCGACCCTGAAGTTCCAGGATCGCTGTGTGTGGTCCTGAGACATTTGCTAGTGTGTCTTGAACGAAGGGGAGCTTGCCCCTTGCCTCGACTCATGACAGAAATCCAATTTCCAATATGACCTTTGTGGTTTTAATTGTAGAACTAGTATGGCGACATGATATATGGTACCCATGCCGCCTATGATTGATACTTATGATTGAAATTGTTTTGACACTACACACTTATAATAATATCAAAATAATCTGTTTTTAAACGTATCAAGCCTTCTTTGGCTATTATAATGTAAAACCCTATCCTCCGGCTTGTGTTGCATTGTGTGATGGGACCTGGGTCTTATAATAGCTTCATTTTTCTTTATTTAGCATTGCGCTGTTTGTTTTATGCACTGGTATTCTTGGGAGGAAACCCGTTCCGTGTTATACGGCGTGGTCCATTGATTTACCTAACTTTAAAAATAAAGATTAACAACTGTTTTAGTTCTCACACCAGTCACATGACTGACCTGGAGTTTATTGTTTTAACCTAAACTCTGGGTGCCCTTATTTTCGCCACGGGCAGCTAGTAGTTTTGGTTGTGCAGATTTATATTCACATGATCCTGGTTTACAGCTGGAATGATATTTGTAAAGCTCTGTATCCGTATACCTCCTTTCAATTGTGTTTTGTATTGTTTTTCCGCTGCTATATATTTAAATGTAATTTAAATCTCTGATATTTATCAAATGTGTAATATTTATTCATACTCTGTAATATTCTTGTATTCTGATGGAATTGTTGTAATAAACAATGAAATGTTCTTCTGTTTGTGTTCTGATTCATCTTGTCCTCAAAGTAAACGCACTTTCCTTCACGGGGAAATTCGGTTCGTTATAAAGTGGTATCAGAGCTTTGGTTTACAGAGCTCGAGAACAAGACACATTAGAACCAAACGAAAGAATCCATCAGAGATTGGATTAGTAATATCCATTAAGAATAACTCGTTAGAGATGGGATCAGTAGTATCCTATATCGAGTGTGAAGAGTATATTTTTAAAAATAAAAATTGAAAACAAGTTTTGTTTTGAAAATATAAACCATTTTGTATGTATTTGAATATTTTTTTGTATTGAATTTGGACAATCGAGTATATAAAGATTTTGCATATACGTGTCATGAACGTATATTCGAAGTTTTAATATACTAGATAGATAAAGAATCACACTCTAGTCGCCCGGGGACAATTCTGATGATGATCGCAACATCATCAGTATTTGTGTTCGAGTTTCGAGAGTGTGATTTCTATATATTTCCATAGACTGGTGTGAGAACCAAAACTAGACAGGTTTATTGTTGCGATTTGGCATCAAAAACATAATTTTCTGTATATGTATCAAAATTATGAATTTGAAAAGATAATCCACTAATTGATTGGTGGTTGTGTTGTTTGATTAT
Organism: Allium sativum; assembly: GCA_030737875.1. Lineage (NCBI taxonomy): Eukaryota > Viridiplantae > Streptophyta > Magnoliopsida > Asparagales > Amaryllidaceae > Allium > Allium sativum. The sequence goes on from CM060909.1 coordinate 589,900,983, forward strand.
TGGTTTCATTTATTGAAATTTTGAACCATTTAGCCTAATGGAACTGAATATTGAACTGTTTTAAAAAAATATTACAATTGCATGCATATACATGTATATCTGTTGAATAGGTCGTAGCAAGGAGGCTAGAGAAGAGGAGTAAAATTATTTGCTCGACAAATAGGTACATGTTTATTGTATTTCTTTGGAATTTGATGATTTTATGAGCTGATTGGCTAGCCGCTTGGCTTTTTCTTTTGTATTGGTGAGGGCCATGGGAGGCTATTTGAAATATCCCGAAGCTCCCAGTGCAGGGGAGGTTATGGAGAAATTTTTCGAAAATATAGGGTGTTAGCCAAATTTTTGAAAAAATTTGAAAAGTTCTTAGAAACTAAAAAGTTGAAGAACTTAAGCCGTAAAGAAAATAACGAAAGTGGAGTAGGTTTGTAAAACAATTTTCGGCTTTGTTCCTTTTCAGGGACGAAAAGTTTTAAGTGGGGGAGATAATAACAACCCGAAAATTCTGAGCCAATTTAAATTTTATATTTTGATGAATTTTGAATATTTAAAATGAATTATTTTAAATAATAATGATGAGAAATTTATTTTGAATGGAATTAGAACGTATATATTTATTTGAATCGTCGTTAGAATATAAATATTTATTTTAAATTATAAAAGGAATTGGAAATGGCGCGGTAGTTTGAAAATTCGATTTCAAATTTCAAATGAATGTACAGGATTCAAAATAAACCGGATTTTAACGAAACCAAAAATATTAGAATCTATTTAAAAATAACTTTCCAACGAATCCGGAAAATTGAAATTTCATAGCGGGGATAAAAAGTTATGCCCAGTCGAAATTTCAGAATAGTCGCTATGGAATTCTAGCCCATAAAAATGGAAATTTTGCAAACGACCTTGGTTTTTGACGAAACCACTTTTGTTGGATCCGTGATGTCAAGTTATTACTAGGTTTCAAAATTCATAATTTTCTGAATCAATATGTGAGCGTGGCAAAGGAAAACGCGTTTGACCAATTTCAGTTGATTTCGATCGACCAGAAAATAGTCATTTTTCAAAAGGTCTCGGAATTTGACGAAATTAGTTTTATTAGGACCGGTTCGTCAATACGAAGCTAGAAAATATTTTTTGGGAATTTTTAGAGTTCGTATCTGACCCCAGTAAATTGAAATGTGCGTTCAAAATTCAATATAATGATTTATATTTTAATTTCAGTAAAAACTGATCGTAACAGTTGAATTGGCTTGCGAAACATATTCCATTGTGTTCGGAATGGGGGTAATTGGCTAAGGGCGACAGTCGTTGAACTCGATTTAGTGTTCGTTGTAAAAAGTTGCTTAATGAAAATTTAAAATAAAATAAATGTATAATATCCTCTCTCTCTCTCTCCCTCCTCTCTCTCTTCAGTTCATCCCGTTACCAAATTAAAAAAGAAAAGAAAAACCCGCTCCCTCAGATCCGCGCGTCGCGTCCCGCCAACCGACACCTCCGTCGATGGTGCCTCACCCCGGAACTACTCCCTTCGATCTGCCCTTCCTTCTCCGCCCCTCTCTCTTCTTCCAAGCGCCTAAGCCCTAGAACTCGCGACCACTGAAAACCGCTGCACCAGTCCTTGATCCACCACCCGCCTGCTGAGTGACGCCGCCTCCCTCCACCGCGAACTCCTCTTTCAGCTCGCCTCTCACTCCCCCTTCAAGAGACTGTAAGTTTTAGTTTAATTTATATTTACTTAGGTAATATAAAATAAGGTTTTTGAAAGTAATATAATTATAAAAGAACGGATTTTTATTGTAAAGAAAGCAATGATTTTTATCATTGGTAAAGGCGTGATTTTTAATATGTAATCAACATGGTAAAGGCGTGATTTTTTTTTTTTGTGATTAGCATGTAAAGATTAGATTTTTTTAAAGAAAGATTAGATTTTTATAGTAAGAAAGACAAGATTTAAAAAAAAAGATAGGATTTTTAATCGTATAAAGTTAAGATTTTTATACAGAAAAGTTATGATTTTTAAAGCATGAAAAGGATATGAAAAGATATGATTTTTATATTATAGAGATAATAAAAATATAATTTTTATTATATAGGAGATATAAAAATTTGATTTTTATTTATGTAGAGTAGTAAAAATATGATTTTTTATAGTAGAGATTATAAAAATATGATTTTCATAAAATAGAGAATATAAAAATACGATTTTTATATATGTTGTAGCGAAAAAAATCTGATTTTTATTATATATATAGTGAAATAAAAATGTGATTTTTATCCATATAACGTTAAAATAAAAATGTGATTTTTATATATAGAATAGCCGAAAGAAAATGTGACTTTTATTTATAAGGTAGCTTTGTTAAAAATATGATTTTAAACATATACCGCGTGAAATAGATCTCGTACGACGAAGACTTTCTACATATGAAGAGTCACGGCGTTTGGTTTAGCTTCTAGGTGAGAACTTCTCACTTTAATTCTTGTTTTCTAGTTAAAATTATATACTGGGATGCAGATGGTGCTTAGCAGCACCCGACACCCGTCGTCCACAGACCATGGACGACTTGTTTGATTTTGTGTGTTGTGAAAATTGATTGTGATGTGGAATGAATGGAAATATACTCATGTGTTGAAATAAATATTATATAGCTAAACATATAATTTTTAACGTGAATGTGAATAAATAAATATTCATTTACAAATCGAACGATTTGCTTGTGTACACCCATTTGACTAATATTGATTGGGACGATAAATTTTACACATCGCCCAACTGCACAAATACTATTCTGTGTTTGTTGATTTGAAACCCCACACAGGTATTGGGATGATATTTGGCGTACACTAATCCCAATTATTTAGATGTATGTCGATTGATTGGTTGACAGACTGTGTAAGCGTTAATCATTTATATTCAATGCTTATGCAGTTGTGTGGTGCACTTTGGATGATGGTTGATTATTTATCGTTGCTATTATATACATGTGTTGTATGGAATCCATATAATTAACATTATATGGTAATTGATTGGGCCTCATTCCAATTTGGAAAATAAAGAATATTATAAAATAAAGATTCAAGTGTTGAATAGAATAAATAGTTATGTGTTGACGATACTCATGTGTTGAGAATATTCATGTGTTGAAACTTATCATGTGTTGAACGAAATATTTTAACAATAAAATTCACATCCTTATCATATTTATAATTAGAAACTAACTGGAAACTAGATAAGATGAGTGGTTTCCTGGGTATTGATCTGATGTTGGTTTCGGCCTTCGGGGTTGATACTTAGGGAATCGTTCTCTTGCTAATTTACGGTTGGAGTCTGATTAAGAATTAAACGATAGAAATCATAATTTTATAAAATATATTAAATAAAATAAATAGTCATGTGTTGACGATACTCATGTGTTGAGAATATTCATGTGTTGAAAGAAATATATATATATTCATGCGTTGAAGAAAATATTCATTTGTTGAATAGAATAACGAAGTTATTGAAATATATAAAGCCGTGTTGATTAGATTTGCGCCATTTTGACGCCAACGATATTTATATCGATTATATTTGTTTTTATAATGAATATAGAAAAAGAAAGTGATTTCAAAATATAATATTTTGAAAATATTATCATTTATATATTAATGATATGAAATATTCAATTTTGATTTAAAATTGAATATGAAGTTGAAATTGTTTTGAAAACGAATTTAAAACGATTTCTAAAATACGTTTAGAATTGAAATCGACGAAGTATATATAATATATATATTATATATATTAAATGGACTGAATAGAACGCACCGCGTCGCGGCAGTTCGCGAATTTTGACCATTGACTTCGAATTGGCATTACGGGAGATCCGACCGTCGGATTCTCCTGGAACCGGAACCCTTGGATTCGTATCGAAAAGATCTTTCCAATGAATATTAAAATTTAAAATCTAATCGTTGGATTAGGAATTATGTCCAAATCAAATTTGGAAAAGGTCGCTGTAAGTGCAGTTCAACGACCGTTATTGAAAACCGACTGTACGGGCCTTGATAAAATTATTTAAAAAATTTAATAATTTGTGTAAAATCATAATATATGAATTGGAAAGAACTGGGATGAAAAATTCCACATTTGTAAGGATAAAAATATATTTTTATCGAAATGAACTAGTTTTGAACTATATTAGAAGTGGTTTTAAAAATAATCAGAATTTCCAATATACGAATTGGAATGGATTTGGATCGAAATAATCTTCGGAATATTTCGATGTTGGATTTCGTGATTATACAGATATGGTTGTGGAAATTTGAAAGATATATTTATGTCGTTATTTCCAATACGATATTTGTTGGTTTCAGAATTTGATATTGAATATAAGCCGATATATTTTCTATTCAGATCCTTGTATTTAATATCAAATGGGATTTTGGGTTCGTCGTGAATGGTATCTTAAATAACACTATTCTTGAACCCAGTTTAGAAAAAGAATAAATCTTTTAATTAATATTTAGTGAAATTGTCCAGTTAGTTAGTATTTAATTGGAATTGAATTTAAATTGGTTTTTGGGGCTTATCGTGAGTGGTGTTTTGAATAACACCTGTTCTTTAACCCGATTAACAGTGGAATGTGATTTTGGGTTGGTCGTGAACCGTGTTTTTAAATGACATTTGTTCTTTAACCCAGTTAAGATAAGATTAACTTCTTAGCTTTGAATAACCATTAATATTGATTTTTGGGAAGATCAAAACTAAGTGGAGTTTTAATGAATATTTAATTAGATTAAAGTGATCGAGAATGGAGTATCACCAGTTTTGCTTCAAAGCGATAGTTAAATCTTTAATTAGATTTGAACGTGAAATGGTAATTAATATTTACCGATAACACCGTGGTGTTAGAAATGGAGTACTGCCAGTTTTGCTCCATGGGATGAATAGGTTGGGATTGGGAAATAAAATAAATAATTATTTTGGTGTAGTTCGCTAATCCCGACTAGTTTGGAAAACCATAATATGGTTTGAAATGATATAAAAAGGAAGATTAAAGAATAAATTTAGTAGAATTTATCTTTGATAAAATTAATGGGAACCTTTCCCTAAGAATGTGAAAATTTGAATAAAGAATATTCTGAATTGGAATGAGGCGTATGTTGTGTTTGTGTAACACTTGTATATTATATACGCGGATTATTTGGAAATGTTGGGTTTATACCCATTCTGAATAACCGATTCGACGTTAAGTCAAAGATGAAGACGGTGGTAGAAGACCGGAGGTCTTCACATCATTTGGATGATTATTGGTGATCTTGATTGAGCTGTACACCCAAGAGGAGGGAGTCAGTTGGTGATCGTCCAGACGTACTTGGAGATCGATGTTTATGCGAGGAATAAGGTTCCTCCTGTTTCGTTCAGACTCAGAACGAACTTGTAAATGGACTGTGTCTGACATTGGGTTTTATTATGTGTGATTGATTTCTATTAAATATTTATCTTTTTGGCGCTAGATAATTCATTCTATTGCTTAACGCCTTTCTTTGAGACTTACGAGCTTAGAGGTTATATATTGATAGATATCAATCGCATGGCATGAATTGCCTGTGTGGCATGCCTAAGTGGCAATTGATCAAGGCTTCTGTTGAAAAGCAAAGTCTTGTGGTTGATGATCAAAGCACGACCTATGTGGCAGAGCTTTGTGTATAGCGTTAATTCGCGAGCCTCACACCTCGGTATGAGTCAAAAACGGGATAGTGACTACAGGGAGAGCACGATGTTTCTTTCTAGCTATGGGTGATTTCAGTGACCTACCAGCCCTGACATTTATATACTTTTCACCTGTGTGGTTGTTGGAATGCAAGGAGCCTCGGATATAGGTCCTATAGGACCGGGAAACGTGTATTCAGGAATAACTAATCCTCAAAAGTAAGAGAGGACCGACCCTGAAGATCCAGGATCTCTGTATGTGGTCCTGAGACATTTGCTAGAGTGTCTCGAATGAAAAGGAGCCTGCCCCTTGCCTCGAACCATAACGGAAATTCAATTTCCAATACGACCTTTGCGGTTTTAATTGTAGAACAAGTATGGCGACATGATATATGGTACCCATGCCGCCTATGATTGATACTTATGATTGAAATTGTTTTGACACTATACACTTATAGTAATATCAAAATAATCTGTTTTTAAACATATCAAGCATTCTTTGGCTATTATAAGGTAAAACCCTATCCTCCGGCTTGTGTTGTATTGTATGATGGGACCTGGGTCTTATAATAGCTTCATTTTTCTTTATTTAGCATTGCGCTGTTTGATTTATGCACTGGTATTCTTGGGAGGAAACCCGTTCTGTGTTATACGGCGTGCTCCATTGATTTACCTAACTTTAAAAATAAAGATTAATAACTGTTTTAGTTCTCACACCAGTCACATGACTGACCTGGAGTTTATTGTTCTAACCTAAACTCTGCCCTTATTTTCGACACGGGCAGCCAGTAGTTTTGGTTTTGCAGATTTATATTCACAGGATCCTGGTTTACAGTAGGAATGATATCCGGAAAGCTCTGTATCCGTATATCTCCTTTCAGTTGTGTTTTTTATTGTTTTTACGCTGCAATGTATTTAAATGTAATTTAAATCTTTGATATTTATCAAATGTGTAATATTTATTCATACTCTGTAATATTCTTGTATTCTGATGGAATTGTTGTAATAAACAATGAAATGTTCTTCTGTTTGTGTTCTGATTCGTCTTTGTCCTCAAAGCAATCCGCGCTTTCCTTCACGGGGAAGTTCGGGTCGTTATACAAGATTAAATGCCTAATTTAAAATCAAACGAGCGTTAATCGTTCTTAACGATTAACGACCAAGGTGAGTAAATTCACTAACTCTGATCAGTTCTATATTTTTTTAACATTATTTAATATTGATAAAAATGATTGAATGCTTGTGTGATGGTTGTTTGGATGAATTACTAGTAAATTGATTGAATACAGTATATATATAAATCATTAGTTGAATAAAAGATTATATTTATTATTATATTCCATGATTGATCTGAACGGATATTATTCATGTCGATTAACGTCTTTGGATGCAGGGAAACTGGTTGGAGGGATCCAACCGGATTCCTCAATAAATTATATTGTTGTTTTCATATACATTGTATTATAGGATGTGACGAATAATCTATGGTTAATTTTTGTGTGTTTGCGGTGTTTAAACAACATCAACCTGAAATAATTGGCATTAAAATACAGTGAAATATATTCGAATATATTGGAAAAGAAATTGGGGGGTTTTAAAAAGAAATTTCTATTTTAAGTTAGAAATGGAATTTCAATTAGCTATAATGTAACGACTTGTTTTAATTATATAAAAACAAGTAAATTGATATATAAATGGTATTTATAAATAAAACGAAATGACTATTATTAAATTGTTTGAAATGATAACTTCAAGAAATGAATTTATTAAAAAAAAGAGATTGTTGAATTTATTTCGAGATTCAAAATGTGAATATGGGTTGAATAAAAATATAAAGGTTGTAATTATAATTCAACAAATGTCGAATGTTTTAAGATAATTTATTTTAGAAAATATATATTATATAAAGCGGAGATGTATAGGATGATTCATATTGGTTTAAAACCAATAATTTACATTAGAATATGTAAGCGAGATGAAGTTTTAAACTTGATATAAAATTAACAAGAAACTGATTTATAAATGGAATATAAATATGAATTTATCAAATAATTCGATAAACAAGATTTGGACCTGTAATGGTATTTATAAATAAATTCAAGATTTAAATGATATAACGGTTCCGTTTTCTGTAAAGGAACATTATTCACTTTATAAAAATAAAAATAGGTTTTAAAAAGCAAACGCTTTGAAAATTGGAATAGTGTCAAAAGGGAAATGGTAAATGTTGGAAGTAATAAATTCAAAAGTAAATGTGTTAGCCTGAAACGGTGAGTCTATTCTGAAGTTCAGAAAGTTAATCTGATATAGACCATCCGAAAGAGAGTTATAAGTTGAAATTTGATTTTTATCAAATTAAGGAATGTACTATTTACTTTCCAGTTTTATCAATACCTGTTGGTTATTTATTTAATTAATTGTTTATTTAAAGTAATTAATCTAAGCTATATTTTTAAATTAAACATTTCGAAAACAAATAAATGATATCGTTAAAATCAAAATTTTCCGTAAGGGAAGGGGATTCTTAAATTGAATCTGAGAGTCGCGTAAGCCATGTTATATTTAAAATTGTGAACATTGACTATTTCGAAGTTGAGAATGTTGTTCAGTTAAGGTCTGAGAGGTAATTATACCCCAACTTGATTGACTTCATGATTAACTGAGGAATGATTAAGGTTCGGTAGTGAGATTTTTAGTGATACGATCAATAAATTATTACGGAATTGAGTTATGATAACGGGATTTTATAAAACATCGGTTTAACCAAATAAAAAGATTTTGCAAACATTTTCCAAAATAATTCAGAGATGTTTTCTAAATATAGAAGTTGAAATGATTTGGGATAACGAGAAGTTCAGAAAGGATAATTGGAAATGTTTTCCAATTATAATAATGTATATTTCCTACATAGAAAGTAAGAGTTGTAAAGATATGGAATTAATTTCTGATGTTAAAAGAAATATTTCCTAAATATAGGAAATAAATAGCTCAAAATAGATGAAACATTAACCAAGGATCATGCGAGGCAAAACGGATTTAAGAAATATTTGGGAGAAATATGGGGAACAGGAAAATGGGAAATGAATAAATTATTGATAAATTAATTAAAGGGGCTCAGTGTTGATTGATGATTAATCGGTAAGATTTCCATCTGGAAATACGACCGTTGTTTGTATGTATGTTTTCCTTTGATAGTTAAATCACCAGCTATCAAAGTTTTGACCATTATTACGTTGTCAATATGAAGAGACCATGATCAGATTATTCATTATCTGAAAACCAGTCCGTATGGGAATTAACGTTGAGAATCAAATATGATAAAGAAAATTGAAGACGGAGATATGTAAGGGCTGTTCTGTTTACAGAATAGTGCCTTCGGTTTGTCCAGTCCCAGGAAAACATATATGGATGAATATCTGATTGAGTATATCTAATGAATCGCATCAGTTGATCTCTTCAAACGTATTCAAGTTTGGTGGCAGAGAAATTCGTTTCTCTTAGCTTTATACCCGTGGTATTTTTGAAGAAATCAATTTGTGATTTGGCGGGTATGACGATGTGGCATTCAAAGTAAATAAAGGTGTGATCTGTCAAAAGATACATTACGACCTCAAGCCTCATCAAGTGGAAAATGATAAAAATCGGGCAGGCAGCATGGCTATGTGGGTCGCCCCAATTAGGGTGTATTGTCACCATCTAGAGAATATTCATATTTGTTACTTCTTTTCACTTCTGTCTCTCCCGGGAATGGTTATGTTGCTAGAAACCGTAAGCGACAATATATTCGATACACTCAAGAGAAATGAGTGGTCGGTCATGTGTGGCCGGGTTGCAAGACGTTCTTGTTGAACCCAGTGTATTCCTCTCTAGAGATACACTATTGGCAGGTGGTTCCATACCTTGTCATAGTCAGAATCCAATCTCCAATAACAGCCTGTGGTTTTAGTTGTATATTATATATATGTGGAGCGTGAGATGCAAGCGTACTGCTAGATTTTATTTACTTATGATTATACATTATTATAGTATCAGAAAAGTATTGATTTTGAAAACGTTTTGGGTTATAGTAAGGTAAAAACCATCCATGTTTATGTGTGGTCTGGTCTTACTATTATCCTTTCCTTTCAAAAGGATTTTTCAAAGTTAAACCATATGGTTGAAGTTTGCTCACACCAGTCCCATGACTGACCTAGAGTATATTTTGTTTTGTTTTCCCAAAACTCTTGGGTGCCCAAATTTGTACGGGCAATCAAGTACTTAGGATTTTACAGATACTTGGAGGAGCTTGGAGCAGGAGGCTTCAACACTAGTTATATATATATATATAGTTATTTCCGCTGTGATATACATGTGATGTACTCTGATGATATATGTAAGTACAAATACAGTTTGTATTTTAAAGTTATGTTATATACTATATTTTATTCATTCCGCTGTGAGATTCGTTTTTTACTCTGATTATGTTCAGTTGTGACCTTCTTCTTCTTCTATTCTAATTTTCTTTCTATTTCTCACCCTCTAACTTCTTTCTAAATGATCCGGTTTTTTCGATGTCTGATTAGTCGACATTGTGTTTTATGTTGATTTAAGGGGTCGAAAATCCGTGGTCATTACAGTGGTATCAGAGCCAGGTTAATTAATTGCCTTGGCTCTGTGGCGTAACTCAATAGAGATGGGGTTAGTAATACCCTAGATTTAGTTTGTATATATGCGAGCGTAATTGTAAATTGATTAAAAATGGTTTTATATTTTTTTGATTGGTTTGTCAAGAAGTTGAAAAATTCTGGTCGATATGGTAGTGCACACTATGTTGAAAAGTTTTTCTAAACTCTTGAATAGAGTAATTCGACATAGTATTGTTTTGAAGAAATGTAAATGAAATAATTTTACCCAAAATATATTTTGATATAAAGAAGTATGTATATTGGAATTATTATAGTATCTTTGATGTCTTGGTTGTTATTATAATCGATTCAGATTATAATTGAGATGGTTACAAATAACCAGTCAGAATTCGTAAATGTAAAATCATATGGATTAAATCTGAATTTAAAACAGATTTGGAATTAAAACTTTGGAATCTGGGAAAAGGTTTGAAAATTGGTTTTGGATTAAAAATAAGGAAATTTTAAGATCCTAGGTGATTTGAAAATGTTTTTCAAATACTGTAAAAAGTATTTTGAAATGATTTCAAAATGAAAGTATTTAAGAACAAGTTTTGAAAGTGATATAGTATTGAACTCACTTTGATAAGTGGAAAATAATTCAGACGATGACGGCCGCATCTTTAGGGTCATTTTCGAGATTCTAGGTGACGGATTACTACCAAAGATTTGAGACAATAAACTATTTAGAAATTCAAATGTTTGTTATTATTGTGCTTTCAAACTGATTTGAAATAAAACCCAGGAATTTGAAATTTAAAATTTTGCTTATGAAGGTAAGTAGATTAGAATGGTAAAAGTGGATCATAAACTAGGTTAAATAAATTGAACTAAATTTGGAATAATCCAGAATGAAAATTGTAAAAGAGAAATATTGGAAGATTCGAGTTATTAAAAAGAATTGATTCTTGGAAAACAAGAATCGAATTTTGAATTTGGAGATGAAGTTAACTGATTTGAAAAATAAATCAGTAAATGGAATGTCGTAATAGAACTTAAAAAGGTTAAGAGTTTGGAATTGAGAACGGAATTGGAGTGGGAATGAATTTCGACTTGGGTATATGAGGATAATTGGATTTGTGGATAAGTTGATGGGAGACCAATTGGAATACATGGATATTGGCTGAAGTGATAGCAAATGGAAGAGATAAAAATTGTTAGCCCGACAAAAAGTTACAAGTTTGATTTATTATGAGTATGAGACTTTTAGAAGCTATTGGGCAAGCCACTTAGCTGTTTGATTTTCTTTTAGATTGGAGAAGGCCTAGAGAGGCGAGTTGTAGTTGTACCGATTGAGCCGCATAAAAGAGAAGCTAGCGAAATTTTTGGAAAATTCATAGTGTTAGAAAATTTTCGGAATTTTTGAAATTTTTTGTTAATAGAAGTAAATTAATATTTTAAATTAAATGGTTCATCTGAAAATGAAATTAAAAATAATAATAAAATAAAATATTTTAAACCCAATCAATAGGGTAATAGCAATTTTCCGGCTAAGTAATTTCGGGGACGAAATTCTTTTAAGGGGGAAGGAATGCAATGTCCCAGAATTTTAGTGATATAATAATTAATTAATTTAATTATTTTAATAAAATAGTTTGGGAATTTTACTGGTTTGAATATTTCGAATATTTAATTAATATAAATAATGGTGTAATAGGTTTTAAATTCCGAAATAATCGGAAATAGTTAATATTGCAATGTTGTGTAATTAGAATAATATATGGTATTTGATTGAGTTGTATCTGTATTATAATAATGAATATATTTGTTAAAATGACAGTTGAACGTAATAATTATAATATAATTATAATCGAGCTTGTAATGTCGCGGTAGTTCGAAATTTGGCGTTTTGAACTTCAACTGAATATACATGATTCATTTTAAATCAGATTTCTTTGAAAACAAGAAACGTTGGAATCTATTGAGCTATATTTTTCTAATGGAAGAGAAAAATGGAGATTTCGCTTTATCGATTGTAAGTTATGGCTTAATCATATTTTGAAACAGTTGCTATGGAATCGTTTATAAACCGTAACGATATATTTAATTATAATTAATATTAGTTTAGAATTTGGAAAAGATCTTTGAGGCATAGTTTTAATTTAATTTATAGAATTTTTCTGAAATTTTTGTTTCGGAAAATAAGCAATTTTTATTTTAAAGTATTTTACACCTTATATCAACAGTTTGGGATTTCACAATATATTCAACTTGTCTATATTATTATATTTTTGGAATCGTGGCACAATGCTCGTCACAGCAACATTCTTATTTTTTGTTTGTAACGGCTTGTAGGGAAACGGAGTTTAACATAATAAAGTACGTGAATTTTCTTGATGGAGTTGAACTCAAATTTTATAGTCTTTAATGTGAACAACCGCAATACAATTATTATATATATATATAATAATAATTCGTATATAAGCTCTTCCTTTCTATATCATAAACTATATGGAATTATCTTCTACATGCAAAGCCTCTACATCTTGTATCCAGCGTCCAGATCGAAAGTATAAACAGTAAACCAATCATATTTATTAAGCCGCACATTCAACTCAAATCTTTTCATCAAGTCAGGATTTGAAATATACAAACAACTAAATCATAATACAAAGACTTATTTTACCATAACTTAATGTCTAAGCTATGCCACATGAATTACTTTGCTATGATGTACCAAAATCCTATCTTACCCTATACAAGACGCAGACAATTCAGTACAGGTAGCAACACACTTTCAATATCAAACAGTTGTGAGATGAAATTTCAAGTATCAACCTACCCTAACACAGTACCACGTATAACTATATTTTCCTACGCCTTCATACTTCATTTTCGTATTATCTTCTCATTTCTTTACGTCACTGTATTCTCCCACTTATTGCGAAATACCGTCCCTGTATATGCACAGCTATGTCCTTTCTTGTCTCCTCTGCCAAGTTCGTACACGCTATTTCCTTTCAACAAAGTGAACAACTCATTGCTTCCTTTCAAATGATGTGGACAATTCATGGCAGCAGGTGTAAGACAATACACCGCAGAGGCACAGACTACTTAGGAGAAGCACATGGCTTGAGCATCAACCTACAAGCCTAGTTATACTCTACACCACCTACTACTTGGCGACCAAGTATTGTGGATCTATAAATATGCGAGGCCACATTTTCGTCTTGGAGTATGTAAGGACGTTAACAATTATTTTCAAGTTAAAAATGATCCTGCAAATACTTTGAAATGAAACCCATTGAACTAAGTGGAGATGTGTGAGGAGAATAGCGGGGTTTGGCTCGAAGTTTCGGGGAGTAGTAGGTGGAGAAATGATATGTATAAATGGAGGAGAGAAAAATATAAATAAATACAGAGTAGCTGCATGTTTATTTGTGAAGGCAGAGTGCGATCGGAACTAGTGGCGCACTAATGGTGCAGTGTGGAACTGGACACAAAAAACCAAGAATTTACTAAAGGTAGACATACGGTTTCATAATATCTGGCTTAAATACAGGTTAGGTTTTTCTCGTGAGCACGGAAGTGATAGGGCGATGAAGGCTTAGACGAGGTAGTGCCGTCAGTTTCATGAGTGTTGAAATGGATAACAGGAGTTACGGTTTTATGTGAAGTGGTGGAACATAGTGGAGGAAGGCAAGTAATGTAATGGTGTTTTGAGAGACAACATGTGTATGAAGATGGAAAACAAAATGAACGAGTGGTGAAGGCAATGTGAAGAAATAGGGTACGGAAAAATGTGTAAGGAGCTGTCACAGTGATGAGAGAAATATTGGGCGTATGGAAAATAAATGGGGGTGGCAAGACATGTAATTGTGAAGCCTAGTTTTAATAAAAGAAGAATAAAGGGAGCTGGATCATGCATTTTCGAAAGGAGGTTACACGTTAAAAAGAGGGGAAGGAAAGAGGAGTAATTTAGGCGCAGAAAGGGTGTGTGGCATGGATAGTGTTGCGTGCGTTCATATAGGGGATGGGTTGTCTATGGTTGAGCTATTGAAGTGTGCCTTGAGCTTTGCAAACATTTGGGGGTGAGGTTTATTCTATTTTATAGCTTAGTCAAATTACTTAGTTAACATTATTATTAGTTATTAACAAATTCTCTAAGCAAACAACGGACACTGCATTTGTTAAGTAGGTGATAATCGGGAGAAACTGCCGTGTTTTATTTCCATTTAAATAATTTGGTTTAGTTAGAATGAATTAAAATTTTAAAAGTAACAATGACTAAGTAGTCCGCTTAGCCTCAACATCCAATGTTAGATTCATGTCGACAAATAAAAACACATTCGTGTAATGCGTTTGGCAAAGCGTAAAATATCAGTGGTAGAATACAATCACGGTTAGCGAAATTAAACTACAACATAATTTATATTGATGCCTTTTAACAGAATTGAGGGCTGTCCGTGACATTGGAGACGTATGCTTGCAGGATAAGCAACAGAATTGGTCGAAAGCGATTTGGAGCTTGTCTTAATTGTAGATAAGATTAAATGTCTGATTTAATTCAATTGAGCGTTAATCGTTCTTAACGATTAACGACTAAGGTGAGTAAATTCACTAACTCTGATCAGTTCTATATATTTTTACATTATTTAATATTAATAAAAATGATTGAATGCTTGTGTGATGGTTGTTTGGATGAGTTGCTAGTAAATTGATTGAATACAGTATATATATAAGTCGTTAGTTGAATAACAGATTATATTTATTATTATATTCCACGATTGATCTAAACTAATTTTATTCATGTCGATTAATGTCTGTGGATGCAGGGAAACAAGTTAGAGGGATCCAACTGGGTTCCTCAAGAAATTATATTGTTGTTTTCATATACATTGCATTATAGGATGTGACGAATAATCTATGGTTGATTTTTGTGTGTTTGGGGTGTTTAAACAACATGACCTGAAATAATTGGCATTAAAATATAGTGAAATATATTTGAATATATTAGAAAAGAAATTGGAGGTTTTAAAAAGAAAATTCTATTTTAAATTAGAAATGGAATTTCGATTAGCTAGAATGTAACGACTTGTTTTAATTATATAAAAACAAGTAAATTGATTTATAAATGGTATTTATAAATTAAACGAAATGACTATTATTAAATAGTTTGAAATGATAACTTCAAGAAATGAATTTATTAAAAAAAGATATTGTTGAATTTATTTCGAGATTCAAAATGTGAATATGGGTTGAATAAAACTGTAAAGGTTTGTAATTATAATTCGACAAATGTTGAATGTTTTAAGATAATTTATTTTAGAAAATATATATTATACAAAGCGGAGAGGTATAGGATGATTAATATTGATTTAAAACCTATAATTTACACTAGAATATGTAAGCGAGATGAATTTTTAAACTTGATATATAATTAACAAGAAACTGACTTATAAATGGAATTTATGAAGTAAGTTATAAATATGAATTTATCAAATAACTCGATAAATAGGATTTGGACCTGTAATGGAATTTATTAATAAAATTCAGGATTTAAATGATATAACGGGTCCGTTTTCTGTAAAGGAACAATATTCACTTCATAAAATGAATAATGGTTTTAAAAGGCAAACGCTTTGAAAATTGGAATAGTTTCAAAAGGGAAATGTTAAATGTTGGAAGTAATAAATTCAAAAGTAAATGTGTTAGCCTGAAATGGTGAGTCTATTCCGAAGTTCGGAATGTTAATCAAATATAGACCATCCGAAAGAGAGTTATAAATTGAAATTCGATTTTTATCGAATTAAGGAAAGTAATATTTACTTTCTTGTTTTATCATGGCCTATTGGTTATTTATTTAATTAATTGTTTATTTTAAGTAATTAATCTAAGCTATATTTTAAAATTAAACATTTCAAAAATAAATAAATGATATCGTTAAAACCAAAATTTTCTGTAAGGGAAAAGGATTCTTTAATTGAATCTGAGAGTCGAGTAAGCCATGTTCTGTTTAAAATTGTGAACTTTGACTATTTCAAAGTTGAGAATATTGTTCAGTAAAGGTCTGAGAGGTAATTATAACCCAACTTGATTGACTTCATGATTAATTTAGGAATGATTAAGGTTCGGTAGTGAGATTTGTTAGTGATACGATCAATAAATTATTAAGGAATTGAGTTATGATAACTGGATTTTATATAACATCAGTTTAACCAAATAAAAAGATTTTGCAAACGTTTTCCAAATTAATTAGAGATTTTTAATAAATATAGAAATTGAAATAATTTGGGACAATGAGAAGTTAAGAAAGGATAATTGTAAATGTTTTCCAAAGTTAATAATGCATATTTTCTAAACGTAGAAAGTAAGAGTTGTGAAGATATGGAATTAATTTCCGATGTTAAAAGAAATATTTCCTTAAAATAGGAAATAAATAGATCAAAATAGATGAAACATTTCCCAAGGATCATGCAAGGCAAAACGGATTTAAGAAATATTTGGGAGAAATATGGGGAACAGGAAATTGGGAAATGAATAAATTATTAATAAATTAATTAAAGGGGGCTCAGTGTTGATTGATGATTAATCGGTAAGATTTCCATCTGGAAATACGACCGTTGTTTGTATGTATGTTTTCCTTTGATAGTTAAATCAACAGTTATCAAAGTTTTGACCATTATTCCGTTGTCAATATGGAGAGACCGGGATCAGATTATTCATTATCTGAAAACCACTCCGTATGGGCATTAACTTTGTGAATCAAATATGATAAAGAAAATTGAAGACGGAGTTATGTAAGGGCTGTTCTGTTTACAGAATAGTGCCTTCGGTTTGTCCAGTCCCAGGACAACATATATGGATGAATGTCTGACAGAGTATATCTAATGAATCACGTAAGTTGATCTCTTCAAACGTATTCACGTTTGGTGGCAGAGAAATTCGTTTCTGTTAGCTTTATACCGTGGTATTTTTGAGGAAATCAATTTGTGATTTGGCGGGTATGATGATGTGGCATTCAAAGTAAATAAAGGTGTGATCTGTCAAAAGATACGTTACGACCTCAAGCCTCATCAACCAGAAAATGATAAAAATCGGTCAGGAAGCATGGCTATGTGGGTCGCCCCCATTAGGGTGTATTGTCGCCATCTAGAGAATATTCAAATTTGTTACTTCTTTTCACTTCTGTATCTCCTGGGAACTGTTTTGTTTATAGCAACCATAAGTGACAATATATTCGATACACTCGAGAGAAATGAGTGGCCGGTCATGTGTGGCTGGGTTGCAAGACGTTCTTGTTGAACCAAATGTATTCCTCTCTAGAGATAAAGTATCGGCAGGTGGTTCCATACCTTGTCATAGTCAGAATCCAATCTCCAATAAGAGCCTACGGTTTATATTATATATATATATATATATATATATATATATATATATATATATATATATATGGAGTGTGAGTTGCAAGCGTACTGCTAGATTTTATTTACTTGTGATTATACATTATTATTGTATCAGAAAAGTATTGATTTTGAAAACGTTTTGGGTTATAGTAAGGTAAAAACCATCCATGTTTATGTGTGTGCTGGTCTTACTATTATCCTTTCCTTTCAAAAGGATTTTTCAAAGTTAAACCAAATGGAGTTTACTCACACCAGTCCCAAGACTGACCCAGAGTTTATTTTGTTTTGTTTTCCCTAAACTCTTGGGTGCCCAATTTGTAGGAGCAGTAAAGTACTTAGGATTTTACATATACTTGGAGGAGCTTGGAGCAGGAGGCTTCAACACTAGTTATGTGTATATATATATATAGTTATTTCCGCTGTGATATACATGTGATGTACTCTGATGATGTATGTAAGTACAAATACAGTTTGTATTTTAAAGTTATGTTATATACTATCTTTTATTCATTCCGCTGTGAGATTCGTATTTACTCTGATTCTGTTCGGTTGTGACCTTCTTCTTCTTCTATTCTAAATTTATTTCTTTCTATTTCTCACTCTCTAACTTCTTTCTAAATGATCCGGTGTTTTCAATGTCTGATTAGTCGACATTGTGTTTTATGTTGATTTAAGGGGTCGAAAATCCATGGTTGTTACAGGGATGTTAAATTTATATTTAATTATAAAAGAACTCGAAATGGCGCTGTAGTTCGTAATATTGAGTTTTGAACTTCAACTGAATATACAGAATCCATTTTAAGTCGGAACTCTGTGAAATAAGAAACGTTTGAATCTATTAGATTAAAAAAAAATTAGAATTTCATATAATAAATTATAATAAGTTATGTCCAAAACAAAATTTAAAATAGTTGCTATGGAAATCATTTATAAACGATAACGTTATTTATTAAATTTAAAAGGAATTTTAGTAGAATTTGAATACCGTTTAACTCAAAAATACTAATATTGAGTTACAACTCCATATTGGTTGAACTTGAAGTACTGTATTATTTTATTTGTCATATACGACAATAATAATTTATTATTATTAAATTTAATGGTTTTGGAATTTATTTAATAATTTATCGATATTATATAAGACTTGAGAATAGCTGTTTTTCAAACGACCTCCGTTTTCTACAAAACAAATTTTATTGGAATGCGCATAGCTAATTATTGCTAGATTTCCAGTATGGAGCCAATCGGAGTTGTTTTATTGGTAGACGAAGTTTTAAATGTGAAACGATGAATATAATTGAGATTAAAATAGCGACATTGTGCAAATGGAGTCAGAATTCAAAGAAATTAATTTCACTGGGTTCGGAACATCAAGAAATGATAGTATATCTATTTTTGTTGTTTTTGTAATTAGTGTACGGGCAAGAGAAAAATAAATGATAATTGTGTCACCATTTTATGCATATGCAATAACCCAAATTGGTTAACATTTGCAATTTACGTTCAAGCCACCTGGGAACATTCGTGGCATATAATATTAAAGTTTGCATCCTAACTATATAATCAAACCTATAAATATTATATCACATATAGACCACGACGTGTGCACTGCATATCCCAAAAAAAATGTCCCTTAAAATCTACCCGTGATTGCATTAATTAAATTGGAATTGACTTAATACAGCATACTTAAAACTACCCTGGCTGTATCTAATAAAAGATGTGCAGTCACACTATAAATCAATGTACGCGCATGAAATGCAAAGGTCTTTTCCTTCTGCCTGTATTTTTAAATCATTACCTAAATGAAAGAAATGTACAAGCCATGCCAAATATGTACCTATCTACCCAACCTAAGGGGTTTTCTTTTCAGCAGTTATGAAATGTGCCGACCAAGTTTGGAGCTCTACCTATGTCGTAACACGTATAGTATATTACGTAATACCCAAACCATTTTCTCTATAAGTACAACCTGCTACTCTTGTTCATTCCGTCCAAAAATACTACACCAAACTCTCCTTTTCAAACACAAAACGAAAGCCTCGCTTCCAGAAAAATTTAAAACCTCTTTATCCAACTAGTGTTAGTATAAGTCGTGAACTAGAAAAAGGAACTAGAGAAAACCATGAGTCGGGTTTGTCAGGAAGGTGCCGGTGTGATCACTGGTGGTCCATGGAGAAGCAGCTTGAGGAGGAAGCTGCAAGGTGGAGGTTCGAAACCTGGGAAACTACTATTTGTATAGTGGAAAAGGTTGAGTCCAGACTGTTTGTGGCATTGGTTTCGAGATAGTTGATGCATGAGAGTTTTTTGAACGAACAACAGAGGAGAAAGAAAGGAGCGACGAAGGTTCGTGGGGTTGGTGTTTTTCGTAAGTGTGGGAAAGGTAATAGGTGAAGTGAAGAAAATGGATAGGAAAAAAAAAAGAGTGGGAAGGAACATTGTGCATACGTGAAAATGGGAGAGTGGCTGTATTCGGAGGATTCATGAGCAAGAAAATATATAGGGAAGAAGACATGGTGGGTGGGCTGAATTATTATTATATGGGATGGGCTTTCAAAAGGATTAGAAAAAAAAAGGGAACGAAATCATAAGAAGTAGAATGAGAAGAAGCATCTAAAAGAAAAGTACGCGGATAGGGGAAACCGGTTGAGCACTGTTGTGCTACGGGCCTTAGTAAATAAAAATATATAGAGTTTGGGCTTCAGCCCATCATCACAAAAAGGGTATAAAGCTGGGCAGCATTGTGGAAATGGGGAAGGTTGATTGTGGGATTGGTGTTCATCATGGATGAGAAGGACTATGGATGGCTTGGGTATAGAGTTTGGGTTGTGCGAAATCAAAGGGTGAGACCCATTTTCTTTTAATAATAAAATAAAGTTAATTTGAAAATAAATAGTATAGTAACATGTGGATATCACATCTAACTCACCCGTTAACAGAGTTGAACACACTTGGTCACGATTGGTCGTATGATCATATACTTCATTGTGGAGTTGGTTTGGTCAACATCAGAAGCATATAATTTTTTAGTTAAATTAAACGCTGTTTTAATTTAACTGAAACGAACCGTTTTGACGACAAATGGAAATCAAGATGAGTTTAACTCACTCAGTTGTCCCACTTATATTTTATATAAGTCGAGTTTTTTTATTTTATGCTATGTTTGCTAATTGTTGATAGATTTGATGATTGTTTGGATGTTTAATGAATATTTTTATATTTTATCTAAATTAAACATTGTTTAATTTAAATGAAAAGAGATCATTATTTTAACGATTATTTCCAATGGAGGTAACTTACCTTGTTGATTACGTTTATAATAATATAAATTTATATTATTTAATTAAATGCTTGAACTATTATTATTTGTCGACCAGTTGAATTGATTATTCATGTTATCATCAAATTTATTGTTTATTTTTATATTACCATCATATGAATTGATTGATGAATATGATTGAATTACTGAATTGATTATTGATTTGTTGAATATAAATTCAACGTTTGTTTGGGTAATATTTGTAATAACCCGGAAATCCGAGCCAATTTAAAATTTTTATTTTGGCAATTTTAGCGAATTTTGAATATTTAAAATAGATTATTTTAAACAATATCGACGAGAAATTTATTCTGAATATAATTCGAACGTATATTTATATACGTCGTCGTTAGAATATAAATATTTATTTTAAATAATAAAAGGAATTGAAAATGGCGCAGTAGTTCGATAATTCGATTTCAAAGTTCAAATGAATATACAGGGTTCAAAATAAACCGGATTTTAGAGAAACCAAAAATATTTGAATCTAATTGATAATATCTTTCCAACGAATCAGAAAAATTGAAATTTCATAGCGGGGATAAAACGATATGCCTAAATGAATTTCAGAATAGTCGCTATGGAATTCTGGCCCTTAAAAAGAGCCATTTTGCAAACGACCTCGGATTTCGACGAAACCCATTTTGTTGGATCCGCGATGTCAAATTATTGCTAGGTTTCAAATTTCATAATTTTTCGAATCAATATGTGAGCGTGGCAAAGGAAAACGTGTTTGGCCAGTTTCAGTTGATTTTAATCGACTGGAAAATGGCCATTTTTCAAACGGTCTCATAATTTGACGAAATTAGTTTTGTTAGGACCGTATCGTCAATACGAAGCTAAAAAATATTTTTCGGGAATTTCTCGAGTTAGTATGTGACCCCAGTAAATTGAAATGTGCATTCAAATTCAATATATAGAGTTATATGTTGATTTTGACGAAAACTGATCGAAACGATCGAATCAGCTTGCGATACATATCCCATTATGTTCGGAATGGGGGTAATTAGCTAGGGACGACAGTCGTTGGGTTTCATTTTGAGTTTGTATACAAAGGCAACATGAATGGAAAGAAAAATGAAATAAAATAATAATAAATAAATAAATAACCTTTATCCCCCCCCCTTTTATTCAGTCAACGCCCCTCCCAAAAACCAAAACACGATCCCCTTTTCCCAAACCCGTGTCGCCCCCTCCATTGCCCACCGCGACCGCCGCCAGGGGCCATCGCACCCCCTCCCCTTCGTCGCCAGTCCCTCCTTCACCTCCGGCCTCCCCAACACCAGCCGCTCTCCGTTTTCTTCCCCCCCCCAAACTTGATCGATGCAAACCCTAGCGCGCCCCCCTGAAACGCGCTCAACTCCATCCTCCGCCTGAAGGACTCCAGCGCCGACCCCTTGGCTACAGCGATGCCCTCCGACGCTGATGAGTGACCCCCCTCCTTCTTTAAAACAGTAAGTTCTTTATTTTATTTTTCTTATTTATCTTACTTCTGTTTTTTTATGTTATAATCTTTAAGTAAAACTTGATTTATATATAAAAAGAATAGATTTTTAATTTGAAAAAGCATCGATTTTTAAATTAGAGGAGCTAGGACTCTTGGATATGAACAAAGGTGATATTTTTTCATAAGAAATGTGAGATTTTTTATCATAAGAAAGAATCGATTTTTATTTATGTAAAAGAATCGATTTTTATTTGTATAAAAATTCGATTTTTATTAAGAAGAGAATACATAAAAATTTGATTTTTATATGTGAAGTAGTGGAATAAAAATTTAATTTTTATATATAGAGCGTCGATTTAAAAATGGGATTTTTTTAACATATGAACTGTTATTAATAACGTGATTTTTAAGTATACAAAGAAGTAGTTTTGATTATATAAAAATTTTATTTTTATATAAGTAGCGTATTAAAAATATAATTTTTATATGATGTAAAGATTAAAAATATAATTTTTATATAAGGTAGAGTATAAAATTATAATTTTTATTAATGTAGAATAATAAAAATATGATTTTTATTAATGTAAGAGATTAAAAATATGATCTTTATTATTTGAAGAGTGAAGAGAAAGTATGATTTTGATTATATACTAGGGAATATAAAAATGTGATTTTTATATGAGTGGCGTTATAAAAATACAATCTGTATATAGGAAGTAGCATTGTTAAAAATATAATTTTTAACAGATACTTCGTGAAACAGACTGCGTTGAAAGAACGATGAAGATTTTCTACATATGAAGAGTCGTGGCGTTTGGCTTGGCTTTTGGTGAGAATTCTCACTTTTAATTTAATTTTCTAGTTAAAATATATACTAGGATGCAGACGGTGTTTAGTAGCACCCGACACCCGTCGTCCACAGACCGTGGATGGCTTGTATGCTTGTTTGTTTGATTTTGATGTGTAGTTGATTTTGTGATGTGATGTGAAATGAAATAAAATATTTATAAGTTAGAAATATTTTATAGTTGAAAATAAAAATTTTAACGTGTATTTAAAATAAATATTTATAAACAAATCGGAGATTTGTTTATATACACTGATTTGATTGATATTGATTGGGACGATAAATTTTACACATCGCCCATCTGCAAAAATAAAATCTGTGTTTGATTGTTTGAAACCCCACACGGGTATTGGGATGATATATGACATACACTAATCCCAATAATTAGTTGTATGTTAATCCATTGATTGACAGACTATTATTAGCGTTAAATATTTATATTTGATGCTTATACAGTGTAGAATGCACTTGGATGATGGCTGTTTATTTGTCATTGTTGATAAATACATGCGTTGTATGAAAATACATAGAAATAAAATCTATGGTAATTGATTGGGCCTCATTCCAGTTTTGAAAAGAAATATTTGAAAAGAAATATTTGAAAGAAAATATTTGAAAAAGAAATATTTGAAAAGAAATATTTGAAAAAGAAATATTCGAAAAGAAATATTTGAAAATAGAAATGCGAAGCCGTGTTGAGTAGTTACACGCCATTTCAACACGAACAGGAATTTGGTCGATTTTATAATGAATATTGAAGGTGATTTAAAAAAAATTGAATATTTAGAAATGAATTCAAATTGAAATTGAATAGAAATGAATTCGAATTGAAATTAAATAGAATTGAATTCGAATTGAAATTAAATAGAATTGAATTCGAATTGAAATTAAATAGAATTGAATTCGAACTGAAATTGAATAGAAAGGAATTCGAATTGAAATTAAACTGAAATCGATTTGAATTGAATTGAAATCAATCTAAATTGAAATCAATTTGAAATGAATTTAAAATGAATTTGTAAGGGAAAATTCAATTTTGATTTGAATTTGAAAAGGAAGTTGAAATTGTCTTGAAAACGAATTTAAAATGATTTATAAAATACGTTTTAAAAGGAAATCGACGAAATATATAATATATATTATATATATAATGGCCTGAATAGAATGCGTCGCGCCGCGGTTGTTCGCGAATTTCGACCAATGACTTCGAATGGATATTATGGGAGATCCGACCGTCGGATTCTCCTAAAACCGGAACCGTTGGGTTCGTATCGAAAATATCTTTCTAACGAACATTAGAGATTTGAAATATAATGGATGCATTTGGAATTATGTCCAAATCAAATTTGGAAAAGGTCGTTGTAAGTGCAGTTCGATGGCCATTGATGGAAATCGACTGTACGGGCCTTGATAAAATTATTAAAAATATCAATAATTTATGTGAAATCGTAAGAAATGATTTGTGAAGAATTAGGATGAAAAACTCCATATTTGAAAGGATAAAAATAGATTTTTATCGAAATGAACTAGTTTTGAACTAGAATAATAATTTGTTTATTTTTAAAATAAATAAATTGGATTTTAAATGGTTTTGAAAATAACCAGGATTTCCAATGATTGAATTGGAAGGGATTTGAATCGAAATCATCTTCGGAATAGTACGATGTTGGGTTTCGTGATTATACAGATGTTGTTATGGAAATTTGAAAGATATATATATATATATATATATATCGTTATTTCAAATACGATATTTGTTGGTCGTAGAATTTGATATTGAATATAAGCCGATATATTTTCTATTCAGAGCCTTGTATTTAATATCAAATGTGATTTGGGTTTGTCGTGAATGGTGTCTTCATTAACACTATTCTTAAGCCCAGTTGAGAAAAAGATTAAATCTTTTTATTTAGATTTAATGAAGTGTACCAATTAAATGATATTTAATTGGAATTGAATTGGTATTGATTTTTGGGTTTATCGTAAACAGTGTTTTAAATAACACTTGTTCTTTAACCCGAATATTGATGGAATGTGACTTTGGGTTGTCGTGAACGGTATTTTCAATAATACTGTTCTTAGACCCAACAGAGTTAGGAAAATCAGAAACTAACCGGAGATTAGTTAAGTTGAATGGTTTCTTGGGTATTGATCTGATGTTGGTTTCGGCCTTCGGGGTCAATAGTTAGGGAATTGCTCACTTGCTAATTTACGGTTAGGGACTGATTGAAATGGAATGTGATTTTGGGTTTATAGTGAATCGTGTTTTTAAATACCATTGATTCTTTAACCCAGTTAAAGATTAAAACTAAGTGGAGTTTTAATGAATCTTTAATTAGATTGAAAAGATCGAGAATGGAGTATCACCAGTTTTGCTCCAAGCGATAGTTAAATCTTTAATCAGATTTAAACGTGAAATGATAATTGAATTTACCGATAACACCATGGTGTTAGATATGAAGTATGACCAGTTTTACTTCATGGGATAAATAAGTTGGGATTGGGAAGTAAAATTAATAATTACTTCGGTGTAGTTCGCTAATGCCGACTAGTTTGAAGTGATATTCAAAGGAAGATTAAAGAATAAATTTAAAGGATTTATCTTTGATAAAATTAATGGGAACCTTTCCCTAAGAATGTGAAATTTTGAAACTAACTGTCGGTTAGCTAAGCAGAATGGTTTTCAAGATATTGATCTGATGTTGGTTTCGGCCTTTGGGGTTAATATTTGGGGAATTGTTCTCTTACTAATTTATGGTTAGTGACTGATGAATTGGAGTGAGGCGAATGTTGTGTTTGTGTAACACTTGTTTAATATATACGCGAGTTATTCAGAAAGACCGGGTTAATCCCATTCTGAATAACTGATTCGATGTGGTGTCGAAGATGAAGACGGTGGTCAAAGACCAGAGGTCTTCACGTTTTTGGATAATTACTGATGATCTTGATTGGGCCGTACACCCAAGAGGAGGGAATCAGTTGGTGATCGTCCAGACGTACTTGGAGATCGATGGATATGCGGGGTACTAGGTGCCTCCGGTTTCGTTCAGACCCAGAACGAACTTGTAAATGGACTATGTGTCTGACATCGGATTTCGTTCTATGTGATTGATATCAATTGCATAGCGTGAATTGCCTATGTGGCATGCCAAGATGCAAATGATCAAGGCTTCTGTTGAAAAGCAGAGTCTTGTGGTTGATGATCAAAGCACGGCCTGTGTGGCGTAGCTTTGCGTAACATTGATTCGCGAGCCTCACACCCCGGTTGTGAACCAGAAACGGGAGAGGACATCAGGGAGACATGCATTTCTTTCTAGTTAGAAGTGGCGTCAGTGGTTTTACATGCCCTGACGAGTTTGACTTATGTGGTTGTTGTTGTTGCGAGGCGCCTCAGATATACCGGTGACTATGTGAAGCCGAAGGAGCCATTCGGTGGTTAATTTACGCCCCATAGGGTGGGGAAACGCAGTGTTCAGGCATAATAATCAACATCGGTGGACCGCCCCTAACGATCCAAGGCTTGTCTGCGCGCTTGCCTGAGGCTCGGGCTAGAGAGTCTCGAATCGGTAGAGGACGGTCCCTAGCCTCTGTTCATAGATGGAAATCCAACTTCCAATACGTGACGTTTCGATTTTAGTTGTAATCCTATATATGGCGACATAGTGGGACGGGGCGCTTATGCCGTCTATGATTGATACTTATGATTTGAAGTTGTTTTATATACTATACACTTATTATAGTATCAAATGATTTGTTTTAAACGTATCAAGCATTCTTGGCTATTATAAGGTAAAAACCCTATCCTCCGGCTTGTGTTGCATTGTGTGATGGGACCTGGGTCTTATAATAGCTTCATTGTTTTTTATTTAGCATTGCGCTATTATTTTATGCACTAGTATTCTTAGGAGGAAACCCGTTCCGTGTTATAAGGCGTGGTCCCTTGATTTACCTAACTTTAAAATAAAGATTAATAACTGTTTTAGTTCTCACACCAGTCCCATGACTGACCTGGATTTTATTGTTTTAACCTAAACTCTGCGTGCCCTTATTTTGACACGGGCAGCTAGTAGTTTTGGTTTTGCAGATTTATATTCACAGGATCCTGATTTACAGCTGGAACGATACTCGGAAAGCTTTGTATCCGCGTATTACTTCTAGTTGTGTATTGTATTATTTTCCGCTGCTATATAATGTATTGTAATCTCTGATATTTTATAATGTGTAATATTTGTTCATACACTGTATATTCTTGTATTCTGATGGAATTGTTGTAATATACAATGAAATGTTTTTCCGTCTGCGTTCTATTTTGTCGTGTTCTCAAAACAATCAGGCGTTTCGAACGGTCTGGGTCGGTCTAGCGACTGATTCGGATTGAGCGAAATTCCCGGTCGTTACTATAACAGCCTGTCAATCAATCGATCGACATACAGCTAATTATTGGGACTAGTGTATGTCATAAATCATCCCAATACCCGTGTGGGGTCTTCAAACAATCAAACACAGATTTTATTTGTGTAGTTGGGCGATGTGTAAAATTTATCGTCCCAATCAAGATCTCGGTAATTAATTCAAACAATAATCAAACAACACAACCAGCAATCAATTGCTGGTTGTGTTGTTTGATTATTGTTTGAATTAATTACCGAGATCTTGATTGGGACGATAAATTTTACACATCGCCCAACTACACAAATAAAATCTGTGTTTGATTGTTTGAAGACCCCACATGGGTATTGGGATGATTTATGACATACACTAGTCCCAATGATTAGCTGTATGTCGATCGATTGATTGACAGGCTGTTATAAGCATCAAATATAAATGGTTGAGGAATTATAATAGCAGATGGCCCAAATATACACTGTTCATAAGGATTGATTTATCGTCAGGAGAATTGACAAAAATGAAGTTATAAATTTTATTTATAACTAAGGAAATGGATTTTGAAATATATTATTTTGAAAAGGAAGTTTATAAAAAGGGAAACAAATGTTTACTATTTATTATTTAAGGTAAATTATTGAATGTTTTTATAATGAAAATCCTTATGTTATTATGTTTCTAGAAACAAATGGAATTATATTTAAAGTGATTATCATTTACTTAATAATAAGCAAAGTAAATGAGATTTATTTAAATTAATTATGTTTCTAATTAACTTAAATGGAAAGATGAATTGGAATTGATTAATGAATTAATCGTGTTTGAGTTAACCGGGTTAACTGAGTTAACAGAAATTGAATATTAAATTAGTTTATCAATTTAATGGAAATAGTTAATGGTGAGGTATAACATTTTTATAAATGTTGATATTTGGTTATTATTTATTTTATAATAATCAAAGTCGAAATTCTTAGAATTTAAAATGTATTAATGGAGGTTTATGAAAATATAAGTCATATTTATAATTAAATTAAGTTTAAAAGCAATTATATTAATCGTAAAACAGGTTATGTTTGAATTCAAGTTTAAGTTGAATTCTTTTTGAAATTCTATTTTATTGGATTTATAAAATTTCAAGTTGAATAGAGTCGTTATAAAACCCAAGTTTTATTGATAATATTATTGGAACAAGTTATTAGAAATGGTTTATAAATGAGATAAATTTCAATATATGAAATTTAAAAATTAGGACCTAACTGGAGATCAGTTGAGTTAAATTATTTTTTTGAGTATTGATATGATGTTGGTTTTGGTCTTCGTGGTTGATATTTAGGGAATCATTTTCTTACTAGTTTATGGTTAGGGACTGATAGGGTATGAAATGGAAGTCGAAACAGAAACCCAAGTTTGAATTAAAGTAATAAGGCAAGTTAATTTATTAATATGCAATCTAAATTCGCTTATGTTAAATAAGAGATGAAGTTTCATCGAGATATAACAAAAGGGGTTTAAAATAAACTTATCAAAAGTTTATGAAGGTTTCTATTTATAATAGAAGATTTGCATATATAGTTTTAAAGATTGTCAAAATTATAGAGAAGGTTTTAAATAATACTTAATCCTTAAATTAAGTAAAAGATTAAAATAGATTTCCAAGAGAGAGAATGATATTAAAAATATGTTTTGGATCGAATAGTAAATGGAATAAGTGGGATAATTACTAGAATGGAGTTATGTTGATAAACTTCTATATATTCTGAAGATAAGAATGATGTTGACTCTAGGTCTGAGAGGTAAACAAAATACCCCAACTTGAACGACTTCGTGATTATCCAAGGATGATATTTGTTTAGAAACAAGAGTGGTGAAGGGAAATAAAAATTGTATTTTTGAGAACGATATTATATATCATCATTCGAAAAGTTTTTATAAGTTAAATTGAAGTGTTTGGTATAAGTTTATTTTAGAAATAAGATATAAAAAGATGTACTCTAATTATTGGGAAATTTAAAGGGTTTTTAATTAACGAATGAAAATTTAAAAGGCCAAGTTATGATGATTATTGAACCAGTGAACATGTTTATTTTTATAGTTGAATGATTTTTTATTTTGATAGCTAGAAAACCGACTATCAAAATCTGGTCGATACGATTGTTGGAATGGAATGACCGGGATCGAATTTATATTTGAAAAACATTCCGACCAGCACATACGTGAATGTAGAAGATATTAGATGATGATTGAAATGGAGCATTGAAGATCGTAGATCTTCATAAAGTGAAAGAATTACCTAAAGCCTCTAAGTTGCTATTGGAGATATAATGTGATTCCATTGTGGTTGGAATCTACGGATTGCAAGGACTACTCGCTACATATCTATTGGGTGATTTCTAGGATGTGGTAGGAGGGTGCTTTCGGTTCATCATGTTCCTAGATGACTTGTACGGACGGATGTCTGGCAGAGTAATTCCAAAAGGGTCATGTACGTTGATTCCTTCAAATGTACTATAGTTGGTGGCGGAGAAGTGCACTTCTATTAATTTAACTACTAGAGTATTTTTGTGGACGTCAATTTGTGATATCTGATGGATCTGACGATGTGGCCACTACAACAAATTGACCCTATAACAATGGTGTAAATCCTTTGTTATATCATTTTACAACGGTGCATCCACCATCGTTTATGCAGAAGTTGTAATATATTAAAATCTTTTACAACTTTTCCGCACCGTTGCAACACCATTGTAATTGGGTTATTTAACAACAGTTATATACCATTTTAATAAATTTTATTACAACTCTAGTTCTATGTTGTTGTATATACTATAGTAAAGTAAGAGCATACGTATAACAACGTTTGTCACCGTTGTAATAAACTGTATTACAACTTTTATCACCGTTGTTTTAGATGTTGTAATATCGTGAGATCATAGATATAACAACATTTTGACACTGTTGTGAGTTCCTTAATATTACAACATTTTTACACTATTGTGACTTCCTTGATATTACAACATTTTTCACCGTTGTAATATGGCTTATTGCAACTTTTTTCTGTTGTAATTTATATAGACCTGACTAGTAAAACAAATTCATATATATTAATAATAATATGATTCACATTTCAATGCAACAAATACTACTATACGGAATCATTCATATATATTACTTAACATAATATTCAATCAAAATAAAACACATGTACGTAGTACATCACCAACTTAACCCGTCACCAAAAACATAACCGTTTCAAAATACATACATGATCTAACCCAAAATATATATAAGAAAGATGGAAGTTTTGTCTACAAAAGGTTGCATACCCTACGAAAGCACCCTAGCTGAAGGCAACATAATTTTTATTCCAAGCCACAGTCGATCCAACAGCTTCTCCAATAGTAGTCATTTCGGAATTCGGCTTCCAAAAGAAAGCTTCTACATCCACTGCCGCATTAATCCAAACTTTCCAACCTTGCGATCCAAGTTTTTTAAAGTGCACCAAAGCTTCTGGATCAGTGGATACCAATGTTCCTTATGCAACTACTTGTCTGTCCCAATTCAATATTTTACATTTTCTGCCCTCGTTTTCTTCAGCATGCACTGTTTTTCTGCCCTGATTGTTTTTAGCGTTCTTTCCAATTTGTTTAGACTGTTGTAGCACCCTACCTCCATTAAGGTCACTCACAAAGGGAATGCCTTAACTTTAGTGGAGCGTTTTAGGTAAACAGATACAGAATATCACAAGACAGATATAAAATTTTTGCAGTGGAAAATAAACAACTTTATTAAATCACCAAAATACTTTGTTACATAATACCATTACAACAAAACACTTCTGTCTTACATTATCAGAGTACATATGTATTTAAAAGAAAAACATCATTCCCCATATTAAAGAGCAAGCCATATAAGAGACAGAGACTAGAGCCATACTTCAGAAGTTGCTCCTAGAAGATGATATCCAAATCTTGACTAAACCTGGGTGTTTCCTCCCTGAGAACCTGTGGGGGGGGGGGGGGGGGAACGGAAGAAATGAGGAGAAAGAAACTAGGTCAGACATACGTCTGGTGAGTCCATTAACTTCTAGCCAGTAAATAAATAAAGGTAAACATGACATGCATATAAAGTGGGTAAGAGGATTCACGGTACAGATGATAGGTATGACAGGACAAAAAAGGTAAGGTGTATGCTTGCTTCACTACAAACTACTCTGCACTTATACTAGTAAAATCAAGATGGGATGATCCTTCAGCTAACCATAATAACGATAACGATGGTTGTAGTTTCGTGTATTCCTTGCTGCTGTCATAGGTGCCGCCTACTCCTATCTCAACTAGTCGTACCCACTACCCTCCTACTATAAATTGGTAGACTTAGGGCATACGTCCGGGTATACCCTAACCACTACCCTAATCGATTAGCTCCCTACTCTGTAGATACCTTGTGCTGGTCCCATAACTAGGGGGTATCACTTCCCTAAAGTGGCAACCCAAGGTGTGCATAGTTATACCTACTGGTGTCACGGTCGTCTTGCCCCCCTCTGCCCGGCCCATGCACGCTCATGTCCCCAGTCGGTTTGCGCCGCCCACACCATCCGTCTCGTTTTGGATCTCTTATAATCAATCAGTAAGCGTGCCCCTTCCCCGCCTAGTACGGAGTTCTTTACTTTGATACCCCTCTGGGTTACTGACTGAAATGGGTCCCACACAACATGATACAAGATCTCCCCTATGTCTTGTATCCCCACCAGGTTTTCTACTGACTATGTATACCATAAGGTGTCATTAATTACATAGCCATCAATCAGTTATGCGTACTTATAGGTGTCTTTAATACATAACCCTTAATCTACCTATCGGTTTTGCTTACCTATAGGTGTCTTTAATACATAACTCTATCTATTCCCATTAGTTATGCGTACACCTAAGGGTGTCTTTAATACATAACTTTACTATTTTTCCCCGGTTATGTATACCATTAGGTGTCTTTAATTACATAACCCTTTTTACCCGGTTAAGTTTGTGGGCCTATATATATTAATATTACCCACCTACCCTTCAGTTGTACTTAACCCTCCCACTGATTTGATCCTATTTATTTAATGGTTAAGTTTGTGGGCCTATATATATTAATATTACCCACCTACCCTTCAGTTGTACTTAACCCTCCCACCGATTTAATCCTATTTATTTAATGGTTAAGTTTGTGGGCCTATATATATATATATATATATATATATATATATATATATATATATATATATTACCAACCTACCCATCAGTTGTACTAAACCCACCCACAATCCAACTCATTTTACTTAACCCTAACTTATGTTTATCATCATACAGTCCACATGTATTAAGTTAGATTAAGTAGTCTTTTCTTATAACCATGCCCAATTATGGTTATATTGGGCTAGACCTCCCACATTAGGCCTACAACATGTGGATGCCGGATATGCCGGCCGGGTCCGGGCAGTCTTATTCCATAGTTGGGTCTAACCTCATGTCTTAGCCCGAGTCGTATTCACACACTTAGACCTCTCACATTAGGTTCAACATTAGTGGCTGCTGGATATGCTGGTCGGGTCCGGGCAGACTTCCACCACTAATGTAACCTAACCTCATGTCATAAGTGTTAATTAAATTTTCAGACTTTAATTGCTTAAACATTCCACTTTTGATTAATTAAGTTAATTAATTAATCCTTTCCTTTTTATAGGTGTCAATACCTATTTTATTAACAATTTGAATTTCCTATCCATAAATGGTCATATTCAAATTATACCATTTTTTACTCAACTTTGCCTATGTCATAATAGGCAATTATTTATATGTTTCCCTACTAGAATCATGTGCCCAATTTACATAAACACTAGTTAAATTATGCCTATTACAAATTCCCCTTTTCCTCGTTTCTTAACTAGCGTAACCATTTGCGTTTTTGGCATTATCGAGGCTACAAGGTAGCCTCGCCATAACAATAAAATAAAGGGAATGACAAGGTGATCGTTTTCAGTACAATTTTTGGCATAAGCAATACAACTAGGGAAAATAATATGATAACTTCGCATATAATTATGATTCATCACATAATTAACAACTTGCATAGATTCATGATTTTGCAACATAACAACTTGCATAGGTTCATGAATTTCAACATAACAACTTGCATAGGTTCATGAATTAACAACATAATTAACAACTCACATAGGTTCATGATTCACAACATAACAACTTGTATAGGTGACTTGCATAGGTTCATGATTCACAACATAACAACTTGAATAGGTGACTTGCATAGGTTCATGATTCATAACATAACAACTAGCATAGGTTCATGAATTCATCACACAATAACTTGCATAGGTAACTTGCATGATCTCATAACAATTTGCAAAGGTTCATGATAACAACTTGCATAGATTCATGATAACAACTTGCATAGATTCATGAATTCGCAACATAATAACTTGCATAGGTAACTTGCATAGGTTTATAAATTTCACTTGCATAATTTCATGATTCACCACAACAATAAACTTGTATAATTTCATGATCCACAACAACAATCAACTTGCATAACTACAAACAACATATACCCAAATTAGAGTCTACCACAACTCACTTTTATCTTTTTAAACCTAAAAGTGACTAGAACTCATAGAAAAAGAGGGTCTTGAGTTCAGGGATCTGAATTCTGTAATTGATTAGCGTTCCCTTGATGTAGACAATTTCTTTATTGAGATTAGAATTTGATTTGATTTGAATTGAGTTGCTTTACTTTGCTTCTAGTTGGTGGCGGCTACTCTAGGTTTTGGTGAGAAAGTATGACGGCCATTGATTTAATTTTTTATTTGGTTTTAGGGTTTGAGTCTACATGTGTTTATATAGAATTTCAATTTAATTTAAGCCCTCGGATGCTCTTAGGGTTAATCAAAACCACTCAGTCTAGATAGGGTGACACCTCAGCCCTAATGACTCAGCAAGGAGTCAGAAAGGACTCAGAAATGAGTCATAGTGTTGATCAGATCACACAAGAAAGCTGGCATGTTTTCTGCTCGGCCTGGGCGCACTTGGGAAGTGCGCCAGTGCATTTTTGTACTGGCGCACTTCCCAAGTGCGCCAGTGCATTTTTCTCTTCTTCTTCTTGTTTTTTCCGCCTAACTTCGTTCGTCCATATTTTCTTCATACGTTATCCGTTTTACGCAAACTCGGACTCTATCTCAAGCAGAATTCCGAGACGAACGCAATGGTGCAACCCGTTTCCCTTAGTTCCCACATTTGAAATTAAGTATTCTTAAATTTAGTTAATTTGATTATTCAAAAATTCGGGGTGTTACAATTGTTGAACCGGTCTTCTACCCTGATCATTTTCAGCTTTCTTTCCAATTTGTTTAGATTGTTGAGTTGTTTCTGCCCTCATTTTCAACTACTTGCTTTTCATTTTCAGCTGTTTGCTATCCAATTTGTTTTGCCTGTTGAACTGTCAAATTATTGCTTCCACGGTGTGACTGGCAAGAAAAAAAGTAATTTTAATAAGTTCAGTATAACAAGATTGTGAATGAACTGAAAAATGACTCCTCTCTTTACCCAGTGCAAAACTAATTGAATAATGTGGTAAGTAAAATAAGAAGAATCAAACACAATAGTACAACGTAGATATAGGGACCATATGGATACCAGATCTCAACAGCCAAAATATTTCATATTGCCTTTTACGGTCAAAGTTAAACGAAAGCCACTAAATTATTAACACATAATGTTATTCTACCTTTGGCCATAACTTCATACTAATACTATAATTTATAAGACATTGTAATCCCCCCTTAATTCATTTTCTCTTCTCATTTAGCATATAAAAATTTGAACATAAGTAGTATATTGATAGTTACTAGTTAAATTAACAGATTTTGATCCAAATCTTGACTTCTTTTCGGGAACTGAAGATAACAAGACTTGTACTACAAAGCCCAAAATGAAACAGTTAACAATAATTAACAGATTTGGTTAAAATGTATTTACTTCACAGGTAAATGAAATGTATTTGCATTCCATTATTTACCTAGTGCTTCCACTTAGCGATGTAACTATCTAACATAATCACTGAAGACAAGTGAATTCATAAGGAGGAGAAGTAGATAGGAGCGATTCAGGTCTTACATATTCTTCTAAAAACCATAAGAGGTCATTTAAATGATCAATAGAAGGTCAAGATATACAAGCTTGAAAAAATTGGGAACGCACTGTGTGCATGTACACTTCTGGTTAGGGCTTGGCGCGGGTCGGTTCAGTCCGGTTTGAAGCTCAAACCGTTACCGGCCCGCGACGAACGGTTAAACGAAAATTAGGAATGTAATGCTATATTTTTCTGCAGTCCTGTTTCGGTTCGGTTTCAAATGCTTTCGGTCCGATTCCGGTTCGGTCAGGTTTGATAAACAAGTGTCATTGCCGCTTAATATATCTGGCTCTAGAAACTGGAGAAGAAGCTTTCATAGTGCAGCCCAACAACCAAAATATCCTCTGCTTATCATAGGAGATTGTCTTACAGCCCTTTTGATATACAAGTGAATGTAGTCATCCTTCATATATCCTTTTTTGATGTAAGACAACTTGTTGGCAGAATCATCGTCATTCATAGCCTGAACGTCGATGGTGTTGCAGTGTGAATCACTCGAGATCCTACACATCGACTGAAACTTTGTTTTGCAAATGCGCACAGTTGAATTTTGTTTGCCTAATTTATACTGCAATGATAATGGTGTTAGTTAAAAATTTATGCAAACATGCAAGAAATGGTTTGAAAAATTACTAACTCAAATATCGCATGCACTTACCATATAAAATTCAGCAACAAAATATTTTTGAAGGATGAAAATATTTATCTCAAGCTTGGTTGATTAAGATTTTGCATACGGTACTTCGTTATGCAATTACACAATATAGCACATTTACGAAGTCTTTGAAGTTAGAAGATCAAAATTACTTTGCAAATAATCTACAGAATGTTGTGTAATATCTAAGTACAAAAGATTCTACCTTCAAACCAATCTGTTTTATCCAATCAGTCATTATCAACTAATAGAATAGGCATCTTGATGCAACATAATATACCATTTTAATATATAAGACAGAAAAGGCAACCTGCTGCTACCATTCTAAGGTAGAAACGATCATGTTGGACATGTATCATTGCAAATGAGATAATCACAGTTACCATATGAACAAGGCAAGGAAAATCAATTCAGTCCGGTTTAATACGACTGGTTTCACCCTTCAAACCACAAACGGACCATATAGAAACGGTTCGGGTCGGTTTTGTATATCCGGTTTAGATAGAAAAAACAGAGCGGTTTTCCGCACCATTTCTTCGGTTTGGGTTGGGCGGTTTCCATTTAGCGGTCCATTTATTCCCACCCCTAGTTCTGGTCAGCTAATTCCTGCATTTTTAGAATATTTGGGCGCCATTATCGATGTATGATCATGGTTATTATCATTATATAATCAGGTCTGGGAGAAACCTCGATGACATTTTTTTATTTTGTACATGTAGCGTGTTGTATCCCTCTCTCCCCTTTTTCTCCCATAAAAATAAAAATAAAAACCTGCTTGCAGATTAATTACTCTATTACCATTTTTTTTAAAATCCTATCTAAGCCAGTCCAATTCTGGATCATTATATAACACATATATGTTTGTGTAGACTCTAGATATATGATGAAGTGGCAAAGCGACAATATTTTGCTTAACACATTATTTGCCTTCACCAATCATTTAAACAAACAAATTGGTGCTGAGAGTTAAAGAAAATCGATTTTCAAATTACTATGAATTCAAAAGGATTACTCTTCTTAATTAATTGTGGTAATACTGTGGAGACCGATTCAAACAATCTCTTGAATTGACCGCAAAGATAAGAGCATTGAATTTGTAATCTCAAACGAAATAGTGTTGAAACACATAAGCAAGGAGAAGAGGATGAAAAAACTTGAATTTGTTGTGCTTTCTTGGCATTTCTGAATTTGTAAAAAAATGTGTTTCGAAATTCTTTCCAAACATTGCATATTTAAGGGAGATCTGTATCCACACAAGACAGTTCCACATTAGGGGCTCATTTTACCTATTTCTCAATTTACCCAACCCCCATCTGTAGTGTCCCAAATTTCCGGTACCATTTGAGCTGACCGAATAAAACAATTCCAACCTAAATTGCACTGGAAACCAGAAAACTAATTGAAAGAAAACAGAGGGTGAGAATAGATAAGATAGAAACTTAGAATAAAAGAAGAAGAACAACATACAACATTAGAGTAAGCACAAATCTCACAACAGAAAAAATAAATATATTTCATAACATAACTTTGAAATAAAACAGTATCAGTATACAACCATTATTAGAGTATAACACTTGCAACACAGCGGAAATAACAATAGCTATATAATCATGAAGCCTCCTTCTCCAGTTCTTCAAGTATCTGAAAAATCCCAACTACTTGACTGCCCGTACAAAATTAGGCACCAAAGAGTTTAGGGAAAACAAAACAAAATAAACTCTGGGTCAGTCATGTGATTGGTGTGAGTAAACTCAAATCATTTGTTTAACTTTTAAAATCCTTTGTAAAGAAATGATAATCATAAGACCAATCCACACATAAACTCGGATGGTTTTTACCTTACGATAACCCAAAATATTTCTTTAAAATCAATTCTCTTCTAATATTATAATAATGTCTAAATCAAATAAATAGCAATCTACTGGAAACGCTTTCAACTTACGTTCCACATATATTATATAGAATCAAACACCACAGGTGCTTACTGGGTAATGGATTTCCAACTATGACATGGTATGGAACCACCTTCCGATCAGTGTACTCTAGAAGCGATACACTGGAGTTCAACAAGAACATCTTGTAACTCGGCCACACATGACCAGCCATTCATTTCGCTTGAATGTTCCCAATATATTGTCACCTTATGGTTGGTATACCAACATAACCGTTCCTGAGAGATACAGAAGCGAAAGAAGTAACAAATATGAATATTCCCTAGATGGTGACAATATACCCTACTTGGGTGCGACCCACTTAGCCATGCTGTCTGCCCGATTTCTGTCATTTCCCAGTCGAGGAGGCTTGAGGTCGTAACGTATCTTTTAACAGATTACTCCATTATTTACTTTGAATATCACATCGCCATACCCGTCAAATCACAAATTGATTTCCTTAAAAATATTACGGGTGTAAGCTAAGAGAAACGAATTCCTCCGCCACCAAGGAAAATATGTTTGAAATGATTAACTTACGCAATCTACCAGATTTACTCTGTCAGACATTTTTCCATTCAAGTTGTCCTGGGACTGGACAACCCGAAGGCACTATTCTGTAAACCCATCTTAGGCAATTTCTACCTAGGATTTACTGAACAGCCCTTGCATAACTCCGTCTTCAATTATCTTCATCATATTTGATTCGCAACGCTGATGCCATACGGAGTGGTTTTCAGATAATAAATATGATCCTAGTCTCT
This sequence comes from Allium sativum, assembly GCA_030737875.1. Classification (NCBI taxonomy): domain Eukaryota; kingdom Viridiplantae; phylum Streptophyta; class Magnoliopsida; order Asparagales; family Amaryllidaceae; genus Allium; species Allium sativum. The sequence continues at coordinate 589,940,212 of CM060909.1, forward strand.
CCGTATTGACAACGGAAATGGTCAAAATCTTTGATAGTCGGTGATTTAACTATCAAAGGAAAACATGTGTGCTCACAACGATATTATTTCCAGATGGATATTCTTCGATCAATCATCAATCAACATTTATTCATTTCCCCATTTCTCATTTCCATATATTCATCAAATCCTTATTTTCTAATTTTAGAAAATATACGTTAGTAACTTTGGAAAACATTTCCATTTCTGATTCACGCATCACTATCTTTTCACATATATCAGTCTCTAACTGTAAATTAGTAAGAGAACAACCCCCAACGTATTAACCTTGAAGGTCGAAACAAACATCAGATCAATACCCAGACAGCTATTCAACTTAACTAATCTCCAGTCAGTTTCTAATTCCTTTAACTACATTTTAATTCCTATTTCAAACCCTATTTCCTTTATAAATATTTTATTAGCAAAATATTTACTTAAATCCTTATTCACATTAAATGTAAATAATATTTCTTCTTTGCAATAAAAAAAACAGTTTGATTTCGTATTTAAAACAATATCCCAAATTCAATTTCTATTTATACTTCTATTTTTTGTAGAATTATTCATATAAAATCTCCTTTTATTCTTCTAACACTTATAATCCCATTTATAGTCACCTTTAGATAATTCTATTTATTCTATACCGAGCCTTTTATATAATTCTATTCATTTCATATAAATATTACCTTTATACAATTCTATTTGTTTAACAAATAAATATTCCCTTTTATAATTCTATTTATTTAACAAATAAATATTCCCTTTTATAATTCTATTTATTTAACAATTAAATATTCCCTTCTATAATTTATTTATTTAACAAATAAATATTCCCTTTTATAATTCTATTTATTTAACAAATAAATATTCCCTTTTATAATTCTATTTATTTAACAAATAATTATTCCCTTTTAAAATTCTACTTATTTAACAAATAAATATTCCCTTTTATAATTCTATTTATTTAACAAATAAATATTCCCTTTTATAATTCTATTTATTTAACAAATAAATATTCCCTTTTTATAAAATCTTTTGATTTTATAAATATTTCTTTTTTAATATAACATTGAAAATTTCCTTTTTGACATTCCAGTATTTCTTATGGTGATATACATACCCTATAACAATGATCACTATCGTCAAACACACATAATCAACAACAAATTATATATCACATCATATATTTCAATATATGAAAAATAGTAAAATAAATGTTGAGGAATCAAGTTGGATCCCTTCGACCTGTCTCCCTGCATCACAGATGTTAAACAACATAATTAACATCAACTTCATTTCAATATGAAATCATCTGATAAACATAATCAATATTTGATTAACGATATATATATATATATATATCGTTATCTATAATTTCAACAAATGACTTAGAAGTTCAACCAAATAGTCAACACATAGAATCAACCATCAACTTTCAGTTCTAAAAATACGTTATAAAAATATGAACTGGTAGAGTTAGTGAGTTTTACTCACATTGGTAATTTATCGTTAAATAACGATAAATTATCGTCGATTCAGATCGGATAATTTATTTCGCTATAAAATGTAACGAGCTCCAATTCACTCCCAGTCAGTTCCAGAGTGTAACCCCCGTCCATACTGTTCCAGTAGATTTTGTTTCGTCAGATTCTATTACCGAATGATTTAGATACTGAATTTACAATTTACACAGGCATTTAAAATAAAGTAAACTAATTTTATATTGAGCTGGGCTTTACCACAATAACCCGACCCAAATAGATTTAAACCCGCACCGAAATCCCTTCTTCCCCAAACTGATTATCGCGACTCCAAGAAAATCCTCCACCATAAACGCGGCTTCGAACACCTCATTCTACTTCATCTCTCTCCGAATCTCCGAACCAAAAATACCATTCAAATCCTCTTCCCGTACTTGACATTTCCAACATCACCATAATCATCTCGTCACTTTCCTCTCGAATGCGACTCACGTCCTTTAGCTGCTGTTCCAGGAGATGGATCGACAAAAAATCTCACTGCATACCCTAAAATTCCTTCCACGTGTGCGCCTTACATCCACCATCTCCTCGCCAACATCGGTTTTCCCCTTCGTCGGCTCAAACTCCCTCGCTCCCCAGCCATAGTTGATCAGTATAAACGTCGAACCTCCCCCTTATTGCATCGAACTAGACCAACATGCATAGGATTTCGCAGAAACACCTGAGTAACTCGTATATTGGTTTGGATATTTCTTTTAGATTTTATTTGAATTGATTAGAAATTTTGAAGATCCCCGAAATGGTTTGAGAAAGAAATGCGACGGCGGTTTTATGTTTGACCAGAGGAATGAAAATGAGATCAGGTTAGAGAAGTTAAGGAGTACTTAGAGGAGTTTTTAATAAATTTTTATATTCGAATTTTATATTCGATTTTAATTCAACGATGTTTATATTTGTCCTTTAAAATTCCTATGATCACACATCATATCCAAAAATCACAAAAATGGACATGCAGCTACAGTTCGACATTACGGACCGAACGAAACTGGTTTCGTCGAATTCCGACTTCGTTTGCTTACACAACATATTTTTAACCGTCAAAATACTAACTGTTTTTCTCATTAAAAATCCGTATGACCACACACTGACTCCAAAAATCACGAAAATTGAAATTTAACAATAATTTAATATTACGGATCTAAAAAAATTAGATTTGTCAAAAACGGAGGTCGTTGGCAAAACTGGCTATTTTTAAAGCTCTAAATAAACCCTTTTAGGTATTAAATATATTTAAAAATAATTAAATTAAATATTTATAAATAAATATTATCGTATATATTCATAATAGAATACCATACAGCTCCAGAATAATCCTATATGAATTTCTAGCTCGATATTTCAAATCCCGATTAAATTGATATTTGATTTATAATGAAATTCTTTATATATATCATTATAAATTATAGAGGAATTCCATAGCGACTTTTCGAAAATTTGATTGGGGCATAAATCAAAATCTACACAATGAAATCCTGATTTTTCTCTTCTATTAGAAAAATATACTTCACCAGCTCCGAACGTTTCTTGTTTCATAGAAATCCGATTTAAAACGGACCCTTTAAATTCAGTTGAAGTTCAAATCGCTAAACTACGAACTGTCGTGCCATTACGGGCTCGATTATAATTATAATATAATTATACGTTCAAACTGTCATTATTTAAATATATACGTTAATATAATTCAATCTTAAACTAAATTATATATTTGAATTGTCCCATTTCACAATATAGCTATTTCAGCTAACTCTGATTATTTCAGAATTATATATATATATATTCTTTAAATTATTATATTAATTAAATATTCCATATAATTTAATTAAACCACTATTCATATATATAAATAACTAATTAAATAATTAAATAAATTTATTATTACTTCGAAAAAATACGGGACATTACATTCTTCCCCCCTTAAAATAATTTCGTCCTCGAAATTGCTAAGGTAGAAAACACCCTATTAACTGGGAAGAATCATTTGTTTACTTCTTAGCTTTATTTTCAACTGAACCAATTTAATTTCAATTAAATTATTAATTTATTCTACTAACGAAAATTTTCAAAAATCCTGAAATTTTCTAATACCTTAACTTTTCAAAAAAAATTCACCAGCACCTCCTTTGTACTGGTCAATAGCTCAAACTCCAACTCGCCTCTCTAGGCCTTCTCCAATCCAAAAGAAAATCAAACAGCCAAGGTTCTTGCCTGTTCGGCTCAACAAAATCTCAAACCCAATATAAATATAAACTGGTACCTTTTTGTCGGGCTTATCTATATATCCTTTCCATGTGTTACTAATCCAACATATACCAATGTCATCCCAATCATTCGGTTATACCCAAGCAAACTTCTGTTCTTACTCAGATTCCATTTTTAATTTCAACTCTTAACTTATTAGTCAAATTCCATTTCGGATTATCCCTAATCCAGTCAAATTCGATACTTTCTATCTCAATACATTTTCCACTTAACTGGTTTCAATTCAATTTCTATTTTCTTTTACAAATTCACATTTAATTTGATTTAATTCAAACAATCTGTTTCTGGGAGTTATTAAATAGCTTAGCCTTTTTGAAAATTCAAAATATTCATTTGGAATATCAAAACAACTTGTTTTCTCAAAATAATTCAAAAACCAAACCTTTGGTAGTAATCCGTCACTTACAACTCGAAAATGAACACCGATGATGTCATGACCATCATCGGAATCTATTTCCAGCTATCGATGTGAGTTCAATACTATATCACTTTTCAAAACAATTTCTAAACATTTCCACTTTGAACTATATTTCAAAATACCATTCACAATGCTTGTAAAATAATTTAAAATCTCCCAGGATTTTAAAATTCCTCTTATATCCAATCCATATTCATTTACAAACACTTATTCAAATTTCCAGAGTTTTAATTTCAATTCTGATTTAAATTCAGATTTAATTCACTTTGTAATACTTATATGAAATTTGATTGGTTATTTACATAACCGTTTCAATTATAATCTTATCTGATTATAATCACAACCAACACATTCAATACACGATAATACTTCAAATATTAATCGTACTTTTATATCAAAATATAATTTGGGTAAAATTATATCATTTACCGTCTTTTCAAAACATATCATGTCAGTTCATCGTATTCGAGTGTTTATAAACTCCTACCGATATAGTGGATCAAACTGATGGAGTAGAACCCATAAACAACTCAACCAATTCTCCACAATATAAAACGATTTTTACATCAAATAACAAATACCCGCTTATATATATACGCTCAAACTCAATCTAGGGCATTACTAACCCCATCTCTACTGAGTCACGCAACAGAGCAAAGGTAATCACTTAACCTTTAGCTCTGATACCAACTGTAGTGTCACGAATTTCCGGCACCATTTGAGCTGACTAAATAACACAAGTCCAACCCAAATTGCACTGGAAACCAGAAAACTAATAGAAAGATAACAGAGGGTGAGAATAGATAAGATAGAAACTTATAATAGAAGAAGAAGAACATACAACATCAGAGTAAACACGAATCTCATAGCGGAACGAATAAATATATTTCATAACATAACTTTGAAATAAACAGTATCTATATACAACTATTATTAGAGTATAACACTTACAACGCAGCGAAAATAACAATAGCTATATAATCATGAAGCCTCCTGCTCCAGTTCTTCAAGTATCTGAAAAATCCCGACTACTTGACTGCCCGTACAAAATTGGGCACCCAAGAGTTTAGGGAAAACAAAATAATTCTGGGTCAGTCATGTGACTGGTGTGAGTAAACTCAAATCATTTGTTTAGCTTTTAAAATCCTTTCTAAGGAAATGATAATCGTAAGAATGATCCACACATAAACACGGAAGGTTTTTACTTTACGATAACCCAAAACATTTCTTTAAAATCAATACTCTTTTGATATTATAATTATGTCTAAATCAAATAAATAGCAATCTAGTGGAAACACTTTCATCTCACGTTCCACATATATTATATACAATCAAACACCGCTGGCGCTTATTGGGTAATGGATTTCCAACTATGACAAGGTATGGAACCACCTTCCGATCAGTGTACTCTAGAAGCGATACACTAGAGTTCAACAAGAACATCTTGTAACTCGGCCACACATGACCGACCATTCATTTCGCTTGAATGTTCCCAATATATTATCACCATATGGTTGGTATACCAACATAACCATTCCCGGGAGATACAGAAGTGAAAGAAGTAACAAATATGAATATTCTCTAGATGGTGGCAATATACCCTACTTGGGTGCGACCCACTTGGCCATGCTACCTGCCCGATTTCTGTCATTTCCCAGTTGATGAGGCTTGAGGTCATAACGGATCTTTTAACAGATCACTCCTTTATTTACTTCGAATACCACATCGCCATACCTGTCAAATCACAAATTTATTTCCTTAAAAATATTACAGGTGCAAGCTAAAAGAAACGAATTCCTCCACCACCAACGCAAATACGTCTGAAACGATCAAATTACGTGATCTATTAGGTATACTCTGTCAGACATTCGTCCATTCAACTTGTCCTGGGACTGGATAACCTAAAGGCACTGTTCTGTAAACCTGAAGCGACCCGAACTTCCCCGGTCTCTGAAGAGAAGAGAAAGAACGAATTATTGTGAGGACAAGACAAATCAGAACGTGGACGGAAGAACGTTTCATTGTTTATTACAACAATTCCATCAGATACAGGAATATACATAGTATAAATAAATAATATACAACACAAATTATCAGAGATTACAATAAATTACATAGCAGCGGAAAATAATACAATACACAACTAGAAGAGATACACGGATACAAAGCTTTCCGGATATGATTCCAGCTGTAAACCAGGACCCTGTGAATATAAATCTTGCAAAACCAAAACTACTAGCTGCCCGTGTCGAAAATAAGGGCACCCAGAGTTTAGGTTAAAACAATAAACTCTAGGTCAGTCATGTGACTGGTGTGAGAACTAAAGCAGTTATTAATCTTTATTTTTAAAGTTAGGTAAATCAAGGGACCACGCCGTATAACACGGAACGGGTTTCCTCCCAAGAATACCAGTGCATAAAACAAACATTGCAATGCTAAATAAAGAAAAATGAAGCTATTATAAGACCCAGGTCCTATCAGCAAAGCAAGCCGGGGGACAGGGTTTTCCCTTATAACGGCCAAAGAATGCTTGATACGTATAAAACAAATCATTTGATACTATTATAAGTGCATAGTGTATAAAACAACTTCAAATCATAAGTATCAATCATAGGCGGCATGGGTACCATATATCATGTCGTCATACTAGGCTCTACAATCAAAACCGCAAATGTCACGTATTTGGAAGTTGGGTTTCCGTCTGTGAACCGAGGCCAGGGATCGTCCTCTACCGATTCGAGACTCTCTAGCCCAAGCCTCAGGCAAGCGCGCAGGCAAGCCTTGGAGCGACAGGGCCAGTCCACCGATGTGGATTATTATGCCTGAACACTACGTTTCCCCGCCCTTTGGGGCGTAAATGAGCCAACGAATGGCTCCATCGGACCCGGATTGTCCGATCTAACCGAGGCGCCTCGCAACAGCAACAACCACATAGGTGAAAAGTATATAAATGTCAGGGCTGGTAGTCACTGACACCACCCTAGCTAGAAAGAAACGCATGTCCTCCCTGAGGTCCTCTCCCGTTTCTGATTCACAACCGGGGTGTGAGGCTCGCGAATTCACGTTACACAAAGCTATGCCACACAGGCGGTGCTTTGATCATCCACCACAAAACTTTGCTTTTCAACAGAAGCCTTGATCATTTGCCACTTAGGCATGCCACAAAGGCAATTCACTCCATGCGATTGATATCCATCAGTATATAACCCCTGAGCTCGTACGTCTCAGAGAAGGGCGATAAGCAAGAGAATAAATTCTCCGCCGCCAAACAGATATATATTTAATAGAAATCAATCACACAGACTAAAATCCAATGTCAGACACACAGTCCATTTACAAGTTCGTTCTGGGTCTGAACGAAACCGGAGGCACCTAGTACCCCGCATACCATCGATCTCCAAGTACGTCTGGACGATCACCAACTGTTTCCATCTTCTTGGGTGTACAGCCCAATCAAGACCATCAGTAATCACCCAAACGACGTGAAGACCTCCGGTCTTCGACCACCGTCTTCATCTTCGACACCACGTCGAATCAGTTATTCAGAATGGGATAAAGCCGGTCTTTTTGAACAACTCGCGTATATATATAATAAACACGTGTTACACAAACACAACATACGCCTCATTCCAATTCAGAATATTCTTTTATTCAAATATTCTTATATTTTAGGAAAGGTTCCCATTAATTTTATCAAAGATAAATTCTTTAAATTTATTCTTTAATCTCCTTTTTGAATATCAATTCAAACTAGTCGGGGTTAGCGAACCACACTGAAGTAATCATTTATTTTATTTCCCAATCCTAACCTATTCATCCCATGAAGTAAAACGGGTAATACTTCATATCTAACACCACAGTGTTATCGGTAAATTCAATTACAATTTCACGTTCAAGTCTAATTAAAGATTTAACTATCGCCTGGAGCAAAACTGGTGATACTCCGTTCTTGTTCTTTTCAATCTAATTAAAGATTCATTAAAACTCCACTTAGTTGTAATCTTTAATTGGGTTAAAGAATCTGTGTCATTTTAAAACACGGTTCACGATAAACCCAAAATCACATTCATTAATTATCGGGTTAAAGAACATGTGTTATTTAAAATATTGTTCACAATAAACCCAAAAATCAATACCAATTCAATTCCAATTAAATATTATTTAATTGGTACACTTTATTAAATCTAAATAAAAAAATTTAATCCTTTCTCAACTGGGTTCAAGAACAGTGTTAGTCAAGACACCATTCACGAAAAACCCAAATCATCTTTGATATTAAATACAAGGCTCTGAATAGAAAATATATCGGCTTATATTCAATATCAAATTCTACGACCAACAGATATCGTATTGGAAATAACGATATATATATATATATATATATATATCTTTCGAATTTCCATAACAACATCTGTATAATCACGAAATCCAACATCGAAATATTCCGAAGACAATTTCGATTCAAATTATTCCAATGGAATCATTGGAAATTCTGGTTATTTTCAAAACCATTTCAAATTCAATTTATTTATTTAAAAATAAATAGAATTATAATTCTAGTTCAAAATTAGTTCATTTCGATAAAAATCTATTTTTATCTTTTCAAATGTGGAGTTTTTCATCCCAATTTTTTCTAAATCATTTCTTATGATTTTACACAAATTATTACTATTTTTAATAATTTTATCAAGGCCCGTACAGTCGATTTCCATCAACGGCCATCGAACTGCACTTACAGTGACCTTTTTCAAATTTGATTTGGACATAATTCCAAATCCAACCGTTAGATTTCTAGTTTCTCACATTCGTTAGAAAGCTCTTTTCGATACGAACCCAACGGTTCCGGTTTTAGGAGAATCCGACGGTAGGATCTCCCGCAATATCCATTCGAAGTCAATGGTCGAAATACGCGAACTGCCGTGGCGCGGCGCGTTCTATTCAGGCCATTATATTATATATATATATATATATATATATATATATAATATATATAACATATACTTCATCGATTTCCTTTTAAAACGTGCTTAATAAATCGTTTTAAATTCATTTTCAAAACGGTTTCAACTTCATATTCAATTTCAAATCAAAATTGAATATTCCAATATAAATTCGTTTTAAATTCATTTCAAATTGATTTCAATTCAATTTCAATTTAATTCGAATGCAATTCCTTTTGATTTCAATTCAAATTCAATTCTATTCAATTTCAATTCGAATTCATTTCTATTCAATTTCAGTTCGAATTCACTTTTATTCAATTTCAATTTGAATTCACTTTTAATCAATTTCAATTCGAATTCACTTCTATTCAATTTCAATTTGAATTCATTTCGATTCAATTTAATTCGAATTTCAATTCTTTTCAAAATTTCAGATTTTGAAATCACTTTCGATATTCGTTATAAAATGAATAAAATCGATATAAATATCGTTCACGTCAAAATGGCGTAAATCTAATCAACCCGGCTTCATATATTCATATTTTCAAATATTCCATTTCGATTATTTCTATTTCAAATATTCTATTTCAAATATTTCTTTTTCTAAATTGGAATGAGGCCCACTCAATTACCATATAATGTTAATTATATGGATTTTCTACAACACATGTATATATCAACGATGACAAATAATCAACCATCATCCAAAGTGCATTCTACACTGTATAAGCATCAAATATAAATATTTAACGCTCATAACAGTCTGTCAATCAATCGATCGACATACAACTAAACAATCGGGATTAGTGTACGTCAAATAACATCCCAATACCCGTGTGGGGTTTCAAACAATCAAACACAGATTTTATTTGTGCAGTTGGGCGATGTGTAAAATTTATCGTCCCAATCAATATCAGTCAAATGTGTGTATACAAACAAATCATCCGATTTGTTTATTTTTATTTCTTTTCATATACACGTTAAAAAATCTATTTTAACTATAAAGTATTTTTCACTATAAAATATTTTATTTCGTTTCACATTACATCACACAATCAACTACACATCAAAATCAAACAAACAAGCATACAAGCCGTCCATGGTCTGTGGACGACGGGTGTCGGGTGCGACTAAACACCGTCTGCATCCTAGTATATATTTCAACTAGAAATAAATTAAAAGTGAGAAGTTCTCACTGAATTGCTAATCCAACGCCACGACTCTTCTTATGTAGAAATCTTCGCCGTTCTTGCCTCTTGTCACTTTCTTTGCCCATATTCTCTACATATGTAAAAATCGAATTTTTACTTTGCTATTCAATATATAAAAATCGAATTTTTACTTTGCTATTCAGTATATAAAAATCATATTTTTACTTCGCTATTCAATATATAAAAATCGAATTTTTACTTTGCTATTCAATATATAAAAATCGAATTTTTATACTTTGCTATTCAATATATAAAAATCGAATTTTTACTTTGCTATTCAATATATAAAAATTGTAACTTTATATTTACCTATAAACAAAAATCACATTTTCTGTATACCAATCTATTTACATATATAAAATACATTTTTAAAACAATCCTATTAAATAAAAAGTTAGATTTTTAAAATCATGTTTATTTTACAAATTTACTAAATGAATTACCTAGAAGAAATTAAATAAAATAACTCACATTTGCTGCTAAAAGGGGGAGGAGAGCTGCTCAGTTGGAGGCGGGGACGCTGGAGCGAACGGCGGTTGTTAGGGGGGGTGTCGGAGGTGGTCAAATCGGTGGCTGCGTCGTGAAGCGGGGGGGTTTGAACGTGGCTCGAGGTCGTCGCAAGGGGGCAGATCGAAGCAAAAGGGGGCGGTGGGGGTGTGTGGTGGTGGATTTGGGGGCGGTGGAGGTTGAAGAGAGGGAAATAGGGGGGCGATGTCGATCAGTAGAGGGGGAGGAAGGCGAGAAGGCGGCGCAGGTGGGGGTGGTTGATCGGAGAGGAGGCGAATCCGAGGGAGGGTGGCGGCGCCACCATTGACGGTGAGGGGCAGAGCATTTTTTTTTCTTTCTGAACGAAAATGAAAAGGGGGGCAGAGGAATTAAAGGAGATGGAAGGGGGAATATTTTTATATTTTATTTTATTTATTTTCTCTCTCCTAAGTTGACTTTTCATATGAACTCGAAATCAAACCCGCTGACTGTCGTCCATAGCGTAATACCCACATTCCGAATACAATGGGATATGTACCGTAAGCTGGTTCGATTTTTTCGATCAGTTTTCGTTAAAATCAACATATAACTCTATATATTTAATTTGAACGTGCATTTCAATTTGCTGGGGTCACATACTAACTCGAAAAATTCCAGAAAAATATTTTCTAGCTTCGTATTGACGATACGGTCCTAACAAAACTAGTTTCGTTGAATTCTGAGACTGTTTGAAAAATGACCATTTTCCAGTCGATTAAAATCAACTAAAACTGGTCAAACGCGTTTTCCTTTTCCACGCTCACATATTGATTCGAAAAATTACGAAAATTGAAATCTAGCAATAACTTTACATCACGAATCCAACAGAAGTGGTTTCGTCAAAATCCGAAGTCATTTGCAAAATTTCCATTTTTAAGGGCCTGAATTCCATAGCGACTATTCAGAATTTTCAACTGGACATATCTTTTGATCCCCGCTATGAAATTTTGATTTTTTGGATTCGTTGGAAATATATTATCAACTAGATTCCATTAATTTTGGTTTTACTAAAATCCGGTTTATTTTGAATCCAGCACATTCATTTGAAATTTGAAATCGAATTATCGAACTACCGCGCCATTTTCAATTCCTTTTATAAATATAAATAAATATTTATATTCTAACGTCGATTCAAATGAATATATACGTTCGAATTATATTCAAAATAAATTTCTCGTCGATATTATTTAAAATAATTCATTTTAAATAATCAAAATTCGCTAAAATTGCCAAAATAAAATTTTTAAACTGGCCCAGATTTCCGGGTTATTACAATCTCCCCCACTTAAACTTTTCGTCCCCGAAAAGGAACAAAGCCGAAAGCTGTTTCACAAATCAACTCAACTTTCATTATTTTGATTACGGCATAAGTTCTTCAACTTTTCAGTTTCTAAGAACTTTTCAAATTTTTCAAAAATTTGGCTAACACCCTAAATTTTCGAATAATTTCGCCATAACCTCCCCTGCACCGGGAGCCACGGGAAAATCCCGAAATTGCCATATAGGCCTTCTGATCTCAAAAAGAAAAAGAAAAAGCCAAGCGGCTAGCCAATTGGCTCATAAAATCATCATCACCCAAACAAAACAGTAAATTATGTTAAACATGTACCTATCTGTCGGGCAAACAATTTTATTCTTCTGCTCTAGCCTCTTTGCCAAGACCTGTTCAATGTAAGTACATGTATATGCAAGCAAATGCGACCAAATTTCAATACAATTCACTATTTGGTTCAGATTGGCTATATGGTTCAAATTTATGAATCAAACAATAATCAAACAACACAATCAGCAATCAATTAGTTGATTAGCTTTTTAAATTCATAACTTTGATATATAGTCAAAAATCACATTTTTGATGCCAAATCACAACAATAAGCCCTATTTAATTTTGGTTCTCACACCAGTCTAATGGAAATATATAGATATCACACCTTCGAAACTCGAATACCAATTCTGGTGATGTCTAGACTATCATAAGAATCGTCTCCGGGCGACTAGAGTGTGATTCTATATCTATCCAGTATATTAAAACTTCACATACAGGTTTGCAAGGCGTATATGCAAAATCTTTATATACTGGACTGTCCAAATCAATACAAATAAATAATCAAATACGAATAATTGATTTAAATCTTCAAAACAAAATTTGTTTTCACTTTAAACATATACTCTTCACACTCGTTCTAGGATACTACTGATCCCATCTCTAACGAGTCATTCCCATTGGATATTACTAATCCAATATCTGATGAATTCTTTCGTATGGTTCTAATGTGTCTTGTTCTCTAGCTTTGTAAACCAAAGCTCTGATACCAAATGAAGCGACCCGAACTTCCCCGGTCCCCGAAGAGAAGAGAAAGAACGAATTACTGTGAGGACAAGACAAATCAGAACGTGGACGGAAGAACATTTCATTGTTTATTACAACCATTCCATCAGATACAGGAATATACAGAGTATAAATAAATAATATACATCACAAATTATCAGAGATTACAATAAATTACATAGCAGCGGAAAATAATACAATACACAACTAGAAGAGATATACGGATACAAAGCTTTCCGGATATGATTCCAGCTGTAAACCAGGACCCTGTGAATATAAATCTGCAAAACCAAAACTACTAGCTGCCCTTGTCGAAAATAAGGGCACCCAGAGTTTAGGTTAAAACAATAAACTCCAGGTCAGTCATGTGAGTTGTGTGAGAACTAAAACAGTTATTAATCTTTATTTTTAAAGTTAGGTAAATCAAGGGACCACGCCGTATAACACGGAACGGGTTTCCTCCCAAGAATACTAGTGCATAAAACAAACAAAACAATGCTAAATAAAGAAAAATGAAGCTGTTATAAGACCCAGGTCCTATCACACAATGCAACGCAAGCCGGGGGACAGGGTTTTCCCTTATAACAGCCAAAGAATGCTTGATACGTTTATAACAAATCATTTGATACTATTATAAGTGCATAGTGTATAAAACAACTTCAAATCATAAGTATCAATCATAGGCGGCATGGGTACCATATATCATGTCGCCATACTAGGCTCTACAATCAAAACCGCAAATGTCACGTATTTGGAAGTTGGGTTTCCGTCTGTGAACCGAGGCCAGGGATCGTCCTCTACCGATTCGAGACTCTCTAGCCTGAGCCTCAGGCAAGCGCGCAGGCAAGCCTTAGAGCGACAGGGTCGGTCCACCGATGTGGATTATTATGCCTGAACACTACGTTTCCCCGCCCTTTGTGGCGTAAATGAGCCAACGAATGGCTCCATCGGATCCGGATCGTCCGATCTAACCGAGGTGCCTCGCAACAGCAACAACCATACAGGTGAAAAGTATATAAATGTCAGGGCTGGTAGGTCACTGACACCACCCTAGCTAGAAAGAAACACATGTCCTCCCTTAGGTCCTCTCCCGTTTCTGGTTCACAACCGGGGTGTGAGGCTCGCGAATTCACGTTACACAAAGCTATGCCACACAGGCGGTGCTTTGATCATACACCACAAGACTTTTCTTTTCAACAGAAGCCTTGATCATTTGCCACTTAGGCATGCCACACAGGCAATTCACTCCATGCGATTGATATCCATCAGTATATAATCCCTGAGCTCGTATGTCTCAGAGAAGGGCGTTAAGCAACAGAATAAATTCTCCGCCACCAAACAGATATATATTTAATAGAAATCAATCACACAGACTAAAATCCAATGTCAGACACACAGTCCATTTACAAGTCCGTTCTGGGTCTGAACGAAACCGGAGGCACTTAGTACCCCGCATACCATCGATCTCCAAGTACGTATGGACGATCACCAACTGTTTCCATCTTCTTGGGTGTACAGCCCAATCAAGACCATCAGTAATCACCCAAACGACGTGAAGACCTCCGGTCTTCGACCACCGTCTTCATCTTCGACACCACGTCGAATTAGTTATTCAGAATGGGATAAAGCCGGTCTTTCTGAACAACTCGCGTATATGTATAATAAACACGTGTTACACAAACACAACATACGCCTCATTCCAATTCAGAATATTCTTTTATTCAAATATTCTTATATTTTGGGAAAGTTTCCCATTAATTTTATCAAAGATAAATTCTTTAAACTCCTTTTTGAATATCAATTCAAACTAGTCGGGGTTAGCGAACCACACTGAAGTAATCATTTATTTTATTTCCCAATCCTAACCTATTCATCCCATGAAGTAAAACGGGTAATACTTCATATCTAACACCACAGTGTTATCGGTAAATTCAATTACCATTTCACGTTCAAGTCTAATTAAAGATTTAACTATCGCCTGGAGCAAAACTGGTGATACTCCGTTCTCGATCTTTTCAATCTAATTAAAGATTCATTAAAACTCCACTTAGTTTTAATCTTTAATTGGGTTAAAGAATCAGTGTCATTTTAAAACATGGTTCACGATAAACCCAAAATCACATTCATTAATTATCGGGTTAAAGAACAAGTGTTATTTAAAACATTGTTGACAATAAACCCAAAAATCAATACCAGTTCAATTCCAATTAAATATTATTTAATTGGTACACTTTATTAAATCTAAATAAAAAGATTTAATCCTTTCTCAACTGGGTTCAAGAACAGTGTTAGTCAAGACACCATTCACGACAAACCCAAATCACCTTTGATATTAAATACAAGGCTCTGAATAGAAAATATATCGGCTTATATTCAATATCAAATTCTACGACCAACAGATATCGTATTGGAAATAACGATATATATATATATATCTATATCTTTCAAATTTCCATAACAACATCTGTATAATCACGAAATCCAACATCGAAATATTCTGAAGACAATTTCGATTCAAATTCATTCCAATGCAATCATTGGAAATTCTGGTTATTTTCAAAACCATTTCAAATTCAATTAATTTATTTTAAAATAAATAGAATTATAATTCTAGTTCAAAACTAGTTCATTTCGATAAAAATCTATTTTTGTCTTTTCAAATATGGAGTTTTTCATCCCAATTCTTTCTAAATCATTTCTTACGATTTTACACAAATTATTACTATTTTAAATAATTTTATCAAGGCCCGTACAGTCGATTTCCATCAGCGGCCATCGAACTGCACTTACAGCGACCTTTTTCAAATTTGATTTGAACATAATTCCAAATCCAACCGTTAAATTTCTAATTTCTAGCATTCGTTAGAAAGATCTTTTTGATACGAACCCAACGGTTCCGGTTTTAGGAGAATCCGACGGTCGGATCTCCCGCAATATCCATTCGAAGTCAATGGTCGAAATACGCGAACTGCCGCGGCGCGTTCTATTCAGGCCATAATATTATATATATTTATATATAATATATAATATATACTTCGTCGATTTCCATTTAAAACGTGCTTTATAAATCGTTTTAAATTCATTTTCAAAACAGTTTCAAATTCATATTCAATTTCAAATCAAAATTGAATATTCCAATATAAATTCGTTTTAAATTCATTTCAAATTGATTTCAAATTGATTTCAATTATACTTCAATTTAATTCGAATGAAATTCCTTTCGATTTCAACTCGAATTCAATTCTGTTCAATTTCAATTCGAATTCATTTCTATTCAGTTTCAATTCGAATTCACTTTTATTCAATTTCAATTCGAATTCACTTCTATTCAATTTCAATTTCAATTCATTTCGATTCAATTTAATTCGAATATCAATTCTTTTCAAAATTTCAGATTTTGAAATCACTTTCGATATTCGTTATAAAATGAATAAAATCGATATAAATTTCGTTCACTTCAAAATGGCGTAAATCTAATCAACCCGGCTTCATATATTCATATTTTCAAATATTCCATTTCAAATATTTCTATTTCAAATATTTCTTTTTCTAAACTGGAATGAGGCCCAATCAATTACCATATAATGTTAATTATACGGATTTTCTACAACACATGTATATATCAACGATGACAAATAATCAACCATCATCCAAAGTGCATTCTACACTGTATAAGCATCAAATATAAATATTTAACGCTCATAACAGTCTGTCCATCATTCGATCGAAGTACAACTAAACAATCGGGATTAGTGTACGTCAAATATCATCCCAATACCCATGTGGGGTTTCAAACAATCAAACACATATTTTATTTGTGCAGTTGGGCGATGTGTAAAATTTATCGTCCCAATCAATATCAGTCAAATGTGTGTATACAAAGAAATCATCCGATTTGTCTATTTTTATTTCTTTTCATACACACGTTA
The DNA here is from genome assembly GCA_030737875.1 of Allium sativum. Taxonomy (NCBI): domain Eukaryota; kingdom Viridiplantae; phylum Streptophyta; class Magnoliopsida; order Asparagales; family Amaryllidaceae; genus Allium; species Allium sativum. Next base: position 589,957,388 of record CM060909.1, read on the forward strand.
AAAATTCTATTTTTAACTATAAAGTATTTTTCACTATAAAATATTTTATTTCGTTTCACATCACATCACACAATCAACTACACATCAAAATCAAACAAACAAGCATACAAGCCGTCCATGGTCTGTGGACGACGGGTGTTACTAAACACCGTCTGCATCCTAGTATATATTTCAACTAGAAATAAATTAAAAGTGAGAAGTTCTCACTGAATTGCTAATCCAACGCCACGACTCTTCTTATGTAGAAATCTTCGCCGTTCTTGCCTCCTGTCACTTTCTTTGCCCGTATTCTCTACATATGTAAAAATCGAATTTTTACTTTGCTATTCAATATAAAAATCGAAATTTTTACTTTGCTATTCAATATATACAAATCATATTTTACTTCACTATTCAATATATAAAAATCGAATTTTTTGCTTTGCTATTCAATATATAAAAATTGAATTTTTATACTTTGCTATTCAATATATAAAAATCGAATTTTTACTTTGCTATTCAATATATAAAAATCATAACTTTATATTTACCTATAAATAAAAATCACATTTTCTGTATACCAATCTATTTACATATATAAAATACATTTTTAAAACAATCCTATTATATAAAAAGTCAGATTTTTAAAATCATGTTTATTTTCCAAATTTACTAAATGAATTACCTAGAAGAAATTAAATAAAATAACTCACATTTGCTATTAAAAGGGGGAGGAGAGCTGCTCAGTTGGAGGCGGGGATGCTGGAGGGAACGACGGTTGTCAGGGGGGTGTCGGAGGTGGTCAAATCGGTGGCTGCATCGTGAAGAGGGGAGGTTTGAACGTGGCTCGAGGTCGTCGCAGGGGGCCAGATCGGAGCAAAAGGCGGCGGTGGGGTGTCTGGTGGTGGATTTGGGGGCGGTGGAGGTTGAAGAGAGGGAAATAGGGGGAGGGGGCGATGTCGATCAGTAGAGGGGGAGGAAGGCGAGAAGGCGGCGCAGGTGGGGGTGGTTGATCGGAGAGGAGGCGAATCCGAGGGAGGGTGGCGGCGCCACCATCGACGGCGAGGGGCAGAGCGATTTTTTCTTCTTTCTGAACGAAGATGAAAGGGGGGTGGCAGAGGAATTAAAGGAGATGGAAGGGGGGAGGAATATTTTTATATTTTATTTTATTTATTTTCTCTCTCCTAGGTTGACTTTTCATATGAACTCGAAATCAAACCCGCCGACTGTCGTCCATAGCGTAATACCCCCATTCCGAACACAATGGGATATGTATCGTAAGCTGGTTCGATTGTTTCGATCAGTTTTCGTTAAAATCAACATATAACTCTATATATTGAATTTGAACGCGCATTTCAATTTACTGGGGTCACATACTAACTCGAAAAATTCCAGAAAAATATTTTCTAGCTTCGTATTGATGATACGCTCCTAACAAAACTAGTTTCGTTGAATTTTGAGACCGTTTGAAAAATGACCATTTTCCAGTCGATTAAAATCAACTGAAACTGGTCAAACGCGTTTTCCTTTGCCACGCTCACCTATTGATTCGAAAAATTACGAAAATTGTAATCTAGCAATAACTTTACAACGCGGATCCAACATAAGTGGTATCGTCGAAATCCGAAGTCGTTTGCAAAATTTCCATTTTTAAGGGCCTGAATTCCATAGCGACTATTCAGAATTTTCAACTGGACATATCTTTTGATCCCCGCAATGAAATTTTGATTTTTTGGATTCGTTGGAAAGATATTATCAACTAGATTCCATTATTTTTGGTTTTACTAAAATCCGGTTTATTTTGAATCCTGCACATTCATTTGAAATTTGAAATCGATTTATTGAACTACCACGCCATTTTCAATTCCTTTTATAAATATAAATAAATATTTATATTCTAACGTCGATTCAAATGAATACATACATTCTAATTATATTAAAAATAAATTTCTCGTCGATATTATTTAAAATAATTCATTTTAAATAATCAAAATTCTCTAAAATTGCCAAAATAAAAATTTTAAACTGGCCCAGATTTCCGGGTTATTACAAAACCCATCTTAGGCAATTTCTACCTAGGATTTACTAAACAGCCCTTGCATAACTCCATTTTCAATTATCTTCATTATATTTGATTCGCAACGCTGATGCCATACGGAGTGATTTTCAGATAATAAATCCGATACCGGTCTCTGCGTATTGAAAACGGAAATGGTCAAAATCTTTGATAGTCGGTGATTTAACTATCAAAGGAAAACATGCGTGCACACTACGATATTATTTCAAGATGGAAACTCTATAGATCAATCATCAATCAACATTTATTCATTTCCCCATTTCTTGTTTCCATATATTCATCAATGCCTTATTTTCTAATTTTAGAAAATATACGTTATTGACTTTGGAAAATGTTTCCATTTCTGATTCATGCACCACTATCTTTTCACATATAGCAGTCTCTAACTATAAAATAGTAAGAGAACTGACCCCTACGATTAACCACGAAGGCCGAAACCAACATTAGATCAATACCCAGATAGTTATTAAACTTAACTAATCTCCAGTCAGTTTCTGATTCCTTTAACTCCATTTTAATTCCTATTTTAAACCCTATTTCCTTTATAAATATTTTATTAGCAAAATATTTACTTAAATCCTTGTTCACATTAAATGTAAATAATATTTCTTCTTTGCAATCAAAAATAGTTTCATTTCGTATTTAAAACAATATCCCAAATCCAATTTCTATTTATACTTCTATTTATAGAATTATTCATATAAAATCTCCTTTTATTCTTCTAACACTTATAATCCCATTTATAATCACCTTTAGATAATTCTATCTATTCTATACAAAGCCTTTTATATAATTCAATTCATTTCATATAAATATTTCCTTTATACAATTCTATTTATTTAACAAATAAATATTCCCCTTTATAATTCTATTTATTTAACAAATAAATATTCCCTTTTATAATTCTATTTATTTAACAAATAAATATTCCCTTTTCTAATTCTATTTATTTAACAAATAAATATTCCCTTTTGTAACTCTATTTATTTAACAAATAAATATTCCCTTTTGTAACTCTATTTATTTAACAGATTAATATTCCCTATTGTAACTCTATTTATTTAACAAATAAATATTCCCTTTTATAATTCTATTTATTTAACAAATAAATATTCCCCTTTATAATTCTATTTATTTAACAAATAAATTTTCCCTTTTTATAAAATCTTTTGATTTTATAAATATTTATTTTTCAATATAACATTGAAAATTTCCTTTTTAACAATCCAGTATTTCTTATGGTAATTTACATACCCTATAACAATGATCACTATCATCAAACAGACATAATCAACTACAGATTATATATCACATCATATATTTCAATATATGAAAAACAGTAAAATAAATGTTGAGGAATCCAGTTGGATCCCTCCGACCTGTTTCCTTGCATCACAGATGTTAAATAATATAATTAACATTAACTTCATTTCAATATGAAATCCTCTGATAAACAGAATCAATATTTGATTAACGATACACACACACACACACACACACACACACACACACACATATATATATATATATATATATATATATATATATATATATCGTTATCTATAATTTCTACTAATCACTTAGCAGTTCAACCAAACAGTCAACACACATAATCAGCCATCAACTATCAGTTCTTAAAATATGTTACAAAAATATGAACTAGTAGAGTTAGTGAGTTTTACTCACATTGGTAATTTATTGTTAAATAACGATAAATTATCGTCGATTCAAATCGTATAATTTATTTTGCTATAAATTGTAACAAGCTCCATTTCACTCCTAGTCAGTTCCAGAGTGTAGCCCCCGTCCATATGGTCCCAACAGATCTTGTTTCATCAGATTCTATTACCGTATGATTTAGATATTGAATTTACAAGTTACACATGCATTTAAAATAAATTAAACTAATTTTATATTGAGTTGTGCTTTACCATAATAACCCGGCCCAAATAGATTTAAACCCGCACCGAAATCACTTCTTCCCCAAACTGATTATCGTGACTCCAGGAAAATCCTCCACCATAAACGTGACTTCTACTACCTCATTCTACATCATCTCTACACGAATCTCCAAACCAATAACACCATTCAAATCCTCTTCCTGTACTCGATATTTCCAACACCACCATAACCATCTCGTCACTTTCCTCTCGAATGCGACTCATGTCCTTTAGCTGTTGTACCAGGAGATCGATCGATAGAAAATCTCACCGCATACCCTAAAACTCCTTCCACTTATGCGCTTACATCCACCATATCCTCGCCAACATTGGTTCTCCCCTTCGTCACCTCAAACGCCCTCGCTCCCCAGCTCAAGTTGATAAGTATAAACGTCGAATCTCCCCCTTACTGCATCGAACTAGACCAATAGGCAAAGGATTTAGCAGAAACACCTGAGGAACTCGTATATTAGTTTGTATATTTCTTTTAGATTTTATTTGAATTGATTAGGAATTTAAGATCCCTAAAATGGTTTGAGAAAAAAATGCGACAGCCGTTTTATGTGTGACTAGAGGAATGAAAATGAGATTAGGTTAGGGAAGCCAAGGAGTACTTATAGGATTTTTTTAATACATTTTTATATTCGAATTTTATATTTGATTTCAATTCAATGTTGTTTATATTTGTCCTTTAAGATTCCTATGATCACACATCATATCCAAAAATCACGAAAATGGACATGCAGCTATAGTTCGAAATTACGGACCCAACGAAACTGGTTTCATCGAATTCCGACTTCGTTTGCTCACACAGCGTATTTTTAACCATCAAAACACTGAATGTTTTTCACATTAAAAATTCGTACGACCACACACTGACTCCAAAAATAACGAAAATTGAAATCTAATAATAATTTAATATTACGGATACAACAAAATTAGTTTCGTTGGAAACGGAGGTAGTTTGCAAAACTGGCTATTTTTAAAGCTCTAAATAAACCCTTTTAAATATTAAATATATTTAAAAATAATCAAGTTAAATATTTATAAATAAATATTATCGTATATATTCACAATAGAATACCATACAGCTCCAGAATAATCCTATATGAATTTTTAACTCAATATTTCAAATCCCGATTAAATCGATAATCGATTTATAATGAAATTCCTTATATATATCGTTATAAATTATAAAGGAATTCCATAGCAACTTTTCGAAAGTTTGATTTGGGCATAAATCAAAATCTACATAATGAAATCCCGATTTTTCTCTTCCATTAGAAAAATATACTTCACCAGCTCCGAACGTTTCTTGTTTCACAGAAATCCGATTTAAAACGGACCTTGTATATTCAGTTGAAGTTCAAATCGCCAAACTACGAACTGCCGCGCCATTACGGGGTCGATTATAATTTTAATATAATTATAAGTTCAAACTGTCGTTATTCAAATATATACGTTAATATAATTCAATCTTAAACTGAATTATATATTTGAATTTGTCCCATTTCACAAAATGCTATTTCAGCTAATTCTGATTATTTCAGAATTATATATATGTATTCTTTAAATTATTATATTAATTAAATATTCCATATAATTTAATTAAACCACTATTCACATATATAAATCACTAATTAATTAGTTAAATAAATTTATTATTACACTGAAAAATACGGGACATTACACCCTCGAAATACCTTTTAAACAATACCCAAAAACCCTCCATTTACTGTCCATAAAATCACCCTAAAATTTCATGGCTTCGGTTAAAAGCATTTCAATGTTCACCAAACATGTCACCAAAGAACTAAACTTGCATTGTCAAAAAAAAGTTGATGCATTTTAACAACAATATTCCAATCCCATAGATCATGAAATGTTACAGCTTTCTATCAATTGTACCAATAAAAAAGGGTACCTAAGGCGTATTAGGATCATGATTTGCTGGATTTCCCACGTTACTTGCTTGCTTTTCTTTTAGCTCCTGTAAAGATTACATGGACTAAAAACTATACTCAACTATAAATACATATATCAGTTCAATTATAAAAAAAGTACCCCATAGCTATAAAGTTCATTCTATACATTCTGTTCCCATCACATAAGCGTCATCTATTAACAATGACGCTTATGAAATGGATGGTTTTCCGCTGGTTCACAACAAGCATCATAGCATTCGATTCTACCTTTAAATAAAATTTTAATCATTGTAAACTTAAAATATCAAATTTATCTTGTTAGATAAATTCAAATGAACCCATAATGAATACACATCCGCTACGTCGCCTCATAATTGACTTTGTGTGTCCTGGCATTAACGCATATTTTTAAACAGATTACCGGTTCTTTGGAATTTTTCTAAATGGTTTAGTTTATTTCGAAAGTTTGAATCCTTCAAAATCACAAGTTTATGAAAATCATCGAAAATGCTCGTTTTGACCATTGGCTCTGAAAGGGCCGAAAATTTCATATCACTCCTTCGATTTTAAACATATTGCCTCTATGAGGTATATAGATATGAAAAAGTTCATAAGGGATTTTAAAATGATTAAATAAGCAAGGAGGATCCAAAATATATAGGCTACATACAGGGTATGGTTCATTGTATATACATAGGTCATACAAAATTAGCACAAAATAAATATGATTATGGTCATATAAAACTAGCACAAGCGGGAAGCCATAAATTTGAGAACAGTTCATTTCCCTTTTAGATGATGGTTTACTATAGGTATGGTTCATTGTATATTGCTCGCATGAAACTAATGGGAAAGTCGGACTGCCAGCTAAAAACAACTATACAACCACATAAATTAGAGTATAATCTTAAAACTAATGAATTTGGCAGCAAATTGAGGGCAATAGCCACAACTGCTGCCCACAATAAATTGGTTTCTATTTAACAGGAAAACAGGAAAAATCACCATTAAAATAAATTTCTAATTTACACTTACCATCAACATCGAAGTAAGCTCCTGTACTTTGGTCTCCAAGCCACTAACTTGGTTTCACAATGCATGTACTTCACCTGATGAGTTACCCCGAATACGAAGCCGAGATGGTACAACCCCAAAACCAAGCTCTCTTACGCGTCCTCCATGCTCTTGACTAAAAAGCTTTGACATGCCATCTTGAGTAACTGATGTTCCTCCCTGAGAATCCTGACTTAGGCATTATGATGCTTTGTTATCTTAGACTACAAATACAAAAACAACCAATATTTAGAAAGTAAAATTAAAACTACATTAACAATAGCAACAGTTTCTTATATTGTATATTTGAACTTATTCTTACTAGGCATTCGGCAGTAACTAAATTCGGAGGTTTTCCATTTATTCTAGTGTGGCCTTTGCACCACAATTCATGTCTAGTGATACTAGATGTAACCTTTTCCTTTTTCTGCAAAAATAGCTTAATTAACAGCTTAAGAATGTATAAGTGATAACAAATAAAAATTGCTTTAACAATATTTTTTACCGCTTCATCTTCCAATCTTGCATAACCTTTTCTGCTCATGGTATGTGGAAGTTTATTGTTTTCTCTAATACTTTTGAATCTTTGGCTTGTTGCCTGTAAGATTAATTCAATAAATATGATATAGGAAAATATAATATATTTAATAGTTAAAATCAATCAGACAAAAATAACCACCTCAAAAATTTGTGATAATTTTTCATTTACAGATGCATTCCACTCTTCAGCGCTCTTTGTATTTAACGGTTTTAGGCCTACTAAAGTATTTAGAGTCAGGATTTTAAGACGCTTTTTTTATAGCTGCACCTAACCTTGATTTCGACTCCTTCCATCACTGTCCTATTATCATTAACAAGTAATCTTTATACACTATATCCACCTTGAATCTTGACTGCACCCCAAAAAAAAGAACGTAGATTAGTCTCTAACAGTATTGCAAAATGCAATGTTGTACCATAAGCATGTGCATAATGCATGTTGCACATAGAGAGAACTACAGCAAGTATATAATATGTTGCTTTGAATATTGAGACATATAGGTACTCTAACATAAATAACATAGAATCAGTAAAATTAAATACAACTGTAAGCCAGATTTTATTATTTACTTGCTCATGTTATCACCAACAACTGGTATACAAATCAAATATCAATACCTGTATACAAGTCCACAGATTATCTCTCAAATCGTCATCGACTTTCCTCCATGAGCTAATGGTAAAAGGCACCATCTCCCTTGCAAGAGTAACAATATACGACGACAAATGTTTGGAATTAGTACCTATTGCTTGTCCGCGTTCATTAAATTCAACTTTCGGCTTCTCATCCGGTATCATAGCTAATGATTTCAACATCATTCTGCCTCTATTTTTTCTAGGTTACGTCAATCTATGACCTTTACTAGAATCCGGTTGAAGTTCATTTGGACTGGAAGCCGAGGTGGCTGTAGTTTGCTGGAAGTGTAGTTGACGGACAAGGGGCTGTACTGTGTTTGTATTGTTGAAGGGCCTGTTACTGGAAGGAGGGGGCTGAATCTGGTTTGTAGTGTCGAACGGGCTGTTAGTGGAAGGAGGGGGCTGAATCTGGTTTGTAGTGTCGACGGGATGCTACTGGAAGGAGGAGGGGGCTGCATCCGTTTTGTAGTGTGGCCAAGGTTGCTTCTGATTTTGCAAGGAGTAGTGCGTGTTGGGTAGTCAACAAGCTTTCGAGGAGATATTCTTATAGCAATATTTAAATCACGAAGCAACAGAATTAGTGCACTTGGGTGTTCTCTGATTCTAATCCCAACCATCCTCTCATCATCAACTCTAGCAGCTGCAAGTGCAGCTAAACTTTGCTTTTTTGCTCTTTTGTTTGCTACTTTTGAGCTCTAAAAAATAAAAACCTTAAGTCATTTTTCAGTAGTTAAGTCTTTGTAACTTGGGTGTTTAAAAACATACAAGTAGCGATAAAAGAGGCTGATCTAACTCAAAGTACGAAATAGGCAACTCGACGTAAGAAATAGGCAACATCAAAAGTTATTTTTAGATATCAAACATCTACACTAGTAGATACAAATGAATGCCCCCTAATTATAATAAATCAATAAACAAAAATAAGAAATTTGATTTAACTTAAATTTTCTTTCATCCCATTGTTTATTAAATTATCAAAAAAACTGTTTATTGAATTATCAAAAATGAACAAATATGACGATAATATTGTTTTTTACGGATGTTCTTTAAAATATAATATTCATATGCTTACATTTTGAAATATAATTAGAAACAAAATACACAAACTTTAAGCAACTTTAAACAAAATACACAAATTAATCAGGAATTCGATAATAGAAAAAACATTTGTACCAAACCCACGATAGCAACATCAGTTCTAGCCAATACAGATCTATTGCCAATTTAAGAAACATCAGAATTCGATCTCTCTGCTATTTTTCTTTATTTCCAAAAACATAAATTACAAACTACCCACTTATTCTTAGCTACTTAGAAACCTGTTACTATTATTCGTATATCATCCTTGACTTTATATTGAACCCATCCCTGTGTTTTGATACAGGTTTTTAATTTTGATATAAGCTATTGATTTTGGTCAACCCATCCATGTATTTTGATTCGTTGATCCATCTTGAATACTTAAGGGATAATCCTAGGGTATGCAATTTATGAGAGAATTAAAGAAGTATGTATTTATAGCTAATTTTTGGTCTGGTGGTAGCATGTTTGATTTCTTGGCTAACAGCCGGAGTTCGATTCCTGATACATTTGTTGTTACAGTTTTATTCTCCATAAAATTTTGGGCCTTGAAATTTCTTTTGACATGACTTTATCAGTTTCTATTCAATATCATGAATGGAAGACAATTTCAATTTGAGAAAATCGATTTAGCAGAAGACAAAGTGGTATTTCTGCACTCTTATGTTCTGATGGTGCAGGCAGCATGCCGAAATTTTGGGTTTCGATTTTTTTTTTTTTTTTGCCTATGGTCCCCATATGCCCAGGGCCGGCATAGAGTCTGTTTCATAGTATATGTTTTGTATATAAATGTCCAATTAAAAAAATCCTCGTTTTAGGTCTATTTAATCAATTCATTGAAGACTATCCCAGTTTCGGCTATCAAAATTTAATCTACCAACATGCATAAAAACAAAATAAATTTTAACGTGTGGGGGAACAAAAGCATCCTTTTTCGGAACATCAGATGTTACATGCTTGCATGTATGGTGACAACATCAAGCAACTGGGAAAAAAATAGGATATTCAAATAGGCACAAAGTGGGGCGTCCTTATCAACTTGAACGCGCCTTCCCTATTGCTTTTGCTAGGTCAAAATATACAAACAAAAACACAAGGTCAGTGAACCAGAGGTTGTCCATTTATGAGTTAGAGCCAGGTCGCGTTGAAAGCAACACATCGTGCTAGCCGTCTTTTTTTTATTCCTTCTACAACCATAAGTTGTCCTCCTCGTTACTTTGTTTTAGCTTCAAAATCAAGAACCCATAAATGTTGGTGAATATTTAATTGTCTCGCCCTAATTAACATTTGTCATTTCTACAATGAACATTATTTTAGACGATTTTGAGGTATAGCTTCTTTGCACTTACGTTAATTTAAGAAGTTCAGTTTTTGGTCCAACTATATTATGTTAAGCTAACTTGATCGACCAACGGTCGTAAAACCAACTGTGAATTATATAATTTCAAAATAGTGAGCATATAAACATGAATTAACTTCCTCATTGAGTATGCTAATGCAAAACTCACACCAGCATAACCATCCAAGCTTAGATGGTTCTAAATTTCAACAAAATCGATATTCTAAGTCCATTATAGAACGATTTGCTTAATTTATTACCTACAAACAAACACGATAAAAGGGGTTATTGTATCCCATAAAGTGTTGTAATCAGATTGTATGCGGATTTTACGAGGTTGTATTGATTTTAACTTAGCAGGTTGTGGGTATTAGACTAACACAATTTATTCAATAGTACCGGTTTGAACATATGACATTCTTGCATGATATTGTGTCCAGCAGCATTCATTGACGTTGAATCCATCGAAGATAAAGAACCCGTTCAGGTTTAAAATTACCTTTCTACCAACTTTGAAAAACCTACGTTTTTTTATCTCATAAAACCTTCTTTCTAATCTTTAGAATAAATTGTATGATACTTAATTGAGTTATGTATATATTAAGTACTAACAACTTGGAGTGATGTTTCAATTTGTTAGACATAAAATAGGAAATAAGAAATGAATATAAAAACAATAAATGTTCCATTAAACTCTTTTTACTAAAATATAATTAAGAAATGAATATAATAACCGTAAATGCTCTACTAAGTCTTTTTCTATAAAAAAATAAGAAATGAATATAATGTTTACATGAAAATAATCGTTAAATATTACTTAAAAATCCAACAACAAAAAATTATAGCCTTAATCCTGGAAGACTTTAATTTATTTTATAAAGTAAAACGATAAGAGTACACATATTGGATGCAAAAGTTATGCGTATAAGAGAAGTGAACTGAAGTGCTGTCTAAATCATAGGCTTTTGACCTAAAAGAATTTAATTTATTTTAGGAAATACAACAACAATACGCCATTTGAATGCAAAATTATGCGTACAAGAGAAGTGAAATGTTGTCAGAATTAGAAAGAAGTGAAATGTCTGAAGTTTCTAATCCCAAAGGAGTTTAATTTATTTTAAATAGAAGATTAGTATTATCCAAATTACTAACATGTATTTTTAAAGTAGGAACAATACATAATTATTTTCTCAACCGTACTTGGATGTATGAAGTTGGAACTGGAATGAAAAGATCGATAAAAGAACATTTTTACGATGTGTACACGAATTTATTTAATTCACAACATCTGATAATCGAAATAATGAAGAACTTTGTTGTCCCTGTAGTAAGTGCTAACATTTGAAGCGTTGGAGACCAAATACACTTATAGCAAAAAAATTGTTTCTATATGTAGATTGGAAAGTGCTGTGACTAATTTGGATCGACACTGATTTTGATTTCATATGAAAAACCTCATTGCATTTTACAAAAAGAAATAGTATTCTTTCTTGGCAGAGTTTAAATATTTTTTAAGTACAACTCCTAATACTGTCCGAAATTTAATTTAGAGTTTATCGATCCAAATATCGCTTGATTCAGAGGTAGTACGACAAAAATATTGTAATTTGAATTAAAAAAATAGTGGTTTTTGCCAAATTATTGTTCAATTTGGAGGTATATCTTCTTATTTGTTAAGTATAACCATTAGTAATGCATCATGGTGCATTGCTCGATAACTTGCATTGGGAATTTTATAATGAAAGCTTTGACATTGAGCAGTCAGATTATATGTTCTTAAAACCATATTTTGATTTTAAAATAAATAAAAGAAAATTGTGAGAGGATCTACCAGCAGACATCAGGTTTCAGGAGGATGATATGAATACTGTTTACCAAAGTTTATGAGTTCCAGAAGCCATATTTCCTTTTTAAACGACTTTCTGGAAACCGCTTAGAACATAAATAAATGATTTTCAGAAAACCACGTTAAACATAGGAAAACTCTCGCTTTTCTTGTTTTCTCACACCCAAAATCAACTCTAGTGGAACGTGAGAAATAAAAAGTGGAATTCCTTCCATTTTTAATTAATAATGTGAATGTTTTTTTTTTTAGTATCATATGTGCATCGATGGTCGAATACCTCAACACAACGTAACAAAAGAAACAAAATAAGGCTAAAGTAGAAAAAGAACGTGGTAAAAAATGCATATGTAACTTGAATACCTCTGCATCGTGTAACACCACCTTCCTCGTCGATAATACAAGATCAATCTTCCTCATTGACCTATAAAAAAACATAACGATTTACAAAGGATTAGAACATCACACAAAATGTAGCATTACTTTGTAACAACCATGTACAAAATAAAATACACATGCAAAGAACACATGCAATAGAAAATAAAATTATTTTGATACACGCTACGATGTCAATCTTATATCAGATTTTTCTTTAACCACCTAACAACACATTTTATGGTATATATGAACATGCATAAAATAAAAAATCAATAAAATATGCTTATAACATACCAAAATACCGTTACAACCCTCCCTTATGTAACTTTCATCCCCATTAACTACGTCTCTATCATCAAGTTGTGACTTATCCAATGGTTTACTAGTTGATTCTTTATCCTCGTCATATTTTTCCAACTCATGAAACCCTCTAGAGGGCGCTCTCAACACAACATACTAATTTGAAGAACTACCTTCTCTAGAGAAGAAAACTTGAACCGCTTGTGTTGCTAAGATAAACGGGTCGCTTTCAAACTTATTTTGAAATTGATGCAAATTGACCAATGTAAATCTATCTTCAACTTTGACTCACGATACATATTTGCCCAATCACATTTAAACAAGGCAACTCAAAATTAACGATAATTCAACAAGAAAATCTCACGCAAGACCCCGTAATATATTACTTTTTAAATAGACCCATCTACACAAATAGTACTTGTGTAACACCCATCCTCCGCTAGGGTCACTCACAAAGGGAATGCACTAGTTTTGGAGGAGCATTATCTAGGTAAACATACACAGAGATATCACAAGACAGAACATAAATAAAGCAGCGGTAGAAATTAAAAAAAAAAATCTCATTACTTTCAAGAAAAGAGTCAAAACCTCATATATCCAAAGTACAAATTGTCATTATTCCATTACATCAAGTTCTAAATAAAGAAGCATAACTTAAAATGACAAAAGTAATTTATTCCCCAAAGATAGCAGAAATGCAGCCATAGCATAGCTCAAGACCAAATCGTACATGAGCTGACAGAAAGCAAGAGAAATCCAAGCTAAGTGCTAGAGTTTCCTTCCTGAGAACCTGGGGGGAGGCGAGGGGGGGGGGGGAACGAAAGAAAAAGAGGCGAAAGAAAAAGGGTCAGTCATAAAGACTGGTAAGTCTTAGTGACTTTCAGTATAAAAACTAGCAAAGTTAACAAGACATGAGTAAACAGAAAGTAAACATAAGGATGATAATAAGTCTAGCAAGATAACTAAGATAACAAGATAAATCAAGTCTAGCATCACATATTCAAGATTCGCTGCACCAACTGTACCAGTTCTAACCCATGTCAAGTATTAACCATGAAGTGATCCCTTGGCCCAATATCATGAAGTGACCCATTACGGGGTCCTACGGTACGATCTACTAATCGATCGGCTCCCTACAAGTTCTAGCTCGTCATGTGTCTGTGTCATACGGCCCAATCACGAAATGTAGTCACCTGTGCTAGGTCCACCCTAGGGTGTATCAAGCCCTAGGGTGCCAACCACTGACACGAATCAAGCACGCACAGTGTAAACCTACTGGTGCCCAATGCCTGCTTTATCTACTCCGGACTACGTGCACGACCATAGTCCGCCTGAACCTACAATGGCGTACCTACTCATCCGTCGTTCTGGTTGCTTACAATCAGCCCAGTAATTGTGCCCCACCTTGCCTAGTCCTAGGGTATTGTGATACATCTAAGTGGGTTACTGCTGAAAAGGACCGCGTAACTAGAGTTTCTAATGGGTTAAGTGTTGTCATTCAAATTCGTGACTTAACCCTATCCAAATCACGTATCAAGTTGGTTAAGTGTGTTCAAGCGGTTCATGAATTAACCCTATCAAATCATCATGTTAAATTGGTTAAGTATATTCAAGTTGTTCATGACTTAACCCTATCCTGTGGCATTAAATAAATTAATGCACCCCAACCTCTCACATTAGACTTTGTTGTGGTTACTGGATGTGCCGGGCGGGTCCGGGAAGATTTACACCACAACCTAGTCTAACCTCGGGTTTCAAATGCGATATGACTAACTACCCACATTGGGTCCTATTGTTTGCAGTTACTGGATTCGCCGGGCGGTTCCGTGCAGATTTATACTGCAAACTCAACCCAACCTCGAGTTGGCCATGTTCAAGTTTATTCTAAGTGTCATGTCCAGGTTCAAGTTTCGATTCTAAATTCATGTCAAGTTTTCATGTCATGTTTCATGTCAAATCGTGTCAAGTTCATGTCCATATCCAAGTCAAGTTATAACAATGTTCACGTTTCAAGTTTATAGTAAATTCAGGTTTGCCTAATCTACCCAAATCGTATTCCCATCGCACGCGAATTCGAATCGATACAAACAAATCTAATTAGGGAATAACATAGAAAGAACGGGCATAAGGTGGCAAAAGTGATTATAAGTCAAGCATGGTATAACTTGAGATAAATGACTACAACAATACTGGCATATGGAATAGTGGTCTCAAATATCTAACCTAGCAAAATAGAGTGATAGTCATGGTAACAGTTGACATAAGATAATAACCCCAAACTTGTGAATAACAACTAATTCAACATCACAGGCATGTTAACATCATGGACATGAGGGGTTTAGGTTTACAACATGTTTAGGCCCCAAATAAATTTCATATAAATATTCCCACAAGTCAAGATTCAAGATGAATAGATCCAATGTGAATAATAGTAGATCCAAAATAATAGATCCAAAAGGAACAATAATAGACCCAAGATGTACAATGATAGATCCAAGATAATTATCATACTTAGGTTCAATTTCAATTTACAACATGTCCATATTAAGTTTAATGTTTAGATCTAAAAGTAACTGGGGCTTACAGATCGTGGTTTGAGAATTAGAAAACAAAAGAGGTGATGTAGAATCTTGAGTCTAACAGAAATCCCCCAAACATCAAAACTCTACACGTAGTCTTGTTGGAGAAGAAGCAATCCCTTTTCTCTAACTTTTCAACCAGAATTTTAGCAGCATAAGGCCAGAGAGAATTTGTGTAGAGAGACCAGGGTTAGGGACTGTTTATATAGGGTCAGGTAAATGAATCTGGACAGAAAACGAGACCAAGAACATCAGAGTGAACCCAGCTTCAAAAGTGGGCTCGACCACCAGGTCGACACCCAGGTCGACACTATGGTCGACCTGGTCCTGGGCAGGTCGACACTATGGTCGACCTGGTCTTGGGCGGGAAATTTCCCGCCCAGTCCATTCAGGGGTTTGAATTCGAAATTTGAATTCGAATTCTGAGCTGTTTTTGAACTTGAAAATTCCTGAAACTTCGAAGGTTCATAACTTGGTCATACGGACTCCGATTTTCGAAAACTCAGACTCGTTTCCAAGCAGAATTTCAAGACGAACGTAATGGCGTAACCCGTTGCTCTTGATTCTTATTTTAAAAATTAATTCTGCCTTGGTTTATTGTTATAACACGTTATCAAAATACGGTTTGTTACATTCTCCCCTCCTTAAAGGATTTCGTCCCCGAAATCTCTAAGTTAGGGAGGATGTGTCCTACCATCCATCATCCATCTACTCAAAACATCATCCACAAGCAACCATTGTCCTTAAAAGATTTCTAGTGCTGTATGAACACATGCAAAAAGTGTGTGTATATGTACTTATCTAATGCAAAAGATCAGGCGGTTACTGATTCAGTAGACCACCTTAATGCAAAATATGTTAGTGTAATGAATCCAACATGTATGCAAAATTCCTAACATACTTTATAATCTCTACATGAGTGCACAAACATTCATTCATATGCAATATCCAAGTGATAACATAACAAGTTCCGTCCATGTACAAGTATAAGCACTCATGCATATGCAACATGAAAATATGACTGAGCCGATCTAGTGCCTAATGTGTGTCATGCATCAACTAACAATCACTTGTAAACACTTGCAACCATTTGCAAACATCAACCATAACATGTTTCAATCACATGTTTACATCCATATGGTTCTACCTAAGGTCCTCAAGATAAGATCGAGAAGATAACAAGACAAACATAGGTAGTAAAAGCATGATACGAAAGATTTTCAAGCTTATAGGAAAAAGAGATCGAGAATGTACCCTCAAAAAGAAATGGGTAAAGCGCACGTATCTTCTCTTCGGTTTCCCAAGTTGCATCTTCTTAGGCTTCACTCCACTGTACTTTAACTAGCTTGACTTCTCGATTACTTAGCTTCTTGATCTCCGTTCCTAAGATATGAATCGGAACTCGCCTCAATGTTGCTTCTTTTTCCACTTCTACGCCTTCAAGGATGCTTGGCTCAACCACTTCGGATGATTCATGTAAGAAGTTTCGGAGATGCGAGACATGAAAGACATTTTGTACTCCGGCCAGCCTCTCGGGTAATTCTACCTTATAGGCCATCTGGCCAATCCTCTTAGTGATAGGGAACGGTCCTACAAACCTTGGTGCTAGCTTTCCAACCGCTCCAAAACGAACCACATTGCGTAAAGGAGAAACTTTTATAAAGACCATATCTCCGACTTCGAACTCTAGGTCTGTCCTTCTCTTGTCCGCATAAGATTTCCGTCTATCTTGGGCCGTTTTCATCCGTCTTCGTATCAACTCAACCTTCTCAGAAGTGTCTCTTATCATGTCGGGCCCAAGTATAAGCTTGTCTGTCGACTCCCACCAACAAGTTGGTGACTTGCACGGTCTTCCATACAAGGCTTCGAACGGTGCCATTCCTATGCTAGCTTGGTAGCTATTATTGTATGCAAACTCCACGAGAGGGAGATGGTCTTCCCAAGTACCACCAAAATCAAGAATGCATAGTCTCAAAAGATCCTCTAGTACCCTATTTACCTTTTCGGTTTGTCCATCCGTCTGCGGGTGATAGGCCATGCTTAAACTCAGTCGTGTACCCATTGCTTCTTGCGGACTATTCCAAAACTGGCTAGTGAAAATCGGGTCACGATCACTAACTATACTAGAAGGAACCCCGTGCAACCGTACTACCTCTCGAAGGTAAATAAACGCCAGCCATGATGCGGTCCTCTTGCTTTTCACCGGAATGAAGTGAGCACTTTTCGTGAGTCTATCTACTATGACCCATATGCTAGTATTTCCCTTCCCTGACCTAGGCAATCCATCCACGAAATCCATAGAGATACTTTCCCACTTCCATTGCGGAACCTCCAAAGGATGTAATAGCCTACCGGGCTTCTTCGACTTGGCCTTTACTTATTGGCACGCCATGCACTTTGAAACGAACTCTGCCACGTCCTTTTTCATTCCAGCCCAAAAGAAAATGTGTTTTATATCTCTGTCATCTTATCCCCTCCGGCATGTATAGTCATCTTCGAGTGATGCACCTCTTCGAGAAATTTATTTACTAATTATCCCACTTGTGGGACACATAGCCTTCCATCACGCCTTAGCCATCCCTTGTCATCTATGGCATACCTACCGAGGTGACTTGACGTCTCACCACTAATCAGCTTGTCCATGATTTCGACTATCTGTGGGTCTTCCTTCTGTGAAGTCCCTACTTGATCTAGAAGTGTAGGTCTTAACTCAAGAGATGCTAACGTAATAGTCAATGACTCAACAGCAGGTGTAAAATCAAAGGTTGCTATAAACTCTGGACTTTCTCTTTCAACAAACAAGGGGCTCAAGGTCAACCTTTTCCTACTTAGCTCATCCGCCACCACGTTACCCTTGCCAGGGGTATAAGCTATATCGAAGTTATATGATGCCAAGAATTCCATCCACCGCTGTTGTCTAAGATTCAAATCTTTCTATGAGAAGAGGTACTTAAGCGATTTGTGGTCGGTATACAGCTCGAACCTCTCCCCTAGAAGATAATGGTGCCAAGATTTAAGTGCAAAAACGATCGCCGCCAACTCCAAGACATGTGTGGGATAGTTCTTCTCATGAACTTCAAGTTGTCTACCCCTATAGCATATCACTTTCCCTTATTGCATTAGGACAGCGCCTAATCCTGTGCCACACGCATCTGTGTACACCGTAAACATCTTACTTCCGTCGGGTAATGCCAAAACTGGAGCTGTGGTGAGGGCTCTCTTGAATCTCTAAAAAGCAATCTCACATTCTATGTTCCATGCAAACGCTAGATTTTTCTTCGTTAACCTAGTAAGAGGGGCTGAAATCTTAGCGAAGTCCTTAGTGAACTTCCTATAGTAGCCTGCCAAACCGAGAAAGCTTCTCAACTCCGTTGCATTCTTAGGAATTTTCCAGTCTTGCACCGCAACTACCATTGCGGGGTCCACGGCTATGCCTTGCTTGGAAACTACATGTACAAGAAACCGAACTTCCTTCCTCCAAAAATGGCATTTGGAGAACTTAGCCTTTAACTGGTGTGCTCTAAGCGTATCCATGACTTCCTTGAGATGTCTAGCATGATCTTCTTCATCCTTTGAGAAGATCAAAATATCGTCCATGAAAACTACCACAAACTTGTTAAGGAACTCCCTAAACACCCTACTCGTCAAATCTACAAAGTATGCGGGTGCATTTGTTAATCCAAACGGCATGACGAGCCATTTGAAGAAACCATCTGGAGTCCTAAATGCAGTCTTGTCAATACTATCCTCAGCCACTCTAAGCTGATGGAATCTCGTGGCTAGATCGAGTTGAGAGAAAGCAGACGCTCCTGCAAGCTGGTCAAACAGATCGTCGATTCTTGGTAGTGGATGCCTATTCTTCTTCGTCAGCTTGTTTAACTCAAGATAATCTACGCACAGACGAAGCGAACCATCCGCCTTAGTAGCGAATACCACAGGAGCACCCCATTCAGAAATGCTTCGCCTTATGAAATTTTTCTCAAGCAACTCCTTAACTTGCTTACTAAGCTCTCTTCTTTCTCGTGGAGCCATGTGCCTAACGGACAATGAAACTGGCTTGGCATTATCAACAAGATAAATACGGAAGTGTATCTCGCGTTTAGGGGGTAACCCCTTCACCTCATCAAAGACATCTGGATATTCTCGGACCACTCTTACAGATTGCAAATTGTCGATGGACGAGTCAAGAGATTCTAGATAACACAACATGACCGGACTCTTCGGGTTACAAGAAATTTCAAGGGTATTACCAAGGCGAGTCATGAGCCTCACTACCCTTCATTCACAATTAAGAATGGCTCCATAATTGGACAGCCAATCCATACCTAGGATCAAACCGTATCCCATAAATCCGAGAACATAAGCATTACACGTGAATTCTACGCTTAAGAAAGAAATCCTCAAATCCACACACATCATAGATAAATGGGCGAAGCCCCCAATTGGATTTGAAACACTAACGGGAACCTCAACTAGACTAGTACTTAGGTGCAGATTTTCAACAATATCAGAAGAAATAAAAGTATGCGATGCGCCAGAGACAAATAAGTTTCGAACAGGAAAGTCAGAAATGTAAACAAGGCTTTCTACAGAAATGTTACTACCTCGGTCAAGAGCTGGAGTGGTGTTGAGAGCATGCAACTGCCCTCCAGATGGTCCTGCTCGCTGGGTCTTCCCTTGTCCCAGTCCTTGCTTCTTAGGGCAATCCTTACTGAAGTGTCAAGTATCCCCGCAATGAAAGCATTCACCCAACTTTCTCTTCTTCTTTCTACAGTCCTTGGCTATATGCCCCGTAATCCCACAAAAGTTACACTTCCTTGTCTCACGTGCCTTGTTATTATTGTTGTTGTCGCCCTTGTTATTCTTGTTGCCTCCCTTCTTGAAGTCAACTTTCTTATTCTGAGTCTATTTAGGCTTAACCTTCTTCTTGCTATTCTTGTCTTCCTCATGAAGTAGGGCCATATCCACCAAGCTTTCAAAGGTCGCCCCCATGGGTATATGAGTTATGGTCAAACTGTGTAGTGGCTCGTTCAATCCTCGAGCAAAGCGTACAGCCTTTTTCTGGGCCGTGTTGACCAAGTCCAAATCGAACCGAGCAAGCTGATTAAACCTATTCACGTACTCCCTAACAGACATGTCCCCTTGCTTGAGTGCTAGGAACCTCTCCATCTGAAGGTTCTCTTCTATTGACGATAAGAATTTAAGCCCAAACCTCTATCTAAAGTCTGCCCAAGTCTCAACTGGCCTGGTAGCGTTGGTGACTTCCCACCAAAATGCAGCTTCCTCTTTCAACAACCATGCTGCCAACTGAACTTTCCTACGATCCTCCACATCGAAGATAACAAACAAGTCTTCAGTCTCTTTTAGCTAGTTTCGTGCCTCTACGAAGGTTTCAGTTCCAACGAAGTTCTTGCCGCCCATTGCTTTAAAGTCTTTGCATATTTTTGCAAAGGCGGTACCAGGAGGAGGAGGAGGAACCGCGGCCACTGGGGGAGGAGGAGGAGGGATGTCTGCCGGGCCCGTGCCATTGGTCCTAGCTTCTAAGTACCTTCGGAACCATCCAGGTACGGGTACTCCCTTAGGAAGGTTAAGATCAGACATGCTGAAAAACGAAAAGAGAAAGATTCAAACGAGGAAACAAAGGAAAGTGCTAATGGATTTTGGGGAATAGCCTTTTTAAACATAAAACTTTTATTGAAAAATGCTTCTTTATAAACGGTTTTGGAAAATAGTTTTAGAAGGTTTTTAAAACTTTTGCCCCGTCTGGTAACCTTCTGCTCTGATACCAAATGTAACACCCCACCTCCGCTAGGGTCACTCACAAAGGGAATGCACTAGTTTTGGAGGAGCATTATCTAGGTAAACATACACAGAGATATCACAAGACAGAACATAAATAAAGCAGCGGTAGAAATTAAAAACCAAATCTCATTACTTTCAAGAAAAGAGTCAAAACCTCATATATCCAAAGTACAAATTGTCATTATTCCATTACATCAAGTTCTAAATAAAGAAGCATAACTTAAAATGACAAAAGTAATTTATTCCCCAAAGATAGCAGAAATGCAGCCATAGCATAGCTCAAGAACAAACCGTACATGAGATGACAGAAAGCAAGAGAAATCCAAGCCAAGTGCTAGAGTTTTCTCCCTGAGAACCTTGGGGGGGAAACGAAAGAAAAAGAGGCGAAAGAAAAAGGGTCAGTCATAAAGACTGGTAAGTCCTAGTGACTTTCAGTATAAATATTAGTAAAGTTAACAAGACATGAGTAAACGGAAAGTAAACATAGTGATGATAATAAGTCTGGCAAGATAACTAAGATAACAAGATAAATCAAGTCTAGCATCGCATATTCAAGATTCGCTGCACAACCTGTACTAGTATTCTAACCCATGTCAAGTATTAACCATGAAGTGATCCCTTGGCCCAATATCATGAAGTGACCCATTACGGGGTCCTACGGTACGATCTACTAATCGATCGGCTCCCTACAAGTTCTAGCTCGTCATGTATCTGTGTCATACGACCCAATCACGAAATGTAGTCACCTGTGCTAGGTCCACCCTAGGGTGTATCAAGCCCTAGGGTGCCAACCACTGACACGAATCAAGCATGCACAGTGTAAACCTACTGGTGCCTAATGCTTGCTTTTTCAACTCCGGACTACGTGCATGACTATAGTCCGCCTGAACCTACAATGGCGCACCTACTCAGCCGTCGTTCTGGTCGCTTACAATCAGCCCAGTAATCGTGCCCCACCCTTCCTAGTCCCAAGGTATCGTGATACATCTAATTGGGTTACTGCTGAAAAGGACCGCGTAACTAGGGTTTCTAATGGGTTAAGTGTTGTCATTCAAATTCGTGACTTAACCCTATCCAAATCATGTATCAAGTTGGTTAAGTGTGTTCAAGCGGTTCATGACTTAACCCTATCAAATCATCGTGTCAAATTGGTTAAGTATATTCAAGTGGTTCATGACTTAACCCTATCCTATGGCATTAAATAAATTAATGCACTCCAACCTCTCACATTAGACTTTGTTGTGGTTACTGGATGTGCCGGGCGGGTCCGGGCAGATTTACACCACAACCTAGTCTAACCTCGGGTTTCAAGCGCAATATGACCAACTACCCACATTGGGTCCTATTGTTTGCAGTTACTGGATTCGTCGGGCAGTTCCGGGCAGATTTATACTGCAAACTCAACCCAAACTCGAGTTGGCCATGTCCAAGTTTATTCTAAGTGTCATGTCCAGGTTCAAGTTTCGATTCTAAATTCATGTCAAGTTTTCATGTCATGTTTCATGTCAAATCGTGTCAAGTTCATATCCATATCCAGGTTCAAGTTATAACAATGTTCACGTTTCAAGTTTATAGTAAATTCAGGTTTGCCTAATCTACCCAAATCGTATTCCCATCGCACGCGAATTCAAATTGATACAAACAAATATAATTAGGGAATAACATAGAAAGAACGGGCATAAGGTGGCAAAAGTGATTATAAGTCAAGCATGGTATAACTTGAGATAAATGACTACAACAATACTAGCATATGGAATAGTGGTCTAAAATATCTAACCTAGCAAAATAGAATGATAGTCATGGTAACAGTTGACATAAGATAATAACCCCAAACTTGTGAATAACAACTAGTTCAACATCACATGCATGTTAACATCATGGACATGAGGGGTTTAGGTTTACAACAAGTTTAGGCCCCAAATCAATTTCATATAAATATTCCCACAAGTCAAGATTCAAGATGAATAGATCCAAGGTGAATAATAGTAGATCCAAAATAATAGATCCAAAAGGAACAATAATAGACCCAAGATATAAAATGATAGATCCAAGATAATTATCATACTTAGGTTCAATTTCAATTTTCAACATGTCCATATTAAGTTTAAAGTTTAGATCTAAAAGTAACTGGGGCTTACAGATCGTGGTTTGAGAATTAGAAAACAAAAGAGGTGGTGTAGAATCTTGAGTCTAATAGAAATCCCCCAAACAGCAAAACTCTACACGTAGTCTTGTTGGAGAAGAAGCAACCCCTTTTCTCTAACTTTTCAACCAGAATTTTAGCAGCATAAGGCCACAGAGAATTTGTGTAGAGAGACCAGGGTTAGGGACTGTTTATATAGGGTCAGGTAAATGAATCTAGACAGAAAACGAGACCAGGAACATCAGAGTGAACCCAGCTTCAAAAGTGGGCTCGGCCACCAGGTCGACACTATGGTCGACCTGGTCATGGGCAGGTCGACACTATGGTCGACCCCCAGTTCGACCTGGTCCTGGGCGGGAAATTTCCCGCCCAGTCCGTTCTGGGGTTTGAATTCGAAATTTGAATTCGAATTCTGAGCTGTTTTTGAACTTGAAAATTCTTGAAACTTCGAAGGGTCATAACTTGGTCATACGTACTCCGATTTTCGAAAACTCGGACTCGTTTCCAAACAGAATTTCGAGACGAACGTAATGGCGTAACCCGGTGCCCTTGATTATTATTTTAAAAATTAATTCTGCCTTGATTTATAGTTATAAGACGTTATCAAAATACGGATTGTTACAACTTGCCTCAATGAAAACATCACTATTTTGTGTAGCCTTCTCATAGTCTTTCGTATGAAACGTCGAACATTAACAATATAGCCAGAATAAGAAACTATTTGCAAACGAGGTCCATATAAAAGCCATTTTTTTATGTTGCTGACATTGGATATACATCTATCATCTCTAACCTAGACAAATATAATATATTAAATAAAGATTTATGTTGATTTATTACTATCATCATTAATAGTTTTTAAAGATATAACTATCAACCTTTTTTCCAAACCAAAAGATAAAAGTCTCCTATTGAAATTTTTACAGTTTCGAATCGTGTTGCAAGATGAGGATGCAAACATTTTAGCTCCTCTTTGTGCATTCTGCATGCATAAATGTAATTAAGGATCTAATTTATTTTGTATGTCATAGTTAAGTTGGACTTATACTTACTCTAAATACGGCTCTACTTCTTCCGTATTAAACAAAACGTATCGATGACCAGCATTAATCACCTCCTCATCGACTGTAGTTGGTTTCCTTTGCTAATAGAACGCCCCTCAAGTATAAAATCATTTTGTTCCACTTCATTTTGGTTTTTCCTCTCTCCAATTTGTAATGCATCTTTAATATTTCCAAAGCAATATTTCATACATTCTTCGGCAACATAGTGCTCAGCAATGCACCCTTCATGCCATGCTTGATTTTTAACGTATCCTTTTAATATTTATATATATCTATAATCAAAATGAATAAACAAGTTACTTTCGTAACTATACGTACTTTTAACCTTATTTATAATAAACATTACCTCTCAAATGGATACATCCATCGATATTGGACTAGCCCACAAATTCTTGCTTCTCTCCCTAAATGTATTGTTAAGTGAATCATGATATCGAAAAACGAAGGGGGAAAGAACCTCTCTAGATCACATAGTGTTAATGCAACTTGATACTCCATTAATTCTAGTTTATCCCTATCAAGCACTCTTTGGCATATGTCATTATAAAATGTGTAACATCCTCGATTTTCGAGCATTCAAATCGACAATGATCCTTAATGTCGACATAAACAGAACAAAAATACAGATAGTTATTAGGATTAAAATAAGAAAAATAAGAAATAAGGAAACAAATACAGAATCTCGCAGCGGAAGGACAAAATATAATAATTAAATAACAGTTCATGAAGCTGTTAAAAACATACATTTGATTATATTTACACAATTTATCAGAGTAAATTAACATACAACATACAAATATATGCAGCGGAATAATAATTTTAATACTTCTGTTGAGCTCCTTCTTCATCTTCATAATGGAATCTTCAAACCAAAGGAATCTTTGCTAACTGTAACTCGGTCTGACCCGAGCGTATTGCAACAAAAAGAAACACAACAAACACTCAGATCAGAACTAAATCATCTCATATTAGTTAAATCAAATTTCATGTAATAATATGAATGCAATAACTTAAGAGATGTTACGGGAATTCCCATCTCCTAAGGGTCCGTCAAACTAATATCTTATAATATAATACGCTATTATAATAGCGTCTACGGTTAAATATAACATATTAAAATAGCGTAAGCGGGATTACATTTTTACCCTTACACCGTTTATAATACCGTAGTCTATACAGATACCGTAAAGTCCACAGTACGTGTAATTAAACCAACTTAAACCGTTCAGAAAGACGAATTGTTATGGGTACATACGTATATTGAACAAAACAACAGAACTTTTTATTTCATTACAAAATATTACATCAGAGTTACAAATATATACACAGCGGAAGAAAAGAAAATAACTTTACTCTCAACGGAAGATCGAAACACAGTGGAAGCTTCAATTCTATCGTGGACTCCAACTCTAAAAGCGCTCTAAATCCTGCTCCAGCGATCCATAACTGCAAAACTAAACTACTTGCTGCCCATGCGAAAAATTATGGGCACCCAGAGTTTAGTTGAGGGAACAATAAACTCCAGGTCAGTCGTGGGACTGGTGTGAGAACTCAAAACCAAAATTTGAAATATTATTTAATAATTAAATAAAATCGTATATAGGAAGGAGATTCTAAATTGATCACCCATATATTCCACAACCACAGCGTGTGTGTGTGATAACATACAATGCAATTTCATCTATCCAATTGAACCATACGATCAGATGGATATGAATTCGTTCATCACAACAAAACATTTGACTGTGCACAAGCGTTACAGACAATAACGCTTACTAGTGTTCAGTGTATTATCTAATTCATGAACAACCATTCAAACATCAACATCCATCACACAATCATCATCACTAATTATAATTAATCTCAACAAATTATACTTAACTAATTTAAATAAATAAATTTAAATTAGAAGTTCTCACCATACTGGCTCCCAATTTCTTCATTATCAGGGCGAACATATCAATGAATACCGTCACTGCTACTTGTACTGTTCTCAGTTCACTTCCATTAGCAGCTGGATATTTTCTGCTAATTATTATTATAATTTATACTTAATAAAATTATCAATATAATATCTCATTGTGATCTACTCTCTGATACGGTTCTAACGGATCTGACGGCGAGTCAATCCGATTAAAAATGAACGCTCTATGAGTGTTTAAAGTTTAAACAAAAATAGCTTAAATAAAAATAAAATAAACATACCCCTCTTTGGCCCAAAGCCCATATTCACGTTCAAAGCCCGACCCGCCTCAAATTATCATGAAAAATACTACGTCTCCTGCTGATCGCAGAGATGCTGACGGCGTCGAACGATTCACAGCAGATTGAGAGATACGATTTTTCGAAGTTTCCTTTATATATTTTCACTTTACTGTAAATCCAAAAATTCTCTTTCGATATATGATGAAATTTCGATCTGTCAGTTTGTAAAAATCATAAATGATCATCCGAACATTGTCCGTACA
Organism: Allium sativum; assembly: GCA_030737875.1. Classification (NCBI taxonomy): domain Eukaryota; kingdom Viridiplantae; phylum Streptophyta; class Magnoliopsida; order Asparagales; family Amaryllidaceae; genus Allium; species Allium sativum. The sequence goes on from CM060909.1 coordinate 589,984,534, forward strand.
GATCATACTTGCTGAAACTGAACGGATTGAGGGGTTTTGATTTTTTTGAATGAAGAGAAAAGCTATTGGTTATTTACTGTAATACAAAAGAGAAAGAAGAAGAAGGACTAGAGTAGTTGCCGTGCAAATGAAGAGTGCTGCCTTTTCACTTTTATATTTAATGATTTTTAGTTAGCTTATTCTTTAATTTAAAGACACTGGCACAAAATTTACATGCATGAGAACACCTAATCCTCTTTTTAAAACTTATCCAATGCATGTTAGCCAAAATTACTTTATTTATTTATTTGTTAAAATTTATATTTTTAGCTACACTTTAGTAATGCTTATAAATGTAATAGATTTCAAATGTTATAAGTGTAATCAAAATTTTTCTTAAGATTTTAACAAAATACTTATTTACATAACTTATAAATATTTGAAATAATTATCTATATTACTTATCATTTAATTTACCAAAGTTTATACTAACAAATGGTTTAGAATAAATGTCTATCAGTCCTTATAAAATTTTATAAATGCAATTATAATTTACTAAAAAAAATATAATAATCATTCATGTAAAAATCATAAAATAAACTATCCTTTAAAAAAAATCATTTACAAATCAATATTATCAAAACAGAAAATATCATTACTTACATAAATCTAAAAAAAAAAAAATAACTTTTTAAAATAAGTTTTTCTTATACAAAAATCATATTTAATAAAACAAAATACTTATTCAAAGTAAAAATTTATATTCAAACCATAAAAAAAATCAATCTATATTCAGGAAAAATCCAACTATATAAATAAAAATCCAAATCGAACTTAGAAAAATTCTAGGATGTTACATTCACCCCCCCTAGAAACTTTTCATCCTCGAAAAGGAAGTCGAGAAAAATTAAATTCCCATTTCTCTCTCAACATATCAGAAATGTAATGGTCAGAACCAAGGTCCATATCATTCGCAGGCTACTCTCTCAAATTCTCACTTAAAGGTAGAGTCTAAGGAACTTCAAAAATCTTGTGATTACTAGGGTCGTCACTGGTCTTGTTCAAAAATCGAATTCTCTGCGTTAACCTCAGAGTTTTTATCCTACCTCTAAGGAGAGCTAGGATCGATACTTTCTAGTACTTAGAGGTCTTCAATCCTAAAAAAAAATTAAAATTTGAAAATTATCATCCTAACTTACTCTCACGGAACCCATGATTTCCTTATCAATTCTAAGACCAAGTGCTTAAATTAGAAATTTAAATCTAAATTCTCAAATAATCCTTTCCCTAATCATTCAATTATCCTGCAAAATACCATCTTGGCTAAATTCAGTATTAGGAATTCTATTGTTCTCAATACAAATCAAGTTCAATTTAGAGATAATTCAAAATACTGGTTTCAATCCAAGTTAATTCACTTGTCCATGATAGAGTATCCACGATATCGGTTTCAAAATACTGGTTTCAACCCATGATAGAGTCATGGACAAAAGGAAGAATTCAAAGATAAAATTGACATAGAATTGTGGTATAAAATTTAAGTTTCATTTCTAATGAGTTTTGAGGTTGTATAAGCTTCGTGGTTTGTTTTGTTTTCCCCTGGTTCAGGGATGCCTCATCGTTGATGAGATGTATATTTTGGATTGATATATGTATTGGGATTTTTCCCGGGGCCCTCCGTACAGGGGAGATGCTGCCGAAATTTTTCGTGATTTCGGGAGTTAGAAAATTTTATGATATTTACAACTATATGAATTATTTTATAAATGTATTTTAGAAGTATGATTTGTCTAATACCTTATTTCGTTCTCTTTTCGAGGACGAAAGATTTTAAGTGGGGGAGAATGTAACATCCCATATTTTCTGAATATTTAATTTTCAAATTTTAAATAAATAAAATAGAATAATATCAAAAAAAATCAAATGTTGTCGATATAATGGTGATGATTATTTGAATGGAGTATAAATAGAGTTTAAATTTCATGAGCAAACATTCACACATCAACATCCATCACACAATCATCATAAACAGATTTAAATTTATCTCAACTAATTATAATTAACTAATTTAAATAAATAATTTAAATTAGAAGTTCTCACCATAAAAGCTCCGACATCTCCACCGTTAGAGTTCCCTTACAAACGAGCAAGCCAACGAACATTACCATTGCTCCTCGTACTTCTCTCAAACCATTCTTATCAGCAGCTGGAAAATTTCTGCTGATTTTTATATTGAAATTAAATTAATAATGATCTTCGTTAAATTTATATACAATGACTTTTATTTATGGTTTAAATTTATGGGATTATATAAGCTTTCAATTATTATTAAAAAATGATATGTAAATTTTAAAATATTTAAATAAAAACTTATTTGTTTAAAAAGATATGTATATGTTTAAAGTATTATATTTGTTTACTTCTCCAAAGTTAAATGTATGTTAAGTAATTATTGTAAACAATTCTATTCGTTTACCAACCTTGAATTCAAACCATAACTTCTTTATTTGTTGTTTTTATTACCATAAGTCTTCTTAGCCATCCGACCTACATTTGGATTTAAGATTTCGTATACGAAAGTATTATCGCTTTTTGAACCAAAAATACTTCACAAACCCTCTTTCCGGGTTTAATAATGGATTATGAATTGATTCATAACATTTCAATGAAAGTATCTATTCTAATTACGTTATAAAGCAATTCAAGACTTGGTAAACGACGAATGAAGACCGGGAATATTTGAATTGTTTAGATTGATTATCGATTGATGTCTCAATTAATAAGTTCCCAAATATTAGTCAAACCATTATTGCATTCATATTAAAAAAATGTTAACAACATAACTTGGTTAATAAATTTCTTTAATGACACCATAAAATTTAAATCGACATTATCAAATGTATTCAATGTCATGGAATCTTAATTAGAGAAATTATTCGCATAATCAAATATTACTAAATTAACACAATGTTATTGAATCAAAAATCAACAAATATTATCACGTCAGTATTATTTAGTTAATGACGTGAATGAACATATGCGTGGGCAAAGGAAAATGAAATGGGTGAAGTTCGGCGTACAGGAAAAAAAAATAAAAACAAAATATAGTGTAGCATTAATTTTTGGCTCGGCATGCATGCGTCTTCATGCATGAGCAAACAAACGGAAGTTTGACAACATGAGCGAGGGTGCAGATGTTGCATGCAAGGCAGGAAGAGCGAATGGTGGGAGTTGGTTCAGGCCATATACTTAAGACTGTGTTATGTGTGTTGGGATATAGAGTTATAAACATGCGAGTTGCGGTAATTAAACCGACTTAAACCGTTCATAAAGACGAATTGTTATGGGTACACACATATATTGAACAAAATAACAGAACCTTTCATTGCAAACTACAATGTTACATCAGAGTTACATAGAATATCAGAGTTACAAATGGCTATGAGTTTTGAAATGATTGAAATAAAAAATTTGACATAGAATGAGTATTTCGAAAATATAATTCCATCTCTTCCCTTGTCGCTGGGTTTTGCTCGACCCATTGTCATCTTTTGAATATCACCCTGAATTGTCGTTTTACTGTTCAACTTTATTCTTATAGTCAACTAATAGTTCATGCTTATAAATTTCAAAACCAATAATAATATTTGGAAATGTTACCAAAAGTACTGTTATTAAAACAGCTTTTTGAATCACATAGATTAAAAATTTGTTCGAAATCCAAATATTCCAATGTTTTCCAAACTATCGTCATTTACAACTCAATGTTCCTTATTTCAAGTCAAATTTATTTCAAATAATCAATTCAAAACTTGAAATCGATATTTCTTAATTGTTGCGTCATAGTGTGTTCTATTCAAACCATATAATGGTTTAAATATAAATTATTCAAATCCATTCAAATTAAATTTATATTTCTAAATCGTTTGGAAAACAGTTTCAAATTCCTTTCTGATTAGATTTCGAATTTACCGTCCCGTTGTCGGACCAGTTAGGGGTAGCCAGGGAGAGCAGGAAACTGCCTTTCCAAACCCAAGCCTAGACACCATCCTCTATGTCATCCTAGAACGTTCTGGTATATATATATATTATCAAATTATGTTTTCCGAACATATAAAATCATATTCGAATTTTAAAATCTTAATAGGAGAAATCGAAATATGGGTATTGTCGAGCTGGCCCATGCGAGTGCAACGCTGGTGTTCGTGGGGTGTATTATGGAGTAGAGCGTCGGGAAATCAAGTTTTGGGTTCGAAAACCCTTTCCATTCAGAACTCCATCGGAGGAGAAGGATGCCATCGGAGGTGGTAGGTTTGGCGTTGGTGGATGCAACCGAGAATAGGGGTTCGTTTCCCGGTGGTCGGAGGTCCTATAACGGTCGGAGTTAAGAGTATTCGATGGTCAAACATGGATGTTTTCAAGGGTTCCGCTGGTTACTGTAGCAAGCAGAGGGGTGAGCGGGAAGAAGAAAGAAGCTGACGTGGCAGCACGTGAATTGTGAGGGTTTATTTTTTTTAATTTATATTTTAAAAATTTAGAACACTAAAACACTGATAACTTCTTCATATTAACTCAGATTTGGACGCGGTTTGTTGCGTTGGGATCGTGGCGGAATTGCGGACGTTTTGGCACTGACCTGGCTGCGTTTGGTGACTATCAGATTTTGGCCCTTAGTTGGATGTTCGATCAACTATGGGCGCGAAGGTGAGTGATTTTCTCACTCACGAAATATTGAATTACTCTCATATTTATTGGATTAAATTATGAAATAAGTTTGGTTGCATGGTTGTGTTGGATTGTTGATGTGTTGTTTAAAATTGACATGCAAGTGCGTTAACATTCAAATTTATGTTAATAATTAGTTATTTAATTTAATTTAAATTTCTAGTTGAAATTCGAACCCTTGCTAAATCCTAGAACAGTTTAATACTGATCAGTTGAATGGAATGATTGTGATGGATGTTGGTTGAAATTTATTACTGAATTCATATTGACATTGCTGATGCTCCTTATTTCAGTATATTGTAGTGCATGTTGATTCGTGACGATAAATCTCCTTTACCCTTGATGTTACGGGCATCTAATGAACCTGGGATTTATCGATAAATAAATTAAGAACACAGAGTGAAATGATAAACCTCTGCGACCCTGATTTGGATTGAAATGATAGATCCATCCCTGAAATATTGAGAAATTAAAATTCAGTCACTTCGCTATTGGATAGAAAATTCTATACAGACATCGGTTGGTTAAATTATTTTCAAATATTTGGAGATTTTATTTGACAGAAATTTTAGTTAAAGAAGTGAACTGATACTCGATAAACCTGTTCCGGTAAAGGACCTAGATCACAAGTGTTATTTAGGTGGTTAAGAAATTGTTTCCAAAGGAAGTGGAATTCTTAAAATAAGATTGAATAAAATCTAAAACTTTCAAATTTAGGGTTTGATTTGAATGAAATATTTTATTTGAATTTAAATTTTGAAAAGGATGGTCATCCCAACTTATGACAACCAAATATGCTTTCATACGTGAAATCCTCTTCAATACCATAATATATATAGTGTGGAAACATTTCGCAAATAAATGTATTAATCCTAGACAGCATAATACCCCATAATATATGTTGCCATATATATATATATATATATATATGTACAATCAAAATCGTATGGCTCGTATTAGAAATTTGGGTTTCCAACTTGATGATTCCTGGCACGAAAGATCAATCAGGGATACAAAACGAAGTGCCTCAACGGCTTTTTCGACCATACGCGGACACCGAATACACATCGTCAGGGCAGATCAACGGTTTTCGACCAGACACGGCCCCCCGAACATACCCAACTTCCCCAGGTTCATAAGTGGTTTCCCACTACTGCACAGCTTCATCATCAATTCATATATAAGTATAAAACCTAACCGCCAGTTTCTCATCAATCCGGGGTGTGAGGTTTGTTGATGTCACGTCATACGCAAAGCGATGCTTCGATAAGCCATCCTTTGATCATCACTAGCTCGTTTCATAAATCGGGTATGCCACATTGACAATTCACGACATATCGCTGATTTCAGTCAATGCATACCCTCTAAGTTCATATGACTTAGAGACAAGAATAATATATTGCCACAAATCCGATATACATTAACGAAAATAAGTGCTATGCGGTCAATTTCAATGTCAGCCACACCATCCATGCAAGTCCGTTCTGGGTCTGAACGGAACAACAACCTGAAATACTTGAATATGTTCAGGTCTCATGTAACTCATACCTCGTATCAGTAGCCTACCTAACCGAGACATTTATCAACAATCAACCTAAACAAATTTAAATATTTCCGGTCTTCATTTGTCGTTTACTGAGTCTTGAATTGTTTCATAACGTCGTATTATTACTTGGAATGGTTTTTCGAACATATATTCAATCCCGGTCTTTCCAAGTAATAAGCGTACTTTAAAACACTAGTTATGGTTCACACAGGCTTATCAATTCAAATCTCCTTCCAAATGGTTATCAATTCATTTATAACTCAAGATTTCAATTACTTTAAATTTCATACATCTCATTTTCATCTTAGACTCTTCTTTGAAATCGAAGATTATTCCTTCTCTTAAATTTCTTACCTTTAATTCCCTCGAATCAAAGATTTGATTAAATCCCCAATTACGATATGAATTTCCCCATTCAATCTCATCGGGTTTCAAGAATGATATTATTGAAGATATGATTCACGACAAAACCCGAATCAACCGATTTTGAATCTTAAGTTACATAGAAATCGTATCCACTTATATTCGATATACATTCTCATAGTCCACGAATACTATAAGGGGAATAATGATATAATAATATCTTCTAAATTCCCCAGATAGTATTCATTTACACCATGTAATTTTATACCAAATATCGAGGATTATTTCTATCTAACTTATTTCAATCAGGTAGAGAAAACCCATATCTTAGTTAAAAGATTTATTCAATTCTTCGACATTAGATCTGGATAGAAATACATCAACTTATCTTCAATATTAATCCCCGTATCCAACTCATATCGTAAGTGGAATAACGGTGAATTACTTTTTTAATTCCCCAAATAATATGAACTTCATCCACCGAGTTAATATCAAACATCCGAAGATTTATCTCCAACCATACCCAAACTTAAAATTTGAAAACCCATTTAAATCCCGTATAAGTATTCTCGATACTTAAAAAAAAATCTTTGGACTATTTTCTAAATCATTCTTATAGTCAAATAATAATTCCAGCTTCAAATTTCAAACCAATAATAACATTTGGAAATGTTACAAAGGATACTACTATAAAAATAGTTGTTTAAATCAAATAGATTTAAAACTCGTTCGAAATTTGAATATTCTGATGCTTTCAAACTGTTATCATTTGAAATTCAACATTTCTTATTTCACGTCGAATTTATTTCAATAATCAAGTAAAAACCATTCCAACTTGAAATCGATATTTATGAATTGTCGCATTATAGTGCGTTCTATTCAAACCATATAATGATTTGAATATAAATTATTCAAGTCCTTTCAAATTTAATTTATATTCCCAAACCATTTAAAAAAAATAGTTTCAAAATATATTTCAATAGATTTCGAATTTTACCATCCCGTTGTCGGACCAGTTAGGGATAGCCAGGGAGAGCAGGAAACTTAATTTCCAAACCCAAGCCTAGACACCATCCTCTCTGTCATCCTAGAACATTCAGTGTCAATATATTATCATATTATGTTTCAAAAACATATAAAAACCATATTAAAATTTTCAAAAGTTTATTTTGAAATAAACTAAACATGATAATATTTAATATTAGAAAATCAAACTTCATTTATATGGAAGGGAATAGAATCGATCACCTGTATAATCCCATAACCATGGTATTGTGTGTGCATCATACAAACATAATAAATCAACCATATACATCAGATGATAATGGATTATCGTTATCATCAACAACAAACAGTTCAGTTGTGCACAAGCGTTACTGTCGATAACGCTTCCAGTGTTCGGTGTGTTATCTAACTACATGCACATCCATTCACATAACAACATCCATCACACAATCATCATCGACAAATTATAATTATCTCAGCTAATTATAATTAAATAATTTAAATAAATAATTTAAATTAGAAGTTCTCACCGTAATAGCTCCAACGTCTTTATTATCAAAGCGAACAGGCCGACGAACACTGCTAACGCTACTCGTACTGCTCTCTATCCACTTCAATTAGCAACTGACCATTTCTACTAATTTATATTAAGTTGAATTAATATCGACGTCCGTTATACATATTTATATTTATATATATAACGCCTTTTATTTCATCATGATTTTATACTTAACCCAAAATGGTCGGTGTTACATATCAATGTGTTCTACTTGTTCATACGATTCTAGCGCTACCAATGGCTAGTTAATCCGATTTAAAATGAATTAGATATCAATATCTAAAGTTTTAACTAAACTCAAACTTAAATTTTTAATTAAAATATACCAAAATAGATTAGGCCCAGTCCAAGAATTCGGCCCGTCCCCTTCTTCTTCTTCCTTCCCTCACGCCTCTTCTCCTTTCTTGCTTTACAGTACCCATTCACGCGAGCTACACCCATGGGCACACACCCAAATGCTTCACCGAATCCAAATCCGAGATCATGCACAAACCTCCCTTCGAGTGCTCCTTCGAATGTACCACCTCGCCCATGACCTCGGCCGCTCCTTCGAAATCTGCGCCGGAACCCACAAACCCGTGCACAACGTGCACATGCACAACCTACTCGCTCCACTAAACTTCAACTTAAGCCTACCCTCGAGTTTCTTTCCACCTCCTCATTCGTTTGCACGAACCGTCCTTCGCCCTCCCGATGTTGATCAAAATCCAATGCTCGAGACCGTGAGCTGCTTCAGGAATACCACACGCAAGCAACAAAAGATCGACACCAAAATTCTTCGAATCCCACCAAATTACACCGGAACGAAGCCCTCTCCGTCCTGAGCACAACGCCACTCTCCGATTCGAACATCGTTGCTCCTATCTCCGACTATCTCCAAACCTAGTTCTCAACTTCTGAAATCGTCGACACAGAATCGGCTCAAACTTACACTAAAAATACTATATCACTTGCTGATCGCAACAGCGCTGACGGCGGGGTTTAATTCTTAGCGTATTGGGAGATTTGATTTTTCGAAGTTTACTTGCATCAGTCAGGCCCTCTATTTTAGATGCTTTCAATTACCATGCAATGTTTACTTATTGAAATTCCATCAACATATCATTAGAACTGACAACTATTTCTAGTTTGAATTTACCCTTTGCTTTATTCGAAAAATCAAATTCCATACACGAGTCGAGTTATAGATAAAAGCTCAATATCAGAATAAGAGTTTAAATCAAATCATATGACTAAGTTCATAGGACAAAAAGGTATGAATGATGCTCTTCAAGAACAATTGGTTCGAAAAAGAAACTAGCCTAGGTCAAGATAGACAAATCGAGTGCACCTAACGATATGACTAAGGACGATTAATTTTTTTTTTTTTTGGAAAATCTTACTTTAATATTTCCTTTTGCATCTTAAGCAATTGCTTGTTAAGAAATTTCCAGTTGACTTCCTTATATTGTCTAAATAGGGAAGAGTATTTTTCTCCCCCACTTAAGACGTTAGTCATATTCTAAAATCGACTTTTGATAATCAAATCATACTTATAAAATAACATTTATAAGATAACTTCGAAAACTAGAAAGGCTTGAATTCGTATGAGATTTGATTTGAAAGGTTCGAATGGTTTAAATACGATAATGGATTTCAAAATATGGAATATAAATTGCATCCTTGAAAGTTGAAAATTTTATTTTTCAATTGGAAGAATTTGAGTTCCAACTAGTTTAGATATGATGAATAGTTTATAAAAGAAATTTCAATGAATTGAATCCTAATATTTTGAAAATATTTAGAAATGCCAAACTATGGTTAAGTATTTGCAAATTTTGGTTTACAACTTCGAGATATGAAATGATTTGGTTTGTTCGAGTAACCGTGACTAAAACTGGGTTGCGATGAAGGATTTGATTTAGTATGATGGGTGGTACTCAGTGGCCCGTCATGAGGATGGACTTCTCGAACTACTAATATATAGATTTGAATATGGTATGTTTGAAAAATTTGGAAACAAATTTGGTTTTTGGAAACCCCGAAGTAAAGTATGATTATGAAATAATATTTCAACGGTTGAAATGAAATGGGATTCAAAGTCGGAGAATTCATTTTGAAGTGCTTTGCAAACTATGATTTGTAGTAATAATTAAAACTCAAACTTCTTTAAATCGACCTTCTCAAAATATTACCTTTCTAATATAACAATTTAAGTTTGTTTTAAAAAGCTTTCTTATAGAAGTTTTGACAAATTTAATCATATGAAAATTTCCTATAAGTCGCATTTATAAATTTAGATTTAATATAAGAATTGAAGTTTAACGAATTTTATATGTAAATTTATTTTGCTTATGTATAATTTCATGAGCTCTGATACCAGCTGTAACGGTAATAGGGGCATCTCTCTACTGTAGCTATTCAGTAAAGAAACCAATTGGCAGATAGTCCGTTCGACTGTGAAGAACCACGGTCTTCATTCATCGATTCCAAGTCTTGAATTTGCTTCATACGTCGTATTATTACTTGGAATGGTTTTCGGACTTATATCCGATCCCGGTTTTTCCAAGTAATAAGCGTACTTTAAACAATATCTATGGATCATACAGGTTTTTAAATCCAAATCTCCTTCCATATCTATATTAATTCATTCCAAATTAAGGTTGGATTCATTTCAATTTCTTAAAATCCCGTTACCATCTTCAAAATCCAATATTCGTTTACCAACCTTGAATTCAAAACATAACTTCTTTATTTGTTGTTTTTATTCCCATAAGTCTTCTTAGTCATCCGACCTACATTTGGATTTAAGATTTCGTATATGAAAGTATTATCGCTTTTTGAACCAAAATACTTCACAAACCCTCTTTCCATGTTTAATAATAGATTATGAATTGATTCATAATTTCAAAACCAAACCATTTCCAGCGAACGGTAAAAGCATTTCTTAAGGGCTAGTAGTAAAAAATGTTAAAACATTCTTAATGTACTATTATGGGTTTTCAATTATTCAAAACTCCCGTCTTTCAACTCAAATCCTTTCAAAATAATATTTATCAAAATTCCCCAGATCGGTAACTTACAAATCCATTCGTTTAATTTCTTATTTATCGTAAATTCGGTTGAAAACATTCAAGTTAAATTTGCTTGAAACTTAAATCGATATTCACGAATGGTCGTTTATTGAATTTTAAATTCCTTTCTAAATTCGAATAGTTCAATTGACTTCCAAATCAGATTAATCCTTTTGAACCCAAAAATTTAAAGTTCATAATTTCAATTAAAACCATATTTAAATTTTCCATTGAAACTTAGTATAAAATTTAAATTTTGTTTTTTTTTCTTTTCTTTCAATTGATTGTAAAAAAATCAAAACTAAGTGAATTCAATAAAACCCAATGTTTATTATTCAACTCAACTCATTTTTTCCAACTGAGTTTCCAAGCATATGAACAAAATGAACAACGTTACTCAAAAATCACTTTCCTCTTTCACACATTTCAACTTTTTCAAATCTTAAGGTTCCAAAACAAACTTAAGATGCTTCCAAAAAAAATCATTTTGCTTAAATCGTTTAATTGTTTGTACTTAGATTTCAGTCGTTTAAAAATCTAAATTCAAATTTTTACTTAAATTTACTTTATAATTTAAATAATCATTACTCACATAAAAAGGAGATTTAGAGCGGCTAACGTATAAATCCACCACTACAAGGTGTGTGATACAACCAAAATCAATACACATGGATGTGAATCTATCTAAAAATATTTCGGCAACAAATCAACTATCAAATTGTGCACCGTGTTCAGTGTTTTAACCTATGTAAACACCCATTCAAACATCACAACCATATCAACCATTCACGAGCAACCAACCATTTACTTAAATAATTATCAGTTAATTAAAATTATTGTTCCTACTTATTTAAAATGATTAAAAATAAGTGTTCTCACCCAAAGCTGTCCAAAAAAGGTAATGTCCTCTGTTTTTCGCAGTTGGTACTCTTCACGTCCGTCTTCTCCCATAATAGCCTATCCAAACTGTGTTGCATGCCTCTCTGTCTGCGTATTCCCTCTCTGCGGCTTCCTTCTTTCCGCGCTTCCTCGCTTCGTTTCTTTTTTCTTTTTTTTTAAAAGGAAGAGCGTCTTCTTCCTGTTCGAACCACATGCATGCAACGCTGCAGCTTGTCCTCCTTTTATAGTGCGAGCATGTATATGCAACGCTGATTTTTTTTCTTCTTCTTTTTTTTTTTTTTGAATGGCGGAACTCTTTAGTCCAAAGCAATTGGATTCCGCATGCATGCAAAGCGGTGGAAAGGTGGCATCTACAAATGGAAAGTTGCGGTGGCAAGGCTGAGTGCATGCGGCTTTGGGGAGTTTTGCTGGGAGATGGGTGAGAGCTTTGGTGCGTGAGTGGGAGTTGCGGTCGGAGACGACGACGGGGTGGAGTGAAAAGGAAGGAATGGTTCGGAGATGAGGAGAGTTGGCTAAAAGTAGTGGGGAGCTGGTGTTTGCATGCACAGGAGGAAGTAAGTGGAGAGGAAAATGGGAATGGGCACGATGGGAAAGGATTCAATATTGGAAAGGATAAGGTGGGAGAGAAGAGCCATTGAAAAGGAAGGAGAGTTACATGCAAGGCTTCAGGCAAAATAATTTTTAAATGGAGGAAGCTCAAATGGAAGAGGCGAACAATGGAGATCAACGCCTGGTTTGGTGAAGTATATGGGACTTTTCAACAAATGAGGTGATATCGTCAACATTAGAATTAAACCAAGGATTGATTGATCATAATTCCCAATACTCAAATAAATCTTCGAAACTATTCTTATAGTCAACTAATAGTTCACGCTTATAAATTTCAATTTGACATGCAAGTGTGTTAACATGCAATTTAGGTAACGATTAGTCACCAAATGTACCGACCCAAATTTTTGACCGTTCGAATCGACAATAAACCACACATGTCGACCCAAACAAATCGCGAATGCAGGTAGTTATTGGGAAAAGAAGAAAAAGAAGAAAGAAAAGAACCAATCACAAAATCTCACAACGGAAGGACAACATATAATAAACAATAGCAGTTTAACATAATTGAAAGTATACATTGATTCAACATTCAATGATTATCAGAGTTACACATAAACAAGTTTAAATAACATAACAGCGGAATTAAAATGCAGCAGAAATACATATGTATAGATAATAGATATACCAAATCTTCGTCTTCGATCTCCCAGTCACAGTCATCCCTGTAAACTGCAAGCGCCTGCTGACCCGAGCGTATTGCATAAAAGTAAGACACAACAAAAACTCGGATCAGCACTAAATCATTCTCATATTAGTCAAATTAAAATACGAAATAATACCAGTGTCATGGGTGCAGTAACTCAAGAGATGTTACGGGATATTTCCATCTCTCGAGGATCTGTTAAACTAATATCTATATAATAATACGCTATTATTATAATGTCTATTCAGTAAAGTATAAATACTGAAAATAGCGTAAGCGGGATTACCATATTACCCTTACGTCGTTTACAGGCACCAACAGTCTATACAGTACCGTAAATTCACCGTACTGGTGTTATCAGAGGGCACTCCATAGAAGGCAATGCTAAATCAAAATTGTAATAACCCGGAAAATACGGGCCAATTTAAAATTTTTAAATTGATTATTTCAAAGGAATTTGAACCATTGAAATAGAATATTTCAATAATATAGTGAATTAGAAATAGTGAGTCAGTTTGAAAATTAGAATTCAAACTTTGACTGACTATGCAGGGTGGAAAATATAACGGATTTTAGTGAAACCAAAATTATTTAAATCTGTTAGTCAATACCGTTCTAACGAATCTGAAAAATCGAAGTTTCATAATGGGAATCAAAAGTTATGGCCGAATGAATTTTCAGAAGAGTCGGTATATAGAATATAGCCCTGGAAAATTGATATTTTGCATACGACCTCGGAATTCGACGAAACCACTTTTGTTGGGTCCGGGATGTCAAACTATTGCTAGGTTTCAAATTTCATAATTTTTGAAGCTAGTATGTGAGCGTGGCAAAAGAAAATGTGTTTGGTCGATTTCTGTTAAATTGGATCGACCAGAAAATGGCCATTTTTCAAACGACCTCAGAATTCGAAGAAACTGGTTTTGTTGGGACCGTAGCGTCAAAACATAGCTAGATATATTTTTCTGGAATTTTTCGAATCAGTTTGTGGCCCTGGCAAATTGAAATGTACGTTCAGAGTTAAAAATTAAATGTTTTATACTTTAATTTGAAAAATAACTGACTGTAACAGTCGAATTGGCCTACGAAACATATCCCATTGTGTCCGGAATGGGGGCATTTAGCTGGGGGCGACAGTCGTTGGGTTTAAAAAGGAGTTCGTTAAAGAAAACACTATTTAAAAATTTAATATAGTCTCGGCCAATCATATTTTTCCTTTCATAAATTTTAAAATAAAATAAAATAAAAAAAGAAACCCCCTCCCCCCCCGATCAACGGCGAAACGCGTTCACCACCTTCTCTCCTCCGCCGCTACCGCCACCTATAGCCTTCGCCGCCGCCACCATCCGACGCGCCCCAGCCTCCTCTTCAAATCCGACCCAACCGTCGCCCCCCTCGTCGCCTCCTCCGCCTGCATCGACGCCAGAAAGTCGAACGCTTCCTGCCGCCGCCCTGAACGCCACCGACCACCGAACGCCACCAAACCCCCACCGATTTAAAGCCCTCTCTCCCCTCTTCCACGTCCAACTCCCTGATCGTCCCCACGTGCCAAGGATTTCTCGAAAATTGTAAACCTAGTTTTGAAGCTCGTGAAAGTGCAGTTTTCTTTGATCTTTACACTTTGAAAAATCATATCTTTTTGGTGTGTTGACGAAATTCGATGAAACAGGAAACATCGAGACCGCAAGGAAGCTCTCTACCCAATAGAAGAAGCTGCGGATTTTTCTGACATCGTATCGATTTTTAGCGCTCAGAAAACCAAGGTGAGAAATCTAAATTAACGTGAAATTGAATGGAAAATGTCGTGTATAATTTATATAAGCGAAATATAAATTACATACGTGTTGTATACCTCATGTACATGCGTAGTGTAAGCTATATGAGCGAAGTATGAATTTTTACATGCATAGAATAATTGATATATGTGTTGAAATGCTAGTGAAATATAGCATATATATATATATATATATATATATATATATATATATATACTCCCCTCGTCCACAAACCATGGACGATATTTATTGTGGTGAATTGGTGTGAAATATTGGGTGAAAAATACGAATGGTTGAATAATTGTTTGTGGTTGATATTGTTTGGTTGTGGTTGAAAAATACCCATTGGTGATTGAAATGAATTGGAAATATTTGTTAAAATAAAAATAAACATGCCGCATGCGTGCGAATTAGATGCATGAATCCCCATTGTCAAAAACCGCGAGGTTTTAAGGTAGAGCGAGGAGCCGTACTAGGGACGGTGCCGGTTTTAACTACCCTGCCGTTATGCTGCCGAAATTTTGAATAATCTTGTGTGTTAGAATTATTTTCATATGTTGAAATTATTTTACATGCATTGAAATTAAAGCCATATATTAAAACTATGTCCATGTGTGGAAATATTCATGTGTTGAAAAGTGTTGTGTGAAAATAAAATTCATTCGTGAATGAATGAAGTGTTTAATCAATAAAAATCACATTTTTATATATGTATGAAGTATGCAAAATATTCGCCTTATATAAATAGTTTCAACAATCAAAATTTCATCTTTCTAATATGAACAACATAAATAAAATGTCCATGTGTGGAAATGCTCATTTGTTGAGAAGTGTGTGTAGTGGAAATATTCATGTGTTGAATAAAAAGATCGAACAATAAAAAAATTACATTTTTATTGAAACTATGAAGTGTTGAAACGTCTATTTGTTGAATAAATATTATAAATGATAAAAATATCAATTTTTATCATATATGTGAGATGCTAAAGATATGCGGACGTTGAAATAAATATTTGTGATAGAAATATTATTTTTAACATGCAGGGGAATTAAATAAAATAGTCATGTGTTGAAATCTATTTTAGTTCGCCAAAATTATCATCTTTGAAATGTGAAGTGTTAAAAATAGCCACTTGTTCAAATAAACGTGCATGAGTTGAAATATACATTAACTAGCTAATGATATGATTTTAGCCTATGCATGCGATATTAGAATGAATGGTGTTTTTAAACCAAAGCAAGGCAAATATGCAATTGAATGGAAAATGATAAATGTTAGAAATTGTATACATGTACATGCATATCTATTGAACAGGTTAAAGCAAAAGGGGCTAGAGAAGAGAAATAGAATTTTGTGCCCGACAAATAGGTACACATTTACCGCTTTGTTTGGGTGATGATTTTATGAGCCTGTTGGCTAGCCGCTTGGCTTTTTCTTTTTCTTTTTGATATGAGACGCCCGTGTGGCTATTTGGGAATTTTCCCAGACCCTCCCGTACAAAGGAGGTTATGGCGAAATTTTCCAAAAATTAAAAGCGTTAGTGAAATAATTGAAGTGGACACGATATTGGAATTTTTGAATGAACTATATTTATATAAATATATAAATATAAATAGAATTAAAACGAAACGTGGCCGTGCAGTTCATATTTTGAAACCGTGATTTCAAACGACTAGTGCGGAAGATCCGACCATTGGATTTTTCCGTAACCTCAACCGTTGGGTTCGCCTTGGAAATATCTTTCCAACGGCACCAACTTTGTGAAGATACGACGGTTGGATTGTCTGGAATGTTTAATTCAAAACTGAAGAAAAACAGCGCCAGAAACGATTATATTTATATTTATATATATATATAAATATAATTAAACTAAATCGAATAACGATGCTGCAGTTCGTAAATTGAAATCGTAACTTCAAATGGTTAGTGTGGAAGATCCGACCGTCGGATTTTCCCAAAACTGAAACCGTTGGATTCGTTTTGAAATGACCTTCCTAATAATGTAAAATTTGTGAAGATCCAACGGTTAGATTTTCCTATATGTGTAGAACAAAATTAGTGAAAAGCAGCGCCAGTGCATCGACACGACCTGAAACGTCGTTTAATTAAAAATGGCCGTTTTAAATTGAATAAAAATGGCGATATATCGTTATAAAATACTATTGACGATATAGAGTGGAAATAAACCGATTTTGTTGTGTTTGCTTGATATGTGATGGTTGAATGTATTTGACATAAAAATTATAACTAAATAACTGAAATGTGATTGTTGAATAGTCCAACCATGTGATTGATAGATTTGAAAATCTAAATATACGTGGGTTATTTGAAAAGGCCGAGTTTATCTCATTTCAAATAATCGATCGACGTTGAGAAGTCGAAGAGTCGAAGACGGTTGAAGACCGACGATCTCCACATTGGATGGATGGGCGCTACTGATACTCGTGATTGGAGTAGCTACCATGAAGGAATTGAAGTAGTAGCCGTCCAAACATATTGTTGATTGTACGGATATGCGAGGAATTGATGCCTCCGGTTTCGTTCAGACCCAGAACGGACTTGTAAATGGACTGTGTGTCTGACATTGGATTTTGTTCTGTGTTGATTGATCTCTGTTAAATATATATCTGTTTGGCGGCGGAGAATTTATTCTTTTGCTTAACGCCCTTCTCTGAGACGTACGAGCTCAGAGGTTATGTATTGACAGAAATCAGTCGCATGGAGTGGATTGCCTGTGTGGCACGCCTAAGTGGCATATGATCAAGGCTTCTGTTGCAAAGCAAAGTCTTATGGTTGATGATCAAAGCATGGTCTGTGTGACGTAGCTTTGTGTATAACGTGAATTCGCGAGCCTCACACCCCGGTATGAGTCAAAAACGGGAGAAGGACCCAAGGAGTGCATGACGTTTCTTTCTAGCTATGGTGGTGTCAGTGACCTCCCAGCCCTGACATTTATGTCTACTTTTCACCTGTGTGGTTGTTGGAATACGAGGCGCCTCGATTATAGGTCTGTAAGGACCGGGAAACGTGTGTTCAGGAATTGCCAATCCTCAAAAGTAAGAGAGGACCGGCCTTAGAGGATCCAGGGGATTGCTGTGTGCGGTCCCGAGACATTTGCTAGAGTGTCTCGAACGGAGAGGAGCTTGCCCCTTGCCTCGACTCATGAAGGAATCCAATTTCCAATACGAAATATGCGGTTGTGATTGTATTACTAGTATGGCGACATAGTGGTATGGGTCATTTATGCCGCCTATGATTGATATTTATGATTGAAATCGCTTTTGAAACATATATGCACTAGTAATAATATCAAGCACTTTTGTTTTATTCGTATGAAGCATCTTTAGCCATTATAAGGTAAAAACTCTATCCTCCGGCTTGCGTTGCATTGTGTGATGGGACCTGAGTCTTATAATGGCTTCATTTTATAAAAAGCATTGCGTTGATTTAATCATTTACTTTATTTCATGCACTAGCACTCATTGGAGTAAACCCGTTCCGCGAAAGTGGCGTGGTCCTTTGATTTGCCTTATTATTGTTGTTAATGAATTGAGTAGATTTCTCATACCAGTCGCATGACTGACTCGTAGTTTGTTTCACCTTGCAAACTCGGGTGCCTTCATTTTCACACGGGCAGCCTAGTTACAGGTTTCTGACGCACCTTTTGGCTCATGGCGAGGCTTGACTACACCGTGCTGACTTGGATTTTCTCCGCCATTATTGTATCTATATTATGATTCCGCCACTGGCGATGTAGACTGATATTCCTTTGTGTACTCTATATGTATGATTCCGCCTCAGGCGATGGTGACTGATTATGTATCATTATACACTAAGTTGTATCCTGTACTGTGCTCTCTGATGTGATGATATCTATATGATTCCGCTGTCATATGTGTTTAAATTATTCTATTTTCTGTTTATGCTATTATCTGTGATCTGCTAATGATGATTTATGTATTATATTCCAATGATTATCCTTAACACCGTGTCATGGAGTTTTGGGATCGTCACAGCTGGTATCAGAGCTTTGGTTAACCTTAGTTCTGGAGTCTAACACATTAAACACTTCATCAAAATAGAATCAGTAGTATTCTAAGGCGAGTCGCTCATTAGAGATAGGACTGGTAAAGTCCTAGAATGAGCTGAGCAGAATAGCAAAAACAATTGATCAGTCCCTCGTTATCTTTCCGTAAAGTTTTCTGCTTAATTATGCAATAGACTATCATTTCTGTTAGCTGATTTTTTTCCGTTGCTTATACAGAATTTGACAAATGGCTACCAGAGCAGCTGCCGCTAGAGGAGGCCGTGCCGGCCGAGGCCGAGGTAGGGGAGAAATCCCAGCTCAAGAAGGACCTTTGATACAACCTCCGGCAGCTCAATACTTCGAGCTCGACCGTGTAGCTAAGAGATATAAGAACTTAGGAGGCAAGACCTTCTCGGGAACTGGCACCGTAATAGAGGCTCTTGCATGGCTCAAAACATGCGAGAAAATTCTTGAAGGCCTAAGGCTAGGAGACGAAGACAAAGCTGTTATGGGCGCCTGGCTTATGCAGGAACAAGCCGAATTATGGTGGGAATCTCTTACCGCCGGGAATAGAGAAGCTGGAAGAACATGGGATGGATTTAAAGAACTTTTCAAGGAGAAATATGTCCCAGAACAAGCTCTAGAAAGAATGCACGATGACTTCGCCAATCTCCAGCAAGGGGATCTTTCCGTGCAAGATTATCTAAACAAGTTTACAATGCTGTCGCCCTATGCTCCAGAGCTCGTTGCCACTGCGAAATCCAAAAATAAGAGGTTTATCTTTGGACTAAGACGACAATATCATGATAGAGCCATGGCCCATGTCAAGCTGGATTTCAATGAGCTAGTGGAAATGACATGCAACTATGAAGACCTGGATCAAAGACACCTGGATCAGGATCGCGCTAGAAGCCAAGCCGGAAACAAGCGCAAGCCAGCTGTAAATCAGGGCGAGTCAAGCCAAGCAGCATCTTCCAAACCTCAGACTGGCAAGCCGCCAAGAGGAAGTTGCTTTAACTGTGGTAAGCCGGGGCACTACTCAAACGTCTGCACAGCTCCGAAGAAACAGAAAACAAACTCTCAAGGCTCGAGCCAAGGCTCTCAGAACCCTCGCTCGTGCTTCAATTGTCAAAAGACCGATCATCTGGTCAAAGACTGTCCTTTGTTGAAGAAAGCTACTGTAGCTCATGTCTATGACGGGTCTAGCCCGCCAGCTGCTTCCGACGGAGCAGGTAAACCCGATGTTTTGGGAGGTACCCTTACAATTAAAAATATTCCTGTTTCTGTATTGTTTGACACAGGTGCATCGCGTAGTTTTATTGCTAAAAACACAGTGCACAAATTAAAGTTAAAACAGCGAAAGCTTAAAGAATTGGTTGAAGTTCATAACCCGATAGGGGGTCCTGTTACTCTCGGTTTATATTGTAGAGTGCCAATCTCCTATTCTTTCTACAAATTTCCTTTTGATTTAATCGTTGTGGATTTTCCCGAATTTGATATTATTCTCGGGCTGGATTGGTTAACGAAATATGAAGCCGAAGTGAAGTGTGCGGAAAGAATTGTTAAAATTCGAACGGAGCTTGGACATATATATATTCCCTGTCATGGTTCGAATCCGAATAGAGAAGAATTTTGGTCAGCATTAGAACTTATTCCCACTTCCATAGAAAAGATTCCGATTGTCAGAAACTTTGCGGATGTGTTTGAAGAAGTTGAAAACTTACCTCCGCAAAGAGAAATAGAATTCCTAATCGATCTAATTCCCAATGCCAGACCAGTGGTGCATCCAATTCGTAGAATGACTCCGAAGGAAAAAGAAGAATTAGGCGATCAGACTCGTCAACTGTTGTGGAAAGGTCAAATCAGACCGAGTTTTTCTAATTGGGGTGCAGCTGTCGTGTTTGTCCCGAAGTCAGACGGTACTCTTAGATTATGTGTTGATTACCGAGACCTCAACAAACAGACGCTTAAAAATAAATATCCACTACCCCGCATTGATGATTTGCTAGACCAATTGAATGGGGCGAAAGTATTTTCCCGAATGGACCTAGCTACAGGTTTTCATTAATCGAGAATAGCAGAAGAGTGTGTTCCTTTGACCGCTTTCAGAGATCCAGACATATTTTATGAATGGTTAGTAATGCCGTTTGGCCTATGCAACGCTCCAGCATACTTTGTCGATCTAATGAATAGAGTGTTCAGGGGAGTTCTGAATAAATTTGTCCTCGTATTCATCGATGATATTTTAATCTACTCCAAATCAAAACCCGAGCATGAAAAACACTTAGAACAAGTATTGGAGATTCTAAGGAAGAACGTCTTCAAAGCCAAATTCTCCAAATGTGTCTTCTGGCAAGAAGAAGTTAAATTTCTTGGCCATGTCGTGTCAGAGAAAGGAATTTCTGTTGACCCAAGCAAAATAACAGTGATTCAAGACTGGAAACAACCCACTACTCCCACAGAAGTTAGAAGTTTTATGGGGTTGGCTAGTTATTATCGAAAGTTCGTTAAGGATTTTTCGAAGATATCCGGTCCGTTAACGAAGCTCACAAAGAAACATGAGAAGTTTAAGTGGACTTCCGACTGTGAAGAAGCTTTCCAGGAATTGAAATCGAAGCTGACCACCGCTCCAGTGTTAACAATTATTGATGGCAATCAGGATTTAACGGTTTGGACAGATGCTTCTATTAGAGGTCTTGGTGCAGTGTTAATGCAGATAGGCCAAGTAGTCGCTTATGCAAGCCACCAATTGAAACCGCATGAGAAGAATTATGTGACTCATGATCTTGAGTTGCTAGCCATCGTATTTGCCTTGAAAATCTGGAGACATTACTTATTGGGCGAGAAATTTATACTGTATACAGATCATCAATCGTTGAAGTATTTATATACCCAGAAAGATCTGAATCTGAGACAGCAGCGTTGGCTAGAATTTCTTGCGGCGTATGATCTTGATATCCTGTATACGCCGGGAAAAGCTAACGTAGTAGCGGATGCACTTAGTAGGAAAACCGCAATCATTGCCAATCTTATAATTACACCTGGATTGATTGATAGGATATCTGTTCTTCAGAAAGGTGACAATTTTGTGAAAGAGATGGTAAAAAGGATTCAAAGGGGCGAAGGCTCCAGTTTCCAAGTGGATAGCGAGGGAGTTCTGAGGCTGAATAGAAGAATATGTGTTCCCGACATTCCCGAGCTTAAAAGAGAAGTGCTGGATGAATGCCATAAATCCAAATTTTGCATCCATCCTGGGGTGAGTAAAATGTACAACGATATCAAACGCACTTTCTGGTGGAAGGCAATGAAAAGAGATATTTCTTTGTATGTTAGCAGATGCCCTACTTGTCAATTGGTCAAGAGCGACCAACAGAAGCTAGCTGGATTGTTGCAACCGTTGGAAGTCCCAGGCTGGAAATGGGAACAGATTTCCATGGATTTCATAGATGGTTTGCCGCGAACCAAGAAAGGTAATGACAGCATTTGGGTAATCGTAGATCGCTTCACGAAGACTGCCCATTTTATACCTGTCAGATCCAATAGAACTGCCCAAAGTCTAGCGCAGATATATTTCAAAGAAATTGTTAAGCTGCATGGAATTCCCATCAGCATAGTCAGTGATAGAGATCCCCTATTTACTAGCAAATTCTGGGAGGCTTTCCAGACAGAATTGGGGACGAAACTGAATATGAGCACCGCTTATCACCCACAAACAGATGGCCAAACTGAGCGGGTGAATAGAATTCTAGAAGATTTATTGCGGGCTTGTATAATCGATTTTGGTGGGACATGGGAAGATCATTTGCATTTGGCAGAGTTCTCATATAACAATAGCTATCAAGCAAGTTTGAGAATGTCACCATTTGAAGCATTATATGGCAGACCCTGCAGATCTCCAGCATGTTGGGTAGAACCTGGCAACAGACTTGTACTAGGACCCGATATGATTAGGGAAGCATCGGATAAAGTGGATTTCATCAAGAAGCGATTGAAAACCGCCCAAAGCCGACAGAAAAGTTATGCAGACTCTAGAAGGAGAGATTTGACATTTGCTGTTGGTGATCATGTTTATTTAAAAGTTTCTCCGATGAGAGGAGTAATCAGATTTGGAAAGACTGGGAAGTTGGCACCGAGATTTATTGGTCCCTTTCCTATACTTGAGCGAATTGGAACTCTTGCTTATAGGGTTCAATTGCCAGATTGGTTGCCTGGAGTGCACAATGTTTTTCACGTATCTCAACTTAGGAGACATGTGCATGATCCGGATCTTGTTGTAGAAGAAGCAGCGCAACAGGATGTGGAGATAACTCCAGAATTAGCACTCAAAAGAGAGCCATTAAAAATTGTTGGCAAAGAAACTAGAGAACTCAGAAGCAAAAAGGTTCATTTAGTTAAAGTGCAGTGGAGCAGTGATCCTAGAGACTGTACTTGGGAAACTGAGGAAAGCATTAAGCAAGCTTATCCCAAATGCAGAGTGGATATCTCTGACTAACTCCGGTGCAAGGTACCTTTACAATACTTTGCATTTACATTTTATTTCCTACTTTCCTGTTGTTTCCTTTTCGAGGACGAAAAGTTTTAAGTAGGGGAGATTGTAATAACCCGGAAAATACGGGCCAATTTAAAATTTTTAAATTGACTATTTCAAAGGAATTTGAACCATTGAAATAGAATATTTCAATAAAATAGTGAATTAGAAATAGTGAGTCAGTTTGAAAATTAGAATTCAAACTTTGACTGACTATGCAGGGTGGAAAATATAACGGATTTTAGTAAAACCAAAATTATTTAAATCTGTTAGTCAATACCTTTCTAACGAATCTGAAAAATCGAAGTTTCATAATGGGAATCAAAAGTTATGGCCGAATGAATTTTCAGAAGAGTCGGTATATAGAATATAGCCCTGGAAAATTGATATTTTGCATACGACCTCGGAATTCGACGAAACCACTTTTGTTGGGTCCGGGATGTCAAACTATTGCTAGGTTTCAAATTTCATAATTTTTGAAGCTAGTATGTGAGCGTGGCAAAAGAAAATGTGTTTGGTCGATTTCTGTTAAATTGGATCGACCAGAAAATGGCCATTTTTCAAACGACCTCGGAATTCGACGAAACTGGTTTTGTTGGGACCGTAGCGTCAAAACATAGCTAGATATATTTTTCTGGAATTTTTCAAATCAGTTTGTGGCCCTGGAAAATTGAAATGTGCGTTCAGAGTTAAAAATTAAAATGTTTTATACTTTAATTTGAAAAATAACTGACTGTAACAGTCGAATTGGCCTACAAAACATATCCCATTGTGTCCGGAATGGGGGCATTTAGCTAGGGGCGACAGTCGTTGGGTTTAAAAAGGAGTTCGTTAAAGAAAACACTATTTAAAAATTTAATATAGTCTCGGCCAATCATATTTTTCCTTTCATAAATTTTAAAATAAAAAATAATAAAAAAAGAAACCCCCCCCCCCCCGATCAACGGCGAAACGCGTTCACCACCTTCTCTCCTCCGCCGCCGCCGCTACCGCCACCTATAGCCTTCGCCGCCGCCACCATCCGACGCGCCCCAGCCTCCTCTTCAAATCCGACCCAACCGCCGCCCCCCTCGTCGCCTCCTCCGCCTGCATCGACGCCAGAAAGTCGAACGCTTCCTGCCGCCGCCCTGAACGCCACCGACCACCGAACGCCACCAAACCACCACCGATTTAAAGCCCTCTCTCCCCTCTTCCACGTCCAACTCCCTGATCGTCCCCACGTGCCACGGATTTCTCGAAAATTGTAAACCTAGTTTTGAAGCTCGTGAAAGTGCGTTTTTCTTTGATCTTTACACTTTGAAAAATCATATCTTTTTGGTGTGTTGACGAAATTCGATGAAACAGGAAACATCGAGACCGCAAGGAAGCTCTCTACCCAATAGAAGAAGCTGCGGATTTTTCTGACATCGTATCGATTTTTAGCGCTCAGAAAACCAAGGTGAGAAATCTAAATTAACGTGAAATTGAATGGAAAATGTCGTGTATAATTTATATAAGCGAAATATAAATTACATACGTGTTGTATACCTCATGTACATGCGTAGTGTAAGCTATATGAGCGAAGTATGAATTTTTACATGCATAGAATAATTGATATATGTGTTGAAATGCTAGTGAAATATAGCAAATATATTATATATATATATATATATATATATATATATATATATATATATATATATATATATATATATACTCCCCTCGTCCACAAACCATGTACGGTATTTATTGTGGTGAATTGGTGTGAAATATTGGGTGAAAAATACGAATGGTTGAATAATTGTTTGTGGTTGATATTGTTTGGTTGTGGTTGAAAAATACCCATTGGTGATTGAAATGAATTGGAAATATTTGTGGAAATAAAAATAAACATGCCGCCTGCATGCGAATTAGATGCATGAATCCCCATTGTCAAAAACCTCGAGGTTTTAAGGTAGAGCGAGGAGCCGTACTAGGGACGGTGCCGGTTTTAACTACCCTGCCGTTATGCTGCCGAAATTTTGAATAATCTTGTGTGTTAGAATTATTTTCATATGTTGAAATTATTTTACATGCATTGAAATTAAAGCCATATATTAAAACTATGTCCATGTGTGGAAATATTCATGTGTTGAAAAGCGTTGTGCGAAAATAAAATTCACTCGTGAATGAATGAAGTGTTTAATCAATAAAAATCACATTTTTATATATATATGAAGTATGCAAAATATTCGCCTTATATAAATAGTTTCAACAATCAAAATTTCATCTTTCTAATACGAACAACATAAATAAAATGTCCATGTGTGGAAGTGCTCATTTGTTGAGAAGTGTGTGTAGTGGAAATATTCATGTGTTGAATAAAAAGATCGAACAATAAAAAAATTACATTTTTATTGAAACTATGAAGTGTTGAAACGTCTATTTGTTGAATAAATATTATAAATGATAAAAATATCAATTTTTATCATATATGTGAGATGCTAAAGATATGCGGACGTTGAAATAAATATTTGTGATAGAAATATTATTTTTAACATGCATGGGAATTAAATAAAATAGTCATGTGTTGAAATCTATTTTAGTTCGCCAAAATTATCATCTTTGAAATGTGAAGTGTTAAAAATAGCCACTTGTTCAAATAAACGTGCATGAGTTGAAATATACATTAACTAGCTAATGATATGATTTTAGCCTATGCATGCGATATTAGAATGAATGGTGTTTTTAAACCAAAGCAAGGCAAATATGCAATTGAATGGAAAATGATAAATGTTAGAAATTGTATACATGTACATGCATATCTATTGAACAAGTTAAAGCAAAAGGGGCTAGAGAAGAGAAATAGAATTTTGTGCCCGACAAATAGGTACACATTTACCGCTTTGTTTGGGTGATGATTTTATGAGCCTGTTGGCTAGCCGCTTGGCTTTTTCTTTTTCTTTTTGATATGAGACGCCCGTGTGGCTATTTGGGAATTTTCCCAGACCCTCCCGTACAAAGGAGGTTATGGCGAAATTTTCCAAAAATTAAAAGCGTTAGTGAAATAATTGAAGTGGACACGATATTGGAATTTTTGAATGAACTATATTTATATAAATATATAAATATAAATAGAATTAAAATGAAACGTGGCCGTGCAGTTCATATTTTGAAACCGTGATTTCAAACGACTAGTGCGGAAGATCCGACCATTGGATTTTTCCGAAACCTCAACCGTTGGGTTCGCCTTGGAAATATCTTTCCAACGGCACCAACTTTGTGAAGATCCAACGGTTGGATTGTCTGGAATGTTTAATTCAAAACTGAAGAAAAACAGCGCCAGAAACGATTATATTTATATATATATATATAAATATAATTAAATTAAATCGAATAACGATGCTGCAGTTCGTAAATTGAAATCGTAACTTCAAATGGTTAGTGTGGAAGATCCGACCGTCGGATTTTCCCAAAACTGAAACCGTTGGATTCGTTTTGAAATGACCTTCCTAATAATGTAAAATTTGTGAAGATCCAACGGTTAGATTTTCCTATATGTGTAGAACAAAATAAGTGAAAAGCAGTGCCAGTGCATCGACACGACCTGAAACGTCGTTTAATTAAAAATGGCCGTTTTAAATTGAATAAAAATGGCGATATATCGTTATAAAATACTATTGACGATATAGAGTGGAAATAAACCAATTTTGCTGTGTTTGCTTGATATGTGATGGTTGAATGTATTTGACATAAAAATTATAACTAAATAACTGAAATGTGATTGTTGAATAGTCCAACCATGTGATTGATAGATTTGAAAATCTAAATATACGTGGGTTATTTGAAAAGGCCGAGTTTATCTCATTTCAAATAATCAATCGACGTTGAGAAGTCGAAGAGTCGAAGACGGTTGAAGACCGACGATCTCCACATTGGATGGATGGGCGCTACTGATACTCGTGATTGGAGTAGCTACCATGAAGGAATTGAAGTAGTAGCCGTCCAAACATATTGTTGATTGTACGGATATGCGAGGAATTGGTGCCTCCGGTTTTTTTCAGACCCAGAACGGACTTGTAAATGGACTGTGTGTCTGACATTGGATTTTGTTCTGTGTTGATTGATCTCTGTTAAATATATATCTGTTTGGCGGCGGAGAATTTATTCTCTTGCTTAACGCCCTTCTCTGAGACGTACGAGCTCAGAGGTTATGTATTGACAGAAATCAGTCGCATGGAGTGGATTGCCTGTGTGGCACGCCTAAGTGGCATATGATCAAGGCTTCTGTTGCAAAGCAAAGTCTTGTGGTTGATGATCAAAGCATGGTCTGTGTGACGTAGCTTTGTGTATAACGTGAATTCGCGAGCCTCACACCCCGGTATGAGTCAAAAACGGGAGAAGGACCCAAGGAGTGCATGAAGTTTCTTTCTAGCTATGGTGGTGTCAATGACCTCCCAGCCCTGACATTTATATCTACTTTTCACCTGTGTGGTTGTTGGAATACCAGGCGCCTCGATTATAGGTCTGTAAGGACCGGGAAACGTGTGTTCAGGAATTGCCAATCCTCAAAAGTAAGAGAGGACCGGCCTTGGAGGATCCAGGGGATTGCTGTGTGCGGTCCCGAGACATTTGCTAGAGTGTCTCGAACGGAGAGGAGCTTGCCCCTTGCCTCGACTCATGAAGGAATCCAATTTCCAATACGAAATATGCGGTTGTGATTGTATTACTAGTATGGCGACATAGTGGTATGGGTCATTTATGCCGCCTATGATTGATATTTATGATTGAAATCGCTTTTGAAACATATATGCACTAGTAATAATATCAAGCACTTTTGTTTTATTCGTATGAAGCATCTTTGGCCATTATAAGGTAAAAACTCTATCCTCCGGCTTGCGTTGCATTGTGTGATGGGACCTGAGTCTTATAATGGCTTCATTTTATAAAAAGCATTGCGTTGATTTAATCATTTACTTTATTTCATGCACTAGCACTCATTGGAGTAAACCCATTCCGCGAAAGTGGCGTGGTCCTTTGATTTTCCTTATTATTGTTGTTAATGAGTTGAGTAGATTTCTCATACCAGTCCCATGACTGACTCGTAGTTTGTTTCACCTTGCAAACTCAGGTGCCCTCATTTTCACACGGGCAGCCTAGTTACAGGTTTCTGACGCACCTTTTGGCTCATGGCGAGGCTTTACTACACCGTGCTGACTTGGATTTTCTCCACCATTATTGTATCTATATTATGATTCCGCCACTGGCGATGTAGACTGATATTCCTTTGTGTACTCTTTATGTATGATTCCGCCTCAGACGATGGTGACTGATTATGTATCATTATACACTAAGTTGTATCCTGTACTGTGCTCTCTGATGTGATGATATCTATATGATTCCGCTGTCATATGTGTGTAAATTATTCTATTTTCTGTTTATGCTATTATCTGTGATCTGCTATTGATGATTTATGTGTTATATTCCAATGATTATCCTTAACACCGTGTCACGGGGTTTTGGGATCGTCACAAAAATCGTATGGGGCTCAATTAGGATATATATGACAAGGCACTCGAGGCAATGCCCAGGGTAGGATTCTACCAATTGCACTCCCGGACCGGTGGTAACGCATAGCAGCCACTACCGCCCACCTCGGAACACACTCCAAAGTCAAATGGGCCCAAATCATCATTATCATCATAGTCATAGAAATAGTATCGAATGAGTCAGTCCGATCAAAGGTGCTACCTCAATTAGTCACGGTATAGCTCCTGTTTTAGTCATTTTAATTCTGACCCGAAGGTCAGGGCTATTTCGCAATCGCTCATCTTCCTTCGATTAAATAATCGCCTTTAAGTCATCATATCTCATTCTGGATATGTCGGAACATTCACAGATACGTCAAAACGTTTATAGTTGTCAAAGTGGTATCGACACTGACAGAGAGTATGCCTTATGCCGACTCCGGTCTCTTTGACAACCAACGCTTACATCTTTCACATCGGTTGGTTCTTTTACATTTCAAAGGTTCGCTTTCATATCAAAATATCGTATTTTGTCTCGAACCAAATTTATATTCAAAAATAGAATATAGTTTCATATCGAAATATCATAAATCATACCAACCCGATTATATTCTAAAATTAGAATATATTTCCATATCTTATATCATAATCATATAGTATTTCAAAAATCGACTTATATTCAAATAGAATATATTCAATCTCAAAAGATTTCAAATTATTCCAAATCGATTCATATTCGAAATTCATTCATATTCAAATAGAATATATATATATACTTCTATAACTTACTTTCAATCCCCTTAGGAGATAAGTTTATATTTAGTGGAATATAAACCATCTTCCATATTTGAAAACGGTTTGAAATCGATTCATAAAGAAATACTTTTATCTTAACTCCATTTCAACAACGATCTTAGATCCAGCACTCCCCATTCGGAGAAAAAAAAATTACACTTATAAGATATAAATTTGAAAGATAGATGTTTATAAAGAAACCTTTATATAAATAATATATGTATAGAATTTAATAGTAAAAAATAGGATAAATAAGTTTAAAACACTATATATATATATATATATATATATAGATTTTAAAATTCACTAAATAGTTTTAAATCAAAGAATATAAGAAAATTTTGGTTATATAAAATAGTTATGGATAAAAATTTAATAAAATAAGTTCCAACAAAGAATAGCTATAAAAATCAAAATTTATATATACCAACTGTAACGACCCATATTTTTGACCGTTTAAAATTGACAATAAACCACACATGTCGACTCAAACAAATCGCAAATACAGGTAGTTATTGGGAAAAGAAGAAAAGAAAGAAAGAAAAGAAAACAATCACAGGACCTCACAGCGGAAGGACCACATATAATAATTAAATAACAGTTTAAACAGTTGAAATACATATACAATAGGCTATAACATCAATAGTTATCAGAGTTACACAAATACAGATGTACATAATAAGCAGCGGAAATAAATGAAGTGATTAAACTATACTCATAATAGGTATATACACCAAACTTCGTCTTCGTCCTCCAAGGCAAGGAAATCTTTGCTAACTGCAATATCTGCTGACCCAAGCGTATTGCATAAAAAGAAAACACAACAAACACTCGGATCAGCACTAAATCATCTCATATTAGTCAAATCAAAATACGAAATAACATCAGTGTCATGGGTGGAGTAACTCAAGAGATGTTACGGGATTTTTCCATCTCTCGAGGATCCGTTAAACTAATATCTATATAATAATACGCTATTATTATAATGTCTATTCAGTAAAGTATAAATACTGAAAGTAGCGTAAGCGGGATTACCATATTACCCTTACGCCGTTTACAGGCACGAACAGTCTATATAGTACCGTAAATTCACCGTACTGGTGTTATCAGAGGGCACTCCATAGAAGGCAATGCTAAATCAAAATCGTATGGGGCTCGATAAGGATATATATGACAAGGCACTCGAGGCAATGCGCAGGGTAGGATTCTACCAATTGCACTCCCGGACCGGTGGTAACGCATAGCAGCCACTACCGCCCACCTCGGAACACACTCCAAAGTCAAATGGGCCCAAGTCATCATTATCATCATAGTCATAGAAATAGTATCGAAGGAGTGAGTCCGATCAAAGGTGCTACCTCAATTAGTCACGGTATAGCTCCTGTTTTAGTCATTTTAATTCTGACCCGAAGGTCAGGGCTATTTCACAATCGCTCATCTTCCTTCGATTAAATAATCGCCTTCAAGTCATCATATCTCATTCTAGATACGTCGTAACATTCACAGATACGTCAAAACGTTTATAGTTGTCAAAGTGGTATCGACACTGACAGAGAGTATGCCTTATGCCGACTCCGGTCTCTTTGACAACCAACGCTTACATCTTTCACATCGGTTGGTTCTTTTACATTTCAAAGGTTTGCTTTCATATCAAAATATCGTATTTTGTCTCGAACCAAATTTATATTCAAAAATAGAATATAGTTTCATATCGAAATATCATAAATCATACCAACCCGATTATATTCTAAAATTAGAATATATTTCCATATCTTATATCATAATCATATAGTATTTCAAAAATCGACTTATATTCAAATAGAATATATTCAATCTCAAAAGATTTCAAATTATTCCAAATCGATTCATATTCGAAATTCATTCATATTCAAATAGAATATATATATATATATATACTTCTATAACTTACTTTCAATCCCCTTAGGAGATAAGTTTATATTTAGTGGAATATAAACCATCTTCCATATTTGAAAACGGTTTGAAATCGATTCATAAAGAAATACTTTTATCTTAACTCCATTTCAACAGCGATCTTAGATCCAGCACTCCCCGTTCGGAGAAAAAAAAATTACACTTATAAGATATAAATTTAAAAGATAGATGTTTATAAAGAAACCTTTATATAAATAATATATGTATAGAATATAATAGTAAAAAATAGGATAAATAAGTTTAAAACACTATATATATATATATATATATTTTAAAATTCACTAAATAGTTTTAAATCAAAGAATATAAGAAAATTTTGGTTATATAAAATAGTTATGGATAAAAATTTAATAAAATAAATTTCAACAAAGAATAGCTATAAAAATCAAAATTATATATATATATATATATATAAATTCTTTACTGAAAATCGATTCTTCCTTCCGAACTTCGATACTCGAATGTAAACTCCAGTTTCAATGGAGTTTCTTAGCTCAAGGACTTATTTCAAATCCCATTTCAACCCGTTTCAAATTCAAGGATTCAAGACCATACTCGAATTAGGTTTGAAGAACAATTTTCGAGTATTTTCCATTATCTTGATTCAAAAATTTAAATTATATAAGAATTTATTTAAATCTGAATCTACCCAATTCTTACAAAACCCAAATCAAAAATTTGAATTTTTTACACTTCAATTTTCTTAGGAAACAAAATTTCTTAAATCATTTCAGGTCATATTTAAGATTCAGATTTCAAGGAAAATAAAACTTATCGAAATCAATACGTTTCCCTTGAATGAAATTTCCATAAA
This sequence comes from Allium sativum, assembly GCA_030737875.1. Classification (NCBI taxonomy): domain Eukaryota; kingdom Viridiplantae; phylum Streptophyta; class Magnoliopsida; order Asparagales; family Amaryllidaceae; genus Allium; species Allium sativum. The sequence continues at coordinate 590,017,298 of CM060909.1, forward strand.
ATAGAATTTCGAATATTAAAATCATTTAACCAACCGATGTCCATATATAGTTTGCTATCCTATGGCCAAGTGAGTCTTAAATTTAATTTCTCGATATTTCGGGATGGATCTATCATTTCGATCCAATTCAGGGTCACAGGTATGTATCATTTCAACCTGTTCTTAATTCATTCAATTTGATAAATCCTGGATTTATTAGATGCCCGTAACATCAAAGGTGAGAAATTGGGATTTATCGAAAGTGCATGGAATATCATGTACTGAATAAACAGCCAGTTCATGCAGCATTCATTCATCAATCAAATTAAATCAAGGCATCCATCACATCATTTCATTCAAATAGTAAATGAAATCATTTTACTGGTTAACAAGTGTCGGGATTTCTAATTAGAAATTAAAATTAAATTTAAATAACTAATTATCGATTTTATTTGCATATTAACACTTGCATGTCAAACTTAAACAATCGTTCATCAACAACACAAACATGCAACCAAATTTACTTCATAATTTAATTTAATAAATATGGGAATAATTTAGTATTTCGTGAGCGAAGAATCACTCAACTTTGCGTCCATAGTTGATCGAACGTCCAACTAAGGGCCAAAATCTGACAGTCACCAAACGTAGCCAGGTCAGTGCCAAAACGTCCGCAATTTCGCCACGATCCCAATGCAACAAATCGCGTCCAAATCCGAGTTAAAACGAGAAAGTTATCAGCGTTTAACCATTCGAATTCTAAATTGTAAATATTAATAAAAATTAACTCTCACCAACTAGTTTATTGCCACGTCAACGCCCACTTATACATCTCCCGCTCCTCTTTCATCTCGTGCTACAGTAACCATCCAATATTCGACGCAGAAAAACCCAAATTCCACCATAACTTTGACCGTCGATCATCACCCCTCCAGGCTATAATAGCCACTCCGATTGCCATCACTAAGACCACCGCCTCAAGCCGCGTCCACCAGCACCCTTCACCGCACCTCCGGTGATGTCCTCCGCCACCGATTTTGAACCCTAAAACCGCCAATTTTAATCTTTAACCACCAAATTCGTCCACCACAACAACTTCCAGACCTTCAAACAACCATGGTTCTACTCCCCTGACGAATCTCTACCAAACCCATAAGTTGATTTCTTCAATTACCTTTAGGATCGAAAACCCCTAATTTTTGCATTAGGGTTTCGTGGTTTCAGAGTTTTGATCGACGATTCCAACCAAACGAGGTATTGCATGTCGAAACAGAGAGCACTCATAGCTTCGTATCGTCGAGAGCTTCAGTTTGACATATAATACGCTAGGGTTTGAAGAGATTTGATTTTGAAGTTAAGATTTTTATTTGATCTAGGGTTTGGGAATTAGTTTCTGCCATTATAGAAAGGAGCAGATGGAAAAAGAAATGAACGTACAATGGGAATGGGCTGATGAGGTGTTAAATGGGTTTTATATATATATAAATATAAGGCCCAAATATGAGAAATACCCAATTATCCATTTACAAGGGTCTCGTTCACATTTTCTCTCGTACGAACAAACGGTAAGTCGGATTGTAACGCAAATTGAAATCCTATAATAATTCACCGCTATGGATCTGATGGTGCTAGTTTCGTCGAATTCCGAGACAGTCGCCAAAACAGTGAGATTTCACAGTTAATTTATTAATAAAATATTCAAAAATTCAATTAACTGTTTTAATTCAAATTTAAATATTCGTTAAATCCAAATTTAATTAAATTATAACTTAAATAAATTGTATAATAAATTTCACACATTTTAAGTCAAATTTTGATTGTTTAAATCTCTGATTTGAATTTCAGTTACTATTTCTCAACTTAGAATTCTCCATTGACTAATTAAATTTGAATTTCCATTTTTAAACTAAATAACTCAAATCATTTAAATAAATAAAATATGAATTTCCAAATTGCAACAATTCTAAGTATAAACTAAATTTTAAAATCTATTTATACTCCATTCGAATACTCATCATCATTATAATTGACAAAATTTGATTTTTTTATCAAATATTATTCTATTTTATTTATTTAAAAATTGAAAATTAAATATTCAGAAAATATGGGATGTTACATTCTCCCCCACTTAGAATCTTTTCGTCCTCGAAAAGAGAACGAGATAAGGTATTAAACAACTCATACTTTCAAACCCATACTTATAAAATAATATTTATAAAATAAGTCATATAGTTGTAAAATATCATAAAATTTTCTAACTCCCGAAATCACGGAAAATTTCGGCAGCATCTCATTTGTACGGAGAGGTCCGGGGAAAATTCCTACATACATATAACTCAAATATCATCTCATCACACGATGAGGCATCCCAGAAATGGGGAAAACAAAATATAAAACCACCAAAACCTTGTAACACAATTACGTACCTTTCTTCTGCGTTTATTTGCATTTTTATTACCTTAGCATTTTGCGTTTAGCACAAGCAAGCTCCGTAGCGCAATACCACTTCCTTACCCCTGTTACAACTCGCATACATATGAGATTCAAGCATATATATACACGTAAATAAACAAACCACTCACTTCCCTACCTTCCACCGCACTTCCTTAGCCTTCACCGTCCCTTTTCGCAGCCAAGCATCCCACCTTTTTGCCCGCCTTTTTGAGAATGAAATGATGATGAAGCTGTGCAGTTAACAGGGATAAATTGTTATAACTTATAAATTTGTTATACAAAGCTATAGGGTACGTACATATTTGGACAAAAGAATAGGACTCCTCAGAGTTATATTATCTCATTAGAGATAGGGTTAGAAATACCCTAGAATGAGATCTCGGAATATTATGACGAGAGAGCGTATATTTTTGAAACCTATATAAGGTATTTTTGAACAAGTAAATCATTTGAAACGATGATTATTTGAAATATACTTGAAATATATTTTGAAATATAATAGGAAATAAGGATTTCGAGTGTTTTATTCGACGTCATGATTGGACTATCGAGTATGTAATGGTTTTGAATATACGTCTGATCAACGTATATGCGAAGCCGAATATATACTAGGTAGATGTAGGGTCACACTCTAGTCGCTCGAGGATGATTTTTCTGATGACCATGGCACCTGCCCATGTGGAAATTAATGGGCACCCAGAGTTTAGGAAGGAACAATAAACTCAGGGTCAGTCATGGGACTGGTGTGAGAACTCAAACAGTTGCTTTAGGTTTATTTTAAAGTTGGGAATTTCACCGGACCACGCCGCTAAGGCGGAACGGGTTTACTCCATGTGAACACCCGTGCATATAAATACGCAATGCCTTTTGAAAGTGAAGCTATCATAAGCTCGTCCCACATCACACAATGCAAGCGCACACCAGATGGACGAGTTTTATCTTATGATAACCAAATATGCTTTCATATGTAAAATTCTCTTCAATACCATAATATATATAGTGCGGAAAACGTTTCGCAAGTAAGTGTATTAATCCTAGACAGCATATACCCCATAATATATGTTGCCATACATATATATATATATATATATATACAATCAAAATCGTATGGCTCGCATAAGAAATTTGGGTTTCCAACTTGATGATTCCTGGCACGAAAGATCAATCGGGGATACAAAACGAAGTGCCTCAACGGCTTTTTCGACCATACGCGGACACCAACTACACATCGTCAGGGCAGATCAACGGTTTTCGACCAGACACGGCCCCCCGAACATACCCAACTTCCCCAGGTTCATAAGTGGTTTCCCACTGCTGCACAGCTTCATCATCAGTTCATATATAAGTATAAAACCTAACCGCCAGTTTCTCATCAATCCGGGGTGTGAGGTTTGTCGATGTCACGTCATTCACAAAGCGATGCTTTGATAGGCCATTCTTTGATCATCACTAGCTCGTTTCATAACTTGGGTATGCCACATTGACAAATTCACGACATATCACTGATTCTTATCAATGCATACCCTCTAAGCTCAGATGACTTAGAGACAAGGATAATATATTGCCACAAATCCGATATTCATTAACAGTATCAGTGCTATGCGATAAATTTCAATGTCAGACACACCATCCATCAAATCCGTTCTAGGTCTGAACGGAACAACAACCCAGAAATACTTGAATATGTTCAGGTCTCATGCAACCCATATTAACACCTCCAACCACCTTCGTTCATCTCATGTCATCGATCTCCACAAAACCCATATCGTTGATTCCTCAATTAAAGCCTAAATCAGAAAGCCCGAAATCAAAGCTTAGGGTTTCGAAAAACAGATGGTTTGACCGCCTCAATGGCTTTTCATCCATACGCGGACACCAACTACACATTGTTAGGGCAGATCAACGGTTTTCGACCAGACACGGCCCCCCGAACATACCCAGCTTCCCCAGGTTCATAAGTGGTTTCCCACTGCTGCGCAGCTTCATCATCAATTCATATATAAGTAATTATATCAATTATTCCATATAATTGACACGAATTTCATTATGATAATTTATAATTTATAGCTTTGTAAACTAAATGTTTATATAAAAAAATAATATTTAAAATTTCTGATTAATTTTAATTATCATATTCTATATATATAGCTATATATTTATTTATATAAAATTTATTATTATTATTACGATTATTTTTATATAAACATTTAGTTTACAAGTATTTTGAATTATAAATTTCCTTCCGAATGGAAATGTTTGAGTTTGAACCGCTGGCTCAAATGGAGTCGAGATAAGAATACGTGAGAATTTGAAATCTTTAGGATAAAATATATTCTGTTTGAGTATAAGTCGTTTTTTTGAAACATTATATGATTATAATATAATGATATGAAATATATTCTAGTTTTAGAATATAATCGGTTTGGGTATGATTACGATATGTCGATATGGAATTTTATTTGTTTGGATATAGATTTGGTTCGAAACAAATATGATATTTTGATATGAAACAAACCTTTGTGAATGTAAAAGAACCAACCGATTTGAAATTTTAAGCGTTGGTTGTTAAAGAGACCGGAGTCGACATAAGGCATACTCTCTGTCAGTGTCGATACCACTTTGACAACTGTGAACGTTATGACGTATCCAGATTGAGCATGATGATTTGGAGGCGATTATTGAATCGAAGAAGAAGATCGAGAACGAAATAGCCCTGACCTTCGGGTCAGAATTGAAATGACTAAAACAGGAGCTATACCGTGACTAATTGAGGTTAGCTCCTTTGATCGGACACACTTCTTCGATGCTATTTATATGACTGTGATGATGATGATTTGGGCCCATTTATGATTATGGGAGTGTGTTCCGAGGTGGGCGGTAGTGGCTGTTATGCGTTACCACCGGTCCGGGAGTGCAATTGGTAGAATCCTACCCTGGGCATTGCCTCGAGTGCCTTGTCATATTTATCCTTATCGAGCCCCTACGATTTTGATTTAGCATTGCTTTCTATGGAGTGCCCTCTGATAACACCAGTACGGTGAATTTACGGTACTGTATAGACCGTTGATGCCTATAAACTACGTAAGGGTAATATGGTAACCCCGCTTACGCTATTTTCAGTACTTATACTTTACTGAATAGACATTATCATAATAGCGAATTATACTATGTATATATTAGTTTAACGGATCCTCGAGAGGTGGAGAAATCCCGTAACATCTCTTGAGTTACTGTACCCATGATACTCAAGTTGTTTCGTATTTTAATTTGACTAATATGAGAATGATTTAGTGCTGATCCGAGTGTTTGTTGTGTTTTTCTTTTATGCAATATGCTCGGGTCAGCAGACATCTGCAGTTGCCAAAGATGACTGTGCCTTGGAGATCGAAGACGAAGATCGATTTATACCTATATATATTCCGCTGCAAGTTGTTTCCGCTGCCATGCTATGTAAGTCTATAAATGTATAACTCTGATAACCGTGTTTGTTATATCCTACTGTATATATTTCAACAGCCTTTAAATGTTATTTTGTTATTATATGTTGTCCTTCCGCTGTGAGGTTCTGTGATTGCTTTTCTTCCTCCTCCTTTTTCTTCTTTTCCCCAATAACTACCTGCATTTGTTGATTTGTTCGGGTCGACATGTGTGGTTTATTGTCGATTTGAACGGTCAAAATGTACGGGTCATTACAGTTGGTATCAGAGCTTATATATTAAAGAAAATGAGCCGATACTCGATCAACTCGTTTCTGGGGAAGATCTGGATCGTGAATGATATCTGAAATGTTTAAGAAATCTTTTTCCAAAGGAGTGGGAATTCTTAAAGTAGGATTTGAATAAAATTTGGAATGTTCAAATTAAGGGTTTGAATTTCCCTCCGGTGTGGTCAACTCCGGTGTCTTCATTCGCTGCCACCGGTTTGAAGAACAAAAGGGTTTCGAAACCCTAAATCACCGAATTCCAGCAATCTACACCTCGACCAACCGTCCAACCACATGCAAAAGATTCCTGACATCGATCTCCACCAAGCCCATATCACCAATTTCCTTGCAAACGAAGACGCATGGACTTAAGTGGTTGGCTACAGTAGTCAAGCCGGTGGAGTTTGAAAGGTTGAAGCGGACTATTTTAGAAGAGAGGGCGAGCGTGAGTTAGAATGGAGGAAAGCAGGAAAATGGGTCACTTTGGTGGTGGGTTAGATCTGCGATGGGTACTACAAGGCCAAAACGGTGGATGAGTGGCACTGCATGCTAGTTAAGGTAAAGGAACTTCATTTTTGCGTGGGGGAAAAGGGAGTGCGACTGTTAGATGTTGCGAAAACGACATGCATGCAAGTTCTCAGGCGGAGCTCCGGCCAATGGCGCTCGGAGGAAAGAAAAGAGGAGGGAGTTGCAGTTTCAGGTGGTGCTGGCAGTGAACGGAGGCTGGTGGGTTGAGCAACAACAAAAGTATGGCGGTGGAGCTTAGGAAGTGGGTAAGGCCGAATGTAAAAAGGTTAAAGGGAATGTGATTTGCAAGATGATTCAGGTGGAAGCTAACGGGGTCGCATGCGAAATGGATGAGGAGAGAGGTGCGGTGAAAGGCAAAACGGAAGGGAAGGTAGAACAATAGTTCGGTGCTGAGAGGAATGGAGGAAGAAAGTGGAAAGGCTGATGGGGAAGGAGAAAAATGACAAGTGAAGGATGATATTAGGATGGAGAGCCTACAGTATAAAGAAGAATTTCGGGGAGAGGAAACATGTGGTACACGGTTCACATGCAAAGGAACAACTGTCTCCACTATTTTTACACGTTGAGAGCACCTCGGAAAGGTGAAGTGCAAGGATCCTGGCCTTATGTTTGACGCTTTAGAGTTTTTTTTTTATAAAACTTCAAACGTACCAAGGAAATAAGCGTAGACAAGACAATGGTACGGGTACCCATACTTATATATTGATCACGAACGACAACGAAATAAATACGATCGCATACAACGGTGAGTACAGATCTCAAAACAGTAATGAAACAGACCGGTGGTTTGATTCTATAAAGTACCAAAAGGACCATGGTTACTTAAAAATATATTAGAAAAAAAAAGAAAAAAGGAAAAAAAAATATGCGTTCTTTTTTTTTCACATTAAAATTTTATAAAATATTTTAACACTGCGTGTTTAGAACTGAACGATTATTTAAACTAGTTATTTAAATATGATTTATATTCGAACACTGATTATATTACAAACCATTTACTGTTTTCCCAAAATGAACACTGGTTTAACTAAATTAATCCTATTCAAAATATTATTGTCTTCCAATTCATATTTAACTAAAACAATTAAAATTTTAAATACTTGAAAAATCTTTACTAAATTCATAACGCTATAAAAATTTATTATAACATAAATCTTCAAAGTATACTTACAAAATCTTATATATTACATAATAACATCTAAATAAATCATATTTTACGAAGTAATATTATTATGTATAACACATAATAAATTAAACATAACCCAAAATTGAGTTTTTATCACCAAATCATATCTATAAAATAACAAGATGTACATTCAAGGTTAAAATTTTATTTTTAACTCTATTGAATCCAACTTATATTTAGAAATTTAAAATAAATTATAAAATAAAACGTCCGAAATTTCAGATTGTTACATTCTTCCCCCCTTAAAACTTTTCGTCCTCGAAAAGGAGAGTCATAAAATTATTTTTAAGATAATTAAATCTTATTGTTGAAACAAAAATTTCCTTTCAAATTTCTATTAAGTCTGAAACTTACCAAAACAAAATTTCATATAATTAAATTTGTAAAACTTTTTAATGTCAAAACTTATATAAACTTAAATCGTTATATTCAAAAGATATATATATTTTGGAGAGGTCCATTAAAGCAATATGAGTTTTTAACCATAAATTACAAATCCCAGTTTGCAAAGTATTTGAAAATGATTCCTCCGAACTTAGAATCCCATTTCATTCCAAACTATTGACATACTAGTTTTCTTTCATATAGAAAACCATACCGCACTTCGGGATTTTCAAAACTAAGTTTGCTTTCAAAACTCATACATTCTATACTGATATCTATATGTTATTAGTTCGAGGAGTTCATCCACATGATAGGGCAACTGAGTATCACCCATTGTACACAAATCCAATTACTCTTCACAACCTAGTTTTAGTCACGGTTACTCAAACAAACATATCTTTTCATATCCCGAAGTTGTAATTTTTTTTCAAAATTGATAATTTACAAATACCTTCAACTCATATATATTTTCCAAACATTTCAAATCATCAGGATTCAAGTCATCGAAATTTATTTGAAAACCACTCTTATAACTATTCATCGTATCCAAAGTATTGGGAAAACAATTTTGATTGCTTGGAAATAAACCTTAGCTTTCAAACGTACACTTAGGTTTCATTTTCCAAAATAAATGATCATATTCACATTTACTAAGTCGAATATTTTTAGAATCCTATCTAGCTTCATACACCTCAATTTATTTCAAAACATCCAACCATTTACATAAGTTAATGTTCGTATAACCATACGATTTCCTTTCAATCAACCTTGATCCATAAGATTTCTTTACCAGCTTTTCCCTTAAGCCTTTCTAAAGTTTTAAACAATCACTTACAAATTCATAAGTCCTTTTAACTTCTTTTAGCTTGAATTCAAAAATTGTTTCAAGTATTTCCAAGATTTCCGAATAATTTTGATATCTTTAATTGTTGGATTTCACATTTTAGTTCTCATATTCACATAATTGAATAACACTTCTTATTTAAATTCACCTAAAATCAAAATATATAACTTTATTTTTCTTTCATTCTTGTTTTAAATATCAAATCTTGTTTAGAAAGCTTTCTTACTCAATTAGTCGAAAAATTTCTTAAAATAGTTTTATTCAAAATACCATCATGCTTTCTCTGCGCACTCTGATTATGCGTATACATGTTAAAGCTAGTGTTGTTTTAAATATTAATCTTAACGTTTTCAGAACCTAGATCTTAAATTTAATATTGCAAAGATCTAATTATTCCTTACCTTTTATTGTGTAAGTCCTATTTGTTGAGTTCCATTAACACAACTTCTCACATAACAAGTTATCTAGTTTGTATTAAATTTCGATTTTGTTCTACAAAAGGCACAAACACGTATACATAAGACAAATCAAAATGCCGCGCTCAAATCAAGTAGAGATATAAAAGTTCAATATCAAAATGGATACCAAAATTAGTGACAGTTCGAGTTATGATACTTGACCAATTCATAAAATAAGAAGGTATGAACGACGCTACCCACAAATAAAAGGTTCGAATTTAAACAATGGAGCTAACTTAGGCCAAGGTAGAAAAGTCGAGCGCATCTAAGGATTCAATTATAAGTTATTTATTCTCGGAGTATTCGATTTCTATTAACTTCCTCTTAAGTAAGTCTTCCTTCAAACTTCGTTTTTCTTAGCATCATAAGTGATTACTCTTTACATTTTCTTCTATTTGAATTACTCATACAATTTCAATAGGGAAAGAGCAGTTTTCCCCTTACTTAGATGTTTGTTACCATTTAAATCATCATTTTAAACATTTTCTTAACATAAGTCAAAAATCATTTCAAATTCCTCAAGGGAAGTTTTGATTTGCTAAAATATACTTGCATATTATTACTTACAATTTATGCTAAGCATCGATTTCAATTCTATCGCTTACATTAACTTATCCTTCGAAGAATATAATATCTTTTCTGGCTATAACTTATTAGATCTAAAATTCATATTCAACCCTTTGTTATGACTTGTTTATCCTGAATTGTGGGTGACATTTTGATATAATTCCTTAATGAATTTTCTTATATTCCAAAATTCACTATCTAATCTTTATGTGAAATTTACTTCAAAATCCTTTCAGATTATAACATATTGGCCTTACATTAAATTCCTTTAATATTTTCAACATATCGAAATAGTTTAAGTATTCTTCGACGTCTTAACTGGAATTATATAGTCATCCCACTTTCGAAACCCAAAATAAGACTGATGATGATGCATCAATCACCAGAATCATCCCCAAGCGACTAGAGTGTGATTCTATATATATTACGTATATATAAGGTTTCGTACATATGCCGGCCCTGCGTATATTCGAAATCTTCATATATACTATTAGTCCTATCGTGACATCGAGAAAAATACCCAAAAATTCTTATTAAAAGCTATATTTCAAAATGATTACATTCGTTAAAACAATCTACCTTTTCCAAAATAATATATTTTCAGAGTACGCTCTGTTGATCATAATATTCCAGAATCTCATTCTAGGGCATTTCTAACCCTATCTCTAATGAGATAATATAACTCTGATGAGTTTTATATTTTGTCCAAATATGTATGTACCCCCATAGCTTTGTATAACCAAAGCTCTGATACCAACTTGTAATGACCCATCTTTTTGCCCGATTTTTCGCCGGTAATTAAACCAACTTGAACCTTTCATAAAGACGAACTGTTATGGGTACAGACATATATTGAACAAGTAATAGAACTTTTATTGCATAACACAATATTACATCAGAGTTACATCGAATATTCAGAGTTACAACATATACAGCGGAAGAAAAGTAAATATACTCTCAACGGTAGAAATCATATGAAATAGCGGAAGCTCCAAATCCTAGATTGAACTTTAATCTCAGAAAGCGCTCCAAGTCCAGCTCTAATGATCTATAACTGTAAACTAAACTCCAACTGCCCGTGTAAAATTATTGGGCACTCAGAGTTTAGGAAGGAACAATAAACTTCAGGTCAGTCATGGGACTGGTGTGAGAACATAAAACAGTTGTTTACAGGATTTATTTAAAGTTGGGGAAATTCACCGGACCACGCCACTAATACGGAACGGGTTTACTCCATGTGACTTCCCGTGCACATAAATTCGCAATGATTTTTTTGAGAAAATGGAGCTATCATAAGCTCGTCCCACATCACACAATGCAAGCGCACACCAGATGAGTGAGTTTATCTTATGATAACCAAACATGTTTTCATACGTAAAATTCTCTTTTCATACTAAATCTAGTGTGGAAAACCATTTCAAAATTAAATGTATCAATCCTAGATGGCATAATACCCATAATATTATGTTGCCATATATATGTACAAACCAAAATCGTATGGCTCGTATTGGAGATTTATGTTTCCAACTTGATGATTCCTGGCACGAAAGATCAATCGGAACACAAATGAGATGCAATCTTGGGTTTTTCATCTAGACGCGGACACCAATACAAATCGCGAGGTAGATCAATGATTTTTGACCAGACACGGCCCCCCGAACATACCCTATTCCATAAGTCATAAATGGTTTCCCACTGCTGCAGCGGTTATCATCAATTCATAAATACATACGCAACCTAACCGCCAGTTTCTCATCATACGGGGTGTGAGGTTTGTTGATGTCACGTCATACTCAAAGCATGCTTAGATAAGCAATGCTCTGATCATACAAGCTTATTTCATATCTTAAGTATGTCACATTGTCCATTCATGACATGACCACTAATTTCCATCATTACATAACCACTTTGAGCTCATACGTCACAAAACAGAACATATTAACGGAAATCAGTGTTATGCCGTGAATTACAATGTCAGGCACACAATCCATACAAGTCCATTCTGGGTTGGAACGGAACAAACTCCGACAATCTCCAAATACGCTCAAACCTTATGCCACTAGTAGCCTCGTATTGAGTGATCAGCCCAATCGAGACATCGGCGACCATCAACCCAAGCAATTCGAAGATCATCGGTCTTCACTCGTCGTTTGGCCAAGTCTCGAACAATGTCGTATTATTACTTGGAATGGTTTCGAGCATATATATTTGATCCCGGTCTTCCCAAGTAATAAGCATGTTTAAAACAGTAGTTATGAATCACGCAGAATTTCAATTCAAATCTCGTTCCCATCGTTATTGATTTATTTACAAAAATCAAGGTTGGATTTATTTAATTTCCATAACCTGGTTTATCGCCTTAACCTTTCCTCGAAATTCGATATTCATTTCAAATCTTATATTTCAAAACAAAAAGTCTTTATTGGTAGTTATCCTTTCCGTATACCTTCAAAATTTCCAAATCTAAAGTGGTTTAAATTCCATTCTCGATAACTCAACCCCTTGATATTTCAAATAGATCTTAATCGACTTAATATTCAATATCAATTAACAACTTAAGAAGATACTAGATTGCCTTAACAAATTAAAATTTCCTTTTCACATCGAACATTCGACTAACTCAACCAAGCTCTTCTTCTTTACATTTTCCAACTTCAATATCTTACCTAGAAGCAGCAGTTTTAAAACAAATTCTATACGAAACAAATTTTAACTCTTTAAGATCTATCAAAATATTTAACAAACTCTATTCTATAATTTAAACAATAATCCATAGTTTTTAAAATCTTTAAACCAATCATTATAGAGACAATTATAATAACGTTAAATGTTACAGAAAGTGTCGAAATGGATATTTAGTCACATAGATTCGAATCTTTCCCAAAATAATATTTTTTTCATTCTTTATTATTTTCCAAACTCATTTAATTATTTACAGAATTTACCGATAGTGATTATATGGGTAATGAATCCAAATCGCTCTCATAAAAGAAATGTTCAGATACATAACTCAAATCATTTTTACCAACTACATACCAAAACTCGATTTCAACATTACTAGTTTAAAAATAATTTCAAAGCTCCGTTTCAATTTAATCGACACTTAAATAAAATATTTCCCAAGTTTTATTTCAAATTAAATTGAATAAAAGAAAACAATATTTTCCCAAACCCTCCTTAACTTCGAGCGTCCAAAATTTGTTGAAACATTTCCAAAAATTGTTTCCATCTTTCATGACGGTCCTTTACCATTAGTAACTTAGATCTCCAAGATCATTTGGAATCTAAATTAAAATTAAAATTTCGATTATTATTTAAATATTATAATCGTCATTGAAAGGAGATTTAAATCGATCGTCCGTATAATTCCCCAACTACGGTGTGTGTTTTGCAACCATAAACCATCAATAATCAATTATATGAACATGCATTCATTCATTACAACAATTAAACAACCATTCACTTGTGTGCAAAGCGTTACGCTAAATAACGCTTAGTGTTCGGTGTAGTTCAACTAAATCAACATCATCAACAATCAATCATCCATAAGCCATTAATTAACGCTAACTAATTATAATTACTAGCTAATTAAAATTGACCATTTAAATAAATTAAATGTTATCACCTTCATTGCACTCTGTTTCCTTTCGCTGATCGAATCCTCTACTGTAAACGGACCACCTAAGAACTGTTGTTACATGTTAAATTTCTTTTCCTTGCGACAATTTAATTTAATGTACATATATAAATCGTTACACACGTATGTACTTACGCTTTTGCTTTCTTCACTACACAAAAGGTCGGGGCTCGCGGACACCACTGGCTTCTCTTCTGAGCGGACTGTTTCTCTCTGTTTGTTTTCCTTTTTTTTATTTTTTATTTTTCCATACACCTTAACTACTTGACCTTGGTACTTAAAACCTCTCGTTCCCTGATTGGCCACTAATAAAATTCCAAAGCAGTGATAACTTCCTTCTAAATCGTTGAGCGAAGCACACTCTTTTCACCTATTTCCTTGCAAACGAAGACGCATGGACTTAAGTGGTTGGCTGCAGTAGTCAAGCCGGTGGAGTTTGAAAGGGTGAAGCGGACTATTTTAGAAGAGAGGGCGAGCGTGAGTTAGAATGGAGGAAAGCGGGAAAATGGGTCACTTTGGTGGTGGGTTAGATCTGCGATGGGTACTACAAGGCCAAAACGGTGGATGAGTGGCACTGCATGCAAGTTAAGGTAAAGGAACTTCATTTTTGCGTGGGGGAAAAGGGAGTGCGACTGTTAGATGCTGCGAAAATGACATGCATGCAAGTTCTCAGGCGGAGCTCCGGCCAATGGCGCTCGGAGGAAAGAAAAGAGGAGGGAGTTGCAGTTTCAGGTGGTGCTGACAGTGAACGGAGGCTGGTGGGTTGAGCAACAACAAAAGTATGGCGGTGGAGCTTAGGAAGTGGGTAAGGCCGAATGTAAAAAGGTTAAAGGGAATAGTAAAATTCTTTTTATTTATTTTAATTTAAATACAAATGGAAAACTTTGAAAGCTTATAACTCACTCGTTTTAAATCAGAATTTCGCACGGTTAAGTCCGTTAGACTCGTATTAGAAAATAGAATTTGCTAATATACAAGTTCAGTAATTTTAGTTAAGTATAAGTTACGGGAAAATAAAGCGAACGTCTATATATGTATATGGCGATATATAATAAGCGATGTTATTAATTCGATTCCAACATATATTAGCAGAATAATCACTGGCGGTAAATCGAAATGTATTGGAGGCAGTACGAGTAACAATGGCGGTGTTCGCTGACTTGTTTGTCCTGGCAGTAAAGAGTTTGGAGCTATTTCGGTGAGAACTTCTAATTTAAATTATTTATTTTAAATTTGTTAATTATAATAGCTGAGATAATTATAATTTGTTGATGATGATTGTGTGATGGATGTTATTATGTGAATGGATGTGCATGTAGTTAGATAAAACACTGAACACTAGAAGCGTTATCGACAGTAACGCTTGTGCACAACTGAAATGTTTGTTGTTGATGATAACGATAATTCATTATCATCTGATGTATATGATTGATTTATCCTGTTGTATGATGCACACACAATACCATGGTTATGGGATTATACAGGTGATCGATTTAGAATCTCCTTCCTATATACGATATTATTTAATTATGAAATAATATTTAAAATTTGGTTTTGAATTTAATATCAACTTTTAAGTATTAAATTGGGATTTGGAAAATGATTTAGATTACGTGTTGATTTTTGTATAACGAGTGATATCTATTTGAAACTGGTTTTGGTAAAAATATGTTATTTCAATTTAAATTCGAAATGAGATTTTTTTGAAATTTGAATATTGTTTTATATATATATGTATATATATATTTACGATGTTTTTATAATAATGATATAATATACACCAGAACGTTATAGGATGACAGAGAGGATGGTGTCTAGGCTTGGGTTTGGAAATTCAGTTTCCTGCTCTCCCTGGCTATCCCTAACTGGTCCGACAACGGAATGGTAGATTCGAAATCAAATTTGAAATATATTTTGAAACTGTTCAAATGATTTGGAAATGTAAATTAAATTTGGAAGGATTTGAATAATTTATATTTAAATCATTATATTGTTTTGAATAAAACGTACTATGATTCAATAATTCGGAAATATTGATTTCAAATTTTGTATTGATTATTTGAATAAATCTTGACTTGAAATAAAGAACGATGAATTGTAAATGACGACAGTTTGAAAAGCATTGGGATATTTGGATTTTGAATAATTAAAAATCTATTTGATTTAAATGGCTACTTCAATAATAGTATCTTTGGGTAACATTCCAAATATTGTGTGGGTTTGAAATTCATAAGCGTGAACTATTATTTGACTATAATAATGAATATAAAATGGTTCAAAGATTTTTAAGGTATTGAAATATTTATATGGTATGGAAAAGGGTTTTCCAAATTTAAAATTTGGATATGGTTGGAGATAAATCTTCGTATGTTCGATATTTATTCGGTAGATGAAAACTCTTATTATTTGAGGAATTTAAGAGGTAATTCACCGTTATTCCGCTTATGATATGAGTTGGATACGGAAATTTATATTGAAGATAAGTTGATGGTATTTCTATCCAGATCTGATGACGAACAATTTAATAAATCTTTTAATTAAGATATGGATTCTCCACCTGATTGGAATAAGTTAGATAGAAATAATATTCGATATGCGGTATAAAATTTCATGGTGTAAATGAATATTATCTGGGGAATTTGGAAGATATTATTATATCGTTATTTCACTTATAGTATTTGTTGACTATGAGAATTTATATCGAATATAAGTGGATAAGAATTCCTTTGTAATTTATGATTCAATATCGATTGATTTGGGTTTCGTCATGAATCGTATCTTCAATAATATCATTCTTGAAACCCGATGAGATTGAATGGTGGAAATTCATATCGTAATTGGGATTTAGCCAAATCTTTGATTCAAGGGAATTAAAGGTAAGAAATTAAAGCGAAGGGAAATCTTTGATCTCAAGGAAGAGATAAGATGATAACGAAATGTATGAAATCTATAATAATTCAAATCCTGAGTTGTAAATGAATTGATGACTAATTGGAAGGAGATTTAAATTGAAAAGCCTGTGTAAACCATAGCTACTGTTTTAAAGT
The DNA here is from genome assembly GCA_030737875.1 of Allium sativum. Classification (NCBI taxonomy): domain Eukaryota; kingdom Viridiplantae; phylum Streptophyta; class Magnoliopsida; order Asparagales; family Amaryllidaceae; genus Allium; species Allium sativum. The sequence continues at coordinate 590,034,085 of CM060909.1, forward strand.
ACGCTTGTTACTTGGAAACACCGGGATCGAATACATGTTCGAAACCATTCCAAGTAATATTACGACGTTATGAAGCAATGCAAGACTTGGTAACGACGAATGAAGGCCGGGAATATTTGAATTGTTTAGATTGATTGTTGATTTATGTCTTGGTTGGGTAGGCCACCCAACACAAGGTAAGGGTTGCATGAGACCTGAACATATTCAAGTATTTTCGGGTTGTTGTTCCGTTCAGACCCATAACAGACTTGTATGGATGGTGTATCTGACATTGAAATTGACCGCATAGCACTGATTTCCGTTAATGTATATCGGATCTGTGGCAATATATTATCCTCGTCTCTAAATCATATGAACTTAGAGTGTATGAATTGATTGAAATCAGTGATATGTCATGAATTGTCAATGTGGCATACCCGAGTTATGAAACGAGCTAGTGATGATCAAAGAATGGCTTATCGAAGCATCGCTTTGCGTATGACGTAACATCAACAAACCTCACACACCGGATTGATGAGAAACTGGCTGTTAGGTTTTATACTTATATATGAATTAATGGTGAAGCTGTGCAGCAGTGGGAAACCACTTATGAACTTGGGGAAGTTGGGTATGTTCGGGGGGCCGTGTCTGGTCGAAAACCGTTGATCTGCCCTGACGATGTGTAGTCGGTGTCCGCGTATGGTCGAAAAAGCCGTTAAGGCACTTCGTTTTGTATCCCTGATTGATCTTTCGTGCCAGGAATCATCAAGTTGGAAACCCAAATTTCTTATGCGAGCCATACGATTTTGATTGTATATATATATATATATGGCAACATATATTATGGGGTATATGCTGTCTAGGATTAATACATTTACTTGCGAGATGTTTTCCACACTATATATATATTATGGTATTGAAGAGAATTTTTCGTATGAAAGCATATTTGGTTGTCATAATATAAAACTCGGCCATCTGGTGTGCGCTTGCATTGTGTGATGTGGGATGAGCTTATGATAGCTTCGTTTTCAAAAGACATTGCGCATTTATATGCACGGGTATTCACATGGAGTAAATCCGTTCCGCGTTAGCGGCGTGATCTGGAGAAGTTCCCAACTTTAAAAATGAATCTAACTGTTTGAGTTCTCACACCAGTCCCACGACTGACCTGGAGTTTATTGTTCCCTCACCTAAACTCTGGGTGCCCATGATTTTTCGCACGGGCAGCCAGTGGTTTAGTTTTGCAGTTATGGATCGCTGGAGCAGGATTTAGAGCGCTTTTAGAGTTGGAGTCCACGATAGAATTGAAGCTTCCGCTGTGTTTTGATCTTCCGCTGAGAGTAAAGTTATTTTCTTTTCTTCTGCTGTGTATATATTGGTAACTCTGATATTCTATGTAACTCTGATGTAACATTGTAATTTGCAATGAAAGTCCTACTATTTTGTTCAATATATGTATGCACCCATAACAGTTCATCTTTGTGAACGGTTTAAGTCGGTTTAATTACCGGTGAAAATCGGGCAAAAAGATGGGTCGTTACACAGAGGGCACTCCATAGGTACGGTACAAATCAAAATTGTAGGGGGCTCGACCAGGATAATATGACAAGGCACACGAGGAATGCCCAGAGTAGGAATACACTAGTTGCATGCCCGGACTGGTGGTAACGCATAGCCGCAACTACCGCCCACCTCGAACAACACTCTGAAATCACAGATGCGCATCAAATCAATCAAACCGAGGGACTATAGTAATAAAGAAAGAAGTGTTGCCAATGGAGGTACCTAACCCCACTTGGCCACGGTATAGCCCTGTTTTAGTCATTTTAATTATGACCCGAAGATCAAGGATATCCATCATCGTTCTCTTTCTTCAAATCCAGTAATCGCCTCCAAATCCATCCAACACCATTTCTGGTACTCCACCGCATACACAGTTGTTAAAGTGGTTTTTGGTATTGGCAGAGAGTATGACAATATCCGATCCTGCTCTCTTTAATAACCAATTGTTTACATTTTTCACACCGGTCAATTCTTTTACATTTCAAAGAGGTTCATACTTCATATCAAAATATCAAAGTTTCGAAGTCATTCAATATTCAAGATAGAATATTATTCATACTAAAATCTCCATTTAAACTAATTAAAATTTTGAAACAATTCCAACTTTAATAATTTGAATTTTAAAATAATTAACAGTATATTTATAATAGTTTAGATATATAATTGAAATAGTTTGAAAATAAATAGTTTGTAATTTAAAATATAATTTATCAAATTTATTAAAATATATAGTTAAAACATTAAGTAATTTATAATATAAATAGTTAATTTTAAAACGATTTATTTAAAATAATTTATAAAATAAAATAGTAATAAAGTAAAATAGTTTATAAAGAAAAATAATTATTATTAAAATAGTTTATAAAATGTTTTGAAATACTATAGTTGGAATTAGAATCGTTTCTCTAACATTTTCAATTAAACCTGAAGTCAAATTTCGACTTCAATTCAACCAACTCAATTTTCAATAATTCCATCGATTAAACTTCCAATTTGTATTCATTTCAATTTGATCAAATTAATTAAACTAGTTACATTCCAAATCAGATTCTCATTTTCAATGATTTCAATTTATGGCAAATATCGAGTTCACAATTCATATATATAATTCAAATCAATGTTGATTCATAATAAAATTCAAAGGTGTGTGAAACCATTCAATTTCAGTAAATTTGATTATATTTCACTTTTTATTTAGCTTCAGTTACAATACAAATTTATTTCCCTTTTTTTTCAAAATTCAAGGTTCAAGTTCAAAGGAAATAAATTATAAAACATCGCTTATATTGTCTTTAAATCAATATTTCAAAATTCATGGTTAAAACAAATTTTATTTAACCAACCGATGTCCGTATATAGTTTTCTATCCTATGGCCAAGTGATACTTAAATTTTAATTTTAGTATTTTGGGAAAGGATATATATCATTTCAATCCAAATCAGAGTCATAGGTATTTATCATTTCAACCTACGTTCTTAATTCATTTTAATGATTATTCCCGGTTTATTCGATGCCCGTAACATATGGGGTAATGATTGGGATTAACCAGCGCAAACAAATGGTTGTATATGAATAAATGTAAAAAATAGGTAAATTCGCACAATTAACATCAATATGTCAAACATAACAAATTAAGTCATTCATCACATCAATACAAACATTCACTCCAATATCATATAAACATACAAATTTTCACATGTCAGGTTTTAAACAGCAATTAAATGTCGAATTTTTACTTAACTGTAAACTTATATTTAACAGTCAAAATTAATTGCATTATCGATGCAAATAAATGTAAATATGCAAAATAAAACTGTCAAACATCAATCCATACAATCATATCACGATATAGTATCAATTTATCTAATATTAGAATACTTTGGTTACGCGTGAGTGGGTTTAATCACTCACCTTGGCTTTAAACGAGATTGAAATCCAATTTTTAGCCCAAAATTCAACGATCTCAGAATCAGTCCAAATCAGTGCCATCGTGAAGAGCATGACGATACGAATCCAACACAATTTATTTCGTCCGATACCGACCTCGTAGCAGAAAGGTATACCCATTTAAACATTTGGAAGTTCAAATTAAAATAAAATAATTAAAACCTCACCAATACAATTTTAACACGTCAGCTTAACTTTCTGTGTCATCCCTTCTTCTTCTCCCATTATCTAAAACTACTCACGACGACTCCAGTAATCCATTCTCGTGATTTTCTAATCACAATTTCTACCTCATTCCTACAAGATTTGAACATCCGTCGATTGCTACAAACTCCTCATTGCATGCTCTCTGCATCCATGTCCTTCACCTATATCTCGACTGAAACATGAAAAATGCATCTACTATCTTCTCCATTCGAGCACTGTATAGGATGCGAAACTTTTATGCCCAGAAATCCTCCAAACTCTGGCCATCTTCCCCTCTTGCCTCCACGGACTCCACACACATCCTGTTTCGCCTTCTACGCCACCAGCAATCATTTTGTTCGCAAACCCAGCTTCAGCTATGAAAAGTCGATCCCTAGATCTTATGCCGCACCCAAAACTAAGGCCATGGATGTGGAGATCTCATTGATATGAGATCAACGAACCCATTTGTTTTCGATTTCATGAAGTCATATATTTTATATTATTGTTTGAAGATTGGATCAAAGGCAGCCATTGAAATATCATTTTAAAGATACAACATCATGTTTACAGGGAATTGAGAGAAAGGATAATTTATGGGAAATTTTTTAGTGTTAATTAAATTGTAAAAATAAATAAATTCCAAATCATGTTTTATTAACTATTATACTTGTTAAACTATTAGAAATAAATTTTAAATCCAATCGAATTCTCTCTTTTCGTAAATTTCCATTTAAATCCATATTAATCATTTATTTTTGTTTCCAATTTTATTGTTAACAAATTCAAAGTAAATTATCTTTCCAATTACAAATCAACTACAAGTTATTTGTCTCCATGAATAAAATAAATGTTAGTTAAAATTCTATATATAATTATTGTCTTAATCAATATTATCTAACATTCAATAACATAAATTTCACACTGATATAAAATAGATAAAGAAATGAAACATAATGGTTGTTATACTAAAGTAATTTTAATTATATCCATAAATCTATAGCTTTCAAAAAAAAATACTATAATTACTTACCAACTTTAATTTAATCAAAATAAAATAAAATTTTAATTAGAAAATCAAATTTTACTAACATTAAATTCCAATTTTTATTATCAATAAAATCAATTTAGATTTCAATTTTTTTTAATTACCTAAAACTGTTTCATTTAAATATCTCAATATTAAGTTTCAGCTTTAAATCTTAACAGTACAAACCAAAACCAAATTTCATTTACAATCGATGTAAGATATTATTGTCAAAATAAGTTGGGTTTCAATAACAAATTAATTTAATTAAGTTTACACCATTAGATTCCATAATTAATCATTAAATTTAAATTACATATTTATTCACTAAATTTAATACAAATAAATTTCAATTCTCAATAATTAAAAACATACCAAATTATAGCAATATTTACAATCAAAGGAGATTATTGCATTTATAACAAGTTGAGATTCATTATATACCCAAAATGGTTTATATTCTTTATATTCACAAATCTAGTTTTTTCAATATATGAATGGAGTTTCAAAATTAGTTTATCCATTTCATATATGGTTACTTCAATATTAGTTTCAAATTCAATATAAATAAATTACCAAACATAAATTATTATTGAATATAATTAATGAGGTTTTGTAACGACCCACATTCTATGCATAAGAGGATCATATTATATATATATATATATATATATATTCTTTCTCATGGTAAGTCGTATGGTCATGTACTTTTGGGGAACGACTAGTGGGGTCATTTCCCATGTTCATGATTTTTGTCGATTTTTAAATGACCATTTTGCCCCTTGCTGATCTTTTTCATTCATAACTTTTGATTGGTAAGGAGTTTTGATTTGAAACCACTTCCATTAGATCCGTTTGATGGTTTACCTTTCCGTAGAGTGGTCACATTTGTCAAACAGATTTATCGTTTGGGAGATATGGCTGAATTAAGGTTTAGAGGGTGAAAAACAGCTTAATTAGGCTTAACCGGGTGATTAATAGCTAGGCCCATCGGGGGATTTCGGATTAGGAGTATATGAGGGCTGCTAGGGTTTAGAAAACATTCTTTTTCATTATTTTTCAGCCGCCACTAACCTCCTTTGAACCCTAGCCATGGCCTCCACTTTCCAAATCTATTCAAAACACCTCTAAATCACTTTCTTATCAAGGATTAAGCTAATCAACATCAAACCAAGCCAAGATAGCATCAAATCAGAGTTGGGACTGCTGTTAAGCATTGGGATTCTACCCAAAATAGATGATATTTCAGATCTATAGTTTAATTTGTGGCAAAGGTGAGTGATTTGCATTTTTTTTCACTAATTATGGCTAATTAGGGTAATTAGCGAAGATTAGCGAAATTATAACTCAGAAAAATCTAGAAAAATTTGTAAAATTCTAAAATATTATTTTAGGGCTCTGATAGAAATTTGGGTTGATTTGGTTAATTTTTACTTATCTTATCATTAGTTGTTGTTAAACACGCTTAAGGGAAAATATGAGATTTTGGCTATGTTTGATCCGTTTTAACTTATCAAGTTGTTGTTTTGCTGTTTGTGGATGTTTATACATGTTGCTATGGCTGTATGGTATGCTTTGTGAATGTTTAGAACAGTTAGATTGGTCATAAACGCCGTCGAATGGCGTAAAAATAGTCGGTGGAAAGAAGTGCAGGAAATTACCCGAACCGGATCAAATCGGAGGGGGTAGCACGATCTGAACCGGATCAAATCGGAGGGGGTAGCACGATCTGAACCGCTCGCACTTGAAGCTCCACTATCCAACCTGAGCATGGTGGCACGACCTGAAGAGAGCTATAACAACCCGGAAAATCCGAGCCAATTTAAAATTTTTATTTTGGCAATTTTATTGAATTTTGAATATTTAAAATGAATTATTTTAAATAATAACGACGAGAAATATATTTTGAATAGAATTAGAATGTATATATTTATATACGTCGTCGTTAGAATATAAATAATTATTTATAATTATAAAAGGAACTGAAAATGGCGCGGTAGTTCGAAAATTCGATTTCAAACTTCAAATGAATTTTGGCCATTTTCAGTTTCGAATTCAAGCCGCCACTGCTGCCTTCGACGCCTCCACTGACTCCGGTGCACTGTTCTCACCCCCTCCCCTTCGCTGAAACGAATGTGAGTGTTTTATTTTGGTTTTTATTTATTTAATTATATAATAGAAAGTATGAAGATATGATTTTTATTATATAGAAGATATAAAAATATGATTTTTATTTATGTAGAGTGATAAAAATAGGATTTTTATAAAACAGAGAATATAAAAATATAATTTTTATATATATAGCGAAATAAAAATCGGATTTTTATTATATATATGTTGAAATAAAAATGTGATTTTTATAGTGCCGAAATAAAAATTCGATATTTATATAAGAAGTAGAAATATAAAAATAAAATTTTTATATAGAAAGAAGCGTTGTAAAAATATACGAAGTAGAAATAAAAATATGATTTTTATTTATTGAAATAAAGCAATAAAAATATAATTTTTATTGTAAACAGCGTGAAAAGGACTGCATTGGAATTTCAAACAAATCTAGGTGGTTCAGCAGTTCAGAAGCAAAGCACGGCGGAGTGGAACCCTCTGTGAGAACTCCTCACTTTTATTTTTATTTCTAATTTAAAAAAAATATACTAGGATGCAGATGGTGCTTAGTAGCACCCGACACCCGTCGTCCACAGACCATGGATGACTTGTTTGTTTGATTGCTGTGTTGTGAAAATTGATTGTGTGATGGTGAATGAAATAAAATATTTTATAGTGGAAAATATTTTATAGTTAAAAATATGATTTTTAAAGTGTATATAAAATAAATAGTAATAAACAAATCAACGATTTGTTTATATACACTGATTTGACTGGTATTGATTGGCACGATAAATTTTACACATCGCCGAACTGCACAAATAAAATTTGTGTTTGTTGATTTAAAACCCCACACGGGTATTGGGATGATATTTGACGTACACTAATCCCGATTGTTTAGTTGTATGTCAATCGATGGGTAGACAGACTGTGTAAGCGTTATTTATTTATATTTAATGCTTATGCAGTTGTGTGGTGCACTCTGGATGATGGTTGATTATTTATCGCTGCTATTATATACATGTGTTGTAGAAAATCCATATAATTAACATTATATGGTAATTGATTGGGCCTCATTCCAATATAGAAAATGAATTCATGTGTTGAATTGAAAATAAATTGATGTGTTGAATTGGAAAATATTCATGTGTTGAATAGAATAAACATTCATGTGTTGAATAAAAGCCGTGTTGGATAGATTGACGCCATTTTGACGTGAACGATATTTATATCGATTTTATTCATTTTTCAATGAATATTGAAAGTGATTTTGAAATTCGAATTAAATTGAAAAGTTTTGAAATTCGAATTAAATTGAATAGTTTTGAAATTCGAATTAAATTGAATAGATTTGAAATTCGAATTAAATTGAATAGATTCGAAATTCGAATTAAATTGAAATGAGTCGAAATTCGAATTAAATTGAAATGAATTGAAATTTGAATTAAATTGAAATGAATTGAAATTCAAATTAAATTGAAATTGAATTGAAATCGATTTGAAATGAAATTAAAATGAATTTATATTGAAAAATTCGATTTTGATTTGAATTTTAAAAGGAAGTTGAAATCGTTCTGAAAACGAATTTAAACGATTTATAAAATACGTTTTGAAAGGAAATCGACGAAATATATATATAATATATTATATATATATATATATATATATATAATGGCTTGAATAGAACGCGCCGCGGCATTTCACGAATTTCAACCATTAACTTCGAATGGATATTGCGGGAGATCCGACCGTCAGATTCTCCTGAAACCAAATCCGTTGGGTTCGTATCGAAAAGAGCTTTCTAACGAATATTAGAGATTTGAAATCTATCGGTTGGATTTGGAATTATGACCAAATCAAATTTGGAAAAGGTCGCTGTAAGTGCAGTTCGGTGGCCGTTGATGGAAATCGACTGTACGGGCCTTGATAAAATTATTAAAAATATTAATAATTAGTGTAAAATCATAAGAAATGATTTGGGAAGAATTGGGATGAAAAACTTCATATTTGAAAAGATAAAAATAGATTTTTATCGAAATGAACTAGTTTTGAACTAGAATAATAATTTATTTATTTTTAAAATAAATAAAGTGGATTTGAAATGGTTTTGAAAATAACCAGAATTTCCAATAATTGAATTGGAATGGATTTGAATCGAAATTGTCTTTGGAATATTTCGAAGTTGGATTTCGTGATGATACAGATATTGTTATGGGAATTTGAAAGATATTATATCATTATTTCCAATACGATATTTGTTGATTTCAGAATTTGATATTGAATATAAGCCGATATATTTTCTATTCAGAGCCTTGTATTTAATATCAAATGTGATTTTGGGTTTATCGTGAACGGTGTTTTAAATAACACTTGTTCTTTAACCCGATAATTAATGGAATGTGATTTTGGGTTGTCGTGAACGGTATCTTCAATAATACTGTTCTTAGACCCAACCGAGTTAAGAAAATTAGAAACTAACTGGAGATTAGTTACGTTGAATGGTTTCTTGTGTATTGATCTGATGTTGGTTTCGGCCTTCGGGGTTAATACTTAGGGAATTGCTCACTTGCTATTTTACGGTTAAAGGCTGATAGAATGGAATGTGATTTTGGTGTTTATCGTGAACCGTGTTTTAAATGACATTGGTTCTTTAACCCAGTTGAAGATTAAAACCAAGTGGAGTTTTAATGAATCTTTAATTAGATTGAAATGATCGAGAATGGAGTGTCACCAGTTTTGCTCCAGGCGATAGTTAAATCTTTAATTAGATTTAAACGTGAAATGGTAATTGAATTTACCGATAACACTGTGGTGTTAGATATGAAGTATGGCCAGTTTTACTTCATGGGATGAATAGGTTGGGACTGGGAAATTAAAACAAATGATTACTTCGGTAAGGTTCGTTAATCCCGACTAGTTGAATCGATATTCAAAAGAAGATTAAAGAATAAATTTGAGGAATTTATCTTTGATAAAATTAGTGGGAACCTATCCCTAAGAATGTGAAGTTTAGCAAATAACTGAAGATTAGTTAAGATGAATGGTTTCCTGGGTATTGATCTGATGTTGGTTTCAGCCTTCGGGGTTAATATTTGGGGAATTGTTCCCTTACTAATTTACGGTTACTGATGAATTGGAATGAGGCGTATGTTGTGTTTATGTAACACTTGTTTATTATATACGCGAGTTATTCGAAAAGACCGGGTTTATCCCATTTTGAATAACTGATACGACGATAAGTCGAAGATGAAGACGGTGGTCGAAGACCAGAGGTCTTCACGTCGTTTGGGTGATTACTGATGATCTTGATTTGGCCGAACACCCAAGAGGAGGGAATCGGTTAGTGGTCATCCAGACGTACTTGGAGATTGATGGATATGCGAGGTACTAGGTGCCTCCGGTTTCGTTCAGACCCAAAACGAACTTGTAGATGGACTATGTGACTGGATTTTATTCCGTGTGATTGATTTCTATTAAATATATATCTGTTTTGCGGCGGAGAATTTATTCTCTTGCTTAACGCACTTCTCTGAGACGTACGAGCTCCGGGGTTATATATTGATGTATATCAAACGCATGGAGTGAATTGCCTATGTGGCATGCCTAAGTGGCAGATGATCAAGGCTTTTGTTGAAAAGCAGAGTCTTGTGGTTGATGATCAAAGCACGGCCTGTGTGGCATAGCTTTGTGTAACGTGAATTCGCGAGCCTCACACCCCGGTTGTGAACCAGAAACGGGAGAGGACCTCAGGGAGGACATGCGTTTCTTTCTAGCTAGAAGTGGTGTCAGTGGTTTTACACGCCCTGACGAGTTTGACTTATATGGTTGTTGCTGTTGCGAGGCACCTCGGATATATCGATGACTATGTGGAGCCGATGGAGTCATTTGTTGGCTCATTTACGCCTCAAAGGGTGGCGAAACGCAGTGTTCAGGCATTTTAATCCACATCGGTGGACCGGCCCTGACAATCCAAAGGTCACTCGAGCTCTGATCCCGAGGCTCGGGCTAGACAGTCTCGAATCGGTGAGCACTATCTTTTGCCTCGGTTCACAGAAGGAAACCCAACTTCCAATACATGACTTTGCAGTTTTAATTGTAGAACCTAGTATAGGCAACATGATATATGGTACCCATGCCGTCTATGATTGATACTTATGATTTGAAATTGTTTTGATCACTATACCCTTATAGTAATAATAAAAGATGAAATTTAGCGTATCAAGCATTCTTTGGCTATTATAAGGTAAAACCCTATCCTCCGGCTTGCATTGCATTGTGTGATGAGACCTGGGTCTTATAATAGCTTCATTTTTCTTTATTTAGCATTGCGCTGTTTGTTTTATGCATGGGTATTCTTGGGAGGAAACCCGTTCCCTATTATACAGCGTGGTCCCTTGATTTACCTAACTTTAAAAATAAAGATTAATAACTGTTTTAGTTCTCACACCAGTCACATGACAGACAAGGGGTTTATTGTTTTAACCTAAACTCTGGTGCCCTTATTTTGACATGGGCAGCTAGTAGTTTTGGTTTTGCAGAATATATTCACAGGATCCTGATTTACAGCTGGAACGATACTCGGAAAGCTCTGTATCCGTGTATTACTTCTAGTTGTGTTTTGTATTATTTTCCGCTGCGATGTATTTAAATGTAATTTATATCTATGATATTTTCTATGTAAAATTTATTCATACTCTGTATATTCTTGTATTCTAATGGAATTGTTGTAATATACAAGGTAATGTTCTTCTGTGTGCATCCTGTTTGTCGTGTTCTCAAAACAATCAGGGGTTTCGAACGGTCTTGGTCGGTTTAGCGATCGATTCGGATTGAGCGAAATTCTTGATTGTTACATTTGGTATCCGAGCTTTGGTTTACAAAGCTCAGAGAACAAGACACATTAGAACCAAACGAAAGAATTCATCAAAGATTGGATTAGTAATATCCAACGAGAATGACTCGTTTGAGATGGGATCAATAGTATCCTAGAACGAGTGTGAAGAGTATATTTTTAAAATTGAAAACATGTTTTGTTTTGAAATTTTTTATATTGATTTGGACAATCCAATATATGAAGATTTTGCATATACGTCCGATCCACGTGTATTTGAAATTTTAATATACTGGATAGATATAGAATTACACTCTAATCGCCCAGAGATGATTTTGATGATGGAGCTCCATCATTAGAATTTATGTTGAGTGACAAAGGTGAGGTTTCTATATATTTCCAATTGACTGGTGTGAGAACCAAAATTAGATAGGGTCTATTGTCATGATTTGGCATCAAAAATGTGATTTTTGACTATATATCAAAGTTATGAATTTGAAACGTCAATCAACTAATTGATTGATGGTTGTGTTGTTTGATTATTGTTTGATTAATTAAAATTTGAACCATTTAGCCAAATTGTACCAAATAGTGGATTGTATTGAAAATTTATCGCATATGCATACGTATACATGTACTTACATTGAACAGGTCATAGCAAGGAGGCTAGAGAAGAGGAATAAAATTGTTTGCCCGACAAATAGGTACATGTTTATTGTATTTCTTGGGTTTTGGATGATTTTATGAGCCGATTGGCAAGCCGCTTGGCTTTTTCTTTTTCTTTTGGATTGAAGGAGGCCATGAGAGGCTATATGAAATATCCTAAAGTCCCCGGTGTAGGGGAGCTTATGGCGAAATTTTTCGAAAATTTAGGGTGTTATCCAAATTTTTGAAAAATTTGAAAAGTTCTTAGAAACTGAAAAGTTGAAGAACTTAAGCCGTAATGAAAATAATGAAAGTTGAGTTGGTTTATTAAACAACTTTCGGCTTCGTTCGTTTTCGGGGACGAAAAGTTTTAAGTGGGGGAGATTGTAACAACACGGAAAATCCGAGCGAATTTAAAATTTTTATTTTGGCAATTTTATTGAATTTTGAATATTTAAAATGAATTATTTTAAATAATAATGACGATAAATTTATTTTGAATAGAATTAGAACGTATATATTTATATATGTCGTCGTTAGAATATAAATAATTATTTATATTTATAAAAGGAATTGAAAATGGCGTGGTAGTTCGAAAATTCGATTTCAAACTTCAAATGAATGTACCGGGTGCAAAATAAACCGGATTTTAGTGAAACCAAAAATATTTGAATCTAATTGAGAATATCTTTCCAACGAATCCGAAAAGTTGAAATTTCATAGCGGGGATAAAAAGTTATGCCCAGTTGAAAATTCGGAATAGTCGCTATGGAATTCTGGCCCGTAAAAACGGGAATTTTGCAAACGATCTTGGAATTTGAACTAGTTTTGTTAGGACCGTATCGTCAATACGAAGCTAGAAAATATTTTTCTGGAATTTTTAGAGTCCGTATGTGACCCCAGTAAATTGAAAAGCGCGTTCAAATTCAATATATAGAGTTGTATGTTGATTTTGATGAAAACTGATCGAAACGATCAAATCAGCTTATGATACATATCCCATTGTGTTCGGAATGGGGGTAATTAGCAATGAACGACAGTCGGTGGGTTCGATTTCGAGGTCGAAATTAAAAGTTGCTTTTTGAAATTAAATAAATTAATTAATTAAAAAAAATATCTCCCTCCCTGTAACAACCCGTATTTTGAATAACAAGTTATAACATAAATCAAGGCAGAATTAAATGATAAAATCTGAATCAAGGGAAACGGGCTGTGCCATTGCGTTCGTCTCGGAAAAATACGCGAAATAGAGTCCGAGTTTTCGAAAATCGGAGTTTGTATGACCAAGTTATGGCCCGTCAAAGTTTTCAGAAAAATTCAAGTTTAAAAACAGATTTAGAATTCAAAATTCAGCTAGGCAGAAAAGGCGGGAAAAATTCCCGCCACGCCCCCAAGTCGACTGGGGAGTCGACTTGGGAGTCGACACACCCCAGGCTGTGTCGACTGCCCAGTCGACACCCCTGTCGACTTGGGTGGTCGGCCAGTCTAGCCTGGTGCACCTGTTTTGGCTCCTGGGTCATGTTTTGTTGGCTAGTGACGTGAATTGATGGCTCAGATCTAAACTTGGGTTAATCCTATGGTCTAAACTAACCTAATCTTCTATAAAAGGACCCTAATACCTAGCCTAAATCATCATAAATCAATCCTACAACTAAACTATGCCAAAATGTTTAATCATGGCCTCCACCCTCTTGTCATAGCCTCCATCTTCATTCATACGAGAGTTCCTAAGCTTGTTTGAAAGTTTCTAAGGCCAAAGTTCAATCTTTCTTCATCAAAGCAAGGATCTTCTTCTTATTTCTCAAGGGTTTTCATTGAAGCTTGCTATTTGGGGGTCTTTAGAGTTGCTAGTGGCTTCGTCTCAATCTTATTTATATTTTATAAGTCTTCATAGCATTGTAAGCCCTATACTACTCTTAGATTCTAACTATGAAGTTAAATATGACATGTTGCAAGTTTGAGTTTGGGCCTAGGTATTATATGTGCTTTGATCCTATCATGTTATGCATAGATTTATTCTATGCATGTTTGTAAAGCTATCACCTTTACCTTATGCATAGAAAGCCATGAGCTTTGATTGGAAATGTTGCATAAAGCAACATAGAAACTCTCCTAAACCTTGTGTTATCTTGCATATGATGTTATATGCGAATCACTAGCTACCATCCTATGTCATTTATGATCATGTTTCACCTATTTGCTAAAGTTTGATATCATGCATGTTTTGAGGCCTATAATGTAATATGCAAGTTTATGAACACATTTTCCTCATATGCCACCATGTTTAACTTGTGGCCCAAACCTTATTAATTATGTCATGCTTCTAAGTTTCCCCTTCTGAGATCTATTTGCGTTTATGCGAACTTACATGCGATGGGGTTACGTTATGGGTAAACTAAAATGACATAAAAACATGACTTGAAAAGATGACATGAAATATGACATGTGATTATGCTTGAAACATGAACATGAACTTGGACATGACTTCTAGAAAACATGAGAATGGCCAACTCGAGGTTGGGTTGAGTTTGTAGCATAAATCTACCCGGAACCGACCGGCTTAACTAGTGGCTACAAGCAAAAGGACCCAATGTGAGTAGTTGGTCATGTCGCACTTGAAACCCGAGGTTAGACCAAGTTGTGGTGTAAAGCTACCCGGACCCGCCCGGCTTAACTAGTAACCACAACAAGGTCTAATGTGAGAGGTTGGGTGCATTAAGTTAATTAATGCCACATGATAGGGTTAAGTCATGGACCACTTGAATACTTAACCGATTAAACACGATGGGTTGATAGGGTTAAGTCATGAACCTTGGGTACACTTAACCAACTTGATGGAGTAGGGTTAACCACATTTAACCCGTTAGAAACCCTGGTTACGTGGTCCTTTTCAGTAGTAACCCTCTTGATTGTATCATGATACCCTAGGGACTAGGCTAGGGTGGGGCACGATTACTGAGCTGACATGTAAGCGACCAAAACGACGGCTGAGTAGGTGCGTCGGTGTTGGTTCAGGCGGACTATGGTCGTGCACATAGTCCGGAGTTGAAAAAGCAGACACGGGCACCCGTAGGTTTAGACTGTGTGTGCTTGATTTGTGTCTGTGGTTGGCACCCTAGGGCTTGATACATCCTAGGGTGGACCTAGCACAGTTTGACTACACTTCGTGATTGGGCCGTATGACACCGACACTTGACGAGTTAGGCTTTTAGGGAGCAGATCGACTAGACCGTGTTGTTGGACCTTGAACTAGGTCATCTCGGGATATTGGGCCAAGATTGGGCCAAGGGATCTTTTCTTATTGATACTTGACATAGATTACTAGTACACACTTGGTGCGACCTAACCTTGTATATGCGATGCCACACTGGATCTATCTTTTCACCATACCAGTTATCACCCTATGTTTAATCTCTGTTTTACATGTCCAGTTAAGTTTATTAGTTTTTATACTAATAGTAGATAGGACTTACCAGTCATTTTGACTGACCCGTTTTCTTTCGCCTCTTTTCTTCCGTCCCCCCCCCCCCCCAAGTTTGCAGGTTGGGAACACTGGTACCTAGCTGGATCTTTAGCTGCTTTTCTGGATAGCTCATGTACGGTTTGGACTTGAGCATGCTATGGCTTTATTCTACTTTGGGGATAGTTACTTTATGTTTTTTTTTTCCAGTTTTCAGTTTATGTTCTAGACTTTGTTTTGTGGGAAAATAATGACCAAGTACTTTGATGTAACTTGACTATGGTTTTGAAATGTTAGTTTTATCCGCTGCTTTACTACTCTGTTTTACTTATATGTTCTGTCTTGTGATATCTGCATGCATGTTTACCTCGTTTAACGCCCCCCCAAAGCCAGTGCCCTTGCAAGAGTGGCATTGGCGGAGGTGGGGTGTTACATTTGGTATCAGAGCATATGGTTTACAAGATCTGAGCAAAAAGGTTTTTAAAAACTTACCTTTTGAAAAACTATTTTCAAAACCAATTAAGTATTTTCCCAGAAAAGTCTAGTTTATTTTAAAAGGCTATTCCCCAAAAGCCATTAGCACTATCCTTTGTTTCCTCGTTCTAAATCTATCTTTTCCCTTTTTCAGCATGGCCGATCTTAATCTTCCCGAGGGAGTAACCATTCCCGGATGGTTCCGGAGGTACTTGGAAGCTAGGGCCAACGATGTGGGCCCAGCAAATACTCCCACCGTAACTGAGGTTCCTCCTCCTCCCCCTCCTCAGCATCCACAAGCAGATTTCGCAAAGGTTTGCAAAGACTTTAAGGCAATGGGTGGCAAGAATTTTGTTGGGACGGAGACTTTTGTTGAGGCAAGAAATTGGTTGAAAGAAACTGAAGATCTCTTCTCCATCTTTGATGTGGAAGACCGAAGAAAAGTTCTGTTGGCAGTATGGCTATTGAAAGAGGAAGCTGCTTATTGGTGGGAGGTCACCAATGCTACTAGGCCTATAGAGACTTGGGCCGACTTTAGGACAAGGTTTGGGCTTAAGTTTCTATCATCTACTGAGGCGAATCTGCAATTGGAGAAGTTTATATCTTTGAAGCAAGGGGACACGACAGTGAGGGAGTATGTGAATAAGTTTAACCAGCTTGCTCGATTCGGTTTGGACATGGTTAATACTCCCCAGAAGAAGGCTTTACGCTTTGCATGAGGGTTGAATGAGCCATTACAAGGTTTAGCCCTGTCTCATATACCCATGGGGGCCACTTTTGAAGGCCTAGTGGACATGGCATTACTTCAAGGAGACGATAAGAATGGCAAGAAAGAAGTCAAGCCTAATGAGACTCAAACCAAGAAGACGGACTCCAAGTGGGGAGGAAATCAGAGCAATCAGAACAACAAGAACAACAAGGGCAATAAGGCCAACAACAACAAGGCAAAGGACCCAAGAAAATGCAACTTCTGTGGGATTGTTGGGCACATAGCCAAAGACTGCAGGAAGAAGAAGAGGAAGTTGGGCGAATGCTTTCACTGTGGAGATCCTGGACACCTTAGCAAGGATTGCCCCAAGAAGCAAGGACAAGGGCAGACTCAGTGTGCAGGACCTTCTGGAGGGCAAGTGCATGCTCTCAACACTGCTCCAGTTCAGGACCGAGGTAGTATTTCTGTAGAAAGCCTTGTTTATATTTCTGATTATCCTGTTCGCACCTTATTTGATTCTGGCGCATCACATAGTTTTATTTCTTCTGATCTTGTTGAAAGTTTGCACCTAAGTACTAGTCTAGTTGAGGATCCCGTTAGTGTTTCAAATCCAATTGGGGGTTCCGCCCATCTATCTATGATTTGTGTGGATTAGAAGATTTCTATCTTGACCGTAGAATTCACGTGTAATGCTTATGTTCTCGGATTCACGGGATACGGGTTGATCTTGGGCATGGATTGGTTGTCCAGTTATGGAGCCATTCTCGATTGTGAGCATAGGGTGGTGAGGCTCATGACTCGCCTCGGTAATACCCTAGAAATTTCTTGTAACCCTAGAGATCTCGTCATGTTATGTTATCTTGAATCTCTTGACTCGTCCATCAATGATCTGCAATCTGTAAGGGTGGTCCGAGAATATCCTAATGTCTTTGAAGAGGTTAAGGGGTTACCCCCTAAACAAGAGATAGATTTCTGCATTTATCTTGTTGATAATGCCAAGCCAGTTTCATTGGCCGTTAGGCACATGGCCCCACGAGAAAGAAGAGAGCTCAGTAAGCAAATCAAGGAGTTGCTTGAGAAGAATTTTATTAGGCGAAGCATTTCTGAATGGGGTGCTCCTGTGGTATTCGCTACTAAGGCGGATGGTTCGCTTCGTCTATGTGTTGATTATCGAGAGTTGAACAAGCTGACAAAGAAGAATAGGCACCCATTACCGAGGATTGATGACCTCTTTGACCAGCTTGTTGGTGCTTCTGTTTTCTCTCAACACGATCTAGCCACCGGATTCCATCAGCTTAGAGTGGCTGAGGATAGAATTGATAAGACTGCGTTTAGGACTCCAGATGGATTCTTTGAATGGCTTGTCATGCCATTCGGTTTGACTAATGCACCCGCCTACTTCGTAGATTTGATGAGTAGGGTGTTTAGGGAGTTCCTTAACAAGTTTGTGGTTGTCTTCGTGGAAGATATTCTGATCTTCTCAAAGGATGAGGAAGAATGCTAGACATCTCAAGGAAGTAATGGATACGCTTAGAGTTCATCGGTTGAAAGCCAAGTTCTCCAAATGCCATTTCTGGAGAAGGGAAGTTCGGTTTCATGGACATATAGTTTCTAAGCAAGGCATAGCGGTGGATCCCGCGAAAGTGGTTGCAGTTCATGACTGGAAGACTCCTAGGAATGCAACCGAAGTAAGAAGCTTTCTCGGTCTGGCTGGCTACTATAGGAAGTTCATCAGGGACTTTGCTAAGATTTCAGCCCCTCTTACTAAGTTGACAAAGAAGAACTTAGTCTTTGCATGGGACTTAGAGTGTGAGCTTGCTTTTCAAAGGCTCAAGGGGGCCCTTACTACAGCTCCAGTTTTGGCATTACCTGTTGGCGGTAAGATGTTTACCGTGTACAACGATGCATGTGGCACTGGTTTAGGTGTTGTTCTGATGCAGGAAGGAAGGGTGATATGTTATGGAGGTAGGCAACTTAAAGTTCATGAGAAGAACTATCCCACTCATGACTTGGAGTTAGCAGCGATCGTCTTTGCACTCAAATCCTGGCGCCACTATCTTCTAGGCGAAAGGTTTGAGTTATATACTGATCACAAGTCGCTCAAGTACCTCTTCTCGCAGAAGGATCTGAATCTAAGGCAGCAAAGGTGGATGGAATTCTTGGCATCTTATGACTTCGAGATAGCTTATTCCCCTGGCAAGGGTAAAGTTGTAGCAGATGCACTAAGCAGAAGTAGGTTGACTTTGAGTCCCTTGTTTGTTGAGATGAGGAGCCTAGAGTTCTTGGCAACCTTTGATTTCACAACAGCTGTTGAGTCGATGACTGGTTCTTTAGCATCCCTTGAGCTTAGACCTATACTTCTTGATCAAGTTGGGGCTTCGCAGAAGGAAGATCCGCAGATAGTCGAGATCATGGACAAGTTGATTCGTGGTGAGACATCTAGTCACCTTGCTAGATATACTATTGATGTCAAGGGTTGGCTAAGGCGTGATGGAAGGCTATGCGTTCCACAAGTAGGAGACTTGGTGCATAAAATTCTCGAAGAAGCGCATCATCGAAGATGACTATACATCCTGGAGGAGATAAGATGTTTAGGGATATGAAGTGCATTTTCTTTTGGGCTGGGATGAAGAAAGATGTGGCGGAGTATGTTTCAAAGTGCATTGTGTGCCAACAAGTGAAAGCCGAGTCAAAGAAACCCGGTGGGCTATTACATCCATTGGAGGTCCCGCAATGGAAGTGGGAAAGTATTTCTATGGATTTTGTGGATGGATTGCCTAGGTCAAGAAAAGGGAATACGAGCATATGGGTCATAGTTGACAGACTTACAAAGAGTGCTCATTTCATTCTAGTAAAGAGCAAGAGGACTGCATCATGGCTAGCATCTGTTTATCTTTGAGAGATAGTGCGATTGCATGGAGTTCCTTCTAGCATAGTTAGCGATCGTGACCCAATCTTCACTAGCCAGTTCTGGAATAGTTTGCAAGAAGCGATGGGTACGCGATTGAATCTAAGTACAGCCTATCACCCTCAGACGGATGGCTAAACCGAAAGGGTGAATAGAGTGCTAGAAGATCTTTTGAGGCTTTGTATTCTTGACTTTGGTGGTACTTGGGAAGACCACCTCCCTCTTGTAGAGTTTGCTTATAATAATAGCTACCAAGCTAGCATAGGGATGGCACCATTTGAAGCTCTGTATGGGAGGCCGTGTAGGTCACCATCTTGTTGGTGGGAGACAACGGATAGGCTTATACTTGGGCCCGATATGATACGGGACACATCCGAGAAAGTTGAATTGGTGAGAAGACGGATGAAAGCGGCCCAAGACAGACAGAAATCCTATGCTGACAAGCGAAGGACAGACGTGGAATTCGAAGTTGGAGATATGGTTTTCGTGAAGGTTTCTCCTTTGCGTAATGTGATTCGTTTTGCAGCAGTTGGGAAGCTGGCACCAAGGTTCGTAGGACCCTTCCCTATCATAGAGAGAATTGGGAAGATGGCTTATAAGGTGGAATTGCCCGAGAAGCTGGCCGGAGTGCATAATGTCTTTCATGTCTCGCATCTCCGAAAGTGCCTACATGAGTCCGCTGAGGTGGTTGAACCTAGTATTCTTGAAGACATGGAGGTAGAGAAAGAGGCAACCTTGAGGAGAGCTCCGATTCGTATCGTGGGAACGGAGATCAGGAAGCTAAGAAATCGAGAAGTCAAATTGGTGAAAGTTCAGTGGAGTGAAGCCGAAGAGGATGCAACTTGGGAAACCGAGGAGAAGATGCGTGGGCTTTATCCATTTCTTTTTGAGGGTACATTCTCGATCTCTTTTTAGCATATCTTCCTTTTTGCTATCCATGTTTATCCGGTTTATCTTGTAACTTCGTTAGCTTTGTCATGAGAACCTTAGGTAGAAACCCTTTGGATGAAACATGTATTTGAAACATGTTATGCTTGATGTTTGCAAGTGGTTGCAAGTGTTTGCAAGTGGATACTCGTGGATGCATGATACACATTAGGCACTAAGATCGGCTCACACACTTTCATATTGCATATGCATGAGTGCTTATACTTATTCATGGATGAAACTTGTTATGCTAACGCGTGGATGCTGCATATGGATGAATGTTATGTGCACTCATATAGAGATTATAAATTATGTTAGGAATTTGCATACATATGGACGCATTTCACTAACATGCTTTGCATTAAGGAGGTTTACTGAATCAGTAACCGCCTGATTTTCGCATTAGATAAGTACATATACACACACCTTTGCATATAATCATACAACATTTAGAATTTGTTAAGGATATTGACTGCACGTGGATGATGTTTTGAGTAGATGGATGATGGATGGTAGGATACGTTCTTCCTAACTTAGAGATTTCGGGGACGAAATCCTTTAAGGTGGGGAGGATGTAACAACCCGTATTTTGAATAGCAAGTTATAACATAAATCAAGGCAGAATTAAATGATAAAATCTGAATCAAGGGAAATGGGCTATGCCATTGCGTTCGTCTCGGAAAAATACGTGAAATAGAGTCCGAGTTTTCAAAAATCGTAGTCTGTATGACCAAGTTATGGCCCGTCAAAGTTTTCAGAAAAATTCAAGTTTAAAAACAGATTTAGAATTCAAAATTCAGCTAGGCAGAAAAGGCGGGAAAAATTCCCGCCACGCCCCCAAGTCGACTGGGGAGTCGACTTGGGAGTCGACACACCCCAGGCTGTGTCGACTGCCCAGTCGACACCCCTGTCGACTTGGGTGGTCGGCCAGTCTAGCCTGGTGCACCTGTTTTGGCTCCTGGGTCATGTTTTGTTGGCTAGTGACGTGAATTGATGGCTCAGATCTAAACTAGGGTTAATCCTATGGTCTAAACTAACCTAATCTTCTATAAAAGGACCCTAATACCTAGCCTAAATCATCATAAATCAATCCTACAACTAAACTATGCCAAAATGTTTAATCATGGCCTCCACCCTCTTGTCATAGCCTCCATCTTCATTCATATGAGAGTTCCTAAGCTTGTTTGAGAGTTTCTAAGGCCAAAGTTCAATCTTTCTTCATCAAAGCAAGGATCTTCTTCTTATTTCTCAAGGGTTTTCATTGAAGCTTGCTATATGGGGGTCTTTAGAGTTGCTAGTGGCTTCGTCTCAATCTTATTTATATTTTATAAGTCTTCATAGCATTGTAAGCCCTATACTACTCTTAAATTCTAACTATGAAGTTAAATATGACATGTTGCAAGTTTGAGTTTGGGCCTAAGTATTATATGTGCTTTGATCCTATCATGTTATGCATAGATTTATTCTATGCATGTTTGTAAAGCTATCACCTTTACCTTATGCATAGAAAGCCATGAGCTTTGATTGGAAATGTTGCATAAAGCAACATAGAAACTCTCCTAAACCTTGTGTTATCTTGCATATGATGTTATATGCGAATCACTAGCTACCATCCTATGTCATTTATGATCATGTTTCACCTATTTGCTAAAGTTTGATATCATGCATGTTTTGAGGCCTATAATGTAATATGCAAGTTTATGAACACATTTGCCTCATATGCCACCATGTTTAACTTGTGGCCCAAACCTTATTAATTATGTCATGCTTCTAAGTTTCCCCTTTTGAGATCTATTTGCGTTTATGCGAACTTACATGCGATGGGGTTACGTTATGGGTAAACTAAAATGACAAAAAAACATGACTTGAAAAGTTGACATGAAATATGACATGTGATTATGCTTGAAACATGAACATGAACTTGGACATGACTTCTAGAAAACATGAGAATTGCCAACTCGAGCTTGGGTTGAGTTTGTAGCATAAATCTACCCGGAACCGACCGGCTTAACTAGTGGCTACAAGCAATAGGACCCAATGTGAGTAGTTGGTCATGTCGCACTTGAAACCCGAGGTTAGACCAAGTTGTGGTGTAAAGCTACCTGGACCCGACCGACTTAACTAGTAACCACAACAAGTTCTAATGTGAGAGGTTGGGTGCATTAAATTAATTAATGCCACATGATATGGTTAAGTCATGGACCACTTGAATACTTAACCGATTAAACACGATGGGTTGATAGGGTTAAGTCATGAACCTTGGGTACACTTAACCAACTTGATGGGGTAAGGTTAACCACATTTAACCCGTTAGAAACCCTAGTTACGTGGTCCTTTTCACCAGTAACCCTCTTGATTGTATCATAATACCCTAGGGACTAGGCTAGGGTGGGGCACGATTACTGAGCTGACATGTAAGTGACCAAAACGACGGCTGAGTAGGTGCGCCGGTGTAGGTTCAGGCGGACTATGGTCGTGCACATAGTCCGGAGTTGAAAAAGCAGACACGGGCACCCATAGGTTTACACTGTGTGTGCTTGATTTGTGTCCGTGGTTGGCACCCTAGGGCTTGATACACCCTAGGGTGGACCTAGCACAGTTTGACTACACTTCGTGATTGGGCCATATGACACTGACACTTGACGAGTTAGGCTTTTAGGGAGCCGATCGACTAGACCGTGTTGTTGGACCTTGAACTAGGTCATCTCGGGATATTGGGCCAAGATTGGGCCAAGGGATCTTTTCTTGTTGACACTTGACATAGATTACTAGTACACACTTGGTGCGACCTAACCTTGTATATGCGATGCCACACTGGATCTATCTTTTCACCATGCCAGTCATCACCCTATGTTTCATCTCTGTTTTACATGTCCAGTTAACTTTATTAGTTTTTATACTAATAGTAGATAGGACTTACCAGTCTTTTTGACTGACCCGTTTTCTTTCGCCTCTTTTCTTCCGTTCCCCCCCCCCAACCAGGTTTGCTGGGTAGGAACACTGGTACCTAGCTGGATCTTTAGCTGCTTTTCTGGATAGCTCATGTACGGTTTGGACTTGAGCATGCTATGGCTTTATTCTACTTTAGGGATAGTTACTTTATGTTTTTTTTTCCAGTTTTCAGTTTATGTTCTAGACTTTGTTTTGTGGGAAAATAATGACCAAGTACTTTGATGTAACTTGACTATTGTTTTGAAATGTTAGTTTTATCCGCTGCTTTACTACTCTGTTTTACTTATATGTTCTGTCTTGTGATATCTGCATGCATGTTTACCTCGTTTAACGCCCCCCCAAAGCCAGTGCCCTTGCAAGAGTGGCATTGGCGGAGGTGGGGTGTTACATTCCCTCTCTCCTATACCCTCAGGCCCCCCATTATTCTTCAGAAAAAAGAAAATAAAAAAAAGAAAATGGAAGGTGTGATCGCGACCTAGCCCCCCCCTTCCGTCGGTTCAACGCCGCCGGCCGCCCTCCCTCAGATCCACCTTCTTCCCCTTCCATCCTCCCTTTCCTCTCCTTGTCGCTGCTCCTTTCCTCCCCCCTCATCGTCTGAAAACCCTCAGACAAACCGCCACCAGTCCTCGCGCAGCCCTCCCCTCCGACCACCGACGCCCTGCGCCACCTCCACAACCCCCAATCCCGACAGTGGACCCCCCCCCCCTCCACCATAAAGGTCCGATTTTGGCCATTTTCGATTTCAGATTCAAGCCACCACCTGCCACTGCTGCCTTCGACGCCTCCACTGACTCCGGTGCACCGTTCTCACCCTCTTCCCTTCGCTGAAACGAATGTGAGTGTTTTATTTTGGTTTTTATTTATTTAATTACATAATAGAAAGTATAAAGATATGATTTTTATTATATAGAAGATATAAAAATATGATTTTTATTTATGTAGAGTGATAAAAATAGGATTTTTATAAAACATAGAATATAAAAATATAATTTTTATATATATAGGGAAATAAAAATCGGATTTTTATTATATATATGTTGAAATAAAAATGTGATTTTTATAGTGTCGAAATAAAAATTCGATCTTTATATAAGAAGTAGAAATATAAAAATATAATTTTTATATAGAAAGAAGCGTTGTAAAAATATATGAAGTAGAAATAAAAATATGATTTTTATTTATTGAAATAAAGTAATAAAAATATAAATTTTATTGTGAACAGCATGAAAAGGACTGCATTGGAATTTCAAACAAATCCAGGCGGTTCAGCAGTTCATAAGCAAAGCACGGCGGAGTGGAACCCTCTGTGAGAACTCCACACTTTTATTTTTATTTCTAGTTTTAAAAAAAATATACTAGGATGCAGACGGTGCTTAGCAACACCTGACACCCGTCGTCCACAGACCATGGATGACTTGTTTGTTTGATTGCTGTGTTGTGAAATTTGATCGTGTGATGGTGAATGAAATAAAATATTTTATAGTTAAAAATATGATTTTTAGCGTGTATATAAAATAAATAGTAATAAACAAATCGATGATTTGTTTATATACACTGATTTGACTAATATTGATTGGCACGATAAATTTTAGACATCGCCCAACTGCACAAATAAAATCTGTGTTTGTTGATTTAAAACCCCACACGGGTATTGGCATGATATTTGACGTACACTAATCCAGATTGTTTAGTTGTATGTCAATCGATGGGTTGACAGACTGTGTAAGCGTTAGTTATTCATATTTAATGCTTATGCAGTTGTGTGGTGCACTCTGGATGATGGTTGATTATTTATCGTTGCTATTATATACATGTGTTGTAGAAAATCCATATAATTAACATTATATGGTAATTGATTGGGCCTCATTCCAATATAGAAAATGAATTCATGTGTTGAATTGAAAATAAATTCATGTGTTGAATTGAAAAATATTCATGTGTTGAATAGAATAAACATTCATGTGTTGAATAAAAGCCGTGTTGGATAAATTGACGCCATTTTGACGTGAACGATATTTATATCGATTTTATTCATTTTTCAATGAATATTGAAAGTGATTTTGAAATTCGAATTAAATTGAATAGTTTTGAAATTCGAATTAAATTGAATAGTTTTGAAATTCGAATTAAATTGAATAGATTTGAAATTCAAATTAAATTGAATAGATTTGAAATTCGAATTAAATTGAAATGAATCGAAATTCGAATTAAATTGAAATGAATAGAAATTCGAATTAAATTGAAATGAATTGAAATTCGAATTAAATTGAAATTGAATTGAAATCGATTTGAAATGAAATTAAAATGAATTTATATTGAAAATTTTGATTTTGATTTGAATTTGAAAAGGAAGTTGAAATCATTTTGAAAACGAATTTAAACGATTTATAAAATACGTTTTGAAAGGAAATCGATGAAATATAAATAATATTATATATATATATATATATAATGGCCTGAATAGAACGCGCCCCGCTGCGGTAGTTCTTGAATTTCGACCATTAACTTCGAATGGATATTGCGGGAGATCCGACTGTCGGATTCTCCTAAAACCGGAACCGTTGAGTTTTTATCGAAAAGAGCTTTCTAAAGAATATTAGAGATTTGAAATCTAACGGTTGGATTTGGAATTATGTCCAAATCAAATTTGGAAAAGGTCGCTGTAACTACAGTTCGGTGGCCGTTGATGGAAATCGAATGTACGGGCCTTGATAAAATTATTAAAAATATTAATAATAAGTGTAAAATCATAAGAAATGATTTGGGAAGAATTGGGATGAAAAACTCCATATTTGAAAAGATAAAAATAGATTTTTATTGAAATGAACTAGTTTTGAACTAGAATAATAATTTATTTTATTTTTAAAATAAATAAAGTGGATTTGAAATGGTTTTGAAAATAACCAGAATTTCCAATAACTGATTTGGAATGGATTTGAATCGAAATTGTCTTTGGAATACTTCGAAGTTGGATTTCGTGATGATACAGATATTGTTATGGGAATTTGAAAGATATATTTATATCGTTATTTCCAATACGATATTTGTTGATTTCAGAATTTGATGTTGAATATAAGCCGATATACTTTCTATTCAGAGCCTTGTATTTAATATCAAATGTGATTTTGGGTTTATCGTGAACGGTGTTTTAAATAACACTTGTTCTTTAACCCGATAATTAATGGAATGTGATTTTGGGTTGTCGTGAACGATATCTTCAATAATACTGTTCTTAGACCCAACCGAGTTAAGAAAATCAGAAACTAACTGGAGATTAGTTACGTTGAATGGATTCTTGGGTATTGATCTGATGTTGGTTTCGGCCTTCGGGGTTAATACTTAGGGAATTACTCACTTGCTATTTTACGGTTAAAGGCTGATAGAATGGAATATGATTTTGGGGTTTATCGTGAACCTTGTTTTAAATGACATTGGTTCTTTAACCCAGTTGAAGATTAAAACCAAGTGGAGTTTTAATGAATCTATAATTAGATTTAAATGATCGAGAATGGAGTGTCAACAGTTTTGCTCCAGGCGATAGTTAAATCTTTAATTAGATTTAAACGTGAAATGGTAATTGAATTTACCGATAACACCATGGTGTTAGATATGAAGTATGGCCAGTTTTACTTCATGGGATGAATAGGTTGGGATTGGGAAATTAAAACAAATGATTACTTCGGTAAGGTTCGTTAATCCCGACTAGTTGAATCGATATTCAAAAGAAGATTAAAGAATAAATTTGAGGAATTTATCTTTGATAAAATTAATGGGAACCTATCCCTAAGAATGTGAAGTTTAGCAACTAACTGAAGATTAGTTAAGATGAATGGTTTCCAGGGTATTGATCTGATGTTGGTTTCGGCCTTCGGGGTTAATATTTAGGGAATTGTTCCCTTACTAATTTACGGTTAGTGACTGATGAATTGGAATGAGGCGTAAGTTGTGTTTATGTAACACTTGTTTATTATATACGCGGGTTATTCGGAAAGACCGGGTTTATCCCATTCTGAATAACTGATACAACGATAAGTCGAAGATGAAGACGGTGGTCGAAGACCGGAGGTCTTCACGTCGTTTGGGTGATTACTGATGATCTTGATTGGGACGTACACCCAAGAGGAGGGAATCAGTTAGTGGTCGTCCAGACGTACATGGAGATCGATGGATATGCGAGGTACTAGGTGCCTCCGGTTTCGTTCAGACCCAGAACGAACTTGTAGATGGACTGTGTGTCTGACATTGGATTTTATTCTGTGTGATTGATTTCTATTAAATATATATCTGTTTGGCGGCAGAGAATTTATTCTCTTGCTTAACGCCCTTCTCTGAGACATACGAGCTCAGGAGTTATATATTGATGGATATCAAACGCATGGAGTGAATTGCCTATATGGCAGAGCCTTGTGGTTGATGATCAAAGCACGGCCTGTGTGGCATAGCTTTGTGTAACGTGAATTCGCGAGCCTCACACCCCGGTTGTGAACCAGAAATGGGAGAGGACCTCAGGGAGGACATGCGTTTCTTTCTAGCTAGAAGAGGCGTCAGTGGTTTTACACGCCCTGACGAGCTTGACTTATGTGGTTGTTGGTGTTGCGAGGTGCCTCGAATATATCGGTGATTATGTGGAGCCGATGGAGTCATTTGTTGGCTCATTTACGCCCCAAAGGGCAGGGAAACGCAGTGTTCAGGCATTTTAATCCACATCGGTGAACCGACCCTGACGATCCAAGGGTCACTCGAGCTCTGATCCTGAGGCTCGGGCTAGACAGTCTCGAATCGGTGAGGACTATCTTTTGCCTCGGTTCACAGATGGAAACCCAACTTCCAATATGTGAATTTGAGGTTTTAATTGTAGAACCTAGTATTGGCGACATGATATATGGTACCCATGCCGTCTATGATTGATATTTATGATTTGAAATTGTTTTGATCACTATACCCTTATAGAAATAATAAAAGATGAAATTTAGCGTGTCAAGCATTATTTAGCTATTATAAGGTAAAACCCTATCCTCCGGCTTGCGTTGCATTGTGTGATGGGACCTGGGTCTTATAATAGCTTCATTTTTCTTTATTTAACATTGCCCTGTTTGTTTTATGCACTGGTATTCTTGGGAGGAAACCCGTTCCGTGTTATACGGCGTGGTCCCTTGATTTACCTAACTTTAAAAATAAAGATTAATAATTGTTTTAGTTCTCACACCAGTCACATGACTGACCTGGGGTTTATTGTTTTAACCTAAACTCTAGGTGCCCTTATTTTGACACGGGCAGCTAGTAGTTTGGGTTTTGCAGATTTATATTCACAGGATCCTGATTTACAGCTGGAAGGATACTCGGAAAGCTCTGTATCCGTGTATTACTTCTAGTTTTGTTTTGTATTATTTTCTACTGCGATGTATTTAAATGTAATATAAATCTCTGATATTTTCTGTGTAATATTTATTCATACTCTGTATATTCTTGTATTCTGATGGAATTGTTGTAATATACAAGGTAATGTTCTTCTGTCTGCATTCTGGTTTGTCGTGTTCTCAAAACAATCCGGGGTTTCGAACGGTCTTGGTCAGTTTAGCGATCGATTCGGATCAAGCGAAATTCTTGATCGTTACAAGAGCACCCAATGCAAACCGCGTCACTCGACCCGAACCGATGCACCAAGGATGGACTTGAGAGACTCGACCCGATCCGGAGTACTTGGGATGGAGATCCGAACCGCTTTCCTGAAGTCACGATCTGATGCTCTGGAGATGATCTGAACCGATCCGAAGCAGGGGCCACGATCCGACCCGTAGGGGTATTCCGATCTGAACCGAGATGCTTAGGTTTGAGGCGTGATCCACGATCTGAACTAGAAGTATGAGTTGGAGTGAAGAACAGGAACTAAACCGATCCGGAGAAGACCAAAACCCGAGATGCAAAGGTAGTCCAAATGGGATGTTTGTACTCGGGATCCAGTTGGGAACCAACGAGTTTACTTCATGATTGGACTTTTCTGCGGGACGTGTGCAAAGGGGTTGTCGATATTCATAACTTTGGTTCACCACTGAGAGACGGATAGTGGGCTTGTAGTGATAGTTGTACGGGGTTGGACTCCGTCAGGGCCTAAAGGATTAGGTGACCAAATAGTGGATATCGTATGCTTTACGCACTGAGTGAGAGATGTGAGGATGGTTGGTGTGCTTGATCGTTTGCCATCACTATGACATGCACACCCCCTCCCCCATAATCTTTAGACCATATGTTAGTGGTACCTTAGAGTATTGTACGGTGTGTAGTGCTAACTCTTTGGTTGCAGGTTCAAGTATGATTGGATTATACCTGTTATTGTTCTGTTTTGTTGCTTATCGCTCATACCAGACTTTTGTCTAACCCAGATTTTTATGTCTCTTCTTATTACTCTGGGTGCTCCTAAACGAGCAGGCTAGAGACAGGTTAGGTGGTATGCACGAGTAGCTGTACCGGAGACGAGGAGGAGGCTCCCACGTATAATATATAGATATTCTCCCTGTGTTGTTGAAGGTCACTGCTTGGGCAGTAGTAGTGTACCTCCTTCTTTTACTTTCTTTTGCTTTAGAGACAGTTTTAAAGTTGTAATAATGATGTTTGATCATAAGCTGTATTTTGGATTTCCGCTGCTTTGATAATGATGGTTTTAGTTTTCAGCTTATGCACTGTCTCGCCTGTTTTATGTCAAGTATGTTACTATTATATTTTATTCCATGCAATGTGAGACATTCTACAGGTTTCTTTGTTAGTTCTTTCAACTTCTTTCCTTTCTTTGATGACCGTCCCATGCTAGCGGACATGTGTACAGCGCACTTTCGGAGGAAATGTCGGTTAATGCGGGGCGGTCCATCACACTTGGTATCAGAGCTCTAGGTTGCGTAGTTAACCTAGGAAAGTCATCAGGGAGAGATAGTACACGTATCTGAGAGCGCATATTTGTGATTATTTGGGTTTTCAAAAGATATATATATATACTATTAGTATAGCTAAGGAGGAAGTCGCATTGCATTAGCACCACTATGGAGATGGTTAATCATTTTCTCTTTACAGACTGAACGATGAGCCGATATACGAGGGGTACTGGTAGAGGAGCCAATAATGAGAATGCTGCTGAGATGAGGACGATGTTTACTGGACTCATGAGAGAGATGCTTAGGGATGCTCGGGGAGTCTTTCCTAATGCTGCTAATGGCGTTGGTGCAACAGTGTAGGCGCCTAGGGCCGATTTTGCCAAGCTAAACAAGGATTACACTAGCCTTGGTGGGAAGTCGTTCCACGGAACGGAGTCGGCTAAAGAAGTTCAAGATTGGCTAGATAGTTATGAGCGCATCGTCAAAGATTTGGGAATCGAAATGCAATAAAGAGGAAGCTAGCATCGGGTCAACTACAAGGATGAGCTATGAATTGGTGGAATGCTATTAAGGAAGCTACTCCTGAGGATCAAGTTAGTTGGAATCAGTTTAAGACTCGCTTTTGTGATAATTTTATTCCAGCTACTCATAAATCAGAATTTTTCAGGAATTTCTTGGAGCTTAAGTAGAATGGTAGAGTGGTCTCGAAGTATATCGCTGAATTCGACACTTTATCGAAATATGGATTGTCCCTTATCGATACAGTCGAAAAGAAAACGAAAAGTTCATGACTGGTTTATATGGGTACTTGGGGGAAAGACTTATAAACTATATCGATGAGATGTTTGAGTCTGTTGTAGGAAAGGCATTAAGGTCAGAGAGCCTTTTCCCTAATTCAAAGACCGAAGTTGCAATTGCATCTATAGAGGAACCAAAGCCGCAAGCAGGCGGTGAAGGCAAGAAGATTTCTCAGAACAAGAGGAAGTAGAACCCGACCAAGTATGGTCAGAATAAGAATGGTGGTGAGTGCTTTAGTTGTGGCAAGAAGGGCCACTATGCCAGAGATTGTCGAGAAAAGCCTGGGGAAAGGAAGTGCTTTAACTGCGGCCAAGCGAGACACCACAAGGATGATTGTCCACAACTTCCTAGGGAGAAGCAGATTGTGAAAGCGTATGCTATCAACGTTGTTTCTTCTTCGTCGGATGCTCCAACTGTGGAGTAGAAGGGAAAAGGCGTCGTTATCAAAGGTATGCTTTCTATTTAAGATGTTTCTATTCGAGTATTATTTGACAAACCCGAGATAGTCGATAGACCTTTAGTAGTGATGAACCCGGTTGGTGGTTCGACTAGCCTTAGTATGATTTGTCGTAACATGGTCTTATCGAGTCATGTATGTTTGCGATTGCTTTGTTTTGGGCTTTACTGGGTTTAGCATTATTTTGGGGAGTCGATCTACTCTAAAGGAATTGGGTGGTATTAGGTAGCTACCTAGTGATAGCGATAGTAACTGGAGTTAAGGAAGCTGAGAGGTTATCGTTGTAATAAGTTCTAGTTGTCTCTGGGAGGCAAATGAGTGCTCCAGTGCTTAGTTGTTTTGCTAGTATCACCTCACGTGGATTGTCCTAATTCGGAGGAGATGTTCCTTGGGTGCATGTCTGATATTGGTTTAGGCCATTGGGGCTTGTGCTTGGGGAATGTCGAGTTCGACTAGGATGGTTTGCATGAGAGATAAATAGTTGTTGCGATTCTTCATTGGATGATGTCTTGGTTTACTCGAGGAGTGATGGGCAGCCGTGACATGATAAGACTGTTCAATGGTATAGACTGCCCCGAGTTAGACTCGATAGGGTTATGAGATGGCTCGACTGGGACTCGAGAAAGATGCAAAGTAATGGATTGTTAAGGACCCTATGTTGATGTTCTCTTTGGATAGTAGAACTTTGAAGAAATAGGATGTGTTCGTTGATCATGGAAGATGCAACGAAGATAAGGACGATTCAAGTTGGACTTGAACTCGTAAAAGAAAATGGGTGTTCGTTGATCTTGGAGATGCAACGAATAGGGAGACGACTCACGTTGGACTAGAGTTTGTCGGTAATAGATACTCAAAACTGGGTCTGAGTTATAGATTGACTCGAGTTGGACTCTAGAAGGCTGCAAGGATTTGGATTTGGCTCGAGTTGGACTCGAGAGGGCAGCCAGATAATGGATAGACTTGGGTTGGACTCAAGTATTTTAGGCGGACTTAAAGAAGGGGTATCTGGGGATGCCCGTTACCTTGGATCTGTTGGACATGATCTAGTTATCCTTTGAGGATAAAACAAACGTTGGACGTATGGTAGTCTGTTTGGAGGCTGGGCTTCCATTAGTTCTTGATGTTGGTTGGACCAGACATACAAGAATCGACATATTGGGATTGGTTAGACCAGTCATGTAGGTGTCGATGTGTTCATGGCTTTAGCAGGTGATAGGTAGGACTTGTTTGATGGATGTTATGGTTGCTATGTTGTCCCTATCTTTCTTCTCTTGAGTAGACTATCACCTGTAGGGTTCTAGCGATGGGGAAAAAAGAGATGGTAGTATAGACGGATATTAGTCTACGTATCAGTGCAGTGGGGTAGTCATTACTCCATGGGCCAGAGTGATCACAGCAAGGCTATGAGCCAGTGCAGTGAAGTTGTCATGACTTCATAGGAAGAGTGGACATAGCAAAGGATTTAGGTGCGGTAACAGTTGCATTGAGTAGGAAGCATGCCAGTCTAGAGGTTATGTTTTTGGGTTGGAAGCAACTAGAGTATATCACAGGATATGATTTCAGACCCAAGAGTGAATTGGATTCAGAAACGCTAGTAAGCTTGACGATTAGATCGATTTTGATTGAGTGGATTGGTTCCAGTTAGAAGGACAATCCTAACCTATTGGAAATTATCTCTAGGGTAGAGGTGGGTATCGATGGAAAGAAAATGATCAAGCAAGGATTTGATCGAGAAGGATGGCTTCGAAAGAATGGGGGACTAGTGTTGTATATAACAATGTTGTATACACAATTATATGATTTTTTGTTTGATGATAACAACCAAATATTTATTATTTGAAATGTGTTCGTTACTGTACTGTTCTATATATACATCAAAGACAGGAATATAATATTTATATTTAAATAGAATACGACTGTACAGACATTCATATATTCATACAGTATTTTATTTAAATTGAATATTATATTTCAACATTCAAACAGTACAGCTATTTAATACTCCACTATTTAAATACATTCACAGAATATTTGTACTTGTAAATTGACTAGATAAAATAGACAAGATTGTTTGACAACAATAAAATAATATTTTATTTCAAACGAATTTGTTTATTACAAATAACAGTAAAATTCATATATATATATATATATACAGCTCCTCACTGCAACACTCATACATTCAAGTAGTTTACATTTCAGTATACAGATTTTTTTATTGACACATTCATACGGACTTCTATACTTTCACCAACACTGCCCTTCTGCCTTCTGTCTTCTTGTCCTTTGTCTTCACAACTTTCAGTCCGGTCACTTCAGTCCAGTCTCATCTTCTAACCTGTCATATACAGAAACACGCACACAGTATCTGGAACATAAATAATATTTTAATTATAGCGAATATATTTTAAAAAAATTATTTATTTGCTCAGAATTTGGGTGTGTTTCTCATCATTTTTCTGACTTGATCTGATTTGTTAATCCGACTGTGTCTAGACAGTTTGTATCGTACAGGGACAGGAAATCTTGGTTGATAGGCTGCATATACACACGTGTATAGATATACACGTGTGCACTGCAACGCCAATCAGTGCACAACTGAGGAGTAGCCTCTTGGACCTTCTCGACTCAGCGCAACACTCAAAAGTCAACATCAATTCAAAGTGTCGAGGTAGCACAACAGTAAAAGCAAATGGGTCAAGCAGCATATACAAGGCAGCAAGCTTTCAGGTGAAAGTTGTCGAGTATAATGGTGTATACAAGTGACATGGCCAAGGAGGTGAAAAACGTAAAACAACATGATCAGCAACAGTGAAGTACAGGTGATCATAGCATGGATGACATGAATGGTGCAAACTAACAAACCAGAAGCTCAAGTGAATAAATCAGTGTACAAGAACAACATGAATTGTGATTAACCCTATTCCGAAATTGAAATCAATATCCAAAATTGAACTGTATTTATAATTTATCAAAAATTATTATCAGATTTTGAAATTGTGATGAATTGTGATTGCAGTATATTTCACAACAAGAGGAGATTTTATTAATATTATCATGATGGTTGAACATTTATTATAATATCTTTGAATTGTTCATTATTTGACGATCATCTCCTTTATCTATCATCTTTCCGCCATCCATGATAGTTCTATATTAATGTGGAGAGTTTGATATTTTTAAAAGATAATCTTGAATAAACAATGAAAATATTTGTGATGGAATTGTGGCTATTTTATTAGTATATAGAATTAGTGATAATTGAAAATTTTCAATAATCCCAGTACAGTCCAGCATATTTCATAATATAATTAATTTAGAAATTTATTTCACAGACCATTTATGTACCTACCGCATTTCTATCATCCATTTTTTGGTTTTATATTCTGAGGAGTTTTTCATTTTGAAACTGAAAATGATAAATATATAATAAATATATAAGTCTGTCTCTAACCTCATTTAAAAATCCAAGCTGTAGTCATGCATGGTTAAGAGATAACTTATATTTTAAGCTGCGACTGACCTCATTTAAAAATCCAAGCTCTGGTTATACGTGGTTAGTGTGCTCTTAAATAAAATAAAAGGAAAAAGGAAATATTGTGCTATAAATTGAAATTATTCTGAAATTCTCCTCGGTGTATAAAAATCAGCCTATCAATCCATCTTTCTTATCTGTGAAATGTGTTGAAATCTCATGACGTATTATGATTTGCTGATTGATAGGCATTGGGATTTGAGATTATACAATATTGTCACTTGATTTGAAATTATAATAATAGTCCAAATCCATCATTGTTTTTGTGCTTCAGTTATAAAATTCTTTTGAAAATAATTAGGAAATATTCATATTTTTTTATAACTCTCCTCATTATTATATAATTCATCGTAAATCCGTCATTATCTACAATGTGAAATATGCCACTAGTTCTCAGTTTATTATGATTTTTGTTTGACTGATTGAGATTTATGATGATCGTTCTTCCTCTTATGCTGAAATTATATTTTTAGTCATTTTTCTTCTAAATTTTAAATTCTGTATCCTTTTGATGATAACAATAGGGGGAGAATGGATTGAGATTTTAATTTATGAGATTTTGATTTATGAGAGAATATTTTATAAATATTTTTAAATTTGAAAATTCATTTCACTCATGCACAGTTATAGGGGGAGTTGTCTGTTGTAGGGGGAGCTGATAAATAGGGGGAGTTCAATTTTCACTGTCAAACACATTTATTGTGCTCAAAATCTTTTATTTGTTTGTCATCATCAAAAGGGGGAGATTGTTGTATATAACAATGTTGTATACACAATTATATGATTTTTTGTTTGATGATAACAACCAAATATTTATTATTTGAAATGTGTTTGTTATTGTACTGTTCTATATATACATAAAAGACAGGAATATAATATTTATATTTAAATAGAATACGACTGTACAGACATTCATATATTCATACAGTATTTTATTTAAATTGAATATTATATTTCAACATTCAAACAGTACAACTATTTAATACTCCACTATTTAAATACATTCACAGAATATTTGTACTCGTAAATTGACTAGATAAAATAGACAAGTTTGTTTGGCAACAATAAAATAATATTTTATTTCAAACGAATTTGTTTATTACAAATAATCGTACAATTCATATATATATAGCTCCTCACTGCAACACTCGTACATTCATGCAGTTTACATTTCAGTATACAGATTTTTTATTGACACATTCATACGGACTTCTATACTTTCACCAACACTGTCCCTTCTGCCTTCTGTCTTCTTGTCCTTTGTCTTCACAGCTTTCAGTCCAGTCACTTCAGTCCAGCCTCATCTTCTAACCTGTCATATACAGAAACACGCATACAGTATCTGGAACAGAAATAATATTTTAATTCTAGCGAATATATTTAAAAAAAATTATTTATTTGCATAAGAATTTCGGTGTGTTTCTCATCATTTTTCTGACTTGATCTGATTTGTTAATCCAACGGTGTCTAGACAGTTTGTATAGTACAGGGACAGGAAATCTTGGCTGATAGGCTGCATATACACACGTGTATAGTTATACACGTGTGCACTTCCACGCCAGTCAGTGCACAACTGAGGAGTAGCCTCTTGGACCTTCTCGATTCAGTGCAACACTCAAAAGTCAACATCAATTCAAAGTGTCGAGGAAGCACAACAGTAAAAGCAAATGGGTCAAGCAGCATACACAAGGCAGCAAGCTTTCAGGTGAAAGTGGTCAAGTATAATGGTGTATACAAGTGACATGGCCAAGGAGGTGACAAACATAAAACAACATAATCAGCAACAGTGAAGTACATGTGATCATAGCATGGATGACATGAATGGTGTAAACTAACAAACAAGAAGCTCAAGTGAATAACTCAGTGTACAAGAACAACATGCATAAGTTAAGCATGGACACACAATACACAGCATGTACAAGAAGTGGTGCATGTTTATATGCAGGCAGCTCAACAACTACACAAGCTCAAGTGATTACACAACATAGTCTAAGCAGCTTGTAACATGGAGAAGTATGGGGGCAAGGCAAGGTAGCATGATGGATGAACTCACAAGTGACACAAATCAGTTCTGCAGTGGTTGGTGCAACACAGCATGAAAAGTACAGTTTCAAAGAAACATGGTGCATCAGCAAAGTCATAGTGGCATGGCCAGATCAGTACAAATGAAGCATGGGTTCAAGAAGCAAGTACACACACAAGACAGCATGGATCACCTCAAGTTCAACTATTTTATATGGCAGATCATACTATATCAATTGATCAGCATGTATCTCAGCTAGGCAGACCAGAATGGTGAATGATAGCAGCTAAGTAACTCAGTTACACATATGGATCAAACAGCAAGGGTGAAGCACAAGTACTCAAGACAATTCTAAAGTGGTGCATTTTTTAAAACATGTACTGGCATGAGAATGATTGTACAAAGCATGTAAAGCAATGTGGATACGAAGTGAATGCATGGTTCATGAATTCAGTGAAACTGCATGATGTCATACAAGAATGGTTGAACAAACTTAGCAAAATGAAGTACAAGCCGATCTTATACACAACAACAAGTCCAAATTCAAATACAAGGTGATTAGATGAAAAACAGTATTGTTTATGGAGCAGTTCATAAATGAATACATGGAGTAAATCATGCATAAAAAAAGATTTTCTTTTCAGATTTACTCAATTGTGCAATTTGAGTATGTGCATTCAATAGTTTCCACGAATGAAATCAGTGCAAGGTGCAAAATCTCAGTGCGGCAAGAATCTTTCATTTCAAAAATCATGCTGTGTTTCCAGAAATGAAATCACAATTGGCAAGAGTTCAAAATGTTTCTAGAGATAGATACAATCAAGGAAAAGTTTTAAAGGTAGAGCATATATAACTCAAGGCAATTTCAAATTCAAACAATGGAGCCAAGAATTGTTTTAATTCCTGGAATCATGCAAGGAATTGTTTTCTAAATATCCAGATTTCCTCACTTCATAATTTCACAGTTAAAGCCGATTTAATCAAGGAATTCTACAGAGAAAATTTCCAGAAATCATGCATATGGAAATCGAATTTATATCAAGGAATCAAGCCAATTTTTAAAACAGCAATTATTCAGTGCCGAATTTATCAAAAGCAAAGCAAATAAAAAGGGGAAACATCTGCAACATTTCAGATCAAATCATTCAGTGAAATCAGAGCAATTAGAGGATTCTATAATCCTATTTTATACACCGTTCTCATCACTGGCATTTGATTATCGAAACCACAAACAATTCAATCAAAAAATTGAAACCAAGCATCACAAATTCAAGTAAAGAATCAAATCCGAATTACTCACAATATTTTAGGGTTTCGTTCAAGTGAGAACTCCAGCAAATCGACATCAGAAAGCAAGCTACAATGACAAGAGCCTTCAGAGATCAATATTCCAGAAGCAATCGATTTTGAATTGGGGTTTTGAGAAAACCCTAGTCCAGAAGTGTCGGCCGCAATTTTCAAGAAAAGAGGAACAGGGAATCGGGTTCAAACAAATGAAGTAAAGGGTGGAACCACTTTTGAGTTGGCCGTCCTATTCAAGTGATTTAAAGGGAGATTATTCTTCTTTTTAATACTAGGGTTTTAGTTTATTTTTGTTGTATTTTTTAAATTTGTTTTGTAAACCATTTCGAACAGTTTCTACTGTCTGAAAAATACTAGGGTATCCAGTCAGGGTGTTGACTGACAGTTCCTAGAGTCTGTAAAATCAAGGTTACTGGTTACGGGGACGTAATTAAGGGAAATCTGATCGAGGGGATATCGGTCAGTCTAGGGTTTTGAGCGTAGGGTTAGAATAGGAGCAGGGTTTGCGAGTGTACATGGTCTTGTATGCGGGATCTGTTCTATCACCTAGTAGAAACCTTAGGAATGCAGCAGTAGGCAGGGTTTTGTTGAAGCTGGGTATCTCTTGTGTCATTTAATTTCTGCATTTCTATTTCTACTACTATCCCTGATTTGTTTATTATCCCGTAATATCTTTAAAATTGTGATTAACCCAATTAACCGCCCCCCCTCTAGTGTTAATCTAGATCCAACAACTAGTTGTACCCAACGTAGACGGACTGAGAGACGAAGTGCTTAGAGCATATCATCACTCGAAACTGACTATACATCCCGGTGGTAACAAAATGTATTGAGACATTGATCAGACCTACCACTGGGAAAGGATAAATAAGGATGTTGGGAAGTTTATGTCCAAATGCATGAATTGCCAGTTAGTTAAAGCTGAGCAAAAGAAGCCTAGTGGGTTGTTACAACCATTAGAAATTCCTAAATGGAAATGGGAACAAGTCTCAATGGATTATATTCATGGTTCACCAAGGACTAGGTCAGGTCATGATGGTATTTGAGTGAATCGTATACTAGAGGATCTTTTGAGAATTATATATTGGATTTTGGAGGGTCATAGGATGGTCATTTGTATGTAGTTGAGTTATAGTTATTAGCCCAGTATTGGTATGGTTCCAAATGAAACTTTGTACAGAAGACCGTGCAAGGCACCATCATGTTGGTTGGAGAATGGTGAGAAATTTGAGCTTAGACCAGAAGTAATAAGAGGGACTTCAGGCAAGATCAAGGTTATCCAACAGAGAATGAAGACTACCTAAGATAGGCAGAAGACGAAGAGATTTGGAATTCTTCGTTAACGACTTGGTGTTCGTCAAGGTCTCTCCGTTGATGAATGTGACTCGTTTTGGTGGGAAAGGTAAGTTAGCACCAAGGGTTGTTGGTCCATTTTCATTTCTCGAGCAAGATGGGAATTTGGCATATAAAGTTGAGTTACCGGACAAGACGGAGGGAGTTCACAACGTATTTCATGTTTCCCAGTTAAGGAAGTTTGTGCAAGACCATAATGTGGCTATTTCACCAGATATATTGGACGATATCGAGGTTGAACCCGAGTCGGTTGGGAACCGCAAGCCTTTGTGTATTGTTGGGAACGATACGAAGCAGCTTCGAAGGAAGACAGTGAAACTAGTCAAAGTTCAATGGGGTGATGATGAGAAAGGCGGCATTTGGTAAAAAAGGAGGACATAAGGAAGAAGTATCCAAAACTCTTTTCCTGGTAAGGTTTTGGAAGTGATAGTTCTTCCCTTGTTAGTAAACCGCATGCTAGGATAGGCTTGTTGTGTTGTTTTGTATGTTTTATTGTTTGAAAATGATTGATAGGCATGCAGAATTCTTTGTATGTTTCGGTTAGTAATTTCGGGGACGAAATTTTTTAAGGGGGAGAATGTAATGACCCGCATTCTATGCATTAGAGGATCATAGAATATACATAATTTTTTTCTTTCTCCTGGTAAGTCATATGGTCATGTACTTTTGGGGAATGACTAGTGGGGTCATTTCCCATGTTCATGATTTTTGTCGATTTTTAAATGACCGTTTTGCCCCTAGCTGATCTTGTTTCGTTTATAACTTTTGATTGGTAAAGGAGTTTTGACCTAAAACTACTTCCATTAGTCAAACGGTTTTACCATTTGGGAGATATGGCTGAATTAAGGTTTAGAGGGTGAAAAACAGCTTAATTGGGCTTAACCGGGAGATTAGTAGCTAGGACATTGGGGGATTTCGGGATTAGGAGTATATGAGGGCTGCTCGGGTTTAGAAAACATTCTTTTTCAGTATTTTTCATCCTCCACTAACCTCCTTTGAACCCTAGCCATGGCCTCCACTTTCCAAATCTCTTCAAAACACCTGTAAATCACTTTCTTATCAAGGATTAAGCTAATCAACATCAAACCAAGCCAAGATAGCATCAAATCAGAGTTGGGGCTGCTGCTAAGCATTGGGATTCGACCCAAAACAGAGGATATTTTAGATCTATAGTTTAATTTGTGGCAAAGGTGAGTGATTTGCATTGTTTTTCACTAATTATGGCTAATTAGGGTAATTAGCAAAGATTAGCGAAATTATAACTCAGAAAAATCTAGAAAAATTTGTAAAATTCTAAAATATTATTTTAGGGCTCTGATAGAAATTTGGGTTAATTTGGGTAAGTTTTACTAATCTTATCATTAGTTATTGTTAAACACGCTTAAGGGAAAATATGAGATTTTGGGTATGTTTGATCCGTTTTAACTTATCAAGTTTTTGTTTTTC
This sequence comes from Allium sativum, assembly GCA_030737875.1. Classification (NCBI taxonomy): domain Eukaryota; kingdom Viridiplantae; phylum Streptophyta; class Magnoliopsida; order Asparagales; family Amaryllidaceae; genus Allium; species Allium sativum. The sequence continues at coordinate 590,075,576 of CM060909.1, forward strand.
TATTTGTGGATGTTTACACATGTTGCTATGGCTGTATGGTATGCTTTGTGATTGTTTAGAACAGTTAGATTGGTCGAAAACGCCGTCTAATAGCGTAAAACAGTCGCTGGAAAGAAGTGCAGGGAATTACCCGAACCAGGTCGGATCGGAGATGGAAGCACGATCTGAAACGCTCGCACTTGAAGCTCCACGATCCGACCTGAGCATGGTGGCACGACCTAAAGAGAGCACCCGATCCGAACCGCGTCACTTGACCCGAACCGACGCACCAAGGATGGACTTGAGAGGCTCGACCCGATCCGGAGTGCTTGGGAAGGAGAACTGAACCGCTTGCCTGAAGTCATGATCTTATGCTCTAGAGATGATCCGAACCGATCCAAAGCAGGGGCCATGATCCGACCCATAGGGGTATTCCGATCCGAACCGAGATGCATCGGTTTGAGGCGTGAACCACGATCTGAACTGAAGTATGAGTTGAAGTGAAGAACAGGAACCGAACCGATCCGGAGAAGACCAAAACCCGAGATGCAAAGGTAGTCCAAATGGGAAGTTTGTACTCAGGATCCAGCTGGGAACCAATGAGTTAACTTCACGATTGGACTTTGGTATGGATCGTGTGCAAAGGGGTTGTCGGTATTCATAACTTTAGTTCACCACTGAGAGACGGATAGTGGGCTTGTAGTGATAGTTGTACGAGGTTGGACTCCGTCAGGGCCTAAAGGATTAGGTGACCAAATAGTGGATATCGTATGCTTTACGCACTGAGTGAGAGATGTGAGGTTGGTTGATGTGCTTGATCGTTTGCCATCACTATGACATGCACACCCCCTCCCCCGTAATCTTTACACCATATGTTAGTGGTACCTTAGAGTATTGTATGGTGTGTAGTGCTAACTTTGGTTGCAGGTCCAGGTTCAGCTAAGATTGGATTATACCTGTTATTGTTCTGTTTTGTTGCTTATCGCTCATACCAGACTTTTGTCTGACCTAGAGTTTTATGTCTCTTCTTACTACTCTGGGTGCTCCTAAACGAGACTACTAGAGATAGGTTGGGTGGTATGCACGAGTAGTTGTATCGGAGACGAGCAGGAGGCTCCCACATACGATATATAGATATTCTCCCTGTGTTGTTGAAGGTCACTGCTTGGATAGTAGTAGTTTACCTCCTTATTTTACTTTCTTTTGCTCTAGAGACAATTTTAAAGTTGTAATAATGATGTTGGATCATAAGCTGTATTTTGGATTTCCACTGCTATGATAATGATTGTTTTAGCAGCTTATGCACTATCTCGCCTATTTTATGTCAAGTATGTTACTATTATATTTTAATCCATGCGCTGTGAGACATTCTACAGGTTTCTTTGTAAGTTCTTTCATATTCTTTCCTTTCTTTGACGATTGTCCCGTGCTAGCGGACATGTGTACAGCGCACTTTCGGAGGAAATGCCGGTTAATGCGGGGCGGGCCATCACAGATTCATTGTTAACAAGTCAAATCAAGTTAATATCTTAACAATATACGGCATAAATCATTATTTTTTAATAATTAAAACAATTGTTAAAAGAAATCACATTAAATTTAATAATTCAAATCGTCGCAAATCTCGGGATGTTACACTCTCCACCACTTAAAACTTTTCGTCCTTGAAAAGGCGTAGTATGAAGGTTGTCAATTTATATATATGTTTCGCCATATAATTTTTTCAACTTGATTTTATTAATATTTTATTTTCAAATCAGGAATTTCTGTACCGCGATTTTTCTGAAAAATTGAATTACACATATCCTAAAATCTACAAGTCGAAATCTAATTTTTTTCCTTTCATTAGAAAACTAATTCAAACATATCCCAAGGATTCTTGTTTTAAAGAATTTCGATTTTATTTGGATCCTATACATTATTTAAACTTCAATTCGGAAAATTACGAACTACAGCTTCACGACGAGCTCGTTTTTAATTAAATTAAATTTATTCGTTCAACCTTCGTTAAGTTTATAAATTATAATCCTATTGACTTATATTTTCGCAAAACCAAACATTAATATCAATATATTTGGTTTATTACTAAATAATTCTCTTAACCAATTTTTCATTTATTCGGTTAATTCATATTACTAACCATAATATAACTAAGTGTACATCGTTTATTACATAACTTAAGTTTTATTTATTTTTAACCAATAAAATTTTCCACTTCATTATCCATTCTTATAATTGTGCATTTTTTTATTGTTTATTCTTATAACATTTAACTTTTTAATTAATTGGTAAGTTAGTCGTGCTACAGAACATAATTAATTATTACACAAATTTCAATGGTTACCATTCTTTTCATTTTATTATCCAATTCTTAAGAATTTTATTTTAATTATAAATCTCTTAATATTTAGAAGTTCCAATTCATTACTTATTCAAGATTTCAAGAATTAAATTTTGGGCTTTTTTTTTCAATTTTTTTTCATTTAATATATCATTTACATAAAAACATACTATAAAAAGGGATTTAAATAAAGTTCAATTTCATAAAACAAAATACAAAATATTAAATGTCTCCCTACTTAGACTCTTGAAAATAAACATCGATGATGCGTGCACTCATCACCGAAATCACTTTCAAAGAAAAGAGTGTATACACTTATTATTATTATTATTATTTCCAATAATTCATTTAAAACAATTCTTTGTGAAACACTTTTAAAATATAAATATATTATTTCAAACCATTTGCAAATCAATATTACTAAATCACCCGAAATCAAATTCTCAAATTCATATTTTACTTCTTATTTCATTATCAATAAATTTTCAATATTTGATTTTCTTAAACCGTTCAATAATCAATGGTTCTAATTATTAATCAATCGAATGATAAATGATGTAAATTTAATATTATCATCAACAAAATCAAAATTCAAACATTTTCAAATAATTATATATATATAATATAATTCAAAACAATATTATGTCGATAAGCTCTGTTCGAGTGTTTGGAAATCCCTATCGATTCCTTGGGGCTCCAAGTACCGTCCAGAATTCAAAAATACTCAACGAAACAAATCAACACAAAATCATTTTTATACAAAATACAAGAACGTTCTCTCATATACACTCAAACTCATTCTAGAGCATTACTACTCCATCTCTAATGAGTTAATCCCAAATAGAGCCAATGTTTTCGCTAAACCAAAGCTCTGATACCAAATGTAACATCCTCGATTTTCGACCATTCAAATCGACAATGATCCTTAATGTCAACATAAATAGATCAAAAACACGGATAGTTATTGGGATTAAAATAAGAAAAAGAAGAAAGAAGGAAACAAATACAGAATCTCACAGCGGAAGGACAAAATATAATAATAAAATAACAGTTCATGAAGCTGTTAAAAACATACATTTGATTATATTTACACAATTTAACAGAGTAAATTAACATACAACATACCAATATATGCAGCGGAATAATAATTTTAATACGTCTTTTTAGCTCCTTCTTCATCTTCATAATGGAATCTTCAAAGCAAGGGTATCTTCGCTAACTGTAACTCGGTCTGACCCGAGCGTATTGCAACAAAAAGAAACATAACAAACACTCGGATCAGAACTAAATCATTCTCATATTAGTTAAATCAAATTTCATGTAATAATATGAATGCAATAACTTAAGAGATGTTACGGGAATTCCCAACTCCTAAGGGTCCATCAAACTAATATCATATAATACGCGATTATAATAGTGTCTACAGTTAAATATAACATAATAAAATAGTGTAAGCGGGATTACATTTTTACCCTTACATCGTTTATAATACCGTAGTCTATACAGATACCGTAAAGTCCACAGTACGTAGTGGCTATCAGAGGGCACACCATAGGTACGGTACAAATCAAAATCGTAGGGGACTTGATTGAGATAATATGACAAGGCACACGAGGAATGCCCAAAGTAGGAATATACTAGTTGCATGCCCGGACTGGTGGTAAAGCATAGCCGCAACTACCGCCCACCTCGAACAACACTCTGAAATCACATATGCGCATCAAATCAATCAAACCGAGGGACTATAGTAATAAAGGAGGAAGTGTTTTCGATGGAGGTAGCTAACCCCACTTGGTCACGGTATAGCCCTGTTTTAGTCATTTTAATTATAACCCAAAGGTCAAGGATATCCATCATCGTTCTCTTTCTTCAAATCCAGCAATCGCCTCCAAATCCATCCAACACCATTTCTGTAACTCCACCGCGTACAGAGTTGTTAAAATGGTTTTCGGTATTGGCAGAGAGTATGACAATATCTGATCCCGGTCTCTTTAACAGCCAATCGTTTACATTTTTCACACCGGTCAGTTCTTTTACATTTCAAAGAGGTTTATACTTCATATCCAAATATCAGAGTTTCAAAATCATTCAATATTTAAGATAGAATATTATTCATACTAAAATCTCCATTTAAACCAATTAAAATTTTGAAACAATTCCAACTTTAATAATTTGAATATTATAATAATTAACAGTATATTTAAAATAGTTTAGATATATAATTGAAATAGTTTGAAAATAAATAGTTTGTAATTTAAAATAGAATTATCAAATTTATTAAAATATATAGTTAAAACATTAAGTAATTTTTAATATAAATAGTTAATTTTATAATGATTTATTTAAAATAATTTATAAAACAAAATAGTAATAAAGTAAAATAGTTTATAAAGAAAAATAATAATTATTAAAATAGTTTATAAAATGATTTGAAATACTATAGTTGGAATTAGAATCGTTTCCCTAACATTTTCAATTGAACCTGAAGTCAAATTTCGACTTCAATTCAACCAACTCAATTTACAATAATTCCATCGATTAAACTTCCAATTTACATTCATTTCAATTCGATCAAATTAATTCAACTAGTTACATTCCAAATCAGATTCTCATTTTCAATGATTTCAATTTATGGCAAATATCGAGTTCACAATTCATATATATAATTCAAATCAATGTTGATTCATAATAAAATTCAAAGGAGTGTGAAACCATTCAATTTCAATAAATTTGATTATATTTCAATTTTTATTTAGCTTCAATTACAATACAAATTTATTTCCAATTTTTTTTTCAAAATTCAAGGTTCAAGTTCAAATGAAATAAATTATAAAACGTCGCTTATATTGTCTTTAAATCAATATTTCAAAATTCATGGTTAAAACAAATTGTATTTAACCAACAAGTGTCCATATATAATTTTCTATCCTATAGCCAAGTGATACATAAATTTTAATTTTAGTATTTTGGGAAAGGATATATATCATTTCAATCCAAATCAGGGTCATAGGTATTTATCATTTCAACCTACGTTCTTAATTCATTTTAATGATTAATCCCGGGTTTATTCGATGCCCGTAACATCTGGGGTAATGATTGGGATTAATCAGCACAAACAAATGGTCGTATATGAATAAATGTGAATAACAGGTAAATTCACACAATTAACATCAATATGTCAAACATATCAAATTAAGTCATTCATCACATCAATACATACGAACAGTCCAATATCATATAAACTTACAAATTTTCAAATGTCAGGTTTTAAACAGCAATTAAATGTCGAATTTTTACTTAACTGTAAACTTATATTTAACAGTCAAAATTAACTACATTATCGATGCAAATAAATGTAAATATGCAAATTTAAACTGTCAAACATCAATCCATACAATCATATCATGATATGATATCAATTTAACTAATATTAGAATACTTTAGTTACGCGTGAATGGGTTTAATCACTCACCTTGGCTTTAAACAAGATTAAAATCCAATTTTTAGCCAAAAATTCAATGGTCTCAGAATCAGTCCAAATCAGTGCCATCATAAAGAGCCCGACGATACGAAACCAACACAATTTATTTCGTCCGATTCCGACCTCGTAGCAGAAAGTTCTACCCATTTAAACATTTGGATCTTCAAATTAAAATAAAATAAATAAAACCTCACGAATACAATTTTAACACGTCAGCTTAACTTTCCATGTCATCCCTTTTTCTTCTCCCATTATCTAAAACTACTCACGACAACTCTAGTAATCCATTCTCGTGATTTTCTAATCACTATTTCTTCCTCATTCCTACAAGATTTGAACATCCGTCGGTTGCTACGAACTCCTCATTGCATGCTCTCCGCATCCATGTCCTTCACCTATATCTCGAATGAAACATGAAAAATGCATCTGCTGTCTTCTCTATTCGAGCACTGTATAGGATGCGAAACTTTTATGCCATGAAATCCTCTAAACTCTGGCCATCTTCCCCTCTTGACTCCACGAACTCCACACACATCCCGTTTTGCCTTCTACGCCACCAGCAATCATTGTGTTCACAAACCCAGCTTCGGCTATGAAAAGTCGATCCCCAGATCTTATGCCGCACCCAAAACTAAGGCCATGGATGTAGAGATCTCGTTGATATGAGATCAACGAACCCATTTGTTTTCGATTACATGAAGTCATATATTTTATATTATTGTTTGAAGATTGGATCAAAGGCGGCCATTGAAATATCATTTTAAAGATACAGCATCATGTTTACAGGGAATTGAGAGAAAAGATAATTTATGGGCAAATTTTTAGTGTTAATTAAATTGTAAAAATAAATAAATTCCAAATATGATTAAAATGGTTCTAGTTATAAATTTTATTTACATAAAACCACAAAATAAATCGTTTGCAATTACAATAATTTATATGCCTTTTATATTTGTACTTTCCAATTTGAAGAAATTAATTAACATGCTGAATTTCTCATTTCAAATTTATTAGCATCCCACAATCATGTTTTATTAACTATTATACTTGTTAAACTATTAGAAAGAAATTCTAAATCCAATCGAATTCTCTCTTTTCTTAAATTTCCATTTAAATCCATATTAATCGTTTAATTAAGGTTCCAATTTTATTATTAACAAACTCAAAGTAAATTATCTTTCCATTTAAAAATCAACTACAAGTTATTTGTCTCCATGAATAAAATAAATGTTAGTTAAAATTCTATATATAATTATCGTCTTAATTAATATTATCTAACATTTAATTACATAAATTTCACACTGATATAAAATAGATAAAGAAATGAAACATAATGGTTGTTATTCTAAAGTAATTTTAATTATATCCATAAATCTATAACTTTCAAAAAAAATACTATAATTACTTACCAACTTTAATTTAATCAAAATAAAATAAAATTTTAATTAGAAAATCAAATTTTACTAATATTAAATTCCAATTTTTATTATCAACAAAATTCAATTTAGATTTTAGTTTTTTTTAATTAACTATAACTATTTCATTTAAATATCTCAATGCTAAATTTCAGCTTTAAATCTTAACAGTACAAACCAAAACCAAATTTAATTTACAATCGATGTAAAATATTATTGTCAAAATAAGTCGTGTTTCAATAACAAATCAATTTAATTAAGTTTACACCATCAGATTCCATAATTAATCATTAAATTTAAATTACATATTTATTGACTCAATTTAATACAAATAAATTTCAATTCTCAATAATTAAAAACATACCAAATTATAGCAATATTTACAATCAAAGGAGATTATTGCATTTATAACAAGCTGAGATTCATTATATACCCAAAATGGTTTATATTCTTTATATTCACAAATCTAGATTTTTCAATATATGAATGGAGTTTCAAAATTAGTTTATCCATTTCATATATGGTTACTTCAATATTAGTTTCAAATTCAATATAAATAAATTACCAAACATAAATTATTATTGAATATAATTATTGAGATTCATTGTTAACAAGTCAAATCAAGTTAATATCTTAACAATATACAAAATAAATCATTATTTTTTAAAAATTAAAACAATTGTTAAAAGAAATCACATTAAATTTAATAATTCAAATCGTCACAAATCTAGGGATGTTACAAAATGAACATAGTCTTAGTAGTGCATTCCTTATCCCTGTAGGTAGAAGTCCTCTTAATACAATTGTATCAAAACATGATAATCATGAGACTTAAGGTTTGATAGCTTGTCTTCTTTTGCAAAACATTTTTTAATATTTGAGCTATATCCATCAGACATTTTCAAGTCCTTCATTCTACTATAAAAGATCTCTTTTTCTTGATCGGATAAGGTGCACGGTGCGACGGGGAGCAATACTTTGTTTCCAATGTCTATAGGATGCAATTTTTTTTCTAATGCCCATTGCTTCTAGATCTTGGCGTGATTTGTGGCCATCTTTTGATTATCCTTTGATATCAAGCAATGTACCAATAATACTTTCACCAATATTTTTCTCAATATGTATCGCATCTACATTATATCGCAAAGGAAGTGCCTGAAAATTGAAAAAACATAAATATTTAAGTATTAAGTAGCAAACATGAATAGAAAACGAAAAGCAATGTGTTTCTAGTTAAATTTTACCTTCCAATAAGGCAAGTCAAAGAAAATGGACCTCTTCTTCCGCATTTTACAACCCTTTTTCATCATAGTTTTCCTTTTCCTTTCACCTTTCTCTTCCTTTTTTAATTTTTTGCCCCAATCATTAATAATATCTTGAACATCATCAAAGATTTGAACACCTATTTGTATCTGAGGCCTTTGTCTATTCTCTATAGCTCCATCAAATAAGTTTTTCTGTTGATGATACTCATGGTTAGGTTCAAGGAATCGTCTATGACGCATGTATGCACACTTTTTTACTAAATGGTAGCCATATTGAGCAGGTATTGACACCACAAATTGGACATGCTCTCCTACCTTTTACAGAGCAACCAGCTAAATTTCCATAAGCTGGAAAATCATTGACTGTCCATATAAGAATAGCATGTAATCTAAATTCACTATGGCTGTAAGCGTCGTACACTTTCACCCCTTTATCCCATATTTTTTTTCAAATCTTTAGTAAGTGGTTGCAAGTGTACATCAATGTCATTTCCTGGTTGTCGTGGCCCAGGAATTAACAAAGATAGCATCATATTATCTTTGTGCATACAAAGCCATGGAGGAAAGTTGTCAGAAACAAGAAAACTGGCCAACAACTATATCCACAATTCCAATCACCAAAAGGATTAAAGCCATCAGATGCAAAGCCAAGCCTTAAATTTCATGGATTGGAAGCAAAAGAATGATACATTCTATCAATTGTAGCCCACTAAGTAGAATCCACTGGATGATGCAATTTACCATCTTCACTCTTATGGATGCTATGCCATCATAGTTGTTCTGATGTTTCTAGAAATGCAAACATTCTTTTCAGTCTTGGTATCAGTGGGAAGTATCTCAAAACCTTCATACGTATTTTGGTTTGCTTCCCATCTTTAGTAGTCTTGTTTTTTTTCCAGCGAGACTTACCACACTTAGGACAGAAATCACTATTTGCAAGCTTTTTTCTAAATAAACAACAATCATTTACACATGCATGTATCTGCTTATAGCCTAAACCAAATGAGTTATGCAACTTCTTTGTTGCTATGTAGAATAGAGAAGCATGTTTTCTTTAGGCAACATATCCTTTAGAAGTTTAAAAATCTCTGTTAAAGTCGTGTCCGATATACCATTTCGTGCTTTGTGCTTGAAAAGAAGTACTGTAGCAGACAACTTTGTGTGGCTTGCACAACCGGGATACAAAGGAATTTCGGCATTCTCCATCATTTCCTTAATACCTTCCGCATGTCTTTCTTCAACATTGGCTTCTACCTCCTCATCATAGATTTGCGCATCAACATACATTCTATAATTATCAGTCTCACTTTTGTTTTGTGATGGCCATTTTTCTCCATGAAAAAACCATATATCATAGGTTGGATCCATTCCAAAAAAAATATCAAGTGTGACACAACTTCCCTTGATGTTTGCCAAATTAGATTCCTACAATTACGACATAGGCATCTATTATTTTCGAGATTCCCTTCACTTGCAGCATGCCCATATACAAAATTTTCCACAACTTGCCTATATTCGCTTGTCATTCTACAAAACAAAAAATGTACTAATACTCATTCTTAAATACTTATAGTGTGATGCTAGAGCACCTCGTTTTCTTCTTGCTAACACCAAAATTTTATACTACATGTTTCCTGATACCAAACTCATTCATAAATACTTATATTTATTTATAATGGTATTAGAAAGTACATAAAATTTATTGTACTTATTATTTTTATTCGTGGTATTAGTAAGAGGAAAACGATGTGCCCTTTGCTTCACACTACTTATAACTATGGAAGTAACAACCAAAATGATGAAACCTTGGTAGATTGACCCATGCTATGTCCATCTTGGTAAAAAAATGCCTCTAATTCTTCGACCTACTGGAAAGAATTATGCTCAACATTATTGTACAACTTGGTTATATGCAGCCATCTTGGTAGATTACACCTCTTATGTAACAAATATTAACTTATATATTTGTTAGAATTTTATATCTCAAATAATCATATATGGTTCAACAGTTCATTAATGAATTGGTTAAACTTAGTAATGAAGTTGATAGTTTTATACATCCATATCCTTATTCTCTCTTTATCTTTCATATCTCATTTCCAAATTTAATAACGGTTGTTTCCAAACTTAGTAATGAAGTTGCTAGTTTCTTATTTATTGCTCTGCTGTTTTCTCCATGGTTTATGTTTATTTATCTTTCTCTCATTATCATTCTAGCTCCTGTCAGTAGACCATAACTAACATAACGGGAAAGTGTGTGCAACGTACATCACATGCTAGAGATAACTCCATGGCAACCCACCCATTGATCACCCTATCTCCACCTGGATGACCAGCTCCAAGGGAACTAAGCCAAAACTGCTCCGCTAGATTAGCATACAAACCAACACACTGCCTATCTAATATATTTAGTATTTATTTTGTTCATCAATTTTAACTTTTTATATATGAGCAGGAACTGGAGCCAGTATCAAATAAATAAAAAGTGTGATGATGAAGTTGTTAAATTAGGCAATCAAAATACGATAATTCAGAGAAGATCCTAAAGCACTGCTGATCTTTTTAATTCAGAAAAGATCGCAAAACATATGTTTAGCCTCATAACGAGGTAGGTACTTATACATCAATTATTCATGGGCAACAAGGATATACAATTAACAAGCATACTTATGCTATAGGTGTATTTATAACAAATATAGGGTATATAAATAATGTACAAGTACACTTAGCAAGAATATCTATCAAATAAGACATGAAATACAAGTAACAAGTATACTTCCAGTTTAACTCATCAAGGATGCACATCAACAGCATTGTTGTGGTCCAGGCCTGATATGTAGGGGACAAAACTAAGTACATACATGACTTCTGGTTTCTAAATACACAAGGTAACAAATGCTCAAATTTTTTTTCTTTTCAGGTTATACTAACATTTCAGAATGCCAATATATCAACCCATATATATATATAACTCAGCAAATGTCAAAGTGTACTCATTAATATTGGCGCCTAGAATAGACTAGAATTTACGTGGTGAAACAGTTTAGTAGGAAGGTTATGGGAAGCAATTTAATCAGAAGTTCCAGGACCGAACATGTTTACTCATTTCGTAAAACTACATTGGAAATAGTTTTATAAAATTCCTTTAAATATGCTATGCTTTATTTAGACAATACATGACAGGGCAGCCGGGTACATGCTTAACTAACATGCCTACAAGTTTCTACCCAATATATAGTGTTATATACATTCATTTTTCAACTAGATCCACAGAGACAAACTAGTGCAGCAATAATTATGTATAGCTAAAATCAAGTGTGTGTTTTCAGTTTTAACCAAACAATATAGGTGTTTCATCTTTACAAATCAAGGTAGAATTTACGTGGTGAAACAGTTTAGATAATGGTTCTAGCAAGGCTAACAAAACTTATCAAGATGACCATAAGGGACAATGCATGTTAATTTAACAACAATGCAGTTGTAGGAATCTCAATGTACACCAAATGCAAAAATATATAAGCATGCCCAATATAGATGCATACATATATATGAAATATATATATATATACACACATATATTACCTTGTCTTAACAGCATATACATATATGAACCTGGTCTAAGGTCTCGCCAATTACATAAATATACGTATATGTATAGGTGTAATTCTAATAAATGATTAACCGGCATGCTTTTTGTGGTTGAACTTAATCCTGACTGTATACAAAAATAATGATGATATAATGTATATATATTCTAGCCTATAAAGTCAGTACCGTAGTACAAAGTATGAAATGCAAGCGAACAAAATTTGGTCATTCTAACAAACTGGTTTATGGTAAATACTCTAGCACCATAGAGTCGTACAAAGCATGCAGGTTTACTTTAGTGATTAATTTTTGAATGTTACATAACATTTCAAATAAATAACATCTTGGAGAGAGGCAATATATTTATGTAGTTAGCTATATTCATTTATGCAGCTATGCACCTCGAGTCCTGTTGTGCATGTAACACCCCACCTCCGTTAAGGTCACTCACAAAGGGAATGCCTTAACTTTGATGGAGCGTTTTAGTAGACAGAACATAATATTACAAGACATATAAGTAGTACTTGAAAAATTATAACTTTATTACATTAGAAGCAGAAATAAGTTTGGTTACATCTTTAAAAATCAAAATACCAAAACCCAAGTACACAATTATTAGTCTTATACAAAATCCTTCAGAATACATGGATTTTTAAAGCCATAATCCCCAACATAAACTGCCATGGAAAGATAGAGTCAAAGCCAAGCAATACTTCAAACACTTCAAGTAGAGAGAATCTGAAACAAGCTCCTATGTTTCCACCCTGAGCACCTGGAGGGGGAAACAGAAAGAAAAGAGGCGAAGCAAACTAGGTCAGACATAAGTCTGGTGAGTCCAGTGACTTTCAGCATATAAACAGATAATAGTATCATGACATGTAAATAAAACTGGAAGAGAGGTAACATGATAGGAATAGCAGGTTAACAGAAGAAACAAAATGATATAGGCTAAGCTAAGCTTCTTACTTAGTTTTCACTTCTCTTCACTAATACTAGTATAATGATTAGGTGTTACCCAAATGTCTAAACTGAAACAGAAACGGAAATAGAATAATCTATACAGAAATAGAACGCTAGTAATGGGACTGTACCACCCCAACAGACAGAAGGTACAGAAACAGAATACTAGTAATGGGCCTTTACCACCCCCAACAGAGACAGAGGATACAGAAATAGAAGCAGAAACGGAGTCAGAGACGGAAACAGAATAATCCCTACGGAAAAAGAATGTAAGAATTAGGTGTACACTAGTAATGGGCCTTTACCACCCCAACAGACGGAACCACGCAGAAAAAGACAGGTGTTACCACCCAAAAGAAACAAACGGTACCAACAGAAACAGACAAAACTAAGTGTACCCTAAGTCATACCCTCCAAGCGATCGGCTCCCTAATACATAAATACCCTGTGTCGGCCCCATATTAGGGTGTATCACTCCCTAAAGTGGCAAACTATTGGCATAGACCTATTTATAGATGTCACGGTGTCTTACATCCTCAGAGCAGACCGGATCCATGCACGCACATGACCCGATTGGAACGCACCATCAACACCCCTCGCCATTATTAGAATGAACCGCTTATAATTAGTTCAGTAAGTGTGCCCGGACCCCTACATAGCGTGGGTTCAATGTTTTTGATACCAGAAAGGGTTACTGACCAATATGGGTCCCAAACAACAGATGACACAAGTATTTCCCCTCCTAACCTTGTGTCCCCAGGCTAAAAGACTTCAGATTAACTTGTTTACAAGTTTCAGACATACAGAGTTCAGATTTACTAATTCACAGATCATCCAATCAAGTTAACAAGTTTTCAGACTAACGGATCAGATGTACAGTTTTAACAGACGCGCTGATTGTCTAACTTTGTATTGGGCCTACAGATTCACGAAACGGGTTTGTTAAATTCATTAGTCCAGTTGGTTTAACCCTATCCACCCAACACGTTTTAGACATCATATTTATCTCAGATTTGCATTAATTAAATATTAATGCACAGACCTCTCACATTAGGTCAGTAGCTTGTGGCCGCTGGATACGTCGGGCGGTTCCGGGCAGACTTCTGCCATAAGCCAGACCTAACCTCGTGTCTAAGCATATTCTAGTTATGCCTACGACCTCTCACATTAGACTGACAGTTTGTGGTTGCTTGTTAAGCCGGTTGGTTCCGGGCAGGCTTCTACCACAAGCTGGGTCTAACCTCGTTTCATAGCCAATTTATTCCAATACAGATTATATAGATATCAGACTAATTATATCCATTTAACAGATTAAACTTCTTTACTGGTTATAGCAGATTAATCAAATTTCCATATTTTACTCAATCTTAGATCGAGCCTACGGATTTTCATACCCAAATTACAATTATTCAGCTTTCATCAGATTAAGAAATTCAACAGATAACAGATCTAGCAGATTAGATGATTCAACAGATGTAGCAGATAACAGATTTAGCAGATTAGGCAATTCAACAGATTAGGTAATTCAACAGATTTCGCAGATAACAAATTTAGTAGATTAGGCAATTCAACAGATTTAGAAGATAACAGATTTAGAAGGTTATATATTTCTAAAATTCTATTTACATATCTTGCCTAATCATAAATTAAGCCTAAACTTACACGCCTAAATCATGGTCATAATTCATAATACAACATATGCCCAAATTTTTAGTTAAACTTTGCACAGTACAGAATATTCTCTAAAAGCCCAAATCATGATATACCATATGAATTATGCCAAATTATAGCCTTTAATGCAAAATATCCAAAAATCTACTTTTAGGCGTATTAACATTGATAGTTATCCTATTATAATATAGGTCTCTACGCCTAAGTCACATATTCCTTTTTCAAATCATGAATCTTGATATAAAAATATGCCCAAGAATTTAGTTCTTTAAATTATAACGTCTCAAAATCAGATCTTAATTTTAAACATGCGTTATGTCCCCCAAGTTTCAAGTCATATGTTATCATACAATGATTCCTCTTCTTCCAAATTGCAGAGTATACATAGATCTTGATCTAATTTACAACATATGTCCCATTTCTCAAATCAGTCAAAGATCAGTCATGTCCAATTATGCATTATCCACTATTTGTCCCAAAATTTAGCGTTCGTGTGTTAATCTCTTATGAGATTTGGCGCGGGATCGTGGTAGCCTGGCCATAAACAAAAAGGAAGAAAAGAGGGAATAGATACAGAACAGTCACAATAATATTAACAATATAGATCCACAGAAAAGTATGCATAACCGCAGATCCAGATTTACAAAAATGTCAAGATAACTATTAAATTTCATATCTGAAAATAACTGTACTCACAAAAAGGGAATGATCCTTGATTTTCGGGATCTGTATTCTGACACTGAATAGCGCTCCTTTGGCATAGATTATCGATTAGATTAGAAAATAGTTGTTCTCTCTATTCAGATTGGAAGAAGATGCACTAGTTCTAGTTTTGATTCTTGCAGAGTAGCGATGCCATTTTATTTTTAATTAGAATTGAGGCAGAGTATAGGCAGAATGAAATTATGTGGAGAGAAAGTTGGGTTTGGGGGGTATTTAAATAGGTTAGAGCTCACGAATCCGGTCAGAAAGGCGTCCTGGTGCAGAAAAATGGATCTGTCTCCAGATCTGGAAAAGGGAGGGAGGTTGACCCTAAGGTCGACCCTAGTGTCGACCTGTTTACCCAGGTCGACCCCCAGGTCGACCCTAGTGTCGACCCGGGTCCTGGGCGGGAGTTTTCCCGCCCAGCCCGGGTGTATGTTTTGAATTTCGAAATTTGAATTTTGAATTTCAGGCTGGTTTTTATTGAAACTTCTGAAGGCCATATCTTCTTCATACAGAGTCCGATTTACGCAAACTTAGACTCTATTCCAAGCAGAATTTCAAGATGAACGCAATGGCGTAACCAGTTTCCCTTAATTATTCTGTTACAATTTAATTATTCTCTAGTTTGTCATTCTTATGTTCACAGAAAATACAGGGTGTTACATTCACCCCTCCTTAAAGGATTTCGTCCCCGAAATCTTCAAGTTAAGAAGAATGTGTCCTACCATCCAATCACCCCTCTACTCAACCATCATCCACAAGCATCCATTATCCTTAGAAACTTTTAACGTCGTATGAACGAATGAAAAAGTGTGTGTATATGTTCCTTATCTAATGTAAAGATCAGGCGGTCCACTGATTCAGTTGACCTCCTTAATGCGAATTATGTCAGTGCCATGAGTCCAACATGTATGCAATTTTCCTATTTGATACATATCATTTCTATATGAGCGCACAACTGTTCATTCATATGCAACATCCATGTGTTGAGTCAACCATTTTGCATCCATAAAAATTTTAAAAATGCACACACATCCATATGCAGTATGAGAGTGTTTTTGAGCTGATCTAGTGCCTAGTGTGTGTATATGCATCCACGAGCAACCACTAGCAACCACTAGCAACCACTTGCGACCATCAAACATAACATGTCTCAAACACATGTTTACACCCATTAGTTTCTACCTAAAGGTAGAAGATTTGATCGATATGATACAACTGAGTGATAGAAGCAAGTACGATTAAAACAAGAGCTCTGTTCCTATTAGACATCGGTTAAGAAAATAATTCCCTAAGTATCAACCCCGAAGACTGAAATCAACATCAGATTGACACCCAATGAATTACTCCCATTAAACCATGCCAGACTGGAAATCTACTTCACGCTTTGAGTAAATACCCTTAACCTTATCAGAAATATTCAGATACTTACAGACTACTGGTACAGATCAGATTACCAAATGATTCTTAGGAAACTAAGCATGATAAAAACCCAGAATGTATGCGTCATAGTCAACTTAACGCCCAACGCAGATATCTTCAAACCTCAACTTATCACATACAGATGAGTCGTAACCCTCATGGGGTTTGAGACTATAGCAGAATCAGAAATAGGACTAGTATTAAAGTGTAGAGTTTCAACTACAGAATCAAAATGCCAGAATCAAAAAGAGTTTTAACTCAATAACCAGATAAGGAAATTAACCCTTCTACAGAAATTATCCTATCTCTACCCTATCTACCAGTCACGTGAGCCTTCGCTTGTCCTCTAGAAGTAGGTTCTGCCCTCTACCCTTGCCCACGTTTCTTCAGGCAGTTCCTAGTGAAGTGTCCCATTTCTCCACAGTTGAAGCAAGTACCCTTCCTCTTTCTGCAATCCTTGTTCCGATGAGTCGAGCTTCCACAAGTAAAGCACTTTTTCTCCTTCTTATCTTCGGACTTTTCATCCTTCTTTTGTGTTTCCTTTTTGGGCCCCGCCTTCTTCTTCTGTGGTCCTTCGAGCTATCCCTCTTTCTTTTTACTTTCGGCTTCCTCTTCATGCATTAACGCCATGCCCACCAATTTCTCGAAGGTTGCCCCCATAGGAATGTAGGACATAGCCAATCCATGTAGCGGCTCATTCAAACCTTTAGCAAACCTTAGTGCCTTTTTACGAGGTGTATTTACCAAATCTAAGCCGAATCTAGCCAACTGATTAAACTTATTGACGTACTCTCTCACTGATAAGTCCCCCTGCTTCAATGCCAAGAACCTCTCTACGTATAGACTCTCTTCCAGTCGTGAGAGGAATTTCATCTCTAACCTATGCCTGAAATCAATCCATGTCTCTACCGGACGCTCTCCATTTGTGACCTCCCACCAAAAAGAAGCTTCGTCCTTAAGCAACCATACCGCCAACTGTATCTTCTGCCTATCGTCCACCTCGAAGATAACGAACAGATCCTCAGTTTCTTTGAGCCAGTTCCTTGCTTCCACGAATGTTTCAGTTCCCTTAAAATCCTTTCCATCCATGGCTTTAAAGTCTCTACATATCTTTGAGAAAGCATTTGTACGAGGAAGAGGAGGAGGAGGAACCGCTGCAGTTGGGGGAGGAGGAATGTCTGTTGGGCCCGCGCCATCAGTCCTAGCTTCTAGGTACCTTCTGAAACAGCCAAGTATCGGTACGCCCTCTGGAAGGTTAAGATCCCCAGACTTGCTGAAACGAAAGAAAAGGGATTCAAAATGGAGAAAGGATAGATATTTGGCTTTTGGGGATTATGTTTTTCCAAAATAAACTTTATTTTTGAAAATACTTCCTTTTTAAAACCTTTTTGAAAATAGTTTTCAAATTTTTTTAATCAAATCTGGTAACCTTCAGCTCTGATATCAAGTGTAACACCCCACCTCCGTTAAGGTCACTCACAAAGGGAATGCCTTAACTTTGATGGAGTGTTTTAATAGACAGAACAGAATATTACAAGACAGATAAGTTGTACTTGAAAAATTATAACTTTATTACAGCAGAAGCAGAAATAAGTTTGGTTACATCTTTCAAAATCACAATACCAAAACTCAAGTACTTAATTACTAATCTTATACAAAATCCTTTAGAATACATGGTTTTTTAAAGCCATAATCCCCAACATAAACTGCCATAGAAAGATAGAGTCAAGGCCAAGCAATACTTCAAACACTTCAAGTAGAGAGAATCTGAATCAAGCTCCTATGTTTCCACCCTGAGCACCTGGGGGGAAACGGAAAGAAAAGAGGCGAAGCAAACTAGGCCAGACATAAGTCTAGTGAGTCCAGTGACTTTCAGCATATAAACAGGTAATAGTATCATGACATGTAAATAAAAATATATGAGAGGTAACGTGACAAGAATAGCAGGTTAACAGAAGAAACAGAATGATATAGGCTAAGCTAAGCTTCTTACTTAGTTTTCACTTCTTTGCACTAATATTAGTATAACAGGATTAGGTGTTACCCTAATGTCTAAACTGAAACAAAAACGGAAACAGAATAATCTATATAGAAACAAAATGCTAGTAATGGGACTACCCCAACAGACAGAAGGTATAGAAACAAAATACTAATAATGGGCCTTTACCACCCCAATAGAGACAGAGGATACAGAAATAGAAGCAAAAACGGAGTCAAAAACGAAAACAGAATAATCCCTACGGAAAAAGAATGTTAGAATTAGGTGTACACTAGTAATGGGCCTTTACCACCCCAACAGACGGTACCACGCAGAAACAAACAGGTGTTACCACCCAACAGAAACAGACAGAACTAAGTGTACCCTAAGTCCTACCCCCCAAGTGATCGGCTCCTTAATACATAAATACCTTATGTCGGCCCCACAAAAGGGTGTATCACTCCTTATAGTGGCAACCTATTGGCACAGACCTATTTACAAATGTCACGATGTCTTACATCCTCAGAGCAGACCTGATCCATGCAAGCACATGACCCGATTGGAATGCACCATCAACACCCCTCGCCATTATCAGAATGAGTCACTTACAATTAGTTCAGTAAGCATGCCCGGACCCCTACATAGTGTGGGGTCAAAGTTTTTGATACCAGAAAGGGTTACTGACTAATATGGGTCCCAAACAACAGATGACACAAGTATTTCCCCTCCTAACCTTGTGTCCCCAGGCTAACAGATTTCAGATTAACTTGTTTACAAGTTTTAGACATACAGAGTTCAGATTTACTAGTTCACAGATCAGACAATCAAGTTAACAAGTTTTCAGACTAATAGATCAGATGTACAGTTCTAACAAACTTACAGATTGTCTAACTTTGTATTGGGCTACAGATTCATGAAATGGGTATGTTAAATTCATCAGTCCAATTGGTTTAACCCTATCCACCCAACACGTTTTAGACATCATATTTATCTCAGATTTGCATTAATTAAATATTAATGCACAGACCTCTCACATTAGGTCGGTAGCTTGTGCCCGCTGGTTACGCCGGGCGGTTCAGGGCAGACTTCTACCACAAGCCAGGCCTAACCTCGTGTCTAAGCATACTCTAGTTATGCCTACGACCTCTCACATTAGACTGACAGTTTGCGTTTGCTGGTTAAGCCGGTTGGTTCCGGGCAGGCTTCAACCGCAAGCGGAGTCTAACCTCGTGTCATAGCCAATTTATTCCAATACATATTATATAGATATCAGACTAATTATGTCCATTTAACAGATTAAACTTCTTTATAGGTTACAGCAGATTAATCAAATTTCCATGTTTTACTCAATCTTAGATCGAGCCTATGGATTTTCATACCCAAATTATAATTATTCAGCTTTCAGCAGATTAAGCAATTCAACAGATAAAAAATCTAGCAGATTAGACGATTCAATAGATTTAGCAGATAACAGATTTAGCAGATTAGGCAATTCAACAGATTTAGCAGATTAGGCAATTCAACATATTTATCAGATAACAGATTTAGCAGATTATATATTTCTAAAATTCTATTTACATATCTTGCCTAATCATAAATTAAGTCTAAACTTACGCGCCTAAATCATGATCATAATTCATAATACAACATATGCCTAAATTTTTAGTTAAATTTTGCATAGTACAGAATATTCGATAAAAGCCCAAATCATGATATACCATATGAATTATGCCAAAGTATAGCCTTTAGTGCTAAATATCCAAAAATCTACTTTTAGGCGTATTCACATTGATAGTTATCCTATTATAATATAGGTCTCTACGCTTAAGTCACATATTCCTTTTTCAAGTCATGAATCATTATATAAAAATATGCCCAAGAATCTAGACCTTTAAATTATAACATCTCAAAATCAGATCTTAATTTTAAACATGCATTGTGTCCCCCAAGTTTCAAGTCATACGTTATCATACAATGATTCCTCTTCTTCGAAATTGAAGAGTATACACAGATCTAGATCTAATTTACAACATATGTCCCTTTTCCCAAAATCAGTCAAAGATCAGGCATGTCCAATTATGCATTATCAACTATTTGTCCCAAAATTTAGCGTTCGTGTGTTAATCTCTTATGAGATTTGGCGGGGCTCATGTTAGCCTGGCTATAAACAAAAAGGAAGAAAAGAGGGAATAGATACAGAACAGTCACAATAATATTAACAAGATAGATCCACAGAAAAGTATGCATAACCTCGGATCCAGATTCACAAAAATGTCAAGATAATTATTAAATTTCATATTTGAAAATAACAGTATTCACAAAAAGGGAACGATTCTTGATTTCCGGGATCTGTATTCTGGCACTGAATAGCGCTCCTTTGGCATAGATTATCGATTAGATTAGAAAATAGTTATTCTCTCTATTCAGATTGGAAGAAGATGCACTAGTTCCAGTTTTGATTCTTGCAGAGTAGCGATACCATTTTATTTTTAATTAGAATAGAGGCAGAGTATAGGCAGAATGAAACTGTGTGGAGAGAAAGCTGGGTTTAGGGGGTGTTTAAACAGGTTAGAGCTCACGAATCCGGTCAGAAAGGCGTCCAGGTGCAGAAAAATGGATATGTCTCCAGATCTAGAAAAGGGGGGAGGTCGACCCTAGTATCGACCTGTTTACCCAGGTTGACCCCTAGGTCGACCCTAGTGTCGACTTGGGTCCTAGACGGGAAGTTTCCCACCCAGCCTGGGTGTCTGTTTTGAATTTCAAAATTTGTATTATTAATTTCGGGCTGGTTTTTATTGAAACTTCTGAAGGCCGTATCTTCTTCATACGGAGTCCGATTTACACAAACTTGGACTCTATTCCAAGCAGAATTTTGATACGAACACAATGGCATAACCCATTTCTCTTAATTATTCTATTACAATTTAATTATTCTCTGGTTTGTCATTCTTATGTTCAAAGACAATACGGGGTGTTACAGTGCATGTTAGTAATTATGTAGAACTCGTATTAGTGATTACCCAAACCCGTAAAATTCAAAAAGTCAATATCATAAACTAAATATATAAACTCAACGTATGACCAAATACATGTTTATACATATGTTCACGTGTATATGCATATATATGATCCAATTTCATAATTCAGGTCCAAAATGAGTGTGACTGCAAATGGAAAGGAATGACAGTTGGATGAAGAAATATGGATATGAAAATAAACAAATAATAAATGGACAAAAGGGTTTGGTGAGATCGAAGAAACATAATGGGTAGTAAAGAAGGGGAAAATAAGCAGTAGTGGAAATGTAGATGTCTTCCATGGTAATTTGTCAAGAGATGGACAAATTAAGAAGGAAATGTACAGTATTAATGACAATGAATTGTTATGATTTCACATGGAAACTAACAGTTTCAGCACAATTAATTTTTACTTCTTAGATTAAAATCTGAATTGTATAATAGTTATTCCAAGGATAGAGTCAACAACTAATTCATCTCTATGACTTCCTCAGTTTTCCTTAGCATAAATATAAATAAAATAAGTGATAATACAAGAACCACTATAAACATGCATCAGTTTCTTGGTCATTATTGAGGTTTGCCATCAAATTATATACAAAGTTCAACCTAAAAGGAGCATTCTTATAATCAATATAACACAGTAACATGAGCTAAAAAGTTGGTTAAGCTTTGCATGTGTAAGGGATTGGATATATGGGAAATGCTGATGGGCAGTGAGAGGGGAACTGTAAAATTACATGAATGCAATAGCGGTGGGAAACAGTAAAATTACAAGCACATGCAATTAGAACAATGAACAAAAATTTACTAGCGAGAGAATGCAGGCAAGATACGTAGGAGATCGAGCAGCGGACAATGGAAATAGAGATGGCGACGAGCAGTGTAGTTGGAGAAAGAGTGTTTTTGATGAATCGAGCAGTGGGGACGTGAAGTGGCGGCATCATTATCGAATGGGAATTAGGGTTTGCGGCGGACTACAAGAAAAAGGAGAAAGGGAAATAGAAATGATGGGAAAGGAATAAATATTGAATTGAACAGATGTCAAAAGGCACAACGTTTTATCAACGGTGGGAAGATTAATTGAAGGATGGAAATTGTCTAAGTGTTAGGGGTCAGAAATCAGTTTGGAGCCGAGTTATGTTTGAGTATTCACAAAAAATGTTTTCAACATTATGCTTTGAATTGTGCCACATTTGGAATTAATAATTATTATTTACTCTTAGTTATTAATTGTTATATATTTATATTTAATTTTTATTGTTAATTAAAATTCTATTTATTAATTATTATAAATGTTATATTTATTATTAATATTTTATGAATTATTATATAATTTAATTGCCAAATATTAAATATTACTTCGTAATTAAAATTGTCAAAAGTTGGCAGATCAAAAGCAATGCCAGGGACTACTTACAACATTAAGTTTACACGCAAATAAAAAAAATCTATCAAAAGCGCACAAACTATCACGGTTGTTAACGGCTGAACAAATAAGTTTGCCAAAATTATATTTATTGAAACTGCTGTAATAGTTACTGCCAAATCAAATATTACTTATTAATAATAGTTATCAATTAACTTTTACTTATTTCTACTTAGTTAATTATAATCGAGAGTAATACTTATTAAAAAGTTTATGTTACTATAAATTAATTAATAAGTATTTAACATACATTAACTACTAAAAATAAATTACTACCTATTAAGTATTATTTATTTAATAATAATTGATAAATATTATTGATTCCCAAGTTTATTATTATTATTGTTAAATATTAATATGATTAGTTATTAAATATAGATATTTGTAATAGGCATCTATTACAACTAATAAAATGAAAAGTTGTGATATATATGTTTATTACAACTTTAGAGAGCTGACAGTTGCAAAAAAAACATTTATTACAACAGTCCTTTTGGCATAGCTGTAAAAAAGCATTTATTACAACTGTGCTTTTTGTACAATTGTAAAATTAAAGTTATAATATGGTGTTTTTGGCATTCAAAGTAGATGGAAATGTGTTGACTGAAGAATAAGCTAAACCTCAAGCCTCATCAACCGGGAAATGGTAAAAACGGGTTGGTCGCATGGCTATGTGGGTCGTACCCATCAAAAGGGTCTATTGGCATCTGATCAAGAGAAATTCCTGTTTGTTCTTCTTTCGCTTTTGTATCTCCTAGGAATGGTTATGTTGCTAACAACCGTAAGTTGATAATACATTCGGTACTATCAAGCGAAATGAGGGGCCGGTCATGTGTAGCCTGGGTTGCAAAATGTTCTTGTTGAACCCAGTGTATTCCAATCTAGAGATACACTATCGGAAAGGTGGTTGCCCATACCTTGCCATGGAAATCCATTCTCCAACAAGTGCCCGCGGTCTTGATTGTATACTATGTAGGTAGAGCGTGAGATACAAGTGTTCTACTAGATTGTTATTTATTTGTATTTAAACATTATTATAATATCAGAAACGATATGATTTCAAAATTATTTTGGGTTATCGTAAGGTAAAAACCGTCTGTATTTATTAGTGGATTTGTTCTTATGATTATCCTTTCTTTTGAAAAGGATTTCCACTTTAAAATAAAACTGTGTGATACCTTTAAACTTAGTGGGTTTCTCACTCTTGTTCACTGGACTGATCTGGCGTTTTTAATTCTTGGTTAGATCGGGTTTTACAGGTTCAGGTTATCGGATGCTGTGAAGTTCTGAGATGTACTGGAGTAGTCTAGACGTATGTTCTATATGGTATTATTCTGCTGTGTATTGTATATGAGGACAGAGTAATATAACTGTCCAGGTGAGTTGATACACTCTGATGAATGTAAGTTTTATTACAAGCTAAATAAAGATTTATTTATATATTATATTTTGTTCCGCTGCTATGTGAGACTCTATGTTGTGTTGGTTCTTCTTCTTATTCTTCTATTCTAATATTTCTTTCTTTCTTATCTCACCCTTTAATTTCTTTCTATTAGCATCTGGGTTTTCAATGCAATTTGGTTTGGACTTTTGTTATTTGGTCAGCACAAAGGGTACGAGAAAGTCGGTATATTATGCCCTTTTTGTTAAAATCTAAAAATAATATTCACCAACAATTGATACCCAAAAACTTATACTTTTGTGTCAGTAAAACTTATACCAATAAAAAGCTAGTAAGAAGATACCAAAATCTGATATCTACCAATGACAAAACTAATACCTATACAATGTGAGAAAGAAAAGAAAAAAAGCAGATACCCACATGCATAGAAAACTGATACCTTAAACTATACACAATAAAAATAATAGAAACTGATACCTACAGTGATAAAAAACTGATACCCACCTAGTGTAACCAAAGAAAAACATGCAAAACTGATACTTACAGGGTAGTAAAACCGATACCCATAAACTATGCATAACACCATTACATGTGGAAGAATAATTCTGAATTTATTGGCTAATTTTTTATGTAGCAGTACATGCAAAATTGATACTAGTTAACCATAGCATTCAATTTTATACTAATTTTTTTTATAAAAATATCAGGATGATGACTTCATGAACTCACGACCTAGAGACACTGAAGTGATCATAACAACAAACAAAAACAGGGACATAGCTGCAGATAAGGAAAGTAAAAGTGATACGACGTATAGATGCGATTTGCAAGCAGCATACAAAATAATCATATTGGTAAAGGATAAAAAATCTCGGACCAAAAAACAAATTGAATTATTGAAATACACTCAATTCTTTGAGTTTTTTTAGTGTTCTCTATGATGAGAAAATTGCTTTGAAAGATTGCAAAAAATATCAAGAGAATTTAGAAGCAGTTTATGCTTGCTACTCGCCATCAGAAGAAGCTTTTGTGTTTGCTAAAATAAATTGAAAATAATGGAATGATATTAGCTTATTATTCTACATGCCACTGGAAAGAAGCAATGTAGAACAAAAACCAAAAATGACAAATTAGACAATACCATCACACTACAAAGATTTTGTTTTGAGGAACTTCGGATAAGCAGCCTTTATCACTATAAATTTGATAAAAAGACGAATAAAGCAAGAAGTGGGAAAAAGAAAAAACTGAACGAAGAAGTCCTACCATTGCTTTTAATCATGGAGATACTACTAACATTCTACTTCCTCAACAACCAACAGAAGCTACGATGGGGATTTGTACCATTTTTGTTGGACATAAACAAATGAGTTTTGTTTCATGGAAAAAAAATCCAAGAAAACTTAACCAAATTTGTAAAAAAAGTCATCCACAACCCTAGGAACATGTCTGGATGCTCAATGCTTCCTTTGGTAAGAAAGGTTTTTTACAATATTTTTATTTTTAATCCAAACATATCAATATGATTTCATGTTTAAATTTGTTTTATTTTTTTATATTTAGTATGTCTTGTGTGAGAAGATCAATCTCATTAAGCAAAGAAGAAACTTCAACAATAAACTCCCACTATTTGCAAGGTGGGATCGTAAGGGTACAAAGAACATTGTCAATAGAAAATCCTTAAACGAATTAAAGCATGGAGAGGTATGAACTTTTGTTTTAACTTACTATTTCATCTCTAGTTAATACATAAAACATTTTTTTTCAAAACTGATACCTCAGTCCCCTTTCATATTGACATTTCTAAATACTGATACCTAAAAAAATGCTAAAATTGATACCTCAAAACTGACACATTAAAAGTGACAAATCGATACTGTTAAAACTAACACCTAAAGATGCTAAAACTGATACCTTATAAGTGACATTATAAAACTGATACCTAAAAAATCCTGAAACTGCTACCTAAAAACTAACACCTTAAATCTGATACCTAAATTATAATAAAAATGGTACTTTAAAACTGAAACCTTAAAAACGATACCTAAATATTTACAAATCTGACACCTACTTAGTATCTTTATAATGTTTCGAAATACGCAGGTTAAGGAAATAATAAATATTGAGCCACACGAGGTTAAGCTGTTGGAGACATCAGAAGCTTTAACAAGTAGAAGTACAAGAGTAAAAGCTGTGGAAACCAAAAAAGAAAATGTTGTAAACAGTAATAACAAGTGGATTATTTCGCATAAGATGTCTCAATCAGAATTCTAAACCTCCATATTAAAGATATTGAAGGAAAAGATAAAGAGTTAAAAGAGGAGCTAAAGAAAGAAAGAAATTTGAGAAAACAAGCAGAAGATAAACTTTTCAAACTGAGACAGCAGCTGAAACAACAAAAGCCAGACTCTGAACATGATAGAATAGAGGAAAAAGAAGATTAAAAGCAACAATGGATGATTTACCTTTGGTAGAGGGAGAAGAAATTCATGAAACAACAAAAATTGATTTGAATTCTAAAGTAAGAGGGGGAGAAAAGAAAACAGAAATGTTATCCACCAAACTCACGTGGTATTGGCTTGGGCCTTTCATGTAGTTTTGGATCGGTCTGAATCGAATAGAAGCATTCTGGAATGGTCCGAGAAGCAGCTGAATCGGCCTGCTTGTATGATGGTGAACCGGCCTACCTCGTACTAAAGTGGATCGGCCTCAGTTGATCTGGATCGGACTGGGCTGTTGTAGTATCATTTGAATTGGCTCGAGACGAGCTGGATCGGGCTGAAGCGCGCTACACTGGCTCGAGACTAGCTGGACCAGGTTGAAGCGCGTTACACTAGCTCGAGAGGTTCTGGATCGGGTAGAGGTATGTTGAATCGGCTCGAGATGAACTAGATCGGGCAGAATCACTCTGGATCGGATCGGAAGCTTAGAAACTAGAAATTAACCTCAGTGGCATTTCCGTAAATACTTAACATACCGATCCAAAACCTGAAAACTATATTACACTCATCCCTCACTCATATAAATAGAGCTTCACATCCACTTTAATGGGGAAGCTTTTTGGATAATCCTGAAGGGCTGTCAAACTCAATTCTCAACTTCATCTAAGTAATTTGATCATCTCAAACACTTCAATTCAAAGATCCATCTCCGAATTCATCACAAAGATATGAAGATTTATCAAAACTTGTGAGAGAGTTCAGACTGATTCCATCTACATCCATTCTTGGAGGATCTCAACCATTTCTCATAGGAATTTCACAAAGTACAAGAGTGAGAAAAGTGAGGTGAATAATAGATGTATTGAGAGTGTATGTTTGTTTTGTAATCCAAAAGGTAATAATGGAATCATTTGATAAAGTGGATGTAGATCACGCTTTATCGAACCACTATAAAATTTTGTGTCTTTCCTTACTTGCATCTTCCTTGTTTTCGGCTCCATTTTTACTATTTTAGAGAATATTGTGAAGTGCACCTTGCATCTTTGGTGTTGACACAAGTTTTGAGTTCAACATTTGGCTCCCACCGTGGGGCCGATTCGATCCTCCGTCTTCTCTCATTCCTCCACAAGTTTTGAAGCCTTGCATTAGAAAAGATATAATCCTATTTCACTATGATCTACTCCAAGCCTTTGCCTAAGCTATGGGTAAATCAGGTAGACCACCAAAGAGGTTCACGGATCAAAATGCCGAGAATGGTGATAGTATCGCCGATCGTGAAACTATTCCTCCTACCACCCGATTTGAGGTTGGAGAAGATTCTGGGGCTGGAGCCGCCATAACAAAATGAGAGTTAGATGAAGTGGCCGCTACGTTAACTAACCAGATGAATATTGCAAATGAGGCCATGATTAAGAGACTCGAAACAATGTTCGCCAAGCAAGCCGCTACGGCAAAAGTCACCATGAAGACCTCCCACGCT
Source organism: Allium sativum (assembly GCA_030737875.1). Classification (NCBI taxonomy): domain Eukaryota; kingdom Viridiplantae; phylum Streptophyta; class Magnoliopsida; order Asparagales; family Amaryllidaceae; genus Allium; species Allium sativum. The sequence continues at coordinate 590,104,150 of CM060909.1, forward strand.
AAATCCATACAGACTCCGCAAATAGGAAACACTGGTTCTTCTTCTTCAAGCCCAATCCGAGAAAATTCTGTCTAAGAGATGGAGAATCCTAATCATAAGGAATCAAAGCTGCCCGCTAGCGACCATCCTGATAAAGCGACTTCTCAACAAGTGCTTGGTTCCGCCAAAGGGGCACCTCTCCAAGCGGGAGGTTCAGGGCCCCGAAATCCGAACCACGACTGTCTGCTTAGGCAGACATCCGGTAAGGAAGACGGAATATGCCCCGCGGACTTACACAATGAGGAGGAGCGGATATCAGAAATGATTCATAAAATCATGGAGAGAAATTAGAAGAAGTAGGGTGATGAAAAAGAATGGGGATTTGCTCCCATGGAAACTCCGCTCACCGAAAGAATCAAAATGGCACTATATCGGAAAAAATTCAAGCCTCCAGTAGTGCAAGCCTATAATGGGACGACTGATCCAAATGTGTTTCTGTTCAAGTACGACCAACATATGGATGGGGCTCGTGCCACTGATGAGTTAAAGTGTTTGTACTTTCCGACTTACCTTGAGGGGGTGGCGTCACTTTGGTTCACCAAATTGCCACCGAGTTCAGTGGACGATTTCGCTCCCCTGGCCAAGTTGTTCAGAGAGTAATTCAGACTTCAAGCCACAAAAGTGCGAGATGTTATGGAATTGAATGAACTCGAGCAAAGACCAGGAGAATCCGTTAGGGCCTTCCTTACTCACTTTAATACCGCTGCGGCTGAAGTGGAAACTATGAGCCTCGCCTAACTTTGATGGCCTTAAAGGGGGCCATAAGTAAGAAGACTAAGCTCGGACGGTGGATTAAAAAGAAAAAACCAATCACTCTAGAGGAGTTGTTTGACAAGGCTGAGGAATACATAGGTGTGGATGAGGATCCTGCCTATGCTATGGATATCCCGGAAAGCAACATGCAATCTGAAAAGAAGAATAATGATGCACCAAGCGATCAGAAAAACCCTGGAGGTCAGAAACGGGGTAATGATGGGAAGGATAATCGAGTCAACAAAAAGTTCCGCTTCCTCAAGAACTCGGAGTTGACTCCATTAAAAAAATGGTAGAGAATATTTTCATGACCACTAAGGAGGCTGAAGATTACTCAGTACCAAAGCAGATAAAGGTTAGCGATGCTACCATAAAATCCGGGAGATTTTGTCAATTTCATAACTAGCCCGGCCATAGCACGAATGAGTGTAGGCACCTAAAGAGTCTAATCGAGGAATTCATAAGGAAGAACAGACTTCAGCAATACGCAAAGAATCCGAAAAATACTCAAGCTTCACAAGGTCAAGGAACTTCTACAGGACAAGCAAAGCAAAGTGAAAATGCCGCAAATGCTGTCATGCCAAGGTTGATCATTAACACCATTTTAGGGGGTCCACATCCTACCGGGAAAAGCTAAGGGGATAATGTGAAATATGTTAATGAGATGAAAGACCTTCCAAGAGGAGAAGAACTCATGATTATGGGTGAAGCCTCTTTAGCAAAGACGCCTTGGTCTCCCTGGGATGACATTTTGTTCAAGGATCGAGACTCAGAGGGATTGATAACTCCAACCAAAGATCTGATGGTAATAACCGTAGGCTAGGATCCTACCACTGTTAGAAGAGTTCTAGTTGACAGTGGAGCATCCGTTAATGTTCTTTTCGTCAGTGCATTCCACAGGATGAAGCTCTCCATGGAGGATGTGAAAGCTTGTCAAAGAAAAATTCATGGTTTCACGGGACAAGCTGTTCAGCCAATCAGAGTCATCAATCTACTTGTCAAGCTCGGAGTATGGGAAAACAAGGCGACACAGAAGCAAGATTTCATCATAGTCGATGAGTGGTTCGTTTATAATGCTTTCCTTGGAAGACCAACCCTCGCAGATTTCAGAATAATGATGGCGCCATGGTGCCTAATAATGAAATTTCCCATTGAAAATGGGGTTGTAGTGGTTAAAGGCGATCAACAAACAACAAGGGAATGTTACCTATTGGAACTTGCAAAGGCGAGGAAAAAAGAAGTGGGAAAGGATGCGGAGCTCTCGCCCCGCATTAATCGATCCCCCTCATAGCAATTAAGGAGGGGCCCTCATACTGGTGAACATAGTGGGGTCCAGAAGGAAATCGATCTGAGGAAAACCAGTATGGGGGAAGACAAAGCAACACCGGCTGAAGATACCATTTCCATTTCAGTACATGACAAAGATCCTGACCGAGTCTGAAAGATAGGTTCTCAGCTGGGCCAAAAGCTGCAGAAGGACCTTCCAAGTTGGGGATTTCGTTCTTAAGAGAATCATGACAGGAATCGGAGTACTGATACCCAACTGGGATGGGCCATATGTGATAAGCAAAAAATTCTCGGATGGTACATTTGAATTAAAGACAACAGACGGATTCCAACTCCCAAGAGCATGGAATGCTACACATCTCCATCGCTACTTCTTTTAATGTTTCTTTCCTAGTATTTGTAAACAACATGCATTGTACATACCATGCAATGTTATTGCAAGTTTTGTAAATATAAATCGAATTACTTGCCTAAATCGTACATTTGCAAATTACTCGCTAAAGATCGATTTTGATTGCAGGTCCTCTAAAAGATACAATGATATCACTATAACCTAGTTAGTCCTGGAGGCTATTGGATCATCTCTTAATGCTCAAAAACCTCATTCGCAATTAGCTCGATGACATGGAAAGCATAGCGGTGCAAGCACAAAACACCAAGGTTAGGTCTGCCAAATGACATGACGCTTAGATCACAAACAAAACTTCAAGTTTCGCTAAAGGATCACCTTCTTAGTTGCAAGGTCTCAGGCCCTAGTTCTAACAAATCGTGGTAAAACCCGATAAAAGAACTAGCGTCTGCCCCATGGAACAGCATAGCCAATAAACCAAAGTCCTCCCCGAGGGGCACCTAGTCAATCGCCAGTACCATTAATACATGGTCCATCTGCGACAAATACTGGGTCTTTAAACCAAAGACCCCCCCGAGGGGCACCAGGTTCATCATCTATGCAATTAGTACATGGCTGGATAGCGATATAAACACTGGGTTCAGAAAGACCTCTTCGGGGGCATCCGTTCAGATGTTGGATCTTTTAAATCCAACTATCAATTCTGGGTCTTCCAAATCCAGTTACTGACGGATTATAAAGACCCTTACTAGGACATCCGATCATATGCCGGGTCCTCCAAATTCATTTAGTGACGGACCCAAAGTCCTTCTTGGAAGGCGCCCTACAAATTTTACAACTGACTGAGTTATTCTGTCACAACGAACAACGGGTTTACAAATATTCCTTCAGGAAAGAGAAAAATATAAGACGTCTCAAACAGGGGCACGAAGGACCGAAAAATGAACCTTCTTTAAAGGGTATGATTTGAAATAGTTAGGTGGGAATCCCTTATTCATGATCACGCTAAAAATAAGTGATAGCAAGAATGCGTTGTTCAAAGGTTCCGGAGGAAATCAACCACAATGTACGATTTCTAAACTCTAAGAAACCTGTGACAAACCTTGGTATGGGGGAAATACCACCGCATTAAAGAAATTCAATAATGCTTATTTCTCAAACATACCAAAGATTTGTCACAACTTGAGATCGAAAGTTCAACCAAAGTTGAACCCCGAAACGGCTGTAGCGAACCCAAGAACTTCAGTATCGTGACAAACACAAAGGTGGTTATTCGCGGGGAAGAAGTTTCAGCAGTTGATTCGGCCAAAATCAAGAAGGGGCAACAAAAAAATCGGTTGAGCAAATTCATCTAGCGATAACTCATGGCTACGGTCAGAAATGACTTACCAAAATGCCGCAGGATCATTCTTACACCAAGTATTGCAAGTAATTTACAGTGTAAAATTTCTATGTTGCAATCATGGAAGGATGATAAGTGCAGAGTGCAAAGCAGCAAAGTAAGATAAAGCTCGACTACAATAAGAAGAACATAGTTTCATTCTAGCAGCACAGAATCAGATCATGGAATTACAAAGTCAAACACAAACTACGAGTCCTAAGAATGCGCAGAGTAACAAGCGTAAAAATAAGTGAGCGAGGTTCGGCACTCGCATATACAACCGGTCTAAATACAGTGCATAAAAGGGAAATAACAGAATAGGGGAAACTGGTTTGAGGCATTACTTCTTCTTTCCATTCTTCGAGCCCCAAGATCTTAAAGTCGGTCCTACTGATCGATCTCCATCTTTGATCACTATACCACTGGGACTCTCTTGGGAAGATATAATAATGGCCTTCTTCTTCTTCTTCTTCCTTGATGTCATTTTTCACTTGCGGCTTGAAGATGTCCCCCGTTTTTCTTGAATCTCAGTGCCTTGTGCGGGGGACTCGTCAGTATGCTCTGAATCCTCCTCGCTTATGAAATAATCAACGTCCTTGTCCAGGTCTGCAATTGCTCCAATCTTGGTGTCCAGGGACTCTGGGGTCTTAACATTAACTAGGGACTTGTCACCCTAGCGTGGAGGAAGAGCTGGGGGCGGGGGGTGTCGATATTAGAATTGAGTCGGTGGTTGTGGATTCAATCACCATGGCGGTAAATCCACCAATAGGAAGTGTTGGCGAGATCAAACCTAAGGAAGACAAACAGTGAGTTAAGTACGTGGTTGTACCGGGAGAAGCGATCAAGCGGTCTAAGTTTGGTATGAGTTGAGCAACCTTAGGTTTACCTGCAGCCATGAGACTCGCCTTGATATTCGTACGTGCTTCGACTTTAAAGCCGCTTGCATCAAGAGGGCTACCAGCATTGTTACCTTCGCTTTTGTCTTTTTGAGGGTCAGAAGGATCAACAAGGGTATGCGGATCAAAGGCCTCTACATTGACTATGTCCTCATAGGTTTCCACATTTGTATTGAGATTGCGTTCCCCCGAACATCTAACTTTGTCTCCAAGAAGGCCCCTTGTCGCTGCCAACTGAGCCTTCCCAACGGTTAGAGCTTTTCGAGACTCTAGATAAAGGAGATCCTCAATGAGATCATCCTCCCTACGAAAGCCTTCATTGATTTCTAAAATTCGCTCTCAAACACGAGATAGAGTAGTCACAAATTTTTCCTCTAAGAAACACAAGCTTCCGTTGTTCATGACGTTGTAAACATAAAAGTCAAAAAAGGAATCTTCATCTTCTGAACGAACCCTCTCAAGATCAACAGCAGCTTTAAGCTTCTCTTCCTCAAGGGCTGTGCTAAGTGAAGCAATCCTCTCACGAAGAGAAACATTCTCTTGTTGGTAGGAAGCTGATGAGTCCTTTACCCTGGCTAACAAAGTTTTAGTCATCTGTCTAGCGGTTTGAGCTCCATGTAGTTGTGCTGATAGAGCATTTTCATTCAGCTTTGCAGCAGCAAGTTCCTCTTTAAGCCTTTTATTTTCCATCTCCAAGTTTGATAATTCTAAGTCCTCGTAATGGGAGGCAATAATTTTCTCTTGTGATTTTATGGCTTAAATTAGTACGGCCTTGTCACTCTCTAAGGTGGCGATGCGATCGAGGCTAACCCCGTTAACTCTTGAAAGTTCACGAGCAAACATCCGCCACTGTCTTAATTGCTTCTCGGCTTCAGTTTTGAGCTTGTCCAGTTTCGTGTCAAATTGGTCCCTAGCTGTTTGCAACTGATTCTGATCCACATCAAAATGTGAAGATGCACTACCTTTCAAGCTATCAAACTGTTCATGTAAATCTTGTTTGTCGTTGGAATAGATATCCAGATCGAGACGTGTTCCTCTGAGATTCCAACATGGGAACCGATTAAGAAGGCCAAAATTAGACTGACCAGGAATATAAAGCCGCCTATTCATGATGGTCTTGAAGTCAGCAGGGACAGGAGTGATTGATGGAGAGGCCAGGGACATTTCCTTGAAGGTGGAGTGAGTGTATGGCATAGAAGAGTCATCCGACTTGTGGCGCTTTCGAGAATCTCTCTTATTCCCTTCACCCGCAACGTCTTTTCGCTTGGATTTCTTCTTTTTCTTTTCGATCTTTTTCCTCTCCTTTTCCTCCCACCGAGCTTCATCATCTTTCCTCCATCGCCTTTGTTCTTTGGTTTCAGGAAGCTCGGGTTATGGCCGAGAGTCGTGGAATGTTTGTTAATGCTGAGGAGGATTGGGCTGACGAGGATGCTCTGAAGGACGAGTTTTTTTTTTTAGAAAACGCTTTGGATCTTGATGATTTCGCTTTTCTTTGAAATCTTACAAGAATGAGAACTTTAACATTGCTCTTGTACATGTAATAAAGGAAGCAACGAGAATTCAGTACTCACATCAGTAGAGGATAAAACAGTTTCAAAAAGGAAAGTTTGGGAAAGTAATAAGCAATGTAGTAACAAACCAATGTTAAGAGAGACATTGGTAGCAGTTGTACCGGGACAGAGATCCTTGCAAGAAGCATCTGGTGAGATTCCTATGTCAATGACCCCCTTAGCTTTATCCTTTGCAGACAATGCAAGAACTGATAATGAAACATCACAAGGAACAATATGTTTAGAAGAGCTAATGTCACTTAAATCCTTAAAGGTGTCCGAAGAATAACCTTTAGGTGTCATCGGTGTGGAGGTTTCTTCAGAAGTCTTCTTAGCACCAGTATTGTCATGAGAAGTAACTTCAGCATCTCCTTCTATTTTATCTCCCTTAGCCAGATCAGAAAGGGTTCGCAAAGAAGTCAAGTCCTCCTCACCTTCCTTAGCCGCTTTCCTAACATTTCCACCTCGCCCCTTCTCATGATCGGACTTCCCTTCCTTAATAGAAGATAGCTTGGCTTTAGGAGGTGTCTTACTACTTCCTTCAGTACTAAGGCATTTTTGCAAGGGAGACCTAAGAGTAGGGCCTTTACCCGAAATGCTTGTCCTGGGAAACAATCGCATTTTGAGAGTACGGGAAGGATCAAGAAAACGGTGTTGGTATAGAAATTCCTCGGTGATCAAATATCTCCTACATCTCTGTGCCTCGAGTATAGTTAGTAGAGTGTTGTACAACTCGTCGCCGATATTATCATTTGATTTAGAAGACGGAAGTTCTGCAAAATAAAAAAGGATGATTTCACATATGGAAGCTAATTGAAAGGATAAAAAGAAAATGTAAGAATACGCTATTACCTCCTTCCATCCATCTTCCATAGAAACTTCTGGGGCAGAGCACAAAGCAATAGTTTTCTAAGTAGCCTTTGACACTTTCCATCAAGTCGGTTACAATTTTTGGGTACATCCCTTCTAAGCTAACAATCAATGGCGAAGGTTGTTTCTTTTTGAAAACATATAAAAAGCAAACCTCTTCGAAGGATCGAGGACGCTCTTTGGTTCTCATAAAAAGTTTGTAAAGACAGTTTAGGATTGCGTAACAATTTGGATGAAACTGCATGGGGACAACGGCTAGACGCTTTAGAATCATCTCTTTGAACGGGTTAAAAGGCGGCGCATGTAACACCCCGTATTTTCTGTGAAAATAATAGTGACAAATCAAAGAATAATTAAATTGTAACAAAATAACTAAGGGAAACGGGTTATGCCATTGCGTTCTTCTCGAAATTCTGCTTGGAATAGAGTCCAAATTTGCGTAAATCGGACTCCGTATGAAGAAGATATGGCCTTCGGAAGTTTCAGTAAAAACCAGCCCGAAATTCAAAAATTCAGATTCAAAATTCAAAATAGACACCCGGGCTGGGCGGGAAAATTCCCGCCCAGGAACCAGGTCGACACTAGGGTCGACCTTAGGGTCGACCTCCCCCCTATTTCCAAATCCGTTGACATATGCATTTTTCTGTATTTAGATGCCCGTTCTGACCAGATTCGTGACACCTATGCTATTTAAACAACCCTAAACCTAGCTTTCTCTCCACACAATTTCATTCTTCCTATACTCTTCCTCTATTCTAATTAAAAATAAAAATGGCATCCCTACTCTGCTAGAATCAAAACTAGGACTAGTGCATCTTCTTCCAATCTGAATAGAATTAAAAGAGAATCAAATCTAATCGATAGTCTACGCCAAAGAAGTGCTATTCAGTGTCATAATACAGATTCCAGAATACAAGAATCATTCCCTTTTTGTGAGTATAGTTATTTTCAGATATGAAATTTAATAATTATCTTGACATTTTTGTGAATCTGGATCTGAGGTTATGCATACTTTTCTGTGGATCTATCTGGTTAATATTATTGTGACTGTTCTGTTTCTCTTCCCTCTTCTTTTTCTTTTTGTTTATAGCCAGGCTACAACGAGCCTGCGCCAAATCTCATAAGAGATTAATGCACGAAAGCTAAATTTTGGGACAAATAATGGATAATGCATAATTGGACATGACTGATCTTTGAACATAGGTTGTAAATTAAGATCTGGAATCAGTGCATACTATGTATGATAGACTGTGATTTGGAAGAAGAATTATTATATGATAGCATATGACTTGGATTTGGAATATAATGGATGTTATAGTGCAAGATCTGATTGTGAGGACATAATACATGATTAAAATTTAAGATCTAGATTTGGGGCATATTTTATATCATGATCTATGACTTGAAAAGAAAAGAAGGATTTGTGACTTAGTAATAAAGATCTATGTTAAAATAAGATAACTATTAATGTGAATGCGCCTAAATATGGGTTTTTTGATATTTGACATCATAGGCTATAATTTAGCATAATTCATATCGTTTGGGGATTTTTGAGAATATTCTGTATTGTTCAAAGCTTAACTAAAATTTGGGTAAATACTGTATTATGAATTATGACCAGGAATTAGGCATGTAAGGTTAGGCTTAATTTATGATTAGGCAAGATATGTAAATAGAATTTTAGAAATGTTTAATCTGTTGAATTTCCTAATCTGCTAAATCTGTTATCTGCTAAATCTGTTGAATTGCCTAATCTGCTAAATCTGTTATCTGCTAAATCTGTTGAATTTCCTAATCTGTTGAATTTCCAAATCTGCTAAATCTTTTATCTGCTAAATCTGTTGAATCGCTTAATCTATTAGATCTGTTATCTGTTGAGTTGCCTAATCTGTTGAAAGCTAAATAATTGTAATTTGGGTACGAAAATCCATAGGCTAGATTTAAGATTGAGTAAAAACATGGAAATCTGATTAATCTTTTGTAATATGTAAAGAAGCTTAATCTGTTAAATGGACAATAATTAGTCTGATATCTGTATAATCTGGATTGGAATAAATTGGCTATGACACGAGATTAGACTCTGTTTGCGGCAGAAGCCTACCCGAAACCAACCGGCTTAACCAGCAACCGCAAACTGTCAGTCTAATGTGAGAGGTCGTAGGCATAACTAAAATATGCTTAGACACAAGGTTAGGTCTGGCTTGTGGCAGAGGTCTGCCCGGAACCGCCCGGCACATCCAGCGGCCACAAGCTACTGACCTAATGTGAGAGGTCTATGCATTAATATTTAATTAATACAAATTTAAGAGAAATGTGGTGTCTAAAAACGTGTTGAGTGGATAGGGTTAAGCCAACGGGACTGATGAATCTAATAAACCCGTTTCGTGAATTTGTAAGCCCAATACAAAGTTAGATGATCTGTAAGTCTGTTAAATCCGTACATCTGATCTGTTAATCTGAAAACTTGTTAACTTGATTGTCTTATGTGTGAAATAGTAATCTGAACTCTGTCTGAAATCTGTAAACAAGTTAATCTGAAATCTGTTAGTCTGGGGACACAAGGTTAGGAGGGGAATTACTTTTGTCATCTATTGTGTGGAACCCATATTAGTCAGTAACACTTTCTGGTATCAAAACTTTGACCCCACGCTATGTAGACGTCCGAGCACGCTTACTGAACTAGCTATAAGCAGTTCATTCTGATAATGGTGAGGGGTGTTGATGGCGCATTCCAACCGGGTCATGTGCGTGCATGGATCCGGTCTGCTCTGAGCATGTAAGACATCGTGTCATCTGTAAATAGGTCTGTGCCAATAGGTTGCCACTTTGGGAGTGATAAACCCTACTGTGCGGCCGACACAGGGTATTTATGTAATAGGGAGCCAATCGCTTGGGGGTAGGACTTAGGGCACACTTAGTTCTGTCTGTTTCTGTTGGTACCGTCTGTTTCTATTGGGTGGTAACACCTGTTTGTTTCTGCGTGGTACCTTCTGTTCGGGTGGTAAAGGCCCATTACTAGTGTACACCTAATTTTAGCATTCTGTTTCTGTAGAGGTTATTCTGTTTCCGTTTCTGTTTCAGTTTAGACATTAGGGTACACCTAGTTCTGTCTGTTCTGTGGGTACCGTCTGTTTCTGTTGTTTGGTAGCACCTATCTTTTTCTGCGTGGTACCATCTGTTCGGGTAGTAAAGGCCCATTTCTAGTGTACACCTAATTCTAACATTCTGTTTCCGTAGGGATTATGCTGTTTCCGTTTCTGATTTCGTTTCCGATTCTGTTTATGTACCTTCTTTCTGTTGGGGTGGTAAAGGCCCATTAGTTGGGTGGCAAAGGCCCATTATTAGTATTCTGCTTCTGTACCTTCTATCTGTTCGGGTGGTAAAGGCCCATTACTAGCATTCTGTTTCTGTAAAGATTATTCTGTTTCGATTTTTGTTTCAGTTTAGATATTAGGGTAGCACCTAATCCTATTATACTAGTATTAGTGCAGAGAAGTGAAAAGCTTAGCTTAGCCTATATCATTCTGTTCCTTTTGTTAACCTGCTATTTCTGTTACAGTTATCTCTCATCTAGTTTTATTTACATGTCATGATACTATTATCTATTTATATGCTGAAAGTCACTGGGCTCACCAGACTTATGTCTGACCTAGTTTGTTTCGCCTCTTTTCTTTCCGTCCCCCCACCCCCAAGTTTTTCAGGGTGGAAACATAGGAGCTTGATTCAGATTCTCTCTACTGGAAGTGTTGAAGTATTGCTTGGATTTGGCTCTATCTTTCCATGGCAGTTTATATTGGGGATTTTGGTTTTAAAAACTATGAATTCTGAGGGCTTTTATACGAGGCCAATATTTATGTATTTGAATTCTGATATGGTGATTTTGAAAGATGTAACCAAAACTTATTCCTGTTTCTGTTGTAAATAAAGTTGTAATATTTTTTAAGTACTACTTTATCTGTCTTGTAAATTTATGTTCTGTCTACTAAAAACGCTCCACCAAAATTAAGGCATTCCCTTTGCGAGTGACCTTAATGGAGGTGGGGTGTTACACTTAGTATTAGAGCTGAAGGTTACCAGATATGATAAAAAGTTTTTGAAAACTATTTTCAAAATGGTTTTAAAAAGGAAGTATTTTCAAAAGTAGAGTTTATTTTGAAAAACATAATCCCCAAAGCCGTATGCCTATCTTCCTATCCTTTGTTTTGAATCTTTTGTAACACCCCGTAATTCTGTTAATATTAATAGCCACAAATTAAAGAATAACTAATTACAGATGTGAGAATTAAGGGAAACGGGTTTCGCGGTTGCGTTTGTCTCGGAAAAATACGTGAAATAGAGTCCGAAATTTTGTAAATCGGAGTCAGTATGACCGAGATATGGCCTTCAGAAGTTTCACGAAAAATCAGAAAAACGAAACAGATTTCAAAAATGCAGAAAACGAGCCAGGCGGGAAAATTCCTGCCCAGACCAGTTCGACCTGGGGGTCGACCTGGGGGTCGACCTGGAGGGGACCAGGTCGACATGGGTGTCGACCCTAGGGTCGACCTGGGGGTCGACCTCCCTGGTCGAGCCAGGTCGGCCTGGGTGCATCTGGATGGGTTTTTGGGCTGTTTTGGTGAGCCTGTGACGAATTCTGACGGTTCTGATCTGTTTTAGGGTTTATCTAAAGGCCTAAAACAACTAAACACACCTATAAATACATCCTAAGACCTAGCCTCCTCTACACACAATTCTATTCTGCTTCTTCTCTGCCTCTGTTCTAGTAAAAATAAAAATGGCGTCGCTACTCTACTGAAATCAAAACTAGAAGCTAATCAACATCAACCTAAGCAATTCAATTCAAATTTGAGATAAAAGCTTCTGCAACAATTCTGTAACAACTAAAGTTCTTTAATCCAATCAAGGAAAGTACAGTTATTTTCTGCTATAAACATTAATTATAATTCTGATATGCTTTTAAATCTGAATCTGAGATTGTATATCTATCAGATCTGTTTTTCTGTGACTGTTCTGTATCCCTTTCTACTTCCTTTCTGTTTCAATAGCCAGGCTACCACGAGCCTGTGCCTAATCTCATAAGAGATTAACGTATGAATGCAAATTTTGGGACAAATAATGAATGATGCGAAATTTGACAAGACTGAATTGAACGTATGACTTTAGATCTGAGGCATAAAATATATTGACATACGACTTGGGATGGGATGCATGAATTTGACTGTAAACATGTAATTTATATATGTTGTATGCATAGTGTACGTTGTAATATAGATCTGTAACTAATTAGAGAAATGAACATATGTTATTTAGATCTGTAATTAATTAGAAAAATAAGCATATGTTGTAAACTAGTTTTAGACCTATGCATATTCTGTGATAAAAAAAAGAGGAACCATTGTAAGATTAAATATGATTTGAGACTTTGGACAAAATGCATATAAAAGTCAAGATCTGATTTTTAGAAGATACGATTTAAAGATTTAGATTGTTGGGTATAGTTTGCATAATGATTCATGACTTAAAAAGAAGAAGATATGGAAACTTAGGTGTAAGGATTTACATTAATTAGGATATCTATTATTGCGATTACACCTAAATAGGGATTTTTGGATATATGGCATGCATTGTAATTAACGGTTATATTTGGTATAATTTATATGTGAATCTGCTGTAAAATGCTAGTTTAACAAAAAAAATTGGAACATATGTTATATGGTAAATTATGTCAATATTCTGCGCTATGTAAATTTATGAAAACATAGAGTATATGTTCATATTGTGAATCATGACAATTATGTAGGCATATGAATCTAGGCCTAATTTATGATTAGGCAAGGCATGTAAATAGAACCTTTAGAAATATTAAATTTGCTAAATCTGCTAATTTGCCAAGTTGCCTAAACTGCTAGTTTTGTTATATTGCCTAGACTGCTAATTAGATTGAAGTGCCTAATCTGTTAAATTTGTCGGTTGGAATGCCTAACCTGTTATATGCCAAAATCTGCTAAGTTGCTAAATCTGTTAAATCCGTTAAGTCATATAATCTGGAAAAATCTGTTATCTGCTAAAATCTGTTATCTGCTGTGTTGATATAATCATCCTGTTATTGATATAATCTGAATTGGCATATATATTGGGCGTGCGCATAAACGGTAAATTATTAATTAATTGGCCGCAAAGATAAACGTGACTAACTCGAGGTTAGAATGAGTTTGCGGCGTAATTCTGCCCGGAACCGCCCGGCACATCCAGTGGCCGCAAACAATAGGTTCTAATGTGAGAAGTTAGTCATAACCTGCTTAACACACGAGGTTAGGTCTGGCTTGTGGCAGAAGTCTTCCCGGAACCGCCCGGCCCATCCAACGGCCACAAGCTAGCGACCTAATGTGAGAGGTCTGGGCATTAATAATTAATTAATGCAAATCTAAGAGAAGAATGATGTCTAAAACGTATTGGGGGAAATAGGGTTAAACCAACTGGATTAATAGGTGTAGTAAACCCGTCCATGAATCTGTAGGCCCAATACAAAGTTAGACAAATCTGAAAAATCTGTACATCTGATCTGTTAGTATGAAAACTTATTAACTTAATTTGTGAACTAGTAAATCTGAATTCTGTATGTCTGAACTTGTAAACAAGTTCATCTGAGATCTATTAGTCTGGGGACACAAGGTTAGGAGGGGAATTACTTGTGTCATCTATTGTTTGGGACCCATATTAGTCAGTAACCCTTTCTGGTATCAAAACTTTGACCCAACAGTAGGTAGGGTCCGGGCACGCTTACTGAACTAATTATAAGTGGTTCATTCTGATAATGGCGAGGGGTGTTGATGGTGCGTTCCAACCGGGTCATGTGCATGCATGGATCCCGATCTGCCTCTGAGGATGTAAGACGCCGTGACATCTGTAAATTGGTCTGTGCCAATTGGTTGTCACTTTAGGGAGTGATACACCCTACTGTGGGGCCGACACAGAATATTTATGTATTAGGGAGCTGATCGCTTAGGGTAGGGTTTTAGGGTACACTTAGTTCTGTCTGTTTCTGTTGGTACCGTATGTTTCTGTTGGGTGGTAACACCTGTCTGTTTCTGTGTGGTACCGTCTGTTCGGGTGGTAAAGGCCCATTACTAGTGCACACCTAATTCTACATTCTGTTTTCGTAGGGATTAATCTGTTTATGCTTTTGTCTGTTTCTGATCGGGTAGTAAAGGCCCATTATTAGCACTCTGTTTCTGTTAAATTATTCTGTACCCGTTCCTGCTTCAGTTTAGACATTAGGGTGACACCTAATTCTGTTATACTAGTATTAGTGCAGAGAAGTGTGAAGCAATAGTTTATGTCATTCTGTTCTTCTGTTATATCTGCTACACCTGTTATAGTTATCTCACATCCAGTTTTATGTTCATATCATATTATTATTATCTGTTCATATGCTGAAAGTCACTGGACTTGCCAGACTTTTTGTCTAACCCTTGTTGTTTCGCCTCCTTTCTTCTGTTTCCCCCCCAGGTTATCCAAGGAGGGAATACTTTAGCTTGATCCGGATTTCTCTTTGCTTGAAGTGCTTAAAGTATGGCTTGGCTCTGTATAGCTTCCGTTCTATGGGGATTATGATTTTAAACCATGCATTTTGAAGGCTTTTGTACAAGACTGATATTTTGTACTTGAATTATTAGATTTGAAAGGATGTAACCATATTAATTTCTGTTTCCGCTATAATAAAGTTAAAAATTTTCAAGTACTGTTTTATCTGTCTTGTAAGTTTCTGTTCTGTTTACTAAAATGCTCCACCAAAGTTAAGGCATTCCCTTTGTGAGTGACCTTAACGGAGGTGGGGTGTTACATCTTTCCTTTTCTTTTGTTTCAGCATGTCTGGGGATCTTAACCTTCCGAAGGGCGTACCGATACTTAGCTGGTTCAGATGGTACCTAGAAGCTAGGGCTAATAATGCAGTCCCAGCGGACTTCCCTCCTTCCCCAGCTGCAGCGGTTCCTCCTCCTCCTCCATGCGTGAATACTTTCCCGAAGATATGTAGATACTTTCGAGCCATAGGTGGGAAAAACTTTAATGGAACTGAATCCTTCGTGGAGGCAAGGAACTGGCTCAAAGAAACTGAGGATTTGTTCGTTATCTTCGAGGTGGACGATAGGCAGAAGATACATTTGGCGATATGGTTTCTTAAGGACGAAGCTTCTTTTTGGTGGGAGGTCACAAATGGAGAGCGTTCGGTAGAGAGATGGATGGATTTCAGGCATAGGTTCGAGATGAAATTTCTCTCATGAGCGGAAGAGAGTCTATATCTAGAAAGGTTCTTGTCATTGAAGTAGGGGAATTTATCAGTGAGAGAGTACGTCAACAAGTTTAATCAATTGGCAAGATTCGGCTTAGATTTGGTAAATACACCGCATAAGAAGACACTAAGGTTTGCTAAAGGTTTGAACGAGACGCTACACAGATTGGCAATGTCCCACATTCCTATGGGGGCTACCTTCAAGAAATTAGTTGACATAGCATTGATGCATGAAGAGGAAACCAAAAGTGAGAAGAAAGAAGAAAAGCTTGAAGGACCACAGATGAAACGACCCAAATTTCCTTGGTAAGGAAAGTCCGAATTGCTTTGAGAACAAGCCACATCGGGACGGAAACAGAAGAACATTTCATTGCTTATTACAATAATTCCATTAGAATACAAGAATATACAGAGTATAAATAATTATAATACAACAGAAAATTATCAGAGATTTAAATTACATTCAAATATATAGCAGCGGAAAAATAATACAACACACAACTGAAAGTAATACACGGATACAGAGCTTTCCAAGTATCGTTCCAGCTATAAACCAGGATCTTATGAATATAAATCTATAAAACCAAAACTACTAGCTGCCCGTGTCGAAAATAAGGGCACCCAGAGTATAGGTTAAAACAATAAACTCCAGGTCAGTCATGTGACTGGTGTGAGAACTAAAACAGTTATTTAAAACTTTACTTTAAATCAGATATATCAAGGGACCACGCCGTATAACACGGAACGGGTTTCGTCCTAAGAATACTAGTGCATATAACAAAACAGCGCAATGCTTTTGGGAAAATGAAGCTATTATAAGACCCAAGTCCTATCACACAATGCAACGCAAGCCGGGGGATAGGGTTTTCCATTATAATAGCCAAACGTGCTGGATACGTTTAAAACAAATCATTTGATACTATTATAAGTGCATAGTGTATAAAACAACTTCAAATCATAAGTATAAATCATAGACGGCATGGGTACCATATATCATGTCGCCAATACTAGGCTCTACAATCAAAACCGCAAAGTCACGTATTTGGAAGTTGGATTTCCATCTGTGAACCGAGGCAAAAGATAGTCCTCTACCGAATTCGAGATAATCTAGCCCATCTCTCAGGCAAGTACTCAGTCAAGCCTTTGGATCGGCAGGGCCGGTCTACCGATGTGGATTAAAATGCCTGAACACTGCGTTTCCCCGCCCATTGGGGTGTAAATGAGCTAAATGACTCCATCTGCTCCACACAGTCATCGATATATCTGAGGCGCCTAGCAACAGCAACAACCACACAGGTGAAAATAATATAAATGTCAGGGATGGTATGTCACTGACACTACCCTAGCTAGAAGGAAACGCATGCCCTCCCTGATGTCCTCTCCCGTTTCTAGTTCACAACCGGGGTGTGAGGCTCGCGAATCAACGCTACACAAAGCTATGCCACACAGGCCGTGCTTTGATCATCAACCACAAGACTCTTCTTTTCAACAGAAGCCTTGATCATTTGACACTTAGGCATGCCACACAGGCAATTCACTCCATGCGATTGATATCCATCAATATATAACCCCTGAGCTCGTACGTCTCAAAGAAGGGCGTTAAGAAAGAGAATAAATTCTCCGCCGCCAAATAGATATATATTTAATAGAAATCAATCACACAGAATAAAATCCAATGTCAGACGCACAGTCCATTTACAAGTTCGTTCTGGGTTTGAACGAAACCGGAGGCACCTGGTACCTCGCATATCCATCGATCTCCAAGTACGTCTGGATGATCACCAACTGATTCCCTCCTCTTGGGTGTACAGCCCAATCAAGATCATCAGTAATCACCCAAACGATGTGAAGACCTCCGGTCTTCGACCACTGTCTTCATCCTCGACCACTCGTCGAATCAGTTATTCAGAATGGGATAAACCCAGTCTTTCTGAATAACTCGCATATATAATAAACAAGTGTTACACAAACACAACATACGCCGCATTCCAATTCAGAATATTCTTTTATTCGAATATTCTTATACTTTGGGAAAGGTTCCCGTTAATTTTTCAAAGATAAATTCTTTAAATTTATTCTTTAATCTTCTTTGAATATCAATTCAAACTAGTCGGGATTAGCGAACCACACCGAAGTAATCATTTATTTTATTTCCCAACGCCAACCTATTCATCCCATGAAGTAAAACTAGTCATACATCATATCTAACACCAAGGTGTTATCGGTAAATTCACTTACCATTTCACACTCAAATCTAATTAAAGATTTAACTATCGCCTGGATCAAACTGGTGATACTCCATTCTCTATCATTTCAATCTAGTTAAATATTCATCAAAACTCCACTTGGTTTTAATCTTCCCAAAAATCACTATCAATGATTATTTAACTTGGGAAATCATATCCTGTCTTCAACTCGGTTAAAGAACCTATGTCATTTAAAACACGGTTCACTATAAACCCAAAATCACATTCCGTTCCAATTCAATTACTGAAACTTCTTGTTACTTTGAAAACCCTTTCAAATCCAATTTATTTATTTAAAAATAAATAAATTATTATTCTAGTTCAAAACTAGTTCATTTCGATAAAAATCTATTTTTATCTTTTCAAATTTGGAATTTTTCATCTCAATTCTTCACAAATCATTTCTTATGATTTTACACAAATTATTACTATTTTTAATAATTTAATCAAGACCCGTACAGTTGAATTCCATCAACAGCCATCGAACTGCACTTACAGCGACCTTTTACAAATTTGATTTGGACATAATTCCAAATCCAACCGTTAGATTTCAAATCTCTAATATTCGTTAACCTCATTTCGATACGAACCCAACGGTTCCGGTTTTAGGAGAATCCGACAGTCGGATCTCCCGTAATATCCATTCGAAGTCAATGGTCGAAATTCGTGAACTGCCGCGGCGCGGCGCGTTCTATTCAGGCCATTCTATATATATAATATATATATTATATATATTTCGTTGATTTACTTTTAAAACGTATTTTATAAATCGTTTTCGAAACGATTTCAACTTCATATTCAATTTCGAATCAAAATTGAATATTCCACATCATCGATATACAAATGATAATATTTCAAAATTTATATTTTGAAACCCTTTCTTTTCTATATTCATTATAGAAATGAATAAAATCGATATAAATATCGTTCACGTCAAAATGGCGTCAAACTAATTAACGCGGCTTTTATTCAACACATGAATGTTTATTCTATTCAACACATGAATATTTATTCTATTCAACACATTAATATATATTTTTCTATTCAACACATGAATATTTATTCTATTCAACACATGAATATTATATTATTCAACACATGAATTTTTATTCTATTCAACACATGAGTTTATTTCTTCCTATTCAACACATGAATTTAATTTTCTATTCAACACATGAATTTATTTTTCTACTCAACACATGAATTTATTCTATTCAACACATGAATTTATTTTTATAATATTCCATATTTTCCCAATTGGAATGAGGCCCAATCAATTACCATATAATGTTAATTATATGGATTTTCTACAACACATGTATACAATAGCAACGATAAATCATCCACCATCATCCAGAGTGCACCACACAACTGCATAAGCATTAAATATAAATAATTAACGCTTACACAGTCTGTCAACCCATCTATTGACATACAACTAAACAATCGGGATTAGTGTACGTCAAATATCATCCCAATACCCGTGTGGGGTTCCAAATCAACAAACACAGATTTTTATTTGTGCAGTTGGGCGATGTGTAAAATTTATCATCCCAATCAATATCAGTTAAATCGGTGTTCATAAACAAATCGTTCGATTTGTAAATGAACATTTATTTTACTTCAACACATGAATATGTGTTTTATTTCAACACATGAATATATATTTTATTTCAACACATGAATATATATTTTATTTCAATACATGAATATATATTTTATTTCAACACATGAATATATATATTTTATTTTAACACATGAATATATATTTTATTTCAACACATGAATATATATTTTATTTCAACACATGAATATATATATATATATATTTTATTTCAACACATGAATATATATATTTTATTTCAACACATGAATATATATATTTTATTTCAACACATGAATATATATTTTATTTCAACACATGAATATATATATATATATTTCAACACATGAATTTATATTTTATTTCAACACATGAATATATATTTTATTTCAACACATGAATATATATATTTTATTTCAACACATGAATATATATTTTATTTCAACACATGAATATATATTTTATTTCCCACATCACAATAAACAGTCAAATTTCACAACACAGCAATCAAACAAACAAGTCATCTATGGTATGTGGACGACGGGTGTTGGGTGCTGCTAAGCACCGTCTGCATCCTAGTATATATTTCAACTAGAAAAATAAATTAAAAGTGAGGTGTTCTCACAGATTTGCTAAAACAAACGCCGCGACTCTTCTTATGTAGAAAATCTTTGCCGTGCTCGCCTTTTGTCACTTTCGTCGTCCGTGTTCACTACATATATAAAAATCACATTTTTATATTCTCTAGTATATAAAATCGTATTTTTAATTCGCTACATATATAAAAATCATATTTTGATAATCTCTACTATATAAAAATCATATTTTGATAATCTCTACTATATAAAAATCATATTTTGATAATCTCTACTATATAAAAATCATATTTTTACATAATCAAAGATCACTTCTTTTTATTTCTATTTTTAACTTGCGACAAGAATAAAAATCAAATCTTTATTTGTCTAAACAATGTTATTCACTTTACATAAAATAAAATAAAACAAAAAAAAGAGAACTTACTTTCAAGAAGGGAGGGCGGCTAGGTTTCGTCGGAGGGTGATGTTGGCGCTTCATCGGCAGCGGATTCGGCGGAGGGAGGCATGGTAGGTGCTGGAGGCGGTGGTGGGTTGACTGGCATGGTGGAGCAGCGGTTTCAGAGGGGGTTTGGGCTATCAAGGCCTGCGTGGGGTAGAGGAGAGAGAAGCACGCGAGGAAGGGTTCTGGTTGTCGGCCTCTGACTGGCGGCGAGGGGCAGAGCAGGGGAAGCGGCGCGCGTCAGGGGGAGGCTGAGGGGCGATGGCTTTCTCCATCACCATTTCTATTTGGAGCTGAGGGTATCGGGTTCTGTAATGGGAAAAGGGTTTTGGGAGGGGGTTATATGAATATTATTATATTATTTTATTTCCTTTTTTATTTCTCTAAAGTTGACTTTTATGCCGAACTCCAAATGAAACCCAGTGTTGTCGTCCCTAGTTAAATACCCTCATTCTGAACACAATGGGATATTTTTCGTAAGCCAATACTATCGTTTCGATCAGTTTCTGCTAAAATTAAAATATAATTCTTTATATATTCAGTTTAAACGCACATTTCAATTTACCGGGGCCACATACAGTCCCTAAAAATTGTAACAACCCGCATTTCCTATACTCAGATATTTAATATATTGCATTATTTAATTACCGATTTGGAATTTTAAATGGATTTACCATACATAATTTGTTTATTAAATAATTTATAGACGTATAATTTATATATAGTTATAGAAGGGTTTTTATATAAATAGAATATCATTTATAAACCCAGGACTTTAAAATGTTGAGCTCTAAATTTTTATTGTTGGGAATTGAAGTGGTTTGCTTAAATACGACGGTACTAATTTATTATCATTTGAAACTTAATTTAAATTGTATTAAGGTTACATAAGATTGAAATAATAAACCAACCTTCGAATCATAAACGACATACACACAGTTTATATTTTCACTACACTCCTTTGATATATATATGTGTACATATATGTCTATATATATATATATATATATATATATAACAATCAACATTTCACATGATTCGGCAAAGGAAACAGATTAAAACATGGATACATATGTTGTCAACAAATAAAGGGGTCACTCCAAAGGCATGAACAAACAAATAAAAAGAAAACTATACTTAATATTATGTATTAACAGCCATTACAGTTGGAAGATAAAATTTAAATACAAAGAAGAAAACAACATAGATATGCTCGGCTGTACATTACATAATAACTAAATATATATATATGGTCCATCCTATTTCTTTCTACATGTCCTGTTTCCATCCAAGAAACAGTAAACCAAAGGTGCCTCCACATGCACTGTCCTGAAAATGAAGAAAAGAGAGGTCATGAATCAGAAAAAAAAAAGGGACATGACCATTCAACATATTTTCCTCCTGCATATCTTCCTCCTATCTCGTCCTTCCTGAAAATAGTAACAACTGCAAGAAAACAGTAAAACCTATAAGTATAAAAATTTAATAAATTCATGAACAGCAAAAAATAGGACAATGCATAGCTAAAACAACTAAATCTATGTATATTGTCAATGAATAGCTAAGGGATAGAGTAGGAGCAGCTACGGAAATAGGGCGTGAACAGCTAAATGTATAGCTACAGAGCTAAACCATTTAATGTGTTCTTACATCAACTGTTTACATATCATGAACAAAAGATATACAAAATGAATTTAGAACAGCTAGGGGTATAGGTATAGCCAAGGAAAATGAACAGCAAAAAAATATGTGTACATCAAAACTTTACAGCTAAACCAAAGAAGATATTATAAAATCTTTATAAGATTTTGAAACAGCTAACACATGTGGTAGTGGACAGTATGGAACAGCTAAGATAGATCTAAAATATATATATGTACAGATATACTGTTTTCTTTTTAATAATCTGTACAAACAAGTAAGTTAACATATATTGATTCATATATATATATATATATATATATATATATATAAGATATACAAATCGAATCCTTATAAGATACAGTGACTGCCATATATTTAAAAATCCAGTGTAGAATCTAACATATGACTTCCAATCTAAGCAAGCACCATGAACAACTAATATCAAATCTTTGTATTTTTTTTTTGTGTACAACAAATCTAGAAAGAAGTGATATATATATATATATATATATATTCATACATCAAATTCACAGCAATAAAGTATTTATATATATAGTAGTTTTATATACAAATTCATACAAGGACTATTGACATGTATATGCAAATCTAAACACAAAATCCATGATACGATTTCAAATCTGTATCGAATGAATAATTCATAGACTCAAATCCCACCTAATTTATGCAAGTCAATCACGATGAACAAAACTGTGAACAGAAAATCTAACTCTAACTCATCAAATCTCGACTAAAACCAATATGCAGTGATTAATACCCATCACACAATTACATCACAGTACGCATATCAAAAGAAAACCCCAGTGGCCTAAAACCTAGTAGTCAGACCTACCTAAAATCCTGATAGACGTTGATCATATCGGAACCAAACTAACACTATTAATATGGGTCACACAGTGGTGTTTAAGCATACCAGAAAACCATTCAAACAATACAGTAAACTAGGATAACCCATTCGGTAGAAATCAGAAAAAATTCACATACAAATTATACTAAAATCGAGTGAAACTTAGCTTAAGACAAAGGGGTTTTGGTCTGGCTTGCTCGTCGTGGACCTTTGAAACTCGGGGTGGCATCGTCAGAACTGTGGCGACGTTTGGGGGTGGAGAAGTTGATTCAGGGGTTTGTCAGATCGGTTGGAAGAGGAGATCGAAGGGAAATACGGGGATGGTGGCGTAGAGGGGGATGCGACGTACTGGTTTCGATTTGTGCGTTGAAGATCAGAAGGATATAAGGGCTCGGGTTTTCTGGTCATTGAAGAATTAGGATGGAGGCGGTGGAATTTTTACTGAGAGTTTGAAGGAAATGTGGGAATGGGTAGGGTTATGCTGAGGATAAGTGGGCTGGGGGGGATGCGGGCCAAACATGTAAGGTTTAAAGCCCAATTAAATTTATAAATTCAAGTTTAAAGGTTTAATTACTTTATCAAATTCGTTATACGATATCTGGAACATCGTTTATCAGATTTAAGCATGGTTGGTCTCTTTGGGACCGAAGAAACGAGAAGATCAAGATGGAGCAGTGTCTGTCAGGACTGGAAGCACGGAATTTTTTTTAATTAAATTAAAAGTTTTTTAATTTGATAAAAAACTAGCGATTTATGACCTAACCAATCAAAGTGAGTTAACCTCACTCAGTTCTTTCCGTTTATATTTCATATAAATTAGGTTTTATTTCTGTGTGCTCTGATTTCTAGTAGTTGACCATCTGCTAGTTATGGATATTTATTTTTGATTTAATCAATGGAATTAAACGGACATTTAATTCCAGTAAATCACCAAACCTTGTTCTAATTCAATAAAGGTAATTTCCCCTTGATTGTTCACATTTATAAAATGAACGTGATTGAAATGGTTTGAATTGTTTGTGTCATCTGTTTGCTGATTGATGGTTGTTATTATCAGGTAAAGGAAATAGTTTTTATTGGACAATTGATTTGATCGATAACAGTTGAATTGAAAATTCAACATGTGATTTGTTTTAACCAGTGAATATATTGGTTGGGTATTTTGGCATCACTGTCTAGAAGTCAATCATTATACAATTATGGATTTTTATCGTCAAGTGAATTGACGGTATTGAAGTTATAAATTTAGTTTATAACCAAAATAGGTTTTAAATATGATATTTTGAATAGAGCGACTTTTAAAGATAATAATTTTTATTATTATTATACAAAGGTTTATAAATCAGTACTAAATTGTTTTGATAAAGTAAACGCTTATGTTAAGAGAAAGTGTAAGCAGATGAGCAGGAAATAAACCAACGGTTAAGAATTCGATAAATTGTTTCGTAGAAACAATTATATGAAGTTAGTTGAATTAATTGTATTATTAAAAGGAGGAATTTACTGGGATTGATTTAAATTTTGAGAAGAGATTCTGAACGAGTTTTATATTTTAACTCGAGTTTATAATGAAGTTATAAAAGGGACTTAAGCGAACTTATAAACCTAAATGGGAGGATTACTCAACGGTTGGATTAAGTAAAGAAATGAAGGTATAAAAGAATTATGATTAAACCTGAGTTGTAAAAACAAGGTTTATAAAGCAAATGAGAAGTAAGGAAGTTGATTTTGAATTAGAAATACTTAACGGTGGAATTAAGTAAGTAATTGGACCTTGAGATTTCCCAGAAAGAAAAGGGAATGGGGAAAAGGGAGTTGTAATTAAGTTTGGCAAAAGAATTAAGTAAAACGGTATGTAATAATACCCGGTTAGGAAACAAAGTATTTAATAAATTGGAAGTTTATAAAGGTGATGTTTGGTAAGATGGATTAAGCAATATTAGTTTTATTTTTAAAAGGAGACTTCCAAAGGGTAAAGTAAAATTACAAAGCTATATTTCTGAATTTAAGAGAAATAGAATTTGAATTGATATTTGAATGAGATATTAGTTTTTGGATCATGACTTATATTTATCTGAAGATAAGGACGTCATTGATCAAGGTCTGAGAGGTAATTAAAATACCCCAACTTGGACGACTTCGAAATTATGAAGATGATATTAGTCATGTTGACATAAAGGACGGTAAGAGTTTATTATTTCATTTAGAAATGATAATGCAATGTTTAGTGAAACATGGGGGTATATACATACAGAATGAGAATCCCAAAGTCAAAAGGAAATATAAGAGAATTACCATAGAAGAAAAATGTAAGATTTGGTTTTATTCAATAAGAATAAACACTGGAAGCTGTGAAGTAAATAAATGAAATATATTTCAAAATGTTTTACGAATAATAAGTTGGATTGATTTCTCTATTATGGATTATAAATAAAGTTTTAGAAAATGATTGGAAAATAATGGAAGGAAGATAATTGAAATGGTTGTAAGATATTCTTCGTAAATAAATTTTCTGTTAAACAAGAATTAAATACTGAGTTTCCAAAATATTGGAAGATCAGATGTTTTAATTATTTGAATTAAAAGGCCGAGTAATGTTGAATACTGAACAGTAAGTTCTATTTTTATTTTATGGTTGAATGACTATTTTATTTGATAGTTAAATAATCGACTATCAAATCTGGCCTGTACGTTTGTTGGTACGGGAAGACCGGGATCAAAGTTATATTCGAAAACCATTCCAACCATCAAATACGTCAACGTAAAAGACATCAGATGACGATCGAGATGGAGCATTGAAGACCATAGATCCTCGTAAAATGGAAGAACCACTTACAATCTTTGATTCGACCCGGAGATATACTAGGGTTCTGTCATGGTTGAAGACTGTGGATTGCAAGGACTACTCGCTACTGATCCATGGGGTGATTCCTATATGAGATGCAGTAGGAGAGTACCTTCGGTTCATCCTGTTCCTGGATGACTTGTATGGAGGGATGTCTGACAGAGTATTTCCAAAAGAGTCGCGTACGTTGATTTCCTCAAACGTGCCATAGTCGGTTAGCTCCCAACTGGAGTATTTTTGTGGTCGTCAATTAGCGATATCTAGTGGATTTGACGATGTGGCATTCAAAGTGAATGCCGATGCAACACCCCACCTCCATTAAAGACAATCACAAAGGCAATGCCTTAACTTTGGTGGAGCATTTTAGTAAACAGAACAGAAAATTTCAAGACAAATAAATAGTACTTGAAAATTTATAACTTTATTACAGCGGAAAACAAAAATCAGTATGGTTACATCTTTACCAAAAACTCAAGTACATAAATATCAGTCTTGTTCAGAAAGTCATTAGAGTACAAAACTTTAAAATCATAATCCCAACAGAAGATGCCATAAGAAGTTAAGCCATACTTTACGCACTTCAAGAAGAAGAAATCCGCATCAAGCTAAAGTATTCCCTCCTTGGAAAACCTGAGGGGGAAACGGAAGAAAAAGGGGCGAAAACAAGCAAGGTCAGACATAAAGTCTGGCAAGTCCAGTGACTTTCAGCATATGAACAGATAATAATAATTATGACATGAAAACAAGTTGGATAAGAGATAAAAGTAACAGGAGCAGCGGATGTACTTAGGTTAAACAGGAGAAGCAGAATAATATTACTTTTCATTTCTCTTCACTAATACTAGTATAACAGGATTAGGGATATCCTAGTGTCTAAACTAAAACAGAAATGGGAACAGAATAATTTCCATAGAAGAGAATGCTAGTAATGGGCCTTTAACGCCCCAACAAAAGGTACAGAAACAGAAACAGATTAAACCCTATGGGAACAGAATGTAGAATTAGGTGTACACTAGTAAATGGGCCTTTACCACCCGAACAGACGGTACCACGCAGAAATAGACAGGTGTTACCACCCAACAGAAACAGACGGTACCAATAGAAACAGACATAACTAAGTGTACCCTAAAACCCTACCCCAAACGATCGGCTCCCTAATACATAAATACCCTGTGTCGGCCCCACAGTAGGGTGTATCACTCCCTAAAGTGACAACCAATTGGCACAGACCTATTTACAGATGTCACGGCGTTTTACATCCTCAGAGGCAGACTGGGATCCATGCACGCACATGACCCAGTTGGAACGCACCATCAACACCTTTCGCCATTATCAGAATGAACCGCTTATAATTAGTTCAGTAAGCGTGCCCGGACCCTACCTACTGTTGGGTCAAAGTTTTGATACCAGAAAGGGTTACTGACTAATATGGGTCCCAAATAACAGATGACACAAGTAATTTCCCTCCTAACCTTGTTTCCCCAGACTAACAAATTTTCAGATTAACTTGTTTACAAGTTCAGACATATAGAGTTCGGATCAACTAGTTCACAGATCAGACAAGTTTTCAGACTAACGGATCAGATATACGGATTTAAAAGATTTATAGATTTGTCTAACTTTGTAATTGGCCTATAGATTCATGAAACGGGTTTGTTAAATTCATTAGTCCAATTGGTTCAACCCTATCCACCCAACACATTTTAGACAACATATTTATCTTAGATACGTGTTAATTAAAAATTAATGCGCAGACCTCTCACATTAGACTGACAGTTTACGGCCACTGGTTAGGCCGGTTGGTTCCGGGCAGATTTCTGCCGCAAACTGAGTCTAACCTCCGGTTTCAAGCACGTTATGACTAACTTCTCACATTAAAACCTATTGTTTGTGGCCACTAGATGTGCCGGGCGGTTCCGGGCAGGATTACGCCGCAAACTCATTCTAACCTCGAGTTAGCCATGTTTCATGTTTAGCCAATGCATTCATTCACAGACTATGCTAATATCAGACCAATCATGCTAATTTAACAAACTAACTTGTGTACAAGTTACAGCAGATTATTCGAGATTCTATTAACAAGTTTTGCTCAATTTTAAATCGAGCCTACAGATTTACGTACTTCAAATTTCAGCATTTCAGTTCCAACAGATTACGCCATTCAACAGATTAAACAGATAACAAATCTTGCAGTTTAGGCGATTTAGCAGATTTAGCAGATAAGCCAGTTTAACCTAATTAGCAGATTAGGCAATATAATAGAACTAGCAGATTAGGCAATATAACAAATTTAATCATTCCTTAAAGTTTCATAGACATATCTTGCCTAATTATAAATTTGGCCTAAGTTTGCATGCCTAAATAGTTGTCAAGATTCACAATATGATCATATACCCCACGTTTGCATTGAATTTACATGGCATAGATTATGGTCATAATTTACCATATAACATATGTCCCAATTTTAGGTAAACTTGCCTAGTACAAAAGATTCACATATAAATTATACCAAATATATCCATCGATTTCAATGCATGTCATATATTCAAAAATCTCCCACTTAGGTGTTATTTACGTTTAACAGTTATCAAATCTTAATATAGATCTTTACACCTAAGTCATATTCTATTTTTATCTCAAGTCATGAATCGTTATATAAAAATATACCCAACAATCTAGATCTTTAAATTATATCCTCTCAAAATCAGATCTTAATTTTTAAATATACGTTATGTCCAATGTCTCAAGTCACATGTTAACATACAATGGTTCCTCTTCTTCCAATTCACAGAATATGCATAGATCCAAATCTAGTTTACAACATATGTCCTTTCTCTTAAATCAGTCACAGTTTAGCTATGTCCAATTATGCCATCATTCATTATTTGTCCCAAAGTTTAGCGTTTGTGCGTTAGTCTCTTATGAGATTTGGCGCAGGCTCGTGGTAGCCTGGCTATAGAACAGAAAGAAGAAAGAGATACAGAATAAAATATATCAGAACAGAACATACACAACCTCAAATTCATATTTACAATCATGTCACAATTATAATTAAAGTTTATATCGGAAAATAATTGTACTTGCCTTTCGTGGTTTTGAGAAAGGATAATAAACTATTGTTGATGCAGAAATGCTGAATTACTCCTCTTTAATTGTTGTCGTAGCTCTAAACTTTGATTTGAGATTTGATTTATCTTTTAATTCTATTCAGAATGGAAGAAGATGCACCAGTCCAAGTTTTGATTCCAGCAGAGTAGCGATGCCATTTTTATTTTTAATTAGAACAGAGGCAGAGTATAGACAGAATGAAATTGTGTAGAGAAAATGAGGCTATGGGGCTATTTATATAGGATTAGGCGGACAAATCTAGACAGAAAACGAGATCGGATACATCAGAATGAACCAGGTTCAAAAACTGGGTTTTGGGAGCAGGTCGACCCCAGGTCGACCTGGTCATGGGGAGGTCGACACCCCAATCGACTCCCCAGTCGACCTGGTTGGGGGGTCTACTCCCCAATCAACCTGGGTATATGGGCGGGAATTTTCCCGCCAGCCTTCTTTGGGTTGGAATTTCGAATTTCTGGCTTTATTTTCGAGCTGTTTTATTTTATTTAAATTCCTGAAACTTCGGAGGGTCATATCTTGGTCATACGCAATCCGATTTTCGAAAAATTGGACTCGGTTTGATGTAGAATTCCGAGACGAATGCAATGGCGCAAACCGTTTCCCTTGGTTCTGAATTTAAAAATTAATTATTCTCTAATTTGTTACTTATACGTTCACAGAAAATACGGGGTGTTACATTCTCCCCTCCTTAAAGGATTTCGTCCCTGAAATCTTCAAGTTAAGAAGAATGTGTCCTACCATCCAGTCATCCATCTACTCAACCATCATCCACAAGCATCCATTTTCCTTAGAAAACTTCTAATGTTGTATGAACATATGCAAAAGTGTGTGTATATGTTCCTTATCTAATGCAAAGATCAGGAAGTCCACTGATTCAGTTGACCTCCTTAATGCGAATTATTTCAGTGCCATGAGTCCAACATGTATGCAATTTTACTATTTGATCCATATCATTCTTATATGAGTGACAACCATTCATTCATATGCAACACCCATGTGACGAGTCAATCATTTTGCATCCACAAAAAATGAAAATGTTCACACATCCATATGTAGTATGAGAGCGTTTTCGAGCCGATCTAGTGCCTAGTGTGTGTATATGCATCCACGAGCAACCACTAGCAAGGACTTGCATCCACTTGCAACCATCAAACATAACATGTCTCAAGCACATGTTTACAACCATTGGTTTCTACCTAGAGTTAGAAGATTCGATCGATAGGATACAATCGAATGAGGGGAGCGAGTACAGATAAAACAAAAACTTGGTTCCCATTAGACATTGGTTGAGAGAATAATTCCCCTAAGTATCAACTCCGAAGACCGAAATCAACATCAGATTGACACCTAGAGCACTACTCTCATTAGACAGTGTCAAAACTGGAAATCTTAACCTTATCAAAAATATTCAGATATTTACAAATTACTGGTATAGATCAGATTACCGAATGATTCTTAGGAAACTAAGCGTGATAAAAACTCAGAATGTATGCGTCATAGTCAACTTAACGCTCAACACAGATACCCAACTTACCACACTTAGATGAGTCATAACCCTTATGGGTCTGAGTCTACAGCGGAATCAGAAACAATACTAGTATTCAAGTGCAGAGTATCGATTACAGAATCGAAATGCCAGAATCAGAAAAGAATTTTAACTCAAAAATCAGATAAAGAAATTAAACCACCTACAGAAAGTTTCCTTATTTCTATCCTATCCACTAGCCTCGAGAGTGTTCGCCTGCCCTCCAGAAGTCGGTCCTGCCTTCTGCCCTTGCCCTCGTTTCTTCGGGCAGTCCCTAGCGAAGTGTCCCATCTCACCACAGTTGAAGCAAGTGCCCTTTCTTCTTATGCAATCCTTGTTCAGATGGGTCGAGCTCCCACAAGTAAAGCACTTTTTCTCCTTCTTATCTTCAGACTTCTCATCCTTCTTTTGTGTTTCCTTTTTGGGCCATGCTTTCTTGTTCTGTGGTTCTTCCTTCTTTGCCTCTTTCTTGCCCTTGTCTTCCTCGTGTAGTAGTGCCATGTCCACCAATCTCTCGTAAGTCGCTCCCATGGGTACATGGGTCATGGCTAGGCTGTGCAGTGGCTCGTTCAATCCTTTAACAAAGCGGAGAGCCTTTTTATGTTGGGTGTTGGACTAAATCTAGTCTGAACCTAGCCAGTTGGTTGAACTGGTTGACGTATTCCTTGACCGTCATACTTCCTTGCTTAAGAGATAAGAACTTTTCCAGTTGTAGACTTCGTTCAGCTTGCCAGAGGAATTTCGTCTTAAACCTCATTCTGAAATCCATCCATGTGTCAACCGGCCTCTCGGCGTTAGTGACTTCCCACTAATAGGAAGCTTCGTCCTTGAGCAACCATACCGCCAATTGTACCTTCTGCCTATCATCCACCTCGAAGATAATGAACAGATCCTCAGTTTCTTTGAGCTAGTTCATCGCTTCTACGAATGATTCAGTTCCCTTGAAATCCTTTCCACTCACGGCCCTAAAATCTTTATAGATCTTTGAAAAAGCAATTGCACGAGGAGGGGGCGGAGGAGGAGGAATCGCTGCAGCTGGAGGAGGAATATCTTCTGGGCCTGCATCGTTGGCCCTAGCCTCTAAATATCTCCTGAACCAGCAAGGTATTGGCATGCCCTCTGGAAAGTAAAGATTCCCAGACATGTTGGAATGAAAGAAAAATATTTAAAACGGAGAACTGAAAAGATAGATATATGGCTCTCGGGGATTATGTTTTTTTTTTCAAAATAAACTTTATTTTTGAAAATACCTCCTTTCAAAACCTTTTGAAAATAGTTTTCAAAAACTTTACCCAATCTGGTAACCTTCAGCTGTGATACCAAGTGTAACACCCCACCTCCGTTAAGGACACTCACAAAGGGAATGCCTTAACTTTGGTGGAGCATTTTAGTAAACAGAACAGAAAATTTCAAGATAGATAAACAATACATGAAAAATTATAACTTTATTACAGCGGAAAACAGAAATTAGTATGGTTACATGTTTACCAAAAACTCAAGTACATAAATATCAGTCTTGTTCAGAAAGTCATCAGAGTACAAAACTTTAAAATCATAATCCCCATAGAAGATGCCATAATAAGTTAAGCCATACTTTACGCACTTCAAGCAGAAGAAATCCAGATCAAGCTAAAGTATTCCCTCCTTGGAAAACCTAGGAGGGAAACAGAAGATAAAAGGGCGAAAATAAGCAAGGTTAGACATAAAGTCTGGCAAGTCCAGTGACCTTCAGCATATGAACAAATAATAATTATTATGACATGAAAACAAGCTGGATAAGAGATAACAGTAATAGGAGCAGCAGATGTACTTAGGTTAAACAGGAGAAACAGAATAATATTACTTTTCATTTCTCTGCACTAATACTAGTATAACAGGATTAGGGTTATCCTAGTGTCTAAACTAAAACAGAAATGGGAACAGAATAATTTCCACAGAAGAGAATGCTAGTAATGGGCCTTTACCGCCCCAACAGAAGGTAAAGAAATAGATTAATCCCTATGGGAATAGAATGTTGAATTCAGTGTAACTAGTATATGGGCCTTTACCACCCGAACAGACGGTACCACGCAGAAACAGACAGGTGTTACCACCCAACAGAAACAGACGATACCAAGAGAAACAGACATAACTAAGTGTACCCTAAAACCCTACCCCAAACGATCGGCTCCCTTATACATAAATACCCTGTGTCGGCCCCACAGTAGGGTGTATCACTCCCTAAAGTGACAACCAATTGGCATAGAGCTATTTATAGATGTCACGGCGTCTTACATCCTCAGAGGCAGACTGGGATCCATGCACGCACATGACCCAGTTGGAACGCACCATCAACACCTTTCGCCATTATCAGAATGAACCGCTTACAATTAGTTCAGTAAGCGTGCCCGGACCCTACCAACTGTTGGGTCAAAGTTTTGATACCAGAAAGGGTTACTGACTAATATGGATCCCAAACAACAGACGACACAAGTAATTTCCCTCCTAAGCTTGTGTCCCCAGACTAATAGATTTTTAGATTAACTTGTTTACAAGTTCAGACATACAGAGTTCAGATCAACAAGTTCACAGATCAGACAAGTTTTCAGACTAACGGATCAGATATACGGACTTAACAGATTTACAGATTTTTCTAACTTTGTAATTGGGCCTAGAGATTCACGAAACGGGTTTGTTAAATTCATTAGTCCAATTGGTTCAACCCTATCCACCCAACACGTTTTAGACATCATATTTATCTTAGATACGTATTAATTAAAAATTAATGCGCAGACCTCTCACATTAGACTGACAGTTTGCGGCCACTGGTTAGGCCGGTTGGTTCCGAGCAGATTTCTGCCGCAAACTGAGTCTAACCTCGGGTTTCAAGCACGTTATGACTAACTTCTCATATTAGAACCTATTGTTTTCGGGAAGACGGTGGGTAGCTCCCAACCGTTGGTGATATACCTTCGATACACTCAAGCAAAATGAGTGGTCGGTCATGTGTGGGCCGGGTTGCAAGACATTCTTGTTGAACCCAGCGTATTCGTCTCTAGAGATACACGATCGGCAGGTGGTACCTTACCTTATCATGGTTGGAATCCAATCTCCAATAAGCGCCTGCGGTTTTGTTTGTATACTATATATGTAGAGCGTGAGATGCAAGCGTTCTACTAGATTCTATTTATTTGTATTTAGACATTATTATAGTATCAGATAAGATATTGGTTTCAAAAATGTTTTGGGTTATCGTAAGGTAAAAACCATCCGTATTTATGTGTGGATTTGGTCTTACGATTATCCTTTTCATTCGAAAGGATTTTAGCTGTAAAATCAAGTTGAGTGATATCTTAATACTGTGCGAGTTTATCTCACTCTGGTTCACCAGATTGACCCGGTGTTTTGTAAATGCTCAAGTTAGCCCGGGGTGTACAGGTTTAGGTTATCGAATGCTGTGAAGAGACGAGCTGAAGGTGTTCAGATCTATTAACTTGCCGCTATGTGTTGTATATGAGGACAGATTATCATAACTGTCCATATAAAATTGATGTACTCTGATGATTGTAAGTTATTTCAAGCTCTCAATAAAATTATTTCCATGTTATATTTTGTTCCGCTACGATGTGAGACTCTGTGTTATGTTGGTTCTTCTTCTTCTATTCTAATATTTCTTATCTCACCATCTAATTTCTTTCTAATAACGTCCAGTGTTTTCGGTGGTTGGAAGGTCGGCATGAGTTACGGTAAAGGTATTTGTATCGATTTTCGGGCTGAAAATTCTTGGGTCGTTACAGTGGTATCAGAGCTATTGGTTAAGTAGTAACCTTGGCTCTGTGGCGTAACTCAATAAAGATGGGGTTAGTAACACCCTAGATTGAGTTTGAGTGTATATATGTATATGAGAGCGTATTTGTAAATTCTATATAAAATTGTTTTATATTGTGTTATTTGACTAGTTCGATTTTAAACTAGAAACTGACACAGTAATGTTTTATAAAAAGTGCTCAGATGAAATAATTTTGGCCATATTATACTTTGTATTGAAAAGAATAAGTTTTTGATTGATTTTTAGTTGGTTGATTTATTTGGATCAAAGTTGAATTAGACTATGAATTTGAAGTGGTCTAATATAACTCTAATTTTCCATATATGAAATTGGAAAGAGAAAATGGATAAAGTTTGAAATAAAACTCAAAATTTGAGTTTGAAATGGCAATGTACAAATTAGAAAAGTAAATAGTTAATTGAATATGATTTTGAAACTTAAACATGGTTAAGAATAGAAATTAAGATTTGGAGTTTGGAAATCGAAGTTGTTTGATTTAGTTAATTGGATTGTGCATTGCTGATTGGTTGTTGGTAAGGTGGATTAAACAAAATTCGTCAAAATAGTTCAATAGGAGACAAATAAGTTGAAAACGAAAATAATAGAATCCAATATAACGACTTTGAATAAAATAAAATTTGAAATAAAACTAGGAGGATTTAACCCTATAATGGTTATTGTATATCGAGCTAAATTGAAAATAAAAAGGACCGCTAATTGCTTTGAAATTTGGATTTGGTGGTTCGACAAAAAGGTAAACATTAATTAGGTGGATTGGTGATTTGTTTTATTACCCTGAGTGGGTACTCGTTTGGGTCTTTGTTTTCTTGGATCAAAGTGAGGCCCAAAGTGGCATTTGCAGTTGGTTTGGTTGAGCAACGCAATGGAGATGCTGGCGAATCCTTCATGAATTTTATAACTTAGAATTTTGAAAATAATTCCATAATTATTTTGAGAATAATTGGAATCGGAACATTCCGCTTACTTAGCAATTTCGAGGACGAAATTTTTTTAAGGGGGAAAGAATTTAACGACCCGCATTTCCTGTACTCAGATATTTAATATATTGCATTATTTAATTATCATTTTGGAATTTTAAATGGATTTACCATATATAATTTGTTTATTAAATAATATATAGACGTATAATTTATATATAGTTATAGAAAGGTTTTTATATAAATAGAATATCATTTATAAACCCAGGACTTTAAATGTTGAGCTCTAAATTTTTATTGTTGGGAATTGAAGTGGTTTGCTTAAATACGATGGTACTCATTTATTATCATTTGAAACTTAATTTAAATTGTATTAAGGTTAGATGAGATTGAAATAATAAACCAACCTTAGATTCATAAACGACATATACACAGTTTATATTTTTCACTACACTCCTTTGATATATATGTGTGTACATATATGTCTATATATATATATATATATATATATATATATATATATATATAACATTCAGCATTTCACATGATTCGGCAAAGGAAACAGATTAAAACATGAATACATATGTTGTCAACAAATAAAGTGGTCACTCCAAAGGCATGAACAAACAAATAAAAAGAAAACAATACTTAATATTATGTATTAACAGCCATTACAGTTGGAAGATAAAATTTAAATACAAAGAAGAAAACAACATAGATATGCTCGGCTGTACACTACATAAAAACTAAATATATATATATGGTCCATCCTATTTCTTTCTACATGTCCTGTTTCCATCCAAGAAACAATAAACCAAAGGTGCCTCCACATGCACTGTCCTGAAAATGAATAAAAGAGAGGTCATGAATCAGGAAAAAAAACAAAAAGGGACATGACCATTCAACATATTTTCCTTTTGCATATCTTCCTCCTATC
This sequence comes from Allium sativum, assembly GCA_030737875.1. Taxonomy (NCBI): domain Eukaryota; kingdom Viridiplantae; phylum Streptophyta; class Magnoliopsida; order Asparagales; family Amaryllidaceae; genus Allium; species Allium sativum. The sequence continues at coordinate 590,140,140 of CM060909.1, forward strand.
TCGTCCTTCCTGAAAATAGTAACAGCTGCAAGAAAACAGTAAAACCTATAAGTATAAAAATTTAATAAATTCATGAACAACTAAAAATAGGACAATGTATAGCTAAAACAACTAAATCTATGTATATTGTCAATGAATAGCTAAGGGATAGAGTAGGAGCAGCTACGGAAATAGGGCGTGAACAGCTAAATGTATAGCAACAGAGCTAAACCATTTAATGTGTTCTTACATCAACTGTTTTCATATCATGAACAGAAGATATACAAAATGAAGTTAGAACAGCTAGGGGTATAGGTACAGCCAAGGAAAATGAACAGCAAAAAATATGTGTACATCAAAACTTTACAGCTAAACCAAAGAAGATATTATAAAATCTTTATAAGATTTCGAAACAGCTAACACATGTGTTAGTGCACAGTATGGAACAGCTAAGAAAGATCTAAAATATATATGTACAGATATACTGTTTTCTTTTTAAAAATCTGTACAAACAAGTAAGTTAATATATATTGATTCTTATATATATATATATACATATATATATATAAGATATACAAATCGAATCCTTATAAGATACAGCGACTGCCATATATTTAAAAATCCAATGTAGAATCTAACATATGACTTCCAATCTAAACAAGCACCATGAACAGCTAAAATCAAATCTATGTATATATTTTTTGTGTACAGAAAATCTAGAAAGAAGTGATACATATATATATATATATATATATATATATATATCAAATTCACAGCAATAAAGTATTTATATATATAGTGGTTTTATATACAAATTCATACAAGGACTATTGACATGTATATGCAAATCTAAACACAAAATCCATGATACGATTTCAAATCTCTATCGAATGAATAATTCGTAGACTCAAATCCCACCTAATTTATGCAAGTCAATCATGATGAACAAAACTATGAACAGAAAATCTAACTCTAACTCATCAAATCTCGACTAAAACCAATATGCAGTGATTAATACCCATCACACAATTACATCACAGTACGCATATCAAAAGAAAACCCCATTGGCCTAAAACCTAGTAGCCAGACCTACCTAAAATCCTGATAGACGTTGATCATATCGGAACCAAACTAACACTATAAATATGGGTCACACAGTGGTGTTTCAGCATACCAGAAAACCATTCAAACAATACAGTAAACTAGGATAACCCATTCGGCAGAAATCAGAAAAAATTCACATACAAATTATACTAAAATCGAGTGAAATTTAGCTTAAGACGAAGGGGTTTCGGTCTGGCTTGCTCATCGTGGATCTGTGGAACTCGGGGTGGCATCGTCAGAACTTTGGCGACGTTTGGGGGTGGAGAAGTTGATTTAGGGGTTTGTCAGATCGGTTAGAAGAGGAGATCGAAGGGAAAGACGGGGATGGTGGCGTAGAGGGGGATGCAATGTACTGGTTTCGATATGTGCGTTGAAGATCTGAAGGAGATAAGGGCTAGGGTTTTCTGGTCATTGAAGAATTAGGATGGAGGCGGTGGAATTTTTACTGAGGGTTTGTAGGAAATGTGGGAATGGGTAGGGTTTTGATGAGGATAAGTGGGCTGCGGGAGATGCGGGCCGAACAGGTAAGGGTTAAAGCCCAATTAAATTTATAAATTCAAGTTTAAAGGTTTATTTACTTTATCAAATTCGTTATACGATATTTGGAACATCCTTTATCAGATTTAAGCATGGTTGGTCTCGTTGGGACCGTAGAAACGAGAAGATCGAGATGGAGCAGTGTCTGTCAGGACTTGAAGCATGGATTTTTTTTTTTATTAAATTAAACGCTGTTTAATTTGATTAAAAACCAGGGATTTACGACCCAACCAATCAAAGTGAGTTAACCTCACTTAGTTCTTCCCGTTTATATTTCATATAAATTGGGTTTTATTTCTGTGTGCTCTGATTTCTAGAAGTTGACCATCTACTAGTTATAGATATTTATTTTTGATTTAATCAATGGAATTAAACGGACATTTAATTCCAGTAAATCTCCAAACCTTATTCTAATTCAATAAAGGTAATTTCCCCTTGATTGTTCACGTTTATAAAATGAACGTGATTGAAATGGTTTGAATTGTTTGTGTCATCTGTTTGCTGATTGATAGTTGTTATTATTAGGTAAAGGAAATAGTTTTGATTGGACAATTGATTTGATCGATAACAGTTGAATTGAAAATTCAACATGTGATTTGTTTTATCCAGTGAATATATTGGTTGGGTATTTTGGCATCACTGTCTAGAAGTCAATCATTATACAATTATGGATTTTTATCGTCAAGTGAACTGACAGTATTGAAGTTATAAATTTAGTTTATAACCAAAATAGGTTTTAAATATAATATTTTGAATAGAGCGACTTTTATAGATAATAATAATAATTATTATTATTCAAAGGTTTATAAGTCAGTATTAAATTGTTTTGATAAAGTAAACGCTTATGTTAAGAGAAAGCGTAAGCAGATGAGCAGGAAATAAACCAACGGTTAAGAATTCGATAAATTGTTTCATAGAAATAATTATATGAAGTTAGTTGAATTAATTATATTATAAAAAGGAGGAATTTACTGGGATTGATTTAAATTTTGAGAAGAGATTTTGAACGAGTTTTATATTTTAACTCGAGTTTATAATGAAGTTATAAAAGGGATTTAAGCGAACTTATAAACTTAAATGGGAGAATTACTCGACGGTTGGATTAAGTAAAGAAATGAAGGTATAAAAGAATTATGATTAAACCTGAGTTGTAAAAACAAGGTTTATAAAGCAAATGAGAAGTAAGGAAGTTGATTTTGAATTAGAAATACTTAACGGTGGAATTAAGTAAGTAATTTGACCTTGAGATTTCCCAGAAAGAAAAGGGAATGGGGAAAAGGGATTTGTAATTAAGTTTGGTAAAAGAATTAAGTAAAAGGATCTATAATAATACCCGGTTAGGAAACAAAGTATTTAATAAATTGGAAGTTTATAAAGGTGATGTTTGGTAAGATGGATTAAGCAATATTAGTTTTATTTTTAATCGAGACTTCCAAAGGATAAAGTAAAATTACAAAGCTATATTTCTGAATTTAAGAGAAATAGAATTTGAATTGATATTTGAATGAGATATTAGTTTTTGGATCATGACTTATATTTATCTGAAGATAAGGACGTTGTTGATCAAGGTCTGAGAGGTAATTAAAATACCCCAACTTGGACGACTTCGAAATTATCTGAAGATGATATTAGACATGTTGATATAAAGGACGGTAAGAGTTTATTATTTCATTTAGAAATGATAATGCAATGTTTAGTGAAACCTGGGGGTATATACATATAGAATGAGAATCCCAAAGTCAAAAGGAAATATAAGAGAATTACCACAGAAGAAAAATGTAAGATTTGGTTTTATTCAATAAGAATAAACACTGGAAGCTGTGAAGTAAATAAATGAAATATATTTCAAAATGTTTTACGAATAATAAGTTGGATTTATTTCTCTATTATGGATTATAAATAAAATTTTAGAAAATGATTGGAAAACAATGGAAGGAAAATAATTGAAATGGTTGTAAGATATTCTTCATAAGTAAATTTTCTATTAAACAAGAATTAAATACTGAGTTTCCAAAATATTGGAAGATAAGATGTTTTAATTATTTGAATTAAAAGGCCGAGTAATGTTGAATACTCAACAGTAGGTTCTATTTTTATTTTATGGTTGAATGACTATTTTATTTGATAGTTAAATAACCGACTATCAAATCTGGCCTATACGTTTGTTGGTACAGGAAGACCGGGATCGAAGTTATATTTGAAAACCATTCCGACCAACAAATATGTCAACCTAAAATACATCAGATGGCGATCGAGATGGAGCATTGAAGACCATAGATCCTCATAAAACGGAAGAACCACTTACAATCTCTGATTCGACCCGGAGACATACTGGGGTCTTGTCATGGTTGAAGTCTGTAGATTTCAAGGACTACTCGCTACTGATCCATTGGGTGATTCCTATATGAGATGCAGTAGGAGAGTACCTTCGGTTCATCCTGTTCCTGGATGACTTGTATGGACAGATGTCTGACAGATTATTTCCAAAAGAATCGCGTACATTGATTTCCTCAAACATGCCATAGTTGGTTAGCTCCCAACTGGAGTATTTTTGTGGTCGTCAATTAGCGATATCTAGTGGATTTGACGATATGGAATTCTAAGTGAATGGAGATCAGATGTTTCAAAGAAAATTCTGGTCTCAAGCCTCACAACCGGGGAATGACAAAAATCGGGAAGGCTGCATGGCTATGTGGATCGCTCCCATTAGGGTGTATAATCACCTATCTAGAGAAAATCTTATTTGCTTCTTTAATCTATTTTGATGCTGTCCTTTTTCGGGAAGACGGTGGGTAGCTCCCAACCGTTGGTGATATACATTCGATACACTCAAGCCAAATGAGTGGTCGGTCATGTGTGGGTCGGGTTGCAAGACGTTCTTGTTGAACCTAGTGTATTCGTCTCTAGAGATACATGATCGGCAGGTGGTCCCATACCATGTCATGGTTGGAATCCAATCTCCAATATGCGCCTGCGGTTTTGTTTTTATACTATATATGTAGAGCGTGAGATGCAAGCGTTCTACTAGATTCTATTTATTTGTATTTAGACATTATTATAATATCAGATAAGATATTGGTTTCAAAAATGTTTTGGCTTATCATAAGGTAAAAACCGTCCGTATTTATGTGTGGATTTGGTCTTACGATTATCCTTTTCTTTTGAAAGGATTTTAACTGTAAAATCAAGTTGAGTGATATCTTAATACTGTGCGAGTTTATCTCACTCTGGTTCACCAGACTGACCCGGTGTTTTGTAAATGCTCGGGTTAGCCCGGGGTGTACAGGTTCAGGTTATCGAATGCTGTGAAGAGACGAGCTGAAGGTGTTCAGATCTAATATCTTGCCACTGTGTGTTGTATATGAGGACAGATTATCATAACTGTCCAGATAAAATTGATGTACTCTGATGATTGTAAGTTATTTCAAGCTCTCAATAAAATTATTTCCATGTTATATTTTGTTCGGCTGCGATGTGAGACTCTATGTTATGTTGGTTCTTCTTCTTCTACTCTAATATGTCTTTCTTTCTTATCTCACCCTCTAATTTCTTTCTAATAACGTCCAGCGTTTTCGATGGTTGGAAGGTCGGCATGAGTTACGGTAAAGGTATTTGTGTCGATTTTCAGGCCGAAAATTCTTGGGTCATTACAAAAATTTTAGGAAAATTATTTCTAGCTTCGTATTGACGTTACGGTCCTAACAAAACTAATTTCATTGAATTCTGAGACCGTTTGAAAAATGGCCATTTTCCAGTCGATTAAAATCAACTGAAACTGGTCAAACGCGTTTTCCTTTACCACGCTCACATATTGATTCAGAAAATTACGAACTTTTAAACCTAGCAATAACTTGACATCACGGATCCAACAAAAGTGGTTTCGTCGAAAACCGAGGTCATTTGCAAAATTTCCATTTTTAAGGGCCAGAATTCCATAGCGATTATTCTGAATTTTCAACTGGGCATATCTTTTGATTCCCGCTATGAAATTTCAATTTTCCGGATTCGTTGGAAAGATATTCTCATTTAGATTCTAATATTTTTGGTTTCGCTAAAATCCGGTTTATTTTGAATCATGTATATTCATTTGAACTTTGAAATCAAATTTTCGAACTATCGCGCCATTTTCAATTCCTTTATAATTAAAATAAAATATTTATATTCTAACGACGATCTACATAAATATATACGTTCCAATTCTATTCAAAATAAATTTCTCGTCGTTATTATTTAAAATAATTCATTTTAAATATTCATAATTCACTAAAATTGCCAAAATAAAAATTTTAAATTAGATCTGATTTCCGGGTTATTACAATCTCCCCCACTTAAAATTTTCGTCCCCGAAAAGGAACGAAGCCGAAAGTTGTTTTACAAATCAACTCAACTTTCAGTATTTTCATTACGGCTTAAGTTCTTCAACTTTTTAGTTTCTAAGAACTTTTCAAATTTTTCAAAAATTTGGCTAACACCCTAAATATGGGTTTTTGGATATTTGATATCATAGGCTATAATTTAGCCTAATTCATGTTGTTTGGGGATTTTTGAGAATATTCTGTACTGTGCAAAGCTTAATTAAAATTTGGGCATATATTGTATTATGAATTATGACCAGGATTTAGGCATGTAAGGTTAGGCTTAATTTATGATTAGGCAAGATATGTAAATAGAATTTTAAAAATGTTTAATCTGTTGAATTTCCTAATCTGCTAAATCTGTTGAATTGCCTAATCTGCTAAATCTGTTATCTGCTAAATCTGTTGAATTGCCTAATCTGCTAAATCTATTATCTGCTAAATCTGTTGAATTTCCTAATCTTCTAAATCTGTTATCTGTTAAATCTGTTGAATTGCCTAATCTGCTAAATCTGATGAATCGCCTAATCCGTTAGATCTGTTATCTGTTGAGTTTCCTAATCTGTTGAAAGCTAAATAATTGTAATTTGGGTACAAAAATCCGTAAGCTCGATCTAAGATTGAGTAAAAACATGGAAATATGATTAATTTGCTATAACCTGTAAAGATGTTTAATCTGTTAAATGGACAATAATTAGTCTGATATCTGTATAATTTTGATTGGAATAAATTGGCTATGACACGAGGTTAGACTCTGTTTGCGGCAGATTCCTGCCCGGAACCAACCGGCTTAACCAGCAACCACAAACTTTCAGTCTAATGTGAGAGGTCATAGGCATAACTAAAATATGCTTATACACGAGGTTAGGTCTGGCTTGTGGCAGAAGTCTGTCTGGAACCGCCCGGCACATCCAACAGCCGCAAGCTACCGACCTAATGTGAGAGGTCTATGCATTAATATTTAATTATTGCAAATTTAAGAGAAATGTGTTGTTTAAAAACATGTTGAGTGGATAGGGTTAAGCCAACTGGACTGATGAATCTAATAAACCCGTTTCGTGAATCTGTAGGCCCAATACAAAGTTAGACAATATGTAAGTCTGTTAAATCCGTACATCTGATCAGTTAATCTGAAAACTTGTTAACTTGATTGTCTTATATGTGAACTAGTAATCTGAACTCTGTCTGAAATCTGTAAACAAGTTAATCTAAAATCTGTTAGTCTGGGGACACAAGGTTAGGAGGGGAATTACTTGTGTCATCTATTGTGTGGAACCCATATTAGTCAGTAACCCTTTCTGGTATCAAAACTTTGACCCCACGCTATGTAGGGGTCCGGGCACGCTTACTGAACTAATTATAAGCGGTTCATTCTGATAATGGCGAGGGGTGTTGATGGCGCATTCCAACCGGGTCATGTGCGTGCATGTATCCAGTCTGCTCTAAGGATATAAGACACCGTGACATCTGTAAATAGGTCTGTGCCAATAGGTTGCCACTTTAGGGAGTGATACACCCTACTGTGGGGCCGATACAGGGTATTTATGTATTTGGGAGCCGATCGCTTGGGGGTAGGACTTAGGGTACACTTAGTTCTGTCTATTTCTGTTGGTACCATCTATTTCTATTGGGTGGTAACACCTGTCTGTTTCTGCGTGGTACCATCTGTTCGGGTGGTAAAGGCCCATTACTAGTGTACACCTAATTTAAGCATTCTGTTTCTGTAGAGATTATTCTGTTTCCATTTCTGTATCAGTTTATACATTAGAGTACACCTAGTTCTGTCTTTTCTGTGGGTACCGTCTATTTCTGTTGGGTGATAACACCTGTCTCTTTCTGTGTGGTACCGTCTGTTCAGGTAGTAAAGGCCCATTTCTAGTGTACACCTAATTCTAACATTCTGTTTCCATAGGGATTATGCTGTTTCCGTCTCTGATTTCGTTTCTGATTCTGTTTCTGTACCTTCTATCTGCTGGGGTGGTAAAGGCCCATTAGTTGGGTAACAAAGGCCCGTTAGTTGGGTAACAAAGGCCCATTATTAGTATTCTGCTTTTGTACCTTTTGTTTGTTCGGGTGGTAAAGGCCCATTACTAGCATTCTGTTTCTGTAGAGATTATTCTGTTTCCATTTTTGTTTCAGTTTAGATATTAGGGTAACACCTAATCCTGTTATACTAGTATTAGTGCAGAGAAGTTAAAATCTTAGCTTAGCCTATATCATTCTGTTCCTTTTGTTAAGCTACTATTTCTGTTATGGTTATCTCTCATCCAGATTTATTTATATGTCATGATACTATTATCTATTTATATGCTTAAAGTCACTGGACTCACCAGACTTATGTCTGACCTAGTTTGTTTCGCCTCTTTTCTTTCCTCCCCCCCCCCCCAGGTTTTCAGGGTGGAAACATAGGAGCTTAATTCAGATTCTCTCTACTGCTAGTGTTGAAGTATATCTTGTCTTTGGCTCTATCTTTCCGTGGCAGTTTATATTGGGGAATATGGCTTTAAAAACTATGCATTCTGAAGGCATTTGTACGAGACCGATATTTATGTACTTGAATTCCGATATGGTGATTTTGAAAGATGTAACCAAAACTTATTCATGTTTCTGCTGTAAATAAAGTTATAATTTTTTTTCAAGTACTACTTTATCTGTCTTGTAAATTTATGTTCTGTCTACTAAAAACGCTCCACCAAAATTAAGGCATTCCCTTTGCGAGTGACCTTAACGGAGGTGGGGTGTTACAGCGCACCAACCATCGTCAACACGTGTCGGTTGACAGTAACATATCCGGAGGGAGGGTTATTCGCAAGCTCACCATCCTCTGGAAATTTAGATTCATCCTCTGATATACTGAATTGAGCACATAACGACTTATACCTACTATATGCCAGTTTGTTTGGTTTACTGTCATCGGGCTTTTCATTCAAAGGCTTGGGTGTCGGAAGTTAAAGATTAGCATCAACTCCAGAAGGATTTTCTGCAATAATAGAAGTGGTGGCCGATGCAGACATAGATTTTGCTTCAGATTGTTGACGAGATATCTGTCTGATATCCATCTTTGCACGAATAATGATGTATGACAATGAAATATAGGGTGGCAAGAAATAAAAGATAAGACCCTCAAATGGATCAATCATTTGGATCAAATTGAATCGGTCAAGGCAGGTCCAAAATGGATCAGCCTTGATCGATCCAGATTGAATCGGTCAAGGCAGGTCCAAAATGGATCATCGCAGACCGATCTAGATTGAATTGGTCAAGGAAAATCCAAATCGGATCAGCCCAGACCGATTTAGACTGAATCGGTCATAACCGATCCAAATTGGATCTGACATGACCAATCCCTATTGGATCGTCCATAGCTGGTTCAATATTATCCCGATTCATGAGCAACTTCCTGGTTCAAATATTTCTACGAACACCTTGCATGCATCCTGATAAAATCGAAATTCAAAGACTGGTTTGCAAACTGAATTCATCACATACTACCACCAATTCATTTTAAACATGTTCAAACCATTTCAGCACCCAAAACCCACAATTCGAAACCCTATGATTCCAAGAACTGACTTAAATTGGCAACACATAAGTTCCCCATATCCAATTCACTCCTACCTAGTTATAAAGCAAGAAAATCACCAAAAAGCAAAAAGGAAATACCAGCATTTGTGTGTGTGAAGAAGGCGGATTTGGGTTTGAAATGGCATTAGTTTGGGTTTAGATTCTCGGCTCAAGCTGATCGAAGAGGAGCGATTTGGATACGAATTGGTGTGGGAAGCTGAATCGGGCACTTTATTAAGTAATGCGTCTTAGGAAGAAACAGCCTCCATTAGAGAGTTTTCAGCCAAAATGAAATGAAAAAGGGAAGTGACGGGTCATATATTTATAATACCCAAGCATCGGGCCGATCCAGATCAACCTGGGCCACAAACGAAGCAAGCCCGATCCAAATTAAAACCCACAATAAGAAGGCAATAGTCCATCAAAGTATCATGAATTTGGAATGTTTCGACGCCCACACTTTTCATAAATAAAATTGTGAACTCCGAGGGGCAAAATGTTATCCACCAAATTCACGTGGCATTGGATCAGGCCTTTTATGTAGTTTTGGATCGGTCTGAATCAGATAGAAGCACTCTGGAATGGTCTAAGAAGTAGCTGAATCGGCCTGCTTGTATGATGTTGAATCGGCCTACCTCGTAGTAAAGTGGATCAGCTTCAGCTGATCTGGATCGGACCGGGCTATTGCAATGTGATTTGAACAGGCTCGAGATGAGCTGGATCGGGCTGAAGTGCGCTACACTGGCTCGAGACTAGCTGGACTGAGTTGAATCGCATTACACTGGCTCGAGAGGTTCTGGATCGGGTAGAGGTATGTTGAATCGCCTCGAGATGAAATGGATCAGGCAGAATCACTCTGAATCAGATCGGAAGCTTGGAAACTAGAAATTAAGCTCAGTGGCATTTTCGTAAATACTTAACATACCGATCCAAAACCTGAAAACTATATTAGACTCATCCTTCACTCCTATAACTAGAGCTTCACATCCACTTTAATGGGAGAGATTTTTGGATAATCCCGAAGGGCTATCAAACTCAATTCTCAACTTCTTTTAAGTAATTTGATCATCTCAAACACTTCAATTCAAAGATCCATCTCCGAATTCATCACAAAGTATGAAGATTGTAACAACCCGAATTTTCGCAACGTGTTAAGACAAGAATCAAGGCAGAATTAAATTATAAAATCTGAATCAGGATAAACAGGTTGCGCCATTGCGTTCGTATCGGAAAAATACGCGAAAACGAGTCCGAAATTTCGTAAATCGGAGTCCGTATGACCCAGTTAAGGCCCAACGAAGTTTCACGAAAATTCAAGTCCGAAAACAGATTTGAAATTCAGCCTAGAAAGAGAAGGCGGGAAAATTCCCGCCAGACACACAGCGTGTCGACCCCTGGGTCGACCCCCCCTCCAGGGGGTCGACATGGGTGTCGACCCCTGGGTCGACCCCTCCTTAGGGGGTCGACATGGGTGTCGACCCCTGGGTTGACCCCCCCTGTAGAACCCCGACCTGGTGCACCTGCTTGTCATGTTGGCTCGGTTTTGGAGGCTTGTGACGATTTTGGAGGGTTCAGATCTATCATAGGGTTTATCCTACGGCATAAACTACTCCTAATCTCTATAAAAAGACCCCTAAGCCTACCCTAAACCCTCACAAATCACTCATGCCACGAAGTGCTGCCCAAATGCCAAGTGATCATGGCCTCTATCTCCAACTCCAAGAGACTATGCATGCAAATCGGATCCGAATCGAAAGGTGCAAGCTTGCTACACCAAATCGAGGCTCGATCAACGTTGCTACGGCGATTTCATGACGGTTCTTCATCAAAGGAGCCACCTTTCTTCGTCACGACGATGCATAATCCTTCCCTAAGCATCGCTATGTAAATTCTAAATACTTCTAGATTTAAACGGTAGTTTTAATGATGGCATGGAATGAAACGAGATTAAACTAAGTATGCTAGCCTATATGAACCTTGTCATGCCTCTTTTGCTTGAACCTATGACTTTTGGCTATGCTTAGTGACTAGATCATGCTATTCATGTTATGATTAACCTAGTTTACCTTGCAAGTTTGAACCTTTATCTATGGAATGCTAGCATGAACCTTAGGGAACAATTTGACTTTTGAAACATTGGAAAAGATTTGACTTTGGGGCTTATGCATGCAAATGAACCCAAACCCCTTATGTGTCATGCATGTTTGTGGCCAAATTCACTTATGATACTATGCATGTTTGTGGCCAAATTCACTTATGATACTATGCATGTTTGTGGCCAAATTCACTTATGATACTATGCATATTTGCGGCCAAATTCCCTTATGACACTATGCATGCTTATGGCCAAATTCCCTTATGATACTATGCATGTTTGTGGCCAAATCCACTTATGATACTATGCATGTTTGTGGCCAATATGTTGGCATAATACCCTACTATGTGACTCGCTTCCACTTGGGTTGGAAATACGTTTGGGTAGCTTAGGAAAACGTGGGTATGACATGAAAAACTTGACATGGGGTTTACATGAGAACATGACATTCATGATACGTTTAAATATGGTCATGACACGTGGGGAAAACATGGAACTTGAACTAGACATGGGTGGGTTGTAAGTGTAATAAGACACTAGACCAAACATGAAGGTGTCCAACTCGAGGTTGGGTTGAGTTTGTAGCATAAATCTACCCGGACCCGCCCGGCTTAACTAGTGGCTACAAACAATAGGATCCAATGTGAGAAGTTGGTCATGTCGCGCTTAAGACCCGAGGTTAGACTAGGTTGTGGTGTAAAACTACCCGGACCCGCCCGGCTTAATTAGTAACCACAACAAGGTCTAATGTGAGAGGTTGATAGTGCATTAATTAAATTAATGCCACATGATAAGGTTAAGTAAATTTGACTAATGACACTTAACCGATATGACACGAATGGGTAGGTTAAGTGGGACCGGGCTTGATTTCTTAATGACACTTAACCATACAAGACAATTAGGGGATGGGGTTAAGTAATTTACGCTTAACTAATCCGACTTGGTAATTAGATAGGGTTAAGTAATTTACGCTTAACTAATCCGACTTGGTAATTAGATGGGGTTAAGTAATTTAGACTTAACTAATCTAAACACGGTAATTAGATGGGGTTAAGTAACCTATACTTAACTAATCTAAACACGGTAATTCGATGGGGTTAAGTTAAACACTTAACCAATCTAAACTTGGTAATTCAATGAGGTTAAGTAACCAATACTTAACCAATTTAACATGATAATTTAATGGGGTAAGTAACTTATACTTAACCAATTATACATGATGATTTGATGAGGTTAAGTAACCTACACTTAACCAATCTAATATGTGGACCTGATAGGGTTAAGTCACAAGACCTTTTAACATTAGGCTTAACCATAGTAATACGATTAGTGGATGGGGTTAAGCTAACCCATACTTAACCAATCCGACTCGATGACCTGATGCGATTAAGATAATCTATGCTTAATCAATCTAACACGATAATCTAATATGGTTAAGACAAACCAATACTTAACCAAATTGACTTGATGATTGAATAGGGTTAAGTCATGAGCTTCTTGGTATACTTAACCAACTTGTAGGGCTAGGTCTTGGACATGAATACTTAGCCAATCTTGACATGATTCATAGGCGGGCTAAGCCATGAACTTGAATAACAACACTTAACCCAATAGGCAAAACCCTAGTTAGAGGAACTAGGTAGAAAATCGTAGTTAATCAAGAGTAATGGGGAAATGAAGCTAAGTGGCAAACCTTAGTTAAGTATAACTAAGTAATAATTGTTAGCCAAGAACATGGGACTAGTTCATGAATAGATGAGTAACCCGGTACGGTAGGTCATCGCTTAAAACACGAGGAGGAGCAAATTATCTGACTTAGATAAACGCTCCAACGAACTGGGTGACGAAGCGGTAGCTTCAGGGGACGTGAGGGTACTCTTGGTATCCCTCTGTGAGGTGGCAGATGGTCCATGAAACCCGGCCTCACAGAGGTTAAGGTCTGCAGTAGAAGAGCCAAGAGTATGCCTTGGTTGCTATGCGAGCGACCTAAAGACTGGGATGGATTAGCGTGGAGTCAACGATACTTGATTTTGCCTTGGATAGCGCGTCGTCGACTACCTACCATCTTTAGTCAATCGCATACGAACGGAAAGGCAAGGAACTCCCAACATACCATACACTTGCTATCGAGTTATGGGTGAGGTTGGCTATCTGGGTGTGGGGCATCGATGGGCCATAGTGTAGTTCTCATACATGACTTCTCTTGTTTTGCCTTTCAGTAGTTGAGGGAGGGGTCACGTGGGACCATAGCCACGGGTACAAAAACAGACCTTGATATCTGCATCAGCAGACGACTTAAAGCTCCCGACCGAGTTCCGTATTTCTTGATTTGCCCTGGCACGGAACTCGGATGGCACATTGAGGAACATGTGCGTCTAGACATGGAAAATGATTCACGATACATACGTGGGATAAAGGGCGCGTTTGACGGGTGGCATAATCCCTAGTGGCCCTAGGTGGCTGAACCCAAACCGAGACACGGAAACGTTCATTAGGTAGTATAATCCCTAGTGGTCCTAGGTGACATAAATCCTAAGTGAACACGCGATAGTTCATGGTAAGAAAACATAACCAGATCAAGGGTAACAGTCCAAAATAACCTCAAGGATAAAACATTTACATGGGAAAGCCCGTACGGCTTACGACAAAGGACTGAACTTATACATGGAAAGAAACATACGAGTTGGGAAAACCATCATATGCTATATATTAGGTTGACATGGACCATTACATGACATTGGGCAAGGGACATTCATAGTTAACACATGACGCGGGTTGGGATACTAGTACGAGAGGTGCAGGGCAAATATACATGATAAATACCGTGGGATGTTATACATGATAGATACCTTGGAATAGTATACTTGATAGAAACCTGACGATGTGATACCTTGATTTATCTTGACAACGTAGTTTATCATGATACCTTAGTTTATCTTGCTACAGTAGTTCATCCAGTTACCTTGATTTAGCTTATCTATCTTGTCGTCATCCTTATGTTTACTTTCAGTTTATGCATGTCATGTTACCTTTACCTGTTTTTATACTGGAAGTAGATAGGACTTACCAGTCTTTATGACTGACCCGTTTTGTTTCGCCTCTTTGTCTTCCGTTCCCCCCCCCCCAGGTTTCAGGGAGGAAACACTATTATCTAGTTCGGACTTCTTCTGCTTGAAGGTCATCACGCATGGCTTGGACTTTTCTTGGCTATGGCTACTTTACTGTTTTACTTGGGGAATAATTTATGAAATGGTTTTATGCTTCTTTACTATTGCAAGACAGGTTTTGATGTATTCTGATGTAAAAGGCTTTAGACCTTATTTTGTAAGGTAATGAAATTTGTTTTACTTCCGCTGTTTTATATATATGTTCTGTCTTGTAATATTTCTGTGCATGTTTACCTCGATAATACTTCACCAAACCTAGTGCATTCCCTTTGTGAGTGACCCTAGCGGAGGTGGGGTGTTACATTTGGTATCAGAGAAGAAGGTTACCAGACTGGGCAAAAGTTTTTAAAACCTTCTGAAACTATTTGAAAAACCGTTTACAAAGAAGCATTTTTCAAGAAAAGTTTTTAAAGGCTATTCCCCAAAAGCCATTAGCACTATCCATTGATTCCTTGATTGAATCTCTTTTCCTTTCTTTCCTCCATCTGTAGTCACAGTAGTTCTAACTGTGACTAATCTTTGTCTAACCACGTAGGTGTTTTTCCGTACGATGGAGGTGGTTCTCGAGAGACCCGTTGCCGTGGTACAAGGAAGGATAATAAGAGTAAGGATAAAGGACGCGAGCTTAAGGATAAGCAACTTGTTGGTATGGCTTAGTCCATCAAGGAGGACAAGATCATCGGAGAGGGCAATTGTACGCTCCCATTTCTAGGGTACCTAAAAGAGACGGTACCGTTTCTGGTAAAGGTTTAGTCGTTCTTTTCTATCACCCCGTCCAGACTTTGTCTTGATCATCGTATCATTTAAGTCTGCTTGGATAGTTGAGTCTCTGCACCGTAGTACTAGCATGGTAGAGGATCCCAGTTTTTGTCCCAAAAATCTGGTTGGAGAGTTGGTCCATTTCTTCATGATTTGTTTGGATTTGAGAATGACATGTCTCGGCTACGGATGGATTCTAGGGATAAAGTGGTCACCCAATAAGGGGTGCCATTCTCGGTTTTGGAAAGAGGGTAGTTAGACTCTCGACTCACCTTGGTGATACCCTCGAAGTCTCGTGTAACCTTTTGGGTTCTGTCTTGGTTGGTTACCTAGAATCTCGGGATGTAGTTGTTGGTAATCCGTTCGAATAGAATTCGCCGCTAAGGCGGATGGTTCGTTTCGCTTATGCATGAGTTATGGGAATCACCCTAGTAAGTACTCTTGGCAACATGGATTGGCATCGAGAAATGAGATCCAGAATTCCCTAGTGAATTTTGGAGAGCTTGCATGAGTAAGTGGATACGTTTGAGCCAAGTATACTAGGGAAAGGATAAGTGAAAGTGGAATAAGAGGCGACAATGGAATGAGTTCTAACTCATATCTTGGAAATAGGAATCAAGGAGCTACGAAATCATGGGGTTAATAAGATGGTCAAGGCACCGAGAAATTAAGCTCAAGGAAACGCGACCTAGAAAACGTAAGGCTAGACACGCGCATCGTACCTCTTTTTAGAGAGTGTATCCTTGATCCCTGGTTTTTCCTGTAGAGCTTGCTCGCATGTTATCTTTTGGTGAATATCCTCTCGGTCCTGTTTCTGTTACAAACCCCGTAAGGAGTTTGTCTTGGTTATCTTCTCGATCCTATCTTGAGAACCTTATGAAGAATTCTATGGATGTAAACATGTATTTGAAACATGTTATGATTGATATGGTTGCAAATGGTTGCAAGTGGTTGCTCGTGGATGCGTGAATACACATTAGACACTTGATTGACGCGGTCACGTTTCATGTTGCATATGCACGAGTATTTATACTTGTTTATGGATGAAATTGAATATGTTATCATGTGGATGTTGCATGTGGATGGATGTTTGTGCACGCATATAGTATTTATATGACTAAGGCTATTTGCATACATGTTGGATTCATGGCACTAAACCTAATTTGCATTAGAAGATCATTCAGGCCTGATCATTAGCATTAGCTAAGGAACATATACACACACTTTCTTGCATATGTTCATATGGCATTAGAAATCATCTAAGGACCATGGTTGCCTGTGGATGATGTTTTGAGTAGATGGATGATGGATGGTAGGATACGTTCTTCCAAACTTGGAGATTTCGGGGACGAAATCCTTTAAGTTGCGGAGGATGTAACAACCCGAATTTCCGCAACGTGTTAAGACAAGAATCAAGGCAGAATTAAATTATAATATCGGAATCAGGGTAAACGGGTTGCGCCATTGCATTCGTCTCGGAAAAATACGCGAAATAGAGTCCAAAATTTCGTAAATCGGAGTCTGTATGACCCAGTTAAGGCCCAACGAAGTTTCACGAAAATTCAAATCCGAAAACAGATTTGAATTTCAGCCCAGAAAGAGAAGGCGGGAAAATTCCCGCCAGACACACAGGGTGTCGACCCCTAGGTCGACCCCCCTCCAAGGGGTCGACATGGGTGTCGACCCCTGGGTCGACCCCTCCTTAGGGGGTCGACATGGGTGTCGACCCCTGGGTCGACCCCCCCAGTAGAACCCCGACCAAGTGCACTTGCTTGTCATGTTGGCTCGGTTTTGGAGGCTTGTGACGATTTTGGAGGGTTCAGATCTATCTTAGGGTTTATCCTACGGCCTAAACTACTCCTAATCTCTATAAAAAGACCCCTAAGCCTACCCTAAACCATCACAAATCACTCATGCCATGAAGTGCTGCCCAAATGCCAAGTGATCATGGCCTCATTCTCCAACTCCAAGAGACTATGCATGCAAATTGGATCCGAATCGAAAGGTGCAAGCTTGCTACACCAAATCGAGGCTCGATCTACGTTGCTACGGCGATTTCATGACGGTTCTTCATCAAAGGAGCCACCTTTCTTCGTCACGACGATGCATAATCCTTCCCTAAGCCTCGCTATGTAAGTTCTAGCTACTTCTAGATTTAAACGGTAGTTTTAATGATGGCATAGAATGAAACGAGATTAAACTAAGTATGCTAGCCTATATGAACCTTGTCATGCCTCTTTTGCTTGAACCTATGACTTTTGGCTATGCTTAGTGACTAGATCATGCTATTCATGTTATGATTAACCTAGTTTACCTTGCAAGTTTGAACCTTTATCTATGGAATGCTAGCATGAACCTTAGGGAACCATTTGACTTGTGAAACATTGGCAAAGATTTGACTTTGGGGCTTATGCATGCAAATGAACCCAAACCCCTTATGTGTCATGCATGTTTGTGGCCAAATTCACTTATGATACTATGCATGTTTGTGGCCAAATTCACTTATGATACTATGCATGTTTGTGGCCAAATTCACTTATGATACTATGCATATTTGCGGCTAAATTCCCATATGACACTATGTATGCTTATGGCCAAATTCCCTTATGATACTATGCATGTTTGTGGCCAAATCCCCTTATGATACTATGCATGTTTGTGGCCAATATGTTGGCATAATACCCTACTATGTGACTCGCTTCCACTTGGGTTGGAAATACGTTTGGGTAGTGAAACACCCCACCTCCGTTAGGGTCACTCTCAAAGGGAATGCCCTAATTTTGGTGGAGGTTTATAAGTACAAGTCACAGATATACAAGACAGATATAAGAACACATATTTGTAAACAACGGAAGAACAACAAACTTTATTTCATAAAGTCAAATACGTGTTACAACAACATCCTTTCCAAAAACATAACATAACACTTTCATAATCTGTCTTGAGTACATTATTTAAAGAAGCATAAATAAAACATAGATAAACTACAAAAGCCCCATAGTGGATTGTCCAAAGCCATAGTTCAAAACAGGAAAGTCCAAGCAATACATTTCTCTTCTTCAAGCTGGATGTTGAGGTAGGTCAAGCTGCTGTGTTCCCTCCCTGAGGACCTGGGGGGGGGGAATGGAAGAAAGAAGACGAAAGAAAAGTAGAGTCAGACATAAAGCCTGAGTAAGTCTAGTACTATTTTGTCTATGAATAAAGAACTGGGTATGATAAGTATAAACAAGAAGTGGGCATGCACTATAAACTTGGTTAAGTTGTCTAGGGTCGAATATACTATCGTACCCCATGTTGATCTCTGAACCCATATAAACTAGTTTCCAACTGGCACCCCATAATCAGGGTGGCGTAATCCATTCTATGATGATCGGCTCCTACTCGCCTAGTTACATGTGTCTTACGGCCCCCGATGTTGTAGTTACCTATGCTGGTCCCACCATGGGGTGTATCAAGTCCCATAGTGGCAACCCGACACAACCTTAGAGTGCACAGGTATGCTACTGGTGTCCAGTGCCTTATTTTTCTGCGCCGGAGTGTGTGCACGCCCGCACTCCGTTAGAACCTACACTGCTACACCACCGCCGTCGATTTGACCTCTTACAATCAGCTCAGTAATCGTGCCCCACCCTGCCTAGTTTCAGGGTATCCTGATACACCTTCTAGGGTTACTGCTGAAAAGGGTCCCCCGTTACTAGGTTTTCTATCTCTAGCCAACATGCTAAGTTGGTTAAGTGTTTCCTAACCTAACCCCCACCAGTCCGTTTTGTTTAGCATGTTCCATTTTGATTAAGTCTTTAGTTCACTTAATCCTATCAATCCTGACTCAGCCTTAATTGTCTTATTAAGGCCCTGACCTCTCACATTAGACAGGTATTGTTGTGGCTGCCTGTTGCCGGTTGGTTCCGGGCAGTCTTACGCCACAACTCAGTCTAACCTCGGGTCCTTGCTGGGCTCCATGTTTAACCTCCCACATTGGATAGGTATTGTTGTGACTACTGGACAGCCGGGCGGTTCCGGGCAGGTTTACATCACAACTCAATCCAACCTCGGGTTAAACACATCATATGTTCTACATTTACATATTTTGTCATTCTTCTTAATTTCTTATATGTAAATATTTGCGGCCCATTATTAAGTTAATGGTGTAAAGGTTACACCAATCATGGGCCCAACCCATACTTGAATTTGGGCCCTTCTATTTTATATTCTCATTCATTAGTAATTTTTTTACCCAACGTTATTTTCCCCCGTTTTACACGTCCGTTTATTATATATATGTTGGGCTTAGCCTTTTAAAGCCCAACTTAGCCATGCAACAAGGGGAGGCTTAAAGCGTGATTACATACACAAAGAGGGGAAGGTGAGCGTATGAACTTGCAAAATGACGTTGGAAATACAAACTAGAAACGGGTGTACTTGCATAGTGGTAACATATACTTTGGTTATAAAGCATAGGTGACATGAATCAAGGCATGTAAACTTGCATGGGTTTAACAACAACATGAACCTATATTCTTATTTAGGCATAATGTCAAACATAAGCATGGCATAAATATTTCTAGCATAAGCGTGGCATAATGTCAAACATAAGCATGGCATAATATCAAACATAAGCATGGCATAAGTATAGTTAAATTTGTTCACATAACCATGGCATAAATATTTCTAACATGAAATCATGATTCTTACTTTAGTCATGTAAACTTACAAAAAGGGACTTTTTGAACCTAACCTAGCCATATACCACATATGTCATCATATAATTCTTGTAAACAAGATAGACCTAATCATGGTTTTCAATTATGCCAAATATCATTCATAGCCTAGCCATATTCATAAATTTGCAAATAGGTTTTCTAGTACAAAAGCATGGCTTAAAACATAATGCCAAATTCTCAACATAATTTCATATGGATAATAACCAAACTTGTTCCAATTACCTACAAAATGATTTATGCACAAAAATATACATCATGGTGGCATAGAAGCAAACCCCAAACTTGCATGAATTTAAATCAACTACATACATGTAGCTTCAACATGGATTACATAATTTGCGAAATATTCCAAACGTATACTTGCATAGAACTACCGCATGTAGTTCTTTATAATGAATAACATAATTCAAAAATATCCAAACGTATATAATATTTCAAATTGATAAGAACGCACAAATATGAATTACTTTATTGCCACAATTCAAGCATACAAACCAACACAATTGTTTATTCATACCAAAGTAATACTCTACTTACAATGGTGTGATGAATTCTCTAGTTTAGGGATTGAAGACGCAAATTCCTTTGTTGAATTGATTTGTTTAGGTTGCTTTAAGCTTTAGAACCTTCCTCCTAATCCTCTCTCAAATTTGGTGGCTACTCCTAGTCGTTCCTCAGCAACATGGCGGCTATGTTCTTATTTTTGAATGAATAGATTAGGGTTTAGTCTAGGGTTGTTTATATAGAGGTTAGGAACTGATTAGGACCATTGATGTTGCTTGGATTGATCGTAGCCATTCATTCTAAGGAGAGACCAATTAAAACTTGCCACCTAGCCCTAGTGACAAAGCAGACCACAGAAAATCGACCACATAGAGAATAGGCCAGCCGGGTTAGACTGGGCTCGACCTGGGTCTGGACCAGGTCGACACCCCTGTCGACAGCCCTGTCGACAGGCCTGTCGACCTGGTTAGACCAGGTCGACAGCCCAGTCGACTTGGTGGGTCAGGCGGGTGTTTTTCCGCCCTGGCTCATTGGGCCCCATTTTTGAATTTCAACCTGATTTATTCTGTTTGAATTTAAACTTGATTCTCAAACTTCCGAAGGCCATATCTTCTTCATACGGACTCCATTTTTCGAAAACTCGGACTCTATTTCGCGTATTTTTCCGAGACGAATGCAATGGCGTATCCCGTTTCCCTTAGTTCTTTGATTTGAAATTAATTATACTTTAATTTGTTAATTTCATAGTTATAGAATTTGCGGGGTGTTACAGGTAGCTTAGGAAAAACGTGGGTATGACATGAAAAACTTGACATGGGGTTTACATGAGAACATTACATTCATGATACGTTTAAATATGGTCATGACACGGGGGGAAAACATGGAACTTGAACTAGACATGGGTGGGTTGTAAGTGTAATAAGACACTAGACCAAACATGAAGGTGGCCAACTCAAGGTTGGGTTGAGTTTGTAGCATAAATCTACCCGGACCCGCCCAGCTTAACTAGTGGCTACAAACAATAGGATCCAATGTGAGAAGTTGGTCATGTCGCGCTTAAGACCCGAGGTTAGACTAGGTTGTGGTGTAAAACTACTCGGACCCGCCCGGCTCAACTAGTAACCACAACAAGGTCTAATGTGAGAGGTTGAGAGTGCATTAATTAAATTAATGCCACATGATAAGGTTAAGTAAATTTGACTAATGACACTTAACCGATATGACACGAATGGGTAGGTTAAGTGGGACTGGGCTTGATTTCTTAATGACACTAAACTATACAAGACAATTAGGGGATGGGGTTAAGTAATTTACGCTTAACTAATCCGACTTGGTAATTAGATGGGGTTAAGTAATTTACGCTTAACTAATCCGACTTGGTAATTAGATGGGGTTAAGTAATTTAGACTTAACTAATCTAAACACGGTAATTAGACGGGGTTAAGTAACCTATACTTAACTAATCTACACACGGTAATTCGATGGGGTTAAGTTAAACACTTAACCAATCTAAACTTGGTAATTCAATGAGGTTAAGTAACCAATACTTAACCAATTTAACATGATAATTTAATGGGGTAAGTAACTTATACTTAACCAATTATACATGATGATTTGATGAGGTTAAGTAACCTATACTTAACCAATCTAATATGTGGATCTGATAGGGTTAAGTCACAAGACCTTTTAACATTAGGCTTAACCATAGTAATACGATTAGTGGATGGGGTTAAGCTAACCCATACTTAACCAATCCGACTTGATGACCTGATGCGATTAAGATAATCTATGCTTAATCAATCTAACACGATAATCTGATAGGGTTAAGACAAACCAATACTTAACCAAATTGACTTGATGATTGAATAGGGTTAAGTCATGAGCTTCTTGGTATACTTAACCAACTTGTAGGGCTAGGTCTTGTACTTGATTACTTAGCCAATCTTGACATGATTCATAGGCGGGCTAAGCCATGAACTTGAATAACAACACTTAACCCAATAGGCAAAACTCTAGTTATAGGAACTAGGTAGAAAATCGTAGTTAATCAAGAGTAATAGGGAAATGAAGCTAAGTGGTAAACCTTAGTTAAGTATAACTAAGTAATAATTGTTAGCCAAGAACATGGGACTAGTTCATGAATAGATGAGTAGCCCGGTACGGTAGGTCATCGCTTAAAACACGAGGAGGAGCAAATTATCTGACTTAGATAAACGCTCCAACGAACTGGGCGACGAAGCGGTAGCTTTGGGGGACGTGAGGGTACTCTTGGTATCCCTCTGTGAGGTGGCAGATGCTCCATGAAACCCGGCCTCACAAAGGTTAAGGTCTGCGGTAGAAGAGCCAAGAGTATGCCTTGGTTGCTATGCAAGCGACCTAAAGACTGGGATGGATTAGCGTGGAGTCGACGATACTTGATTTTGCCCTGGATAGCGCGTCGTCGACTACCTACCATCTTTAGTCAATCGCGTACGAACGGAAAGGCAGGGAACTCCCAACAGACCATATACTTGCTATCGAGTTATGGGTGTGGTTGGCTATCTGGGTGTGGGGCATCGATGGGCCATAGTGTAGTTCTCACACATGACTTCTCTTTTTTTGCCTTTCAGAAGTTGAGGGAGGGGTCACGTGGGACCAAAGCCACGGGTACAAAAACAGACCTTGATATCTGCATCAGCAGACGACTTAAAGCTCCCGACCGAGTTCCGTATTTCTTGATTTGCCCTGGCACGGAACTCGGATGGCACATTGAGGAACATGTGCGTCTAGACATGGAAAATGATTCACGATACATACGCGGGATAAAGGGCGCGGTTGACGGGTGGCATAATCCCTAGTGGTCGTAGGTGGCTGAACCCAAACCGAGACACGGAAACGTTCATTAGGTAGTATAATCCCTAGTGGTCCTAGGTGACATAAATCCTAAGTGAACACGCTATAGTTCATGGTAAGAAAACATAACCAAATCAAGGGTAGCAGTCCAAAATAACCTCAAGGATAAAACGTTTACATGGGAAAGCCCGTACGGCCTACGGCAAAGGACTGAACTTATACATGGAAAGAAACATACGAGTTGGGAAAACCTACATATGCTATATATTAGGTTGACATGGACCATTACATGACATTGGGCAAGGGACATTCATAGTTAACACATGACGCGGGTTGGGATACTAGTACGAGAGGTGCAGGGCAAATATACATGATAAATACCGTGGGATGTTATACATGATAGATACCTTGGAATAGTATACTTGATAGAAACCTGACGATGTGATACCTTGATTTATCTTGACACCGTAGTTTATCATGATACCTTAGTTTATCTTGCTACAGTAGTTCATCCAGTTACCTTGATTTAGCTTATCTATCTTGTCGTCATCCTTATGTTTACTTTCAGTTTATGCATGTCATGTTACCTTTACCTGTTTTTATACTGGAAGTAGATAGGACTTACCAGTCTTTATGACTGACCCCGTTTTGTTTCGCCTCTTTGTCTTCCGTTCCCCCCCCCCCAAGTTTTCAGGGAGGAAACACTGTTATCTAGTTCGGACTTCTTCTGCTTGAAGGTCATCACGCATGGCTTGGACTTTTCTTGGCTATGGCTACTTTACTGTTTTACTTGGGGAATAATTTATGAAATGGTTTTATGCTTCTTTACTATTGCAAGATAGGTTTTGATGTATTCTGATGTAAAAGGCTTTAGACCTTATTTTGTAGGGTAATGAAATTTGTTTTACTTCCGCTGTTTAATATATATGTTCTGTCTTGTAATATTTCTGTGCATGTTTACCTCGATAATACTTCACCAAACCTAGTGCATTCCCTTTGTGAGTGACCCTAGCGGAGGTGGGGTGTTACAAAGATTCATCAAAACTTGTGAGAGAGTTCGGATTGATTCCATTGACATCCATTTTTGGAGGATCTCAACCATTTCTCATAGGAATTTCACTAAGTACAAGAGTGAGAAAAGTGAGGTTAATAATGGATGTATTGAGAGTATATGTTTGTTTTGTAATCAAAAAGGTAATAATCGAATCATTTGATAAAGTAGATGTAGATCACGCTTGATCGAACCACTATAAATTTTTTTGTCTTTCCTTACTTGCATCTTCCTAGTTTTCGGCTCCATTTTTACTATTCTAGAGAATATTGTGAAGTGCACCTGGCATCTTTGGTGTTGACACAAGTTTTGAGATCAACAAGAAAGTATTTCAGTTGAGGAAGAAAACACAGCAAAAAAGAAAGAAAAGTCTATTGAAAAACAACATGATAACACACTAAGAAATAATACTGAAATTATCAACAACAAGTTGAAAAGCAAAAACAAACATTTGAAAACATCACTCCTCCCACCTTTGATTTGGGTATTACTCAACCATGTTCAGAAAAAAAATTGATGAAGGAAATAGTGAAAAATCATCCCCAAAAAAGGATAAAAAAATCAGTCATCAAGCCAACAAGTGGAAAACCTCCCTCCTACATTAAAAAACTGAAGAAAAAAAGAAGAATTGAAAAAAGGAATGATTCATATGAATATTCAAAAAAAAGCAAGCAAGTAAGGGAAGAAAACAGAAAACAATAAACAAGATGAAGCAACTGAAGAAGAAAAGGAAGAACTACAACTTTCATTGGTAAAAAAAGATGAAGCAAAAGCCGAAAACCAACAAACCGAACAGGATGAAAAAGGATAAGAAGTAAACATAAAAACAATAAAGCCAATTCAAGTGGTAGAGCCTATATGGAGAGACCTACACTTGTCGCACTGCAAAAAGTGACAAGTCATCTAAGTGAGAAAGAGGAAAGGATTATAAAGAAAAAAAATTGTTTGCAAAAGCTAATATAAAGTAATTTTCTATTTTATTTGTCTTGTTAGATTATACATAATTTTATATTTACTATTTTTTTTCAAAACAAACAGTCAAGTTCCTTGGGAAAACGACGATTTAATGAATGGAGGATGTATTATTATCAAAGATATACCGAGTAATGCACTCGAAGGAAACTTCATAGAAGGGTAGTTATATACTTTTATCAAATTTTAATACTGATACCCAATTTCATAAAAGATCGATACCCTACATTTGTATCTTAAATAAAATAAATTTTGTTAACATGAAACTGATACCTACCTACATATCAAACTAATACCCAGTAACTGAAACTTTTTTATTCAACTTATTCAGTACTAAAATTGATACTTTCATAGGTACAAAACTGCAACCTAGTAGTTGTTGCAATAAAAATTGATACTGCAAAATATATAAAAGTTATACCTAATAATTGTCCATAACAAAAAACTAATACCTTTCAACATAAAAAACTGATATCTAGCAAATAATAAATACAAAACTGATGGAACAACATATCAAACTGTCGTATAGGAGAAGCAAACATATCAATTTAATTTGTGTAACATTTTTGTCATTCATAAATCAGATTATTGACTGGTTCAGCCTTAAATGCGACTTGGTCAAAAACAATTATGCAATGTCTATAACCATGACAGTAAGTACAATTCTGATATACAATTTTTTTTACAACATTGATCTATAGATTAAATACTAACATACACTATGATTTGAGCCGAAAGGCTTTGCTGAAAAAAGTGAAGGAATTATAAAACATTTAGTTATTCCATTCTTAGAAGAAGCTTTTGTCAACTTGTATAGAGAAACAACATACTTTCCAATGCACTATGATAGCCATTGGACACTAACATATCCATCAACGGTATGGTTGCATTTCGATTCTATGAGGCCCAGACATTCAAACGAAAGAAATAATCCAAATTTTATAGATGCAATAACTCTGGTATGTAATATTTTCCAGCTAATTTTTATAAAACTGATACTAATGTATATTTATTTCAGAGACTAGAAGTTGAAAAAATATTGCAGTAATTGTTGAGAGGGAATAATATCCAAGACATGCAGATTAGACCGGTAGAAATACTTCAAGCGGAATGTGCACAGCAGCATTCCGATTTGTAATTTTTTTATGACTTTTCTTTTTAGTAAACATTCATTTGTATATAGCAAATTTACAAGCTGATACCAATACAAATTCAAAATGATACCAACATTCATACAAACTGATACTCACTAATTAAAAAAACAATACCAATTATCACCATGCACACTACCAACAACGAAATCACAACCAACATACATCGATTCAATCCAGTTCATACAAAAATTATAGTTAGTCGTACGTTTAGTTAAAATCGTCATTTGTATTGATTGTTATTATAATATAACCACTTGTATCATATACTATAACAATTATTTCTAACCATCAAAATATTTCAATCATGGAGAGTTGATTGTGTTATATTTGTCATGATTTTGATGGTCACACACAACAGATCTGAAATACCGCTGAAAGTGAAAGAAAAAAAATGCTGCAAGCCAGAGCAAAAATTGTGTATGTACTCGCAGATCATGCATGCTGCTGGGATTTAGTTGAATTCATGACCGAATTGAGTAAATGAATGAATTCATGCTTAGGATGAGAAAATGTGATTGTTATATTCATGAACAGTGTTGTATTTAATTAGATCGTGTAGGGAAACAATGTTTTTTATGTCAATTTTATGTGTGAATAGTTCTTTATGTTTTTTCATATTAGTGTTGCTCGTATATATGCTGATGGATGAAGTGTTCATAATACTGTTGTTTTGCATGACAAATTTGTGGTGACCAAAACTTCCCCGTAAAGGAAAGACCGGATTGCTTCGAGAACAAGACAAATCGGAACACAAACAAAATAACTTTTCATTGTTTATTTCAACAATTACATCAGAGTACAAGAATATAACAGAGTCTAAATGAATAAATATTATACAATAGAAAATACTAGAGTTTTAAATTACATTTAAATACATAGCAGCGGAAAAATAATACAAAACACAACTGAAAGAAATACACAGATACAGATCTTTCCGAATATCCCTTCAGCTATAAACTAGGATCCTGTGAATATAATATCTACAAAACCCAACTACTAGCTGCCCGTGTGGAAAATATGGGCACCGAGAGTTTAGGTTAAAACAATAAACTCTTAGTCAGTCATGGGACTGGTGTGAGAACTAAAACAATTATTAAAAATTTACCTTAAAATAAGGTAAATCAAGGGACCACGCCGTATAACACGAAACATGTTTACCCCCAAGAATACCAGTGCCTAAATCAAACAGCGCAATGCTAAATAAAGAAAAATGAAGCTATTACAAGACTCTGGTCCCATCACACAATGCAATGCAAGCCGGAGGATTGAGTTTTACCTTCTAATAGCCAAATATGCTTGGTACGTTTTAAAACAAATATTTTATTATTACTATAAGTGAAGAAATCAACTTCAAATATAAATGTATCAATCATAGGCGGCATGAGCGCCCCATCCAACTATGTCGCCATATATAGTATACAATCAAAACCGAAAAATGTCGTATTTGGAAATTGGATTTCCATCATGGTGGCTCCTGATATGAAAGATCTATCGCATAGCACAATTCCCAACGGCTAACGTCACAGGCATGCGAAAACGTCGTAATGCACATCCGCACTATCTAGGAAACAAGTTACCACGGCTTACGTCCAAGCATTGGAAAACACTGCTAACTGTATCCATCTAGGAATCGGGGGGTGTGCCCTATCCCTACTGGTATGGGGCGACCACACCCAGTATCACCTCGGTCGACCAAATCCACGACAACCCATAGGGTGTATATCCTCATCTCTAAAGCATACTGATATCACCATCAGTTTGCCACCATACCGGTGTGTGAGGCTCGTGAATTAACACTACACAAAGTTGTGCTTTGATCATCATCCACCAAACCTTGCTTTCCAACAAAGGTTTGGATCACTGCATCTCAGCATGCCACATTATTAATCCATACTGTACCACTGATTTCTGCCAATATATAACCTCTGAGCTCGTACATCTCAGAGAACGGTGTTAAGCAAGAAAATAAATTCTCCACCACCAAACAGATATATATTTAGCAGAGATCAACGAATATAGTATAAAGGAATATAATGTCAGACACACCATCCATTTTCAAGTCCGTTCTAGGTCTAAACGAAACCGGAGGCACCTTATTCCTCGTCCCTATGTCCAATACAGGAGAGAGGCCCTCGCATATCCGTATAATCACCAAGTACGTCCGGACGGCTACCACTGTAGCCCCTTCAAGGTAGCTACTCCAATCATGAGCAACAGAAACAACCCATCCATTCGATGTAAAGATCGTCGGTCTTGCACCATCTTCAATCTCTTCGACTTTTCGTCGTATCAGTTATTCAGAATGGGTTAGAGCCAGCCTTCCCGAATAACTCGCGTATCTTATAATTAAGTGCTATAACAACACATCATACGCCACATTCCAATCCAGAATATTCTTTTATTCAAATATTCTTTTCCCATTGGGAAAGATTCCCATTAATTGTATCAAAGATAAATTCTTTAAATTTACACTTTAATCTTCCTATGGATATCATTTCTAAACCAAATTAAGGTTTATCAACTTGTCGGGATTAGCGCACCTTACCGAAGTAATCATTTCTTTTATTTTCCCAATCCCAACCTATTCATCCCATGGAGCGGTAATACTCCGTATCTAACATCACAGTGTTATCGGTAAAAATTAATTACCATTTCACATTCATATCTAATTAAAGATTTAACTATCGTTTGGAGCAAAATTGGTGATACTACATTCTCGATCATTTCTCAGAATTGATAATTTAAATTAGCAAATCCTCATTTTAATCTAAGTAAAGATTCATTAAAACTCCACTTAGTTTCAATCTTCCCAAAAATCAATATTAATGATTATATAACTTGGGAAATCATATCCTGTCCGTCATTTAAAACACAGTTCACGATGAACCCAAAATCACATTCCATTAATTGTGGATTCTTCACGGAAAAACAAATCAATATATAATCGATATCCATTTCCGTATCCGACTAATAATATAAATGGAATAATGACAAAGCCTTTTAAATTCCATATATATTAACATTCTTCCTCCATAGAAACTAACTTCGATTATTATCAAATCGAATTCCATTTCATTCCAATATATTAAGTTGGAAAACTTTACTTTGGAAAATTCCATTGATCTTAATTAAAAGATTATAAATTCCAAATCTCATTTCACTGTAAATCGGGTTAAAGAACGAATGTCGTTAAAAACACAGTTCACAATAAACCCAATTCACATTCCATTTCAAATCCAAATAAATGTTAATTAATTGTTAATTCTTCTCTACATCTTAATTAAAAGATTTATTCTTTTCACAGTATTATTAAAGATACCGTTCATGACAAACCCAAAATCTCATTCCATTGTTAATCGGGTTATAGAACAAGTGTTATTTAAAATAGCGTACACGATAAACCCCAAAAAAACCAATTTCAATTTAATTCCAATTAAATGTTAATTAATTGGTAAACTTCATTAAATCTTGATAAAAAGGTTTATATCTTTTCTCAACTGGGTTAAAGAACAGTGTTAATGAAGACACCATTCACGACAAACACAAAATCCAATTTGTTATTAAAAACAAGGCTCTGAGTAGAAAATATATCGGATTATATTCAATATCAAATTCTGGAACCAACAAATATCTTATTGGGAATAACGATATATATATATATATATATATATATATATATATATATATATATATATATCTTCCAAATTCCTTCACAATGTCCGTATAATCATGAAATCCAATGTCGAAATATTCTGAAGATTATTTCCATTCTGAATCCATTCCACTTTATTCTTTGGAAAATTCTGGTTATTTTAAAACCATTTTCAAACCCAATTTATTTATTTCTAAAAATAAATAAATTATTATTGTAGTTAATAACTAGTTCATTTCGATAAAAATATATTTTTATCTTTTCAAAACTGGAATTTTTCATCCAAAATCTTTCCTAATCATTTATTTTGATTTTACATAATTTTCCCATATTTTTCCAGATTTTATTATTACCCGTACAGTCGGTTTCCAATAACGGCCAATGAAATGCATCCATAGCGACCTTTTCCGAAATTGATTTGGAAATATCTCCAAATCTAACTATTAGATTTCAAATCTCCTGTATTCATTGGAAATCTCTTTTAGATACGAACTCAATGGTTCTGGGTTTAGGAGAATCTGATGGGCGGATCTCCCGTAACGTCCATTTGAATTTAACGTTCGAAATTCGCTAATGGTCGTTGCGCGGCGCGTTTTATTCAAGCCATTATAATATAATATATATATACATATATATTGTCGATTTCCATTTAAAATGAATTTTTATAAATCGTTCTAAAAACGATTTCCACTTCCATTTCAATTTCAAATAAAATTTGAATTTTCCTTTTTAAATTCGTTTCAAATTCACTTTAAATCGATTTCAATTCCATTTTCAAATTCAAATCAAAAATGAATATTCTTTATAACTTATTTTTAAATTGATTTTAAAACGATTTCAATTCCATTTTCAAATTCAAATCAAAATTGAATATTATTTATAACTTCATTTTAAATTGATTTTAAAACGATTTCAATTTCATTTTCAAATTCAAACCAAAATTTAATATTCTTTATAACTTCGTTTTAAATTGATTTTAAAACGATTTCAATTTCATTTTCAAATTCAAATCAAAATTGAATATTCTTTATATAAATTCGTTTTAAATTCATTTTAAACGATTTCAATTTGATTTTCAAATTTAAATCAAAATTTAATTTTCCATATCATTTCAATATTAAAATGATATTATTTTCAAAATATCAGATTTTGAAATCACTTTTCGATATTCATTGTAAAATGAATAAAATCGACAAAATTCCCGTTCTGTTAAAATGGCGTTTAACTACTTAACATGGCTTCACATTTCAATATTCACTGAATATTATTTTAAAATATTCGTTAATTCTTAACTAGAATCAGACTCAACCCATCACCATATAACTTTAGTTATATGGATTTCAACATCACATATATACAACAATAACAATAAACAATCACTAAAAATTCATACAACATCCAGAGTGCATTTTACAACTATAGAAGCATTAAAATAAATAAATAATACTTATACAGTCTGTCAACCCATCAACTGACATGCCAATAATTATCGAGATCGGTGTATGTCAAATATTATCCCAATACCGGTGTGGGGTTTTCAAACAACAAATACTATTTATGATTTGTGTAGTTGGTCGATGTGTAAAATTTATCATCCCAATCAATATCAAATAAATAAGTGTACATACAAAAATCGTCCGGTTTGTAAATGAATATTTATTTTATTTGATGATAATTTATTTATATATTTTATATAAATAACTTCATATGTACAACAATACAATCATTTACAATCCCAATCACAATCCACACAAACAATACAATCAAACAAGTAGTCCATGGTCTGTGGACGACGGGAAGCAGTTCATATAAGAAGTTACAAAATAATTTAAATAACTGTACAAAAATAATAGTGAGAGGTTCACACATTCCTTTCCACTCCTCCATTTTTTTATTTCTGAATTTCTGAAGTGCTCTGATTTTTGATACCATTCTATTTCAGTATGCTTCCTCGCGTAGTGTTATTTTCTTATTTCTGTAATGTTTGAATTCAAATTCACCATGAATTCTGATCTGCTCCATTTTCGCCTTGGTTTGTTTCATGTTGTAGTTATCGACTCCACGGTTGCAACGCTTCATATTTCACGAAATTCTGATAAGTATTGAATGTGTTATTACCATTTTAAAAACTGATTACTTAAATGAATAATTAATTAAAAATTAATTTCTTAATTACATTAGTTAAGGAAAAAATGGCCTCTTTCTTCTTCAGCTTTCACATTGAAAGCAAACCCAATGTCGATATCAACTAGCTGCCGCACCACCGCCCACGAGCTGTCAGAGCTCGATCGAACTCCACCAGGCGAAAGAGCCGACCACCCTCCTCCTCTGCCATGACCGGCGTCCACCTCGCAGCGCCCCATGGTCGGGAAATAGAGCTTGAACCTATTGACTTCACGTATAAAATTCGAACTGAATATGAACCCATAACCGATCATTACCATATAGATCTATAGAGGAGGAAGATCTGAAAAGTTTTAGCGCTGAAAATTCAGCAAATCAATTTGTGGATTTTGATTTTATTAGGAAGAATCGCTAGAGCGATTTTGGCCCTTGCTTAGGAACCGGCATCGGAAAACAATAATGGGCCAAGGGTTTTGTTAATTTTAGGGTTTTATAATGTTTGTTTATTATTTAATTCTCTATATGGTCATATTGCGCCCGGACTTCAAACCAAACCCAATGACTGTCGCACTTAGCTAAATGCCCCCATTTCGAACACAATAGGATGTGTTTCGTAAGCCAATTCGATTGTTTCGATTAGTTTTCGCTAAAATTAAAATATAAATCCATTATAATTGAATTTAAATGTACATTATAATTTGCTAGGGCCACATACTGACTCCAAAAATTCCAGAAAAATAAATCTAGCTATGTTTTGACGATACAAACCTAACAAAACTAATTTCATCGAATTTGGAGACCGCTTTAAAAATGGTCATTTTCTGGTCGATCCAATTCAAATTTAAATAACCAAACATATTTAAATTTGTTGCGCGCACATATTAATTACAAAAATTATGAAATATGAAACCTACAAATAATTTGACATTCCGGATCCAAAAA
The DNA here is from genome assembly GCA_030737875.1 of Allium sativum. Taxonomy (NCBI): domain Eukaryota; kingdom Viridiplantae; phylum Streptophyta; class Magnoliopsida; order Asparagales; family Amaryllidaceae; genus Allium; species Allium sativum. Next base: position 590,173,652 of record CM060909.1, read on the forward strand.
AAGTGGTTTCATCGAAAACGGAGGTTATTTGCAAAATGGCTATTTATTATATTATATTAAAATCCATAGCGACTATTTCAAATTTTCAAATGGACATAACTTTTTATTTCGCTATGAAGTCTGAATTTTCACATTCGTTAGAAAGATATTTTCAAACAGATTCAAATATTTTTGGTTTCACTAAAATCTAGTTTATTTTGAATCCTGTGCATTCATTTGAAATTTGAAATCAAATTTTCAAACTACCGCGCCATTTCCAATTCATTTTATAATTAAAATAAATATTTATATTCAAACTTCGATTTAAATAAATTTACAAGTTCTAATTCTATTCAAAATAAATTTCTCGTCGTTATTTTTTAAAGTAAATCATTTTGAATACTCCAAATGCGTTAAAAGTGCCAAAATAAAAAAAATTAAATTGGTTTTGATTTTCCAGGTTGTTAAACTCTCCCCTACTTAAAATCTTTTCATCGTAGGAAAAGAACGGAGCTGAAAGTTGTTTGATTAATCAACTCAACTTTCATTTTGGCGTTCATTCTTCAACTTTTCAGTTTCTAAGAATTTTCAAATTCTTTAAAATTTTGGCTAACACCGTAAATTTTTGAAAAATTTCGCCGTAACCTCCTTTGTACAAGGAGCGTCGGGAAAATCCCCAAACCGCCACACAGGCCCTCTCATCTCAAAAGAAAAAGAAAATGCCAAGCAGTAAGCTAATCGGCTCATAAAATCATCCAAACCCAAAAAAATGGTAAACATGTACCTATTTGTCGAGCATACAATTTTATTCCTCTTCTCTAGCCTCCTTGCAATGACATGTTCAATAGATATATATGTATATGTATGTAATTCTATTAAATTTTCAATTCAGCTCAATATTTGACTTGATCTGGCCAAATTAACTTTAATGTTCTCTTATTTGTTTTAATTTGGTTTAATTCAACTTTTCATTCTCATGTTGGATTTATTATTCCAATATTTTTATTTAGTTGAACTAATAATCAGACAACACAACCAGCAATCAATTTGTGAATTAAATTTCTAAAACATATAAATGTTGTATATATATTCAAAAATTGTATTTTTAGTGTCAAACTCCAAACAATAAATGCAAAATAAGGTTTTGGTTATCACACCAGTCGATTGGAAATATATAGAAATTCCGCTTTCGAAACTCGAACACAGATGCTGATGATGCCTTGGCGATCATCAGAATCATCTCTGGGCGACTAGAGTGTGATTCTATATCTACCCAGTATATTTGAGACTGCAAATACACATGGATCAGACATATATGAAAAGTCTCTTTATACCCAATAGTCCAAATTCAATATAAAATAAATATAATCAAATACGTATAATAAGTTGTAAATTTTCAAAACTAATTTGATTTTAAAATAATACTCTTCACAGTCGTTCTAGGATACTACTGATCCCATCTCTAACGAGTCATTCTTATTGGATATTACTAATCCAATCTCTGATGAATTCTTTCGTTCGGTTCTAATATGTCCTATTCTCGAGCTCTGTAAACCAAAGCTCTGATACCAAATGTGGCGACCCAAACTTCCCCGTAAAGGAAAGCTCGGATTGCTTCGAGAACAAGGCAAATCGGAACATAAACAAAATAACTTTTCATTGTTTATTGCAACAATTACATCAGAGTACAAGAATATAACAGAGTATAAATGAATAAATATTATACAATAGAAAATATCAGAGTTTTAAATTACATTTAAATACATAGCAGCAGAAAAATAATACAAAACACAACTGAAAGAAATACACGGATACAGAGCTTTCCGAATAACCCTTCAGTTGTAAACCAAGATCTTGTAAATATAATATCTGCACAACCTAACTACTAGCTGCTCGTATGGAAAATATGGGCACCCAGAGTTTAGGTTAAAACAATCAACTCCAAGTCAGTCATGGGACTGGTGTGAGAACTAAAATTGTTATTAAAATTTTACCTTAAAATAAGGTAAATCAAGGGACCACGCCATATAACATAGAACGGGTTTACCCCCAAGAATACCAGTGCCTAAAACAAACAGCGCAATGCTAAATAAAGAAAAATGAAGCTATTATAAGACTCGGGTCCCATCACACAATGCAATGCAAGCCGGAGGATAGAGATTTACCTTATAATTGTAACGGCCCGAAAATCCATACTAATATGGGCTGACTAATATCCTACACATTCAACTCAAAGTGCACGAAAGTTCAGATCATTAATAGAAAGAAATAAGAGGATGAGAAAGATAAGATAAAACTAATAGAATAGAAGAGTAAGAAGAACACAACTGAACAGAATCCGAGTAAACACGAATCTCACAGCGGAACGAATAATATGTATTATATATAACATAACTTTGAAATACAACCATATCAGAGTACAACTAATATATATCACAGCGGAAATAATCTATAACTAACTAATGGTGAAGCCTTCTGCTTCCAGCTCCTCCAAGTGTATCTGTAAAAGCCTGAACACTTGACTGCCCGTACAAATTTGGGCACCCAAGAGTTTAGGGAAAACAAAACAAAATAAACTCTAGGTCAGCCATGGGACTTGTGTCAGTAAACTCCAACCATATTGTTTAACTTTGAAAAAAAAATCTTTTAAAAGAAAGGATAATAGTAAGACCAACTCACACATAAACATGGACAGTTTTTACCTTACTGTAACCCAAAATATTTTGATATCAAAATCCAGTGATATTAATATAATGTCTAATCAAATAAATAACCAAATAGCAGAACGTTTGCATCTCACGCTCCACATACATAGTATAAAATCAAAAACTGCAGGGTGCTTATTGGAGATTGGATTCCTACTTTGAAAAGGTATGGAACCACCTCCCGATCAGCGTACTCTAGAGGGGATACACTGGGATTCAACAAGAACATCTTGCAACTTGGCCCACACATGACCGACCACTCATTTAGCTTGAGTGTATCAAATATATTGTCACCCACGGTTGTTGGCCACCAACCGTAATCTGAAGATACGGAAACGAAAGAAGAAAAAATATGAATTTTCTCTAAATCGGTGATAATACACCCTGCTTGGGTATGACCCAACTAGCCATACTGCCCGCCCAATTTCTGTCATTTCCCGGTTGTGAGGCTAGAGGCAACGTCTATCTTCAGAACATCTAATCACCATTCACTTTGAATGTCACATTGTCAAACCCGTCAATTCACTAATAGATTTCCAAAAATACCACGGGTATAAAAAGATAAGAGGAACGAATTCTTCCGCCACCGGACGTAATCCCTTTAAAGATCAACCATACATGATTTGTTAGGTATACTCTGTCAGACACTCGTCCATACAAGTTGTCCTGGGACTGGACAAACAGAAAACAACATTCTGGAATAGAACGACCCTTACATTTCACTCCATCTTCAATTGTCTTCAGCATAATCAAATTCGCAGTGCCTATGCCTATACGGAGTGGTTTTCAGATAATATATCCAACCGGTCTCTCCGTATCGACAACGATGGTCCAAACACTTCGATAGTCGATTATTTAATTATCGAAGTAAAACAAACATCCATTTAAATTTACACTAAGCATCAACCAAATCACTGGCCCTTTTATTTAACATTACTTTGCCAATTTTTCATATCTTCCCAGATATTTCCCAAAACCCGTTTAGCCTTTCACATTTCTTGGAAAACATTCCCAGTTATTATAGATTCTTATTCCCCCATGTTCTAGAAAATATACGTTATTAACATTCAAAATATTTCCATTCTTTATTTTCTACACTTGGATAATATACCCTATCTATACTGGAGAAATATTTACCATTTCATTATAAACATTTTAATCTGCTAAACGCTCACTTTTAAAACATTATTCACTTTAAATGTGAATATCATCCCTATTATAGAAATCTGAACCCCTTTATCAAATAACTCTTTATTCAAGTAATAAATACCCTTGTCTTGTTTGTCGAAAACTCTTTCATAATCATATATTCCCATTCCACTTTAAAAACTCTGTTTCTAAGTCGACTTCTTGTTAAATCAATATCAAGTTTAAAACTAAATGTTGATTACATATCCTTATTCTAATCTATTGGTTCAAAATTAAATATTAACTTATCCTATCAGATTATAATTCCTAAAAATAATTTACTTTAATACATTCGACATCGTCGGATTACAGTTCCAATTCCTAATAATGTTAAATATAAAAATCACGCTTAAGCTTGGTCAACAACATTAATTTATCTTTATCGCAATGCGCTGCGATATCCCCTTTATAACTAATCTCGACATAACAGTCACGCTTAGGTCTAGTCAACAATGTTATTTTATCGTTATAGTTCAAAGACTTACTATACGCTGCAATATCCCTTTTATAACTAATCTTGACTTCTCTTTTCGTTACAAACCGATACCATTCCTTGATAATAGTGAAGCCATTCAAGTTGGGGTATTTTATTTACCTCTCTGACCTTGATTGACAACATTCTTATCTTAGAATAGATATAAGTCCGTAACTCTAACCCCTTATTATTTCTAATCTTAATCAAACTGTATTTCTTGTTTCCTTTTTCAATATAAAGCATATACTTACTTTGAAATCTCTGTTGTTTATGGCTATTTTTATTAAATATTAACCCTTTACTTCAATCTCGTTATACAACTCCATTTATAACTCCTTTCCCAAAACTCTTTAACACTCTTTGTCTTCTGTTAATTCTCTTTCATCCGAATTATTTAGTTCAGGTAAAACATCTCACTACCAACTTAATACCATCTTAAATGAATTCCATTTAAGAAACACTTGCTTTAATTAAGATAATTAAATAGTAATTAACTTCATCATTTCCGAAGTAAACAGTTTACTTCATAACAGATTGGTTGCTTAAATAAATAATAACTAGTTGTGCTTAGTTCAATAATCATTTAAACTTCATTAATTGAAGAGTAATTAATAAGAAATCTTATTTATTTTGATCAATTTCTCGCTGAGTCATTAGAATTAGATTAATTGAAAATCAATTTATTAAATAATCAATTTTCAAATTAACTTCAAACCATCAGTTAATTCGTTAACTGATTTTAATTACTTCTTACCATTAGATTAATATAATTAATCTAATTATTTCTATATTGTTTGTTTAAAAATAATTATCCAAAATATTAACTCGCAGGATAATTATAGCTTTATAAATTTTATTTAAACGTCAAACAATCATTTATATTTTCTTTATAAAACGAACTATAAAATGTTTATAATAGAACTTCTATTATAATTTTAAACATCGTTTAAATTATAAAAATATATTTTTTATAATTTTAACTTCATTGATTTTGCCTGACGGCCAATTAACTTCTAAACAAAAAGATGGGTTTATGGTCGCCTGTTGCCGCTTTCTTAATCAATATCATTTATCAAAATAACGCTGAATTTCCATTCAACATCAATATTCATATAGGGTTTCAATGCCATTTGCGTTCAAACAGTGCATATAAAACAAACAGTACATATAAATATTGAGGAATCTGGTTGGATTCCTCCAACCGGTTTCCTGCATCCACCGATGTTAGTCAACACAATTAACATTAATTCCATACTAGGGAATATTCTAATTGATGGAATCAGTATCCAACCCATGATGTGTACATATGCAACGATATGTATATATTTCAACCAATTTAATTATAATCTACCTAAACGACCATCACACAGCATTCAACAAATATTAAAATATTATTATAATATTTTAAAATAGATCAGAGTTAGTGAATTTACTCACCTCTGCGCGTTAACCGTTAAATAACGATTTGCGTCGATTGATTAAACCAGACGTTTAATTCTGTCGTGCTTCAAATTTCTCCAAACCAACTTTATTAGCGTAACCCGCTTCCGTACGATTCCGAAGTGACGGACTATCCATCAAATCCATTTCAGGTCCATCGCTGCATCCCTTCGTGAACTAGTAGCGCCGCATTTCTTTCTGCAGTCTAAACCTGCTACAACTCTTACCCATCATCGCCCGATAACTATTACCCCATCAGTCTGCATCAGACCCTCACGGACCATCTCAGTTTATCTCCTACTACCATTGTAACACCCCACCTCCGTTAAGGTCACTCACAAAGGGAATGCCTTAACTTTGATGGAGCGTTTTAGTAGACAGAACAGAAATTTACAAGACAGATAAAATAGAACTTGAAAATTTTAATAACTTTATTACAACAGAAACCAAAGTAAGTTTGGTTACATCTTTTCAAATCACAATATCAGAATTCAATTACAAAATATCAGCCTTATACAAAAGCCTTCAGAATGCTTAGTTTTTAAAATCATAATCCCCAACATAAACTGCCATGGAAAGATAAAGCCAAGGCCAAGCGGTACTTCAAGCAGAGAAAATCCGAATCAAGCTCTTATACTTCCACCCTAAAAAACCTTTGGGGGGGGGGAAAGAAAGAAAAGGGGCGAAAACAAGCAAGGTCAGACATAAAGTCTGGCAAGTCCAGTGACTTTCAGCGTATGAACAGATAATAATATCATGAAATGAAAATAAAGTTGGATAAGAGACAACAGCAACATGAGTAACTGGCATACTTAAGCTAAACAGAAGAAACAGAATGATATAGCCCAAGTTATGCTTCTTACTTATATTTTACTTCTCTGCACTAATACTAGTATAACAGGATTAGGCGTTACCCTAATGTCCAAACTGAAACAGAAACGGAATAGAATAATCTATGCAGGAACAGAATGCCAATAATGGGCCTTTACCACCCCAACAGACAGAAGGTACATAAACGGAATCAGAGACGGAAACAGAATAATCCCTACAGAAATAGAATTTTAGAATTAGGTGTACACTAGTAAATGGGCCTCTAACACCCCCAACAAACGGTACCACGCAGAAACAGACAGGTGTTACCACCCAACAGAAACAGACGGTACCCCAACAGAAACAGACAGAACTAAGTATACCCTAAATCTACCCAAAGCGATCGTCTCCCTAATACATAAATAACCTGTGCCAGCCCCACAGAAGGGTGTATCACTCCCCAAAGTGGCAACCTTTAAATGACACAGACCTATTTACAGATGTCACGGCGTCTTACATCCTCAAAGGCAGACCGGGATCCATGCACACACATGACCTGGTTGGAACGCACCATCAACACCCCTCGCCATTATCAGAATGAACCACTTATAATTAGTTCAGTAAGCGTGCCCGAACCCTACCTACTGTTGGGTCATAGTTTTGATACCAGAAAGGGTTACTGACTAATATGGGTCCCAAGCAATAGATGACACAAGTATTTTCCCTCCTAACCTTGTGTCTCCAGTCTAAAAGATTTCAGATTAACTTGTTTACAAGTTTTAGGCCTACAGAGTACAGAATCAACTAGTTCACAGACCAGAAAATCAAGTCAACAGGATTTCAGACTAACGGATCAGATGTATAGTTTTAACAGACTTACAGATTGTCTAACTTTGTATTGGGCCTACAGATTCACGAAACAGGTTTATTAATTCATCAGTCTAGTTGGTTTAGCCTTATCTACCCAACACGTTTTAGACATCATATTTATCTCAGTTTTGCATTAATTAAATATTATTGCGCAGACCTCTCACATTAGGTCGGTAGCTTGTGGCCGTTGGATAAGCCAGGCCGTTCCGAGTAGACGTCTGCCACAAGCCAGACCTAACCTCGTGTCTAAGCATATTTTAGTTATGCCTACGACCTCTCATATTAGACTAGCAGTTTGCGGTTGCTGGTTAAGCCGGTTGTGTCCGGGTAGGCTTCTACCGCAAACATGAGTCTAACCTCGTGTCTCAGTATTTTTATTTTAACCAGTTTATTCCATTACAAATTATAAAAATATCAGACTAATTATGTCAATTTAACAGATTTGACTCTTTTCAAGTCGCAGCAGATTAAACAAATTAACATGTTTTACACAAATTACAATCATTCGGCTTTTCAACAGTTTAGCAGCTTAGGCGGTTCAACAGATTTAGCAGATTAGGCAACTCAACAGATTTAGCAGATTAGGCAAAATTAGCAGATTAGGCGATTCAACATATGTAACAGTTTAGGCAATTCAACATATTAAAAAGGTAACAGGTTTAGCAGATTAGGCAAATTTAACATAATAAGCAAACAACAGTTTTAGCCGATTTAAACATTCCTTAAAGTCCTATTCATATATCTTGCCTAATTCATAAGGTAAGCCTAAACTTATATGCCCAAATTATGGTCATAATCCACCATATAACATATGTCCCAATTTTTAGTTAAACTTGCATAGTTCAGAATATTCTCCAAAAACCTTACATATAAATTAAGCTAAATATAACCATTGATTACAATGCATGTCACATATCCAACCCCCCTACTTAGGTGTATTCACACTTAATAATTATCCAATCTTAATATGGATCTTTACACCTAAGTTAAATGCAAATTAATCCTCTTTTTTCCAAATTTCAGACTATAATATATATAGTATGTCCAGATCTAGATCTTGAATTACAACTTGTTCTATGCATCCAAATCAATTACATGTTCACAGTTAAACTTTACGCCACAAATCCCAAGTCATATGTTAAATACACCTTATGTTTTAAATACAACATGTGCAATTATATATCTCCGATTTATGTTCTAAGTTCAACCAATGTTCTTTATGTTCTAACTCACAATAATCCTCTCCTTCCAAGTCATAGATCGGCTTATACAATATGCCTCAAATTTATGTCCAGAATTACAACATCGTTGTATCCTCAAATTAGTTACAAATCAATTATACCCAAATATGCCTCATTCAATATTCTTCCCAAATTTAGTGTTTATGCGTTCATCTCTTATGAGATCTGGCTCAGGCTCGTGGTAGCCTGGCTATCAAACAAAAAGAAAGAAAGGAGGAAGAAATACAGAACAAACAGAATAATAAAACAGAGGAACAGATCTGATAAATAGAAAAAGGGCATAATCTCAGATTCAGTTTTATAATTATGTCAAGATTATGATTAAAATTCATATTGGAAAATAACTGCACTTGCCTTGATTGGATTATAGAAGAAGAGTTGCAGTAGTTCTCTTTTAATCTTATTCAGATTTGGAAGAAGATGCACTAGTTCTAGTTTTGATCCCAGCAGAGTAGCGACTCCGTTATTTTATTTATTTATTATAGAGGCAGAGTATAGGCAGAATGAAATTGTGTGGAGAGAAAGTGAGGTTTGGGTGTGTTTTTATAGGAGAATAGGGTGATTTAGAGCCTTCAGATCAGTCCAGAAGTCATCATAACCACCCAGCTCGAAGACAGGTCATCCAGCCACTCAGAAGAAGACACGTCATCACAGAACACTCCAGAATTTTGTGCTGGATCGGTATGGGCGCACTTGGAAGGTGCGCCATTGTATTTTTGTACTGGCACACTTCACAAGTGCGCCAGTGTATTCTGGCCTATTTCCGGTTTTTCAGCCTAACTTCGTTCGTCCATATCTTCTTCATACGGTATCCATTTTACGCAAACTCGGACTCTATCTCAAGCAGAATTTCGAGACGAACGCAATGGCGCAACCCGTTTCCCTTAATTCTTTTCTTAAAAATTAATTATATTTTAATTTGTTACTTATACGTTCACCGAAAATACGGGGTGTTACATTCTCCCCTCCTTAAAGGATTTCGTCCCCGAAAACTTCAAGTTAAGAAGAATGTGTCCTACCATTCAATCATCCATCTACTCAACCATCATCCACAAGCATCCGTTGTCCTTAGAAAACTTCTAATGTTGTATGAACATATGGAAAAGTGTGTGTATATGTCTCTTATCTAATGCAAAGATCAGGCGGTCTACTGATTCAGTTGACCTCCTCAATGCAAACCATGTTGGTGCCATGAGTCCAGTTATGTATGCAAGAAATCCTATTTGACACGCTTCATTTCTATATGAGTGCACAACCGCTCATTCATATGCAACATCCATGTGCCGAATCACCCATTTTGCATCCATAAAAAAATGCACACACATCCATATGCAGTATGAGAGTGTTTTTGAGCCGATCTAGTGCCCAGTGTGTGTATATGCATCCACAAGCAATCACTAGCAACCACTTGCATCCACTTGCAAACATCAAACATAACATGTCTCAAACACATGTTTACACCCATTAGTTTCTACCTAAAGGTCGGAGGATAAAGTCGAGTGATAGAAGCAAGTATAAAACTAATGCTAGGTTCCCATTAAACATCGGTTTAAGAGAATAACTTCTATGTATCAACCCCGAAGACCGAAATCAACATCAGATTAATACTCAGAGAATCACTCCCATTAAACAAATGCCCAACTGGAAACCTATTTCACATTTTGAGTAAAAACTCCTATCCTTTTCAGAAACCTATAGACTACTGATACAGATCAGATTACCAAATGATTCTTAGGAAACTAAGCATGATAAAAACTCAGAATGTATGCGTCACGCCCAAAACAGATGCCCTCAAATCCCAACTTATTACAAACAGATGATTCGTAACCCTCATGGGGTCTGAGACTAAAACGGAAACAGAAACAAGACTAGTATTAAAGTTCAGAGTTTCAATTACATAATCAAAATGCCAGAATCAGAAAGAGTTTTTAACTCCTCAATCAGATAAGGAAATTAAACCTTCTACATAAATTTTTTTATTTCTACCCTATCTACCAGTCACTTGAGCATTCGCTTGTCCTCCAGAAGTGGGTTCTGCCCTCTGCCCTTGCCTTGTTTCTTTGGGCAGTCCCTTGTGAAGTGCCCCATTTCTCCACAGTTGAAGCAAGTGCCCTTCCTTTTTATGCAATCCTTGTTCCGATGGGTCGAGCTTCCACAAGTAAAGCACTTCTTCTCTTTCTTATCTTCAGTCTTCTCACCCTTCTTTTGTGTTTCCTTTTTGGGCTCTGCCTTCTTGTTCTGTGGTCCTTTAAGCTTTTCCTCTTTCTTTTTACTTTCGGCTTCCTCTTCATGCATTAACGCCATGTCCACCAATTTTTCGAAGGTTGCCCCCATAGGGATGTGGGACATCGCCAATCCGTGTAGCGGCTCATTCAAACCTTTAGCAAACGTTAGTGCCTTCTTATGCGGTTTATTTACCAATTCTAAGCCGAATCTTGCCAATTGATTAAACTTGTTGACGTACTCTCTCACTGATAAATCCGCCTGCTTTAATGACAAGAACCTTTCTACGTATAGACTCTCTTCTGCTCGTGAGAGAAATTTCATCTCGAATCTATGCCTGAAATCCATCCATCTCTCTACCGGACGCTCTCCATTTGTGACCTCCCACCAAAAAGAAGCTTCATCCTTAAGTAACCATACCGCCAACTGTACCTTTTGCCTATCGTCCACCTCGAAGATAACGAACAAATCCTCAGTTTCTTTGAGCCAGTTCCATGCTTCCACGAAGGATTCAGTTCCATTAAAGTTCTTCCCACCCATGGCTCGAAAGTCTCTACATATCTTCGGGAAAGTATTCATGCGTGGAGGAGGAGGAACCACTGCAGCTGGGGGAGGAGGGACGTTTGTTGGGTCCGCATCATTAGCCCTAGCTCCTAGGTACCTCCTGAACTAGCCAGGTATCGGTACGCCCTCCGGAAGGTTAAGATCCCCAGACATGCTGAAACGAAAGAAAAAGGAAAGATTCAAAACAAAGGATAGAAAGATAGGCTATGGCTTTGGGGATTATGTTTTTCAAAATAAACTCTACTTTTGAAAATACTTCCTTTTTAAAAATCTTTTTGAAAATAGTTTTCCAAAACTTTTTTATCAAATCCGGTAACCTTCATCTCTGATACCAAGTGTAACACCCCCACCTCCGTTAAGGTCACTCACAAAGGGAATGCCTTAACTTTGATGGAGCGTTTTAGTAGACAGAAAAGAAATTTACAAGGAAGATAAAATAGTACTTGAAAAATTAATAACTTTATTACAACAGAAATTGAAGTAAGTTTGGTTACATCTTTTCAAATCACAATATCAGAATTCAAGTACAAAATATCAACCTTGTACAAAAGCCATCAGAATGCATAGTTTTTAAAATCATAATCCCCAACATAAACTACCATGGAAAGATAGAGCCAAGGCGAAGCGGTACTTCAAGCAGAGAAAATCTGAATCAAGCTCTTATACTTCCACCCTAAAAAACCTAGGGGGAGACGAAAGAAAAGGGGCGAAAACAAGCAAGGTCAGACATAAAGTCTGGCAAGTCCAGTGACTTTCAGCATATGAACAGATAATAGTATCATGACATGAAAATAAAGCTGGATAAGAGACAACAGCAACATGAGTAACTAGTATACTTAAGCTAAACAGAAGAAATAGAATGATATAGCCCAAGTTATGCTTCTTACTTATATTTTACTTCTCTGCACTAATACTAGTATAACAGGATTAGGTGTTACCCTAATGTCCAAACTGAAACAGAAACGGAACAGAATAATCTATACAGGAACAGAATGCCAATAATGGGCCTTTACCACCCCAACAGGCAGAAGGTACATAAACGGAATCAGAGACGAAAACAGAATAATCCATACAGAAACAGAATGTTAGAATTAGGTGTACACTAGTAAATGGGCCTTTACCACCCCAACAGACGGTACCACGCAGAAATAGACAGGTGTTACCACCCAACAGAAAAAAATGGTACCCCAACAAAAACAGACAGAACAAAGTGTACCCTAAATCTACCCAAAGCGATCGGCTCCCTAATACATAAATACCCTGTGCGAGCCCCACAGAAGGGTGTATCACTCCCAAAAGTGGCAACCTTTAAATGACACAGACCTATTTACAGATGTCACGGCGTCTTACATCCTCAGAGGCAGACTAGGATCCATGCACGCACATGACCCGGTTGGAACACACCATCAACACCCCTCGCCATTATCAGAATGAACCACTTATAATTAGTTCAGTAAGCGTGCCCGGACCCTACCTACTGTTGGGTCATAGTTTTAATACCAGAAAGGGTTACTGACTAATATGGGTCCCAAACAACAGATGACACAAGTATTTTCCCTCCTAACCTTGTGTCACTAGACTAACAGATTTCAGATTAACTCGTTTACAAGTTTTAGGCCTGTAGAGTTCAGAATCAACTAGTTCACAGACCAGAAAATAAACTCGACTGGATTTCAGACTAACGGATCAGATGTATAGTTTTAACAGACTTACAGATTGTCTAACTTTGTATTGGGCCTACAGATTCACGAAACAGGTTTATTAATTCATCAGTCCAGTTGGTTTAGCCTTATCTACCCAACATGTTTTAGACATCATATTTATCTCAGATTTGCATTAATTAAATATTAATGCGCAAACCTCTCACATTAGGTCGGTAGCTTGTGGCCGCTGGGTAATCCGGGCGGTTCCGGGCAGACTTCTGCCACAAGCCAGACCTAACCTCGTGTTTAAGCATATTTTAGTTATGCCTACGACCTCTCACATTAGACTTGTAGTTTGCGGTTGCTGGTTAAGCCGGTTGGGTCCGGGCAAGCTTCTACCGCAAACATGAGTCTAACCTCGTGTGTCAGCATTTTTATTTTAACCAGTTTATTCCATTACAAATTATACAAATATCAGACTAATTATGTCAATTTAACAGATTTGACTTCTTTTCAAGTCGCAGCAGATTAAACAAATTAGCATGTTTTACACAAATTACAATCATTCAGCTTTTCAACAGATTTAACAGATTTAGCAGCTTAGGCGGTTCAACAGATTTAGCAGATTAGGCAACTCAACAGATTTAGCATATTAGGCAAAATTAGCAGATTAGGCGATTCAACATATGTAACAGTTTAGGCAATTCAACAGATTAAACAGGTAACAGGTTTAGCAGATTAGGCAAATTTAACATAATAAGCAGATAATAGTTTTAGCCGATTTAAACATTCCTTAAAGTCCTATTCACATATCTTGCCGAATTCATAAGGTAAGCCTAAACTTATATGCCCAAATTATGGTCATAATCCACCATATAATATATGTCCTAATTTTTAGTTAAACTTGCATAGTTCAGAATATTCTCCAAAAACCTTACATATAAATTATGCCAAATATAGCCATTGATTACAATGCATGTCACATATCCGAAAAAAACCCTTACTTAGGTGTATTCACACTTAATAATTATCCAATCTTAATATGGATCTTTACACCTAAGTTAAATGCAAATTAATTCTCTTTTTTCCAAATTTCAGACTATAATATATATAGTATGTCCAGATCTAGATCTTGAATTACAACTTGTACTATGCATCCAAATCAATTACATGTTCACAGTTAAACTTTACGCCACAAATCCCAAGTCATATGTTAAATACACCTTATGTTTTAAATACAACATGCCCAATTATATATCTCTGATTTATGTTCTAAGTTTAACCTATGTTCTTTATGTTCTAAGTCACAATAATCCTCTCCTTCCAAATCATAGATCGTCTTATACAATATGCCTCAAATTTATGTCCTGAATTACAACATGCGTTGTATCATCAAATTAGTTACAAATCAATTATGCCCAAATATGCCTCATTTAATATTCTTCTCAAATTTAGTGTTTATGCGTTCATCTCTTATGAGATCTGGCTCAGGCTCATGGAAGCCTGGCTATCAAACAAAAAGAAAGAAGGGAGGAAGTAATACAGAACAAACAGAATAATAAAACAGAGGAACAAATCTGATAAATAGAAAAAGGGCATAATCTCAGATTTAGTTTTATAATTATGTCAAGATCATGATTAAAATTTATATTGGAAAATAACTGCACTTGCCTTGATTGGATTATAGAAGAAGAGTTGCAATAGTTCTCTTTTAATCTTATTCAGATTTGGAAGAAGATGCACTAGTTCTAGTTTTGATCCCAACAGAGTAGCGAAGCCATTATTTTATTTATTTATTATAGAGGTAGAGTATAGGCAGAATGAAATTGTGTGGAGAGAAAGTGAGGTTTGGGGGTGTTTTAATAGGAGAATAGGGTGATTTAGAGCCTTCAGATCAGTCCAGAAGTCATCATGACCACCCAGCTCGAAGACAGGTCATCCAGCCACTTCGAAGAAGACACGACATCACAGAACACTCCAGAATTCTATGCTGGATCGGTATGGGCGCACTTGGCAGGTGCGCCAGTGTATTTTTGTACTGGCGCACTTCAAAAGTGCGCAAGTGTATTCTGGTCTATTTCCGGTTTTTCTGCCTAACTTCGTTCGTCCATATCTTCTTCATACGGTATCCGTTTTACGCAAACTCGGACTCTATCTCAAGCATAATTTCGAGACGAACGCAATGGCGCAACCCGTTTCCCTTAATTCTTCTCATAAAAATTTAGTATATTTTAATTTGTTACATATACGTTCACCGAAAATACGGGGTGTTACAACCATACTTCATCTGCGCTATCAAAATCAACTACCATTTATGTACACCTCCTATTTCACAGACCCAAAAATCAACGTGCCACATAAAATCAACGTGCCATATGCCATTCACATATTATTCTCCACCAATGAAAAGCTCCGCACCACTTAACACTTTATGTTTCCTTTCTTTCACAATCCCATTAACAGGTCAGCACACAACCGGTTTTCCCAATAGTGAACAATATTCTTACTTGACCATATTATGTTTGCTTCTCCCAACATTTCTATTTCCACCTGTATACTTCCCATACATGTGTAGTGCCATCCCTTTAATCATTTCCTTTCAACTTCCCATTACCCCCTTGCAACTTCGACAGCCATTCGGACACAAGGAGCCACGCACTGCCTTCATCGACTATTACGCCACCTCACAAATGACTCCATCAGATAACGCCAAACACCCACAGTTCTTTTCATTTGCGTCCTTCCTAAATCACTTCTCCTTCCCTCACCACCTCTTCGCTTTGCACAACCCAGTATCCACACACCATTGGTTCCCTATCGAAAATAGATGGTACCCAGGCTCCCACTTCTCACTCTATAACATCTCACGTATGCCACAACTTCTCCCTTTTATCACCATTTTCTTAACCATTTTATTCCAAGCATTCACCAATAAAACTGCTTGGACACAGCTTAACCTCACGTGAACTTTGATCCGCTTCTCCTTCTCCCTGAGTATTTTCCGCAAGCTTCCCATCACATCTTGAATTCGAACTACACTTGTATATTTCGAGCATGCTACAATATTTCTTTCTTCTTCTTTGATGTAATACATTTCTAGAAACTCACACAAGAAAATAACGTGTTGATCTCCTCCTGCTCCATATATTTTTGCAACTTACTATGAACCCTGGGACTCAATTTCTTCACGGATCCTTGTTTCAAGATTTACAAAGGAGAACGTGATTAAATTTCTATTTTTGGCCGCCATTAAAATGTCAACTTGAGTTTGTTTCTTCGTGAAAGCTAAAAGAACAAAGATTCACTGTCCGTGTATTTATAGTGTTTTCAGATCCTTCATGGCAAAGGAAAGGGTATAATATAGATCAGCGTAGGCATGTTCTTAGGTTCCATTTTAGAACTGTAGCATATATTTTCTCTTCGGCATAAAGTTACATGACGAGGCAGGCCTACGTCTATGAAGTTTAGGGTGATATAGGCTGTCTTGTATGATCATAAGGTGATGGTTTTAAAAACATAGCTCTGCGGAAAAATATATGGCTATGTATGTTTGCTTCTTTAGCTTACAAGTCTAGTTTATGATAGATGACAACTCATGTGTCTTAGGTTAGAATAGACGATATTTCCCACATATAGCTTTGCAGAAGACAACCGCACATGTTCCTTGGTTTACTTAAGTTGGAAGACTCCCTTTTTATATTTATTATTTTATGTTTTAAAGTTTGTACCATGTTTCGTAAAGTTTTATGTTCATATCTGTGGTGCTATGGACAGAAATAAAAATACAGTCATGTCCGGCGAGGTGCCATGATCCCAAAAATATAATGATATCGGGATTAACTTATATTTTGAAACCCCAAAATATTTATATAGGGTGCAAAATACTCCAAATAAAAAGTTGCATATTTAATTAATTAAAAATTATAGTAAATTTCTAAAAATTAAATTATCACTGCGTCTCAAAAGAATCTTGCCCAAATTCAAATCCGGTATCTAGTTATATCAAATAAACCGTTACGGTCGATAAACGATTCTATAACGACTATTTGAAAATTTGATTTGGATATAACTTGCAATCTAGAACGCGAAATCATGGTTTTTTTTAGTTCTGTTAGAAAGATATAGTTTAACGGATTCCAAAGTTTCTTGTTTCGCAAAAATCCGACTTATAACGGATCCTGTATAGTCAGTTGAAGTTCAGAATGTGAAATTACGAACTGTCGTGACATTACAGGCTCGATTATATTGTATATATATTTATACATTCAACTTCGTTTTATTTAATATATAAATCCACTTATATTTACGAATTCAATATTTAAACTGATTTAAGTAATCAAATACAAACCAATAAAAATGCGGGATGTTACAGTAATAGCCAAATATGCTTGGTACGTTTTAAAACAAATCTTTTATTATTACTATAATTGAAGAAATCAACTTCAAATATAAATGTATCAATCCTTGGCGACATGAGCGCCCCATCCCACTATGTCGCCATATATAGTATACAATCAAAACCGAAAAATGTCGTATTTGGAAATTGGATTTCCATCATAGTGGCTCCTGATCCGAAAGATCTATCCCGTAGTACAATTCCCAATGGCTTACGTCGCAGGCATGCGAAAACGCCGTAATGCACATCCTCCCTATACATGAAACAAGTTACCGCGGCTTACGTACAAGCATTGGAAAACACCACTAACTCCATCCATTTGGGAATCGGGGGTATGCCCTATCCCTACTGGTGTGGGGGCGACCACACCCACTATCACCTCGGTCGACTGAATCCATGACAACCCATAGGGTGTCTATCCTCATCTCTAAAGCATATTGATCTAACCATCAGTTTGCCACAATATCGGTGTGTGAGGCTCGCGAATTAACGCTACACAAAGTTGTGCTTTGATCATCATCCACCAAACTTTTCTTTTTAACAAAGGTTTGGATCACTGCATCACAGCATGCCACACTATCAATCCATACTGTACCAATGATTTCTGCAGATATATAACCTCTAAGCTCGTACGTCTCAGAGAAGGGCGTTAAGCAAGAGAACAAGTTCTCCACCACCAAACAGATATATATTTAGCAGAGATCAACGAATACAGTATAAAGGAAAACAATGCCAGACACACCATCCATTTACAAGTCCATTCTAGATTTTAACGAAACCGGAGGCACCTTATTCCTCATCCCGTATGTCCAATATATAAGAGAGGCCCTCGCATATCCGTACAATCAACAAGTACGTCTGGATGGCTACCACTGTAGCCCCTTCAAGGTAGGTACTCCAATCATGAGCAACAGTAGCAACCCATCCATTCGATGTAAAGATCGTCGGTCTTGCACCGTCTTCAATCTCTTCGACTTTTCGTCGTATCAGTTATTCAGAATGGGTTAGACCCGGCCTTTCCGAATAACTCGCGTATCTTATAATCAAGTGCTATAACTACACATCATACGCCACATTCCAGTCTAGAATATTCTTTTATTCAAATATGCTTTTCCTCTGGAAAATGTTCCCATAAATTGTATCAAAGATTAATTCTTTAAATTTATTCTTTAATCTTCCTTTGGATATCATTTCTAAACCAAATTAAGGTTTATCAACTAGTCGGGATTAGCGCAACTTACCGAAGTAATCATTTCTTTTATTTTCCCATGCCCTACCTATTCATCCCATGGAGCAAAACTGGTAATACTCCATATCTAACACCATGGTGTTATCGGTAAAAATTAATTACTATTTCACGTTAAAATCTAATTAAAGATTTAACTGTCGTTTGGAGCAAAACTAGTGATACCCCATTCTCGATCATTTCTCAGATTTGATAGTTTAAATTATCAAATCCTCATTTCAATCTAATTAAAGATTCATTAAAACTCCATTTAGTTTTAATGTTCCCAAAAATCAATATAATGATTATATAACTTGGGAAATCATATCCTCTCTTTAACTGGGTTAAAGAACCAATGTCATTTAAAACAAAGTTCACGATAAACCCAAAATCACATTCCATTAATTGTGGAATCTTCACGGAAAAAAAAATCAAAATATAATCGATATCAATTTCCATATCCGATTAATAATATAAATGGAATAACGACAAAGCCTTTTAAATTCCATATGTATTAACAGTCTTCCTCCATAGAAACTCACTTCGCTTATTATCAAATCGAATTCCATTCCATTCCAATATATTAAATTGGAAAACTTTACTTTGGAAAATTCCATTGATCTTAATTAAAAGATTACGAATTCCAAATCTCATTTCACTGTAAATTGGGTTAAAAAATGAATGTCGTTAAAAACACAGTTCACAACAAAATCCAATTCACATTCCATTTCAAATCCAATTAAATGTTAATTAATTGGTAATTCTTCTCTACATATTAATTAAAAGATTTATTCTTTTCACACGGGGTTTAAGAACAGTGTCACTGAAGACCCCATCCCATCAGTCTCTAACTGTAAATTAGTAAGACAACAATTCCCAAAGTATTAATCCCGAAGGTCGAAACTAACATCAGATCAATACCCAGGAAACCATTCAACTTAGCTAATCTCCAGTCAGTTTCTAATTTTCTTAACTCCATTGGGTTTATGAACATTATTATTAAAGATACCATTCACAACAAACACAAAATCTCATTCCATTGTTAATCGGGTTAAAGAACAAGTGTTATTTAAAACACCGTTCACGATAAACCCAAAAAAACAATTTCAATTTAATTCCAATTAAATGTTAATTAATTGGTTAACTTCATTAAGTCTTAATAAAAAGATTTATATCTTTTCTTAACTGGGTTTAAGAATAGTATTAATGAAGACACCATTCACGACAAACCCAAAATCCATTTTGATATTAAATACAAGGCTCTGAATAGAAAATATATCAGCTTATATTCAATATTAAATTCTGGAACCAACAAATATCGTAATGGGAATAACGATATATATATATATATATATATATATATATATATATATATATATCTTTCAAATTCCTCCACAATGTCTATATTATCACGGAATCCAGTATCGAAATATTCCGAAGATTATTCCCATTCCGAATCCATTCAAATTTATTCTTTGGAAAATTATGGTTATTTTAAAACCACTTTCACACCCAATTTATTTATTTCTAAAAATAAATAAATTATTATTCTAGTTAATAACTAGTTCATTTCGATAAAAATGTATTTTTATCTTTTCAAAACTGGAATGTTTCATCTAGTCTTTCCTAATCATTTATTATGATTTTACATAATTTTTTTATATTTTCCAGATTTTATTATCGCCCGTACAGTCGGTTTCCAATAACGGCCACCGAACTGCATCCATAGCGACATTTTCTGAAATTGATTTGGACATATCTCCAAATCTAACCGTTAGATTTCAAATCTCTTGTATTCATTGGAAAGCCCTTTTTGATGTGAACCCAACGGTTCTGGTTTTAGGAGAATCCGACGGTCGGATACCCCGTAACGTCCACTTGAAGTTAATGGTCGAAATTCGCAAACAGTCGCAGCGCGGCGCATTCTATTCAGGCCATTATAATATATGTAATATATATTATATATTTCATCGATTTCCATTTAAAACAAATTTTTATAATTTGTTTTAAATTCGTTTTAAAAACGATTTCCACTTCCATTTCAATTTCAAACAAAAATTGAATTTTCCTTTTTAAATTCGTTTCAAATTCATTTTAAATCGATTTCAAATCCATTTTCAAATTCAAATCAAAATTGAATATTCTTTATAACTTCGTTCTAAATTGATTTTAAAACGATTTCAATTCCATTTTCAAATTCAAATCAAAATTGAATATTCTTTATAACTTCGTTTTAAATTGATTTTAAAACGATTTCAATTTCATTTTCAAATTCCAATCAAAATTGAATATTCTTTATATAAATTCTTTTTAAATTCATTTTAAAACGATTTCAATTTGATTTTCAAATTTAAATCGAAATTTAATTTTCCATATCATTTCAATATTAAAATGATAATATTTTCAATATATCAGATTTTGAAATCACTTTTCGATATTCATTGTAAAATGAATAAAATCGACAAAATTCCCGTTCGTTTTAAAATGGCGTTTAACTACTTAACACGGCTTCACATTTGAATATTCACTGAATGTTATTTTAAAATATTCGTCAATTCTGAATTGGAATCAAACTCAATCCATTATCATATAATATTAGTTATATGGATTTCAACATCACATATATACAACAATAACGATAAACAATCATTAAAAATTCATACAACATCCAGAGTGCATTTACAACTGTATTAGCATTAAAATAAATAAATAATGCTTATACAGTCTGTCAACTCATCGATTGACATACCACTAATTGTTGGGATCAGTGTATGTCAAATATTATCCCAATACCCATGTGGGGTTTTCAAACAACAAATATTGTTTATTATTTGTGTAGTTGGGCGATGTGTAAAATTTATCGTCCCAATCAATATTAGATAAATAAGTGTACATAGACAAACCGTCCGGTTTGTAAATGAATATTTATTTTATTTCACGATAATTTATTTATATATTTTATATAAATAACTTCATATATACAACAATACAATCATTTACAATCCCAATCACAATCCACACAAACAATACAATCAAACAAGTCGTCCATGGTCTGTGGATGACGGGGAGCAGTTCATATAAGCAATTACAAATTAATTTAATTAACTATACAAAAATAATAGCGAGAAGTTCTCATATTCGTTTCCACTCCTCCGTTCTTTTATTTATGAATTTTTGAACTGCTCGGATTTCTGGTACCGTTTTATTTTAGTTTGCTTCCTCGCATAGTGTTATTTTCTGATTTCTGTAATGTTTGAATTTAAATTCGCCACGAATTCTGATCTGCTCCGTTTTAGCCCCGGTTTGTTTCATGTTGTAGATATCGACTCCACGGTTGCAACGCTTCAGATTTCACGAAATTCTGATAAGTATTGAATGAGTTATTACCATTTTAAAAACAAATTACTTAAATAATTAATTAATTAAAAATTAATTCCTTAATTTACATTGGTTAAGGGAAAAAATGGCCTCTTTCTTCGTTAGCTTTCACGTTGAAAGCAAACCCAATGTGGATATCAACTCGATGTCGCACCACCGCCCACGAGCTGTTAGAGCTCGATCGAAGTCCACCAGGCGAAAGTGCCGACCACCCTCCTCCTATGCCATGACCGGCGTCCACCTCGCAGTGCCCAAAGGCCGGGAAATCGAGCCCAAACCTCTTGACTTCACGCATAAAATTCGAACTGAATATGAACCCATAACCGATCATCACCATATAGATCTATAGAGAAGGAAGATCTGAACAGTTTTGGCACTGGTAGTTCAGCAAATCAATTTGTGGATTTTGATTTTATTGGGAAGAATCGCTAGAGCGATTTTGGCCCTTGCTTAGGGAGCGACAGCGGAAAACAATAATGGGCCAAGGGTTTTGTTAATTTTAGGGTTTTATAATATTTTTTATTATTTAATTCTCCAAATGGTCATATTACATCTGGACTCAAAATCAAACTCAAAGACTGTTGCCATTAGCTAAAGACCCCCATTCCGAACACAATGGGATACGTTTCGTAAGCCAATTCGACTGTTTCGATCGGTTTTCGCTGAAATTAAAATATAAATCCATTATAATTGAATTTGAACGTACATTTTAATTTACTGGAGCCACATACTGACTCCAAAAATTCCAGAAAAAAAAATCTAGCTATGTTTTGAGGATACGGTCCTAAAAAAACTAATTTCGTCGAATTTGGAGATCGTTTGAAAATTGGTCATTTTCTGGTCGATCCAATTCAAATTTAAATAACCAAACATATTTAAATTTGCTGCGCTCACATATTAATTCCAAAAATTATGAAATTTGAAACCTAGTAGTAATTTGACATTCTGGATCCAATAAAAGTGGTTTCATCGAAAACGGATGTCGTTTGCAAAATGGCTATTTATTATATTATATTAAATTCCATAGCAACTATTTCAAATTTTCAACTGGGCATAACTTTTTATTCCTGCTATGAAATCTAGATTTTTCACATTCATTGGAAAGATATTTTCAAATAGATTCAAATATTTTTGGTTTCACTAAAATCCGGTTTATTTTGAATCTGGTACATTCATTTGAAATTTGAAATCGAATTTTCACACTACCGCGCCATTTCCAATTCATTTTATAATTAAAATAAATATTTATATTCAAATTTCGATTTAAATAAATTTACACGTTCTAATTGTATTCAAAATAAATTTCTCGTCGTTATTATATAAAATAAATTATTTTAAATTTTCCAAATCCGTTAAAATTGCCAAAATAAATTTTTTAAATTGGTTTTGATTTTCCGGGTTGTTACAAAAATATTTAAGTGATACCAATTTTAATGCAGTAGTGATACTGTGACAATCATGCATGACTGAATTTTTCAAAAAACGATACCTAAAATGTTGTAAAACTGATACATATAAACTGCAGACAACAAAAAATAAAATACTGATACCTATCAAGGCATAAAACTGATACATAAAAACTATAAAAAAGAAAATATTTAAAACTGATACCTACTAGGTATAAAACTGATACCTTAAAACTACAAAGAAGAGAATTAAAAAAATTGATATCTAGAATGATAAGAAGCTGATACCCAGTCTTTGTTACAATAAAATTAAAAACAAAGTTAATACCTACAATAGTGCAAAACTAATACCCACGAAATGATAACAAAAATAAAACTAAAACTAATACTTGTTAAGCCTTTAAACTGATACCTAAAAACTATATGCAATAAATTAACAGAAAATTGACAACTATAGGATGGTAAAACTAATACCCAATAGCAGGAACAAAAAAAATATCACATAAAGTTGATACCAACAACAGAGTAAAATTTATACTCAGCATACAAATCTGATATAAGTGATCATAAAAACATGATATAATATCACACCAACAATACATTAATGTAAAAATAAAATAAAAACACAATAGGATATGAAGAATTTGTATGAAAACTATAGAATATTGAGCATATTTCCAATGTCTCAAACACCCCTTTGCTAACGTATGCAAGTTTATTTAAAATCTAAAAATACATGTATGCCCTAAAACAAATGTAATAAAAATCACATATCATGGAAAGCTTGGCAATTATGCTTGTTTTGGCCATATTGATTGCACCCCTGCATCAATTTTGCTTGTTCTAGAAAAACACAAAGCCTCCTTTTCGTTTTATTGATGGTCTCCCAGCTCCACGTTTATCCTTGGGTGACTTGATCACTTCATCACTTATTGAATCAACATTGTTTTATCGTAGGTAGGTATAGGATTAATATTATTACAATATGAAGATCGATAAGCTTCTACAGTGAAATAGCACTCAATGAGATCATACACATTTAATTTCACTTTGTTGATGCATTTTATTGCAAGAGCACAAGGAAATCCCATAAGTTTACGTTGATTACAATTGCAAATCCAATCTTTGAGATCAACACGATGAGAGATTGGAGATTTCACTTCAAAAATAAATTCAGAAGATTTGTAGACATCCCATCCAAAACCTTGTTCAACCAACTCTTTCAAGCGATTTTCCATCGTCGGGCTTAAAATCATAGTCCACAAACAACATTCCTCTCTCCTTTTAGCCATTTGCTCCATAACTTTTATATGCATTCCATCCAACCATGATGTAATAGGTAAAGCCCTTTCATCTAAATTCCAACTATTAAACTTTTAGCCACGTTAGACATATACTCGCCATACCATTTACCCTGAAAAAATAAGTCATCCCAGTTATCAAATGGTTTATCTATCAAAAAATTCACAGCTGCATGACCATCAATTTCCAAAAACTTAGAATGTGCCTGATCAAACTCAAATGCACTTGATGGTCTAGAACGTGTCTTAAACAATTCAACAATTTAAATGTTTTGAAATGTTTGCATTTTTAGACTTAACTGCTGAGAGCAAATTTCGTTCCATATGAAGGTAGCAATAACTATGGAATGACATTGGTAAAATCTCATTAACACCAGAAAGTAAACCTTGATGATGATATGACATAAAAACCAAAGTTCAATCTTCTTGAAGCATTTCCATCAAATCACTTAAAAACCAACTCCAATTGGCCACACTTTCTATTGAAACTACGGCCCTTGCTAGAGGGAAGAAATCCGCGAAACAAATTACAGAAATTTAAGAGTGCTACCTACTAGTTGTGACATTAAAACTAATACATTCAGACAAAGAAAACTTTTATTTTATAGTGTAATACTAAAACTAATACCTTTAAACAAACAAAACTGCTACCTACAAGTTATAGACTAAAAACTGCTACCTTAAGCCATATAAAACTGCTACCTACTAGCTACAGAGAACAAATTGATACCTTCAGACATACAAAACAGTTGCCTACTAACTGCAACATTAAAAACTGATACCATAAATAATATAAAACTAATATCTAAAAACTATAAAAACAAAAACTCATACCCTTCTACATAAACAATTGATACCTAACAAATAATAACTAACAAACTGATACTACAACAAAACAAAGTAACACTACATCATACCTTGGTTACCATTATTTGCAGTAGCACCAATTAATACACCTGGTCTCCCCTTCAAATGAGCCCCATCTAAAAATATCATAGGTCGACAATGCTTGAACCCAAGAATACAAGCACCTAAGCCAACAAACACTCTCTCAAATTGATTTGTAGAAAAGTTAACCTCCATCTCAACATAAGAATGCAGATCATGATTCTTTAATGAATCTAAATACCAAGTCAATCATTATAAGATATCGCATCATTACCATACAATTTCGTTGAAGCAAGTTGCTTTCCACAATAAACAAAAGAGTAAGACAATTGAAGATTAAATTATATGAAAATTAGCCATGATATCTTTTGGTTTCTTACTCGGATGATCTCTAATTTCATCTATTGTCAAAGATTTAACAAATGAGCTAGAAAGATGAGGTTTGTTCAAATTTGTTAGACCACCACCACAAAAGTGCTCAACAACCAAAGTCCGACACAAGAAGCACGCACCTTAAATAGACATCCAGTGGAGGACGACGAGCAAATTGCCATAATCCTACCAGAGATATTCTTAAGGATATGTAACTCATGACCTATTTTAATTTGGTATGCCATTAAGAATTCTCTAAAGTCGTTGGCACCTCCAAAACAAAAACCAATAAAATCAGAAATTGTTAATGTAGAACCTCTTTTCATCATGTCTTTCAAGTAACTTTTCCTATGCACGACAATGTCTGTCCCCAAACATCTAGCTGAAGACAAAGGCATTGAAACATTAGTTGAAAGCGAAGAAGAACCATCTATGATGTTTTCCAATTGGAAATCCTTCAACTTAACATCAAAACAAAAAAAAGCACTCTTCCTGTGTAGTTGAAAACAAACGATACTTTGTAGATCAGAATCGATGTCAACAATTATAGTTTTTTTCTCAAGCACATAGTTGATCTCAATTGACATTAGAGTGAGCTGAGACGAATTATGACATATTTCATTTCTAAAATCATAAATAGAGCAATCAACCGACAACCAAGTGCTAAAAGAGGAATCGTTGAAGACAATTATAATAAAAAGACTGTTTTCACCACCGCAAGATAAATATAAATCATAAAATTCAATTAGCAAACCAAATAATTGAAAACTGATATCCAGTTGACACAGTTCTGATACCCGCAGACATAAAACTTATACCTACATATTTAAAACTGATACCTATAAACTGCTATATTTATAAAAAAAAAACTAGTAGGAAAAATGTTTGCATCACTGTTTGATTGTTTAAAATAAAATAAGTTCGACTGAATTGCAAAGTTAATGCAACAGTATAAATAAAAAACTAATACAGCACGAGAATTATAAGAAAAAAAGCATAACACGGTTAATACCAAAAACTGATACCTAAAAAAAAAATAAACTGATACCTACAAACTGCTGTAATTTAAAAAAAATGTATATTAAATTTTGACTGATTAAAGCAATACAATTTTGATTGAAATACATAGTTAATGCAACAATACAACTACACAATAAATATAACATCAAAAACACAAAGAACAAATATAAAGCAGAGCTTATTAAACGAAACTGATACCTACAAAAATATAAAACCGATACCCAACTTCTGAATAAACAAACAAAATCATGAACCTGCTTGTAAAACCAACAGAAGCCATTAATTACCGATGCAAACAAAAAAACCTAATCGAAATAATTAACATTAAACTAAAATTATTATGAGAGCAAATCAAAATTCAATCGATGCAAAATGGAAAAAAATACCGATGTTTAAAATCAAAACGAGATCGAATTCCGATGTGCAATCAATAACGATATGCACAAGATTGAATTTGTTGCGCGATCAGTACGAATGTTTGAAGATGATTGTTATAGATCGAAACATGTTGGAAAAATTAATCGCGATGGAGATCAATGGCAAGATCTAGATTCGGAAAATAAAATTGAGGAAGAAATACCCAGCACGCGCCGTCAAATACGATTTCACAAAATATTTTAGTATACTTTCCTTTTGATTAAAATTTTAATGGGTTGTCCTTATGGATAAAAAAAGGTCATGATTTTTATCCTTATGAATATTTTCCTTAAAGGAAAATATAAAAGTATTATAATCCATAGAAATAATAAACCGACCATTAGAGATGTTTTCAAGCCGACCGTTACGGAGGTTTTCAAACGGACCGTTAGGGAGGTTTTCAAACCGACAATTAGGGAGGTTTGCATACTGCCAGTTGCCCAAAATCATTTTCTCTGAAGCCAAACAACGGTGCGCCCTCTTCGATTCTTTTTCCCTCGTAACCCTTTTTCTGCTCGAAGTCTTCCAATTTTTTCTCCGTAACCCTATTTCTCCTTGTATTACTATTTCTTCTACGTTCGTATTTCTATTTCTTCTCTGTATTACTTCGCCATCAGATTCACATCAATACCTTCCAGAACCTAACTCGCTGTTCATTTTCAGTCATAAGGCACGCTTACCGATAATGGAAAATAAGGTCCGATTTTGAATTAGTATGGTTCTGATTTTTATGTTAATGCTTAATATATTATCCGATCGATTTTCAACTATGATTGAATAAGTTAGCGTGATGAATTTTTCTTTACTGAGTTTAATTTTATATTTTTAATCAAATAATTTTTGTATGGTTTGCAACTGCAATCGAATTTTAGCTACAATTGAATAAGTTTACAAGCCTCTGTTTATGATTGTGATTTATGAAATAGTTGATGATTTGTATTTTAGTGATTGAGGTAAATAATATAGGTTTGCTTCATAAACTGCTTGATCTGATTAGATTTTTCTCTTTGTTCCCGTACCATGAGGTCAAACAATAAGTACATGTTTTGGATTTTCCAGATGATGTTTGATCCTTTATTTATGCAAGCACAATTTCTCTCTTTATTGTGTTATACCGCTGATTATTTAGTTGCTCTTTTTTTTAGATATTTATTTATTCTAGATTTATTTAGTTCCAGTACAATTGAAATGCTTCAAACACGTGAGTGAGCATGAGCTAGTGTGATGGAGGAATAATAAGTGAATTTTGAAGTTAGTGTTATATGTTCTAGATAGGGTACTGAAGTAAGTAGTTATAAAATAACCTGGTGGCAAAACATGTTAGCTTAGGTACTTTTATATTATACGTGAGAACAAATATAATCGATGGCTGCATCTGTATGCCATGGACATAACATTGGCAAGTAGTTGGTGAGTTGTAGAAGTTAGAAAAAGTGCAAAAGAGTAATTGGCAGCCATCATGAGTTTACTCTTTCTATTACCCTTCACCCCTTTTTCTTATTTATTTCACATATTGGTGGTTATGATTTACTATATTTTCAAGTTAACACTACTTTTATTTCATTAAATGCAGAAACACCTTGGAAATTTATTTCAAGGATCTTCACAGACATAAGTTAGTGTACTGGCTGTGATAAACTATTTACTCATAGGTGGTGGATATCCAAACTTGCTATGTTGCCAGGATCATGGCTTTATATGTTCTTCCCCTTGCATCTTTAATGTTTACAGCAATAGACACTGGCAACAGTAGTTCAACTACATTTGATGAGCTCAAGGATGGTTTCAGAAGATATGGTTCTACACTAAAAGATACAAAAATATGTGACCTCATAGAAGCAGTAAGTGTACCCTGCTAGAAAAATATAACACTTACTGCATAGTTGCATTTGTTATTCTTTCTTCTATCATGTTAAAAGATGCTTAAATTACTCTTTATAACTACTTTCAAGGCATATGCTCATCTTTGTATGCCTATGTCGTGTAATTTTTTGGTAATGTGTAAATATTGACCTGGTTTCCAAGTGGGACTCTATTTTTTTGTAGTCTCTGTAGTATCTAGCACTAGTATTGCATTTGAAAATTGAAGGAAGTCTTTAATCTATTTTCTTACTTGTTTTTATTTAATTCTTTTAAATGACTATAAAAGTTACAATATTAATTCTAGTAGGGAAGGAACGTTCTGATAAAGAAGGCATTTGTACCACCTGTAAGGTTCTTCAATGTTGATGAAGCACTGTAGTTTCTAGCACTTATTTTTGTGAGAAACATGGTTCTTGAGTGTTAAGCCAATTCATTTTCCTTCAATTTTTATTATTAAAGAGATATGCTCATCCGTGTTGAGAAACGGAGAGATAGAGACACCTGGGTAACATTTGTGTTCGTTGATAATACAATGCTTAGAGATGGACTTTTATATATAAATATTTCCTTGAAATCAGTTAATACAAATGCCGTCTAACCAACTTTTAACAAGTTAAGGAAATTTCAGAAGCCAGGTGAAGATATAGATGGTGATTGTAACAACCCAAACTTCCACGTAAAGGAAAGTACGGATTGCTTTGAGAACAACACTCATCAGAGCACAAACAGAAGAACATTTTCATTGCTATTACAACAATTACATCAAAGTACAAGAACAAAACAGAGTATGAATAAATATTTTACATTTGATAAATACAATATCAGAGATTTAAATTACATTTAAATAGCAGCGGAAAGATAATACAAAATACAACTGAAAGAAATACATGGATGCAGAGCTTTCAGAATATCGCTTCAGCTGTAAACCAGGATCCTGCGAAAATAAACCTGCAAAACCAAAACTATTAGCTGCCCATGTGGAAAGTATGGGCACCTATAGTTTAGGTTAAAAAAATAAACTCTAGGTCAGTCATGGGACTGGTATGAGAACTCAAAAACAGTTATTAAATTGATTTTAAAGTTAGGTAAATCAAGGGACCTCGCCGCTAACGCGGAACGGGTTTCCTCCCAAGAATACCAGTGCATAAAATAAACATCGCAATGCTCTTTAGAAAAATGAAACCATTGTAAGACTCAAGTCCCATGCAACGCAAGCCGAAGGATAGAGTTTTACCTTATAATGGTCAAAAAAACAAAAATGCTTAATATGCGAAATTCATCTTTTATACAATAAGTGCACAGTGTAGAAATCAATTTCGAATATACATGTATCAATCCTAGGTGGCATAATATATGATGTAAGCGGCATAATATATTATGTCACCATATAGGTATGCAACTAAAACCGTAAAGCTCGTATTGGAAAATTGGGTTTCCATCATGATGGCTGGTAATTCGAAAGATCTATCGTGAATGTATCTCCACGGCTTACGTCTCGTCAAGAGAAAACAACGTAATACATATGCTACACACCTTGGACGAGCATCAATATGTTCTATCCTTATGGGATTCGGCTAAAATGACCTATCTCAATCTCCAAGTGTGGAGCGACCACACCAAGCACAACTCGGCCGACCAAATCCATATATATTAAGTATATTGGTCAAACCTACTAATCAAACAAATCGTTCACCATCATATCGAGGTGTGAGGCTCACGAAGTTACGTTCTACACAAAGCTATGCTAATTAAAGCTGTGCTTTGATCATCATCCACAAGGCTCCGCTTTTCAACAAAAGCCTTGATCCATGCATCTTAGCATGCTACACTGTCAATCCATGCCATATCATTGATCATCTACCAATATATATAACCTCTAAGCTCGTATGTCTCAAAGAAGGGTGTTAAGTAAAGAATAAATTCTCCACCACCAAACAGATATATATTTAGCAAAGATCAACAAATACAGCATAAAGGAATACAACGTCAGACATACCATCCATTTACAAGTCCATTCTTGGTCTGAACGAAATCGGAGGCACCTTATTCCTTATCCCATATGTCCAATACAGCGGAGAGTTCCTCGCGTATCCATCGATCTCCAAGTATGTTTGGACGATCACCACTTATTACCTCGTCTTGGGTGTAAGGCCCAATCAAGTATCAGTATCACCCAAACGATGTGAAGAACTCTGGTCTTCAACTACCGTCTTCATCTTCGACTCTTGATCGTCGTAGAAATTATTCAGAATGGGTTAAACCCGGTCTTTCCAAATAATTCGCATATTTTATAAACAAGTGCTACAAAAACACATTAAAAGTCTATTTCCAATTCAGAATATTCTTTTAATAAAATATTCATTTTACTAGGGAAAGGTTCCCATTAATTTTATCAAAAATAAATTCTTTAAATTTATTATTTGATCTTCCTATGGATCTCATTTCAAAAGATTTTATTTTATCTTTATCAATTCTAAACCAAATTGAGGTTTATTAACTAGTCGGGATTAGCGAATCTTACCAAAGTAATCCTTTATTTATCAAAGCCAACCCCAACCTATTCATCCCATGGAGAAAAACTGGTAGTACTCCAAATCTAACACCTACTGTGTTATCGGTAAATTTAATTACCATTTCACGTTGAAATCTAATTAAATATTTTACTATCGTCCGGAGTAAACTTGTGGTACTCCATTCTTGATCATTTCAAGAATTCGATAAATTTAATTATCTCATTCTCATTTCAATCTAATTAAAATTTATAAAACCTCCAATTTGGGTTTAAGATCAAAATCATTGCTTTATGGTTATTCAAATTTAAGAAATTAATCATATCTTTAACTGGGTTAAAGAATTAATGTCATTTAAAACATTGTTCACGATAAACCCAAAATCCTATTCCGTTCGATTCCTATTTAATATATTAAATTGTAAAACTTCTCTTTAGAAAATTCTATTAAATCTTTATTAAAAAATTAATAAATTACAAACCATAACTTCACTGTTAATCAGGTTTTAAGAACTAATGTCATTTAAAACATTGTTCACAATCAACACAAAAATCAATTTTCTTTTAATTTCAATTATGTTTGTTAATTGGAAAATTCTCATTTAAATCTTAATTAAAAGATTTATTCTTTTCTCAAAAAGGTTTAAGAACAGTGTCATTTAAGACACCATTCCGTTAATTACATGACAAACATACAATGAAAATGTAATTTCCATTGTCAGATCTTTTATTTTAAAACATGTCTCATTTTAATGCGACAAACATAAAATGAAAATATGATTTTCATTGTCTAATCTTTTATTTAAAAACATGATTCGATAAAAATGTAATTTTTACCATCAAATCTTTTTAATGAAAACATGATACAATAAAAATGTAATATTATCAAATCCTTTTAATGAAACATGATATAATAAAGATGTAATTTTATTTTAATATCTGATCTTTTTAATGAAACAAAACTACATTAAAGATGTAATCTTTATTTTCTAATGTTACTAATAAAACAGAACAATAATAAAATGATTTTTCTTATTTAATCTTTTTACTAAAAGCAAAAATGGCAATACAAATATGTTCTTTTTATTCTAATCTTTTATTATAACAAAATGACAATAAAAATGCAATCTTTCTATTCTAATCTTTTTATTGTAACAAAATGACAATAAAAATGTATTCTTTCTATTCTAATCTTTTTATTGTAACAAAATGACAATAAAAATGTATTCTTTCTATTCTAATCTTTTTATTGTAACAAAATGACAATAAAAATGTATTTTTTCTATTCTAATCTTTTTATTGTAACAAAATGACAACATAAATGTATTCTTTCTATTCTAATCCTTTTATTGTAACAAAATGACAATAAAAATGTATTCTTTCTATTCTAATCTTTTTATTGTAACAAAATGACAATAAAAATGTATTCTTTCTATTCTAATCTTCATATTGTAACGAAATGACAATAAAAATGTATTCTTTCTATTCTAATCTTTTTATTGTAAAAAAAAGACAATAAAATGTATTCTTTCTATTCTAATCTTTTTATTGAAAACAAACATCAATAAAAATACAATATTTTTATATAAAAAAGTCCTTTTACATTATTAATGTTCTTTTATAACAGTAAAAAGATTTATTTTATTGTTAATCAAAATATGTCAATTTACACATTCCTAAATGTAAGTAAAAGAATAAATTTTGTTCTAAAACTTATTTTAATGATTCATATGTTCTTACATAAAAATAAAAAGATAATTTTTATTATGAAACAAATTCTGATAAATTTTACGTTCCTACATACAATAAAAAGAATAACTTTTTATTTTAAAGCAGTGGTTTATTTCTGAATTGGAAGGACACCCAATTAATTACCATATAATTTTAGTTATATGGGTTTCATACATCGCATGTATTCTATAATCATGATATATAATCACTAAACATCCAAATAACAGCCAGAGTGCTTTCTACAACTAATCACAAGGGAGGTGTGTGATCAAAATATCATCCTAAGACCCGTGTGGGGTTTCAACCAACACCTATATAATAAATTATTTGTGCACTTGGGCGATGTGTAAAAATTATCGTCCCAATCACATAAACAAGTCAGATGACTTGTAAATGGAAGTGTAATCATATTTAAATTATCATAAATATAATAACATTATTTTAACATGTTAAATATTGCAAAACTCGATCATATTATAACATTACATAATAACACAACAATTCATCCAAACAAATATTACAATTATAGAAAATTCATATGCTTTCAGTTATAAAAATAAATAAATGTAAAAAAGGGTTAAGTGAGATGGAGTTCTCACCTTGGTTTTCACCCCGTTGGTCTTTAATTGACGGTTCGTATCTAATTTTGGCCCAAAATCTAACTTTTCCCAAATTTGACAAAATTGGTTTCCACGCGAAGCTCTCGACTCAACGATCGCAGTGGATTTAGTTTCGCGCAATTCTGAGTTCGTAGCAAAAAGTTATTAATTTGCGAAGTTTAAAACAATTTAAATAATTAATTAAATTGTTAGTTTTACCTCAAATTCTAACTTGATCCAAATTGGACAAAATTGGTGCTCACGCGAAGGTCTCGACGCCACGATCGCGGCGGATCCAATTACATGCAAATTGGAATTCGTGACAAAAAGATATTAATATACGAACATGAAATATTATTTATATAATGAGATCATTATTCACCTTCTTCTCCAAACGACACCTCAACTTAACATACTCGCCACGGCCAAACCATAAGTCGGAATTGCACGAAACCAGCGCCATTATCTCCGGCTTCTCTCCCTCTTTCCACGCCTGGTGGTCCCCCCTAGTTCGCCACGTGGGCCCCACGATCTGACGTTAAACGGAAATCTGCAGTTTTCGTTCATATGGGTGCTGCGGCTGCCTTTGTGCTCCAAATGCCCCCAAATTTTTATAGTAACTTGGTCTCGACCTCCCGAACAACTTCTCTTTTGGTCACTTCGCATGAAAATGCATGGATTGGCGGGAAATTGCTCATTTTCAAGACTGCCTTGTTTTCCAGCACCCCTCCGATGAACTTGACATTCCGGCCAACTCTAGCCACCTAAGATCATGCCACCACCGCCAAAACCTTCTATGCTTCCACTCTACCTTCCCTCCAAATGGGTCGACCTAATTCTCGTTCGTTTGATCGGAAAACCCATAAATTCGAAATTAGTTTTCTGCCTTAAAAGCTAGATCTCGGCGAATCCGTGCGACGATAGGTCGTGAAATTTTTATGGAGGGTAGAGATGATGAAGATCTACAATACCCAGAAACGGTTTTGTCTAATTGTGTACGGATTGAGAGATATAAATTATTTAGTTTTAGGGTCCTTTTTGCAAATATTATTGAAGAGGAAGAGAGCTGCCGCCATGGAAAAGAAGGAGGAGGACATTAGGGTTTGTGTTAGGGTTAGGAGAGAGGTTAGGATATTTTATAGTGGTGAGGAATTTTATTAAAACCCCTTGTATGTTTAATTATGCTTAATTACAATATTTTCCCCTCCTTATGCAAATTAATTTATTCAATTTTGGTCCTTTTCATGGTTTAAAAATCCGCTTGGTCACCTACAGATTCCATTCTCGATGAAAATTTAAACACAACTACTCCTTGACATTACGGATCCAAAGAAACTGGTCTCGTTGAATTCCGTATGCACAAATAGTTAATTTTAAAAGTCAGATAATTGAATGTCTTCACACTGTAAAATCAATTACGACCACATACTGACTCCAAAAATTACGAATTTTGGAATCTAGCAATAATTTAATATTCTGAATCCATAGAAAGTGGTTTCGTTGAATTCGGAGGTCGTTTGCAAAATTTCACTTTTTAAGGCATATATATATTATATAAAAAATATATATTTATATAAATAAATTCTGAGTCTCGAAATATATCAGTGTGTATACTTTTCGAATTTAGAAATGTCATTTTGAACTCAATGGAAGTGGTTTCGAGTCCAAATTTATTTGTATGTGAAAAGTAGCTTTTTGGGCCATATATATTATATATATAAATTCCATGGCTTTTTTCTGAAATTTTAATTTTATCGTAACTTACAATTTATAAACTGAGTTCTCAATTTCTTATATTCATTAGAAATATTTCTTCAATACAATCCTAGCATTTCTTGTTTCGTCCAATTCTGACTTATAATGAATTTTATATATTTATTCAAAGTTTAAAAACTAAAATTTCAAACTATCATGCCATTTCAGGCTCGTAATATAATTAATATTAATTTATAAATTCTAACTTCGATTAAAATAAATTTTCAGTCATTATTATTTAAAATAAATCATTTTAAATATCCAATATTCATTAAACCAATCAAAAATAAAATTTTAATTTTGTTCTGAAATTCCGGGTTGTTACAATCTCCCCCACTTAAAATCTTTTCGTCCTCGAAAAGGAACGGAGCTGAAATGTAACAACCCGTATTTTAGCGATATATAATTAATTAATTTAATTATACAAATAGTGATTTAGAGAATTGAATGGTCGTAGAATTAAATAATAGTGGATATTTAATTAAATTAAATAATAGAATAATATATTTAATTTCAGAAATAATAAAAAATAGTGGAATTCACAATATTGTGTAATTTAGATTATTTAAAATATATGATTTAGTTTAGAGTTGAATTATATTCACGAATATATTATATAAACGTAGTTTGAACGTATAATTATATTATAATTATAATCGAGCCCGTACTGGCACGGTAGTTCGTTATTTGGCGACTTGAACTTCAATTGAATATACATAATCCATTTTAAATCGGATTTTTGTGAAATAAGAAACGTTCGGAGCTGGTGAAGTATAATTTTCTAATGGAAGAGAAAAATCGGGATTTCATCGTGTAGATTTTGATTTATGTCCAAATCGAATTTTCAAATAGTCGCTATGGAATTCCTTTATAATTTATATCGATTTATTTATATTTTGAAATGGATTTTAAATATAAATCGAATATCGATGAAACACTGGATTTGGAATATCGAGTCGTTAAAAATCCAATTGGAGCTGTATGATATTTTATTGTGAATATATACGATAATATTTATTTTTAAATATTTAATTTAATTATTTTTAAATATGTTTATATATTTAAATGAGTTATTTAGATTTTTAAAAATAGCCATTTTTGCAAACGAACTCCGTTTTCAACGAAACTAATTTTGTTGGATCCGTAACATTAAATTATTTTAGATTTCAATTTCCGTAATTTTTGGGGTCAGTGTGTGGCCGTACGGGATTTTAATGCGAAAAATAGTCAATAATTTGACTTTAAAAATACGTTGTGTGAGAAAATGAAGTCGGAATTCGATGAAACCAGTTTCGTTGGGTCCGTAAGGTCAAACTGTAGCTACTTGCCAATTTTCATGATTTTTGGTTATGATACATGATCATACAGATTTTAATTAAAAAATACAAATAGCGGTTGAATATAAATTAATATAAAATTCAAATAAAAATATACCTATCCTATAAATACCCCTTACCTTTCCTAACCCTATTTTATTTCTTCTGGTAGTCAAAGAAAACAAACCGTCACCAGAGAACTTCCTCAAACCCAATCATGATATTCAAAACTACATGGAAATTCAAATAAATTTCTTTAAATGGGAAAATCTATATATTAGAAACCATTATAACTTGCTCTTCAATTCCGTACTCAATTCACTGGGTGCGATTCGTTTTTCCTGCTGCCATATGAGTGCCGAGCACCTAGGGTTAAGTGGTGTAACAACCCGAAAATCTGGGCCAGTTTAAAATTTTTATTTTGGCAATTTTAGCGAATTTTGATCATTTAAAATAGATTATTTTAAATAATATCGACGAGAAAATTTCTTTTGAATAAAATTCGAACGTATATATTATATACGTCGTCATTAGAATATAAATAATTATTTTAAATTATAAATAGAATTGAAAATGGCGCGGTAGTTCGATAATTCGATTTCAAACTTCAATTGAATGTACCGGGTGCAAAACAATCCGGATTTTAGTGAAACCAAAAACATTAGGATCTAATTGAGGATATCTTTCCAATGAATCCGAAAAATCAAAATTTCATAGCGGGAATCAAAAGATATGTCCAGTTGAAAATTCTGAATAGTCGCTATGGAATTCAGGCCCTTAAAAATGGAAATTTTGCAAACGACCTCGGATTTCGACGAAACCACTTTTGTTGGGTCCATGATGTGAAGTTATTGCTAGGTTTCAAATTTCATAATTTTTCGAATCAATATGTGAGCATGGAAAAAGAAAACGCGTTTGACCAGTTTATGTTGATTTTAATCGACTGGAAAATGGCCATTTTTCAAACGGTCTCAGAATTCGATGAAATTAGTTTTGTTAGGAAGTATCGTCAATACGAAGCTAGAAATAATTTTTCTGTAATTTGTAGAGTCCGTATGTGGCCCCGGTAAATTAAAATGCGCGTTCCAATTGAAAATATAAAGAGTTATATTTTAATTTGAATCAAAACTGATCGAAACAGTAGAATCAGCTTGCGAAACATATCCCATTGTGTTCGGAATGGGGGTAATTAGCTGGGGACGACAGTCGGCGGGTTTGATTTCGAGTTCAAATGTAAAGCCAACTTTAAGGTGAATAAAATTAAAGGAAAATAATAAAATATAAATTAATTTTCGTTAAGCCCTTACCCTCCTTCTTACCTTTTCCCGTCGTGCTTCAGACCTTAATAAAAAAAAGGGAAATCGAAAAGGGGAAACCGCACCCCACCTCCCAACGCTGCAGCGCCGCCACCGTGCCATCGAAGGCCGTCACTCCTCCCTCCACTTCCTCCTCCACTCCATCGCTCCCTCCCCTTCTTCTTCGTCCTCCTGTGTAGTCGCTGGCTCCTTCAAACCCTAAATCGACCGAAGCCGCCTCCCACAGCCACCGCCGGCCAACCCAGACTCCTCCGCCGAACCCTCCAACCGCCACGATGAACCCAGCGCCCACTGACCCCCTCCCCATTCGCTGTAAGTTTAGATTTTTATTTTATTTTAATGTATTTGTTTCATTTCAGTTTTCACGTCATAATCTATAAATATAACTTGATTTTTCAGTTTATATTAATACAGAATTTTTATATTGGAAAAGATAGAATTTTTATATGTGAAGAGATAGGATTTTTATATTCGAAAAGTTCGAATTTTTATATATAGAAGAAAGGTTGGATTTTTAAAGAGAATTTAGATTTTTATTGATATAAAGTTACGTTTTTTAATCATATAAAAACTCGATTTTTAGTTAGGAAAAAAAAATCCGATTTTTATATGCATAAATTAGAAACAAAAATACGATCTTTACTATGAAGTTAGTGATACAAAAATGAGATTTTCATATATGAAGTAGCGATAAAAATAGGGTTTATATATATATGAAGTAGCGAATAAAAATGTAATTTTTATCTATATAGTAGCGGTATAAAGATTCGATTTTTATATATTGAGTAGCAAAATAAAAATTCGATTTTTATATATTGAATAGCGAAGTAAAAATTGGGTTTTTTTTTTCATATTGAATAGCGAAGTAAAAATGTGATTTTTATATATGTAGTGGCTACGGGAAACGAAGATGACAAAGATGCGATAACGATGAAGATTTCTATAAAAGAAGTGTCGTGAAGTTGGATAGCTAGTCGGTGAGAACTTCTCGCTCAAATTTCATTTTCTAGTTATAAATATATACTAGGATGCAGACGGTGTTTAGCAGAACCCGACACCATTGTCCACAGACCATGGACTTGTTTGTTTGGTTGTGTAGTTGGTTGGATTATTTGATCTAAATTTGGTTGTTTGGTGAATTGAAATTGGTTTGATTGATATTTGTATGGCGTGGGCCTTCACTAGACCGGGGATAAGGCTAGGCCTCGTCCCGTTTCTAGTATCGTGCCGTTATGCCACCGAAATTTTCTAAAATATGTTAGAAAAATAGAAATATCATTTTTATTGAGTAAATGAACTGAATAGAAATTCATGTGTTGAAATAAAATGTTTTATCGTTAAAAATATAATTTTTAACGTGAATGTGAATAAATAAATATTCATTTACAACCGGGCGGTTTGTTTATGTACACCTATTTGAATGACATTGATTGGGACGATAAATTTTACACATCGCCCAACTGCACAAATAAAATATGTGTTTGTTGATTTGAAACCCCACACGGGTGTTGGGATGAAATTTGAAGTTCACTCATCCTGATTGATTAAATATGTCGATCGATGGATCGACAGGCTGTGATAAGCGTTAGATATCTATATTTGATGCTTGTACAGTGTAGTGCACTTTGGATGATGGTTGATTGTTTATCATTGCAATTATATACATGTGTGTATGGAATCCATATAATTAACATTATATGGTGATTGATTGGGCCTCATTCCAATCGGGAAAATAATGAATATTATAAAAGAAAATTCATGTGTTGAATATAAAAATATTCATGGGTTGACGATGTTCATGTGTTGAAACTATTCGTGTGTTGAGTAAAATATTTTAACAATAAAATTTACATCTTTATCATATTTAAAATTAGAACTATTTCACGGTGGAGTCTAATCAAAATCAAACGATAGATACCATAGTTTTATAAAATATTTTACATAACAAAAATAGTTGTGTGTTGAAAGAAATATAGATTCATGTGTTGAATGGAATAAATATTCATTTGT
Source organism: Allium sativum (assembly GCA_030737875.1). Taxonomy (NCBI): domain Eukaryota; kingdom Viridiplantae; phylum Streptophyta; class Magnoliopsida; order Asparagales; family Amaryllidaceae; genus Allium; species Allium sativum. The sequence continues at coordinate 590,214,292 of CM060909.1, forward strand.
TGAATAGAATAAAGAAGTTTTTGAAAAATATAAAGCCGTGTGGGTTAGAGATGCGTTATTTTGACGCGAACGATATTTATATCGATTTTATTCGTTTTATAATGAATGTTGAAAAGTGATTTCAAAATTTAATATTTTGAAATGAAATTCAAATTAAATTAGAATTTGAATTGAATTGAAACGAATTAGAATTTGAATTGAATTGAAACGAATTAGAATTTGAATTGAATTGAAACGAATTAGAATTGAATAAAATTGAAATGAATTCGAATTCAATTGAAATCAAATCGATTTGAAATTGAAGATGAAGTTGAAATTGTTTTTGAAACAAATTTAAAATGATTTATAAAATACGTTTTAAAAGGAAATCGACGAAATATATATATATAATATATATATTATATTGGGTGCGTTTTCTACAGGTCCCTACTAAGTTTCAAAATTAGGCTCACATCCAGTCATAAACTTATTATAAATTTAGTCCCTTTTTTCATTTTTACGTTTTATTCATAATATTTGCATACATGTATACGAATATTCTGAATGAATATTTGCATACATGTATGCAAATATTTTGAATTTTTGTATACATGTATGCAAATATTCATCAGAATAGCTGCATATATGTATGCAAATATTCAAAATATTTGCATATATGTATGCAACTAATCTAATGAATATTTGCATACATATATGCAAATATTCTAAATTTTTGCATACATGTATGCAACTATTCTGAACAAATATTTGCATACATGTATGCAAATATTCATCAGAATAGTTGCATACATGTATGCAAATATTCAAAATATTTGCATACATGTATGCAACTATTCTACTGAATATTTGCATACATGTATGCAAATATTCTAAAAAATTTCATACATGTATGCAGCTATTCTGAACGAATATTTGCATACATGTATGCAGCTATTCTGAATTGTTGCATACATGTATGAAAATAAAGTTGAACTAATGTTGATGAATTGTTGCAGAAATGTATGCAATTTTTCTAAATAGAAAAATAGGGACCTAATTTATAATAAGTTTAAGACCGGATGTGAGCCTAATTAAGTTTCAAAATAGGGACCCTAGCCTAATTTCCACTATTATATATATATATAATGGCCTGAATAGAACGCGCCGCGTCGTGGCAGTTCGTGAATTTCGATCATTGACTTCGAATTGACATTACGGGAGATCCGACCGTCGGATTCTCCTAAAACCAGAACCGTTGGGTTCGCATCGAAAAGAGCTTTCCAATGAATATTAGAAATTTGAAATCTATCGGTTGGATTTGGAATTATGTCCAAATCAAATTCGAAAAAGGTCGCTATAAGTGCAGTTCGATGGCCGTTGATGGAAATCGACTGTATGGGCCTTGATAAAATTATTAAAAATATCTATAATTTGTGTAAAATCATAATATATGAATTGGAAAGAATTGAGCTGGAAAATTCCATATTTGAAAAGATAAAATAGGTTTTTATCGAAATAAACTAGTTTTGAACTAGGACTGAAATCAATTTATTTTTGAAATAAATAAATTGAATTTGAAGGTGATTTTAAAAATAATCAATATTCCCAATACGTGGATTGGACTGGAGTTGAATCGAAATTATCTTCGGAATATTTCGATGGTGGATTTCGTGACTATACAGATATTGTTATGGGAATTTGAAAGATATATTTTATATCGTTATTTCCAATACGATATTTGTTGGTTTCAGAATTAGATATTGAATATAAGCCGGTATATTTTCTATTCAGAGCCTTGTATTTAATATCAAATGTGATTTGGGTTTATCGTGAATCGTGTTTTAGATGACATTGGTTCTTTAACCCAGTTAAAGGCAAGATGTTGATTTTTGATAGGATTAAAACTAAGTGGAGTTCTAATGAATCTTTAATTAGATTGAAATGTAAAATGATAATTTAAATTATCAAATTTGAAAGGTGATCGAGAATGGAGTACCACCAGTTTTGCTCCAAAGCGATAGTTAAATCTTTAATTAGATTTGAACGTGGGATGGTAATTAATTTTACCGATAATACCGTGGTGTTAGATATGGAGTATTACCAGTTTTTCTCCATGGGATATATAGGTTGGGATTGGGAAATAAAATAAATAATTACTTCGGTGTGGTTCGTTAATCCCGACTAGTTAGAAATGATATCCAAAGGAAGATTAAAGAATAAATTTAGAAGAATTTATCTTGGATAAAATTAATGGGAACCTTTCCCTAAGAATGTGATTTTGTGAATAAAAGAATATTCTGAATTGGAATGAGGCGTTCATTGTGTTTGTGTAACATTTGTTTATTATATACGTGGGTTATTCAGAAAGGCCGGGTTATACCCATTCTGAATAACCGATTCGACGAGATGTCGAAGATGAAGACGGTGGTTGAAGACCGGAAATCTTCACATCGTTTGGGTGATTACTGATGATCTCGATTGGGCTGTACACCCAAGATGAGGGACACAGTTGGTGATCGTCTAGACGTACTTGGAGATGGATGGATATGCGAGGAAAGTGCCTCCGGTTTCGTTCAGACCCAGAACGAACTTGTAAATGGATTGTGTGTCTGACATTGGATTTTATTCTGTGTTGATTGATCTCTATTAAATATACATCTGTTTGGCGGCAGAGAATTTATTCTCTTGCTTAACGCCCTTCTCTGAGACGTACGAGCTCAGAGGTTGTATATCGATGGACATCAGTCGCATGGGGTGAATTGCCAGTGTGGCACGCGTAAGTGGCAATTGATCAAGGCTTCTGTTGAAAAGCAAAGTCTTGTGGTTGATGATCAAAGCACGGCCTGTGTGGCGTAGCTTTGTGTATAACGTGAATTCGCGAGCCTCACATCTCGGTATGAGTCAAAAACGGGATACGGACCCAAGGAGTGCACGACGTTTCTTTCTAGCTAGGGTGGTGTCAGTGACCTACCAGCCCTGACATTTATATACTTTTCACCTGTGTGGTTGTTGGATACGAGGCGCCTCGGATATAGGTCTGTAAGGACCGGGAAACGTGTGTTCAGGAATAACTAATCCTCAAAAGTAAGAGAGGACCGGCCTTGGAGGTTCCAAAGGATCAGAGTGGGGTCCTGAGGCATTGCTAGAGTGTCTCGAACGCGGAGAGGAGCTTGCCCCTTGCCTCGGCTCAAGACGGAATCCAATTTCCAATACGTGATATTGCGGTTTTAATTGTAGAACTAGTATGGCGACATGATAGATGGTACCCATGCCGCCTATGATTGATATTTATGATTGAAATTGTTTTGACACTATACACCTATAATAGTATCAAAGAATGTGTTTTAAACGTATCAAGCATGCTTTGGCTGTTATAAGGGAAAACCCTATCCTCCGGCTTGCGTTGCATTGTGTGATGGGACCTGGGTCTTATAACAGCTTCATTTTTCTTTATTTAGCATTGCGCTGTTTGTTCTATGCACTGGTATTCTTGGGAGGAAACCCGTTCCGTGTTATACGGCGTGTTCCCTTGATTTACCTAACTTTAAAATCAATATTAATAACTGTTTTAGTTCTCACACCAGTCACATGACTGACCTGGAGTTTATTGTTTTAACCTAAACTCCGGATGCCCCTATTTTCCACACGGGCAGCTAGTAGTTTTGGTTTTGCAGATTTATATTCACAGGGTCCTGATTTACAGCTGGAATGATGCTTGGAAAGCTCTGTATCCGTGTATCACTTTCAATTGTGTTTTGGATATTTTTCCGCTGCTTTGTAATTTATTGTAATCTCTGATATTTGTCGAATGTAATTTATTCATTTATACTCTGTATATTCTTGTATCTGATGGAATCGTTGTAATAACAATGAAATGTTCTTCCGTCTGCGTTCATTTGTGTGTTGTTCTCAAAGTATCATGTGACGGCCCGCCACGCACCAACCGACATTTACTCCAAAAGTTCGCTGTACACATGTCCAGTTAGCACGGAACGGGTCGTGAGAAGGAAAAAGGAAGAAGGAAATGAACATACAAAGAACCTGTAGAATGTCTCACAACGCATAGAACAAAATATAATAATAACATACTTGACATAAAACAGGAGAGACAGTGCATAAGCTGGAAATCAGAACTAAACATCATAGCAGCGGAAATCCAAAAATACAGCTTATTACAACTTTCAAACTGTCTCAGGCAAAAACAAGATAAATGAGGTACACTACTAATGCCCAAGTAGCGACCACCAACGAAACAGGAAGAATGTGTATATATATATCATACGTGGAAGCCTCCTGCCCGACTCCGAATCAGCTACTCGCGCATCACCAGCTAACCTGTCTCTAGTCTGCTCGTGTGAGCACCCAGAGTAATAAGAGGAGACATAAAACTCTGGGTCAGACATAAAGCCTGGTATGAGCGATAAGCATCTAAAGTGAACAATAACAGGTAGACTAAAACGTACCTGAACCTGGACCTGCAACCAAAGAGTTAGCACTACATACTGTACAACACTCCAAGGTATCATATCAAACAATATAAGATACGGAGGTGGGGGAGGTGTGCATGTCATAGGGATGGCAACAATCAAACATAGCATCCATCCTCACATCTCTCACTCAGTGCGTAAAGCATACGATATTCACCACTTCGATCACCCAACATACCTTGCTACGATCACTCTGCCCCATGAAGTCATAAATGACTTCACTGCACTGATAACGTAGCCACTAATCATTTTCTATGTCCACTTTTCCCCATGGAGTCACAAGAACCCCACTGCACTGGCTCATAGCCTTACTAATCCTTACTATGTCCACTTGCCCCATGGAGTTATTCACCCCATCTGCGCTGGCTCATAGTCTTACTACGCATCACCTTGCCCCTCAGGTCATAATGACCCTACTGCACTGATAACGTAGTCTTGCTACCATCACCTTGCCCCTCAGGTCACAATGACCCTACTGCACTGATAAGTAGCCCATCATTCATTCTTAGTGGTGAATCGAAGTTATGAACGTCGACAACTCCTTAGCACACGTCCCGCAGCAAAGTCCAACCATGAAGTGAACTCATTGGTTCCCAACTGGTTCCGGGATCCTGAGCTCTAACTCTCATTTGGACTACCTTTGCATCTCGGGTTATTGGTCATCACCATCGAATCGGATCGGATCAGCCTTCACATTCTTCATCGGATCGGATCGGCCTTAGGCATTCGGATCGGGTCGCGCCTCCTTCATCGGATCGAGTCGTGATCCTCCAGGTGATTGGATCGCCCTCCTCCATTGTCTCGTGAATCCAGTCTCTATCGGATCGGGTCGAGTACCCTTCAGCGGATCGGGTCGGGGTCTCCAAGTCCATCGCCATGGATCGATTCGTGGTAAGTCCCTTCGGATCGGATCGTGGTCCTTCAAGCGGTTCGGGTCAGAAAGCACTCCTCCAGGTCAACGGATCGTGCTCACCCTTCTTGGACGGATCGGGTCGTTATGCTCATTCGCGATCCGGATCGGAGTACTTCAGTTTGGGCGCGGCGCTGCATCGATTCGTCTCGTGGGCCTTGCGCAGGTGGTTCGGTTCGGAGGAGATGACTCGACTCGTGGTGATGTCCCACGGTCCCATAGGGCGATCCGATCGTCCCTCAATCCCCTATCCGATCCGAATCTCTGCACCTTGTCCAGTGAGCTGTTTACGCCTTTCGACGGCGTTTTCGACCATTCTAACTATTCTAATCAATCACAAAGCATACCATACAGTCATAGCAACATACATAATCAACCACAAACATCAAAATATCAATATGATAAGTAGAAATGGATCAAACATACCCAAAATCCCATATTTCCCCTTAAGCATGTTTAGGTGAAACTAATGATAGGATTAGCAAAACTTAACCAAATTAACCCAAATTCATATCAGAGGTCTAAAACATCATTGCGAATTTTATAAACATTTTTCCCGAATTTTATCATGCTTAAATTCGCTAATTAGCACTAATCACCCCTAATTAGCCATAATTAGTGTAAAACTATGCAAATCACTCACCTTAGCCACAAAATAAACTAAGATCTGAAATAATTCTCTGATTTGATGTTAATCTTAATGCCAAACAGCAGCTCCTTAGTTGCTTTGGTGAAGATCTTCCTTGATTAGGGGTTGCTAAGCCAAATCCTTGACCAAAAGATGATTTGGAGGTGATTTAGAGGTTGGAGGCCATTTTTAGGGATCCTTGGTGATAAGTGGAGGCTAGAAAACTGAAATGGAATAATTCTCCATCTCATTTCAGCCCTCCCATAACCCTAATCCCGAAATGGGTTATGGGCCTACTCACTAATCACCCGATTTGGCCCGGTTAAGTAGTTTTTCACCCTCCAAACCTTGTTTCAGCCATATCTCCCAAACGGTAAGTCCTTTTGGCCATTATGACCACTCTAAGGAAAGAGAAACTATCAAACGAATCAAATGGAAGGGGTTTCAGGTCAAAATTCCTTTCCAGTCAAAAGTTATGGCCAAAACAGTACCGACTAGGGGCAAAATGGTCATTCAAAAATCAACAAAAATCATGAACATGGGAAATGACTCTAATAGATGTTTCCCAAAGTTACATGAGCATACAACTTCATACGGGAAAGAAATAAATATTCTACAATCCTATGATGTGTAGAATATAGGTCGTTACACTCTTCCCCCCTTAAGAAATTTCGCCCCCGAAATTCCCTAATCCAAATACACACAAAGGTCCCGCATGCCTATCAACCATAAAACAACCATCAAATATGCATAACAAGTAAAATAAGTCTATCCTAGCATGCAGAATAACTAAATCGCAAAGTAAATCTTACCAGGCAAAGAGTTCTGGATGTGCCTTCCTAATGCTCTCTTCTGTCTCCCAAGTACAATCATTCTCGTCCTCGCCCCACTGAACCTTGACTAGTTTCACCGACTTCCTTCGAAGTTGCTTCGTATCATGCCCCACAATACGAATCGGCTTGCGGTTCCCAACCGCCTCGGGTTCTACTTCGAAGTCCTCTAACTGATCAGGTGAAATAGTCACATTTGAGTCGTGAACGAACTTCCTTAGTTGGGAAACATGAAACACATTGTGAACTCCCGTCATCTTCTCTGGTAAGCCAACTCTATACGCCAGATTCCCGACTAGTTCAAGAACAGGGAACGGGCCAACAAATCTTGGTGCCAACTTGCCTCTCCTGCCAAATCGTATCACGCTCTTCAACGGAGAGATCTTGACAAACACCAAGTCACCAACGGAGAAACTTAAATCTCTTCTCCTCTTATCAGCATAACTCTTCTGCCTATCTTGGGCAGCTTTCATTCGTTGCTGAATGATCTTGATCTTATCAGAAGTTTCCCTCACCACATCTGGTCCAAGCACAAACTTCTCGCCAGTCTCTATCCAACATGATGGTGAGTTGCACGGTCTTCTGTACAAAGCTTCATATGGAGCCATACCAATACTGGATTGGTAGCTATTATTATATGCAAACTCTACTAGATGCAAATGGTCATCCCATGATCTACCAAAATCAAATATACACGCTCTCAAGAGATCTTCCAATATACGATTCACCCTCTCCGTCTGACCGTCGGTCTGAGGATGATATGCGGTACTGAGATGTTGTCATGACCCTAGAGCCTCTTGTAAGCTTTTCCAAAACCCACTAGTGAACAACGGGTCTCGGTCACTCACAATGCTTTTGGGTACTCCATGAAATCTCACTACCCACTTCATATAAAATTCTGCCAACTTGGCTGCCGTTCTGGTCGATTTGACTGGTATAAATCTTGCGCTCTTAGTCAATCGATCCACAATTACCCAAATGCTATCATATCCCGATCTAGTCCTTGGTAACCCATCGATGAAATCCATCGAGACTTGCTCCCATTTCCATTCAGGAATTTCTAATGGTTGCAACAACCCACTAGGTTTTTTTGCTCGGCTTTAACTAGCTGGCAATTCATGCATTTGGATATAAACTTCCCAACGTCTCTTTTCATCCCTTCCCAGTAGTAAGTCCGTCTCATGTCTCGATACATCTTATTACCACCGGGATGTATAGTCAGTTTTGAGTGATGACATTCTCTAAGCACTTCATCTCTCAATCCATTGACATTGGGTACAACTAGCCTTCCATTCTTTCGAAGCCATCCATCTCGATCAAGCCCATACACATTCATCTCCTCATCGATACCCATCTCTAACTTGGAGATGATTTCTAATAGATTAGGATCGTCCCTCTGACTAGAACCAATCCGCTCTATCAAAGTGGGTCTGATCGTCAAACTAGCTAGCATAACTGGATCCAATTCGCACTTTGGTCTGAAATCAAACCCCGCGATATACTCCAGTTGCTTCCACTCAAGAAACATTGCCCCTAAGCTGGCATGTCTCCTACTCAAGGCATCGGCTACCGCATTACCCTTCCCAGGTGTGTATGCGATATCAAAATCATACGAAGCCAAGAACTCTAACCATCTCTGCTGACGGAGATTCAGATCTTTCTGAGAGAAGAGATATTTCAACGATTTATGATCGGTAAACAGCTCAAATCTTTCTCCCAAGAGATAGTGTCTCCACATCTTCAGCGCAAATACAATCGCTGCCAATTCCAAATCATGGGTAGGATACTTCTTCTCATGCGGCTTTAGCTGTCGACTAGCATAAGCTACAACCCTACCTCCTTGCATCAATACTGCACCCAGTCCGGTACCACAAGCATCCGTGTATACCGTCATCTCTTCATTCCCTTTAGGAATGACTAACACTGGCGCACGTGTCAACTTCTCCTTTAGACTCTTGAAGGCATCCTAACACACTCCGTCCCAGACGAAGGACTGATTCTTCTTAGTCAACTGAGTCAACGGTGCTGCTATCTTGGAGAAGTCCTGGATAAACTTACGATAATATCCAGCTAATCCCAGGAAACTTCTTACATCCATTGCATTCTTGGGCGTAGGCCAATCCTGTACCGTAGCCACCTTCACAGGGTCCACGGCAATACCACACTCTGAAACAACATGACCCAAGAATCTTACTTCCCTTCTCCAAAAATGACACTTAGAGAATTTCGCTTTCAATTGGTGTTTCCTCAACACCTCCATCACTATCCTCAAGTGCCCCTTGTGTTCCTCCTCTGTCCTTGAATAAACAAGGATATCATCCACGAACACAAGAACAAACTTATTCAACTGATCTCTGAATACTCGATTCATAAGATCCACAAAATAGGCTGGTGCATTGGTTAACCCAAATGGCATGACCAACCACTCATAAAATCCAGACGGCGTCCTAAATGCCGTTTTCGGAACACTCTCATCCGCTACTCGTAGCTGATGAAATCCTGTCGCGAGGTCCAACTGGGAGAACACTCTAGCTCCTTCCAGCTGATCAAACAAATCATCTATCTGCGGTAGAGGATACTTATTCTTCCTCGTCACCTTATTCAACTCGCGATAGTCCACACACAAACGAAGGGAACCATCTGCCTTAGTGGCAAACACAACTGGTGCTCCCCACTCGGAGACACTCCTTCTAATAAATCCCTTCTTCAAAAGATTGCTGACTTGCACCCCGAGCTCTCGCTGCTCCCTTGGTGCCATAAGACGAAGTGGCATCACTATAGGTCTGGCATCTTTCACTAAATCAATACGGAACTCAATCTCTCGGTGTGGTGGAAGCCCGGTCACCTCCTCGAAGACGTCCGGATACTGGCCAACCACGGGCACATCTGACAACTCATCCTGCGGGATGTTGAGGGAATTTACAAAACTAGCCATAACCCCATCACTAGGTAGACTACCAAACACTACCCTCCGCCCATCATCCGCCCTCACTGTCACCAAAAAGCCCTCACAGTCTACCACCACCCCGTATCTTTGGAGCCAATCGACTCCCAATATAATGCCATACCCAGTAAAGCCCAAAACAAAGCAATCACATACAAACATACATCCATGACTCGATAAGACCAAATTCCTGCAAATCATACTAAGGCTAGTCGAACCACCAATCGGGTTCGTCACAACCAATGGTCTATCGACTATCTCGGGTTCCTGTCCCATCCTATCTACCAGGTCAGTAGATATGAAGGAACGGGAAGCCCCAGTATCAAACAAAAATCGAACTGGTATATCATAAAGAGAAATCATACCTTGAATAACAACATTCTTTCCTTTCTCCGCCGCAGTTGGGGCATTCGACGAAGAAGGAACAACATCAATAGCATATGCTTTCACAATCTGCTTCTCCTTAAGAGGTTGCGGACACTTATCTTTTTGATGTCCCACTTGACCACAGTTGTAGCACTTCCTTTCCGCTGGCTTGGCCCGACATTCTTTAGCATAATGGCCCTTCTTACCACAGCTGAAGCACTCAACATCCTTCTTGCTCTTTTTCTGGCCACCCTTAGATTGGTCCTGCTTCCTCTTATTTTGAGAGTTATTCTTGCCTCCACCACCTACTTGCGGCTTTGGCCCTTCTGCAAATGCAGCCTCAGTCTTTGACTTAGGGTAAAGACTCTCTGATCTCAAAGCTTTCCCCACAATCGATTCAAAAGTCTCATCGATGTGATTGATAAGCCTTTCCCCCAAGTATCCATCCAAACCAGTAATGAACTTCTTATTCTTCTTCTCAGTAGTATCAATGAGAGACAGTCTATACTTCGACAAAGTGTCGAACTCAGCAATATAATCAGAAACTGCCCTCCCATTCTGCTTGAGCTCCAAGAACCTCTTGAACAACACTGACTTCTGGGCAGCTGGAATGAACTTCTCGCTAAAGCGAGCCTTGAACTGAACCCACGTAACCTGGTCCTCTGGAGTAGCTGTTCTAATGGCATTCCACCAATTCATCGCTCGCCCCTGCAGCTGACGAGACGCTAGCCTTCTCTTCATCGCATCCTCAAGACCCAAGTCATCAAAGATACGGTCACAGCTATCCATCCAATCTTGAACATCCGTGGCCGACTCCGTTCCGTGGAACGACTTTCCACCAAGATTAGTGTAATCCTTGCACAACTTAGCGAAATCGACCCTAGGCGCCTGCACTATTGGGCCAACACCAACTCCGGGATTGGGAACTGCCCCTTGCACTTCTCTAAGCATGTCTCTCATGAGGTTGGTAAACATCGCCCTCATGTCAGCGGCATTCCCATTATTGGCCCCTCTACCGGTACCTCTAACATATCGGCTCATCGTCAATCTGTAAAAGGGAAACGATTAACGACCCCATAGTGGTATTAGTGCAGTGCAACTTCATTCTTACACTACTAATAGTATATATATATATACATAGCTTTTTAAAACCAAAGTAATCACAAATACGCGCTCTCATATACGTACTAACTCTCCCTAGTGTCTTTCCCTAGGTTAACTACGCAACCTAGAGCTCTGATACCAAGTGTGACGGCCCGCCCCGCACCAACCGACATTTACTCCAAAAGTGCGCTGTACACATGTCCAGTTAGCACGGAACGGGTCGTGAGAAGGAAAAAGGAAGAAGGAAATGAACATACAAAGAACCTGTAGAATGTCTCACAGCGCATAGAACAAAATATAATAATAACATACTTGACATAAAACAGGAGAGACAGTGCATAAGCTGGAAATCAGAACTAAACATCATAGCAGCGGAAATCCAAAAATACAGCTTATTACAACTTTCAAACTGTCTCAAGCAAAAGCAAGATAAATGAGGTACACTACTAATGCCCAAGTAGCGACCACCAACGACACAAGGAGAATGTGTATATATATATATCATACGTGGAAGCCTCCTGCCCGCCTCCGAATCAGCTACTCGCGCATCACCAGCTAACCTGACTCTAGTCTGCTCGTGTGAGCACCCAGAGTAATAAGAGGAGACATAAAACTCTGGGTCAGACATAAAGCCTGGTATGAACGATAAGCATCTAAAGTGAACAATAACAGGTAGACTAAAACATACCTGAACCTAGACCTGCAACCAAAGAGTTAGCACTACATACTGTACAACACTCCAAGGTATCATATCAAACAATATAAGATACGGAGGTGGGGGAGGTGTCCATGTCATAGGGATGGCAACAATCAAACATAGCATCCATCCTCACATCTCTCACTCAGTGCGTAAAGCATACGATATTCACCACTTCGATCACCCAACATACCTTGCTACGATCACTCTGCCCCATGAAGTCATAAATGACTTCACTCCACTGATAACGTAGCCATTTGCTATGTCCACTTTGCCCCATGGAGTCACAAGAACCCCACTGCACTGGCTCATAGCCTTACTAATCCTTACTATGTCCACTTGCCCCATGGAGTTATTCACCCCATCTGCGCTGGCTCATAGTCTTACTACACATCACCTTGCCCCTCAGGTCATAATGACCCTACTGCACTGATAACGTAGTCTTGCTACCATCACCTTGCCCCTCAGATCACAATGACCCTACTGCACTGATAAGTAGCCCATCATTCATTCTTAGTGGTGAATCGAAGTTATGAACGTCGAAAACTCCTTAGCACACGTCCTGCAGCAAAGTCCAACCATGAAGTGAACTCATTGGTTCCCAACTGGTTCCGGGATCCTGAGCTCTAACTCCCATTTGGACTACCTTTGCATCTCGGGTTATTGGTCATCACCATCGAATCGGATAGGATCAGCCTTCACATTCTTCATCGGATCGGATCGGCCTTAGGCATTAAGATCGGGTCGCGCCTCCTGCATCGGATCGAGTCGTGATCCTCCAGGTGATTGGATCGCCCTCTTCCATTGTCTCGTGAATCCAGTCTCTATCGGATCGGGTCGAGTACCCTTCAGCGGATCGGGTCGGGGTCTCCAAGTCCAGCGCCATGGATCGATTCGTGGTAAGTCCCTTCGGATCGGATCGTGGTCCTTCAAGCGGTTCGGGTCGGAAAGCACTCCTCCAGGTCAACGGATCGTGCTCACCCTTCTTGGACGGATCAGGTCGTTATGCTCATTCGCGATCCGGATCGGAGTACTTCAGTTTGGGCGCGGCGCTGCATCGATTCGTCTCGTGGGCCTTGCGCAGGTGGTTCGGTTCGGAGGAGATGACTCGACTCGTGGTGATGTCCCACGGTCCCATAGGGCAATCGGATCGTCCCTCAATCCCCTATCCGATCCGAATCTCTGCACCTTGTCCAGCGAGCTGTTTACGCCTTTCGACGGCGTTTTCGACCATTCTAACTATTCTAATCAATCACAAAGCATACCATACAGTCATAGCAACATACATAATCAACCACAAACATCAAAACATCAATATGATAAGTAGAAATGGATCAAACATACCCAAAATCCCATATTTCCCCTTAAGCATGTTTAGGTGAAACTAATAATAGGATTAGCAAAACTTAACCAAATTAACCCAAATTCATATCAAAGGTCTAAAACATCATTGCGAATTTTATAAACATTTTTCCCGAATTTTATCATGCTTAAATTCGCTAATTAGCACTAATCACCCCTAATTAGCCATAATTAGTGTAAAACTATGCAAATCACTCACCTTAGACACAAAATAAACTAAGATCTGAAATAATTCTCTGATTTGATGTGAATCTTAATGCCAAACAGCAGCTCCTTAGTTGGTTTGGTGAAGATCTTCCTTGATTAGGGGTTGCTAAGCCAAATCCTTGACCAAAAGATGATTTGGAGGTGATTTAGAGGTTGGAGGTCATTTTTATGGATCCTTGGTGATAATTGGAGGCTAGAAAACTGAAATGGAATGATTCTCCATCTCATTTCAGCCCTCCCATAAACCTAATTCCGAAATGGGTTATGGGCCTACTCACTAATCACCCGATTTGGCCCGGTTAAGCAGTTTTTCACCCTCCAAACCTTGTTTCAGCCATATCTCCCAAACGGTAAGTCCGTTTGGCCATTATGACCACTCTACGGAAAGAGAAACTATCAAACGAATAAAATGGAAGTGGTTTCAGGTCAAAATTCCTTTCTAGTCAAAAGTTATGGCCAAAACAGTACCGACTAGGGGCAAAATGGTCATTCAAAAATCAACAAAAATCATGAACATGGGAAATGACTCTAATAGATGTTTCCCAAAGTTACATGAGCATACAACTTCATACGGGAAAGAAATAAATATTCTACAATCCTATGATGTGTAGAATACGGGTCGTTACATATCCGCTCTTTCCTTCCCGGGGAAGTAACGGGTTCTTACAGTTTGGTACCAGACCTTTGGTTTACAGAGCTCGAGAACAAGACACATTAGAACCATACGAAAGAATTCATCAGATATTGGATTAGTAGTATCCAATTAGGATGACTCGTTAGAGATAGGATCAGTAGTATCCTAGAACGAGTGTGAAGAGTATATTTTTCAAATGAAAACAATTTTGTTTTTAAAATTCAATTCATTTTATACGTATTTGATTATTTATTTATTTTGAATATGGACAATCGAGTATATATAGATTTCGCGTATATGCGTCATGAACGTATAGTCGAAGTTTTAATATACTGGATAGATATAGAACCACATTCTAGACACCCGGGGATAATTCTGATGATGTGGCCACATCATTAGTATTTATATTCGTGTTTCGAAGGTGTGAATTCTATATATTTCCATTAGACTGGTGTGAGAACCAAAACTAATATAGCTAGAACACATTGTTGTGAATTGGCATCAAAAACATGATTTTTGTATATATATCAAAATTTTGAATTTGAAACCCTAATTCACTAATTGACTGATGTTTGTTTATTTGTTTGATAATTTTGAACCATTTATGCCTAATTGTATCAAATATTGAATTATATTGAAAATATGTCACATTTGCTTGCATATACATGTACTTACATTGAACAGGTCATAGCAACGAGGCTAGAGCAGAGAATAAAATTTGTTTGCCCGACAAATAGGTACATGTTTATCATAATTTACTGTTTTGTTTGGGTGATGATGATTTTATGAGCCGATTGGCTAGCCGCTTGGATTTTTCTTTTTCTTTTTGAGATCAGAAGGCCTATATGGCAATTTCGGGATTTTCCCGTGGCTCCCGGTGCAGGGGAGGTTATGGCGAAATTTTTCGAAAATTTAGGGTGTTAGCCAAATTTTTGAAGAATTTGGAAATTCTCAGAAACTGAAAAGTTGAAGAATGGAAGCCAGATCGAACGTAGAGTTGATTAATCAAACCACTTTCGACTTTGTTCCTTTTCGGGGACGAAAAGTTTTAAGTGGGGGAGATTGTAACAACCCGAAAATCTGGGCCAGTTTAAAATTTTTATTTTGGCAATTTTAGCGAATTTTGATCATTTAAAATAGATTATTTTAAATAATATCAACGAGAAAATTTCTTTTGAATAAAATTCGAACGTATATATTATATACGTCGTCATTAGAATATAAATAATTATTTTAAATTATAAATAGAATTGAAAATGGCGCGGTAGTTCGATAATTCGATTTCAAACTTCAATTGAATGTACCGGGTGCAAAACAATCCGGATTTTAGTGAAACCAAAAACATTAGGATCTAATTGAGGACATCTTTCCAACGAATTCGAAAAATCAAAATTTCATAGCGGGAATCAAAAGATATGTCCAGTTGAAAATTCTGAATAGTCGCTATGGAATTCAGGCCCTAAAAATGGAAATTTTGCAAACGACCTCGGATTTCGTCGAAACCACTTTTGTTGGGTCCGTGATGTGAAGTTATTGCTAGGTTTCAAATTTCATAATTTTTCGAATCAATATGTGAGCGTGGAAAAAGAAAACGCGTTTGACCAGTTTCTGTTGATTTTAATGAACTGGAAAATGGCCATTTTTCAAACGGTCTCAGAATTCGATGAAATTAGTTTTGTTAGGACCGTATCGTCAATACGAAGCTAGAAATAATTTTTCTGTAATTTGTAGAGTCCGTATGTGGCCCCGGTAAATTAAAATGTGCGTTCCAATTGAAAATATAAAGAGTTATATTTTAATTTGAATCAAAACTGATCGAAACAGTCGAATCAGCTTGCGAAACATATCCCATTGTGTTCGGAATGGGGGTAATTAGCTGGGGACGACAGTCGGCGGGTTTGATTTCGAGTTCAAATGTAAAGCCAACTTTAAGGTGAATAAAATTAAAGGAAAATAATAAAATATAAATTAATTTTCGTTAAGCCCTTACCCTCCTTCTTACCTTTTCCCGTCGTGCTTCAGACCTTAATAAAAAAAAGGGAAATCGAAAAGGGGAAACCACACCCCCCTCCCATCACTGCAGCGCCGCCACCGTGCCATCGAAGGTCGTCACTCCTCCCTCCACTTCCTCCTCCACTCCATCGCTCCCTCCCCTTCTTCTCCGTCCTCCTGTGTAGTCGCTGGCCCCTTCAAACCCTAAATCGACCGAAGCCGCCTCCCACAGCCACCGCCGGCCAACCCAGACTCCTCCGCCGAACCCTCCAGCCGCCACGATGAACCCAGCGCCCACTGACCCCCTCCCCATTCGCTGTAAGTTTAGATTTTTATTTTATTTTAATGTATTTGTTTCATTTCAGTTTTCACGTCATAATCTTTAAATATAACTTGATTTTTCAGTTTATATTAATACAGAATTTTTATATTGGAAAAGATAGAATTTTTATATGTGAAGAGATAGGATTTTTATATTCGAAAAGTTCGAATTTTTATATATAGAAGAAAGGTTGGATTTTTAAAGAGAATTTAGATTTTTATTGATATAAAGTTACGTTTTTTAATCATATAAAAACTCGATTTTTAGTTAGGAAAAAAAATCCGATTTTTATATGCATAAATTAGAAACAAAAATACGATCTTTACTATGAAGTTAGTGATACAAAAATGAGATTTTCATATATGAAGTAGCGATAAAAATACGATTTATATATATATATATATATATATATATGAAGTAGCGAATAAAAACGTAATTTTTATCTATATAGTAGCGGTATAAAGATTCGATTTTTATATATTGAATAGCAAAATAAAAATTCGATTTTTATATATTGAATAGCGAAGTAAAAATTGGGTTTTTTTTCCATATTGTATAGCGAAGTAAAAATGTGATTTTTATATATGTAGTGGCTATGGGAAACGAAGATGACAAAGATGCGATAGCGATGAAGATTTCTATAAAAGAAGTGTCGTGAAGTTGGATAGCTAGTCGGTGAGAACTTCTCACTCAAATTTCATTTTCTAGTTATAAATATATACTAGGATGCAGACGGTGTTTAGTAGCACCCGACACCATTGTCCACAGACCATGGACTTGTTTGTTTGGTTGTGTAGTTGGTTGGATTATTTGATCTAAATTTGGTTGTTTGGTGAATTGAAATTGGTTTTATTGATATGTGTATGGCGTGGGCCTTCACTAGACCGGGGATAAGGCTAGGCCTCGTCCCGTTTCTAGTATCGTGCCGTTATGCCGCCAAAATTTTCTAAAATATGTTAGAAAAATAGAAATATCATTTTTATTGAGTAAATGAACTGAATAGAAATTCATGTGTTGAAATAAAATGTTTTATCGTTAAAAATATAATTTTTAACGTGAATGTGAATAAATAAATATTCATTTACAAACCGGACGGTTTGTTTATGTGCACCTATTTGAATGACATTGATTAGGACGATTAATTTTACACATCGCCCAACTGCACAAATAAAATATGTGTTTGTTGATTTGAAACCCCACACGGGTGTTGGGATGAAATTTGAAGTTCACTCATCCTGATTGATAAAATATGGCGATCGATGGATTGACAGGCTGTGATAAGCGTTAGATATCTATATTTGATGCTTGTACAGTGTAGTGAACTTTGGATGATGGTTGATTGTTTATCATTGCTATTATATACATGTGTGTATGGAATCCATATAATTAACATTATATGGTGATTGATTGGGCCTCATTCCAATCGGGAAAATAATGAATATTATAAAAGAAAATTCATGTGTTGAATATAAAAATATTCATGGGTTGACGATGTTCATGTGTTGAAACTATTCGTGTGTTGAGTAAAATATTTTAACAATAAAATTTACATCTTTATCATATTTAAAATTAGAACTATTTCACGGTGGAGTCTAATCAAAATCAAACGATAGATACCATAGTTTTATAAAATATTTTACATAACAAAAATAGTCGTGTGTTGAAAGAAATATAGATTCATGTGTTGAATGGAATAAATATTCATTTGTTGAATAGAATAAAGAAGTTTTTGAAAAATATAAAGCCGTGTGGGTTAGAGATGCGTTATTTTGACGCGAACGATATTTTTATCGATTTTATAATGAATGTTGAAAAGTGATTTCAAAATTTAATATTTTGAAATGAAATTCAAATTAAATTAGAATTTGAATTGAATTGAAACGAATTAGAATTTGAAATGAATCGAAACGAATTAGAGTTAGAATTGAATTGAAACGAATTAGAATTGAATAAAATTGAAATGAATTCGAATTGAATTGAAATCAAATCGATTTGAAATTGAAGATGAAGTTGAAATTGTTTTTGAAACAAATTTAAAACGATTTATAAAATACGTTTTAAAAGGAAATCGATGAAATATATAAATAATATATATATTATATATATATATATATATATATATAATGGCCTGAATAGAACGCGCCGCGCCGCGGCAGTTCGTGAATTTCGACCATTGACTTCGAATTGACATTACGGGAGATCCGACCGTCGGATTCTCCTAAAACCAGACCCGTTGGGTTCGCATCGAAAAGAGCTTTCCAATGAATATTAGAAATTTGAAATCTAACGGTTGGATTTGGAATTATGTCCAAATCAAATTCGAAAAAGGTCGTTATAAGTGCAGTTCGATGGCCGTTGATGGAAATCGACTGTACGGGCCTTGATAAAATTATTAAAAATATCTATAATTTGTGTAAAATCATAATATATGAATTGGAAAGAATTGAGCTGGAAGATTCCATATTTGAAAAGATAAAATAGATTTTTATCGAAATAAACTAGTTTTGAACTAGGACTAAAATCAATTTATTTTTGAAATAAATAAATTGAATTTGAAGGTGATTTTAAAAATAATCAATATTCCCAATACGTGGATTGGACTGGAGTTGAATCGAAATTATCTTCGGAATATTTCGATGGAGGATTTCGTGACTATACAGATTTTGTTATGGGAATTTGAAAGATATATTTTATATCGTTATTTCCAATACGATATTTGTTGGTTTCAGAATTTGATATTGAATATAAGCCGGTATATTATCTATTCAGAGCCTTGTATTTAATATCAAATGTGATTTGGGTTTATCGTGAATCGTGTTTTAGATGACATTGGTTCTTTAACCCAGTTAAAGGCATGATGTTGATTTTTGAAAGGATTAAAACTAAGTGGAGTTCTAATGAATCTTTAATTAGATTGAAATGTAAAATGATAATTTAAATTATCAAATTTGAAAGGTGATCGAGAATGGAGTACCACCAGTTTTGCTCCAAAGCGATAGTTAAATCTTTAATTAGATTTGAACGTGGGATGGTAATTAATTTTACCGATAACACCGTGGTGTTAGATATGGAGTATTACCAGTTTTTCTCCATGGGATATATAGGTTGGGATTGGGAAATAAAATAAATAATTACTTTGGTGTGGTTCGTTAATCCCGACTAGTTAGAAATGATATCCAAAGGAAGATTAAAGAATAAATTTAGAAGAATTTATCTTGGATAAAATTAATGGGAACCTTTCCCTAAGAATGTGATTTTGTGAATAAAAGAATATTCTGAATTGGAATGAGGCGTTCATTGTGTTTGTGTAACATTTGTTTATTATATACGTGGGTTATTCAGAAAGGCTGGGTTAAACCCATTCTGAATAACCGATTCGACGAGATGTCGAAGATGAAGATGGTGGTTGAAGACCGGAAGTCTTCACATCGTTTGGGTGATTACTGATGATCTCGATTGGGCTGTACACCCAAGATGAGGGAAACAGTTGGTGATCGTCCAGACGTACTTGGAGATGGATGGATATGCGAGGAAAGTGCCTCCGGTTTCGTTCAGACCCAGAACGAACTTGTAAATGGATTGTGTGTCTGACATTGGATTTTATTCTGTGTTGATTGATCTCTATTAAATATACATCTGTTTGACGGCAGAGAATTTATTCTCTTGCTTAACGCACTTCTCTGAGACGTACGAGCTCAGAGGTTGTATATCGATGGACATCAGTCGCATGGGGTGAATTGCCAGTGTGGCACGCGTAAGTGGCAATTGATCAAGGCTTCTGTTGAAAAGCAAAGTCTTGTGGTTGATGATCAAAGCACGGCCTGTGTGGCGTAGCTTTGTGTATAACGTGAATTCGCGAGCCTCACATCTCGGTATGAGTCAAAAACGGGATACGGACCCAAGGAGTGCACGATGTTTCTTTCTAGCTAGGGTGGTGTCAGTGACCTACCAGTCCTGACATTTATATACTTTTCATCTCTGTGGTTGTTGGATACGAGGCGCCTCGGATATAGGTCTGTAAGGACCGAGAAACGTGTGTTCAGGAATAACTAATCCTCAAAAGTAAGAGAGGACCAGCCTTGGAGGTTCCAAAGGATCAGAGTGGGGTCCTGAGGCATTGCTAGAGTGTCTCGAACGCGGAGAGGAGCTTGCCCCTTGCCTCGGCTCATGACGGAATCCAATTTCCAATATGTGATATTGCGGTTTTAATTGTAGAACTAGTATGGCGACATGATAGATGGTACCCATGCCGCCTATGATTGATATTTATGATTGAAATTGTTTTGACGCTATACACCTATAATAGTATCAAAGAATGTGTTTTAAACGTATCAAGCATGCTTTGGCTGTTATAAGGGAAAACCCTATCCTCCGGCTTGCGTTGCATTGTGTGATGGGACCTGGGTCTTATAATAGCTTCATTTTTCTTTATTTAGCATTGCGCTGTTTGTTCTATGCACTGGTATTCTTGGGAGGAAACCCGTTCCGTGTTATACGGCGTGGTCCCTTGATTTACCTAACTTTAAAATCAATATTAATAACTGTTTTAGTTCTCACACCAGTCACATGACTGACCTGGAGTTTATTGTTTTAACCTAAACTCTGGGTGCCCCTATTTTCCACACGGGCAGCTAGTAGTTTTGGTTTTGCAGATTTATATTCACAGGGTCCTGATTTACAGCTGGAATGATGCTCGGAAAGCTCTGTATCCGTGTATCACTTTCAGTTGTGTTTTGTATATTTTTCCGCTGCTATGTAATTTATTGTAATCTCTGATATTTGTCGAATGTAATTTATTCATTTATACTCTGTATATTCTTGTATCTGATGGAATCGTTGTAATAACAATGAAATGTTCTTCCGTCTGCGTTCATTTGTGTGTTGTTCTCAAAGTATCCGCTCTTTCCTTCCCGGGGAAGTAACGGGTTCTTACAAGTGGTTTGGGTTTTTGAAGCTTTGATCTGAGTTTTTGAGGTTTGTTTTGAGTTTGTAATGGCGAGAGGCGCACTTTGGCAAAGTTTGTTAAAAATCTGAAGCAATGAGTGACGCGGTTTCTTTTAGCAGCGAAGGAGAGGTGTTGCGATCGCTTTTTACTGGGGACGCTCGAGTGGCATGAAGATAGTGTTAAGTTGAAGAGATTTTGAAGTGTTGGATTTTGATGGCTTTAGTTTAAGTTTCTGTGAAGAATTTGGGGGTTTGGCGAAAGAAGTAAAGGTGCGTTCATGGCCAAGGGTTGTTGTCTGGAGTCGGGCTTGGATCTTTGGAGTTGGTGACTGGAAGTAGTGCGTTTGGAAGAGGAGTGCAAGGCGGTGTTTTGTTTTGAGTTTCCATAAGTAGACGAGGATGTTGATTTAAAGAAAATCGGAAATTATGTGAGAATGAGAGCAGGAACTGATTGGGGAGAAGACACTATTCCTAGTAGGTTTGAATGGAATGGACCGGTTTTCAAAATGTGAGGCCAGAAATTTAATATTAGTTAGTTTTTATTGAAGCAAATATATACACAACCTTTTAAATACTATAACTTGCTCGTACTTTATCGAAATTTGATAAAACAGGATCCGCTAGGATCGTACGAACGGTGGCTACAACATGAAACTGACTGGGAGTGGAGCTCGTTAAAATTTATAGCGAAATAAATTGTCTGTCTGAATCAAGTGACAATTATCATTATTTAACGATGATTGTAATAACCCGCAAATTCTGAGCCAGTTTAAAATTTTTATTTTGGCAATTTCAGCGAATTTTGAACATTTAAAATAGATTATTTTAAATAAAATCGACGAGAAATTTATTTTGAATATAATTCAAACGTATATATTATATACGTCGTCGTTAGAATATATAATAATTATAAAAGGAATTGAAAATGGCGTGGTAGTTCGATAATTAGATTTCAAACTTCAATTGAATGTACCGGGTGCAAAACAATCCGGATTTTAGTGAAACCAAAAACATTAGGATCTAATTGATGATATCTTTCCAACGAATCCGAAAAATCGAAATTTCATAGCGGGGATCAAAAGATATGTCCAGTTGAAAATTCTGAATAGTCGCTATGGAATTCAGGCCCTTAAAAATGGAAATTTTGCAAATGACCTCGGATTTCGACGAAACCACTTTTGTTGGGTCCGTGATGTCAAATTATTGCTAGGTTTCAAATTTCATAATTTTTCGAATCAATATGTGAGCGTGGCAAAGGAAAACGCGTTTGACCAATTTCAGTTGATTTTAATCGACTGGAAATTGGCCATTTTTCTAACGGTCTCAGAATTCAACGAAACTAGTTTTGTTAGGACCGTATCGTCAATACGAAGCTAGAAAATATTTTTCGAGAATTTTTAGAGTTAGTATGTGACCACGGTAATTTTAAGTGTACGTTTAAAATTGAATATAGTGGTTTAAATGTAAATTTAACGGAAACTGATTGTAACTATCGAATCAGCTTGCGATGCATATCCCATTGTGTTCGGAATGGGGGTAAAACGCTATAGACGACAGGCGGTGGGCCTCTTTTCGAGGTCGTATGTAAAAGTCAACTTTTTGAAATATAAATTAATTAAATAAATTAAAACCTTCTTTTGCATACCCCCCCCCCCCGATTTCATTTCGAACAGAAAAAGATTAAAACCTAATCGATCGACGGGGGGAACCGCCGCAGCCTCCATCGCGCGCGCCCCCCCTGGCGTTCGCCGCCGCCTAGGGCCACCGCCCTCCATCACCTTACTCCGACCACTTCAAATCCCGCTCCTCCAGGCCGCGACCAAAGCCCTGAAACCCCCCCCCCCCCCCCCCCCCCCGCCGAAACCGCCAGCCAACGCCTCCTCTAGCCTCTGACCCACCGCCGAGGCGCCCTCCGACGCCCACCAGAGCCCAAACCCCCCTCCTAATCGATAACACAGTAAGTTGTATTGATTTATTTATATTCGTTTTGTTTTATATTATTTTTATTCGGTAGGATTAGCATTATCTTGAAACTGAAGTTAGGGATGTCTGGAAAATGTAGATGGCGATGTTTGTTTTAAAATAGATTAGATTAGATTTTTAAAATTGATTAGTTTCTTTTTATATGAAAAGACGGTATTTTTAAATATGAAAAGACGAAATTTTGATATAAGTAGTGAAGTAAAAATATGATTTTTACTTCGATAAAAATATAATTTTTACAATATAGAAAGGTTAAAAATATGATTTTTATATTTTTAAAGTAATAAAAATATGATTTTTATATTTTTAAAGTATTAAAAATATAATCTTTACTATATAGAAGATGTAAAAATATGATTTTTGGTTAAGTAGAGAATTAAAAATATAATTTTTACATGATAGGAATATTAGAAATATCATCTTTATATGAATAGCAAAATAAAGATGTGGTTTTTATAATGATAAGTTTGAAAAGGCGAAATCTTTATTACGTAAGAAGGTTAAAAATTCCATTTTTATATATTGAATAGCGAGGTAAAAATTCCATTTTTATATATTGAATAGCGAGGTAAAAATTCCATTTTTATATATTGAATAGCGAGGTAAAAATTCCATTTTTATATATTGAATAGCGAGGTAAAAATTCGATTTTTATATATTGAATAACGAAGTAAAAATTCGATTTTACATATGTAGTGAATATGAGCAGCAAAAGTGACAAAAGGCGAGAACGACAAGGTTTCCTGCATTAGAAGTGCCGAGAAGTTGGATAGCTATCTGTGAGAATTTCTCACCTTTCAATTTCTTTTTCTAGATATATATATACTAGGATGCAGACGGTGCTTAGTAGCACCCGACACAATTGTCCACAGACCATGGACTTGTTTGTTTGGTTGCATAAATTAGTTAGATGATTTGATTGAATTTGAATTGTTTGGTGAAATGGAATGGATTGATTGATGTGTGAATGGCGTGGGCCTTCACTAGACCGGGGATAAGGCTAGGCCTCGTCCCGTTTCTAGTATCGTGCCGTTATGCCGCCGAAATTTTCTAAAATAAGTTAGAAAAGGAAAATATCATTTTATTAAAGAATGAACTGAATAGAAATTCATATGTTGAAATAAAATGTTTTATCGTTAAAAATAAAATTTTTAACGTGAATATGAATTTAGTGAATGTGAATAAATAAATATTCATTTACAAACCGGACGGTTTGTTTATGTACACTAATTTGACTGACATTAATTGGGGCGATAAATTTTACACATCGCCCAACTGCACAAATAAAATATGTGTTTGATTGTTTGAAACCCCACACGGGTGTTGGGATGAAATTTGAAGTTCACTCATCCTGATTGATTAAATATGTCGATCGATTGATTGACAGGCTGTTATAAGCGTTAGATATCTATATTTAATGCTTATACAGTGTAGTGCACTTTGGTTGATGGTTGATTATTTTTCAATGCTGTTATATACGTGTGATGTATGAAAATCCATATAATTAACATTATATGGTGATTGATTGGGCCTCATTCCAATTTAGAAGATAAAGAATATTATAATATAAATGTTCATGTGTTGACTGTACTCATCCGTTGAGATTAGTCATGTGTTGAACGAAATATTTTTATAATAAAACTTACATCTTTATCAATATAATATAAATGTTCATGTGTTGACTGTACTCATCCGTTGAGATTAGTCATGTGTTGAACGAAATATTTTAATAATAAAATCTACATCTTTATCATATATAAAATTAGAAACTGATTGGAAAATAGATAAGATGAGTGGTCTCCTGGATATTAATCTGATGTTGGTTTCGGCCTTCGGGGTTAATATTCAGGGAATCGTTCTCTTACTAATTTACGGTTGGAGTCTGATTTAATATCAAACGATAGATACCTTAATTTTCATAAAATATATTAAATAACAAAATAGTCACACGTGGACGGTACTCATTCGTTGAGATTAGTCGTGTGTTGACAAAGAGATAGAGTCGTGTATTGAAATAGAAATATTTTGAAATAGAAATATTTAAGACAGAAATATTTGAAATAGAATATTAGAAAATAGAAATATATGAAGCCGTGTTGATTAGATTGACGTCATTTTGACGTGAACGATATTTATATCGATTTTATTCATTTTAAAATGAATATTGAAAAGTGATTTCGAAATCGAATATTTTGAAATGAAATTTGAATCAAATTGAATAGAAAACGAATTCGAATTGAATATATAAGGAATTGAATTCGAATTGAATTGAAAACGATTTCGAAATGAATTGAATTGAAGATGATTTCGAAATGAATTGAATTGAAAACGATTTCGAAATGAATTGAATTGAAGATGATTTCGAAATGAATTGAATTGAAAACGATTTCGAAATGAATTGAATTGAATTGAAAATGAATTCAAATTGAATTGAAAGCAAATTGAAATGAATTCAAATTGAATTGAAATTTGAATTGAATAGAAATGAATTTTAAAACGAATTTATAAAGAAGAATTCAATTTTGATTTAAATTGAAATGGAAGTTGAAATTGCTTTTGAAACGAATTTTAAAACTATTTATATAATTCGTTTTAAATAGAAATCGACGAAATATATATTATATATATAATATAATGGCCTGAATAGAACGCGCCGCGCCGCGGCAGTTCGTGAATTTCGACCATTTATTTCAAGCGGACATTACGGGAGATCCGACCGTCGGATTCTCCTAAAACCGGAACCGTTGGGTTCGTATCGAAAAGAGCTTTCTAATGAATATTTGAAATTCAAAATCTAACGGTTGGATTTGGAGATACGTCCAAATCAAATTCGAAAAAGGTCGCTATAGGTGCAGTTCGATGGCCGTTGATGGAAATCGACTGTACGGGCCTTGATAAAATTATTAAAAATATCAATAATTTGTGTAAAATCATAAGAAGTGATTTGGGAAAAATTGGGGTTAAAAAACTCCATATTTGAAAAGATAAAAATAAATTTTTATCGAAATGAACTAGTTTGAAATCAATTTAAAACCCGGGTTTTTATTTTTAAATAAATAAATTAGATTTAAAAAGGGGTTTTAAATAATTGGAATTCCTAATATATTTGATTTGAATTGAACTAGAATTGATTTGTGGGTTTATCGTGAACGATGTTTTAAATAACACTAGTTCTTTAACCCGATAACAAATAGAATGTGATTTGGGTTTATCGTGAACTGTGTTTTAAATAACACCTAGTTCTTTAACCCAGTAAAAGGAGTTTTAACGAATCTGCAATTAGGTTGAAATCTGAATCTAAAATCTAAATTATCAAATTTAGAAATGAGCGAGAATGGAGTATCGCCAGTTTTGCTCCAAAGCGATAGTTAAATCTTTAATTAGATTTGCACGTGAAATAGTAATTAATTTTACCGATAACACCGTGGTGTTAGATATGGAGTATTACCAGTTTTGCTTCATGGGATGAATAGGTTTGGATTGGGAAATAAAATAAATAATTACTTCGGTATGGTTCGCTAATCTCGACCAGTTTAGAAAACCATAATTTGGTTTGAAACGACATCCAAAGGAAGATTAAAGGATAAATTTTAAAGAATTTATCTTGGATAAAATTAATGGGAACATTTCCCTAAGAATATGATTTTGTGAATAAAAGAATATTCTGAATTGGAATGAGGCGTATGTTGTGTTTGTGTAACATTTGTTTTCAATATACGCGGGTTGTTCGGAAAGTCCGGGTTTATACCCATTCTGAATAACCGATTCGACGATATGTCGAAGATGAAGACGGTGGTTGAAGACCGGAAGTCTTCACATCGTTTGGATAATTACTGACGATCCTGATTGGGCAGTACACCCAAGAGGATGGAAATAGTTGGTGGTCGTCCAGACGTACTTGGGGATGGATGGATATGCGAGGAAAGTGCCTCCGGTTTCGTTCAGACCCAGAACGGACTTGAAAATGGATTGTGTGTCTGACATTGGATTTTATTCTGTGTTGATTGATTTCTGTTAAATATATATCTGTTTGGCGGCGGAGAATTTATTCTCTTGCTTAACGCTGAGACGTACGAGCTTAGAGGTTATATATCGATAGATATCAATCGCATGGCATGAATTGCCTGTGTGGCATACTGAGTTGCATAGATCAAGGCTTCTGTTGAAAAGCAAAGTCTTGTGGTTGATGATCAAAGCACGGCCTACGTGGCAGCTTTGTGTATAACGTGAATTCGCGAGCCTCACACCTCGGTATGAGTTAAAAACGGGATACGGACTGCAGGGAGAGCATGACGTTTCTTTCTAGCTTTGGTTGTGTCAGTGACTTACCAGCCCTGACATATATATACTTTTCACCTTTGTGGTTGTTGGATGAGGCGCCTCGATTATAGGTCTGTAAGGATCGGGAAACGTGTGTTCAGGAATAACTAATCCTCTAACGTAAGTGAGGACCGGCCCTGAAGATCCAGGATTGCCCAGAGTGTATAGTCCTGAGACATTTGCTAGAGTGTCTCGAACGCGGAGAGGAGCTTGCCCCTTGCCTCGACTCATGACGGAAATCCAATTTCCAATACGTGTATTGCGGTTTTAATTGTAGAACTAGTATGGCGACATGATATATGGTACCCATGTCGTCTATGATTTATATTTATGATTGAAATTGTTTTGAAACTATACACTTATTATAGTATCAAATGATTTGTTTTAAACGTACCAAGCATGTTTGGCTGTTATAAGGTAAAACCCTATCCTCCGGCTTGCGTTGCATTGTGTGATGGGACCTGGGTCTTATAATAGCTTCATTTTTCAAAAAAGCATTGCGCTATTTAGTCTATGCACTGGCATTCTTGGGAGAAAACCCGTTCCGTGTTATACGGCGTGGTCCCTTGAATTACTCTATTTTAAAGTAAAGTTTTAAATAACTGTTTTAGTTCTCACACCAGTCACATGACTGACCTGGAGTTTATTGTTTTAACCTAAACTCTGGGTGCCCCTATTTTCCGCACGGGCAGCTAGTAGTTTTGGTTTTGCAGATTTATATTCACAGGATCCTGGTTTACAGCTGGAATGATATCCGGAAAGCTCTGTATCCGTATATCACCTTCAGTTGTGCTTTGTATTATTTTTCCGCTGCTATGTAATTTATTGTAATCTCTGATATTTATTGAATGTAATTTATTCAATTATACTCTGTATATTCTTGTATCTGATGGAATTGTTGTAATATCAATGAAATGTTCTTCCGTCTGCGTTCTATTTTGTCCTGTTCTCAAACGATCAGGGGTTTCGAACGATCTAGATCGGTTTAACGACTGATTCAGATCGTGCGAAATTCCAGGCCGTCACATTTGGTATCAGAGCTTTGGTTTACAGAGCTCGAGAACAAGACACTTAGAACCATACGAAAGAATTCATCAGATATTGGATTAGTAATGTCCAATTAGAATAACTCGTTAGAGATGGGATCAGTAGTATCCTAGAACGAGTGTGATGAGTATATTTTTCAAATGAAAACAATTTTGTTTTGAAAATTTAAACCATTTTATACGTATTTGAATATTTATTTATTTTGAATATGGACAATCGAGTATATATAAATTTTGCATATACGCGTCATGAACGTATATTCGAAGTTTTAATATATTGGATAGATATAGAATCACATTCTAGTCGCCCGGACATGATTCTGATGATGGCGCGCCATCACCAGTATTTATTTTCATGTTTAGAAGGTGTGATTTTATATATATTTCCATTAGACTGGTGTGAGAACCAAAACTAATATAGCTAGAACACATTGTTGTGAATTGGCATCAAAAACATGATTTTTAGTATATATATCAAAAATTATGAATTTTAAACGTTGATCCACTAATTGATTGATGTTGTGTTGTTTGTTTATTTGTTTGATAATTTTTGAACCATTATGCCTAATTGAACCAAATATTGAATTATATTGAAATTTGGTCGTATTTGCTTGCATATACATGTATATCATTGAACAGGTCATAGCAAGGAGGCTAGAGCAGAGAATAAAATTTGTTTGCCTGACAAATAGGTACATGTTTACTACATAATTTACTGTTTTGTTTGGGTGATGATGATTTTATGAGCCTATTGGCTAGCCGCATGGCTTTTTCTTTTTCTTTTTGAGATTAGAAGGACCGGGGAAGCTATTTGGAATTCCCCGATGCTCCCGGTGCATGGGAGGTTATGACGAAATTTTTTGAAAATTTAGGGTGTTAGCCAAATTTTTGAAAATTTGAAAATTCTCAAAAACTGAAAAGTTGGAGAATGGAAGCCAGATCGAACGTAGAGCTGATTAATCAAACCACTTTCAACTTTGTTCCTTTTCGGGGACGAAAAGTTTTAAGTGGGGGAGATTGTAATAACCCGCAAATTCTGAGCCAGTTTAAAATTTTTATTTTGGCAATTTCAGCGAATTTTGAACATTTAAAATAGATTATTTTAAATAAAATCGATGAGAAATTTATTTTGAATATAATTCGAACGTATATATTTTATACGTCGTCGTTAGAATATATAATAATTATAAAAGGAATTGAAAATGGCATGGTAGTTCGATAATTCGATTTCAAACATCAATTGAATGTACCGGGTGCAAAACAATCCGGATTTTAGTGAAACCAAAAACATTAGGATCTAATTGATGATATCTTTCCAACGAATCCGAAAAATCGAAATTTCATAGCGGGGATCAAAAGATATGTCCAGTTGAAAATTCTGAATAGTCGCTATGGAATTCAGACCCTTAAAAATGGAAATTTTGCAAATGACCTCGGATTTCGACGAAACCACTTTTGTTGGGTCCGTGATGTCAAATTATTGCTAGGTTTCAAATTTCATAATTTTTCGAATCAATATGTGAGCGTGGCAAAGGAAAACGCGTTTGACCAGTTTCAGTTGATTTTAATCGACTGGAAATTGGCCATTTTTCAAACGGTCTCAGAATTCAACGAAACTAGTTTTGTTAGGACCGTATCATCAATACGAAGCTAGAAAATATTTTTCGAGAATTTTTAGAGTTAGTATGTGACCCCGGTAATTTGAAGTGTACGTTTAAAATTGAATATAGTGATTTAAATGTAAATTTAACGGAAACTGATTGTAACTATCGAATCAGCTTGCAATGCATATCCCATTGTGTTCGGAATGGGGGTAAAACGCTATAGACGACAGGCGGTGGGCCTCGTTTCGAGGTCGTATGTAAAAGTCAACTTTTTGAAATATAAATTAATTAAATAAATTAAAACCTTCTTTTGCATTTCGAAAAATGCAAAAGATTAAAACCCACCCGATTTCATTTCGAATAGAAAAAGAAAAAAAAGATTAAAACCTAATCGATCGACGGGGGGAACCGCCGCAGCCTCCATCGCACGCGCCCCCCCTGGCGTTCGCCGCCGCCTAGGGCCACCACCCTCCA
Organism: Allium sativum; assembly: GCA_030737875.1. NCBI lineage: Eukaryota > Viridiplantae > Streptophyta > Magnoliopsida > Asparagales > Amaryllidaceae > Allium > Allium sativum. Next base: position 590,245,125 of record CM060909.1, read on the forward strand.
TCCCCTTACTCCGACCACTTCAAATCCCGCTCCTCCAGGCCGCGACCAAAGCCCTGAACCCCCCCCCCCCCCCCCGAAACCGCCATCCAACGCCTCCTCCAGCCTCTGACCCACCACCAAGGCGCCCTCCGACGCCCACCAGAGCCCAAACCCCCCTCCGAATCGATAACACAGTAAGTTGTATTGATTTATTTATATTCGTTTTGTTTTATATTATTTTTATTCGGTAGGATTATCATTATCTTGAAACTGAAGTTAGGGATGTCTGGAAAATGTAGATGGCGATGTTTGTTTTAAAATAGAATAGATTAGATTTTTAAAATTGATTAGTTTCTTTTTATATGAAAAGACGATATTTTTAAATATGAAAAGACGAAATTTTGATATAAGTAGTGAAGTAAAAATATGATTTTTACTTCGATAAAAATATAATTTTTACAATATAGAAAGGTTATAAATATGATTTTTATATTTTTAAAGTAATAAAATTATGATTTTTATATTTTTAAAGTATTAAAAATACAATCTTTACTTTATAGAAGATGTAAAAATATGATTTTTGGTTAAGTAGAGAATTAAAAATATAATTTTTACATGATAGGAATATTAGAAATATCATCTTTATATGAATAGCAAAATAAAGATGTGGTTTTTATAATGATAAGTTTGAAAAGGCGAAATCTTTATTATGTAAGAAGGTTAAAAATTCCATTTTTATATATTGAATAGCGAGGTAAAAATTCCATTTTTATATATTGAATAGCGAGGTAAAAATTCCATTTTTATATATTGAATAGCGAGGTAAAATTCCATTTTTATATATTGAATAGCGAGGTAAAAATTCCATTTTTATATATTGAATAGCGAGGTAAAAATTCGATTTTTATATATTGAATAACGAAGTAAAAATTCGATTTTACATATGTAGTGAATATGAGCAGCAAAAGTGACAAAAGGCGAGAACGACAAGGTTTCCTGCATTAGAAGTGCCGAGAAGTTGGATAGCTATCTGTGAGAATTTCTCACCTTTCAATTTCTTTTTCTAGATATATATATATATACTAGGATGCAGACGGTGTTTAGTAGCACCCGACACATTTGTCCACAGACCATGGACTTGTTTGTTTGGTTGCATAAATTAGTTAGATGATTTGATTGAATTTGAATTGTTTGGTGAAATGGAATGGATTGATTGATGTGTGAATGGCGTGGGCCTTCACTAGACCGGGGATAAGGCTAGGCCTCGTCCCGTTTCTAGTATCGTGCCGTTATGCCGCCGAAATTTTCTAAAATAAGTTAGAAAAGGAAAATATCATTTTATTTAAAGAATGAACTGAATAGAAATTCATATGTTGAAATAAAATGTTTTATCGTTAAAAATAAATTTTTTAACGTGAATATGAATTTAGTGAATGTGAATAAATAAATATTCATTTACAAACTGGACGGTTTGTTTATGTACACTAATTTGACTGACATTAATTGGGACGATAAATTTTACACATCGCCCAACTGCACAAATAAAATATGTGTTTGATTGTTTGAAACCCCACACGGGTGTTGGGATGAAATTTGAAGTTCACTCATCCTGATTGATTAAATATGTCGATCGATTGATTGACAGGCTGTTATAAGCGTTAGATATTTATATTTAATGCTTATACAGTGTAGTGCACTTTGGTTGATGGTTGATTATTTTTCAATGCTGTTATATACGTGTGATGTATGAAAATCCATATAATTAACATTATATGGTGATTGATTGGGCCTCATTCCAATTTAGAAGATAAAGAATATTATAATATAAATGTTCATGTGTTGACTGTACTCATCCGTTGAGATTAGTCATGTGTTGAACGAAATATTTTTATAATAAAACTTACATCTTTATCAATATAATATAAATGTTCATGTGTTGACTGTACTCATCCGTTGAGATTAGTCATGTGTTGAACGAAATATTTTAATAATAAAATCTACATCTTTATCATATATAAAATTAGAAACTGACTAGAAAATAGATAAGATGAGTGGTCTCCTGGATATTAATCTGATGTTGGTTTCGGCCTTCGGGGTTAATATTCAGGGAATCGTTCTCTTACTAATTTACGGTTGGAGTCTGATTTAATATCAAACGATAGATACCTTAATTTTCATAAAATATATTAAATAACAAAATAGTCACACGTGGACGGTACTCATTCGTTGAGATTAGTCGTGTGTTGACAAAGAGATAGAGTCGTGTATTGAAATAGAAATATTTAAGATAGAAATATTTGAAATAGAATATTTGAAAATAGAAATATATGAAGCCGTGTTGATTAGATTGACGCCATTTTGACGTGAACGATATTTATATCGATTTTATTCATTTAAAAATGAATATTGAATAGTGATTTCGAAATCGAATATTTTGAAATGAAATTTGAATCAAATTGAATAGAAAACGAATTCGAATTGAATATATAAGGAATTGAATTCGAATTGAATTGAAAACGATTTCGAAATGAATTGAATTGAAGATGATTTCGAAATCAATTGAATTGAAAACGATTTCGAAATGAATTGAATTGAATTAAAATGAATTCAAATTGAATTGAAAGCAAATTGAAATGAATTCAAATTGAATTGAAATTTGAATGGAATAGAAATGAATTTTAAAACGAATTTATAAAGAAGAATTCAATTTTGATTTAAATTGAAATGGAAGTTGAAATTGCTTTTGAAACGAATTTTAAAACTATTTATATAATTCGTTTTAAATAGAAATCGAAGAAATATATATTATATATATAATATAATGGCCTGAATAGAACGCGCCGCGTCGCGGCAGTTCGTGAATTTCGACCATTTATTTCAAATGGACATTACAGGAGATCCGACCGTCGGATTCTCCTAAAACCGGAACCGTTGGGTTCGTATCGAAAAGAGCTTTCTAACGAATATTTGAAATTCAAAATCTAACGGTTGGATTTGGAGATACGTTCAAATCAAATTCGAAAAAGGTCGCTATAGGTGCAGTTCGATGGCCGTTGATGGAAATCGACTGTACGGGCCTTGATAAAATTATTAAAAATATCAATAATTTGTGTAAAATCATAAGAAGTGATTTGGGAAAAATTGGGGTGAAAAAACTCCATATTTGAAAAGATAAAAATAAATTTTTATCGAAATGAACTAGTTTGAACTCAATTTAAAACCCGGGTTTTTATTTTTAAATAAATAAATTAGATTTAAAAAGGGGTTTTAAATAATTGGAATTCCTAATATATTTGATTTGAATTGAACTAGAATTGATTTGTGGGTTTATCGTGAACGGTGTTTTAAATAACACTAGTTCTTTAACCCGATAACAAATAGAATGTGATTTGGGTTTATCGTGAACTGTGTTTTAAATAACACCTAGTTCTTTAACCCAGTAAAAGGAGTTTTAACGAATCTGCAATTAGGTTGAAATCTGAATCTAAAATCTAAATTATCAAATTTAGAAATGAGCGAGAATGGAGTATCGCCAGTTTTGCTCCAAAGCGATAGTTAAATCTTTAATTAGATTTGCACGTGAAATAGTAATTAATTTTACCGATAACACCGTGGTGTTAGATATGGAGTATTACCAGTTTTGCTTCATGGGATGAATAGGTTGGGATTGGGAAATAAAATAAATAATTACTTCAGTATGGTTCGCTAATCTCGACCAGTTTAGAAAACCATAATTTGGTTTGAAACGACATCCAAAGGAAGATTAAAGGATAAATTTTAAAGAATTTATCTTGGATAAAATTAATGGGAACATTTCCCTAAGAATATGATTTTGTGAATAAAAGAATATTCTGAATTGGAATGAGGCGTATGTTGTGTTTGTGTAACATTTGTTTTCAATATACGCGGGTTGTTCGGAAAGTCCGGGTTTATACCCATTCTGAATAACCGATTCGACGATATGTCGAAGATGAAGATGGTGGTTGAAGATCGGAAGTTTTCACATCGTTTGGATAATTACTGACGATCCTGATTGGGCACTACACCCAAGAGGATGGATATAGTTGGTGGTCGTCCAGACGTACTTGGGGATGGATGGATATGCGAGGAAAGTGCCTCCGGTTTCGTTCAGACCCAGAACGGACTTGAAAATGGATTGTGTGTCTGACATTGGATTTTATTCTGTGTTGATTGATTTCTGTTAAATATATATCTGTTTGGCGGCGGAGAATTTATTCTCTTTCTTAACGCCCTTCTCTGAGACGTACGAGCTTAGAGGTTATATATCGATAGATATCAATCGCATGGCATGAATTGCCTGTGTGGCATACTGAGTTGCATAGATCAAGGCTTCTGTTGAAAAGCAAAGTCTTGTGGTTGATGATCAAAGCACGGCCTACGTGGCAGCTTTGTGTATAACGTGAATTCGCGAGCCTCACACCTCGGTATGAGTTAAAAACGGGATACGGACTGCAGGGAGAGCACGACGTTTCTTTCTAGCTTTGGTGGTGTCAGTGACTTACCAGCCCTGACATATATATACTTTTCACCTTTGTGATTGTTGGATGAGGCGCCTCGATTATAGGTCTGTAAGGACCGGGAAACGTGTGTTCAGGAATAACTAATCCTCTAACGTAAGTGAGGACCGACCCTGAAGATCCAGGATTGCCCAGAGTGTGTAGTCCTGAGACATTTGCTAGAGTGTCTCGAACGCGGAGAGGAGCTTGCCCCTTGCCTCGACTCATGACGGAAATCCAATTTCCAATACGTGTATTGCGGTTTTAATTGTAGAACTAGTATGGCGACATGATATATGGTACCCATGCCGTCTATGATTTATATTTATGATTGAAATTGTTTTGACACTATACACTTATTATAGTATCAAATGATTTGTTTTAAACGTACCAAGCATGTTTGGCTGTTATAAGGTAAAACCCTATCCTCCGGCTTGCGTTGCATTGTGTGATGGGACCTGGGTCTTATAATAGCTTCATTTTTCGAAAAAGCATTGCGCTATTTATTCTATGCACTGGTATTCTTGGGAGAAAACCCGTTCCGTGTTATACGGCGTGGTTCCTTGAATTACTCTATTTTAAAGTAAAGTTTTAAATAACTGTTTTAGTTCTCACACCAGTCACATGACTGACCTGGAGTTTATTGTTTTAACCTAAACTCTGGGTGCCCCTATTTTCCGCACGGGCAGCTAGTAGTTTTGGTTTTGCAGATTTATATTCACAGGATCCTGGTTTACAGCTGGAATGATATCCGGAAAGCTCTTTATCCGTATATCACCTTCAGTTGTGCTTTGTATAATTTTTCCGCTGCTATGTAATTTATTGTAATCTCTGATATTTATTGAATGTAATTTATTCAATTATACTCTGTATATTCTTGTATCTGATGGAATTGTTGTAATAGCAATGAAATGTTCTTCCGTCTGCGTTCTATTTTGTCCTGTTCTCAAACGATCAGGGGTTTCGAACGATCTAGATCGGTTTAACGAATGATTCAGATCGAGCGAAATTCCAGGCCGTCACAATGATCTTCCAATGTGAGTAAAAATCACCAACTCTACTAGTTCATATTTTTACAACGTATTTTTAGAACTGGTAAATGATGATTGATATCTGTGTGTTGATTGTTTGATTGAATTGTTGATTAATTGTTTGAAATTATAGATAACAACATATATATTTATATCGTTAATCAAATATCGATTCTGTTTATCAGAATATTTCATAGTGAAATGAAATTGATGTTAATTATATTGTTTAACATCTGTGAATGCAGGGAAACAGGTCAGAGGAATCCAACTGGATTCCTCAACATTTATTTTACTGTTTTTCATATATTGTAATATATGATGTGATATATAAATCTGTGTTGATTACGTGTGTTGAATGATATCGATCATTGTTATTTGGGTATTTCAAATACCGTAAGAAATACTGGAATGAAAAAAAGGGGAGTTTCAAAGTGTATTTTGAAAATAAAGTATTTATATAAAATCAATGGATTTTATATATAAACGGAAAAGGATTTTATAAAAGAAATTATTTTTATAAAATCAAAGAACAAATATAAAAGGAAAATATTTGTGAAAAACAAATATAAAAGGGAATATTTGTAAAAACATTTACAAATAGATTTGGAAAGGGAATATTTGTAAAACATTTACAAATAGAATTGAAGAGGAAACATTTGTAAAACATTTACAAATAGAATTGAAAGGAAATATTTATTTGTTAAACAAATAGAATTGAAATGAAATATTTATTTGTTAAACCAATAGGATTGAAAGGAAATATCTATTTGTTAAACAAATAGGATTGAAAGGAAATATTTATTTGTTAAACAAATAGAATTGAAAGGAAATATTTATTTGTTAAATAAATAGAATTGAAAGGAAATATTTATTTGTTAAATAAATAGAATTGAAAAGGAAACATTTGTAAAACATTTACAAATAGAATTGGAAAGGATATAATTGTTGAACAAATAGAAGGATAAAAGGAATATTTATTTAGAAAATAAATAAGATATCATAAAAGGAAATATTTGGAAGGTAAGTAGGATTACAAAAGGAATTAGAGTTATTTGAATAGAGTTAATCGATTTTAGTTAATCAAATAAAGTTAAATCAAATAAAGTTAGATCGAATTAGAGTTAAATCGGATTAGAATTAATCGAATAAGAGGTAATCGAATATTAGTTGTTCGAATTATAGTTAATTGGTTAGAGATAATTTAAATGTAGTCAATCGAATATTAGTTATTCGAAGGAAGATTATCGAATATTAGTTATTCGAAAGGGTGTTAATCGAATATAGTTTATTTGAAATGGAGATTAATCGAAAATAGTTAATTCAGAAAGGAGTTATTCGAATATAGTTTATTCAAATAGAATTAAAGGAGTTATTCGAAATAGTTTATTCGAATAGAATTAAAGGAGTTATTCGAAATAGTTTATTTGAATAGAATTAAGGGGGGTTAATCGAATAGAGTTTATTCGAAAAGGAAGATTATCGAATATAGTTTATTCGAAGGGAGTTAATCGAATATAGTTATTCAAAAGGAGTTAATCGATTATAGTTAATTGAATAAAGCTAATCGAATAGAATTAAAGGAGTTATTCGAAATGGTTTATTCGAATAGAATTAAAGGAGTTATTCGAAATAGTTTATTCGAATAGAATTAAGGGCGTTAATCGAATAGAGTTTATTCGAAAAGAAAGATTATCGAATATAGTTTATTTGAAGGGAGTTAATCGAATATTGTATATTCGAGTAGAGTTAAAGGAGTTAAATCGAATATAGTTTATTCGAATAGAGTTAAAGGAGTTAAATCGAATATAGTTTATTCGAATAGAGTTAAAGGAGTTAATCGAATATAGTTTATTCGAAAGGAGTTAAATCGAATATAGTTTATTCGAAGAAAGGAGTTAATCGAATATGGTTGATTCGAAAAGGAGTTATCGAATAGAGAATACTCAAAAGAGGGTAATACGTAGAAATTCGATTATATTAAATTCAGGAAAGTACTATTCACTTTTCGTTTTAATCAAGATTTATTTATTTAGTTATAAATTGTCTATTCGATATCTCATGTGTGGCCGGGTTGCAAGATGTTCTTGTTGAACCCAGTGTATTCCTCTCTAGAGGTACACTATCAGAAGGTGGTTCCATACCTTGTCATAGTTGGAAATCCATTACCTAATAAGTGCTCGTGGTTTTGATTGTATACTATATATGTGGATCGTGAGATAAAAGCGTTCTACAAGATGATTATTATATTGTGGTTGACAGACACTATGACAATATCAAAAGAGTTTTGATATAAAAGATCATTGTTTCTTTGAAAATGATTTTGAAAGTTAAATCAAATTGATTTGGATTCACCTAAGGGAAAAACCCGTTCCGTTAGATGGCGTTGTCTTATGAGATATCGTTTTATTGCTCAAACTGTTTTAAATTGTTTTAATCACACCAGTCCCATGACTGACCCAGAGTTTGTTTTGTTTTGTTTTCCGTAAACTCTTGGGTGCTCAAATTTGTACATGCAGTCAAGTAGTTGGGATTTACAGATGCTCTAGAAGGAGCTGGAGCAAGAGGCTTCAACAGCGTTTTTATAGCTATTGTTTATTTCCGCTGTGATGTAAGTGTTATACTCTGATAATGTTACTGATACTGGTTTTAATTCAAAGATATGTTATCGATTATATGTTGTTCGTTCCGCTGCGAGATTCTTGTTGCTCTGATGTTGTATGTTCTTCTTCTTCTTCTTTTATTCTAAGTTTCTATCTTATCTATCCTCACCCTCTGTTTTCTTTCTATTAGTTTTCTGGTTTCCAGTGTAATTTGGGTTAGACTTGTGTTATTTAGTCAGCTCAAATTGTACTGGAATTTCGGGACACTACAGTTGGTATCAGAGCTAAAGGTTAAGTTATTACCTTGGCTCTGTGGTGTGACTCAGTAGAGATAGGGTTAGTAATACCCTAGATTGAGTTTGAGTGTATATATACGAGTGAATGTATTTGTTATTTGGTATAAAAATGGTTTTATATTGTGGAGATTTATTGATTGAGTTGTTTATGGATTCTGGTCGATCACTTTGATCCACCTTATCAGTAGGAGTTTCTAAACACTCGAATACGATGGGTCGACACGATATGTTTTTAAAAAGGGTAAAAGAAATAACTTTACCAAAATTATATTTTGGTATAAAGGAATTATATTGAAATGATTATAATATATTGGATATATTGGTTGTTATTATAATCAATGGGATTATAAATTGAAATGGTTATGTAAATAACCAATCAGAATTCATATGAATATAATATATGAAATAAGATGAAGTAAATCTGAATTTAGAATCAGAATTGGAATTAAAAGTTGGAGAAGTGTTTGTAAATGGAATTGAATTAAATATATGTGAATTTTAAAATCTTGGGATATTTTAAATTGTTTTACAAGCATTGAAAAAGATAATTTGAACTGATTTTAAAATAGAAATGTTTAGAAATGGTTTTTAAAGAGATATAGTAACTCACTTTGATAGCTGGAAAATAGATTCCGATGTTGATCATGACATCATCGGTGTTCATTTTCGAATGTGTAAGTGACGGATTACTACCAAAGAGATTGGTTTTGAATTGTTTGTAGAAAACAAGTTGTTTTGATTTCAAAAAGGGATAATTGATTTTTGGAAAGGCTAAGCTATTTGAAACTCCTAGGTAAAGATTGTTTGAAATAAAAACAAATTAAATAGAAATTTGTGAAAGCAAATTTGAAATTGAAATAAAGGCAGTTCAGTGGTAATTGAATTGAATTGGGTTAGAATGGTATCAAGAAAAATTTGATTGGTGATATCGGAATTTGAAATAATATTTGGTTGGTATAAGCAGAGGATTTGATTTGGATATAAGTGAATAGCTGTGTTGAACAGATATTGATTGGAAATTGGTTGAGATGACATTGGTATATGTTGGATTGATAACAGGTGAAAGTGATATATTGATATGCCCGAGAAAAAGGTACAAGTTTATATTTCATATGGTATGAGATTTATGAGCCGAATTTGCAAGTCGCTTGGCTGTTTGATTTTCTTTTGGGTTGGAGAAGGCCCAGAGAGGCGAGTTGTAGTTGTACCGATCGACCAGCACAAAGGAGGTGCTGGCGAAATTTTTCGGAAATTTCGGGTGTTAGAAAATTTTCAAAATTTTAGAAAATTTTCGTTAATAGAAGTAAATTAATATTTTAATTGAAATTAAATTGGTTTAGTAAAACTAGAGATAATAAATAAATAAATATTTTTACCCAGTTAATAGGGTTTATTTTCTACCTTAGCAATTTCGAGGATGAAATTATTTCAAGTGGGGAAGAATGTAACGACCCGTATTTTAGAGATATATAATTAATTAATTTAATTATATAAATAGTAATTAAATAATAGTGGATATTTAATTAAATAATAGAATAATATATTTAATTTCAGAAATAATGAAAAATAGTGGAATTCACAATATTGTGTAATTTAGATTATTTAAAATATATAATTCAGTTTAGAGTTGAATTATATTCATGAATATATTATATAAACGAAGTTTGAACGTATAATTATATTATAATTATAATTGAGCCCGTAATGGCGCGGCAGTTCGTTATTTGGCCTTTTGAACTTCAATTGAATATAAAGAATCCGTTTTAAATCGGATTTCTGTGAAACAAGAAACGTTCGGATCTGGTGAAGTATATTTTTCTAATGGAAGAGGAAAGTCGGTATTTTGTTGTGTAGATTTTGATTTATGTCCAAATCAAATTTTTAAATAGTCTCTATGGAATTCCTTTATAATTTATATCAATTTATTTATATTTTGAAATGGATTTTTAATATAAATCGAATATCGATGTAACACTGGATTTGGAATATCGAGTAATAAATCCAACTGGTGCTGTATGATATTCTATTGTGAATATATACGATAATATTTATTTTTAAATATTTAATTTAATTATTTTTAAATATATTTATATATTTAAATGGGTAATTTAGAGCTTTAAAAATAGCCATTTTTGCAAATGACATCCGTTTTCGATGAAACTAATTTTGTTGGATCCGTAACATTAAACTATTGTTAGATTTCAATTTCCGTAATTTTTGGGGTCAGTGTGTGGCCGTACGGGTTTTAATGCGAAAAATAGTCAATAATTTGACTTTAAAAATACGTTGTGTGAGAAAATGAAGTCGGAATTCGATGAAACCAGTTTCGTTGGGTCCGTAAGGTCAAACTGTAGCTGCATGCCCATTTTCATGATTTTTTGTTATGATACATGATCATAAAGATTTTAATTAACAAATACAAATAGCGGTTGAATATAAATTAATATAAAATTCAAATAAAAATATACATATCCTATAAATACCCCTTACCTTTCCTAACCCTATTTTATTTCTTCTGGTAGTCAAAGAAAACAAACCGTCACCAGAGAACTTCCTTAAACCCAATCATGATATTCAAAACTACATGGAAATTCAAATAAATTTCTTTAAATTGGAAAATCTATATATTAGAAACCATTATAACTTGCTCTTCAATTCCGTACTCATTTCACTGTGTGCGATTCGTTTTTCCTGCTGCCATATGAGTGCCGAGCACCTAGGGTTAAGTGGTTTGGGTTTTTGAAGCTTTGATATGAGTTTCTGAGGTTTGTTTTGAGTTTGTAATGGCGAGAGGCACGCTTTGGCAAAGTTTGGTAAAAATCTGAAGCAATGAGTGACGCGGTTTCTTTCAGCAGCGAAGGAGAGGTGTTGCGATCGCTTTTTACTAGGGACGCTCGAGTGGCATGAAGATAGTGTTAAGGTGAAGAGATTTTGAAGTGTTGGATTTTGATGGCTTTAGTTTAAGTTTCTGTGAAGAATATGGGGGTTTGGCGAAAGAAGTAAAGGTGCGTTCATGGCCAAGGGTTGTTGTCTGGAGTCGGGCTTAGATCTTTGGAGTTGGTGACTGGAAGTAGTGCGTTTGGAAGAGGAGTGCAAGGCGGTGTTTTGTTTTGAGTTTCCATAAGTAGAGGAGGATTGTGATTTAAAGAAAATCGGAAATTATGTGAGAACGAGAGCAGGAACTGATTGGGGAGAAGACACTATTCCTAGTATGCTTGAATGGAATGGACCGGTTTTCAAAATGTGAGGCCAGAATTTTAATATTAGTTAGTTTTTATTGAAGCAAATATATACACAACCTTTTAAATACTATAACTTGCTCGTACTTTATCGAAATTTGACAAAACAGGATCCGCTAGAATCGTACGAACGGTGGCTACAACATAAAACTGACTGGGAGTGGAGCTCGTTACAATTTATAGCGAAATAAATTGTCTGTCTGAATCAAGCGACAATTATCATTATTTAACGATGGTCTTCCAATGTGAGTAAAAATCACTAACTCTACTAGTTCATATTTTTACAACGTATTTTTAGAACTGGTAAATGATGATTGATATCTGTGTGTTGATTGTTTGATTGAATTGTTGATTAATTGTTTGAAATTATAGATAACAACATATATATATATATATGTCGTTAATCAAATATCGATTCTGTTTAACAGAATATTTCATAGTGAAATGAAATTGATGCTAATTATATTGTTCAACATTTGTGAATGCAGGGAAACAGGTCAGAGGAATCCAGCTGGATTCCTCAACATTTATTTTACTGTTTTTCATATATTGTAATATACGATGTGATATATAAATCTGTGTTGATTACGTGTGTTGAATGATATCGATCATTGTTATTTGGGTATTTTAAATACCGTAAGAAATACTGGAATGAAAAAAGGGGAGTTTCAATGTGTATTTTGAAAATAAAGTATTTATATAAAATCAATGGATTTTATATATAAACGGAAAAGGGTTTTATAAAAGAAATTATTTTTATAAAATCAAAGAACAAATATAAAAGGAAAATATTTGTGAAAAACAAATATAAAAGGGAATATTTGTAAAAACATTTACAAATAGATTTGGAAAGGGAATATTTGTAAAACATTTACAAATAGAATTGAAGAGGAAACATTTGTAAAACATTTACAAATAGAATTGAAAGGAAATATTTATTTGTTAAACAAATAGAATTGAAATGAAATATTTATTTGTTAAACCAATAGGATTGAAAGGAAATATTTATTTGTTAAACAAATAGGATTGGAAGTAAATATTTATTTGTTAAACAAATAGAATTGAAAGGAAATATTTATTTGTTAAATAAATAGAATTGAAAGGAAATATTTATTTGTTAAATAAATAGAATTGAAAAGGAAACATTTGTAAAACATTTACAAATAGAATTGGAAAGGAAATAATTGTTGAACAAATAGAAGGATAAAAGGAATATTTATTTAGAAAATAAATAAGATATCATAAAAGGAAATATTTGGAAGGTAAGTAGGATTATAAAAGGAATTAGAGTTATTTGAATGGAGTTAATCGATTTGAGTTAATCAAATAAAGTTAAATCAAATCAAGTTAGATCGAATTAGAGTTAAATTGGATTAGAGTTAATCGAATAAGAGGTAATCGAATATTAGTTGTTCGAATTAGAGTTAATTGGTTAGAGATAATTTAAATGGAGTCAATCGAATATTAGTTATTCGAAGGAAGATTATCGAATATTAGTTATTCGAAAGGGAGTTAATCGAATATTGTTTATTCGAAATGGAGATTAATCGAAAATAGTTAATTCGGAAAGGAGTTATTCGAATATAGTTTATTCGAAAAGAATTAAAGGAGTTATTCGAAATAGTTTATTCGAATAGAATTAAAGGAGTTATTCGAAATAGTTTATTCGAATAGAATTAAGGGGGTTAATCGAATAGAGTTTATTCGAAAAGGAAGATTATCGAATATAGTTTATTCGAAGGGAGTTAATCGAATATAGTTATTCAAAAGGAGTTAATCGATTATAGTTAATTGAAAGAAGCTAATCGAATAGAATTAAAGGAGTTATTCGAAATGGTTTATTCGAATAGAATTAAAGGAGTTATTCGAAATAGTTTATTCGAATAGAATTAAGGGAGTTAATCGAATAGAGTTTATTCGAAAAGGAAGATTATCGAATATAGTTTATTTGAAGGGAGTTAATCGAATATTGTATATTCGAATAGAGTTAAAGGAGTTAAATCGAATATAGTTTATTCGAGTAGAGTTAAAGGAGTTAAATCGAATATAGTTTATTCGAATAGAGTTAAAGGAGTTAATCGAATATAGTTTATTCGAAAGGAGTTAAATCGAATATAGTTTATTCGAAGAAAGGAGTTAATCGAATATGGTTGATTCGGAAAGGAGTTATCGAATAGAGAATACTCAAAAGAGGGTTATACGTAGAAATTCGATTATATTAAATTCAGGAAAGTACTATTCACTTTCCGTTTTAATCAAGATTTATTTATTTAGTTATAAATTGTCTATTTCGTTATTTAGTTGAATTAAGAAATAAAACTTATATTTTGAAGTTAGATATTTCAGGAGTAAGGATTATAATGCTATAGTTATAATCAATGTTTTAAATAAAGAAGAGGATTTGTAAATAGAATTCGAGAATTACGTAAGGAAGTTTATTAAAGATTTGAAAGGTGATTCTTGTCTATTTCGAGGTTAGAAATGTTGTTCAATTAAGGTCTGAGAGGTAGTCATACCCAACTTGATTGACTTCCTTTTTAACTAAGGAATGGTTAAGGTTCGATAGTGAAGGTTGGTTAAGTGAATTTAGTTAATGAGTGAAATGTTTTGAGTGGCATAGCGATGTTTTATTTAAACATCTGTTTAAATCTATGGAATGAGTTTTGGAACCATTTTCCAAATATATTCAGTGATATTTTCTAATCATAGAAAATGAAATGTTTGATGATAAAGAATACTGGAATGACTGTGATACGTGGAAAAGAGATGGAAATGTTTTCCAATGATTAATAACGTATATTTTCTAAATTTATAAAATAAGGAATGTTGAGAATATGGAAACAGGAAATGAATAAATTAATGAACTAAAGAGATAAATGTTAAATGATGATTGACCGATATAACTTCCATTTGGAAATAATATCGTTGTTTGCACACGTGTTTTTCTTTGATAGTTAACTCGCCGACTATCGAAGTTTTTTGACCATTTTTCCATCGTCAATACGGAGAGACCGGGATCGGATTCATTATCTGAAAACTACTCCGTATAGGCATTAACATTGCGAATCAAATATGATGAAGATAATTGAAGACGGAGTTATGCAAGGGCTGTCCTATTTACAGAATAGTGCCTTTGGTTTGTCCAATCCCAGGACGACCAGTATGGAAGAATGACTGACAGAGTATGTTTAATGGATCACGTAAGTTGATCTCTTTAAGCGTATGTACGTTTGGTGGTGGAGGAATTCGCTTCTCTTAGCTATATACCAGTTGTATTTTTGGGGAAATCAATTTGTGATTTAGCGGGTATGACGATGTGACATTCAAAGTGAAAAATTGTGTGATCTGTCAGAGATAAGCGTGGCCTCTAGCCTCACAAGTGGTAAATGACAAAAATCGGGCGGGCAGCATGGCTAAGTGGTAGGCTTCCAATTAGGGTGTATTATCACCTATCAAGAGATATTCATTTCATTCTATAATCTATTATCGATGTTGTCCCATTCGGGAAACGGTTGCTGATCCCAATCGTTGGTGATATACATTCGATACACTCAAGAGAAATGAGTGGTCGGTCATGTGTGGCCGGGTTGCAAGATGTTCTTGTTGAACCCAGTGTATTCCTCTCTAGAGGTACACTATCAGAAGGTGGTTCCATACCTTGTCATAGTTGGAAATACATTACTTTAAGTGCTCGTGGTTTTGATTGTATACTATATATGTGGATCGTGAGATAAAAGCGTTCTACAAGATGATTATTATATTGTGGTTGACAGACACTATTATAATATCAAAAGAGTTTTGATATAAAAGATCACTGTTTCTTTGAAAATGATTTTGAAAGTTAAATCAAATTGATTTGGATTCACCTAGTGAAAAACCCGTTCCGTTAGACGGCGTTGTCTTATGAGATATCGTTTTATTGCTCAAACTGTTTTAAATTGTTTTACTCACACCAGTCCCATGATTGACCCAAATTTTGTTTTGTTTTGTTTTCCGTAAACTTTTGGGTGCTCAAATTTGTACAAGCAGTCAAGTAGTTGGGATTTACAGATGCTCTAGAAGGAGCTGGAGCAGGAGGCTTCAACAGCGTTTTTATAGCTATTGTTTATTTCCATTGTGATGTAAGTGTTATACTCTGATAATGTTACTGATACTGATTTTATTTCAAAGATATGTTATCTATTATATGTTGTTCGTTCCGCTGCGAGATTCTTGTTTCTCTGATGTTGTATGTTCTTCTTCTTCTTCTTCTTCTTCTATTCTAAGTTTCTATCTTATCTATCCTCACCCTTTGTTTTCTTTCTATTAGTTTTCTGGTTTCCAGTGTAATTTGGGTTAGACTTGTGTTATTTAGTCAGCTCAAATTGTACTGGAATTTCGGGACACTACAGTTGGTATCAGAGCTAAAGGTTAAGTTATTACCTTGGCTCTGTGGCGTGACTCAGTAGAGATAGGGTTAGTAATACCCTAGATTGAGTTTGAGTGTATATATACGAGTGAATGTATTTGTTATTTGATATAAAAATGGTTTTATTATATGGAGATTTATTGATTGAGTTGTTTATGGATTCTGGTCGATCACTTTGATCCACCTTATCAGTAGGAGTTTCTAAACACTCGAATACGATGGGTCGACACGATATGTCTTAAAAAAAGGGTAAAAGAAATAACTTTACCCAATTTATATTTTGGTATAAAGGAATTATATTGAAATGATTATAATATATTGGATATATTGGTTGTTATTATAATCAATGGGATTATAAATTGAAATGGTTATGTAAATAACCAATCAGAATTCATATGAATATAATATATGAAATAAGATGAAGTAAATCCGAATTTAGAATCAGAATTGGAATTAAAAGTTGGAGAAGTGTTTGTAAATGGAATTGAATTAAATATATGTGAATTTTAAAATCTTGGGAGATTTTAAATTGTTTTACAAGCATTGAAAAAGATAATTTGAACTGATTTTAAAATAGAAATGTTTAGAAATGGTTTTGAAAGAGATATAGTAACTCACTTCGATAGCTGGAAAATAGATTCCGATGTTGATCATGACATCATCGGTGTTCATTTTCGAATGTGTAAGTGACGGATTACTACCAAAGAGATTGGTTTTGAATTGTTTGGAGAAAACAAGTTGTTTTGATTTCAAAAAGGGATAATTGATTTTTGGAAAGGCTAAGCTATTTGAAACTCCTAGGTAAAGATTGTTTGAAATAAAAACAAATTAAGTAGAAATTTGTGAAAGCAAATTTGAAATTGAAATAAAGGCAGTTCAGTGGTAATTGAATTGAATTGGATTAGAATGGTATCAAGAAAAATTTGATTGGTGATATCGGAATTTGAAATGGAATTTGGTTGGTATAAGCAGAGGATTTGATTTGGATATAAGTGAATAGCTGTGTTGAACAGATATTGATTGGAAATTGGTTGAGATGACATTGGTATATGTTGGATTGATAACAGGTGAAAGTGATATATTGATATGCCCGAGAAAAAGGTACAAGTTTATATTTCATATGGTATGAGATTTATGAGCCGAATTGGCAAGCCGCTTGGCTGTTTGATTTTCTTTTGGGTTGGAGAAGGCCCAGAGAGGCGAGTTGTAGTTGTACCGATCGACCAGTACAAAGGAGGTGCTGACGAAATTTTTCGGAAATTTCAGGTGTTAGAAAATTTTCAAAATTTTAGAAAATTTTCGTTAATAGAAATAAATTAATATTTTAATTGAAATTAAATTGGTTTAGTAAAACTAGAGATAATAAATAAATAAATATTTTTACCCAGTTAATAGGGTTTATTTTCTACCTTAGCAATTTCGAGGATGAAATTATTTCAAGTGGGGAAGAATGTAACGACCCGTATTTTAGCGATATATAATTAATTAATTTAATTATATAAATAGTAATTAAATAATAGTGGATATTTAATTGAATAATAGAATAATATATTTAATTTCAGAAATAATGAAAAATAGTGGAATCCACAATATTGTGTAATTTAGATTATTTAAAATATATAATTCAGTTTATAGTTGAATTATATTCATGAATATATTATATAAACGAAGTTTGAACGTATAATTATATTATAATTATAATTGAGCCCGTAATGGCACGACAGTTCGTTATTTGGCGATTTGAACTTCAATTGAATATACAGAATCCGTTTTAAATCGGATTTCTGTGAAACAAGAAACGTTCGGATCTGGTGAAGTATATTTTTCTAATGGAAGAGGAAAGTCGGGATTTTTTTGTGTAGATTTTGATTTATATCCAAATCAAATTTTCAAATAGTCGCTATGGAATTCCTTTATAATTTATATCAATTTATTTATATTTTGAAATGGATTTTTAATATAAATCGAATATCGATGTAACACTGGATTTGGAATATCGAGTTATAAATCCAACTGGTGCTGTACGATATTCTATTGTGAATATATACGATAATATTTATTTTTAAATATTTAATTTAATTATTTTTAAATATATTTATATATTTAAATGGGTAATTTAGAGCTTTAAAAATAGCCATTTTTGCAAATGACCTCCGTTTTCGATGAAACAAATTTTGTTGGATCTGTAACATTAAATTATTGTTAGATTTCAATTTCCTTAATTTTTGGGGTCAGTGTGTGGCCGTACAGGATTTTAATGTGAAAAATAGTCAATAATTTGACTTTAAAAATGCGATGTGTGAGCAAATGAAGTCGGAATTCGATGAAACCGGTTTCGTTGGGTCCGTAAGGTCAAACTGTAGCTGCATGCCCATTTTCATGATTTTTGGTTACGAAACCTGATCATACAGATTTTAATTGACAAATAAAAATAATGTTTGAATATAAATTAATATAAAATTCGAATAAAAATAATAATATACATATCCTATAAATACCCCTTACCTTTCATAACCCTAATTTATTTCTTCTGGTAGTCAAACGAAAACAAGCCGTCACCAGAGAACTTCCTCAAACCAAATCATGATCTTCAAAACTACATGGAAATTCAAATAAATTTCTTTAAATTGGAAAATATGTATATTAGAAACCATTATAACTTGCTCTTCACTTCCTTACTCATTTCACTGGGTGCGATTCGTTTTTCCTGCTGCCATACGAGTGCCGAGCACCAAGGGTTAAGTGGTTTGGGTTTTTGAAGCTTTGACCTGAGTTTTTGAGGTTTATTTTGAGCTTGTAATGGCGAGAGGCACACTTTGGAAAAGTTTGGTTAAAATCTGAAGCAATGAGTGACGCAGTTTCTTTCAGCGGCAACGGAGAGGTGCTGCGATCGCTTTTTACTGAGAACACTCGAGTTGCATGAAGATAGTGTTAAGGTGAAGAGATTTTGAAGTGTTGGATTTTGATGGCTTTATTTTAAATTTCCGCGAAGAATCTGGGGGTTTACCGAGGGAAGTAAAGATGCGTTCATGGCCAAGGATAGTTGTCTGGAGTTAGGCTCAGATCTTTGGAGTTGGTGACTGGAAGTAGAGCGTTTGGAAGAGGAGTGCAAGGCAGTGTTTTGTTTTGAGTTTCCATATGCAGAGGAGGATTGTGATTTGAAGAAAATCGGAAATGAAGTGAGAACGAGAGCAGGAACTGATTGGGGGGAAGATACTATTCCTAGCAGGCTTGAATGGAATGGGCCGGTTTTCAAAATGTGAGGCCCGAAATTTAATATTAATTAGTTTTTATTGAATCAAATATATACACAACCTTTTAAATACTATAACTTACTCATACTTTATCGAAATTCGACAAAACAGGATCCGTTAGGATCTTACGAACGGTGGCTACAACATGAAACTGACTGGGAGTGGATTGGAGCTTGTTACAATTTATAGCAAAATAAATTGTCTGTCTGAATCAAGCGACAATTATCGTTATTTAACGTTGATCGTCCAATGTGAGTAAAATTCGCCAACTCTACCAGTTCATATTTTTATAACGTATTTTTAGAACTGGTAAATGATGATTGATATTTGTGTGTTGATTGTTTGATTGAATAGTTGATTGATTGTTTGAAATTATAGATAACGATATATATATATATAAATTGTTAATCAAATATCGATTCTGTTTATCAGAATATTTCATAGTGAAATGAAATTGATGTTAATTATATTGTTTAACATTTGTGGATGCAGGGAAATTGGTCGGAGGAATCCAACTGGATTCCTCAACATTTATTTTATTGTTTTTCATATATTGTAATATATGATGTGATATATAAATCTGTGTTGATTACGAGTGTTGAATGATATCGATCATTGTTATTTGGGTATTTCAAATACAGTAAGAAATACTGGAATGAAAAAAAGGGGATTTTCAAAGTGTATTTTGAAAATAAAGTATTTATATAAAATCAATGGATTTTATATATAAGAGGAAAAGGATTTTATAAACAAAAATATTTTTATAAAATCAAAGAACAAATATAAAAGGAAAATATTTTTGAAAAACAAATAAAAAAGGGAATATTTGTAAAAACATTTACAAATAGATTTGGAAAGGGAATATTTGAAAAACAAATACAAATAGAATTGAAGAGGAAATATTTGTGGAACATTTACAAATATAATTGAAAGGAAATATTTATTTGTCAAACAAATAGAATTGAAAGGAAATATTTATTTGTTAAACAAATAGAATTGAAAGGAAATATTTATTTGTTAAACAAATAGAATTGAAAGGAAATATTTATTTGTTAAATAAATAGAATTGAAAGGAAATATTTATTTGTTAAATAAATCGAATTAAAAAGGAAATATTTGTAAAACATTTACAAATAGAATTGAAAAGGAAATAATTGTTGAACAAATAGATGGATATAAGGAATCTTTATTTAGAAAATAAATAAGATATCATAAAAGGAAATATTTGGAAGGTAAGTTGGATTATAAAAGGAATTAGGGTTATTTGAATAAAGTTAATCGATTTGAGTTAATCAAATAAAGTTAAATCAACTAAAGTTAAATCGAATTAGAGTAAAATCGGATTAGAGTCAATCGAATAAGAGGTAATCGTATATTAGTTGTTCGAATTAGAGTTAATTCGTTAGAGATAATTGAAAGGGAGTTAATCGAATATTAGTTATTCGAAGGAAAATTATCGAATATTAGTTATTCGAAAGGGAGTTAATCGAATATAGTTTATTCGGAATGGAGATTAATCGAAAATAGTTTATTCGGAAAGGAGTTATTCGAATATAGTTTATTCGAATAGAATTAAAGGAGTTATTCGAAATAGTTTATTCGAATAGAATTAAAGGAGTTATTCGAAATAGTTTATTGGAATAGAATTAAGCGAGTTAACCGAATAGAGTTTATTCGAAAAGGAATATTATCGAATATAGTTTATTCGAAGGGAGTTTATCGAATATAGTAATTCAAAAGGAGTTAATCGATTAGAGTTAATCGAAAGAAGCTAATCAAATAGAATTAAAGGAGTTACGTGAAATAGTTTATTCGAATAGAATTAAAGGAGTTATTCAAAATAGTTTATTCGAATAGAATTAAGGGAGTTAACCGAATAGAGTTTATTCGAAAAGGAAGATTATCGAATACAGTTTATTCGAAGGGAGTTAATCGAATATAGTTTATTCGAATAGAGTTAAAGGAGTTAAAGTGAATATAGTTTATTCGAATAAAGTTAAAGGAGTTAAATCGAATATAGTTTATTCGAATAGTGTTAAAGGAGTTAATCGAATATAGTTTATTCGAAAGGAGTTAAATCGAATATAGTTCATTTGAAGAAAGGAGTTAATTGAATATGGTTGATTCGGAAAGGAGTTATCGAATAGAGAATATTCGAAAAAGAGTTATATATAGAAATTCGATTATATCGAATTCGGGAAAGTATTATTCACTTTTCGTTTTAATCAAGATTTATTTATTTAGTTATAAATTGTCTATTTAGTTATTTAGTTGAATTAAGAAATAAAACTTATATTTTGAAGTTAGATATTTCAGGAGTAAGGATTATAACGCTATATTCATAATCAATGTTTTAAATAAAGAAGTGGATTTGTAAATAGAGTCCAAGAATTACATAAGGAAGTTTGTTAAAGATTTGAAAGGTGAATCTTGTCTATTTTGAGGTTAGAAATGTTGTTCAGTTAAGGTCTGATAGGTAGTTATACCCCAACTTGATTGACTTCCTTTTTAACTAAGGAATGGTTAAGGTTCGATTATGAAGGTTAGTTAGGTGAATTTAGTTAGTGAGTGAAATGTTTTGAGTGGCATAGCGATGTTTTATTTAAACATCTGTTTAAATCTATTGAATGAGTTTTGGAACCATTTTCCAAATATATTCAGTGATATTTTCTAATCATAGAAAATGAAATGTTTCATGATAAAGAATACTGGAATGACAGTGATACTTGAAAAAGAGATGGAAATGTTTTCCAATGATTAATAACGTATATTTTCTAAATTTAGAAAATAAGGAATGTTGAAAATATGGAAACAGGAAATGACTAAATTGATGAACTAAAGGGATAAATGTTAAATGATGATTGATCGATATAATTCCCATCTGGAAATAATATCGTTGTTTGCACACGTATTTTTATTTGATAGTTAACTCACCGACTATCAAAGTTTTTTGACCATTTTTCCGTCGTCAATACGGAGAGACCGGGATCAGATTCATTATCTGAAAACCACTTCGTATGGGCGTTAGAGTTGCGAATCAAATATGATGAAGATAATTAAAGGCGGAGTTATGCATGGGCTGTCCTGTTTACAGAATAGTGCCTTTGGTTTGTCCAATCCCAGGACGACCTGTATGGAAGAATGTCTGATAGAGTATATTTAATGGATCGCGTAAGTTGATCTCTTCAAATGTATGTACGTTTGGTGGCGGAGGAATTCGTGTCTCTTAGCTGTATACCCATTATATTTTTGGGGAAATCAATTTGTGATTTGGCGGGTATGACGATGTGACATTCAAAGAGAAAAATTGTGTGATCTGTCAGAGATAAGCGTGGCCTCTAGCCTCACAACTGGTAAATGACAAAAATCGGGCGGGCAGCATGGCTAAGTCATTGGCTTCCAATTAGGGTGTATTATCACCTATTTAGAGATATTCATTACATTCTATAATTTATTATCTATGTCGTCCCATTCGGGAAACGGTTGCTTTAACACCCCAACTCCGTCAGTGCCACTCTTGCAAGGACACTAGCTTTGGAGGGGCGTTTAAACAAGATAAACATGCATGCAGATATCACAAGACAGAACATATAAGTAAAACAGAGTAGTAAAGCAACGGATAAAACTTAGTATTTCAAAACCATAGTCATGTTACAACAAAGTACTTGGTCATTATTTTCCAACAACAAAGTCTAGATAAAAGCATAAACTGAAAAACTGAAATGCATAAAGAACTATCCCCAAAATGAAGTGATAAACCATAGCTAGCTCAATGTCCAAAACCGTACATGAGCAAATCCAGTAAGCAAGCTGTAAAGATCCAAGCTAAGCTCCAATGTTCCCACCCTGAGAACCTGAGGGGGGGAACGGAAGAAAAGAGGCAAAAGAAAACGGGTCAGTCAAAAAGACTGGTAAGCCCTACTACTATCTGTCTATGAACTAGTAAAGTTAACTGGCATGAGAAGCTGAGATGAACATAAGGATAACAACATACTGGCATGATGATTAACTAACAAGATAGATAAAGGTGTCATCGCATAATTAAGGTTAAGTTTTGCACCACGGGTGTACTAGCATTCTAACATGTCAAGTAAAAACAAGAATTGATCCCTTGGCCCATGCTTGGCCCAACATCATGAGATGACCTAAATCAAGGTCCAACTACTCGGTCTAGTCGATCGGATCCCTATAAGCCTAACTCATCAAGTGTCGGTGTCATGCGGCTTAATCATTGAATGTAGTTGACTGTGCAGGGTCCACTCTAGGGTGTATCAGGCCCTATGGTGTAACCCTCTGACACCATTCCATGATGCATAGTCCAAACCTACCGTAGCCCGTGTTCAACTCCGGACTTGATGTGCACGACCATGGTCCGCCTGAACAACCGGGGCATAATTCAGCCGTCTCTTTTGGTCTCTTACAATCAGCCCAGTAATCGTGCCCCACCCTAGCCAAGTCCTAGGGTCTTATGATACTACCAAGAAGGTTACTGCTGAAAAGGACCACGCAACTAGGGTTTCTTAACGGGTTAAATGTGGTTAACCCGATCCACACGTGGATTAAATCGGTTAAGGGTACCCAAGGCTCCCGACTTAACCTCGATTAATCCATCAAGCCCAAATTGGTTAAGTATTAAGTGGACCATGACTTAGCCCTAATCAGGAGGCATTAATTAACTTAATGCGCTTTAACCTCTCACATTAGACTTTGTTGTGGTTACTAGTTAAGCCGGGCGGGTCCGGGTAGCTTTACACCACAACTAGGTCTAACCTCTGGTTCGAGCACAACATGACCAACTTCTCACATTGGGTCCTATTGTTTGTAGCTACTAGTTAAGCCGGGCGGGTCCGGGTAGATTTAAGCTACAAACTCAACCCAACCTTGAGTTGGCCTCTCTCATATTTTCTATGTGTCATGTCCATTATGTTTCCAAAACATACTTACAAGTTAACATATCACGTTATAAAAACCATGTTTTTGTCATAATGTTACCCAACCCCAACGTAATCCCATCGTTTACATAATCGCAATAACGCATAAAGGATAAAATAGGGAACTTGGCATAATCATGACAAAAAGGTGTTGAAGCCACAAGTTTATCATGGTGGCATATGAAATGTACATATGTTCATATACTTGCATATTGCATTATTAGGCTTCAAAAGCATGCATAAAACCAAACTTAGCATATGATTGATACATGGTGATAAATGACATGTAGAAGTTGCTAGAAGTTCGCATTTAGCCTCACATGAAAGTTATCATAAGGGATATGATAACTTTCATGTTGCCAAAATGCAAACTTCAACATAAAGCTTGAAGCTTTAAGCTCACAACTTCAAGTTTAACTTGCATAACATGATAACATGATCAACCCAAACTTGCATAACATAGCAACATGTGTCATACATAATGATTAAACCCACTTGCATAATGATCATCCAAACTTGCATATAATGATCAACCAAACTTGCATATAATGATCAACCAAACTTGCATATCATAATGATCAACCCCAAACTTGCATCATCCATTTAACTTTAGAGTTAATAAAAAGAAAGTAGAAAAGGGCTTACAATGCTATGAAGACACAAATAAATATTTATTATAAAGATTGAGACGAAGCCCTTATGCAAGCACCAAAAATCCAAATATGCAACTCCAAATGAAAAACCCTTGAGCCAATTCAATAAAAACCCTTTCTTTGAAATAGAAATGTTGCAACTTGACTTGAATGCAAGCTAAGAACACTCATACAAGTTTGAAAACACTTGTATGAACTCAAAATCTCTCATAGAAATTAACTTAGAAATTTTAGCATGAGAGTGGAGGCCATGAGAGGAACAAATTTGGCATAGTTTAGTTGTAGGATTGAATAATGGTGATTTAGGCTAGGTTTAGGGGTCTTTTTATAGAGTTTTAGGATAGTATTAGCCATAGGATTAACCCTAGATTCAATCCAAGCCATCAAAGCATGTCTTGGGGAAGAAGTCAAGTGTAGGAACCATCTAGGGCCTTTTGATTAAAGCTGAACCATGGGAACCATTCAAATGCAAAATCTGCATTTGAGCGAATCGGCCCACGGGTTGACAGCCAAACATCCTGGATTAACCCCTAGTCGACCCAGCAAGCTCGGGTCGACCTCAAAAATCGGCCGGTTCGGTTATTCCCCTCTCCCTATTCGCTGTTTTGAACATTTTTGCATATTTATTTATTTAATTTTCAGTTATATATATATATATATATATATATATATATATCAATATATATATATATTTCTCTGCGCAACCCATTTCACTGAATTAAGTATACTTTAATTTGTGAATTTTCCGTGAAACTTCGCGAGGCCATATCTTGGTCATACGGACTCCGATTTTCGAAAACTCGGACTCTATTTCGCGTATTTTTCCGAGACGAACGCAATGGCACAACCCGTTTCCCTTGATTCAGAATTTACAGTTTAATTCTGCCTCCATTTATGTTATAACATGTTATTCAAAAATACGGGTTGTTACATTCTCCCCTCCTTAAAGGATTTCGTCCCCGAAATCTCCAAGTTAGGAAGAACGTATCCTACCATCCATCATCCATCTACTCCAAACATCATCCACGAGCAATCATTGTCCTTAAAAGGTTCTAAATGCTGTATGATCATATGCAAAGGTGTGTGTATATGTACTTATCTAATGCGAAAATCAGGAGGTTACTGATTCAGTAAACCCCCTTAATGCAAAATATGTTAGTGAAATGAGTCCATATGTAAGCAAATTCCTAACATAATTTATAATCTCTACATGAGTGCACATAACATTCATCCATATGCAACATCCACTTGATAGCATAACAAGTTTTCATCCATGAATAAGCATAAACACTCATGCATATGAGGTATGAAAGTGTGTGAGCCGATCTTAGTGCCTAACGTGTATTATGCATCCACGAGTATCCACGTGCAAACACTTGCAACCACTTGCAACCATCAAGCATAACATGTTTCATCCAAAGGGTTTCTACCTAAGGTCCTCATAACATGATCAACGAGATAATTAGACAAACAGGATAAACAAGGATAGCAAAAAGAAAGATATGCTACTTAGGAGAGAGGTTGAGAATGTGCCCTCAAAAAGAAATGGATAAAGCCCATGCATCTTCTCCTCGGTTTCCCAAGTTGCATCTTCGTCGGCTTTACCCCACTGAACTTTCACCAATTTGAATTCTCGATCACTTAGTTTCTTGATCTCCGTTCCCAAGATACAAATCGGAGCTTTTCTCAAGGTTGCTTCTTTCTCTACCTCAATATCTTCAAGAATGCTTGGTTCAACCACCTCAGCGGACTCATGCAGACACTTTTGGAGATGCGAGACATGAAAGACATTATGCACTCCGGCTAGCTTTTCGGGAAATTTCACCTTATAGGCCATCTTTCCAATTCTCTCTATGACAGGGAAGGGTCCTACGAACCTTGGTGCCAGCTTCCCAACTGCTCCAAAACGTACCACAATACGCAAAGGAGAAACCTTCACGAAAACCATGTCTCCCACTTCGAATTCAAAATCTGCCCTTCGCTTGTCAACATAGGATTTCTGTCTATCTTGGGCCGCTTTCATCCTTCTGCTCACTAATTCAACTTTCTCAGATGTGTCTCGTATCATATCGGGCCCAAGTATAAGTCTATCTGTTGTCTCCCACCAACAAGATGGTGACCTACACGGCCTCCCATACAAAGCTTCAAATGGTGCCATTCCTATGCTGGCTTGATAGCTGTTATTATAAGCAAATTCTACAAGAGGAAGGTGGTCTTCCCAAGTACCACCGAAGTCGAGAACACAAAGCCTCAAGAGATCTTCTAGCACTCTATTCACCCTTTCGGTTTGGCCATCCGTCTGGGGGTGATAGGCTGTACTCAAATTCAATCGCGTACCCATCGCTTCTTGCAAACTGTTCCAGAACTGGCTAGTGAAAATCGGGTCACGATCGCTAACTATGCTAGAAGGAACTCCATGCAACCGCACTATCTCTCGAAGATAACTAGATGCTAGCCATGATACGGTCCTCTTGCTCTTCACCGGAAAAATGGGTTCTCTTCGTAAGTCTATCATTATTACCCACATCCCATAAAGCCCAAATAGTTTGGTGACGAACTTCTTCACCTCAACTATATCTCACAAACAGGCGAGTCATACTCCTTATGGGGTTTGCAACAGAACTAAGGTTAAGGATAGGACCGAGAGGATATACTTAAAAGATAGCATGCGAGTAAGCCCTCCGGAACAATAGGGATCAAGGATATACTCTTAGAAAGAGATTAAATGCGCGTATCTAGTCTTCAATCTTCTAAGCCGCATTTTCTTGTGCTTAATCCCATCGTGCCTTGACCGTCTTTTGACTTCGCAATTCCGTAGCTCTTAATTCTTATTTCCAAAATATGAGTTAGAACTCATTTCACTGTTGCCTCTCATTCCACTTCCACTTATTCTTTGCCTAAAATACTTGGCTTCCACCCAACTGCGTACTCTCGGTTTCATGCAAGCTTTCCAAGATTCGTTAGTGAATCTCGGATCTCGCTTACATACTATACGGTATCCCACGCAGAAAACTATCTCTTGAAAACAAGTGCCAATCCACATTGCTAAACTGGAGCTGAGGTAAGGGCTCTCTTGAGCCTTTGAAAAGCAAGCTCACACTCCAAGTCCCATGCAAAGACTAAGTTCTTCTTCGTCAACTTAGCAAGAGGGGCCGAAATCTTAGCGAAGTCCCTGATGAACTTCCTATAGTAGCCCGCCAGACCGAGAAAGCTTCTTACTTCGGTTGCATTCCTAGGAGTCTTCCAGTCTTGAATCACAACCACTTTCGCAGGATCCACCGCTATGCCTTGCTTAGAAACTATATGTCCAAGACACAGAACTTCCCTTCTCCAAAAATGACATTTGGAGAACTTGGCTTCCAACTGATGCGCTCTAAGCGTATCCATCACTTCCTTGAGATGCCTAGCATGCTCTTCCTCATCCTTTGAGAAGATCAGAATATCATCCACGAAGACAACAACAAACTTATTAAGGAATTCCCTGAACACCCTACTCATCAAGTCCACGAAGTATGCGGGTGCATTAGTCAAACCGAATGGCATGACAAGCCATTCAAAGAATCCATCTGGAGTCCTAAACGCAGTCTTATCGATACTATCCTCGGCCACTCTAAGCTGATGGAATCCGGTGGCTAGATCGAGCTGAGAGAAAACGGAAGCACCATCTAGCTGATCAAAGAGATCATCAATCCTCGGTAACGGGTGCCAATTCTTCTTTGTCAGCTTGTTCAACTCTCGATAATCAACACAAAGACGAAGCGAACCATCCGCCTTATTAGCGAATACCACCGGAGCACCCCATTCATAAATGCTTCGTCTAATAAAATTCTTCTCAAGCAACTCCTTGATTTGCTTACTGAGCTCCCTTCTCTCATGTGGAGCCATGTGCCTAACGGGCAATGATACTGGTTTGGCATTATCGACTAGATGAATGCGGAAATCTATCTCTCGTTTAGGGGGCAACCCCTTAACTTCATCAAAGACATCGGGATAGTCTCGGACCACCCTTACAGCTTGCAGATCATCGATGGACGAGTCGAGAGATTCAAGATAACATAACATGACGGGACCTCGAGGGTTACAAGAAATTTCTAGGGTATTACCGAGGCGAGTCATGTGCCTCACCACCCTATGTTCACAATCGAGAATGGCTCCATAACCGGACAACCAATCCATCCCCAAGATCAACCCATATCCCGTGAACCCGAGAACATAAGCACTACATGCGAATTCTACGGCCAAGATAGAAATTTTCAAATCCACACAAATCATAGATAGATGGGCCGAACTCCCAATTGGATTTGAAACACAAACGGGATCCTCAACTTGGCTAGTACTTAGGTGCAAACTTTCAACAATATCAGAAGAGATAAAACTATGCGATGCGCCAGAATCAAATAAGGTGCGAACAGGAAAATCAGAAAATGTAAACATGAATTTCTATAAAAACTCTACCTCGATCAAAAGCTGGAAGAGCGAGGAGAGCCTGCAATTTCCCTCTAGAGGGTCCTACTTGCCGAGTTTGTCCTTGCCCTTGTCCATGCTTCTTGGGACAATCCTTGCTAAAATGTCCAGATTTTTCGCAATGAAAACACTTGCCTAACTTCCTCTTCTTCTTCCTGCAATCCTTGACTATATGCCCAACGATCCCACAGAAGTTGCACTTTCTTGTCTTTCTTGGCTTGTTGTTGTTCTTATCTCTTTTCTCGGTATCTTCCTTCTTGCCTTGGGACTCATTTGCCTTGACCTCCATCTTGCCACTCTTATCTTCCTCTTGGAGTAGGGCCATATTCGCCAAACTCTCGAAAGTCACCCCCATGGGTATATGAGACACGGCCAAACCGCGCAATAGCTCGTTCAATCCTAGAGCAAAGTGTAGGGCCTTCTTCCGAGCTATGTTTACCAATTCTAGACCGAACCGAGCAAGTTGATTAAACTTATCCACGTATTCCCTAACTGTCATGTCCCCTTGCCTTAGTGATAGGAACCTCTCTAGCTGAAGGTTCTCTTCTGTCGATGATAGGAACTTTAGTCCAAACCTTCTCCTAAAGTCATCCCAAGTCTCAATTGGTCTAGTAGTGGTGGTGACTACCCACCAATAAGCAGCTTCCCCTTTCAATAGCCATACCGCCAACAGAACTTTCCTACGATCTTCCACATCAAAGATAGCAAAGAGGTCTTCAGTTTCTTTTAACCAGTTTCTTGCCTCCACAGAACTCTCCGTTCTGACAAAATTCTTGCAACCCATCGCCTTAAAGTCTTTGCAAAGCTTTGCGAAATCCTCTTGCGGATGCTGAGGGGGAGGAGGAACCTCAGCTACGGGAGGGGGAGAAATGTTAGTGACGGGGAGAGGAGGAGGAATGTTCGCGGGGCCGGCTTCGTTCGCCCTTGCCTCCATGTACCTCCGTAACCATCCGGGAATGGTCACTCCCTCGGGAAGGTTAAGATCGGCCATACTGAAACGAAGAAAAAGATAGATTCAGAACGAAGAAACGAAGGATAGTGCTATGGCTTTTGGGGAATAGCCTTTTAAAATACTAGACTTTTCTTTGGAAAATACTTAATTGGTTTTGAAAATAGTTTTTCAAAAGGTAAGTTTCAAAAACACTTTTGCTCAAATCTTGTAAACCTTAGGCTCTGATACCAAATGTAACACCCCACCTCCGCCAGTGCCACTCTTGCAAGGACACTAGCTTTGGTGGGGCGTTTCAACAAGGTAAACATGCATGCAGATATCATAAGACAGAACATATAAGTAAAACAGAGTAGTAAAGCAGCGGATAAAACTTAGTATTTCAAAACCATAGTCATGTTACAACAAAGTACTTGGTCATTATTTTCCAACAACAAAGCCTAGATAAAAGCATAAACTGAAAAACTGAAATACATAAAGTACTATCCCCAAAATGAAGTGATAAACCATAGCTAGCTCAATGTCCAAAACCGTACATGAGCAAATCCAGTAAGCAAGCTGTAAAGATCCAAGCTAAGCTCCAATGTTCCCACCCTAAGAACCTGAGGGGGGGGGAACGGAAGAAAAGAGGTGAAAGAAAACGGGTCAGTCAAAAAGACTGGTAAGCCCTACTACTATCTGTCTATGAACTAGTAAAGTTAATTGGCATGAGAAGCTGAGATGAACATAAGGATAACAACATACTGGCATGATGATTAACTAACAAGATAGATAAAGGTGTCATCGCATAATTAAGGTTAAGTTTTGCACCACGGGTGTACTAGCATTCTAACATGTCAAGTAAAAACAAGAATTGATCCCTTGGCCCAAGCTTGGCCCAACATCATGAGATGACCTAAATCAAGGTCCAACTACTCGGTCTAGTCGATCGGCTCCCTATAAGCCTAACTCGTCAAGTGTCGGAGTCATGCGGCTTAATCATGTAATGTAGTTGACTGTGCAGGGTCCACCCTACGGTGTATCAGGCCCTATGGTGTAACCCTCTGACACCATTCCATGATGCACAGTCCAAACCTACCGTAGCCCGTGTTCAACTCCGGACTTGATGTGCACGACCAAGGTCCGCCTGAACAACCGGGGCATCATTCAGCCGTCTCTTTTGGTCTCTTACAATCAGCCCAGTAATCGTGCCCCACCCTAGCCTAGTCCTAGGGTCTTATGATACTACCAAGAAGGTTACTGCTGAAAAGGACCACGCAACTAGGGTTTCTTAACGGGTTAAATGTGGTTAACCCGATCCACACGTGGATTAAATCGGTTAAGGGTACCCAAGGCTCCCGACTTAACCTCGATTAATCCATCAAGCCCAAATTGGTTAAGTATTAAGTGGACCATGACTTAGCCCTAATCAGGAGGCATTAATTAACTTAATGCGCTTTAACCTCTCACATTAGACTTTGTTGTGGTTACTAGTTAAGCCGGGCGGGTCCGGGTAGCTTTACACCACAACTAGGTCTAACCTCGGGTTCGAGCACAACATGACCAACTTCTCACATTGGGTCCTATTGTTTGTAGCTACTAGTTAAGCCGGGCGGGTCCGGGTAGATTTATGCTACAAACTCAACCCAACCTCGAGTTGGCCACTCTCATATTTTCTAAGTGTTATGTCCATTATGTTTCCAAAACATAATTACAAGTTAACATATCACGTTATGTTATAAAAACCATGTTTTTGTCATAATGTTACCTAACCCCAACGTAATCCCATCGTTTACATAATCGCAATAACGCATAAAGGACAAAATAGGGAACTTGGCATAATCATGACAAAAAGGTGTTGAAGCCACAAGTTTATCATGGTGGCATATGAAATGTACATATGTTCATATAATTGCATATTGCATTATTAGGCTTCAAAAGCATGCATACAACCAAACTTAGCATATGAGTGATACATGGTGATAAATGACATGTAGAAGTTGCTAGAAGTTCGCATTTAGCCTCACATGCAAGTTATCATAAGGGATATGATAACTTTCAGGTTGCCAAAATGCAAACTTCAACATAAAGCTTGAAGCTTTAAGCTCACAACTTCAAGTTTAACTTGCATAACATGATAACATGATCAACCCAAACTTGCATAACATAGCAACATGTGTCATACATAATGATTAAACCCACTTGCATAATGATCATCCAAACTTGCATATAATGATCAACCAAACTTGCATATAATGATCAACCAAACTTGCATATCATAATGATCAACCCCAAACTTGCATCATCCATTTAACTTTAGAGTTAATAAAAAGAAAGTAGAAAAGGGCTTACAATGCTATGAAGACACAAATAAATATTTATTATAAAGATTGAGACGAAGCCCTTATGCAAGCACCAAAAACCCAAATATGCAAGCTCCAAATGAAAAACCCTTGAGCCAATTCAATAAAAACCCTTGCTTTGAAATAGAAATGTTGCAACTTGACTTGAATGCAAGCTAAGAACACTCATACAAGTTTGAAAACAATTGTATGAACTCAAAATCTCTCATAGAAATTAACTTAGAAATTTTAGCATGAGAGTGGAGGCCATGAGAGGAACAAATTTGTCATAGTTTAGTTGTAGGATTGAATAATGGTGATTTAGGCTAGGTTTAGGGGTCTTTTTATAGAGTTTTAGGATAGTATTAGCCATAGGATTGACCCTAGATTCAATCCAAGCCATCAAAGCATGTCTTGGGGAAGAAGTCAAGTGTAGGAACCATCTAGGGCCTTTAGATTAAAGCTGAACCATGGGAACCATTCAAATGCAAAATCTGCATTTGAGCGAATCGGCCCACGGGTTGACAGCCAAACACCCTGGATTAACCTCTAGTCGACCCAGAAGGCCTGGGTCGACCTCAAAAATCGGCCGGTTCTGTTATTCCCCTCTCCCTATTCGCTGTTTTGAACATTTTTGCATATTTATTTATTTAATTTTCAATTATATATATATATATATATATATCAATATATATAAATTTCTCTGCGCAACCCATTTCACTTAATTAAGTATACTTTAATTTGTGAATTTTCCGTGAAACTTCGCGAGGCCATATCTTGGTCATACGGACTCCGATTTTCGAAAACTCGGACTCTATTTCGCGTATTTTTCCGAGACGAACGCAATGGCACAGTCCGTTTCCCTTGATTCAGATTTTACAGTTTAATTCTGCCTCCATTTATGTTATAACATGTTATTCAAAAATACGGGTTGTTACATTCTCCCCTCCTTAAAAGATTTCGTCCCCGAAATCTCCAAGTTAGGAAGAACGTATCCTACCATCCATCATCCATCTACTCAAAACATCATCCACGAGAAATCATTGTCCTTAAAAGGTTCTAAATGTTGTATGATCATATGCAAAGGTGTGTGTATATGTACTTATCTAATGCGAAAATCAGGAGGTTACTGATTCAGTAAACCCCCTTAATGCAAAATATGTTAGTGAAATGAGTCCATATGTATGCAAATTCCTAACATAATTTATAATCTCTACATGAGTGCACATAACATTCATCCATATGCAACATCCACGTGATAGCATAACAAGTTTTCATCCATGAATAAGCATAAACACTCATGCATATGCGGTATGAAAGTGTGTGAGCCGATCTTAGTGCCTAACGTGTATTATGCATCCACGAGTATCCACGTGCAAACACTTGCAACCACTTGCAACCATCAAGCATAACATGTTTCAAATACATGTTTCATCCAAAGGGTTTCTACCTAAGGTCCTCATAGCATGATTAACGAGATAATTAGACAAACAGGATAAACAAGTATAGCAAAAAGAAAGATATGCTACTTAGGAGAGAGGTTGAGAATGTGCCCTCTAAAAGAAATGGATAAAGCCCACGCATCTTCTCCTCGGTTTCCCAAGTTGCATCTTCGTCGGCTTCACCCCACTGAACTTTCACCAATTTGACTTCTCGATTCCTTAGTTTCTTGATCTCCGTTCCCAAGATACGAATCGGAGCTTTTCTCAAGGTTGCTTCTTTCTCTACCTCAATATCTTCAAGAATGCTTGGTTCAACCACCTCAGCGGAATCATGCAGACACTTTCGGAGATGCGAGACATGAAAGAAATTATGCACTCCGGCTAGCTTTTCGGGCAATTTCACCTTATAGGCCATCTTTCCAA
The DNA here is from genome assembly GCA_030737875.1 of Allium sativum. Lineage (NCBI taxonomy): Eukaryota > Viridiplantae > Streptophyta > Magnoliopsida > Asparagales > Amaryllidaceae > Allium > Allium sativum. The sequence goes on from CM060909.1 coordinate 590,279,632, forward strand.
TTCTCTCTATGATGGGGAAGGGTCCTACGAACCTTGGTGCCAGCTTCCCAACTGCTCCAAAACGTACCACATTACGCAAAGGAGAAACCTTCACGAAAACCATGTCTCCCACTTCGAATTCCAAATCTGCCCTTCGCTTGTCAACATAGGATTTCTGTCTATCTTGGGCCGCTTTCATCCTTCTTCTCACTAATTCAACTTTCTCGGATGTGTCTCGTATCATATCGGGCCCAAGTATAAGTCTATCTGTTGTCTCCCACCAACAAGATGGTGACCTACACGGCCTCCCATACAAAGCTTCAAATGGTGTCATTCCTATGCTGGCTTGATAGCTGTTATTATAAGCAAATTCTACAAGAGGAAGGTGGTCTTCCCAAGTACCACCGAAGTCGAGAACACAAAGCCTCAAGAGATCTTCTAGCACTCTATTCACCCTTTCGGTTTGGCCATCCGTCTGGGGGTGATAGGCTGTACTCAAATTCAATCGCGTACCCATCGCTTCTTGCAAACTGTTCCAGAACTGTCTAGTGAAAATCGGGTCACGATCGCTAACTATGCTAGAAGGAACTCCATGCAACCGCACTATCTCTCGAAGACAACTAGATGCTAGCCATGATGCGGTCCTCTTGCTCTTCACCGGAAAAATGGGTTCTCTTCGTAAGTCTATCAATTATTACCCACATCCCATAAAGCCCAAATAGTTTGGTGATGAACTTCTTCACCTCAACTATATCTCACAAACAGGCGAGTCATACTCCTTATGGGGTTTGCAACAGAACTAAGGTTAAGGATAGGACCGAGAGGATATACTTAAAAGATAGCATGCGAGTAAGCCCTCCGGAACAATAGGGATCAAGGATATACTCTTAGAAAGAGATTAAATGCGCGTATCTAGTCTTCAATCTTCTAAGCCGCATTTTCTTGTGCTTAATCCCATCATGCCTTGACCGTCTTTTGACTTCACAATTCCGTAGCTCTTAATTCTTATTTCCAAAATATGAGTTAGAACTCATTTCACTGTTGCCTCTCATTCCACTTCCACTTATTCTTTGCCTAAAATACTTGGCTTCCACCCAACTGCGTACTCACGGTTTCATGCAAGCTTTCCAAGATTCGTTAGTGAATCTCGGATCTCGCTTACATACTATACGGTATCCCACGCAGAAAACTATCTCTTGAAAACAAGTGCCAATCCACATTGCTAAACTGGAGCTGAGGTAAGGGCTCTCTTGAGCCTTTGAAAAGCAAGCTCACACTCCAAGTCCCATGCAAAGACTAAGTTCTTCTTCGTTAACTTAGCAAGAGGGGCCGAAATCTTAGCGAAGTCCCTGATGAACTTCCTATAGTAGCCCGCCAGACCGAGAAAGCTTCTTACTTCGGTTGCATTCCTAGGAGTCTTCCAGTCTTGAATCACAACCACTTTCGCAGGATCCACCGCTATGCCTTGCTTAGAAACTATATGTCCAAGAAACCGAACTTCCCTTCTCCAAAAATGACATTTGGAGAACTTGGCTTCCAACTGATGCGCTCTAAGCGTATCCATCACTTCCTTGAGATGCCTAGCATGCTCTTCCTCATCCTTTGAGAAGATCAGAATATCATCCACGAAGACAACAACAAACTTGTTAAGGAATTCCCTGAACACCCAACTCATAGAGTCCACGAAGTATGCGGGTGCATTAGTCAAACTGAATGGCATGACAAACCATTCAAAGAATCCATTTGGAGTCCTAAACGTAGTCTTATCGATACTATCCTCGGCCACTCTAAGCTGATGGAATCCGGTGGCTAGATCGAGCTGAGAGAAAACGGAAGCACCATCCAGCTGATCAAAGAGATCATCAATCCTCGGTAACGGGTGCCTATTCTTCTTTGTCAGCTTGTTCAACTCTCGATAATCAACACATAGACAAAGCGAACCATTCGCCTTATTAGCGAATACCACCGGAGCACCCCATTCAGAAATGCTTCGTCTAATAAAATTCTTCTCAAGCAACTCCTTGATTTGCTTACTGAGCTCCCTTCTCTCACGTGGAGCCATGTGCCTAATGGGCAATGATACTGGTTTGGCATTATCGACTAGATGAATGCGGAAATCTATCTCTCCTTTAGGGGGCAACCCCTTATCTTCTTCAAAGACATCGGGATAGTCTCGGACCACCCTTACAGCTTGCAGATCATCGATGGACGAGTCGAGAGATTCAAGATAACATAACATGACGGGACCTCGAGGGTTACAAGAAATTTATAGGGTATTACCGAGGCGAGTCATGTGCCTCACCACCCTATGTTCACAATCGAGAATGGCTCCATAACCGGACAACCAATCCGTGCCCAAGATCAACCCATATCCCGTGAACCCGAGAACATAAGCACTACATGCGAATTCTACGGCCAAGATAGAAATTTTCAAATCCACACAAATCATAGACAGATGGGCCGAACCCCCAATTGGATTTGAAACACAAACGGGATCCTCAACTTGGCTAGTACTTAGGTGCAAACTTTCAACAATATCAGAAGAGATAAAACTATGCGATGCGCCAGAATCAAATAAGGTGCGAACAGGAAAATCAGAAAATGTAAACATGAATTTCTATAAAAACTCTACCTTGATCAAAAGCTGGAAGAGCGAGGAGAGCCTGCAATTTCCCTCCAGAGGGTCCTACTTACCGAGTTTGTCCTTGCCCTTGTCCATGCTTCTTGGGACAATCCTTGCTAAAATGTCCAGATTTTTCGCAATGAAAACACTTGCCTAACTTCCTCTTCTTCTTCCTGCAATCCTTGACTATGTGCCCAACGATCCCACAGAAGTTGCACTTTCTTGTCTTTCTTGGCTTGTTGTTGTTCTTATCTCTTTTCTCGGTATCTTCCTTCTTGCCTTGGGACTCATTTGCCTTGACCTCCATCTTGCCACTCTTATCTTCCTCTTGGAGTAGGGCCATATTCGCCAAACTCTCGAAAGTCACCCCCATGGGTATATGAGACACGGCCAAACCGCGCAATAGCTCGTTCAATCCTAGAGCAAAGTGTAGGGCCTTCTTCCGAGCTATGTTTACCAATTCTAGACCGAACCGAGCAAGTTGATTAAACTTATCCACGTATTCCCTAACTGTCATGTCCCCTTGCCTTAGTGATAGGAACCTCTCTAGCTGAAGGTTCTCTTCTGTCGATGATAGGAACTTTAGTCCAAACCTTCTCCTAAAGTCATCCCAAGTCTCAATTGGTCTAGTAGTGGTGGTGACTACCCACCAATAAGCAGCTTCCCCTTTCAATAGCCATACCGCCAACAGAACTTTCCTACGATCTTCCACATCAAAGATAGCAAAGAGGTCTTCAGTTTCTTTTAACCAGTTTCTTGCCTCCACAGAAGTCTCCGTTCCGACAAAATTCTTGCAACCCATCGCCTTAAAGTCTTTGCAAAGCTTTGGGAAATCCTCTTGCGGATGCTGAGGGGGAGGAGGAACCTCAGCTACGGGAGGGGGAGAAATGTTAGTGACAGGGAGAGGAGGAGGAATGTTCGCGGGGCCGGCTTCGTTCTCCCTTGCCTCCATGTACCTCCGGAACCATCCGGGAATGGTCACTCCCTCGGGAAGGTTAAGATCGGCCATACTGAAACGAAGAAAAAGATAGATTCAGAACGAAGAAACGAAGGATAGTGCTGTGGATTTTGGGAAATAGCCTTTTAAAATACTAGACTTTTCTTTGGAAAATACTTAATTGGTTTTGAAAATAGTTTTTCAAAAGGTAAGTTTCAAAAACACTTTTGCTCAAATCCTGTAAACCTTATGCTCTGATACCAAATGTAACACCCCACCTCCGCCAGTGCCACTCTTGCAAGGACACTAGCTTTGGAGGGGCGTTTCAACAAGGTAAACATGCATGCAGATATCACAAGACAGAACATATAAGTAAACAGAGTAGTAAAGCAGCTGATAAAACTTAGTATTTCAAAACCATAGTCATGTTACAACAAAGTACTTGGTCATTATTTTCCAACAACAAAGTCTAGATAAAAGCATAAACTGAAAAACTGAAGTACATAAAGTACTATCCCCAAAATGAAGTGATAAACCATAGCTAGCTCAATGTCCAAAACCGTACATGATCAAATCCAGTAAGCAAGCTGTAAAGATCCAAGCTAAGCTCCAATGTTCCCACCCTGAGAACCTGAGGGGGGGGGGAAACGGAAGAAAAGAGGCGAAAGAAAACGGGTCAGTCAAAAAGACTGGTAAGCCCTACTACTATCTGTCTATGAACTAGTAAAGTTAACTGGCATGAGAAGCTGAGATGAACATAAGGATAACAACATACTGGCATGATGATTAACTAACAAGATAGATAAAGGTGTCATCGCATAATTAAGGTTAAGTTTTGCACCACGGGTGTACTAGCATTCTAACATGTCAAGTAAAAACAAGAATTGATCCCTTGGCCCAAGCTTGGCCCAACATCATGAGATGACCTAAATCAAGGTCCAACTACTCGGTCTAGTCGATCGACTCCCTATAAGCCTAACTCGTCAAGTGTCGGAGTCATGCGGCTTAATCATGTAATGTAGTTGACTGTGCAGGGTCCACCCTACGGTGTATCAGGCCCTATGGTGTAACCCTCTGACACCATTCCATGATGCACAGTCCAAACCTACCGTAGCCCGTGTTCAACTCCGGACTTGATGTGCACGACCAAGGTCCGCCTGAACAACCGGGGCATCATTCAGCCGTCTCTTTTGGTCTCTTACAATCAGCCCAGTAATCGTGCCCCACCCTAGCCTAGTCCTAGGGTCTTATGATACTACCAAGAAGGTTACTGCTGAAAAGGACCACGCAACTAGGGTTTCTTAACGGGTTAAATGTGGTTAACCCGATCCACACGTGGATTAAATCGGTTAAGGGTACCCAAGGCTCCCGACTTAACCTCGATTAATCCATCAAGCCCAAATTGGTTAAGTATTAAGTGGACCATGACTTAGCCCTAATCAGGAGGCATTAATTAACTTAATGCGCTTTAACCTCTCACATTAGACTTTGTTGTGGTTACTAGTTAAGCCGGGAGGGTCCGGGTAGCTTTACACCACAACTAGGTCTAACCTCGGGTTCGAGCACAACATGACCAACTTCTCACATTGGGTCCTATTGTTTGTAGCTACTAGTTAAGCCGGGCGGGTCCGGGTAGATTTATGCTACAAACTCAACCCAACCTCGAGTTGGCCACTCTCATATTTTCTAAGTGTCATGTCCATTATGTTTCCAAAACATAATTACAAGTTAACATATCACGTTATGTTATAAAAACCATGTTTTTGTCATAATGTTACCCAACCCCAACTTAATCCCATCGTTTACATAATCGCAATAACGCATAAAGGATAAAATAGGGAACTTGGCATAATAATGACAAAAAGGTGTTGAAGCCACAAGTTTATCATGGTGGCATATGAAATGTACATATGTTCATATACTTGCATATTGCATTATTAGGCTTCAAAAGCATGCATAAAATCAAACTTAGCATATGAGTGATACATGGTGATAAATGACATGTAGAAGTTGCTAGATGTTAGACCAAAAAATGGTCCTAACACCCAATTGATAATGTTTTGTAGAGAATAGTGAGGAATCGTGAACAAAAAGCAAGAAAAATCAATCAACACACGGAATTTATAGTGGTTCGGCGTTAACCAGTCTACATCCACTTCATAGCTTCTCAATTCATTCAGAAATTACAAATAATATGAGTATTGACGCTCAAGCACTCAATTACAATGAATAATACTCTCCAAATTCATTGATTTTATTAAAGAGGATGAAGGTTCTTCGTTGGTAGCCATGGCTGAAATAGATAGAGCTTCCTTCAGGCCCAAAAAGTCCCCTTCTATGATGTGTTGTATGTGTATTTATAGGTAGAAATTCGGTTAGGGTTGAGTGGCCACGTGGCAGCTTCAGAGTAAATCTCGGAAGTAGTGGAGAACATGGGGAAGTGGTTACCAGGTCGTGCTTTTCCAAGTGGAGTCCGATCCGCAATTGTAGGAGTCGGTTATGCCAAGAGAAGAGGTCAAACTCCGTGTGCAGAAACAGGTCCAGTCGGTTCGGATCGGATCCGAACCAAACCGGTTGTTCGAACAGATTGCCTGCACGCACTTCTGTGCAGAATACTTCAGGAGGTTCGGGTAGAGGGTACTCCGATCCGATCCGGAGAGGGGGATCCGATCTGATCCGAAAGGAGGGGTCCGATCCGAAAGGAGGGTTCCGATCCGAAAGGAGGGATCCGATCCGATCCGAATGGGGGATCCGATCTGGTGACATTTGCATGTATAATTCAAATTTTCCATCTTTCTATCACTCCATCCAAGTGATCGCCAATCAATGTAAGTTCATACTCAAGTCCCTGGCTTTGGGTAGCCTAGTCACAAAGCAGGCTAACATTTTGCCCCCCAAAGTACATCTTATCGCAGATGAGATGTGCTTTGATTAAGTCGAGATAAATCTTTTTAGAACGCCATCCATCCTTGAGGAGACTTTATCGAAATGTTGCACTACTTCCATGGGTGCTAGTTAGTACAAATTCTATGGAAGGAGTAGTCGAAATGATCGGGTGACCGTTTTAAACATCGTCGAATCAAGATGTTGATTTCCTTCATGATAAGTCATGTGGTATGTTTGGCTCCCGTGTGAGATCGTACATGTAAAAGTTGATGCCAAACGATGCCATCTTCCTAAACAAGTCAAGTGCATTACTAAGCTAAGATTTCTTTAATGTATAAGTCAATGTATACAATAGCCGTCCAAGTCATAGTATGGTGTCAGAATCTTCGTATCTTGAGCTAGCATCTGGACCGTTCGGATAGAGTGCATCAGAGTCGGCATATGAATTTGTCATTTTTGCTTGGATTTGGACTATCTCGATATCAGGATATTAATCTTGGACTCCATGATTGCATCTAATCGTAATAATAGTGCATCCGAAAGCCATGATCACTTCAGATTGTTTTATAGTCCCGTGATCACATACGAGTCAGTACGAGATGTTGTTGAAAACATGCAAGCCAATAGCTGGTAGGATTATCACAATTGTAAGGCAGCAGAGGAGTTCATCATACTCTCCATTTGATGCTGTTGCAGATCAAGTCTTTGAATTCTTTCTTGATCTGTAATTTCGCTCACTTGGATGGTCGGGATGAATCAAGTCATATTCTAAAGATATAATGTATATGTTCTGAATCATGCATTGAGTTAGGGTCATGTTTAAAGTCAATCTATCGGTTGAAGTTGATGTTCCTAGCATTAGTGGAGGACGAGCGAAGTCAGTGCTTATGCCCCCAGCATTGTTGGGGGTTATGATAGGTCAATCGGACATCCAATCTTTTAGCCTTTATGCTTATTTCTGCCACATCGGGTTAGATATGTAGGTTCAACAATCTTAGTCACCCTGTGTCGTTATGTGCACATTCCCAAGTCATCAAGGGTTGGAGTTGTATATGCGAATGGTCAAATCACATTCGCGTTGGGGTCAACCCATCTATTTAGCCAGAAAGCAGTGATCGCCTTATTGAGTATATCAACAAACTTAGATACTCTCCTCGCATCAGCTACAGAGTTGAGTAAGCTCGTCAATCTTGCAAGCGAGCGAACGTCGTTAGTGAGTTATTCGAGCTCCTTCGTTCACGATTTGGCATAATCCGAAATAGCCACCATAGTCTTGTTGAGTCTATCTCCCATGCTTGGTTCCATTAAGCTTGACAATCAAGACCGTGGGCCCGATTAATGACATTGGTCATTTCCAGAATTGTAAATTCCTGTTAGCCTTTCCTGGGGCTTTTCTTTTTCCTTTATTATTTCAAGAGTCAGATGGTGCTCCATTCTGTCGTGAAGACATTGAGATCATCCATTTCAACATTAGCACACTCTTATTGCACGAATCTGTCTGTCTCAGGATAGGATTTTCCAACGTTTCTAGGAGAATCTCATGGTAGAGAGTACCGAGGTTTGTTTCAGAGGTGAATCCGCCAAGTCCTCTTGGTGGGTCTCGATGCAAAGAGATTTTGAAGTTTGAGATATCCAGAATACCGGATACTACAACAATCAACGCTATATATGGTCCAGGTCGATTTACCGATGCCACTGCGGCGTTGAATCTTTCAAGGAATGCATGCAGGGTCTCGCCTGATCTCTGTTGAAGCATCAACTAATGTTGCCAATTTGGCCCTCATGTTTGAGAAGTTGTCGCTAATTACCTAATTTAGCGCTAGTGCCCCCGGTATGAAGTCTTAAATTGGGTGGAAGCCGGTTTCTGGCTTCTTGGTTGTGCATATGTAATAGCAGTCAATCAGGCTTCTGTTTTTTAATTCTGGATGGTGATCCGCTACTTAGATGTATGCAGGTTGCTCTTGAGGAGCCATTCTTGTTCTTATAGTCTGGGTTATTGTGAAGCTCGGATAATCGTAAATGTGCCTAAAGCTGGCAGATAGTCAGATGATAATGTTCGAAGCTCTTATCCTGTACTCCCCATCCATGGGGATTTTACTAAACGGTGGTCATTAAATCCACGTATTCTCTGAATTCATACTCCCTCATCGAGCTGTGAGTTAGAGTTTGATAGAAAATGATTTATTCGTGTCCAGCTCATGTTAGTCCTTGGTCTCCCATCCAAGCTTTGAGGTTCGGAGTAGGATGGCAATGAAGTTAGACTATAGCTTTCTCGAATGCTCTCGTCTTCCCCCTACATAGGGAGCCTCATGTTGAGGTTGAGCTGGATTTTAAACATTCCTCCGAATTGGAGCAAAGGTTGGTTGGGCTTCGTTTAATTTTTCGGTGGCTCTTGCATATCCCTCGTTTTCATCCAAAATGTTATAGTCGGAAGTTGCATGCTACAAATGCCTGGGAGGAGGTTGGTTGCATCTTGTTTTATTAAAGACGACTATGCCAACTTGTCCTAGGGTCCCATATGATCTGGACCATGGAGCAGGGAGTGTTTGAGCCAAGTTCGTTGTCGCTTGAATTTCCATGGTGCTTGCTCCAGCGAGTAAGCCGTAGTTACTCGGCCTTCCATCTATCCAAGTAAAAAAGTTACCCACCATTTTCTGTTGTTTCCGGAGAAGTTCATCTCGCTGATCCATTTGTGTTCACAAATCAGTAAGGGTACCATCCATTTCATAACTAGCTTGACATGCTGAGGGATCATCACAAGAAGAAATCTGCTACTTTCCTTCGATCCTAGCGCCTTCTGTGCCAATATCCTCAGCACGGAAGAAATTTCTATCTTCCTTCTTCTTTGCTTTTGAGTCTGAGTGTCAGGCAATTCGCCTCCTCGCAAGTTAGGAATCAAAACAATGGCATCTCACTTTACATGGGATCTTTCAACTGGGAAGTCGGTCCGGACTAGCAAATGGACGTTCACTCTGCATCCATTTCGTGGTCCTCAAGCAGCCTGTCAAGATCGAGACATAAGTTAGTCACAGACATATAACATTTATGAATATTTTCAGCAGTGCGGCCCCAGTCCGGGGGTAATGGAGAAAGGTCGGTAGTTGTATCACATCCCTTTTAAATTTAGACGTGGATGCACAGAAGGGAGACATTGTTTTCAAAGCTTATGTGGTTGAGTTATCCAAGTGCTCGAGTTATCGCGTTTTCTACTCAATATATTTGCGAAGTGGCACTCGTCGTTGCACTTGGGCTATGGCTAGTCATACATGGGTGTGTATGTTGATTTGATATATCACTCTTAGGGCCTCCTTTCGGTCGTTGCCTTAAGTCGTGTGACACGTTATTAAACAGTTCACTCTCAAGGCCTCCTTTCGGTGATTGCATTGAGTCGTGTGGAAAGCTTAGCATTAGAAGTCGACGTCATTCCTTCAAACACGACCTCTTTGTTGTTGTACGCGAGTATCCCTTGTGTCTTTGCTTTGTATCTGTACATAATCTTGCAATTCGAAAAAGAATAGTCAGCTTAGTCTTGCAAGCTACTAAGTCAATCTTTAAGTCACAAGCAATTGTAGCTCGAAATGAAAACATGTTGAGTGCTAATCTATCTAGCATAGAATTATTAAATGTCAAAGTGTCAGGTGTCGTAGTTTGGAGGTATAGTGTCTGTAGCCTCCATTTAACTTTGAACACGGGTCGCGTCCGAAGCGTGTTTGAAGTTAATTCAGAAATCTATGTCCGTGCCCCCAGCGTTGATGGGAACCGGATTAAGTCATTCGGATGTCTGATTGTAAGTCCTTTATAATCATGTCCTCAGTCGGAGGGCAATGAAGATTGCATGCACGTCGCAGCATTGTCCTTTATACTCTCTCCCAAGTCGTGAGAGTTAGAGTTATGGGTTTAGTGGTCTTAAGTCATGGTGCACCATTCACACTAACCCAACAGATTTATACTCTCTCTCAAGTCGTGAGAGTTAGAGTTATGGATGTCGCGGTTCGTCCTTTATACTCTCCCAAAGTCAGTTTGGGTTAGAGTTGTGGATCGAGTGGTCTTAAATCTTGGCGCGCCTGTCACACTCGTCCTAAGTTTATACTCATATCCAAGCTCTGAGGATTAGAGTTAGTCGGGCAAACAGTCGGGTCACATTTGCCTTGGCATCGTCCCTTTGCTCCCATGTCAAGGGCAAAGGTCGCCATCGAGGATGATCGGTTCTCACCCCTATTGAGTTTATACTCCTCCCTTCCGAAGCATGGGAAAGAGTTAGATACGTCGTTAGAGAGCAGTCGAGTCATACTCATCCTCGTCTTAACATATCTCTTTTGCCCCCACTTCGAAGGTAAAAGTTATCTCGTTCATGGTATTGTACCCATCACTGTTGCACTCTTCCCATCAGATCAAGGGATAGAGTCGTCGATCCACCGAGTGATTATGTCACACTCGAATACATTTTTATGTCTTGCGTGGTGAATCAATGTATAGATGATGAGGAGGCCTCATTAGTATGTCCATATATGGATAACACAGGTCGAACTCGTGTGCATTTACTCTCTTGCCCCCACGTAAAGGGCAAAAAGTCGGTGAATGAATGGTCGAACTTCTTTTGCTTTAGAATGTTTTCGTTAGGCCAATAGTAAGCGGGTGAAGGGTCGAATCACGTTCGCCAAAGCTTTACATTCCTCCGATCAAACTATGGCAGGAGTTGTCGGTACCAAACCTCGGGTACCTGCAACATTCATATACGAATTTGCATGAGTTAATCATGTCAATAACTCAAGAAGTATGTAAAGGAAAAATGCATGATTGGAAAATAAGTATGTTGATAGGCGGTGCTGCCTCCTTTATTTGGATTTATGTAATTCGATGGCATCGACTGCAGGATCTGATTGTATGGACGGTCGAACCGCGTCCATCTGGAGTCGGATCTCAACTCTGAAATGCAATGATCGATGCACAATTATCTTGAGATCTGCCACATGTGAGCCAAGGAGTGGATGGTCACCTCGGATCCATCTTAAGGTATACAACTTCTCTCAGGCGAAGGATGTGGCTCTGTAAACGAGCAGTTCAATCGGGCTCGTTACGACAATGCTCCATAATTCTTCCTGTGGGTGCTCAAAGTTTGATCGGTACCAGATTCGGGGTACCTACATCATCCACATATAAATTCATCTGAGTTAGTTACATTAATAACTCATAAAGCATGGAAATATAAGAGTCATGGTTAAAAAGTAATCCTGTTAAAGGAATGAATATCATTCTGTGCGAAGATGGCATTGCACGCTCTTTGCAGGTCCATTTTTCCTCACTACATCTCTGTCAGGGGATGGCTGTCAAAATCTTTAGCTGGAGATGAACGTCTTTTCAAACCGTTGTGGGGTGGCGGTTCTAAGAATGAACAGACCTTGATTGAGGACTTGGAGTGACAAAGGCAACTAGGTAAATACTATAAGCGAATGACGAGGTCGCATCTTGTTTGAATCGCCTTCTTGCCCCCATGCTAAGGGCAAGGATTGAGTATATGGGAGTCATGGCAACTAGGGGGATAGTCATATCTCATCCATCCGCAGATACGCCTTTAGTCCCACGTTGGGAATAAGATCTAATGCACAGATAATCAATCAGCATCCAGGCTTAAGTGCTCTAAACCTTTAACTTGCCACCTCCATTGAGTAGCATCTCCTAATTAGCTAAATAGCAGGCTCTTCCAGTAACATTGTCGCCATGGACCATTCCCATTCCATCTTTCATTAGGAATTTTAGCAATAGATACCAGGGTGCAATGTAAGCTCTAATCGCCGCTAGAGCTGGTCAGTTTAGACCTTAGTCAGATAAACTTGACTACAATAGCATGGCTTCCAAGGCTTGAAGTAATGTTCACGTTTTCTATCACAATTTATGTATGAAGTCGAGAGCTAACGGTCGATTCATATTTGTTTTGATCTCGAACTCTCATTTCTTGACAAAGGTCATATGGTGACTGGTGAGCAGTCAAGTTGCTATCATCCGAGCAAAGATTCATATGTCCAATCATGGCCTGCAGGGGTTCAGCTGTTACCTATCGTTGGGCACCAAAGTATGTTGACCTAACCCTTATTCGACGGAAATCAGTCTTCCTCAATGCGATTGATAGCAAATAGCCATTGCAAAGGTTAGCTAAGTTCTTCGGGAGGTGAGACGCATGACATTTTATTCATCACATCATACAATTGAAGTGTAGCTTTGGGATGTTGGGATCCTTAGCTGCTTTCTGGTATCCCATTATTGACAATCATGGTCACTAAGATCATATGAATCATATTTGAAGTAGTGTTCGAATTGTTCTATATAACTGTCATTCGATGCTCCGCCGATTGGACAGGTTTAAGTCATATAAATGGGATGGTCACTACTCATTAGAGAACAACATCAGTTACATTGCTGAAATCTACACTATCGGAGTTCCAGAAGATGAGGCTACTATTAGACAATCATTATCTCGTATATTGTCGTTAATAGCAAGCTGAATCTAACTGAGAGCTCCTCCCATTGAATGGCATCGACAAATAGAGGCTATGGCTTCTGGAGGATTCCTAGTCGTTGCCATTTGGTTGTCATATTATTTGACTATCCACCTTATCTTCATTAACAAACTTTGATGACTACTGTTGGTCAAAATATACGTCGAGCCGAAGGCGAGCCGTGCTCCGAGCCGAAGGCGAGGCCGTCAGCGGGTCCGGGCGCAGCGCCGGCGGGGGTCCGGAGCCCCGCAGTCCGCACGATTTTTTAGATGTTGGAAGATGGAGCCTTTTCTTAAATGATCTTAAAAATGTATTTTTTCCAAAAATAGCTGTTTCGGGTCGGATTGGATCATGCCTTCAAATTTGCGGTTCGGAGATTGTCTTCAGGTCGGGTCGGATCAGACTATTTCGTCCGAGCCGGATCAGAGACGTCATTAGCTAGTCGGTTCGGTATATATGAAAGAGCCGGTTCGGATCTCCTCCTCCTGTTCGGATCGGTCTTCCCTACCCTGCATCTCCACTTTCCTGCGGTTCGGGTCGTGGCACCCTCTTCGGTTCGGTTCGGAGATGCATCATTGGGTCGGTTCGGGCCTTCCCATGCAGCTCGGATCGGGGATATGCCTTCGGGTTGGTTCGGGTATGTTATCGAATCGGATCGGATCGGGTATGTCATCAGCAGGCAGCCGGTTCTGATCTCCCCCTCTGGTTCGGATCAGACGTTCTTTTTCAGGTTGGGTAAGACCCGATCCGACCCCCTGTGGGAGATTGGACTGCGCCTCATCTACATCCGATCCAAGGGCTTCAACTGCATCTGATCTGGTCTCTTCGTCTACATCCGATCCGATCTCTTCTTCTGCATCTGATCCAAAAGCTTTGCTGGACTCTGTTTTCGATCTTCAGCGATTGCTTCTACATGGCATGGTGGCGACTTCATTTCTGTTAATCTCCACAATTGCAAAGTAAATAGAATTCATAGGATTTCCTCATCGGACTTGGCAATCCAATAAGTAGATTGGAGAATCCTTAAGCGCTGAGAATCTTCATTTCTTAGTGAAAGCACCAAAATGTTAGACCAAAAAATGGTCCTAACACCCAATTGATAATGTTTTGTAGAGAATAGTGAGGAATCGTGAACAAAAAGCAAGAAAAATCAATCAACACACGGAATTTATAGTGGTTCGGCGTTAACAAGCCTACATCCACTTCATAGCTTCTCAATTCATTCAGAAATTACAAATACAATGAGTATTGACGCTCAAGCACTCAATTACAATGAATAATACTCTCCAAATTCATTGATTTTATTAAAGAGGATGAAGGTTCTTCGTTGGTAGCCATGGTTGAAATAGATAGAGCTTCCTTCAGGCCCAAAAAGTCCCCTTCTATGATGTGTTGTATGTGTATTTATAGGTAGAAATTCGGTTAAAACAATAAATCGAACTTCGAGAATTCAATCACCTCCATAATCCGAACTTCAGTACTCCCGGAGAATCCAAATCTTCTTTCATTATTTGCTTTAGTCAAATGAGTGAATATAAGTGAGTTGTGAGTGGAATCAAGTGAATATTACATTGTATTTGCAACTGAATCATTGAATATAGTGAAAGATAAGTGGACGTAGGCATTTCTTCGCCGAACCACTATAAATCCTGTGTGTTCATTTTCATTTTTATCTCATTTCATTTGCTTTTAATCAATTTGGGTGTTAGAACCACTTTTTGGTCTAACACTAAAAGTTCGCATTTAGCCTCACATGCAAGTTATCATAAGGGATATGATAACTTTCATGTTGCCAAAATGCAAACTTCAACATAAAGCTTGAAGCTTTAAGCTCACAACTTCAAGTTTAACTTGCATAACATGATAACATGATCAACCCAAACTTGCATAACATAGCAACATGTGTCATACATAATGATTAAACCCACTTGCATAATGATCATCCAAACTTGCATATAATGATCAACCAAACTTGCATATAATTATCAACCAAACTTGCATATAATGATCAACCAAACTTGCATATCATAATGATCAACCCCAAACTTGCATCATCCATTTAACTTTAGAGTTAATAAAAAGAAAGTAGAAAAGGGCTTACAATGCTATGAAGACACAAATAAATATTTATTATAAAGATTGAGACGAAGCCCTTATGCAAGCACCAAAAACCCAAATATGCAAGCTCCAAATGAAAAACCCTTGAGCCAATTCAATAAAAACCCTTGCTTTGAAATAGAAATGTTGCAACTTGACTTGAATGCAAGCTAAGAACACTCATACAAGTTTGAAAACACTTGTATGAACTCAAAATCTCTCATAGAAATTAGCTTAGAAATTTTAGCATGAGAGTGGAGGCCATGAGAGGAACAAATTTGGCATAGTTTAGTTGTAGGATTGAATAATGGTGATTTAGGCTAGGTTTAGGGGTCTTTTTATAGAGTTTTAGGATAGTATTAGCCATAAGATTAACCCTAGATTCAATCCAAGCCATCAAAGCATGTCTTGGGGAAGAAGTCAAGTGTAGGAACCATCTAGGGCCTTTAGATTAAAGCTGAACCATGAGAACCATTCAAATGCAAAATCTGGATTTGAGCGAATCGGCCTACGGGTTGATAGCCAAACCCCCTGGATTAACCCCTAGTCGACCCAGCGAGCTTGGGTCGACCTCAAAAATCGGCCGGTTTGGTTATTCCCCTCTCCCAATTCGCTGTTTTGAACATTTTTGCATATTTATTTATTTAATTTTCAATTATATATATATATATCAATATATATATATTTCTCTGCGCAACCCATTTCACATAATTAAGTATACTTTAATTTGTGAATTTTCCGTGAAACTTCGCGAGGCCATATCTTGGTCATACGGACTCCGATTTTTGAAAACTCGGACTCTATTTCGCGTATTTTTCCGAGACGAACGCAATGGCACAGCCCGTTTCCCTTGATTCAGAATTTACAGTTTAATTCTGCCTCCATTTATGTTATAACATGTTATTCAAAAATGCGGGTTGTTACAGTTGCTGATCCCAATCGTTGGTGATATACATTCGATACACTCAAGCGAAATGAGTGGTCGGTCATGTGTGGTCGGGTTGCAAGATTTTCTTGTTGAACCCAGTGTATTACTCTCTAGAGGTACACTATCAGAAGGTGCTTCCATACCTTGTCATAGTTGGAAATCCATTTCCCAATAACTGCTCGCAGTTTTGATTATATACTATATATGTGGAACGTGAGATGAAAGCATTCTGCAAGATGATTATTTTATTGTGGTTGATAAACACTATTATAATATCAAAAGAGTTTTGATATAAAAGATCATTGTTTCTTTCAAAATGATTTTGAAAGTTAAATCAAATTGATTTGGATTCTGATAAGGGAAAAACCTGTTCCGTTATACGGCGTGGTCTTATGAGATATCGTTTTATTGCTCAAACTGTTTTAAATTGTTTTACTCACACCAGTCCCATGACTGACCCAAAGTTTGTTTTGTTTTGTTTTTCCTAACTCTTGGGTGCTCAAATTTGTACGAGCAGGCAAGTAGTCGGGATTTACATATGCACTAGAAGGAGCTGGAGCAGGAGGCTTCAGCAGCATTTTTATAGCTATCGTTTATTTCCGCTGTGATGTAAGTGTTATACTCTGATAATGTTACTTATACTAATTTTATTTCAAAGATATGCTATCTATTATATGTTGTTCTTTCCGTTGTGAGATTCGTGTTACTCTGATGTTGTATGTTCTTCTTCTTCTATTCTAAGTTTCTATCTTATCTATCCTCACCCTCTATTTTCTTTCTATTAGTTTTCTGGTTTCCATTGTAATTTGGATTGGACTTTTGTTATTTGGTCAGCTCAAATTGTACCGGAATTTCGGGACACTAAAGGAAAGTTGTTTAAATAACCTACTCAACTTTCAATTCTAATCAATTTCCAATTCAGTTCGATATTAAATTCGATTTAGCTAAATTTATCATTCTTTCTCATATTGGTAAAATTAATTATTATTCCCATATTTTAATTAGTTAAACTAATTATCAGACATCATAACCAGCAATCAATTGGGTGATTACCTTTTTAAATATATATAACTTTTATATATGGTCAAAAATCATATTTTCAGTGCAAATCACAACAGTAAACACTATCTAGTTTTGGTTCTCACACCAGTCAATGGAAATATATAGATATACCACTTTCGAAACTCGAACATAAATTCTTATGATGTTTCGAACCACCATCGGAACATCTCCGGGCAACTAAAGTGTGATTCTATATCTATCCAGTATATTTGAGACTTCGTACATACGCTAGCTAGGTGTATATGCAAGCCTTTAAATACTCGATTGTCCAGAATTCAATATAAAATAAATAATCAAATACGTATAATAAGATTTAAATTTTCAAAACAAAGTTAGTTTTCATTTTTATTTATTTTAAAAATAACACTCGTTCTAGTATACTACCGATCCCATCTCTAACAAGTTAATCTTATTGGATATAATTAATCCAATCTCTGTTGAATTCTTTCGTTCGGTTCTAATGTGTCTTGTTCTCGAGCTCTGTAAACCTAAGCTCTGATACCAAATGAAACGACCCAAACTTCCC
Organism: Allium sativum; assembly: GCA_030737875.1. Taxonomy (NCBI): domain Eukaryota; kingdom Viridiplantae; phylum Streptophyta; class Magnoliopsida; order Asparagales; family Amaryllidaceae; genus Allium; species Allium sativum. The sequence goes on from CM060909.1 coordinate 590,297,164, forward strand.
CGTAAAGGAAAGTACGGATTGCTTTGAGAATAAACTCATCAGAACACAAAAAGAAGAACAATTTCCTTGCTATTACAACAATTACATCATATTACAAGAATATAACAGAGTATGAATAAATATTTTATATTTGATAAATACAATATCAGAGATTTAAATTACATTTAAATAACAGCGGAAAAATAATACAAAATACAACCGAAAGAAATACACAGATACAGAGCTTTCCAAATATAGCTTTAGCTGTAAACCAGGATCCTATGAAAATAAATCTGCAAAACCAAAACTACTAGCTGCCCATGTAGAAAGTATGGGAACCCAGAGTTTAGGTTAAAACAATAAACTCCAGGTCAGTCATGGGACAGGTATGAGAACTCAAAAACAGTTATTAACTTGATTTTAAAGTTACGTAAATCAAGGACCTCGCCGCTAACGCGGAACGGGTTTCCTCCCAAGAATACCAGTGCATAAAATAAAAGTGCAATGCTCTTTAGAAAAATGAAACCATTATAAGACTCAAGTCCCATGTAACGCAAGCCGAAGGATAGATTTTTACCTTATAATGGTAAAAAAATTCTTAATATGTGAAATTTATCTTTTATACTATAAGTGCACAGTGTAGAAATCAATTTCGAATATACATGTATCAATTCTAGGTGGCATAATATATCATGTAAGCGGCATAATACATTATGTCACCATATAGGTATGCAACTAAAACCGTAAAGCTCATATTGGAAAATTGGGTTTTCATCATGATGGCTGCTAATTCGAAAGATCTATCGCTAATGTATCTTCACAGCATACGTCTCGACAAGAGAAAACAATGTAATACATATACTATGCACTTTGGATGAGCATCAATATGTTCTATCCCATGGGATTCAGCTGAAATGACCAATCCCAATCTCCAGGTATGGAGCGGCCACATCCAGCACAACTCGGCCGACCAAATCCATATATATATTAAGTATATTGGTCAAACCTACTAATCAAACAAATCGTTCACCATCACACCGGGGTGTGAGGCTCGCGAAGTAACTTTGTACACAAAGCTATGCTAATTAAAGCTGTGCTTTGATCATCATCCACAAGGCTCTTCTTTTCAACAAAAAGCCTTGATCCATGCATCTTAGCATGCCACACTGTCAATCCATGCCATATCATTGATCATCTACCAAAATATATAACCTCTGAGCTCGTACGTCTCAGAGAAGGGTGTTAAGCCAAGAATAAATTCTCCACAACCAAATAGATATATATATATATATATATAGAAGAGATCAACGAATACAACATAAAGGAATACTACGTCATACATACCATCCATTTACAAGTCCGTTCTGGGTCTGAACGAAACCGGAGGCACCTTATTCCCCATCCCATATGTCCAATACACGGGAGAGGTCCTCGCATATCCATCGATCTCCAAGTACGTTTGGACGATCACCACTTATTACCTTGTCTTGGGTGTTAGGCCCAATCAAGACATCAGTAATCACCCAAATGATGTGAAGAACTCCGGTCTTCAACCACCGTCTTCATCTTCGACTCTTGATCGTCGTAGAAATTATTCAGAATGGGTTAAACCCGATCTTTCCAAATAATTCGCATATTTTATAAACAAGTGCTATAAAAACACATCAAATGCTTCATTCCAATTCAGAATATTCTTTTAATAAAATATTCACATTACTAGGGAAAGATTCCCATTATTTTTATCAAAAATTATTTCTTTAAATTTATTATTTGATCTTCCTATGGATCTTATTTCAAAAGATTTTATTTTATATTTATCAATTCTAAACCAGATTGAGGTTTATTAACTAGTCGAGATTAACGAATCTTACTGAACTAATCCTTTATTTATCAAACCCAACCCCCACTTATTCATCACATGGAGAAAAACTGGCAGTACTCCATATCTAACACCCACTATGTTATCGGTAAATTTAATTACCATTTCACATTCAAATCTAATTAAAGATTTTACTATCGTCTGGAGTGAAACTGGTGGTACTCCATTCTTGATGATTTCAAGAATTCGATAAATTTAATTATCTCATTTCAATCTAATTAAAATTTATAAAAACTCCAATTTGGGTTTAAGATCAAAATCGTTTCTTTATGGTTATTCAAATTAAAGAAATTAATCTTATCTTTAACTGGGTTAAAGAACTAATGTCATTTAAAACATTGTTCACGATTAACCCAAAATCCTATTCCGTTCAATTCCAATTTAATATATTAAATTGGAAAACTTCTCTTTAGAGAATTCTATTAAATCTTTATTGAAAGATTAATAAATTACAAACCATAACTTCACTATTAATCGGGTTTTAAGAACTAATGTCATTTAAAACATTGTTCACAATCAACCCAAAAATCAATTTCCTTTTAATTTCAATTATGTTTGTTAACTGGAAAATTCTCATTTAAATCTTAATTAAAAGATTTATTCTTTTCTCAAATAGGTTTAAGAACAGTGTCATTTAAGACACCATTCCATCAACTACATGCAAATTTAGTCCAATCCATATTCATTTTAGAAATTATATTTTTTAACATATGATTCTTTTAATCCTAACTAACACGATAAAAGTGACAATTCGATGATAAATCATATTTTAATATCTAATTCTCTTTAATTAAACAAACATACAATGAAAATGTAATTTTCATTGTCAAATCATTTATTTTAAAATATTGTCTCATTTTAATGTGACAAACATACAATGAAAATATGATTTTCATTGTCTAATCTTTTATTTACAAACATGATTCAATAAAAATGTAATTTTTATCGTCAAATCTTTTTAATGAAAACATGATACAATAAAAATATAATTTTTATTGTCAAATACATTTAATGAAACATGATATAATAAAGATGTATTTTTTTTTAATATCTGATCTTTTTAATGAAACAAAACTATATTAAAGATGTAATCTTTATTTTCTAATGTTACTAATAAAACAGAACAGTAATAAAATGATTTTTCTTATCTAATCTTTTTATTGAAAACAAAAATGACAATACAAATATGTTCGTTTTATTCTAATCTTTTATTGTAATAAAATGACAATAAAAATGTATTCTTTCTATTCTAATCTTTTTACTATAGCAAAATGACAATAAAAATGTATTCTTTCTATTCTAATCATTTTATTGTAACAAAATGACAATAAAAATGTAATCTTTCTATACTAATCTTTTAATTGTAACAAAATGACAATAAAAATGTATTATTTCTATTCTAATCTTTTTATTGTAACAAAATGACAACAAAAATGAATTCTTTCTATTCTAGTCCTTTTATTGTAACAAAATAACAATACAAATATGTTCTTTTTATTATAACAAAGTGACAATAAAAATGCATTCTTTCTATTCTAATCGTTTTATTTTAAAAAATGACAATAAAAATGTATTCTTCCTATTCGAATCTTTTTATTGTAATGAAATGACAATAAAAATGTATTCTTTCTATTCTAATCTTTTTATTGTAACAAAATGACAATAAAAATGTATTCTTTATATTCTAATCTTTTTATTGTAACAAAATGACAACATAAATGTATTCTTTCTATTCTAATCCTTTTATTGTAACAATGTATTCTTTCTATTCTAATCTTTTTATTGTAACAAAATGACAATAAAAATGTATTCTTTCTATTCTAATCTTTTTATTGTAACAAAATGACAATAAAAATGTATTCTTTCTATTCTAATCTTTTTATTGTAGCAAAATGACAATAAAATGTATTCTTTCTATTCTAATCTTTTTATTGAAAACAAACTTCAAAAAAAAATACAATCTTTTTATATAAAAATGTCTTTTTACATTATTAATGTTCTTTTATAATAATAAAAAGATTTATTTCATTGTTAATCAAAATATGTCAATTTACCCATTCCTAAATGTAAGTAAAAGAATAATTTTTATTCTAAAACATATTTTAATGATTCATATGTTCTTACATAAAAATAAAAAGATAATTTTTATTGTAAAACAAATTCTGATAATTTTTACGTTCCTACATACAATAAAAAGAATAACTTTTTATTTTAAAGTAGTCATTTATTTCTGAATCTGAAGGAGACTCAATCAATTACCATATAATTTTAGTTATATGGGTTTCATACATCGCATGTATTCTATAATCATGATATGTAATCACTAAACATCCAAATAACAACCAAAGTGCATTCTACAACTAATCACAAGGGAGGTGTGTGATCAAATTATCATCCCAAGACCCGTGTGGGGTTTCAACCAACACCTATATAATAAATAATTTGTGCACTTGGGCGTTGTGTAAAAATTATCGTCCTAATCACATAAACAAGTCGGATAACTTGTAAATGGAAGTGTAATCATATTTAAATTATCATAAATATAATAACATTATTTTAACATGTTAAATATTGCAAAACTCGATCATATCATAACATCACATAACAACACAACAATTCATCCAAATAAATATTACAATTATAGACAATTCATATACTTTCAGTTATAAAAATAAATAACTATACAAAAGAGTTAGGTGAGAAAGAGTTCTCACCTTGGTTTTCACCCTGTTTGTCTTTAATTGGCCGTTCGGATCTAATTTTGGCCCAAAATCTAACCTTCTCAAAATTTGACAAAATTGGTGTCCACGCGAAGCTCTCGACTCAACGATCGCAGCGGATCCAGTTTCGCGCGATTCTGAGTTCGTAGCAAAAAGTTATTAATTTGCAAAGTTTAAAATAATTTAAATAATTAATTAAATTGTTATTTTTACCTCAAATTCTAACTTGATCCAAATTGGGCAAAATTGGTGCTCACGCGAAGGTCTCGACACGACGATCACGGCGGATCTAGTTACATGCAAATTGGAATTCATGACAAAATGATATTAATATACGAACATGAAATATTATTTATATAACAAGATCATTATTCACCTTCTTCTCCGAAGGACATCCTCAACTTAACATGTTCGCCATGGCCAAACCGTAAGTAGGAATTGCACGAAACCAGTGCCATTCTCTGCAGTTTCTCTTCCTCTTTCCACGCCTAGTGGTCCCCCCTCCAGTTCGCCACGCGGGCCCTACGATCTGATGTTAAACGGAAATCTGCAGTTTCCGTTCATATGGGTGCTGCGACCGCCTTGGTGCTCCAAATGCCCCCAAATTTTTACAGTAGCTTAGTCGCGACCTCCCACACAACTTCTCTTTTTTTCACTTCGCCTGAAAATGCACGGATTGATGGAAAATTGCTCATTTTCAAGACTGCCTCGTTTTCCAGCGCCCCTCCGATGAACTTGACTTCCGACCAACTCCAGCTACCTGAGATCATTCCACCACCGCCAAAACCTTCTTTTGCTTCCACTTTACCTTCCCTCCAAATGGCTTGACCTAATTCTCGTTCGTTTGATCGGAAAACCCATAATTTCGAAATCAGTTTTCTGCCTTAAAAGCTAGATCCCGTGAATCCGTGCGACGATAGGTCGTGAAATTTTTATGGGAGGTAGAGATGATGAAGATCTACAATACCCAAAAACGGTTTTGTCTAATTGTGTACGGATTGAGAGATATAAATTATTTAGTTTCAGGGTCCTTTTTGCAAATATTATTGAAGAGGAAGAGAGCTGCCGCCATGGAAAAGAAGGAGGAGGAGATCTGGGTTTGTGTTATGGTTAGGAGAGAGTTTAGGATATTTTATAGTGGTGAGTAATTTTATTAAAACCCCTTGTATGTTTAATTATACTTAATTACAATATTTTTCCCTCTTTGTGCAAATTAATTTATACAATTTTGGTCCTTTTCATGGTTTAAAAATCCGCGTGGTCACCTATTGATTCCATTCTCGATGAAAATTGAAACACAACTACTCCTTGACTTTACAGATCCAAAGAAACTGGTATCGTTGAATTCCGAGTTCTTATGCACAAATAGTTAATTTTTAAAGTCAGATAATTGACTGTCTTCACACTGTAAAATCAATTACGACCACATACTGACTCCAAAAATTACGAATTTTGGAATCTAGCAATAATTTAATATTTTGGATCAATAGAAAGTGGTTTCATTGAATTCGGAGGTCGTTTGCAAAATTTCACTTTTTAAGGTGTATATATTATATTAAAAATATATATTTATATAAAAAATCCGAATCTCGAAATATATCAGTGTTTATACTTTTCAAATTCAAAAACGTCATTTTGAACTCAATGGATGTGGTTTCGAGTCCAAATTTATTTGTATGTGAAAAGTAGCTTTTTGGGCCATATATATTATATATATATATATTTCGTAGCATTTTTCAGAAATTTTAATTTTGTCATAACTTACAATTTATAAACTGAAATCTCAATTTCTTATATTCATTAGAAAGATATCGTCAATATAATCCTAGCGTTTCTTATTTCATCCAATTCTGACTTATAATGAATTTTATATATTTATTCAAAGTTTAAAACTGAAATTTCAAGCTGCCGTGCCATTTCAGGCTCGTAATATAATTAATATTAATTTATAAATTCTAACTTCAATTAAAATAAATTTTCAGTCGTTATTATTTAAAATAAGTCATTTTAAATATCCAAAATTCATTAAATCAATCAAAAAAAAATTTAAATTTGTTCTGAAATTCCAGGTTGTTACAGTGATATGACTAGATTAACTACTTTACTTGTAAACAGAAAGAAAGGCCACTTTACCAAAGGTGGTGCATCATCGTTGTTAATGGTTAACTCAATATATCCATTACAAATTATATCAGAATCTTATTACTTGTATTATTATATATCTTAATATTCACATCAATTTAATTTTCGGTGTCATCACTTGCGTGGAGAATGATGTGTTCTACATACCGGATTATTTACTTATACGATTTTTTTTCTTCCAACGGTTCTTTCTTCAACAACCACGTCAATGCTTAAGTGTTCAAAGAGACTCCAAATAGGCCAGAGTTTGGACTTGTCAAAATTAAAGTGGATTAAAAGAAAAATTATTTCTATGCATTCTCGATGCACACAAAAAATGAGGTTTATAAATGAGGCTTTTCGCATGTTTACGTCAATGATTGAAGTGTATATGTTCAATCCGTCTTTAAAATTTATTTGATTATAGTTGATATTTTTAATAGTATGGGAATGTCTAGAGAAGTTGAACATTTCATTGAATATCTTGTTCTAGTCAAACCGAATGCCATTGTTTGGAAGTTGCTTCTTTCTTTTTCTCAAGGTCGCGGGGATATTTGAATAACTATACTAGCAGAAGAGAAGAAGCTTATATAGCTTTAGAAATTGGTTGGATGATGAATATGCAACAAGTACCGTAAGTGTAAATTTTGCACATTGCTAAGTATTTGAGTTTGAAGTTACAAGAACATAAAAGCTTGCTTTCTCTGCTTTGGATTTTTGATTTGCAGAATCTGGAAAGTGCAACCGTATGATGTTTTGTTTTTTTGGGAATCCAGAATTTGCAAATGGATTGACTATTTTTGTAACGACCTGGGCAATTTGACTCCCGAATTCCAACAATAATACATAAACCCGTATTCTTGCCAGAACTCAAGTATCGAAAACACCAAATAGTTAATAAAAGAAAATAGAGGGTGAGATAAGAAAGAAAGAAATATCAGAACAGAACAGGAAGAAGAACAAGAACACAACAACATCAAAGTCTCACATCGTTGTAACAACCCGGGTATTTGGAAGGGGGTGTAATAGCTAAGAGAATTATAATTTTTGGCGTTTAAAACTTGGTGTCAAAATAAATATTTATATTTGTCTTTCGATATAGGATTCGGAATTTGGAATTTCATATGAGTTTACTCCTAAATTAATTATTTCGTAATTTCTTTCAGATAAGCATGATTACATTGTTAATTAATTTGAATATTTAACTTTATATTCTTTTTATGAATTGTTTCAAGTATGAACAATATATATGTAACAAAGGCTATCACAACTAAGTTGGACTTAATAAATAATTTGGAAAAATAATTCTTTGCTATTTGAGAACAATAAATTGTATTTTAATGTATGGCTTCAAATATAAAGTTTGAATTTTCAATATAAATTTTTAATTGATTTGTTGAGTAAAACGTTAAGTATAAATTTATTCCAATTCGGTTGATAACAAAATAATAAACTATAGAATAGACTTCGTGTATTATCGCGTTAACGTTAAATTCAATTTATGGTAAGCAGTTTTTTAAATAAGTTTATGGCATCGTTCGTTGCCGTTGTGTACCGTTCAGCGAAAGTGCTCGTTCAATTTTTTTTCTTTCATTGGAACTACCTTCATTGTTCAGCCCAAATGTTTACTCCAAACTACATCTGAGAATTTTGAATTCAAGTTCGGAAGCTGTACATTTTTGTCATTGCTGTATGTTATTCCAACTTATCCTTGCTGCCTTATTCTGGCTTACCGTGTGTTGTCCTCTTCCTGTGTCTAGATCCTTCTGTGTCTGGACCCTTCTGTTTGAATTATAAATGGGGCATGCATCTTCTTTCTCGAAGGAAGGAAAAAAATAATTATCTTTCCCCTTTGTGTTAACAACTGTATTATTTTTATTCCTCCCCAAAATGAAATATCAAACAGCGATGTCTCCTTCCCCAAAATGGAATCAATGGCCAGTGTAAACCCTATTGAGCGTGCATCGCTTCCTCCTTTCCTGGCCAGAAGCTCATGCAACCACCATCGATTCGAAATTGGACCACTTGCGTCGGGCCTCAATCCCTCTTTCATATTTTTCTGTCAAAATTAATTTTACCTCAATTCTGAAATCATGGTCGCCGAGCTCCATCCGCTTCTACCCTCCTCATCAACGTCCCTCCTCCCTCCACCACTAGTGACAATCGCCTGAATCCGCAGCCACATCGCACACGTTTCCAGAACAACTTGCGCTACCTCGTCTTCCAATAGCAATAGCTCCCCTATTCGCCATCGTGCCTCCTTCGCGCAACCGCACCGCCATCACAAGCAGCCTAAGCCTATTTGCTGCTGCCACTAGTAATAGCAGCTCCTGCTTTTCCTTCAGTGCCGCGGTGCAACCCAGCTCTTGCTCGTCCGTCGTCGCAACATTTGTCGCCTCTGTCCGTTGCACAGGTGAGTAAATCTCACTGTTAAACTGGTTTCTAGTCTGTTTATCTTACACTCCATTTTCTTGGCTGTCATGTTCTTAAATTATTAAGTCACATTGCCTTGTTTTCAAATTTGTGTTATCCTTATTCAAGTTTGCATCTATATGTTTGTTGACTCATGTCCATAAAAACAGATTGGTCCACTTGGACTTGTATCATGTTATGTCATTCTTTGTTTTATCTTGTGCGGAGTCCATGTTTCAGCTAGAGCTCAACCACTAACATAACATGCATTAAAAAAACTGAGCCTCCTTATGATTTGGCCATGTCATTATAAAACAAGCTTGTTCATTTGTTTGCATCTGGGGCCGCATGACAAAGCTTGTATGATGTTTTAATAATTTGCATGTTTCATAACAATTTACAAAAGTACAATTTTTTGGAGTTTATAAATTTCAAAATAATATTTTTTATAATTTGTTACAGTAAGTGTTCTACCTCATTTCCAGCTTTTGTAATGTTTAAAAGTCGGTAATCCTTGCGTTTCTTCTTTAGTGGCCAGTTATTATCTACTGTCTTCCTACTTTTGGATTCTTGATTGTAATTAACTCTAACTTTGCTCATAACTACTGTAAATTTTATAGTGGATGTAAGAGAAATTGAACCATTCTTTTACATGTTCTTTTTTTTCATTCTTAATGTAGTCTATTAGGAAAACAACGATGGAAGGATATGATTAGTACTTTGGTGGTTATCTTTACAATTTCTACAAATTGTTATTGAACTGATTTCATTTTTTACTAATAAGTTCAAATTTATTACCATATCACATTGTTGGTATGTTGAACGTTTATGTCGATAAATTGGTATTTGATAAAATAGCAAATTATGAAGAAAAAAATAAACTTACACTACTTTTACCATTGAATTACGCATTATCATTTCATTGGCTGTTGATATGCGTGCATGTGTTGCTTTCGCATGTTCTTATATGTATTTGGAATTCGTAACAAGTACTTATAAGTTTACTTACATGGTAAATACCAACATGTTGGAAGGAAAAACTTCTTAAAAGGAATTTTCCCAACATTTGAATGTACTTCTTTGAAAAAATACCCATGCTGACATGTTTCTATGTGCTACCGCACTTGCCTTGTCCACTATATGACTTTCCTTTTCTTTTTATTTTTAAGTGCATTTGCAAGTGGAACTGGGAGTGTTACCTTTGCACTATACATGGGTCTTAATGTGTAAATCTTGTCGACTATCTCGCATATTCCTTAATGGACACTTTTGATGGATTATAATAGTTAGAAAAAAACTGAAAAAAAGAAGAAGAGAACGAGCATGGCTGTTGTTCAATATTTATGCATCCCATGTGCATTATCTTGGTGTTCCATTGCACGGTTTTGCACACTTATAATTGTTAAATATTACTCATGGTTGTTGTGCCATTACCTTTGCATTGAACCACGTTCATAATTGTGAGCTTTTTATGCCATGTTATCTCTTGCGTATGGATCCTTAATCTAATAATTATGCTAAATGCCTCTATTAGTCTATTTCCACAATTTAATGTTGTTTTCCTTTTAAAACCCTTAACATGTAAATAGGATCCTTTGTTGTTGCTTCGATCCTTTTGGAATAATATTGGGCGGTTTCTCAAGGTTATTGACACACTTAGATTTTATTTAATAGTTAAAACTTATTATTTCAGTATTTTATTGGAGTTATTTTACTGGAACAAAGAAAAATCCTGACCTGAGTGTTTTATGTTCTTGCATGAAACGCTCGAGTTAGACCCCAAGTGTTACACAGGCAAAGATTTCAGTGCAAATAGGAGAGGCACATGAAGACGCTCGAGTGCGAAAAGCTCGGCAGAAGTTGTAATTTATTAAAAGAAATTTATGTATAACTTTTTCCCACCGTACAAAATATTGTAAACTCTGATATCTGAATAAAATTTTTATTTCGCAACTATTGTTGAACACTGTGAATCTTTGTTAAATTCCATTTTTAAACCCCGTAAGACAATAACAATACGTCGCTTGGAACGCCTTGAGTTGGTTAAATCACCGACTTGGGGTGGTCAAAATGACGGCTTGTCACAGTTGGTATCAGAGCTATGGTTTTTTTAAAACTTGGCTTATTGGGTTTAAAACTCATGAGAGATAGGGTGGTAAATACCCTAGAATGAGCGGAATTGATATAGAATCACTCTTGAGATAGCACGATTTTGGGTTTTGAAAAATACTTCAAATTCGACAAAACAGGATCTGAACGATGTCCGATTTGAAAATGGTTGTTAAACAAGAACTGAATCAGTTTTGGAATTGGCTCGGAGCGGTATTTGAAATGAAGTAAGAGTATCGGCAATAATAAATAAATAATACAAACAACTAAAAGTAAATTAGTTATTTTTCTTTGACAGATGTATGGTTTGAATCGAGTGCAATTTCCATTGAGATATTCTATATGATGAGGATTTTGAGTAAACGAATTAGTAATACCAAGCGGTATGGGACATTTGGTAATACTTTTCTGGTTACTCTCTTGATTTCTCATATGGAATATTCGGTTGTTTTTTATATTCTCCGTTGTGAGATTCGCTTCCTAAAATATATTTGTAACACAATGTGGTATATTAGAGTAATAGTTGTTTGAACGTATACTTCAATGACTGAATTGAGGTGTTTTCTGAGTTGACATGCTTTTATGTCATCAGTATAACAATACTTTTTGTTCTATATCACAACTATTGTGATTCGATTTATTTTATCATATGATATTTCTTATGAGTATTATATTGATTTATATATAATACTCTGGCTTGATTTATTTTATCATATTGTTTTTATATATGATAAAATTGAATATCAGTTTTGTTTTATTTGATTCGGGTTGTGATTATTATTTCGTTTTACATGTGGTGTTATATTTTCAAAGCATGATTAAGTTTATAAAGTGCTTTGACGTTATAAACACTTTGAACTTCATGGCATATATATATAAAATAATATTCGAAAAATATTTTTCATTTTGAGATTGGGATAGAATGGACTCTGTTGTACCAATGAGCCAAGACTCCATTATGGTCGACCTGATTCAGGTTCGCTACCTGAATCACGGTGGTTTTAAATTTCGCCCACTTACCACCAAAGGTCAAACGGTCTGCTACATTGGGCAATTTTGTTGTTTTAATCGGGATTCTCAGTCGGCGGGTCACGGACTACATCAGATGGAGGTGTGGGGGTCCCAAATGTAGTGCCGTGAACGGGTAGCATACGGCCTTCGCCTTAGACCGTCTTGGTTACCCTGGGTTGATCGCCAGGTGTTGCTATGGCGCTATGAATGGATCACGGTGCTGATGTCTCGATGCGCGCTCGAGCTCTACCACTGTGATTTTACAATATTAGCATATGTTTATTTGGTATGTTATGAGTCGAGGTATATTTATCCCATAATTCCCTAATATTTTATTACATTACTATAATTGATTAATTTTATATTATCATATTGTTTTATATATGATAATTGTTATGAGTATTGTATTGATTTATATATGATAATCTGATTTAGATTATATTATCATATTGATTTATATATGATAATTGTTATATTGATTTATACTTTGACTTGATTATATTATCATATTATTTTATATATGATAATTGTTATGAGTATCATATTGATTTATATATGATACTCTGATTTGATTATATTATCATATTGTTTTATATATGATAATTGTTATGAGTATCGTATTGATTTATATATGATACTCTGATTTGGATTATATTATCATATTGATTTATATATGATAATTGTTATATTAATATGCTATGATTTGATAAATGCCATGAAGGTTTTATTGACTTGGTAAATTATCATTAGTTATTTATCATGATGGGTATTGCGTTGATTTATATGTGATACTTTGTTTTGATTCATTTTATCATATTGATCTATGTATGATAGTTTTTTATTAGTACCGTATTGGTTTACATATGATACTCTGATTTGATCATATTGCTTTTACATATGATAAATGTAATGAAAATTTTATTGATTGTTTCATTTTATCATATAGTATTTACTACGAGTATCATATTGGTTTATATATGGTACTCTGATTTGCTTTATCAAAGCGTCCTGACATATGAAAATTTATTGACTTATAGGTTTTTTTTTTACTTAATTAGTTAACGTCTAGTATATTGTATTTATTACATAATGGTTTACATGTGATCGTATTGATTTAATACGATTCCTTTATATTAAAAATGGGGAGTGGGTATGCTAATGTGGGTAGTTCACTTGGAATAAAAGTGAAATTTTTACATAATTGCATAAACAAGTTTGGGGTTTTGTTACAAGCTAATAAGTCAGGGTAGATTACAAAGATCCAAGTTCTATATGATGAACATTTAAACTAAATTAAAAGAAAGGAGTTGAGATGCGACGTTGGAATGTAGAAATGTTGGATTTTAACCCGTGTAAATTGCAAGGATGCAATTTCTTTGAGGAGGGGAGTCTGTAACAACCCGGGTTTTTGGAAGGGAGTGTAATAGCTCAGAGAATTATTATTCTTGGCGTTTAAAACTTTGTGTCAAAATAAATATTTATATTTGGCTTTCGATATAGGATTCAGAATGTGGAATCTCATTTGAGTTTAATCCAAAATTAATTATTTCGTAATTTCTTTCAGATAAACAAGATTACATTGTTAATTAATTTGAATATTTAACTTTATATTCTTTTTATGAATTGTTTCAAGTATGAACTATATATATATATATATATATATATATATATATACACACACACACACAACAAAGGCTATTACAACTAAGTTGGACTTAATAAATAATTTGGAAATATAATTCTTTTCTATTTGAGAACTTTAAATCGTATTTTAAAGTATGGCTTCAAATATAAAGTTTGAATTTTCAATATATGTTGTTAATTGGTTTGTTGAGTAAAACGTTAAGTATAAATTTATTCCAATTCGGTTGATAACAAAATAATAAATTATAGAATAGACTTTGTGTATTATCGCGTTAACGTTAAATTCAATTTATGGTAAGCAGTTGTTTAAACAAGTTTATGGCATCGTTCGTTCCCGTTGTGTACCGTTCAGCGAAAGCACTCATTCATATTTTTTTCTTTCATTGGAACTACCTTCATTGTGCAGCTCAAATGTTTATTTCAAACTATATCTGAGAATTTTGAATTCAAGTTTGGACGCTATACATTATTGTCATTGCTGTATGTTATTCCCACTTGTCCTTGCTACCTTATTTTGGCTTACCATGTGTTGTCCTCTTCATGTGTCTTGATCCTTCTGTGTCTAGACCCTTCTGTTTGAATTATAAAGGGAGCGTGCGTCTTCTTTTCGAAGGAAGGAAAAATAATAATTCTCTTTCCCCTTTTTGTTAAAAGCTGTATTATTTTTATTCCTCCCCAAAATGAAATATCAAATAGCGATGTCTCCTCCCCCATAATGGAATCAATGGCCAGTGTATACCCTATTGAGCGTGCACCGCTTCCTCCTTTCCTGGCCAGAAGCTCATGCAACCACCATCGATTCAAAATTGGACCACTTGCGTCGGGCCTCAATCCCTCTTTCATATTTTTCTGTCACAATTAATTTTACCTCAATTCCGAAATCATGGCCGCCGAGCTCCATCCGCTTCTACCCTCCTCATTAACGTCGCTCCTCCCTCCACCACTAGCAACAATCGCCTGAATCCACAGCCACCTTGCACATGTTTCCAGAACCACTTGCGCTGCCTCGTCTTCCAATAGCAACAGCTCCCTATTCGCCATCGTGCCTCCTTCGCGCAACCGCACCGCCATCACAAGTCGCCCGAGCTCATTTGCTGCTGCCACTAGTAATAGCAGCTCCTGCTTTTCCTTCAGTGTCGCGATGCAACCCAGCTCTTGCTCGTCCGTCGTTGCAACATTTGTCACCTCTGTCTATTGTACAGGTGAGTTAATCTCACTGTTAAACCGGTTTCTAGTCTGTTTGTCTTGCACTCCATTTTCTTGGCTGTCATGCTCTTGAAATATTAATTCACATTGCCTTGTTTTCAAATTTGTGTTATCCTTGTTCAAGTTTTCATTTGTATGTTTATTGACTCGTGTCCATAAAAACAGACTGGTCCACATGAACTTGTATCATGTTATGTCATTCTTTGTTTTATCTTGTGCTGAGTCCATGTTTCGGCTAGAGCTCAACCACTAACATAACATGTATTTAAAAATCTGAGCCTCCTTATGATTTGGCCACGTCATCATAAAACAAGCTTGTTCATTTGTTTGCATCTGGGGTCGCATGACAATGCTTGTATGATGTTTTGATAATTTGCATGTTTCATAACAATTTACAAAAGTACAATTTTTTGGAGTTTATAAATTTCAAAATGATATTTTTTATAATTTGTTACAGTAGATGTTCTACCTCATTTCCAGCTTTTATAATGTTTAAAAGTCGGTAATCCTTGCGTTTCTTCTTTAGTGGTCACCTATTATCTATTTTCTTCCTACTTTTGGATTCTTGATTGTAATTAATTCTAACTTTGCTCATAACTACTGTAAATTTTATAGTGGATCTAAGAGAAATTGAACCATTCTTTTACATGGTCTTTTTTTCCATTCTTAACGTAGTCTATTAGGCAAACAATGATGGAAGGATATGACTAGTACTTTAGCGGTTATCTTTACCATTTCTACATACTGTTATCAAAGTGATTTCAGTTTTGACTGATAAGTTCAAATTTATTACCATTATCAATTTGTTGGTATGTTGAAAGTTTATGTCGATAAATTGGTGTAATAACCCGGAAATTCTGGGCCAGTTTAAAATTTTTATTTTGGCAATTTTGGCGAATTTTGAATATTTAAAATGAATTATTTTAAATAAAATCGACGAGAAAATTTATTTTGAATATACTTCGACGTATATATTATATACGTCGTCGTTAGAATATAAATAATTATATATATAATTATAAATAGAATTGAAAATGGCGCGGTAGTTCGATAATTCGATTTCAAACTTCAATTGAATGTACCGGGTGCAAAACAATCCGGATTTTAGTGAAACCAAAAACATTAGGATCTAATTGGGAATATCTTTCCAATGAATCCGAAAAATCAAATTTTCATAGCGGGAATCAAAAGATATGTCCAGTTAAAAATTCTGAATAGTCGCTATGGAATTCAGGCCCTTAAAAATGGGAATTTTGCAAATGACCTCGGATTTCGACGAAACCACTTTTGTTGGATCCGCGATGCCAAATTATTGCTAGATTCCAAATTTCATAATTTTTCTAATCAATATGTGAGCGTGGCAAAGGAAAACGCGTTTGACCTGTTTTAGTTGATTTTAATCGACTGGAAATTGGCCATTTTTCAAACGGTCTCAGAATTCGACGAAACTAGTTTTGTTAGGACCGCATCGTCAATACGAAGCTAGAAAATATTTTTCTGGAATTTTTCGAGTTAGTATGCGACCCCGGTAATTTGAAATGTACGTTTAAAATTCAATATAGTGATTTAAATGTAAATTCAACAGAAACTGATCGAAATGGTCGAATCAACTTGCGAAGCATATCCCATTGTGTTCGGAATGGGGGTAAAACGCTATGGACGACAGGCGGTGGGCCTCGTTTAGAGGTCGTATGAAAAAGTCAACTTTAATTGAATAATAAAATAAATTATTATATATCCCTACCCTCCACTCTCTCTCCTCTCATTCTTCAGATCGGGAAAAAAAAGAAAAAACCCGAAACCCCATCGCCCCCCTCCACGTCGCAGCCGCCATCTTCCCCCCCTCCCCGGGCGCGCCGCTGCAAGCAGAAGCCCCCCTCTCTCGCCCTCGTGTCTCGCTCCTCCTCCCCCTCTTGAAAACCGCCTGCGCCCTTCCCCAAGTCAGCACCGCCGGCCCACCGAGCTCCACCACCGCTTGACGAGGCTCCTGCGCCACCAACAAACCCCAGCGACCCTTCTCAGACTACCAGAGAACCAAGCCCTCCTCCGACGCCGAGTTTCATCGATTTAGAGCTTCTCCGGTGGACTTTGGGTAGCACAGCAACGGTGAAGTCGAGGGGAGCACGGGTTCGAGCTCTCCCAGGTTGAAATCGATAGAGAAAGGTATTTTAATTAATTTTAGCAATTAAAAATACAATCTTTTATATTGTAGGAGGATAAAAATATAATCTTTACTATATAGAAGATGTAAAAATATGATTTTTGGTTAGGTAGAGAGTTAAAAATATAATTTTTACATGATAGGAATATTAAAAATATCATCTTTATATGTGTAGAAAAATAAAAATGAGATTTTTATAAAAATGAAATCTTTAAATTTGAAAAGGCGAAGTCTATGTTTTTATAAAGGCGAAATCTTTATTTTAGAGAAGGCGAAATCTTTATATGGAGAATAGCGTGATAAAAATATAATTTTTATCTATATAACATACTAGTAAAAATTCGATTTTTATATATTGAATAACGGAATAAAAATTCAATTTTTAAACGTATGAAGTGATTGTAAAAATATGATTTTTAAATTGAAGGTGAGTAAATAAAAATGTGATTTTTATTTTAAAGGCATCAACAAATAAAAATGTGATTTTTATATATGTAGTGGCTACAACAACGAAGATGACAAGAATGCGATAACGATGAAAATTTCTATCAAAGAAGAGTCAAGATGATTGGATAGCAATATGTGAGAACTTCTCACCTTTCAATTTCATTTCTATTTATATATATATACTAGGATGCAGACGGTGCTTAGTAGCACCCGACACAACCGTCCACTTGTTTGTTTGGTTGCATAAAATTAGTTAGATTATTTGATTGAAATTGAATTGTTTGGTGAAATGAATGGATTTGATTGATGTGTGAATGGCGTGGGCCTTCACTAGACCGGGGATAAGGCTAGGCCTCGTCCCGTTTCTAGTATCGTGCCGTTATGCCGCCGTAATTTTCTAAAACATGTTAGAAAAATAAAAATATCATTTTTATTGTATAAATGAACTAAATAGAAATTCATATGTTAAAATAAAATGTTTTATCGTTAAAAATATAATTTTTAACGTGAATATGAATATAGTGAATGATAATAAATAAATATTCATTTACAAACCGGACGGTTTGTTTATGTACACTGATTTGACTGACATTGATTGGGTCGATAAATTTCACACATCGCCCAACTGCACAAATAAAATCTGTGTTTGATTGTTTGAAACCCCACACGGGTGTTGGGATGAAATTTGAAGTTCACTCATCCTGATTGATTAAATATGTCGATCGATTGATTGACAGGCTGTTATAAGCGTTGAATATCTATATTTGATGCTTATACAGTGTAGTGCACTTTGGTTGATGGTTGATTATTTTTCAATGCTATTATATACATGTGTTGTATGAAAATCCATATAATTAACATTATATGGTGATTGATTGGGCCTCATTCCAATTTAGAAGATAAAGAATAATATAATATAAAGGTTCATGTGTTGACTGTACTCATCCGTTGAGATTAGTCATGTGTTGAACGAAATATTTTTATAATAAAATTTATATCTTTATCAATATAATATAAAGGTTCATGTGTTGACTGTACTCATCCGTTGAGATTAGTCATGTGTTGAACGAAATATTTTTATAATAAAATTTATATCTTTATCTTTATAAAATAAAGGTTCATGTGTTGACTGTACTCATCCGTTGAGATTAGTCATGTGTTGAACGAAATATTTTTATAATAAAATTTATATCTTTATCTTTATAAAATAAAGGTTCATGTGTTGACTATACTCATCCGTTGAGATTAGTCATGTGTTGAACGAAATATTTTAACAATAAAATTTATATCTTTATCTTTATAAAATAAAGGTTCATGTGTTGACTGTACTCATCCGTTGAGATTAGTCATGCGTTGAACGAAATATTTTAACAATAAAATTTACATCTTTATCATATATGAAATTAGAAACTAACTGGAAAATAGATGAGATGAGTGGTCTCCTGAATATTGATCTGATGTTGGTTTCGGCCTTCGGGGTTAATATTCAGGGAATCGTTCTCTTACTAATTTACAGTTGGAGTCTGATTTAATATCAAATTAATTTCCATAAAATATAGTAAATAACAAAAATGGTCACACATGGACAGTACTCATTCGTTGAGATTAGTCGTGTGTTGACAAAAATAGAGATTCACATATTGAGTAGAATAAATATTCATTTGTTGAATAGAATAATGAATTTATTGAAACATATAAAGCCGTGTTGATTAGTGATGCGCCATTTTGGCGCGAACGATATTTATATCGATTACATTCGTTTTTGAATTTAAAACAGAAATGAACTGAATATAAAACAATTTTGAATCGAATTGAATAGAAAACAAATTGAATTTGATTTGAAAATAAAACGATTTTGAATCGAATTGAATAGAAAACAAATTGAATTTGATTTGAAAAGAAAACGAATTTGAATCGAATTGAATAGAAAACAAATTGAATTTGATTTGAAAAGAAAACGAATTTGAATCGAATTGAATAGAAAACAAATTTAATTTGATTTGAAAAGAAAACGAATTTGAATCGAATTGAATAGAAAACAAATTTAATTTGATTTGAAAAGAAAACGAATTTGAATCGAATTGAATAGAAAACAAATTTAATTTGATTTGAAAAGAAAACGAATTTGAATCGAATTGAATAGAAAACAAATTGAATTTGATTTGAAAAGAAAACCAATTTGAATTGAATCGAATAGAAAACCAATTTGCATTGAATCGAATAGAAAACCAATTTGAATTGAATCGAATTGAAAACCAATTTGAATTGAATCGAATAGAAAACGACTTTGGAATTGAATTGAATTGAAAACGAATTCAAATTGAATTGAAAGTGAATTGAAATGAATTCAAATTGAATTGAAATTTGAATTGAATAGAAATGAATTTTAAAACGAATTTATAAGGAAAAATTCAATTTTGATTTGAATTGAAATGGAAGTTGAAATTGTTTTTGAAACGAATTTAAAACTATTTATATAATTCTTTTTAAACAGTAATCGATGAAATATATATTATATATATAATATAATGTCCTGAATAGAACGCGCCGTGCCGCGGCAGTTCGTAAATTTCGACCATTTATTTCAAACGGACATTACGGGAGATCCGACCGTCGGATTCTCCTAAAACCGGAACCGTTGGGTTCGTATCGAAAAGAGCTTTCTAATGAATATTTGAAATTTGAAATCTAATGGTTGGATTTGGAGATACGTCCAAATCAAATTCAGAAAAGGTCATTGTAAGTGCAGTCCGATGGCCATTGTTGGAAATCGACTGTACGGGCCTTGATAAAATTATTAAAAATATCAATAATTTGTGTAAAATCATAAGAAATTATTTGGGAAAAATTGGGATGAAAAACTCCATATTTGAAAAGATAAAAATAGATTTTTATCGAAATGAACTAGTTTGAACTTAATTTAAAACCCGGGTTTTTATTTTTAAATAAATAAATTAGATTAAAAAAAAGGGGTTTTAAATAATCGGAATTTCTAACGTATAACGATTGGATTTGAAATGGGTTTATCGTGAACTGTGTTTTAAATAACACTAGTTCTTTAACCCGATAATAAATAGAATGTGATTTGGGTTTGTCGTGAACTGTGTTTTAAATAACACCTAGTTCTTTAACCCGGTAAAAGGAGTTTTAATGAATCTGTAATTAGATTGAAATGTGAATCTATAATCTAAATTATCAAATTTAGAAATGAGCGAGAATGGAGTATCGCCAGTTTTGCTCCAAAGCGATAGTTAAATCTTTAATTAGATTTGAACGTGAAATGGTAATTAATTTTACCAATAACACCGTGGTGTTAGATATGGAGTATTACCAGTTTTGCTTCATGGGATGAAAAGGTTGGGATTGGGAAATAAAATAAATAATTACTTCGGTGTGGTTCGCTAATCTCGACTATTTTAGAAAACCATAATTTGGTTTGAAATGTCATCCTAAGGAAGATTAAAGGATAAATTTTAAAGAATTTATCTTTGATAAAATTAATGGGAACCTTTCCCTGAGAATATAAATTGGAATGAGGCGTATGTTGTGTTTGTGTAACATTTGTTTTTAATATACGCGGGTTGTCCGGAAAGTCCGGGTTTATACCCATTCTGAATAACCGATTCGACGATATGTCGAAGATGAAGACGGTGGTCGAAGACCGGAAGTCTTCACATCGTTTGGATAATTACTGACGATCCTGATTGGGCTGTACACTCAAGAGGATGGAAATAGTTGGTGGTCGTCCAGACGTACTTGGAGATCGATGGATATGCGAGGAAAGTGCCTCCAGTTTCGTTCAGACCCAGAACGGACTTGTAAATGGATTGTGTGTCAGACACTGGATTTTATTCTATGTTGATTGATTTCTATTAAATATACATCTGTTTGGCGGCGGAGAATTTATTCTTTTGCTTAACGCCCTTCTCTGAGACGTACGAGCTCAGAGGTTGTATATCGATGGACATCAGTCGCATGGCATGAATTGCCTGTGTGGCATGCTAAGATGCAATGATCAAGGCTTCTGTTGAAAAGAAAAGTCTTGTGGTTGATGATCAAATCACGGCCTTTGTGGTGTAGCTTTGTGTATAACGTGAATTCGCGAGCCTCACACCTCGGTATGAGTTAAAAACGGGATACGGACCGCTGGGAGAGCACGACGTTTCTTTCTAGCTTTGGTGGTGTTAGTGACTTACCAGCCCTGACATTTATATACTTTTCACCTTTGTGGTTGTTGGAACGAGGCGCCTCGATTATAGGTCTGTAAGGACCGGGAGACGTGTGTTCAGGCATAATTAATCCTCTAACGTAAGTGAGGACCGGCCCAGCCGAATCCAGGGTTGCCCAGAGTGTGTAGCCAGGAGGCATTTTCTAGAGTGTCTCGAACGCGGAGAGGAGCTTGCCCCTTGCCTCGACTCATGACGGAAATCCAATTTCCAATACGTGAATTTCGGCTTTATTTGTAGAGCCTAGTATGGCGACATAGTGGGATGGGGCACTCATGTCGTCTATGATTTATATTTATGATTGAAATTGTTTTGACACTATACACTTATTATAATATCAAATGATTTGTTTTAAGCGTATCAAGCATGTTTGGCTGTTATAAGGTAAAACCCTATCCTCCGGCTTGCGTTGCATTGTGTGATGGGACCTGGGTCTTATAATAGCTTCATTTTTCGAAAAAGCATTGCGTTGTTTATTCTATGCACTGGTATTCTTGGGAGGAAACCCGTTCCGTGTTATATGGCGTGGTCCCTTGAATTACTCTCTTTTAAAGAAAAGCTTTAAATAACTGTTTTAGTTCTCACACCAGTCACATCACTGGCCTGGAGTTTATTGTTTTAACCTAAACTCTGGGTGCCCCTATTTTCCGCACGGGCAGCTACTAGTTTTGGTTTTGCAGATTTATATTCACAGGATCCTGGTTTACAGCTGGAATGATATCCGGAAAGCTCTGTATCCGTATATCACCTTCAGTTGTGCTTTGTATTATTTTCCGCTGCTATGTAATTTATTGTAATCTCTGATATTTATCGAATGTAATTTATTCATTCATACTCTGTATATTCTTGTATTCTGATGCATTGTTGTAATATACAATGAAATGTCCTTCCGTCTGCGTTCTGTTTTGTCTTGTTCTCAACGATCAGGGGTTTCGAACGGTCTAGATCGGTTTAACGACTGATTCGGATCGAGCGAAATTCCTGGCCGTCACAATTGGTATTTGATAAAATAGCAAATTATGAAGAAGAAAAATAAACTTACACTACCTTTACCATTGAATTACGCATTATCATTTCGTTGGCTATTGATATGCATGCATGTGTTGCTTTTGCATGTTCTTATATGTATTTGGAATTCGTAACAAGTACTTATAAGTTTACTTACATGGTAAATAGCAACATGTTGGAAGGAAAAACTTCTTAAAAGGAATTTTCCCAACATTTGAATGAACTTCTTTGAAAAAATACCCATGCTGACATGTTTCTATGTGCTACCGCACTTGCCTGGTCCACTCTATGACTTTCCTTTTCTTTTTCTTTTTAAGTGCATTTGCAAGTGGAACTGGGAGTGTTACCTTTGCACTATACATGGGTTTTAATGTGTAAATCTTGTTGACTCTCTCGCATATTCCTTAAAGCACACTTTTGATGGATTATAATAGTTAGAAAAAAACAGAAAAAAAAGAAGAAGAGAACGAGCATGGCTGTTGTTCAATATTTGTGCATCCCATGTGCATTGTCTTGGTGTTCCATTGCATGGTTTTGCACACATATAATTGTTAAATATTACTCATGGCTGCAGTGCCATTACCTTTGCATTGAATCATGTTCATAGTTGTGAGCTTTTTATGCCATGCTATGTCTTGCGTATGGATCCTTAATTTAATAATTATGCTAACTGCCTCTATTAGTCTATTCCCATAATTTAATGTTGTTTTCCTTTTAAAACACTTAACATGTAAATAGGATCCTTTGTAGTTGCTTCGATCCTTTTGGGGAAAAATTGGGCGGTTTCTCAAGGTTATTGAAACGCTCTTGTCAGACCCCAAGTGTTACACAGGCAAAGATTTCAGCGCATATAGGAGAGGCACGTGAAGACGCTTGAGCATGAAAAGCTCGACAGAAGTTGTAATTTATTAAAAGAAATTTATGTAAAAAAAATTTCCACCATACAAAGTATTGTAAAATCTGATATTTGAATAAAAAATTTATTTCGCTGCTATTGTTGAACACTGTGATTCTATGTTAAATTCCATTTTTAAACACCGTAAGCCAATAACAATTCGTCGTTTGGAACGCCTCGAGTTGGTTTAATCACCGACTTGGGCCTGTCAAAATGACGGGTTGTTACAATCGCAACCGAGTAAAATATAATAGAAACAAAACTTCATTGAGAGCTTTGAAATAAAAACTTACAATCATCAAAGTACATCAATACATCTGGACAGTTATTTTAATCTTCCCTCATATACAACGCCCAGCGGAAAAATACTAGATAGCATACGTCTGAACTCCTCCAACTTATCTTCGGACTCCACAGCATCCGATAACCTAAACCTGTACAACCCGGTCTAACCTGAGCATTTACAAAACGCCGGATCAGTCTGGTGAACCAGAGTGAGAAAACTCGCTAAGTTTAAAAACATCACCCAACTTATTTTAAAGTTTGACCATTTCTTTTTGAAATCATAGCATATTCTGATATTATAATAGTTTCTAAACATAAATAAATATCAATCTAGCGGAATACTTTCATCTTACGTTCCACATATATAGTATAAAAATCAAAACCGCAGGCACTTATTGGAGATTGGATTTCCAACTATGACAAGTATGGAACCACCTTACGATAGTGTATCTCTAGAGGCGAATACATTGGGTTCAACAAGAACATCTTGCAACCTAGCTACACATGATTAACCACTCATTTCGCTTGAATGTATCGAATGTATATCACCAACGGTTGGTGTGACCCACCGTTTCACGATAAGGGATAGCATTGAAATAAATTAAACAATGAAATGAAATTCTCTAGATAGGTGATTATTGTGACACCCCATGTCCATTAATGTCACTCATTAAGAGAATGCATTAAGTTTCGTGAAGCGTTATGGGTAAACAGAAAAAGAAACATTACAAGATAGATATAAAATAGTAGCGGGATTAAAAACATTATTAATCATAAAGCATCGTGGTTCAAAATCACATGTCTGAAATACATAAAACCATTACATCATTAAAATTATTGTCTTGTACTTAAAACATCAGAGTACAATAATAAAAGAAGCATAATCACCAAATAAAAACACTGCCATAGTAGCAAAGATAAGAGCTTGGGCAATACATCTAAGGAGCTCCAGCAAAATGATAGCGGAATCATGATCAAGCTTGAGTATTCCACCCTGAGAACCTGGGGGGAGAAACGGAAGAAAGAAGAGGAAAAAAAAGGGTCAGACATAAAGTCTGGCAAGTCCAGTTACTTTTAGCAAATAAATAAGTAAAAGTATCATGACAGACATACAAAGTGGATGAGAAAGATGACATCACAAAAGGCAGGTATGACAAGGTAAACATGGTAGAGTGTATATGCATCTCTAATGATTACTCTGCACTAATACTAGTATAACTAGAATGAGATGATCCCCAATGTGTATAAGATGATAGACTTAGGTGTACTTCTGGTAAGAGGTTTTAACCCCATACAATCCACAGGCAGCCCAATAACGGACTCCTAAACTTACTAGAGTCTAGATGTACCCTAACTATTACCCTAATCGATCGGCTTCCTACTCCGTAGATACCCTGTGTCGGCCCCACAGTGGGATGTATCACTTCCTAAAGTGGCAACCCTTCATTGATGTGCACAACCATATCTACAGGTGTCACGGTCGTCTTATCCTCCTCTTCCCAGACCATGCACGCACATGACCCCGGTCGTTTGTGCCTCCCATACCGTCCTCCACGTTTGGATCTCTTATAATCAGCTTAGTAAGCATGCCCCGACTCTGACCTAGTCGGAGTACTCGTTTGATACCTATATAAGGGTTAGTATCTGAAATGGATCCCACATAAGAAGATGCAAGCTCTCCCCTTTTTCTTGCATCCCCATTACTAGGATTTCCACAGGTTAAGCTTACCTAATGATGTTTTTAATTACAAAACCCCAACCGGTTAAGTTTGTTGGTCTATATATATATATATATATATATATATATATATATATTACCCACCCAACCCAGATACACTTAACCCTCCCACTATTTCAACCAAGTTTACTTAACCCTTATTCAGATAGACATGTTCACACAATCCCTATGGATTCAACTAGGTTAAGTATACATCTCCATAGCCATATTCATTTATGGTTATAATGTACTAGACCTCTCACATTAAGCCTACAACTTGTGGACTCTGGATATGCCGGTCAGTTCCGGGCAGACTTCTTCCACAAGTAGGGCTTAACCTCGTGTCTTAGCACGTCTCGTGTTTATGCACTTAGACCCCTCACATTAGATTCAACACTTGAGGTCACTGAATATGCCGGGTGGTTTCAGGCAGACTTCTACCACAAGTGCAATCTAACCTCGTGTTTAAGTGTGGTTACAGTTTCTAATTAATGTAATCCTAGGCATTTCAATTTCTGAAAAATTATTCCCATGTCGTTATAGGTTTTGTAACACCCCGAATTTTTCTGTTAACAGTAAATTAACAAATTGAAGTATAATTAATTCTAAATGAAAGAATTAAGGGAAACGGGTTACGCCATTGCGTTCGTCTCGGAATTCTTCTTGAGATAGAGTCCGAGTTTGCGTAAATCGGACTCCGTATGAAGGAGTTATAACCTCCGGCAGTTCAAATTCAGTTCGAAATTTAAAAAACAGACCCAAACTGGGCTGGGCGGGAAAATACCCGCCCAGGCACCAGGTCGACCAGGGGGTCGACCTGGGTAACCAGGTCGACCATAGGGTCGACCTAGGGGTCGACCTGTCCAATCGACCTGGTTTGTCCCCGGCTGGCCTAGTCGGGTTCTGGTCGAATTTCTGAGCTTTGGTGTGTTAATAGAGCTGATTTGTCACTTTGTGATTGGCTTCTCTTGAGATGGATGCCTTGATTAACTCTAGCTCCATCGACGGCTCTAATTAGTTTGAAATCCTATATAAACAACCTTAGTCTCAACCTAAATTCACACAAATAAAATAGAGATAGAGCCGTCATGCCGCTGGAAAGAAGCCAAGAGTAGCCTCCACTTGAAGAAAGATTAGAGACAAGCCAAACTAAAGTTAAAACAAGATTCAAACAACGTTTGTCTTCCCAAAGGAAAGCATTGCAAATTCAGAACTCAGAAATTAGAAAACAAGACCGTCGTTTGTTGTAAGTATAGTGATTTTTCCGATGGGAATAAAATTAAGATTTGATTCGATGTAAAATGGAAATGGAATTGTGCTATTGTATGTCGACGATGTTAATTCATATCTACGTGTTGCAATGATTGTATTGTGAATGATATTGGGATGTTTGTAATATAATTGACTTGATGTTGGATCCATTAGAATGATTGTGGATTAATCTAGTTGATGTTCGATCTATTCAAATTCACATACAAGTTATGTGGTTCATATCTACACCTATATGTTTAAGTGATTATGACAAGTTATATGCTGTACAATAGAAGTTCCATGCCTAAATGATTAAGTTCATATACATGCTCATATGTTTATACAAAAGTTGCAAGCTCATATTTAGATCCATGCCAAGATCCATTTTAATACAAGTTCCATGTTATAGTAGTAAACATGATTGGATCTAGTTCACACATGTGATAAAATTATACATACTTTATGGACATGTCACATTCTTGTCATATGCTAGTAATGTTCGATGTTATGCCTAGATCTAAACATGTTTAGGCTTTTGTTGTCTAAATCATATGCTAATTCATGTGACACCTATTTAGTTAGATCCCTATTGCAATGCAATTTCACATATATGTAAGTTGATTTAGCCTATGTTGCAAATTCACATATATGTATGTTGATTTAGTCTACGTTGCAAGTTCACACCTATGATGTTCATATTGACTATGCCAAAAATGTCATGTTTACACCTATGTAATGTTTATGTTTATGAATTTCTTTATACCAATTTTGTGTACGCTAAATTAGGCTAAGTTTTTAGCCTAATATTGTATGTTAAAAATCATGCGGATGAAAAATTAGGCTAAGATTATTAGCCTAATAATTAGACGGGGTAACGTTGGGAAAATTGGTAATTATAGTAAACTTGACATATGAAGTTCGCATGTTTGTCACATGCCAAAATTTGTGGCATTTAAATGGTATAAATCCTTGTACCAAAAATGATGAACTTGGAAAGTAGG
The DNA here is from genome assembly GCA_030737875.1 of Allium sativum. Classification (NCBI taxonomy): domain Eukaryota; kingdom Viridiplantae; phylum Streptophyta; class Magnoliopsida; order Asparagales; family Amaryllidaceae; genus Allium; species Allium sativum. The sequence continues at coordinate 590,325,236 of CM060909.1, forward strand.
CCACAACATTTAATTGTTAACAAATTTACATATAACAAGTAATGGAGACAAATATGTAAATTTAGAAAATACGAGTATGCTTAACCCGAGGTTGGATTGAGTTGTGATGTAAACCTGCCCGGACCCGCCCGGCTGTCCAGTAGTCACAACAATACCTATCCAATGTGAGAGGTTAAGCATTGAGCCCAATAAGGACCCGAGGTTAGACTGAGTTACGGTGTAAATCTGGCCGGAACCGACCGGCACATCCAGTTACCGTAGCAATATCTGTCTAATGTGAGTGGTCGGTGCTTTAACTAATTAAAGTTAAGTACAGACAAGTCAGGATGGTAGGGTTAAGTTAATAAAACACTTAACCAATTCAACATGTTAATTAAATTGATGGGTGGGGTTAGGTAAATACAGACACTTAACCACTTAACATGTGACTAGAAAACCCTAGTAACGGGGACCCGTTTCAGCAGTAACCCAATTAGGTATCATGGTACCCTGAAACTAGGCAGGGTGGGGCACGATTACTGGGCTGATTGTAAGCGGTCAAAAGCGACGGCGGTGGGTGCAATAGTGTGGGTTCTAACGGAGTGCGGGTGTGCACACACTTCGGAGCAGACAAACAGGGCACTAGGGGCACTAGTAGTATAACCTATGCATTCTAGAATTGTGTCGGGCCGCCACCATGGGACTTGATACACTCCATGGTGGGACCAGCATAGGTATCTACAATCATTGGGGGCCATACGGCACATATGATTTTGCGAGTAGTAGCCGATCTTTAAAAAGGGGATCACTTCACCCCGATCATGGGGTGCCAGTTGAGACAATACAAGTAGGTGCAGAGATATAGTGTGGGGTGCGATAGTATATATGGTTCAAACTACTTTATCTTAGTTTATGATACTTTCCTATTTCCAGTTTATACCTATCATGCCCTTTTTCTTATTCTCATACTGAAGAGTCACTAGACTTACCAGGCTTTATGTTTGACTCTATTTTTCTTTCGTCCCCCCCCCCCCAAGTCCACAGGGAGGAAACAACCCAGCTTAGTCAGACTCTTTGCAAGCTTCAAGATAGTAGATGTATGTTTTGGACTCTCTTTCCTTGGCTATGGCTTTTGGACACGTTCTATGGGGATTTAAGCAGCTTTTATTATGTTTTATGCTTCTTTATTTAATAATCAAGGCAGAAATGATGATGTAATGTTTTGGAAGTTATTATGAGACAATTATGGAAATGTTTTGTATGACCACATATTTATGAAATAAAAGTCCGTTTGTTTTCCGCTGCTTATATATATATATATATATATATATATATATATGTGTGTGTTTATATATCTGTCTTGTGTTTATCTGTGACTTTTACATATAAACCTCCACCGAAGTTAAGGCATTCCCTTTGTGAGTGACCTTAATGGAGGTGGGGTGTTTCACTTGGTATCAGAGCCAGGTTTACCAGATTAGATAAAGGTTTTTGAAACTATTTTCAAAAAGAAGTTTAAAGAAGCATTGTTTTCAAGAAAAAGCGTTGTTTTTAAAAGACATAATTCCTCAAAGCCATATGCACTATCTCTCTATCCTTTGTCTTTAATACTTTCCTTTTTGTTCCAGCATGTCCGGAGATCTTAACCTTCTAGAAGAAGTACCGATACCTGGCTGGTTCCGAAGGTACCTAGAGGCTAGGGCCAATGGGGCGGGCCCAGCAGACATTCCTCCTCCCACAGTGGAAGCGGTTCCTCCTCCTCCTCCTCGTGGAAATACTTTCGCTAAGACATGTAGAGACTTTAAGGCTATGGGTGGAAAGGACTTTTATGGAACTGAATCCTTTGTAGTAGCAAGGAACTGGCTGAAGGAGACCAAAGACTTGTTCGTCATCTTCGAAGTTGACGACAGGCAAAAGATACAACTAGCAGTGTGGTTGCTTAAAGACAAAGCTTCTTATTGGTGGGAAGTTACCCATGCTGAGAGGCCAGTGGAGACTTGGGAAGATTTTAGGATGAGGTTTGAGATGAAATTTCTCTCCCAATTTGAAAGAAGCCTGCAAATGGAGAAGTTCCTAACTCTTAAACAAGAAAGTATGACGATCAAGGAGTATGTCAATCAGTTTAATCAGCTGGCCAGATTTGGGATAGATTTAGTAAACACCCAACACAAGAAGGCCCTTCGCTTCGTCAAAGGTCTGAATGAGCCTCTACACAGCCTTCCTATGACCCATATACCCATGGAAGCGACTTATGAAAGCTTGGTGGACATGGCGCTGCTACACGAGGAAGATAAAAGCAAGAAAGAGGCAAAGGTGGAAGTGCCTCAGGAAAAGAAAGAGGGTTTACAGGCTAAGAAAACAGACTTCAAGAAAGGCGGGAAGAACAACAAAACCCGTGAAAAGAGAAGGTGTGATTTCTGTGGCATTGTTGGACATATAGCGAAAGACTGCAGGAAGAATAAGACAAAGATGAATGGTGGTTGTTTCCATTGTGGAGAGACTGGACACATGGTTAAGGACTGCCCAAAGAAGAGAGGGCAAGGACAGAAAACTGGATCTACTTCAGGGGGACAGGTTCACGCGCTGGTGGCGCCTCCATAGGAACGAGGTAGAAATATTTCTGTAGAAAGCTTAGTTTATCTCTATGATCATCCAGTACGCACTCTCTTTGATTCTGGTGCATCACACTCCTTTATTTAATCTGCTTGAGTAGAATATCTGCACCTAGACACTAGTTTGTAGAAGATCTCTTGGTTGTTTCAAATCCAATTGGGGGCTAAGCTTATTTGTCGATGGTTTGCTTGGATTTGAAAATTTCTATTGTAAGTGTTAAATTTAGATGTAGTGCCTTTGTTTTGGGTTTCTCGGGATATGGATTGATCTTAGGCATAGACTGGTTATCCAGTAATAGTGCCATTCTTGACTGTGAGAAAAGAGTGGTTAGACTCTTGACTCGTCTCGGTAACACTCTAAAAATTTCTTGTAATCCCTTGAATGCTGTTATGCTTAGTTATCTAGAGTCACTTGATGCTTCTGTTGAGAATTTGCAGTCGGTTAGAGTAGTCCGGGAATATCCGGATGTCTTTGAAGAGGTAAAGGGCTTACCTCCGAGGCGGGAAATAGACTTCCGCATATATCTTATTGATAACGCAAAGCCCGTAGCTTTACCTGTCAGACACATAGCTCCAAAGGAGAGAAAGAAGCTCAGTAAACAAGTTAAGGAGCTTCTCGAGAAAGGGTTTATAAGGCGGAGTATCTCGTAATGGGGTGCTTCAGTGGTGTTCGCCACCAAAGCAGATGGTTCACTACGTCTTTGTGTGGACTATAAGGAGCTAAACAAGCTGACTAAAAAGAATAGACACCCGCTTCCCCGAATAGAAGATTTGTTTGATCAGCTTGTAGGTGCGTCGGTCTTCTCCCAACTTGATCTGGCTACTGGGTTCCATCAGCTAAGGGTAGATGAAGATAGTATTGATAAAACGACGTTCAGAACCCGAGACAGTTTCTTCGAGTGGATTGTCATGCCTTTCGGTTTGACAAACGCACCCGTTTATTTCGTGGACCTAATGAGCAGGGTGTTCGGAGAATTCCTCAAAAAGTTTGTGGTTGTCTTCATAGACGATATTTTGATCATCTCAAAGAATGAGGAAGAACATACTCAGCATCTGAAGGAGATCATGGAAACCCTTCGAGTTCATCAGCTGAAAGCCAAATTCTCCAAGTGCCACTTTTGGAGAGAAGAAGTGAGGTTTCTTGGACATATAGTGTCCAAAGAAGGGTTAGCTGTGGACCCTGCGAAAGTGGTGGCAGTGCAGGATTGGAAGACACCAAGAAATGCAACCGAAGTCCGAAGCTTTCTTGGGCTAGCCGGTTTTTACCGAAAGTTCATTATATATTTCGTGAAAATCTCAGCTCCACTCACAAGGCTAACAAAGAAGAATCTAGCATTCGCTTGGGATTTGGATTGTGATATTGCTTTCCAACACTTAAAAAGGGCTCTTACAACAGCCCCAGTTCTGACTTTGCCCGATGGAAGCAAGATGTTCATGGTATATACGGATGTTTGTGGTACGGGGCTAGGCGCTGTTCTGATGCAAGAAGGGAAGGTTGTAGCTTATGGTGGAAGATAATTGAAAGTTCATGAAAGGAACTACCCAACCCACGATCTTGAGTTGGCCGCCATCGTCTTTGCGCTCAATTCTTGGCGCCATTATCTCCTAGGTGAGAAGTTCGAATTATATACTGACCATAAATCGTTGAAGTATCTTTTCTCGCAGAAAGATCTTAACTTGAGGCAACAAAGGTGGTTGGAGTTCCTTGCCTTGTATGACTTTGATATTTCCTATACTCCTGGCAAGGGCAACGTAGTAGCAAACGGCTTGAGCAGAAAGAAGCTGACCTTAAGCCCTCTCTTTGCAGAAAGGAAAAGTTTGGAGTATACAGCCAGTTTTGACTTTAGGCCCTCCTCTGATTTTGTACCTGGTTTGTTGGCATCACTAGAAGTACGACCCACTCTTTTAGACTCAATAGGGGCCGCACAACGCGAAGACCCTCAGCTTGTGAATGTGATTGATAAACTAATTAGGGGTGAAACTTCCAGTCACCTCAATAGGTACTCCATCGACGATAAGGGTTGGCTAAGGCGAGATGGAAGACTATGCATCCCACAAGTAAGGGATTTAGTAAAGATGGTTCTCGAGGAAGCACATCATTCCAAGATGACAATACACCTAAGTGGAGACAAGATGTACAAGAACGTAAAGAGAGTTTTCTTTTGGAGCGGCATGAAAAAGGATGTGGCAGATTTCGTTTTTAAGTGCGTGATATGCCAACGGGTCAAGGCGGAACAAAAGAAGCCTGGAGGACTGCTTCATCCACTAGAAGTCCCGCAGTGGAAGTGGGATAGCATTTCAATGGACTTCATTGATGGGTTGCCTAGGTCAAGAAGGGGCAATACTAGCATTTGGCTAATAGTGGACAGGCTCACAAAAAGCGCCCACTTTATAGCCATCAAGAGTAGAAGGACTTCCTCGTCTCTAGTGTCTCTTTATCTCAAGGAAATAGTTCGACTCCATGGAATACCCTCCAGCATAGTGAGTGACCGAGATCCTATCTTTACGAGCGAATTTTTGCAGAATCTGCAAGAAGCTATAGGCACACAGTTATGCTTGAGCACGGCCTATCACCCCCAAACCGATGGTCAGACGGAAAGGGTGAACAGAGTATGAGAAGATCTTCTGAGACTGTGCGTCCTTGACTTCGGAGGGACATGGGAGGATCATCTACCTTTAGTGGAATTCGCCTACAACAACAGCTACCAAGACACTATCGGCATGGCGCCCTTCGAAGCTTTGTATGGAAGACCGTGCCGATCACTGACTTGTTGGTGGGAGTCTACAGACAAGCTTATACTTGGGCCAGACAAGATTACAGAGACTTCAGAAAAAGTGGACCTAATACGAAGGAGAATGAAGACTGCCCAAGATAGACAGAAATCCTACGCATACAAAAGAAGGATCGACCTTGAGTTTGAGGTTGGGGACAAGGGTTTTCCTTAAGGTGTCTCCCTTAAGGAACGTCGTTCGCTTTGGATCCGTAGGAAAGATAGCACCGAGATTTGTAGGACCATTCCCTATCATCGAGAAGATTGGGAAGATGGCTTATAGAGTAGACCTGCCCGAAAAGTTGGCTGGAATTCACAATGTCTTTCACGTTTCTCATCTTCAGAAATGTTTACATGAATCCGCGGAAGTGGTGGAGCCAAGCATTCTAGAAGAAGCCAAAGTGGAACGCGAAGCAACTGTGAGGAGAGTTCCAACCCGCATTTTAGGAACTGAAGTGAAAAAACTACGCAATCGCGAAGTCAAGCTTGTCAAAGTTCAGTGGAGCGACGCCGAGGAAGACGCAACTTGGGAAACTGAGGACAGAATACGCGTGGCCTACCCTTATCTTTTTGAGGGTACATCTTTGATTCCTCTTTTTCCTTAAGTTGTGCTTGTATCTACCTTTTTAGGTATATCTCCTTGATATTATCCTTTATCCTTAGATAGAAACTCCTTTGGATGTAAGCATGTAATTGAAACATGTTATGGTTGACGGCTGCAATTGGTTGCAAGTGGTTGCTAGTGGTTGCTCATGGATACATATACACACACAACCAAGGTTTTAGATCGGCTCAGTCACTTCATATTGCATATGCATATATGTATTCATTTTTGTATGTGGTTGAAACTTGATATGTTGTCATATGGATGTCGCATTTGTATGAATGATTGCGCACTCATGTAGAATTATGAGTAGGGAAAATTTGCATACATAATGGATTCATGGCACTTACATGATTCGCATTCAGGAGGTCAACTGAATCAGTAGACCGCCTAATTTTAGCATTAGATAAGGACATATACACACACTATGCATATGATCATGAAGCATTAGAAGTCTTTTATGGACAATGGATGTCTGTGTTTGTTGGTTGAGTAGATGGACGATTGGATGTTAGGATATACGTTCTTTCAGACATGAAGATTTCGGGGACGAAATCCTTTAAGGAGGGGAGAATGTAACACCCCCAATTTTTCTATTAATAGTAAATTAACAAATTGAAGTATAATTAATTCTAAATGAAAGAATTAAGGGAAACAGGTTACGCCATTGCGTTCGTCTCAGAATTCTGCTTGAGATAGAGTCCGAGTTTGCGTAAATCGGACTCCGTATGAAGGAGTTATAACCTCCGAAAGTTTCAGAATTCAATTCAAAATTCAAACAGTTCAAATTCAGTTCGAAATTCGAAAAACAGACCCAAACTGGGCTGGGTGGGAAAATTCCCGCCCAGGCCCCAGGTCGACCAGGGGGTCGACCTGGGTAACTAGGTCGACCATAGGGTCGACCTACCCAGTCGACCTGGTTTGGCCCTGGCTGGCCTGGTCGGGTTCTGGTCGAATTTCTGAGCTCTGGTGTGTCACTAGGGCTGACTTGTCACTTTCTGATTGGCTTCTCTTAAGATGGATGGCCTTAATTAACTTTAGCTTCATCGACGTCTCTAACTAGTTTGAAATCCTATATAAACAACCTTAGTCTCAACCTAAATTCACACAAATAAAATAGAGATAGAGCCATCATGCTGTTGGAAGGAAGCCAAGAGTAGCCTCCACTTGAAGAAAGATTAGAGACGAGCCAAACTAAAGTTAAAACAAGATTCAAACAACGTTTGTCTTCCCAAAGGAAAGCATTGCAAATACAGAACCCAGAAATCAGAAAACAAGACCATCATTTGTTGTAAGTATAGTGTTTTTTCCGATGGGAATAAAATTAAGATTTGATTCGATGTAAAATGGAAATGGAATTGTGCTATTGTATATCGACGATGTTAATTCATATCTACGTGCTGCAATGATTGTATTGTGAATGATATTGGGATGTTTGTAGTATAATTGACTTGATGTTGGATCCATTAGAATGTTTGTGGATTAATCTAGTTGATGTTGGATCTATTCAAATTCACATACAAGTTATTTGTTCATATCTACACCTATATTTTTAGTTATTTATGACAAGTTATATGCTGTACAATAAAACTTCTATGCCTAAATGATTAAGTTCATATACATGCTCATATGTTTATACAAAAGTTGCAAGTTCATATTTGGATCCATGCCAAGATCCATTTTAATACAAGTTCCATGTTATAGTAGTAAACATGATTGGATCTAGTTCACACATGTGATAAAATTATACATACATCATGGACATGTCACATTCTTGTCATATGCTAGTAATGTTCGATGTTATGCCTAGATCTAAACATGTTTAGGCTTTTGTTGTCTAAATCATATGCTAATTCATGTGACACCTATTTAGTTAGATCCCTATTGCAATGCAAGTTCACATATATGTAAGTTGATTTAGCCTATGTTGCAAATTCACATATATGTATGTTGATTTAGTCTACGTTGCAAGTTCACACCTATGATGTTCATATTGACTATGCCAAAAATGCCAAGTTTACACCTATGTCATGTTTATGTTTATGAATTTCTTTATGCCAATTTTGTGTACGCTAAATTAGGCTAAGTTTTTAGCCTAATATTGTATGTTAAAAATCATGCGGACGAAAAATCAGGCTAAGATTGTTAGCCTAATAATTAGAGGGGTAACGTTGGGAAAATTGGTAATTATAGGAAACTTGACATATGAAGTTGGCATGTTTGTCACATGCCAAAATTTGTGGCATTCAAATGGTATAAATCCTTGTACCGAAAATGATGAATTTGGAAAGTGGGACACAACATTTAATTGTTAACAAATTTACATATAACAAGTAATAGAGACAAATATGTAAATTTAGAAAATACGAGTATGCTTAACCCAAGGTTGGATTGAGTTGTGATGTAAACCTGCCCGGACCCGCCCGGCTGTCCAGTAGTCACAATAATACCAATCCAATGTGAGAGGTTAAGCATTGAGCCCAATAAGGACCCGAGGTTAGACTGAGTTACGGTGTAAATCTGCCCGAAACCGACCGACACATCCAGTAACCGTAGCAATATATGTCTAATATGAGTGGTCGGTGCTTTAAGTTATTAAAGTTAAGGACGGACAAGTCAGGATGGTAGGGTTAAGTTAACTAAAACACTTAACCAATTCAACATGTTAATTAAATTGATGGGTGGGGTTAGATAAATACAGACACTTAACCACTTAACATGTTTGACTAGAAAACCCTAGTAACGGGGACCCGTTTCAGCAGTAACCCAATTAGGTATCATGGTACCCTGAAACTAGGTAGGGTGGGGCACAATTACTGGGCTGATTGTAAGAGGTCAAAAGAGACGGCGGTGGGTGCAACAGTGTGGGTTCTAACGGAGTGTGGGCATGCACACACTTCGGAGCAGACAAACAGGGCACTGGGGGCACCAGTAGTATAACCTATGCATTCAAGAATTATGTCTGGCCGCCACCATGGGACTTAATACACCCCATGGTGGGACCAGCATAGGTATCTACAATCATTGGGGGCCGTATGACACATATGATTTTGCGAGTAGGAGCCGATCTTTAGAAAGGGGATCACTTCACCCCGATCGTGGGGTGCCAGTTGAGACAATAGAAGTAGGTGCAGAGATATAGTGTGGGATGCGATAGTATATGTAACAACCCGGAAAATCCGAGCCAATTTAAAATTTTTATTTTGGCAATTTTAGTGAATTTTGAATATTTAAAATGAATTATTTTAAATAATAATGACGAAAAATTTATTTTCGACGAAGTTAAAACGAATAATTTTATTTTAATTATATAACGAGCATGAAATGGCGCAGTAGTTCGAAAATTCGATTTTGAATTTCAAATGAATATATAGAAGTCGTTTTAAGTCGGAATTGGACGAAACAAGAAATATTTGAATCTGTTTAATCATATCTTTCTAACGGATGTAAGAAACTAAGATTTCACTTTATAGAGTGTAAGATATGTCCAGTTTAAAATTCTGAAAAATCGCTGTGGAATTTATATATATTTTAATATATATAAAGCCCTTAGAATAGCCGTTTCGCAAATGACCTCAGTTTTCGAGAAACCACTTTTGTTGGATCCGTGATGTCAAATTATTGCTAGGTTTCAAAATTCATAATTTTCAGAATCAGTATGTGAGCATGGCGAAGCTAAACGTGTTTTGACAGTTTCAGTCAATTTCGATCGACCAGAAAATGGCCATTTTTTAAACGGTCTCAGAATTTGACGAAATTAGTTTTGTTAGGACCGTATCGTCAATACGAAGCTAGAAATATTTTTTCTGGAAATTTTAGAGACTGTATGTGACCCCGGTAAATTGAAATCTACGTTTAAAATTGAATATACAGATTTATATTTTAATTCGAATGAAAACTGATCGTAACTATCGAATTGGTTAACGGAACATGTCCCATTGTGTTCGGAATGGGGTAATACGCTAAAGACAACAGTCGGTGGGTTCAATTTCGAGTTCGTATCAACACAGGGGTATTTTCGAAATTAAATAAATTAAAATATAATTGTATATAGTGGGTCAAACTAGTCAAAACCCTTATAATTTCTTCTTGCGGTCAACGCCAAATTCCGATCCCTTTTCAGAACGACGAGCGGTTTTTCTTCAAACATTCCACCCTCAAAATATTTCGATCCATTCAATAATTTTTGAAATTACCAATTGCAATTTGTTCGTCTTGGTGGGCTCGATACATCCATACGGTGAGATGATTCAGGGAGGCGTGGTTCGTTTAAAATCGTCGCTCAAAAGCCGACCGTTCGCCCTCGATCTGCGCGCTCCTGGAGGCATCGAACGGTGCACCACTACTGGCATTGGCAGAGCACACGACGGCGAAGGAGGTGATGACCTCCGATCGGGGTCCGGCGTGATGTGGCGGCCAGAAATTGGAACCCTAGGGTTCGAGCTTTGATCGGCTATGAACTGAAAGAGGAAGACAAAAGAGCAGCGCATTTTCAAACGTGATCAAAGTGGGTAATTTCCTGTTTAACGTGTTAATTAGTAAATTAATAGAAATTGATTTTATAAAATATACAACATTGTTTTTAAATTATAATTAGCATTGTTTTTATTTGTTTTTAAAATTATAATTAGCATTGCTTTAAAATGAACTAGCATATAAATATACCTTTGCTTCAAAAATATAAATAACATTGGTTTTCAAAGATATAAATAACATTGGTTTTCAAAGATATAAATAACATTGGTTTTCAAAAATATTATTTTGTATGATTAGCATAATAAAAGTATGATTTTTAAACCATAAAGGTATGATTTTTAAACCATAACGGTATGATTTTTAAACCATAAAGGTATGATTTTTAAACCAAAAAATTTGATTTTTTAAAAGTGAAAAGATCATATTTCCAGTAGAGAAAAGATTAGATCTTTATAGAAGAAAAGATTAGATTTTTAATAAAGTAAAAATACGATCGTTGGTTATGAAAAATTCGATTTATATATATATATATGAAGTAGCGATAAAAATTCGATTTTTATGTACATGTAATGATAATAAAAATGTGATTTTTATATATGTTGTGGCTACGGACAATGAAATTGACAAAGGGCGAGCACGACGAAGATTTTCTACATATGAAGAGTCGTGGCATTTGGTTTAGCTCTTGGTGAGAACTCCTCACTTTTATATTTATTTCTAGTTTGAAATATATACTAGGATGCAGCCGGTGTTTAGTAGCACTCGACACCCGTCGTCCACAGACCATGGATGACTTGTTTGTTTGATTGCTGTGTTGTGAAATTTGATTGTGTGATGGTGAATGAAATAAATTATTTTATAGTGGAAAATATTTTATAGTTAAAAATATAATTTTTAACGTGTATATAAAATAAATATTTATAAACGAATCGGACTATTTGTTTATATTCACTAATTTGACTGATATTGATTGGGACGATAAATTTTATACATCGCCCAACTGCAAAAATAAAATATGTGTTTGATTTATTGAAACCCCACACGGGTATTGGGATGAGATTTGACGTACACTAATCCCAATAATTAGTTGTATGTCGATCGATTGATTGACAGGCTGTTATAAGCGTTAAATATTTATATTTAATGCTTATGCGGTTGTGTGGTGCACTCTGGATGATGGTTGATTATTTATCGTTTCTATTATGTACATGTGTTGTAAAAAATCCATATAATTAACATTATATGGTAATTGATTGGGCCTCATTTCAATATAGAAAATAAATCCATGTGTTGAATAGAAAATAAATTCATGTGTTGAATTGGAAAATATTCATGTGTTGAATAGAATAAACATTCATATGTTGAATAAAAGCCGTGTTGATTAGATTGACGCCATTTTGACGTGAACGATATTTATATCGATTTTATTCATTTTTCAATGAATATTGAAAGTGATTTTTAAATTCGAATTAAATTGAAATGAATTGAAATTCGAATTAAATTGAAATCAATTGAAATTCGAATTAAATTGAATAGATTTGAAATTCGAATTAAATTGAAATGAATTGAAATTCGAATTAAATTGAATAGATTTAAAATCCGAATTAAATTGAAATGAATTGAAATTCGAATTAAATTGAAATTGAATTGAAATCAATTTGAAATAAAAATAAATGAATTTATATTGAAAAAATTCGATTTTGATTTGAATTTGAAAAGGAAGTTGAAATCGTTTTGAAAACGAATTTAAACGATTTATAAAATACGTTTTGAAAGGAAATCGACGAAATATATATTATATATATATATAATGGCCTGAATAGAACGCGCCGCGCCGCGGTAGTTCGCGAATTTCGACCATTAACTTCGAATGGATATTACGGGAGATCCGACCGTCAGATTCTCCTAAAACCGGAACCTTTGTGTTCGTATCGAAATGAGCTTTCTAACGAATATTAGAGATTTGAAATCTAACTACTGGATTTGGAATTATGTCCAAATCAAATTTGGAATTATGTCCAAATCTAACTGCTGGAGTTGTAAGTGCAGTTCGATGGCCGTTGATGGAAATCGACTGTACGGGCCTTGATAAAATTATTAAAAATAGTAATAATTTGTTTAAAATCATAAGAAATGATTTGGGAAAATTGGGATGAAAAACTCCATATTTGAAAAGATAAAAATAAATTTTTATCAAAATGAACTAGTTTTGAACTAGAATTAAAATCAATTTATTTTAGAAATAAATAAATTGAATTTGAAAGTGGTTTTAAAAATAATCAGAACTTCCAATACGTGAATTGGAATGGATTTGAATCGAAATTGTCTTTGGAATATTTCGATGTTGGATTTTGTGATTATACATATATGGTTTTGGAATTTGAAAGATATATTCATATCGTTATTTCCAATACGATATTTGTTGGTCGTAGAATTTGATATTGAATATAAGCCAATATATAATTTCTATTCAGAGCCTTGTATTTAATATCAAATGTGATTTGGGTTTGTCATGAATGGTGTCTTCATTAACACTGTTCTTAAGCCCAGTTGAGAAAAAGATTAAATCTTTCTATTTAGATTTAATGAAGTGTACCAATTAAATAATATTAATTAGAGTTGAATTTAAATTGGTTCTTGGGTTTATCGTGAGCGGTGCTCTGAATAACACCCGTTCTTTATCCCGATTAACGATAGAAAGTGATTTTGGGTTTATCGTGAATCGTGTTTTAGGTGACATTGGTTCTTTAACCCAGTTAAGGACAGGATATTGATTTTTGTGAAGAATTAAAACTAAGTGGATTTTTAATGAATCTTTAATTAGATTTAAATGATCGAGAATGGAGTATCACCAGTTTTACTCTAGGCGATAGTTAAATCTTTAATTGGATTTGAACGTGAAATGGTAATTGAATTTACCGATAACACCGTGGTGTTAGATATGAAGTATTACCAGTTTTACTTCATGGGATGAATAGGTTGGGATTGGGCAAATAAAATAAATGATTACTTCGGTGTAGTTCGCTAATCCCGACTAATTTGAATTGATGTTCAAAAGAAGATTAAAGAATAAATTTAAAGAATTTATCTTTGATAAAATTAATGGGAACCTATCCCAAAGTGTAAGAATATTTGAATAAAAGAATATTTTGAATTGGAATGAGGCGTATGTTGTGTTTGTGTAACACTTGTTTATTATATACGCGAGTTATTCAGAAAGACCGGGTTTATCCCATTCTGAATAACTGATTCGACGTGGTGTCGAGGATGAAGACGGTGGTCGAAGACCGGAGGTCTTCACGTTGTTTGGGTGATTACTGATGATCTTGATTGGGTTGTACACCCAAGAGGAGGGAATCAGTTGGTGATCGTCTAGACGTACTTGGAGATCGATGGATATGCGAGGTACAAGGTGCCTCCGGTTTCATTCAGACCCAGAACGTACTAGTAAATGGACTGTGTGTCTGACATTGGATTTTAGTCTATGTGATGGATTTCTATTAAATATACATCTGTTTGGTGGCAGAAAATTTATTCTCTTGCTTAATGCCCTTCTCTGAGACGTACGAGCTCAGGGGTTATATATTGATGGATATCAATCGCATGGAGTGAATTGCCTATGTGGCATGCCTAAGTGGCAATTGATCAAGGCTTCTGTTGAAAAGCAAAGTCTTGTGGTTGATGATCAAGCATGGCCTGCGTGGCATAGCTTTGTGTAGCATTGATTTGCGAGCTCACACCCCGGTTGTGAACCAGAAACGGGAGAGTACATCAGGGAGGGCATGCGTTTCTTTCAAGCCAGAGTTGGTATCAGTGCTTAAACTGGCTGACATTTATATTATTTTCACCTGTGTGGTTGTTGCTGTTGCAAGGCGCCTCAGTTTGATCGGACGATCCGGGTCTGATGGAGTCGTTCGTTGGCTCATTTACGCCCCAAAGGGCGGGGAAACGCAGTGTTCAGGCATTTTAATCCACATCGGTGGACCGGCCTTGATGATCCAAGGGACGATGCGTTCTGTTCCTGAGGCTCGTGCTAGACAGTCTCGAATCGGTGGAGGACGATCCCTTGCCTCGGTTCTCAGATGGAAACCCAACTTCCAAATACGTGACATTTCAGTTTTTGATTGTAGAGCCTAGTATGGCGACATGATATGTGGTACCCATGCCGTCTAGGATTGATACATTTATATTTGAAGTTGTTTTGACACTATGCACTTATTATAGTATCAAATGATCTGTTTTAAATGTATCAAGCATGCTTTGGCTATTATAAGGGAAAACCCTATCCTTTGGTTTGTGTTGCATTGTGTGATGGGACCTGGGTCTTATAATAGCTTCATTTTTCTTTATTTAGCATTTCGCTGTTGTTTTATGCACTGGTATTCTTCGGAGGAAACCTGTTCCATGTTATATGGCGTGGTCCCTTGATTTACCCAACATTAATGTAAAGATTAATAACTGTTTTAGTTCTCACACCAGTCCCATGACTGACCTGGAGTTTATTGTTTTAACCTAAACTCTGGGTGCCTTTATTTTGACATGGGCAGCTAGTAGTTTTGGTTTTGGAAATTTATATCCACAGGATCCCGATTTACAGCTGGAACGATACTCGGAAAGCTCTGTATCCGTGTATTACTTTCAGTTGTGTTTTGTATTATTTTTCCGCTGCTATGTAACGTAATTTAAATCTCTGATATTTGATGATGTATATTATTTGTTTATTCCCTGTATATTCTTTTAATCTGATGAAATTGTTGTAATAAGCAATGAAATGTTCTTCTGTTTGCTTATTGATGTGGCCTGTTCTCAACTCAATCCGTGATTTCCCGTGAGGGGGATTTCGGGTCGTAACATTATATTCGGTTCAAACTACTTTATCTTAGTTTATGATACTTTCCTATTTCAGTTTATACCTATCATGCCCTTTTTATTATTCTCATACTGAAGAGTCACTAGACTTACTAGGCTTTATGTTTGACTCCATTTTTCTTTCGTCTTCTTTTCTTCCGTTCCCCCTCCCCCCAGGTCCACAGGGAGGAAACAACCCAGCTTACTCAGACTCTTTGCAAGCTTCAAGATAGTAGATGTATGGTTTGGACTCTCTTTCCTTGGTTATGGCTTTTGGACACGTTCTATGGGGATTTATGCAGCTTTTATTATGTTTTATGCTTCTTTATTTAATAATCAAGGCAGAAATGATGATGTAATGTTTTGGAAGTTATTATGAGACAATTATGGAAATGTTTTGTATGAACACGTATTTATGAAATAAAAGTCCGTTTGTTTTTCGCTGCTTATATATATGTGTTTATATATCTGTCTTGTGTTTATCTGTGACTTTTACTTGTAAACATCCACCGAAGTTAAGGCATTCCCCTTGTGAGTGACCTTAATGGAGGTGGGGTGTTTCACTTGGTATCAGAGCCAGGTTTACCAGATTAGATAAAGGTTTTTGAAACTATTTTCAAAACGAAGTTTAAAGAAGCATTGTTCTCAAGAAAAAGCGTTGTTTTTAAAAGGCATAATTCCCCAAAGCCATATGCACTATCTCTCTATCCTTTGTCTTGAATACCTTCCTTTTTGTTCCAGCATGTCTGGAGATCTTAACCTTCCAGAAGGAGTACCGATACCTGGCTGGTTCCGAAGGTACCTAGAGGCTAGGGCCAATGGGGCGGGCCCAGCAGACATTCCTCCTCCCACAGTGGCAGCGGTTCCTCCTCCTCCTCCTCGTGGAAATACTTTCGCTAAGACATGTAGAGACTTCAAGGCTAAGGGTAGGAAGGACTTTTATGGAATTGAATCCTTTGTAGTAGCAAGGAACTGGATGAAGGAGACCGAAGACTTGTTCGTCATCTCCGAAGTTGACGACATGAAAAAGATACAGCTAGCAGTGTGGTTGCTTAAAGACGAAGCTTCTTATTGGTGGGAAGTTACCCATGCTGAGAGGCCAGTGGAGACTTGGGAAGTTTTCAGGATGAGGTTTGAGATGAAATTTCTCTCCCAAGCTGAAAGAAGCCTGCAAATGGAGAAGTTCCTAACTCTTAAACAAGGAAGTATGACGATCAAGGAGTATGTCAATCAGTTTAATCAGCTGGCCAGATTTGGGCTGGATTTAGTAAACACCCAACACAAGAAGGCCCTTCGCTTCGCCAAAGGTCTGAGTGAGCCTCTACACAGCCTTGCTATGACCCATATACCCATGGGAGCGACTTATGAAAGCTTGGTGGACATGGCGCTGCTAACGTTTTTCCCTTCGTTCCCAATCTAACGCATTACATATTTTAGCGTCATGCCTAGGCTCGAAAGTAGCCTGGCTATATAAAATAAAATTGAAAGGATGAAGGGAAGATGACAGAAATGATTATACTAACAAAATTGACATAAGCATATAGTGGCATAATGATAAGATGGGCATATAGGAACAGCTCTGCTAAACTTGTGGTAATAGAACTGGTTCTAACATAGTAGGGATGTCATAATAGGCATGATTAGATCTAAACAATGATTTAGATTTCCAACGAATAACAGATCCAATTTTAACCATAAACATGATAGGTAAAACAGTGAAACAATGGCAGATCTGACATGACAAATATGTGAGGATTTAGATCTAAGTTGTAATCATGTCATAACATCATAAATACATAGGTTATAGTAGCTCTGATGTGATTCATAGGGTTACAGGAATAGATCCAAGTTAATGTCATATCAAGTTTTAGTTTAAATTATTTAGATCTAAAATTAACTTGGACTCACAGTGTTTAGATCTAGAAAAATAGAAGGAGAATAGCAGATGTTGATTCACAGATCCACACTTAAATAACTCTAAACTTGATTGCAGAAGAAGAAAAAGGTTTGATTCTGTAACAACCCGGAATTTCAAAACTGTAACAACCCGGAAAATCTGAGCCAATTTAAAAAAATTTATTTTGGCGATTTTAATGGATTTTGATTATTTAAAATGAATAATTTTAACTAATAACGACGAAAAATTTAATTTCGACGAAGTTAAAACGAATAATTTTATTTTAATTATATAACGAGCCTGAAATGGCGCGGCAGTTCGAAAATTCGATTTCGAATTTCAAATGAATGTCCAGGATTCAAAATAAATCGGATTTCAGCGAAACCAGAAATATCTGAATCTGTTTAACGATATCTTTCTAACGGATGTAAGAAACTGAGATTTCGTTTTATAAGTTAAGAGATATGTCCATTTTAAAATTCAGAAAAGTCACTGTGGAATTTATATATATTTTAATATATATAAAGGCCCTTAAAAAAAGCCATTTTGCAAACGACCTTGGTTTTCGACGAAACCACTTTTGTTGGATCCGAGATGTCAAATTATTGCTAGATTCCAAAATTCATAATTTTTGGGATCAGTATGTGAGTGTGGCAGAAGAAAACATGTTTGACCAATTTCAGTTGAATTCAATCGAGTGGAAAATGGCCATTTTTCAAACGGTCTTCAAATTTGACGAAATTAGTTTTGCTAGGACCATATCGGCAATACGAAGCTAGAAATAATTTTTATAGAATATTTTAAGTCAGTATGTGACCCCAGTAAATTGAAATGTGCATTCAAAAATTGAATATATAGATTTATATTTTGATTTTGATGGAAACTAATCGAAACAGACGAATCAGCTCACGAAACATATCCGATTGTGTTCGGAATAGGGGTAATTAGCTAGAGACGATAGTCGTTGGACGTGATTTGAAGTTCGAATTAAAAAGCTACTTTTTGGGGATTTATTATATAATAAAATATATTTTAAATAATTAGGTCAACCCCCCCTTAATCCTCCAAACCCGATTTCATTTCAGAAAGAGGGAGATAAAAAAACGCGCACCACCATCGATGGAGGCCATCGCCATCTCCACGACGTCACCTCGGAGGACCCCGCCGCCGTCACCCTCTCCACCACCTCGTCCCTCCCTTCAGCTCCTCTGAAAGTCGATGCCCCTCTAAATAAATCCCAAAATTAGCCCCGCCAGTCCCCTCCGTGACAACCAGTGGTCGTCGCCACCTCTCCCCGACCACCTGACGTCAGCCACCCTTTCCCCCTTCTTCTTCGATCCAAACCCAAGCCTTAAACCCCCTTTTTACCGTTGCTCCACCGCCTGAAGCCCACAGCAGCCGCCGCCACTGTTTGTGCCCACCTCCACCGTGAACACCACCAGCTCCGGCCCCCCTGCTGCTCTGCAAACCTTAGAAAAAATTTCATTGTAAGTTTTTTTTTCTTTATGCAATTAAATACATGATTTTTATCATATGGAAAACGATATAAAGATTTGATCTTTAGAGTAGAAAAAGATTATATTTTTAACTTTAAAAAGATTAGATTTTTAACTTTAAAAACATTAGATTTTTAACTTTAAAAAGATTAGATTTTTAACTAGGTGAAAATGCAAATTTTATATAAAGAGACTCAAATTAAAAATGTAGATTTTTATATAATCTTTAGTGAGGAATAAAAATATAATTTTTATTATGTAGAAGGTATAAAAATATAATTTTTATTATGTAGAGGATATAAGAATATAATTTTTATATTTATGAAAAGTAAATAAAAATACCATTTTAATAATGAAGTAGTGATATAAAAATATAATTTTTATATATGTAAAAGCAGAATAAAATTTGATTTTTAATTATATACATAGCGACGTTAAAAATGTGATTTTTAACATGAACCACGTGAAATAGATCCCGTTGGAAACATGAAGAAGATTTTCTACATATGAAGAGTCATGGTGTTTGGTATAGCTTTTAGGTGAGAACTCCTCACTAAAATTTTCTGTTCAGTTACTTGTTTTATGACTGCATATATAAACTGCTCCCCATCGTCCACAGACCATGGACAACTTGTGTGATTGTTTGTGTTGTGAAATTTGACTGTTGATTGTGATGTGAAATATATATTCATGTGTTGAAATAAAGTAAATATTCATGTGTTGAAATAAAACATATATTCATGTGTTGAAATAAAATATATATTCATGTGTTGAAATATAATATATATATATATATTCATGTGTTGAAATAAAATATATATTCATGTGTTGAAATAAAATATATATTCATGTGCTGAAATAAAATATATATTCACGTGTTGAAATAAAATATATATTCATGTGTTGAAATAAAATATATATTCACGTGTTGAAATAAAATATATATAATCGTGTGTTGAAATAAAATATATATTCATGTGTTGAAATAAAATATATATTCACGTGTTGAAATAAAATATATATTCATGTGTTGAAATAAAATATATATTCACGTGTTGAAATAAAATATATATTCATGTGCTGAAATAAAATAAATATTCATTTACAAATCGAACGATTTGTTTATGTACACCGATTTGACTGATATGGATTGGGACTATAAATTTTACACATCGCCCAACTGCACAAATAATATTCAGTATTTGTTAGTTGAGACTCCACACGGGTGTTGCGATGATATTTGACGTACACTAATCCCAATTATTTTGTGGTATGTCGATCGATAGGTTGACAGACTGTGTAAGCGTTAATTATTTATAATTAATGCTTATGCAGTTGTGTAATGCATTATGGATGATGGTTGATTGTTTATCATTGTTATTATATACATGTGTTGTATGGAATCCATATAAGTAACATTATATGGTATTTGATTGGGCCCCACTCCAATTTGGAAGATAAAGAATATTTTGAATTAATACTCAGAAAAGGAATAAATATTCATGTGTTGAATAAAAATAAATATTCATATGTTGAATAAAAATAAATATTCATGTGATGAATAAGAAAATATTCATGTGTTGAATAAAATAAATATTCATGTGTTGAATAGAATAAACATTCATGTGTTGAGTAAAAGCTATGTTGAATAGATATGCGCCATTTTGACGTGAACGATAGTTATATCATTTTATTCGTTATTTATAATGAATAGCAAAAAATAAGTGATTTCAAAATCTGAAGTCTGAAAATATTATCATTTATATATTAATGATATGGAATATTCAATTTTGATTCAAAATTGAATATGAAGTTGAAATTGTTTTGAAAACGAATTTAAAACGATTTATAAAATACGTTTTGAAAGGAAATAGACGAAATATATATTATATATATTATGTATAATATAATGGCCTGAATAGAATGCACCGCGCAACGGCAGTTCGCGAATTTCGACCATTGACTTCGAACGGACATTACGGGAGATCCGACCGTCGGATTCTCCTAAAACCAGAACCATTGGGTTTGTATCGAAAAGAGCTTTCTAACGAATATTAGAGATTTGAAATCTAACGGTTGGATTTGGAATTATGTCCAAATCAAATTTGGAAAAGGTCTCTGTAAGTGCAGTTCAATGGTCGTTGATGGAAATCGACTGTATGGGCCTTGATAAAATTATTAAAAATAGCATTAATTTGTGTAAAATCATAAGAAATGATTTGGAAAGAATCAGGATGAAAATTTCCATATTTGAAAAGATAAAAATAGATTTTTATCGAAATCTACTAGTTTTGAACTAGAATTATAAATCCAATATTTTTTAAAATAAATAAATTGGATTTGAAAGGGTTTTAAAAGTAACCAGAATTTCCAATAATTGAATTGGAATGGATTTGAATCGAAATTGTCTTTGGAATATTTCGATGTTGGATTTCGTGATTATACAGATATTGTTATGGAAATTTTAAAGATGTATTTATATCGTTATTTCCAATACGATATTTGTTGGTCGTAGAATTTAATATTGAACATAAGACGATATATTTTCTATTTAGAGCCTTGTATTTATTATCAAGTGGGATTTGGGTTTGTCGTGAATGGTGTCTTCATTAACACTGTTCTTAAACCCAGTTGAGAAAAAGATTAAATCATTTTATTTAGGTTTAATGAAGTGTACCAATTAAATGGTATTTAATTGGAATTGAATTTGAATTGAATTTTGGGTTTATCGTCAACTGTGTTTTAACGACATTCGTTCTTTAACCCGATTTACAATGAAATGTGATTTGGAATTTATAAATCTTTTGTTAAGATTTAAAGGAGATTTTCCAAAGTAAAGTTTTCCAATTTAATAAAATAAATTGGAATGGAATGGAATTCGATTTGGTATTAATTGAAGTGAATTTCTGTGGAGGAAGACTGCTATTATATCTGGAATTTAAAAGGCGTTGCCGTTATTCCATTTAATTTATTAATCGGATATGGAAGTTTATATCGATTCTATATATCGATTTGTTTTCCATGAAGATTCCAACGTTAATGGAATGTGATTTCAAGTTTATCGTGAACCGCGTTTTAAATGACACTGGTTCTTTAACCCAGTTAAAGACAGGATATGGTTTCCCAAGTTAAACAATCATTAATATTGATTTTTGGGAAGATTAAAACCAAGTGGAGTTTTAATGAATCTTTAATTAGATTGAAGTGACCGAGAATGGAGTATCACCAGTTTTTCTCCAAACGATAGTTAAATCTTTAATTAGATTTGATCGTGAAATGGTAATTAATATATCCTGATAACACCATGGTGTTAGATATGGAGTATTACCAGTTTTTCTCCATGGGATGAATAGGGTAGGGTTGGGAAATAAAATAAATGATTACTTCGGTGTGGTTCGCTAATCCCGACTAGTTTGGAAAACCTTAACATGGTTTGAAATGATATCCAAAGGAAGATTAAAGAATAAATTTAGAAGAATTTATCTTTGATAAAATTAATGGGAACCTTTCCCTAAGAATGTGGATATTTGAATAGAAGAATATTCTGAATTGGAATGAGGCGTATGTTGTGGTTGTGTAACACTTGTTTGTTATATACGCGGGTTATTCGGAAAGGCCGGGTTTATACCCATTCTGAATAACCGATTCGACGATAAGTCGAAGATGAAGATGGTGGTTGAAGACCGGAGGTCTTCACATCGTTTGGATGATTATTGATGATCTTGATTGGGTTGTACACCCAAGAGGAGGGAATCAGTTGGTTATCGTCCAGACGTACTTGGAGATCGATGGATATGCGAGGAATAAGGTTCCTCCGGTTTCGTTTAGACCCAGAACGAACTTGTAAATGGACTGTGTGTCTGACCTTGGATTTTATTCTGTGTGATTGATTTCTATTAAATATATATCTGTTTGGCGGCGGAGAATTTATTCTCTTGCTTAAAGCCCTTATCTGAGACGTACGAGCTCAGAGGTCATATATTGATGGATATCAATCGCATGGAGTGAATTTTCTGTGTGGCATGCCTAAGTGGCAAATAATCAAGGCTTTTGTTGAAAAGCAAAGTCTTGTGGTTGATGATCAAAGCACGACCTATGTGGCACAGCTTTGTGTATGGCGTTAATTCGCGAGCCTCACACCCGGTATGAATTAGAAACGGGAGAGGATCCAGGGAGAACATGCGTCTCGTTCTAGTTAGAGGTGGTGTCAGTGACCTACCAGCCCTGACATTTATATATTTTTCACCTGTGTGGTTGTTGGAATGCGAGGCGCCTTGGATATGGAGTCATTTGGCTCATTTACGCCCCATAGGGCGGGGAGACGTATTGTTCAAGGTTTCATTTTAATCCGCTACGTGTGGACCGGCCCTGTGGCTCCTAGGTGCAGTTGCGGTTGTAGCCTGAGACATGGACTAGAGCGTCTCAAATTCGGTGAGTACTATCTTTTTCCTCGGTTCATAGATGAAAATCCAACTTCCAATAAGTGACTTTGCTATTTTAATTGTAGAACTAGTATGGCGACATGATATATGATACCCATGCCGTCTATGATTGATATTTATGATTGAAATTATTTTGACACTATACACTTATAGTAATAATAAAAGATGAAATTTATCGTATCAAGCATTCTTAGGCTATTATAAGGTAAAACTCTATCCTCCGGCTCGTGTTGCATTGTGTGATGGGACCTGGGTCTTATAATAGCTTCATTTTTATTTATTTAGCATTGCGCTGTTGTTTTATGCACTGGTATTCTTGGGAGGAAACCTGTTCCGTGTTATACGGCGTAGTCCCTTGATTTACCTAACTTTAAAATAAAGATTAATAAATGTTTTAGATCTCACACCAGTCACATGACTGACCTGGACTTTATTGTTTTAACCTAAACTCTGGGTGCCCCTATTTTCCGCATGGGCAGCTAGTAGTTTTGGTTTTGCAGATTTATATTCATAGGATCCTGGTATACAGCTGGAACGATACTCGGAAAGCTCTGTATCCGTGTATTACTTTCATTTGTGTTTTGTATTATTTTTCCGCTGCTATGTAATGTAAATTGAATCTCTGATATTTTTCTGATGTATAATATTTATTCATACTCTATATATTCTTGTATTCTGATGGAATTGTTCTAATAAGCAATGAAATGTTCTTCTTTTTGTGTTCCAATTTGTTGGGTTCTCAAAACAATCAGGGGTTTCGAACGGTCTTGGTCGGTTTAGCGATCGATTCGGATCGAGCGAAATTTCCTGTTGTTACATTTGGTATCAGAGCTTTGGTTTACAGAGCTCGGAGAATAAGACACATTAGAACCATACGAAAGAATTCATCAGAGATTGGATTATTAATATCCAATGGGAATGACTCGTTAGAGATGGGATCAGTAGTATCCTAGAACGAGTGTGAAGAGTATATTTTTAAAATGAAAACAAATTTTGTTTGAAAGTTTAAACCTTATTATTCGTATTTGATTATTTATTTTATATTGAATTTGGACAATCCAGTATATAAGGATTGAGCGTATACGTCTGATCCATGTGTATTCGAAGTTTTAATATACTGGATAGACATAGAATCACACTCTAGTAGCTCGCAGATGATGTTGATAATGACCATGGCATCATTAGTATTTGTGTTCGAGTTTCAAAAGTGAGATTTCTATATGATTCCAATTGACTGGTGCGAGAACCAAAACAAGATAGGGCTTATTGTTGTGATTTGGCATCAAAAATCTGATTTTTGGACTATGAATCAAAGTTATGAATTTGAAAAGCTAATCGACTAATTGATTGATGGTTGTGTTGTTTGATTATTGGTTTGATATTTTTAACCATTTAGCTAAATTGAACCAAATATTGGACTGTATTGAAAATTGTTTGAAATTGCATGCATATACATGTGTATCCATTGAACAGGTCATTGTAAAGAGTCTAGAGCAGAAGAATAAAATTGTTTGCCCAACAAATAGGTACATGTTTACAAATTTATTGGGTTTGGACGATTTTATGAGCTGATTGGCTAGCCGCTTGGCTGTTTCTTTTTCTTTTTCGATTGATGAGGGCCATGGGCGGCAATTTGAAATATCCTGAAGCTCCCGGTGCAGGGGAGGTTATGGCGAAATTTTTCGAAAATTTAGGGTGTCAGTCAAATTTTTGAAAATTTTGAAAAGTTCTTATAAACTAAAAAGTTGAAAAACTCAAGCCGTAACGAAAATAATGAAAGTTGAGTTGATTAGAAAACAACTTTCACCTTCGTTCCTTTTTGAGGACTAAAAGATTTTAAGTGGGGAAGATTATAACAACCCGGAAAATCTAAGCCAATTTAAAAAAAATGGCGATTTTAATGGATTTTGATTATTTAAAATGAATAATTTTAAATAATAATGACGAAAAATTTATTTTCGACGAAGTTAAAATGAATAATTTTATTTTAATTATATAACGAGTCAGAAATGGTGTAACGGCCGGAAAATCCGTACCAATTTGAGCTGACTAATATACTACACATTCAACTCAAAATGCACGAAAATTCAGATCACTAATAGAAAGAAATTAGAGGATGAGATAGGAAAGATAGAACTAATAGAATAGAAGAAGAAGAATACAACCGAACAGAATCAGCGTAAATACGAAACTCATAGCGGAATGAATAAATTGTATTATATACATAATCTTGAAATACAAAACTGTATTGTATATACATACCATTATCAGAGTACGATACATCATATTACAGCAGAACTATCTCTAAATACTAACGGTGAAGCCTTCTGCTTTTAGCTCCTCTAAGTGTATCTGTAAAGCCTGAAACACTTGACTGCCCTTATAAATTTGGTCACCCAAGAGTTTAGGGAAAAACAAAAAAAATAAACTCTGGGTCAGTCATGGGACTGGTGTGAGTAAATTCCAACCATACTGTTTAACTTTGAAAATTCTTTTCAAACAAAAAGATAATAGTAAGACCAGCCCACACATAAACGTGGGCGGTTTTTACCTTACTATAGCCCAAAATACTTTGATATCAAACTCCAGCGATATTATAATAATGTATAATCAAATAAATAACCAAATAGCAGAACGCTTGCATCTCACGCTCCACATATATATAGTATAAAATCATAAACCGCAGGGCGCTTATTGGAGATTGGATTCCACCGACAAGGTATGGGAGCACCTACCGATCAATGTACTCTAGAGGGTATACACCTGCGTTCAACAAGAACGTCTTGCAACCCGGCCACACATGACCGACCACTCATTGAGCTTGAGTGTGTCAAATATATTTCCACCCACGGTTGTTGGCCATCCAACCGTAATCCGAAGATACAGAATCGAAAAAGAAGAACAAATATGAATTTTCTCTAGATCGGCGATAATACGCCCTGCTTGGGGATGACCCAAGTAGCCATGCTTCCTAGCCCAACTTTTGTTACTTCCTAGTTGTGAGGCTAGAGGCTACGTCTATCTTCAGAACATCTGATCACCATTCACTTTGAATGCCACATCGTCAAACCCGTCAATTCACTAATCAATTCCCAAACATATCACGGGTATAAAAAGCTAAGAGGAACGAATACCTCCGCCACCAGACGTAATACCTTTAAGAGATCAATCGTATGTGATTTACTAGGTATACTCTGTCAGACACTCGTCCATACAAGTTGTCCTGGGACTGGACAAATAGAAAACCCAATTCTGGAATAGGATGACCCTTGCATTTCACTCCGTCTTCAATTGTCTTCAGCAAAATCTATTTCGCAGCGCTTATGCCTACACAAAGTGGTTTCGGATAATATATCCAACCGGTCTCTCCGTACTGACAACGAGGGTCAAAACACTTCGATAGTCGGTTATTTAACTATCGAAGTAAAAACAACATGCATTCAAATGTACAACGAATCATCACACAATCACTAGCCCCTTTTATTTATTAATTTTCCAACTTCTCATATCCTAGAAAATATACATTATTAATCTTCGGAAACATTCCTATCATTTCCCCATTTCTTATTTTCTATATTTTAGAAAATATACCTTATAAATCTTTGGAAACATTTCCAGTTCTCATTTAATCATTCAAATCTGCAAATTATTTGCTTAACTCTTCATTCTAGAAATAATTAACCTTACAGGTTCATATCCTATTTACCGACTTCCTTTTCTAATTTATATTCCAATTCTACTTGATAAACTCTATTTCTAAGTCAGGTTCTTATTAAATCAATATCAAGTTTATAACTAAATATCGATTTCATACCCTACTATAATTATTGGTTTAGAACCAAATATAACTATCCTATCAGATTATAATTTCTAAAATAAATTACTAATACATTTCCTAGGTCGTAGTGCTATAAAAATCATGCTTACGCTTGGTCAACAACGCTAATTTATCGCTATAGTTCAAAAACTTGTCATACGCTGTAATATCCACCTTTATAACTAATTTCGACATAACAGTCACGCTTATATAAATAATATAAAACCAACAGTACAGATAAATATCAAGGAATCCAGTTGGATTCCTCCAACCGGTTTCCTACATCCATAGATGTTAGTCAAACAATTAACACTGATATCATACTAGGGAATATTATAATCGGTGGAATCAGCATCCAACAAATGATGTGTGTACATATATACGACGATATTCAACAAATTAAATTGTAATTTACCTAATCAACCATCACGCAGCATTCAACCATTATTATAACGTTTTAAGATAAAACAGAGTTAGTGAATTTACTCACCTCTGCGCGTTAACCGTTAAATAACGATTTGCGTTGGTTGATTCCATCGAGCATTTGATTTTATTAAGAAATCCCAAATGGCTTCGTTTTCTGTGAAATCATCTCCACCATGTAGATCTTATCATTACGCTTCCAACGGGTCCGGTTGCGTTCCGTTCGTAAATCACATTTCCTCTTCACAAGTTTCCTCATTTCAGTTGTACGATGTACCTTGCTACTGTGCCATCCCAATGTCCGAAACATCTCATTCTCCTGTTGTGCAACGTGACAACACCATTTTCACCTCCCACTACTGTCCCTGTCGATTTCCATATTGTACCCCATACACGCTCCTAGTTATAACATTACTCCAACCTCATAAATGATTCCCTTACTATATTAACGTTTTTTAATCCTTTGCTACCCCTTTTAATACGTCTTCTACCCGTGCCTTTCTATTTGAAAACTTGGCCCAACATGCATCCTCTTCACAGCATTATACACCACTCACGTTAACTCTCCCCGTTTATACTTCACATCCGACACACGTACTCTCTTATGGTTCTACACGCACTGCCCTTCATCCCTCATTGACTTAACTGTTGGTCTCAACGCAGGCTTCCATATTGACAGCATCTCCATTCATCTTGTCGCGTGTTTCATTTTATTGAATTTTAAAATAGAACTCAACACACCACACAACTTCTCTATACTGCCTCTCCGTCTTTTGCCTCATATAAATATCATCACACTTGAATCCCCTTACAAACGTGTCCACCCCCTTTTCATTTGCTGTATAAATGATTGCGTGTTCTTCTCTATTTCCGATTCTTTGATCCCATTTTTACACACTCTCCTTCACGTTATCTATTATTTCCACGCAACATGTAACTTCATGCATCGTTCCAACTATGTCCATCATTTCCATACATGGTACCTGCGAACGCAACCCCCCCCCCTATATGAACCCATACTTCTTAAATCACCTCGTAAGCTTCTTCATATCGCACCATGCAAGCTTCAAGCTCCCCTACAGTACGAAACTCCGCTGCCCAACCATGCTACAGGCTTCATCATCCTTTTCCATGTACTCTGAAACCTACCTCCGATCATTCCCCATGCAGCTTCCCATTAAAGTTTCCCAGACCCCTTTCTAAGCGTTGCCATCCTCACCACCACTCCCATACGAAACCACCTCCCTCGCCTTTCGACCTGACTTGGACCCTGGATCTCACGGCACAACTACTCCGCTTGGTTCTTGCTTAAGACACCACGCCCAAACACTTCATTTTCCATTCCAGTTTCGCCAAAAACAATGCCAACGCCATCTCCATTTCGAGTCTTTCTGCGTTGAACACTATGATAGGCTACAACTCGCGTTGAACTGCTGTGACCATTTGCTTCATTGGTTTTTCGAGAAAGGTAAAAGGAAGCATCGTATATTTATAAAGATTAGGAGACAGAATATTTAAGTAATTAGGCTGTATAGATTTGCAGAGGAGGTCCATAGGTGATGGTGCAGTATGGTCTGCTTGCTTCAATTTAAAGCAATAGGTAGGTAGTGCGTACAGAATAGGGTTATGGGTTTATTTATATATGTTTTGGATCATATCAAACAGGCTAGCTTGGTATAGCGGTATGGTCAAGGAGCAGTACAATACTTCGCTGTGAAGGTTCTTAGATATTTTTATAAATTTATTTAATTTTAAATTGGGAAGTTGGTGTTATCTTGCCGTGATTTAGAGATGATACTTCTCAAGCTAGTTTCCATTTCAGTTAGTGTCATGCTGTATTATTTCACATGTTTTTCGCTAAACAAACCATGTGGACTAAGAATAATACTTTAAGTTTTAGTGTACATCGCTACAAAAATTATATTCATATGTGATCTGCTATGGATAGAAATACCGTCGTGTCCAGCAAGGTGTCACGATCCCAAAAATATGATAATATCGGTAGGTTAACTCATATTTTGAAACCCCAAAATATTGATATAGGGTGCAAAATACTCCAAATAAAAAGTTGCGTATTTAATTTATTAAAATTTACAGTAAAATTCTAAAAACTAAATTATCACTACTTCTCAAAAGAACCTTGTCTAAATTCGAAACCGATATCTTGTTATATCGAATAAACCGTTACGGTCGATAAACGATTTTACAGCGACTATTTGAATATTTGATTTGGATATATCTTGCAATCTAGACAACGAATTGTTCATTTTTCTCTTCTATTAGAAAGATACAGTTCAACAGATTCCAACGTTTCTTGTTTCAAAGAATCCGACTAGTAACGAGTCCTGTACACTCAGTTGAAGTTCAGAACGTTAAATTACGAACTGGTGCGATATTATGGGCTCGATTATATTTAATATATATTTTTATACGTTCAATTAATATATAAATACACTTATATTACGAATTCAATATTTAAACTGATTTAAATATTCAAATACAAACCGCTAAAAATGCGGGACGTTACATCCCTTCCCCCTTAAATGAATTTCGTCCCCGAAATTACTAAGGTAGGGAAAATGCTACATTCCAGGTTAAAAATCTTTTATTTAATTTCTTAAATTCAGTTTTCAACCGAACCGATTAATTGTAATTAAAATATTTATTTTTTATTAACGGATATTTTCAAAAATTCTGAAAATTTCCTAACACCTTAAAATTTCTGAGAAATTTTGCCATCATCTCCTCTGCACGGCTTAATCGGTACAACTACAACTCGCTTCTTTGAGCTTCTCCAATCCACTTATCCACATCCAATTATTCTCTAGTACCCAAGACAAATTCCAGTTCAAACTCCACTTCAAATTCCAATTCCATGTTCTTACTCAACAATTCAATTTCATAACCAAACTAGGTTCCAATCCAATATCTTATTTCACGAATTCACTTACTTCACCAAGTTTAATTCTATTTTAATACGATTTCCACCTGGTTTCAATTCGACTCCAATTTTATTCAACTTAGTTAAATTTTTATTTATTTACTTCATAAGTAAATTTTAAATTTCAAAATTCAAATTCCTGAGGTTTTTATTTTAAATCAGTTTGAAATAATATATATATATTTATAACATAGTAATTCAAAACATTTGAATTTTTGAACAACTTATTTCAAAACAAAATCTTTAGTAGTAATCCGTCACTTAGAGACTCGAAAATGAACACCGATGATGCTGCGTAGTCAGCATCGGAATTTATTTTCCAGCAATCGAAGTGAGCTCAATACTATATTATTTTCAAAACTCCTTCTCAAATACTTTCATTTTGAAATTTATTTCAAAATATCTTTCGCAACTCTTGGAAAACATTTTTATATCTCCCAGGACTTTAAAATTCCCATATATTTAATTCAAATCCATTTACAACGACTCCTCAAATTTCTAGAGTTTTAACTCCAATTCTGGTTTATCATCCAATTCAATTTATCTGATTTATATATTATATTCATATGAATTCTTATTGGTTATTTATAACCAATTCAATTATGACCCTATTTGATTATAATTTCAACCAACACATTCAATATATATTAGATAATTCCAATATATATGCTTTCTTTATATCAAAATATATTTTGGGTAGGATTATTTCATTTACCCTCTTTTCAAAGCATACTGTGTCGAATTACTCTATTCAAGAGTTTAGAAACACCTATCGACACAGTTTGCATTACTGTTTCAACCAGAATTCATAAACCACTCGACTGACTAATCAACACAATATAAAACAGTTTTTTATATTAATTTACAAATACGCGCTC
The DNA here is from genome assembly GCA_030737875.1 of Allium sativum. Classification (NCBI taxonomy): domain Eukaryota; kingdom Viridiplantae; phylum Streptophyta; class Magnoliopsida; order Asparagales; family Amaryllidaceae; genus Allium; species Allium sativum. Next base: position 590,356,420 of record CM060909.1, read on the forward strand.
ATCCATATATATATATATACACACTCAAACTCAATCTAGAGTATTACTAACTCCATCTCTATTGAGTTACGCCACAGAGCTAAGGTAATCACTTAACCTTATGCTCTGATACCAACTGTAACGGCAGGAAAATCTGTACCAATTTGAGCTGACTAATATACTACACATTCAACTCAAAATGCACAAAAATTCAGATCACTAATTGAAAGAAATTAGAGGATGAGATAGGAATGATAGAACTAATAGAATAGAAAAAGAAGAAGAATACAACTGAACAGAATCAGAGTAAATACGAAACTCACAGCGGAATGAATAAATTGTATTATATACATAATCTTGAAATACAAAACTGTATTGTATATACATACCATTATAAGAGTACGATACATCATATTACAGCGGAACTATCTCTAAATACTAAAGGTGAAGCCTTCTGCTTTTAGCTCTTCCAAGTGTATCTGTAAAGCCTGAAACACTTGACTGCCCGTATAAATTTGGGCACCCAAGAGTTTAGGGAAAAACAAACAAAATAAACTTTGGGTCAGTCATGGGACTGGTGTGAGTAAATTCCAACCATACTGTTTAACTTTGAAAATTCTTTTCAAACAAAAAGATAGTAGTAAGACCAGCCCACACATAAACATGGGCGGTTTTTACCTTACTATAGCCCAAAATACTTTGATATCAAACTCCAGTGATATTATAATAATGTATAATCAAATAAATAACCAAATAGCAGAACGCTTGCATCTCACGCTCCACTTATATATAGTATAAAATCATAAACCGCAGGGCGCTTATTGGAGATTGGATTCCACCGATAAGGTATGGGAGCACCTACCGATCAGTGCACTCTAGAGGGTATACACCTGGGTTCAACAAGAACGTCTAGCAACCCGGCCACACATGACCGACCACGCATTTAGCTTGAGTGTGTCGAATATATTGCCACCCATGGTTGTTGGCCATCCAACCGTAATCCGAAGATACAGAATCGAAAAAGAAGAACAAATATGAATTTTCTCTAGATCGGTGACAATACACCCTGCTTGGGGATGACCCATTTAGCCATGCTGCCTAGCCCAACTTTTGTTACTTCCTGGTTGTGAGTCTAGAGGCTACGTCTATCTTCAGAACATCTGATCACCATTCACTTTGAATGCCACATCGTCAAACCCGTCAATTCACTAATCGATTCCCAAACGTATCACGGGTATAAAAAGCTAAGAGGAACGAATTCCTCCGCCACCAAACGTAATACCTTTAAGAGATCAATCGTATGTGATTTACAGGGTATACTCTGTCAGACACTTGTCCATACAAGATGTCCTAGGACTGAATAAACAGAAAACACAATTCTGGAACAGGACCACCCTTGCATTTCACTCCGTCTTCAATTGTCTTCAGCATAAACTATTTCGCAGCGTTTATGCCTACACAGAGTGGTTTCGGATAATTTATCCAACCGGTCTCTCCGTATTGACAACGATGGTCAAAACACTTCGATAGTCGGTTATTTAACTATCGAAGTAAAAACAGCATGCATTCAAATGTACAATGAATCATCACACAATCACTGGCCCCTTTTATTTATTAATTTTCCAACTTCTCATATCCTAGAAAATATACGTTATTAATCTTCGGAAACATTCCTATCATTTCCCCATTTCTTATTTTCTATATTTTAGAAAATATACCTTATAAATCTTTGGAAAACATTTCCAGTTCTCATTTAATCATTTCAATCTGCAAATTATTTGCTTAACTCTTCATTATAGAAATAATTACCCTTACAGGTTCATATCCTATTTACCGACTTCCTTTTCTAATTTATATTCCCATTCTACTTGATAAACTCTATTTCTAAGTCAGGTTCTTATTAAATCAATATCAAGTTTATAGCTAAATATCGATTTCATACCCTACTGTAACTTATTGGTTTAAAACCAAATATTAACTATCCTATAAGATTATAATTTCTAAAATAATTACTTTTATACATTTCCTTGGGTGTAGTGCTATAGAAATCACGCTTACGCTTGGTCAACAACGCTAATTTATCGCTATAGTTCAAAAACTTGTCATACGTTGTAATATTAACCTTTATAACTAATTTCGACATAACAGTCACGCTTATATAAATAATATAAAACCAATAGTACAGATAAATATCGTGGAATCCGGTTGGATTCCTCTAACCGGTTTCCTGTATCCACAGATGTTAGTCAAACAATTAACACTGATTTCATACTAGGGAATATTATAATCGGTGGAATCAGCATCCAACAAATGATGTGTGTGTATATATATATATACGACGATATTCAACCAACTAAATTGAAATTTACCTAATCAACCATCATGCAGCATTCAACCATTATTATAACGTTTTAAGATAAAACAGAGTCAGTGAATTTACTCACCTCTGCGTGTTAACCGTTAAATAACGATTTGTGTTGGTTGATTCAATCGAGCGTTTGATTTTATTTAGAAATCCCAAATGGCTTCGTTCTCTTTGAAATTAGCTCCACCATGTAGATCTTATCATTACGCTTCCAACGGGTCCGGTTGCGTCCCGTTCGTAAATCGTATTTCCTCTTCACATGTTTCCTCATTTCAGTTGTACGACGTACCTTACTACCGTGCCATCCCAATGTCCGTAACATCTCATTCTCCTGTTGTGCAACGTGACAACACCATTTTCCCCTCCCACTACTGTCCCTATCGCTTGCCATATTGTACCCCATACACGCTCCCAGTTATAATAGTACTCCCACCTCATAAATGATTCCCTTACTATATTAACGTTTTTAAATCCTTTGCTACCCCTTTTAATACGTCTTCTACCCATGCCTTTCTGTTTGAAAACTTGGCCCAACATGCATCCTCTTCACAGCATTATACACCACTCACGTTAACTCCCCCCGTCTATACTTCACATCCGACGCACGTACTCTCTTATGGTTCTACACGCACCGCCCTTCATCCCTCGTTGACTTAACCGCTGGTCTCAACGCAGGCTTCCATATTGACAGCATCTCCATTCATCTTGTCGTGTGTTTCATTTTATTGGATTTTAAAACAGAACTCAACACACCACACAACTTCTCTATAATGCCTCTCCCTCTTTTGCCTCATATAAATATCATCACACTTGAATCCCCTTACAAACGTGTCCACCCCCTTTTCATTTGCTGTATAAATGCGTGCGCGTTCTTCTCTATTTCCGATTCTTTAATCCCATTTTTACACACCCTCCTTCACATTATCTCTTCTTTCCACGCAACATGTATCTTCATGCACCGTTCCTACTGTGTCCATCATTTCCATACATGGTACCTGCGAACGCAACCCCCCATATGAACCAGTACTTCTTAAATCACCTCGTAAGCTTCTTCAGATCGCACCATGCAAGCTTCACGCTCCCCTACGGTACGAAACTTTGATGCCCAACCATACTACAGGCTTCATCATCCTTTTCCATGTACGCAGAAACCTGCCTCCGATTATTCCCCATGTAGCTTCCCATTAAAGTTTCCCAGACCCCTTTCTAAGTGTTGCTATCCTCACCACCACTCCCATACGAAACCACCTCCCTCGCCTTTCGACCTGACTTGGACCCTGGATCTCACAGCACCACTACTCCGCTTGGTTCTTGCTTTAGACACCACGCCCAAACACTTCATTTTCCATTCCAGTTTCACCAAAAAGAATGCCAATGCCATCTCCATTTCGAGTCTTTCTGCGTTGAACACTACGATAGGATACAGCTCGCGTTGAACAACTGTGACCATTTGCTTCATTGATTTTTCGAGAAAGGTAAAAGGAAGCATCGTATATTTATAAAGAGTTGGAGACTGAATACTTAAGTAATTAGGCTGTAGAGATTTGCAGAGGACGTCCATAGGTGATGGTGCAGTATGGTCTGCTTGCTTCAATTTAAAGTAATAGGTAGGTAGTGCGTACAGAATAGGGTTATGGGTTTATTTATGTATGTTTTGGATCATATCAAATAGGCTAGCTTGGTATAGCGGTATGGTCAAGGAGCAGTATAATACTTCGCTGTGAAGGTTCTTAGATATTTTTATAAATTTATTTAATTTTAAATTGGGAAGTTGGTGTTATCTTGCCGTGATTTAGAGATGATACTTCTCAAGCTAGTTTCCATTTCAGTTAGTGTCATGCTGTATTATTTCACATGTTTTTCGCTAAGCGAACCATATGGACTAAGAATAATACTTTAAGTTTTAGCGTACACCGCTACAAAAATTATGTTCATATGTGATCTACTATGGATAGAAATAAAAATATCGTCGTGTCCAGCGAGGTGTCACGATCCCAAAAATATTATAATATCGGTAGGTTAACTCCTATTTTGAAACCCCAAAATATTGATATAGGGTGCAAAATACTCCAAATAAAAAGTTGCGTATTTAGTTTACTAAAATTTACAGTAAAATTCTAAAAATTAATTTATCACTACATCTCAAAAGAACCTTGTCTAAATTCGAAACCAATATCTAGTTATACCGAATAAACCGTTACGGTCGATAAACGATTTTACAACGACTATTTGAATATTTGATTTGGATATATCTTGCAATGTAGACGACGAAATCTTCATTTTTCTCTTATGTTAGAAAGATACAGTTCAATAGATTCCAATGTTTCTTGTTTCGAAGAAATCCGACTAGTAACGAGTCCTGTACACTCAGTTGAAGTTCAGAACGTTAAATTACGAACTTCCACAATTTTATGGGCTCGATTATATTTAATATATATTTTTATACGTTCAATTAATATATAAATCCAATTATATTACGAACTCAATATTTAAACTGATTTAAATATTCAAATACAAACCACTAAAAATGCGGGACGTTACAAATGGCGCGGCAGTTCGAAAATTCGATTTCAAATTTCAAATGAATGTACAGGATTTAAAATAAATCGGATTTCAGCGAAACCTGAAATATCTGAATCTGTTTAACGATATCTTTCTTACAGATGTATGAAATTGAGATTTTGTTTTATAAGTTGAGAGATATATCCAGTTTAAAATTCAAAAAAGTCGCTGTGGAATTTTTATATATTTTAGTATATATAAAGGCCCTTAAAAATAGCCATTTTGCAAACGACCTCGGTTTTCGACGAAACCACTTTTGTTGGATCCGGGATGTCAAATTATTACTAGATTCTAAAATTCATAATTTTTGGAATCAATATGTGAGTGTGGCAGAAGAAAACGTGTTTGACCAATTTTAGTTGAATTCAATCGACTGGAAAATGGCCATTTTTTAAATGGTCTTCAAATTTGACGAAATTAGTTTTGTTAGGACCGTATCGGCAATACGAAGCTAGAAATAATTTTTACAGAATTTTTAGAGTCAGTATGTGACCCCAGTAAATTGAAATGTGCGTTTAAAAATTGAAATATATTTTGATTTTGATGGAAATTGATCGAAACAATCGAATCAGCTCACGAAACATATCACATTGTGTTCGGAATGGGGATAATTAGCTAGAGATGACAAACGTTGGACGTGATTTTGTAACAACCCGGAAAATCTGGGCCAGTTTAAAATTTTTATTTTGGCAATTTTAGCGAATTTCGATTATTTAAAATGAATTATTTTAAATAATATCGACGAGAAATTTATTTTGAATATAATTCGACGTATATATTATACGCGTCGTCGTTATAATATAAATATTTATATATAATTATAAATAGAATTGAAAATGGCGCGGTAGTTCGATAATTCGATTTCAAACTTCAATTGAATGTACCGGGTGCAAAATAATCCGGATTTTAGTGAAACCAAAAATAATGGGATCTAATTGTGAATATCTTTCCAACGAATCCGAAAAATCAAGATTTCATATCGGGAATCAAAAGATATGTCCAGTGAAAATTCTGAATAGTCGCTATGGAATTCAGGCCCTTAAAAATGGACATTTTGCAAATGACCTCGGATTTCGACGAAACCACTTTTGTTGGGTCCGTGATGTCAAGTTATTGCTAGATTCCAAATTTCATAATTTTTCGAATCAATATGTGAGCATGGCAAAGGAAAATGCGTTTGACCATTTTCAGTGGATTTTAATCGACTGGAAATTGGCCATTTTTTTATACGGTCTCAGAATTCGACGAAACTAGTTTTGTTAGGACCGTATCGTCAATACGAAGCTAGAAAATATTTTTATGGGATTTTTAGAGTTATTATGTGACCCCGGTATATTGAAATGTACGTTTAAAATTCAATATAATGATTTAAAAGTAAATGCAATAGAAACTGATCGAAACGATCGAATCAGCTTGCGGTACATATCCCATTGTTTTCGGAAAGGGGGTGAAACGCTAGGGGCGACAGTCGTTTGGTATGATTTAGAGTTCGAATGCAAAATCTCGCTTTAATGAATTAAATAAAATAAATATTTATATCCCTTTGAATGGTCAAACCCTAAGTCAAATTCATTCGTTGGTCAACCTTCCTCTTTCCGCCTCCAGCCCAAAAAGAACGCCCCTCGTCCTCCCAAAATCAGAGCCATCGATCCCCTCCGTTTCTCATTGTTTCGAGCCCTTCCAACGTGAAGATCAGAGAGCATCTCGTGCTCTTTCCATTCATACAAGGGGGATCCATTTTTGTTCACCGAGGAGGTCGTTCTAGCCCCCCCCCCCAAACCAGCTCCGTTCGCTGGCCAACTGCGACGCATAGGCGGCGGCGAGTGGGCCCCTCTTCCAGGCAAAGGTGGAGCGCACGATGGGCAACAACGTGATGGTTCCTGAACGAGGAACGGCGGCTCGAGGAGGAAGTAAATTAGAACCCTAGTATTGAAGAATGGGTTGCGGATTAGAACGTCGGCCTGTAGTGTTTGATCGAGGAAGAAGGTAACGTTTTTATTTTTACTGTATGTTTTTTTTGTTTTTGTTAATTTGAAAACTGTTTTTTTTTTTGTTGTTGTTGTATTTTAAAATTGATTTCTTAAGTTTTTTTTTTAACAGATTTTTTGAAAAGGTTTTAAAAACTGAAATGATTTTTAGAAAAGTTAAAACCTGATTTTAAAAAAAAAGAAATAAAACTGAAATGATTTTTAGAAAAGTTAAAACCTGATTTTAAAAAAAAAAAGAAATAAAACTGAAATGATTTTTAGAAAAGTTAAAACCTGATTTTAAAAAAAAAAGAGATAAAACTGAAATGATTTTTAGAAAAGTTAAAACCTGATTTTTATTTTAAGTATAAAAACTGATTTTTATTTTAAGTATAAAAACTGATGTTTTAAAAAGTAAAAACTGATGTTTTACAAAGTAAAAACGGATTTTTTTATAAAAGTAAAAACGGATTTTTATATATTGAAAAGCAAAGTAAAAATTCGATTTTTATATATTGAATAACGAAATAAAAATTCGATTTTTATATATGTAGTGAATACGGGCAACGAAGATGACGAAGAGACGAGAACAACGAAGACTTCTACATTAGGAGAATCGTGGAATCGGGATAGCTATAGGTGAGAACTTCTCACCTTTCAATTTAATTTTTCTAGTTATATATATACTAGGATGCAGACGGTGCTTAGCAGCACCCGACACAAATCGTCCACAGACCATGGACTTGTTTGTTTGACTGTTTGGTGATTGATTGCGATATTGGTTTGAATGTGGTTTGTGGTGTGAAAAATCGAATCGATAAATTGGTTAGGATTAGACGTGCGCCGTTATAAGGCGAAGGAGTAAGGCTAGGTTAGACTCTTACTCCAAATTTTGTGGTTTGCATAACGAATTGATTTGATTGATGTGTGAATGGCGTGGGCCTTCACTAGACCGGGGATAAGGCTAGGCCTTGTCCCGTTTCTAGTATCGTGCCGTTATGCCGCCGAAATTTTCTAAAATGGGTTGGAAAAATAAAAATATCATTTTATTTAAAGAATGAACTGAATAGAAATTCATATGTTGGAATAAAATGTTTTATCGTTAAAAATATAATTTTTAACGTGAAGTGAATAAAATAGAATATTCATTTACAAACCAGACGGTTTGTTTATGTACACCTATTTGAAGGACATTGATTGGGTCGATAAATTTTACACATCGCCCAACAGCACAAATAAAATATGTGTTTGATTGTTTGAAACCCCACACGGGTGTTGGGATGAAATTTGAAGTTCACTCATCCTGATTGATTAAATGTGTCGATCGATTGATTGACAGGCTGTTATAAGCGTTGAATATCTATATTTGATGCTTATACAGTGTAGTGCACTTTGGTTGATGGTTGATTATTTTTCAATGTAATTATATACATGTGTTGTATGAAAATCCATATAATTAACTTTATATGGTAATTGATTGGGCCTCATTCCAATTTGAAAAATAAAGAATATTATAAAATAAAAGTTCATGTGTTGACAGTACTCATTCATTGAGATTGGTCATGTGTTGAACGAAATATTTTAGTAATAAAATTTACATCTTTATCGATATAAAATAAAAGTTCATGTGTTGACAGTACTCATTCATTGAGATTGGTCATGTGTTGAACGAAATATTTTAGTAATAAAATTTACATCTTTATCGATATAAAATAAAAGTTCATGTGTTGACAGTACTCATTCATTGAGATTGGTCATGTGTTGAACGAAATATTTTAGTAATAAAATTTACATCTTTATCGATATAAAATAAAAGTTCATGTGTTGACAGTACTCATTCATTGAGATTGGTCATGTGTTGAACGAAATATTTTAGTAATAAAATTTACATCTTTATCGATATAAAATAAAAGTTCATGTGTTGACAGTACTCATTCATTGAGATTGGTCATGTGTTGAACGAAATATTTTAGTAATAAAATTTACATCTTTATCGATATAAAATAAAAGTTCATGTGTTGACAGTACTCATTCATTGAGATTGGTCATGTGTTGAACGAAATATTTTAGTAATAAAATTTACATCTTTATCGATATAAAATAAAAGTTCATGTGTTGACAGTACTCATTCATTGAGATTGGTCATGTGTTGAACGAAATATTTTGATAATAACAACTATTTTGAAAAAGAAATATTTGAAATAGAATATTTGAAAATAGAAATTTATGAAGTCGTGTTGATTAGATTGACGCCATTTTGACGTGAACGATATTTATATCGATTTTATTCATCTTAAAAATGAATATTGAAAAGTCATTTCGAAATCGAATATAATGAATTGAATTGAAAATGATTTCGAAATGAATTGAATTGAAAACGATTTCGAAATGAATTGAATTGAAAACGATTTCGAAATGAAATGAATTGAAAACGATTTCGAAATGAATTGAATTGAAAACGATTTCGAAATGAATTGAATTGAAAACGATTTCGAAATAAATTGAATTGAAAACGAATTGAAATGAATTCAAATTGAATTGAAATTTGAATTGAATAGAAATGAATTTTGAAACGAATTTATAAAGAAGAATTCAATTTTGATTTGAATTGAAAAGGAAGTTGAAATTGCTTTTGAAACGAATTTAAAACTATTTATATAATTCGTTTTAAATAGAAATCGACGAAGTATATATTATATATATATTATATATAATATAATGGCCTGAATAGAACGCGCCGCGCCGCGGCAGTTCGTGAATTTCGACCATTTATTTCAAACGGACATTGCGGGAGATCCGACCGTCGGATTCTCCTAAAACCGGAACCGTTGGGTTCGTATCGAAAAGAGCTTTCTAATGAATGTTAGAAATTTGAAATCTAACGGTTGGATTTGGAGATACGTCCAAATCAAATTCGAAAAAGGTCGCTGTAAGTGCAGTTCGATTGCCGTTAATGGAAATCGACTGTACGGGCCTTGATAAAATTATTAAAAATAGTAATAATTTGTGTAAAATCATAAGAAATGATTTGTGAAAGTTTGGGATGAAAAACTCCATATTTGAAAAGATAAAAATAGATTTTTATCGAAATGAACTAGTTTTGAACTAGAATTATAATTCTATTTATTTTTAAATAAATAAATTGAATTTGAAATGGTTTTGAAAATAACCAAAATTTCCAATGATTGCATTGGAGTGGATTTGAATCGAAATTGTCTTCGGAATATTTCGATGTTGGAATTCGTGATATTACAGGTGTTGTTATGGAAATTTGAAAGATATATATTTATATCGTTATTTCCAATACGACATTTGTTAGTCGTAGAATTCGATATTGAATATAAGCCGATATATTTTCTATTCAGAGCCTTGTATTGAATATCGAATGTGATTTGGGTTTGTCGTGAATGGTGTTTTCACTAACACTGTTCTTGAACCCAGTTGAGAAAAGATTAAATCTTTTTATTTAGATTTAATGAAGTGTACCAATTAAATGATATTTAATTGGAATTGAATTGGTATTGATTTTTGGGTTTATCGTGAACAGTGTTTTAAATAACACTTGTTCTTTAACCCGATAATTAATGGAATGTGATTTTGGGTTTATCGTGAATCGTGTTTTAAATGACACTGATTCTTTAACCCAGATAATAATTAAAACTAAGTGGAGTTTTAATGAATCTTTAATTAGATTGAAATGATCGAAAATGGAGTATCACCAGTTTTGCTCCAGGCGATAGTTAAATCTTTAATTAGATTTGAACGTGAAATGGTAATTGAATTTACCGATAACACTGTGGTGTTAGATATGAAGTATTACCAGTTTTACTTCATGGGATGAATAGGTTGGGATTGGGAAATTAAAGCAAATGATTACTTCGGTAAGGTTCGTTAATCCCGACTAGTTTTGAATTGATATTCAAAATAGAATAAAGAATAAATTCAAGAAATTTATCTTGGATAAAATTAATGGGAACCTTTCCCTATGAATGTGAAATCAGAAACTAACTGGCGGTTAACTAAGCAGAATGGTTTTCTGGGTATTGATCTGATGTTGGTTTCGGCCTTCGGGGTTAATATTTGGGGAATTATTCTCTTGATTAATTTACGGTTAGTGACTGATGAATTGGAATGAGGCGTATGTTGTGTTTGTGTAACACTTATTTAAAATATACGCGAGTTATTCGGAAAGACCGGGTTTATCCCATTCTGAATAACTGATACGACGATAAGTCGAAGATGAAGACGATGGTCGAAGACCGGAGGTCTTCACGTCGTTTGGATAATTACTGATGATCTTGATTGGGCTGTACACCCAAGAAGATGGAAACAGTTAGTGATCGTCCAGACGTACTTGGAGATCGATGGATATGCGGGGTACTAGGTGCCTCCGGTTTCGTTCAGCCCCAGAACGGACTTGTAAATGGACTGTGTGTCTGACATTGGATTTTAGTCTGTGTGATTGATTTCTATTAAATATATATCTGTTTGGCGGCGGAGAATTTATTCTCTTGCTTAACGCCCTTCTCTGAGACGTACGAGCTCAGGGGTTATATATTGATGGATATCAAATGCATGGAGTGAATTGCCTGTGTGGCATGCCTAAGTGGCAATTGATCGAGGCTTCTGTTGAAAAGCAAAGTCTTGTAGTGATGATCAAAGCACGGCCTTTGTGGCGTAGCTTTGTGTAACGTTTTCCTCGCGTGTTTCACACCCGGTATGAACCAAAAACGGGAGACGGACGTCAGGGGGGACATGCGTTTTCTTTCTAGCTAGAAGTGGCGTCAGTGGTTTTACACGCCCTGACGAGTTTGACTTATGTGGTTGTTGCTGTTGCGAGGCGCCTCGGATTGATCGGTCGTTCTCGAACCGATGGAGTCATTTAGTTGGCTCATTTACGCCCCAAAGGGCGGAGAAACGTATTGTTCAGGCATTATAATCCACATCGGTGGACCGGCCCTGAGGATCCAAGGTACAGTTGCGGCTGTGCCTGAGACTCGGGCTAGACAGTCTCGAATCGGTTGAGGACTATCTTTTGCCTCGGTTCATAGACGGAAATCCAACTTCCAAATACGTGACATTTGCGGTTTTATTTGTAGAGCCTAGTATGGCGACATAGTGGGATGGGGCGCTCATGCCGCCTATGATTGATACTTATGATTTGAAGTTGTTTTATACACTATGCACCTATTATAGTATCAAATGATTTGTTTCAAACGTATCAAGCATTCTTTGGCTGTTATAAGGGAAAACCCTATCCCCCGGCTTGCGTTGCATTGTGTGATAGGACCTGGGTCTTATAACAGCTTCATTTTTCTTTATTTAGCATTGCGCTGTTTGTTTTATGCACTGGTATTCTTGGGAGGAAACCCGTTCCGTGTTATACGGCGTGGTCCCTTGATTTACCTAACTTTTAAAATAAAGAATAATAACTGTTTTAGTTCTCACACCAGTCCCATGACTGACCTGGAGTTTATTGTTTTAACCTAAACTCTGGGTGCCCCTATTTTGACACGGGCAGCTAGTAGTTTTGGTTTTGCAGATTTATATTCACAGGATCCTGGTTTACAGCTGGAACGATATCCGGAAAGCTTTGTATCCGTATATCTCTTCTAGTTGTGTATTGTATTATTTTCCGCTGCGATGTATTTAAATGTAATTTAAATCTCTGATATTTCTGTGTAATATTCGTTTATACTCTGTATATTCTTGTAATCTGATGCATTGTTGTAATATACAGTGAAATGTTCTTCTGTATGCGTTCTATTTTGTCATGTTCTCAAACGATAGGGCGTTTCGAACGGTCTGGGTCGGTTTAGCGACTGGTTCGGACCGAGCGAGATTCCTTGCCGTCACAGTTGGTATCAGAGCTTTGGTTTACAAAGCAGAGAACAAGGCACATTAGAACCATACGAAAGAATTCATCAGATATTGGATTAGTAACATCCAATGGGAATGACTCGTTAGAGATGGGATTAGTAGTATCCTAGAACGAGTGTGAAGAGTAAATTTTTAAAATGAAAATGAAAACAAATTTTGTTTTGCAAATCTAAATCACTTAATCGTATTTGATTATTTATTTATATTGATTAGGACAGTCCAATATATAAAGATTTTTCGTATGCGCCTGGCTAGCGTCTATTCGAAGTTTTAATATACTGGATAGATATAGAATCACACTCTAGTCGCCCGGGGATGATGCTGATAATTGTGATCACATTATCAGTATTTATATTCGAGTGACGAAAGTGAGATTTCTATATATTTCCTATTGACTGGTGTGAGAACCAAAATTAGATAGGGCCTATTGTTGTGATTTGGCATCAAAAACATGATTTTTTGTGTATGTATCAAAGTTATGGATTTGAAACTCTAATTCACTAATGCATTGATGTTTGTGTGGTTTGTTTATTTGTTTGCTAAATTTTAACCATTTTGCCTAATTCAACCAAATATTGAATTGTATTGGAATTTGGTCGCATCTGCTTGCATATACATGTATATCATTGAACAGGTCATAGCAAGGAGGCTAGAGCCAGAGAATAAAATTTGTTTGCCCGACAAATAGGTACATGTTTACTACATAATTTCCTGTTTTGTTTGGGTGATGATGATTTTGTGAGCCTATTGGCTAGCCGCTTGGCTTTTTCTTTTTCTTTTTGAGATCTGAAGGACCGGGGAAGCTATTTGAAATTCCCCGATGCTCCCGGTGCAGGGGAGGTAATGGCGAAATTTTTCAAAAATTTAGGGTGTTAGCCAAATTTTTGAAATTTTGAAAATTCTCAGAAACTGAAAAGTTGGAGAATGGAAGCCAGATCGAACGTAGAGCTGAATAATCAAACCACTTCTGACTTTGTTCCTTTTCGGGGACGAAAAGTTTTAAGTGGGGGAGATTGTAACAACCCGGAAAATCTGGGCCAGTTTAAAATTTTTATTTTGGCAATTTTAGCGAATTTCGATTATTTAAAATGAATTATTTTAAATAATATCGACGAGAAATTTATTTTGAATATAATTCGACGTATATATTATACGCGTCGTCGTTATAATATAAATATTTATATATAATTATAAATAGAATTGAAAATGGCGCGGTAGTTCGATAATTCGATTTCAAACTTCAATTGAATGTACCGGGTGCAAAATAATCCGGATTTTAGTGAAACCAAAAATAATGGGATCTAATTGTGAATATCTTTCCAACGAATCCGAAAAATCAAGATTTCATATCGGGAATCAAAAGATATGTCCAGTGAAAATTCTGAATAGTCGCTATGGAATTCAGGCCCTTAAAAATGGACATTTTGCAAATGACCTCGGATTTCGACGAAACCACTTTTGTTGGGTCCGTGATGTCAAGTTATTGCTAGATTCCAAATTTCATAATTTTTCGAATCAATATGTGAGCGTGGCAAAGGAAAATGCGTTTGACCATTTTCAGTGGATTTTAATCGATTGGAAATTGGCCATTTTTTTATACGGTCTCAGAATTCGACGAAACTAGTTTTGTTAGGACCGTATCGTCAATACGAAGCTAGAAAATATTTTTATGGGATTTTTAGAGTTAGTATGTGACCCCGGTATATTGAAATGTACGTTTAAAATTCAATATAATGATTTAAAAGTAAATGCAATAGAAACTGATCGAAACGATCGAATCAGCTTGCGGTACATATCCCATTGTTTTCGGAAAGGGGGTGAAACGCTAGGGGCGACAGTCGTTTGGTATGATTTAGAGTTCGAATGCAAAATCTCGCTTTAATGAATTAAATAAAATAAATATTTATATCCCTTTGAATGGTCAAACCCTAAGTCAAATTCATTCGTTGGTCAACCTTCCTCTTTCCGCCTCCAGCCCAAAAAGAACGCCCCTCGTCCTCCCAAAATCAGAGCCATCGATCCCCTCCGTTTCTCATTGTTTCGAGCCCTTCCAACGTGAAGATCAGAGAGCATCTCGTGCTCTTTCCATTCATACAAGGGGGATCCATTTTTGTTCACCGAGGAGGTCGTTCTAGCCCCCCCCCCAAACCAGCTCCGTTCGCTGGCCAACTGCGACGCATAGGCGGCGGCGAGTGGGCCCCTCTTCCAGGCAAAGGTGGAGCGCACGATGGGCAACAACGTGATGGTTCCTGAACGAGGAACGGCGGCTCGAGGAGGAAGTAAATTAGAACCCTAGCATTGAAGAATGGGTTGCGGATTAGAACGTCGGCCTGTAGTGTTTGATCGAGGAAGAAGGTAACGTTTTTATTTTTACTGTATGTTTTTTTTGTTTTTGTTAATTTGAAAACTGTTTTTTTTTTTTTTTGTTGTTGTATTTTAAAATTGATTTCTTAAGTTTTTTTTTAACAGATTTTTTGAAAAGGTTTTAAAAACTGAAATGATTTTTAGAAAAGTTAAAACCTGATTTTAAAAAAAAAAGAAATAAAACTGAAATGATTTTTAGAAAAGTTAAAACCTGATTTTAAAAAAAAAAAGAAATAAAACTGAAATGATTTTTAGAAAAGTTAAAACCTGATTTTAAAAAAAAAAGAGATAAAACTGAAATGATTTTTAGAAAAGTTAAAACCTGATTTTTATTTTAAGTATAAAAACTGATTTTTATTTTAAGTATAAAAACTGATGTCTTAAAAAGTAAAAACTGATGTTTTACAAAGTAAAAACGGATTTTTTTATAAAAGTAAAAACGAATTTTTATATATTGAAAAGCAAAGTAAAAATTCGATTTTTATATATTGAATAACGAAATAAAAATTCGATTTTTATATATGTAGTGAATACGGGCAACGAAGATGACGAAGAGACGAGAACAACGAAGACTTCTACATTAGGAGAATCGTGGAATCGGGATAGCTATAGGTGAGAACTTCTCACCTTTCAATTTAATTTTTCTAGTTATATATATACTAGGATGCAGACGGTGCTTAGCAGCACCCGACACAAATCGTCCACAGACCATGGACTTGTTTGTTTGACTGTTTGGTGATTGATTGCGATATTGGTTTGAATGTGGTTTGTGGTGTGAAAAATCGAATCGATAAATTGGTTAGGATTAGACGTGCGCCGTTATAAGGCGAAGGAGTAAGGCTAGGTTAGACTCTTACTCCAAATTTTGTGGTTTGCATAACGAATTGATTTGATTGATGTGTGAATGGCGTGGGCCTTCACTAGACCGGGGATAAGGCTAGGCCTTGTCCCGTTTCTAGTATCGTGCCGTTATGCCGCCGAAATTTTCTAAAATGGGTTGGAAAAATAAAAATATCATTTTATTTAAAGAATGAACTGAATAGAAATTCATATGTTGGAATAAAATGTTTTATCGTTAAAAATATAATTTTTAACGTGAAGTGAATAAAATAGAATATTCATTTACAAACCAGACGGTTTGTTTATGTACACCTATTTGAAGGACATTGATTGGGTCGATAAATTTTACACATCGCCCAACAGCACAAATAAAATATGTGTTTGATTGTTTGAAACCCCACACGGGTGTTGGGATGAAATTTGAAGTTCACTCATCCTGATTGATTAAATGTGTCGATCGATTGATTGACAGGCTGTTATAAGCGTTGAATATCTATATTTGATGCTTATACAGTGTAGTGCACTTTGGTTGATGGTTGATTATTTTTCAATGTAATTATATACATGTGTTGTATGAAAATCCATATAATTAACTTTATATGGTAATTGATTGGGCCTCATTCCAATTTGAAAAATAAAGAATATTATAAAATAAAAGTTCATGTGTTGACAGT
The DNA here is from genome assembly GCA_030737875.1 of Allium sativum. Lineage (NCBI taxonomy): Eukaryota > Viridiplantae > Streptophyta > Magnoliopsida > Asparagales > Amaryllidaceae > Allium > Allium sativum. The sequence goes on from CM060909.1 coordinate 590,373,051, forward strand.
ACTCATTCATTGAGATTGGTCATGTGTTGAACGAAATATTTTAGTAATAAAATTTACATCTTTATCGATATAAAATAAAAGTTCATGTGTTGACAGTACTCATTCATTGAGATTGGTCATGTGTTGAACGAAATATTTTAGTAATAAAATTTACATCTTTATCGATATAAAATAAAAGTTCATGTGTTGACAGTACTCATTCATTGAGATTGGTCATGTGTTGAACGAAATATTTTAGTAATAAAATTTACATCTTTATCGATATAAAATAAAAGTTCATGTGTTGACAGTACTCATTCATTGAGATTGGTCATGTGTTGAACGAAATATTTTAGTAATAAAATTTACATCTTTATCGATATAAAATAAAAGTTCATGTGTTGACAGTACTCATTCATTGAGATTGGTCATGTGTTGAACGAAATATTTTAGTAATAAAATTTACATCTTTATCGATATAAAATAAAAGTTCATGTGTTGACAGTACTCATTCATTGAGATTGGTCATGTGTTGAACGAAATATTTTAGTAATAAAATTTACATCTTTATCGATATAAAATAAAAGTTCATGTGTTGACAGTACTCATTCATTGAGATTGGTCATGTGTTGAACGAAATATTTTGATAATAACAACTATTTTGAAAAAGAAATATTTGAAATAGAATATTTGAAAATAGAAATTTATGAAGTCGTGTTGATTAGATTGACGCCATTTTGACGTGAACGATATTTATATCGATTTTATTCATCTTAAAAATGAATATTGAAAAGTCATTTCGAAATCGAATATAATGAATTGAATTGAAAATGATTTCGAAATGAATTGAATTGAAAACGATTTCGAAATGAATTGAATTGAAAACGATTTCGAAATGAAATGAATTGAAAACGATTTCGAAATGAATTGAATTGAAAACGATTTCGAAATGAATTGAATTGAAAACGATTTCGAAATAAATTGAATTGAAAACGAATTGAAATGAATTCAAATTGAATTGAAATTTGAATTGAATAGAAATGAATTTTGAAACGAATTTATAAAGAAGAATTCAATTTTGATTTGAATTGAAAAGGAAGTTGAAATTGCTTTTGAAACGAATTTAAAACTATTTATATAATTCGTTTTAAATAGAAATCGACGAAGTATATATTATATATATATTATATATAATATAATGGCCTGAATAGAACGCGCCGCGCCGCGGCAGTTCGTGAATTTCGACCATTTATTTCAAACGGACATTGCGGGAGATCCGACCGTCGGATTCTCCTAAAACCGGAACCGTTGGGTTCGTATCGAAAAGAGCTTTCTAATGAATGTTAGAAATTTGAAATCTAACGGTTGGATTTGGAGATACGTCCAAATCAAATTCGAAAAAGGTCGCTGTAAGTGCAGTTCGATTGCCGTTAATGGAAATCGACTGTACGGGCCTTGATAAAATTATTAAAAATAGTAATAATTTGTGTAAAATCATAAGAAATGATTTGTGAAAGTTTGGGATGAAAAACTCCATATTTGAAAAGATAAAAATAGATTTTTATCGAAATGAACTAGTTTTGAACTAGAATTATAATTCTATTTATTTTTAAATAAATAAATTGAATTTGAAATGGTTTTGAAAATAACCAAAATTTCCAATGATTGCATTGGAGTGGATTTGAATCGAAATTGTCTTCGGAATATTTCGATGTTGGAATTCGTGATATTACAGGTGTTGTTATGGAAATTTGAAAGATATATATTTATATCGTTATTTCCAATACGACATTTGTTAGTCGTAGAATTCGATATTGAATATAAGCCGATATATTTTCTATTCAGAGCCTTGTATTGAATATCGAATGTGATTTGGGTTTGTCGTGAATGGTGTTTTCACTAACACTGTTCTTGAACCCAGTTGAGAAAAGATTAAATCTTTTTATTTAGATTTAATGAAGTGTACCAATTAAATGATATTTAATTGGAATTGAATTGGTATTGATTTTTGGGTTTATCGTGAACAGTGTTTTAAATAACACTTGTTCTTTAACCCGATAATTAATGGAATGTGATTTTGGGTTTATCGTGAATCGTGTTTTAAATGACACTGATTCTTTAACCCAGATAATAATTAAAACTAAGTGGAGTTTTAATGAATCTTTAATTAGATTGAAATGATCGAAAATGGAGTATCACCAGTTTTGCTCCAGGCGATAGTTAAATCTTTAATTAGATTTGAACGTGAAATGGTAATTGAATTTACCGATAACACTGTGGTGTTAGATATGAAGTATTACCAGTTTTACTTCATGGGATGAATAGGTTGGGATTGGGAAATTAAAGCAAATGATTACTTCGGTAAGGTTCGTTAATCCCGACTAGTTTTGAATTGATATTCAAAATAGAATAAAGAATAAATTCAAGAAATTTATCTTGGATAAAATTAATGGGAACCTTTCCCTATGAATGTGAAATCAGAAACTAACTGGCGGTTAACTAAGCAGAATGGTTTTCTGGGTATTGATCTGATGTTGGTTTCGGCCTTCGGGGTTAATATTTGGGGAATTATTCTCTTGATTAATTTACGGTTAGTGACTGATGAATTGGAATGAGGCGTATGTTGTGTTTGTGTAACACTTATTTAAAATATACGCGAGTTATTCGGAAAGACCGGGTTTATCCCATTCTGAATAACTGATACGACGATAAGTCGAAGATGAAGACGATGGTCGAAGACCGGAGGTCTTCACGTCGTTTGGATAATTACTGATGATCTTGATTGGGCTGTACACCCAAGAAGATGGAAACAGTTAGTGATCGTCCAGACGTACTTGGAGATCGATGGATATGCGGGGTACTAGGTGCCTCCGGTTTCGTTCAGCCCCAGAACGGACTTGTAAATGGACTGTGTGTCTGACATTGGATTTTAGTCTGTGTGATTGATTTCTATTAAATATATATCTGTTTGGCGGCGGAGAATTTATTCTCTTGCTTAACGCCCTTCTCTGAGACGTACGAGCTCAGGGGTTATATATTGATGGATATCAAATGCATGGAGTGAATTGCCTGTGTGGCATGCCTAAGTGGCAATTGATCGAGGCTTCTGTTGAAAAGCAAAGTCTTGTAGTGATGATCAAAGCACGGCCTTTGTGGCGTAGCTTTGTGTAACGTTTTCCTCGCGTGTTTCACACCCGGTATGAACCAAAAACGGGAGACGGACGTCAGGGGGGACATGCGTTTTCTTTCTAGCTAGAAGTGGCGTCAGTGGTTTTACACGCCCTGACGAGTTTGACTTATGTGGTTGTTGCTGTTGCGAGGCGCCTCGGATTGATCGGTCGTTCTCGAACCGATGGAGTCATTTAGTTGGCTCATTTACGCCCCAAAGGGCGGAGAAACGTATTGTTCAGGCATTATAATCCACATCGGTGGACCGGCCCTGAGGATCCAAGGTACAGTTGCGGCTGTGCCTGAGACTCGGGCTAGACAGTCTCGAATCGGTTGAGGACTATCTTTTGCCTCGGTTCATAGACGGAAATCCAACTTCCAAATACGTGACATTTGCGGTTTTATTTGTAGAGCCTAGTATGGCGACATAGTGGGATGGGGCGCTCATGCCGCCTATGATTGATACTTATGATTTGAAGTTGTTTTATACACTATGCACCTATTATAGTATCAAATGATTTGTTTCAAACGTATCAAGCATTCTTTGGCTGTTATAAGGGAAAACCCTATCCCCCGGCTTGCGTTGCATTGTGTGATAGGACCTGGGTCTTATAACAGCTTCATTTTTCTTTATTTAGCATTGCGCTGTTTGTTTTATGCACTGGTATTCTTGGGAGGAAACCCGTTCCGTGTTATACGGCGTGGTCCCTTGATTTACCTAACTTTTAAAATAAAGAATAATAACTGTTTTAGTTCTCACACCAGTCCCATGACTGACCTGGAGTTTATTGTTTTAACCTAAACTCTGGGTGCCCCTATTTTGACACGGGCAGCTAGTAGTTTTGGTTTTGCAGATTTATATTCACAGGATCCTGGTTTACAGCTGGAACGATATCCGGAAAGCTTTGTATCCGTATATCTCTTCTAGTTGTGTATTGTATTATTTTCCGCTGCGATGTATTTAAATGTAATTTAAATCTCTGATATTTCTGTGTAATATTCGTTTATACTCTGTATATTCTTGTAATCTGATGCATTGTTGTAATATACAGTGAAATGTTCTTCTGTATGCGTTCTATTTTGTCATGTTCTCAAACGATAGGGCGTTTCGAACGGTCTGGGTCGGTTTAGCGACTGGTTCGGACCGAGCGAGATTCCTTGCCGTCACAGTTTTGAATTTCGAATTAAAAAGCTACTTTTTGGGGATTTATTACATAATAAAATATATTTTAAATAATTAGGTCAACCCCACCCCAATCCTCCAAACCCGATTTCATTTCAGAAAGAGGGAGATAAAAAAAACGCGCACCACCATCGATGGCGGCCATCGCCATCTCCACGCCGTCACCTCGCAGGACCCCACCGCCGTCACCCTCTCCACCACCTCGCCCCTCCCTTCAGCTCCTCTGAAAGCCAACGCCCTTCTAAATAAATCCCCAAATCAGCCCCGCCAGTCCCCGCCGTGACCACCAGTGGTTGTCGCCACCTCTCCATGACCACCTGACGTCAGCCTCCCCTTCCCCCTTCTTCTCCGATCAAAACCCAAGCCTTAAACCCCCTTTTTACCGTTGCTCCACCGCCTGAAGCACATAGCAGCCGCCGCCACTGTTTGTGCCCACCTCCACTGTGAACACCAGCAGCTCCGCCCTACTGCTGCTTTGGAAACCTTAGAAAAAATTTCGTTGTAAGTTTTTATTTCTATTTTATTTCTTTATGCAATTAAAGACATGATTTTTATCATATGGAAAACGATATAAAGATTTGATCTTTAGATTAGAAAAAGATTAGATTTTTAACTTAAAAAAGATTAAATTTCTAACTTTAAAAACATTAGATTTTAAACTTTAAAAAGATTAGATTTTTAACTAGGTAAAAATGCGATTTTTATATAAAGAGACTCAAATTAAAAATGTAGATTTTTATATAATCTTTAGCGAGGAATAAAAATATAATTTTTATTATGTAGAATGTATAAAAATATAATTTTCATTATGTAGAGGATATAAGAATATAATTTTTATATGAATGAAAATTAAATAAAAATATGATTTTAATAATGAAGTAGTGATATAAAAATATAATTTGTATATATGTAAAAGAAGAATAAAAATGTGATCTTTAATTATATATATAGCGACGTTAAAAATGTGATTTTTAACATGAACCACGTGAAACAAATCCCATTGGAAACACGACAAAGATTTTCTACATATGAAGAGCTGTGGTGTTTGGTTTAGCTTTTAGGTGAGAACTCCTCACTAAAATTTTCTGTTCAGTTATTTATTTTATTACTGCATATATAAACTGCTCCCCGTCGTCCACAGACCATGGACGACTTGTGTTATTGTTTGTGTTGTGAAATTTGACTTTTGATTGTGATGTGAAATATATATTCATGTGTTGAAATGAAATATATATTCATGTGTTGAGATAAAATATATATTCATGTGTTGAAATAAAATATATATATTCATGTGTTGAAATAAAATATATATTCATGTGTTGAAATAAAATATATATTCACGTGTTGAAATAAAATATATATTCACGTGTTGAAATAAAATATATATTCATGTGTTGAAATAAAATATATATTCACATGTTGAAATAAAATATATATTCATGTGTTGAAATAAAATATATATTCTTGTGTTGAAATAAAATAAATATTCACTTACAAATTGAACGATTTATTTATGTACACTGATTTGACTGATATGGATTGGGACGATAAATTTTACACATCGCCCAACTGCACAAATAATATTCCGTATTTGTTAGTTGAAACCCCAACGGGTGTTGGGATGATATTTGACGTACACTAATCCCAATTATTTTGTGGTATGTCAATTGATAGGTTGACAGACTGTGTAAGCGTTAATTACTTATAATTAATGCTTATGCAGTTGTGTAATGCACTATGGATGATGGTTGATTGTTTATCATTGTTATTATATACATGTGTTGTATGGAATCCATATAAGTAACATTGTATGGTATTTGATTGGGCCCCATTCCAATTTGGAAGATAAAGAATATTTTGAATTAATATTCAGAAAAGGAATAAATATTCATGTGTTGAATAAAAATAAATACTCATGTGTTGAATAAAAATAAATATTCATGTGTTGAATAAGAAAATATTCATGTGTTGAATAAAATAAATATTCATGTGTTGAATAGAATAAACATTCATGTGTTGAGTAAAAGCCGTGTTGAATAGATACGCGCCATTTTGACGTGTACGATAGTTATATCGATTTTATTCGTTATTTATAATGAATAGCGAAAAAGAAGTGATTTCAAAATCTGAAGTCTGAAAACATTATCATTTATATATTAATGATATGGAATATTCAATTTTGATTCGAAATTGAATATGAAGTTGAAATTGTTTTGAAAACGAATTTAAAACGATTTATAAAATACGTTTTGAAAGGAAATCGACGAAATATATATCATACATATTATATATATAATATAATGGCCTGAATAGAACGCGTCGCGCAGCGGCAGTTCGCGAATTTCGACTATTGACTTTGAACGGACATTACAGGAGATCCGTTCGTCGGATTCTCCTAAAACCAGAACCATTGGGTTCGTATCGGAAAGAACTTTCTAAAGAATATTAGAGATTTGAAATCTAATGGTTGGATTTGGAATTATGTCCAAATAAAATTTGGAAAAGGTCGTTGTAAGTGCAGTTCGATGGCCGTTGATGGAAATCGACTATACGGGCCTTGATAAAATTATTAAAAATAGCAATAATTTGTGTAAAATCATAAGAAATGATTTGGAAAGAACTGGGATGAAAAATTCCATATTTGAAAAGATAAAAATAGATTTTTATCGAAATGAACTAGTTTTGAACTAGAATTATAAATCCAATATTTTTGAAAATAAATGAATTGGATTTGAAAGGGTTTTAAAAGTAACCAGAATTTCCAATAATTGAATTGGAATGGATTTGAATCGGAATTGTCTTCGGAATATTTCGATGTTGGATTTCGTGATTATACAGATATTGTTATGGAAATTTGAAAGATATATTTATATCGTTATTTCCAATACGATATTTGTTGGTCGTAAAATTTGTTATTGAATATAAGCCGATATATTTTCTATTCAGAGCCTTGTATTTAATATCAAGTGGGATTTGGGTTTGTCGTGAATGGTGTCTTCATTAACACTGTTCTTAAACCCAGTTGAGAAAAAGATTAAATCTTTTTATTTAGGTTTAATGAAGTTTACCAATTAAATGGTATTTAATTGGAATTGAATTTGAATTGAATTTTGGGTTTTTCGTGAACTGTGTTTTAACGACATTCGTTCTTTAACCCGATTTACAGTGAAATGTGATTTGGAATTTATAAATCTTTTGTTAAGATTTAAAGGAGATTTTCCAAAGTAAAGTTTTCCAATTTAATAAAATAAATTGGAATGAAATGGAATTTGATTTGGTAATAATCGAAGTGAATTTTTGTGGAGGAAGACTGCTAATATATCTGGAATTTAAAAGGCGTTGCCGTTATTACATTTATGTTATTAGTCGGATATGGAAGTTTATATCGATTATATATATCGATTTTTTTCCATGAAGATTCCATCGTTAATGGAATGAGATTTCGGGTTTATCGTGAACCGCATTTTAAATGACATTGGTTCTTTAACCCAGTTAAAGACAGGATATGGTTTCCCAAGTTAAACAATCATTAATATTGATTTTTGGGAAGATTAAAACCAAGTGGAGTTTTAATGAATCTTTAATTAGATTGAAGTGATCTTGAATGGAGTATCATTAGTTTTCCTCCAAACGATAGTTAAATCTTTAATTAGATTTGAATGTGAAATGGTAATTAATATTTACCGATAACATTGTGGTGTTATATATGGAGTATTACCAGTTTTTCTCGATGGGATGAATAGGGGGGATTGGAAAATATAATAAATGATTACTTCGGTGTGGTTCGCTAATCCCGACTAGTTTGGAAAACCTTAACATGGTTTGAAATGATATACAAAGGAAGATTAAAGAATAAATTTAGAAGAATTTATCTTTCATAAAATTAATGGGAACCTTTCCCTAAGAATGTGAATATTTGAATAGAAGAATATTCTGAATTGGAATGAGGTGTATGTTTTGTTTGTGTAACACTTGTTTATTATATACGCGGGTTATTCGGAAAGGCCGGGTTTATATCCATTCTGAATATCTGATTCGACGATAAGTCGAAGATGAACCGGAGGTCTTCACATCGTTTGGATGATTATTGATGGTCTTGATTGGGTTGTACATCAAAGAGGAGGGAATGAGTTGGTGATCGTCCAGACGTACTTGGAGATCGATGGATATGCGAGGAATAAGGTTCCTCCGGTTTCGTTCAGACCCAGAACGAACTTGTAAATGGACTGTGTGTTTGACATTGGATTTTATTCTGTGTGATCGATTTCTATTAAATATATATCTATTTGGCGGCGGAGAATTTATTCTCTTGCTTAACACCCTTCTCTGAGACGTACGAGCTCAAAGGTTATATATTGATGGATATCAATCGCATGGAGTGAATTGCCTGTGTGGCATGCCTAAGTGGCCAATGATCAAGGATTTTGTTGAAAAGAAAAGTCTTGTGGTAGATTATCAAAGCATGGCCTATGTGGCTCAGCTTTGTGTATGGCGTTAATTCGCGAGCCTTACACCTCGGTATGAACCAGAAACGAGAGAGGATCCAGGGAGAACATGCATCTCTTTCTAGTTAGAGGTGGTGTCAGTGACCTACCAGCCCTGACATTTATATATTTTCACCTATGTGGTTGTTGGAATGCGAGGCGCCTCGGATATGGATTCATTTGGCTCATTTACGCCCCATAGGGCGGGGAGACGTATTGTTCAGGGTTTCATTTTAATCCGCTACTTGTGGACCGGCCTGTGGCTCCTAGGTGCAGTTGCGGCTGTAGCTTGAGACACGTACTAGAGCATCTCGAATTCGGTGAGGACTATCTTTTGCCTCGGTTCATAGATGGAAATCCAACTTCCAATACGTGACTTTGCGGTTTTAATTGTAGAACTAGTATGGCGACATGATATATGGTACCCATGCCGTCTATGATTGATATTTATGATTGAAATTGTTTTGACACTATACACTTATAGTAATAAGAAAAGATGAAATTTAGCGTATCAAGCATTCTTTGGCCATTATAAGGTAAAACCCTATCCTCCGGCTTGTGTTACATTGTCTGATGGGACCTGGGTCTTATAATAGCTTCATTGTTCTTTATATAGCATTGCGCTGTTGTTTTATGCACTGGTATTCTTGGGAGGAAACCTGTTCCGTGTTATACGGCGTGGTCCCTTGATTTACCTAACTTTAAAATGAAGATTAATAACTGTTTTAGTTCTCACACCAGTCACATGACTAACCTGGAGTTTATTGTTTTAACCTAAACTCTGGGTGCCCCTATTTTCCGCATGGGCAGCTAGTAGTTTTGGTTTTGCAGATTTATATTCATAGGATCATGGTATACAGCTGGAACGATACTCGGAAAGCTCTGTATCTGTGTATTACTTTCAGTTTTGTTTTGTATTATTTTTCCGCTGCCATGTAATGTAAATTGAATCTCTGATATTTTTCTGATGTATAATATTTATTCATACTCTGTATATTTTTGTATTCTGATGGAATTGTTGTAATACGCAATGAAATTTTCTTCTGTTTGTGTTCCAATTTGTCGGGTTCTCAAAACAATAAGGGGTTTCAAATGGTCTTGGTCGGTTTAGCGATAGATTCGGATCGAGCAAAATTTCCTGTTGTTACATTAATTTAAAATTTTGATTTAAGCTATTTTGATAAATATGAGAATATAAATTGGTTATTTTTGCTAAATAAAATTTGTGAATAATATTAAATTTTATTTTTTATATTTTATTTAACTCAAAAAAAACTCAGTATAATTTTTTAAAATGATTTATAAGCTTTGTTCTTAGAATTTTGAAAATTCTATTTTTAAAATTATCACATAACCCTTAAAAAATGAAATTTTGCTAGAAAGCTCAGAATTTAGCGAGATAAACTTTTTTGGATTCATAATAACAAATCATTGTTGAGTTCCAAAATGCACATCAAACGGAGATAGCATGTGACCTTGCGAATCAAAACCATTTGTTCAAAAACAGGCAGTTGTTTTCTAAAGGAACATTATCGAGACGATCTCATAATTTGATTCCATATTTTTTTCTCGACTTTTATCGTCTAATAATGGTTAAATACAAAAGGGCATGATTTTTGGAGTTTTCGTTTGTGCATAGAAGAAGAAAAGGTATACTAAAATTCCATTTTTGAAGCTAATTTGAGCAATTTTACAAAGGCACATTATTGAGACAACCTTGGAATTCGATGAAACTTTTTTTATTGAATTTGTAGTGTCGAACAATGGTAAGATTCCAAAGTTCATGATTTTTAGAATTAGTATGTGGTCGGGCATGATTTTTAAAGTGAAAAACAGACAATATTTTGACTTTAAAAATTCCCTGTTTGTGCATACCGATTCGGAATTCGACAAAACCAGTTTCTTGGGGTCCGTAAGGTCAGAGAGTAGCTACATGTCAATTTTTAGGGAAAACGGGATCCGTAGGTGGTCACACGGATTTTTAAATGATGAAAATTGGCATAATTTGAGTATATAAAAAATAAAGTTAATAAAAAATAATTTGCACCTACTATATAACATCTTAAACACCTCCTAAACCTAATCTTATTTGTAACGACCCGTATTTTTACAGTATAATAATTTATTTATTTAATTAGTGATTTAGAGATTTAAATGGTTGTTTAATTAAATAATATTGAATATTTGATTAATATAAATAATAGAATAATACATTTAATTTTCGGAATAGTCGGAAATGGTGGAATTCACAATATTGTGTGAATTGGATCATTTATAATATATAATTCAGTTTAGAGTTGAATTATGTTAACGAAATTATTATTTAAATGTCAGTTGAACGTATAAATTATATTATAATTATAACCAAGCATGAAATGGCGCGGCAGTTCGTAATTAGGTGATTCGAACTTTAAACGAATATACAAAATCCGTTTTAAGCCGGATTTCTATGAAACAAGAAACGTTTGGAGTTGGTGAAGTATATTTTTCTAATGGAAGAGAAAAATCGGCATTTCGTCCTTTAGATTTTGAGTTGTGATCAAATCAAATTTTTGAAAAGTTGCTATGGAATTCCTTTAAAATTTATAGTGATTTATTTATATTATAAATGGATTATTAATATAAACTGAATACTAATTTAATCTGGATTTGAAATTCCGAGTTATAAATTCAAATAGGAATATTTTGGAACTGTATTATATTCTATGCGAATATATATACGATAATATTTATTTATAAATATTCAATTTAATTATTTTTATATATATCAATATTTAAATGGGCCTATTTAAAGCTTTAAAAATAGCCAGTTTGCAAACGAGCTCCATTTTCGATGAAACTAATTTTTTTTTGGATCCAGAATACATAATTATTGTTATATTTCAATTTTCATGATTTTTGAAGTCAGTATGTGGCCGTGTGGGATTTAATGTGAAAAACAGTCAATCATTTAACTTTAAAAATATGTTGTGTGAGCAAACGGACTCGGAATTCAAAGAACCAAGTTTCATTGGGCCGTAATGTGAAACTATAGATGTTTGTCCATTTTCATCAAAAATGGAATTCGTATGTGATTGCATGAATTTTTAAATAATAAATGTAGATAGAGATGGATTAAAAATCGATAAAATAACATAATAAAATATTAATATATATACTCCTATAAATACACCACCTAACTCCCATAACCCAAATTTCGTTTATCCCCTGGTCAATAAGGCAAGCCGCCGTATTTTCTCTCTTCACAGCAAACAAATTCCTAGCTTTGAAAATAAATATCAGTTGGAATAAAATCTTATAAATCATCTCATAAATATATTCCAACTCCTATTGTAAAGCCCTTCAATACTGTATAGTTTTTTTTGTATTCGAATGGGTTAGGGTTTGTTGTCCTTAAGAGCAGCGTGTGAGTTCGATTTGTTAATTAGGAATTGAAGCATCGAGTGTGTGTAAATAGGTATATTCGGATGATTGAGGTGTTTTGGAGTATGTTTGCAAACTATTGGGATTTTTCTTGATCAAATTTGTCGATCGAATATTGGAGCGCGGCAAAAGCTGTTGTGGGACGTGATCGGTTATTGCGTGAAAATTCTGGGCAACGGTGATGATGCAGAAAGAGTGGTGGAGCTTGTGTAACAAACCAGAATTTTTAATGATTAACATATAATCAAAATTTCTATTTTCTGAATATCTAATGAATTTAATAAAATTTAAATACAAATATGGTTTTAAAATATTATAAATGAGTTTGTACAAATATTTTGTTTTGATTTATTTTGATGTAAATAACTTATTTTAAGGCCATATCTAAGTTTATTTAATAAATATTTCAATATAAATAAGTGATAATATTTCTTTAGTTTTGTAAAATTATATATATTTTTCCATAGAGATTTGTTGTATATCTAAATCTAATTTCTATAATTTATATTTGATAAATTTGTATGAAGAAGTATGTTTGAAATATTAACTATTTTGTTTTAAAAAAATTGAAGTATTAAGTATTTTTATTAATCTTAAGTAATACATTGGTTACACTTATAAGCATTTTGAAATTTTACTACATTTATAAATGTAATTAAAGTGTAGCTAAAAGAATAAAAACATAAATAAATAAATGAGTGAAATTTTGTTGTACATGCATTGGTTGAAGTTTATATGTCCTCTTAGTTGTCCTAGTGCATGTCATTGAGTTCTTAAGAGAAGCCATGTGTCCCTTAATTAAATAATTAAAGATAATTTTAAATCATTATAAAAAAAAACTCATTTTTCTCTTCTGGTCAAAGCTTCAGATAAAATCCTACGACCTTCTTCCTGTGTTCTCTCTTTTCACTTTACTGTAAATGAAAACCCACCTCCTCTTCTTCTTTCAAAAATCCATATCTTCCAATCTATTAATCTTTAGCAAAAATGATAAACATAAGAGTTGTTCGGATCCTCAATTCAGATTTTTTTAGAAATTAACGGATCCCGATTTCATCAACCATCGAAAGGGAAATATTTTTTTTTTTAAGGAAAATGTCAATTTGCAAAGGAGACTTCTAAAAATCTTTTCTCCCAATCCAGAGAGAATTAATCAGTGCCGTCAGCACCGTTGAGATCAGCAAAGCGAGGAGTATCTTTGGCGTAAGTCTTATGCGATTCCGTGCCGACGATTTTGAAAGTGGAAAATTAGGTTTGGGTTTAATCGGAGGAGCGAGCAACGATATGCAAATCGGAGTATGGAGTTGTGACGAGGATGGGGAGAGCTTTGATTTGAATTAATTTGGTGGATTTTAAAGAGAATAAGTGTCAGGATTTTTAACGTTGGCGTGAATTTATCTTTTCCTGTAGCGAGCTCGGATTTTCATTCGGGCGATCGGAGCTTTGGTGTAAGGACCCGTAACTTCCCCGGTAAGGAAAGCCCGGATGCTTTGAGGACAAGACATATCGGAACACAAACAGAAGAACATTTCATTGTATATTACAAAAATTCCATCAGAATACAAGAATATACAGAGTATGAATAAATATTACATAGAAAATATCAGAGATTTAAATTACATTACATAGTAGCGGAAAAATAATACAATACACAACTAAAAGTAATACACGGATACAGAGCTTTCCGAGTATCGTTCCAGCTGTAAATCAGGATCCTGTGAATATAAATCTGCAAAACCAAAACTCCTAGCTGCCCGTGTCAAAAATAGGGGCACCCAGAGTTTAGGTTAAAACAATAAACTCCAGGTCAGTCATGTGACTGGTGTGAGAACTAAAACAGTTATTTAAAACTTTACTTTAAATAAGATACACCAAGGGACCACGCCGTATAACACGGAACGGGTTTCCTCCCAAGAATATCGGTGCATATAACAAAACAACGCAATGCTTTTTGGAAAAATGAAGCTATTATAAGACCCAGGTCCCATCACACAATGCAACACAAACCGGAGTAAAGGGTTTTCCCTTATAATAGCCAAACATGCTTGGTACATTTAAAACAAATCATTTCATACTATCATAAGTGCATAGTGTATAAAACAACTTCAAATCATAAATATCAATCATAGACGGCATGGGTACCATATATCATGTCGCCATACTAGGCTCTACAAATAAAACCGCAAAGTCACGTATTGGAAGCTGGATTTCCATATGTGAACCGAGGCAAAAGATCATCCACACCGAATTCGAGACTCTCTAGCCCGAGCCTCAGGAACAAAATGCATCATCCCTTGGATCGGCAGAGCCGGTCCACCGATGTGCATTAAAATGCCTGAACACTACGTTTCCCCGCCCTTTGCGGCGTTAATGAGCCAAATGACTCCATCGGCTCCACATAGTCACCGATATATTTGAGGCGCCTCGCAACAGCAACAACCACACAGGTGAAAATAATATAAATGTCAGGGCTGGTAGGTCATTGACACCACCCTAGCTAGAAGGAAACGCAGGCCCTCCCTGATGTCCTCTCCCGTTTCTAGTTCACAACCGGGGTGTTAGGCTCGCGAATCAACGCTACACAAAGCTATGCCACACAGGCGGTGCTTTGATCATCAATCACAAGACTTTTCTTTTCAACAGAAGCCTCGATCAATTGCCACTTAGGCATGCCACACAGGCAATTCACTCCATGCGATCGATATCTATCAATATATAACCCTTGAGCTCGTACGTCACAGAGAAGGGCATTAAGCAAGAGAATAAATTCTCCGCCGCCAAACAGATATATATTTAATAGAAATCAATCACACAGACTAAAATCCAATGTCAGACACACAGTCCATTTACAAGTTCGTTCTGGGTCAGAACGAAACCGGAGGCACCTAGTACCTCTCATATCCATCGATCTTCAAGTACGTCTGGACGTTCACCAACTGATTCCCTCCTCTTGGGTGTACAGCCCAATCAAGATCATCAACAATCGCCCAAACGATGTGAAGACCTCTGTCTTCATCCTCGACACCACGTCGAATTAGTTATTCAGAATGGGATAAACCCGGTCTTTCTGAATAACTCGCGTACATAATAAACAAGTGTTACACAAACACAACATACGCCGCATTCCAATTCAGAATATTCTTTTATTCAAATATTCCTATACTTTGGGAAAGGTTCCCATTAATTTTATCAAAGATAAATTCCTCAAATTTATTCTTTAATCTTCCTTTGAATATCAACTCAAAATAGTCGGGATTAACGACCCACACCGAAGTAATCATTTATTTTATTTCCCAATCCCCACCTATTCATCCCATGAAGTAAAACTGGTTATACTTCATATCTAACACCACGGTGTTATCGGTAAATTCAATTACCATTTCACGTTCAAATCTAATTAAAGATTTAACTATCGCCTGGAGCAAAACTTGTGATACCCCATTCTCGATCACTTCAATCTAATTAAAGATTCGTTAAAACTCCACTTAGTTTTAATCTTCCAAAAAATCACTTTTAATGATTGTTTAACTTGGGAAATCATATCTTGTCTTTAACTGGGTTAAAGAACCAATGTCATTTAAAACACTGTTCACTATAAACCCAAAATCACATTCCATTCCAATTCAATTACTGAAACTTCTGGTTACTTTTAAAACCCTTTCAAATCCAATTTATTTATTTAAAAATAAATAAATTATTATTCTAGTTCAAAACTAGTTCATTTTAATAAAAATCTATTTTTTTCTTTTCGAATATGGAGTTTTTCATCCCAGTTCTTCACAAATCATTTCTTATGATTTTACACAAATTATTACTATTTTTAATAATTTTATCAAGGCCCGTACAGTGGATTTCCATCCACGGCCACGAACTGCACTTACATCGACCTTTTTGCAAATTTGATTTGGACATAATTCCAAATCCAACTGTTAGATTTCAAATCTCTAATATTCATTAGAAAGCTCTTTTCGATACGAACCCAACAGTTCCGGTTTTAGGAGAATCCGACGGTCGGATCTCCCGTAATATCCATTCGAAGTCAATGGTCGAAATTCGCGAACTGCCCCGGCGCGGCGCGTTCTATTCAGGCCATTATGTATAATATATATATATATATATTATTTATATATATCGTCGATTTCCTTTTAAAACTTATTTTATAAATCGTTTTAAATTCGTTTTCAAAACGATTTCAATTTCATATTCAATTTCTAATCAAAATTGAATATTCCATATCATTAATCTATAAATGATAATATTTTCAAAACGTTATATTTTGAAATCACTTCCTTTTCTATATTCATTATAAAAATGAATAAAATCGATATAAATATCGTTCACATCAAAATGGCATAAATCTAATCAACACGGCTTTTATTCAACACATGAATGTTTATTCTATTCAACACATGAATATTTGTTCTATTCAACACATGAATATTTATTCTATTCAACATATGAATTTATATTATTCAACACATGAATTTTTATTCTATTCAACACATGAATTTATTTCTATTCAACACATGAATTTATTTCTATTCAACACATGAATTTTTATTTCTATTCAACACATGAATTTATTTCTATTCAACACATGAATTTATTTTCTATTCAATACATGAATTTATTTCTATAATATTCCTTATTTTTCAAATTGGAATGAGGACCAATCAATTACCACATAACGTTAATTATATGGATTCCCAACAAAACATGTATATAATAGCAACGATAAATCATCAACCATCATCCAGAGTGCATTCTACATTGTATAAGCATCAAATATAAATATTCAACGCTTATAATAGCCTGTCAATCAATCGATCGACATACAGTTAATTATTGGGATTAGTGTATGTGCAGTTTAATCCCAACACCCGTGTGGGGTTTCAAACAATCAAACACAGATTTTATTTTTGCAGTTGGGCGATGTGTAAAATTTATCGTCCCAATCAATATCAGTCATATTGGTGTACATAAACAAATCGTTCGATTTGTAAATGAATATATATTTTATTTCAACACATGAATACATATTTTATTTCAACACATGAATATATATTTTCTTTCAACACATGAATATATATTTTCTTTCAACACATGAATATATATTTTCTTTCAACACATGAATATATATTTTACTTCAACACATGAATATATATTTTACTTCAACACATGAATATATATTTTACTTCAACACATGAATATATATTTTACTTCAACACATGAATATATATTTCACACATCACAATCAACAGTCAAATTTCACAACACAGCAATCAAACAAACAAGTCATCCACGGTCTGTGGACGACGGGTGTCGGGTGCTGCTAAGCACCGTCTACATCCTAGTATATATTTCAACTAGAAATCAAAATAAAAGTGAGGAGTTCTCACCAACTAGCTAAACCAATCGCCACGACTCTTCAAATTTAGCAAACCCTTGATGTGTCTCCTTTTGTTACTTTCGTCGTCCGTATTCACTACATATATAAAAATCACATTTTTATTATCTCTACTATATAAAAATTATATTTTTATACTGCGACTCTATATATATAAAAATCGTATTTTTATTCTTTCTATAATATAAAAATCATATTTTTATTCTTTCTATAATATAAAAATCATATTTTTATCGTTATTAAAATCTAATCTTTATTTGTGATAAAAATATAATCATTCCATAAGCAAAAACCACTTCTTTATATGATTAATAATTCGATCTTTACATGCACTAAAATCCGATCTTCATATACAATAAAAACCACATTTTCTCTATCCAAAATTGCATTTTTATTTTTAGTTTTTTCATATAAAAATCACAACTTTATTTTCAGATTTCAAATAGAAATAAAATAAAGTAAACAAAAGCTCACCAGTTTGCGAAGGGAGTGGTTGGAGCTGACGAGGGTGAGGGTCCAGCGACGCTCAGCAGTGGTGGGGGTCCTTCCAGCGGCGTGCGGCGGCTGTGGGGTCCAAGGGAGGGTGGCGGCGCATTTTAACGAGAGGAGGGGGTTTTAGAGGGGCGGCGCCACCATCGGAGGTCGGAGGGGGTGGAATCACGGCCAGGAACCGTGGACGGGGTTCATCGAAGTGGTGTGGTAGGGGTTGGGTGAGCTACAGACGGTGGCGGGTTTTCTTGAGTTAGAAGGGGGAGAGAGCGACGAGAAGGAGAGGAAAGAAGGGGGAAGTCGCCGCGGCGGTGGCGCTTGCTGGCGGAGGGGCGGACAGAGGTGGCTATCGGCTTGGAGGACGGCGAGGTGGAGCGACGTGTGTAAATCGATTTGAAAACGGGGGAGCATTCTGATTTAGGTTTAGAGAATGAGGGTGTGCATATATATATATATATATATAACTTATTTATTTTATTTTTCCTTTCCATAAAAAGTTGACCTTTCATTCGAACCCTGAATCGAACCCACTGACTGTTGTCCCTAGCAAATTACCCCCATTCCGAACACACTAGGATATGTCCTGTAAGCCAATTCGGCTGTTTCGATCAGTTTTCATCAAAATCAAAATATAAATCTATATATTGATTTTGAACACGCATTTCAATTTACCGGGGTCACATACTAACTCGAAAAATTCCCGAAAAATATTTTCTAGCTTCGTATTGACGATACGTTCCTAACAAAACTAATTCCATCGAATTCTGAGACCGTTTGAAAAATGGCCATTTTCAGGTCGATCGAAATCAACAAAAACTGATCAAACGCGTTTTCCTTTTCCACGCTCACATATTGATTCAGAAAATTACGAATTTTGAAACCTAGCAATAACTTGACATCACGGATCCAACAAAAGTGGTTTCGTCAAAAACCGAGGTCGTTTGCAAAATTTCTAGTTTTAAGGGCCAGAATTCCAAAGCAACTATTCTGAAATTTCAACTGGGCATAACTTTTTATCCCCGCTATGAAATTTCAATTTTTCAGATTCGTTGGAAAGATATTCTCTAACAGATTCTAATATTTTTGGTTTCGCCAAGACCCGGTTTATTTTTAATCCTGCACATTCATTTGAACTTTGAAATCGATTTTTCAAAATACCGCGCCATTTTCAATTCCTTTTATAATTATAAATAAATATTTATATTCTAACGTCGATCTATATAAAAATATACATTCTAATTCTATTCAAAATAAATTTCTCGTCGTAATTATTTAAAATATATCATTTTAAATATCCAAAATTCGCTATAATTGCCGAAATAAAAATTTTAAATTGGCTCAGATTTTCGGGTTATTACAATCTCCCCTACTTAAAACTTTTCGTCCCCGAAAAGGAATGAAGCCGAAAGTTGTTTCACAAATCAACTCAACTTCTATTATTTTCATTACGGCTTAAGTTCTTCAACTTTTCAGTTTCTAAGAACTTTTCAAATTTTTCAAAAATTTGGCTAACACCCTAAATTTTCGAAAAATTTCGCCATAATCTCCCCTGCATTGGGGACTTCGGGATATTTCAAATAGTCTCCCATGGCCCTCATCAATCCAAAAAGAAAAAGAAACAGCCAAGTGGCTAGCCAATCGGCTCATAAAATCATCCAATCCCAAAGAAATACAATAAACATGTATCTATTTGTTGGGAAAACAATTTTATTCTTCTGCTCTAGCCTCCTTGCTATGACCTGTTCAATGTAAGTACATGTATATGTATGCAAATGTGACAAATTTTCAATACAATTCACTTTTTGGTACAATTTGGCTAAAGGGTTCAAATTTTAATTAATCAACCAATAATCAAACAACACAATCAGCAATCAATTAGTTGATTAACG
Organism: Allium sativum; assembly: GCA_030737875.1. Lineage (NCBI taxonomy): Eukaryota > Viridiplantae > Streptophyta > Magnoliopsida > Asparagales > Amaryllidaceae > Allium > Allium sativum. Next base: position 590,393,073 of record CM060909.1, read on the forward strand.
TTTCAAACTCATAATTTGGATACATAGTAAAAAAATCACATTTTTGACGCCAAATCACAACAATAAGCCCTATCTAATTTTGGTTCTCACACCAGTCAATTGGAAATATATATAAATCTCACTTTCGAAACTCGAACACAAATATTGATGATGTTGCAATCATCATCAGAATTGTCCCCGGGCGACTAGGGTGTGACTCTATATCCATCCAGTATATTGGAGGCTTTCAATACATGTGTATCAGACGTATATTAAAATCTCTATATACCTGATAGTCCAAATCAATATAAATAAATATTCAAATACGAATTATTGAATTAAATTTTCAAAACAAAACTTGTTTTCAATTTTATTTTTCAAAACAACACTCTTTACACTCGTTCTAGGATACTACTGATCCTATCTCTAACGACTCATTCTCATTGGATATTACTAATCCAATTTCTAATGAATCCTTTTGTTTGGTTCTAACGTGTCTTGTTCTCGAGCTTTGTAAACCAAAGCTCTGATACCGAATGTAAGGACCCAAAACTTCCCCAGTAAGGAAAGCCCGGATGCTTTGAGGACAAGACATATCAGAACACAAACAGAAGAACATTTCATTGTATATTACAACAATTCCATCAGAATACAAGAATATACAGAGTATGAATAAATATTACACAGAAAATATCATAGATTTATATTACATTACATAGCAACGGAAAAATAATACAATACACAACTGAAAGTAATACACGGATACAGAGCTTTCCGAGTATCGTTCCAGCTGTAAATCATGATCCTGTGAATATAAATCTGCAAAACCAAAACTACTAGCTGCCCGTGTCAAAAATAGGGGCACCCAGAGTTTAGGTTAAAACAATAAACTCCAGGTCAGTCATGTGACTGGTGTGAGAACTAAAACAGTTATTTAAAACTTTACTTTAAATCAGATATATCAAAGGACCACGCCGTATAACACGGAACGGGTTTCCTCCTAAGAATACTGGTGCATATAACAAAACAACGCAATGCTTTTTGGAAAAATGAAGCTATTGTAAGACCCAGGTCCCATCACACAATGCAACACAAGCCGGAGGATAGGGTTTTCCCTTATAATAGCCAGACATGCTTGGTACGTTTAAAACAAATCATTTGATACTATCATAAGTGCATAGTGTATAAAACAACTTCAAATCATAAATATCAATCATAGACGGCATGGGTACCATATATCATGTCGCCATACTAGGCTCTACAAATAAAACCGTAAAGTCACGTATTGGAAGCTGGATTTCCATTTGTGAACCGAGGCAAAAGATAGTCCTCACCGAATTCGAGACTCTCTAGCCCGAGCCTCAGGAACAGAACGCATCGTCCCTTGGATCGTCAGGGTCGGTCCACCGATGTGGATTAAAATGCCTGAACTCTACGTTTCCCCGCCCTTTGGAGCGTAAATGAGCCAAATGACTCCATTGGCTCCACACAGTCACCGATATATCTTAGGCGCCTCGCAACAGCAACAACCACATAGGTGAAAATAATATAAATGTCAGGGCTGGTAGGTCACTGAAACCACCCTAGCTAGAAGGAAACGCATGCCCTCCCTGATGTCCTCTCCTATTTCTGGTTCACAACCGGGGTATGAGTCTCGCGAATCAACGCTACACAAAGCTATGCCACACAGGCGGTGCTTTGATCATCAACCACAAGACTTTGCTTTTCAACAGAAGCCTCGTTCAATTGCTACTTAGGCATGCCACACAGGCAATTCACTCCATGCGATTGATTTCCATCAATATATAACCCCTGAGCTCGTACATCTTAGAGAAGGGCATTAAGCAAGAGAATAAATTCTCTACCGCTAAACAGATATATATTTAATAGAAATCAATCACACAGACTAAATCCAATGTCAGACACACAGTCCATTTACAATTTCGTTCTGGGTCTGAACAAAACTGGAGGCACCTTGTACCACGCATATCCATTGATCTCCAAGTACGTCTGGACGATCACCAACTGATTCCCTTCTCTTGGGTGTACAGCCCAATCAAGATCATCACCAATCACCCAAACGATGTGAAGACCTCCGGTCTTCGACCACCGTCTTCATCCTTGACACCACGTCGAATCAGTTATTCAAAATGTGATAAACCCGGTCTTTCTGAATAGCTCGCGTATATAATAAACAAGTGTTACACAAACACAACGTACGCCCCATTCCGATTCAAAATATTCTTTTATTCAAATATTCCTATACTTTGGGAAAGGTTCCCATTAATTTTATCAAAGATAAATTCCTCAAATTTATTCTTTAATCTTCCTTTGAATATCAACTCAAACTAGTCGGGATTAGCGAACCACACCGAAGTAATCATTTATTTTATTTCCCAATCCCCACCTATTCATCCCATGAAGTAAACTGATCATACTTCATATCTAACACCACACTGTTATCGGTAAATTCAATTACTATTTCACGTTCAAATCTAATTAAAGATTTAACTATCGCCTGGAGCAAAACTGGTGATACCCCATTCTCAATCACTTCAGTCTAATTAAAGATTCATTAAAACTCCAATTAGTTTTAATCTTCCCAAAAATCACTTTTAATGATTGTTTAACTTGGGAAATCATATCATGTCTTTAACTGGGTTAAAGAACCAATGTCATTTAAAACACGGTTCACTATAAACCCAAAATCACATTCCATTCCAATTCAATTATTGAAACTTCTGGTTACTTTTAAAACCCTTTTAAATCCAATTTATTTATTTAAAAATAAATAAATTATTATTCTAGTTCAAAACTAGTTCATTTCTATAAAAATCTATTTTTATCTTTTCAAATATGGAGTTTTTCATCCCAATTCTTCACAAATAATTTCTTACGATTTCACAAAATTATTACTATTTTTAATAATTTTTATCAAGGCCCGTACAGTCGATTTCCATCCACGGCCATCGAACTGCACTTACAGCGACCTTTTCCAAATTTGATTTCAACATAATTCAAAATCCAACCGTTAGATTTCAAATCTCTAATATTCGTTAGAAAGCTCTTTTCGATACGAACCCAACGGTTTCGGTTTTAGGAGAATCCGACGGACGGATCTCCCGTAATATACATTTGAAGTCAATGGTCGAAATTCGCAAACTGCCGCAGCGCGGCGCGTTCTATTCAGGCCATTATATAATATATATATTTCATCGATTTCCTTTTAAAACGTATTTTATAAATCGTTTAAAATTCGTTTACAAAATGATTTCAACTTCATATTCAATTTCTAATCAAAATTAAATATTCCATATCATTAATCTATAAATGATAATATTTTCAAAACGTTATATTTTGAAATCACTTCCTTTTCTATATTCATTATAAAAATGAATAAAATCGATATAAATATCGTTCACGTCAAAATGGCGTAAATCTAATCAACACGGCTTTTATTCAACACATGAATGTTTATTCTATTCAACACATGAATATTTATTCTATTCAACACATGAATAATTCAACACATGAATTTATTTCTATTCAACATATGAATTTATTTCTATTCAACACATGAATTTTTATTTCTATTCAACACATGAATGTATTTCTATTCAACACATGAATTTATTTTCTATTCAACACATGAATTTATTTCTATAGTATTCCTTAATTTTCAAATTGGAATGAGGCCCAATCAATTACCATATAACGTTAATTATATGGATTCCCTACAACACATGTATACAATAGCAACGATAAATCATCAACCATCATCCAGAGTGCATTCTACACTGTATAAGCATCAAATATAAATATTCAATGCTTATAACAGCCAGTCAATCAATCGATCGACATACAGTTAATTATTGGGATTAGTATATATCCAATTTCATCCCAACACCCATGTGGGGTTTCAAACAATCAAACACAGATTTTATTTGTGCAGTTGGGCGATGTGTAAAATTTACCGTCCCAATCAATATCAGTCAAATCGGTGTACATAAACAAATCGTTTGATTTGTAAATGAATATATATTTTATTCCAACACATGAATATATATTTTATTTCAACACATGAATATATATTTTCTTTCAACACATGAATATATATTTTCTTTCAACACATGAATATATATTTTCTTTCAACACATGAATATATATTTTATTTCAACACATGAATATATATTTTACTTCAACACATGAATATATATTTTACTTCAACACATGGATATATATTTTACTTCAACACATGAATATATATTTTATTTCAACACATGAATATATTTTTTACTTCAACACATGAATATATATTTTACTTCAACACATGAATATATGTTTTACTTCAACACATGAATATATATTTCACACATCACAATCAACAGTCAAATTTCACAACACAGCAAACAAACAAACAAGTCATCCACGGTCTGTGGACGACGGGTGTCCGGTGCTGCTAAGCACCGTCTGCATCCTAGTATATATTTCAACTAGAAATCAAAATAAAAGTGAGGAGTTCTCACCAACTAGCTAAACCAATCGCCACGACTCTTCATATGTAGCAAACCCTTGCCGTATCTCCTTTTGTTACTTTCGTCATCCATATTCACTACATATATAAAAATCACATTTTTATTATCTCTACTATATAAAAATTATATTTTTATACTGCGACTTTATATGTATAAATCATATTTTTATTCTTTCTATAATATAAAAATCATATTTTTATTCTTTCTATAATATAAAATTCTTATTTTATCGTTATTAAAATCTTATCTTTATTTTTGATAAAAATATAATCATTCCACAAGCAAAAACCACTTCTTTATATAATTAAAAATTCGATCTTTACATGCACTAAAATTCGATCTTTATATACAATAAAAACTACATTTTCTCTATCCAAAATTGCATTTTTATTTTTCGTTTTTTCATATAAAAATCACAACTTTATTTTCAGATTTCAAATAGAAATAAAATAAAGTAAACAAAAGCTCACCGGTTTGTGAAGGGAGGGGTTGGAGCTGACGAGGGGGAGGGTCCAGCGACGCTCAGCAGTGGTGGGGGTCCTTCCGGTGGCGTGCGGCGGCTGTGGGGTCCAAGGGAGGGTGGCGGCGCGTTTTAACGAGAGTAGGGGGTTTCAGAGGGGCGGCGCCACCATCGGAGGTCGGAGGGGGTGGAATCACGTCCAGGCACGGTGGACGGGGTTCATCGAAGTGGTGTGGTGGGGGTTGGGTGAGCTACAAACGGTGGAGGGTTTTCTTGAGTTAGAAGGGGGAGAGAGCGACGAGAAGGAGAGGAAAGGAGGAGGGAAGTTGTTGCGGCGGTGGCGCACGCTGGCGAAGGGGCGGACGGAGGCGGCTATCGGCTTGGAGGACGGCGAGGTGGAGCGATGGGTGTAAATCGATTTGAAAATGGCGGAGCGTTCTGATTTAGGTTTAGAGAATGAGGGGTGCATATATATATATATATATATATATGATTTAATTTATTTATTTTATTTTTCCTTTCCTTAAAAAAGTAGACCTTTCATTCGAATCCTGAATCGAATCCACCGACTGTCGTCCCTAGCTAATTACCCCCATTCCGAACACAATGGGATATGTCTCGTAAGCCAATTCGGCTGTTTCGATCAGTTTTCATAAAAATCAAAATATAAACCTATATATTGATTTTGAACGCGCATTTCAATTCACCGGGGTCACATACTAACTCGAAAAATTCCCAAAAAATATTTTCTAGCTTCCCATTGACGATACGGTCCTAACAAAACTAATTTCGTCGAATTCTGAGACCGTTTGAAAAATGGCCATTTTCAGGTCGATCGAAATCAACTAAAACTGGTCAAACGCGTCTTCCTTTGCCACGCTCACATATTGAATCAGAAAATTACGAATTTTAATATCTAGCAATAACATGACATCACAGATCCAACAAAAGTGGTTTCGACGAAAACCGAGGTCGTTTGCAAAATTTCTATTTTTAAGGGCCAAAATTCAAAAGCGACTATTCTGAAATATCAACTGGGCGTAACTTTTTATCCCCGCTATGTAATTTCAATTTTTCGGATTCGTTGGAAAGATATTATCCAATAGATTCTAATATTTTTGGTTTCGCCAAGACCCGGTTTATTTTGAATCCTGCACATTCATTTGAACTTCGAAATCGAATTTTCAAACTACCTCGCCATTTTCAATTCCTTTTATAATTATAAATAAATATTTATATTCTAACGTCGATCTATATAAATATATACGTTCTAAATCTCTTCAAAATAAATTTCTCGTCATAATTATTTAAAATATATCATTTTAAATATTCAAAATTTGCTAAAATTGCCAAAATAAAAAATTTAAATTGGCTCATATTTTCGGGTTATTACATTTGGCATGGTGGTGCAAAGTGTAGAGGAGGAGAAGAGAAATTTGTTGATAGTCTCGGTGTTGGGTTCGATGTTGTATTTTGTGCGTGCATGTGCACCCGTGGGTATACAAAATGGGTTCAGGTATTAATTAGGAGAGGAGCGTGAGGGAGACGAAGATGAGAAGGGGGAGAATGGGTGCGGACTTGAATGGTGGGTGCGGTCTTGTTGAGCTTAGGCCTTTTCTTTAGGTATAAATTCTTTTATTTACCTTAAGTTTAAGTTAAACTTTATCGGCTCATATCTCACTCGTTTTAACTCTGATTTAAACACTATTGGATGCGTTAGAATCATATCGGAAAATAGAATCTAATTATATATAGGTTTGGAATTTTAGCTAAGAATTTTTTTTTGGAAAATAAGATGAAAGTCCGTACATATATATGACAATATATATATATATATAACAAGTGTTGTTAATTTAATTTTAATATATATAATTAGCAGAAAATCACGGGCTGCTAATGGATATGGATTGAAAGTGATAAGAGTAACGATGTCTGTGTTCATTGGTTTGTTCGTCTTTGGTAGTGAAGGTTTTGGAGCTATTTCAGTGAGAACATTTAATCTAATTTAATTATTTATTAAATCAGTAATTATTGAATAGTTATAATTAGAGGAGGTTGATTATAATTAGTTGAATTGTTGGATATGGATGTTCTTGTGTGAATGGATGTGCATGTAAGTAGATGACACACTGAACACTGAAAAGCGTTATTGATAGTAACACTTGTGGACAGTTGAATTGTTTGTTTATTGATGATGATTATAATGTATGATCATCTGATTTATATGGTTGATTTATTTTGTTTACATGATGCATACACAACACTATGGTTGTGGAATCATACAGATAATCGATCCAATCCTCCTCCCATATAAATGAAAATCTATGTTTCCAAATATTAAAATATTTTTCTGTTAAGTCAAATTTTAATTTGAAAGAGATTTGGAAGTTTAAATATAACATTTTATAATATTATATACCATACCGTTCTAGGATGACAGAGAGGATGGTGTCTAGGCTTGGGTTTGGAAATCCAGTTTCCTGCTCTCCCTGGCTAATCCTAACTGGTCCGACGCACGGGACAATTAATTTAAATATAATTTGAAAATTTAAATTTGAATTTGTTCAAACTTAGAAACAAAATTGGAATTTAAATTTAATGAAAGTCGCATAAATGACCATTTCATGAAGTTTAAATTTAAATTTAAAAGGGTTTTGAATTCATATAGTTTACCACTTATTTCAATTTAAATTAAATTTGGAATTTTGAAATGATTTTTGGATTTAATTGAATAAACGGTTTTGAAATTAAGTTACTTCAAAAATTTTAAATTTAATTTGGAAAGGATTCGAGCGATTTATATTTAAATCGATTTATAACGCGCTGCGGCGCGACATTTCTTAAATAACGATTTAAATTTCAAATGGTTATGACTTGCCTGTTTGAAATCAGTTTGACTTGAAGCTAGAAACGTTGATTTTCAAATATTAGCAACTTTTGAATAAAAAGAAATTTTCTAATTTCAGCATACGATTTTCAAGTTATGTTCAAAACAAATTTGGAAAAGGTCGTTGTAAGCGCGGTTCGGCGACCATAACGAAATTTCAAATAAACAAGTTTTAGAATTTGAGAAATTGATGAAAAATCTTGCTTTATTAATTTAAAGTAATTAGAACTAAATTACTGGAATTTTTAATTGTTTTGGAATCTATTTGAATCAAATGGCTATTGCAGCGCTTTTAACATTCAAACGATATTATCTAAATCCCAAAGATAAATGGGTTTTGAAATTTTAATTGTAAACCATTATTTTAAAGGGTTAAAAAGTTGTAAAATGGTTCGGAAGGATTTAAGTTATTGAACCTAGAATTATTTATTAGTTCTAAAAGTGATAATTTAAAAGGTAATGAGTTGGACGGAGTTGTGACGGATATTCGATATGTAATTCCAAGGTTAAACAAATACTATCAGAAGCACTAGAAAAATATTTACACCAAGGTTCTGATAGTGCTTGTTGAGTTGTGAATTTATATCGAATATAAGTCGAATTAACTCTATCGAACTTACGTCTGAATATAAATTGTTTGAATTATCGTTAATGAAATTCCAATCCAAACAAAGATTCGATAAACTTAAAGACTTGAGGAACTGAAGGATTTTGTTTTGAGTATAAGAATCGAAGGGTTTTATTTGGAATAAAGGTTTGTAAATCGAATATTTTGTTTGCAAAGAGAAGTTAAAATGATGAAAGAATTCATGACAAATCCAACTTCGACATTGTAAACGAATTAGAATGATTGGAAGGAGATTGGATTGAAAAGTCTGTATGACCCATGACTATCGGTTTAAGAATACGCTTATTACTTGGAAAGACCGGGATCGGATTAAAGTCCGGAAACCATTCCAAGTAATAATACGACGCATGAAGCAAATTCAAGACTTGGAATTCGATGAATGAAGACCGTGGTTCTTTAAATCGAGCGGACTACCTGCTGATTGGTTTCTTTACTGATAGCTACAGTAGATAGATGCCCTTATCACCGGAGTGGCAGAAAGTCCAAACGTATTTGGAGAATTTTCGGATTTTGTTCTATTCAGACCCAAGACGGACTTGCATGGATGGTGTGTCTGACATTGTAATTTATGGCATAACACTGATTTCCATTGATATGTAACTGGTTTGTGACGTATGAGCTCAAAATGGTTATGTATGGGTGGGAATCAGTGGTCATGTGGTGAATGGACAGTGTGACATACTTAATAAATGAAATGAGCTTGTACGATCAGGGCATTGCTTTTCTAGGCATGCTTTGTGTATGACGTGACATCGACAAACCTCACACCCCGGATGATGAGAAACTGGCGGTTAGGTTGTATGTATATATATGAATTGATGATCACCCCTGCAGCAGTGGGAAACCACTTGTGACTTATGGAATAGGGTATGTTCGGGGGGCCGTGTCTGGTCGAAAACCGTTGATCTACCTCGCGATTTGTATTCGTGTCCGCGTCTGGATGAAAAACCTGTGATTACATTTTGTTTGTGTTCCGATTGAACTTTCGTGCCAGGAATCATCAAGTTGGAAATCCAAATCCCCAATACGAGCCGTACGACTTTGATTGTATATATATATATATATGGTGACATAATATTATGGGGTACTATGCCGTCTAGGATTAATACATTTATTTGTGAAATGTTTTCCAAACTATATATGTATTATGGCATTGAAAAGAGTATTTTCACGTATGAAAGTATGTTTGGTTATCATAAGATAAAACTCGCCCATTTGGTGTGCGCTTGCATTGTGTGATGTGGGACGAGCTTATGATAGCTTCATTTTCCAAAAGTCATTGCGTATTTATATGCACGGGTATTCACCTGGAGTAAACCCGTTGCGCGTTAGCGGCGTGGTCCGGTGAATTTCCCAACTTTAAATAAATCCTAAAGTAACTGTTTTATGTTCTCAAACCAGTCCCATGACTGACCTAGAGTTTATTGTTCCTTCCTAAATTCTGGGTGCCCATTTATTTTTCACATAGGCAGCTAGTAGTTTAATTTTGCAGTTATAGTTCGTTGGAGTGAAGTTCTGAGCGCTTTCTGAGTTGGAGTCTACGGTAGAGTTGAAGCTTCCGCTGTATGATTTTGATCTTCCGCTAAGATAGTATTTTATTTCCTTCCGCTGTATATTTTATATTGTAACTCTGATATTCATGTAACTCTGATATAATCTTTGTTTTGAGCAATAAAAAGTTTTGTTATTTTGTTCAGTATATTTATGTACCCATTACAATTCGTCTTTATGAGCGATTTAAGTTGGTTTAATTACCGGCGAGAATCGGGCAAAAAGGCGGGTCGTTTCAGTTGGTGTCATAGCTTTGGTTTATACAAAGCTATGGGGTACGACATATTTTGAACAAAAGATTGGACTCATCAGAGTAATAATATCCCATTAGAGATAGGGTTAGAAGTGCCCTAAAATGAGATTTTGGAATATTATATCGAGAGAGCGTATTTTGAAATCTAAAAAAATATTTTTGAAAACTAGTAAATCACTTTGAAAATGATAAGTATTTCTGAAATAAAATTTTGAAATACAATTAAAGATAAGGGTTTTGAGTATTATATTCGACATTGTGATTGGACTATCGGTATGAGAAGATTTTGAATATACGCATGGCCAGTATGTACGAAGTCTTTTGTACATTCTAGATAGATATAGAATCACACTCTAGTCATTTGGAAATAAGTTCTGGGATGAGCGCGACATCCCTGATATTCATTTTCAAGTTTCGAAAGTGTGATGACTATATAATTCCAATTTAAATGTCGAGGAATAATTAAAATCATTAGGCTAAGTATTTTAATGAATAAACCTTAATAAAATGGTTTGGTAAATTAATATAGAAATTTAATTTGGGAAAACAAACTAGAGGTCTTGAAAGGGAAACTGAGATTAGCTTAAGAATACTTAAAGACTTAAAACTTTGAATAGGTTAAAACAACAAGTACTTGCGAAATTAGAATATATTTTTTAAGAGTATAATCTCACTCAAGAATTGGGTAATGAATTGTTGAAAATGCACGTAAGGAGGATAATTTACCATATCTCAGATTTACAAGAATAATGGATCAAAGTATAACTAACGTTTGAATATGAATTTTGTAATTTAATAGGTTGTAATCAGAGAAGATATCATACTCCTCGATGAGTGTCAAATAATAGAATTAAACCTATACCTAATAGGAATGGCGAGCGATAAATTACAAGTTGAATCAGTTTTCTTGGAGGTATAATCTTACCAAAGTAAACCCTTAAGAAATTTAAAGGTAATTTTGACTTAAGTAGGAATTTGTGTAAAAGTTGATTTATAATATAACTAAAATTTTAAGTGGGGGAGAAAACCACTCTTTCCTATTGAGACAATATAAGTAAGTTAGTTGGAAAAAATAAAAAAAATACCTAACAAGCATTTGCTTAAGACGCAAAAGAAAATATTAAAGAAAGGTTTATCTTAATTGGATGGTCCATCATCTTATCGTTAGGTGCACTCGATTTCTCTATCTTGACCTATGCTAGTTCCATTTTCGGATCATTTGCTTTTGAAAAGCATCATTTATCTTATGAACTTAGTCAAGTGATTTGATTCGAACCCTCATTCTGATACTGAACTTTTATCCATAACTCGACTTGAGCACATGCAATTTGATTTGTCAAACAAAGCCAAGTCTTAAATTCAAATTAGAAATGGTGATATATTCTAATCTTATCTCAATAAATAAACGTTGAGTGGTTATTGAAAGGTTTGAAATAATGGGTCTAACTTATGTAAGGAGTTTGGTTTTATAAATATTAGTTTATTATGGAAATTTACCTCAAACGCTTGTATAAATGTTGAAACAATACTAGTTGAAATATGCTGAATCAGAGTAGCGTAGCAGAAGCGTGATGGAAATGATTTTTTCCAACTGATTGAGTAAAGAAAATTTTCCCAAATAAGCTTCAATACTTCAAGGTAGAGGGAAAATCATATACTTTGGATTTCGAACGAATTTGGAAAGAAAAGATTTATTCGATTATGTGAATATGAAACTAAGAGATGAAATCCAACAATAGAAGATATGAAAATTTACCAGAGATCTTAGAAATTTGAAACGTTTAAATAAGATCCTTGATTTCGAAATTGTGAAACATAATTTTGTATGTTTAAGGTTGGAAATTTTTCTCAGATTGAATGAGTTTTCCAGTTATTTTGGACGTGATGAATGACTTGTAAATAAAAGAGATTTCGACGACTAGAATCCCAATACTTTGAAATATTTAGAAAATAATAAGTATTTGTAAATTTTGACTATGAAATGATTTACAACTTCGGGATATGAAATGATTTGGTTTGTTCGAGTAACCATGACTAAAACTGGGTTATGGTGAAAGATTTGGTTTCGTGCGATGGGTGATACTCAGTTGCCATGTCATGAGGATGAACTTCTCGAACTAATAACAAATAGATTTCATTATAGTATATTTGAAATTTTGAAAGCAAAATTTGTTTGGGAGTCCCGAAGTAAAATATTATTCTCTATATGAATATGTAATGTTCCAATGAAATAGAAAAACGGGATTCTAAGTCTGAGAGATCATCTTGAGATTTCAAAAAATTTGAAATTATAGGTAAGATTTATTTTACTTATGTATAATTTTATGAACTCTCCTTTTCGAGGACGAAAAGTTCATAAGTGGGGGAGATTGCAACGAACCAGAATTTTTAATGATTAACATATAATAAAAATTTCTATTTTCTGAATATCTAATGAATTTAATAAAATTTAAATACAAATATGGTTTTAAAATATTATATATGAGTTTGTACAAATATTTCGTTTTGATTTATTTTTATGTAAATAACTTATTTTAAGGTCATATCTAAGTTTATTTAATAAATATTTCAATATTAATAAGTGATAATATTACTTTAGTTTTGTAAAATTATATATATTTTGCCATAAATATTTGTTGTATATCTAAATCTAATTTCTATAATTTATATTTGATAAATTTGTATGAAGAAGTATGTCTGAAATATTAACTATTTTGATTTAAAAAAAATTGAAGTATTAAGTATTTTTATAAATCTTAAGTAATATATTGGTTACACTTATAAGCATTTTGAAATTTTACTACATTTATGAAGGTAATTAAAGTGTAGCTAAAAGAATAAAAATATAAATAAATAAATGAGTGAAATTTTGTTGTACATGCATTGGTTGAAGTTTATGTGTCCTCTTAGTTGTCCTAGTGCATGTCATTGAGTTCTTGAGAGAATCCATGTGTCCCTTAATTAAATAATTAAAGATAATTTTAAATCATTATACCAAAAAAAATTCATTTTCCTCTTCTGGTCAAAGCTTCAGATAAAATCCTACGACCTTCTTCCTTTGTTCTCTCTTTTCACTTTACAGTAAATGAAAACCCACCTCCTCTTCTTCTTTCAAAAATCCATATCCTCCAATCTATTCATCTCTAGCAAAAATGATAAACATGATAGTTGTTCGGATCCTCAATTCAGATTTTTAGAAATTAACGGATCCTGATTTCATCAACCATCGAAAGAGAAATCTCTTTTTTTTAGGAAAATGTCAATTTGCAAAGGAGACTTCAAAAAGACTTTTCTCCCAATCCAGAGAGAATTAATCAGCACCGTTGAGATCAGCGAAGCGAGGAGTATTTTTGGTGTAAGTTTCATGCGATTCCATGTCGACGATTTTGAAAGTGGAAAATTAGGTTTGGGTTTAATCGGAGGAGCGAGCAACGATATGCAAATCCGAGTATGGAGTTGTGATGAGGATGGAGAGAGCTTCGATTTGCAGTAATTTGGTGGATTTTAAAGAGAAAAAGTGTCAGGATTTTTAACGTTGGCATGCGTTTTTCTTTTCCTGTAGCGAGCTAGGATTTTCATTCGGGCAATCGGAGCTTTGGCACGGTGGTGCAAAGTGTAGAGGAGGAGAAGAGAAATTTGTTGATAGTCCCGGTGTTGGGTTCAGTGTTGTATTTTGTGCGTGCATGTGCACCCGTGGGCATACAAAATGGGTTCAGGCGTTAATTAGGAGAGGAGCGTGAGGGAGAAGAAGATGAGAAGGGGGAGAATGGGTGCGGACTTGAATGGTGGGTGCGGTCTTGTTGGGCTTGGGCCTATTCTTTAGGTATAAATTCTTTTACTTACCTTAAGTTTAAGTTAAACTTTATCGGCTCATATCTCACTCGTTTTAACTCAGATTTAAACACCGCTAGATGCGTTAGAATCGTATCGGAAAATAGAATCTAATTATATATAGGTTTGGAATTTTAGCTAAGAATTTTTTTTTTGGAAAATAAGATGAAAGTCTGTACATATATATGACGATATATATATATATATATATATATATATATATATAACAAGTGTGGTTAATTCAATTTTAATATATATAATTAGCAGAAAATCACCGGCTGCTAATGGATATGGATCGAAAGAGATAAGAGTAACGATGTCTGGGTTCGTTGGTTTGTTCGTCCTGGTAGTGAAGGTTTTGGAGCTATTTCGGTGAGAACATTTAATCTAATTTAATTATTTATTAAATCAGTAATTATTGAATAGTTATAATTAGAGGAGGTTAATTATAATTAGTTGATTGGTTGGATATGGATGTTCTTGTGTGAGTGGATGTGCATGTAAGTAGATGACACAGTGAACACTGAAAAGCGTTATTGACAATAACGCTTGTGCACAGTTGAATTGTTTGTTTATTGATGATGATTATAATGTATGATCATCTGATTCATATGGTTGATTTATTTTGTTTGCATGATGCACACACAACACTATGGTTGTGGAATCATACAGATAATCGATCCAATCCTCCTCCCATATAAATGAAAATCTATGTTTTCAAATATTAAAATATTTTTCTGTTAAGTCAAATTTTAATTTGAAAGAGATTTGGAAGTTTAAATATAACATTTTATAATATTATATACCATACCGTTCTAGGATGACAGAGAGGATGGTGTCTAGGCTTGGGTTTGGAAATCCAGTTTCCTGCTTTCCCTGGCTATCCCTAATTGGTTCGACGGACGGGACAGATAATTTAAATATAATTTGAAAATTTGAATTTGTTTAAACTTAGAAACGAAATTAGAATTTAAATTTAATGAATGTCGCATAAATGACCATTTCATGAAGTTTAAATTTAAATTTAAAAGGGTTTTGAATTCATATAGTTTACCACTTATTTCAGTTTAAATTAAATTTGGAATTTTGAAATGATTTATGGATTTAATTGAATAAACGGTTTTGAAATTAAGTTACTTTGAAAATTTTAAATTCAATTTGGAAAGGAATCGAGAGATTTATATTTAAATCGATTTATAACGCGCTGCGGCGCGACAGTTCTTAAATAGCGATTTAAATATCAAATGGTTATAACTTGCCTGTTTGAAATCAGTTTGACTTGAAGCTAGAAATGTTGATTTTCAAAAATTAGCAACTTTTGAATTGAAAAGAAATTTTCTAATTTCAGCGTGCGATTTTCAAGTTATATTCAAAACAAATTTGGAAAAGGTCGTTGTACGCGCGGTTCGACAACCATAAAGAAATTTCAAATAAACAAGTTTTAGAATTTGAGAAATTCATGAAAAATCTTACTTTATTAATTTAAAGTAATTAGAACTGAATTATTGGAATTTTGAATAGTTTTGGAATTTATTTGAATCAAATGGCTATTGCAGCGCTTTTAACATTCAAACGTTATTATCTAAATCCCAAAGATAAATGGGTTTTGAAATTTTAATTGTAAACCATTATTTTAAAGGGTAAAATAGTTGTAAAATGGTTCGGAAGGATTTAAGTGAATGAACCTGGGATTATTTATTAATTCTAAAAGAGAGAATTTAAAAGGGAATGAGTTGGATGCAGTTGTGACGGAAATTCGATATGTAATTCCAAGCTTAAACAAATACTATCAGAAGCACTAGAAAAATATTTACACCAAGGTTCTATTAGTGCTTGTTGAGTTGTGAATTTATATCGAATATAAGTCGAATTAACTCTATCGAACTTACGTCTGAATATAAATTGTTTGAATTATCGTTAATGAAATTCCAATCCAAACAAAGATTCGATAAACTTAAAGACTTGAGGAACCGAAGGATTTTGTTTTGAGTATAAGAATCGAAGGGTTTTATTTGGAATAAAGGTTCGTAAATCGAATATTTTGATTGCAAAGAGAAGTTAAAATGATGAAAGAACTCATGACAAATCCAACTTCGACATTGTAAACGAATTAAAATGATTGGAAGGAGATTGGATTGAAAAGTCCGTATGACCCATGACTATCGGTTTAAGAATACGCTTATTACTTGGAAAGACCGGGATCAGATTTAAGTCCGGAAACTATTCCAAGTAATAATACGACGCATGAAGCAAATTCAAGACTTGGAATTCGATGAATGAAGATCGTGGTTCTTTAAATCGAGCGGACTGCCTGCTGATTAGTTTCTTTACTGATAGCTACAGTAGAGAGATGCCCCTATCACCGGAGTGGCAGAAAGTCCGAACGTATTTGGAGAATTTTCGGATTTTATTCCGTTCAGACCCAGGACGGACTTGTATGGATAGTGTGTCTGACATTGTAATTTACAGCATAACACTGATTTCCATTGATATGTAACTGGTTTGTGATGTATGAGCTCGAAGTTATGTATGGGTGGGAATCGGTGGTCATGTAGTGATTGGACAATGTGACATACTTAATAAATGAAATGAGCTTGGACGATCAGGGCATTGTTTTTCTAGGCATGCTTTGTGTATGATATGACATTGACAAACCTCACACCCCGGATGATGAGAACTGGCGGTTAGGTTGTATGTATATATATGAATTGATGATGACCGCTGCAGCAGTAGGAAACCACTTGTGACTTATGGAATAGGGTATGTTCGGGGGGCCGTGTCTGGTCGAAAACCGTTGATCTACCTCGCGATTTGTATTGGTGTCCGCGTCTGGATGAAAAACCCGTGATTACATTTCATTTGTGTTCCGATTGAACTTTCGTGCCAGGAATCATCAAGTTGGAAATCCAAATCCCCAATACGAGTCGTACGACTTTGATTGTATATATATATATATATATATATATATATATATATATATATATATATATGGCGACATAATATTATGGGTATTATGCCGTCTAGGATTAATACATTTATTTGCGAAATGTTTTCCACACTATATGTGTATTATGGCATTGAAAAGAGGATTTTCATGTATGAAAGCATGTTTGGTTATCATAAGATAAAACTCGTCCATTTGCTGTGCGCTTGCATTGTGTGATGTGGGACGAGCTTATGATAGCTTCATTTTCCAAAAGTCTATGCGTATTTATATGCACGGGTATTCACCTGGAGTAAACCCGTTCCGCGTTAGCGGCGTGGTCCGGTGAATTTCCCAACTTTTAATTAATCCTAAAGTAACTATTTTATGTTCTAACACCAGTCCCATGACTGACCTAGAGTTTATTGTTCCTTCCTAAACTCTGGGTGACCATTTATTTTTCATACTGGCAGCTAGTAGTTTAGTTTTGTAGTTATAGTTCGTTGGAGCGAAGTTCTGAGCGCTTTCTGAGTTGTATTCTACGCTAGAGTTGAAGCTTCCACTGTATGATTTTGATCTTCCGTTGAGAGAGTATTTTCTTTCCTTCCACTGTATATTTTATGTTGTAACTCTGATATTCATGTAACTCTGATATAATCTTTGTTTTGAGCAATGAAAAGTTCTGTTATTTTTTCATTATATGTATGTACCCATAACAATTCGTCTTTATGAGCGATTTAAGTTGGTTTAATTACCGGTGAGAATCGGGAAAAAGGGCGAGTCGTTTCAGCTTGTTTTTGAATGGGGGAGAACAACAGAAGGATGTTTATTGGTGATACACATACTGCTGAAATAAAGGAGATATGGTATAAAATGGTGATGTCGAACTATGAAGTGAAACGGAGGATTAGTGAAGGCTTCAGCGGTTTCCCAGGAAGTTGGTAAAATTTTTGAACTGCTTTTTTTTCTTATGTTGATGAGATTGAGGAAGAAGCTTCTGGGGTTCTTCGGGTTTAAATTGGTGGTGCGTCGGAGGAGTTTTGGGATGTGAGAAAGTAAGCATTTTATTTGCACTGCCAGGAGCTCGAAATTTGGGGAAGAAGATTTACTGGGGTGTTAAGCGGCTAATCAAATATTAAGGGGTAATTAGGATTTAAGTTAATGAAGTGATAATTTAATAATTAATTCATATAGTTAATGGTTTAAAAATATATATATGAACTTGTAAAAATGATAACATCTTCATACTTGATCAGAATCTGAAGAAACAAGAGACGTTGGAACCGTTTCAACAAATACTAAACAATAGAACTGACAAGGAGTGAATTGGAGCTCGTTACAATTTATAGTGAAATAAATTGTCTGTCTGAATCAACAGACAGTTATCGTTATTTAACGTTGACCGTCCAATGTGAGTAAATCTCACTTACTCTGTATAGTTTATATTTTTATAAATATAATCTAATATTGATAAACGATGATTGATTGCTGTGTATTAATTGTTTGGTTGAATGGCTAATTTATTGGTTGAAATTATAGATAACGATATATATATATAAATCATTAATCATATATTGATTTTGTTTGCTAGAATATTTCATATTGAAATGAAATCGATGTTATTTATATTGTTTAACATCTGTGATGTAGGGAAACGGGTTGGAGGGATCCAACTGGATTCCCTAATATTTTAAATACTGTTTGTTTTCATATATTGTGATATATGATGTGCTATAAAACCTATGATTGATTATAATGACACTGGTCTGGTTAATTGGTATTTTAAACACCATAAGAAATACTGGATTGTAAAAAGGGAATTTTCAAAGTATATTTTGAAAATGAAATATTTATAGGAAATAAATATGATATTGAAAATGAAATGAAATCGATGTTATTTATATTGTTTAACATCTGTGATGCAGGGAAACAGGTTGGAGGGATCCAACTGGATTCCTCAATATTAATAATATTGTTTGTTTTCATATATTGTGATATATGATGTGATATAAAACTTGTGATTGATTATGATGACACTAGTCTGGTTAATTGGATTTTAAATACCATAAGAAATACTGGAATGTAAAAATGGAATTTTCAAAGTCTACTCTGAAAATGAAATATTTATAGGAAATAAATATGATATTGAAAATGAAATATTTATTTGGAAAATAAATAGAATTATAAAATAAATATTTATTTGGAAAATAAATAGAATTATAAAAGGAATATTTATTTGGAAAGTAAATAGAATTATAAAAGGAAATATTTGTAAAATAGAAAGAATTTTATAAAAGGAAATATTTGGAAAATGAATAGAATTTTACAAAAGGAGAATTTTACATTAGGAAGATTTATACCCATGCTTCGCATACGGGTATAACATGATATGGATTTAAAGTAGATATTAAATAAAAATCTGTTTTAACATATATAAATTAGAAAGATAAATTTATAAATTATTTTTATAAATTAAATAAAATATTTATCATTAGATAAATTGAATATATAAATCTGAATTTATATAAAGGAGTGAAAATCTTTTTTTACACTAATGTTTTCTATTGAATTTGAACTTAGCATTTTTAAAGGGAATTAAATGAGATTTTAGTGTTAGGAGTATAAAATAAGTTTTTATATGAAAATTCTATAAATAGAAGTATGAAAAGAAATTGGATTTGAGATATTGTTTTTAAATACGAAATCAAACTGTTTTGATTATATAAAGAAATATTATTCACATTCTATGTGAAAAATTAGATCAGTGTAAATGTTTTTCAAATAAAATATTATAAAGGAATTTGGGGTTTGAATTAGGTATTTAAATGGAATTACTGAAATTAGAAATTAACTAAAAATTAGTTGATTTGAATGGCTTTCTGGGTATCGATCTGATGTTGGTTTCGGCCTTCGGGGTTTATGCTTGGGAAGTTGTTCTCTTACTAGTTTACAGTAAGAGACTGATATAAGTGGGAAGATATCGATGCGTGAATCTGAAATGGAAACATTTTCCAAAGTTAATAACGTATATTTTCCAATTTTAGAAAATAAGGAATTTATGAATATATGGAAACGATAAATAGGAAATTGGGAAATGAAATAATGATTGATCGATAAGATTTCCATTTGGGAATACGACTGTTGTTTGTACACATGTTTTCCATTGATAGTTAAATCACCGACTATCAAAGATTTTGACCATTTTCGTTATCAATACGAGAGAACGGGATCAGATATATTATCTGAAAACCACTCCATATGGCATTAGCATTGCGAATCAAATACGATCAAGATAATTGAAGAGAGAGTTTATGCCATTTCTGTTCTGGCGATCCTAGGTAGAAATTGCTAAAGATGGTTTTACAAAATAGTGCCTTCGGATTGCCCAGTCGCAGGACAACCTGTTTGGAGGAATGTATTACAGGGTATATTTAATAGATCGTGTAGGTTGATCTCTTCAAACATATTTACGTTTGGTGGAGAAGGAATTCGTTTCTCTTAGTTATATACCCATGGTAATTTTGGGGAAATCAATTTGTGATTTGGTGGGGTATGACGATGTGATATTCAAAGTAAATAAAGGTGTGATCTATATGTTATGACCTCTAGCCTCACAACCAGGAAACAGTATAAAATCGAGTAGGTCACATGGCTAAGTGGTTAATTTCCAATTAGGGTGTATTGTCACCTAGTCTAGAGAAATTCCATTTACTTCTATAATCTATTTCGATGTTATCCCTTTCGGTAAACGGTTGCTGATCCCAACCGTTGGTGATAATACATTCGGTGCACTCAAGCGAAATGAGTGACCAGTCACGTTTAGCCTGGGGTGCAAGATGTTCTTGTTGAACCCGGTGTATTCCTCTCTAGAGATACACTTTCGGAAGGTGGTCCCAAACCTTGTCAGTTGTAATTCATTACCCAATAAGCGCCCATGGTTTTTGACTATATATTGTGTATGTGGAACGTGAGATGAAAGCATTCTGCTAGATGATTATTATATTATGGTTGATAGACACTATCATAATATCAAGAGAGTTTTGATATAAAAGATCATTATTTCTTGTAAAAGGATTTTTGATGTTAAATCAAATGCTTTAGATTCTCATAAGGGAAAAACCCGTTCCACGTTTGTAATAACCCGGAAATCTGAGCCAGTTTAAAATTTTTAATTTGGCTATTTTAGCGAATTTTGAATATTTAAAATGAATTATTTTTAATAATATTGATGAAAAATTTATTTTGAATAGAATTCGAGCGTATATATTAATATAGATCGTCGTTAGAATATAAATATTTATTTTAAATTATAAAAGGAATTGAAAATGGCGCGGTAGTTCGATAATTCGATTTCAAACTTCAAATGAATGTACAGGATTCAAAATTAATCGGAATTTAGCGAAACCAAAAATATTAGAATCTATTTGAGAATATCTTTCCAACGAATCCGAAAAATCAAAATTTCATAGCGGGAATCAAAAGTTATGTCCAAATGAAAATTCAGAATAGTCGCTATGGAATTCTGGCCCTTAAAAATGGAAATTTTGCAAACGACCTCGGATTTCGACGAAACCACTTTTGTTGGATCCGTGATGCCAAATTATTGCTAGATTCCAAAATTCATAATTTTCTGAATCAATATGTGAGCGTGGTGAAGGAAAACGCGTTTGACCAGTTTTAGTTGATTTTAATCGGCTGGAAAATGGCCATTTTTCAAACGGTCTCGGAATTCGACGAAACTAGTTTTGTTAGGACCGTATCGTCAATACGAAGCTAGAAAATATTTTTCTGGAATTTTTCGAGTTCGTATGTGGCCTCGGTAAATTGAAATGCGCGTTCAAATTCAATATATAGAGTTATATTTTGATTTTGACGAAAACTGATCGAAATGATCTGATCAGCTTGCGATACATATCCCATTGTGTTTGGGATGGGGGTGATTAGCTATGGACGGCAAGCGGTGGGTCTCGTTTCGAGGTCGAAAATAAAATTTGCTTTTTAGAATTTATTAAATAATAAAATATATATTATTTCTCTCTCTCCCTTATATTCCCTCTTCCCTTTCGTTGACCAAATCAGAAGGAGAAAGAAAGAAAAAAAAGTCGCGCTCAACCCCTCCGACCTCGTCTGCGCGCCACCGCTAGAAGGCCCCACCGCCGTGCCACCTCTCCTCCGCACCACCTTCTTCTCCCCTCCTCGTCGATCGAAGCCCCACCAATTAGAGACCCCCGAGCCCCTCAAACCACACGCCGCTCCACCGCATTGCCGCCGCACCCCCCTTCGTGAGCCTCGCTATCACCGCAACACCCTCCCCCATCTCAGATGACCACCAGCGAGCCCTCCCCACGCTGTAAGATTTATTTGTTTGTTTTATCATTTTTTATTCTTTTTCTTTCTTCTTTTCTCTGATTTTAGTTAGAGATACAAACTGATTTTAGTTACAGATAAAAACTGATTTTTGTTAGAGATAAAAACTGTTTTTTTTTTTGGTATAAAAAGGCGTTGATCTTTTAAATGTGATTTTTAAGTATGAAACAAGGATTTTTATGATTTTAATTACAAAAAGATGAGTGATTTTATTTATTAGGATAAATCAAAAGGATTTGAATTTTTATAAACAAAAAAGATTAAATTTTTGATTTGAATAAAAAGATTGGGTTTTGTTTGTAGAAAAAGAATAGGATTTTTATTCACGAGAAAGACTATATTTTTATATAATGAAGATAATAAAAATATGATTTTTATATTAAAGAAGCATTAAAAATATAATTTTTATTGTATATAGAGAATAAAAATATAATCTTTATTGTGAAGAGGGCGTTATAAAAGTATATGAACATCATATTAAAAATGTGATTTTTATTATGAACAGCGTGGAAAAGAACTGCAATGGAATTGCAAACAAATCCAAATGTTCAGTAGTTCAAAATCAAAGCACGGCGGAGTGGATCCCTCTGAGAGAACTCCTCACCTTTAATTTATTTCTAGTTAAAATTATATACTAGGATGCAGACGGTGTTTAGTAGCACCCGACACCCGTCGTCCACATACCATGGACGGCTTGTTTGTTTGATTTTGATGTATAGTTGATTGTGTGATATGATGTGAAATGAAATAAAATATTTTATAGTTGAAAATAGAATTTTTAACGTGTATATAAAATAAATATTTATAAACAAATCGGAAATTTGTTTATATACATTGATTTGATTGATATTGATTGGGACGATAAATTTTACACATTGCCCAACTACACAAATAAAATCTGTGTTTGATTGTTTGAAACCCCACACGGGTATTGGGATGATATATGACATACACTAATCCCAATAATTAGTTGTATGTCGATCGATTGATTGACAGACTGTTATAAGCGTTAAATATTTATATTTGATGCTTATACAGTGTAGAATGCACTTTGGATGATGGTTGATTATTTGTCATTGTCGATGTATACATGCGTTGTATGTAAATCCATAGAAGTAAAATCTATGGTAATTGATTGGGCTTCATTCCAGTTTTGAATAAAAATATTTGAAATAGAAATATTTGAAATAGAATATTCGAAAATAGAAATATATGAAGCCGTGTTGATTAGATTGACGCCCTTTTGACGTGAACGATATTTATATTGATTTTATTCATTTTATAATGAATATCGAAAGTGATTTCAAAATCTGATATTTTGAAAAGAATTAGAATTCGAATTGAAAGTGAATAGAAATGAATTCGAATTGGAAGTGAATAGAAATGAATTCGAATTGAAAGTGAATAGAAATGAATTCGAATAGAAATTGAATAGAAATGAATTCGAATTGAAATTGAATAGAAATGAATTCGAATTGAAATTGAATGAAATTGAAAACAAACTGAAACTGAATTAAAAATCGATTTGAATTGAAATCAATTTGAAATGAATTTATATCGAATTTATAAGGAAAAATTCAATTTTGATTTGAATTTGAAAAGAAGTTGAAATCGTTTTGAAAACGAATTTAAAACGATTTATATAATACGTTTTAAAAGGAAATCGACGAAGTATATATTGTATATACTATATATATAATATAATGGCCTGAATAGAACGCGCCGCGCTGCGGCAGTTCGTGAATTTCGACCATTGACTTCGAATTGACGTTGCGGGAGATCCGACCGTCGGATTCTCCTAAAACCGGAACCTGTGGGTTCGTATCGAAAAGAGCTTTCTAACAAATATTAGAAATTAGAAATCTAACAGTTGGATTTGGAATTATTTTCAAATCAAATTTGGAAAAGGTCGCTGTAAGTGCAGTTCGATGGCCGTTGATGGAAATCGACTGTACGGGCCTTGATAAAATTATTAAAAATAGTAATAATTTGTGTAAAATCATAAGAAATGATTTGTGAAGAATTGTGATGAAAAACTCCATATTTGAAAAGATAAAAGTAGATTTTTATCGAAATGAACTAGTTTTGAATTAGAGTAATAATTTATTTATTTTTAAAAATAAATAAATTGGATTTGAAATGATTTGAAATATAACCAGGATTTCCAATAATTGAATTGGAATGGATTTGAATCGAAATTGTCTTTGGAATATTTCACTGTTGGATTTAGTGATTATACAGATGTTGTTATGGAAATTTGAAAGATATATATATATACATATCGTTATTTCCAATACGATATTTGTTGGTCGTAGAATTTGATATTGAATATAAGCCGATATATTTTCTATTCAGAGCATTGTTTTTAATATCAAATGTGATTTGGGTTTGTCGTGAATGGTGTCTTCATTAACACTGTTCTTAAACCCAGTTGAGAAAAAGATTAAATCTTTTTATTTAGATTTAATGAAGTCTACCAATTAAATAATATTTAATTGGAATTGAATTGGTATTGATTTTTGGGTTTATCGTGAACAGTGTTTTAAATAACACTTGTTCTTTAACCCGATAATTAATGGAATGTGATTTTGGGTTTATCGTGAACCGTGTTTTAAATGACACTGATTCTTTAACCCAGTTAAAGATTAAAACTAAGTGGAGTTTTAATGAATCTTTAATTAGATTGAAAAGATCGAGAAGGGGGTATCACCAGTTTTGCTCCAGGCGATAGTTAAATCTTTAATTAGATTTGAACGTGAAATGGTAATTGAATTTATCGATAACACTGTGGTGTTAGATATGAAGTATGACCAGTTTTACTTCATGGGATGAATAGGTTGGGATTGGGAAATAAAATAAATGATTACTTCGGTGTAGTTCGCTAATCCCGACTAGTTTGAATTGATATTCAAAGAAGATTAAAGAATAAATTTAAAGAATTTATCTTTGATAAAATTAATGGGAACCTTTCCCAAAGTATAAGAATATTTGAATAAAAGAATATTCTGAATTGGAATGAAGCGTATGTTGTGTTTGTGTAACATTTGTTTATTATATACGCGAGTTATTCAGAAAGACCGGGTTTATCCCATTCTGAATAACTAATTCGACGTGGTGTCGAAGATGAAGACGGTGGTTGAAGACCAGAGGTCTTCACGTCGTTTGGATAATTACTGATGATCTCGATTGGGCCGTACACCCAAGAGGAGGGAATCAGTTGGTGATCGTCCAGACGTGCTTGGAGATCGATGGATATGCGAGGTACTAGGTGCCTCCGGTTTCGTTCAGACCTAGAACGGACTTGTAAATGGACTGTGTGTCTGACATTGGATTTTATTCTTTGTGATTGATTTCTATTAAATATATGTCTGTTTGGCGGCGGAGAATTTATTATCTTGCTTAACGCCTTTCTCTGAGACGTACGAGCTCCGAGGTTATATATTGATGGATATCAAACGCATGGAGTGAATTGCCTGTGTGGCATGCCTAAGTGGCAAATGATCAAGGCTTCTGTTGAAAAGCAGAGTCTTGTGGTGGATGATCAAAGAACGGCCTGTGTGGCATAGCTTTGTGTAGCGTTGATTCGCGAGCCTCACACCCCGGTAGTGGACCAGAACCGGGAGAGGACTTCAGGGAGGGCATGCGTTTCCTTCTAGCTAGAAGTGGCGTCAGTGGTTTTACACGCCCTGACGAGTTTGACTTATGTGGTTGTTGGTTTGCGAGGCGCCTCAGATATATCGGTCGATCCGGGACCGATGGAGTCATTCGTTGGCTCATTTACGCCCTACAGGGCGGGGAGACGCAGTGTTCAGGCATTTTAATCCACATCGGTGGACCGGTCCTGACGATCCAAGGCTTGTCTGCGCGCTTGCCTGAGACATGGGCTAGATTGTCTCAAATCGGTAGAGGACGATCCCTGGCCTCGGTTCATAGATGGAAACCCAATTTCCAAATACGTGACTTTGCGATTTTGATTGTATAACCTATATATGGCGACATAGTGGTATGGGGCATTCATGCCGCCTATGATTGATACTTATGATTTGAAATTGATTTCTTCACTTATAGCAATAATAAAAGATTTGTTTTAACGTATCAAGCATTCTTTGGCTATTACAAGGTAAAACCCTATCCTCTAGTTTGTGTTGCATTGTGTGATGGGACCTGGGTCTTATAATAGCTTCATTTTTCTTTATTTAGCATCGAGCTGTTGTTTTATGCACTGGTGTTCTTGGGAGGAAACTCGTTCCGTGTTATACGGCGTGGTCCCTTGATTTACCGAACTTTAAAATAAAGATTAATAACTGTTTTAGTTCTCACACCAGTCTCATGACTGACCTGGAGTTTATCGTTTTAACCTAAACTCTGGGTACCCTTATTTTGGCACGGGCAGCTAGTAGTTTTGGTTTTGCAGATTTATATTCACATGATCCTGGTTTACAGCTGGAACGATAGCCGGAAAGCTTTGTATCCGTATATCTCATTCGGTTGTATTTTGTATTATTTTCCGCTGCTTTGTAATGTATTGTAATCTCTGATATTTTATAATGTGTAATATTTATTCATTACTCTGTATATTCTTGTAATCTGATGAAGTTGTTGTAATTAACAATGAAATGTCCTTCTGTCTGCGTTCTAATTTGTCGTGTTCTCAAAACAATCAGGCATTTCGAACGGTCTTGATCGGTTTAGCGACTGATTCGGATCGAGCGAAATTCCTTTTCATCACATTTGGTATCAGAGCTTTGGTTTACAAAGCTCAGAGAACAAGACACGTTAGAACCATACGAAAGAATTCATCAGAATTGGATTAGTAATATCCAATGGGAATAACTCGTTAGAGATAGGATCAGTAGTATCCTAGAACGAGTGTGAAGAGTATATTTTGAAATTAAAAACAAATTTTGTATTGAAATTTAAATCCTTTATATACGTATTTGAATATTTATTTATATTGATATGGACAATCCCAGTATATATATAGATTTTGCATATACGTCTGATCCATGTGTATTCGAAGTTTTAATATACTGGATAGATATAAAGTCACACTCTAGTCGCCCGGAGATGATTCTGATGATAGTAGCTACATCATCAGAATTAGTGTTCGAGTTTCGAAGGTGTGATTTTTTATATATTTCCAATTGACTGGTGTGAGAACCAAAATTATATAGGGCCTATTATTGTGATTTGGCACCAAAACGTTATTTTTGACTATATATCAAAGTTATGAATTTGAAAAGCTAATCACTAATTGATTGATGGTTGTGTTGTTTGATTACTGGTGGATTAATTAAAAAGTTGAACCATTTAGCCAAATTGTATCAAATAGTTAATTGTAATGGAAATTTATCGCATTTGCATACGTGTACATGTGCTTACATTGAACAGGTCATAGCAAGGAGGCTAGAGCAGAAGAATAAAAATTGTTTGCCCGACAAATAGGTACATGTTTACCATAATTTACTGTTTTGTTTGGGTGATGATGATTATGTGAGCCGCTTGGCTTTTTCTTTTTCTTTTGGATTGAAGAAGGCCATGGGAGGCTATATTAAATATCCCGAAGTCCCTGGTGCAGGGGAGGTTATGGCGAAATTTTTCGAAAATTTAGGGTGTTAGCCAAATTTTTCAAAAATTTGAAAAGTTCTTAGAAACTGAAAAGTTGAAGAACTTAAGCCGTAGCGAAAATAGTGAAAGTTGAGTTGATTAGTTAAACAACTTTCGGCTTCGTTCCTTTTCGGGGACGAAAAGTTTTAAGTGGGGGAGATTGTAATAACCTGGAAATCTGAACCAGTTTGAAATTTTTAATTTGGCTATTTTAGCGAATTTTGAATATTTAAAATGAATTATTTTAAATAATATTGATGAAAAATTTATTTTGAATAGAATTCGAGCATATATATTAATATAGATCGTCGTTAGAATATAAATATTTATTTTAAATTATAAAAGTAATTGAAAATGGCGCGGTAGTTCGATAATTCAATTTCAAACTTCAAATGAATGTACAGGATTCAAAATAAACTGGAATTTAGCGAAACTAAAAATATTAGAATCTATTTGAGAATATCTTTCCAACGAATCCGAAAAATCAAAATTTCATAGCGGGAATCAAAAGTTATGTCCAAATGAAAATTCAGAATAGTCGCTATGGAATTCTAGCCCTTAAAAATGGAAATTTTGCAAACGACATCGGATTTCGACGAAACCACTTTTGTTGGATCCGTGATGCCAAATTATTGCTAGATTCCAAAATTCATAATTTTTTGAATCAATATGTGAGCGTGGTGAAGGAAAACGCATTTGACCAGTTTTAGTTGATTTTAATCGACTGGAAAATGGCCATTTTTCAAACGGTCTCGGAATTCGATGAAACTAGTTTTGTTAGGACCGTATCATCAATATGAAGCTAGAAAATATTTTTCTGGAATTTTTAGAGTTCGTATATGGCCTCTGTAAATTGAAATGCGCGTTCAAATTCAATATATAGAGTTATATTTTGATTTTGATGAAAACTGGTCGAAATGATCGGATCAGCTTGCGATACATATCCCACTGTGTTTGGGATGGGGGTAATTAGCTATGGACGACAGGCGGTGGGTCTCGTTTCGAGGTCGAAAATAAAAGTTGCTTTTTAGAATTAATTAAATAATAAAATATATATTATTTCTCTCTCTCCCTTATATTCCCTCGTCCCTTTGATTGACCAAATCAGAAGGAGAAAGAAAGAAAAAAAATCGCGCTCAGCCCCTTCGACCTCGTCTGCGCGCCACCGCCAGAAGGCCCCACCGCCGTGCCACCTCTCCTCCGCACCACCCTCTTCTTCTCCCCTCCTCGTCGATCGAAGCCCCCCCAATTCGAGACCCCAGAGCCCCTCAAACCACACGCCGCTCCACCGCACTGCCGCCGCACCCCCCTTCGCGAGCCCCGCTATCACCGCAGCACCCTCCCCCATCTCAGATGACCACCAGCGAGCCCCCCCCCCCCCACGCTGTAAGCTTTATTTGTTTGTTTTATCATTTTTTATTCTTTTTCTTTCTTCTTTTCTCTGATTTTAGTTAGAGATAAAAACTGATTTTAGTTAGAGATAAAAACTGATTTTTGTTAGAGATAAAAACTATTTTTTTAGGTATAAAAAGGCGTTGATCTTTTAAATGTGATTTTTAAGTATGAAACTAGGATTTTTATGATTTTAATTACAAAAAGATGAGTGATTTTATTTATTAGTATAAACCAAAAGGATTTGAATTTTTATAAACAAAAAAGATTAAATTTTTGATTTGAATAAAAAAGATTGGGTTTTGTTTATAGAAAAAGAATAGGATTTTTATTCATGAGAAAGACTATATTTTTATATAATGAAGATAATAAAAATATGATTTTTATATTATAGAAGCATTAAAAATATAATTTTTATTGTATGTACAGAATAAAAATATAATCTTTATTGTGAAGAGGGCGTTATAAAAATATATGAACATCATATTAAAAATGTGATTTTTATTATGAACAGCGTGGAAAAGAACTGCAATGGAATTGCAAACAAATCCAGATGTTCAGCAGTTCAAAAGCAAAGCACGGCGGAGTGGATCCCTCTGTGAGAAATCCTCACCTTTAATTTATTTCTAGTTAAAATTATATACTAGGATGCAGACGGTGTTTAGTAGCACCCGACACCCGTCGTCCACAGACCATGGACGGCTTGTATGCTTGTTTGTGTGATTTTGATGTGTAATTGATTGTGTGATATGATGTGAAATGAAATAAAATATTTTATAGTTGAAAATAGATTTTTTAACGTGTATATACAATAAATATTTATGAACAAATCGGAGATTTGTTTATATACACTTATTTGATTGATATTGATTGGGACGATAAATTTTACACATCGCCCAACTGCACAAATGAAATTTGTATTTGATTGTTTGAAACCCCACACGGGTATTGGGATGATATATGACATACACTAATCCCAATAATTAGTTGTATGTCGATCGATTGATTGACAGACTGTTATAAGCGTTAAATATTTATATTTGATGCTTATACAGTGTAGAATGCACTTTGGATGATGGTTGATTATTTGTCATTGTCGATGTATACATGCGTTTTATGTAAATCCATAGAAGTAAAATCTATGGTAATTGATTGGGCTTCATTCCAGTTTTGATAGAAATATTTGAAATAGAAATATTTGAAATAGAAATATTTGAAATAGAATATTCGAAAATAGAAATATATGAAGCCGTGTTGATTAGATTGATGCCATTTTGACGTGAACGATATTTATATTGATTTTATTCATTTTATAATGAATATCGAAAGTGATTTCAAAATCTGATATTTTGAAAAGAATTAGAATTCGAATTGAAAGTGAATAGAAATGAATTCGAATTGAAAGTGAATAGAAATGAATTCGAATTGAAAGTGAATAGAAATGAATTCGAATTGAAATTAAATAGAAATGAATTCGAATTGAAATTGAATAGAAATGAATTCGAATTGAAATTGAATGAAATTGAATCAAACTGAAATTGAATTAAAAATCGATTTGAATTGAAATCAATTTGAAATGAATTTAAATCGAATTTATAAGGAAAAATTT
Source organism: Allium sativum (assembly GCA_030737875.1). Classification (NCBI taxonomy): domain Eukaryota; kingdom Viridiplantae; phylum Streptophyta; class Magnoliopsida; order Asparagales; family Amaryllidaceae; genus Allium; species Allium sativum. The sequence goes on from CM060909.1 coordinate 590,424,095, forward strand.
AATTTTGATTTGAATTTGAAAAGAAGTTGAAATCGTTTTGAAAACGAATTTAAAACGATTTATATAATACGTTTTAAAAGAAAATCGATGAAGTATATATTATATATATTATATACATAATATAATGGCCTGAATAGAACGCGCCGCGCTGCGGCAGTTCGTGAATTTTGACCATTGACTTCGAATTGACGTTGCGGGAGATCCGACCATCGGATTCTCCTAAAACCGGAACCGGTGGGTTCGTATCGAAAAGAGCTTTCTAACAAATATTAGAAATTAGAAATCTAATGGTTGGATTTGGAATTTTGTCCAAATCAAATTTGGAAAAGGTCGCTATAAGTGCAGTTCGATGGCCGTTGATGGAAATCGACTGTACGGGCCTTGATTAAATTATTAAAAATAGTAATAATTTGTGTAAAATCATAAGAAATGATTTGTGAAGAATTGGGATGAAAAACTCCATATTTGAAAAGATAAAAGTAGATTTTTATCGAAATGAACTAGTTTTGAACTAGAGTAATAATTTATTTATTTTTAAAAATAAATAAATTGGATTTCAAATGATTTTGAAATATAACCAGGATTTCCAATAATTGAATTGGAATGGATTTGAATCGAAATTGTCTTTGGAATATTTTGATGTTGGATTTAGTGATTATACAGATGTTGTTATGGAAATTTGAAAGATATATATATACATATCGTTATTTCCAATACGATATTTGTTGGTCGTAGAATTTGATATTGCATATAAGCCGATATATTTTCTATTCAGAGCCTTGTATTTAATATCAAATGTGATTTGGGTTTGTCGTTAATGGTGTCTTCATTAACACTGTTCTTAAACCCAGTTGAGAAAAAGATTAAATATTTTTATTTAGATTTAATGAAGTGTACCAATTAAATAATATTTAATTGGAATTGAATTGGTATTGATTCTTGGGTTTATCGTGAACAGTGTTTTAAATAACACTTGTTCTCTAAACCGATAATTAATGGAATGTGATTTTGGGTTTATCGTGAACCGTGTTTTAAATGACACTGATTCTTTAACCCAGTTAAAGATTAAAACTAAGTGGAGTTTTAATGAATCTTTAATTAGATTGAAAAGATCGAGAAGGGAGTATCACCAGTTTTGCTCCAGGCGATAGTTAAATCTTTAATTAGATTTGAACGTGAAATGGTAATTGAATTTACCGATAACACTGTGGTGTTAGATATGAAGTATGACCAGTTTTACTTCATGGGATGAATAGGTTGGGATTGGGAAGTAAAATAAATGATTACTTCTGTGTAGTTCGCTAATCCCGACTAGTTTGAATTGATATTCAAAGAAGATTAAAGAATAAATTTAAAGAATTTATCTTTGATAAAATTAATGGGAACCTTTCCCAAAGTATAAGAATATTTGAATAAAAGAATATTCTGAATTGGAATGAAGCGTATGTTGTGTTTGTGTAACACTTGTTTATTATATACGCAAGTTATTTAGAAAGACCGGGTTTATCCCATTCTGAATAACTAATTCGACGTGGTGTCGAAGATGAAGACGGCGGTTGAAGACCGGAGGTCTACACGTCGTTTGGATAACTACTGATGATCTTGATTGGGCCGTACACCCAAGAGGAGGGAATCAGTTGGTGATCGTCCAGACGTACTTGGAGATCAATGGATATGCAAGGTACTAGATGCCTCCGGTTTCCTTCAGACCTAGAACGGACTTGTAAATGGACTGTGTGTCTGACATTGGATTTTATTCTGTGTGATTGATTTCTATTAAATATATATCTGTTTGGCGGCGGAGAATTTATTCTCTTGCTTAACGCCCTTCTCTGAGATGTACGAGCTTAGAGGTTATATATTGATGGATATCAAACCCATGTAGTGAATTGCCTGTGTGGCATGCCTAAGTGGCAAATGATCAAGGCTTCTGTTGGAAAGCAGAGTCTTGTGGTGGATGATCAAAGAACGGCCTGTGTGGCTTAGCTTTGTGTAGCGTTGATTCGCAAGCCTCACACCCCGGTAGTGGACCAGAAACGGGAGAGGACTTCAGGGAGGGCATGCGTTTCCTTCTAGCTAGAAGTGGCATCAGTGGTTTTACACGCCCTGACGAGTTTGACTTATGTGGTTGTTAGTTTGCGAGGCGCCTCGGATATATCGGTCGATCCGAGACCGATGGAGTCATTCTTTGGCTCATTTACGCCCCACAGGGCGGGGAGACGCAGTGTTCAGGCATTTTAATCCACATCGGTGGACCGGCCCTGACGATCCAAGGCTTGTTTGCGCGCTTGCCGGAGACATGGGCTAGATTGTCTCATATAGGTAGAGGACGATCCCTGGCCTCGGTTCATAGATGGAAACCCAATTTCCAAATACGTGACTTTGCAATTTTGATTGTATAACCTATATATGGCGACATAGTGGTATGGGGCATCCATGCCGCCTATGATTGATACTTATGATTTGAAATTGATTTCTTCACTTATAGCAATAATAAAAGATTTTATTTAACATATCAAGCATTCTTTGGCTATTATAAGGTAAAACCCTATCCTCTGGTTTGTGTTGCATTGTGTGATAGGACCTGGGTCTTATAATAGCTTCATTTTTCTTTATTTAGCATCGTGCTGTTGTTTTATGCACTGGTGTTCTTGGGAGGAAACCTGTTCCGTGTTATACGGCGTGGTCCCTTGATTTACCGAACTTTAAAATAAAGATTAATAACTGTTTTAATTCTCACACCAGTCCCATGACTGATCTGGAGTTTATTGTTTTAACCTAAACTCTGGGTGCCCTTATTTTGGCATGGGAAGCTAGTAGTTTTGGTTTTGCAGATTTATATTCACGGGATCCTGGTTTACAGCTGGAACGATAGCCGGAAAGCTTTGTATCTGTATATCTCATTCAGTTGTATTTTGTATTATTTTCCACTGCTTTATAATGTATTGTAATCTCTGATATTTTATAATGTGTAATATTTATTCATTACTCTGTATGTTCTTGTAATCTGATGAAGTTGTTGTAATTAACAATGAAATGTTCTTCTGTCTGCGTTCTAATTTGTCGTGTTCTCAGAACAATCAGGCGTTTCGAATGGTCTTGATCGGTTTAGCGACTGATTCGGATCGAGCGAAATTCCTTTTCGTCACAACGTTATACGACGTGGTCTTATGAGATATCGTTTATTTTCTCAAGTTGTTTACTCACACCAGTCCCATGACTGACCCGGAGTTTATCTTGTTTTGTTTTCCCTAAAATCTTGGGTGCCCAAATTTGTATAGCCAGTCATGTAGCCAGGATTTTACAGTTATACTGAGAGCTTGGAGCAGGAGGCTTCAGGATTCTATAACAATTGTTTATTTTTGCTGTGTTGTAAGTGTTATACTACGATAAATGTTATTGTATACATATACTGGTTTTATTTCATAGTTATGTAATATTGTATTCGTTCCGCTGTGATATTCTGTTATTCTGATTCTGTTACTGTGATCTTCTTCTTCTACTACTCTAATTTTCTATCTTATCTATTCTCACCCTCTAACTTCTTTCTATTAACTATCCGGTATTTTCGATGCTTGGATAGTCAACATTGAGTTTATGTCGATAACCAAGGTCACGAATACCCGGGTCGTTATAGTGGTATCAGAGCTTAAGGTTAAGTAATTACCTTGGCTCTGTGGCGTAACTCAGTAGAGATGGGGATAGTAATGCCCTAGATTGAGTTGAGTGTATGTATACAAGAGAGCGTATGTGTAGATTTTATAAATATTGTTTTATATTGTGGATATTTATTGGTTGAGTTGTTTATGAGTTCTGGTCGATCAGTTCGATCCACTGTACCGGTAGGAGTTTCTAAATGCTCAAATACGATGAATCGACACAGTATGTTTTGAAAAGAGGGTAAATGAAATAATTTCAACCAAATTATATTTTGATATAAAGAATTTATATTGGAATTATTATAATATACTGGATATGTTGGTTGTTATTATAATCAGATAGGATTATAATTGAAACAGGCGTGTAAATAACCAATCAAAATTCGTATAAGTGTTACGAAATGAATTAAATTTAAATTTAAGTAAGAATTGAAATTAAAACCCTGGAAATTTGGAAAGGTGTTTGTAGTTGGATTTGGGATTAATATATGAGAATTTTAAAATCCTGAGAGATTTTAAATTATTTACAAGTATTGTGAACAGTATTTTGAATGTATTTCAAAATGGAAATGGTTAGAAATGGTTTTGAAAGTGATACAGTATTGAACTCACTTTGGTCACTGGGAAATAATTCCGATGATGATTCGGATATCATCGATATTCATTTTCGAGTTTCTAAGTGATGGTTTACTACCAAGTTATTGATTTCAAATTGTTTGGGGAAAACAAGTTATTTTGAAACCTGAAAGGGAAGTTTGATTTTTGATATGGTAAACTATTTAAAACCCCTAGGACTGTTTGATTTGAAAACAAATCTAATTAGAATTTGTGAAAGCAAATCGAAAAATAAGATATAGAATAAAAATTAGATAGTGAGATAGAATCTGGAATTTTGTTGAATTGGTATGTTAAGAGTTTGGAATCGAGGATGGAACTCGAATTTGAAATGTTATTATGGTTTAGATATAAGCGAATAATTGGTTGAGAATAAATTGATTGGTGATCAATTGGAATGGATACATTTGTATATGCAGAATTGGTAACATGTGGGAATGATATAATGATATGCCCAACAAAAAGGTACAAGTTTATATTTCATATAGGTATGAGATTTTTATGAGCCGATGTGGCAAGCCGCTAGGATATTTGATTTTCTTTGGGTTTGAAGGAAGCCTAGAGAGGCGAGTTGTACCGATTGACCAGTACAAAGGTGGTGCTGGCGAAATTTTTCGAAAATTTCGGGTGTTAGAAAATTTTCAGGGTTTTTGAAAATTTTTGTTTATAGAAATGAATTAATAATTTAATTAAAATAAAGTGGTTCAATGAAACTGGAGTTAAGAAGTAAACAAATAATTTTAAACCCAGTTAATGGGGTTTGTTTTCTACCTTAACAATTTCGTGGACGGAATTATTTTAAGGGGGAAAGAATGTAATGACCCGTATCCTTACATTATAGTAATTTATTTATTTATTTATTTAACTAGTGATTTAGAGATTTAAATGGTTGTTTAATTAAATAATATTGACTATTTAACTAATATAAATAATAGAATAATACATTTAATTTTCGGAATAGTCGGAAATAGTGGAATTCACAATATTGTGTGAATTGGATCATTTATAATATATAATTCAGTTTAGAGTTGAATTATGTTAACGAATTTATTATTTAAATGTCAGTTGAATGTATAAATTATATTATAATTATAATTGAGCTTGAAATGGCGCGGCAATTCGTAATTTGGCATTTTGAACTTTAAATGAATATACAGAATATGTTTTAAGCCATATTTCTGTGAAACAAGAAACGTTCAGAACTGGTGAAGTATATTTTTCTAATGGAAGAGAAAAATCGGGAATTCGTCGTGCAGATTTTGAGTTGTGATCAAATCAAATTTTCGAAAAGTCGTTATGTAATTCCTTTATAATTTATAACGATTTATTTTATTTATAAATGGATTTTTAATATAAATTGAATACTGATTTAATCTGGCTTTGAAATGCCGAGTTATAAATTCAGATACGAATATTTTGGAACTGTATTATATTCCGTGTGAATATATATACGATAATATTTATTTATTAATATTTAATTTAATTATTTTTAAATATATTAGTATTTAAATGGGTTTGTTTAGAGCTTTAAAAATAGCCAGTTTTGCAGACGAGCTCCGTTTTCGACGTAACTAATTTTGTTTGATCCGGAATATATAATTATTGTAAGATTTCAATTTTCGTGATTTTTGGAGTCAATATGTGGCCATGCTGGATTTTAATGTGAAAAACAGTCAATAATTTAACTTTAAAAATATGTTGTGTGAGCAAACGGACTCGAAATTCGACGAAACAAGTTACGTTGGGTCTGTAATGTGAAACTGTATATGTTTGTCCATTTCATCACAAACGGAATTTGTATGTGATTGCATGAATTATTAAACAATAAATGTAGACAAAGATGGATTAAAAATCGATAAAATAATATAATAAAATATTAATATATATTCTTATAAATACACCACCTAACCCCCATAGCCCTAACTTCGTTTATCCCCTGATCAATAAGGCAAGCCGCCGTATTTTGTCTCTTCACAGCAAACAAATTCTTAGCTTTGAAAATCAATATCAACTAGAATAAATCTTATAAATCATCTCATAAGTATATTCCTACTCCTATTGAAAAGCCCTTCAATACTGTATAGTTGTTTTTGAATTCAAATGAGCTAGGGTTTGCTGTCCTTAAGAGCAGCCTGTGAGTTCGATTTGTTGATGAGGAATTAAAGCATCGAGTGTGTGTAAATAGGTATATTAAGATGAATGAGGTGTTTTGGAGTATGTTTGCAAACTGTTAGGATTTTTCTTGATCAAATTTGTCGATCGAATATTGGAGCTCGGCAAAAGCTGTGGTGGGACGCGATCTGTGACGATCCCAAAATCCGTGTGACGGTATTAAGGATAATCATTGGAATATAACACATCAATCATCATAGCAGAGAACATATAATAGAAGAAACAATAAATAGAATAATTTTACATGGATATGACAGCGGAATCACAACATGTAACAACATCAGAATAGCACAGCGTAGGATATAACTTAGTAAATAAAGGGGAAGTGATCAGTCACCATCGCCAGAGGCAGAATATATACATGCAGTGAGACATAATAAGGGTATCTGTCTACATCGCCGAAGGTGGTACATGTACATACAACAATAAGTACTGAAAGTAAAGCAGTCTGCATCGCCTGTGGAGGAATCATAATATAAGTACAATAATGGCGGAAAATGTCAAAGTCATATCTGTGAAGTCAGCCACGCCATGAGCCAAAATGCACTCTATGCAACAGTGCAGGGCCAAAAACAACCTGTCACCTGTGAACTAGGCTGCCCGTGTGAAAATAAGGGCACCCGCGTTTGCAAAGTGAAACAAACAACGAGTCAGTCATGGGGACTGGTATGAGAAATCTATTTAACAGTTAAACAACAGTAATAAGCAAATCATAGGACCACGCCACTTTCGCGGAACGGGTTTACTCCAGTGATTGCTGGTGGATTTAAAACAAAGTAAAATTTTTAAAACAACGCAATGCTTTTTAAAATAATGAAGCCAATATAAGACTCAAGTCTCATCATACAATGCAACACAAGCCGGAGGATAGAGTTTTACCTTATAATGGCCAAATATGCTTAATACGTGCAAAGCAAAATCATTTGATATTATTACTAGTGCATATATGTTTCAAAAACAAATAGCATCATAAATATCAATCATAGGTGGCATAGCTACCATATACTATGTCGCCATACTAGTTCTACAATCGAATCCATTATTTCGTATTGGAAATTGGATTTCCATCATGAGTCGAGGCAAGGGGTAAGCTCCTCTCCTCTTCGAGACATTCTAGCAAATGCCTCAGGACTACACACTCTGGGTAACCCCTGGATCTTCAGGGCCGGTCCTCTCTTACGTTTGAGGATTAGTATTCCTGAACACATGTTTCCCGGTCCTTACAGACCTATAATCGAGGCGCCTCGCATTCCAACAACCACATAGGTGAAAAATAGATATAAATGTCATGGCTGGTAAGTCACTGACACCACCATAGCTAGAAAGAAACGTCGTGCTCTCCCTGCAGTCCTTATCCCGTTTTTAACTCATACCGAGGTGTGAGGCTCGCGAATACACGCTATACACAAAGCCAGGCCACGTAGGCCGTGCTTTGATCATCAACCACAAGACTTTGCTTTGCAACAGAAGCCTTGATCACAGCATCTTGGCAGGCCACATAGGCAATCCACTCCATACGATTGATTTCAATCGATATATAACCTCTGAGCTCGTACGTCTCAGAGAAAGGCGTTAAGCAAAAGAATAAATTCTCCGCTGCCAAACAGATATATATTTAACAGAGATCAATCAGTATAGAACAAAATCCAATGTCAGACACACAGTCCATTTACAAGTCCGTTTTGGGTTTGAACGAAACCGGAGGCGTCAAATTCCTCGTATATCCGTACAATCAACACATACGTTCAGACGGCTACTACTTCCATTCCTTCATGGTAGCTACTCCGGTCAGGAGCCTCAGCAGTGCCCATCCAACCGATACGAAGATCGTCGGTCTTGAATCGTCTTTGTATTTTCCAATTCGAATCGCTCGATCCATTATTTGAAATGAGGGTTAGCTCGGCCTTTTCAAATAATTCACGTAATTAGAATTCAAATCAATTCTTTCCATGGTTATATTATTCGACAATCGCATTTCAGTTCTTTAGTTTAATTTTCGTGTCAAACACATACAACCATCAGATATCAAACAAATCAAGCCAAATTGGTTTATTTCCAATCTATGTTGCTTATAATATTTTATAACGATTTTTCGCCATTTTTATTTATTTAAAAATGGCCATATTTAATTAAACGACGTTTCAGGTCGTGCCATGGCACTGGCGCTGTTTTTCCCCTAATTTGTTTTACACATATCGGAAAATCTAACCGTTGGATTTTTACAAAGTCTATGTCAGTGGGAAGATATTCCCAAAGCGAACCCAACGGTTCCAGTTTCGTGAAAATCCGACGGTCGGATCTTCCACACTAGTCGTTTGAAGTTACGGTTTCGAAATTCGAATTGCAGCATCGTTATTCGATTAAATTTAATTATATTTATATTTATATATAAATATAATCGATTCTGGCTCTGTTTTTCTTCAGATTTGAATTAAACATTCCAGACAATCCAACCGTTGGATTTTTACGAGGTTGGTGTCATTGGAAAGATATTTCCAAGGCGAACCCAGCGGTTGCGGTTTCGGGAAAATCCGATGGTCGGATTCCTCGTACTAATCGTTTCAAATTACGATTCCAAAACACGAACTGCACGGCTTCGATTCCTTTTAATTATATTTATATATATATATAGTTCATTCTATAATTTGAAAAATAGTTCACTCATTAATTTCAACTTCGTTTTCATTTCAAATATTTCACTAACGCCTTAATATTTCGAAAAATTTCGCCATAACCTCCTTTGTACGGGAAGGGGTTTGGAAATTTATTGGGTCTTGTCAGGTACCCAATAAATCCTATAAAGCATTCACATATTTATAGTGATATATTCTGGTGTTTACGGGGGAGCGTGTATAGATAATAACTCCAGAGAATAAATTCTCGTCACCCCGTTCCGTGTGGAAATAAATAGTCCATGTGCCGTATCTAATGGCTAGAGAGACGTGATTATTGTCAACTCCAGACCCATGTGGGGTTTTTATTAATCTGGCAATTTATCGTTATATTTTATATAGTCCATATCAGTCATCAGTTCAACCTGTAGTATAAAATCATCGCCATACAAGCCTCTCGCTCGTATGGTAAATCTTCCACCTCGTCACACAAGCTCCAATTGCTTATGTGGAATATGATGAAGTATGCCTATTGTCAAGAAGTATGCCATGTAGTGTAGTTCAAAATTAATTGTTACTATCCTATGGCGATGTTTATTATTTCACACAGAATAACCAGCACTCCGCATCCAATGGCATTCACAGGAGTTGATATAAAAATAAAATTGCGCAGCCAACTCATCAAGGCTTACCTATTTGTCGGGCACGCAAATAATTTCTTTACTCTACAGCTAATCCATTTTCCCTGTTCAACACATGTATATATATGCAGAACAAAGCTAATAATAATATTTCTAGCAAACTATTATTTATTTCGACACGTGTGTATTTTAATCAAAGCGTATACATGATAAAAGAAATATTTTTATCATCAAAAATATTTATTCAACACGTGAATGTTTTTAACACTTCATATTCACAATAAAGATGTAGATTTTATTGTCTATTCATTTTATTTTAAAATACGATAACATTCAACACATGAATTTCAACTCGACGAACGAATCTCAATTCAACACATGAATATTCTATATAGTTTGTATATATATATATATATATAAAAATGTGATTTTTGTCGTTGAATCTATTTGTTTAAATTCGAATAATATTCAACACATGAATTTTAACTCAACCAATGAATTTCAATTCAACACATGAATATTCTCTATAGTTTGTATATATATAAAAATGTGATTTTTTTCGCTAAAGCTATTTGTTTAGAAGCAAATAATATTCAACACATGAATTTCAACTCAACGAATGAATTTCAATTCAACACATGAATATTCTCTATAGTTTGTATATATATAAAAATGTGATTTTTATCGCTAAAGCTATTTGTTTAAATTCAAATAATATTCAACACATGAATTTCGATTCAACGAATGAATTTCAACTCAACACATGAATATTTTCTATAGTTTGTATATATATAAAAATGTGATTTTTATCGCTAAAGCTATTTGTTTAAATTCAAATAATATTCAACACATGAATTTCGATTCAACGAATGAATTTCAATTCAACACATGAATATTGGTTTCAACATATGTGATTAATTTCAACAAATGAAAATTATTCTAACACATGAATATTTCAGAAAATTTCGGCAGCATAACGGCAGGGTAGTTAAAACCGGGACCGTCCCTAGTACGGCTCCTCGCTCTACCTTAAAACCACGCAGTTTTTGACAATGGAGATCATGCATCTAGTTCACACACAGGCGGCATGTTTTATTTTCAATTCCACAATCTTATTCTAATTTGTTTCAACCACAATAGGGTATTTTTCAACCACAAAGGTATTTTTCAACCACAATATCCACCACAAACAATTATTTCCAACCATTCGTCATACCATATAATATCACGTCAATCACAAGCAATAAATATCGTCCATGGTCTGTGGACGAGGGGAGTATATATATATATATATATATTATTTCTATAATTCACTTGCATTTCATCACAATTCAAAGCATATATGTTTCATTCAACGCTTGTATAACTTATACATCGCTAATATAACTTATACAACACATGTACATGAGATATACAATGCGTATATAATTTACACTTCGCTTATATAATTTATACAACACGATTCCATTCACACAATTTAGTTTAAATTCCTCACATTGGTTTTTGTAGTGCTAAAAATCGTAGGAAGATCAGAAAAATCCGCGGCTTCTGCTAGATGGTAGAGAGCCTCCCGGCGGTCCCGATGTTTCCTGTTTCATCGAATTTCGTTAACACACTAAAAAGATACGATTTTTCAAAGTTTTGCAACACATAAAAGTGTTATTTTCAATTCAGAAATTTAAATCAGAAAGGTTTGCAAAGCTTCAAAACTAGGTTTTGATTTTAAATCAAAACCATACCTCGTTGTTCTGATCAGAGTATATAGCGTCGAAGGGCTACGAACCAGCTTCCGATCGACGGTGGTGGCGGCGAACTCGGTGGATCCAGCAAGGCACGGCGGCGCTTCAAAGGGGCGGACTTCCTCGAGGTAATTCGACGCGAATAGGCGATGGTCTTCGACGAGGCTTGTTTTGATTTGAAGAGGGGAGGAAGGCGATCGGAATTGCTAACTGGAGGCGGCGGCGATATTGGCTGTGGCGGCGAAAAAATCGATGGGAAGGTTTGAACGATTATCGTCGTTCGTTTTAGGGTTGACCGCGGTTTTGAGAAGAGAGAGAAAATAGAAGATATTTTCTAATATATAATATTTTTAAATTCCTTTATTACCCCTTCTAGCCAACGTACACCAATTTCAACCCAACGACTGTCGCCCCTAGCTAAATACCCCCATTCCGGACACAATGGGATATGTTTCATTGGCCAATTCGACTGTTACAGTCAGTTATTTTTCAAATTATAAGTATAAAACATTTTATATTCAATTTGGACGTACATTTCAATTTGCCAGGGCCACAAACTGAATCGAAAAATTCCAGAAAAATAAATCTAGCTTTGTTTTGACGATACGGTCCCAACAAAACCCGTTTCGTCGAATTCTGAGTTCATATGCAAAATGTCCATTTTTAGATCGACCCATTTTAACAGAAATTGACCAATCACGTTTTCTTTTGCCCTGCTCACATACTAGCTTCAAAAATTATGAAATTTGGAACCTAGCTATGGTTTGACATCCCGGACCCAACAAAAGTGGTTTCGTCGAATTCCGAGGTCGTATGCAAAATATCAATTTTCCAGGGCTATATATGCTATATAGCGACCTTTCTGAATATTCATTCGGCCATAACTTTTGATTCCCGTTATGAAACTTCGATTTTTCAGATTCGTTAGAAAGGTATTCATAAACAGATTTAAATATTTTTGGTTTTGCCAAAATCCGTTATATTTTCCACCCGGTACAGTCAGACAAAGTTTGTATTCAAATTTTCAAACTGCCTTACTATTCCCAATTCTTTATTTTATTGAAATATGCTATTTCAATTATTCAAATTCTTTGGTAATAACCAATTTTAAAAAATTAAAATTGGTTCACATTTTCCGGGTTATTACACGATCAGTTATTGCGTGAAATTTCTGGGCAACGGTGATGATGCGAAAAGAGTGGTGGAGCTTGTTTTTGAATGGGGGAGAACAACAGAAGGATGTTTATTGGTGATACAGTTCTGAAGTGGTTATACTGCATGAAATAATGGAGATATGGTATAAAATGGTGATGTCGAGCTTTGAAGTGAAACGGAGGATTGGTGAAGGCTTCAGCGGTTTCTATTTAGGCTACAGGAAGTTGTTAAAAGTTTTGAACTGCTTTTTTTCTTATGTTGATGAAATTGAGGAAGAATCTTTTGGGGTTCTTCGGGTTTAAATTGGTGGTGCGTCGGAGGAGTTTTGGGATGTGAGGAAGTTGGCATTTTCTTTGCACTGCCTGGAGCTCAAAATTTGGGGAAGAATATTTACTGGGGTGTTAAGAGGATAATCCAATATTAAGGGGTAATTAGGATTTAATTTAATTAAGTGATAATTTAATATTTAATTCATATAGTTAATTTAAAAATCTATATATATGAACTTTTAAAAATGATAACATCTTCATACGTGATCAGAATCTGACGAAACAAGAGACGTTGGAACCGTCTCAACAAATAATACATAATAGAACTGACTGGGAGTGAATTGGAACTCGTTATAATTTATAGCGAAATAAATTGTCTGTCTGAATCAACCGACCGTTATCGTTATTTAACGATGACCGTCCAATGTGAGTAAATCTCACTTACTCTGCACAGTTTATATTTTATAAATACAATCTAGTATTGATAAATGATGGTTGATTGCTGCGTGCTGATTGTTTGGTTGAATGACTGATTTTTTGGTTGAAATTATACCTAAATATATATATATATATATATATATATATATATATATATCAATTGTTAATAAATATTGATTTTGTTTATTAGAATATTTCAAATTGAAATGAAATCGATGTTATTTATATTATTTAACATCTGTGATGCAGGGAAACAGGTTGGAGGGATCCAACTGGATTCCTTAATATTTATAATATTGTTTGTTTTCATATATTGTGATATATGATGTGATATAAAACCTGTGATTGATTATGACGACACTGGTCTGGTTAATTGGTATTTTAAATACCACAAGAAATACTGGAATGTAAAAAGGGAATTTTCAAAGTCTATTCTGAAAATGAAATATTTATAGGAAATAAATATGATATTGAAAATGAAATATTTATTTGGAAAATAAATAGAATTAAAAAAGAAATATTTATTTGGAAAATAAATAGAATTATAAAAGGAATATTTATTTGGAAAGTAAATAGAATTATAAAAGGAAATATTTGTAAAATGGAAAGAATTTGACAAAAGGAAATATTTCGAAAATGAATAGAATTTTATAGAAGGAGAATTTTACATTAGGAAAATTTACACCCGTGCTTCGCACACGGTTATAACATGATATGGATTTAAAGTAGATATTAAATAAAAATCCGTTTTAACATATATAATTTGTAAACGATGTTTATAAATTAAATAAAATATTTATCATTGGATAAATTGGATATATAAATCTAAATGTATATAAATCAGTGAAAATCAGTTTTAATGCCGATGTTTTTAATGGAATTTGAACTTAGCATTTTTAAAGGGAATTAAATGAGATTTTAGTGTTAGAAGTATAAAATAAGTTTTTGTATGAAAATTCTATATATAGAAGTATGAAAAGAAATAGGATTTGAGATATTGTTTTTAAATACGAAATCAAACTATTTTGATTATATTAAGAAATATTATTCACATTCTATGTGAAAAATTAGATTAGTATAAATATTTTGCAAATAAAATATTATAAAGGAATTTGGGGTTTGAATTAGGAATTTAAATAGAATTACTAAAATTAGAAACTAACTGGAAATTAGTTGAGTTGAATGGCTTTCTGGGTATCGTTCTGATGTTGGTTTCGGCCTTCGGGATTTATGCTTGGGAAGTTGTTCTCTTACTAGTTTATAATTAGAGACTGATAGAAGTGGGAAGATATTGATGCGTGAATCAGAAATGGAAACGTTTTCCAAAGTTAATAACGTATATTTTCCAATTTTAGAAAATAAGAATTTATGAATATATGAAACGATAAATGGGAAATTGGGAAATTAAATGATGATTGATCGGTAAGATTTCCATTTGGGAATACGACCGTTGTTTGTACACATGTTTTCCTTTGATAGTGAAATCACCGACTATCAAAGATTTTGACCATTTCTGTTGTCAATACGGAGAGACCGGGATCAGATATATTATCTGAAAACCACTCCGTATGGCATTAGCTTTGCGAATCAAATACAATCAAGATAATTGAAGACGGAGTTATGCAAGGTCTGTTCTGGCGATCCTAGGTAAAAATTGCCTAAGATGGATTTACAAAATAGTGCCTTCGGTTTGTCCAGTCATAGGACAACCTGTTTGGAGGAATGTTTGACATAGTATATTTAATAGATCGTGTAGGTTGATCTCTTCAAATGTATTTACGTTTGGTGGTGGAGGAATTCGTTTTTCTTAGCTATATACCCGTGGTATTTTTTGGGAAATCAATTTGTGATTTGGCGGGTATGATGATGGGACATTCAAAGTAAATAAAGGTGTGATCTATACGTTATGACCTCTAGCCTCACAACTAGGAAATGGTATAAAATCGGGTAGGTCGCATGGCTAAGTGGTTAGCTGCTAATTAGGGTGTATTGTCCCTTGATCTAGAAAAATTCCATTTACTTCTATAATCTATTTCGACGCTGTCCCTTTCGGGAAACGGTTGCTTATCCCAACCGTTGGTGATAATGCATTCGGTACACTCAAACAAAATGAGTGACCGGTCATATTTAGCTTGGGTTGCAAGATGTTCTTGCTGAACCCGGTGTGTATTCCTCTCTAGAGATACACTGTCGGAAGGTGGTCCCATACCTTGCCAGTTGGAATTCATTACCCAATAAGTGCCCCTGGTTTTTTATTATATATTGTGTATGTGGAACGTGAGATGAAAGTGTTCTACTAGAAGATTATTATATTGTGGTTGATAGACACTATCATTATATCAAGAGATTTTTTATATAAAAGATCATTGTTTCTTGCAAAAGGATTTTTGATGTTAAATCAAATGCTTTGGATTCTCGTAAGGGAAAAACCCGTTCCGTGTTACACAACGTGGTCTTATGAGATATCGTTTATTTTCTCAAATTGTTTACTCACACCAGTCCCATGACTGACCCGAAGTTTATTTTGTTTTGTTTTACCTAAACTTTTGGTTGCCCAAATTTGTATGGGCAGTCAAGTAGTCAGGATTTTACAGATATACTGAGAGCTTGGAGCAGGAGGCTTCAGGATTCTATAGCAATTGTTTATTTCCGCTGTGTTGTAAGTGTTGTACATGATAAATGTTATTGTTTACATATACTGATTTTATTTCAAAGTTATGTTATATTTTACGTGTTCCGCTGTGAGGTTCATATTACTTTGATTATGTTATTGTGATCTTCTACTTCTATTCTAATTTTCTATCTTATCTATTCTCACCCTCTAACTTCTTTCTATTAACTATCCGGTATTTTCGATGCTTGGATAGTCGACATTGAGTTTATGTCGATAACCAAGGTCGCAAAAACCCGGGTCGTTACACTATTACTCATTTACACGCAGCCCCTATTTTATCACATTTCCTAGACCTAAATGCAACTTCTAAATTCAAGAACAAATCAACGAAAAATCCATAAATCCCAAAACTTATATATTTGAGTTCGTGTGGATAATAGCTTCGATGTATATGAGTTTGGTGAAGATTTGGTGCACCCCAAATTTTATAGCTTGCCTACAATTTTGTTCTTGGAGCCTAGGGTTGGAATTTGTGGCAAATGCAAGCAACGGTATACGTTTTAGTTATTGTATTTGAGCTTAGCGTAGAAAATAGCATTGATTGTGTAAGTTTGGATGGATTCGGTGACAAAAAGTGTCGAGAGGAAGAAGGGGTTGCGCACATTTTGACAGTGGACGGGATTTTTGGGGAAGCTTGAGTTTGAGATTCATGGTGTTGACATTGTTGTGGAGAAGAAGAGAAACGGTGTTTAAGGTTTGTGTTTTTGTGGAGAAACGAAGTAGAAAGAGGTGGAGGAAGCTTGCATAAAGATGGACATGGGGGGGCTACGTTTTTGGACTGAGTACGTGAGTTTTGGAGAGGGAGAGGGATTAAAGGAAGTGATTGGAGAAGAAATAAGGGTAATTAATTAATTAATTACTTATGTTAATGACATATATGTACATGAATCTTATAAAAAGCATAACCTTTTCATATGAACTCGGAATTCAGCGAAACAGGATCGTTGGAACTGTATCGACGAGAGCTTCACAATGAAATTGATTTGGAGTCATTTGGATGTCGTATGCGGACTGTGGAGTTGAAAAGGTCACATTTTTTCTGCATAAAGACTGGCGGAGTGGAAACCAAAGGTGAGAACTCCTTCTCACTAAATTATATTTTATCATATTATTGTATTCATGTATAAAAATATATAGAATTGCCAGTGTAGGTCTTTTATCAGTTTTAATCATTATAAATTGTCAGCTCACCTCCCTCGTCCACAGACCATGGACGATTTAAATTGACTATATTGTATGTTGTTTGTGATATTGAAATGTTTAACATAGAAAAAATAATGTTAACATTAATGTGGTAGTTGAAATTAAATTATAAATATACATTTATAATTTAGACAGTGAAAATTGGTTAAATAGAAAATAATTCAAATCGAATTAAAATTGGTTAAATTTATTAACCAATGATTTATTTAAATAAAATGTTATTGTTTGAAAACCCCACATGCGTATTGGGATGATATTGGGCATACATTGGTTCCATTATTTAGTTGTATGTCAATTGATGGATTGGCAGGCTGTGATGAGCTTTATTTATTTACTTTAATGCTCACACAATTGTAAATTTCACTCTACATGTGAATGGGCTGTTTAATGATTATTTATCATTATTGTTGACTACATGCGATGTATGAAATCCATATAACTGAAATTATATGGTAATTGATTGAGTCGCATTCTGATTCAGAAATAAATAATATTTTTAAATAAAGTATATTTTGAAATAATAAATCTTTTAAAATAATGAATATTTTAAATAACGAATATTTTAAAATAATACTCAATGAAGAATAAAATTAGGATTTTGAAGTCCGCTTTTTGATGGACATAAAATTATAAAAATGGGAAGCAGGGTTAAGTATAAAAAAACCATTTTAACCCGAATGGGTTTATCGAATGATTTTATTCATTTTATAATGAATATCGAAAAGAAGTGATTTCAAAATTTAATATTTTGAAAATATTATCATTTTAATATGACAAAGATATAGAATATTCAATTTTGATTTAAAATTGAAAGAGAAGTTAGAATCATTTGAAAACGAATTTAAAACATTTTATAAAATACATTTTAAATGGGAATCGACGTGTAACACCCGTATTTTCTGAGAATATTAAAGTAACGAATTAAAGAATAATTAATTACAAATATGAGAATTAAGGGAAACGGGTTACGCCATTCCGTTCGTCTCGGAATTCTACTTGAGATAGAGTCCAAGTTTGCGTAAATCGGACTTCGTATGAAGAAGTTATGGCCCTCGGAACTTTCAAAAATTTATATAAAAAAATTCAGAAAATTAAATACCAAGGCAGGTCGACCTGGGGGTCGACCTACCCCAGGCCAGGTCGACCAGGGGGTCGATCTCCCTATATACAGGTCGACCTGGGGGTCGACCTGGGGGTCGACCTCCCCCTCGGGCCAGATCTGAAAATTGACGTGTTTCTTCCTGTGACGATTTGCTGTGTCATTAGGGCTTGTGTGGCGCGTTCTGGTTGGTTCTCTTAGGTTTGAATGGATTTGATTTGCCCTGGGTTGATCTGATGACTCCTATTAAATCAAATTTCTATATAAGCAACCTAAATCTAAACCCTAAGCCACACAAAAATATTCCTAAGACCATCATGCTGTCAACACTCAACCTAGAGTAGCTGCCATTCTCAATCAACTAGAAAGCAAGTAGAAATTACAAATAAAATCTAATTCAACTAAGAGAATTCAACGTCTATAACAAAGGAGAGCTATTCAAATTCAGAATACAGATCCCAGAACACAAGACTGGTCTCCTTTTTGTAAGTCCAGTTATCATTTAGACCTAAATGATATTAGAATCATGACTAAATAAATGGATGTAGAACATCGCCTAATGTAAATCTATGCCTATCCTTTTTGTTAAAACTGAATTGAATGAGACTATAATTTTTATCATGCTAAGTTGTATGTAATTGGATGATAAATGTTAAATGCTTGGCAATGAATCCATACGTGGTATAATTTGGCAATGACATATATGTTGTGTAATTTAGCGATGACATATTATGTTGTATATTTTGGCGATGACATAAATTGGCGATGGCATATTATAATTTGGCAATGGCATATCATATTGTGTAATTTGGCGATGACATACCATATTGTATAATTTGGTGAAGGATATCATGTTGTATAATCTTGGCGATGACATATCATGATGACACCTATATGTTGTGTGTCAATTTGGGAATTTTTCTATGTTTATGCAAGTTGTTAGGCTAAGACATGTATTATGTTTAGATTCACATTTTGATCTATGAAAATTGGATTCAAAAATTAAAGCTCATATTTACATGCCTTGTTAAACTTTTGTAAAACCATATGCTTAAGATTCATGTTTGTTGGATTCAAGATAAAAGTTCATATTTACATGCCTTGTTAAACTTGTGTAATTCCATATGTTTAAGATTCATGATTATTGGATCCAAATTAAAGTTTACATTCACATGTCTAGTTGAACTTGTGCAATTCTATATGCTTAAGGTTTATGTTTATTAGACCCAAAATAAAAGTTTGCATATACATGCCTAGTTGGATTTGGGTAATTTCATATGTTCAAGACCCATGTTAATTAGATCCAAAAATGCAAGTTCACCTTTATATGACTAATTGGAATTGTGTATTTCTATGTAAACTCCCATCCATATGCTTATGGTTCATGTTTATTAGGTTCAAAATTGCAAGTTCATAATTAAACATATATTTATTCTATGCCAAATTTATGTGACATATGTTGGATCCATATTATGCTTGTCTTGAATGCCACGTGTCTCTTCCTTTTCCCCTCTTGATTTTGAGTTAGTCTAAATTGCGAAGCCTAACATTCTATGAAATTTATGTAAATGTTTAGCGGGGGTAACGTTAGGAAAAACATGAAGTTACATGTTATTGGCATATTTTAAATGATTAGTGGCATTGAAATGGTATAATTTATTTACCTAAAATTATGAACATGATTTAGAGAGAAAATGGGCATGACTTGAATGACAATAATTTACATATAAATATAGAAGGTAAATATGTAAATTTAGAAAAAGACGAATATGCCTAACCCGAGGTTAGATTGAGTTGCGGTGTAAGACTGCCCGGAACCGCCCGGCACATCCAGCAACCGTAACAATATATATCTAATGTGAGAGGTTAGTGCATCAAGCCCAAAATAACCAGAGGTTAGACTGAGTTGCGGTGTGAAACTTCCCAGACTCGACCGGCACATCCAGTAACCACAACAATACATGTCTAATGTGAGTGGTTTGTGCTTTAATGAATGAATTAAAGCTAAGACAGGAATGGTAGGGTTAAGTTAATTAAGGTAACACTTAACCAACATAACATGAATGACTGAGGTTAAGTTAATAGGAAACACTTAACCAATATTACTTGATTTGTGGTAAGGTTAAGTAATAAGAAACACTTAACCAATATAACTTGATTTGTGGTAAGGTTAAGTCAAAACAAGAGGGCAACACTTAACCAATATAACTTGATTTGTGGTAAGGTTAAGTTAAAACAAGAGGGCAACACTTAAAAAATATAACTTGATTTGTGGTAAGGTTAAGTCAAAACAAGAGGGCAGCACTTAACCAATATAACTTAATTTGTGGTAGGGTTAAGTTAGTACAAAGTAAAATGACAAGTAGGTGGGTTATGTTAACTGGAATTGATTGATGACACTTAACCAA
This sequence comes from Allium sativum, assembly GCA_030737875.1. Classification (NCBI taxonomy): domain Eukaryota; kingdom Viridiplantae; phylum Streptophyta; class Magnoliopsida; order Asparagales; family Amaryllidaceae; genus Allium; species Allium sativum. The sequence goes on from CM060909.1 coordinate 590,444,779, forward strand.
TACAACATGATGAACACGTGGGGTTAAGTTAACAAGAAAACACTTAACCAATATAACTTGATTGTAACAACCTAGTTTTTGTCGACTTTGGTTATCGCCATAAACTCAATGACGACTAACCAAACATCGAAAAATACCGGAAAGTTAATAGAAAGAAGTTAGAGGGTGAGAATAGATAAGATAGAAACTTAGAATAGAAGAAGAAGAAGATACAACACCAGAGTAACACTAATCTCACAGCGGAACGAACAACATATAATAGATAACATATCCTTGAAATAAATTCAGTATATGTATACAGTAACATTATCAGAGTACAACACTTACAACACAGCAGAAATAACTATAGCTATATAATCTTGAAGCCTCCTGCTCCAAGCTCTTCAAGTATATCTGTAAAATCCTGACTACTTGACTGCCCGTACAAAATTGGGCACCCAAGAGTTTAGGGAAAACAAAACAAGATAAACTCCGGGTCAGTCATGGGACTGGTATGAGTAAAACAGTTTAAAACAGTTTGAACAAGTAAACAATTTCTCATAAGACCACGCCGTATAACGGAACGGGTTTTCCCTTATGCGAATCCAAATTATCTTTATATCAAAAACCTTTTGATATTATAATAATGTCTATTAACCACAATATAATAATCATCTAGCAGAAACGTTTTCATCTCACGTTCTACATATATAGTATACAATCAAAACCGCAAGCACATATTGGGTAATGGATTTCCAACTATGACAAGGTTTGGAACCACCTTTCGCTAGTGTACCTCTAGAGAGGAATACACTTGGTTCAAGAAGAACATCTTGCAACCCGGCCACACATGACCGACCACTCATTTCGCTTGAGTGTATCGAATGTATATCACCAACGGTTGGGATCAACAACCGTTTCCCGAATGGGACAGCATCGACAATAGATTTTTAGAAATAAATGAAACTCTAGATCAGGTGATTATACACCCTAATAGGTGCGACCTACATAGCCATGTTGTCTACCCGATTTTTGTCATTTCCCGGTTGTGAGGCTAGAAGATACGCTTATCTTTGACAGATCACACATTTATTCACTTTGAATGTCACATCGTCATACCCGCCAAATCACAAATTGATTTCCCCAAAAATACCATGGGTATACAGCTAAGAGAAACGAATTCCTCTGCCACCAAACGTAAATACGTTTGAAGAGATCAACTTATGCGATCTATTAAATATACTCTGTTAGACATTCTTTCAAACAGGTCATCCTGGGACTGGACAAACCGAAGGCACTATTCAGTACATCCATCTTAGGCAATTGTTATCTAAGATTTATACAATAGTCCTTGCACTTTACTCCGTCTTCAATATATTCAGCATACTTGATTCGCAACGCTTATGCCAATGCAGGGTGGTTCTTCGGATAATAATCCAGCCGGTCTCTCCATATTAACAACGTTAAAATGGTCAAAACTTTGATAGTCGGTGATTTAACTATCAAATGGAAAATGTCCGTGTACACACAACGATCTTATTTCCACATGGAATTATCGAACCAATCATCAACCATATATATATATACATATTCATATTTCCTTATTTTCTACATTTAGAAAATATACGTTATTAACATTGGAAACATTTCCATATCTTATTCACGCATCACTACCATTCCACAACTATTAGTCCATAACCGTAAACTAGTAGGAGAACAATTCTCTAAGTATAAACCCCGAAGGCCGAAACCAACATCAGATCGATACTCAGACAACTATTCAACTTAACTAATCTCTAGTCAGTTTCTAATCTTGTTTAACTCTATTTCGATTAACTCTAATTGAATAACTCTATTTAACTCTTATTTGATTAACTAATATTCGATTAATCTAGTTACTTAACTCTTATTCGAATAACTAATATTCGATTTAACTCCATTCGCTTAACTCTAGATCGCAGCGAACACAACGGTTACTTCTGATTCCCCCAGGAAACATCCGACCACCATAGTCTATCTACAGCCCTGCGAATTATGCTAGTAGTCGTGCAAAATGGCAACTTATCCTAAATAACTACGTTTTACTAACTCTACTCGACTAACCATATTCGATTAACTCTTTTATATCTCGTCAACTTCTTTTTTTATAAATTCTGTTTATTTTCCAAATAAAATTTCCTTTTATAATTCTATTTACTTTCTAAATAAATATCCCTTTATTCTATTTATTTCCAAAATAAATATTCCTTTATTAATTCTATTCATTTCCTAAATAAATATTCCTTCTATAAAATCCTTCGATTTTATAAATATTTTATTTTCAATATACTTTTAAAATTCCCTTTTTACATTCACGTATTTCTTATAGTATTTAAAATACCAATTAACAGGACCAGTGTCATTATAATCAATCACAGATTATACATCACATCATATAACACAATATATGAAAACAAACAGTATTATAAATATTGAGGAATCCTATTGGATCCCTCCAACCTGTTTTCCTGCATCACAGATGTTAAACAACACAAATATAAAATATTCTGATAAACAGAATCAATATTCGATTAACGATTTATATATATATCGTTATCTATACTTTCAACCAATACCCAAACAATTCAACCAAACAGTTAAGACACAGCAATCAACAGATAATTATCAGTTCTAAGAATATGTTATAAAAATATAACTGTTCAGAGTTGGTGAGTTTTACTCACATTGGACGATCATCGTTAATAATGATAACCATCGCTTGATTCTGACGGACAATTTATTTTGCTATAAATTGTAACGAGCTTCGATTCACTCCTAGTCAGTTCCATCGTGTAGTGTCCGTCCATATGATCCCAACGCAACTTACGGTTCGTCAATCTGATATCGTATGACCAAGTTATAGTGTTTACAAGTTAATACATTATTTATATAAAAATAAAATTTTAAATTTCTTTTTTAAAAATCCTTTGGGCTTAACCTTATTTCAAAGGCCCATACCCATTCACTTCTACCCTTACCCGCTCGTTATCTTCCCCAAATCTGCATTGCGATGCCTGCTCCTTCTCATACACCATTAGGCGATCTTCTCTCTACCCGTACTCCCTCTACACATCACAAGACTTCAAACCGACCACACCACCAAGCTCCTCTTCGCGACCTCTCTCTCCTCCACCTACCATTGAACCACTCGACGCTTCCCTCTCTGGTGCGTCACCTCGCGTATGTGTATACTTACAGTAGAAGACCGATACTTATTTCTTTTGTATTCTCCCAAAAATCAAACACAAATGCCAAATCTCATAACAAACCCAAAACCGAACTCTAAATCGCCCATCGCTACTTCAATGTCAAGAATAGATCAACCCTAAAGTGTTGCTGTAAAACACCAGCGAAAAACCCCACAACGAGTTCGACGAGAACCACGTTGAGCTGAAGAAAAACACTTGGCGATTCTAACTATACATATATTATGATTTATAGAATTTTACTTTATTTGATTTTGATTTTTATACCTCACGTTGGGATGAGTTTGTGGAGCCATAAACGCTGCTTTGAGGCCACAGAGACCAGCGGTTTAGAAGAGGAAGATGTGGCCTTGTTTGGTTCTTTAAAGTTAGAATATTTTTTGGTTTTATTTTCATTTTATTTTTGTTTCAGCACTCTAAAAATCCCTACGAACACACACGATATCTATAAATCATGAAAACCGACATGCAACTACATTTCGACATTACAGTCCCAACGAAACTTGTTTCGTCGAATTCCGACTCTGTTTGCTCTCACGGCGTATTTTTAACCGTTAGAATATCGACTGTTTTTCACTTTAAAAATCGGTACGGCCACATACCGACTTCAAAAATCACGGAAACTGAAATCTAGCAATAATTTAATATTGCGGATCCAACAAAATTGGTTTCGTCGAATTCTGAGATCGTTTGAAAAACTGGCTATTTTTAAAGCTCTAAATAACCCTTTTAAATATTAAATATATTTAATAACAATTTAATTAAATATTTATAAATAAATATTATCGTATATATTCACAACAGAATATCATACAGCTCTAGAATATTCGTATATGAATTTCTAACTCGATATTTCAAATCCCGATATAAATCGATATTCGATTTATAATGAAATTCCTTTTTTAAAATATAAATATATCATCATAAATTATAAAGGAATTCCACAGCGACTTTTCTAAAATTTGATTTGGCCATAAATCAAAATCTACACGACGAAATCCCGATTTTTCTCTTCCATCAGAAAAATATACTTCACCAGCTCTGAACGTTTCTTGTTTCACAGAAATCTGATTTAAACGGCTTCTGTATATTCAATTGAAGTTCAAATCGCCAAATAGTGAACTGCCGCGCCATTTCGAGCTCGATTTTATTTATAATATAATTATACGTTCAAACTGTCGTTATTTGAATATATTCGTCGTTCTAATTCAATTCTAAACTGAATTAAATATTATAAATAATCCAATCCACACAGTATTGTGAATTTTACTAATTCTGATTATTTCAGAATTAAATATATTATTCTATTATTTATATTAACTAAATATTCAATATTATTTAATTAACTGACCATTTAAATTCTCTAATTCACTATTTAAATAGTTAAATAAATTAATTATCTCGCTGAAAAATGCGGGTCGTTACATTCTTCCCCACTTAGAATAATTTCGTCCTCGAAATTGCTAAGGTAGAAAACAAACCCTATTGACGGGTTAAAGATCATTTGTCTATTCCTTAACTTCAATTTTAACTAAACCAATTTAATTTCAATTAAATTATTAATTAATTCTTATCAACGAAAATTTTCAAAAATCCTGAAAATTTTCTAACACCTTAACTTTTCGAAAAATTTCGCCAGCACCTCATTTGTACTGGTCAAACTCCAACTCGCCTCTCTGGGCCATCTCCAACCCAAAAGAAAATCAAACAGCCAAGCGGCTTGCCAAATCGGCTCATAAATCTTATATCGAATAGAAATATAAACTTGTTCCTTTTTGTCGGCATATCATTATATCCTTTCAAACTGTTATCAATTCAGTAGATACAAGGGTCATCCCAATCAAATTCCAATCTTTTTTTTATCCACAAATCCAACCATTCGCTTATATCCAAACCAAATTTCATTTCAAACTCGAGTTCAATTCTAGATTCCAATTCTTAACTTATCATTTCAACGTAATTCCGGATTCCTGTCTCATAATCCAATCATTCTATTTCACTTCAATTTCAGTTACCACTTAATTGGCTTTACTTTAATTCCACTTTATTTTCACAAGTATTATTTAACTTGTTTTTAATTCATCAATCTCTCCTTGGGAGTTTTAAACAGCTTTTCTTTTCTCAAAAGTCAAACTTTCCTTTTTAGGATTCAAAACAACTTGTTTTGCCAAAACAATTCGAAAAACAAAATCTTTGGTAGTAATCCGTCACTTAGAAACCCGAAAATGAACAACGATGATGCAGCTGTCATCATCGGAATCTATTTCCCAATGGTCGAAGTGAGTTCAATACTATATTACTTTCTAAACCATTTCTTAAATCACTTCCATTTTGAAATCAGTTCAAAATATCCTTCCCAATGTTTGTAAACAATTTAAAATCTCCCAAGATTTTAAACTTCTCATATATTATACTTATATGAATTCTACTTGGTTATTTATATAACCATTTCAATTTTTATAATCTCATTTGATTATAATAACAACCAACACATCCAATTATACGATAATAATTAAAATATCCAAACTTTGTTTATATCAAAATATAATTGGGTAAAATTATTTCATTTACCCCTTTTCAAAACATACCATGTCGGTTCATCGTATTCGGGTGTTTAGAAATCCCTATCGATGTTGTGGTGCCCCACCATCGACTAGAATTCATAAGCCACTCAACCAATAAATCTCCACAATATAAAAACCATTTTTATATTAAATAACAAGTACGTTCACTCGTATATATACACTCAACTCAATCTAGGGTATTACTAACCCCATCTCTACTGAGTCACGCCACAGAGCCAAGGTAATTACTTAACCTTAAGCTCTGATACCAACTGTAAAGACCCGGAAAAAGTTGAGTAGGCTTTGCAACCATCCTCTCCAATCCCCAAAGCAGCAAGGTAATATCCCACTGTGGCTTACATTGGTACCCCAGTCCATATTTAACGGCCAGCCTTTCGACTTCACAACCAACCCTCATTTTCGGGACATGTAGGGGTAAGAGTCTCTTGTTCGCCACCTAACGAAAAGTGAGAACCCCCTATCGTGCGCACATGCACTAAGCACATAACATGGACTGGTATGAGTAAAACATTTTAAAACAGTTTGAACAAGTAAACGATTTCTCATAAGACCACGCCGTATAACGGAACGGGTTTTTCCCTTACGAGAATCCAAATTATCTTTATATCAAAAACCTTTTGATATTATAATAATGTCTATCAACCACAATATAATAATCATCTGGTAGAAACATTTTCATCTCACGTTCTACATATATAGTATACAATCAAAACCGCAAGCACGTATTGGGCAATGGATTTCCAACTATGACAAGGTATGGAACCACCTTTCGCTAGTGTACCTCCAGAGAGGAATACACTGGGTTCAACAAGAACATCTTGCAACCCGGCCACACATGACCGACCACTCATTTCGCTTGAGTGTATCGAATGTATATCACTAACGGTTGGGATCAGCAACCGTTTCTCGAATGGGACAGCATTGACAATAGATTTTTAGAAATAAATGAAACTCTAGATCAGGTGATTATACACCCTAATAGGTGCGACCTACATAACCATGCTGCCGGCCCGATTTTTGTCATTTCTCGGTTGTGAGGCTAGAAGCTATGCTTATCTTTGACAGATCACACATTTATTCACTTTGAATGTCACATCGTCATACCCGCCAAATCACAAATTGATTTCCCTAAAAATACCACGGGTATACAGCTAAGAGAAACGAATTCCTCTGCCACCAAACGTAAATACGTTTGAAGAGATCAACTTACGCGATCTATTAAATATACTCTGTCAGACATTCTTCCATATAGGTCATCCTGGGACTGGACAAACTGAAGGCACTATTCAGTACATCCATCTTAAGTAATTGTTATCTAAGATTTATACAATAGCCCTTGCACTTTACTCCGTCTTCAATATATTCAGCATACTTGATTCGCGATGCTTATGCCAATACAGAGTGGTTCTTCGGATAATAATCCAACCGGTCTCTCCATATTAACAACGTTAAAATGGTCAAAACTTTGATAGTTGGTGATTTAACTATCAAATGGAAAATGTCCGTGTACACACAACGATCTTGTTTCCACATGGAATTATCGATCCAATCATCAACCATATATATATATTCATATTTCCTTATTTTCTACATTTAGAAAATATACGTTATTAACATTGGAAACATTTCCATAGCTTATTCACGCATCACTACCATTCCACAACTATTAGTCCCTAATCGTAAACTAGTAGGAGAACAATTTTCTAAGTTTAAACCCCGAAGGCCGAAACCAACATCAGATCGATACTCAGAAAACTATTCAACTTAACTAATCTCTAGTCAGTTTCTAATCTTTTTTAACTCTATTTCGATTAACTCTAATTGAATAACTCTATTTGCTTAACTCTTATTTGATTAACAAATATTCGATTTACTCTAGTTACTTAACTCTTATTCGAATAACTAATATTCGATTTAACTCCATTCGCTTAACTCTAGATCGCAGCGTTCACAATGGTTACGCCTGATTCCCTCAGGAAACATCCGACCGCCGTAGGCTATCTGCAGCCCTGCGAATTTCGCTAGTAGTCATGCAAAATGGCAACTTATCCTGAATAACTATGTTTGACTAACTCTATTCGACCAACAATATTCGATTAACTAAATTCGATTAACTCTTTTATACCTCGTCAACTTCTTTTTTTATAAATCCTGTTTATTTTCCCAATAAAATTTCCTTTTATAATTCTATTTACTTTCTAAATAAATATCCCTTTATTCTATTTATTTCCTAAATAAATATTCCTTTATTAATTATATTTATTTCCTAAATAAATATTCCTTTTATAAAATCCTTCAATTTTATAAATATTTTATTTTCAATATACTATGAAAATTCCCTTTTTACATTCATGTATTTCTTATGGTATTTAAAATACCAATTAATAGGACCAGTGTCATTATAATCAATCGCATATTATACATCACATCATATAACACAATATATGAAAACAAACAGTATTATAAATATTGAGGAATCCTGTTGGATCCCTCCAAACTATTTTCCTACATCACAGATGTTAAACAACACGAATATAAAATATTCTGATAAACAGAATCAATATTCGATTAACGATTTATATATATCGTTATCTATACTTTCAACCAATACCCAAACAATTCAACCAAACAGTTAACACACAGCAATCAACAGATAATTATCAGTTCTAAGAATACATTATAAAAATATAACTGTTCAGAATTGGTGAGTTTTACTCACATTGGACGATCATATCGTTAATAACGATAACCATCGCTTGATTCAAACGGACAATTTATTTTGCTATAAATTGTAACGAGCTTCGATTCACTCCTAGTCAGTTCTAGCGTGTAGTGTCCGTCCATACGATCCCAAAGCAACTTACGGTTCGTCAATCTGATATCGTATGACCAAGTTATAATGTTTACAAGTTAATACATTATTTATATAAAAATAAAACTTTAAATTCCTTTTTAAAAATCCTTTGGGCTTAACATTATTTTAAAGGCCCATACCCATTCACCGCTACCCTGACCCGCTCGTTATCTTCCCCAAATCTGCATCGCGATGCCTGCTCCTTCTCATACACCATTAGCCGATCTTCTCTCTACCCGTACTCCCTCTACACATCACAAGACTTCAAAACGACCACACCACCAAGCTCCTCTTCGCGACCTCTCTCTCCTCCAACTACCATTGAACCACTCGACGCTTCCCTCTCTGGTGCGTCACCCAGCATATGCGTATGCTTACAGTAGAAGACCAATACTTATTTCTTTTTTATTCTCCCAAAAATCAAACGCAAATGCCAAATCTCCTAACAAACCCAAAACCGAACTCTAAATCGCCCATCGCTACTTCAATGTCAAGAATAGATCAACCCTAAACTATTGCTGTAAAACACCAGCGAAAAACCCCACATCAAGTTCGACGAGAACCATATTTAGCTGAAGAAAATGGCGATTCTAACTATACATATATTATGATTTATAGAATTTTACTTTATTTGATTTTGATTTTTATACCTCACGTTGGGATGAGTTTGTGGAGCCACGAACGTTGCTTTGAGGCCACAGAGACCAGTGGTTTAGAAGAGGAAGATGTGGCCTTGTTTGGTTCATTTAAATTAGGATATTTTTTGGTTTTATTTTCATTTTATTTTTGTTTCAGCACTCTAAAAATCCATATGAACACACACGATATCTAAAAATCATGAAAACCGGCATGCAACTACATTTCGACATTACGGTCCCAACGAAACTTGTTTTGTCGAATTCCGACTCTGTTTGCTCTCACAACACATTTTTAACCATTAGAATATCGACTATTTTTCACTTTAAAAATCGGTACGGCCACATACTGACTTCAAAAATCACGGAAATTGAAATCTAGCAATAATTTGATATTGCGGATCCAACAAAATTGGTTTCGTCGAATTCTGAGGTCGTTTGAAAAACTGGCTATTTTAAAGCTCTAAATAACCCTTTTAAATATTAAATATATTTAAAAACAATTTAATTAGATATTTATAAATAAATATTATCGTATATATTTACAACTGAATATTATACAGCTGTAGAATATTCGTATATGAATTTCTAACTCAATATTTCAAATCCTGATATAAATCGATATTCGATTTATAATGAAATTCCTTTTTTAAAATATAAATAAATCATTATAAATTATAAAGGAACTCCACAGCGACTTTTCTAAAATTTTATTTGGACATAAATCAAAATCTACATGATGAAATCCCGATTTTTCTCTTCCATGAGAAAAATATACTTCACCAGCTCCGAACGTTTCTTATTTCACAGAAATCCGATTTAAAATGGCTTCTATATATTCATTTGAAGTTCAAATCGCCAAATAGTGAACTGCCATGCCATTTCGAGCTCGATTTTAATTATAATATAATTATACGTTCAAACTGTCGTTATTTAAATATATTCGTCGTTCTAATTCAATTCTAAATTGAATTAAATATTATAAATAATCCAATCAACACAGTATTGTGAATTTTACTAATTCTGGTTATTTCAAAATTAAATATATTATTCTATTATTTATATTTATTAAATATTCAATATTATTTAATTAACCGACCATTTAAATTCTCTAATTCACTATTTAAATAGTTAAATAAATAAATTATCTCACTGAAAAATGTGGGTCGTTGCATTGATGAACAGAAAGGGTTAAGAAAATAAGGACAACATGGCACGATGAATGGGAGGGTTAAGTACATATCGGATTGGTGGGTAATATTAGTAAATATAGGCCTACAAGACTTAATCGTTTAATAGACATGCTTGAATCGATGGGTGGGTTAAGTACATCTCGCGTAGGTGGGTAATATTAGTAAACATAGGCCCACAAAACTTAATCGTTTAATAAACATGCTTGAATCGATGGGAGGGTTAAGTACATCTCGTGTAGGTGGGTAATATTAGTAAATATAGGCCCACCAAACTTAACCGTTTAATAAACATGCTTGAATCGATGGGAGGGTTAAGTACATCTCGTGTAGGTGGGTAATATTAGTAAATATAGGCCTGCAAATCTTAACCGTTAAATAAACATGCTTGAATCAGTGGGGAGGGTTAATTACATATCGGGTTGGTGGGTAATATTAGTAAAAATAGGCCCACAAACTTAACCAATAAGGAAACCCTAGTAACGGGGACCCATTTCAGCAGTAACCCACATAGATGTATCATGGTACCCTAAACCAGGCAGGGTAGGGCACGATTACTGGGCTGATTATAAGCGGTCAAAACAACAGCAGGGGTACGTTAGTGTAGGTTCCGATAGTTTACGGGCATGCACGTACTCCGGAGTGGGAAAAAGCACACACTGGGTACCAGTAGTTATACACTGTGCATCTTGAATCGTGTCGGGTCGCTATCATAAGGATTGATACACCTTATGGTGGGACCAGCACAGGGTATCTACACGCAAGAGAGGGCCGATTAACACAGACACAATGGAAATGAATACAAGTAGGGATCCGATCGATAGGGTAGTAACGGTACATCTAACATGTTCATGGCAATTAGGCTGATTAAGGTGGAATCCTCACGATAGATGTACACCCGAAGGCTACCACAATTACGGGGATTGGGATCACGTTATCATTTTACACAGATTTCGAGTTGGGACGCTAGTTAGGTGGTGCGGAAATAGATATAAAAATCAGAATAACAAGGTAGTAGCGTAGCAGAGAAAGAGTAGGAGCGCATTCAGTTTATCTTGCCTTATCATACCTTATGCTTATCCTATGTTACCTTATTTCTTTGTTATTGTCTTGCGTCCTGTTTATTCATATTTTGGTTCTATTACCAGTTTATATGATGAATAGTCACTGGACTTACCAGACTTATGTCTGACCTAGTTTTGTTTCACATCTTTTCTTCCGTTCCCCCCTCCCCAGGTTCACAGGGAGGAAATGTTACCACTTAGCTCAGTTTTCTTTTCAATCTCGAAGATGGTTAATGTTTTGCTTTGGACCCTCTCTTCCACAACTATGGCTAGTTCATGCTTTATTGGGGAATATCATTGTTATTTTTGTGCTTCTTTTACACATGGAAGTTATTAAATCAAGACAGAAGTTCTATGTATTACTTTTAGGCATGATTTGAGAAAATTCTTGTAAAAGCTTGACTGAACCATATTATTTATAAAATGACTTTATTTTCCACTGCTTTATTTGTCTGTCTTGTAATTTATCTGCATCTTTTACCTAAAATGCTCCACCAAAGTTAAGGCATTCCCTTTGTGAGTGACCGTAACGGAGGTGGGGTGTTTCACTTGGTATCAGTGCTGAAGGTTACCGGATCAGATAAAAGATTTGAAAATTTATTTTCAAAATGGTTTTAAAAGAAGCATTTTCAAAAGAAAAGTTTTGTTTTAAAGGCATATTCCCCAAAAGCCATATGCACTATCTTTTGATCCTCTGTTTGAATCCTTGTTTCCTTCTTTCATGAGTCTCCGGGGCTCCTGGCTTTCTGGGAGGTAACCTCATCATGGCATGGTTCCGTAGGCTTGATGAGACTACGACACCTGTCAAAGGGCGGAGAAGTGCTCAACTTCCATCTATAGCCGTTGTAGTTTCACCTGCAGCTAATTTTCTTTCGAACTTTGTAGAATTTTCCGTGCGATGGAGGCAGCTTTCAAGAGAGCTGTCAACAATTTACACAAGGATGGCAAAGATAAGAATGAGGGAGTTTGGCTCATGGATATAGACTTGGTTCACAAAGGAGGGGAGGAAAGAATAGTAAAACCTAAAACAAGAGGAAGTATCTTTATTATGGTATAATGGGTCGTATAATTAAGGGCAAGGGCAAGAACAAATGATAGGATTTTCAGAAGGGGAAATGCATGCTCTAATCGCTAGCCTACCTAAGAGTGGTAGTAAAGTTTCTGTTGAAAAAGTCTAGATTTTCTTTTGATCATCCTGTTAGTACTCTTTTTATTTTAGCGCTTCACATTCATTTATGTCTGCTTCCAAGGTTGAGTCTCTGCATCCTAGAGCATGTATAGTAGAGGATCCCATTATTGTCTCAAGTCCAAATTGTGGTTCGGCTCATTTATGTTTGGTTTGTAAGGATTTGAGATACTTATGTTTTTGGTTTCATGGGTTATGGGTTGGTTCTACGCATGGATGGGTTAGCTTGTAATTGTGAAAGGAGGGTAGTTAGACTTTTGACTTGCCTCTGGAATACCCTCGACATTGCATGCGATCCTAAGGGATCAGTTTGTCTTAGCTACCTAGAATCACTTTATGTATCTATCAACGATTTTCGATCCATTGGAGTAGTCCATGAGTATGCAAGATGTTTTGATTATGGTAGGGGTTTCCCCCCTAAAACTCGAGACAGACTTCCGCATATATCTAGTTGACAATGCAAAGCCTGTTATGCGATCAACGATAGTTTTGCAACAAGATTGGCGAGGATAGCCAGAGTCGGTTACGTGCTCAATTGTTTGGTTGTTTTGCTAGTATCATCTCACATAAATCGGCCAAATTCGGAGGAGGTATTCCTTGGGTGCTTGTCTGATATTGGTTTAGGCCTTTGGGGCTTGTACTTGAGGAATGTCAAGTTCAACTAGGATGGTTTGCATGAGAAATAGATGGTTGTGGCAGGTGCCTTAAGTAAGAATAACCTTAAGAAAGGTAAAAAGTACATAGAAACCTTTAGCTTTAGACCCTCAGATTTGTGACATGATGGATAAGCTAAGTAGAAGAGAGACCTCTAATCATCTTAGTATATACACTTGGTATCATGGTTAACACCTGTTTATCTTGGAAATGTAGTTCGACTACATTGGATACCCTCTAGCATAGTAAGTGATCGAGGTCCTATCTTTACTAGTGAGTTTTGGAAATGGAGGTCAAGAAGCTTCTCAACTATGAAGTAAAATTAGTTAAGTGGAGTGAAGTTCAAGAAGATGCGACGTGGGAGACTGAAGATAAGACACGCGCATCATACCCTTTTTCTTGAAGGTATATCCTCTAGGTCATATCTTCAATCCTTAGGTAGAAGCCAATGGATGTAAGTATGTGTTTGAAACATGTTATGATTGGTGGTTGCAAGTGGTTGCAAGTGGTTGCTAGTGGTTGCTCGTGGATGCATATACACACATTAGGCACTAGATCGGCTCAGTCACTTTCATATTGCATATGCATGAGTTAATTTTTATACATATGAACTGAAACTTGATGTGTTATCATAAGGATGTTGCATTTGTATGAATGATTGTGCACTCATGTAGAAGTTATAAAGTACGATTAGGAATAATTGCATACATGATGGACTCATGGCACTGACATAATTTGCATTGAGGAGGCCAACTGAATCAGTAGACCGCCTGATTTTGCATTAGATAAGGACATGTACACACACTATGCATATGATCATGAAGGCATTAGAAATCTTTTTAAGGACAATGGATGCCTTTGTTTGATGGTTGAGTAGATGGATGATTGGATGGTAGGATATACATTCTTCTTAACTTGATGATTTCGGGGACGAAATCCTTTAAGGAGGGGAGAATGTAACACCCCGTGTTTTCTGAGAATATTAAAGTAACGAATTAAAGAATAATTAATTACAAATGTGATAATTAATGGAAACGAGTTACGCCATTGCGTTTGTCTCGGAATTCTGCTTGAGATAGAGTCCGAGTTTGCGTAAATAGGACTTTGTATGAAGAAGTTATGGCCCTCGGAACTTTCAGAAATTTATATAAAACAATTCAGAAAATTAAATACCAAGGCAGGTCGGCCTGGGGGTCGACCTACCCCAGGCCAGGTCGACCAGGGGGTCGACCTCCCTATGCTGGGGGTCGACCTCCCCCTCGGGCCAGATTTGAAAATTGATGTGTTTCTTCCTGTGACGATTTGCTGTGTCATTAGGGCTTGTGTGGCACGTTCTGGTTGGTTCTCTTAGGTTTGAATGGCTTTGATTTGCCCTGGGTTGATCTGACGGCTCCTATTAAATCAAACTTCTATATAAGCAACCTAAATCTAAACCCTAAGCCACACACAGATATTCCTAAGACCGTCATGCTATCAACACTCAACCTAGAGTAGCCGCCATTCTCAATCAACTAGAAAGCAAGTAGGAGTTACAAATAAAATCTAATTCAACTAAGAGAATTCAACGTCTACAACAAAGGAGAGATATTCAAATTCAGAATACGGATCCCAGAACACAAGACTGGTCTCCTTTTTGTGAGTCCAGTTATCATTTAGACATAAATGATATTAGAATCGTGACTAAATAAATGGATGTAGAACATCTCCTAATGTAAATATATGCCTATCCTTTTTGTTAAAACTGAATTGATTGAGACTATGCTTCGTATCATGCTAAGTTGTATGTAATTGGATGATAAATGTTAAATGCTTGGCAATGAATCCATATGTGGTATAATTTGGCAATGACATATATGTTGTGTAATTTAGCGATGACATATTATGTTGTATATTTTGGCGATGACATATTATAATTTGGCAATGGCATATCATATTGTGTAATTTGGCGATGACATACCATATTGTATAATTTGGCGATGGATATTATGTTGTATAATTTTGGCGATGACATATCAAGATGACACCTATATGTTGTATGTCAATTTGGGAATTTTGCTATGTTTATGCAAGTTGTTAGGCTAAGACATGTATTATATTTAGATTCACATTTAGATCTATGAAAATTGGATTCAAAAATTAAAGCTCATATTTACATGCCTTGTTAAACTTGTGTAAAATCATATGCTTAAGATTCATGTTTGTTGGATCCAAGAAAAAAGTTCATATTTACATGCCTTGTTAAATCTGTGTAATTCCATATGTTTAAGATTCATGATTATTGGATCCAAATTAAAGTTTACATTCACATGTCTAGTTGAACTTGTGCAATTCTATATGCTTAAGGTTTATGTTTATTGGACCCAAAATAAAAGTTTGCATATACTTGCCTAGTTGGATTTGGGTAATTTCGTGTGTTTAAGACCCATATTAATTAGATCCAAAAATGCAAGTTCACCTTTATACGACTAATTGGAATTGTGTAGTTCTACGTAAACTCCCATCCATATGCTTATGGTTCATGTTGATTAGGTTCAAAATTGCAAGTTCATAATTAAACATATATTTATTCTATGCCAAAATTTATGAAACACATGTTGGATCCATATTATGCTTGTCTTGAATGCTACGTGTCACTTCCTTTTCCCCTCTTGATTTTGAGTTAGGCTAAATTACGAAGTCGAACATTCTATGAAATTTATGCGAACGTTTAGTGGGGGTAATGTTGGGAAAAACATGAAGTAACATGTTATTGGCATATTTTAAATGATTAGTGGCATTGAAATGGTATAATTTATATACCTAAAATTATGAACATGATTTAGAGAGAAATTGGGCATGACTTGAGTGACAACAATTTACATATAAATATAGAAGGTAAATATGTAAATTTAGAAAAAGACGAATATGCCTAACCCGGGGTTAGATTGAGTTATGGTGCAAGACTGCCCGGAACTGCCCGTCAAATCCAGCAACCATAACAATATATATCTAATGTGATTGGTTAGTGCATCAAGCCCAAAAGAACCCGATGTTAGATTGAGTTGCAGTTTAAAACTGCCCAGACCCGACCGACACATCCAGTAACTGCAACAATACATGTCTAATATGAGTGGTTGGTGCTTTAATGAATGAATTAAAGCTAAGAAGGAATGGTAGGGTTAAGTTAATTAAGGTAACACTTAACCAACATAACATGAATGACTAGGGTTAAGTTAATAGGAAACACTTAACCAATATAACTTGATTTGTGGTAAGGTTAAGTAATAAGAAACACTTAACTAATATAAATTGACTTGTTGTAAAGTTAAGTCAAAACAAGAGGGCAACACTTAACTAATATAACTTGATTTGTGGTAAGGTTAAGTGAAAACAAGAGGGCAACACTTAACCAATATAATTTGATTTATGGTAAGGTTAAGTCAAAACAAGAGGGCAACACTTAACCAATATAACTTGATTTGTGGTAGGGTTAAGTTAACACAAGAAGGTAACACTTAACCAAAGTAACATGACAAGTAGGTGGGTTAAGTTAACTGGAATTGATTGATGACACTTAACCAATACAACATGATGAACACGTGGGGTTAAGTTAACATGAAAACACTTAACCAATATAACTTGATGAACGGAAGGGGTTAAGTAAATAAGGAACACTTAACCAACATGACACGATGAATGGGAGGGTTAAGTACATATCGGGTTGGTGGGTAATATTAGTAAATATAGGCCCACAAAACTTAACCGTTTAATAAACATGCTTGAATCGATGGGTGGGTTAAGTACATCTCGTGTAGGTGGGTAATATTAGTAAATATAGGCCCACAAAACTTAATCGTTTAATAAACATGCTTGAATTGATTGGAGGGTTAAGTACAACTAGTGTAGGTGGTAATATTAGTAAATATAGGCCCACAAAACTTAATCGTTTAATAAACATGCTTGAATCGATAGGAGGGTTAAGTATATCTTGTGTAGGTGGGTAATATAAGTAAATATAGGCCCACAAAACTTAACCGTTAAATAAACATGCTTGAATCAGTGGGGAGGGTTAAGTACATATCGGGTTAGTGGGTAATATTAGTAAATATAAGCCCACAAACTTAACCAATAAGGAAACCCTAGTAATGGGGACCCATTTCAGCAGTAGCCCACATGGATGTATCACGGTACCCTGAACTAGGCAGGGTAGGGCACGATTACTGGGCTAATTATAAGCAGTCAAAACAACGGCCAGGGGTATGTCAGTGTAGGTTCCGATGGTTTACGGGCGTGCACGTACTCTGGAGTGGGAAAAAGCAGGCATTGGGTACCAGTAGTTATACACTATGCATCTTGAATCGTGTCGGGTCGCTATCGCAAGGATTGATACACCTTATGGTAGGACCAACACAGGGTATCTACACGTAAGAGAGGGCCGATTGACACAGACACAAGAGAAATGAATACAAGTAGGGAGCCGATCGATAGGGTAGTAATGGTACATCTAACATGTTCATGGCAATTAGGCTGATTAAGGTGGAATCCTCACGATAGATGTACACCTGAAGGCTACCACAATTACGGGGATTGGGATCACGTTATCATTTTACACAGATTTCTAGTTGGGACACTTGTTAGGTGGTGCGGAGATAGATATAAAAATCAGAATAACAAGGTAGTAGCGAAGCAGAGAAAGAGTAGGTGCGCATTCAGTTTATCTTGCCTTATCATACCTTATGCTTATCCTATGTTACCTTATTTCTTTTTATTGTCCTGCGTCCAGTTTATTCATGTCATGGTTCTCTTACCTGTTTATATGCTGAATAGTCGCCGGACTTACTAGAATTATGTCTGACCTAGTTTTGTTTCACCTCTTTTCTTCCATTCCCCCCCCCCCCCCCCTCCCAGGTTCACAGGGAGGAAATGTTACCACTTAGCTCAATTTTCTTTTCAAGCTCGAAGATGGTCGACGTTTTGCTTTGGACTCTTTCTTCCATTGCTATGGCTGGTTCATGCTTTATTGGTGAATATCAATGTTATTTTTCTGCTTTTTTACACTTGGAAGTTATTAAATCAGGACAGAAGTTCTATGTATTACTTTTAAGCATGATTTGAGAAAATTGTTGTAAAAGCTTGACTGAACCATATTATTTATAAAATGACTTTATTTTCCGCTGCTTTGTTTGTCTGTCTTGTAATTTATCTGCATCTTTTACCTAAAATGCTCCACCAAAGTTAAGGCATTCCCTTTGTTAGTGACCTTAATGAAGGTGGGGTCTTTCACGATGAAATATATATTATATATATTTAAATGGCCTAAATAGAACGCTCCGTGCAACGACCGTTCGCGAATTTCGACCATTTACTTCAAATTAATGTAATGGGAGATCCGACCGTCGGATTCTTCTAAAATTGGAACCGTTGGGTTCGTATCGAAAAGAGCTTTCTTATGAATATAAGAGATTTGAAATCTAACGGTTGGATTTGGAATTATGTCAAAATCAAATTTGAAAAAGGTCGTTATGGATGTCGTTTGGTGGTCATTATTGGAAATCGACTGCAAGTGCCTAAATAAAATTATTAAAAATAGGCAAAAATTATGTAAAATCATAATAAATGATTTGAAAAGATTTTGGTTGAAAAATTCCAGGTTTGAAAATATTAAAGTATATTTTTATCGAAATAAACTAGTTATTAACTAGAATAATAATCCAATGTTTTAAATATTGTAAACGGTTTTAACATAACCATAATTTTCCAATGCATGAATTGGAATGGATTTAAATAGAAATAATCTTCAGAATATTTCAATATTAGATTCCATGATTATACGGATATTATTGAGGAATTTGGAAGATATATAAATATCGTTATTCCCAATACGATTTTGTTGATTTCAGAATTTGATATTGAATATAAGCGGATATAATTTCTATTCAGAGCCTTTTATTTAATGTCAAATTGGGTTTTGGGTTTGTCATGAATGGTGTCTTAAATAACACTGTTCTTAAACCCAGTTGAGAAAAGAATAAATCTTTAAATTAAGATTTCATGGTGTTTTCCAATTAATTAATATTTAGTTGGAATTAAATAAAATAAATTGAAATTTTGGGTTTATCGTGAATGGTGTCTTAAATAACACTATTCTTAAACCCTGTTGAGAAAAGGTTAATCTTTTAATTAAGATTTAGATAAATTTACCAATTAATTAATATTTAGTTGGAACTGAAATGAAAGTTGATTATGGGTTTATCGTGAACTATGTTTTAAACGACATTTGTTCTTTAACCCAATTAACAGTGAAAATATAATTTGGAATTTATAAATCGTTTATTAAGATTTAAATTGAAAATTTTCCAAAGTAAATTTTTCCAATTTAATATATTAAATTGGAATTGAATGGAAATCAATTGGGTAATAATCGAGATGAGCTTCTATGGATGAAAACCGCTACTATTTATGGAATTTACAAGGCCTTGCCGCTATTCCATTTATATTATTGGTCTAATACAGGAATTTATATCGATTACATGCTGTTATGATTTCCGTGTAGATTCAATTTTGATGGAAGATGATTTTGGGTTTATCGTGAACAATGTTTTAAATAACGCTTGTTCTTTAACCAGTTAAAGACAGGATCTATTTCCTAAACTTGAATAATCATTAAATAATGATTTTTGAGATTAAAACAGAACTAGAGTTTTAATGAGTCTTTAAATAGATTAGAATGAGATAATTAAATTTATTGAATTAATGAAATGATCGAGATATGGAGTACTACCAGTTTTGCTCCATGGGATTAATAGGCTGGGATTGGAATAATAAATAATAAATGATTACTTCAGTAAGGTTTGTTAATCCCGACTAGTTTTATAAACCTTAATTTGGTTTGGAATTGTTAAAAGATAAAATAAAATCTTTTGAAATGAGATCACAATAAAAGATCAAAGAATTAATTTTAAAAAAAATTATCTTTGATAAAATTAATGGGAACATTTCCCTAAAAATATGAATATAGGAATAAATGAATATTCTGAATTGGAATGAGGCGTATGATGTGTTTTTTAGCACTTTATTATTGATTATAAAATACGCGAATTATTCGGAAAGACCGGGTTTGACCCATACTGAATAATTAATACGACGAACAAAAGTCGACGATGAAGATGGTGGTTGAAGA
This sequence comes from Allium sativum, assembly GCA_030737875.1. Taxonomy (NCBI): domain Eukaryota; kingdom Viridiplantae; phylum Streptophyta; class Magnoliopsida; order Asparagales; family Amaryllidaceae; genus Allium; species Allium sativum. The sequence goes on from CM060909.1 coordinate 590,465,330, forward strand.
CCGGAGTTCTTCACATCGTTTGGATGATTACTGATGTCTTGATTGGGCCGCACATTCAAGAAAAGGTAATAAGTGGTGATCGTTCAGACTTACATGGAAATCGATGGATCTACGAGGACCTCGCTCTTGTATTGGACATATGGGACGAGGAATAAGGTGCCTCCGGTTTCGTTCAGACCCAGAACGGACTTGTAAATGGATGTGTATCTGACATTGGATTTCATTCTATGCTAATTGATTTCTATTAAATATATATCTGTTTGGTGGCGGAGAATTATTCTCTTGCTTAACCCTATTCTTTGAGATGTGCGAGCTTAGAGGTTATAGTTGATAGACATCAGTTGTATGGCGTGAATTTTCAGTGTGGCATGCCAAGATGCAAATGATCAAGGCTTTTGTTGAAAAGCAGAGTCTTGTGGTTGATGATCAAAGCACAACTTTTACTATCATAGCTTTGTGTATAGCAATAATTCACGAGCCTCACACCCCAGTATGAACCTGAAACGGGAGAGTACCCCAGGGAGAACATGTGTTTCTTTCTAGCTAAGAGTGGTGTCATGGTATGGAGCCCAGACATTTTTAATTATGTGGATGATGGAAAGTGGGGTGCCTCAGATTTGAGTCCCTAGTGGCTCCTGATTTATGCCCCATAGAGCAGGAAACATATTGTTCAGGAATTACTAATCCACTAACGTAAGTGTGGACCGGCCCTGGTGTTCCTAGGTGCAGTTGCAGCTATATCCTGAGATATGGGCTAGATTGTCTCAAATCCGATAAGGACGATCCCTTGCCTTGGTTCATGGTGGAAATCCAACTTTCAATACGACATTATGCGGTTTTAATTATAGAACTTGTATGGCGACATGATATATGGTACCCATGCCGTCTATGATTGATACGTTTATATTTGAAGTTGTTTTAAGCACTATGCACTTATAATAGTATCAAATGATTTGTTTTAAAACGTATCAAGCATGTTTGGATATTATAAGGGAAAACTCTATCCTCCGGCTTGCGTTGCATTGTGTGATGGGACCTGAGTCTTATAGTAGCTTCATTTTTCCAAAAAGCACTGCGTTATCTATAAAAAAAATATGCATTGGTATTCTTGGGAGAAAAACTGTTCTGTGTTATACGGCGTTGTCCCTTGATTTACTTTATTTTTAAAGTAAAATTTAATAAATGTTTTAGCTCTCACACCAGTCCCATGACTGACCAGGAGTTTATTGTTTTAAACTAAACTCTGGGTGCCCCTATTTTCCACACGAGCAGCTAGTAGTTTTAGTTTTGCAGATATTTCTTTATATAGGATCCTGGATTAACAGCTGAAGCTATATTCAAAAAGCTCTGTATCTATGTATTTCTTTCAGTTGTGTTATGTATTATTTTCCGCTGCATTGTAATTCTAAATCTCTAATATTGTATTTCCATTATGTAATATTTATTCATACTCTGGAATATTCTTGTAATGTGATGTAAATTGTTGTAATAACAATGTAATGTTCTGTTGCTTGTGTACTGATGCATCTGTTCTCAAAGCAATCCGGGCTTTCCCGAAAGGGGAAGTTTGGGTTGTTTTAGCATGGTATCAGAGCATTGGTTTACAGATCTCGAGTACAAGACACATTAGAACCGAACGAAAGAATTCATCAGAGATTGGATTAGTGATATCCAATAAGAATGACTCATTACAGATGGGATCATTAGTATCCTAGAATGTGTTCAAAGAGTGTTATTTATAAAATAAAAATGAATTTAAATTTGAATCGTATTATACGTATTTGAGTATTTTATTTTAAATTGATTTTGGACTATCGGGTATATAAAGAGTTTGCATATACGAATCATGAACGTATATTCGAAGTCTCAAATATACTGGATGGATATAGAATCACACTCTAGTCGCCCGGAGATGATACTAATGATTACTAGTATCATCAGTGTTTATGTTTGAGTTTCGAAAGTAGGATATCTATATATTTCCAATCGACTGGTGTGAGAACCAAAACTTAGCTAGAGTTTATTATTGTGATTTAACACTAAAAAATATGATTTTTAAGTATAAATAGAAAGCTACATTTAATCAACTAATTGATTTCTAGTTGTGTTGTATGATTATTACGTTAACTAATAAAAATATTAGACTGATTATTAATCTAACCAATATGAAAATAAATGGAAAATTAAGCCAAATCGAATTAAATATTGAATTAAATTAAAAATTTATTGGAATTGCTTATATGTATATAATGAACAGGTCATAGCATGGAAGCTAAAAAGAGGAATAAAATTGTATGCCCGACAAATAGGTATATATTTACTGCATTTATTGGGGTTTTTTGATGATTTTATGAGCCGATTGACCAACCGCTTGGCTTTTTCTTTTTATTTTTGATTGATGAGGGCCCTGTGAGGCAAGTTTTGGTTTTATCGATAGGGTTGTACAAAGGAGGTTATGGCGAAATTTTTCGAAAATTTAGGGTGTTAGCCAAATTTTTGAGAAATTTGAAAATTCTTAAAAACTGAAAAGTTGAAGAATGAAAGTTGATTTGGCTAGTTAAACAACTTTCAGCTCCATTCCTTTTCTAGGACGAAAAGAATTTAAGTGGGGGAGGCTGTAACAACCCGGAATTTCAGAACCAAATTAAAATATTGATTTAAGCTATTTTGATAAATATGTGAATATAAATTGGTTATCTTTGCTAAATAAAATTTGAGAACAATATTAAAATTAGTTTTTATATTTTATTTAACTAAAAAAAAAACTCAGTGAATTTTTTAAAATGATTTGTAAGCTTTGTTTTTAGAATTTTGAAAATTCTATTTTTAAAATCATCACATAGCCCTTAAAAATGAAATTTTTCTAGGAAGCTCATAATTGGGCAAGATAAATTTTTTTGGATTCATAATGACAAATCATTGTTGAGTTCCAAAATGCACGTCGAACAGAGTTAGTATGTGGTCGTGCGAAGCAATACCATTTGTTCAAAAACAGGCAGTTATTTTATAAAAGAACATTATTGATACGATCTCAGAATTCGATTCTGTTTTTTTATGGATTCGTATCGTCTAATAATGGTTAAATCCAAAAGGCCATGATTTTTGGAGTTGTCGTTTGTGCGTACAAGAAGAAAAGGTATGCTAAAATCGCATTTTTGAAGCTAGTTTGAGCAATTTTACAAAGGAACATTATTGAGACGACCTCGGAATTTGACGAAACTTTTTTATTGAATCCGTAATGTCGAATAATTGTAGGATTCCAAAGTTAAAGATTTTTAGAATTAGTATGTGGTTGGGCATGATTTTTAAAGTGAAAAACAAATAATATTTTGACTTTAAAAATTCGTTGTTTGCGCATACGAACTCGGAATTCGATGACACCTGTTTCGTTGGGTCTGTAATGTCAGAGAGTAGCTGCATGTCAATTTTCAGCGAAAGCGGGATCCATAGGTGGTCACACAGATTTTTAAACGATGAAAATAGGCATAATTTGAGTATAAAAAAAATAAAGTTAATACAAAAATAATTTGCACCTACTATATAACAGCTTAAACACCTCCTAAACCTAATCCTATTCCTCATTTACACGCAGCCCCTATTTCTTCACATTTCCTAAACCTAAATGCAACTTCTAAATTCAAGAACAAATCAAAGAAAAATCCATAAATCCCGAAACTTATATATTTGGGTTCGTGTGGCGATTAGCATCGATGTGTATGAGTTTGGTTGAGTTTGGTGAAGATTTTGTGCGCCCCAAATTTTACAGCTTGCGTGCGTTTTTGTTCTTGGAGCCTAGGGTTGGAATTTGTGGCAAATGCAAGCAACGATATACGTTTCAGTTATTGTATTTGAGTTTAGCGTAGAAAATAGCATCGATTGTGTAAGTTTGGATGGATTTGATGATAAAAAGTGTCGAGAGGAAGAAGGGGCTGTGCACGTTTTGACAGTGGATGAGATTTTTGGGAAAGTTTGAGTTTGAGATTCACAGTGTTGACATTGTAGAGGAGAAGAAGAGAAGAACAATGGTGTTTACGGTTTGTGTTTTTGTGGAGAAACGAAGGAGAAAGAGGTGAAGGAAGCTTGCATAAAGATGGACATGGAGGGGCTGCGTTTTTGGACTGAGTACGTGAGTTTTTGAGAGGGAGAGGGATTAGAGGAAGTGATTAGAGAAGAAATAAGGGTAATTAATTAATTAATTACTTATGTTAATGATATATATGTACATGAATCTTATAAAAAGCATAACTTTTTCTTACGAACTCGAAATTCAGCGAAATTGGATCCATTGGAACCGCATCGACGAGAGTTTCACAATGAAATTTATTTGGAGTCATTTGGATGTCGTATGTGGACCGTGGAGCTGAAAAGGTCACATTATCTTTGCATAAAGACTGGCGGAGTGGAAACCAAAGGTGAGAACTCCTTCTCACTAAATTATATTTTATCATATTATTGTATTCATGTATAGAAATGTATAGAATTGCCAGTGTAGGTCTTTTATCAGTTTTAATCATTATAAATTGTTAGCTTACCTCCCTCGTCCACAGACTACGGACGATTTAAATTGACTGTATTGTATGTTGTTTGTGATGTTGAAATGTTTAACGTAGGAAATATAATGTTAAAATTAATGTGGTAGTTGAAATTAAATTATAAATATCCATTTATAATTTAGACAGTGAAAATTGGTTAAATAGAAAATAATTCAAACCGAATTAAAATTAGTTAAATTTATTAAACAATGATTTATTTTAATAAACTGTTGTTGTTGGAAAACCCCACTCGGGTATTGGGATAATATTGGATATACACTGATCCCAATATTTAGTTGTATGTCAATCGATGAATTGACAGGCTGTGATGAGCGTTATTTATTTTAATGCTCACACAGTTGTAAATTTCACTCTACATGTGAATGGACTGTTTAATGATTATTTATCATTTATTGACGAATACATGTGATGTATGAAATCCATATAACTAATATTATATGGTAATTGATTGAGTCGCATTCCGATTTAGAAATAAAGAATATTTTTAAATAAAGAATATTTTAAAATAAAGAATCTTTTAAAATAAAGAATATTTTAAATAACGAATATTTTAAAATAATTTTCAATAAAGAATAAAATTATGATTTTGATGTCCCTTTTTTGATGGACACAAAAATATAAAAGTAAGAAGCCAGGTTAAGTATAGAAAATCCATTTTAACCCGAAAGGTTTATCGAACGGTTTTATTCATTTTATAATGAATATAAAAAAGAAGTGATTTCAAAATTTAATATTTTGAAAATATTATCATTTAATATGATAAAGATATAGAATATTCATTTTTGATTTAAAATTGAAAGAGATGTTGGAATCGTTTTAAAACGAAGTTAAAATGTTTTATAAAATACGTTTTAAACGGGAATCGACGAAATATATAATATAGATATATTTAAATGGCCTGAATAGAACGCGCCGCGCAGCGACCGTTCTCGAATTTCGACCATTAACTTCAAATTGATGTAACGAAAGATCCAACCGTTAGATTCTCCTAAAACCGACACCGTTGGGTTTGAATCGAAAAGAGCTTTCCAATGAATATAAGAGATTTGAAATCTAACGGTTGGATTTGGAATTATGTCCAAATCAAATTTGAAAAAGGTTGCTATGGATGCAGTTCGGTGGCCATTATTGGAAACCGACGGCAAGGGCCTAAATAAAATCATTAATAATAGGGAAAAATTATGTAAAATCATAATAAATGATTTGGAAAGATTTTGGATGAAAAATTACAGATTTGAAAAGATTAAAATATATTTTTATCGAAATGAACTAGTTATTAACTAGATTAATAATCCAATGTTTTAATTAAATAAATTGGATTTGTAAACGGTTTTAACATAACTAGAATTTTCCAATGCATGAATTCGAATGAATTTGAATACAAATAATCTTCAGAATATTTCAATATTGGATTCCGTGATTATACGGATATTGTTGAGGAATTTGGAAGATATATAAATATCGTTATTCCCAATACAATATTTGTTGATTTCAGAATTTGATATTGAATATAGGCCGATATAATTTCAGTTTGGAGCCTTTTATTTAATGTCAAATTGGGTTTTCGGTTTTGGGTTTTTCGTGAATGGTGTCTTAAATAACACTGTTCTTAAACCCAGTTGAGAAAAGAATAAATCTTTAAATTAAGATTTAATGAAGTTTCCAATTAATTAATATTTAATTGGAATTAAATAAAATAAATTGGATTTTTGGGTTTGTCGTGAATGATGTCTTAAATAACACTGTTCTTAAACCATGTTGAGAAAAGGTTAAATCTTTTAATTAAGATTTAGATAAATTTACCGATTAATTAAAATTTAATTGGAACTGAAATGAAAGTTGATTGTGGGTTTATCGTGAACTTTGTTTTAAACGACATTTGTTCTTTAACCCAATTAATAGTGAAAAATATAATTTGGAATTTATAAATCTTTTATTAAGATCTAAAAGGAAATTTTCCAAAGTAAAGTTTTCCAATTTAATATATTAAATTGGAATTGAATGGAAATCGATTAGGTAATAATCGAGATGAGCTTCTGTGGATGAAGATCGCTACTATTTATGGAATTTAAAAGGCCTTGCTGCTATTCCATTTATATTTTTGGTGTAATACGGGAATTTATATCGATTATATACTGTTATGATTTCCGTTTAGATTCCATTTTGATGGAAGATGATTTTGGGTTTATCGTGAACAATGTTTTAAATAACATTTATTCTTTAACCCAGTTAAAGATAGGATCTATTTCCTAAACTTGAATAATCATTCAACAATGATTTTTGGGATTAAAACTGAACTAGAGTTTTAATGAGTCTTTACTTAGATTAGAATGAGATAATTAAATTTATCGAATTCATGAAATGATCGAGATATGGTGTACTACCAGTTTTGTTCCATGGGATGAAAAGGTTGGGATTGGGATAATAAATAATAAATGATTACTTCGGTAAGGTTCGTTAATCCCGACTTGTTTTATAAACCTTAATTTAGTTTGAAATTGTTAAAAGATAAAATAAAATCTTTTGAAATGAGATCCCAAGGAAGATCAAAGAATAAATTTAAAAGAATTTATCTTTGATAAAATTAATGGGAACCTTTCCCTAAAAATATGAATATTGGAATAAAAGAATATTCTGAATTGGAATGAGGCATATGATGTGTTTTTGTAGCACGTTATTATTGATTATAAAATACGTGAATTATTCGGAAAGACCGGGTTTGACCCATTCTAAATAATTAATACGACGAATAAAAGTCGATGCTGAAGATGGTGGTTGAAGACCGGAGTTCTTCACATCGTTTGGATGATTACTGATGTCTTGATTGGGTTGTACACCCAAGACAAGGTAATAAGTGGTGATTGTTCAAACGTACTTGGAGATCGACGGAGCTGCGAGTACCTCTCTCCTGTATTGGACATATGGGATGAGGAATAAGGTGCCTCTGGTTTCGTTCAGGCCCAGAACGGACTTGTAAATGGATGTGTGTCTGACATTGGATTTCATTATGTGCTAATTGATTTCTGTTAAATATATATCTGTTTGGTGGCGGAGAATTTATTCACTTGCTTAACACCCTTCTTTGAGACGTACGAGCTTAGAGGTTATATGTTGATAGACATCAGTCGTATGGCGTGAATTGTCAATGTGGCATGCCAAGATGCAAATGATTAAGGCTTTTGTTGAAAAGCAGAGTCTTGTTGTTGACGATTAAAGCACAGCTTTTACTAGCATAGCCTTGTGTATAGCATTAATTCACAAGCCTCACACCCCGGTATGAACCAGAGACGGGAGAGGACCCGAGGGAGAAAATGCGTTTCTTTCTAGCTAAGAGTGGTGTCATGATATGGAGCCTAGACATTTTTACTTATGTGGATGATGGAAAGTGAGGTGCCTCGGATTTGAGTCCCTAGTGGCTCTTGATTTACGCCCCATAGGGCAGGGAAACGTATTGTTCAGGAATTACTAATCCACTAATGTAAGTGTGGACCGGACCTGGCGTTCCTAGGTGCAGTTGCGGCTGTATCCTGAGACATGGGCTAGATTGTCTCGAATCCGGTAAGGATGATCCCTTGCCTTGGTTCATGATGGAAATCCAACTTCCAATACGATATTGTGCGGTTTTAATTATAGAACTAGTATGGCGACATGATATATGGTACCCATGCCGTCTATGATTGATACATTTATATTTGAAGTTGTTTTAAACACTATGCACTTATAATAGTATCAAATGATTTGTTTGAAAACGTACCAAGCATGTTTGGCTAATATAAGGGAAAACTCTATCCTCCGGCTTGCGTTGCATTATGTGATGGGACCTGAGTCTTATAATAGCTTCATTTTTTTCAAAAAGCATTGTGTTATCTATAAATTGTTTTATGCATTGGTATTCTTGGGAGAAAACCTGTTACGTGTTGTACGGCGTGGTCCCTTGATTTACTTTATTTTTAAAGTAAAATTTAATAACTGTTTTAGTTCTCACACCAGTCCCATGACTGACCTGGAGTTTATTGTTTTAACCTAAACTCTGAGTGACTCTATTTTCCACACGGGCAGCTAGTAGTTTTGGTTTTGTAGATATTTCTTTATACAGGATCCTGGATTTATAGCTGAAGCTATATTCCAAAAGCTCTGCATCCATGTATTTCTTTCAGTTGTGTTATGTATTATTTTCCGCTGCATAGTAATTTTAAATCTTCGATATTGTATTTCCACTGTGTGATATTTATTCACACTCTGGAATATTCTTGTACTCTGATGTAAATTGTTGTAATAACAATGAAATGTTCTGTTGTTCGTGTTTTGATGCGTCGTGTTCTCAAAGCAATCCCGGCTTTCCCGAAAGGGGAAGTTTGGGTCATTTCAAATTCAATCCGGACAGCGACAACATCTAGTCCTCCATTATTTTCAGTGTGAAGAAACTAGAGAAATGAGGCCATAATTATTGCCAAAAACTCTTGAAACCCTAATTTGCCGAGTCTGCCGTAGGGGGGTCGACCCATGGCTCGACACCCCCCTTGAGGGGTCGGCACCCCTAGGCGGGATTTTTCCCGCTCACCTCAATCTACGCGATTTTGAATTTTCTGAACCTAATTTTGAATTTCTGGACCTAATCTTGCTCGTATACAAACTTCAAACCTTAATAACTTCTTTATACGGTGTCCGTTTTACACAAACTAGGTGTCTATTTTGGCCAGAATTCCGAGACGAATGCAATGGCACAGTCCGTTTCACTTAATTCTGAATATTAAATTAATTATTATTTAATTTATCCTCTTTAGTGTTGTTAAAATACAGGGCGTTACATTCTCCCGTATTCAAAGGATTTTGTACCGAAATCTCCAAATTAAGAATAATGTATATCCTATCATACATCATCCATCTACTCATCCACCAACCACAGGCATCCATCGTCCTTAAAGGTTTCTAATGCTTATATGAACATATGCAAAGGTGTATGTATATGCCCCAATACTAATGCAAAAATCAGGCGGTCTACTGAGTCAATCGACCTCCTTAATGGAATGTATGTTAGTGCCATGAATCCATTATGTATGCAAATAATCCTATTATAACATATGAGTTCTATATGTGTGCACAATCATCCGTCTGAGTGTAACATCCACATGATGATACATCCATTTTCATTCATTAAAAAGAGAAAAATGAACACACATCCATATGCAGTATGAGAGTGATTGAGCCGATCTAGTGCCTAATGTGTGTGTATATGCATCCACGAGCACCCCCTAGCAAACACTTTCATCCACTTGCATCCATCAAACATAACATGTCTCAAACACATGTTTACATCCATGGGATTCCTACTTAAAGGTCGAAGATTCGATTGATAGGATATACTTAAATGACAGAAATAAGAATAGATACAAACTTTGGAAAAGGAGTTAAGAACATACCCTCGATAAAAAAGGGTATGAAGCACGAATCTTGTCTTCAGTCTCCCAAGTCGCATCCTCTGGGTAACCTCCCCACTGAACCTTCATCAACTTGACTTCTCTATTTCGTAGCTTCTTAACTTCTGATCCAAGAATTCGGGTAAGAATTCGTCTAATTGTCGCCTCCCGTTCTACTTGTACTTCCTTCAATATAATCGACTCAACAACTTTTGAGGTATCATGTAAGCACTTCCGCAAATGAGAAACTTGGAAAACATTATGAATGCCGGATAATCTCTCGAGTAGCTTTACTCTATAGGCCATTTGGCTGATCCTTTCTGTTATGGGAATTGGCCCTATGAATTTTGGTGCCAGTTTGCCTACAGCTCCCAACCACATTTCTTAATGGTGATATCTTTATGAAAACCATGTCTCCTACATAAAATTCAATGTCAATCCTTCTCTTGTCTACATAGGATTTCTGCCTATCCTGAGTAGTCTTCATTCGTCGTCTAATAAGATTAATCTTCTCGGACGTTTCTCTAACCATATCTGGTCCAAGCAATAGTATTTTTGTAGATTCCCACCAACAAGTCGGTGATCTACAGGGTCGTCCGTATAATGCTTCGAAAGGTGCCATGCCAATGCTTGCTTGAAAACTATTGTTGAAGGCGAACTCTACTAAAGGAAGATGCTCTTCCCAAGTATCTCCGAAGTCTAGGATACACAGCCTTAAAAGATCCTCAAGAATTTTGTTCACCCTTTCCGTCTGTCCATTGGTCTATGGGTGATAAGCGATGCTCAAACACAACTGTTTACCCAATGCTTCTTGGAAGCTCCTCCAAAATTCACTAATGAAGATGGGTTCTCGATCGCTTACGATACTGGAAGGTACTCCATGAAGACGGACTATCTCACGAACATAAACTGCTGCCAGCTATGCCGCCATCCTCTTGCTCTTCACCGGAATGAAATGAGTGCTCTTAGTAAGTCTATCCACCACAACCCAAATACTTGTATTGTCTTTCATCAATCTAGGCAAACCATCTACGAAATCTATTGAGACACTCTCCCATTTCCACCGCGGAACCTTCAAAGGATGAAGTAAACCACCGGGCTTCTTTTGCTCAGCTTTAACTTGCTGGCAAATCAAACATTGAGAAACAAACTCTGCCACATCTCTCTTCATCCCAGCCCAAAAGAAAACCTTCTTCATATCCATATACATCTTATCGCCACCTGGATGAATAGTCATCTTAAAATGATGGGCTTCTTCTAGGACTGTTTTTATCAAGCTCCCAATACGGGGAACACAAAGCCTTCCATCTCATCGCAACCACCCTTTATCATTTATGGAATATCTACTGAGGTGACTAGAAGTCTCCTCTTTAATGAGCCAATCCCAGATGTCTAAAATCTGTGGATCATCTCGTTGTGAAGCTCTTATTTGATCCATAAGAGTAGTCCGCACTTCCAGTGATGTGAATAAGCCAGGTAACATCTTGGTGGAGGGTCTAAAGTCAAAAGCCAATATAAACTCCACACTTTTCCTTTCCACAAACAAAGGAATTAAGACCATCCTCTGCCTACTCAGTGCATCTGCCACTACATTAACCTTTCTAGGGGTATAAGCGATCTCGAATTCATAAGATGCTAAGAATTCCATCCACCTTTGCTACCTCAGATTAAGATCCTTTTGCGAAAACAAGTACTTGAGAGATTTATGATCAGTGTACTACTCGAATTTCTCTCCAAGCAAATAATGATGCCACATCTTAAGCGCGAATACTATGGCAGCTGGCTCTAAATCATGGGTAGGGTAGTTCTTCTCATGAATCTTTAGTTGTCTTCCTCCATAACATACTACCCTTCCCTCTTGCATCAGAACCGCACCAAGCCCTGTACCACGTGCATCAGTGTATACTTAAATAGTTTATTCCCGTCGGGTAAGGTCAAGACTAGGGTTGTTGTCAGAGCCCTCTTCAATCATTGGAAAGCAACATCACAATCTATATCCCACGAAAATGTCAAATTCTTCTTCGTCATTCTGGTGAGTGGGGCTGATATATTTACGAAGTTCTTAATGAACTTCCGATAATAGCCTGCCAGTCTAAGAAAACTTCTCACTTACGTTGCATTCTTCGGAATTTGCCAATCTTGAACTGCAACTACCTTTGCGGGACCTACTGCCATCCCATCATGAGAAACTATATGCCCTAGAATTATCACCTCTTTTCTCCAAAAATGGCATTTGGAGAACTTTGCCTTAAGCTGATGCGCAAGGAGAGTTTTCAAAACTTCCCTTATATGTAAGGCATGCTCTTCCTCGCTCTTCGAGAAAATCAAGATATCATCAATAAGGACCATGAAAAAAAAAATTAGGAACTCGCGAATCACCCTGCTCATTAGATCAACAAAATAGGCGGGTGCATTCATCAACCCAAAAGGCATTACGAGCCATTCAAAGAAACCATCTGCAATCCTAAAAGCGGTCTTATCTATACTGTCCTCGGCCACCCTCAACCAATGAAACCTCATAGCCAAGTCTAACTGAGAGAATACTGATGCACCAACAAGCTGGTCAAACAGATCTTCTATCCTTGGGAGTGGGTGCCTATTCTTCTTAGTGAGTTTATTCAACTCTCTATAGTCTACAAATAAGTGAAGCGAACCATCCGCATTAGTTGTGAATACCACTGGAGCACCCCATTCAGATATGCTTCGCCTAATAAACCATTTTTCAAGTAGCTCCCCTACTTGTTTGCTAAGCTCCCTCCTTTCTCTTAGAGCCATATGGCGCACAGGTAATGCAATTGGCTTTGCATTGTCTACCAAATATACGCAGAAATCAATCTCCCGCCGTGGGGGTAAACCTCGAACCTCATTAAAGACATCAGGATACTCACGGACAACTGGTACCGATCGCAGATCATCGATAGATGCATCAAGAGACTCTAGGAAACTAAGCATGAAGGACCCTTGTGGGTCACAAGAAATCTCGAGGGTCCTCCCATGACAGGTCAGAAACCTAACAACCCTCCTCTCATAATCCAGAATGGCACCATACATGGCTAGCCAATCCATCCCTAGAATCAAACCATAGACTATAAACCCAAGCACATACAGGTCAGAAACCTAACAACCCTCCTCTCACAATCCAGAATGGCACCATATATGGCTACCCAATCCATCCCTAGAATCAAACCATAGCCTATAAACCCAAGCACATACAAGTCAAAATCCTAACAACCCTCCTCTCATAATCCAGAATGGCACCATACATGGCTAGTCAATCCATCCCTAGAATCAAACCATAGCCTATAAACCCAAGCACATACAGGTCAGAAGCCTAACAACCCTCCTCTCACAATCCATAATGGCACCATACATAGCTAGCCAGTCCATCCCTATAATCAAGCCCATAAACCCAAGCACATATGCGTTACATTCAAATTTGACGCCTAACATAGATATTCTCAAATCCCGACAAATCATGGACACATGAGCCGAACCACCAATGGGGTTCGAGACAACAACGAGATCCACTACCATACTTGTATTTATGTGCAGAGATTCAACCACAGAACTAGATATAAATGAATGGGAAGCGCCAGAATTAAAAAGAGTTCTAATAGGGTGACTTGAAAGAGAAATCAAATGTTCGAAGGAAACTTTCCTACCTCTATCTGGAGCACTGGTCGTGAGAGCATGCACTTGCCCTCCAGAAGTTCCTGCCCTTTGACTCTATCCTTGCCTCTTCGGGCACCCCTTAGCAAACTGTCCGACTTCCCAAAACCTGAAGCAGGTATTCTTCCTTCTTTTACAGTCTTTAACCAAGTGACCCTCACGTCCACAACTGTGACACACTTCCTCTTATCCTTAGCCTTGTCATTCTTTCCGTCTTTTTTTTTAGTTGTTGTTGTTGTCCTTTCTTGGGTCATACATCTTATTTTGCATTGTTTCCTCAACCTTAACTTTATTCTTTTCTCCTTTGTCTTCCTCATCATCAAGGCCATATCAATGAGCCTTTCAAAAGTTGCTCCCATTGGAATATAGGACATAGCTAACCCATGTAGGGGTTCATTCAGTCCTTTAACAAACCGCAAAGCTTTCTTATGTAGAGTATCCACCAGTTCCAATCCAAACCTTGCTAGTTGTTTGAATTTGTTCACATATTCTTTTACAGTCATGTTTCCTAGCTTGAGCGCCAAGAATCTTTCCATTTGCATGCTTTTCTCGACTTGAGAAAGAAACTTCATTTCAAACCTCATTCTGAAATCATCCCATGTCTCCACCGGACGTCTTGCTTGGGTTACTTCCCACCAGAACGAAGCTTCATCTTTCAATAGCCAGGTAGCTAACTGAATCTTCCTTCTATCTTCCACTTCGAAGATTCCAAACAAGTCCTCTGTCTCCTTGAGCCAATTCCTCACCTCTACGAATGTTTCAGTTCAACGAAATGGCTTTCCTCGCATGGCACAGAAATCTTTGCAGATCTTAGACAAGTTATTTGCTCTTGGAGGAGGAGGAGGAGGAACGACGGGTGCAGCTGGGGGAGGAACGTCAGCTTGACCTTTGGAAAGCGCCGTGTCCTCTAGTTACCTACGGAACCAGCCTGGTATCGTAACGCCTTCAGGAATATTAGGTTCCCCAGACATACTAAAAATAAAAGGAAAGAGATTCAGACAAAGGATCGAAATATATTGCATATGGCTTTTGGGAATATGTTTTCAAAACAGATTTTTCTTTCTGAAAATGCTTTCTTTTAAAACCCTTTTTGAAAATAATTTTCAAAAACTTTTATCTAATCTGGTAACCTTTAGCGCTAATACCAAGTGTGAAACCCCACATCCGTTAATGTCACTCATTAAGAGAAGGCACTAAGTTTCGTGAAGCATTATAGGTAAACAGAAATAGAAACATTACAAGACAGATAAAATATAACAGCAGGATTAAAAACTTTATTAATCATAAAGCATCGTCGTTCAAAACATCATATGTTTGAAATACATAAAACCAGTACATCATTAAAATTACTGTCTTGTACTTAAAACGTCATAGTACAATAATAAAAGAAGCATAATCCCCAAAAAAACACAGCCATAGTAGCAAAGATAGGGGCTTGAGCAATACATCTAAGCAGCTCCAGCAAAATGATAGCGGAATCCTGATCAAGCTTGAGTATTCCCACCCTGAGAACCTGGGGGGAGAAACAAAAGAAAGAAGAGGTAACAAAAAGGGTCAGACATAAAGTATGGCGAGTCCAGTTACTTTTAGAAAATAAATAAGAAAAAGTATCATGACAGGCATATAAAGTGGATGAGAAAATGACATCACAAAAGGCAGGTATGACAAGCTAAACATGGTAGAGTGTATACACTTCTCTAATGATTAATCTACACTAATACTTGTATAACTAGAATAAGATGATCCCCAACATGTATAAGATGGTAGACTTAGGTGTACTTCTGGTGAGAGGTTTTAGCCCCATACAATCCACATGCATCCCAGTAACGGACTCCTAAACTTACCAGAGTCCAGATGTACCCTAACTACTACCCTAATCAACCGGCTTCCTACTCCATAGATACCCTGTGCCGGCCCCACAGTAGGATGTATCACTTCCTAAAGTGGCAACCCTTCATCGATGTGCACAACCAGATCTACAAGTGTCACGGTTGTCTTATTCCCCTCTGCCCAGACCATACACGCACATGACCCCGGTCGGTTTGTGCCTCCCACACTGTCCTCTACGTTTGGATCTCTTATAATCAGCCGAGTAAGCGTGCCCCGACTCCAACCTAGTTCGGAGTACTCGTTTGATACCTATATAAGGGTTACTGCCTGAAATGGGTCCCACACAAGAAGATGGAAGCTCTCCCCTTTTTATTGCATCCCCACTACTAGGATTTCCATAGGTTATGCTTACCTAACGGTGTCTTTAATTACATAACCCCAACCGGTTAAGTTTGTGGGCCTATATATATAAAAATATTACCCACCCAACCCATATACACTTAACCCTCCCACTGTTTCAACCAAGTTTACTTAACCCCTATTCAAATAGATATGTTCACACAATCCCTATGGATTTAACTAGGTTAAGTATCCATCTCCACGGCCATCTTCATTTATGGTTATAATGTACTAGACCTCTCGCATTAAGCCTACAACTTGTGGACGCTGGATATGCCGGTCAGTTCCGGGCAGACTTCTTCCACAAGTTAGGCTTAACCTCGTGTCTTAGCACGTCTCGTGTTTATGCACTTTGTAACAACCCTGAATTTTGGGGCCAATTTAAAAAATTTATTTTAAGTTATTTTAATGAGTTTTGGTTGTTTAAAATAATTTATTTTGAAAAAATTAAATATATTCTTTTTCATGTAAATACGGAGCGTATACAATTTGCATGTAATAAAATTTATTCTGTAATGTAATGTAATGTGGGAAACATTAAAACAAAAGATTCAATAAATATTCCAACAAGTTGACAAAAAGGGAAAGTAGACATTTAAAAATGCAATTTGTGACATTTTTTTATTTTATTTAAATCAATGAATGCAGTATTAATGAAATAATGAAGAGAGGAGGACACTAAAAGCAAATGCAAGAAAAGAAATTAATAGGATTAAGGTAAATCAAATCAATGGATTAAAGGAAGGAATAAAAACGCACTTAATGGAAAAAATGTGTATTTAAACATATATGTTCTAGATAGAAAGAAGAAAAATTCTTGAGACAATGTATGATTTGGAGCATTGTTTTTGGACCTTTAGGTATCATAATCATGAAACAAAATTCAAATAGTTATGTTATATGTTTAATAGAGTGATAATAAAGAAATAATTATTTATAATGTTAACCATTCAAAGATATATGTTAGTGCATTAAAATGTACAAATCCATATGAATGAATTAAAGAATTGTAAATGAGGTAATAATAATAGTTTAAATGTAAAATAAATACATATGCAAGGACAATATATAAATCGAATAATAAATGATAAAATGTAGGAAAATCATTGGGTGAACAAAGGCAAGTAATAATTCAAATTAAAAAGGGAAAGGAAAGTCCATTAAACAAGAAAGGTTGGTAAAAATTGAAAAGAAAATAAATTAAAATTCAATAGTGGGAAAAAAGGAAGTAAAGAGGAAAATTTATTTAGATCTTTCTTAAAAAATGGTAGATGACATTAAGTGGATATTAATGATGCAGTAAAAAGTAAAGTAATGCCAATGTTTTACCTAAGTAAAGTTTTATAAGAAAAAAGATACAATTTTAATGTTGATATTTTACAACGAAAATGTTTTACATTGAAAAGATTAAATTTTCAATTTTGTTAGATTACATGAAAAGGCTATAATGGAAAGTTGAATTTTGTTTGTATTTGTAATACGATAAAAGGATTAAAAATTGAAAGTTACATTTTAATGTTAATTGGAGTTAATTAGGGAACTCTGGTATTTTGTGTAAAATTGACATTAAAAAAATTTATAAACATAGAGGCCATCTAAACCTAATCTTTCTCTCCTCATTTTTGATAGCCGCCACTTTCATTTTTCCATGGCCTAAACTCTTCCAATCTTCTCCTCAATTTTTCCTTCCTCCATAAAATTTCTTCCTTCCTCCATCAATACAGAAATCGACGAGTTTGACAATATTGGAACAGAGGGACATAGCACAACATGCTAGATTTGTTGTAAACCCATTTCTGACTTTCTTTGACTCTAGTTATGATCATATCCCAGGGTGAGATATTCTGAATTAAATTAAATTAAATTAAATTATCTTTCTTAAATAATAAGTCTGTATATGTGAGAATTCCTATTTACTTAACTGATTTTAATTTATTACTTTTCTCACTTATGAATCTGTGATTTGAATGCTAATATCTCTGATTTGAGATGTAATTTTTTTTATTTATTCGGATCTATCATTGTAGATCTAAGCACGCGCATCTACTTCACTTATTTGTTCGGATCTATCATTTTAGATCTATGTACGCAATGCTAGTTTGTTATTTCATTTTAATTCAATGTTGTTTGAGTTGCTCGTGTTGCCATATTTGATGTAATTAAAAAGGCAAAATTTTGACATGGAATTTGATGTAATTAAAAAGGCAAAATTTTGACATGGAATTTGATGTAATTAAAAAGGAGAAATTTTGATGATAAAATTTCCGTGCAATTTGGAATGAAATTTTGACGATGAAGCACACCTGCATTTTTGATTGAAATAAAAATATTAATTGTTGTCAATGCATTTTATATGCATTTTCATGTAAGATAAAAAGATTAAATTTTGTTGACACATTTCATATGCATTTTCATGTAAAACAAAGAATTGAAACTTTAGGTTGCATTTTTAATGAATTAGGAAGATTGAAATCTAGTGTTACATTTTTATATTGGTTTTAATGTAATAAAAGATTAGAGTTTAATGTTTACATTTTAATGCAAGTTAAAGAATGAAATGTAGCGTAGTATATTTATACACAATTTGTTAGTAATGTCATATATAAATAAAAATACACAATTTGTTAGTAATGTCATATATGAATAAAAATACGCAATTTGTTAGTAATGTCATATATGTATAAAAAAATACACAATTTGTTAGTAACCATATATGAACAAAAAATACACAATTTGTTAGTAATGTCATATATGGATAAAAATATATCACTTATGTTAGGAAACATATTTGTAGATAAATATATCAACCATGTTAGAATGTGCTTTGGTCATATAAATAAAAACATCATCTTTAGTAGAAAAGTTTTATAAATGTATAAATCATCATTTTTAGAAATGTTATGGTAATAAAACATGTCGTTCATATTGAAAATCATGTAATGAAAATAAAATATGCTTAACATTAAAAATTCCATTTTTAATGTAAATTTCGAATTTATAAAAATGTTCATGATTTTAGAATGAAAGCATGTTTACATTAAGAACCCTGTTTTAATGTAATGACACATTAAAGGTTACATTTTTTATATAAAAAAAATTAAAAACATGATTATATAAAAGGATAACATTTTATGACATTAGAATTCATAGAAATTGTTTACATATAAAATATCATTTTTTATAGGAAATTAGAATAATACAGGAAATGAATACATATTTAGCGTTATGTCATTTTAGAGAAAATGAACACATATTTAGCGTTATGTCATTTTAGAGAAAATGAACACATATTTAGCGTTATGTCATTTTAGAGGAAATGAACACATATTTAGCGTTATGTCATTTTAGTAAAAATGAACATATTTTTAGTGTAAACGTTAATATATTAAAAAGAACAATATATGAGGAAAACTTTATTTACATTTTCTATGTAAATAAAATGAATATATTATGAGTGAAAACTTTATTTGCATTTTCTTATGTAAATAGATAGAATTATTTTAGATGACACTTTCATTTACATTTTCATGTAAATAGGATATGTAGAGAAAAAAACATTTATTCACATGTAGTGTAAATAAATAAGAAAAAGAAATGTTTTAATGACATTTTCTATGCGTAAAAAGATGAATTGAAAGCTACATTTTAGTTGTTATTTATTAATAAACAAATGTGGGAATGGAATTGAAATATTCATTTAACATGATACCGCATAGAAAATTACATTTTTACGTAATCAAAAGACATGAAATTTATACCGCATAAATAGAATTACATTTTTTATATGTAATTAAAGAAATAGAATTTATATGTAGAATAAAATCACATTTTTATATGTAAATTAAGAATGAGAATTTGCATTGAAAATAAAATTACATTTCTATATGTAATTAAAGAATAGGATTTTACATTGTAAATTGAAATACAAGATTTGACATGTAATACTAATTACATTTTCCATGTAATTAAAAAGTAGAATTTGACGGTGTAATCAAAATCATATTTTTGTATGTAGTTAAAGAATAGGAATTTGCATGGTAAATAAAATCACATTTTTGTATGTAATTTTAAAAAGATAGAAATTTGCACTGTTATGAAAATTACATTTTTAATGTAATTTAAAAAGAAGGATTTTACATTATATTGAGAATTACATTCCTAATGTAATTAAGAAGAAGAATTGGACATTGGAACCAAAATTACATTTTTTTTAATGTAATTTAAAAAGTTAGAATTTTTCACTGTAATTAAAAAGGAAATTTTAAAATACAATTGAAAGATAGGAATTTTACATTATAATGTTAATTATATTTTTAATGTAATTAAAAGGGGAATTTTACAGTGTAAATAAAAGAAATAAAAGAATGGAATGTAATGTTGAATTATATTTACATTTTAATGTCAATAAAAGAAATAAAGGGAAGAATTCATCATTGAATTATAATTGACATTTTTCATGTAAATAAAGGAATGGAAGAATGAAAGAATGAAAGTGGACATTGGAATAGAATTTACATATTTATGTAAATAAAAAGTTAAAAGACTTATATTTACATATTTATATATAAATATAATTAAAATTAATCGAATCGAGCGCGGTAGTTCGCGTTTTGAAATCGTACCTTTAAACGACTATACCAAAAGATCCGACCGTCGAAATTTCCAAAAACTAAAACCATTAGGACCGTCTTGGAAAGATCTTTCCAACAATATAAACTACGTTAAGATCCAACGGTTAGATTTTGAGAAATGTGAAAATCAAAATTGGTTGAAAACAGCGCCAGGGTCGCCCATTGACCCGAGGCGTCGTTAAATAAAGATTTGATTGTTTTAATTAATTAAATAGGGATTAATCGTTATAAAATAATAATAACGATAAGGAAGGTTTTTCATTTTATATATATATATATATATACGAGAATTATTTGGAATGTCCGAGTTTAATCTCATTCCAAGTAATCAGGCAACGTTAAGAATCGAAGTTTGGAAGACGGCGAATGTAGACCGTAAATCTTCCCATCGAGCGGACAACGATCGAGGCTCTGAATTGACTTGCTCCCAATTTAAGGGTCATGGTCATTGTCCAAACGAACATGTTGATTACACGGATTTGGTTTTCGCTCAGACCCAGAGCATAAGCTTATAAATGGATTGTGTGTCTGACATTGTACTTCGTTAAATATCATGTTATTGATTTTTTGTTTAATATATAAATGTTGGTGGCGGAGAATTTATTCTTTTCTTAACACCCGTTTATATATTGATGGATGATCAATGGTACGATATGGATTGACAATGTGGCATGCTAAGATATTATGATCAAGGTTTTTGTTGAAAAGCAAGGCCTTGTGGTTGAAGACTATAGCGTGACTTCGCAAGCCTCACACCCCGGTATGATGGTGAACAATTTGTTTGATTAGTAGGTTGACCAATATACTTTATATACATGGATGGGGTCAACTGAGCGTATGTTGGGTGTGGTCGATCCACATCTGGAGATTGGGAAATTGTTTCGGCAGAAGCCCATGAGGATAGAACACTAGACTGTTCTTCCAAAGTGCGTATTATATGTATTACGGTGTTTTCATTTGCTGGGACGTAAGCCGTGGAGATACATTCACGATATGTCTTTCGATTCAGGAGCCATCGTGATGGAAACCCAACTTCCCAATACGAGCTTCGCGGTTTTTAGTTGTATACTTATATGGTGACATAATATATTATGCCGCTTACATAACATATTATGCCACCTAGTTTTGATACTCTTATATTCGAAATTGTTTTCTACACTGTGCACTCATGGTATATAAGACGAATTTCGCGTATTAAGCATTTTTGACCCTTATAAGGTAAAACTCTATCCTTCGGCATACGTTGCTGGGATTGAGCCTTATAATGGTTTCATTTTTCTAAAAAAGCATTGCGCTGTTTAACGCTTTACTTTATTTTTATGCACTGGCAATCCAATGGAGTAAACTCGTTCCACGTTAGCGGAGTGGTCCTGTGATTAGCCTTATTATTATTAGGTTTATTAGTTAAGAATTCTCACACCAGTCCCATGACTGACCTGTTGTTTGTTTCCACCTTTGCAAACTTGGGTGCCCTCTTTTCCACATGGGCAGTCGAGTAGTTTGTCTACAGGTCTTTATCTCTTTAGCAGCATCCTGGATTGAAGCTTAAAGATGTGTCCAGAGCATTGGAAGTCTTCTGTTTTACTTAGTTATTTTATTTTCCGCTGCACTGTATTTTATATTTAATGTAAAATTTATCTTCCGCTGTAATTTATTTTCGTTGTACTCTGATATTCTGTACTTTGATGTAACATTACTATAATGTTTATAAAAGTCTTCTGTTATTTTTTCTAATGTGTTGTACTCCAAAAGTTAACGTATTCAAATTTTGAACGGTCTTGGTCGATTTTTCGATCGATCGGGTCGGGCGAAACCCGGGCCGTTACACACTTAGGCCCCTCACATTAGATTCAACACTTGCGGTCGCAGGATATGCCGGGTAGTTCCGGGCATACTTCTACCACAAGTGCAATCTAGCCTCGTGTCTAAATGTGGTTACGATTTCTAATTACTGTAATCCAAGGAATTTCAATTTCTGACCAATTATTCCTATGTCGTTATAGGTTTTGTAACACCCCACCTCCGCCAATGCCACTCTTGCAAGGACACTAGCATTGGAGGGGCGTTAAAAGAGGTAAACATGCATGCAGATATCACAAGACAGAACATATAAGTAAAAACAGAGTAAATAAAGCAGCGGATAAAACTAGTATGTCAAAACCATAGTCAAGTTACATCAAAGTACATGGTCATTATTTTCCACAAAACATAGTCTAGAAACATCAACTGAAAACTAGAAATAACATAAAGTAACTATCCCCAAAGTGAGCTCAAGTCCAAACCGTACATGAGCTGTCCAGAAAAGCAGCTAAAGATCCAAGCTAAGTACCAGTGTTCCCACCCTGTAAACCTGGGGGGGGGGGGGGACGGAAGAAAAGAGGCGAAAGAAAACGGGTCAGTTAAAAAGACTGGTAAGTCCTATCTACTATTAGTATAAAAACTAATAAAGTTAACTGAACATGTAAAACAGAGATGAGCTGCAGGGTGATAACTGGCATGGTGAAAAGTTAACAAGATAGATCAAGTGTGGCATCGCATATACAAGGTTAAGTTGCACCAGGTGTGTACTAGTATTCCAATTCATGTCAAGTATAAACAAGAAATGATCCCTTGGCCCAAAGCTGGCCCAATATCATGAGGTGACCTAAATCAAGGTCCAACTACTCGGTCTAGACGATCGGCTCCCTATAAGCCTAACTCGTCGTGTATCGGTGTCATACGGTCCAAACATGAAATGTAGTCGACTGTGCTAGGTCCACCCTAGGGTGTATCCGGCCCTAGGATGTCAACCACTGACACGAAACAAGCACGCACAGTCAAAACCTATTGGTGCCCAATTCTGTCTTTCATCCCCGGACAATGTGCACGACCATGGTCCGTCGGAATCTACTATGGCACACCTACTTTTGCCGTCTTTTTGGTCGCTTACACTCCAGCCCAGTAATCGTGCCCCACCCTAGCCTAGTCCCTAGGGTATCCGATACTCCCTAGTGGGTTACTGCTGAGAAGGACCGCGTAACTGGGGTTTTCTAGTGGGTTAAGTGTGGTTAACCCCATCCAAACCATGTATCAAGTTGGTTAAGTGTTCCTAAAAAGGTTCACGACTTAACCCTATCCAACTAAGCATTTGGGTTGGTTAAGTGTGTCCATGTTGACTTAACCCTATCAACCCATCCTGTTCATGTGGTTAAGTATATTCAAGTGGTCCATGACTTAACCCTATCATGTGGCATTAATCAATTTAATGCACCCAACCTCTCACATTAGACCTTGTTGTGGTTACTAGTTAAGCCGGGCGGGTCCGGGTAGCTTTACACCACAACTTGGCCTAACCTCGGGTTTCAAGTGCGACATAACCAACTACTCACATTGGGTCCTATTGCTTGTAGCCACTAGTTAAGCCGGTCGGTTCCGAGTAGATTTATGCTACAAACTCAACCCAACCTCGAGTTGGCCACTCTCATATTTTCTAGAAGTCATGTCCAAATTCATGTTTACTAACATAATCACAAGTCAATCTTTCATGTCATATTTTCAAGTCATGCTTTCATGTTATTTAAGTTTGCCCAACTACCCATAACGTATTCCCATCGTACGTAAATTCGCGTCAACGCAAATAGATTAAAGAGGAAACATAATGGTATGACAAGGTGGGCGTAAGGTGGTAAAGTCTATCACAAATTAAACATGGTGATATTTGAGGCAAAGGTGTTCAACATGCTAGCATATGGCCTCCACATGTATGATGGCATAAAAGGTGACTTGGCCTCATACATATCAAATAGCATAAGGGTGATTTGGCCACAAGCATGCATAATAGCATAAGGGTGCTTTGGCCACAAGTTAAACATGGTGGCATATGAGGCAAATGTGTTCATAAACTTGCATATTACATTATAAGCCTCAAAACATGCATGATATCAAACTTTAGCAAATAGGTGAAACATGATCATAAATGACATAGGATGATAGCTAGTGATTTGCATATAACATCATATGCAAGATAACATAAGGGTTATGAGAGATCATAAACTTGCATATTACATTATAAGCCTCAAAACATGCATAACATTCAAACTTAGCGAATAGGTGATACATGGCCCTAGATGACGTAGAATGATGACTAGAAGTTCGCATATAACATTATATGCAAGTTATCATAAAGGTTATGAGAGTTCTCATGTTGCATAATGCAACATTTCAACATAAAGCTTATAGCTTTTAGCCCACAAGGTCAAGGTGATAGCTTTACAAACATGCATAGAATAAGTCTATGCATAACATGATAGAATCAAAGCACATATCATACTTAGGCCCAAACTCAAACTTGCAACATGTCATATTTAACTTCATAGTTAGAATCTAAGAGTAGTATAGGGCTTACAATGCTATGAAGACTTATAAAATAAAATAAGATTGAGACGAAGCCACTAGCAACTCTAAAAACCCCAAATGAATACAAGCTCCAAGCTATCTTGAGAAACAAGAAGCTCCTTTGATTTGTATGAAGAAAGATCCTTGTTTTGATGAAGAAAGGTGGCTCTTTTACTAGCTTAGGACACTCAAACTTTCATGAAGAGGATGGAGGCCATGATATGAAGATGGAGGCCATGATAAAGAAACATTTTGGCAGCATTTAGTTGTAGGAATGATTAATGAGGGTTTAGGCTAGGTCTAGGAGTCTTTTTATAGTGATTAGGGGTAGTTTAGACCATAGGATTAACCTTAGAACGAATCTGAGCCATCCACTCTCGTCAGAAACTTCCAGAACAAGACCCAACATGTAAAAACGGTGCACCAGACAAACTGGTCCGACAGGGGGGGTCGACCCCTGGGTCGACATGGGTGTCGACCCATTGGGGGGGTCGACACAGGTGTCGACCCCTGTGTCGACCCTGCCTGGGGCGAGAAAATTCCCGCCTATCCTGTTTTGGCTGAAGTTCGAATCTGAATTTGAATATGAACTGTTTTCGGGCTTGGAATTTTCTGAAAACTTCATTAGGCCATAACTTGGTCATACGGACTCCGTTTTTCAAAAACTCAGACTCTATTTCGCGTATTTTTCCAAGACGAACGCAATGGCACAGCCCGTTTCCCTTGATTCAGATTTTAGAATTTAATTCTGCCTTGATTTACATTATAACATGTTATTCAAAAATATGGGTTGTTACATTCTCCCCTCCTTAAAGGATTTCATCCCCGAAATCTTCAAGTTAGGAAGAACATATCCTACCATCCATCATCCATCTACTCAAAACATCATCCATGTGCAGTCATTGTCCTTAAAGGATTCTAAATGTTGTATGATCATATGCAAAGGTGTGTGTATATGTACTTATCTAATGCGAAAATCAGGTGGTTACTGATTTAGTAAACCTCCTTAATGCAAAACATGTTGGTGAAATGAGTCCATATGTATGCAAATTCCTAACATAATTCATAATCTCTATATGAGTGCACATAACATTAATCCATATGCAACATCCACGTGATAGCATACAAGTTTCATCCATGAATAAGCATAAACACTTATGCATATGCGGTATGAAGGTGCGTGAGCCGATCTTAGTGCCTAACGTGTATCATGCATCCACGAGTATCCACTTGCAAACACTTGCAACCATTGGCAAACATCAAGCATAACATGTTTCAAATACATGTTTCATCCAAAGGGTTTCTACCTAAGGTTCTCATGAAACGATTACGAGATAACAAGATAAACAAGGTAAACATGGATAGCAAAAGAAAGATATGCTAATTAGGAAAAGAGATCGAGAAGATAGTATACAAGTAAGCTCCACGGAAAAACAGGGATCAAGGATATACTCCTAAAAAGATATATGATGCGCGTATCTAGTCTTCAACCTTCTATGCCGCATTTCCTTGAACTTAATTCCATTGTGTTTTGACCGTTTTTAACCTTTCAATTCTGTAGCTTCTTAATTCCTACTTCAGAAATGTGAGTTGGAACTCATTTCACTGTCGCTTCTCATTTCATTTTCACTTATTATTTTTATTTATTTAATTTTTTTCTAGCATACTCGGTTCTTAACTTAACTGTATACTCATGACTTCATGCCAGCTTTCCCAAAATTCACTGTAAGGTATTCCACGTAGAAGAACTTTCCTTTGAAATAAATACCAATCCATGTGGCCAAATGCACTTCTTAACATGATTTTTATGAACCATCCGCGAACACTAATCGAATAGATCATTAATTTCCAGTAAATGGGTCAAAAGATTCTAGGTAACTAATCCTGACAGAACTCTAAAGGTTACGCGAGACTTCGAGGGTATTACCAAGGCAAGTCAAGAGTCTAACCACCCTTCTTTCAAAACCGAGGATGGTACCCTTATTGGATAACCACTTCATCCCTAGAATCAACCCCAAACCCCAAAAACATAATCCCTACTTCCAAACTCAACACTTGGCATAGACATCCTTTTGCGAGAAGAGATACTTGAGCGACTTGTGATCCGTATATAGCTCGAATCTCTAGCCCAAAAGATAATGGTGCCATGACAATCGCCGCCAACTCCAAATCATGCGTGGGGTAGTTCTTCCCATAAACTTTGAGTTGCCTAACCCCATAACATATTACTCTTTCTTCTTACATCAGGACCGTGCCTAATCCCATGTCACGTGCATTGGTGTTCACGGCAAACATCTTCCCTCCATCGGGTAAAGCTAAAACTGGTGCTGTGGTAAGAGTCCTCTTAAGCCTTTGAAAAGCAGGCTCACACTCCAATTCCCATTCAAAGGCTAAGTCCTTTTTCGTCAACTTAGTAAGAGGAGCTGAAATCTTAGCGAATTCCTTGATGAACTTCCTATAAAACCCTGCAAGACCGAGAAAGCTTCTTACTTCGGTTACGTTCCTAGGAGCTTTCCAGTCTTGAACTACAACCACTTTCGCGGGATCCACAGCTATACTTTGTTTAGGAACTATGTGCCCAAGTAACCGAGCTTTCTTTCTCCAAAAATGACATTTTGAGAACTTGGCTTTCAATTGGTGAGCTCTAAGCATATCCCTAACTTCCTTGAGATGGGCAGCATGCTCTTCCTCGTCTTTTGAGAAGATCAGAATATCATCCACGGAAACGACCATAAACTTGTTAAGGAACTCCCGAAACACCCTACTCATCAAATCTACGAAGTAGGCGGGTGCATTAGTCAAACTGAATGGCATGACAAGCCATTCAAAGAATCCATCTGGAGTCCTAAACGCAGTCTTATCAATACTATCCTCAGCCACTCTAAGCTGACGGAATCCGGTGGCTAGATCGAGTTGAGAGAAAACAGAAGCACCTACAAGCTGGTCAAAGAGGTCATCAATCCTCGGTAATGGGTGCCTATACTTCTTTGTCAGCTTGTTTAACTCACAATAATCAACACACAGACGAAGCGAATACCACTGGAGCACCCCATTCAAAAATGCTTCGCCTAATAAAATTTTCTCAAGCAACTCCTTGACTTGCTTACTAAGCTCTCTTCTTTCACGAGGGGCCATGTGCCTAACTGGAAATGAAACTGACTTGGCATGATCTACAAGATAAATACGGAAGTTTATCTCGCGTTTAGGGGTTAACCCCTTCACCTCATCGAAGACATCAGGATATTCTCGGACCACCCTCACAGATTCAAGATTGTCAAAAGACGAGTCGAGGGATTCAAGAAACATAACATGACGGGACCCATTAGGGTTACAAGAAATCTCTAGGGTATTATCAAGGCGAGTCATAAGCCTCACTACCCTATGCCCACAATCGAGAATGGCTCCATAACTGGACAACCAATCCATGCTTAAAATCAACCCGTATCCCATGAACCCGAGAACATAAGCATTACCCATGAATTTTACGCTAAAGATAAAAATCCTCAAATCCACATAAATCATAGATAAATGGGCGAAACCCCCAATTGGATTTGAAACACAAACGGGATCCTCAACTAGACTAGTACTAAGGTGCAAACTTTCAACAAGATCAGAAGAAATAAAACTATGCGATGCGCCAGAATCAAATAAGGTGCGAACAGGATAATCAGAAATATAAACAAGGCTTTCTACAGAAATACTACCTCGGTCCTGAACTGGAGCAGTTTTGAGGGCATGCACTTGCCCTCCAGAAGGTCCTGCATGCTGATTCTACCCTTGCCCTTGTCCTTGCTTCTTGGGGCAATCCTTGCTAAGGTGTCTAGGCTCTCCACAATGAAAACACTCGCCTAACTTCCTCTTCTTCTTCCTGCAATCCTTGGCCAGATGCCCCTTGATCCCACAAAAGTTGCATTTCCTCTTCTTACTTGACGTGTTGTCGTTATTTCCTCCTTTCCCGGAGTCTATCTTCTTGCCTTGAGACTTATTTGCCTTGACCTTCTTCTTGTCACTCTTATCTTCCTCTTGAAGTAGGGCCGTATTCACCAAATTTTCGAAGGTCGCCCCCATGGGTATATGAGTCATGGCCAAACTGCGCAATGGCTCGTTCAATCCTAGAGCAAAGCGTAGGGCCTTTTTCTGAGCTGTGTTAACCAAGTCTAGACAGAACCGAGCAAGTTGATTAAACGTATCCACGTATTCCCTAACTGTCATGTCCCCTTGCTTTAGAGATAGGAACCTCTCCATCCGAAGGTTCTCTTCTGTCGATGACAGAAACCTCAGTCTAAACCTTCTCCTAAAGTCATCCCAAGTCTGAATTGGTCTAGTAGTGGTGGTGACTACCCACCAATATGCAGCTTCCTCTTTCAATAACCATACCGCTAACAGAACTTTCTTACGGTCTTCTATATCAAAGATAACAAAGAGGTCTTCAGTTTCCTTTAACCAGTTTCTTGCCTTAACAAAAGTCTCCGTCCCTACAAAATTCTTGCCACCCATCACCTTAAAGTCCTTGCAAATCTTTGCGAAATCCACTTGTGGATACTGAGGAGGAGGAGGAGGAACCTTAGCTACGAGAGGAGGAGAAATGTTAGCCGCGGGGGAAGGAGGAGGAACGTTCGCGGGGCCGGCTTCATTCGCCCTTGCCTCCATGTACCTTCTAAACCAAATAGGTACTGGTACGCCCTCCGGGATGGCAAAATTATCGTCCATACTGAAACGAAGAAAAAGATAGGTTGAGAACGAGGAAACAAAGGATAGTGCTAATGGCTTTTGGGGAATAGCCTTTTTTTTACAATAAACTAGACTTTTCTTGGAAAATACTTAATTAGTTTTAAAAATAGTTTTTCAAAAGGTAAGTTTTAAAAACCTTTTGCTCAGATCTTGTAAACCTTATGCTCTGATACCAAATGTAACACCCCACCTCCGCCAATGCCACTCTTGCAAGGACACTAGCTTTAGAGGGGCGT
Source organism: Allium sativum (assembly GCA_030737875.1). Classification (NCBI taxonomy): domain Eukaryota; kingdom Viridiplantae; phylum Streptophyta; class Magnoliopsida; order Asparagales; family Amaryllidaceae; genus Allium; species Allium sativum. Next base: position 590,495,170 of record CM060909.1, read on the forward strand.
TAAACGAGGTAAACATGCATGCAGATATCACAAGACAGAACATATAAGTAAAAACAGAGTAAATAAAGCAACGGATAAAACTATTATGTCAAAACCATAGTCAAGTTACATCAAAGTACTTGGTCATTATTTTCCACAAAACATAGTCTAGAAACATCAACTGAAAACTGGAAATAACATAAAGTAACTATCCCCAAAGTAGAATAAAGCCATAGTGAGCTCAAGTCCAAACCGTACATGAGCTATCCAGAAAAGCAGCTAAAGATCCAAGCTAAGTACCAGTGTTCCCACCCTGTAAACCGGGGGGGGAACGGAAAAAAAGAGGCGAAAGAAAACGGGTCAGTCAAAAAGACTGGTAAGTCCTATCTACTATTAGTATAAAAACTAATAAAGTTAACTGAACATGTAAAACAGAGATGAGCTGCAGGGTGATAAATGGCATGGTGAAAAGTTAACAAGATAGATCAAGTGTGGCATCGCATATACAAGGTTAAGTTGCACCAGGTGTGTACTAGTATTCCAATTCATGTCAAGTATAAACAAGAAATGATCCCTTGGCCAAAAGCTGGCCCAATATCATGAGGTGACCTAAATCAAGGTCCAACTAATCGGTCCAGTCGATCGGCTCCCTATAAGCCTAACTCGTCGTGTATCGGTGTCATACGGTCCAAACATGAAATGTAGACGACTGTGCTAGGTCCACCCTAGGGTGTATCCGGCCCTAGGATGTCAACCACTAACACAAAACAAGCACGCATAGTCAAAACCTACTGGTGCCCAAGTCTGTCTTTCATCCCCGGACAATGTGCACGACCATGGTCCGTCGGAATCTACTATGGCGCACCTACTTTTGCCGTCTTTTTGGTCGCTTACACTCCAGCCCAGTAATCGTGCCCCACCCTAGCCTAGTCCCTAGGGTATCTGATACTCCCTAGTGGGTTACTGCTGAGAAGGACCGCGTAACTAGGGTTTTCTAGTGGGTTAAGTGTGGTTAACCCCATCCAAACCATGTATCAAGTTGGTTAAGTGTTCCTAAAAAGGTTCACGACTTAACCTTATCCAACTAAGCATTTGGGTTGGTTAAGTGTGTCCATGTTGACTTAACCCTATCAACCCATCCTGTTCATGTGGTTAAGTATATTCAAGTGGTCCATGACTTAACCCTATCATGTGGCATTAATCAATTTAATGCACCCAACCTCTCACATTAGACCTTGTTGTGGTTACTAGTTAAGCCGGGCGGGTCCGGGTAGCTTTACACCACAACTTGGTCTAACCTCGGGTTTCAAGTGCGACATGACCAACTACTCACATTGGGTCCTATTGCTTGTAGCCACTAGTTAAGCCGGTCGGTTCCGGGTAGATTTATGCTACAAACTCAACCCAACCTCGAGTTGGCCACTCTCTTATTTTCTAGAAGTCATGTCCAAATTCATGTTTACTAACATAATCACAAGTCAATCTTTCATGTCATATTTTCAAGTCATGCTTTCATGTTATTTAAGTTTGCCCAACTACCCATAACGTATTCCCATCGTACGTAAATTCGCGTCAACGCAAATAGATTAAAGAGGAAACATAATGGTATGACAAGGTGGGCGTAAGGTGGTAAAGTCTATCACAAATTAAACATGGTGATATTTGAGGCAAAGGTGTTCAACATGCTAGCATATGGCCTCCACATGTATGATGGCATAAAAGGTGACTTGGCCTCATACATATCAAATAGCATAAGGGTGATTTGGCCACAAGCATGCATAATAGCATAAGGGTGCTTTGGCCATAAGTTAAACATGGTGGCATATGAGGCAAATGTGTTCATAAACTTGCATATTACATTATAAGCCTCAAAACATGCATGATATCAAACTTTAGCAAATAGGTGAAACATGATCATAAATGACATAGGATGATAGCTAGTGATTCGCATATAACATCATATGCAAGAGAACATAAGGGTTATGAGAGATCATAAACTTGCATATTACATTATAAGCCTCAAAACATGCATAACATTCAAACTTAGCGAATAGATGATACATGGCCCTAGATGACGTAGAATGATGACTAGAAGTTCGCATATAACATTATATGCAAGTTATCATAAAGGTTATGAGAGTTCTCATGTTGCATAATGCAACATTTCAACATAAAGCTTATAGCTTTTAGCCCACAAGGTCAAGGTGATAGCTTTACAAACATGCATAGAATAAGTCTATGCATAACATGATAGAATCAAAGCACATATCATACTTAGGCCCAAACTCAAACTTGCAACATGTCATATTTAACTTCATAGTTAGAATTTAAGAGTAGTATAGGGCTTACAATGCTATGAAGACTTATAAAATAAAATAAGATTGAGACGAAGCCACTAGCTACTCTAAAAACCCCAAATGAATACAAGCTCCAAGTTGTCTTGAGAAACAAGAAGCACCTTTGATTTGTATGAAGAAAGATCCTTGTTTTGATGAAGAAAGGTGGCTCTTTTACTAGCTTAGGACACTCAAACTTTCATGAAGAGGATGGAGGCCATGATATGAAGATGGAGGCCATGATCAAGAAACATTTTGGCAGCATTTAGTTGTAGGAATGATTAATGAGGGTTTAGGCAAGGTCTAGGGGTCTTTTTATAGAGATTAGGGGTAGTTTAGACCATAGGATTAACCCTAAAACGAATATGAGCCATCCACTCTCGTCAGAAACTTCCAGAACAAGACCCAACATGTAAAAACGGTGCACCAGAAAAACTGGTCCGACAGGGGGGGTCGACCCCTGGGTCGACATGGGTGTCGACCCCTGGGTCGACATGGGTGTCGACCCATTGGGGGGGGACACAGGTGTCGACCCTGCCTGGGGCGGGAAAATTCCCGCCTATCCTGTTTTGGCTGAAGTTCGAATCTGAATTTGAACTGTTTTCGGGCTTGGAATTTTCTGAAAACTTCATTGGGCCATAACTTGGTCATACAGACTCCTTTTTCAAAAACTCGGACTCTATTTCGCGTATTTTTCCGAGACGAACGCAATGGCACAGCCCGTTTCCCTTGATTCAGATTTTAGAATATAATTCTGCCTTGATTTACATTATAACATGTTATTCAAAAATACGGGTTGTTACAGGTTTTCATTCCCCATTTTCCCTAATTATGTTCATAATGAATTATATGCCCAAATTCATATTCATATATATTAATCAAGTTATGCCAAATTTCCCATTTACAAGTTATGCCCAATTTTAACGTTTTTCCCCTCGTTCCCAATCTAACGCATTCACATATTTTCGCGGCATGCCTAAGCTCAAAAGTAGCTTAGGTATATAAAGTAAAATGGAAAGGATGAAGGGAAGATGACAGAAATGATTATATTAACAAAATTGACATAAACATATAGTGGCATAATGATAAGATGGGCAACAGGAACAGATCTACTGAACTTGTGATAATAGAACTGATTCTAACATAGTAGGGATGTCATAACAGGCATGATTAGATCTAAACAATGATTTAGATGTCCAACGAATAACATATCCAATTTTAACCATAAACATGACAGGTAAAACAGTGAAACAATGGCAGATCTGACATGACAAATAGGTGAAGATTTAGATCTAAGTCATAATCATGTCATAGCATCATAGATACATTGGTTATAGTAGCTCTAATGTGATTCTTAAGGCTACAGGCATAGATCCAAGTTATTGTCATATCAAGATTTACTACAAATTATTTAGATCTAAAATTAACATTGACACACAGTGTTTAGATCTAGAAAAATAGAAGGAGAATAGCAGATGATGATTCACAGATCTACACTTGAATAACTCTAAACTTGATTGTAGAAGAAGAAAAAGGCTTGATTCAATACGGCCGGCGACAGCATCTAGTCCTCCATTATTTTCAGTGTGAAGAAACTAGAGAAATGAGGCCATATTTATAGTCAAAAACCCCCCGAAATTCTAATCTGCCTAGTCTGCCAAAAACCCCCGAAATTCTAATCTGCGCGATTTTGAATTTTCTGAACTTAATTTTGAATTTATGGTCCCTATATACATACATACATATATATATATATATATATATATATATATATATTCTTCTTGAGCGTATACAAACTTAAAACCTTAATAACTTCTTCATATAGTGTCTGTTTTACGCAAACCAGGTGTCTATTTTGGCCAGAATTCCGAGAGAAACACAATGGTGCACTCCGTTTCACTTAATTCTGAATATTTTATTAATTATTCTTTAATTTATCCTCTTTAGTTGTAACACCCCATAATTTTAACAACAATAAAAGAGGATAAGTTAAATAATAATTAATTTAATAATCAGAACTAAGGGAAACAGACAGTGCCATTGCGTCCGTCTCGAAATTCTGGCGAAGATAAACATTTGGTTTGCGTAAAACGGACACCGTGTGATGAAGTTATGAAGGTTTGAAGTTTGTGAACGCGCAAGATAATTGTAACGTTCCGCATTTTATCGGTTTGTATTTAAATATTTAATGCAGTTTAAATATACTGAATTCACAATATAAGTGGATTAATATATTAATTAAAACAGAGTTGAATGTATAAAAATATATATTAAATATAATCGAGCTCGTAATATCGCGGCAGTTCGTAATTTAATGTTCTAAACTTCAATTGGGTGTACAGGATTCGTTATAAACCGGATTTCTACAAAACAAGAAACGTTGGAATTTATTGAACAATATTTTTCTAATGGAAGTGAAAAATTGAGATTTTGGATTATATATTGTAAGTTATGTCCAAATTAAATATTCAGAAAAACAGCGGCATATCCGTTTCTGAACATAACGGTTATTCAAATATATTTAAATATCATATTCGAATTTGGACAAGATTCTTTTGAGACGTAGTGATAATTTAATTTTTAGAATTTTATTTTAATTTTTAATTAATTAAATAAGCAACTTTTTATTTGGAGTATTGTGCACCCTATACCAACATTTTGGAGTTTCACAATATGAGTTAACTTATCGGTATTATTATATTTTTGGGATTGTGGCTCCTCGTTGGACACGACCATAATTTTATTTCTGTCCATAACAGTCCATAACGAATGGAATTCAAAGGAAACAGAAACTGATGTACATACACTCATTGACCCATACCCTATATCTTTAGTCTTCATCAAATCAAACTAATCCATTCCCTATTACTTCTAGGACCTCCTCTAAATAATATGAACGAACCATATTTTTCTATTGACACTTGTGTATAGTTGTAAAACGGAAATCATTGTTTTATGTTGTTGTCATTAATCATAATGTGGTGCAGTTTAAGTATATATGTTAGACATAACAATTCAAGCATAGATGGGATCTGAAGGTCAAGTAACAAAGTAAAACTAAACCTAAAGGGTCACAGTGCGTGATTTCCTTATCATACAAGTATACAAGACTATATGAAAATTTATATATAAAAAACATCAATCAAATAGCTATAACTCATCTCATCCAATCTCTACACTGTTGTGTATCGTCAAAATCACCTGTATCATTTCGCAGACCCTATAACATGCCTAATACTTCATGAGCAAGTAAAACCAGTCCTACCATGCAATTACATAGTACCACCCTAAGAAAAGAAAACTCGAACAAAATAGTACAAGACCTACTATCTAAGAACATGGCGAAATGAAAACACAATGCAAGGGTTTCAAATCAAACAGACCTACTCTACCCTCTACTCCCTAATCCTTGCGTCCCAAGCTGTCTATTCCGTGGTATCCAAGCTGCTACAATCTATAAAATCACGCAAGCCATTCATTTTTGTTTCAGTAAAACTATAGTGGGTTTTCAATGGCGTCCGCAAATAAATTTCCAATAAAATCCAAAACCTCATCTAAAGATTTTGAATTGTATAAACATGGGGTCGCAACAACATGGGTTGACCAAGTTTGGTTGAGGATGGTGTCAGAAGATGTCATGGTTCCTGCTGTAGCTTGTCGATCAGTTTGACGCAGCCTGATGAGGGGCGTTCGAGTTTAGCAATTTGGATATAGGGGTGTGGAGAAGCTGATGAGGAAGATGATGGTGTCGGGTCTTGTTGTCAAGGAAGTGACGGGTTTCCAGGATGGAGCTCGCGAAGTGAAGTGATTTGGTGATGTTTTGCGAAGCATTAAGGAAGACACATGTGGTGTATACTTGAAGGTGACGGCTTTAATGGAGATTTTTTCGAACTTGAGGTGGTGTGTGACGCTCTCTAGTGGTTGCTGAGGATTTGCATTGGTTTGGAGGAGTTCAAAGCAGTGCGTATGTGTGAGTTAGGGAGGGTGAATGGACGGAGCAGAGCACACGATAATATGGACGAATAGAGGAGCAGGTCATGTTTTCATGAAAAACACGTAAAGAGGAAAGAAGAATCAAATGTCCATTGTAAACAGTATGGAAGCAGGTACGAAATATCTGGAAAGAAAGTTTACTGAAGTGGTTGTCGGAAGTACTATAGATGCCGGAGTAGGTCACGGCTATGGGGTTTTGGCATTGGTTTGATGATGGTGTGAACTCGTTGGTGAAAAGAAGTGGTTTGGTACTTTCATACGGAGTTTTGAGGAATGACGAAGGGGAGAAATACACGCATTGGAAGGGATTAGAATGGATGGAGTTCACAAATTGTTGACAGAACGTGATGGAGGCGGTGCAAAACACAAAAATGGTTTGGGTTCAATTTCCTGGAAGCGGGCTTGCGGTTGTACTATGGGGAGAGAAGTAGCATAATGTTTCATCCATTTTAGGCTTAGGTAAATATCAAAACATGAGGAAGTCCTGTACCCATTAAAAATAGAAACCTGAACTGAAATGCATGATTTTGGATTTGTATGGATCATATGTGAGTGAGCTTCAACTCAGTGGCAACTATGCATGGTGCGGTAGTAGTTACGGTTGTTCCAAAACTTCATCTGGCATGAGGTTGAGCAGCTTGGCCAACGGGGAGAGAAACGGGTCAGAAGGAGTATGGCATGGAGTTCGTGAGAGCAAGGCACTCCGGTAGGCAAGTTTTCATGGCGATCGACGCTATAAAGTGTGTCGATATAGTTTATGGTTACGTAAGTAAGGCAGCCGGTGTCGCAAATAGGAAGAAGTGTCGAGTTATATTTAAGAGGAACGGTTATGGCATGCGGATTGACTGAGAATTTAATGGTCTGACGAAAGGTCCGTCACTTTGGAATCGCACGAAAGCCGCAACGCTATGAAGTCGGTTTGGAGAAATTTGAAGCACGTTGAATTTATGGCAGAACTGGACGCCTGATTTAATTGACTGACGCAAATCGCTATTTAACAGTTAATACGCAAAGGTGAGTAAATTCACTCACTCTATTTTATTTTAAATTATTATAATTATATTTTAATACTGGTTGAATGCTGTGTGATGATCATTTAGATAGATTACAATTAAATTAGTTATATCGTTGCATATATATACATCACTGGTTGGATACTGATTCCATCTGTTATAAGATTCCATAGTATGGAATTAGTATAAATTGTATGGACTAACTTCTGTGGATGCAGGAAACTGGTTGGAGGAATCCGACCGGATTCCTTGATATTTATATGTACTGTTTGTTTTTATATGCACTGTTTGAACCATGTTGAATGGAAATTCAACGTTATGCTGATTTAATAAATATACTATATCGGTTAAGGAAATAGCAACAGTCGACCATAAGCCCATTTTTGTTAAGAAGTTGATTGGCCATCAGGCAAATCAACAAAGTTAAATTATAAAAATTATATTTTTATAATTAAAGCGAAGTTTAGATCATAGTAGAAGTTCTATTATAAACTGGTATTTTATAGTTCATTTTATAAAAGTAAATATAAATGATTATTCGACATTTAAATAAGTTATTAAGATATAATTATCCAACGAGTGAATAATTTGGATAATTATTTTAAAGCAACAGTTAAGAAATAATTATTAGATTAATTATATTAATCTAATAGTAAGAAGTAATTAAAGTCAGTTAACAAATTAACTGAGGGTTTGAAGTTAATTAAATCAACTATTTATTGGAAATTGATAATTAGATTAATTGGTCTTCAATTAATATAATGGAAATAGCCTAGAAATAAATTAATCAAAATTAATAAGATATCGCATTAATTAACTTTTTAATTAAAAAAATTCGAATAATGAACAAGTATAAGCAGCCATTGTTTAACGAAGTAAGCACCCAATCTAGTTAAATTGATGATGAAGTAAATCGTTTTACTTCAGTTATGGTGAAGTTAATTTCTATGCAATTATTTTAATTAAAGTAATTGTTCTTAAATGGAATTCGTTTAAGACAATATTGAGTTGGTATGAGATGTTTACCTGAATTAGATGAAATGATTCGAATGGAAAGTAAAATGTCAGAAGAGAAAGAGCACTAATGATTTTTGATAAAAGAAATTATAAATGGAATTGTATAAGTAAGATGAAGCAAAGAATTAATATTCAATATAAATAGTACTGAACAACCGAGTTTCAAAGTAAGAATATGGTGTTATAAAACCATATTTCAAATTAAACAAGAAAATACGGTCTGATAGATATTATAAGTAATAAGGGATTAGAGTTACGGACTTATATCTATTCTAAGATAAGAATGTTGTCGATTAAGGCCTGAGAGGTAAATAAAATACCCCAACTTGAACGACTTCACTATTATCGAGGAATGATATCAGTTTTTAATGGAAAGAGATGTCAAGATTAGTTATAAAGAGAATATTATAGCGTATGACAAGTTTTTGAACTATAACGTTAAGTTATCGTTGTAGACCAAGCTTAAGCATGATTTTTGTAACACCCCGAATTTCGGTTAATGCTAAAATTCACAAATTAAAGAATAACTAATCCCAGATGTGGGAATTAGGGGAAACGGGTTGCACCATTGCGTTCGTCTCGGAAAAATACGCAAAATAGAGTCTGAGTTTTCGAAAATCGGAGTCCGTATGAAGAAGATATGGACGAACGAAGTTAGGCAGAAAAACCGAAAACAAGCAAGAATGCACTGGCGCACTTGTGAAGTGCGCCAACACAAAAATGCACTGGCGCATTTGTGAAGTGCGCCAACACATTTTTACACTGGCGCACTTGGGAAGTGCGCCCGTGTCGGGACAGGAAACCTGCACAGTTTCTAGAGAGTTCTGTGGTTGGGTGCACCAGTTTGGGGTTTGGGCTTGGTCTTAGGGCTGGTTTCTAGAAGGTTCCGAAATCTAAGGGTCCTAATCTAATTTAGGGTTAATCTAATGGCCTAAAACACTTGCCTAATCCTATAAATAAGACCCTAAGCTAGCCCTAAATGGTCATAATCCTATCTCCTAACTAAACTATGCCAAAATTTTCTATGATCATGGCCTCCACTCAAAACCCTAGCCTCCATCCTATTTCTAAACTATTTCTATGAAGGCTTTCATGTGCATACAAGCATCTTTGAGTTGTATGAGTGATCATTGGCTTGCATTCATCATCAAGTTGCAAGCTTTATATTCAAGGCTAGAGTTTTTGGGTGATTTGTGGCAAGGGTTTGCTTATTGGAGTTTAGTGGTGAGTTTCTATAGACTTAACAATCAATTGTTAAATTGATTATGATAGGATATGATAAGATATGGCTATGTTTGTGGAATCAATGTGTTTATGCAAGTTTAGTATAGTGTATGTTGTGTGCTATATGCAAGTTTAATGCTATGTTTTATGATGCAAAACACTATGTTGAACATTGATTCATATGTAACATGTTATGCAAGCTATATGGGAGATTATATGCAAGTCTATATGTAACATGTTATGCAAGTTATGTATTTGGTTTTATGCATGCTAAGTATTTGGTTTTATGCATGCTATGTATTTGGTTTTATGCATGCTAAGTATTTGGTTTTATGCATGCTATGTATGTGGTTTTATGCATGCTAAGTATTTGGTTTTATGCATGCTAAGTGTTTGGTTTTATGCAAGTTTGTCTCTTTTTATGATATGCATAATATATGCAAGTTTGTCTCTAAGTATGGCATGTTATGCAAGTTCATATACAAGTTATGATACATATTCATATGCAAGTTATGATGCAAGTTCATATGCAAGTTATGATACATGTTCATATGCAAGTTATGATGCAAGTTCATATGCAAGTTATGATGCAAGTTCATATGCAAGTTATGATGCAAGTTCATATGCAAGTTATGATACATGTTCATATGCAAGTTATGATGCAAGTTCATATGCAAGTTTATGTGCAAGTTCATATGCAAGTTGTCTCTTTTATGATATGCATAATGCAAGTTTGGGTTAAATACTAGTTGGGTTTAATGTATGTTCATATATGCAAGTTGACACCTTTTGAACCCATGATAAAGTTACATGCTATGTTGGCTAAACCCATGACCTTTGTGATGAATCTTCCCTTTATTATGTCGGGTTATGAGAACGAACTACGTGGGGAACGATGGGGTTAATATGCATGTTAATAAAATGATGTGAAATGGGTATGATTAATCATACCACAAATTAAATGGACGTAATTGGGAATTTACCTATTAAGTTAGGTCTACCCATATTATGGAGTTGGGAATTTACCTATTAAGTTAGGTCTACCCATACTATGGAATTGGGAATTTACCTATTGAGTTAGGTCTACCCATATTCTTAAAAAAAATGTGTAATTAATTAGGCATAATTAATTCAAATTATGGGGGTGATTAATTAGGTGTAATTAATCAACTAAGACACGAGGTTGGACCCTTTTGTAGCGGAAGTCTGCCCGGAACCGACCGGCCATCCAGCAGCTACAAATGATTGGCCCAATGTGAGAGGTCTTAGTCATAAATTAAATACGTGATTAAAGTAAAGACACGAGGTTAGACCTTTTTATGACAGAAGTCTGCCCGGAACCAACCGGCATATCCAGCAGTCATAAAAGATGGTCTAATGTGAGAGGTCTTTATGAGGTCATGATCTTAATTAATTAAGAAACACTTAACCATATTAGCATGTAGAGGGACATGAGGGGTTAAGTGGGTGCCTTGGGTGGCATGTGGAAATCTAGTGGGTTGCCTTGGGTGGCAATAGAAAATACGATTAGAATACTTAACCAAAGAGGAACATGTAATTAAACATGGGTAAAGGGTTAAGTAAGTGCTTTGGGTGGCATGTGGAAATCTAGTGGGTGCCTTAAGTGGCAATTGATATATGATTAGATGACTTAACCAAACCTTAACATGTAGGTGGGCATGATTATAAAAGGGGTTAAGTGGGATACACTAGATAAAATAACAAGCTTAGGTGGTAGCTTGTGGGGGCCCATTTCAACCAATATCCCAAACGTATCTTAGTGGGCTCGACTCTAGTCGAGTGACGGGACACACATATTGGGCTTGACTATAAGAGGCCAAAATGGGTTAGTGGTGGCAACGCATGACCAACGGGTTTCATATGCGTGTGTGGACCCGGGCTGGTAAATAAGACGTTGTTGCATCGTGTAGATATAAGCCGTGCACCGTTAGTTTTATCAGGTTGCCACGCTGGGGAATGGTACACCCCACGGTGGGGCCAGCACGGGTATCTACGTTAGGGAGCCGATCGAATGGGGAGTAGTGTGTACACCTAGTGGATTGTAGGGCCCCGTGGCGTCTACTTAGTCACCTAGGGGTACGCGAGAACTATTAAGTTAATTTTATAAGTCCATGGGTGGGATCAACCTTTAAGTTAGGAATGACTGGTGTGGTGCAGTGTAGGAATTACCCTTGGGTGGGTAGATCTGGGGTGGTGTAATCCAGTAATTATCCTTGGGTGGATAAATGCGTCTTTTCAGTTATCTTAGTACATCCTGTGTTTAGTTGGCTACTTAGTGTAGTCATTATCCCCAGAAGTACCGTACCTTGTTTATATCATACCCTAATTACTTTAATGATTGTATTGTTAGGGTTATAGGACTCACTCAGACTTATGTCTGACCCCGTTGTTTCTTTATTTTTTTCCCAACCCTCAGGTTTTCAGAGTGGGCCTAGCACTAGTGGGCTTTGATCAGACTGCTTTATCTATCTTTTGGAGCTTGGACCGTGGATGTAAAGCTCAGTTTATCTTTTCTATTATGGCTATTAGGTTATGTAATGGGATTATGTACTTTCGTTTTAATCAGGATGGATATTATGTACTTGACTCTTATTTATGGTTTTGGTGTAACCAAACATGTTTTACTTTCCGCTGAAATGAAATGATGTTTTAAATTCTCAAGTATTACTTATATCTGTCTTGTTGTAATTTTTCTGTTCTATATTCACTTAAAATACTCCACCGATGTTATGGCATTCCCTTAGTGAGTGACCGTAGCGGGTGTGGGGTGTTACACGTGGTATCAGAGCTTAAGGTTACCAGAACAGATAAAATTTTTAGAAAAACTATTTTCTAAGAATATTTTTGAAAGGAGTATTTTCAAAAACATGTCTTTTAAGAGAAAAGTTTTTGAAAGAAAAGCATAATCCCCAATAGCCATATCTATATCTTTCGAATTCTCCGTTTTGAATCTCTTCCTCTCTCGTTTTGAGTTTCCCCTCCGCGTATAGATGACCTTTCTAAGATAGATAAGAACGGAAAACCACTTCAAGGGACTTAGACATTAGTCGGATTAGAAGTTGGTTCAAGAAGGAGGAGGACTGGTAGGTATCTATTGGATAGACGATGGGAGGAAGGCTCAAATAGTTGTTTGGTTAATGAAGGATGAAACCTCATTGGTGGGAGGTTACGAGTGGAGAATGGCAAGAAGAAGGCGAGTAGTTATCCTTTTGGAGGAATAGGACACCGTATTAGGATTGTCCAAAGGGGCATGGGCAAGGTATGGAATCTCCTGGAGGGTAGTTGTATTCCCTCACGACTAGGGTACCAAATGGGGATAGACCGTCTAGGTTGGAATTTGGATTTCTTTATTATCCGATTCGAACTTTATTTAATTCTGACGCATCGAGTTCGTTTATCTCATCATTGTTAGTTGAGTCACTGCACTTAGACACCAGTTAGTAGATGATCCCTTAGTTGTTTCAAACCCAATTGGGGCTCCATGAAGTGTTTGGGTTTGAAAGTTGCTATACTTAGCGTTGAGAGTAGATGTGATGCTTTTTGGGCTTCACGAGCTATGGGTTAGTTTTGGGCATGGACTGGTTATCCAGTAGGGGTGCCGTTCTTGATTTTGAAGGGAGAGTTGTTAGGCTTATGACCCGCTTGGGTAACACTCTCGAGATCTCTTGTAATCCCATGGAATCTGTTATGCTAAGTTATCTAGAATCGCTTGACACGTCGGTCGAGAGTTTGCGATCTGTTAGAGTGGTCCGGGAATACTCAGATGTGTTTGAGGAGGTGAAGGGCTTACCTCCGGAGCAGGAGATTGACTTCCGAATATATCTGGTAGACAATGATAAACCTATATCTTTACCAGTGCGCCACATGGTTCCTCGCGAGAGGAGGGAACTCCATAAGCAAGTAGGGGAGTTGCTTGAGAAGGGGTCCATAAGACAAAGTATATCGGAGTGGGGTGCTCCAGCAGTTTTTGCTACGAAGGCGGATGGGTCCCTCAAACTTTGTGTAGGCTAAAGAGAACTAAATAAACTCACAAAGAAGAATAGACACCCATTGCCGAGGATTGATGATCTCTTTGATCAGTTGGTTGGCGCCTCAGTATTTTCGCAAGTTGGACTCAGCCACGGGGTTTCGTCAGTTGAGGGTGGCTGAGGATAGTATAGAGAAGATTGCCTTTAGGACTCCGGATGGTTTTTTGAGTGGCTGGTGATGCCATTTGGTTAGACGAACGCCTCCGCATACTTTGTTGATTTGATGAGAAGGGTGTTCAGGGAGTACCTAAATAAGTTCGTGATGATCTTGGTGGATGACATCTTGGTCTTTTCTAGGAGCGAAATAAGTTTTCGTATGTGCTCAATAGGTTGAGCAAAGCCCGTTATGGGATAAACGGTGGTTTTGGAGCGAGACTGGCAAGGACATCCAGAGTTGGACAAGGGCTTAATTATTTAGCCGTTTTTACTAGTATCATCTCACGTAGGTTGTCTGAATTCGAAGGTGGTATCCCTTGGGTGTTTGTCTGATATTGGTTTAGGCCTTTGGGACTTGCATTTGGGGGATGTCGAGCTCGACTAGGGTGGTCTGCGTGAGAGATGGATAGTTGTGACGATTTTGCATAGGAGAATATCCTGATTTTCTCTAGAAGTGGAGAAAAGCATGCCCTACATCTTAGGGAAGTGTTGGAGACTCTTTGAGCGCATTGTCTTAAGACAACAAAGGTGGATGGAATTCTTAGCATCCTATGAGTTTGAGATAGCGTATACCCCTGGCAAGGGTAACGTGGTGGCAGACGCCTTAAGCAGAAAAAAGGCTGTCTTTGAGTCCATTGTTCGTGGAATGGCGAAGCTTGGAGTTTAATTCTATGTTTGACTTTAGACCTTCCGTTGACTTTGTACCCGGTTTGCTAGCCTCCTTGGAGGTTAGGCCTACTCTTTTGGGGCGGATTGGCGAGGCTCAGCGAGACGACCCACAGTTGGTTGAGTTGGTAAAGAAGCTTATAAGGGGGGAGTCGTCCAGCCATTTGGGTAGATACACCATAGATGATAGGGGATGGTTGCATAGAGACGGTAGACTTTGTGTACCGCAAGATGAGGGTTTGAAGAAGGCTATTTTGGATGATGCACATCGTTCAAGAATGACTATTCATCCCGGTGGAGACAAAATGTACTAAGACATGAAGAGAGTTTTCTTCTGGGCCGGTATGAAGAAAGATGTGGCCGAGTATGTGGCTAGATGCTTAGTGTGCCAACAAGTTAAAGCGGAGCAAAGGAAACCCGGTGGGTTGCTACACCCATTGGAAGTTCCGCAATGGAAGTGGGATAGTGTCTCGATGGATTTCATCGATGGGTTACCGAGATCGAGGAAGGGCAATACGGGAATTTGGGTTGTGGTAGACAGACTTACCAAGAGTGCCCATTTTATACCCGTGAAGAGTAAGAGGACCGCTCCATGGCTTGCTTCAGTCTATGTTAGAGAGATTGTTAGATTGCATGGCGTACCATCCAGCATTGTGAGTGATCGAGATCCTATCTTCACTAGTGAGTTTTGGAGAAGTTTGCAAGAGGCAGTAGGGACTCAGTTGTGCTTGAGCACCGCATATCATCCTCAGACGGACGGTCAGACCGAGAGGGTGAACCGTATCTTAGAAGATCTCTTGAGGCTTTGTATCTTGGATTTTGGAGGTACATGGGAAGAACATCTTCCTTTGGTGGAGTTCGCATACAATAACAGCTTTCAGTCTAGTATTGGCATGGCACCTTTCGAAGCTCTTTATGGAAGGCCTTGTCGATCTCCTACATGTTGGTGGGAATCTACGGATAAGATCTTGCTTGGGCCAGATATGGTTAGAGAAACTTCAGAGAAGATTGATTTGATTCGAAGAAGGATGAAGGCAGCGCAAGATAGACAGAAATCTTATGCGGATCGGAGAAGGACGGATCTTGAGTTTTAGGTTGGGGACATGGTTTTTGTCAAAGTATCTCCGTTGAGAAATGTTGTTCGCTTTGGGTCCGTTGGGAAGTTAGCACCGAGGTTTGTTGGGCCGTTTCCTATTAAGGAAAGGATTGGACGGATGGCATATAGGGTTGAGTTGCCCGACAGACTTAGTGGTGTTCATGATGTATTCCATGTATCACATTTGAGGAAGTGCTTACATGAGACCGCAGAGGTGGTAGAGCCGAGCTTGCTTAGAGATGTAGAGGTAGAGCGTGATGCGACGATTCGACGAGCTCCTACTCGCATCCTTGGGTCAGAAACTAGGAAGTTGAGGAACAGAGAAGTTCAGCTAGTTAAAGTGCAATGGGGAGATGACGAAAGCAATGCTACTTGGGAGACGGAAGCGAAGATGCGTTCTTTGTACCCATTTCTTTTTGAGAGTATGTCTTTTAACTTCTCCTTTATCACTTGTCTAGTACTTATCTTATCTTTAGTATATCCTCTCGCTAGTACCTATGACCTTTAGATAGGGTAAATCTATGGTTGAAACATGTGTTTGAGACATGTTATGTTTGATGGATGCGTGTGGATGCAAGTGGTTGCTAGTGGTTGCTCGTGGATGCATATACACACACTCTAGACACTAGATCGGCTCAATCACTTCATATGGCATATTGCATAAAATTGTGTGTAGGAAGCTATATTTATGGATGTATAATGATTGTGTTATCATATGGATGATGCATTTTGGTGAATGATTGTGCACTCATGTAGATATTGTATGTGTCGATAGGGTTCTCTCGCATACATAATGGATGCATGGCACTATCAAGGTTTGCATATGTTCATACATTAGATAGGGAACATATACACACACTTTTTGCATATGCTCATACATCATTAGAAACTGTTTTAAGGACAATGGATGCCCGTGTTTGATGGATTGAGTAGATGGTTGTTTGGATGGTAGGATATGCATTCTCCTTAGCTTAGAGATTTCGGGGACGAAATCCTTTAAGGAGGGGAGAATGTAACACCCCGAATTTCAGTTAATGCTAAAATTCACAAATTAAAGAATAACTAATCCCGGATGTGGGAATTAGGGGAAACGGGTTGCACCATTGCGTTTGTCTCGGAAAAATATGCAAAATAGAGTCTGAGTTTTCGAAAATCGGAGTCCGTATGAAGAAGATATGGACGAACGAAGTTAGGCAGAAAACCGAAAACAAGCAAGAATGCACTGGCGCACTTGTGAAGTGCGCCAACACAAAAATGCACTGGCGCACTTGTGAAGTGCGCCAACACATTTTTACACTGGCGCACTTGGGAAGTGCGCCCGTGTCGGGGCAGGAAACCTGCACAGTTTCTAGAGAGTTCTGTGGTTGGGTGCACCAGTTTGGGGTTTGGGCTTGGTCTTAGGGCTGGTTTCTGGAAGGTTCCGAAATCTAAGGGTCCTAATCTAATTTAGGGTTAATCTAATGGCCTAAAACACTTGCCTAATCCTATAAATAAGACCCTAAGCTAGCCCTAAATGGTCATAATCCTATCTCCTAACTAAACTATGCCAAAATTTTCTATGATCATGGCCTCCACTCAAAACCCTAGCCTCCATCCTATTTCTAAACTATTTCTATGAAGGCTTTCATGTGCATACAAGCATCTTTGAGTTGTATGAGTGATCATTTGCTTGCATTCATCATCAAGTTGCAAGCTTTATGTTCAAGGCTAGAGTTTTTGGGTGATTTGTGGCAAGGGTTTGCTTATTGGAGTTTAGTGGTGAGTTTCTATAGACTTAACAATCAATTGTTAAATTGATTATGATAGGATATGATAAGATATGGCTATGTTTGTGGAATCAATGTGTTTATGCAAGTTTAGTATAGTGTATGTTGTGTGCTATATGCAAGTTTAATGCTATGTTTTATGATGCAAAACACTATGTTGAACATTGATTCATATGTAACATGTTATGCAAGCTATATGGGAGATTATATGCAAGTCTATATGTAACATGTTATGCAAGTTATGTATTTGGTTTTATGCATGCTAAGTATTTGGTTTTATGCATGCTATGTATTTGGTTTTACGCATGCTAAGTATTTGGTTTTATGCATGCTATGTATGTGGTTTTATGCATGCTAAGTATTTGGTTTTATGCATGCTAAGTGTTTGGTTTTATGCAAGTTTGTCTCTTTTTATGATATGCATAATATATGCAAGTTTGTCTCTAAGTATGGCATGTTATGCAAGTTCATATGCAAGTTATGATACATATTCATATGCAAGTTATGATGCAAGTTCATATGCAAGTTATGATACATGTTCATATGCAAGTTATGATGCAAGTTCATATGCAAGTTATGATGCAAGTTCATATGCAAGTTATGATGCAAGTTCATATGCAAGTTATGATACATGTTCATATGCAAGTTATGATGCAAGTTCATATGCAAGTTATGATGCAAGTTCATATGCAAGTTTATGTGCAAGTTCATATGCAAGTTGTCTCTTTTATGATATGCATAATGCAAGTTTGGGTTAAATACTAGTTGGGTTTAATGTATGTTCATATATGCAAGTTGACACCTTTTGAACCCATGATAAAGTTACATGCTATGTTGGCTAAACCCATGACCTTTGTGATGAATCTTCCCTTTATTATGTCGGGTTATGAGAACGAACTACGTGGGGAACGATGGGGTTAATATGCATGTTAATAAAATGATGTGAAATGGGTATGATTAATCATACCACAAATTAAATGGACGTAATTGGTAATTTACCTATTAAGTTAGGTCTACCCATATTATGGATTTGGGAATTTACCTATTAAGTTAGGTCTACCCATACTATGGAATTGGGAATTTACCTATTGAGTTAGGTCTACCCATATTCTTAAAAAAAAAATGTGTAATTAACTAGGCATAATTAATTCAAATTATGGGGGTGATTAATTAGGTGTAATTAATCAACTAAGACACGAGGTTGGACCCTTTTGTAGCGGAAGTCTGCCCGGAACCGACCGGCCATCCAGCAGCTACAAATGATTGGCCCAATGTGAGAGGTCTTAGTCATAAATTAAATACGTGATTAAAGTAAAGACACGAGATTGGACCTTTTTATGACAGAAGTCTGCCCGGAACCAACCGGCATATCCAGCAGTCATAAAAGATGGTCTAATGTGAGAGGTCTTTATGAGGTCATGATCTTAATTAATTAAGAAACACTTAACCATATTAGCATGTAGAGGGACATGAGGGGTTAAGTGGGTGCCTTGGGTGGCATGTGGAAATCTAGCGGGTTGCCTTGGGTGGCAATAGAAAATACGATTAGAATACTTAACCAAAGAGGAACATGTAATTAAACATGGGTAAAGGGTTAAGTAAGTGCTTTGGGTGGCATGTGGAAATCTAGTGGGTGCCTTAAGTGGCAATTGATATATGATTAGATGACTTAACCAAACCTTAACATGTAGGTGGGCATGATTATAAAAGGGGTTAAGTGGGATACACTAGATAAAATAACAAGCTTAGGTGGTAGCTTGTGGGGGCCCATTTCAACCAATATCCCAAACGTATCTTAGTGGGCTCGACTCTAGTCGAGTGACGGGACACGCATATTGGGCTTGACTATAAGAGGCCAAAATGGGTTAGCGGTGGCAACACATGACCAACGGGTTTCATATGCGTGTGTGGACCCGGGCTGGTAAATAAGACGTTGTTGCATCGTGTAGATATAAGCCGTGCACCGTTAGTTTTATCAGGTTGCCACGCTGGGGAATGGTACACCCCACGGTGGGGCCAGCACGGGTATCTACGTTAGGGAGCTG
Source organism: Allium sativum (assembly GCA_030737875.1). Taxonomy (NCBI): domain Eukaryota; kingdom Viridiplantae; phylum Streptophyta; class Magnoliopsida; order Asparagales; family Amaryllidaceae; genus Allium; species Allium sativum. The sequence continues at coordinate 590,514,510 of CM060909.1, forward strand.
ATCGAATGGTGAGTAGTGTGTACACCTAGTGGATTGTAGGGCCCCGTGGCGTCTACTTAGTCACCTAGGGGTACGCGAGAACTATTAAGTTAATTTTATAAGTCCATGGGCGGGATCAACCTTTAAGTTAGGAATGACTGGTGTGGTGCAGTGTAGGAATTACCCTTGGGTGGGTAGATCTGGGGTGGTGTAATCCAGTAATTATCCTTGGGTGGATAAATGCGTCTTTTCGGTTATCTTAGTACATCCTGTGTTTAGTTGGCTACTTAGTGTAGTCATTATCCCCAGAGGTACCGTACCTTGTTTATATCATACCCTAATCACTTTAATGATTGTATTGTTAGGGTTATAGGACTCACTCAGACTTATGTCTGACCCCGTTGTTTCTTTATTTTTTTCCCAACCCTCAGGTTTTCAGAGTGGGCCTAGCACTAGTGGGCTTTGATCAGACTGCTTTATCTATCTTTTGGAGCTTGGACCGTGGATGTAAAGCTCAGTTTATCTTTTCTATTATGGCTATTAGGTTATGTAATGGGATTATGTACTTTCGTTTTTATCAGGATGGATATTATGTACTTGACTCTTATTTATGGTTTTGGTGTAACCAAACATGTTTTACTTTCCGCTGAAATGAAATGATGTTTTAAATTCTCAAGTATTACTTATATCTGTCTTGTTGTAATTTTTCTGTTCTATATTCACTTAAAATACTCCACCGATGTTATGGCATTCCCTTAGTGAGTGACCGTAGCGGGTGTGGGGTGTTACAATTTTTATTTATAACACTACTCCCCAGGGAATTAAAATAATTTGGTTTGATATATACTTATTCTAAAGTAATGATGTTTTTCCAAAGAAATATAAGAATGAATTTAGAAAGAGAAATTGGAGAATCGTTTCAGAAAACAATGACATCATTTCGATGTTGGAATAGGATTAGAATTAAATAACACTATTTGGTATTGGAACTAAAATTCGACGACGTCGAATGCAATAAAGGAAATTATTTTAGGAATTATAATCTGATAGGATAATTAATCTTTAGTTTTAAACCAATAAATTATAATAATATATGCAATCAATATTTAGTTACAAACTTGATATTGATTTAACGAGGAGTTGACTTTGAAACAGAGATTATAAAGTGGAATGACATATAAAATTATGAAAGAGATTTCGGTAAACAAGATAAGGGTAATTATTACTTGAATAAAGAGATTATTCGATAAAGGTGTTCAGATTTATATAATAGGGATGATATTCACAATTTAAGGTGAATAATGTTTTAAAAGTGAACGTTTGGCAGATTAAAATGTTTATAATGAAATTGGATTTATTTTTCCAATGTAGATAGGGTATATTATCCAAGTGTATAAAATAAAGAATATGAAAAGAATGGAAATGTTTCGAACATTAATAACGTATATTTTCTGGAACATGGAAGAATAAGAGTTTATAATAACTGGGAATGTTTTCCAAGAAGTGTGAAAAGGCTAAAACGGGGTTTGGGAAATATCTGATAAGATATGGAAATTCGAATAATAAAACGAATGTTAAATAAAAAGTGTATGTGATTGTGTGATGTTTAGTTATACATTAGAATGGATGTTTTTTTTTACTTCGATAGTTAAAAAAATAACCGACTATCGAAGTGTTTTAACCATCGCTGTCACTACGGAGAGACCGGTTGGATATATTATCTGAAAACCACTCCATATAGGCAAAAGCGCTGCGAATTAGATTATGCTGAAGATAAATTGAAAACGGAGTGAAATGCAAGGGTCGTTCTATTCCAGAATGGTGCTTTCTGTTTGTCCAGTCCAAGGAAAACTTGTATGGACGAGTGTCTGACAGAGTATACCTAACAAATCACGTACAATTGATCTCTTAAAGGTATTACGTCTGGTGGCGGAGGAATTCGTTCCTCTTGGCTTTTTATACCCGTGAAATTTTTGGAAATCGATTAGTAAATTGACGAGTTTGACGATGTGGCATTCAAAGTGAATGGTGATCAAATGTTCTGAAGATAGACGTAGCCTCTAGCCTCACATCCGGGCAATGACAGAAATCGGGCGGGTAGCATGGCTAGTTGGGTCATTCCCAAGCAGGGTGTATTGTCATCGATGTAGAGAAAATTTATATTTGTTCTTCTTTTTGATTTTGTATCTTCGTATTACGATTGGATGGCCAACAACCGTGGGTGACAATATATTCAATACAGTCAAGCTAAATGAGTGATCGGTCATGTGTGGGTCGGGTTGCAAGATGTTCTTAGTGAATCCCAGTGTATCCCCTCTAGAGTACACTGATCGGGAGGTGGTCCCGTACCTTGTCATAGTTGGAATCCAATCTCCAATAAGCGCCCTGCGGTTTTTGATTTATACTATGTATGTGGAGCGTGAGATGCAAATGTTCTGCTATTTGGTTATTTATTTGATTAGACATTATTATAATATCACTGGATTTTGATATCAAAATATTTTGGGTTATAGTAAGGTAAAAACCGTCCATGTTTATTTGTGGGCTGGTCTTACTATTATCCTTTCTTTTAAAAGATTTTTTTTCAAAGTTAAACAATCTGGTTGGAGTTTACTCACACCAGTCCTATGACTGACCTAGAGTTTATTTTGTTTGTTTTCCCTAAACTCTTGGGTGCCCAAATTTGTACGGGCAGTCAAGTGTTTCAGGCTTTGCAGATTCACTTGGAGGAGCTCGAAGTCAGAGGCTTCACTGCTATTTATTTAGAGATTATTTCCACTGTGATGTATATGAATTATACTCTGATATGGTATGTAAGTACAAAAATTCAGATTTGTATTTCAAAGTTATGTTGTAATATATTTTATTCGTTCCGCTGTGAGTTTCGTGTTTACTTTGATTTTGGTGTTCTTCTTCTTCTATTCTATTAGTTCTATCTTATCTTCCTCGCCTTCTAACTTCTTTCTATTAATGATCTGAATTTTCATGCATTTTGAGTTAAATGTGTAGGATATTAGTCAGCTCAAATTGGTACGGATTTTCGGGTCACTACAGTTGGTATCAGAGCTGAAGGTTAAGTGATTACCTTGGCATTGTGGCGTAACTCAACAGAGATGGAGTTAGTAATACTCTAGATTGAGTTTGAGTGTATATATATGAGTGTGTATTTGTAAATTGATTAAAAATGGTTTTATATTGCGTTGATTGGCTCCTCAAGTGGTTTATGAATTCTGATCGAAATAGTAATGCAAACTGTGTCGATAGGTATTTCTAAACCCTTGTACAGAGTAATTCAACACAGTATGTTTTGAAAAGAGGGTAGATGAAATAATTTTACCCAAAATATATTTTGACATAAAAAAGTATATATCTTGAGATTATTATAGTATATTAGATGTGTTGATAGTTATTACGATCAAATAAGATTTATAATTTAGTTGGTTATATAAATAACCAATCGAAATATTGTATAAATATAATATGCAAAATCAGATGAACAAAATCTGAATATAAAGCCAGAATTGAAATAAAACTCTAGAAATTTGGAAAGGTGTTGTGAATGAATTTTGAATTGAATATATGGGAAATTTAAAATCCTGGGAGAGATTTGGAAATATTTTCCAAGCATTTTGAAAAGATATTTTGAAGTGATTTTCAAATGAAAAAGTTTGAAAGTAAGTGTTTTGAAAGTAATATAGTATTGAACTCACTTCGATCACTGGAAAATAAATTCTGATGATGACGGCTGCATCATCAGTGTAATTTTCGAGTTTCTAAGTGATGGATTACCACCAAAGATTTAGTTTTTGAATTATTGTGAGGAAACAAGTTGTCAGAAATTCAAATGTTTTGAATAATATATGATTTCAAACTGATTTGAAATATATCTCAGGAATTTGAATACTGAAATAAACATTTAACTTATGGAGTTAAAATGGTAAAAGTGGAACTTAATCTAAGATAAACAAATTTGGACTGAATTTGGAACGATCCAGAATGGAAATTGTAAAAGATAAATATTGGAGATTCGAGTTATTAAAAATGAATTGATTCTTGGAGAATAAGAATCGAACTTTGAATTTGGAGATTAAGATAACTGATTTGAGAAATAAACCAGTAAATGGAATTGTAGTTGAAATAGAAATTTGGCTTAGTTAAAGCGAAAGATTGGTTTGAGAATGGATTGATGGGAGATCAACCAAGAATGTTTGGATATATGTAAAAATGATAACAAATGGCAGAGATAGAGTTAAATGCCAGCAAAAAGGTACAAGTTTACATTATATTCGAGTATGAGATTTCTCCGTGTCTATTGAGCAAGCCACTTGGCTGTTTGATTTTTTGTTGAATTAGAGAAAGCCCAGAGAGGCCAGTTGTAGTAGTACCAAATGAGCCGTGCAGAGGAGATGCTGATGAAATTCTCCGAAAATTTAAGTCGTTAGGAAATTTTCAGAATTTCTGAAAGTATTCATTAATAAGAGGAAATTAATATTTTAATTGGAATTAATTGATTCGGTTGAAACAGAAGTTAAGAGAAAAAACAAATGGTTTATCTAGTTAGCAGTATTTTCCCAACTTAGTAATTTCGGGGGCGAAATTCTTTTAAGGGGGAAGGAATGTAACGTTCCGCATTTTATCGGTTTGTATTTGAATATTTAAAGCAGTTTAAATATATTGAATTCATAATAAAAGTGGATTTATATATTAAATTAAAATGAAATTGAACATATAAAAATATATATTAAATATAATCGAGCCCGTAATATCGTGGCAGTTCGTAATTTAACGTTCTGAACTTCAACTAGGTGTACAAGACTCGTTATAAACCGGATTTCGGCACACAAAAAAAAGAAATGTTGGAATCTGTTGAACAATATTTTTCTAATGGAAGTGAAAAATCGAGATTTTGGATTATATATTGTAAGTTATGTCCAAATTAAATATTCAGAAAAACAGCGGCATATCCGTTTATGACCATAACGGTTATTTAAATATATTTAAATATCGGATTCGAATTTGGACAAGATTCTTTTGAGACGTAGTGATAATTTAATTTTTAGAATTTTACTTTAATTCTTAATTAATTAAATAAGCAACTTTTTATCTGGAGTATTGTGCACCCTATACCAACATTTTGAAGTTTCACAATATGAGTTAACCTACCGATATTATTATATTTTTGGGATCGTGGCTCCTCGTTGGACACGACCACAATTTGATTTCTGTCCATAACAATCCATAATGAATGGAATTCAAATAAAACAGAAACTGACGTACATACACTCATTGACCCATACCCTATATATTTAGTCTTCATCAAATCAAACTAATCCATTCCCTATTACTTCTAAGACCTCCTCTAAATAATATGAACGAACCATATTTTTCTATTGACACTTGCGTATAGTTGTAAAACGAAAACTTTTGTTTTATGTTGTTGTCATCAATCATAATGTGGTGCAGTTTAAGTATATATCTTAGACATAACAATTCAATCATAGATGGGATCCGAATGTCAAGTAACGAAGTAAACCTAAACCTAAAGGGTCACAGTACATGATTTTCTTATCATACAAGTATACAAGACTATATGCAAATTTATATATAAAAAAACATCAATCAAATAGCTATAACTCATCTCATCCAATCTATACACTGCTATGTATCGTCAAAATCACCTGTATCATTTCGTAGACCCTATAACATGCCTAATACTTCATGAGCAAGTAAAACCAGTCCTACTGTGAAATTACATAGTACCACCCTAAGAAAAGAAAACTCGAACAAAACAGTACAAGACCTACTATCTAAGAACATGGCTAAATGAAAACAAAATGCAAGGTTTTCAAATCAAACAGACCTACTCTACCCTCTACACCCTAATCCTTGCATCCCAAGCCGTCTATTGCGTGGAGTCCAAGCTGCTACAATCTATAAAATCATGCAAGCCATTCATTTTTGTTTCAGTAAAACTATAGCGGGTTTTCAATGGCCTCCGCAAATAAATTTCCATTAAAATCCAAAACCTCATCTAAAGATTTTGAATTGTATAAACATGGGGTCGCAACAACATGGGTTGACCAAGTTTGGTTGAAGATGGTGTCAGAAGATGTCGCGGTTCCTGTTGTTGCTTGTCGAAGTACAGTTCGATGCAGCCTTATGAGGGGCGTTCGATTTTAGAAATTTGGATATAGGGGTGTGGAGAAACTAATGAGGAAGATGATGGTGTCGGGGTCTTGGTGTCCAGGAATTGACGGGATTCCACGATGGAGCTCATGAAGTGAAGTGATTTGGTGATGTTTTGTGAAGCATTAAGGAAGACATGTGTGGTGTGTACTTGAAGGTGACGGCTTCAATGGAGATTTTGTTGAACAGGAGGTGGTGTGCGATGCTCTGTAGTGGTTGCTGAGGATTTGCATTGGTTTGGAGGAGTTCAAAACAGTGCGAACGGGCGTGGCTTTGTGTGAGTTAGGGAGGGTGAATGGACGGAGCAGAGCACATGATAATATGGAGGAATAGAGGAGCAGGTCACGTTTTCATGAAGAACACGTGAAGTGGAAAGAAGAATCAAATGTCCACTGTAAACAGTATGGAAGCAGGTACGAAATATCTGGAAAGAAAGTTTACTGAAGTGGTTGTCGGAAGTACTGTAGATGCCGAAGAAGGTCACGACTATGCGGTTTTGGCACTGGTTTGATGATGGGGTGAACTCGTTGGTGAAAAGAAGTGGTTTGGTACTTTCATATGGAGTTTTGCGGAATGATGAAGGGGATAAATACACGCATGGGAAGGGATTAGAATGGATGGAGTTCACAAATTGTTGACAGAACGTGATGGAGGCGGTGCAAAACTCAAAAATAGTTTGGGTTCATTTTCCTGGAAGGGGGCTTGCGGTTGTACTATGGGGAGAGAAGCAGCATAACGTTTCATCCATTTTTGGCTTAGGTAAATATCAAAACGTGAGGAAGTCCTATACCCATTAAAAATAGAAACCTGAACTGAAATGCATGATTTTGGATTTGTCTGGATCAATGTGAGTGAGCTTCAACTCGGTGGCAACTATGCATGGTGCGACAGTAGTTACGGTTGTTCCAAAACTTCACCCGATGTGAGGTTGAGCAGCTTGGTCAGCGAGGAGAGAAACGGGTCAGAAGGAGTATGGCGTGGAGTTCGTGAGAGCAAGGCACTCCGATAGGCAAGTTTTCATGGCGATCGACGCTATAAAGTGCGTCGATACAGTTTATGGTTACGTAAGTAAGGCAGCCGGTGTCGCAAATAGGAAGAAGTGTTGAGTTATGTTTAAGAGGAATGGTTATGGCTTGTGGGTTGACTGAGAATTTAATGGTATGATGAATGGTCCGTCACTTTGGAATCGCACGGAAGCTGCAACGCTATGAAGTCGGTTAGGAGAAATTTGAAGCACGATGAATTTATGGCAGAACTGGACGCCTGATTTAATTAACTGATGCAAATCGTTATTTAACGGTTAACGCACGAAGGTGAGAAAATTCACTCACTCTATTTTATTTTAAATTATTATAATTATATTTTAATACCGGTTGAATGTTGTGTGATGGTCGTTTAGATAGATTACAATTAAATTGGTTATATCATTGCATATACACACGTCACTGGTTGGATACCGATTCCATCTGTTATAAGATTCCCTAGTATAGAATTAGTATAAATTATATGGACTAACCTCCGTGGATGCAGGAAACCGGTTGGAGGAATCCGACCGGATTCCTCGATATTTATATGTACTGTTTGTTTTGTATATGCACTGTTTGAACCATGTTGAATGGAAATTCAACGTTATGCTGATTTAAAAAATATACTATATCGATTAAGGAAATAGCAACAGTCGACCATAAACCCATTTTTGTTAAGAAGTTGATTGGCCATCAGGCAAATCAACAAAGTTAAATTATAAAAATTATATTTTTATAATTAAAGCGAAGTTTAGATTATAATAGAAGTTCAATTATAAACTGGATTTTTATAGTTCATTTTATAAAAGTAATTATAAACGATTATTCGACATTTAAATAAGTTATTAAGATATAATTATCCTGCGAGTGAATAATTTGGATAATTATTTTAAAACAACAGTGAAGAAATAATTATTAGATTAATTATATTAATCTAATAGTAAGAAGTAATTAAAGTGAGTTAACAAATTAACTGAGGGTTTGAAGTTGATTAAATCAACCGTTTATTGGAAATTGATTATTAGATTAATTGGTCTTCAATTAATCTAATGGAAATAGCCTAGAAATAAATTAATCAATATTAATAAGATCTCGCATTAATTAACTTTTTAATTAAAAAAGTTTGAATAATGAACAAGTATAATAAACATTATTTAACAAAGTAAGCAACCAATCTAGTTAAATTGATAATGAAGCAAATCGTTTTACTTCAGTTATGGTGAAGTTAATATCTATGTTATTATTTTAATTAAAGTAATTGTTCTTACATGGAATTCATTTAAGAAAATATTGAGTTGGTATGAGATGTTTACCTGAATTAGATGAAATGATTCGAATGGAAATTAAAATGTCAGAAGACAAAGAGCACTAATGATTTTTGATAAAAGAAATTATAAATGGAATTGTATAAGTAAGATGAAGAAAAGAATTAATATTTAATATAAGTAGTACTGAACAACCGAGTTTCAAAGTAAGGATATGGTGTTATAAAACCATATTTCAAATTAAACAAGAAAATACGGTCTGATAGATATTATAAGTAATAAGGGATTAGAGTTACGGACTTATATCTGTTCTAAGATAAGAATGTTGTCGATCAAGGTCTGAGAGGTAAATAAAATACCCCAACTTGAACGACTTCACAATTATCGAGGAATGATATCAGTTTGTAACGGAAAGAGATGTCAAGAATAGTTATATAGAGAATATTATAGCGTATGACAAGTTTTTGAACTATAACGTTAAATTATCCTTGTAGACCAAGCTTAAGCGTGATTTTTATATATAGCACCACTCCCTAGGGAATGAAAACAATTTGGTTTGAAATCCACTTATTCTAAAGTAATAAGTAACGATGTTTTTCCAAAGAAATATAAGAATGAATTTAGAAAGAGAAATTAGAGAATCGTTTCAGAAAACAATGACATCATTTCGATGTTGGAATAGGATTAGAATGAAATAACACTATTAGGAATTAGAACTAAAATTCGACGCTGTCGAATGCAATAAAGGAAATTATTTTAGGAATTATAATCTGATAGGATAATTAATCTTTAGTTTTAAACCAATAAATTATAATAGGATATGTAATCAATATTTAGTTACAAACTTGATATTGATATACGAGGAGTTGACTTTGAAACAGAGATTATAAAGTGGAATGGGCATATAAAATTATGAAAGAGATTTCGGTAAACAAGAAAAGGGTAATTATTACTTAAATAAAGAGATTATTCGATAAAGGTGTTCAGATTTATATAATAGGAATGATATTCACAATTTAAGGTGAATAATGTTTTAAAAGTGAACATTTGGCAGATTAAAATGTTTATAATGAAATTGGAATTATTTTTCCAATGTAGATAGGGTATATTATCCAAGTGTATAAAATAAAGAATATGAAAAGAATGGAAATGTTTCGAACATTAATAACGTATATTTTCTGGAACATGGAAGAATAAGAGTTTATAATAACTGGGAATGTTTCCCAAGAAGTGTGAAAAGGCTAAAACGGGGTTTGGAAAATATCTGATAAGATATGGGAATTCGAATAATAAAACGAATCTTAAATAAAAAGTGTCTGTGATTGTGTGATGTTTAGTTATACATTAGAATGGATGTTTGTTTTTACTTCGATAGTTAAAAAAAACTGACTATCGAAGTGTTTTGACCATCGTTATCAATATGGAGAGACGGTTGGATATATTATCTGAAAACCACTCCGTATAGGCAAAAGCGCCGCGAATTAGATTATGCTGAAGATAAATTGAAAACGGAGTGAAATGCAAGGGTCGTTCCATCCCAGAATGGTGCTTTCTGTTTGTCCAGTCCCAGGACCACTTGTATGGACGAGTGTCTGACAGAGTATACCTAACATATCACGTAAAATTGATCTCTTAAAGGTATTACGTCCGGTGGTGGAGGAATTCGTTCCTTTTGGCTTTTTATACCCGTGATATTTTTGGAAATCGATTAGTGAATTGACGGGTTTGACGATCTAGCATTCAAAGTGAATGGTGATCAAATATTCTGAAGATGGACATAGCCTCTAGCCTCACATCGGGGAAATGATAGAAATCAGGCGGGCAACATGGCTAGTTGGGTCATTCCCACGTAGGGTGTATTGTCATCGATCTAGAGAAAATTTATATTTGTTCTTCTTTTCGATTTTGTATCTTCGTATTACGGTTGGATGGCCAACAACCATGGGTGACAATATATTTGATACACTCAATCTAAATGAGTGGTCGGTCATGTGTGGGCCGGGTTGCAAGATGTTCTTGTTGAATCCCAGTGTATCGCCTCTAGAGTACACTGATCGGGAGGTGGTCCCATACCTTGTCATAGTTGGAATCCAATCTCCAACAAGCGCCCTGCGATTTTTGATTTTATACTATGTATGTGGAGTGTGAGATGCAAGCGTTCTGCTATTTGGTTATTTATTTGATTAGACATTATTATAACATCACTGGATTTTGATATCAAAATATTTTGGGTTATAGTAAGGTAAAAACAGTCCATGTTTATGTGTGGGCTGGTCTTACTATTATCCTTTCTTTTAAAAGATTTTTTTTCAAAGTTAAATAATATGGTTGAAGTTTACTCACACCAGTCCCATGACTGACCCAGAGTTTATTTTGTTTATTTTCCCTAAACTCTTGGGTGACCAAATTTGTACGGGCAGTCAAGTGTTTCAGGCTTTGCAGATTCACTTGGAGGAGCTCGAAGTCCGAGGCTTCACTGCTAGTTATTTAGAGATTATTTCCGCTGTCATGTATATGAATTATACTCTGATATGATATGTAAGTACAAAAATTCAGATTTGTATTTCAAAGTTATGTTATAATATATTTTATTCGTTCCGCTGTGAGTTTCGTGTTTACTCTGATTCTGATGTTATTCTTCTTCTTCTATTATATTAGTTCTATCTTATCTTCCTCACCCTCTAACTTCTTTCTATTAATGATCTGAATTTTCGTCCACTTTGAGTTGAATGTGTAGGATATTAGTTAACTCAAATTGGTACGGATTTACGGGTCACTACAATAATTATACATATATAAGGTCCAGAATTCAAAATCAGGTTCAGAGTTTCAAAATCGTTCAAATCTGGGTGAGCGGGAAAATTCCCACCCAGGGGAATCAACCCCTTGTGGGTGGTGTCAACCCCTGGGTTGACCCCTCAAGGGGGGTGTCTACCCTAGGGTCGACCCCCTAAGGGATAGGTCGACCCACCTAGGGCTGACGTGGCAGGTCGGTTCTGGGGGCTGGTACCTATATATACAGCCTTGTTTCTCTTGTTTTCACACTGAAATCAATGGAGGCATAAATGATGTCGGTATTTGGACTAAATCAGATCTCTTTCTTCTTCTGCAATCAAAGTTTAGAGTTTCAAGTGTAGATCTCTAATTCAACCTCGGCTTTCTCCTTCTATTCTTCTAGATCCGAACGCTGTGAGTTTAAGTTACCTTTTGATTTAAATGATTAAAAGTAAAACATGTTATGATTTTAATTTGGATCTATGCCTGTGACTGAATCATATCAGGTCTATTGTAATCTGTGAACCCATGATATCCTGAATTAACCATGACTTGGATCTCCACCTTTATCATATCAGATCTATTGAAATTGGTGAATCTGTGATATTCTGATTATGTCAGATCTACTTTTGATTATAGATCTAGTTTACTATTTAGATCATCTTGTACCTATCATGTTGTGGTTAATTTGGATCTGTCATTAGTTGGACACCTAAATACTTGTTTAGATCTAATCATGCCTACTATGACATCCCTACTATGTTAAAACCATTCTTATTATCACAAGTTCATTGATCTGTTCTTATATGTCCACCTTATCTTTATGCCATTATATGTTTTTGCCAATTTTGTTAAAATAATCATTTCTGTCATCTTCCCTTCACCCTTTCCCTTTTATTATATATATCTAGGGTATTTTTGAGCCTATGTATACCGCTAAGATTATGCGAATGCGTTAGTTTGGAAACGAGGGGAAAGCGTTAAAATTGGACATAACTTGAATAATGTTTATGCATATGAATTTGGACATATAATTCACTATGAATATAATTGGGGAAAAAGGGGAATGAAACCTGTAACAACATAGGTAAAATTGGCTAATAATGAAATGCCTAGGATTACAGTAATTAGAAACTGTAATTGCGTCTAGACACGAGGCTAGATTACAGTTGTTGTGGAAGTCTGCCCGGAAATGCCCGGCATATCCAGCGACCACAAGTGGTGAATCTAATGTGAGAGGTATAGATGCACAAAGACGAGATGTGCTAAGACATGAGGTTAAGCCCGATTTGTGGAATAAGTCTGCCCGGACCTGCCCAGCATGTCCTGCATCCGCAAATGGTAGGTTTAATGTGGGAGATCTAGCATACTGTAACCATAAATGAAAATTTGGTGATAAACCTTGAATACTTAACCTAGTTGAATCCAAAGGGATTGTATGAACATAAACTTGAATAGGGATTAAGTAAATTTGGTTGAACAATGGATGGGTTAAGTAAATCTGAGGGGGTGAGTAATATTTATATATAGGCCCACAAACTTAACCTAAGGGGGTTATGTAATTAAACACACCAATAGGTATACATAACCGATGGAAATCCTAGTGGGATACAAGACAAGGGGGAGAGCTTGTATCATCTTGTGTGGGACCCGTTTCAGTCAGTAACCCATATAACGGTATCAAACGAGTACTCTGCCCTAGGTCGGAGTGGGACATGCCAACTGGGATGATTGTAAGAGATCCAAACATGGATGACGATGTGGACGGCGCAAATCGACCGGGGACATGTGCGTGTATGGGCCGGGCATAGGGGGATAAGATGATCATGACAACAGTAGATATGGTTGTGCACATCACGAAGGGTTTTCACTTTAGGAAAGTGATACCACCTACTGTGGGGCCGGCACAGGGTATCAACGGAGTAGGGAGCCGATCGATTAGGGTAGTGGTTAGGGTACATCTAGACTCTGGTAAAGTTTAGGAGCCAGTTATGATTGGGCTGCCTGTGTATTGTATGGGGTTAACACCTCTCACCAGAAGTACGCCTAAGTCTACCATCTTATAGTTATGGGGATCATCTCATTCTGGTTATACTAGTATTAGTGTAGAGAATCAGAGTAATCATTAGGGAAGCGTACACACTCCATCATGTTTGCCTTGTCACACTTACCTTTTATAGTGTTACCTTTCTTATCCACCTTATATGCCTGTCATGATACTTTTATTTATTTACTTGCTAAAAGTAACCAAACTCGCCAGACTTTATGTCTAACCCTTTTTCTTTCCTCTTCTCTCTTCTGTTTCCCCTTCAGGTTCTCAGGGTAGGAACACTCAGGCTTAATCAGGACTCGGTTATCATCTTGCTAGGAGCTGCTTTCGAAGTATTGCTCAAGTTCTCGTCTTTACTACTATGGCTTTATCTCTTTTGGGGAATTATGCTTTTTTATGTATTTCTGTACTCTGATGATACAAGAAAGAAGTTTTATGTTATTGTAATGGTTTTTATGTAGTTTCAGACTTGTGATAATTTGGACCATGATGTTATGAATTATGTTTTAAATAAAATTTTAAATTCCGCTGCTATCTTTTATATCTGTCTTATAATGTTTTGTGTCTGTTTACCTATAACGCTTCACGAAACTTAATGCATTCTCTTAATGAGTGACATTAATGGACGTGGGGTGTCACACTAGTGTTATTAAAATACGGGGTGTTACAATTATACACCCTACTTGGGAGCTACCCACTTAGCCATCTACCTACCCGATTTATGTCATTTCCCAATTGAAGAGGCTTGAGGTTTAACACTACGTTTAGAACACCACATCACCATTCACTTTGAATGTCACATTGTCAGATCCATCAAATCACTAATTGACGTCCACTCTAGGTGTTTATGCTAAAAGAAGTTTCCTTCTCTGCCACCATACTCGATATATTTATAAAAATCAATGAATGTGGCTCTTAAGAAATACTCTGTCAGACAATCGTCCATACAAGTCATTCAGGAATAGGATGAACTGAAGGTACTCTCCTACCACATCCTAAGTGTCACCCTATAGATTAGTAGCGAGTAGTCCTTGCAATCCGTAGATTCCAATCACGACAAAATCACTGTCGAAATATCTCTGGCCGCTAAACCAGAGAAATTCAACAACTCTTTCATTCCTGAAGATCAGCAGTCTTCAATTTCTCCATCTTCAATAATCATCTTCTACGTATTCGCTGGTTTGGAATGGTTTTCGAATACAAATTCGATCCCGGTCTTTCCGTACCAACATTCGTATAGGTCAAATTTGATAGTCGTTTATTTAACTATCAAATAAAACAGCCATTCAATCATAAAAATAAAATGAATTTACTGGTTCAGTACTCAGCATCACAGGGCTTCTTTAATTAAAAATATTCGTTCAATAAATCTAAAAATCTTTTAATAATTCGAATATAGCTTTTCACTTCTTATTTAACATAAGATATTCTTCAAACTATTTAACATACATTACTCCTTATCTATAATCGGAAATCACTTAAACTTATCACTCGTAAAACAATGTTACATTTCGACACAATTCCCTTTTATTTCCTTTATATTGGAGATATCATTATATACATACATATGTATATATACACACACATTCCCAAATCTTTTCATTTCCATTACTTTGGAAATCCCATTATATAGATATATACTTAAACCTTTTATTTCCTTTACTTTGGAAATCATATTATATATTCTCAAATCTTTATTTCATAATTGGGAACATTCGTGTTACTTATTCACGCATTTCTATACTTCGACACTCATTAGTCCCTGACTGTAAATTGGTAAGTGAATAATTTCCTAAGTATCAACCCCGGAGATCGAAATCAACATCAGATTAACACTCAGAAAATCACTCAACTCAACCAATATCCAATTAGGTTCCAATTCTTATCTTAACTCGTGATCAACCCATACTATTCCATTTTTAATTCATTTGACCATTTTCCATTTTATGAAAATCTCGTTTCAATTCCATTCATTCACTCAATCTCATTATTAAGTATCATCAATTCAAAAACAACACTTCGACTTTACATCTCCTTTATAAACCTTGTTTATAAACTCGGGTTTAATATAAACCCCTTCTATACCTCGAATTCTTTTTACTTATTCCAAATGTTAAGTAAATATTTATTTTAATCTATCGTGTTCGCTTAAAATTCCTTTTATAACTTAATTATAAAACTCGGGTTTTAATATAAAACCCGTTCAAAATCTCCTTTCATAATCCAACTAGTTTTCATTTCAATTTACTATTTCCTTACTTCAGCGAATTTCATTTACAAGGTAATTACTTAAATTATTATTATTAAAAATAATAATTTTCTTCAAGATTAGCTATTATAAAATTAATTAATTTCTATATTTACTAAAATAAATAATAAATTTCCTTTTAAACCTTATTAAAATTTAAACAAATATTTGTTAAGCTATTTCAATATATTACTTGAAAATAATCCAATTCAACTTAATAATCGAACCCCAGTTGAAATGGTCGACTTGGTTAACTCAAAACACGATTATTTCTTTAACTAAATCCAATTAATTCCACCTTTAAATTAATTAAGAATATAATTAATTTAAATAACTTCATTTAATTGTTTCTTAGAATAATTAATTCCACACCAAATCGTTACATAAATTTCTGCTTATCTGTTTGTAATTCTTATTAACATAAGAAGTTGTTTTATTAAATTATTTAACAATTACTTATAAATAATAAATATTAAACATTTATTTTCTGTTTAATAAATTTCAATTTAAAAGAATATATTTCAAAATATATTCTCAATTATAAAATATATTTTTATAATTTCAGAAATGTCGATTTACCATCAGGTAAATCCATATTTATAAAACGATTGATTATCAAGCCATCTGATGCCAATTACTCAACCAATACTGCCCATTGGTAAATATCACAACAAATGTTGAATTACGACTTAACAATCCATAAACAAATCAATCATTTAATCGTGTTGGTCATACAGTTCATATAACAGTAATATGAAAGTAAATAAATTTGAGGAATCCAGTTGGATCCCTCCAACCTGTTTTCCCTACATTCAAATACGTTACCTCAAACAATATTATTCAATTCAATAAATAGATGTGATCTTCAACCATAAATGAATCATAACAATCCAGTCAACCCTATTATAACTTAATACGTTTATTTATAAACGTAACCAACGAGGTAAGTTACCTCATTTGGAATTAATCGTTAAAAATAACAATTGGTTTAAATTAAATTAAACGAACGTTTAATTTAATCAGATCAGTTCAACACATATAAATATATATACGGCATCCATCAAACAATTAACAAACATAACATACAAATAATAACCCGACTTTTATAAATATAAGTGGGTAAACTGAGTGAGTTGAACTCACTTTGATTTGATCTATTCTGAAATTGATTAGTTACAGTTAAATAAAACAGTCGTTTAATTTAACCGTAATTTCCAGCTATCTCCGTCTATGTCCAGAATAGTTCCATGATGTTATGTTCGTCACCACAATCCAGACGCAACTTGCTTCGTTCCATTCTATTCCAGTAAAAGGGAGTTATTAAAGTTTTAGTTTACGATTAAAATTAATGTTATTAACCTTATATGAAACTAATTACTTTTTAATATAATTAATCACTTTAATTTAATCTTAATTAAATAATTAAAATATTTACTCACTTTTAAAAAAAGAAGTGTTCGATCCTTTATTTGCTTCCCAAACTTGGTTCTCTTCTCCTGCTTCCCACCATTTTCCAAAAAAAACACGTACTGTATTGTATGAACCCATCTTCACAACCATCGTTCACCACGTCAGCCTCATCATTTTGGCACCAGACAAAATGAAACAAACTACAAATTTTGACCCAAAGTGCCCAACTCCCCTCTTATTTGGATCCCACTTAGTACTGTTAACAGTGGGGACAAATTCCCTTCCATCAACTGTTTAAAGCTTTTCTTTCTTCACGTTAAACAAAAGCAAACAGACAAGACTTTAAACCGCCCTTTCTTCACGTTGATCCCTGATGCTCACAACTGTTACGTGATAATTTGTCCGATCTTACCTTGGATTTACCTCAGCTTCACTTGAACATGTCGACTCCACGTAAAAATTTACCTTTGGAATTGAATTGGACATAACTAACAAACTATAACACGAAATCTTGATTTTTCTCTTTCATTAGAAAAATATGCTCAAACAGAATCAAATGTTTCTTATTTCACGGAATTTTGACTTATATCGGATTTTGTATATTCAATTGAAGTTCAAAACTCAAATTATGAACTATTGCGTCATTTCGAGCTCGATTTATAATTATATATAAATTAAACGACTAAACTTCGTTTAATAACAAATATATATATTTTAAATCCATTTAAAATTCCAAATCAATATTTAATATAATAAAGTAAATTAAATATCTGACTATCGAAAATACGAGACATTACAATTTCTTTTCTAATTTTATGTTAGAAATATTTTATGGATCTCAAACTTAATAGCATTCACATTGGCATGTAAATTTTACGGAAAATCTTATCTAGAGTTCTCATTAGGAAATGATTATCTTTTGCATGGGAAAAAAACTGAAGTATTGTTTTCCTTACTAGAGAAAAAAATAGCAGAATTTATCGAGGAGCCTATGAAGAAAATATGGCAGTAAAGTTGGTACTGACAGTTTCTAATATTAAATGCACAATCAACCACTTTATGTATGTATTTTCTTTGACAATCAGCTATAGAGTAATCAGTTGTTTTCATGGTTTAATCTCTACATAACCATGGATATATTTCATTCTGAAGTAATAAAATATTTTTACTTGACTTACCATTAATGATAGCTTTTTTTACTAGTTCATGTTAGGGATTGCGAAAAGGATTGTTAAGGCAAAACAAACACTAGAGGGGGGGGTGAATAGTGTTTTTGAGAATTTAACGAAAATCTAAAACTTATGTTATAAACTATATGAATCAAACACCACAGAAACAAACATTGACATAGAATCAAACACAAACGCAAAATAAACAGAAATAAAAATGCAGAAAAGGAATGAACACACCGGATTTTATATTGGTTCGGAAATACTCCTACGTCCAGTCCCATGCAACGCTGGATTGCGTAGAGTTTTATTACTATATCAAAATTCAATTACAACCCTCCTTGATTTCACGGTTATAAGGAATACCACCGTTTCCACCCACACACTTGATCAAGTATACCTTCCTTGACTTCACGGCTACAAGGGATACCGCCGTTTACCCGTCCTTGATTTCACGGCTACAAAAGGATACCATCGATTCCTTTACTCAACTCAAACAATTACAAACAACCCTATAACTCTTCAATAGCACTTGATTCAAAGAGTAATGAGTAGAGAGTGAGAAGAGAAGAAGTTTGATCAAAATGAAATTGAATTCGGCAGAGTATAAGTGTAGAAATCATAAAAATGATTAATAATAATGGTGTAATGGAAGAGAGTAAAGTTAGAGAAGATGAGATGATAAAAAATTCGAATTCAAGCCCTTTTTTATAGTGTATGAAAGGATGCCACGCTTCAGAACCGTCACAATTAGTGAAAAGACACTTCCTTTCAAAATTGAAAAAATGACAGTAATATGTTGACATAGAGTTTTTAATATGTCGACATACATATAGTGTAAAATTAATTTTTGAGCATTTTTCAAGTGTTTTGATAAAAATATAATTCTGGAAATTCTTGTATTAAAATATAGTGTTATAAATAAATATTATAAAGTAGGAAATCATATTGAAACATAAATATAAACCTAATAAACATATTTATAAAATTATAGAATTAAAACTATATATATATAAAGTGTATAAAGGTATAAATATATAATAAAACTTATAAAACTTGAGTTTGAAAACAAAAGTAAAGTAAGAAAGGAAAATAGAAAGGATAGAAAATAAAATAGATAGAAAATAAAGTATAGAGGATTGAAGATAGAATTTGAAAACAGGATTTGAAAACCAAAATTTGAATTTGAACCTGGAGTGTTATTTAGAGTCTTACATAATCTAGACTCTATAACTATATTAGTCTTAAACTCTTGAAATCTTGAATACTCATGAGTCTTGAAATTTCTCTGAACTCTGAATCTCTAAAATCTTTAAACTGTATAGTCTTCAGTAATATTTTCTGTATATAAATCATGCATATGTGTGTGTGTACGTGTGTGTCTATATATATATATATATATATATATATATATATATATATATATATATATATATATATATTCTATACAAAAGTGTTAGTATATATTTTATAATCAGTTAATATTGAAATAAGGATGTTGTCATCAAAACTCTACTCTCCAACAGTTCATTGTTCCCTCATTAACATGTTAAACTACTTGTTTCTGCAATAAGCAATTCTTAGCACTACGTGCTTACTATTTAATACATATACATATGTATGTATGTGTATACACACACACACACACACACTATACAACTTAAAACAATATAAAGCATGAATTTGATACTAATATCCCTTCCTTTCCATTTTCTCCATCTTCCTTTCATTCTCACTGCCGTCTTTCAATTCTTTTTATTTATTGTAGTTAGCGTTGAAAACTTAAAATTCAAAATATCATTTAAACCAAACACTACCCTATTTTCTAAAATGAATTAATTCTTCTTGATATAATATGTATTGTATTTGAACATGCATGATTTAAATCAATACAATGATAGCAGCTCCTAATTATTAAACTAGGTAATATGTATAAATCTTAGTGTAATTAGATTTACATTTTTCTAAATATATTAAAATTTTTTGTGCAATTCAGTTGATTTTTCATTATTATTTTTTAATGAAGATTGTTCTTTAATATTATACAGTTGGTTTTTCCCACCTTTGTATTGTGCAGTGCGAAGGGCACCCCAATTTACTCTTCCTATTACCGCTACTAAAAAATACCACAAGAATTATCATTACACTTTTCTTAATACCTCATGTAAAAAATATGGGCTAGCATACCACCGTTACCTTATTTCCCTCTCGTCTTTTATTCGTTCCTCTTTCATTGCATTCTGAAACCCTAGTTCTTCAATCGATCGATCAACGATAAATTGTTCGACGCCGCAACAACGCTGAGAAAGAAAAAGTTGCATATACATCGTTGTCTCAACCCCAGTCTACTCACTTAAGTACGTTTAGGCATCAAACGGTAAAAATTTGAATTTTCCTGCCGGAAAGATGAAGTAGACAGCTATTGTTGTTGATTAGATTTTTAATATTAGGGCTGACTACGTGATTAATTCGGCAAGTACTGATTGGGTGAGAAATAAGAATGAAGATGTAATGTGGTATTAGGAAACATACAAAATTTAATGAGATTTATTTTTTTAATTGCGGTATTAGAAAGAGTATATTGGGTGCCCTTAGCACCACCCTAACTACATATATTTAAATTGCGCTGGTATGAATTATATGGTGAACATTGTGCATAGTACAAGTTCACACCGGTATAGATACGTCGACGGATGAATTAACAATACGGTAAGTCACCAAATTTTCAAACAAATGTGGGTTACAAAGGGCCTTCTGCAGGTACCTGCATCAAATTTGTACACATGGATTAAAGCCCATATCTTTAACGTCAATATCATGAATTTAGAGTCAGAGAAAGCGGGTTCATTGAGAATGAGAAGTTTACGATGTGTCTGGATCCCACAAATGGCATCCCATGGTTTTATCCATTGTTGCGAATGCTTTGCTTGTCAAAATGCCTCTATGACTATTCGTCTATTCCAATCGTTCCTCTTAAGGTATGCTCCCATATTAATACTCGTAGTTTTTCGTTTTAATTCCACCTTATTCTAATTTCACAGTTTACTTTTATTATTTGCATACTGATTGAAATTGCTAGCGTGTTGTTAATTCATTATGACTTTTGCATTCTATTGAAGTGGTAAGTAGGGGGATACCAAGTCTGCACATGATGGTCGCCCCTTTGCATCTGTCACTGCAAATTGCTCAATAAAGAATAGGTAATAGTACGTATTGTTAATGTATAGACTTGTCTATCAGGCTTATTACTAGTTTAATTATTTAAACAAACTACGAAATTGTGCTGATCATCAATATACAAATAATTGGGGAAATGGTAATTAGTGGAATCAGTCTTGTTCCAGATAATTTTGTCCAGTCCTACAAGTTTAAGTGTGTGTGTGTGTGTTCTTTTTCCTCTGCCTTTGATTTTCAACGTTAGACAAGGAATTCAATCTTATAATCATTGAAATGTTCAATTGTGTTTCTGAGCTCATGAATACTCTTTCTTTACCTGCAAAACATGCCTGAACTTGGAACGAACTTACCATTTACCAACCACCTTTGAATGGGTAAAGAAAACAAAACTGCAATCATGTAACTATCACACTTGTAGGTAGACTTACTCGATAACCTCATTTGTATCATGGGATAATTTGATGACTTTTTGAGTTCCATTAAAGAGTTATAATCCAAGTAACAACTTCAACCTATGTCGCAAATATCAATTATTTTTCCCAAATAAACAGATCCTGACTTCAATATGAAGTAGAGTAGCTGAAAATCCACCTTTATGCTTAAGCACATTATAAGTAGAATACTTCATATCTCATGCACTTGCAATTTATAACATATGTCCATTTCACATAAAATGCGGAGCATGTTGCATATCTTACTTATGCACCTAAAGAATCATTACACATGTGAATGTTCGTAGCTTAGTTGAACGGGGAGCATTACTTGCAGCTGAATGGGATTTAGACAATATTCAACAACATAAAATTTTCAATGTTTACATAGTTTACACCGTACTCATTAGTCGTAGCTGCATTGTTAAAATGAACTTTATATTAAAAAGTGAAAGAAAATTGTGTATGCCATCGAGTGAGTGCTTGGTTGAAAATAGTGCATATTATTTAGTGAGGGAACTTTAGAGTACCTTATACCCATTATTGTAGAAAATCTTAAGATGTTACGATTTAGATCCCATGTTAAAACAAATCTCTCTCTTCATGATTCAAAGTCATTTAAAATCATGGTAGGGAAAATTCATTCAATGTTATTAATATATTCACCATACTTGTTTTGGTCTACAATCACAATTCTATGTTTTCTAAACGAAATAAATATGGAACAACAAAAAGAAATCGAGTGCTAGGTTTAGATCTAGAAGCTCGTGCATCAAATCAATTTCAAAGTGCATACAGACATTAAAATATGAATCTTTTGAATCTTCTCTTTACGATTTAAATCCGATTACAAGTCAAAATTTTACAGCTTGCGGTTTGAATCTCATTTTAATAATCTTGCTTATACCAATGAAAACTCACGAACAGTGTCTACCTGCTAAATTGATAAAATTATATGAGAAATAAACAATCTATCTTTCCTAATTAGCACAAACTACATACATATGTGTGCATGTTTAATATGTTGGTATAACAGGATCAATATTTTTAATTGATATACTTAAAACATCTTATGACTATGAAATGTCATATCCGGGTCAAATGATCAATTTATGAAATAGTAGTAATGAATCCATGTAAACATGTCTTAAGTTTTATGTTCTTTTCTTTTTGGCAAGGCCGACTTGTTTTTGAAGTGACCACAAACACTTATTATTATAACAAATAATAATTATAAATATACAGGTTTGAAAAAATGGGAATTAAAATCAACTATGAACTGTAATTGAAAATGGCGACTGTTCATTGAAAATGGCGTTCGCGGAATCTTCTTCTTCCTCGGCCTTTGATTCCTCTTTTCCTCCTCTTCCATCCCGTCCTCCTCCTCTCAATCCCTCCGATCCTCCTCCTCCTCCTCCTTATGTTAACTCTATTGCAAACCCTACTGTTGCAAGTGCTGGAGTTCCCAGATCTGGATTTCCTTTGCAATTTCCCCAATCTTCTAATGCATCATTCCCTGCTTTTACGAAACAAGATTATGCTTCTCTCTTTAATTCCTTGCCTAAGAATGCTGGTGTCTTTGTGCCTCAACACTTTGATATTCCTAGGGATGGATCTCGGAATTCTATTTCAGATCTGGTCAAGAAAGCAGGTATGGAGTATTGGAGTAATTACTTAGTCGGATTTATCTTAGATGACACTTTGAATTACCTTGCCGTAGCAAATTATTTGAGGCGTTATTGGAAATTGCAAGGAGAAGTGAATATTTTTTTTGAAGGCAGATTTTTCTATTTCAAATTTTCTAATGATTTTGAGAAGGATAGAATTCTTCATTCTGATCCGATTTTCATTCGTGGTCGAATGTTCATTCTAACTAAATGGGATCCTATGATTGGTAATGCTCAATCTCAAATAAAGAAGGTCCCGGTGTGGATTCAATTTTACAGAATTCCTACTCTTCTATGGATCCTTACTGGTATTAATTGGCTAGTGTGTCATATAGGAAGGCTGATTTGTTTTGATAATAGTACGGAAAGGATGAATAGATTTAGGTATGTCAAAACATTGATGGACATCACACCAGATTTTGACTTACCTGATTCTATACCTATTGCTGATTTAGGAATTAATTGCCCAACAGTCAAGCTCTCTTATGTTTGGAAGCCGAAGATCTGTACAGTGTGTAAAGTTTTTGGCCATGACACATTATCTTGTGAATTTTATAATAAACAACATGTAGATGCAGGAGATCAGTGTGATACAGGAAAGGAGAACAAGTATATAGATCCTCATCGATCTACAGGTAGTTTTAAACAAAAAGCACAGGATAATTTCAATGAGTATAAATGGAATACTGTCAATTCAAAGAAGAAGCAATATTGGAGAATGAAAAATAATGGTAGTAGATAATTCAGCCGAAGTAAGTAATGAAGATGTAAATCCTTTTGTTAATTTGGACACTTGTGAGGAGGTAAATATTGGGGGTGATAAGGAAGTTGATAATGAAGTTTTAGCTCGAGATGAAATGGGTAATGAAGGTGGAAATCCAAGTTTTAATGTAAAACCAGATGAGTTGCATGATCTTGGGAAGGATAAAGCTTTTAATCAGGATGATGAATTTCTAATAGGAAATTTATTCGATGATAATAACGATAATTGTGTCAGTGTGCAAAAGGCTACAGAGAATTCTTCATGTGGTATTTCTGGTTCTTCTAGTGTATCATGTGCATCCACTTCTACATCAGTTTTTACTTCTGCTTGTTCTAGTTCTTCATCAGTTATCTCTTCTGCTAGTGTAAATATTTTTGCTAGTTCTAGTCCTAATTCTGATGCTATAGCTGCTAATACTTCATATGCAGTTAATTTTTCTACTGTTAGCTCTGCATCTAGTTCTTCAACCATGTCTTGTTCTTCATCTTTCAGTGCTAGTTTACCTGTTGTCTATGCTAAATCGAAGCCTCCTTCTGGTTCAAGCTTGTCTACTTCTTCTTATTCTCATTTAAGTCTTCCTGCTCATATTGTTCAACCTCCACCTCCTCTGTCTTGCATTTCATCTCAGTGTGGCTTGGCATCTACTTCTAAGCTTACTGGTAAGTTTTGGGAAGATGCGGATGATAATGAACCACCTGTAAACATTTCTTTGAAGAATAAGGGTAGAGGTAAGAAAAAGAAGACTAAGAAGGCTAATGTGAATGATGATGATTTAGATGAGGGAATAGAATATGATCTTGAGGATGTAATTCCTTCTAGCAGTCGTTCAAAATCAAACAAGAAACGCACGAAGAAAATCCGCAGTATTGATGATTTGTGATATATGCAAGTTGCTTCTCTTGGTGCTTTTTGCATGTTGGATTTGGTCTTGCTATGCAATGTGGTAACTTGTTATCTGCAGTTTATCTGAAGTGTTCGGCTAATGGAGATTTTGTTAAATTGCAATTTAGTCTTAAAGGTAATGTTCTTGGTTAACTGGTCTTATATTTGAGTATAGGTTAGATTTTCAGCAGTATTGAGGTTTTTTTTTTGCACTTATTGTATTCTATACATATTTTTTTTTCTCAATACTGCTGTATAAGGGGTTGTGTGATTGTATAGTTTAGGAAAATGTTGTATCTGATTCATGTGAAATTAATAATACTTGCCTTTCAAATAATTATAAATATTACAGGAGATTGACAGATTACCAACTTTCTACATACGGTTTTTAAGGTGGTCCGTCCACCGCAAATGTTTTTTAAAGTGGTCTGTCCACTACAACTTTTCAAGTTTACAACACCGGAGTTAGATCAAAAACATCTAGAGTACAAATTCCTATTTCACGCATGGAAAATAAATAAGTTACACAGCACACCACGCGGGGAGGCTAAGAAACATAAGTACGAGCATCCTAAGACTAAGACGGCAGTGTCATACACCTAGAGCCACTCAAAACACAGCATCCACGGCGAGACTAAAGGATAGAGAACCTGACCCCTACTTTCACCATGCTGCTATCTATGAACTGACTTCACCATGAAAGAAATACCTCTCTTTAGCACACCAGAAATCAAGCACTCAAGCAATCGAGTGAAACCATTAACATAAAGTCAATTCCGGATTAATTGTTTATTTTGAGGAGAAGAAGATGATTAGGGTTTAACAGACAGTAAAATATAATTAGTGTAAAATAATAAAAGTGCATTTTGGTCTGTATTTTACAAATTGTTAAGGGGGACTATGTTAAATGATCTTCCTCATGGTAAATTTATATATAAAAAAAGACCCCCCTTAACCATTTTTGGAGTAACAATAACAATTTTTTTTTTTTAATTTAAGACGGACAAAATAAAAAGAAAAATGAGAGAAGAGAGGGAGTGAGGGAGGACACGTGTTTACCCTTCTGCAAATTCTAATACATGTTGCTTTTGTTTTTTTTCCTTTTTACTATTTGATAGGTAAATTTACGTATATTCACCTTTGATTTTCGTTGGGCGTTCAAGCTCGCACGATCACATATAAAGTCTGGTTGATACAAAACTCGACTTAGTCCAATAATTTACAGTTCCAGATCCGGTGAAAGTGGTTTCGTTGAATTCCGAGATAGTTTGAAAAATGACAAATTTTCATATTAAAATATTATTTTATAATACGATTCAAATATCGATCGAATTTCAAACTATTTATTGTTGTTTATAAATTTACAAAATGGATTTAGAATCGGTATTAATTAACTAAACATAATCAATTGAGATTACTGAATCAATACTTAATTGATATTTAATGCCAATTCAAATTTAAGTTAAATTTAAGTTAACCATATTAATGCAAAACATTTGAATTTTCGAGTCGTTATAAAAGTCATATATTTTGTTTGTGCTACTTGATGTAAATAGAAACTTATAAAGTTAATACTGAAAAACGTTCACCAAACGAATATTTGATTGGAATTAATTGCACAAGCATTAACACAGCAAATGTGAAAATGATTACAAACAGAAACAATGAAAACCCCGAAATCTTAGGACAATAATATTGTGCCACTTAAATTATGTTTATATATCACCAAAAGGCAATCTTCCTTGCTACAGTGACTTATTTTTTTCTTTAATATTTTTATTATCAAAATTGAAACTCTACACACGTGTGTGTGCGTGCGCGCGCGCCCACACACACACACATATACATATACATATACATATACATACACACATTCACATATACATACACACACATATACATACATACATACATATATAAAGGTAATTTCAAAGCAACTTCAACAAAAACAAAGCTATGATCGATATAGTCAAATTATATAGATAAAATCTACTTTGATTGTATGTCAAGAATGTAAAAATGCTTAAATATCTATTATACAAAAGAACTCGATAATACACCATTGTTTAGCTTATTCAAACTTATTATGCATATTTCTAGTACTAAAATGGTTCGTGTAAAGGTATACTATTTTTTTAGGAGCTTTATTGGGACATAAAATTAGGCACACGAATTGTGAACCATTGGATTTGTTTGTTTTTAAGGTGGAATTTAGGGGGAAGTCTAATCGTTGAGATTTATTGTGTTTAATTTTGTGTCTAAATAGGTTTTCCCAATTTTTTTAGTAGTACTTATTTTTATTTAGAAAAACAATTCATAATTAACCAATAGCCGTTTAATACTATCATCATATGAATTTGCAACAAAAGTTCACTTGGCTTTCGTACAAATCACTATTGGTAGTTCGTACTGAGAAATATGCACTTTTCTTGTCAATATTTTCTGCAATTTGATGTCTATAGAGCAAGATATTTACAACTACATTTAGGTTTGAATTTCTAATTTCTGGCTATGTTAAATTTTTTAGTCAATTTTTTATTCTTAGGTTTAATAGAATGTAAGAAACAGTGACATCTCTTTTTAACAGCACACAATTTTTTTATTAAATTGATTCATTAAAAAACATAAAAAGTCAGCTTAAGCTATACTAATGGCTCGCTAACAATATAGTGGTGAATTCCACTTCCATGCTCTTTAGTTAATAATACACAATATACGATTGAGTCAAAAAATTGGTATACAAAAATACCTTTGTTTAAGTTATTTTTTTATGTGTGCAATTCTTTTGTGTATACTGGCAGTTTATTCTAATAGATATGGTTTCTCAGAATATCTATACTTTATCAGTTGCTTTTCTATTATACACTTCCTACCTTTAGTAATTTGAAAATTCATTGATTCTTTTAACTTACAAACTCCATTATTCTGTTCTCTGATCCCAAAAGGCAAAAATTGTTGACCATAAAATAGAAGAGAAGCTGTTGTCATGGATAGGAAAAATGAAGAAGTTTGAATGAATAACATACATAACACGGGTGACAAAAAATTTATCTGAAAAATGTATTAAAAAATAAACAAACCGGTGGTAGGAGAAGATAAAGAGATCAACAAAAGAGAGGTACCGAGATGAGACAAAACCCGATATAATTCAGGTGAAATTCAAGAAAGATTTTAAAGTTTGAACATATCGATTTTGAGATCCATTAGAAAGTTTGAACAAAAAAAAATTTAAGATGACTTTTTTTTTTTGGATAAGTTGAGATGGATTTTGAGATCAATCATGACGATTTAATTTAGAGATTGAGAAGTACATTTAGCGACTCATTTCCATTTATAAAGGAAATTTGTATGTCTTTTGATAATTGGAATGTGACGTGGAATAATATAAACGAAAAAGTAGGTATCTTTTTGGAAATAAACATAGAAATTTGTTTCCCATTTAAAGAGGAAATTTATATGTCTTTCAATAATTGGAATGCAACATGGAATAATATGTTAATGTAGGTAAAAAAAAGCCAGTGAAAAAAAAAAAAAAAAAAGAGGAAATAAAATTAATTGTAAAGGGAGAAAATTCTATGCAATCCTATTTTTGCCACGTGAAGCAAGAAAGAGAAGACAAAATTTGTATGGTATGGAGAGAGGCCAATTAATGATCATCTTAATAACATAGAATATCTTGTTCATTTTTGTAGTCTGGTATCCCCAGGTTAACTTGTTTAGGAAATAAGTAAGTTTATATAATCAGCTGTGCCTCTTCAGAGTAATTTATACAATCAGCTGTGCCACTCTAGAGCATATTACTCTAAATGTTTTTGGCTTGTGAAAAGATGCGTATGTAACAGAGACCAAACATTGGTGATAGGCCATCCATTATTTTTTGCAGCTAAACTTAATCTTATCTCCCCCAATACTGCTTGATAGCATGTGTTTTACAATATACAATATCTAATATGTGCATCATTTGAACGTTAACTTTGATAGCCAAATACATAACTTTATTTACTTATTGGTAAGATCACTACATGCATACAAATTAGTCTATTTCATTTAGTGTAGTTTGTACAATGCTAGAAAACTTGGGTAAAACATGTGCATCTATAGTATACTGCATAACTAAATTTCCCAAGATGCGAACCACGAATTGTGTACAAATTATAGAAGTCAATGGCTGTAAGCTTGTAAATGTACTTTTTAGATATAGATTACATCTCAACTCCACGGGATGGATATTGGTATAAAATCTTATGTATTTCGTGCTATAATATGCACGCAGCATGCCAAAACACCTGATAGATCTTATTAAGGCCATTTCACATGTAGGATTATTTGAATTAGAACCGCGTAGTAAATATAAATATATGAGATTAAATGCGATCTCTCCTTCTTCTCTGGAGTGATTGATCCATTAAATTTTACCCGCTCCCTTATTGACATTCTAAACCTAATGGGCAATTTCACATCTACTGCCAGAGCGCCTGCCGCTGTTTCACCTGGAATTTGCCGCGGGTGGCATGCGAAGGAGGATGAGAATGGACTTCAGCTACGAGTGGACATGCCAGGGTTAGGCAAAGAGCATGTTAAAGTGAGTGCGGAGCAGAACACATTAATTAAAGGCGAAGGAGAGCAAGAAGGAGATGAAGAGGGTGGGAGGAGGTATAGCAGCAGGATTGATTTACCTGATGGGTATAAGATGAACGAGATCAAGGCTGAGATGAAGAACGGGGTTTTGAAGATTGTTGTGCCGAAGGTGAGAGAGGAGGAGAGGAAGGATGTGTTCCAGGTTAACATTGAATAGGTTCTGGGCTTTTGGAAAATGAAGTTTTGTTCTGTTTTGTTGAATGTGCTTGGTTTTGGTATTAAAATTTAGTGTATCCACTCTGTGGTGAAATAACAACAACTATAATAAAAAAAAATAACAATAACAATAACAATAACAATAACAATAACAATAATAGTAATAGCAGCAGCAACATCAACAATAATAATAATAATAAGAATAATAATAAGAATATCAATAATAACAATAATAAATTCTGGTAATCCAATACTGAAAAAAAAAGTTGTAGACAAGTGCATTCACTTGACTTTTTGCTTTGTTTCTAGCTTTTTGCGCTAGTAATATACATATTCATATTGTTTATAATACATATTAACCAGGGCATCATAGTTGGCAAATTTAAGTCAGCCGTTCTGCTCAGATTGTTTGTCATCTCTAATTAAATTTTCAGTTACGATGCCTGTATCTATGAGATTAAGATGAATATTACTGTAACTAAAGTATATTGCAGGTGGCAACACTGGATATTTAAACAGATGCTTTTAACCTCTACTGTTGAATACTTCAGTTATCACAAAACTGACAAGTTCTGTAGATTTGTATATAACCCTCCAAATTGATTACCTTTTCAAAGTCTCATGCATTAAGAAAGCAGAATTATAACAATGTATTAATTTAAGACAACTTGGAATGAAGTGATGTCACCTTAAGGCTCTGTTCCTCTATAATAAGCAGAGATACTTCTGATTGCTGCATCAGAAAAAATAAATTGAGTACATAAGTAATAATGGCCATTAATCATAAATTCATGAGCCTTCTTTTGTTTTTGGCCATGTGCTTGATGGTTTTGGTTGCTGATGCTCATTACTACAAAAAGCCATACTACAAGCCACCCCATTACAAACTCCCACACTACTACAAGCCTCCCCATTATGAACCCCCACACTACTACAAGCCTCCCCATTATGAACCTCCACCCTACTACAAGCCTCCTCATCACAAACCCCCACCCTACTACAAGCCTTCCCATCACAAACTCCCACCATACTACAAGCCACCTCATTATGAACCCCCACCGCACTACAAGCCTCCCCATCACAAACCCCCACACTACAACAAGCCACCTCTTTAAAAGCCACCTCATTATGATCTGCATCATTAAACATCATGTGTAGTTATGCTATATATTCCTATATTTGTAGCTAATTCAATAATCAACTCCCTAGGTTTGATGAAGGGTGTTGCCTTGTGTATTCTTATTAAATTGTGCTAATGTGTGGAAGCAAGTATTCTTATTGTGTTGATATGAGTGTTTTTACTTAGTCCCTTTCTTTTAGCACCTCTATACAATTCCTTGACTAGTGCTGGTTTTCTTAAAATGGTTTAAGTGGTTGCCTATCTACGAGGATCATCAAACTCTTTTTTAAGAGCCAATCTATCTACAAGCAACATATTAAATACCTATTCATGACCTTCTAAGTGTGCCTAGGTTAGTTAAAATATGTATTTGTTGTATATCCATGAAATTGGAACGGATCAGGCATGCGTTAACAAGGTTGTATAATTTCAATTTTTTTTAGTTAATGTTTTATTTT
Organism: Allium sativum; assembly: GCA_030737875.1. Taxonomy (NCBI): domain Eukaryota; kingdom Viridiplantae; phylum Streptophyta; class Magnoliopsida; order Asparagales; family Amaryllidaceae; genus Allium; species Allium sativum. The sequence continues at coordinate 590,545,909 of CM060909.1, forward strand.
CCATTAAAATTCCCTTGTTTGACATGCTACTCACACAAATAAACTTGAAAATCAGTAAAATAAAATAAAACGAGAAGGAACGAGAAATCAGACATGTTTAGTACCATGCATGAAGAGTAATTGCTTAATATTTGTATCAACATCAATATCAGTTCTTTGAAGTTTACACTCGTCACGCTTAATGCATTTTGAATCATTCACACTGATATTTATAGTGTGTTGCTAAAGTCATCTCGTTTTCTTCTTACTAATACCTTATTAAACAAATAATAATAATAATAATAATAATAATACACTCCTAATACAAAAACATTTTCATTTGTTTTCATACAGCCAACAATAGCCAATCAACACCGTTTTTCGCGAGAATGAACCATCGAACAACAATAGTTCGGTGATTGATTTCCGTGGAAAACGGAGTTGGTCGGCGGTTGTTCACTGTGCAAAACGATTGTGCACGGTAGTTGATTGTCGTGCGAAATGTAATTGGTAATAAAAAGTATATAAAATTTATTATATTTATTATTTTTATATATGGTATTAGGAAGTGTAAACTAGGATGCTCTTAGCAACGCACTATTTTGGTGGTCTGAATAGAATTTGCTTTTACTATTTCGTCACTTGTGATGATCTTAAGCAAAATTCACTATATTCCTTCCGAAATCATTCTTTTAGATCACTTTTCCATTTTATTTTCCTTGTGAAATCTTAACTGTTGGCTCAATTTGTTCTAATATGAGGGGTGAATCAGATGGCAATCCAATAATTGAGAAATGTGGTAAATTTCTATGTTAGGTGGTTATTGTGGATAGGAAAATTGAAGAAATTTGAAGGAATAACATGCATAACACGAGCAACAAATTTTTTATCTCAAAAATGTATTAAAAGTTAAACAAATCGGTGGTAAGAGAAGATAACGACATCGACCAACTAGCGATACCAAGCTGAGGCTAAACCCAATATAATTCAGGAAAGATTTTTAAGTTTGAACATATCGATTTTGAGATCCATTAGGAAGCTTGAACAAAAAATAATTTAAGAAGACTTTTTTGTTGATAAGTTGAGATGGATTTTGAAATCAATCAAGTCAATTTAATTTAGAGACTGAGAAGTAAATTTAGCAATTCATTTCCATTTATGAAGGAAATTTGTATGTCTTTTGATAATTGGACGTGACGTGGAATAATATGAACGAAAAAGTAGGTATCTTTTTTGGAAATAAACTTAGGAATTTGTTTTCCATTTAAAGATGAAATTTATGTGTCTTTCAATAATTGGAATGCCACATAGAATAATATGTGAATGGAATGCCACATAGAATAATATGTGAATGTAAGGAAAAAAAGCCAGTGGAAAAAAATGGGGAAATAAAATTAAATGTAACGGGAGAAAACTCTATGGAATCCTACTTTGCAACAGAAAGCTGGAAAGGGAAGACAAAATTTGTATGGTACGGAGAGAAGCCAATTAACGGTCATCTTTAATAACATAGAATATCTTGTTCATTTTTGCAGTTCTGATATCCCCAGCTTAACTTGTTAAGGAAATAAGTACGTTTATACAATCAGCTGTGCCACTCTAGAGCATATTACTCTAAATGTTTTTGGCTTGTGAAAAGATGCATATGTAATATGAGACCAGGCATTGGAGATAGGCCGTCCATTATTTTTTGCAGCTAAACTTAATCTAATCTCCCCAATACTGCTTGATAGCATGTGTTTTACAATATAGAATATCTAATATGTGCATCATTTGATTGTTAACTTTGGCAGCCAAATACATAACTTTATTTACTTTTTTGTAAGATCACTACATGCATACAAATTAGTCTATTTCATTTAGTGTAATTTGTTCAATGCAGGCCCGACCCTATGGGTAGGCTGCCGAAGCGGCCGCCTAGGGCAGCATGCCGGAGAGGGGCAGCAGTCTGATGATCAGTGCTGGTGATCAGTAATAGTTTAGTGATAAGTATTAAAACTACTAGCAAACATTAGAGCTGCGGGTGTGGTGTTATGCTTTCTACTTGTTAACGTGCAGGTCCTGGGTTCAAGTTCCACCGGCAACTTTCTGTTTTACTGCACAAAATTTTGCCCTACCCTATTTTTAACCATTTTGGGCATTTTTCCACTGCTAAACTTTCAAACTGGCCTAGGGCAGCAACAATGGTAGGGCCGGCTCTGGTTCAATGCTACAAAACTTGGGTAAAATATGTGCATCTATACTATATGTGCATAACTAAATTTCCCATGGGAACTATGAATTGTGTTACAGAAGTTACAGTAGGAAATCGTATGTAGTTTGCGGTATATTGAATTTTGGAACAACATAGTAAATATATCATCACAATAATGTATGTGATAAACATGGCTGAATTTGTGAAAGGTATAGTATAAAAAAGCAATGCAACCAATGGTTGGCTGATGAATATTACTTCTTTTTGCATGACTGTTTCCTATATTCATAAATTCAGGTAATCTAATACTGAAAAGAAAAAGGGGAGGAAAAAAAAAGGGTAGTAGACAAGTAAATCACTTGACTTAATGCTTTGTTTCTAGCTTTTTGCACTAGTAATATACATATTCATATTGTTATAATGCATATTTACCAGGGTATCATGGTTGGCAAATTTAGATCAGCCGTTTTGCTCAGATTGTTTGTCATCTCTAATTTTTTTTCCAGTTACGATGCCTGTATCGAAATTATGAGATTACGATGAATATTACTGAAACTAAAGTATATTGCAAGTGCCAACACTGAATATTTAAATAGATGCTTTTAACCTCTATTGCTGAATACAGCAGTTATCACAAAACTGACTAGTTTTGTATATTTGTATATAATCCTCCAAATTGATTACCTTTTCAAAGTCTCATGCATTAAGAAAGTAGAATAACAATGTATTATTTAAGACAATTTGGAATGAAGTGATGTCACCATAAGCCTTTGTTCCTCTATAATAAGCAGAGATACTTCTGTTTACTGCATCAGAGAAAAAATTTGAGAACATAAGTAATTATGGCCATTAATCATAAGTTCATGAGTCTTCTATTGTTTTTGGCCATGTGCTTGATGGTTTTGGTTGCTGATGCTCACTACTACAAAAAGCCATACTACAAGCCACCTCATTACAAACCCCCACACTACTACAAGCCTCCTCATTACAAAACCCCACACTACTACAAGCCTCCCTATTACAAACCCCCACACTACTACAAGCCACCCCATTATGAACCCCCACCCTACTACAAGCCTCCCCATCACAAACCCCCACCCTACTACAAGCCTCCCCATCACAAACCCCTGCCCTACTACAAGCCACCTCATTATGAACTACCACCCCCACCCTACTACAAGCCTCCCCATCACAAACCCCCAACCTACTACAAGCCACCTCATTATGAACCCCCACCCTACTACAAGCCTCCCCATCACAAACCCCCACCCTACTACAAGCCTCCCCCTCACAAACCCCCACCCTACTACAAGCCACTTCATTATGAACCCCCACCCTACTACAAGCCTCATCTTTGAAAGCCACCTCATTGTGATCGGCATCATTAAACATCGTGTGTAATTATGCTATATTCCTATATTTTTGTCTAATTCAATAATCAACTCCCTAGGTTTGATGAAGGGTGTTGCCTTATGTATTGTATTGTATTGTATTGTTATTTGCATTAAATTGCTAATGCGTGGAAGAAAGTATTCTTATTGTGTTGATATGAGTGTGTTTTTTGTTACTTGGTCCCTTTCTTTTAGCACTTTTATACAGTTCCTTGACTAGCTCTGGTTTTCTTAAAATGGTTTTAAGTGGTTGCCTATCTACGAGGATCATCAAACTCTTTTTAAGAGCCAATCTATTTACAGTCACTGGTGTTTGTTTCATCCTGAATCCCTTAAATGGTTGCAACATATTAAATACTGATTCATGACCTACTAAGTGTGCCTGGGTTATTTATGCATTTGCTGTCCATCCATGAAATTGGAATGGATGGCAGGCATGCGTTTACAAGGTTGTAATAATTTCAATTTTTTAACAATTAGTGTTTTATTTTCCGTTAAAATTCGCTTGTTTGACATGCTACTCAAACAAATAAATCTGAAAGTCAGTAAAAACAAGAAGGAAATGAGAAATCAGACAGGTTGTTTAGTATCATGTATGAAGAGTAATTGCTTAATTTTTGTATCAGTAAAAGTATCGGTTCTTTGAAGATTATTCTTATCATGCTTAGTGCATTTTGAATCAACCACATTGATATTTATGTTGCATATATACAGCATGTGTGGTGGTAAAGTGTACCGTACAATTGACATTTCTAGCTTTATTGTTGTATTATTATCACATCACATAACCAGGCATTAATTCAGAAGGTGACATGCTAACAGATTGATATAGATTACTCACATGAGATTATTTTCAACGTACGTACTCATACATTGCTATTCTTTGCTCTCGTAGTTTACTATTTCGTCACTTGTAATGATCTTAAGCAAAATTCACTATGTTCGTTGTGAAATCTTTTAGATCACTTTTCCCTTTTTTTTTCCAGATGAAACTTATACAAGTTTGTTTTGGTTCTATACCAAAAAATGCAAGGAAATGATGAATATAGAAACTTATGGTATGTGTGTGATTAAGATTTCTTTGGGAAGAAAAAACGGGGCTAAAAATTCCAAGCAAGAAGAGTATAAAAGCAGGCATTCGCATGGTTAATCCTTTAAAGTAAAGATTACTTGTATGCGATGTTAGTTATTATAGAACTAAGTTTATACTTTTAAATTAGACACTGAGTATGCGCTAAACCAAAAACTTGCTTTAGATAATCATGAGGTGAATACAAAATTGTTAAATTATGAGGTTTGAAGCTATAACTTCTGATTAGCTAATTATTCCCAAACTGGGACATTCTGCTGGGTTGAGATAAACAATTATAGAAATGTATTTATACTTGTTTGAAAATTGTGTATGTGTATGTGGGCACACTTGCCTTCGTGTGCCCGCGCACGTAAGGGTCCTTACGTTGATATCAATATCAACAGAGGCAAATCAAATCTCTTGTAACTAAAATTCTATGTCTTCCTATATTCAACCAATCAGAACATCCAAAATTCCACATTTGTGCAATTAAACTCTCTTTCTTTCTCTAACTTAACTACAAAAAGGTTGAAATTAGGGGTTCTGATTGGTTTGGTACTGAGAAACAAGTGATTTTGGGTACAGAGGACTTGCTCTCCAATAGAGGAACTTCATACAATTTTTTTAAGTTCTCAGTCCATACAAATAAAAGCACAAGTAAATGTTGTGTAACGACTTACATTTTCAAGCATTTCAAATCGACGATTAAACTAACTCAAATTGTTCGAAATAACAGACTGTTATTGCTATGGGTTTAAAAAAAAAAAAATCAAATCACAGTACACAAACAGATTATATACAAAATTAGTAGAATAACTCACAACAAAATAAATAACATGGTAGTTCATAAAATTACTAATCACAAAGTCAAAATACATAATGCCAAAGTCATAAATCAAAAACTCAGATACATAATTGCCTAGTATATAAGCAAATGATAGAAGCAGAATCACGAAAACAGCAGTGCAGTAGATAATAAGTTGAATCTTCAATAGATCTCCAGCTCCAAAAAGATGAATCGTCAAAGCTGAACTTCTCAATCTAAACCGAGCATAAAGTCAAAAACAAAACACTCGAATCAGGATTAACATTCTTAATAGTGAATCAACTCAAGTGAAATGCTCAAACGAAATGCATCAATTGTTGGGGAAAAGTTTTCCGAAACGCCTTAGGAATAAAACTCAACCTTGCGGAAAAACAAATAGGAACAGATTAATGGTGAGACAAAACAAACAACAGATAGTCACCAACAAAACAATCATGGATCAAGAAATAAAAGAAAGAACACAAGAGATTTATAGTGGTTTCACTAACGTCTTTTAGTGTACGTCCACTTGGGGAGAGGAGGTTTTATTACTTTTCTAAATAAGAAAATATTACAAGACTGATAATAGGGAGGAAGAAGAAGAATACAACATACATTTACCTATATAAGGATTAATACTTGAGGTTGAAGTAATTGATTTATGGTTATAAATTAGTGTCTAATTAATTCTCCAATCAGAGAATTAATTCCTTACTTCAATATCCAAAAAGACACTTCTTCACATTCTTCCACTTATGTAGATAATTTATTTTCCTGTCTAATTTTACAAAAAAAAAAAGACAATAAATTTTCTGATATCTTCCAAATCTTCTGCAGTCGGAAATATTATATTACTCAAATTAATAATATTTCCCAAATCTTCTTTTAATGGAAATATTGTATCACCATAATCAATAATATCTTCCAAATCTTCTGCAAATGGAAATATTGTATCACAAATTCTAACAATCTCCACCCTGATACTATATTTCCTTAAAAGCATACGAACTTCACATACATTCTCTTATTCTAAACATCTTCTCGAACAAGACACCATGGTTACTTTCCCCAATGAGCTTCGGCATGGCCATCACCCATTGCACTTTGTCAACAAACTCCGGCAATGCCACCGCTTGCCAACAAAGTGTTCAAAGTACCCCCATCAAGTAAGACCCATCAATTTTCACCACTAAAACAAATGTCTTCATGAACCATCTCAACTCTCTCCCCACACCTTGCCACTGCGTGGTACCTAGCATTTCGATAAGCGATTCCAGCTCGAGCAACAACCGAACTTAGTAGTCTGCAAAGACTTATGCATTTCCACTGCTTTTTCCTTTGATCTCTGACCAACTTCAGACGATTCCTTCTTCTGCTTATCAAGCACATCCTTTTGGCAAAATCCCACCTTGTTGAAGCTTTCCCCTTTGACCATATTTTATCTATGTAGAAACTCAAAGTCCCTTCTCGTATGCCTAGCCCTGACATCTTTTCCATGAAAACTGTAGACTCCAACCCTTGACTATCCAAGTACAGTGCTTCCTCTCATGAGATACAAATTATGAAACGTATCTCCCTTCATCACTACAAATGAACCCTTATAAACCTTTTGACTATCCTTATCAATAGTCACCTCGCATCCTTTGGATGTCAACTGCCCAAGAGATATCATTGACTTCCGAAGACCTGGAACATAACGGACACCTGTCAAGGTGCGTATTAGCCGTCGTACATGTGAATCTGCACAGTACATTCAGCCATGACTTTACAACCAACACCATTTCCCATGAGAATCAGTTTCCCTCTTTTTCTTTTAAAAGAACTGAAATAATTCTTACTAGGTGTCATATGAAAAGACGCCGTTGTATCTAGCACCCAATGGTCTGATACATCTGATACTACTGTTGTCAACAAGTCATCAGACAAAAATTCCTCCATCGCAACCGATGAATTCCCAACTTCAATTTTTTTCTTTAGGTCTGGACAATCTCTCTTCCAATGGTCTGGTTTCTTGCAAATGTAGCACTTTCCAACTCTTGACTTTATTTTCTTCTTCTTCTCCCCTTTCTCCATACCAGCTAATAAGGCTTCCGTACTACTTCCTCCTCTACCTTCACCCAACCACTTAATCTGATCCCTCAAGTCCTCAGATAGAAGATCTGCCTTCACATCATCTACTATTAGTGTATCTCTAGCATAGATAAGACTGTTAGCGAAACCTGTGTATCGTTCCAGAAGAGAACACAAAAGAACCATTTCTATTTGCTCCTCGTCCTCTTTCAAGTCAACAGTCTTCATCACGAGATCATCGAAGAAGCTTAGATGTACCTTCACTAAAGCACCCTCTCTCATTAGCATGGTGAAAAACGTCTTCAGCAAAATCAGACGGTTGGTTATTGACTTCTTTAAATAGAGTTTTTCTAGCTTGGTCCAAATGTCCTTAGAAGTGGTCTCACCGCTAATCTCTGAAATGACATTTTCTCCCATTGCTAATTGTAAAGTAGTAAATGCCCATCGTTCCATCTCCTTCCTTTCCGCGGCTGAAATATCATTTGTGAACTCCTCAGGAGCAAATACCACAGGATGAACATTATTCCTCATCAGAACATCTTTCATCCTTCATTGTCACTTCTCGAAGTCTTTATCCCCATTCCATCTTTCTATTACTAATTGAGATCCTGCTGCCATATATATCCCTTTGACATGTAGCCTTGATACAATTGCTGAATTCTCCTTATCTTCTGCCATAATGCCTAACACTCTTTCTCAATCAACCTCGTAGCTCTGATACCAAATGTTGAGGTAAAGTTTCCCAAAACGTCTTGCGAATAAAATCCAACCTTGCGGAAAAACAAATAGGAACAGATTGATGGTGAAGCAAAACAAACAACAGATAGTCAGCAGCAAAACAATCACAGATCAAGCAATAAAAGAAAGGACACAAGAGATTTATAGTGGTTCCACTAACGTCTTGTAGTGTACATCCACTAGGCGAGAGTAGATTTTATTACTTTTCTAAATAAGAAAATATTTCAAGACTGATAATAGGGAGGAAGAAGAAGAATACAACTTTTAGAGATGATGTACCATACATTTGTCTAATCCCTATCCTTATATAAGGATTAATATTTGGGGTTGAAGTAATTGATTTATGGTTATAAATCAATGCCTAATTAATTTTCCAATTAGAGAATTAATTCCTTACTTCAATATCTTAAAAGAAACTTCTTCATATTCTTCCACTTATGTAGGTAATTTATTGCCCTGTCTAATTTCACAAAAAAAGAGGCAATAAATTTTCTGATATCTTCCAAAACTTCTACAGTTGGAAATATTATATTACTCAAATTAACAATATTTCCCAAATCTTTTCTAAATGGAAATACTATATGACCATAATCAATAATATCTTCCAAATCTTCTGCAAATGGAAATATTGTATCACAAATTCTAACATCAATAACTTAAAGGATGCTTAGAATTTTCATCCTATAAGAATACGTTAAACTAGATATAATATAATACAATACGCTATAATAATAGTGTCTACAGTAAATATATTATTGAAAATAGCATAAGAGGTATTACTTTATTTACCCTTACACCATTTATAATTTCATAGTCTATACAATATCGTAAACCTACCGTAAACTAGTTGCATCAAGGGGTACTCCATAAGCACGACACCAACACTACAGGAAACACATTCTTTCTAATGGTTTCGAACCATCGACAACCATTAGAAGCCATCGGAAAAAGCCGCTGCAAATATATGCATTGGTGAACATGATTTCCGACTGCTTCTGACATAGGTAGATAGACATAGGTCATCAACCTATGTTCCGACGATTTTCGACATCTTTTGATAGCCATTGAAAATTGTTGATAAATAAAAACCTATAGACCATCGGAAAGCGTCGGAAAATCTACAACTTTTTTTTTATATTTCAACTGCTGTTTGATCTTCCATCCACATTTCATAAATACATTGTCATTCCACGAACTCAGCACTCAATACATCCAACTCAATACAATATCTTTCAATCAAATATCAAAACCAAACCAAACCAAATCATATAATTACACAATACATAAAACCAAACTTCACTATCATAATTTCAATACAACTAATTATATGATACATACAATATAAATACCACCAACTCTACCATCAAAAAACATACATAGCACCAAGTATATCATCCCCTAAGTCCATCAATAATTCCCATACCAACTTACGTTCAATCAACTAAAAAACATACCTAACAAGCCCGTCAATCACCTCCAGAACCAGCAGAAGAAGAAAAACAGTCATCATACTATTGCATGTACTTAAATATACGTTTATCCAGCTATTGTATCGTCTCGATAGTCTGACGATGGTTCTGATTTTTCAGTTGCGCCAACCTAGCCTTAAACTCTTCGATCTGTGCTAGATCAATATCAACTCTGGTACGACTGACTTGTCTTTGTCTGCTGGCCTACAACACTCATTTAATTTAGTCTATAATCTTACTATCAAAGTTACAACGTAATTTGTTAATTGTATAGTTTTTAATATGATTCTTGAATTTACTGCTAAGTTGTTGACTCAAAAGTAATGCATACATAATTATGTTTTAAACATTTATTTGCTAACTAACTGTATGTACAAATCCATCTTTTTATTTTTTAATTATGTTCATATTCTGCAAATTATTTACAAAAATAACTTACCTGTTTATATTAAATTTACTACATCTTGCTAATTTTTTAGAGCATTTTTTCAAATATTTGAAATGAAGTTGTAAGATGACATGTTATTTAATGACAAAAATATAATAGTTTAAAAATATTAAATTTTAATAACAAGTGATTTATTTACCAAAACTATGTATCATATATTTTTGAAAAGCACTAACTTAGTGGGAACTTAAAAAGGAATAAGAAAATAAGGTTTGATAAAGGTTATAATATATTACAACTAATGAAGTTTCTACCAAGTCAAATTATATAATAGTCTTGCAGTTCTACCAACTTGCACATTTAGCATAGTACATATAATCATTTCGTAAACTATTATTTTTTAAGTGAATTTTCAAATCCATATTAAAAATTCAATTTGTATGCCTGAATTAGCTACTTATCATACAACAGGGGTAAATTGCATATAGAGAATTATTAGCCCATAACCAAGTTATATCATAAATTTATGACTGAAACTAAAGCGATGCACCAAAAATTAAAAGATTATTAAATTATTATATTGTAATATATTATTGATTACACTACACTAGAAATGCAAATTAGGGCAGTGCTCATAGCCATATCTAAATTGATTTGGCAGTGCTATAGACCGTATCAAAAAATGGCGTCTTTGTTACTTAGATACGGGCTTAACCAGAAATTCATAGACTGAAATGGCTTAAAACCGTATCAAATTCATGGTTTGATACGGCTCAAAGCCGTATCAAATTCATGGATTGATACGACATTGAGCCGTATCAAACTCTTAGATTGATACGACTCATGGCCGTATCTAATTGATAATGAGATACGGCTCATGGTCGTATCTATTTAAAAACTTTAAAAATAAAATAAAATTAGCTATCAATTCTGAATGGAAAGGATGAAAACACAAACATTTAAATAATTCTGCACAAAATGAAAGGAAATCAAACTTTTATTCTTAAATTAAAATTCAAAATATGTAAAAGTTTTATGTTTCATTAAATAAAAGAAAGGGCCATACTCGCACGAACTCGACCAACTAAAATAAAAGAACATATATACAAAACATTTATGTTTCATTAATATTCTGAAATATAAATCAACACCATTGATAGTCCACATAATGAAAATATTTTTGGAACTACAAGAACATAAACCTGAAGGTAGTGCTACCTCAGGAAAACTTTTGAACAAATAGCCTGCTTAAAAAAGGATTGACATCAAATACTTCCAACTCATGCATGCTTTCACTATCTCCAGTAAATATGACTTGGCATTTATTAACAACAACAACAACAACAACAAAAAAAAAAAAACCAAGTTAGTTCCATACTTGTATATAACCAAACATTCATAGGAGTATCTTAAATTTCAAAGTATTCAAAGCCATAAGATGAACGCAAAAAATATGCCTAATTGTGACATAAACCATGGACGTAAGTATCAACAAAAACACCATGGTTTCGACACTCACAAGCAAAATGCTCATAATCTTGTATTATTGATCCTAAGGTCTGCTTGAAACCAAATTTAAAGAAATCAAAGAGAAATGCTACTTAATATATAAGTTGAAATAAATATTACCTGTAACGACCCGAGGATTTTCGACCTTGGTTATCGGCATAAACTCAATGTCGACTATCAAGCATTGGAAATACCGGATAGTTAATGAAAGAAAATAGAGGGTGAGAGTAGATAAGATAGAAAATTAGAATAGAAGAAGAAGAAGATTATACAAGATCAGAGTAAACACGAATCTCACAGCGGAACGAATAAAATATAACATAACTTTGAAATAAAACCAGTATATGTATACAATAACATTTATCAGAGTACAACACTTACAACACAGCGGAAATAAACAATTACTATAAAATCCTGAAGCCACCTGCTCCATGTTCTCAATATATCTGTAAAATCCTAACTACTTGACTGCCCATACAAATTTGGGCACCCAAGAGTTTAGGGAAAACAAAACAAAATAAACTCCTGGTCAGTCATGGAACTAGTGTGAGTAAACAATTTAAAACAGTTTGAGAAAATAAATGATATCTCATAAGACCATGTTGTATAACATGGAACGGGTTTTTCCCTTATGAGAATCCAAAACACTTGATTTATCATTCAAAATCCTTTTGAAAGAAACGATAATCTTTATATCAAAACTCTTTGGATATTATAATAGTGTCTATCAACCACAATATAATAATCATCTAGCAGAACGATTTCATCTCACGTTCCACATACATAATATATAATCAAAAACCATGGGCGCTTATTAGGCAATGAATTCCAACTGGCAAGGTATGGGACCACCTTCCGACAGTGTATCTCTAGAGAGGAATACACCGGGTTCAACAAGAACATCTTGTAACCCAGACTAAACATGACCGGTCACGCATTTCGCTTGAGTGTACCGAATGTATTATCACCAACGGTTGGGATCAACAACCGTTTCCCGAAAGGGATAGCATCGAAATAGATTATAGAAGTAAATGGAATTTCTCTAGATCAGGTGACAGTACACCCTAATTGGCATCCAAGCACTTAGCCATGCGACCTACCCGATTTTATATCATTTCTCGGTTGTGTGGCTAAAGGCCATACGTATAGATCACACTTTTGTTTACTTTGAATGTCACGTCGTCATACCCGCCAAATCACAAATTGATTTCCCCAAAAATAACACGGGCATACAGCTAAGAGAATCGAATTCCTCCGCCACCAAACGTAAATACGTTTGAAGAGATCAACATACGCATTCTAATAAATATACTCTGTTAGACATTCTTCCATACAGGTCATCCTGGGACTGGACAGACCGAAGGTACTATTCTGTAAATCCATCTTAGGCAATTTCTAGCCAGGATTTTCTGAACAGCCCTTGCATAACTTCGTCTTCAATTATCTTCATTATATTTGATTCGCAACGCTAATTCCATACGGAGTGGTTTTCAGATAATATATCTGATCCCGGTCTCTCCGTATTGACAATGGAAATGGTCTTTGATAGTCGGTGATTTAACTATCAAAGGAAAACATGTGTACAAACAACGGTCGTATTTCCAAATGGAAATCTTACCGATCAATCATCATTTCATTTCCCAATTTCCTATTTATCGTTTCCATATATTCATAAATTCCTTATTTTCTAAAATTAGAAAATATACGTTGTTAACTTTGGAAAACGTTTCCATTTCTGATTCATGCATCAATATCTTCCCACCTCTATCAGTCTCTAGTTGTGAACTAGTAAGAGAACAACTTCACAAGTATAAACCCCGAAGGCCGAAACCAACATCGGATCGATACCCAGAAAGCCATTCAACTCAACAAATTTCCAGTCAGTTTCTAATTTGAATAATTCCGTTTAAATTCCTAATTGAAATCCCAAATTCCTTCATAATATTTTATTTGTAAAATATTTACTTAAATCCTTTATTCACATTAAACGTGAATAATATTTCTTCTTTGCAATCAAAACAGTTTGATTTCGTATTTAAAAACAATATCTAAAATCCAATTTCTATTTATACTTCTAATTATAGAATTATTCATATAAAATATCATCTTATTCTTCTAACACTTATAATCCCATTTATAATCACCTTTGTAAATGCTGCTCAAATTCCATTTAAATTATCGGTGTTAAAACCGATTCCTACTTCTCTATATATATTCAGTCTTATATATTCCGTTTATCAAATGATAAATATTTTATTTAATTTATAAACCATTATTTATAAATTAGTCATCTCAATCTATTTGTTAAAACAGATTTATATTTAATATCCACTTTAAACAATCTTCTCATAATTCTTTTATATCTCATCAAATATTCCTTTTATAATATTTTGCTTTCTATATAAATAATCCTTTTATACTTCTATTTATTTTCTATATAAATAATCCTTTTACACTTCTATTTATTTTCTATATAAATAATCCTTTTATAAAATTCTTTGATTTTATAAATATATTATTTTCAATTTAAACTTTGAAAATTCCCTTTTCACATTCCGGTATTTCTTATGGTACTTAAAATACCAAATAACCATGATCAACATCATCTACACACCCATAATCAATCATTGATTATATGTCACATCACATTTCACAATATATGAAAACAAACAGTATTATAAATATTGAGGAATCCAGTTGGATCCCTCCAACCTGTTTTCCTGCATCCACAGATGTTAAACGATAGAAATAACATCGATTTCATTTTCAATATGAAATATTTTGATAAACAAAATCAATATTTGATTAACGATTTATATATATCGTTATCTATAATTTCAACTACTAAATCAACAATTCAACCAAATAATCATCACGTAGCAATCAATCATCATTTATCAATACTAGATTATATTTATAAAAATATAAACTGTACAAAGTTAGTGAGAATTACTCACTTTGGACGATCATCGTTATATAATAATAACTGTCGGTTGATTCAGATCAGGCAATTTATTTCGCTATAAATTGTAACGACCAAAGTCCCATTTGAACTTCCCACCCGCCTAACAACGGTGCTTTTCTACCCTTCCAGACGACCAAAGAAACCGCTTCTCCCCAAGACCAATTCGTATCCTTTTTTTTTTATGTTATATTAAATTTTGGGCTCACGAACCCAGCCCACCACCCATGATTCCTTAAACATGTTTTTACTTCCTTAATCGACTCCTCATTTCTTCGTTCCCATCATTCTCTACAGGCACAAAACCATGGCCACATTTTCTTTAACCTAGAACTCCTTCTCCTCTCCATGGTTAAGTCACTAAAAGTCACCATAAGTCTTCTTTTAATGATCTCTACACAACCATTTCACTCTCATCAAACTCGGCCAACCGCGTTTTGTACAAACCCAAACCGCTCCATGCCTTCTTCCACAACATAGCAGCCCGCAACTCCTGTTAACCCATGTCAAGTATCCCAAAACCGATTGAATCCAAGTACCTCATCACAACTGAATTCTTCCCTAACCACAAACCTATGCTCCAACAATACAACGCAGGTACTATCCAATTAGTGATAGCGTTACTTTTTGCCATGCACCATGAACACGCCCTACCCCAAAGATATAACGTTCCCATTCAACTGTTATAGGAAACAGCGATTTACTTCTCTTCACCATCACTCTCCAAGACGTACACGCAAGTACGGTTTGTTTTTAGTGGTAAGAAAATAGTGTGGCAGTGCTTGCTTACGTGATTCAGAAATTTTCTGAAGCAAGGAAATGTATGAACGATGCCTACTCGTGTATCTATAGATTTTAGATTCCATGGCAGTGGGAATGCTCTTGAAAGTGGGGACGATCCCCACTTTAATCTGCAAACTCACGCTGCAGCAGTATGAATTCAAGCGCCAATTTGCAGCTAAAGTGGGGATTGTCCCCACTTTTTATTTAGAACGTGGATCCTTAAACGGAGAAATCAATGCCGTTTATACCTTAAAAGGTTTTCATTTCGCCGTTTATTGTTCTACTTCCCCCGATTTCTCAACTCTTCCCATATCCGCTGCTTTCAATTCATGGCCATGGAAAATACCGAACCTGAATTCTTTCTCCCCTCTGATTTTCTCACTACGATACGTTCAACGAGACTGAGAGCAACGACGAAGAAAATATGAAATTAAATTAGCGGCTTCGGTAGCTTGTCCTTCTCCACCAATGAAAGCAGTGCATGAAAGCAATGAAAGCGACGAAGAAAATCCGAAACAAAATACCCAACCTAAATCCTTTCTCCCCTCCGATTTAGCAGCTTCTGTAGCGCCAGCAATGGAAAAAAAAATTAACTCTTAAACGGCAATTAGAAAACCGTTTAAGGCTAAATGGTTTTCTAATTGCCGTTTAGCCCCTCCAAATAAAAGAAATAAAAAAACAACGCCAAGCCGCCACTCAGCTGCTGGAACAACAATGCGTGGCCACGCTTATTTTCTTCATCCAACACGCTTGAATTCACATGCTGCTGGGTATGCTCTAAGTAGTGAAGTCCGCATAAAATAAGGAAACGTACGAGTTTGTGTTGAGAATGAGGGGACGTGAGAGGAACTGGGTGTAATAATAAATGCAACGCAGCGGACAGGCAGAGGAACGTGTCTATGTTTGTTGTAATATTTCTTTTTCTTATATAGCTGTTGATTTCGAAAGAATAGGGTCTGACTTAGGAGGTGTTGTATATTTTCTTAGCAATGAAGGCATCTATTTTACACATATTATACTAGTATAGCCGTACAACGGTGGGAAAACCGACCGTTTGATTATATAATTTAAAAAATTTCTGTTGTATTTCTAGATTAATCTACAAAAACATGAATGATTTAAAAAAAAATATTTTTTTAATTTTTGTTTAGTTTTAGACATATCAAAAGATATTGTAGTAAAAAGTGGATCTGAAGTACATTTGAAATATAATGGATATTTTAGAGAAATTTTAGGAATTAGAATTTGAACTGTTAAATACATTAGAGAAAACAATTCCGAGAAAGAAGGCAATGTTTATGTGTCAGACAACGCTGCTATATTTGAGGCTATATTCATTGGGATGGACAAATTGATTTAGCCTCTCTTACAGTAGGGAAACCTCCCTAACAGTCGGTTTGATAAAAAGGTTCCGCTTCATCAGTATATATATTTGTTCGTAGATAAACTATAACTAGCCCGACAGCACAATCTTCTATTGATAAGCCATAAGCAGCAGATTATTTAGCATGGGTTATTTACAAGCTAAACCTTTTTGTATTGACTTGAAGTTAAGGTTTTCCAGAGTAGAAATAATTAAGACAAAGGTGTTAAAGTGAAACGATTTAAACTAAGAAGCCTGCGTTGAATTGGCTAGTTTTCAAGATATATGCCGCGTCCCAATTCATGTTGATAAGGCTCACATATGTCCAACATTCCCTATTGCTTAAAAGTCCGTCCATATACTGACTACTACGGACAAAAATAAAAATATCATCGAGATGAGCAATATGCCACGATTTCAAAAATATAACAAAATAGACAAGTTAACTTGTTCTGTGAAACCCCAAAATGCAGACACAGGGTGTATAATACTTCAAAATAAAAAGTGCTTATTTTTCAAAAAAAAAATTACAGAAAAATTCTAAAAATTAAATTACAACTACGTCTAAAAGGATTTATCCAAATTCGAAACTGATATTTAATTAAAATTAAATAACTGTTATGGCTTATAAATGATTTCATAGCGACTATTTGGAAATTTGATTTGGACACAACTCACAATCTACACGACGAAATCCCCATTTTTCTCTTCCATTAGAAAAATATACTTTACTCGCTCCGAACGTTTCTTGTTTCACAGAAATTCAATTTAAAACAGATTCTGTATATTTAATTGAAGTTTGAATCGCCAAATTATGAACTGCATCGCCATTTCGAGCTCAATTATAATTATAATATAATTTATACGCTCTAACAATCATTTATTAAATATATTCGTTATTATAATTATATTCTAAACTGAACTAAATATTTTAAATGATCCAATTCACACAATATTGCCATTTCAACTACTGATTATTTCAAAATAAAATATTATTTAATTATTATATTAATTAAATATTCAAACTTATTTAATTTAAACCATTAAATTACCATTATTAAATCGTTAAAAAATACGGGTTGTTACATTTTCCTCCCTTAAAATAATTTTGTCCTCGAAATTGCTAAGGTAGAAAACAAACCCTATTGACTGGTTAGAACTTATTTGTTCACTTCTTAACTTCAGTTTCAACTGAACCAATTTAATTTCAATTAAATATTTATTCATTCCTACTAACGAAAATTTTCAAAAATCCTGAAAATTTTCTAACACCCGAAATTTCTGAAAAATTTCGCCAACACCTCCTTTGTACGGCTCAATCGTTATAGCTACAAGTCACCTCTCTAGGCCTTCTCCAATCCAAAAGAAAATCAGACCGCCAAGCGGCTTGCCAAATCGGCTCATAAATCTCCAAACTCATATATAAATAAACTTATACTTTTTTGTCGGGCATATCATTTTCTCATTTCCCATTTGCTACCAATTCAGGATATAACAATGTCATCCCAATCAAACTCCAATCAATTTTATCCTCAAACCAATCATTTACGTATATCCAAGTCAAATTCTATTTCAAATTCGAGTTGCATTCTCGATTCCAAACTCTAACTCACCAATCCAATACCATTTCAGATTCCTATCTCACAAATCCAAAATATGATTCTACTTGATGTACTATTTTCCAATTCAATTGCCACTTAACTGGCTTTAATTAAATTCCAATTTGCTTTCACAATTTCTATTTAAATTAAACCATCTCTCCTGGGAATTTTAAACAGCTAAACCTTTTCAAAAATCAAATATTCATTTTGGAATATCAAAACAACTCTTTTTTCCAAAATAACTCGAAAACAATCTCCTTGGTAGTAATCCGTCACTTAGAACTCGAAAATGAACACCGATGATGTCCGAATCATCATCGGAATTATTTCGCAGCGATCGAAGTGAGTTCAATACTATATCACTTTTCAAAACCATTTCTAAACCTTTCCATTTTGAAATACATTTAAAAATATTATTCACAATGCTTGTAAAAAATTTAAAATCTCCCAGGATTTTAAAATTCTCATATATTAATTCCAAATCCATTTACAAACACCCTTCCAAATTTCCAGGATTTTAATTTCAATTCTGATTAAAATTTGGATTTAATTTATTTCATTACACTTATATGAATTTTATTTGGTTATATTTAAATAACCAACTCAATTTTAATCTTATTCGGTTAATATAGCAACCAACACATCTACTATAAAACTTCAAATATTAATCATTCTTTTATATAAAAAATATATTTTGGGTAAATTTATTTCATTTACCATCTTTTCAAAACATACTATGTCGGTTCATTGCATTCGAGTGTTTATAAACCCCTACCGATACAGTGGATCAAACTGATCGATTAGAACTCATAAAAAACTCAATCAATAAATATCCGCAATATAAAACCATTTTTATAAAATATACAATTACGTTCTCTTGTATATATACACTTAACTCAATCTAGGGTATTACTAACCTCATCTCCACTGAGTTACGCCACAGAGCCAAGGTAATTACTTAACCTTCAGCTCTGATACCACTGTAACGACCCGAGGATTTGTGACCTTGGTTATCGACATAAACTCAATGTCGACTATCAAGCATCGGAAATACCGGATAGTTAAAGAAAGAAAATAGAGGTTGAGAATAGATAAGATAGAAAATTAGAACAGAAGAAGAACATACAACATCAGAGTAAACACGAGTCTCACAGCGAAACGAATAAAATATAACATAACTTTGAAATAAAACCAGTATATGTATACAATAACATTTATTAGAGTACAACACTTATAACACAACGGAAATAAACAATTGCTATAAAATTCTTAAGCCTCCTGCTCCAAGCTCTCAGTATATCTGTAAAATCCTGACTACTTGACTGTCCATACAAATTTGGGCACCCAAGAGTTTAGGGAAGCAAAACAAAATAAACTCCGGGTTAGTCATGGGACTGGTGTGAGTAAACAATTTAAACCTGTTTGAGAAAATAAACGATATCTCATAAGGCCACGCCGTATAACACGGAATGGGATTTTCCCTTATGGAAATCCAAAACACTTGATTTATCATTCAAAATCCTTTTGAAAGAAACGATAATCTTTATATCAAAACACTTTGGATATTATAATAGTGTCTATCAACCACAATATAATAATCATCTAGCAGAATGCTTTCATCTCACGTTCCACATACAAAATATATAATCAAAAACCGTGGGCGCTTATTGGGTAATGAATTCCAACTGACAAGGTATGGGACCACCTTCCGACAGTGTATCTCTAAAGAGGAATACACCGGGTTCAACAAGAACATCTTGTAACCCAGGCTAAACATAGCCAGTCACTCATTTCGCTTGAGTGTACCGAATGTATTATCATCAACGGTTGGGATCAGCAACCGTTTCCCGAGAGGGACAGCATCGAAATAAATTACAAAAGTAAATGGAATTTCTCTATATCAGGTGACAATACACCCTAATTGGCAGCTAGCCACTTAGCCATGCGACCTACTCAATTTTGTACCATTTCTCAGTTGTAAGGCTAGAGGCCATACGTATAGATCACACTTTTATTTACTTTGAATGTCACATCGTCATACCCTCCAAATCACAAATTGACTTCCCCAAAAATACCATGGGTATACAGCTAAGAGAAACGAATTCCTCCACCACCAAACGTAAATTCGTTTGAAGAGATCAATTTACGCGATCTATTAAATATACTCTGTTAGACATTCTTCCATACAGGTCGTCCTGGGACTGGACAGACCGAAGGTACTATTCTGTAAATCCATCTTAAGCAATTTCTACCTAGGATTTTCCGAACATCCCTTGCATAACTCCGTCTTCAATTATCTTCATCATATTTGATTCGCAACGCTAATGCCATACGGAGTGGTTTTCAGATAATATATCTGATCCTTGTCTCTCCGTATAGACAATGGAAATGGTCAAAATCTTTGATAGTCGGTGATTTAACTATCAATGGAAAACTTGTGTATAAACAACGGTCGTATTTCCAAATGGAAATCTTACCGATCAATCATCATTTCATTTCCCAATTTCCCATTTATCGTTTTCATATATTCATAAAATCCTTATTTTCTAAAATTAGAAAATATACGCTATTAACTTTGGAAAACGTTTCCACTTCTGATTCACGCATCAATATCTTCCCACCTCTATCAGTCTCTAACTATAAACTAGTAAGAGAACAACTTCACAAGTAAAACCCAGAAGGCCAAAACCAACATCAGATCGATACCCAGAAAGCCATTCAACTCAACTAATTTCCGGTCAGTTTCTAATTTCAGTAATTCCATTTAAATTCCCAATTCAAACCCCAAATTCCTTTGTAATATTTTATTTGTAAAATATTTACTTAAATCCTTTATTCACATTAAACGTGAATAATATTTCTTCTTTGCAATCAAAACAGTTTGATTTCGTATTTAAAAACGATATCTAAAATCCAATTTCTATTTATACTTCTAATTATAGAATTATTTATATAAAATCTCATCTTATTCTTCTAACACTTATAATCCCATTTATAATCACCTTTGTAAATGATGCTCAAATTCCATTTAAATTATCGGTGTTAAAACCGATTCCTACTTCTCTATATATATTCAGTCTTATATATTCCGTTTATCAAATGACAAATATTTTATTTAATTTATAAAAGATTATTTATAAATTAGTCTTCCCAATCTATTTGTTAAAACAGATTTATATTTAATATCCACTTTAAACAATCTTCTCATTATTCTTTTATATCTCATCAAATATTCCTTTTATAATATTTTGCTTTCTATATAAATAATCCTTTTATACTTCTATTTATTTTCTATATAAATAATCCTTTTACACTTCTATTTATTTTCTATATAAATAATCCTTTTATAAAATTCTTTGATTTTATAAATATATTATTTTCAATTTAAACTTTGAAAATTCCCTTTTCACATTCCGGTAATTCTTATGGTATTTAAAATACCAAATAACCATGATCAACATCATCTACACACCCATAATCAATCATAGATTATATGTCACATCACAATTCACAATATATGAAAACAAACAGTATTATAAATATAAAGGAATCCAGTTGGATCCCTCCAACTTGTTTTCCTGCATCCACGGATGTTAAACGATATAAATAACATCGATTTCATTTCAATATGAAATATTTTGATAAACAAAATCAATATTTGATTAATGATTTATATATATCGTTATCTATAATTTCAACCACTAAATCAAAAATTCAACCAAATAATCATTACACAGCAATCAATCATCATTTATCAATACTAGATTATATTTATAAAAATATAAACTGTACAGAGTTAGTGAGATTTACTCACTTTGGACGATCATCATTAAATAACAATAACTGTCGGTTGATTCAGATCAGGCAATTTATTTCGCTATAAATTGTAACGACCAAAGGCCCATTTGAACTTCCCACCCGCCTAACACTACGGTGCTTTTCTACCCTTCCAGACGACCAAAGAAACCGCTTCTCCCCAAGACAAATTTGTATCCTTTTTTTATGTTATATTAAATTTTGGGCTTACGAACCCGATCCACCACCCATGATTCCTTAAACAGGTTTTTACTTCCTTAATCGACTTCTCATACCTTCGTTCCCGTCATTTCTACAGGCACAAAACCATGGCCACATTTTCTTTAACCTAGAACTCCTTCTCCTCTCCATGGTTAAGTCACTAAAAGTCACCATAAGTCTTCTTTTAATGATCTCTACACAACCATTTTACTCTCATCAAACTCGGCCAACGACATTTTGTACAAACCCAAACCGCTCCATGCCTTCTTCCACAACATAGCAGCCCGCAACTCCTGTTAACGCACGTCAAGTATCCCAAAACCGATTGAATCCAAGTACCTCATCACAACTGAATTCTTCCCTAACCACAAACCTATGCTCCAACAATACAACGCAGGTACTATCCAATTAGTGATAGCGTCACTGTTTTCCATGCACCATGAACACGCCCTACCCCAAAGATATAACGTTCCCATTCAGCTGCTATAGGAAACAACGATTTACTTCTCTTCACCATCACTCTCCAAGACGTACACGCAAGTACGGTTTGTTTTTAGTGGTAAGAAAATAGTGTGGCAGTGCTTGTTTACGTGATTCAGAAATTTTCTGAAGCAAGGAAATGTATGAACGATGCCTACTAGTGTATCTATAGATTTTAGCAGTGTTATCAAGACCGGACCGGCCGGCGGCCCAACCCTGAAAACCGTGGACCGCCAGGCAATCCGGCCCGGAGTCCTAATGGACCGCCAATGCTTTTGAACCATCGAAAGCTACAGCCCAACATGATTTAGCAGCAGGAATTCTAGTGAAAACCATAAAATTTTGTCCACTTGGGCCTCGCTTCATATGCAGAAGCCCACGTGCTCTTTAGCACACTCATAAAGTAAGGGCTGGACACTTATTTATACAAGTGAAGAGGACGGAAGCTTCAAATTTCCTGTAATGTGGGACATAAAAATGCAAATAGTCAAATTTGCATTGATGAAAAATCGACGCGGTTCCGACGGTTCAGCCGGTTCATCCATCAAAACCTTCGACCGTAAGTCATCACGGTCTGACGCACGGTCCGACCATGATAACATTGGATTTTAGATTCCTTAGCGTCAAAGAAAATTAAATAATATAATATACCTATTTTAGTTAGCTCCTAAGTAGTGAAGTCCGCAGAAAATAAGGAAACGTACGAGTTTGTATCGAGACTGAGGGGACGAAAGAGGAACCGCGTGTAATAATAAATGCAACGCAGGGGACAGGCAGAGGAACATGGCTATGTTTGTTGTAATATTTCTTTTTCTTGTGTAGCTGTTGATTTCGAAAGAATAGGGTCTGACTTAGGAGGTGTTGTATATTTTCTTAGCAATGAAGGCATCTATTTTACACATATTATATAAACAGGTTTCGCTTCATCAGTATATATATTTGTTCGTAGATAAACTATAACTAGCTCGACAGTACAAACTTCTATTGACAAGCCTTAAGCAGCAGATTATTTAGCACGGTTTATTTACAAGCTAAACCTTTTGTATTGAGTTGAAGTTAAGGTTTTCCAGAGCAGAAATAATTAAGACAAAGGTGTTAAAGTGAAATGATTTAAACTAAGAAGCCTGCGTTGAATTGACTAGTTTTCAAGATATATGTCGCGTCCCAATTCATGTTGATAAGGCTCACATATGTCCAACATTCCCTGTTGCGTAAAAGTCCATCCATATACCGACTGCTACGGACAAAAATAAAAATATCATCGAGATGAGCAATGTGCCACGATTCCAAAAATATAATAAAATAGACAAATTAACTTGTTCTGTGAAACCCCAAAATGCTGACACAGGGTGTATAATACTTCAAAATAAAAAGTGCTTATTTTTCAAAATAAAAATTACAGAAAAATTCTAAAAATTATATTATAACTACGTCTAAAAGTATTTGTCCAAATTCAAAACTGATATTTAATTAAAATTAAATAACCGTTATGGCTTATAAACGATTTTATAGCGACTATTTGGAAATTTGATTTGGACATAACTTACAATCTACACGACAAAATCCCGATTTTTCTCTTCCATTAGAAAAATATAATTCACCAACTCCGAACGTTTCTTGTTTCACAGAAATCCAATAAAAACGGATTCTGTATATTCAATTGAAGTTCGAATCGCCAAATTACGAACTGCAGCGCCATTTCGAGCTCGATTATAATATAATTTATACGCTCTAATGATCATTTATTAAATATATTCGTTATTATAATTAAATTATAAACCGAACTAAATATTTTAAATGATCCAATTCACACAATATTGCCATCTCAGCCAATTCTGATTATTTCAGAATAAAATATTATTTAATTATTATATTAATTAAATATTCAAAGTTATTTAATTTAAACCATTAAATTACCAAACCATTAATTAAATAATTAAATAAAATTAATTATTCAATTGTTAAAAAATACGGGTCGTTACATTACCTATGTCGTAGGAAGCAATATTTTGAGGTTCACATTCCGGGCTCAAGACTCGAACAAATTAGGCGGTCGTAGAACTTGTTGAAATTGCACTACGAGAATAATAATGTATAGCATAAATTATAGAAGTAAGGTTTAGGACATGTCTATGTACTTTTCTAAATCAAAATTAAGAGTATGTAAATACAAATTCAACTAAAACCCAAGTAACCAACAAATTATTCCTACTTTATTCACTTGCAAACTTGTTATCATACTGCCATTTAACAGAACACCTCAATTGCAATAATACAAAGACGAGCATAATGGACATGTTTAACACAATGACCCTCATATTGAACAAATTTTCATTTCCACACAAAGTCGGCTTGCTGTTTCAGCAAGCTTGAGCTTGATGTGTTAAACATCAAGCAAACTTGTTGTTTTACAGTGTAACACCCCGTGTATTCTATAACAGTGAAGTTCACAAATTAAAGTATAATAAATTACAAATCAAAGAAATAAGGGAAACGGGATACACCATTGCGTTCATCTCGGAATTCTGCTTGAGATAGAGTCCGAGTTTGCGTAAAACGGACTCCGTATGAAGAAGATATGGCCTCCGGAAGTTTCAGAATTCAGTTTAAAATTCAAACAGACCAAAACAGCTCAGAAAAACCAATTCAAAATTCAAAACCAGGCCGGATTGGCCAGGGCGGGAATTTTCCTGCCCAAGGCACCCAGGTCGACTTGGTAGTCGACCTGGGGCTACCCAGGTCGACTGGGCAGTCGACCTGGGTCACCCGTGTCGACTGCCAAGTCGACACGGTGTCGACTGGTGTGTCGACCTGGCCCCTGAGCCAGGTCAAACCCAGCCCCCCTGGCTGGCCTGGTCTGTGTTTGGTCGATTTTCTGAGCCTTTCCTTGTCACTAGGGCTAGGTGTCAGCTCCTGGTTGGTCTTTCCTTCAAACGAACGGCTATTATTAAACCAAGCTCCATCGATGGTCCTAATCAACTCAAAAACACTATAAAAAAGACCCTAAGACCTAGCCTAAATCATACTATTTCATTTTAGCCTCATGCAGCTGCCATTAAACCTAGGACTCTAAATTAAAAACACAAAGAAAAAAAATAGAAGACGAAGGATGATTCTTGAAGGCTACAACTAGAAGCTGCAACAACTACGACGCTTTAGACAACGGATTTGGGGCTATTTGATTTGGAATTTTGATTTGGATTACTTGCTTCATATTGTAAGTTCTATGTCACTTTTTAGGCAAAAACGCAAAAATAACATGGACACGCTATGAGTTGAAACCGGATTTAGGAACTATTATTAATCCATGTTTATATTGTTTAACTTTGAATCATAATTTGGGAATATTGTTATGTCAATGTTGCAAGTTAAACTTATCATGATTTTGATGTTGTTATGAATCACTTGGGCTTAATTGTACGGCAAGTTGGACTAATACATGTCCATGGAATCACTTTGTTTATTGAAATCTTTATGTTAATTAAACCATGTCTATGATGTTGATGGAACTATGCCTGTGATGTTAATATACCTGTCATGTTAATGACAAATTGGGAATTGCTAGGTTATGATGAAAAGTTGGAATCATTATGTTTATAATGCTAGATGAGAATCATTATGTTAAAAATGCTAAATTGGAATCCAGTATGCCTATTAGAATTACCATGCCTTTAATGTTTCATGTTTGTAATAAAATTATTATTATGCCCATAATGATTATTATGCCTATGATGAAATCATCATGTTAAACTAAGTTGGGACCATTACTATGCCAAGTTATCATCAAGCTAGTATTGAAACCATGTGATATGTTATAGCCTGTTTATTATGCAAGTGATGTTGGAATTGTCACATATGCCTATCACATGTTTGGTGTTATTCTCCTTCATCTCTTGAATTGTTTATGCTTGTGAACGAAGTACGTTTATATACGTTGGGGACACGATTGGGTAGAATAGGCAAAACTTGAATTGATTATAATCATAAACCGTGAAATTTGGCATAAGTAGAACATGAAATATGGCACGAAAACTTGACTTGAACATGCCATAACTTGACTTGAAACATGCCTTAGTTGGGCACGAAGTTGACATATGAACACGCTATGGAAATAGCACGAATCTAATAAGAACATGGGCATGACTTTAGAAAACAAGAAAGTGGCCAACTCGAGGTTGGGTTGAGTTTGTAGTGTAAATCTGCCCGGAACCGCCCGGCAAATCCAGTTGCTACAAACAATAGGATCCAATGTGGGTAGTTGGTCACATCGCGCTTGAAACCCGAGGTTGGGTTGAGTTCGTAGCGTAAACCTGCCCGGAACCGCCCGGCAAATCCAGTGGCTACGAACAATAGGATCCAATGTGAGTGGTTCGGTGCATTAACGAATCAATTAATGCCAATTAGGGTTAAGTCATGAACATGAAAAGACAACTTAACCAACTTGAACACGATCTGTAGGGCTAAGTCATGAACTTGAAACGACAACACTTAGCCAACTTGACATGACACGTAGGCGGGTTAAGTCGCGAATTTAAATGACATACTTAACCAGCTTGACATGACTAGACTGGACAAGGATTAAGTCACGAGTTACATGACTTAATCGGTTAGGCGGGTTAGGTCACGAATTACATGACCTAATCTGTTAGGCGAAACCCTAAACACGACCCTTTTAAGCAGTAACCATCTAGATGTATCAAGCTACCCTGGGGCTAGGCCGGGTGGGGCACGATTACTGGGATGATTGTAAGAGGTGAACGACGCCAGTGGGGTACGCCAGTGTAGGTTCAGTGGACTACGGTCGTGCACGTATTCCGGGGCAGGCACTGGGTATCCGTAGATTTATCTGTGCATCTTGAATCGTGTCAGGGGTTGACACCCTAGGGCTGATACACCCGAAGGTGGACCTAGCACAGGTGACTACATTCGTGATTAGCCGTATGACATGGACACTTGACGAGCTAGAACTTGTAGGGAGCCGATCGACTAGATAAGCGCTCCGTAGGACCCCGTACTTGGGTCAGACCCCGTTTCAGCGTCATTTCATGATATTGGGCCGTGGGATTTATTTCGTGATTAACTTGTGACATGGGCTTAGTATACTAGTACAGTCGATGCAACGAATCTTGAACATGTGATGCTTTATTTGACTTGTCTTGACTTATCATGATCACCTTAGTCTATCTTGTCCACCTTGACACCATTCTTAAGTTTAGTTCCAGTTCATACATGACATGTTGTTTTAACCGTTTTTACACTGAAAGTCACTAGGACTTACTCAGTCTTTATGACTGACTCTTTTCCTTTCGCCTCTTTTTCTTTCGTTTCCCCCCTCCCCCAGGTTCTCAAGGAGGAAACACTAGCTCTTAGCCTGAATATCACTTGCTTTGGCTCAGCATGTACGGTTTGCTATGGCTGCTTCTTTTTGCTGCACTTGGGGAACAAGCTGGTTTTCTGTTTTAAGTTATTGCTTCTTTGGCTATTATTATAAGACAGTTGTAATGAAGTTGTTATTTGAAATGTTTGTAAGAGACATGGTTTACTTTGGAATAAAATGAAGTTCTGTTTTGCACATAAATTCTTCCCCTGTTTACTTAATTATTTATTTATGTATTGTCTTGTGATAATTCTGTGATGTTATCCCGATAATACCTCTCCAAAACTAGTGCATTCCCTTTGTGAGTGACCCTAGCGGAGGTGGGGTGTTACATACAGCAAGCTCAAGATTGTTGAAAAGCAAGCATGCTTGCTGTTTGAGTAGAGAAATTCCTAGCACTTAATACTAAATGTTGAAATACTATATGATCTATATATAACACAACATGTTATAGTAGATATCATGGAACGATTATTATTCAATATAACAAAAAAATAGAAAGAAGTATATATCATTTAGCCATGTGTAATGTACTTGTGGTGCTTTTTGGCATTACTATAAGGAAGCACTTAAATGACAGTGAGAGTGCAACCTAGCATCCCTTAGACTGAATGGAACTCAACTTGTTAGAATGTGTCAAAATTACTTGAAAATGTTGCATTGATGCATTCAAACCCACATATAGTGTAGTACATGCTTCTTTAATTAAAAATGTAATAGAAGTTACCCATGTCACTTTTAGAGTTTTTTTTCATCCAACTCTTCAATCACTTTCTTAATTTTCGACTTGTCATTCCGAAAAATAGAAAAAAAAATGAACGGTTAACGATTTATATTTTATAACCATAATTATTAAGCATTTTATAGGTTTAAAAGACATGCCTCAGTGATGTTTTTCTTGGAAATAAGATCAATGTATTCTTCCTCTGCTTTCTCAAACATTGCCATAGCTTTTTTATTGTCTCTTTTTTCAAGTCAACAATTAACAAAAATGTACTATAAAATGAGAATCCAAAGCTCAATAATAATTTGATTTACTTCAGCACTACATATCTTGCTTTAGCAATATTAAATCAGACAAAATTTATCAGTATTTAACTTCATTAGAGAAATGCTTAAGTGGAAAATTACAGATGATACATTCAAAAATATACAAAAAAAAGCATCTGTAAGTTTAAGTTTTACACCTTGAGTTCCTTCGCATATGATTGCATATTTGATTCCCCGAGCTACAATCAAATAACAAATTAGTTCTAATGGAAGTAAGAACAAAAGATAAACCTACACACCAGATTGAAGCAAAAGGTGAGTCTTTACTTTGTGGTGCTCATTCTGCTCAGCTCTGCTTTTGAAAAGGGAAAGATCATATGAATTGAGTTCAAGTTTGAGCTTTTATATCCATGAACTTTTTCTGGAGGGGTAGAAGTTTTCCAATCTGATCACAATAAAAGCAGATCACAATAAAAGTAGAAGTTATTAATATGATACAGGCTCGTTTTTATTCCCTTATATCCATCAATTCTACATGGATAGCTATGTATGTATATATGCACATGTATGTGTATGTATGTACATAATATGCCAAGTTGAAGTGAAAATTACTCATCGATAGCTATTTTAGTTGTGTCCAAATCAAATTTTAAAAGACAAGCTAGTATAATTTCAATATACCGTGACAAGTACGTGACTTGATTTCCTGTTTTAGCCATCCTTTTTATGTTATCCATCAACCGCTTTTCCTGTATTGCAAAGAAAACAACATTATTTGTTAGATGTTAGTTTGCAAACAATCTGATATCATTCTGCATATTAAATCTAATACAGTGGTTGTCTTTTTTAATCTTTCCATTACATGGAAGGAAATTTGTTATATACACACATAAACTTATACGTATATGTTATAATCAAAGTTTTAAAATGCAAATGGCATGCATGAGGCATTTTAGAATTTAGAAACCATTTGCTCTCTGTTGAAGATTCTTTAATGATTTTCACTCATAGCGAAGTAGAACTAACAAGCTATAAATCACATCACTAGGTTAAGATTTAGAAAAACCAAACAATCAGACATGCTGAAACCAATAATCAATGAAAGTGAAAACGTTCAACAAATGATGAGCTCCAGACATATAATGAATTAGATAGGTTAGAACCGTAAGGTAGAACATAATTCATTTCCTTTCAGTGTCATATGAAGCCCAATAAATTAAAATAGCACAAGCAGTAAACTCTTTATTAGAAAGGATATGAAAATAATTAGACCATGCAAAAAAAAAAAAAATTTATACCAGTACTCGACAACTATATTTATAAATTTATTAGCATTTAGTAATGAAAACTATAAGGTAATAACTTAAGCATTGTGACTTTGATCAATACTAAACATAAATGCAGAAGAGATGAAATTAAATCTTACATAAGTAGCCAAAATTACTACCCCACAAGTAAGGTACCGTTCGCGTGTTTTTTTATCTGTTATCGTTGCATTTAACACAAAAGTAACGGTTCCGTTCATTTTCATCCGTTCAGTGCAACACACAAAAATAATGCATTCGTGTATGACACATGCGTAATCAATTGGTTTTTAACCCTTTAATCACTCCCTTAACGTTTATTTTAATTACTTCTATCAATTAATTATCATATATTACTCATATTTAACCATAATACTCATTTTCATTCACCGCTGAATTCTCCACTCAAATATACAAAAAACACCCTTTCTGCTCCATTCATATTATCCGCGCAATACTTCGCTCAAACCAACTGTTCATTCTAACCAGTCGCCATCGCGGCATCGCCGATAACGTACACCCTAAATACACGACATTGTAAACAAAAATATACATAGGAACCACTGTTGTAGCACCAAGTCACAATCAGTCGATATCAACTATGTTGTACTATTTGAGCTTTATCAAATGGAAACCCCTTGGTGATTGTTCCAATATCAATAAAAGACTCTACTGGTACCCATGCTAAATCCATCAGTACAGGGAAGGTGTAATATTTGTTTGATCATTTTGGACAGTGACTTAATAACTAAAATGAATGAAAAATAGCACTATACTGAAATCAGTAATATGTATATATAATGAACCTTTTAGATGTTAGAACTTTTGTAATTACACAATTGTATTACAAACAGACAACAATAACAATCAACGTTAATCAATTATGCCACAATTGTCACGTCAAACTGTTTTTACAATAATCACAGAAAGTTTAACCGATTTGTGCACAAGATTGAAAATAAACAGAAAGTATTCTGTTTCAGTGATGTCCGAGTCCAGAAATTTTCTATTTCCTTGAAATAATATTGTTGTAGTATGCACCAATCGACGTAGTTGCAATTTGTTTTCCAGGATAAAACGGACCAACTCCATTGCGTAGTTCCTGCAAACGGAGCTCTGACAAACAGAATTTGATTACAGAAACTAGATCAGAGAATTACTTTAAAGAAGAAGAAGTAATGCAAGTAGAAAAAGTTGATTCTGTCTTGTTTTAGGCAGTGTACATATAGGCAAGGAGGAGTGCCTGTTCACATGCATTAGTAACCGTCAAAATAGGAAAGCTTGTGACCCTTTAACCACCCGGTTATTAATATGAATACGTTGAGAATTCAAATGGTTGTACTCATTCAGCTAACAGACATTCATTTCGAATTCTGGACTGAACGGACAAACCTTTAAAATTCTAAGAAAAAATATTCTCATATCAGTGCACTAGCCCAATCAGCAACCGTCCGCCATATCCAATCAAGAGACCCCAAGAGCCCCAAGGCCTTTATCTTTTACATTTTAATGTATTATTATGTCATGGCCAAGCCCACATCCTCATATCATCCCTCTCCTTTCTATTTTACGTAAGCCTATTTGGGTTCTAATATATTAGGAGAGATTGTGCTAATATTTCTATGATGTGGGACTATAATTGTTGTTATCTCTTCTTCTTCCTTTTCTCATTCATTTCCAACAATCCCCCACATGAATGAGCAGTCGATCTTAGTTTCACGAATCATTTATCGCATCGGTTAAAGTAGCACATGGGCCTTGAACTTTCATAATGATTACCTATTTGAATCACAGGCGAATCAGTAGACATAGATTGTCCTTGAACTGTAATACACTGACATCATTAAAAGTACTAATACTTATCCTTATTCAACATATAATGCACTGACTTATCATAGGAATGGTTTGTGTATAACAGTGCCACCATGTTTCTCTTAAACTTTGTTGTACCTTTGAACCTAGATCTTGGGATCTCCAATCAACTAGGTGGGGTTTTTATTTCAGAAAAACCTTTAGTCTATAGGCCTTAGCCCCATTCCCTTCAATAAGGTTTGAACTTTCTCTCTTGGCAAGCCTTTTGTAAGTGGATCCGCTAAGTTATCTTTAGATCGAATGTAATCTATTGTGATAACCCCATTAGAGAGAAGTTGTCTTATCGTTTTATGTCTACGACGAATATGCCTAGATTTACCATTGTATAGTGTACTATTAGCTCTTCCAATTGTTGATTGACTATCACAATGTATACATATTGGAGGCATAGGTTTGATCCAATTAGGAATGTCTTCCAAGAAGCTTCGAATCCATTTTGCTTCTTCCGCAGTCTTATTTAGTGCAATGAACTCTTATTCCATCATAGATCTAGCGATACAAGTCTGTTTGGATGATTTCCATGAAATTGCTCCATTTCCTAATGTGAACACATATCCACTTGTAGACTTTGTATCATTTGATCCAGTGATCCAATTTGCATCACTGTATCCTTCCACTACTGAAGGATAATTTGTATAGGATATACCATAACTCTGTGTATACTTTAGATATCCTAGAACTCTACTTATCGCTTTCCAATTATGCTTACTAGGATTGCTGGTAAATCTACTTAGTTTTCTTACAGCATATGCGATACCAGGCCTAGTACAGTTCATAACATACATGATACTTCCTAGTATGCGAGAGTATTCCAATTGGTAAATACCATCACAAGTGTTCTTTACCCAATTTTGGTTCATATCTACTGGTGATTTTTCAATAGTTACATTATATTGCTTGAATTTCTCAAGTATTTTGGTGATGTAATGCGATTGGATAATGCATATCCCTGTGGTGTTCCCAAAATTTTTACACCCAATATCACATCAGCCAGTCCTAGGTCTTTTATATCAAATCTAGAGGATAACATATCCTTTGTAGATGTTATTATGGCCTTTTTATTGCCTAGGATCAATAGGTCATCAACATAAAGACAAACAATGACATATCCAATATGTGTATGTTTTATGTACACACATTTATCTGATTCATTTATTGTGAATCCATTTGATAACATTGTACTATCAAACTTCTCATGCCATGTTTTGGAGCTTGCTTAAGGTCATAAAGTGATTTTACCAGTTTGCAAACTTTATACTCATTTTCTGAGCTTAGAAATCCTTCAGGTTGTTTCATATAGATTTCCTCCTCTAGTTCATCATTCAAGAATGCAGTTTTAACATCCATTTGATGTATTTTCAAGTCATGTATGGATGCAATTGCAATGAGCATTCTAATTGATGTTATCCTCATTATAGGTGAATATGTATCGAAATAATCCAAGTCTTCCTTTTGTCTAAATCCTAGGACTACCAAATGAGCTTTGTACTTGTCTATCGAACCATCAGGTTTCAATTTCTTTTTAAATATTCATTTATTACCTAAGGCCTTACATCCTTGAGGTAAATCAACCAATTCCCATGTATGATTGGATGTAATGGATTCAATCTCATTGTTAATTGCCTCCTTCCAATAAGGGACATCGTTGGAAGACATAGCTTGTTTGTATGCCAATGGATCATCTTCTAACATAAATGTGTAGAAGTCTGGTCCAAAGTTTTTAAAAGTCCTTGACCTTTTACTTTTTCTTGGTTCCTCCACTTGCTGCTCAATACTACTTTGCTGAGTGTTATTTTGTTCAGCATCCTCTATAGAGTAAGGAACTTAATTTTCCCTTAGTCTCTTAGGTGCATGATTTTCAGTACCATGTTTCAAGGGAAATACATGTTCGAAAAATCTAGCATTTCTCGACTCAATGATGGTATTTTCATGAATATCATCAATTTCAGACTTGTGTACAAAAAATTGATATGCGACACTATCTTGTGCATATCCAATAAATACACAATCAATTGTATTTGGTCCAATTTTGACCTTCTTTGGTTTTGGTACCTCTATTTTGGCAAGACACCCCCACACTTTTAGATATTTGTAGGATGGTGGTTTGTTTTTTCCAAAGTTCATGAGGATATTTAGATATTTTCTTTTGGGGTATTTTATTTAAAATATGATTTGGCGAAAGAATAACTTCTCCCCAAAAGTTATCTGGCAAGCCAGAGCTAATTAGTAAGGCATTCATCATTTCTTTAAGAGTTCTATTTTTCCGTTTGGCTATACTATTGGATTGAGGTGAATATGGGGCAGTAGTTTGATGTATAATTCCATGCTCAGCACAGAATTCCTCAAATGAAGACTCGTATTCTCCTCCTCTATCACTTCTCAAAGATTTTATTTTCTTATTGAGTTGATTCTCAACTTCTGCCTTATACTGTTTAAACATTTCGAATGCTTCGTCTTTACTTCTAAGGAGATATACATGACATTATCTGGTACAATCATCAATGAATGTAATAAAGTACATTTTTCCACCTCTAGTTTGACACATTTTCAAATCGCAAACATTAGTATGTATTAAGTCTAGAGGTTCTGTTTCTCGTTCAACATGATGAAACCAGGTTCTTGTCAAGTTTGCTTCTGCACAAACTTGACATTTATAGTTGGAATCTATGTTGCATTTTGGTATAAATTCTAGATTAATTAATTTTTGCAATGTATCAAAGTTTACATGCCCTAATTTAGAATGCCATATGTCAGAAGATTCAACAATGCAAGCAGAAGATTCACTTTTATTCATATCAGTGCATGGTACAATAATGGTTACATTTGCTTTAAATAAACCATCACACACGTATCTTCTTCTAACATACACTCCATTCTTGGAAAGAACAAATTTACTAGCTTCAAAGATCAATTTGAAGCCATGCTTACTCAGCAACGATCCTGAAATCAGGTTCTTGCGAATTTCTGGAACATGGGAACATCATTTAAAGTCAGTTCCTTTGCAGAAGTCGGTTTCAACACAAGTTTTCCTTTGCCTTCATGAAACACCCCACCTCCGTTAGGGTCACTCTCAAAGGGAATGCCCTAATTTTGGTGGAGGTTTATAAGTATAAGTCACAGATATACAAGACAGATATAAGAACACATATTTGTAAATAGCAGAAAAGCAGCAACTTTTATTTCATAAAAGTAAATACGTGTTACAACAACATCACCATGATTGTCTTACATCCTTTCAAAAAAAACATAACACCTTCATAACTGTCTTGATTACATTATTTAAAGAAGCATAAAGAAAACATAAATAAACTGCAAAAGCCCCATAGTTGTTGTCCAAAGCCATAGTTCAAAACGGAAAGGTCCAAGCAATACATTCTTTCTCTTCAAGCTGGATATGAAGGCTGGTCAAGCTGCAGTATTCCCTCCCTGTGGACCTGGGGGGGAAACGGAAGAAAAAAAGACGAAAGAAAAGTAGAGTCAGATATAAAGCCTGAGTAAGTCGAGGACTACTCTGTCTATGAATAAAGAACTGGGTATGATAAGTATAAACTAGAAATGGGGAAAGCACTATAAACTTGGTTAAGTTGTCTAGGGTCGAATATACTATCGTACCCCATATTAATCTCTGTACCCATATAAACTAGTTCCCAACAGGCACCCCATAATCAGGGTGAATTGATCCATTTTATAATGATCGGCTCCTACTCACATAGTTACATGTGTCTTACGGCCCCCGATGTTGTAGTTACCTATGCTGGTCCCACCATGGGGTGTATCAAGTCCCATGGTGGCGGCCCGACACAATCCTAGAATGCAAAGGTATGCTACTGGTGCCCAGTGCCTTATTTTTCTGCGCCGGAGTGTGTGCACGCCCGCACCCCGTTAGAACCTACACTGCTGCACCACCGCCGTCGATTTGACCTCTTACAATCAGCCCAGTAATCGTGCCCCACCCTGCCTAGTTTCAGGGTATCATGATACACCTTATAGGGTTACTGCTGAAAAGGGTCCCCCGCTACTAGGTTTTCTATTTCTAGACAACATGCTAATTTGGTTAAGTGTTTTGTAAACCTAACCCCCAATCAGTCTGTTTAGTTTAGCATGTTCCATTTTGATTAAGTATTAATATAATTTACTTAATCCTATCAATCCTGACTCAGCCTTAATTGTCTTATTAAAGCCTTGACCTCTCACATTAGACAGGTATTGTTGTGGCTGCCTGTTGCCGGTTGGGTCCGGGCAGTCTTACGCCACAACTCAGTCTAACCTCGGGTCCTTATTGGGCTCCATGTTTAACCACCTACATTGGATAGGTATTGTTGTGACTACTGGACAGCCGGGCGGTTCCGGGCAGGTTTACATCACAACTCAATCCAACCTCGGGTTAAACACATCGTATTTTCTACATTTACATATTTTGTCTTTCTTCTTTATTTTCTTATATGTAAATATTTGCGGCCCATTATTAAAAACCAGTTTAAGCTAATGGTGTAAAGGTTTACACCAATCATGGGCCCAACCCATACTTGAATTTGGGCCCCTTTGCTTTATGTTTTTAATTCATTAATTACTTTGGCCCAACGCTATTTTCCCCCGTTTAATACGCTCGTTTATTATATATATATATATATATATATATATATATATATATGTTGGGCTTAGCCTTTTTAAGCCCAACTTAGCCACGTGAAAAAGGGGAGGCTTAAAGCGTGATTACATACACAAAAAGGGGAATGTGAACGCATGAACTTGCAACATAACGTTGGAACTACAAAATAGAAACTGGTGTACTTTCATAGTAGTAACGTATACTTTGGTCATAAAGCATAAGTGACATGAATCAAAGCATGTAAACTTGTAGTTAAGTTAAGAATCTAAATTGGATATCATCATTGACACATAGTCTTAACTACAACATAAACCTATATTTTTATTTAGGCATAATGTCAAACATAAGCAAATCATGTTCATAAGATTACTACATGTTTACAAAGGTGCTTACTTTTGTTACTAATACAAAAGTATAGTTCAACTAGAATTATTCCAACTTAATCATGATTTTAAATCTATTCACATAACCATGGCACACATATACCTATAGCATAAATATTTCTAAACATGAAATCATGATTTTTACTTTAGTCATGCAAACTTGCAAATGGGATTTTAAATCTAACCTAGCTATGTACAACATATGTCATCATATAATTCTTGTTAACAATATAGACCTAACATGTTTTTCAATTATGCAAAATATCAAACATAGCCTAGTCATATTCGTAAGTTCGCAAAGAGGCTTACTTTTGTTTCTAATACAAAAGTACGGTCTTATACATAGATCATGATGCCAAATTTTTCAACATAATTTCATATGAATTATAATAACCCAAATTTGTTCCAATTACACACAAAATGATTTTTGTACAAAAATATACATTATGATGGCATAGTAGCAAAACCACAAACTTGCATGAATTTCAATTAAAGAACTACATACATGTAGCTTCAACATGAATTACAAACTTTGCGAATATCCAAACGTATATTTGCATAAAACTACCGCAAACATGTAGTTTTTATAATGAATAACATACTTTGCGAATATCCAAATGTATACTTGCATAAAACTACCGCAAACATGTAGTTTTTATATGAATAACATACTTTGCGAATATCCAATCGTTATACAATATTCCAAATCGATAAGAATCATAGTAACGCACAACTATGAATTACTTATCACCACAAATCAAGTGTACAAACCAACACAGTTATTTATTCATACCAAAATAATACTCTACTTACAATCGTGTGGCGAATTCTCCAATTCAGGAATTTGGAGATGCGACTCCTTTTGACGTAGGCGTTGATTTGATTTGTTTAAGTTGCTTTATGCTTTAGAATTTGCCTCCTAATCTTCTCTCAAATTGGTGGCTACTCCTAGTCGTTCCTCAGCAGCATGATGGCCTCATTATTATTATTATTTTTGTGAGTTTAGGTTAGGTTTGAGTTGTATATATAGAATTTTAGGATTAATTTAGGCCGTTTGATTAATCCTAGAAATGACCATAACCGTTCAGTCAGGATAGAGTTATCCTATTGACTCAGCCATGAGTCAGAAATGACTCAGCATTGACTCAGCGATGAGTCAGAAATGACTCAGCGTATTAAATGTTCACCAATTCAAACGTAAATACGTATTTAATAGATACATTTTCCCCTTTACCGTATTAATTACCCATATATAAATATTTATTTATATATGAATAAATATTTTCTTACCTTTAATTTGTCATAATTAAAAATTGGAGAAGGCAAAAAAAAACCATCCTTGACAACCAAAAACGCGCAACGTACGCTACATGATGCGTACATATATATATATATATATATATATGCGTATATGTATATATATATATTATATATATATATATTCATTTTTTCCTCTATCTTCCCAATTACCCATTTTCACACTAAACCACATTTTGAACTGCGTTCACACAAGGCTATTTTAAGCCATTCCCCTAAAACAAAAATAGGGCGCTGGCGGGGATCGAACTCTGTACCTCTTGTATGCAAGTCATGTGTTCCAACCAAATGAGTTACTAAGTATTTTGCTTACAAACCCTAGAACAATGCTAAATATTATTCGTTTCCCATTCTTCTTCTTTTTTCATGTTTTGCTGCGATATTTAAATTAAAGATATCTTCTTCATACGTTATCCGTTTTGCGTAAACTCGGACTCTATCTCAAGCAGAATTTCGAGGCGAATGCAATGGCGTAACCCGTTTCCCTTAATTCTTTGATTTGAAATTAATTATACTTTAATTTTTGAATCTCACTGTTATAGAATACATGGGGTGTTACATTCTCCCCCACTTAAAAGGATTTCGTCCCCGAAATCTTCAAGTTAGGAGGAATGTATATCCTAACATCCAAACATCCATCTACTCATCCATCAAACACGAGTATCCATTGTCTTAAAAGACTTCTAATGCTTCATGATCATATGCGAAGTGTGTGTGTACATGTACTTATCTAATGCAAAATCAGGCGGTCTACTGATTCAGTTGACCTCCTTAATGCGAATTATGTAAGTGCCATGAATCCATCATGTATGCAAATTTTCCTATTCATGATTCTACATGAGTGCACAATCATTCATACAAATGCAACATCCATATGACAACACATTAAAGTTCAACCATATACGAATGCAAACATATATGCATATGCAATATGAAGTGACTGAGCCGATCTAAAACCTAGATTGTGTGTGTATATGCAACCACGAGCAACCACTAGCAATCACTTGCAACCACTTGCAACCATTATCCATAACATGTTTCAACTACATGTTTACATCCAAAAAGATTCTACCTATGGTTCTCAAGATAGGATCGAGGAGAGAAATAGGATAAAACAAAGCATCTAGAATAAGTTAACGATGTACCGCCAGAAGGTCCGATCTGCTTCTCAGGGCAGTCTTTGATGATGTGTCCAGTCTCCCCACAATGAAAACATTCTCCTTGCTTTCTTTTCCTTTTTCTACAATCCTTGGCTATGTGCCCTTCCGTACCACAGTAATTGCATTTCCTTTTATCATGTGAGTTGTTGTTCTTGCCTCCTTTCTCGGGGTCTACCTTCTTATTCTTAGAATCGTTGGGCTTGACCTCTTTCTTCCCTTGAGAGTTTTCTGCCTCTGTTTC
Organism: Allium sativum; assembly: GCA_030737875.1. Taxonomy (NCBI): domain Eukaryota; kingdom Viridiplantae; phylum Streptophyta; class Magnoliopsida; order Asparagales; family Amaryllidaceae; genus Allium; species Allium sativum. The sequence goes on from CM060909.1 coordinate 590,585,983, forward strand.
CTTCTTGTCCTTATCTTCCTCGTTCAGCAATGCCATCTGCACCAACCTTTCGTACGTAGCTCCCATGGGTATATGGGTCATGGCCAAACTGTGTAATGGCTCATTCAACCCTTTGACAAAGCGGAGAGCCTTCTTGTGCGGGGTGTTGACTAGGTCCAGCCCAAACCTAGCCAGCTCATCGAATTGATTAACATACTCTTTGACTGTCATATTCCCTTGCTTAAGAAATAAGAATTTTTCCAACTGAAGACTCCTTTCAGCTTCCGAGAGAAATTTAGCCTCAAACCTTGCCCTAAAGTCCTCCCATGTTTCCACCGGTCTTTCTGCATTAGTGACTTCCCACCAGTAGGAAGTCTCGCCCTTTAGTAGCCATACTGCCAGTTGCACTTTCTGTCTATCTTCTACCTCAAAGATGATGAATAAGTCCTCAGTTTCTTTCAGCCAATTTCTAGCTGCCACGAAGGACTTAGTTCCATGGAAATCCTTTCCTCCCATAGCTTTAAAATCTTTACATATCTTAGCAAACGTGTTTCCCCGTGGAGGAGGTGGAGGAAGAGGTGCTGCTGCAGCTGGATGATTTCCTGCAGCTGGGGGAGGAGGAACGGTAGGACCTGGCTGAGTGGCCCTTGCTTCTAAGAACCGTCTAAACCAACCAGGTATTGGTACACCCTTTGGCAAGTTAAGTTCTTCGGACATGCTGAAACAAAAAGGATAGATTCAAAACGAAGGATAAGATATAGTACCTATGGCTTTGGAGGGACTTTGCCTTTTAAAGCAAAATAATATTTTATCTTTTAAAAATGCTTCTTTAAATTTCCTTTTTGAAAATAAATTTTCCAAAACTTTTTATCTTATCAGGTAAACCTATGCTCTGATACCAAGTGAAACACCCCACCTCCGTTAGGCTCACTCTCAAAGGGAATGCCCTAATTTTGGTGGAGGTTTATAAGTATAAGTCACAGATATACAAGACAGATATAAGAACACATATTTGTAAATAGCAGAAAAGCAGCAACTTTTATTTCATAAAAGTAAATACGTGTTACAGCAACATCACCATGATTGTCTTACATCCTTTCAAAAAAAACATAACACCTTCATAACTGTCTTGATTACATTATTTAAAGAAGCATAAAGAAAACATAAATAAACAGCAAAAGCCCCATAGTTGTTGTCCAAAGCCATAGTTCAAAACGGAAAGGTCCAAGCAATACATTCTTTCTCTTCAAGCTGGATATGAAGGCTGGTCAAGCTGCAGTATTCCCTCCCTGTGGACCTGGGGGGGGGGGGGGAAACGGAAGAAAAGAAGACGAAAGAAAAGTAGAGTCAGACATAAAGCCTGAGTAAGTCGAGGACTACTCTGTCTATGAATAAAGAACTGGGTATGATAAGTATAAACTAGAAATGGGGAAAGCACTATAAACTTGGTTAAGTTGTCTAGGGTCGAATATACTATCGTACCCCATATTAATCTCTGTACCCATATAAACTAGTTCCCAACAGGCACCCCATAATCAGGGTGAAGTGATCCATTTTATAATGATCGGCTCCTACTCGCATAGTTACATGTGTCTTACGGCCCCCGATGTTGTAGTTACCTATGCTGGTCCCACCATGGGGTGTATCAAGTCCCATGGTGGCGGCCCGACACAATCCTAGAATGCACAGGTATGCTACTGGTGCCCTGTGCCTTATTTTTCTGCGCCGGAGTGTGTGCACGCCCGCACCCCGTTAGAACCTACACTGCTGCACCACCGCCGTCGATTTGACCTCTTACAATCAGCCCAGTAATCGTGCCCCACCCTGCCTAGTTTCAGGGTATCATGATACACCTTATAGGGTTACTACTGAAAAGGGTCCCCCGCTACTAGGTTTTCTATTTCTAGCCAACATGCTAATTTGGTTAAGTGTTTTGTAAACCTAACCCCCAATCAGTCTGTTTAGTTTAGCATGTTCCATTTTGATTAAGTATTAATATAATTTACTTAATCCTATCAATCCTGACTCAGCCTTAATTGTCTTATTAAAGCCTTGACCTCTCACATTAGACATGTATTGTTGTGGCTGCCTGTTGCCGGTTGGGTCCGGGCAGTCTTACGCCACAACTCAGTCTAACCCCGGGTCCTTATTGGGCTCCATGTTTAACCACCCACATTGGATAGGTATTGTTGTGACTACTGGACAGCCGGGCGGTTCCGGGCAGGTTTACATCACAACTCAATCCAACCTCGGGTTAAACACATCGTATTTTCTACATTTACATATTTTGTCTTTCTTCTTTATTTTCTTATATGTAAATATTTGCGGCCCATTATTAAAAACCAGTTTAAGCTAATGGTGTAAAGGTTTACACCAATCATGGGCCCAACCCATACTTGAATTTGGGCCCCTTTGCTTTATGTTTTTCATTCATTAATTACTTTGGCCCAACGCTATTTTCCCCCGTTTAATACGCTCGTTTATTATATATATATATATGTTGGGCTTAGCCTTTTTAAGCCCAACTTAGCCACGTGAAAAAGGGGAGGCTTAAAGCGTGATTACATACACAAAAAGGGGAATGTGAACGCATGAACTTGCAACATAACGTTGGAACTACAAAATAGAAACTGGTGTACTTTCATAGTAGTAACGTATACTTTGGTCATAAAGCATAAGTGACATGAATCAAAGCATGTAAACTTGTAGTTAAGTTAAGAATCTAAATTGGATATCATCATTGACACATAGTCTTAACTACAACATAAACCTATATTTTTATTTAGGCATAATGTCAAACATAAGCAAATCATGTTCATAAGATTACTACATGTTTACAAAGGTGCTTACTTTTGTTACTAATACAAAAGTATAGTTCAACTAGAATTATTCCAACTTAATCATGATTTTAAATCTATTCACATAACCATGGCACACATATACCTATGGCATAAATATTTCTAAACATGAAATCATGATTTTTACTTTAGTCATGCAAACTTGCAAATGGGATTTTAAATCTAACCTAGCTATGTACAACATATGTCATCATATAATTCTTGTTAACAATATAGACCTAACATGTTTTTCAATTATGCAAAATATCAAACATAGCCTAGTCATATTCGTAAGTTCGCAAAGAGGCTTACTTTTGTTTCTAATACAAAAGTACGGTCTTATACATAGATCATGATGCCAAATTTTTCAACATAATTTCATATGAATTATAATAACCCAAATTTGTTCCAATTACACACAAAATGATTTTTGTACAAAAATATACATTATGATGGCATAGTAGCAAAACCACAAACTTGCATGAATTTCAATTAAAGAACTACATGCATGTAGCTTCAACATGAATTACAAACTTTGCGAATATCCAAACGTATATTTGCATAAAACTACCGCAAACATGTAGTTTTTATAATGAATAACATACTTTGCGAATATCCAAACGTATACTTGCATAAAACTACCGCAAACATGTAGTTTTTATATGAATAACATACTTTGCGAATATCCAATCGTTATACAATATTCCAAATCGATAAGAATCATAGTAACGCACAAATATGAATTACTTATCACCACAAATCAAGTGTACAAACCAACACAGTTATTTATTCATACCAAAATAATACTCTACTTACAATCGTGTGGCGAATTCTCCAATTCAGGAATTTGGAGATGCGACTCCTTTTGACGTAGGCGTTGATTTGATTTGTTTAAGTTTCTTTATGCTTTAGAATTTGCCTCCTAATCTTCTCTCAAATTGGTGGCTACTCCTAGTCGTTCCTCAGCAGCATGATGGCCTCATTCTTATTTTTTTTTGTGTGAGTTTAGGTTAGGTTTGAGTTGTATATATAGAATTTTAGGATTAATTTAGGCCGTTTGATTAATCCTAGAAATGACCATAACCGTTCAGTCAGGATAGAGTTATCCTATTGACTCAGCCATGAGTCAGAAATGACTCAGCATTGACTTAGCGATGAGTCAGAAATGACTCAGCGTATTAAATGTTCACCAATTCAAACGTAAATACGTATTTAATAGATACATTTTCCCCTTTACCGTATTAATTACCCATATATAAATATTTATTTATATATGAATAAATATTTTCTTACCTTTAATTTGTCATAATTAAAAATTGGAGAAGGCCAAAAAAAACCATCCTTGACAACCAAAAATGCGCAACGTACGCTACATGATGCGTACACGTCATATATATATATATATATATATGCGTATATGTATATATATATTATATATATATTCATTTTTTTCTCTATCTTCCAATTACCCATTTTCACACTAAACCACATTTTGAACTGCGTTCACACTAGGCTATTTTAAGCCATTCCCCTAAAACAAAAATAGGGCGCTGGCGGGGATCGAACTCTGTACCTCTTGTATGCAAGTCATGTGTTCCAACCAAATGAGCTACTAAGTCTTTTGCTTACAAACCCTAGAACAATGCTAAACATTATTCGTTTCCCATTCTTTTTTTTTTTCATGTTTTGCTGCGATATTTAAATTAAAGATATCTTCTTTACATGTTATCCGTTTTGCGTAAACTCGGACTCTATCTCAAGCAGAATTTCGAGGCGAATGCAATGGCGTAACCCGTTTCCCTTAATTCTTTGATTTGAAATTAATTATACTTTAATTTGTGAATCTCACTGTTATAGAATACACGGGGTGTTACATTTCAACCTTTGAAGTGGAATAATTTCCCATAAAAAGTTGTTCAGCATCAGTTGCAGTTTTATAGGTTGTAAACATCCATTTGTTAGCACATATGTGTCGAGTGGCTCCAGTATTTACAGACCATTCCTTTGAGTTACCAACAAGGTTGCATTCTGATATTACTGCACATAAGTAAAGATCAGAAATGCCTTTTGAAACATCAGCTGTATTTGCTTCTAACTTCTTCTTTTTTGGTACATGACATTCGGCTGCTTTGTGCCCCTTCTTTCCACAGTTGTGGCAAGAACCCAGAAATTTCTTTGACTTCTTAGGAGCATTCTCCCTTTTTCTTTTGTCAGTCTTGTCTGACTCAACAACATTTGTTTTGGCAGCAATATTCTGAAAAATCTTTTTCTTAGAATTTCTGTTATCTTCCTCAATGCATAGCTGAACTATGAGATCTTCCATTGTCATTTCCTTACGTTTGTGCTTAAGGTAATTTTTGAAGTCCTTCCAAGAAGGAGGCAATTTCTCAATAGTTTCTGCAACTTGAAAAGTCTCACTAAGAGTCATTTTTCATCTCTCCTAATTGACGGATGATAAGTTGCAGTTCTTGAGCTTGACTTATCGCCGTCTTTGAGTCAACCATTTTGAAGTCTAGAAATTTTCTAGCAATGAATTTCTTCATGTCTGCATTTTCAGTTTTGTACTTCTTTTCCAGAGCCAACCAGAGTTGTTTGGACATTGCAAAAGTACAATAGACATTGTAGAGGCTATCATCCAGACCATTCAGAATATAGTTTTTGCACATGAAATCTGAGTTTGTCCAGATATTAAGTGCCTCTACTTTAGTAGCGTCAGATTCGAGTTCGTCTACCACAGGAGCCTCTTCAATCATAAACTTGGCAAGGCTTAATGTTGTTAAATAAAACAACATTTTTTTTTGCCAGCGCTTGAAATTGATTCCATTGAACTTCTCTGGCCTTCCGCCATGAGACAGAGCCATTGTTGGAAGCACAGGCGTTGGTTGAGCAGTTGTCACCGTCTGAATCAGTGCAGACTCAGTGCTGTTGTTTTTCGTCATCTGCAACAAATATTGTTTCAAGATTGTTGGAACTTTTGTAATTACACAATTGTATTACAAACAGACAGCAACAACAATCAACGTTAATCAATTATGCCAGAATTGTCACATCAAACTGTTTTTACAATAATCACAGAAAGCGTAACCGATTTGTGCACAAAGTTTATGATAAACAGAAAGTATTCTATTTCAGTAATGTCCGAGTCCAGAAATTTTCTATTTCCTTGAAACAATATTGCCTTCGTATGCACCAATCGACGTAGTTGCATTTTGTTTCCCAGGATAAAACGGACCAACTCCGTTGCGTAGATCCTGCAAACGGAGCTCTGACGAACTGAAGTTGATTACAGAAACTAGATCAGAGAATTACTCTGAAGAAGAAGAAGAAGTAGTGCAAGCAGAAAAAGTTAATTCTATCTTGTTTTGGGCAGTGTATATATAGGAAATGAGGAGTGCCTGTTCGCATGCATTAGTAATGGTCAGAATAGGAAAGGTTGCGACCCTTTAACCACCCGTTTATTAATATGCATACGTTGAGAATTCAAATGGTTGTACTCATTCAGCTAACAGATATTGATTTCGAATTATGGACTGAATGGGCAAACCTTTAAAATTCTAAGAAAAAAATATTCTTATGTCAGTGCACTAGCCCAATCAGCAACCGTCGGCCATATCCAATCAAGAGACCCCAAGGGCCCCAATGCCCAAGGTCCTTATCATTGACATTTTAATGTATTATTATGTCATGGCCAAGCCCACATCCTCATATCATCCCTCTCCTTTCTATTTTACATAAGCCTATTTGGCTTCTAATATATTAGGAGATATTGTGCCAATATTTCTATGATGTGGGACTTTAAATGTTGCTATCTCTTCTTCTTCCCTATCTCTTTTTCTTCCTTTGCGCATTCATTTCCAACATTAGATTGCAATATAACAGCTTCAATTAATTCGCTTTATTTCATATACCCTTTAAAGGTAACTTTCTGTATCAAAATGAAAGACATTCAATAAAGAGAGCAATGAAGTTGATTTCTCTACTTTGTTTTGAAAATTTAACCAATGGAAGGTGCATGGTCATCTCTTCACATAAATAATAAATAAGAAAATTTTAGTTTACAAACTAATATTTTTCAGTACAGAATGTTCTAATTCCACTTGAATCCCAACAATTTAATCTCATTTAAATATCCATGACTCACATTCAATATTTTTTTTATAAATATCATATAAATATTCAAGTCAAATCTAAGCTGATAGTTAATCCAGCAATTTTGCCGGTGTAAAACCTAGCAACTGCTTGTTTGAAGACCAGAATATGAGGCCACTTGCTTCATACAGCAAATCCGTTTCCATTACTTATTTGAACATGATAGAATTAAGTCCATGGTATAAAAAAGAGAACATATTATGTGTCGGTTCATAAGCATCTGAATTATTTCCAAGTTGCAGACCATTTATCTTCATTTTTGTTGTTAATCAATTAATTTGTCAATCTATATACCATTCAGAAAACAAAATGTAATAATAAGAACAACTATTTTGCACGTAACATAAAATTTAACTAAATTGGACAAATTAGGGTTACGTATATGAGATATATTATGATGCTTCGTTGTTGCCTTTACCAATCCGATGACGCTTACAACGTATCTCGTTTCCATGAAATTGATGAAATTGATTCGGAAATTGATTCGAAAATGAACTTTCGATTTAGGGATTCGGAGAAATGAAAAATAGCGGGGGAAAACTAGAGAAGAAAAAAATATGCGTACTTGATACTTAACTCCATATCAGAATGAACTGATCTGCGTGGTTGAAGATGTAGGGTTAGATTTAAGCCGTTGGAGATGGTGTGGATTCCAGAGGAAATTATAAGAAACAGGAGCACCATTTGATACGGTTATTAGCTATAGCAAATTTGATACAGCTTAAAGCCGTATCAAATCTCCACACCCTGGTGTGCCAAAGTTGTTGTTTTGGTGTAGTGTTACCACAAGATTGTTAAAGTCGTATCGACTGTTCCATGATGGTGGATCCATGACTGCATCCGTCGTAAGCTACTTTCGACTGGTACCGTCAAAGAGTTTCTGGTGCCGCCAAAATTAATATCATTGTATCTTATTTCATTATAATTTAACAATTAAAACAATTACTAGTAGTACATAAACTAAAATATGCTTACATGGATCTCGCTAAATTTTTCGTCGTGCCATGTATATGAAATTATCCCGCATGGATTTACGTTCTCGATGGTAATGCTTACGGGTAAACACATCCATATACGACATGGGACCTTGCGCTTCACCTTTTTGAAATTGAATATTATATACTTATTGTATATCAAAAATTAGATAGCACAATAATTATTTTCAATTCACATTTATTAAACTTATTTTTTTTGGCTATATATATATATATATATATATAACACAAAAGCCAGAATCTATCCATTCTCCGAAGGCTCGCAAAAACAGTTCATGTAGAGATGGCTACATGACATGTGCACACATATAAACAACAGAATACAAGAAGGCAGCACATAAATCAACCAAAGATACATCCTGAACCAAACGACAGTAGTAACGATGATACCAAGCATGCCCTCTAAGGTCAGTCGTCACCGACGAAAAGATGCTCAAGCCTCCAGAGAACCAAAGATCAAGGCAAGAGATCCTGGACTAGTCACCCAAAGTGGAAGTTGTTGTATATAACAGTGTTGTATACACAATTATATGATTTTTGTTTGATGATAACAACCAAATATATTTTTACTATTGAATGTGTTTGTAAATACACTGATACAGAAATTTGAACAATCACACAGTATTTTATAAAAATATTTTATTTCAATAACAAAAGTACATCTTTTTACTCCACTATTTGACATATTACATTTCATTCATACAACTCTGTCACTCACTCTATACAACTACACATACAAACACTTTCATACATTGATATTTTTTACTGTCTTCTATCGTCCATCTTCTGTCTTCACAGCCTTCAGTCAAATCCTGACTTCATACCTGTCACAAGAAGAACACACAGTAGACTGCAACAAAAATAAAATAAAATAAAAGCAAATAAAAATTTATTTTTAAAATTTTATTTGCCTCAGAATTACAGTGTGTTTCTCATCACTTTTCTAGACTTGGTCCGATATGCAGGGACAGAAAAACTCGTCTGGATGGCTGCATATACACACGTGTATACACGTGTGTACTGCCACGCCAATCCAGTGTCGCGACTGAGGAGTAGCCAAAAAGACCTTCTCAACCCAGTGTACAATCAACAATAGGAAAATCTAATACAAGTCCAAGAAAGAAAGTCAATGCAACATGAATGAAAAAGTGGTCAAGTGCAAGGGTCAGACATAATGGTCGAACCAGCAAGTTACATATATGCATGATGGCAGAGGAGTCCACACAGCAATCTCAATGTACAAGTAGTTCGGGTCAAGTATAGTTTTTAAAGTCAAGAAAATCAATGTGGAGTATCTATTCAAGCATCAGCTCAAACAAATTTCATGGTTCAGAAATGGCAGAGCAAATAAAAATGTAGTCAAGGCAAACAACATGTCAAGTCAGCAAAAGAAAATGGCCGAGCACATATCAAATAGGTTCAAGAACATTTCAGCAGCAAGGCTCAAACACAAAAAGTCATATAAGGAAGCAGCAAATGTAAGGAACAACTCAGGTTATGGTACAATAGTGATCAAGCATGCATGCTCAAAAATGGTCAAGACAGTTTCAGTCATGGTCGAGCCGCAGCTCAACATCAATGGTCGAGCCGCAGCTCAACATCAATGGTCTAGCAATCATTCAACTTAAAGGGACAGTGAAACTACTACAAATAAATCAAATGGTGCATGCATGGATATCATGCAAGTGAATATGCAGTGCAACAGTTTACAATGGACAAGATAGCCAAAGTTGTACATGGTAAAGGCATGGCTACAACAGCTATGTGCCAACCAAGCATAAATGGACATGGGTGCAACCACAAAGACTGGAGAAAATGCTACATGTAAATGCTCACAAGAGATGATGTTACATATTAATGATCACATGGACGCAAGTGAGAGTATAGGCAGTGCATACATGACATGAAGTGCCTCGACAAGTTTAGATTACACATGTTCATATTGAGGGACAATAGTTTTCAAGTTAGATCAGATGAACATATATGCATCAAGGCAGATTCACAAATTACAAGTGCAGTTCATGTATGGATGATTAAACAGATGGGGCATACAAGTGTGAACATCAACAAGCAGGACATATAAGAAGAACGAGCATAATCAAAGTAGGATCTGTTTTTTTTTAAAAGTATATGAAGCATCAGTTCAAATTTGTTTACAAGGTTTGGCCAATCAAGTTTGTTCTAAGGCATACAAAAGGGGTTCATGAAAAACAAAGCAAGTCACACTCTAATGAATCAGAGTTAATTTCTGGAGAATATATGAAAAATATTAGCAAGATTTTAAATTCCATGATTCAAACAAACGCATTCCAGAAAATTCGGCAATCACAAGTGTAATCAAATTCAAATATAGCATCTGTTCATATAAAGTTCAAATATAGCATCTGTTCAAATATAAGATCAATTCAAAGTCAGACGGATTCATACTCAAGTTTGAGGATTTCAAATTCCAGAAATCACGCCAATTCAAAGCCAAAGACCAAGATTAAAGGAATATACTTCCTGGCCCCTAAATAAAAGAAATAAACAGATCAATTCAAAAGAAAAAAAATTCTCGTAATACTATAGCCAAATCTCAAGGTCGAAATCAGAGCAGAATTTTAGGGATTTTAACCCTATATAACACCCAATCGTCATCGGCACAACATCATCGAAGATCAAGCACATCAATATCAAAAAAATCGAATAGTAAAAACCATACCAGAAATCGAGAGAAGCCAGAAACCAAATCAGTTCCTATAAATTCGATCGCAAAAGATACAAGCCGCCAGAGATTGAAGCTAAGGAGAATCGAGCAGCAGAAAACTGAGTTTCATCAATCAGCGATCGCAATTTAGCACCTTCAGAGAAACCCTAGTTGTTTCAAGCCGCCATTTCTATTTCCAGGAAGAGACAAAGGAGGCTAGGGCTAAACAGTATAAAGCGGTGGAGTAATAAAAGGGAGCCGCCTCTTTTATGTTAAAAAGGGGATAACCCTAAATATTTAAAAAAACCTAGGGTTTCATTTTCTTTTTATTTTTTGTTTAAAATTTTTTTTGATTCCTTAAAGTCAATAACTACTAGTGTGAGTAGTTTGAAAAATCACAACTTAAGAGGTCGTGTTGTGTCAAGGTCTTGAGCGTAGGGTTTTAACAGTCGGGAGCGAAGGTCGCAAGTTTACAAGAGTCTGTAAGCGAAGAGATTGTTTAAAATTCCTAGTAGAAACCTTGAATGCAGCAGTAGGCATAGTTTTTGCCGAAGTTGGGTATTTTCTGTGTGTGATCTTTTTATTTCTGCAATTATTTTAAATATACTTAATTTGCAATAAACCCTATTCACCCCCCCTCTAGGGTTAATTTAGATCCTATAAGTGGTATCAGAGCAGGTATTTTTAACTCTAGAGTCATGAATTTGTCTAACAACGCTTTTTCTGAGGGTCAGTCCATAGCTAGGCCACCAATGTTTAATGGAACTGATTATGCTTATTGGAAAGCTAGGATGAAAATTTACTTAAGTTCAGTTGATTATGATGTATGGGATATCGTTGAAACAGGCTACAAACCTCTAGTTACGATTATCAATGATATTGAAATTCCTAAACCAAAAGATAAGTGGGATGCTAATGATAAAAAATTATTCTCAACTGATGCCAAAGCAATGAATGCTTTAATTTGTGCTCTTGATAAAACTGAATTTAACCGTATATCTCACTGTTCAACTGCGCAGGAAATTTGGCATACTTTGGAAGTTACGCATGAAGGAACATCTCAGGTCAAGGAATCTCGTCTCGCACTACTCTGCAACGAATATGAAAATTTCAAGATGCGAAAAGATGAAGATATAAAAGAGATGTATGGTCGATTCTCCACACTGATTTATAATGCAAGGGCTCTTGGAAAAGTCTACACTGAAGTAGAATTAATACGCAAGATACTGAGAGTACTGCCAATGAATTTCGAAGCCAAAGTAACTGCCATTCAAGAATCAAAAGATCTAAATAAGTTGAAAATAGAAGAATTGATTGGAAATCTGATTGCTTATGAAATGGAGTTAAAAGCCAAAGAAGGACGCGATGATTCAGAATCAAAGAAAAAGACAATTGCTCTAAGCAACACTGTTGAAAGTAACGATGAAGCTGAGAATCCTATCGAATAGTTGGCCATGGTTCTTAAAAAGTGGACTAACAAAAAATACAAGTCACGAAAGAAGAGTTCAAAATCCAACAAATCCAAGAATTCCGACAATTCAGATGATGAAGTCATATGTTACAACTGCAATAAACCTGGCCATATCAAACCAAATTGCCCATTACTTCAGAAAGACAGAAAGAAGAAGAAGAAAAAGAAAGCTTTTGCAGCTACATGGGACGATGAAGAAGGAGAAGAAGAAGACTCTGACAGTGATAAAGAGGAAGCCAATTTGTGCCTTATGGCACAGTCAGATCCAGACAGTAGCGAAGATGATTCCACTGAGGTACCAAATTACTCTTATAAAGATTTAATTTTAATGTGTCATAATCTCACCAAAACCGTTGATTCACTTGAACTAAAAATCAAGAAATTAAAATCTGATAGGTTAAAATTGGTCCACGAAAACAATAGGTTAGAAGATGAGCTTGGAAAAATGACAAACCTTGATTGTGAAAACTGCAAGTTATTAAAACAAGAGCAAACAGAATTTAAGGCAAATTTTGAAAAATTAAAACAAGAACACTTGGCTTTAAGAGAAAGTGATGACACAAAAAGAAAGAACTTTATTAACAGATGTACTTCTCTTGTAAATGAAAATGAAGCACTTAAAACCAAAGTAAAAAATCTGGAAATAACATTGAGTAAGTTTTCAAAAGGGGAAAAGTCATTTAGAATGCTGCTTGGAAACCAATTATATGCTAATAATAGAAAAGGATTAGGATTTGGGAAAACATACGTTAATATGAATGATAATGCGAAGGGTGGAAGTGTTTTTCCTAAATGTACAAAATGTGGAAAAATTGGACATAGCTATGAAAAATGTCAAAATAGGAACAATAATAAAAAATTCATACAAATTTGGGTTCCAAAAGGGTTGACGAGTGATTGTAATAGATTTGGATTTAATAAAAACAAACAAATTTGGATTCCAAAAGGATCTGTTGTTCAAAATCAAAATTTGTCAGTTACTAATTTTATTAGACCTATGAGTTTCTCTAGGTCATTCTCTTCTTCTTGTGTGTAGGTATGTTGGCGGGCTAAGGAACAACAAGAATGGTACTTGGATTCAGGTAGTTCCAAACATATGACAGGAGATAAATCAAAGTTCCTTAGCCTTGAAAAATATAAAGGAGGAAGTGTGATAATGGGCGATAACAGAAAATGTAAAATTATCGGTAAAGGTAAAGTAGGTAATAGTACCTTCTCCTTAACTGATGTTTTATATGTTGAAAACTTGCATCATAATCTAATTTCCATAAGCCAACTATGTGACAAAGGAATGAGTGTGATATTTGATAATGAATCCTGCAAAATTATTGAAAAAACCACAAACAATATTGTGTTCACGGGAAAAAGAAAAGAAAATGTTTATACTATTTCATTTGATGATTTGACTCTCTCACGATGTTTAGTAGCTACGGATGAAGAAGTATTCTTATGGCATAGGAGATTGGGTCACGCTAGTATGAGTCTCTTGGAAAAACTTGAATCAAAAGAATTGGTAAGAGGTCTACCACATCAGAAATATAAAAATAATAAAGTATGTAAATCATGTGCTATGGTGAAATTCAGTCGTTCATCATTTTGTCCCAAAAATGTTGTTATCACTAATAGGGTACTTGAATTGATTCACATGGATTTATTTGGACCAAATGAAATCGCTAGCTTAAATGGAAAAAGATATTGTTATGTGTTAGTTGATGATTATTCTAGATTTACATGGGTTTATTTTCTAGCCAAAAAATCCGAAACTTTTGATTACTTTTCAAAGTTTGCAAAACTCGTTCAAAATGAAAAAGGTGTTTCAATAAAAACTTTAAGAAGTGATCATGGTGGTGAATTTGAAAATTTGGATTTTGAAAATTTTTGTGAAGAAAATGGTTTTAAACACGAATTTTCTGCTCCTCGAACACCCCAGCAAAATGGGGTAGTCGAAAGGAAAAATCGTACATTACAGGAATTGGCTAGATCTATGTTAAGTGAATATAATTTGCCTTTGACTTTTTGGGCAGAGGCAGTTAATACATCCTGCCATGTAATGAACAGTGTAATGATTAGACCAATACTTAACAAAACGTCCTATGAATTGTGGTTTGACAGAAAGCCTAACATTTCATATTTTAGAGTGTTTGGATGCCCTTGTTATCTTCTTAATACAGGTGATCATCTTGGGAAGTTTGAATCAAAGGCTGACGAGGGAATTTTCATGGGTTACTCGTCAAGAAGCAAGGCTTATCGAATTTTCAACAAACGATCAAAAACCATTGTTGAAACCATAAACGTGAAATTTGATGAATCAGATCTGGATACGATGGAAAAAGAGAAAAACGATGTGGAAATTACACATGAGGGTGAAAAAGAAAATAGCAAAGAGAAGACTGGAAGTGATGATCAAACAAAACAAACATTTGAAGTCGAAAAGTTGAAATTCAAAACCAACCATCCTCCAGAATTGGTGATAGGAAATCCAATGGCAGGTATATGAACTCGTTCATCATTTAATAAAGATATCTGTAATTTTTGTATTCACAGTTGTTTCATCTCAGAAATCGAACCTAAAAATGTTGAAATTGCACTTAATGATGAAAGTTGGATTTTAGCGATGCAAGAAGAACTTAATCAATTTGAACGGAATAAAGTTTGGAAATTAGTTCCTAGACCGAATGACTATCCAGTAGTGGGAACTAAATGGGTGTTCAAAAATAAACTTGATGAATCCGGAAATGTAATTAGAAACAAAGCTAGGTTGGTTGCAAAAGGATATAATCAAATTGAAGGCATTGATTTTGATGAGACATTTGCACCAGTAGCTAGGTTAGAAGCCATTAGAATTTTACTCAGTTTCGCGTGTTATAAAGGTTTCAAACTAAAACAAATGGACGTAAAAAGTGCATTTTTAAATGGAGAATTAAAAGAAGAAGTTTTTGTAGAACAACCCCCCGGTTTTGAAAATTATGAATTTCCAAACCATGTATTCAAACTTGAAAAAGCATTATATGGTCTTAAACAAGCTCCTAGAGCTTGGTACGATTGTTTAAGTGCATATCTTTTGGAAAACGGATTTAAAAAGGGCAGTGCTGACACTACATTGTTTCTATTACATGAAGGTGATGATTTTTTAATTGTCCAAATTTATGTTGATGATATTTTATATGGTGCTACTAACGATTGTTTGTGTGAGAAATTTGAAAAAGTCATGCAGGATAAATTCGAAATGAGCTTGGTAGGTGAATTAAAATATTTCCTTGGATTTCAAATTAAACAAAGCTCCAAGGGAATTTTCATATCACAAACAAAATACATTGCTGAATTGCTGAAAAAATTTGGACTAGAAAATGCAAAACCACTCAGAACACCGATGAGTCCTTCAACCAAGATTGACAAAGACGAGAAAGGAGTTGCAGTTGATCAGAAGAAATATCGTGGAATAATTGGTTCACTTCTTTATCTCACTGCATCTAGGCCTGATATTATGTTTGTTGTTTGTTTATGTGCTCGCTTTCAATCCCACCCAAAAGAATCTCATTTAAAAGCCACAAAAAGAATTTTAAGATATCTTTTGCACACACACAAATTTGGTTTATGGTACCCCGCATGCAATAATTTCAAACTAATCGGATATTCTGATGCTGGTTATGCTGGATCTCTTGTTGATAGAAAAAGCACTAGTGGAACTTGTTTTATGCTAGGACACTCGTTAGTCTCATGGTCAAGTCGGAAACAAAATTGTGTTGCTTTATCCACAACTGAGGCTGAATACATTGCTTTGGGAAGTTGTTGTGCACAAATACTATGGATGATGCAAACTCTTTCAGACTTTGGTCTAATTTATATAAAAGTACCACTAAAATGTGATAGTAAAAGTGCTATAGACTTGTCCAATAATCCTGTTCACCATTCACGCACTAAACACATAGATGTGAGACATCATTTTATTAGAGATCACATTTCACGAGAAGATATTTGTATTGAATTTATTACAACTGACGGTCAACTTGCTGATATCTTTACAAAACCTCTTCCCGAAGATAGATTTTCACGATTACGCTTAGATTTGGGAATTATAGAAATTGATTAATCATTATCCATTAAATATATATATATATATATAATAATAATAAAATAAAATTTCTTAAATGGTTATTCAAAAGTTAAATGATTGATCATTTGAACTATTTTGGAATTCGTTGAAATTATGATAGATCTTGAAATTGTGATGAGTATTGACTATAATATATTTTCATCATGGGGAAATATTTTAAATCTCATGATGATTGGACAGATTTTATAATATTTTTTGAATTAAAGCTTATTTCACGACCATCTTCTATATCTACCATACTTCTGTCACTCATCATGGTTTTATTTAATTTGGGGAGTTCTAATTATTCTTGAAATTTAGAAATAAATAAATAAATAAATAAATAATATCCTTGGTACTCACTCCCATTTAAAAGTCCTCGCGGTTATGCGTGGGTGAAATACCTTAATCTCTATGTGCTTTCATTCTCACTTAAAAGACCTTCGGGCTGTGCATGGATGGAACTCATCAGAGAGGATAAAGTTAAGTTACTACTAACCCCATTTAAAAGACCTTTGGGCTATGCGTGGTTAGAAAGTGCTTAACATATTTTTTAAGCATATTTGAAACCTTTAAATTTTATATTCAAATATTCAATTTTTATTAGACTCTCCTAATTCTATAAAATCCATAGTAAATCCATTCATTCTGAAAGTGAAATTTGTCTCTGACTCAAAGAATATTATGATTTTTGTTTGATTCAATGAGATTTACGATATATTATCCTCTTGATCCGAATTTATATTTCTAGTTTATATTCATCACTGTTTTAATTTATTGTTATTCTTTTGATGATAACAAAAGGGGGAGAATGATCAAGATTTTGATGGATGAGTAAACATTTATAGAATATTTTAAAATTTGGGATTGATTAATTCATTTCAAAATTTTCAAATCTATGTGCATCAATAAGGGAAGCTTAGTTGTAGGGGGAGCATACAAATAGGGGGAGTAACATACCTCACGTTTCAAACACATTCACACATTCAAAATCTTTTATTTGTTTGTCATCATCAAAAGGGGGAAATTGTTGTATATAACAGTGTTGTATACACAATTATATGATTTTTGTTTGATGATAACAACCAAATATATTTTTACTATTGAATGTGTTTGTAAATACACTAATACAGAAATTTGAACAATCACACAGTATTTTATAAAAATATTTTATTTCAATATCAAAAGTACATCTTTTTACTCCACTATTTGACATATTACATTTCATTCATACAACTCTGTCACTCACTCTATACAACTACACATACAAACACTTTCATACATTGACATTTTTTACTGTCTTCTATCGTCCATCTTCTGTCTTCACAGCCTTCAGTCAAATCCTGACTTCATACCTGTCACAAGAAGAACACACAGTAGACTGCAACAAAAATAAAATAAAATAAAAGCAAATAAAAATTTATTTTTAAAATTTTATTTGCCTCAGAATTACAGTGTGTTTCTCATCACTTTTCTAGACTTGGTCCGATATGCAGGGACAGAAAAACTCGTCTGAATGGCTGCATATACACACGTGTATACACGTGTGTACTGCCACGCCAATCCAGTGTCGCGACTGAGGAGTAGCCAAAAAGACCGTCTCAACCCAGTGTACAATCAACAATAGGAAAATCAAATACAAGTCCAAGAAAGAAAGTCAATGCAACATGAATGAAAAAGTGGTCAAGTGCAAGGGTCAGACATAATGGTCGAACCAGCAAGCTACATATATGCATGATGGCAGAGGAGTCCACACAGCAATCTCAATGTACAAGTAGTTCGGGTCAAGTATAGTTTTTAAAGTCAAGAAAATCAATGTGGAGTATCTATTCAAGCATCAGCTCAAACAAATTTCATGGTTCAGAAATGGCAGAGCAAATAAAAATGTAGTCAAGGCAAACAACATGTCAAGTCAGCAAAAGAAAATGGCCGAGCACATATCAAATAGGTTCAAGAACATTTCAGCAGCAAGGCTCAAACACAAAAAGTCATATAAGGAAGCAGCAAATGTAAGGAACAACTCAGGTTATGGTACAATAGTGATCAAGCATGCATGCTCAAAAATGGTCAAGACAGTTTCAGTCATGGTCGAGCCGTAGCTCAACATCAATGGTCGAGCCGCAGCTCAACATCAATGGTCTAGCAATCATTCAACTTAAGGGGACAGTGAAACTACTACAAATAAATCAAATGGTGCATGCATGGATATCATGCAAGTGAATATGCAGTGCAACAGTTTACAATGGACAAGATAGCCAAAGTTGTACATGGTAAAGGCATGGCTACAACAGCTATGTGCCAACCAAGCATAAATGGACATGGGTGCAACCACAAAGACTGGAGAAAATGCTACATGTAAATGCTCACAAGAGATGATGTTACATATTAATGATCACATGGACGCAAGTGAGAGTATAGGCAGTGCATACATGACATGAAGTGCCTCGACAAGTTTAGATTACACATGTTCATATTGAGGGACAATAGTTTTCAAGTTAGATCAGATGAACATATATGCATCAAGGCAGATTCACAAATTACAAGTGCAGTTCATGTATGGATGATTAAACAGATGGGGCATACAAGTGTGAACATCAACAAGCAGGACATATAAGAAGAACGAGCATAATCAAAGTAGGATCTGTTTTTTTTAAAAAGTATATGAAGCATCAGTTCAAATTTGTTTACAAGGTTTGGCCAATCAAGTTTGTTCTAAGGCATACAAAAGGGGTTCATGAAAAACAAAGCAAGTCACACTCTAATGAATCAGAGTTAATTTCTGGAGAATATATGAAAAATATTAGCAAGATTTTAAATTCCATGATTCAAACAAACGCATTCCAGAAAATTCGGCAATCACAAGTGTAATCAAATTCAAATATAGCATCTGTTCGTATAAAGTTCAAATATAGCATCTGTTCAAATATAAGATCAATTCAAAGTCAGACGGATTCATACTCAAGTTTGAGGATTTCAAATTCCAGAAATCACGCCAATTCAAAGCCAAAGACCAAGATTAAAGGAATATACTTCCTGGCCCCCAAATAAAAGAAATAAACAGATCAATTCAAAAGAAAAAAAAATTCTCGTAATACTATAGCCAAGTCTCAAGGTCGAAATCAGAGCAGAATTTTAGGGATTTTAACCCTATATAACACCCAATCGTCATCGGCACAACATCATCGAAGATCAAGCACATCAATATCAAAAAAATCGAATAGTAAAAACCATACCAGAAATCGAGAGAAGCCAGAAACCAAATCAGTTCCTATAAATTCGATCGCAAAAGATACAAGCCGCCAGAGATTGAAGCTAAGGAGAATCGAGCAACAGAAAACTGAGTTTCATCAATCAGCGATCGCAATTTAGCACCTTCAGAGAAACCCTAGTTGTTTCAAGCCGCCATTTCTATTTCCAGGAAGAGACAAAGGAGGCTAGGGCTAAACAGTATAAAGCGGTGGAGTAATAAAAGGGAGCCGCCTCTTTTATGTTAAAAAGGGGATAACCCTAAATATTTAAAAAAACCTAGGGTTTCATTTTCTTTTTATTTTTTGTTTAAAATTTTTTTTGATTCCTTAAAGTCAATAACTACTAGTGTGAGTAGTTTGAAAAATCACAGCTTAAGAGGTCGAGTTGTGTCAAGGTCTTGAGCGTAGGGTTTTAACAGTCGGGAGCGAAGGTCGCAAGTTTACAAGAGTCTGTAAGCGAAGAGATTGTTTAAAATTCCTAGTAGAAACCTTGAATGCAGCAGTAGGCATAGTTTTTGCCGAAGCTGGGTATTTTCTGTGTGTGATCTTTTTATTTCTGCAATTATTTTAAATATACTTAATTTGCAATAAACCCTATTCATCCCCCCTCTAGGGTTAATTTAGATCCTACAGAAGTGAATCCAGACGGCTGGAATCACCAACTCATAGAAAGCTGAAACAATCCCGCTGACAGCTCCAGCTCAAAAACCAAAGCTCCTACTCTAAACATCTCCAAGGAAGCTCCTCAAGCACGCTAAAGCCCAAAGAGCTACCATCCAAAAGAACCTAAAATCCAGGACCTGCGGCACTAGAAAACAGCATAAGACATTAAGGGGAGGACGTGGTGTGAGGGAACACGAAGAAAAAAGGGGGAAAGCCGCCCGAACGCGCAAAAGTGTAGCGACTTCAACCGATCCCCACCCTAGTGGCTACGAAACTATGGAAATATCCATAATACCTATCAACCTCCTCGAATGGGAGCCAATGACACCCCTGAAAGATATACCACAGAATGCGAGGAAAACATCGTTTCTTACCCTCCCAATTATGGTAGGAGGATCCATTGAAATTTCATCAAATATTGCCTTATTTCGCGAGCACCATGCATGTCGGCAGATAAGGCAAGGAATAAGACGAAGTAGGATCGAGCGAACAAATTTACCTGAGATGTTAGCCCATCAGAATCTCAATAAATCAGGAAGAGACGAGGCATTACCTCGGAGACCAACCAGAATCCCGAAATAATTCCAGACCGCTGTAGCAAAGTACCCACAGAAAAACAAGTGAGTTAAAGATTTTATCTCACCTGATCCACAGCACCTGCAACAAGACACGATAGGGATACCGATTCTCTATATGTTCTTGTCCTATGGTAACACATAATGTAGGGTTCTCCACATGATCAGAGAAACCTTCGGAGTTAATCAGACATCCCAAATGAAGGATAAAAGAAGAAGAAGTGGAGTCGGGGTCCTCGCCGAATTCTACGTCGGCTTAATCGAGAACAGACTGCCATCCCAATCTGATCCACCACCATGTGAGTTCGAGAAGAATTTAACAAATTGCATGCGTTTCCACATCTCGCTTGCGTGAGACGGGGATCCTGATAAGTTTGTGCCTGAAAGCGTGCGGTACTTAGCGTGGAGGAACATTGCCCATACGGAATCGTTCGCTCCAAACCGAGCCCATAACTTGGAAGTAAAGGCTAAGCAAATGTCCTTTGGATTTTGGAGACCCAATTCCCCCTCAATTTTGGGACGATAAATGATGTCCCAAGAAATCCAATGGTGTCATTGAGCGTTGTCCTTTTTACCCTAGAAAAAGGACGAGAACAACGAACGATAAGAGCAAAAGAATAAAGCAGTAGGAGTCATAGCAGCAAAAACATATAATCCTATCGAGTCCAAAACTGACTTTATAAGAATTATTCTTCCAGCTTGAAAAAGAAGAGTCGTGTTCCACTGAATGATCTTACCCCTTGCTTTATCCGTTAAGGGTTCGGAAATGGCATTGACCTTCCTGCCTCTGTAAAGGACAATACCAAGGTAAGGCAAGGGAAGGGAGGCGGTCGAGAAACCAATTAAGGCTTTAATCCAAGAGTATCTAACCAGGGTCAAGTCTTTTGCCAAGACGAAATGACTTTTGGCAGAATTAATGAGTTGGCCCGAGAACCTCTCGTACCGCCGAATGAGGCTAAGTAAACACCTAATAGATTGACGACTCCTATTAGTAAAAATGATAATATCGTCAGCGAACGATAAGGAAGAAATAAGGAGGCAGCCACTAGGAATGCCGAATCTGGCTTGCAGTCGTAAGGGAATGCAAGCCCTGAATGAAAGCCTTAATTGTGATTACAAACAAAGAAAGTGAAAGGGGGTCTCCTTGTCGAAGACCGCTTCCCGCATTACAATTCCCATTGGTTGATCTGTTAATAAGAATGGAAAACCAACAACTGGAGATAAGCCTCAAAATAATGCCGATAAGGGGTTTTGGAAAGATGAAGGCCCTCAAAACGTTAATAACAAAAAACCAAGACATGTGGTCATAAGCCTTAGTCATGTCCAACTTTACGACCACATTAGAACCTCTAACCTTTCAGTCGATCTAGGATATGAGCGCTTGGGATAATAGGACATTCTCCGTGATCAAACATCCTTTTACAACCCCTGCCTGAGAAGAAGAGATAACATGTTCGAGAAACGGTGCTAGCCGAGAGACTAGAACCTTAGAGATAACCTTATTAGAAAAGTTACACAAGCTGATTGGGCGAAAATCTGCACTTGAACGAGGATTCTCGCTCTTGGGATAAGAACTAAATTTGTAGATGTCCATCCCTGAGGAAGTGTTCCACTAGAAAAGAAAGACCGAATAGCCAGACAACCTCTTGGATAATCGGCCACACATTATGGTAAAATGCCCGTTGAAACCATCAAGCCCGCTCGCATTGTCCTTATTGAGCACGAAGACGCGGACTTGTATCTCTTCAGAAGAAAGAGGTACGACAAGACCCTCACTCTCCGATGGAAGAATAAGATTGAGAATGAAAGCTAACAGGGCCGGATCAGAGACTAAGGCAGATGGAGTACCCAAAAAGGTTTGGAAATGAGACAGAGTAGTCTCTTTAACTTCTGCTGGCGTGGAAGCCAAAGAGAGACCAGAGCATAGAATCTGGCGAAACGAAAGAAGAGTATTCTTTTTTCGAATAGAGGAATGGAAAATTTTGGAGTTCATATCTCCTTCGACCACCCAATTAACCCTCGATTTCTAGCAAAGATAGTCATTTTAGATACGAAGTTCCGACGAGAAGGTAAGCTAGGCTAGTGCCCAGGCCTCCTTGTTAGTCGGTGAAGGATCCTCATCAAAGAATCATTCAGCTAAGATAAGTTTCTCTTTGGCAATCCTAATATAGTCGAAGATACTCCTGAAAACCTGCACGTTCCAAACCTTATGATGATGAAGCTTACGAGAGAACACAACAGCGGGAGAGCCTAGAGTGGAAGAGTTCCATGAATCTTCCACTATTAGATGGAATGTGTGGTGGGATCTCCACATACTCTGGAATGGGAAAGAAGAAGGACCAGAAAGGGAAAGTGGGGAGTAACATAGAATCATCAGAGCATGATCCGAAAAGGTATGATGAAGATGTGCGATGGAGTACGTAAAGGGAAGATTGAACCAATCCTTCGATCCAAATACTCTGTCCAGTCTGGAAATAATCCGGTTAGGCCCTTCCTTATTATTGCTCCAAGTAAAGGCTGAACCGACGAAATAAACCTCCTAAAGGCCCGAGTTGATGATGAAGGCATTAAAATCTGCCACCGTCGTTCGATTAACAACATTCCCTCTCCGTTTTTCAGCTTGGCTTGCGACTAAATTAAAGTCGCCACCCAAAACAAAAACCCAAAAACCGAAGTCAGAAAGTGAGAGAATATTGGACCAGAGACTTAACCTCTCAACCTGATCGCGCTTAGCGTAGACATCAGAAAAAAGGAAAGAAGAGGCAATGGATGGAGTTGAATAGACCACCGATAAAAGTTGGTCTGAATCAAACACCGGGCAGACCACCACATCTTTGGACCAGAGGATCCAAATCTTAGCAGACACATTAATGAGGGCTCCCCAAAACCCTAGGGATATCACGAATCTGGTAAGCGCTTTTGGACCCATTAAAGGCCCCATCAAAGCCATCTGACAAACAAAGTGCTACGTAATGATGCACTTCAGCCTAGCCATCGACACATCGTTACCAATACCACAAACATTCCAGAACAGAAAACTAGCCATCGATGAAAACTGAGAATAACAACCAGCAGTAGAAACAAGAAAAGACCAAGAAGAAAGCGTAGAAGACAGACCCAATCAGATGAGATATTGCAAGTGTCGAGCAAATCGAACGGTCTGCTCGGATGCTGTTGTAGAGCGTGTATGGATTGTGCAGGGAGTGTGAGGCGACGAGCGCATACCAAGTTGCGCTGATCGGCGTGAGAGGCTAGAAGAGAAGGTCAACACCTCTTTGATCTTTGGGACTTCTAGCGAAGTCCCGAAATCCTAAGCAGGCACTGATAGCGAAGAGGAGCAAGACAAAGAAGGGAAATAATTCTCAGTTAGGAGAGATAGACAATCGTTAATCGTCGCTATCTCTTCCTTACTAAGAAAGGGCAGAGAACCATGGCCAGAGAAAGGAGGACAAACAACAAACACAAGCGGTCTGACAGGGACAACAAGATCAACAAAGGATAGGGACGATGTAGTATCACTCCAGGAAGTAGCACCGGTTCCTGTGTGCTCTTTACCGAAGCCGAGCGGTCAACGGGTTGGCATCCCTGCCAAATAGGTAAAGCGCAAATACTGAAGCACGGACTTGAAGCAATATGAAATGGCAGCTTCAAGAGGATATGTTCTGGGTAGGACGTACTGTGGCTCAGAGAGCTAATCACTATACGTCTAAATTCAAGAGACCGTCCATCTCTAACTGACACTAACAAAAAAATCCTCCAAAAAACACAGCTAAATTCACAAAACCAACACCATAAAAAAATGAATTGCGCATGACACAAGAAAGGCCTTGCCGCCACTCGCAAAATACATCGATCCAATACCCAAAACCCATATGTAGATAAAGCTGAATCGACAAACAAACATAAGCTGAACACTCCTGTTTCCAAAGTGAAAAGAGATGGCCGATATAAAAAGAAACAAACCCACAAAAAATACGGGCCCAACCAAAAAACCACAGAGATAACACATGACGAAGCCATGTCGGTGAAACTCACAACACTTGTGAGTTCCATCAATCTGGCCAAGAGCATCTGAGCAGAGCCAAAAGAATGAGAACCAGCGAAAAAGCCAGGCAACACAAAATTGTCAATACAAAGAAAACACTGGCACACAAAGCAATCAGTGGCCAGACACCCATGACCCGTCTGTTATACGACATCTGCATAAGATGCTAACAAAGAGATGGGGAGCACATGCGTACACATGTTATGGCTCTTAATTTATTAAACTTACCAACTCCTGCCGATACAATTAAAAAAATTTCGACCCTCCTCGGTGTATGACTGGATTTTTGTTTCTATATGCAAAGTTTCTTTCCAACTCTATTTGTACATTTAAATTTAAAACATTATTTATAGACAGTATTTTTTTGATATTTTCGTATCAATCAAATACTTAAAAAAATAGTACGCTTACCTTCACCTCGTCGCTATCCCTGTGTTTCAGCCATCCTTCCCATACACTCACCCCCATTTAGTTTGGCTTCAGGCCTTTTTACTTCAATGACGACATGGAATCCCCGTAATTCTTCCTCATCTTCTACATCTAGTAATGTCGAACTAGCTGCAGGTCGTTTGATTATATGTCCATAGCAGCCTGTGTTTTATGATAAACAAGCAACCAAACATTAAACAGTAAAAGGTGAACGGTAAATAAGAAAAAAAAAAGAATAGCCAATAAAGTTGTCGCTCACTATTTTGGACCCTAGTTTTTTTTCATGTGCTCTATAAGGCCTTCCCTTAGCTGGACATCCCCAAATGTGAAAGTGTTTTAAACTATGTTTTCGACCTATCCAAAGCTCATAAGGTATTTTTGCAGCTTCCTTAGGTGGTACTCTATTGAGAATGTAAGTTGCTATCTTTAATATTTCTCCCTGTAAAGACTCAGGTAAGGTGAAATGAGTAATCATACTCCTTATCATATCCTTAAGAGTCTTATTTCTTCTTTCAACAACACCATTCTGCTAGGTGATCCCAACATAGTGTACTGTGGGACAATACCACATTCCTCTAGAATTTAGTGAATGTTCTTGAATGTTGTTCATTTGAGCCATTATATCGTCCATTGTACTTACTGCCTCAATCAGATCTGACATTGAATCATTTTTTTGAGTTGATTCTCAACTTTTACTAAGTTTCGAACACATCCAGTGATTGTAACGTTTCTTGAATGAGATATAGGTACCCGTAACTTGAGTAATCGTCTATGAATATCAGTATGAATTAATTCTAAGATGTCTGAAGATCAATTGTAACGTCCCGTATTTTCAGTGGTTATATATTTAATATTTAATTGGAATTTTAAATGGATTTATAAAATAGAATTCATTTATTAAAGTGAAGTTTGAATATATAAATTTATATTTAATTTAAAACGAGCTCGTAACGGCGTGGTAGTTCGTAATATTGAGTTTTGAACTTCAATTAAATATACATAATCCATTTTATGGCATAATTCTGTGAAACAAGGAGCGTTCGAATCTATTTGATTATAATTTTCTAATGAAAGAGAAAATTTGAGATTTTATCTTAGAGATTGTAAGTTAGGTCCAAATCAATTTTTGAAATAGTCACTATGGATTTCTTTAATAAACAATTACGTTTATTTAATAAATTAAAAGGGAATTTTATATAATTTTGAATATCGTTTAACTCGAAGATGGTAATGTTGAGTATAAATGCATATTGGTTGAATCTGAAATGATATATTATATATATATATATATATATATATATATAACAATAATTATTTATTTTATTTTTAATATAATTGTTATGTAATTTACAATATTATATCGATATTATATAAGGTTAGAAATAGTTGTTTTTCAAACAACCTCTGTTTTCGAAGAAACGAATTTTATTAGAATACATATAGTCAGTTATTTTTAGATTTCCGATTTAGAGCCAAATGGAGTTGTTTTGTGCGCAGACAAAATTTAAAATGGGAACCAATAAATATATTAGAATTAAAGTAGTGTCATTGTGTAAAAAGAGTAGGTTTTCAGCGAAATTTATTTCATTGGGACCGAAACGTCAAGACGTAGTAATATGTCTATTTTTGATGCGTTTGGAGTTGTGTATGATGGTGTTTACATTTAACGTGCAATGTTAAATGGCGGTAAGAGTTTAATGATCGTATTAAAAAAAAAAAACTTAAGCCTTAAGCTAGCAAACCAACCTATCAGTGCGAACATAAAGTTAGACAAGCTGTCCTAAATAATTAAGAAAAACTGCTTAACATGCTAATGTCAACTGGACTGTGTATACATCAAATATTGCAAGGAAATATTCTACCAGCATGTATTTGAAACGCAGACCTATCCTAGTATCTAAATCAACCCTTATGTTTCTCTCACGTACCTTACATTCTGCAAAATCCCATCCACCACGTGCCTATGTAAAGTGTACCTACCCTAGACAACTAAGCAAAAATAAATGTACACACCCAACCACCCTATACTTCTGTAATGCGCATGACAAGTGAAATCTGTCTACCCCAAATGAAACACACTACATATCCCTTACGTAGCTTTTTATATGACTACAGAACAGTGAAAATACGTCTCTCTTGTCTTCTTTTCTCCTCGCCTACACATATACTGCATTCAATCTTCATTCTTCAGCGCAACCTGAAACCATCATTTCTTTTTTCCTCAATGAACTAAATGTAAACAAACTCCTCCATTAATTTAAATGCATTCGATCTCATCGTCATATGCTAATTTGTTTTCCTGAGCTGTCAAGGAGAAGAAGCAAGGAAATCGTTGCGTTGGTTGTTTGGTTAGTCGAGCTGTGTCAATGTGAAGGTCGAAGGGAGTCTAGGCGAGGAAGTTGGAGGAGCTGAACAAGTGGCTGACGTTGGGGACAATGTGACCGGCATCCCACTGAGCAGCTTTAGTGGTTTGGGATATTTTTTTGGACTAGCAATAGCAGCTTGAAGGAAGGGTCTGTGTATAAGGGTGCGTGAAGATGGGTTTGTTAAAAACGTTGTCACGTGTTGACTGGAGGCGCACAAGGGAGGAGGCATAGTTGCAGTTTGGGGTATATTGGAACTTGCATGGTGTAGGGTATTGCATGCTTTTCGAGTTGCTGTAGCCACTTACTACGTGAAAGAAGAGCAAAGTAAAAAAAGGGAGAAATGGCAGGTAGAAAGCTTCAGGAGGTGGCATATTGTATTTCGGGGAAGAAATGAGTGTGGCAGCGTATATTATAAACAAGCAGGAGAAGGAGGAATGTGCAGGTGGACTTCTTTTATTCATGGTAGTTGGCCCATCGTGAATATAAAAGGAAAGTCTGATGGGCTTTCGGGCCTTATATATTAAGAAAGAAAGAAATTGAAATGTGGATGTTGAAACTGGGTACGTGAGTAGTAAAGGCAAGCGTTGGGGAAAAGGTGTTGTTCATTGTGAAGGGGGAGGAACATAAGCAAAATGGCATGGACTGGAAAGTGACGTTGGGCTTTGGGCCTTCACGTGAGGAAAGATATATAGCAGGCAGAGGTGGGAACGTTTGTTGGCGGGGAAGTTCTAATTTATTTGTTGTTCATAGTGGGATGTAATAACACACATGCCAATGGGGAAAGTTGGATGCAAGGCTTCATCGTGGGCAAGAAAAAAGGATGTAGGAAAGATATAATGGTTGCAGAATACATTTGGGCCACGTGATATTGGGTAAGGCCCGTTAATTTTTATTTTAAAATTAAAGTTAAAATTAAGTAGTATAATAACTTATAAATGTAATATCTAACTCATCCCTTAACAAAATCGAACGTTGTTGGTCAAAATGAGACTGTATAGTCATAGATTACATTTTGGAGTTGTCCTGGTCAACATAGGAAGCAATGAGAATTTTTAATTAAATTAAAAGCCAGTTTAATTTGATTAAAAACAAGCGTTTTAACCGACAAATAAAAACAAGGTGAGTTAAACTCACTCAGTTGTCCCTTTATAAGTCGGGTTTAATGCTTGTATGCTATGGCTGCTAATTGTTGATTGATTTGATGATTGTTTGGATGTGTGTTAAATGTTTTAATATCTATTATTTAAATTAAACGTTTGTTTCATTTAAATGAAATCGTAATTTTAACGATGATTTCCAATTGAGGTAACTTACCTCATTGGTTACGTTTATAATAATATAAACGTATAAAATTAAATTGGATGCTTGAATTGTTGTAAGTTGACTGTTATCAGTTGGATTCATTATTCATGTTTATTATAAATTATCATATTGAATGGATTACAACCTATTTGGTTGGAGGGAAGGACGGGTTGGAAGGATCCAACCAGATCCCTCAAATATGTTGTTTAAATTTTTATATTATCGTTATATGAACTGTTTAACCAAGATGATTGGTTTGATTTTAGATTGTTGAACCTAAATTCGACATTTGTTTGTTATTAACCAATGGGTAAATATTGGTTGAGGAATTGATAGCAGATGGCCTAGATATATACTGTTTATAGAGATTGATTTACCGTCATGTGAATCGATGAAAATGAAGTTATAAAATTTATTTTATAATGGAAGATTGATTTTTGAAATCTATTATTTGAATGAAATTTATTAAAGGAAATAAATATCTATTGTTCATTATCTATGTTATAACGAATTATCAAATGGATTATGAAGTAAATCGATTACTAAATTTATATTAATCAGAAATTGTTAACAATGAAGTAAATTATTTTTATAATATTGTTATATAATAATTAAAGTAATGATCTTGGATTTAAATTGATCGAGTTTTATCGAGATATAAATAAAAGGGTTTTGAAATAAATTTGTAAGAAGTTTATAAAAGGTTCTATTTTGGGAATGAAGGCTTGTATATAATGTGTTAAAAAGTTTAAAGGGTTTTGATTAACGAATGGAAAGTTAAAAAGTCCAAATGACGATGTGTACTAAACTAATGAATCCATTTTATATTTATGGATGTATGCATGTTTATTTTGATAGTTAAATAACCGACTATAAAAATCAAGCCCAATGAGCTGTTGGAACGGAAAGACCGGGATCGAATTTATATTCGAAAACCATTCCGAACAAACAAATACATAAACGAAGAAGATAACTGATGCTGATCGAGATGGGGCAATTGAAGGTCGTGATCTTCATGAGCGGAAGAACACTCGTTGTATTTCTCTAGCTGATCCCTAGAGATATTTTGACAATGATTTCATCGTGATTGAAATCAGCGGATTGCAAGGGCTACTCGCTACTGATCAATAGGGTGCTTCCTACGATGTGGTAGGAGGGTGCCTTCAGTTTGTCCAGTACCAGGACAACTTGTATGGACAAATGTCTGAAAGAGTATTTCCAAAGGAGTCACGTACGTTGATTTCTTCAAACATACCAGGTTGGTGGTAGAGAAGGGCACTTCTCTTAGCTTAACAACTAGAGTATTTTTGTGGACGTCAATTAGTGATTTTCTTGAGGATCTAGCGATGTGTTATTCGAAGTGAATGATGGACAGATGTTCTAAAAATATAGTCGTGACCTCAAGCCTTACAACCGGTAAATGACAAAAATCGGGCAGGCAGCATGGTTACGTGGGTCATACCCAAGCATAGTGTATTATCACCATCTAGAGAAAATCCTTATTTGTTCTTCTTTCATTTCTGTATCTCGGCGGAAGGACGGTGGCCCCTTAAAACCGTCATGTGATAATACATTCAGTCCACTCAAGCTGAATGAGTGACTGGTCATGTGTAGTCGGGTTGTGAGATGTTATTGTAGAACCCCATTGTTTCCGCACTATATATATTGATCGGAAGGTGGTCCCATACCTTGTCATAGTTGGAATCCATTTTCCAATAAGATCCCCGCGGTTTTTGATTATGTACGATGTATGTAGAGCATGAGATGCAAGCATTCTGCTATTTGGTTATTCATTTGATAGACTTTATTATAATATCACCGGATTTTCATATCAAAAATGTTTTGGGTTATAGTAAGGTAAAACCGTCTATGTTTATATGTGGGCTGGTATTACTATTATCCTTTTCTTTCAAAAGGATTTTCTAAAGTCACTAATTTGGATGTTACTTATAAACTAGTGAGTTTTCTCACGCTGGTCTACCAGACTGATCCGTGGAATTTGTAATGCTTGGGTCAGACCGAGTTCTACAGGTTCAGTTAATTGGATGCCGTGAAGTCCAGAGACGAGCTGAAGATGTTCAAGCGTCGATATATATATATATATATATATATATATATATATATATATATATATATATATATTCCGCTGTGTGTTGTATATGAGGACATGTTGTTATACCCGTCCAGATGTATTGTTGTACTTTGATGATTGTAAGTATTATTTTAAAGCTCTCAATAAAGATTTATTTCTATATTATATTTTGTTCCACTGCGATGTGAGATTCTTATTCGGTGTTGGTTCTTCTTATTCTTCTATTCTTAACTCTCTTTCTTTCTTATCTCACCCTTTTATTTCTTTCTATTACCTTTCTACATTTTCGATAGTTGGATTTAGACAAGAGATATATTATGGTCGAGATTCGAGTGTCGAATTTCCCAGGATGTTATATCAATCGGCAGTCAATCTTTTAGTTTTGGTTTGTTTCCCTTTGATACAATCTACAAAAACATTAAAGTGTCAAGAGATTCTAAGATGTCATCAGATACTAAGCGCTTAACTCTACCTTTTGAAATATGACCTAAGTTCTTATGTCATAAGTATGCTAAATTTTTCTTATTTATACATTTAATACCGCATGATTCTACAAGCAAGGTTTCATAATAACATGTAACTACTTCCAGCAAATAAGCATAGTCATAAGCATTTAAATAATAGTAGCAAAAACATTTGAATTCAAAGACAAGTTTGTTGACATTAAAATATGTCGTAAACACCAAAAATTCTTAATTACTTAAGAATTATAGTTTCGCGTGGAAATATAAATGCGGAAAGCAGTAAATAACGTAAGAGATTTATAGTGGTTCGGTCCCACAAGGGGCCTATGTCCGCTTTGGAAGAGTTGTTGATATATTATTGACATTAAAGAGTTACAAGCTTGAGACTATCACATGACATCCCTTTACATGTATTTCTAAGTAATTTGAGGTCATAGTTGTCATATATGAATATTATGAAAAAGACACTTTTTCCATTCTTCTTTCTCAAAGCATTGATGCCATTAAAGAGGCCACTTGAAGCACTCAAGAGATGTCAAATCAAATAAATTCCAACCCCTTTGAAGTGTGAGCTTGGGGGTATTTATATTGGAGTGTTTAGGTGGGAGTAGGTAGGAGTAGAGGACCACAACAGTAAACCTCGGATCCCTTAGAGTAGGCCACCAAAAGCTCGGACCCCGTTGTCCCTTCTTGGAAACTTGTACCCCTTAGTGGGGTACGT
Organism: Allium sativum; assembly: GCA_030737875.1. Classification (NCBI taxonomy): domain Eukaryota; kingdom Viridiplantae; phylum Streptophyta; class Magnoliopsida; order Asparagales; family Amaryllidaceae; genus Allium; species Allium sativum. Next base: position 590,618,098 of record CM060909.1, read on the forward strand.
ATTTCGTACCCCGTGGGGTACGAGGGATTCTGGAATGAGTCTATAGGAGTCGAGTTTAGCGAGACTCAAGGCTTTTTGGAGTTCAAGGCATTGGTTTGGCAATGTTTTGAGGAGCAGTGAGGTTCATGTCTATGCGACCCCTTCCCTGCTCGTTTCCATAACTTTTTTGCAACACTCCGGGATTTAACACCATGCGATATGTTGAGTCAAGCATGTCCTGTGTACTTTTGGGAACTGGACCAAAAGGTCGGTTAACATTTTCCCCCCAAAGTACGTCTTGTCTTGACATGTGTCTTTTGTGTTGGTAGAAGTACTTGTTGAGTCAATGATTTTTCTGTAAACTCATGAAAACAGATGTTAGTCTTTGAGCTCGTGTATGTTGTAATCATAAATGAGTCGTTGTTGGTATGACGTCATGTTTATGTTGTTACGTACGCACGTTATATTGAATTCACGTATATGTAGTTATATGTGAATACATACGCACCCGGAGATTCGTGCACTTACAAAAATAAATCTTATTTTTTTTCGTACCCCTGCTTGGGGTATGAAAATCTCATCCCCAGATGGGTTACGAATTTTCATACACCACTGGGCATGAGGGATTGTCCCCATCAAGGGATACAAAAGGGATAAGCCCGTTTTTCCTTCTAAATACAAGCCCCCTCCTCCACTCTCACTTCTTTTTATTTTTCCTGCTATTGAACTCGAGATTTCGGATCCTAGGATCCGATTCATTTGAACGATCGTTTCGAAAACAGGTGGGGCTGAAGAGAACTGAGTTTGATGCTCGCGCAAGGACTGGGGTTCGAACGTGGCGATAGGACCTCGTTTCGAGGTCGGTGACTGGGGTTCGAACGAATTTTGAGCTTGGCCGAGCTTTTTTGAACTCGAAAATAGGTTCTAGGGCGTTGGTTGCAAGTTTCGATTCGAAACCTAGGAGTGAAGCTTGAGAGTTGGCTGGTAGATCACGTCCTTGAACTCGGTTCCAGCATTGGGCTTTTTGGGAATTGGATCGGGAATGAGAGAGCGACATAGAGAGTCAAGCGAGAGGCAGAGAGGACGAGGAAAAGTGGGGAATCGAGGGGAGTCGAAATGCGTGACAGGCCTCGCTGGAGCTCTTACCCCGAAATGGAAGTGGGAAATTCAGTACCTCTTCGGGGGTACGAATTTTCGTACCTCCATAGGGTACGAACTTTCGTACTCCTAAAAGGGGGTACAAGATTTTCATACCTCCCTGGGGTATGAACTTTCGCACCCTACAAAGGGGTACGAATTTTCGTGCTCCCCGAAGTGGGTGCGAGATTTCCGAAGGTTCAAGCGTTTTGATTCCTCTTCGATCGCACTCCTTCTTTCCTGCTCGAGTGTCGTTTCCCGGACGACTCGCCTATGGATCCATATTGCCTTCGCGACATTGAATGATTGGGCAGGAGTTTACACCTAGTCATAGTTGACTTGGCGAATCAGCCCATCACATAGGATTAGAGCATATATATTTGGACCATGACCGAACTTAGAGGATAGTTGACCATGTTTCGTCAATCCCGATCGTAACGTAGTCGCGATTTGGCGTGAACCTAGGAAAGTTGGTTGACTATGACGATGATTACAGTCGTATGGACTTGTGGTTGTCGCCGTGTCTTAAGTCTTTAACCTATATATAAACCGTATCATTCCAACATTATACAACACTACATGCACATGTTAGCTTGCACCAACACAAGGGGTACAAGTTACTCAACTGTGATGTCTAACGCTAGTGTGTTAAAAGTATAGCTAGCATGAAGACTAGATCTATGGTAGAGCAGACTTCAGTAGCTAAGATTTCTTTACTGTCATCGTAGACATCTGACTCAACTAGCAATGCTAGCTCGACGGGCAGCGAGATTGAGACTTTCGGGATATCAACCCCTTCTTGAGAGCCAAGCTTGCTGGAGGCGTCTAGTCATGTGGGGCAACCAGAAAGGCAACATTCCCCAGTCGTGCATGAGGAAGTAGAAAATGTAGATATCGTTGAGAGAGATATGTTGATGGCACCGGAAACGTTGGCGGACACGGTTATACTTTAAATCCGCCGAATTCGGTGCCATCTTATATGAATGTAACGGCAGTGTGGCGCATGGCCTTGCGGTTTTGCATTCCTGAAGGAGATGTCATCTCGCCAGGGAAGGATGGTAGGGCTCACGCACCACCGGAGGGCTATACTGCTTGGAATAGGCAGGTCTGCCTTACTTAGTGTGTTCCACTAGCCATTAGCTTTATTCGGGTTATGTTGTATCAATTTCGCCTTGCACCATCGCAGCTTCATCCGAATGTGAATGCCTCCCTCTTAGGTACCTACATTCTTTGTAGGGAGTATCTACATTTAGAATCCGTCGGAGAGGACATTCGGTATTTGTTTCAGTTGAAGAGGAGAGCTAATATCTCGTTATCCCAGTACTTCCTAGAGGCTTCTCCCACCACTATGTTTTTTGTCGGGATGTGGCCCATGCTGACCATATACAAGTATTATGGTTTTTTGTGCGTTGTCCTCCTGGATTTGCGAGGAGATAGTTGGATAGAAATAAGCATCCTTCTTCGAGCTTTGCGTTTATTTTAAAGTTCGTGGATTTGGTGACTTATGTTTGACTTTGTTTCCATATGGAAGAAAATAATGTAGTGCCTACAAACGTTGAGTACCGACTGAGTAGCGTTCTATCGAAAAAGTTCTAAGTCAAGATCGCCTCTGTCGTGCAGAGTTGCTCCTTGGCGATCGAGCGATAATTAGACCAGCCGCTGTCGGTGGTGGAGCAGCATTGGATGCCAGAAAAAGGAGATCTCCCAGAGTCGAAAGAGGAAGATGCCCCTTGCCGGGACTAAACCGCACAAGTCTGCTAAGACCCAGAAGGAAACTGGCAGGGATGAGGTTGGCGATGAGGAGGTAGTTGTCGGGTATGAGGACCCATTGAACGCTCTCGTTCTGCTTATAACAGACGAGGCGGGGGTAGGATCGTTGACAAGGTCGCAATCTCTAGTGACTACCTCAGAGACCGCTATCTCACTCGAGAGGGAAGGCTAATTTGATGATCTTAATAAACTCCCTCTAGAATTTTCTCCTTGGATTGGTACGACAAGTATGGAAGAGCTAGATTTAGATACGGGGGAGTTCTTCCCTTCTAGCGAACCATCATCTGGTCTGTGAAGAGAACACTTAGGATGATACAGTTAGGGTACTTGACTCTTAAATTCCAAACTGATTCTTTGACAGGTAATATGGCTAGAGGCAGAGGCGGAGGTCATGTTTATGGGTCAGGGCGTTACCATCCCCCGAGAAATACTTTTCTTGACACCTTAAGATTGGAGATTATCTTGTTTGGCGAATCTCTATCTCCACAAGATCATAGCAGTGAATATCGCAATAGGGACTGATATCGGCGATCTCCAACTCCTCCATCTTCGATTCTATTATCTGGGACAGATTCCAAATTCGACATTATGGGCTCCTGACACTCCTCGTCGACAGCTCCTTCTTATACTATATCTTTCGCTCATACCCACACATCTAAAGGAAAGGAGAATGAGACCAGTCATGTAACGACCCGCATTCTACGCATCATAGGATCGTAGAATATTTATTTCTTTCACATACGAAGCCGTATGGTCATGTAACTTTGGGAGACGACTGTTGGGGTCATTTCCCATATTCATGATTTTTGCCGATTTTTAAATGACCATTTTGCCCCTAGTTGGTACTGTTTTGGCCATAAGTTTTGATTGGAAAGGAGTTTTGACCTGAAACCACTTCCGTTGACTCCGGATGATGGTTTACAATTCCGTAGAGTGGTCACATTAGCCAAACAGACTCACGTTTTGGAGATATGGCTGAAACAAGTTTCAGATGGTGAAAAACAGCTAATTGGGCTTAACCGGGTGATTAACAGCTAGGCCCAATGGGGGATTTCGGGATTAGAGGTATATAGGGCTGATTAGGATTAGAAAACATTTCTTTCAGCTGCCACTTTCAGTCTTGGAACCCTAGCAATGGCCGCCAATACCCAAATCAACTTCTAATCACTTTCTAATCAAGTTTTGGCTTAATCAACATCAAATCAAGGCGGTTTAGCACACAAATCGAGGTAGAGCTGCTGTGTTGTATTGGGAACAGCGCCTAACAGAGATTCATTTCAGATTTGGTATTTTATTTGTGGCCAAGGTGAGTGATTTGCATAGTTTTGCACTAATTACAGTTAATTAAGGGTAATTAGTGAAGATTAACGAAATTAGACATGATAAAATTCTGGGAAAATATTTATAAATTCGAAAATAATGTTTTAGACCTCTTTTAGAAATTTGGTTTGATTTGGTTAAGTTTTACTAATCATATCATTAGTTTTGCCTAAACATGTTTAAGGGAAAATATGGGGTTTTGGCTATGTTTGATCCATTTAACCTTGTCATATTGTTGTTTTGGTGTTTGTGGTCACTTCTATTTGTTTCTATGATTATATGGTGTTATCCACCTGAATCGATCAATAGGTTATCAACAAATTTGTGCGGGTCGGTACTGGACACTTGAAGAAGGGATCCGTTCTTAGACAAAGAAGGAAGGGTCGGTCGTCATGGGTGAAACCTCTGGTCGTTTCTTTCCTTAAACACCACTGGTCGTTCCAGATATGGAAGACGAATGGTCGTTCTGCTTTGAGCACAAGCCCTTGGATCGCACCAAATACGGGAAGATATCTGGTCGCTCGAGAGATGTAAAATAGTTGGTCGCTCCAAATACGTAAGGCATCTGGTCGCTCTCGTCTCCATGCTGACTTGGTCGCTCGCTAGCTTCTGATCGCTCCAACCAGCTTCAAGGGTTTAGGGTCGGTCTGCTTCAAAGCTTCAGATCCCTGGTTGGCCCGCCTGTCAAGAATACAGCGCCATCTGGCTCCCTCATCACCTGGTCGGTCCGCCTCATAACTTGAGCTCCCTGGTCATATGTGAGCCTTTGGTCGTCTTTCTTCTAGAAAAGATCCCTGGTCGGTTAAAACACATAAAGAAGCACGACAACTGGTGACAACTGGCAGTGGCACTCTCGTAAATACCCAAAATACCGACCAGAATCCTGAATTGAAGATTTCAGCCACTCCATCACCTATAAATAGCACCCTACCTCCACCATTTCAAGAGGACTGGCCCGGGAACCACGAGGAGGTGCTGTCAAATTGCTCTTTGGGCCTCTTCAAGCCTTTTCAACATCTTTTCTTCACAATTCATCGAAGATCTACCAAGCTCATGATCATGGCTTCTATGGAGGAGATGGCATAAATTCTTTAAGCTTCCTACCATTCTCAAAGGAGTGAAAAGGATTAGTGCTTGTCAAAAGAGACTTTATGAATGTATAAGTGAAAGAATTTTGTAAAACTCTTGGTGATTAATGAGATTCTATCTTCTAAGTGGACGTAGACTCGCATAAGAGTCGAACCAATATAAACTCTTGTGTTCTTTTTGTATTTTGATGTTCTTAGATTTTGGATATGGCCTCACACAATTGTAAAAACCTACTTACATCTTGCCTCTGAAAAGGTGACGTGCTTTCTAAGCATCTCGCCTTCGATTAGGTGACGTGTTAAGCAATATTTCGGTTGTTTTGCCAAATTTTGGTGTAAACAATAAGGCGCCCACCGTGGGGCCGATCTACTTTCTGACATCAAGTATATTGTGAAGATCTTGGAGCTTTTAAGCCTAGTCTCAAAATAGGCCACTCGAATCTACGAGATGGGCCTTCTGGCGAACTATCCTCAAAGTTCAAGCTGCTTTCTGAAATAATGGCGCCAAAAGCAAATAAGGAAGTAAGGGCTAGAGCATCTAACGAGGGAAATCGAGAGGAAACCCCCGCCGTTAACCGGTTTGAAGTAGGCGAAACATCGAATGGAGGCGTGAATGTCACAAGAGGCGAGCTTGATCAAGCCGTCGCGGGTCTGACACAACAACAGGAAATAGCTAACAAAGCCATAATGGCAAGGCTAGATTCACTCTTTGCTCTTCAAACCGCTACAGCAAAGGTAGCCACAAGGACTGCTCATGCAGAGGGTACCGGATCTTCTTCCTCTAGTCCGAACCGAGAAAAATCTATCCAACAGATCTCTGATCCTAATAAAGGAAAGCATGAGAATTCAAAGCATGTTGATCGGAACCATAACGCGGGGATTACTTCTCGTCTAGCGACCAATTCTTCCAAAGGGGCACTTTCTAATGATGAAAGACCAGGACCCCGGAGTCACAACCGTGATGGCATGTTTAGGCAAGCTGCCGGTCAAGACAAAAGCGTCCACCCCACAGATAGCCTCCACGAGAGGGAAAGCCTCCTGAAAGTGGTCCAACAGCTTATGAAAGAAAGCAAATCTCGAAATGATAATGAGGCTGAATGGGAGTTCGCGCCATCAAAAACCCCTCTCACTGAGAGAATCAAAAAGGCAACCTTCCCACGGAAATTCAAGCCACCTACAATCCAAGCCTACAATGGGACAGCCGACCCCAATGTGTTTTTGTTTTGATGCGACCAACACATGGATGGGCCCCAAGCAACCGACGAGCTTAAGTGTTTGTACTTTCCAGTGTATTTGGAAGGAGTAGCATCATTATGATTCACTAAATTGCCCCCCAGATCTATTGATAATTTTTTCACACTAGCAAGATCTTTTCAAGACCAATTCCGCCTCCATACAACGAAGGTTAGAGATATTATGTCCCTCAACGAGTTGGAACAAGCCCCGGGTGAAACGATTAGATCTCTCTAAGTCGTTTTAATGCTGCCGCTGCTGAAGTAGGGACCCACGAGCCAAGGCTAATTCTAATGGCCTTGAAGGGGGGCATAGATAAACATTCTGAATTTGGAAGGTGGTTAAAGAGAAAGAAGCCCAACACATTAGAGAAATTCTATGACAAAGCCGAGGAATACATGAGTCTTGAAGATGATCCCATTTACTCTGTTGGCAAGACCAAAACTAATGTGATTTTGGAGAAAAAAGAAGCTTCTACAAAAACCGATCAGATAAATTCAGGTGGGGGGCAAAAAAGAGGAAACGGTAATGATGCCAAGAACGATAAGGATTTTAAAAAGCGACGCTTCTTCAAGCCTACGGACCTTACTCCGTTGAATGATACGCTTGAGCACATATACATGGCAACTAAAGCTATGGAGGATTATCTGAGCCCGAAACCAATAAAGGTGTCCGAAGAAGCTGCAAATTCAGGGAGGTTTTGCTGATTTCATAATCGACCAGATCATGACACAAATGAGTGTCGGCACTTGAGGAATCTAATTGAAGAGTTGATAAGAAAGAACCGTCTTCAGGAGTACGTGAAACGTTCGTCGGATACTGAGCCTACTCAAGGGCAGCAGATTCATCCAAGTCAAGACGGAAGAACACCTGCAAATGGTTCTCGACATGTTATCAACACAATCAGTGGTGGACCTCATCCTGCAGGAGATACCTGGGAGGATATTGTCAGGTATACAAATGAACTAGGCAGTGTTTCAAAAGAAAATGGATTTGAAGTTTGCAGTAACTCACTTCGTTGGAAAATACCAAAAACATCATGGGAAGATGTGGTATTCCGAGATCGGGATTCCAGTGGAATATTAACTCCAACCATTGACCCAATGGTGATCACTATTGGCTTGGGTCCAGCAATAGTGAAGAAGGTACTGATTAATAATGGGGCATCTGTAAATGTCCAGTTTTACAATACTTTCTCTAAAATGGGGTTGTCCATGGATAATGTGCGAGCAAGTAAAAATAAAATACACGGTTTCACTGGTGTACCAACTCAGCCTATTGGTGTAATCGATCTCCTCGTGGAGCTTGGTGAGGGGAAGAAGCAAGTTTCCATGATGCAGTCTTTTGTGATAATAGACTCGCTGTCAGGGTATAATGCATTTTTGGGAAGACCAGCACTAGCTGCTTTCAAGATAGCTCTTGCTCTATGGTGTTTGACGATGAAGTTCCCAACTGCAAACGGAGTGGGAGTAATCAAAGGAGATCCTCAAGAGTCGAGAGACTGCTATATGGTAGAGTTGATTGAAGCTCGCAAGTATGACATCAAGAAGGATGTGGAGACTCCTCTCTGCATCCATGAAGCCCCCTTATAGCAATTAATGACCTCCCCCTGTGCTGGAGAATACAACGACATGCAAGAAGATATGGATCCGCGAAAAACCAGTGCAGGGGAGGAAAGGGCAGCACCGGCTGAAGCTACCATTTCTATACAGGTCCATGATAACGATCCAGATAAGGTGGTAAAGATAGGCTCTCCGTTGGATCCTTTGCTGCGAAAAGAATTGATTGTTTTTCTAAAGACGAAATTGGATGTCTTTGCTTGGAACCATTCAGATATGTGTGGAATATCTCCGGAAGTGATTGTGCATAAGCTAAACATTGATCCTAGCATACATCCTGTGAAACAGAAAAGACGGATGCAAGGCCCTGAGAGGTCTAAGTCTTTGGAGGATGAAGTGGATAGGCTATTAAAGAACAGCTTCATTCGCGAGTCCACTTATCCTAAATGGGTGTCCAACCCAGTTCTTGTAAAAAAGTCAAACGGCAAATGGCGGGTGTGTGTTGATTATTCTGATCTAAACAAAGCGTGCCCAAAAGACAGTTTCCCCCTACCTCGAATTGATCAGCTTGTCGATGCAACGGAGGGGCATGAACTGTTGTCTTTCATGGATGCATATTCAGGCTACAATCAGATCATGATGCATGAGCCAGACCAGGATAGTACTAGTTTCATAACTAATCGCGGTTTGTATTGTTATAAGGTAATGCCGTTTGGTTTGAAAAATGCAGGTACCACGTATCAACGTCTGGTGTATTCGATGTTCAAAAGGCAAATTGAAAAAACTATGGAGGTCTATGTTGATGACATGTTGGTAAAATCCAAGGAAGCAAAAAGTCATATGGAAGACCTTGACGAAATGTTTCAAATCCTAAGGCGATACCGCATGAAGCTAAATCCACTCAAATGTTCATTTGGTGTAGCTTCAGGAAAGTTTCTTGGCTTCATGGTCAATGCCCGGGGCATTGAAGCAAACCCAGCACAAGTGGTTGCCTTGCGAGAAATGCGAGCTCCGCGGACTAAAAAGGAACTCCAAAGTTTGAATGGCAAGGTGGAAGCTTTAAGCCGCTTCGTTTCAAAGGCAACGGACAGGTGCATTCCCCTCTTTGATGCATTGAAAAAGGAAAGGAAGAATTTCCAGTGGAGTCATGAATGCCAGCAAGCATTTGAGGATCTTATCAAGCACATGGAATCACCTCCGATGCTGTCAAAACCAAAAGATGTAGAAAGCCTGTTCCTATATCTTGCAGTATCATCCCATGCTCTAAGCGCAGCCCTCGTCAGGGAAGAAAATAAAATTCAGTGGCCGGTATACTACGTCAGCAAAAGGTTTACCGGGGAAGAGATGAATTATTCGAAGATCGAAAAGCTTGCATATGCTTTTCTTATTGCATCACAGAAGCTCAGGCCTTATTTCCAATCCCACTCTATCAAGGTCCTTATAGATTAACCTTTGAAACAAGTGTTGTTCCGTCCAGAAAACTCAGGGAGATTACTAAAATGGAATATTGGGCTCAGTCAGTACGATGTCACTTATCACCCCAGGAAAGCAATAAATGGGCAAGCCCTAGCTGATTTTATTGCCGAGTTCACTGATAGAGGAGAGGAAATGGAAGAAACCAATGAGTTGGTCGCCAGATGGAAGCTTTTCGTTGATGGTGCTAGGAATGAATACTGTGCTAGGGCAGGAATCGTGTTTGAAACTCCAGAAGGACGACAGATATGCTGTGCTCTACGATTTGAATTCCCAGTCACAAACAACGAGACCGAGTATGAAGCTTTTCTCGGAGGATTGAGAGTTGCGAAAGAGTTAAGCCTGAGGAGTTTGTTGATCTTCAGCGATTCACAGTTGATGGTTTCTCAAATCAAATGTGAATTTTAGACCAAGAGCGGAAATCTTCCAACGTATCTACGCAAAGTCAAAGAGTTTCTTGACAATCTAGAGTACTATTCTATCTCTCATATCCCTAGAGGAGAAAATTGGAAAGCCGATTCTTTATCAAAGCTGGCTAGTGCCGGAGATCCTCAAATCTTAGGCCTAGTTCCAGTTGAAGTTTTATCTAGTTCTAGTGTTGAAGAATCTGATATAGATTGGGTTATGGAGACAGCCGACGAGCCATACTCGTGGATGACCCCCATCAAGAATTATATACTCCATGGGACACTTCCTGAAAACCCGAAGGATCGCAAGAAGTTGCTTTGAAAGTCCCGTTTGTATCTCGTTCAGGATGGTCACTTATACAGGAGAGGATATTCAACAACTTTGCTACGATGTGTAACAAAGGAGGAATCCAAAGCAATCCTGGCAGAATTACATGGAGGAGATTGTGGCGGACATGTAGGTGGACAAACTCTAGCCAAAATAGTTCTTCGATATGGCTACTTCTGGCCAGAGGACATAATTAAAAGAAAAAATTCGTTGGTTCATTCCCCGATGAAAGCCTGGTGTTAGTTCATAGCATAGTCCAAAAGGACAAATTAAGCACATGGATCCATAAAGCACTCCCGTCGAAATACGTTAAGTGAGGAATGTCTCCATAAGATAAAAAAGAAGAACAAAACACCAAGGCCAATCAGCGGGAGAAACCAATGGAGTAAAAGCAAAGAAGACTCGCTAAAATTCCACCAAAGGAGTATCATTCGAGAGGATCGACCTAGGGTTATGGATTTATAACCGAGGCATCTCGATCAACTCAAAGGTCCAACAAAATCAATACCCACTCCGTGGAACTAGGCAGACACAGTCTTGAACCCAAAACCTCTCCGGGGGTGCTCAGTCAAATAACTTAAAGTCAGTACAAATCTGACCACGTTATTACCAAACTGAGTCTTTAACCCAAAACCTCTCCGGGGGTGCTCAGTCAAATAACTTAAAGTCAGTAAAAATCTGACCACGTTATTACCAAACTGAGTCTTTAACCCAAAACCTCTCCGGGGGTGCTCAGTCAAATAACTTAAAGTCAGTACAAATCTGACCATGTTATTACCAAACTGATTCTTTAACCCAAAACCTCTTCGGGGGTGCTAAGTCAAATAACTTAAAGTCAGTAGTACAAATCTGACCACGTTATTGTCAAAACTAAGTCTTTGACCCAAGACCTCTCTGGGGGCACCCGATCGATTGCAAAAGTCAGTGAATGTCTGACCAAATGCAAAAAAAGGGGGAATTCCAAATAATACATGTAAAGTTCGTATGAAGAATAAAAAGCTCCGAATGTCACAATTCGATGATAGACACTTTTTAAATTCTGATTACAACGTAAGGAACCCAATCTCTACATTATATCAGGGTTGAAACGATCCATTGGTACGGGGGCATATCATATCGGAAAGCCGAAGGTAACTGTTTGATTCTTCACGTGCCAAAGGATCATTACAACCATATATAATTGAAAAATCCATGGACAATCAGAATGTGTAAAGAAAGATGTGCAAGTGTGGTGTACAGACCAGAATATACAGTAGAAACATGATAACAAAGTTAAAAGTACAATAACATAGAACATTGTCACATCACGTTTAAGCACAGGATCAAGTCACAGCATTGTCAAGTACAAATTATTCAGAATTCAAAACATTGCAAAGCAGTAAGCGAGGGTCGGCACTCGCATATACATCCGATCTAGATAAAGTCTGGTAAATGCAAAACAGGTGAGTCTAAGCCACTACTTCTTCAAATCGCCAGATCTCAATGCAGGTTTGGAAGCAGAACTCTCAGGGGTTGACAAGCTGGTGGTCTTCTTTTTGATAGAACGCTTTCGGTTTTTCCGACCAGTGGAAGAACTGACCTTTTCCCCTTGATTGTCGATCACATCATCGATTGTTTCTTCAGAATCGTGGTCGTCTTCTAGGAGGTTGTGGAGGTCTCGATCAAGGTTGGCAATCACGTCAATCCATTCTTCCTGAGAGCCTGGTTGAAAAAGCATTATGTCCGTGGAAGCATCAACAAGTGGTCCTGTATTAAATAAAGGCAAGTCAGTTTCAATGGCGTTCATCACCATGGCTGTGTATCCACCGACAGGGGCAATGGTGAAAGTGAATTCATTGCATAATTATAATGGTCCACGAGCTCAAAATGTCCCAGAGGGGGAAAGAGACAATCTAAGTCAAGCATAACTTGGCACATGTCATCTTTACCTAAGGCGGTAGGGTTCGCACTGATTTCATAATCATCAATGTTTATTTCTCCATCTGAATCCTGTTGTCTGTCTTCAGCAGAATTTCCAGCAGCAGGGGAAGGAATCGCGGTATCTACACAAGTCGAAAAGCTTGAGATGTTAACGTCATCAGTCAAGCCCCGGTCGCTCAAAACTGGTAAAGCACCCGGTCGCTCTAAACCAGTCAAGCCCCGGTCGCTCAAAACCAGTCAAGACCTGGTCGCTCAAAACCAGTCAAGACCTGGACGCTTTAAACCAGTCAAGACATGGTCACTCTAAACCAGTCAGGATCTAGTGGTCGCGCAAAACTAACCCCTATTTGGTCGGTATAAACATCCTTGGGCTGGTCGTTCTACGATTAATCTGGAAGCAATCACAACCTGGTCGGTCAAAATTCAAATCCTCCTGGGTCGGTCCTATCGGGTAAAGTTGTTCAAACTCGAACGAGCTTGTTCCTGGATACATTTATGGTCGGTCAATCAGACGAAAATAAAGATGGTCGGTTCACACGCTGTTCTATCCCTTTAAAATGGTTGGTTAAACAAAAAATTGGCCAATAGAACCATGGAAAATCACCCAAGACTGACACAACGCAAGACCGACCAGGCTGGTCGTACATAAGAAATTGGATATGATACGAATGCATAACAGAAACATTATGGGATGATGAACAAAGCAGAAAATCATACACGCATCAGTCATTCAAGTTTTCTCACAAACACATTGTAATCATTATCGCAGTAAAGAAAAACCACAAGAATTCTCATTTCAAAAATCATCATCCACAAACTCAAGCCGAATACCACATTACTGTCAAGCATGCCAATACATAAGGGGATTCAGATTTAAGAATTATACCACAAATTGCAATTATACATCAAAGTCAATCCGATCACATCCTAACCCCAAAGAATTTAGTCAGATTCCAAAACCAACACTAATCATTCTCGAATTATCAGTAAAATAAAGACATATACCTGCAATAAGATCAACTAGATGAAGAAGTTTGGATCGGACTTCCAGGCTTCGGTGAAAATTTGGGCTCGAGCGACTGAGATTCGGAAAGCTTGACAGAGAATCAAGGTGGGTGATCGAGGATGGATTGAATTCTCGAATTAAATCAGTAGAATGAAAATGAAGATTTTTTCTCAGAGAAATGCTGCCATTAAAATGAAAAAATTCGGAGTTAGAAAAGTGAGGAATACTAAGGGTCAAGAAGAAGTTATATAGCCAGGACGACCAGCCGCCTCGTCATTATCTGGACCGGATCAGAGGAAGTCTAAAACCGACCCATACAAATGAAGTCTAAAACGGCCCCTAGTTAAACCTGATCGATCCACTAATATATCGTGTAATATTTCGAAGTCCATAGTTTTCTGTAAAAACTATGAAACTCCGAGGGGCAAAATGTTATCCACCTGAATCGATCAATAGGTTATCAACAAATTTGTGCGGGTCGGTTCTGGACACTTGAAGAAGGGATCGGTTCTTAGACAAAGAAGGAAGGGTCGGTCGTCATGGGTGAAACCGCTGGTCGTTTCTTTCCTTAAACACCACCAGTCATTCCAGATATGGAAGACGAATGGTCGTTCTGCTTTGAGAACAAGCCCTTGGATCGCACCAAATACGGGAAGATATCTGGTCGCTCGAGAGATGTAAAATAGCTGGTCGCTCCAAATACGGAAGGCATCTGGTCGCTCTCGTCTCCATGCTGACTTGGTCGCTCGCTAGCTTCTGATCGCTCCAACCAGCTTCAAGGGGTTAGGGTCGGTCCGCTTCAAAGCTTCAGATCCCTGGTTGGCCCGCCTGTCAAGAATACAGCGCCATCTGGCTCCCTCATCACCTGGTCGGTCCGCCTCATAACTTGAGCTCCCTGGTCGTGTGTGAGCCCTTGGTCGTCTCTCTTCTAGCAAAGATCCCTGGTCGGTTAAAACACATAAAGAAGCACGACAGCTGGTGACAACTGGCAGTGGCACTCTCGTAAATACCCAAAATACCGACCAGAATCCTGAATTGAAGATTTCAGCCACTCCATCACCTATAAATAGCACCCTACCTCCACCATTTCAAGAGGACTGGCCCGAGAACCACGAGGAGGTGCTGTCAAATTGCTCTTTGGGCCTCTTCAAGCATTTTCAACATCTCTTCTTCACAATTCATCGAAGATCTATCAAGCTCATGATCATGGCTTCTATGGAGGAGATGGCATAAATTCTTCAAGCTTCCTACCATTCCCAAAGGAGTGAAAAGGATTAGTGCTTGTCAAAAGAGACTTTATGAATGTATAAGTGAAAGAATTTTGTAAAACTCTTGGTGATTAATGAGATTCTATCTTCTAAGTGGACGTAGACTCGCATAAGAGTCGAACCACTATAAACTCTTGTGTTCTTTTTGTATTTTGATGTTCTTAGATTTTGGATATGGCCTCACACAATTGTAAAAACCTACTTACATCTTGCCTCTGAAAAGGTGATGTGCTTTCTAAGCATCTCGCCTTCGATTAGGTGACGTGTTAAGTAATATTTCGGTTGTTTTGCCAAATTTTGGTGTAAACATATGGCATGGTTTGTGATTGATTAGAGCTGTTAGATTGGTCGAAAACGCCGTCGTATGGCGTATAACAGTCGCTGGAAAGTTGCAGGAAATGTGCAGGGTTTCAAACCGGATCGGATCATTGGGCTCGGATCGGATAGGAAACTGGGCAAGGGGACCTGATTCGGATTGGAACTTAGCATAAGGGGCTTGGCGAGAAGGAAGGCCATTTTCTTAGAGTTGGAGTTGGGTAGGGGATCGGATCGGAGAGACCAAAGAGGATCGGATCGAAGAGACCAAAGAGGATCGGATCGAAGAGACCAAAGGAGAACGAATCCAGAGACGAGCAGGAGGCTTCCACGTATGATACTTATAGACATTCTCCCTATGTTGTTGAAGATCACTGCTTGGGCATTAGTAGTGCATCTTCTACTTTAACTTTCTTTTGCTTTAGAGACAGTTTTAAGTTGTAATAATGATACTGGATCATACGCTGTATTTGGATTTCCGCTGCTATGTTGCTTTAGTTTTCAGCTTATGCACTGTCTCGCCTGTTTTATGTCAAGATTATATTATTATTATATTTTGTTCCATGCGCTGTGAGACATTCTACAGGTTCCTTGTTAGTTCATTCTCTTCTTTCCTTTCTTTGACGACCGTTCCGTGCTAGTCGGACATGTGTACAGCGCACCTTCAGAGGATATGTAGGCCGGTGCGGGGCGGGCTGTCACACTTGGTATCAGAGCTCTAGGTTGCGTAGTTAACCTAGGGAAGTTATCAGGGAGCGATAGTATACGTATATGAGAATGCGTATTTGTGATTATTTTGATTTTTAAAAGCTATATATATATATACATATATATACTATTAGTATAGCTAAGGATGAAGTCGCACTGCACTAGCACCACTATGGAAATGATTAATCGTAATCGATTTCTCTTTACAGATTGAACAATGAGACGATACGCAAGAGGTGCCGGGAGGGGAGCCAATAATGGGAATGCTGCTGACATGAGGACGATGTTTACTGACCTCATGAGGGAGATGCTTAGGGATGTGCAGAGGGCAGCTCCCAATGCTGGTAATGGTGGTGGTCCAATAGTGCAGGCGCCTAGGGCCGATTTCACCAAGATGAATAAGGATTATAATAGTCTTGGTGGGAAGCCGTTCCATGGAACGGAGTCGGCTACGGATGTTCAGGATTGGTTGGATAGCTGCGAGCGTATCTTCGAAGACTTGGGTATCGAGGATGCGATGAAGAGAAGGCTAGCATCCCGTCGGCTGCAAGGACGGGCAATGAATTGGTGGAATGCTATAAAAGCAGCTACTCTCGAGGATCAGATTACTTGGGATCAGTTTAAAGTTCGCTTTAGCGATAAGTTCATTCCAACTGCTCAGAAGTCAGTACTGTTTAAGAAATTTCTGGAACTCAAGCAGAATGGCAGAGTTGTCTCGGAGTATATTGCCAAATTCAACACTTTGTCGAAGTATGGGTTATCTCTTATTGATACCGCCGAGAAGAAGAATGAGAAGTTCATAACCGGCTTAGATCAGTACTTGGGGGAAAGGCTTATTAACCACATCGATGAGACATTTGAATCGATTGTGGGGAAAGCATTGAGGTCAGAGAGTCTTTACCCTAAGCCGAAGACTGAGGCTGCATCCGCAGAAGAACCGAAACTGCAAGCAAGCGGTGGAGGCAAGAGTGGTTCTCAGAATAAGAGGAAGCAGAACCAGAATAAGGATGGCCAGAAAAAGAATAAGAAGGATGTTAAGTGCTTCAGCTGTGGTAAGAAGGGCCATTATGCTAGTAATTGTCGGGCCAAGCCAGCGGATCGGAAGTGCTTAAACTGTGGCCTAGTGGGACATCATAAGGACAAGTGTCCGCAACCCCCTAAAGAAAAGCAGATGGTGAAAGCATATGCCCTTAATGCTATTCCTTCTTCGTCGAATGCCCCAACTGCGGCAGAGAAGGGAAAGAATGTCGTTATCCAAGGTATGCTTTCTGTTTATGATGTTCCTGTTAGAGTTTTGTTTGATACCGGAGCTTCCAATTTTTTCACATCTAGTGACCTGGTAGATAAGTTGGGATTGGAGCCTGAGATTGTCGATAGACCTTTAGTAGTGACAAACCCGATTGGTGGTTCGACTAGACTTAGCATGATTTGTCGCAATGTGGTCTTATCAAGTCATGGATGCATGTTTGTTTGCGATTGCTTTGTTTTGGGCTTTACTGGGTTTGGCATTATTTTGGGAGTCGATTGGCTCCAAAGATACGGGGTGGTGGTAGACTGTGAGGGCTTTTTGGTGACAGCTAGAGCGGATGATGGGCGGAGGGTAGTGTTTGGTGGTCTACCCAGTGAGGGGGTAATGGCTAGTTTTCTAAATTCCCTCGACATCCCGCAAGGTGAGTTATCAGGTTTGCCCGTGGTTGACCAGTATCCAGACGTTTTCGAGGAAGTGACCGGGCTTCCACCACACTGAGAGATTGAGTTTCGTATTGATTTAGTGAAAGATGCCAGACCTATAGTGATGCCACTTCATCGTATGGCACCAAGGGAGCAGCGAGAGCTCGGGGTGCAAGTCAGCGATCTTTTGAAGAAGGGATTTATCAGAAGGAGTGTTTCTGAATGGGGATCACCAGTTGTGTTTGCTACCAAGGCGGATGGTTCCCTTCGATTGTGTGTAGACTACCGCGAGTTGAATAAAGTGACGAGGAAGAACAAGTATCCTCTACCGCGGAGAGATGATGTGTTTGATCAGTTGAGTGGTGCGAGAGTATTTTCTCAGTTGGATCTCGCGACAGGTTTTCATCAGCTTAGAGAGGAAGCTGAGAGTATAGCTAAAACGACATTTCGGTAGCCGTCTGGATTTTATGAGTGGTTGGTCATGCCATTCGGGCTGACTAATGCCCCAGCATATTTTGTGGATCTTATGAATAGGGTGTTCAGAGATTAGTCGAATAAGTTTGTCCTTGTGTTCATGGATGATATTTTGGTCTATTCGAGGACAGAGGAAGAACACAATGAACATTTAAGAATAGTGATGGAGGTGTTGAGAAAACACCAATTGAAAGCAAAGTTTTCTAAGTGTCACTTCTGGAGGAGGGAAGTGAGATTCTTAGGCCATGTTGTTTCAGAGAATGGTACCACCGTGGACCCTGTGAAGGTGGCTACGATACAAGATTGGTCTACGCCCAAGAATGCAACAGACATAATAAGTTTCTTGGGGTTAGCTGGATATTATCGTAAGTTTATCCAAGACTTCTCCAAGATAGTAGCACCGTTGACTCGGTTGACCAAGAAGAATCAAGCTTTCATCTGGGACGAAAGGTGCGAGAATGCATTCAAGAGTCTAAAGGACAAGTTGACATGTGCACCAGTGTTAGTCATTCCTAAGGGGAATGAAGAGATGATGGTATACACAGATGCATGTGGTACCGGACTAGGTGCTGTATTGATGCAAGGAGGTAGGGTTGTAGCTTATGCAAGTCGGCAACTGAAACCACACGAGAAAAGATACCCTACCCATGATTTGGAATTGGCAGCGATCGTGTTTGCGTTGAAGATGTGGAGACATTATCTCTTGGGAGAAAGATTCGAGTTGTTTACTGATCATAAGTCATTAAAGTATATTTTCTCTCAAAAGGATCTAAATCTCCGACAGCAAAGATGGTTAGAATTCTTGGCTTCCTATGATTTCGATATCGCATATACACCAGGAAAGGGCAATGCGGTAGCTGATGCATTGAGTAGAAGACATGCCAGTTTAGGGGCTATGTTTCTTGAGTGGAAGCAACTGGAGTACATCGCTGGGTATGAATTCAGACCAAAGTGCGAATTGGATCCATAAATGTTAGCAAGTTCGACGATCAGACCCACTTTGATTGAGCGGATTAGTTCCAGTCAGAGGAACGATCCTAACCTATTGGAAATCATCTCCAAGTTAGAGATGGGTATCGACGAGGAGATGAACAAGTATGGTCTTGATCGAGATGGATGGCTTAGGAAGAATGGAAGACTAGCTGTACCCAATGTCAATGGATTGAGAGATGAAGTGCTTAAGGAATGTCATCGCTCAAAACTGACTATACACCCCGGTGGTAATAAGATGTACCGAGACATGAAGCGGACCTACTAATGGGAAGGGATGAAAAGAGACGTTGGGAAATTTATATCCAAATGCATGAATTGCCAGCTAGTTAAAGCTGAGCAAAAGAAGCCTAGTGGTTTGCTACAACCATTAGAAATTCCAAAATGGAAATGGGAACAAGTGTCAATGGACTTCATTGATGGGTTACCAAGGACTAGATCGGGCCATGATAGCATTTGGGTGATTGTGGACCGATTGACCAAAAGTGCAAGATTTATACCCGTCAAGTCAAACAGGACGCAGCTAAATTAGCGGAACTGTATATAAAGTGGATAGTGAGATTTCATGGAATACCCAAAGGCATTGTGAGTGACCGAGATCCGTTGTTCACTAGTGGATTTTGGAAGAGCTTACAAGAGGCGTTGGGATCAGAACTACTTCTCAGTACCGCGTATCATCCTCAAACCGATGGTCAAACAGAGAGGGTGAATCGTATATTAGAAGATCTCTTAAGAGCTTGTGTATTGGATTTCGGTGGACCATGGGATGACCATTTGCATCTAGTAGAGTTTGCATATAATAATAGTTATCAATCCACTATTGGTATGGCTCCGTTTGAAGCTTTGTACGGAAGGCCGTGCAACTCACTGTCATGTTGGGTAGAAACTGGAGAGAAGTTTGTGCTTGGACCCGATGTGATAAGAGAAACTTCAGCTAAGATTAAGGTTGTCCAACAGCGAATGAAGGCTGCCCAAGATAGGCAGAAGAGTTATGCTGATAAGAGGAGAAGAGAATTAAAGTTCTCCATTGGCGACTTGGTGTTTATCAAGATTTCTCTGTTGAAGAGCGTGATACGATTTGGCAGGAGAGGCAAGTTAGCATCAAGATTTGTTGGTCCATTCCCAGTTCTTGAGCAAATTGGGAATTTGGCTTATAAAGTTGAATTACCAGAGAAGATGGCAGGAGTTCACAACGTATTTCATGTTTCCCAGTTAAGGAAATTCATACACGACCCAGATGTGACTATTTCACCTGATCAGTTGGATGATATCTAAGTTGAACCCGAGGCGATTGGGAACCGCAGGCTTATGCGTATCGTTGGGAACGATACGAAGCAGCTTCGAAGGAAGGCGGTGAAATTAGTCAAAGTTCAGTGGGGGCGAGAATGAAAATGACTGTACTTGGGAGACAGAGGAGAGCATGAGGAAGACGTATCTAGAACTCTTCGCCTGGTAAGATTTTAGTTTCGATTTAGTCTTTCCGCATGCTAGGATAGGTTGTTTTGTTTGTTTTGCATGTTTGGTTTTTATATATAATTAGTAACAACCCGCATTCTACGCATCATAGGATCGTAGAATATTTATTTCTTTCACATATGAAGTCGTATGGTCATGTAACTTTGGGAGACGACTGTTGGGGTCATTTCCCATGTTCATGATTTTTGCCGATTTTTAAATGACCATTTTGCCCTTAGTTGGTACTGTTTTGGCCATAACTTTTGATTGGAAAGGAGTTTTGACCTGAAACCACTTCCATTGGCTCCGGATGATGGTTTACAATTCCGTAGAGTGGTCACATCAGCCAAACGGACTCACCGTTTGGGAGATATGGCTGAAACAAGTTTCAGATGGTGAAAAACAACTAATTGGGCTTAACCGAGTGATTAACAGCTAGGCCCAATGGGGGATTTCGGGATTAGAGGTATATAGGGGCTGATTAGGGTTAGAAAACATTTCTTTCAGCCACCACTTTCAGTCTTGGAACCCTAGCAATGGCCTCCAGCACCCAAATCAACTTCTAATCACTTTCTAATCAAGTTTTGGCTTAATCAACATCAAATCAAGGCGGTTTAGCACACAAATCGAGGTAGAGCTGCTGTGTTGTATTGGGAACAACGACTAATAGAGATTCATTTCAGATTTGGTATTTTATTTGTGGCCAAGGTGAGTGATTTGCATAGTTTTGCACTAATTACAGTTAATTAAGGGTAATTAGTGAAGATTAACGAAATTAGACATGATAAAATTCTGGAAAAATATTTATAAATTCAAAAATAATGTTTTAGACCTCTGTTAGAAATTTGGTTTGATTTGGTTAAGTTTTACTAATCATATCATTAGTTTTGCCTAAACATGTTTAAGGAAAAATATGGGGTTCTGGCAATGTTTGATCCATTTAACCTTGTCATATTGTTGTTTTGGTGTTTGTGGTCACTTCTATTTGTTTCTATGATTGTATGGCATGCTTTGTGATTGATTAGAGCTGTTAGATTGGTCGAAAACGCCGTCGTATGGCGTAAAACAGTCGATGGAAAGTTGCAGGAAATGTGCAGGGTTTCAAATCGGATCAGATCGGATCATTGGGCTCGGATCGGATAGGAAACTGGGCAAGGGGACCTGATTCGGATTGGAACTTAGCATAAGGGGCTTGGCGAGAAGGAAGGCCATTTTCTTAGAGTTGGAGTTGGGCAGGGGATCGGATCGGAGAGACCAAAGAGGATCGGATCGAAGAGACCAAAGAGGATCGGATCGGAGAGACCAAAGGAGAACGGATCCGGAGACGAGCAGGAGGCTTCCACATATGATTCTTATAGACATTCTCCCTGTGTTGTTGAAGATCACTGCTTGGGCATTAGTAGTGCATCTTCTACTTTTGCTTTCTTTTGCTTCAGAGACAGTTTTAAGTTGTAATAATGATACTGGATCATAATAGCTGTATTTGCATTTCCACTGCTATGTTGGTTTAGTTTTCAGCTTATGCACTGTCTCGCTTGTTTTATGTCAAGATTATGTTATTATTATATTTTGTTCCATGCGCTGTGAGACATTCTACAGGTTCCTTGTTAGTTCATTATCTTCTTTCCTTTCTTTGGCGACCGTTCCGTGCTAGTTAGACATGTGTACAGCGCACCTTCGGAGGAAATGCAGGCCGGTGCGGGGTGTCACAAGTCACCCGAAGAAGAAAGAGACAGTGAAGAAGAAGAAGCAGGATCTGATAGTGCCTGAGACCAAAGAGCTTTTTTCATTGAGGAGAGGAAAGCGTTGCTAAAGCTGAAGTTCCCCCAACATTACTTCGATAAACTGGTATTCCTTCATGGCATCGGTCTAATTCCTCGGGCAGACACCAAAGAGATATGGATGCAGGTGAAGGCCACATATTTCCAAACTAAAGAGCTTACAAGGTATTCCTTTCACCTTTCGGAATTGATCAGAAGAAAGAATGTGGAGATCCAGAATCGGGGGCTGACTATTGAGGCTGAACAGACCACCGTTCGTAACTTGAAGAAGGAGATAGGTCAGTCTGCTTCTTGTGTCGTAAACATTTCTCTATTCGCAGTTACGCCCTCAAACGCTAGCTCTTTAATGTTGTCGTCGTAGCGGAGCTGAAGGAAACATACAAGAGACTGAAGAAGAAGACGGAGCATGCCAGTTCAACTTTCAAGGATACCGCGGCCTCACTAACAACCGAGAACATGGCCCTAAAATGGATAAAGCCAATCTGGAGAAAGTAAATGCTGAACTAGAGCAGGATAATGAGCGGGTATCCCTGCTTCAGAAGGACAATGAGGCCCTGAGGAAGGAGAATGAGAGGTTGAGAGCTCAGAATGCGGGAACTCAGAAGCTTCAGGATGAGGTCCTCGAGCTGAGAAGGCAGCTAGAGGTGGTAATGAAGGAAAAGGAGGAAGTCGAGGCTAGTAGTAAGGATGTGTGGAGTTCGGTGGACAGGTTGAAGGTTGAGCATCCGAGGGAAGTGGAGAATTTGAGGGGGGAGATCAAAGGGGCAGAGGTCCGAGTGGAAGTAATCCTAGAGGAGCACATTCGGTGTACTTTAAGGCCCTACAGTTCCGCGAAATCTCATAGGTTGACGATTACCGTCGGATGCTGGCCCAAACATGGGAGAGACTGGTGCCGTATGGGGCTTGGTTACATTAGGTGGATGTGGGAATTTTAACTGAGCACCAGCTGATGATAGAGCTCATGACTGACGAGAGCATGCTAAATTGGAGGAAGGGAGGAGAGTGTTAGAGGAGGACGCTGAGTGGGAGAGACTTGCGAAGCGCGTTGCCGAGATGGGAAAGTTTGTCCCTACGGAGAGCGTAGTTGTTGCTGAGACATTAGCGGAGGGAAGCTCCCATCGACCACTATCCCCTGAATCCTCTACAACAAGTGGTCCCACTATCCAAGCCCAGGCTTCAGCTGAATATGACCCCGAGCACCCGGGATTGGGAGTGACTGGATCTCCCTTGTTTGCTACACCGAGCACATTCCACATCATACCTACTCCATGTCCTTATGGAGGTAAATTTTGTTGAAAACAAGATTTTGATTAATGCCAACAAAAGAGATTGCAAGGGAATCATATCATAGAGATAAGGTGTTATATATATATACACACACACACACACACATTGAGTCGTGTTAGAATTATGTTAAAATATATCCTCAAGTATAACAGAATAAACAAAACAAAGTAAATATATATATAAGGCCTTAAAAGCAAGAACTACGCAAAAACCGCTCCACCAGTCGATTGGTAGAGAAATGACCAATCGACTGGTCTGATTGTTTTTGTATATAACGACCAGTTTTGAAAAGACTTTTTTATCCAAACGATTTAAAGTTTAATTCTACCAATCAATTGATGATTTTTTAACCAGTCGACTGATTCGAAATAGCAAATATTTTCTGAAAGGTTGCTTCCATTCATGAAAAGAAATCTCTTCGTTTCTGAAAGGAAATGGAAGCTTCTTTTGATTAAAACTCTTCATAAAAAACTGCTACCTTTCTACTATTATATAAACACTTCAAAACTTGATTTCAAATCACCGATTATCATTCTATTCTCTCTATTTTCTGAAATTACAGTTCTATATTCTTTGCAATATAAAGCTCTCCAAAATTCAAGTTACTGGTTGAATCCATGATAACATTTCATATATCTTGATTCTACAAGCAACTAACTTCCTTAAGTCTTCAAATTCATTTCAAATACTTGAGGATAAGATTATAGGAAGGTTGTACTTAAATCATTGACTATTAGTGTTGATTCAAGAACACAAAATAGAAGTCAAAACACTTGTGTTTGTTGAAGTCTTGTGTAGTTGCTCGGGCAAGAGGCATCCTTGTTGGGGCTCGCGTGTACTGACCTATTCCTCCGGGTTAAGAGAAGGCGTGATAGTGAATTCCGAATAGGAGCTTCGGGACTGGACGTAGGATGGAAGTCCGAACCAGTATAAAATACCTGGTGTCACTTAACTTTAATTATTGCTTTTATCTACTTGTTATTTATCATATTAGCTCTTATTTATTTACATAACTATTATTAACTAGCTAGTTAGTATATAATCTATATTTCTGCTATATCCATATAGATCCTGCTTAAAGTCGTACACACCGACTTTTCAATTGGTATCAGAGCAAGGCCATCATTCAACCGTAAAACAGTTATCTGATACATAGTCAATATGGATAGTAACACAAGTGCTGGTAATAATACTGGATATACTGAAGGCCAATCTACTGCTAGACCACTCTTCTTTAACAGCATGAACTATAGTTACTGGGCTACACGAGTGAGAATTTATATGCATGCAAATAGTTTCGATGCATGGAATATCACACAAAAAGAATACACACAGCCTACTACACTATTTACTGAATGGTCTGCATCTGAAAAAGCAGAGGCTACTGCCAGTGCTTAGGCTATGAACATGTTGCATTGTGCTATGGATAGAAATGAGTTTAAACGGATTCGTATGTGCAACACAACATATGAAATCTGGAGAACACTCAAAGTCACTCATGAAGGAACTAACGAAGTGAAACAAAGCAAAATATCTACGCTTAAGAATCAGTTTCAAAATTTTAAAATGAATGAAAATGAATCCACAAATGATATGTATTCATGTTTTCAAAATATTTATCATTCTTTGTTAGGATTAGGAGAAAAGTATTCTGATTTTGATATAGTGTCAAAAAATTTAAATTCTTTAACGGATGAATGGGAGAGAAAGGTATTAGCAATCGAAGAAGCTAATGATCTCTCTGCTATGAAGCCAGAAGAATTGATCAGTAATCTAATGTCTTATGAAGTAAACTTGCAGGCAAAGAAAGCACAGGTACAAGATAAGAAAATTTTAGCTTTTCATGCTGAGAAAGAAGATTCTGATTCAGATGAAGAAGATATTGCTTTTGTAGTAAAGAATTTTAGAAAATTTCTGAAATATAGAAAGGGCCAAAGCAAGAATGCGAAAAAGAATTCATCAAAAGAGCCTGACCTTGCTCTGGTAGAATGCTTTAGTTTTCATAATACCGGACATTATCAAAAGAATTGTCCAGAGCTGAATAAAAATCGCAAGAAGGAAAAATCAAAAAGACGAGCATTTTTAGTCACTTGGGAGAACTCAGATTCATCTTCTGCAAGTGATAGCGACAGTGATAGTAAGCAAGCAAACGTATGCTTCATGGCTAAGGATAATGATGTAAGTGATTTTACTTTTGATGAGTTAGTAGAAATTATTACTAAAATCTTTGAGTCTAGAAAAATGTTTAAGCGAAAGTTTAAACAAGCTAACGAAGATAAAAAGAAAGTAAAATTTGAGGGAGATCTTTTAAAAGATGAGAAAGAAATTTTAGAAAATGAAATTGGAAAATTACAAGAGTCTCTTTCAGTAGCAAATTCTCATATATCTATGTTGAGTCAAGAAATTGAGACTCAAAAGAATAAAAATGATTTATTAGCTTATGAAAATCATGATTTAATTACTAAAGATAAAATTTTAGAATTGGAAAACTCTAGTGTAAAAATTAAGTTTCTAAAAATATTAACAATTTTAATAAAGGTAGAGAGAATTTATCTAAAATATTAGAAAATTCCCAACCGAATTTTTGGCAAAAAGGACTTGGATATAATCAAAAAGTTAAATCAAAAAGGAAATCCAATTCAAAAAATTCTATTGCTAAACCAGAAATTTCTAGTAGAAAATTAAATATTTCTACTAAGAAAAAATTCTTGGAAAATATTAGAATATGGATTCCAAAAATAAATAATGTTCTTACTAAGAATAAATATATTAAAAACTTTTTAGAATCTGTTCATTATAATAATAATTATTTATTCAAAAAGGAATTTGAACCCTCTTCGGCTTGGCTTCCTAAGACTTAACCCTTAGGACCCTAATGGAGGAATTAGGTATCATTTTTTCTCTTTTGCAGATACCACAAAAAATTATGACAATGATTAGCTAAAACTAAAAGGAGGTCTTTTACGCTCACTCTTCTCTGTAAGTTATTTTTGTTAAACACAGACTTCGAAAAATACTCATTTCTACATAATTCTTTAATAATAGTTATTGCTTATTTAAAATAGACACACTATTTTTAGTATATTATCTAATGTACAGACCATTTATTAAACACACATTACCTAGTTTTTAGCAAACATATTTTCGATTCTTTTAAAGGAATGGCTAATACTGGCTTTGCCATTCATTTGATACACTATATTTAGTATACACTTTTGCATAAATTCTAGAGAAAAAGTGTTTTTTTAAAACAAATAAAGAAACGATAACCAAGAATCTTCTTATCATGTCAAAGAAAGAAAAATCCCCTTTTAAACCAACCAAATCCTCAGAAAAAACTTCATCTGATTCAATTAATATCATCACATCTCCTACTTTAAACAATGAACCAACTCTTCGGTGGCAAGAGTATCGAACCGGATACACTCCGGAAGCCAAGAAGAGAAGAGAAGTTTTGGTGTCTCCCTGAACAAAAGACAAAATTGATGATATTCGACATTATCAACATGAACAACTAAAATTACAAAGAGAAATATATTATGAGCAAAATCAAACTTCAGATAGATTAACTTTTCTCGAAACTATAGCTCTTCGAATTTGTGGAAGATTAACTGTCCTAGAACCAAGGCATTACCCTCTTTCTACGACTCCTGAGTCATCAAAGAGACCTTCTACTTTATGGCGTGCATGTAAGAAACCGACAAAAATAGAAGGAAAGACCAAACTCGTGGGAAAATAACTATCAACATAATGAGAGAGCTAGGACATCACGGAAAACAACCTCATTTAAGAATAGTTATCGGATCATAGGAATATTTCCTTTCGCTTAATAAGACTTGCATTGATCAATAATGCAAGTTTTCCATTGATTTGTTTGAGTCGGAGTGTATATTTTTCATCCTTTTTGCATAATAAAAATATATTTCTATTTATAATTAAATATATTTGATTTTCATATAAGATTTTGGAAAATAAGAGTTACTGTGCAATTTTTTAGCAACCAATCGATTGGTTTATTATCAACCAGTCGACTGGTATATAGAAAACCCGAAAACTGGGTTTCTACCTGTATCATGAGTTATAACTGCACTACCCCTCTTTTTTCTCACTTCTTAAACTATTTAAAAACTTCCAAAAACCCTAGAAAATTTCGAATTTCATCATGGCTCCTCCTAAACGTCAATTAGACGCAGGATCATCTTCAAGAACAAGATCAAAGAAGCCAGTAAAATCCTCTATTGATCAATGGCTTTGGAATGACCTAGCTGGGAAAAGGTGGAAGCTTTAATCAAGTTTGAAATTCATCCCAGGGCCTTTTGTGAAATTCGAAGTCTTTAATTCCTACGGATTACAAAATTAGCTCGTCAAGGTAGACTTGAATCACTCTTAGATTATTCTGAAAATAATATCAAAATTAATGTCACCATGATAAAGCTATTCTTAGCCAATATGAACTTAGATCATCAAAATCCCACTAATTCAAAAAATTGTGTGTGGAGTCTTGTTTGTGGGCAACCTATCTTCATTTTTATTGATAAACTAAGTCAAGTTTTAAATTCGCCTATGAATGGAATAGCTTTAACCGAGTTGAATTGTGAATATGGGGTAAGAGATGAAATAAGTCGTCTCTTTGTGGATGATGACCCAGATGGTTCACGAATCAAAGAGCTATGACCTAATGAAAGAGTCCTTCACCATACTCTTACTCGAACAATTCTATCAAGATCCGGAACACATGATCTTATGTATTCAGATACTTTCCGAGCTTTGTATGCCACTTTTGGTCACATAAAAATAAATTGGATGCAAACAATTATGGACCATCTTTTTCTTTACACACATGGAATGACTACATACTTTCATTATGGAGAATACTTGATGAGGATCTTTGAAAGTGAAAAAGTACCCAAACCGGACTCAGAGACAATTGAAATAAAAATAATGGACAAGAAAATTTTGAAATAAATGTGTATGCCTCCTCCAATTATTCGAATTGCGAGCTTGGTAAATTGGAAAAAGAGAAGATTGGATCAACCATCATCAAGTACTACTCATGCTAATCCCGAAGATGTCCGACTAACGGAACCGTCTCAAACATCAAGACAAGCACTTGATGTTGTTACTCGCAACCAACTTCTTTTAGAAGCAAGGCTTAAAAGGATGGAAAAGAAGTCGGATAAAAAGTTTGATAAAATCAAAATTTTTCTTGGAAGGATGCGGGAATCTATGTCATGCTCTCTTGCAGCTATTGGTCATGTGATGGATCTGA
Organism: Allium sativum; assembly: GCA_030737875.1. Classification (NCBI taxonomy): domain Eukaryota; kingdom Viridiplantae; phylum Streptophyta; class Magnoliopsida; order Asparagales; family Amaryllidaceae; genus Allium; species Allium sativum. The sequence continues at coordinate 590,646,536 of CM060909.1, forward strand.
AAAAGCTACCTATTTCTCCTATCAATTGGACTTCTTCTGAAAGTACCGAATCCGATGAGTTTTGGCTTAGTAGTACGATATGTATGTTATTTGCTTTAGTATCTTCAAACTTATGCTTTTGGTTGTGTAATAACTTGTGATTTTGGTTGTGTCGAACTTTATGCATGTTTTCAAAATGATTATTTGTTTATTCTATCAATGTTTCTATATTGTTATTCGATTACCATGTGCTCATCATGATTAATTGCTTTTTAATCGATGACAAAGGGGGAGAAATATTTCTATCCTATGATGAATCTATGATATATTTTCTATGCTTTTAATAATAAAATATTTTTTGGAATGTATGTGTTAACATTTTGCAGGAATCAAAATGGTAAGATTATATCTTTATCAAACTAACAAATTGTTGCAAAAATTCAAGGAGAGAAAATACTCAGGGGGATAAAATCAGATATATTGTCATCAATCAAAAAGGGGGAGAATGTTGAAAACAAGATTTTGATTAAAGCCAACAAAAGAGATTGCAAGGGAATCATGTTATAGAGATAAGGTGTTATATATATACATATATATATATATATATATATACATACATACATTGAGTCGTGTTAGGATTATGTTAAAATCCATCCTCAAGTATAACATGAATAAACAAAACAAAGTATATATATATATATATATATATATATATATATATATATATATATATATATATATATATTAGGAAGGCCATAAAAGCCAGAACTGTGCAAAAATAGCTCTACCAGTCAACTGGTAGAGAAATGACCAGTCGACTAGTCTGATTGTTTTTGTATATAACGGCTAGTTTTGAAAAGTTTTTTTTAATCCAAACGATTTAAAGTTTAATTCTACTAGTTAACTGATGATTTTTTGACTAGTCGACTGATTCGAAACATCAAATATTTTCTAAAAGTTTGCTTTCATTCATGAAAAGTAATCTCTTCATTTCTGAAAGGAAATGGAAGCTTCTTTTGATTAAAACTCTTCATAAAGAATTGCTACCTTCCTACTATTATATAAACACTTCAAAACATGATTTAAAATCATCGATTATCATTCTATTCTCTTTATTTTCTGAAATTACACTTCTATATTCCTTGCAATATAAAGCTCTCCAAAATTCATGTTACTTGTTGAATCCTTGATAACATTTCATATATCTTGATTCTACAAGTAATTAACTTCCTTAAATCTTCAAATTTATTTCAAATACTCGAGGATAAGATTATAGGAAGGTTGTACTTAAATCGCTGACTATCCGTGTTGATTTAAGAACACAAAGCAGAAGCCAAAACACTTGTGTTTGTTGAAGTCCTGTGTAGTTGCCCAGGCAAGAAGCATCCTTGTTGGGCTCGGGTGTACTGACCTATTCCTCCGGGTTAAGAGAGGGCATGATAGTGAATTCCGAGGAGGAGCTTCGGGAGTGGACGTAGGACGGGAAGTCCGAACCAGTGTAAAATACCTGGTATCATTTTACTTTACTTATTGCTTTTGTCTACTTGTGATTTATCATATTAGCTCTTATTTATTTTCATAACTATTGTAGACTAGCTAGTTAGTATATCATCTATATTTCCGCTATACCGATATAGATCCTGCTTAAAGTCGTAGACACCGACTTTTCAAATTTTTGTTACCACGAATACCAGAAGATGATATGATCACCAAATTTATGGACTAAAAGGTTGTGTTTTTACTATGCAGCCCCTCATGGAGCTGCTATGACACCGGGCTTTACCCCAAGCTTCCCCAAATAATGGAATATGGATTAGGACGACAAGGGATACAGTTTTGAGAGGGAAGCGGTCAGGTGGACACGTTCTCGGATGTCGAGCTAGGGTCCAGTATTTACAAGGGTCTTTTAGAGGAAGGAGAGGTCGTGAACAGCCAGAGTGCTCACGTGACAGGTCCGGCAGTAGCCGACGTGCCATCAATGCAAGCCATAGTGGAGGCCTAAATGGCTCAGATGGTGGCTAAGTCTGAAGAGCAGGAAGAAAAGAGAAGCAGGACGAAGCTACTAGGCAGAAGGCACATGCAAAGGCTAGGCAGGACGCCGAAGAGAAGGCCGCCACTGTGGTGGCAAAGAAGAAAGCTGATGCCGAAACTGAGAAGGAGATAGCTTATGGGGAGGCGAGGAAGAATAGGGCCGATGATGATGCCAACAAGAGAGCCGAGGAGGCCTTCAATAAGCTCAATGAGGACAACGCAGTCAAACTCAATTCCAAGAAACTGGCTGATCGGAAGGCCGCCAGGGATGCCAAGAAGAAGGCCGGTTTGGAGGCCAAGAAAGCTCTAGAAGGTGGTGGCACCGTGCTGTCTCTTTCTTCACGCATTACTCCCAAACTGTTGCAATGCATAGCCCCTGGATTTTATGGAGATCATGAGTAGCGAGGATGACGGTGGAAAGCGCACCTCAGTTACTCACGAGTTGGCTACCCCTATGAAGGACAGAGGAGAAAAAGGTGGAAGCGGTTCGGGAAGGAATAGGTATGTCATGGGTGGTGACTTGTCTAGTGCCGAATCTGTACATAAAAAGAAAAAGAAGAAGAAATATTAGTAGCATCAGTAATTGTAGTAGATATTACCGGTATGTTGGTTATGTAAGCCGATAGTCTACACGAGTTTGACCCTTACTTTTGGTGTTTAAAGGCACAGTGTGGTTTTCATGTGCACCCTGTCATTAGAAAGGAAAGATATTAGATATGTAGTTTGTTTTGTGTGTGTGATAAAGGAAATATTAGTTATCTAAATCGCATTTCATGTTAAGTGCTCGAATGTTCGTCTTATGTTTTCCAGCTTCCTGTATTTGCATAAGCGTACTTATTATTACACTAACTGAAATGAGATTATGAGTCTCTGCTGTGGGGGTGTCCCCGGTCATGTAGAGACCGTGCGTTGGTTCTGTTCAACGGGTTTCCCGTGTTCAAGATTCCCGAGGGGCGTGAATCTAGGCCAGTTGCCTTCTGCCTTGGGTTTCCCGGAGATTATTGGTCCCAAGTAGAGGGAAGTCATGGACGTTGCGATTCGATCGACTTTTGGCTCTCCCATCGTTCTTCCCAGTTTAGAGCGTGACGGCGTCGTTTATTCGCCAAAGAGTGCCCATATCCAGACCCGAAGGTTGAATTGTGGTCGAGGGGCTTCCCTCAAGCCCTGATGATTAAGAGCTGAAACGATTTAAGCTCGGTCTCGGTGCTAGGCCGAGATTTTATAGGTACCCGGATCTTAATCCGATGGGTTGGATGGAGTCGTGCGAGTAGTTGGTGTCACACTAGGTTGGCTGATGAGCTGCCCCCACGTTCGGGGACTTGGGAGCGGAATGATTTATACTTGGTCTTGATGTTGGGCCAAGATTCGAGTGGAGTTGTTTATACTCGGTCGTGTCACGGGCCCAGGTCTCGAGCAGCGGTGCCAGCTCCTATGCTCGGTGTGCCGAATCGGTGTCTTTGGTGTTTGTCCTCTATGTTGGTTCGAGGTTCGAATGGCGGCATCGGCTCCTGTGCTTGGGGTGCCGATCCAGCGTTCAAGTGTTTATGTATGCAAGCTAGTTGCGATGGTCAATCAAACATATCATGCAAGAAGTAAACATAACGAGGACACAAGAAATTGAACACCATCTTTACTAAAGACTTTGGTCGTATTAGCCATTACAATGCTTTGATTTTTAAGAAAACAAAACATCGTTGCAAAGCATGAAAACTGTACACTAAGTTATAAGAAGTAGCGACAAATATGTTCGTTGTTCCATGCCCTTGGGAGCTCGGCTCCGTCTTCGGTTGCTAGTTTGAAAATTCCATCTCTGAGCTTTCGTTGTATGACGTATGGGCCTTCCCAGTGAGGACTGAGTCTAGTCGGTGGGGGAAATATCTGTTTCAGGACGAGGTTGCCGATATTGAGATCCTTGTGGCGGACTCTAGAATTGAAGTATCATGCTACTCATTGATGCTGGCCGGCAACCTTGAGCTCAGCCTCATTCCTTTTCTCCTCGAGCAAATCAAGCGATTCCAGAAGCAAATCTTGATTTGTTTTTGGGTTATAATAGGTAACTCGATGAGATCGAAGCTTTAACTCAATGGGGATGACGGCTTCAGGTCTGTAGGAAAGGGCAAATGGAGTATGACCGGTTGGTGACTTATGGGTGGTCTGGTAGGCCCATAGAGCCGGAGGGGGTTCGTCTTCCCACAATTCCCCGACTTTTTCTAGACGCTTCTTGATGATGGGTTTAATCACTTTATTGACAGCCTTGACTTGCACTTTGGCTTGAGGGTAAGCCACCATCGAGAATCTTTTTTTGATGTTGTGTCGATGACAGAAATTCTTGGACTCTGCGCTTTCAAATTAGGTCTCATTATCTGAGATGATGGCCTAAGGGACTCCGTAGCGAGTAATGATATTGCAGACGACAAAATTGATTACCATCTTGGTGGTGATCGTGGCGAGTACTTCGGCTTCTGCCCATTTGGTGAAATAATCAACTATGATGATTGCATAACGTGCCCCACCTATGGCCATTGGGAGAGTCCCAATAATGTCTACTCCCTACATGGAAAATGGCTAAGGACTGGCTATTCGTGTCAACTCGGTAGGCGGGGCTCTTGGGATTTTTGAGAAGCGGTGGCATTTGTCGCACTTGCGGGTATAGTTCGTGGCGTCCTGATCGAGTGTGGGCGAGAAATAGCCGTGCTTGATGATTTTTTTGCTAAGGTTTACCCCCAGGTGTGGCCGCCATACTCGCCTTTGTGCAGGTCTATCAGCACGCGGTTAGCATCGTCATGGGCTACGCATCAGAGTAGTGGGACAGAGAAACCTCTGTGGTAGAGCACTACATCCAAAATGATGTAGCGAGATGATTGGCGAAGAAGTGCTCTTCTTTCCCTGTAATGTCCCCGGAGGGTTCCATGTTGCAAGTATTTCTTGATTGGTATCATCAAGGACTGAATTTGACTTCGGTGTTCATTGTCAAATCAGTCTGCATCCGGCTAATGCTTGGTGAATTGAGTACTTTGACTAGGGCGAGCCCCATGAGCTGTGCATCCTCGGAGCTTGCCAGCTTAGCCAACGATTCTTCTTTTTCATTCTTTTCTAGGGGAATATGCATGATGATAAAGTAGTCGAAGTTGGTGAGCAACTCCCGAACCTGGGAAAGATAGGGAGCGAGCCATGCCCTCTTGGCTTGGTATTCCCCCTGTACCTGATGCATGATGAGTTTCGAGTCAAAGAAGATTTGAGTGGCTTTTATGTTAAGTTCGATTGTGATTCTAAGTCCAGTTATTAAGGCCTCATATTCTGCGTCGTTGTTGGTAATAGGGAAGTTGAGCTTTAAAGCGTAGCATATCGGGCGCTCCTCTGGAGTGATGTGCAAGAATCCAGCGCTAGAGCATTTATTATTGGAAGATCCATTTACAAATAGTTTCCATTGAATGTCTGGAGCTTCGATGCTTTCTGGAGGAGGCTCCTCAGGGTGGTGAATTCCACTATGAAATCAGCAGGAGCTTGTCCGAGGATGGCTCGATAGGAGATGAATGTTATTTCGAACCGACTCAGCTCTATATTCCATTTTAGTAGTCGTGATGCCTTAGGTCGTTGCAGGACCAGTCGTAGCTGCTGGTCAGGACAGAACTTTATAGGGTGAGACTGAAAGTATGGTCATAGCTTCCGGGAGGAGATCAACAATTAGTAGGCTAGTTTCTCGAATTTTGGGTAGTTCTTTTCTGCCCTTGTTAATCTTTTGCTGATGTAGTAAACGGGTCGCTGGACATGGTCTTCAACGCGTACCAGTGCTGAGTTGATAGCCTGCATGGAAATAGCCAAGTAAACGTATAAGTCCTCGTGGTCCACATGTTCGAACATGATAGGTGGTCTCTCTAAGTGATTCAAAAGGTCCTTGAATGCGGTGACGCATTCTAGGGTCCACTCAAAGTTGCATTTCCCATTCCGAAGAAAATTGAAAAAGGGAATGCATTTGTTGGTGGCTTTGGAGATGAATCGACTTAAAGCGACGACCTTCCCGTTTAAATTTTGTTGATGTTCCGAGGGGCTTGAATATCCCAAATAGCTTTGATCTTGTCTGGATTGACTTTGATGCCTTTGGAATTGGCAATGAAACACAAGAATTTTCCTGAGGCAACTCCAAAGGAGCATTTCGGGGGATTGAGTTTCATGTCATACCGGCGGAGGACATCGAACATTTCGGAAAGGTCATTGATGTTGTCACACGATATCTTAGATTTTACCAGCATAACATCCATGTATACCTCCATGGATTTTCCAATTTGGTTCTTAAAGAGGTGGTTAACCATTCGCTGGTAAGTGGCTCCTGCATTCCTGAAACCGAAAGGGATGACGTGATAGTAGTAGAGCCCAAGGTCGGTTATGAAAGAGGTGTGATCCTGATCAGGAGGGTACATCGGAATTTGGTTGTAACTTGAATAAGCATCCATGAAGGATAAGAGCTGGTATTCACCATTCGAGTCAACAAGCCATTCGATCTTCAAATGTGGGAAGTTGTCTTTGGGGCATGCCTTATTCAAGTCGGAGAAGTGGATGCACATTCGCTACTTTATGTTTTATTTTTTATCTAGAACCGGGTTGGAGATCCATTCGGGGTAGTCGGCTTTGCAGATGAAGTTGTTGTTGAGTAGCATGTCGACCTCTTTATTGAGTGCGTTGGATCTTTCGGTTCCCACGAATCGGCGTTTCTGTTTGACCGAACGTACTGAGCGGTTGAGAGTTAACTAGTGGCAAGCGACTACAGGGTCGATGGCTCGCATGTCCAAGTGGGTCCAAGCGAACACCTCTAGGTTAGCCCTCAAGAAATCCACAAGATCTTCTTTTATTGTGGGGTGAAGTTGCGATCAGATTTTCAAGACCTTTGACGAGTCATCGAGGCTGATTGGAACATAGGTTCAACTGGGGTAGCCCACTCGTAATCGAGCTCTTGTCCTCCCTTGGATCGATATCACCGGAAAGACGGCAGTGGCGCTTGAGGCAAGGCTCAGACGCCTTTGATTGCTATGCGGAGGCAGTCTTGGCTCAAAAAGGCAGAGGCATGGTTTTGCCTTTGTCCTTATTGCGTGTGTTCTTCCATTCTATTGCGTAACAATCTCGAGCGGTTGCTTGATCACCTTTAACCGTACAGATTCCATTCTCTGTCAGGAATTTCATTAGGAGAGACTATGGTGACATGCAGACTCAGAATTCCGTAATGAAAGGACGTCCAATGAAGACATTGTAGGGAGAGATAATGTCGATAACCACAAAAGTGAGGATTCGGAACTGACTCTGATCCCCGTCTCCGAGTTCAACAGGCAGGTCGACCATGCCCACTGGGCGATTGGGAATCCATTGAAGCCGTGGATCGTTTCAAGGCATGGTTTCAAATCCTTGGTCTCCAACCTCATGTGATCGTAGGCAGCTTTGAAGATGATGCTGACAGAACTTACCAAGTCGATCGATACTCTTTTGATAGAAGTAGAATCGATCTGAGTTTTGATCACAAGAGGGTCTTTGGTTGGGATCTCAATTCCCGCAGATTCTCTTTCACAGAAGACGATGTCATCCCGCATCGTTTTCTAAAGTTTGGTAGGGATGGATTCGTCCAGATTGGAGCAAACTTCATAGATGGTGTGTTTTATAGAGCTCAGGCACTCCTCCATCTTTCGGAAGCTTTCGTGCGTGAGGTAAGGCCCGCCACAGATAGTGTTGATCACAATGCCCCGCTTTTGGTTTGACGGACCAGGAGCCACTTTGGAGGTGCAAGTACAAGAAGACCAGTGGTTGATTTGGGAGGAAGAGGGTCTTGAACGTACTGCTCAAGGCACTTCTCGCGGATGAGATTTTCAATTGCGATCCTTGAGTTGACAATAATCATTGGTATTGTGCCCATACATGTCGTGGTATCGACAATACCTGTCGGAGTTCTTCTCATGGTCAGTGGACTCCCTAGAACTTATATTGTAGTGTATTACACATTTCCAAGTAGATCGTTTCCAAGTCTTCATTCAGTAGAGTGTAGGTCTCATAAGCTTCGTTGCGACTAGGTTTCTTGGGATCTGCTAGAAACTGGTTGTTGTTGCGACCACCTTCCCTGCCGTTATTCGCCTTTGGTTTATAGGGAACTGCCCCCCTTATCCTTATTGATGGGTTCTCCAACCTATTTCCCTTTGACGTTGTCGTCGATGGTGTCGGCATATGGATCATTGGGGTGGCTGATCCGAGAAGTTCAATTACGTATTGCTTCCTCTTGGCTCAAGAACTATCTGTCCTTTTCGTAGAAAGCATCAAGACTCTTAGGTTGTTTCCTGTCGATCCAATCCCCGAATTCAGAACTAGGAAGTACTCCTTTTTGCAAGCTGGAAAAGCACAGTACGAGACTCTAGATCCTCAACCTCGGTGATGGCAGTATTAAACCGCAAAAGGTAGCTTTTAAGTGACTCTACACACCCTTGGTAAAGGTTAGACAGAGTGAGGGAGTTCTTCAGAGTTAGGACTTGCATTCTGAATTGCTTGACCAATTATGTGGCTAGTTGGCCGAAGTTGTTGACAGAGTGGAGCGGAAGGCGAGATAACCAAAGTAAATTTGTTCCTGATAAGAAGACTGGAAAGCACTTGCATTTGACAGGTTCGGTGGCCCGATTGGAGTCCATTTTCCACTCATAGTAGTTTAGGAAGGCACAAGGGTCGGTCGCGTTGTCATAGAGTGCCATCTATGGCATGTTGAAGCATCATGACCATTCGGTTTCGTACATGATCCTAGCGAAGGGATTGCGCCTTATGTGGGTTTCCCATAAGTCATTGGCGTTCCCTCACATTTCTCTCATGATACTTTCGGACCATGTTGGGGATATAGGTTGGATGCGGGTCATCCGATGGAATCTGTTGGTTCCGACGAACTTCGGGAGTTCTATTCCGCGGTCTTCTTCTATGATGCATGTCCAGGTCATCCTCTTCCATGTCATCAACATCAGTAGTCTGGTTTTGGTATAGGTGGTGAGGCTAAACAGGCTGGTGTGCATCTTGATCCTGAAGAACTTGAGCCTGTCGGGCTGCTGGGAGAGTAGATCCCTGATTCTGAGCGGCGATAGTTTGGTTCTGTCGAGGAGGGGGTCGATTACTCAAACCCGTCTCATCATTGAAAATCAGCCGGAATAGTCACGGTACTGTTCTCCCTCGTTGAGAGTGATGGTAGTTCGGTAGCCATTTCCACTTCTATGACTGTTGTCGTCGCCATTGCCATTAGTATGAGAATTGGAACAGGCAACAACATTGTTGATGAGGCTAAATCTCCTTCTTTAATGTGGCCCCTTGACTCGGAAGAGGAGGTTTCCTAGATAGTACGTCATGGTCGGATGTTGTTCTGAGCAAGCTGAAGTCGAGCGATGATGCGTTGACTTCCTCGGAGTTGGCACATAAGGTCGTTATATTTCTCAATGCCTAATTGAGCTCGAGTCGTACTCTCATATCTCTCATTAAGCACTAGGATCTGGGCTTGTGTTGCGGGAGCTTCGCGGTCCAAAGGAGGAAGGGTATCGGTTTCGGCCGGGATATCCGTCGGCTGAGGTTGCCGAGACGTTCCAGCTTCGGCTGCAGCAGAAGAGTCGATCATTGCATTTTTTGTTCGCTTTGACATTGTGAGCGGACTTGCCGACAGGTTAGAGAAGGAACCTGATGCGCGTCGGAGTCGAGATGGTAAAGTGTGACAAAGAAGCGAATCCGAGTTTTCTCAGTGAAAGCACCAGAATGTTGATGACAAATATGTCGTAAACACCCAAGATTCTTAATTACTTAAGAATTATAGTTTCACGTGGAAATATAAGTGTGGAAATCAGTAAATAACACGAGAGATTTTGTAACACCCCACATCCGTTAAGGTCACTCACAAAGGGAATGCCTTAACTTCGGTGGAGAGTTATAGGTAAAAGATACAGATAAATTACAAGACAGACAAAATTAAAACAGCGGAAAATAGAACTTTACTTTATTGATCAAATAGTTTGTACAACAATTATTTTCCAATACCAGAATATCTGTCTTACAAAATAAAGAAGCATAAAATAACATTTATATTCCCCAATGTAGCGTGAGCCAGCCATAGCAATGGAAAAGAGAATCCAAGCAAAACTTCGACTAATCTTCAAGCTTGGAAAGAAAACTGATCTAAGTAGTAATATTCCCTCCCTGCGAACCTGAGGGATGGGGGGGGGGAACGGAAGAAAAGAAAGCGAAAGAAAACAGAGTCAGACATAAAGTCTGGTAAGTTCAGTAACTTCCAGCATGTGAACAGGTAAAAGCAGCATGACATGAATTAACTGAATACAAGACAACACCATGATGACGGGAATCATAAGGTTAGCACAAGATATGATAAGGTGAGATAAACTAGATGCGCTTCTATACTTTCTCTGCTTCACTACTACTTTGTTACTCTAATTTCTATGTCTAAGAACCACCTAACTAGTGTCCCAACTAGTAATCTGTATAACGTGATCCCACTCCTCTAAATTGAAGTTGCTTTCAGGTGTACTTCAGTTATTTATTACTAGATCTAATCTAGGGTTTTCTACCGAGCGCTTCCTAGATTCAACCAGGGTTTACGCGACCTAGGTCCAACGAGGGATTATGCTACCTATCGAACGACGCCCCTAATCTAGGACACACTACCCAGAGTGGTATATGTTCCTAGACTTTCCCCACGTATGTGTCGTGGATCGTTATCGCTGTCTAGATGCACATGTCCTCTATATCTGCGGCCCGAGTCTCGTGGCAGGGAAAATCAAGAAACACGGAACTCGGTCGGGAGCTTCCAAATATCTACCGATGCAGATGCTAAGGTCTGTTTTTGCAGTGGCTATGGTCCCACCTGACCCCTTCCTCAACTAATGAAAGGCACACCTTGAAAAATGAGAACTATACGCAGGCCCTCTATGCCCCACTAACCTATGGCCTTCCGCACCCATAACTAGATAGCAAGTATATGGTCTTTTGGAGTTCTCCGCCTTTCCGCTGTACGTATCTCGACTGCTTCAAGATGGTAGGTAGACGACGAGTTGCTATCACAGGGCTACTGGTCTCGCCGAATCACGCTGGTCCATCCTAGTCTTTAGGTTGCCTTATATTGCAACCAAGGCATACACTTTGTTCTTCTAACACAGACCTTAACCTCTGTGAGCCCAGGCGGATCATCTGCAGCCTCACAGAGGGATACCAAGAGTACCCTCACGTCCCCTCGAAGCCGCGTGCTTTGTAACCCAGTTTGTTGGAGCCTTCTTTAAGATCAAATGGACGTCCGCTCCTTCTCGTGTTTTACTAAGGTTTACTACTTAGTTCCCTTAACTAAGGTTTACTACTTAGTTTCCTGAATCGTCGTTTTCTTAACTAAGGTTTACAACTTAGTCCTCTTAACTAAGGTTTACTACTTAGTTCTTTTTCTCGTCAAGTTGGATTGGTTGAGTGTCATTAGTCAATTCAAGTTAACTTAACCCATTCATTTGTCATGTTAAACTGGTTAAGTGTTATCAGTAGTTCATGTTGACTTAACCCTACCACAAATCAAGTTATATTGGTTAAGTATTTCTTATTACTTAACCCCACCCCTTCATCTTGTATTGGTTAAGTGTTCCCTTAGTTAACTTAACCCTAACATTTGTTTAATTCACATGTTCTAATGGTTAAGTATTGTCCCTTCATGTTTTAACTTAACCTTGTTCATTTGTCACACTATGATGGCTAAGTGTTCTATGTTTACTTAACTCCACCTTCTAGTCTAGTTAACATGTTAAATTGGCTAAGTGTATTTTACTTAACCCCACCTTCTAGTCTAGTTAACATGTTATAACGGTCAAACCTTTTCTTAACCTCACCCACTTGTCCAGTCAACATGTTATAACGGTTATTTAACCCCTACAAGTCTTGTCTTGTTAACATGTTAAGTTGGTTAAGTGTTCCTATGGACTTAACCCTCCTATTCTAGCTTAACCGTTTCTTAGCTTTAAACTATTCTTTAAAGCACCAACCACTCACATTAGACATATATCGTTGCGGTTACTGGATGTGCCGGTCGGTTCCGGGCAGATTTACACCGCAACTCAATCTAACCTCGGGTCCTTTTGGGCTCAATGCTCTAACCACCCACATTAGATAGGTATTGTTACGGTTGCTAGATTTGCCGGGCGGTTCCGGGCAGTCTTATACCGTAACTCAATCTAACCTCGAGTTAGGCATATTCGTCTTTCCCTAGATTTACATATTTGTCTTTTTATGTTTATATGTAAATTTTCCCTAAATCAGTTTGGCTTATATCATATTCATTTGTCATGCCAATTAACATACTTATATTCTATGCCCAAGATTTGATTTACCCAACTTGCAGTTTATGCCAATTTAGATCTAATATTCCCACTTTCAGTTCATGTCAAAACTAGATTTAATATTCTAGTTTACAATTTATGCCAAAAACATGGTTTACATGTCAACTCTAGGTTCAATATGTCAGGTTACATAATTCATGTCCCAAAATTGTATCCTAATAATCATGTCATGATACATGTTCCAAATTATGCCAATTAATATAAATTTCATGTTATACCCAAATACCCCCGCATTCAAAACGTACGTATACCATGATTTCACAAGTTTTCTAAGTACTAAAAAGGGAATAGAGGATAAACACGAGAATTAACATAAAAGAATAGGCATGCGAAAGCAAACCAAATACAAAGATAATGGTTCCAATAGGTTTGATGTACATAACAGTGAATAGGAATAAACTAGACAAGCTACATCATAAATATGAGATCAACATAATTTAGGGAATATGCATAGGTGATTTGGTCCAACATAATGACAGTTCGGTGTACAACATGATTTGTAACTATAGTGTTATGGGCATAAGCAATTAACCACAATGGTCCTAGGCATTTAACCACAATAGTCATAGTCATGGTTATAGGTAGCAGTCTCACAGTTATGAATCATAGGCGATTAAACACAATAGTCATGGATAATTAACCAAGATATTCCTAGGCAATTAACCGCAATAGTTTCCAAGTCATAGTCATAGACAATAGTCTTATGTTCATAGTCATAGGCAATAATCTCATAGTCATGAATCATGGTCATAGGCCATAGTCTTATGTTCATAGTCATATACATAGGCATAGTCTTATGTTCACAGTCATAGTCTTAGGCCATCAACAATAGTTTCAACGTCATATGCATAGGCACAGTCTCATCGGTAATTAATCACAATAGTTCTTAATTAGACCCAAAGGCATATTCTTATATCCATTTAATTACATGCTACAAATAGATCTAGACGTTCAAATCTAAAAAGTAACTGACTTACATTGATCGGTTCCAGAAAGGATAATCAAATAGCATTGTGATGATTTTGCTAGGATTTGCGCGACGTTGCCCGAAGCCGTTGAATTAGCCTTTGATTCTTTTCTTAAAGCTTTAATCTTTATTTGAATCTCCAATTTGCAATTCCTAGCCGTAGTCTTCAAGAAATAGTCTTCGTGTTTTATTTTAATTTATTTATTTCAAAAGAAGCCATGTCCATCAAGAATTTATGCAGCATAAGGTTAGAGAAGAATGGTGTAAAGAGAATGAGGCTAGGAGGCTGTTTATATAGGATTAGGTGGACGAATCTAGACAGAAAATGAGACCAGATACATCAGAATGAACCCAGGCTCAAAACTGGGCTTCAGCACCAGGTCGACCCCCAGGTCGACCATAGGGTCGACCTGGTCCCTGGGAGGTCGACCATAGTGTCGACCCCCAGGTCGACTGGTCCTGGGCGGGAAAATTCCCGCCCAGCCTGCACTGGGGTTTGAATTTGAATTTCGAGTTCGAATTTCGAGCTGTTTTCGATTTTAAAAATTCCTGAAACTTCGGAGGGTCATATCTCCCTCATAGGGACTCCGTTTCTCGAAAACTCGGACTCGTTTGCAAGCAGATTTTCGAGACGAACGCAATGGCGCAACCCGTTTCCCTTGATTCTTATTTTAAAATTTAATTATACTTTAATATGCGAAACTTAATGTTATAGAATTATGGGGTATTACAGATTTATAATGGTTCGGTCCTACGAGGGGCCTACATCCACTTTGGAACAGTCGCTGATATATTATTGACGATAAAGAGTTACAAGCTTGAGAATATCACATGACATCCCTTTACATACATTTCTAAGTAATTTGAGGTCATAGTTGTCATATATGAATATTAGGAAAAAGACACTTTTTCCCTTCTTTTTCCTCAAAGCATAGATGTCATTAAAGAGGTCACTTGAAGCTCTGAAGAGATGTCAAATCAACTAAATTCCAACCCCTTTGAAGTGTGAGCTTGGAGGTATTTGTAGTGGAATGGTTAGGTGGGAGTAGGTAGGAGTAGGGAACCACAACAGTAAACCTTGGATCCCATAGTGCAGGATACCAAAAGCTCGGACCCCCTTGTCCCTTCTCGGAAACTCGTACCCTGTGGGGTATGAAATTCATACCTCGAGGGGTACAAGTGATTCTGTAATGAGTCTGGAGGAGTCGAGGTTAGTGTGACTCGAGGCTTTTTGGAGTTCGAGGCATTGGTTTGGAAATGTTTGAGGAGCGGTGAGGTTCGTGTCTGCGCGACCCCTTCTCGGCTCGTTCCTTAAATTCCTTGGCAACACTCCGGGCTAAAACATCATGCAATATGTTGAGTCGAGCATGTCCTGTGTACTTTTGAGAACCGAACCAAAAGGCTGGTTAACAAAGTTAAACTGATTGTTTTCAAATGAACAACAATTTCCAAATTTGTCCAACACAGAAACACAATTCAAATTACATCTAAATGACAGTACAACTAAAGTGTCTATTAAATCCAACTAAAAATCAATTCCTAATAACAACCTTAAATGTCTAATTGCTTCCACTTCTACTGATTGTTCATCGCCCACAAAGATGTGTCTTTCACCATCGTTTGGCCTTCAATAGCTCAGGCAACCCTACATAGAAACACTTTGTGAGTATTTGCATAAAAATATATGTAATGACCTATTTTCCCGGCCATCAAAAGTCGACACTAAATACGACTACTATACTTTAATATCGAGCATCCAATCGTCAAAAACGTAGTTTGTTAAGGTTAAAAGAAACTGAAAAAGAAAAGAACAGAAGAAAACATAGAATCTCACGGTGGAATAAAAAACATAAAATAATCATAATGGCAGATGAACTGTAACTCCAAGATACAATGTATATTAGAGTTAAAAACAAATCCTATCAGCAGGACAGTTATAACAATCTGATCTTACAAATGTTGTTAGGTAAAATACACGGGAAATAAAATAATGTGACGGATAAACTTCCAACTCTACTCCATGAGCTCCACATCCAACAGAAGACAACCTGGAAACAAGCTCTGTCTGACCCGAGCATTATAATAAAATAATACATGGAATAGTCTGGAATACAACACAAGAAAACTCACGTAACAGGAAACAACCATAATTCTATGAGACCACGCTACTAGCTGTGGAATGGTTTTTTTTTCTCATAAGAACAACATGTATTAATAAACACTGACAGAAAATAATCATCGAAACCAAAAGGAATGGGCATCATAAGTAAAATTAGCCAACATAAAACTAATAATAGAAAAACACCCCATTCAGAAGAGCCCACAACACATCTCGATGGAACAAAGAATCTAATCCAAAAATTTGGATCGAACAAAGAAAAAGTTAATTTTCCTGAAATAACTGGACCTCACGGCTTACCATAGACTATGCCGATTACAACTACATGCAATCTCAGCATGGATAAAAGTAATTAAACATCGCGGAGGTTTTATCTTTCTGATGCAATTTAAATAGAAAAACTCAAAAATTCAAAATCAAAAAATAGGACTAGAAATTTTCCAGCAAATGACTAGGAGGGTGGGCCAACATTACCGAATAATATACCTCTAGAATATGCTTGATAACTACATTGTTCTCCGAAATGTACTAGCTCGACCCTACTAACTTTACCGAGTATCCGAGTATTCCACATCTTGCGTGCATGACTAAACTAACCCTAGAGTGGATGCAAAATTATCCTAATGGGAGACATATCTAGACGTCCATTTGCTTTCTGGATTTACTTATTTACAACAAAGGATAACAATGCTCATAGAGCAGCAAATCGTTTTGATTTGAAGATACAACTCAAGAAAACTAAACCAGTAGTTGTTAAATCAATTATCAGGAATATAAAAATTGATCATATATGGAAACTAAATCACATTCTCTTACCATTATTTATCAACCCCAAACTTATATTATCTCTTAGTTAAAAATAAAGTGGGACAAGTTGAGGTAGTGTTATCCCTAGTCATTGTTCGCATAGTGTTTTCAAACTAGGAGATAGGGGAAAGTTTTTATACTTTGACATCTAGTGATAAGAGTATAACTAAATATTTTTCATATAGGCGATATCCTTTATGGAAATTTCTTTTATATCCATATCGTAAACTTTTAAACTTCAAAACTCACACTTATGCTTCATTTTCACATTTCAGATATTTGAAAGTAAACATTTTTAACAATATCCTTTAAAATATCAGTTTAAAGAGATTATTTTTATTATTCTAAGCATGTATAAAAAAACCGAAACCAATGTTAATTTAAAACATCGATTTCGATAAAACCCAACACACTATGCACTTAAGTTGCAGCATCCCCAAATTTCAATACCCTTTGAGTCGACCAAAAACAACACAAGTCCAACCCAAAATGCACGGAAAATGGATAACTAAAAAGAAAGAAATTAAAGGGTGAGAAAAAAAGAAAGAAATATTAGAATAGAAGAAGGATCAAACTAACTAACATAACACAAAGTCTCACATCGCAACGGAATAAAATATAATGTAGAAATAAATATTTATTGAGAGCTTAAAGTAATACTTACAATCATCAGAGTACAACATACAATCAATCCACCTGGACAGTTATAACAACTTGTCCTCATATACACAACACAGTGGTATAAGTACTAAATACATATCATACGTCTGAACTCCTCCAGCATGTCTTCTGAAGTTTATAGTATCCTATCCTGAACCTGTAAAATTCGGTCTCACCCGAGCATTGCAAATGCCACGGATCAGTACAGTGTACCAGCGTGACAAAACTCAATAAGTTTATAGATAACATACAATTGATTTTAAAGTTAAAATTATTTTTGAAAGAAAAGGATAATCGTAAGACCAGTCCACATGTAAACATAGACAGTTTTTACTTTACGATAACCCAGAACATTCTTTGTATCAAAACTATTTTGATATTATAATAGTGTCTACATCAAATAGATAACCATCTAACAAAACGGTTGCATCTCACGCTCCATATACTTAGTACATAATCAAAAACTGCAGTGCTCTTATTGGAGAATTGATTCCGACTATGGCAAGGTACGAGACCACCTTTTGAACAGTGAACCTCCAGAGATGAATACACTGGGGTTCAACAAGAACATCGTGCAACTCGGCTAAACATGATCGACGACTCATTCCGCTAGAATATACGAATATATCATTACCACAGTTAGGGTCCAGCCAACCAAACCGAAAGCATACAAAAAGGGACAACTGAAGGCATTTGATTTCGCCAGATCAGGTAATGATATACCTTATGGGTGCGACCCACATAACATCCTTTTAGCCCAGGAGCTGGTTTCCTAGACTGATTGTAAGGTCAGGGGTTTTAATGTGGTCGTCAAACTGGACATGACTAAAGCTTACGACCATATGTCTTGGTTTTTCATCGTTCAGCATCTCAGGGCTTTCGGCTTCCCAAAATCCCTTATCAATCTTGTTTGGAGGCTCATTTCCAACTGTTGGTTTTCCGTTCTCATCAACGGATCGGCCTACGGGTTTTTCAAGTTGGGAAGGTGTCTTCATCAGGGAGACCCCCTTTCCCTGACTTTGTTCTTCATTGTCGTCGAGGCTTTCATGTGAGGATTACATCCTCTTACGATAGCGGCCAGATTCAAAGGATTGGCATTTATGCGGATGTCCTCTTGTATCTTCCTTATCCTTAACGGACGACATTATCATTTTTACTAATAGTAACCATCATCCAATATGTCGTCTTCTTAGCCTCATTCTGCAGTACGAGAGGTGCTCGAGCCAACTCGTTAATTCTGCTAAAAGTTGCTTCGTCCCTGCGAAAGACTTCTCCCCGGTTAGGTCTTCTTGGATCGAAACCTTCACCTGGTTTAAGGCTGCATCCCTTCCTTTACCTTACCTCGGTATAGTCATGTACCGAGGAAGGACGCTTAACATTATACTCGATCCCCTGACCTACAAAGCTAAGGGTAAGATTATTAGGTGGAACATGACTCTCCTCTCTCAGGAAGGGAGACTGACTCTTATAAAGTCTGTTCTGGACTCTGTAGGGTCGCACGTCTTTACTATTATGACTCATACTTCTTCCTTCTTCCGATCTTATCAGTCTTTGGCATCCTCCTTTTTCTAGGTTAAAAAGGACAACGCTAATCGTCATCTTTGGATTTCTTGAGACATCGTTTGTCGTCCCAAAAGTGAAGGAGGACTTGGCTATCAAAATCCTAAGGATGTTTGTACTGCCTTTGCTTGCAAATTGTACGGGTACGGTTCGGAGCAAACAATCCCTCGGGGTAATGTTTCTTCATGCCAAGTACTGCAGATTGCTGGCCACGAATTTCATCGGTGTCTTATCCTATGCTTGTGAGATCTGGAAACGGATGCAATCTGTGAATCCCTTCTTTGACTCACATGGTGGTGGGTCTAATTGGAATGGTGGTCCTTTCTCGATCAGAGCGGCGTGGACTACAGTGAGGAGCCCATCTCCAAGGCTCCTTATTTTTTTCTTTCATTTGGTTTGTCTGAATCCCTCCGAAGATTTCTTTGTTTATGTGGAGAACTCTTCATGATGGGTTACCACTAGACGAGAACCGCCAAAGGATTGGAATATCGCTCGTGTCCACTTGCAGATGCAGTCAAGCTGGTGACTTGGAGTCCAGTGCTCACTTATTTTTCTTCAGCTCTTGTGGAAGATCAGTTTGGAACTACTTCGGGAACTGGGTTGGTCTCTGGGATAATGCCACTTCACATGTAGGTTTACTGAGAAACTGGTGGCAGGCATCTCAGGCAAATCTATTTGTTCTATCCTTTTTCGTCTGATTCCTTGTCTCATATGTTGACATATTTGGTGCTCGTGGAAAAATGTCATTTTTGATGAGTCTCCTCCCACTCTATGTTATGAAAACATGCTTAAGCAGTGCTTAAGCGATTTTGTCAAATACATCACTTAATTTTTAAAAAGCAGAAGGCAATAAGCGATAGCGCTTAAGCATGCTTTTTTAGTGCTTAAGCACACTTTTTCCAGCGCTTAGTAGTGCCTCGCCTAAACTTCAGCGTTTATGTATAGTATTATGTGATGAATTACTTGTATAATAATTCAGCATTGCTTAAGCGTTGCGTAGTTGTTGCTTAAGCGCTAATTAGGCACTATTTAAGAGCCATTAGGCATAGTTGTACTCCGAATGGATTTAGCACTTAAGCAGTGCTTAAGCGTCGCTTAAGTGCCATTAAGCGAAGCGAGGCTTCCATCGCCTCGTCTTGCTTAGTGCTTAATAAAACATATAGTCCCACTATCATGCGGAGGGTAAGGTTTGATGTATTCCTTGCTTTTCACGGTAGACCTTTTAAAGGAGCTTTAGGCTCTCGCTCTAGGCGGCTGGATCGTACTTTTGTCATTACTTCTGGTCTGCCTTATCCGCGTGCAGGGATAGGTTGACTCTTTGAGTGGTTGTTCTCACCTCATTCACCTCCTCCCCCCCTCATTTTACGTTTTGTGTTGTTTTTTAGTCGTATATGTCATGGATTTACAAGTTTCTTTTGGCGTTGGTCAGTAGAAGGAGCTGGAGCTTATGCTAGGAGAAGACTGACATTGGCAGACGTCCCTTCAGGTATGGTTGAAGATGTGTGTGCTCTGGGATCCTGCAGCAGGATGCTTATGTCGTATCTCATTGTTCTTCACTACCAACGCTTAGAGGCCTTTGGTTCTACTATGGCTTATTTTCGGCTCATTGGTTTAGCACTTCTCGCTGCTAGCTTGGAGGCTTTTATCTACGAGCTTTTGGTTCTTTCCCTGCTTTTTTATGTTATTGTATTTCCGGTTCTTATTTTATAGGTTTTATAGTCGTCTATAAAGTACAAATTTGTTTTTGTACACTATCAGAGAAAGACTTTTTAGCCTTTTGCTATATAGTTTCCTTTTTAGAAAAAAATAGAAAAAAAAAGTTATGTCTATACACTATATATTTTGGGTGGTATATATACATGAATAATTAATTAGTGTGGATCAGACTCCCCAGCTCGTCAATGGAAGTCAATTTTTTCAACTAAGCACTACAAGTGGGGTAATGTTGCTTTTTTGTAATGTTTGTCTAGAGAATTGAGCCTAAGAATTTCAATAACAACTCAATTTAAAAGATCTACTACTTGAGATATGAAGGGACTGCAAAAGGCTATGGATCCCTCCTCACGTAAATGCATGTGTGTGTATGCGTGTGGATATGTTTAAGGCATCACATCTTTAAACCCTCTTTTCATTCTATTTGTGCATCAAAAAAATTCAAAACGGCCTACTTTGTCGGCCATGGCAGAATGATCTTAGGTCCCATTCGCAAACAATTCTAGGGATGTTACCGTTACGTTTGCGATCGCGTCTGACACATCGGACACGAGCAACATCCACAACCATCTAGAATGCACGCTTGTGAACGTTAGGATTTCAACCGTTGGCATCCGATCCGTCGGACGCCAACGGTCCAAATTCTAACTTTCTGATCCTTCCCCTATATTATCACTCCCTCCTACTTCTTCACTTACAAACTGCACCGTCTTCCTCCTCTTCTATTTTTCTTCCAACTGAATCCGAGCACCAATCAGGTTTTTTTTACAGTTTGTTGTTTATGTTATTTTCCATTATTCAACATAGTTTTTGCCTTGTTTTTTTTGAGTTATTTCTGATAAATAATGCTTTTTCATTTTCGAGTATGGCCAATCGAAAATCTGCACATCATTGGTCGTTTAACGCAACTCGGAATAATACTCCAATGTGTTGTTAAAGCATATGGTGCTTGTGGCAGCAACAAAAAAGGTATTCACAAAGCAATTGTAGTAAAGTTCAACAACGACATGCAAAACTATCCGGACATACCACTAATAGATGAAAGCAAGATCCGAAATAAATATGATAGTCTTCGACGAGAGTGGATGAAATGTGATGCGCTGATGAACAAGACTGGTGTTGTTTGGGACCCTTGTAAAGGAACAGTTTCTGGAAGCGACAAATGGTGAAAGATCGTGCTAAGGTCTGTGAACTTTAATTTTTACCGTTTATTTATAGATAGTTTCTTGCAATTTACTTCTTACTTTTAGGAATTTGGGCCAGCTATTATAAAATATAAAAAACGTCCGCTACAAAACTTAAAGATGATGCTACAATCATTTCGTGGGACGAATGCTAATGGTCATCGTTGTACACATCTGCTGTTGCCGTACAATTTTCGCAGACTAGTATGCCACATAGCATGTTTGATAGGACATGGGCTTTTGATGGGTTTTTTTAATCCATTGGATGAAACGCAAAATGATCATATTCCAAATTTGAATTCATCATCAAATCCTCCATTGCAACAAACTCCAATGAATTAGTCATTTTACGAAGCTCCAGTTAACCCTTCTTCAAACCAAAATCCAGTGAATCCTCCTTCTCAACCAACTTCACGTCAAAGTTCAAGAAGACGACATGGTGAAAATGAAGACAAAATGACTGCGCTCATTGACCTAATGCACGAGAGATAAATTAAAAAAATCTCACATGCATTCTGATAGTCCGAATACCGGTACCAGCGTAGAATCAACGAGGAGTTCTACAAATTTTGTAAATATGGTTACTCGCATTCGGCGTCTTGGAGAAGGAGGTGAATTTGATGTTGTAGAAGCAATATTATTTGTTATGGAACCCGACAAGAAAGACGTATTCGCTATTCTTCCCGACGACATAGCGAAAAGTTGGTTAATATTAGAGCTTGTAGAAAAATGCCACACAAAAGAATACCAAAGTTATCTGATAAAACAAAGTGGTGCCAACAAGTAAGATGTTCATGTCCAGTTTGTTATTTTATTTCTGTTTGAATTTCTGTTTGTATTTCCTTTCGTGTAATGAAATGTAGTGTTTTCTTTTGTGCAATTAGTATTTAATTAATTCATAACAAATAATTTAACAAATAAATACCCCGCTTAAATACTCCGTTCGTAGTAAAAAACACATTCCTCATTCGCAATAGTGTCATGCTCAAATACTCCACTCGAAGTGTCATTATCATTCGTCAAAAAATGCACCATTATTATCAAGAGATTCCATACAAAATTTCAATTATTTCACAATTCTTTCCTGTTTAAAAGTATAAGTCCATATAAACCATTGTAAATATTGATTTCAATCATTTTAGACCGTAGCTCAGAACGAGTTAAAAGTCACATAGCAATAAAACGCTAAAGAGATGATCTTGATTTTAGCAACACTATGTCTACCATAATTTATTATTTATAATTTTTTTTAGACGAGAGATACAGGTATATACGTACAAGTAGATAGTGTATCCACACACCCATTGCTTTATTTAAGGAAGGATTTTTTTCGATTCGGCTACCATTTATGAACTAATAACACTTTTAGCCTAGTTTCAAAACTTATTACGGTCGTAGCCTTGTTTATGTCACATCATCCAAAACTGTTATTTACTACTAGTGGCATTTGTAATAACACGTACGTGCGGTATTCAAGATCACGCGGAGAAGTTTTTATCTTACTAACCTGGTATTTTTTTTGTTGAACCCACGAGCGGCATTTAAAAAATATGCTCTGGAGCGTTATTTTGAATGACGCACATATGGGGTTATAATTATGTTTGGTTGAACTCAGCTAGTAGCGTTATTCAGATAACGCAAGTAAGCGTCATCCTAAATAACGCTCGTAAGGGTTTTCCTTTTTTTTGTAGATCTTACGTCTGAGCGTCATTTGAAATACCGCGCTTGAGCGTCATTTTAAATGATGCTCAGACGTGACATACAGAGAGCTTTTGCTCTCTTCCTCCTCACTTTCCGACTTTCTCAATATTGAAAAAAAGAAACCCAAAACCTTAAATCAAGTTCCAAAATTGAACCATTCCGTAATTTTATCTCAGATTATCAGCAATTTTAGATTTGCGTCAACTGGACTCCATTCTCCGTCGTTTGATTCATTACGAGGTTAGAATTTCAAAACCCTAAATCAAAGTTTTTTTTTTGATCTTTAACTTTTGGTAATATATTCATTTTTGTTGTTGTAAACTAGAATGGCTCCTAAGTTTATTGCGATTATATGCTACTTCGATGGTGAGTTGGTTATTAATGATAAAAAGTGTGGAAAATATGAAGGTGGATCTTTCAAACCTGTAAAAGTTCTCAAAGGTGGTAACTTGATGCAATTAAAAGCCTCGATATTCAAGTCAACAAAGATTAATACAGAGCAATTTGATATTCAATTAGTTTGCAACTAGCCAACTGATTATGGTTCTAAGGCAATTAAAATTGCAGACGATGGTGATGTTGAGTTAATATTTTCTACCGCTTGTAAGACTATAGAGTTATTTGTTGTGAAAACGACAAAGTTAGTGGTAGAACCACCTACTGCTTCAAGACCCGTTCGAGCGACACCGTTCCTTCCAACTCCTCCGATGCCATCACCAAATAGTATTCCTCCTTCTAACGTTTCAGAGTATAGACAACATCAAATGTTCTATGCGTACCCCCGCATATGAATTATACACAGAATCCGCATTTTAGCTTTCCATATCCCACGCAGGAAAGTATTGCATGCGTGACGCAGAGGTAAGCCCAACTTGGAAGGTTATCTAAACATGTTATATTTTTATTCTCCCAATTGTTGTTAATGACCGCCATATATTGTATAGTTATGGTCCTTACTACCATCATACACAAAATAATGTTGGCGCGTCTGCACGAGTACTAGAACCATTGCAGCCAACGCCATCCGAGTCATATCATATGAGTCAGAAGTAAGTATTCTTTGAAATGAATTTTTATTTGAGTCATGCATTAGTGTATGATGAAGGTGTAATATTTTCATGCCACAGTTGTCCGTAGGATTTCATGGAAGAGAAATCGCCTTTCAAAGAGAATGCATGCGATGACGCCAGTCAAGTAGATGGAAATGTAGATGTATAAACAAATCCTGGACCTGCTTTGGACAGCATGACGGTTGCTTCGATACCCGATAACAATCATGCATGGTTTAACAGCATGTAAGTAAATAATGATTAATTGAACTTTGACTTTGGAGGTGAAGAGATGCATGATGATAATGATGATGATGAAGGTGGGAGTAATTAAGAACCTGAAATGGAGATTCCGCTTGATGAGAACATGTGTACTGCGCAAATGTTATCTAGATCCGTCGTCGCTAACTTGCAATGCAGGGGAGAATTATTCTCGTCCTCTTGCGTTCAAAGTGGTTTTGAACATGGTCTTGTTTTTTAGAGCAAAGCTAAATTTCTACAACAACTAAGTGAGTGGTCTATTTTACATGCTATTTCTTTTAAGCCCATTAGGTCCAACAAAGAAATGTATACCACCATTTGCAATGTCGACAATAAATGCCAGTGGAGAATTCATGCAATTGATTCCAAAAAATTGCACTCTGGATTGTGGGTTGTTAAGAAGTACATAGGGGAGCATACTTGCGTTAATTCAACGGTAAATTCAAGCAATCGGCAAGCGACATCAACTTTTTTGGTTTCGAAGATTATGCCTTTTGTGAAGTCTGATTTAAACATAACAGCTAGAACAATTAAAGTGTGGGTGGAAGAACAATTTTTTATTAAGATTTGTTATATGGAATCTTGGAGATCACTGAGCAAGGCAATTGCTATGGTTTACGGGGATTGGGCGGAGTCATATTCATTGTTACGGTCATATTTTGATGAAATTAAAAGATTAAATCCTGGTAGTGTAAGCCATATAGTAACAGATGAATATGGTGTATTTGAACGTGCATTTTGGGCGTTTTGCCCTTCAATTGAAGGAATTCTACATTGTCGTCCATTCTTTGTATCAATGGCACTCATTTGTATGGCAAATATAATGGTACACTACTCGTAGGTACTGCAACGGATGCAGATGATCAACTTTATCTGCTGGCATATGCCATTGTTGAGGCTGAATCTTGGGCTTGTTTTTTTTCCTGTACGAGACAGTTTATACATAGTGTAAACAATTGACATATTACTTTCATATCTGATAGAATGAAAGGAATTCCTATCGAATTGCAGGAAAGTGGAGGCGGACGAATGTCGACGCCTTCTTGTGCCTCCGAAGGTTCAACGGTGCTAACGCTTGAGGTTGCGGAGGAGGAGGGGGCGGTGCTGCCGGTCTAGCAATCCTGTTCTTTCCCAAATAGTTTGCAAAATACGCTTGATGCTAACGCATTTTCCCTTGCTTTGTTCGGGCACCTCATGAGATAACTCATCGATCATTTTTATAGCTCGGTACACACCGTCCGCCTGTAAATTTTAAGTTAACATACATAAATTCGAGCTTGACAAAAATTGTACATCAATTACACTTATTTGCAAAGTTTTCATATCACATTCCGCTCAAGAGGAGCTCTAGGCGTGTATGGTTCTACTACAGCACCAAGAGGTCGTACGCTGCGGAGAATATACTGTTGGGTAATCTGCCAATACCATGTGTAATAATCATCGTCCGACAAGGTGAACTCCCGCTCCTGCTGCGTGTGCATGTACCGACGGTTCCATGTCTCACTGACCATCTCGTACTCCCCAGGTACGGCTAAATCAATCCTGTAATGTGGGACTGGTTCAGGAAGGTGATGTCTAAATGCAAACTGACATATCACCTGGTTAGGAAGATGGTACGCTACATCGTTCAAACATATTATCGGCACACGGGCGGTCCAAAGATGAATAGACACAGTACATAGGGCCGGAAGCTGTCCAAGATCCTGCACATATGAGGTCCATGTAAAAACATCCGAACTAAGCACGTCGAGCTCATTGCGGTAGAATGGTATATTACGCCTCGCAATCGACCAAGTGATCTTCTTTCCCATCCACCTGTAATTGTGACATGATAAGAGATAGGGGAAATAACTTAACAAGTATAACGTGAATAAGTGATGTAATAAAATACTTAGCCCCATACGGCAAAGAAAAATCGATAGTTGATTCCTTTAATTCAAGTCTACCAAGAGGAAGATATGTCCAAGACTATAACTACATAGAAATTTAATGAAGAAACACGACATATAGAAAAAATAAATAAAACGCGAATATCGTTATGAAAATAAATTACCCTGTATCAACGAAGGACAACCTCAAAGATTAGCACTCTCAAACAAAACGGTCCTAATAAGTTCCATGTACGTGCATGCCAATGTAGCTCTGCCCCAAGAATATTGCCGACACCGACAAAATTCTTAATAAAATGCAACCATCTCAGCAACACCCGAGTCTTGGAATGATCGCACATCAGACGTTGAGTAATGATATGGAGTATGATAGCTCTAGCACGCTGTTCTATCTGCTCCTGCGTGGCATCCTATGGAATGTCATGCTGAAACTGCATTCTGTACCAGCTAGTAATAATTTGCTCGTTTCCCATCCACTGATCCGTGGGAGGGGTAATACCTAAAAGCCACTGATACATCTCCATGTAGTCTGCTGTTTTGGATTCCTCAACGGAGCACCATCAATCGACAAGCCTAGAAGGACCGCCACATCACCCAAAGTGATGATCATCTTTCCAACTCTAAGATGGAATGTGGATGTCTCCAGTCTCCATCTGTCGACTAATGCAGTAACGAGATAACAATGAGTTGAATGTACTCTAAATTGTGTACTAGTATGAATCATGCACGATCAAGCAAACCCAATAATCCCGAATGTGTTGAGGTCACCAACCCAACGGAAACCGTGTGATCTATAATCTTTATGGGACTTTTCCCCTGTAGAAAAAATTAACATTTCAGGATTAAAAATACATACAACAAATAAGAAAGATAGGCCAACAAATGAACACCGTAAAAACATACCGACATCAAAGCATTATTGTTCGACCTATGCCTTTTTGCACGTACTAAACACTACCATCTATAGGACCCGGTTCCATCTTAGGAATCTCTACACAAATCATATTCCAAACTACATAAGTGCTAGAAAAAATATCAAACACAACCACATACATGATCAAAACTATAAGATTTCAACTACATTGACACCATTAACCCAAAAACAAGCTACATAACATGTTTCCTCAATCATGAAGAAACCTTAAATTTATCAAAAAATCAACAAAAATTGGTTTTTTTACCTTCTGGAGCTTGTTGTGTTGATGAGTTTGCCATGGTTTTGATTTTCGATCAAAAAAATATAATTTGAATTTTGATGTTATGGAGACTCCTTAGGGTTAGGAGCAAAGTGGGTTCGGTTTTGAAGAAAATGTATTTTAGAAAAAGTGAAGACAAAGAGAGCTAAAGCTCTCTGTATATCCCGTCGTAGCGGCATCCTAAATGACGCTAACAGCATCTTCCTGAATGTCGCTACCAGGACCAAACAACAAACGTTAGTAACAAAAAGAAAAGAGCGTCATCTTAAATGACGCTTCCAGAGCGTTTTTTTAAATGTCGCTCCGTGGGTTCAACAAAAAAATACCAGGTTAGTAAGATAAAAACTTCTCCGCGTCATCTTGAATACCGCATGTACGCACCATTACAAATGCCACTAGTAGTAAATAAAGGTTTTGGCTGATGTGACATAAACCAGGCTAAGGCCGCAATAAATTTTGAAACTAGACTAAAAGTGTTATAAGTTCATAAAAGGTGGTCGAATCGAAAAAAATCCTTTAAGGAATAATAATGACTTGTAACATATGTTGTAGTGCAACAAATATGATTGATAACTTTTACAACCCACCAACTGTTGTTTTCTAGCAGTTAAGTCCATACGAAATTATCCTTAATCATTGATACGGCCATCCTATTAAACAATAGTAAAAAGGATTTGTTTTTTTTTTCAATTTGATCTTGTTTTGAAACTTTATTACGCAAATAGTCCGAGTTCAGAACTTACCATGTTTATGGTTTGATTTTGACAACTCAGTGTTGAGTTGATCAAAATACATTAGAGTCATTTGAAATATTGGTTTTTTTTTTTTTAAAAAAAAGCATGGACTCTATTTCAAATCACATCAATGTAAATACTAATTTTTTTGCCTAAGATTAAAAAAAACACTAACGTGAATTGAAAATGCGCTAGTGTATTATGACAACCTTAGCGCTGAGTTGATCAAAACAGAGTTGTTTTTGTAATTAATTTGGAAATCGAATTGTCTACAAAACAAAATTTTAAAACAATACCAAATCAAAAAAAAAACCAATTAAATATCCTAAGCTGATGTGCTGGTGTTGTTCAGAATTGCATTTCGTTATCATACTTAGACCATAACCAACCATCCGTTCTGTTCAGTTATTCTCTCTCATGTTCTGAAAATGGTCCAACGAGCCGAGCACCCAGAAGGGGAGAACCAGCCACAGACTGGTTGAGGAGTGGGGTTACAACGGCAAAGATATTGCCATTATAATATTACAACGGCAAAGTCTTTGCCGTTGTAATATTATAACGGCAAACACTTTGCCGTTATAACATTATAACGGCAAAATGTTTGCCGTTATAATGTTACCCCCCCAAAACCCTCGCCGCCTCCCCTCCTCTGCTCCATTTCCCTTTCCTCCTTGTTCAAACCCGAAAACCCATATTCCTCCCCCATTTTTCACCCAATTTTCTCCACCAATCCGTCAGTTTTTAACCAAATTAACTAGCTTGTGTGAGATATTAGTTCGAAAATATGGCTAGATTACTAAAAAAATTCGCCAAAAAATTCATGCACGGCGACGATCATGGCGCCGGCGGGAGTGGTGAAGGTGGTAGTGGCCAACGGCCAGTGCTCGGAATAGAAGACTTACTTGTAACCGCCGAAAACATGGAGAACGAAGAAGCAGAGGTGCAATAGGGAGGCAGCCATCGGGGACGTGGAGGGCGTAGAGGCGGACGAGCAGGCAGGGCACGTAGGGGTGTTGGATCAGTTGCCGCTAGAGAGGGCCAACTCGATGGCTATGTGGATATGAACCTCAGCGCCGCGAAGCTTCCTGCGCTATCCAACTTTCGCATTCTTCCAGATGACGAAGTACACATTAGCACGCAGTCGAGTTTGGCTGTAAGTATTTTTAGTATTATTTACATAGTATTCTTTGAGTGTTAGATATTGGGTAGATGGTATAACATTTTGTTGAACCGTTAACAGTCGCGGAATATACGTCCACGTGGTTCGTTAGCGACCACACTTAGATATTATCATGCACACTTGGCGGGTAAGGAGGGGGTCGCAGGACTGTTACATGCTCTTGGATTTCAATTTTTTCTAGGTAATATTATAGACCTTTTAATGAAATAAGTGGATAATTTAGTAGTCATATTTTATCTTATTGTGCGATTTGCTATTTTAGGAATAAACCATGTTATAAATGCCGATGTCCAATTGTGTGCGGCCATTGCTCTACGGTGGTACAAAACCACCCACACATTTCACTTTCCTTGTGGTGAGTTAGGACTTACACCGCTTGATTTCTCCATGCTTACTGGTATTAGCATTGGAGTAAGTGCTTATCCCCAACTGCCTTATGACGATGGTCGATGGCGTGATCGTGCACTTGTTCATGATCTACTGCCTCATTTGGATGTTTCTCCTACGTCGTATCAAGCAGAAGGCGCTATTAGAGTGAGCGCGATCCGTGCGGCGATGGACAGGATACTCGAGCACTACTCTGTTGATGACGACTTGGAGCTTGCTCGATTATTTGTGTTATACCTTATGGGTAACCTTTTCTTTAGTTCTTCGAGCAGTAGCGTTCCTGTGGGGTTTTTTGCGGTCGCGGCTGAGATAAATGCCGATGGGGCGATTTTATATAATTGGGGGCACACCTATCCTTGCATACCTATACAGATGTCTCGACATGCAGTGCACCATCACTGATTCTCAGGTTTCTTTATTTGGATTCTGGGAGTTGTTACAGTATTGGTACTTTGAGTACTCTAGGAACTTTCATTTTATCACCCGTATTATAGACCCATCGACCTTTTTCCCCCGTATATGCTTTTGGACTGCGGACAACCGGGGGCCCAGAGATAATGAGTCACACCATGTGTTTCCCGTTGCCCATAACCAGATCGAGCTGAGAATGTATAGGGATCAGATTCTATGGCATCCATTTGAGCAGAGTACATCCATCGATCTTGAGATCATACAGATTGCTAGGATGCTTGCCGGACGGAGATTTCCACTTATATCTTCTCCCGTGGCGCTAAGTGCTTATTGGTATCTTGTTGAGAGGTGCTGGAGACAGTTGTATGACTTCGATGCTATTCCGGATGATCCACACCCACATACTTATCGGTGTATGATTTACCCGACGGAGCAGCTAGATATAGCCAGGACAGCAGGCTGGTGGACGGCTGAGAGCTTTGTTATTATCGGGGAGTGTTACCTTACCTTCTGGCGTAGATTTTTCACCGGGTCCTCAGATACGATTACGCATGCAGCATCGATTGATTTAGTAGGGCCATCTGCTATACGACACGGCATACGTCCACCTGTTGTCGAGGATGTTACCCGGCCCAGTCAGAGTTTTCGTGCAGCTGATCATGTGGCGGCCGCCAGTCATTTTGGATGGACCATGGCAGTGCCCACCATTGGACCAGATCGTTACGTTGACGTGTTTCATCCTCCGGCCCATCAAGATTACCCAGATCCTTCACAGATATCATATCATGATTTGTATGACATGCAGATGGGGATTAGGCATACGGGTTACGTAGAGCATAGGCGTAGCCTAGATTACTATGATGGTGAGCTGCGTCGTGTTGCAGAGGAGGCACGACAACGTCAGGCACATTTAGAGTCCCAGGTTGAGGCAGAGCGCAAGAGAGTGCAGGACTTGCAGATGTATTACCACCATAGGTCTAGTGCTGGGTCGAGTCAGCCTCCAGATGTTCGTGATGCTGAGAGACATCATCGGCGCCGCACACGTACACGTACACATTCAGATGACTCGGACGACTGAGTTACTATCACTTTTATGTACTTTCGTAGTTGTTAGGTGTATGGTCCTACTGTTGGAGTAGACGTTCTGCATTTTTTGAGTACCAGTGTTATGTACTTTTGTTGTATTACCACTGTTATGTACTTTTGTTGTTCTACGTATTCCTAGTTGATAGTTGTCTGTTCTTGTTGTTTGAGTAGACGTTCTGTATTTGTTCACTACCATGATTATGTACTTTCGATGTTTTACGTTTTCGCAGTTGTATGTTCCTATTGTTTGAGTATGCGTTCTGTATTTGTTGACTACCGCTATTATGTGCTTTCGATGTATTTTGTGTACGTTTTGATTATGTTTCTGTGTAGAGACTACATTTGGTTATGTGTAGAGACTGTATTTATGTGTAGAGAATGTTTTTGTGTAGAGCCGGTATCTTCTGTTGTTCTAGTTCCTGTAAGTGTTGTTTGGAATGTAATAACGTTTGAATTTGATATTGAACAAGGTTTCCCTCTTCTCGTGTAGAAATGCAAAATTCTTAAACAGCACGCCAACATAACAAGGTTTACAGATAACTCCATATTCTACGCACAAACATCAAAGTAAATAGACAGTAAAACAACAATAAAATCACAATACCATAAGCCTACTCAGTTCCATAGCGGGTCAACCAACTGTAGCGTAGTTTATACGCTTCGTAACCAATGAACTCCTCACCATACTCGAAAAGGTAACGAGAATCATATGTTGCTTGATTTGTTTTAAATATGTTCTCGTCTTCAACAGTTTCGATAATCTTTGTGTACCGATCACAAGCGTCTGCAAAATGACGATTAGCCATTTGGATTTCAACCGATGTTCGTGTAATGGGCCGGGAACGATGGTTGTTGTATAGCCTCGTGATCATTGCCCACCTTTCTTCATATGTTAAACCCCCTCCACTTTGCATTAGCAACTCATCTCTCTTTTCAACCTCAATATAGGATTTTATGAGGGCCAGCAAATCCTTAGACGAAAAATCTGGAGTAGGAGAATTATTACAAGCACTATTACTAGGTCGTTGATTTACTGGAGAAGGACGCGGAGCTGTAACCGCTCGATGCTGAATCGCGACGGGCACCTCTTCAACTTGTGTATCATGAACTAAACCCTTTTCGTTATCGTTCACTAAGTTTCGTTCGTACTCATCAAAAATCCTTCCCATTTCTTCATCACTTATTTTTGAATTGTCCATGTAAACTGTGCATCAGTAGAATTAGTAGAGTAACTAGAAGTACGAATTTTGTTGATAATAAACGTTACCTTTAATAAAACAAGAAAATAAATTTTCTCCCTTTACTCTACAACGGTGCTGCTTGAAGCTGTAGAAGGTATGAGATGGATTATCAGATATGGAGTACTTATAAGGGCAATGTACGACCAACAGTTACAATTCAACATACTTGAATACGGTTTACAGGGTTCTCGTGTTATTATGGTTGATTCTGTACAATGTCCGGTCACATCATTGCAGCACGAAAAATGGTGCCATCACATGAAATGTTGGCATTTACTATTAATCTCATGATATTACGTTAGATTCCCTACAGAGTCCGGTCACATCATTGCAGCACGAAAAATGGTGCCATCACATGAAATGTTGGCATGTACTATTAACCTCGTGATATTATGTTAGATTCTCTACATTGTCCAATCACATCATTGCAGAACGAAAAATGGTGCCATCACATGAAATGTTGGCATGTACTATTAATCTCGTGATATTACGTTAAATTCCCAACAGTGTCCGGTCACATCACAACAAATGTGGGCAATTACTATTAATTTCGTATACTGTTGTCATTTAATTCGGAAGAGACTACCAGCACGAAAAAAAGGGTCGTCCACCAGTGCTTTAACCATTTCAATTCACGAAATGGTTACGAAAAATGGGTCGTTCCTAGGTGCCTTATTTCTGCTTGCGACAAAATGAAAACAACTATAATATCACGACAACTAGTAGAACTATTGACAAACCATAATCATACAAACTTCAACAACTAGTACATCTATTGAGCAATTAAAATAACTGGAACAATGACAACTAGTAGAACAGAAGGAAATGCTAAACCATAATCATACAAGCTACAACAACTGAGCACACCAACATCAAATTCAAACACGTACACCTACCATGGTTTAGGGAAAGGACCATCTCTTGTCTTACCAGCATTAATCTTGCTCAAGCGTCTTATTTCTGCTTGTGCTTCGAGTGCATACTGACGTCCACGTTCGCAAATGGGAGGGTCAATCCACTCCTTAAAGCAACAACAATCAATGGCATCAGGATAATTCATGTGGTCGTTGAAGGCTTCACAACCGAAAAATCGACGATCGGCATTTGTTTCGGTCTCGTCAACAACAACGACCGACACTTGTCCACAATAGCAAATAGGGTTGGATCCAATCGTCCCTAGTGGCTCGGAAACCTTCCCTTCGAGTACAATTTCTTTTCCAGCTCTTTGATAAACGGAATGAGCATCATCATTTGAATACTGTTGGGGTTGGACTGGACGTTGCAAGGGATATGACGACGAGTGCTGTTGGGATAGGGGTTTCTTGCTTACACCTTTTTTTCCGCTTCGCTTGGGTGCAGAAGAAGACATTTTTTGGGTTGTACAACTTGAAGTTGAAAAGGTAGTGTGTTAGTGTGGAAGAAGGAGGAGGTAGGTTGATATATAATGGGAGAGATTGCGACCGTTTAAGTAGCCGTTGGGGCGCAACGGCTATAAAATAAAACGGCAAACAGTTTGCCGTTATATTTTTATAACGGCAAACAATTTGCCGTTATATTTTTATAACGGCAAACTCCTTTATGCATTGGTAACTGCATCTCCTCCTACATATATCGAATGTCGTTTCACTAAAACCCCATCCATCTACTTAGAGCGTAGACATGCCAATTTCTTATCCATCTTCTTACAATTACACGGACCTTATTTCTGGACCATCAAATCCTAATCCGTCCGCATCTAGAGAACCAACCGAGTGGTATATTGAAATGGAAGAGCGACACAATGACGAGGTGCGACAATTAGAGCTCGAAGCAGGAATGCACGAAATGGACATAAGCCATCAGCAAGACAATCCAGCACGATAACATGACCGTAGGGCTAACCTTGTAATTCCTCGTGTAAGAGCCACGGTTGAAGAAGGCGAGGTGCAATCCACAAATATTGTATTCTTTTGTGGTTTTGAAGCACCGCAATTAGTCGTCCGTCATGGAAAAGACGTTGGACGACGATATTATACTTTTCCAGTACGAAACAACGGATGCGAGTTCGGACAGTGGATAGATGATCGCTTTCCCCGTCGAGCAATTACGTATGCTTTGGAACTAGAGGAAGAAATAAGAAAGCTGTGAAATCAAGTTAACGACCTAAGTAATTCAAATTATCGACTCCAACGTGGATTAAATTAGGATTTAAATATTTTATGTTATGCTAATATGTACTGTATCGTTACGCATCCTATCACTTGTATCGTATCGCTTGTATCGTATCACTTGTATCGTTATTTGATGTTACTATGTTCTGCTGTTCTAGTTCCTGTATGTGTTGTTTGAAATGTATTAACGTTTCGTAACCATCTGTAGTTGGTCGACGGACTATAGCACATTGGATGGTCACGTCTTGCACAGTTCTCATAGTGCAGTCATCTTTTATGTGACAGTGGTGTCATGTCACTCTTTGTCGAGAGTTATTGGAATATAGTCCAGCTCTCAGTCTGTAGCCACAGGGGGTCGTCCTCGATACACTTTATCACTAAAAAGCAGATTCCCTACAGTCGTACCAGTGACCGGTTACATCAGTATTTTGTTGGTTTACCTACACAAGCTTTGAAAATCACAAAGTGTAGCTAGTGACCATTCACACCATAACTAATATTGCAGCTATATATACATATGTTACTTAGTCACAACTTACCGCACTCAAACACCTTCGTTCTCATTCTTAGAGCACATCCTTCTATTAGAACTCACTGAAGATGTCTTCGTGGTCATCTTCTACAGACTCCGAGGAACAGGCGTACAACGAAATGAGGCTACAGGAGCTTGAAGACGAATTCCAGTTCCTAAACCAAATTAGACCGCAAACTGAACCGCCGTACGAACAGCTGAACATTCAACCTCCATATGAAACTCAAGTCCCACCTGTTCAAGTATCATCTGAACAAGCTGTCACTCAGTCAACTCAGGAAGCAGAGTTCTTTCGTGTACCACTGTAGGAAATGTTGATTCCTATCTAGTTCATTGCTACTGCGGGTACACGGTTGAAGTTGTGGTTCAAGCAGAGGGAAACAATATAGGTCGGCGCATTCAGCGATGCCCAGCCTTTCCAAATGGTTGCAATTACACGGAATGGATAGACCAACCTTTGTGTCCTCGGGGAATAGCATATTGTAACGAACTCGAACGGGAAAATAGACGTGTTCGAAGTGATAATGAGCAGTTGCGATTGAACATCAGGCGACGCCCGTAAGACTAAACGTAAAATGCATTTTAATGAAGTTACTAATTCCTACTCCATGCTTTGATTGAGCTAGTTCGCATGTAATATCGTCAGTTGTTGTGTCTGTATGAACTATTTTATCTTTGAGCTTATTGTTGTATCTCCTTATCCCACTCTAGTTCGAGTTTATTATATAAAATGAAGTTTGATTATATATATACTTTATAATATAATTAAAACGAGCCTGAAACGCGACGGTAGTTCGTAATTTTAAATACAAACTTTAACTGAATATACCGGATCGATTAGATTAAAATTACCTACTGGGGAAAAAAATTTGAGATTTCGTGACATTGATTGTTATTTATGTTTGTTTTAAATTTTAAAATAGTCGCTATGCAATTTCGTTAACAAAACGAAACGTTTATTTAATTAAATATAAATGATTATCTACACATTTGAATATCGTTAATAACGATCCATTATTGCCAACCATCATGTCGGAACCATTATTGCCCCAACCATTATTGTCCCAACCATCATGTCGGAACCATTATTGTCCCAACCATCATGTCTGAATTGACTACTCAATGATAGAACCATTATTGTCCTAACCATCATGTCGGAACCATTATTGCCAAAAACATGGCTACAATAATTTGACTACTCATGGCAAAGATATTATCAAAACCATTATTGCCAACCATTCTTGCCCTTATGTGCTGCCAACCATTTATTGCCAACCTTTCACATCACAACAACTGTCCGAATTGACTACTCAATGACAGAGCCATTATTGGCAACCATTTAGTGCCAACCTTTCACATCACAACAACTGTCCGAATTGAGTACTCAATGACAAAACCATTATTGCCAACCATTTAGTGCCAACCTTTCACATCACAACAACTATCCGAATTGACTACTCAATGACAGAACCATCATGTTGGAAACATTATTGCCTACATGTACTCTATGTCAGAGATATTTAGTTCACCATCCCTGCTTATATATATCTCTCGTTCGGATACGCTTAGAGAGAACAACGAAACTCAACTTATAAAAAAGCAAGCAATGGATCTAAATCTATACTACCATTACTACAAAAACAAGAAGAATCAAACTGATAATTCCGAACTAGAAGTGGAGCAAGAGACGGAGGAGGAGATGGAACAGCACGCAATGGTTGCGTATTCCAATTATTTCGCTGAAGGCTCAACTAGCAACCATCGGGGTAGCATGCATGGCCGGATTGACCGACGTTATAAGAGAGACTACAAGGATGGACATGAAAGACTAATGAGGGATTACTTCATCGACAATCCAACCTTTGATATAACTTTGTTCCGCCGTCGTTACCGTATGAGTCCGGCTATGTTCTCAAAAATATATCTTAAACTTCACCAGTCAAATCCATATTTCACTTATAGACTGAACGAAGCACAAGAAATCGGCCATTCACCACACATCAAAATCACCTCGGCGTTGAGGATGTTAAGCTATGGAACATCTGGTGATCAAATGGATGAATATTTCAGAATCGCAGCATCAACAGCAATAGAGTGTCTGAAAGAATTC
Organism: Allium sativum; assembly: GCA_030737875.1. Taxonomy (NCBI): domain Eukaryota; kingdom Viridiplantae; phylum Streptophyta; class Magnoliopsida; order Asparagales; family Amaryllidaceae; genus Allium; species Allium sativum. The sequence continues at coordinate 590,683,859 of CM060909.1, forward strand.
TGTAAAACAGTTGTTGCAGAGTTCGGGAAGGAGTATCTACGGACGCCTGGACCTAACGATATAACCAGGATACTACGCAGGGCAGAAGCCAGAGGATTTCCAGGTATGATTGAAAGTTTAGATTGCATGCATTGGGCTTGGAAAAACTGCCCAATGTGATGGAAAGGAATGTTCACCGGACATAAGAAAGTGCCATCAATGATCCTTGAAGCATTAGCAACAGACGATTTATGGGTTTGGCATGCTTTTTTTGGAGTCCTAGGTTCATTGAATGATATAAATGTTTTAAAACAATCATATCTTTTCACAGAACTTGCTAACGGACTGTCAACAGATGTTTCATATAAACTTGGTAATATCGAACACAAAACTGGGTACTACCTAGTCGATGGAATATACCCAAAGTGGAGAACTTTGATGCAAGGGTACAGAGTTCCATCAAATGATAAAGAAAGGTATTTCACTGAAAAAGTAGCTAGCTACAGAAAGGACATCGAACGTACGTTTGGTGTTTTACAAGCCCGATTTCATATTTTACGAAATCCTGCTCGTTTTCATGATGCAAGAGTGCTTTCAGAAATCATGTATGCTTGTATAATAATACATAACATGATTGTGGAGTCTGAAAGAGGCGGATATAAGAATCAAAAGTCTAATTATCCTGACATGTTTACGGGCTCAAATGCAAAACCCCATAAAGATGTAAACTCAATGGAAGAATATGTTGATATGGTTCAACACATTGAAGATCAAGCTGCACACTTCCAATTGCGTGACCAGTTGGTGCAACATTTGTGGGCGCATAAAGGAAGGAATAGTCGGAATCAGTAGTTGGTACTAGAACTATGTATCAGTGTGTAGTCGTGTACTATGTATCATTTGAACTATCTATCAGTGCGTACTTGAGTCAATAAATCTGGTTTCCAATCATATTGTAGATTGTATCATTATTTCAACTCAACCCAACATATACAGCTCGTACATAAACAACAACTACTACATTAATACTAGAAACAGGTCACAATCATATTACAACTCACCCCAACATATATAGCTAGTACATAAACACCCACCAGTACATAAATACTACAAACAGTTCACAATCATATTACAACTTAACCCAACATACATAGCTAGTCCATATACGAGCCACTAACGCTTCCGCTTCTGCTTCCTTTGTTTTTTCTGTACTCTCCAATCTGCTCGGCTACTAGTTCTTGCTGTAGAGGGGTAAGCTTACTAAAATCACATGTAATCATTTTAACATAATTATTCTCTCGCGCCAAAGCTTTCTGCTCCTCCAGCTTCTTTTCTTCCATGGGTTGTTTCTCCGCATGTTCTTGTCTGCGGAGCTCTCGATCATCCCTAACTGCCTTTTGGAACTCTTCGTCGCTACGGTTTCTTTCCACCAAAAATCGAGCTCTATGCTCTTTTGTTGCCTTAGATGAACTCTCCATTGTTTCCATAAATCTAGCAAACTCTGCACCTCGTTGCTCCAGCTGAATTGCCTTGGATCTGCCGACAGGTCGTCCATCACTACTTCCAAATAAAGGGTTTCTTTCTTGCGAACTCGGGCCACTTCCTGGACTAGAATCAGAGTAGTTCATCCTTCTAGCTTTGTTCTGCTTCTCAAACATGAAGTTGCTGGGGTTCTTCCACTTCGGCAACCGAGATAGAAGCTCATAACAGTCTTGAAATTTAAATGGATGACCATACTTTTGCTGGTAGGCCTTTCGTGTCTCTTCAATCTGTAACACAAAGTGGATATTGTATGAGCGTATGTCATTTCTAACTAATCGATCATAGTATAGTAAGTTATTTTTCAAAGTAATCTACGGTACTTACAACGTCATAAGGTGCAACACCGCTTTGCTGTCTGTTCTCCAAGGCTGTCAGTATTGCAAGATAGTTCTGACATGCGGCATTCATAACTCTATAACTGTAACACCCCGCCTCCGCTAGGGTCACTCGCAAAGGAATGCACTAGCTTTAGAGGTGCATTATTGGTAAACATGCACATAAATATCACAAGACAGAACATATAAAATAGCGGAAGTAAAATCGAACTTTCATAAACATTAATAATTAAGGTCTAAAGCCTTTTTCATCAGAGTACATCAAAACCTGTCTTGCAATAGTAAAGAAGCATAAAGACTTTTTCATAAATTATTCCCCAAGTAAAACAGTAAAGTAGCCATAGCCAAGAAAAGTCCAAGCCATCCATGATGACCTTCAAGCAGAAGAAGTCCGAACTAAACAACAGTATTTCCTCCCTGTAACCTGGGGGGAAACGGAAGAAAAGAGGCGAAACAAAATGGGTCAGTCAAAAAGACTGAGTAAGCCCTATCTACTATCAGCATAAGAACTAGTAAAGTTAACTGACATGAGAAACTGAGATGAACATAAGCATGATGACAAGATAGATAAGCTAAATCAAAATAACATGATGAACTACTGAACTCAGATAAACTAAGGTGTCATGATAAATTACGATGTCAAGATAAAACAAGGTATCCCATCGTCAGGTTCCTATTAAGTATAATATCCCCAAGATATCTATTACGTATAACGTCCCATGTTATCTATCCTGTATTTTAGCTCTGCACCTACCGTACTAGTATCCCCCCCGTATCATGTGTTAACCATGAATGACCCTCACTCAAAAGTCGTGTAATGGTCCATGTCAACCTAATATATCACATATATAGGTTACTCAACTCGTATGTTTTATTCCATGTAAATGTTCAGTCCCTTGTCGTAGACCATACGGGCTTTCCCATGAGATTCTATACTACTTTAACATGGTTCCATGATCCTTAAGATCGTTTTGGGCTGTCACCCTATAACTAACTAGGGTCTTTCAACATGAATCATCGTTTGTACAACTAGGACTTATGCTACCTAGGACTACTAGGGATTATGCTTACCTATTGCACGTTTTCGTATCTCGGTTTTGGTTCAACCACCCAGGGCCACTAGGATTTACGCTAACCGTCAACCGCGCCCTTCTTCCCACGCATTAATCGTGAATCGTTTTTCCATGACTGTATGCACATGTATCACATCGTGCCATCTGAGTCCTGTCACAGAGCAGACCAGGAAATACAGGACTCGGTCGGGAGCTTTCGATTTATCTACCGATGCAGATGCTAAGGTCTGTTTTTTTTCTATACGTGGCTATGGTCCCACGAGACCACTCCCTCAACTAGTGAAAGACAAGACAGGATAAATCCTGTATGAGAACACACTACTGGCCAACCCACAATCCTAGCCTTACCGCAACCATAATTAGATAGCAATTATGGTCTTTTGGGTGTTCTCTGCCTTTCCGTACGTACACGCTTGACCAAAGATGGTAGGTAGCCTGACGAAATGCTATCTAGCGTACGACCGTGTATCGTCGACTATCCCCTATCCATCCCCGTCTTTAGGTCGCTCGTATAGCAACCAAGGCATACTCTTGGTTCTTCTAACGTAGACCTTAACCTCTCATGAGCCTAGTATAATCACCTGGCAGCTCATAGAGGGATACCAAGAATATCCTCACGTTCCCCGAAGCCGCTGCTTCGTTACCCAGTTCGCTGGAGCCTTTATCTAAATCAGATACTTGCTCCTACTCGTATACTTAAATGATGACCTACCGTATCAGGTTACTCATCTATCTATGAACTGGTCTAAATTTCCTTGACTAAGAATCATTACTTAGTTATTCTTCAACTAAGGTTTACCACTTAGCCTTATTCCCGTTATCCTTGTTAACTACGGTTATCCACCTAATCCTCAGAACTAGGGTTTACATAATGGATTAAGTGTCACTTAAGTTCATGACTTAACCCGTCTACAAATCATGTAAAAATTGGCTAAGTATCCAAGTTCAAGACTTAACCCTACAAACCATGCTCAAGTTGGTTAAGTATATATTAACTTGACCCTATCAAATTACTGAGTCAAATCGGTCAAGCGTATTTAAGCGATTCGTGACTTAGCCTTATCATGTTATCACGTTAGATTGGTTAAGTATTAGTTAACTTAACCTTATCAAATAACCGAGTTGGAGTGTTTAAGTATAGGTTACTTAATCACTTCAAAATTACCGAGTTAGATTAGTTAAGTGTTGGTTAACCTAACCACTTCAAATCATCGTGTTAAATTAGTTAAGTGTTTAACTTAACCCCATCAAACTACCAAGTGGGATTAATTAAGTCTAGGCTAAATTAACCCCATCCGATTTCCATGTTTAGACTAGTTGAGTCTAATCTTAACCCCATCCATTAACTGTATCTTTCGGTTAAGTGTCATTAAGAAAACTTACTTAACCTTACCAAATTATCGTGTTGGATTGATTAAGTGTTGGTTAACTTAACCCCGTCCACTAGTCGTATAAAAATGGTTAAGTGTCATTAGGCAAATCAAGTTACTTAACCTACCCAACCTTGTCATGTTTTGTTAGGTATCATTGGCCTAATCAATTTACTTAACCCATTGTCCATGTCATATTTGGTTAAGAGTCATTAATCAAATTAACTTAACCCTATCATGTGGCATTAATTACTTAATGCACCTCAACCTCTCACCTTAGACTTTGTTGTGGTTACTAGTTAAGCCGGTCGGTTCCGGGTAGCTTTACACCACAACTTGGTCTAACCTCGGGTTCAAGCACAACATGACCAACTTCTCACATTGGGTCTTATTGTTTGCAACTACTAGTTAGGCCGGTCGGTTCCGGGTAGTTTTACGTTGCAAACTCAACCCAACCTCGAGTTGGCCACACTTATATTATATAAGTGTCATGTCCATTATGTTTTCAACACATATTACAAGTTTTCAAGGATTTAGGTAGACCTAACTTAATAGGTAAATTCCCAATTCCATAGTATGGGTAGACCTAACTTAATAGGTAAATTCCCAATTTTATATTTTCAAGCATACTCACATGTCAACTTCTATGTTATATTTCAAGTCATGTTTTCAAGTTGTATTTTCATGTCATTAGAAATTACCCATAACATAACCCAACGCTTTTAAACTCGCATATACGTTCGCAACAACGTAATGGATTCAAAGAAGAGACTTGGCAAAAGCATGACAAAAATGGATATTAAGCCACAAGTTAATCATGGTGGCAAATGAGGCACAAATGTGTTCATTAACTTGCATGTTACATTCTTAAGCCTCAAAAACATGCATAAACCCAAACTTGGCACATAAGCGAATCATGGTGACAAAAGACATGGAATGATGACTAGTAACTCGCATATATCATCATATAAGGGTTATGACTTCATATGCAAGTTGACATAAAGGTTATGAGGGTTCTCATGTTGCATAATGCAACATTTCAACATAAAGGTTGTAGCTTTTAGCCCACAAGATCAAGATAATGACTTCATAAACTTGCATGACATGATAGCATGTATCATACTCAATGATCAAACCCAAACTTGCAACATGAACATTTAACTTCATAGTTAATATCTAAGAGTAGGGAAAGGGCTTACATTGCTATGAAGGCACAAAAGATATAACAAAGCCCTTATGCAATCAAATAGACCCAAAATGCAAGCTCTAACATAAAAACCCTTGAGCCAAAATGATCAAAACTCTTTCTTTATGATGCAAATATAGAAACTTGACTTGAATGCAAGCTAATGATGCTCATACAAGCTTGAAAACACTTGTATGCATGGAAAATCTCTCATAGAAACAATTTAGAAATTTTATGAAGAGAGTGGAGGCCATGAGAGGTAAAATTTTGCCATAGTTTAGTTGTATGAATGAATAATGATGATTTAGGGTTAGGTTAGGGTCTTATTTATAGATTAGGCAAGTGTTTTAGGCCATAGGATTAAACCCTAGTTGCAATCTCAGCCCTTAAAACCGAATCTGGCCCCCAAACTCAACACAAACCCAAAATGGTGCACCAGGCAGAACTGCCCGGCTGGACCAAGTCGACAGCCAAGTCGACAGGGCTGTCGACTTGGGTCCAACCAAGTCGACTCCCAAGTCGACAGGGCTGTCGACTTGGGTGCTCTGGCGGGAATTTTCCCGCCTGGCCCAAACTGGCCCAAATTTTCAAATTCAAACTTGAATTTGAAATCTGTTTTTACTTTGAAATTTTCTAAAAACTTCGTTGGGCCTTAATCGGGTCATACGGACTCCGATTTTCGAAAACTCGGACTCTGTTTCGCGTATTTTTCCGAGACGAACGCAATGGCATAGCCCGTTTTACTTGATTCAGATTTTTGAATTAAATTCTGCCTCGATTTACGTTATAACAGGTTATTGAAATACGGGTTGTTACAATAACCGCCTCTAAGTGATGCCCATGTTCTATTCCTCGCTTCCAACGAATTGTAGAACTCTGCTACTCTTTCCCAAAATTTCTCACCTTTCATATTATTTCCAACAATGCTGTCTTGTGAAATGCGTATCCACGATTTAGCAAGTGAAACGTACTGCTCGGGAGTAAACTTACATTGTTTTCTTCTTCCATCCGCTGGTATATCTTCCGCTTCAGCATTATCATCCTCAATATCTTCTATTCCGTGATTCGGCTCCGATTCAACTTCGGTTTGGTGTCGTTTACTGAAAATGCTCCTTAAAGACTTCACCTTCTTCTTCTTCTTTTGGTTATATTCGGGACTGATAGGTGCAACGTATTCTTCATTCAATTCTTCAGAATTTGTAACATTTACTTCCTCATTTGCATCTTCCTCCTCCTCCTCCGTAGAAGTCCCAACATTTTCTTCGGTAGTAGGAGAGACATACCCATACGAAAACTGTCTTTTCAGATTTTGCATCGCTTCGCGGTCACGAACCTCGGTCTGTTGCGGAGTTAGGTGAGGTTGTTGACTTTGCTCGGTCTGCATCATCATTGACATATACGACGATTGATCGTCGTACACGCCTACCCCGGGTGGTCGTTGGTAAAATTGTGGCGGGACGGACGATTGGATGGGAGGAAAATTAGGAGGACCGAGCGGTTGGTACGGTGGACGGTATGGATAATTTGAATACGGCGAGTAGCCATATTCGTGAGATGGCTGCAACAGTTGTAGTTGTTGGATTGACCGTTGCATGGCACACGATGACGAGTGCAGTTGGGACATGAGTTTCTTGTTTATGGTTTTTTTCCCGCTTCGCTTGGGTGCAGACGAAGACATTTTGTTGATGAAGAAGTTGGGAAGGTGGAGTGGTTGTGTGGAGGAGGAAGAAGAAGGAGGTAGAGTGGTTTATAGGGAGGAAGTGAACTAGCCGTTGGTGTTGCAACGGCTAGTGATTACAACGGCAAACTGTTTGCCGTTATAAGATTATAACGGCAAACACTTTGCCGTTATAATCTTATAACGGCAAAGTGTTTGCCGTTATAATCTTATAACGGCAAACAGTTTGCCGTTATAAGAACCAGTCTATGTTGGGTGAACCAGCCACGGAGGAGCTCAAAACTAGCCACAGACCAGCCACGGGTGAGTGAACAAGCCACACCTGGTTGCTCCGTGACTTGTTTAGTAACTGAACAAGCCATTGTTGGTTGTGCTCTTACAGCCTTACAGCGTGGTAATCCCATGGACACACCATTTCAAACGTTTACTTCATTGACCAGACTATAGTTTAGTGAGCTGAATACGGTGCAAAATTCTGTTGATTTCCTTCGTAAGTTTGCATAACTACAAGTCTACAACACATCGTCGCTCCATGAAGATCCCTTTTTTTTTTTCTTCCTTTTAAATAGTAGGAAAAAGAAGATATAAAACTAGAACAATCGTTGCACTAACTGTAAGTTACCATGTGTTTACTCACATTTTTCAGTTTGGGTTTTATCGTATCCTAATATCATTGTTTTGCTTGTATTATTCACATACTGACTGAATTTGTTAGCGTGGAGATAATTCATTATGGCTTCTCATTGCATTGAAGTGGTAATTAAGTAGATAGACCAAGTCTGCACATAACATCATCCTTTCATATTTGCCACTGCAAATTGCTCCCCTGATCAATGAAAATTTATAATATGCACTGACTTAGTGTGTCGCGCTAATTAACAGTTTAATTGATGCAATAAAAAAATTGAAATTGCGCTAATCAACATAGAAAGAAGTAGGAAATGGTAAATAGAAGAATCAATCTTGTTTATAGATAATTGTGCAGTCCTTTTAAATATTTACTTATACTACGTTTTTCTTTTTGCTCTGAATGAGTTTGTTCATTTTTATGGTTTTACATCCAACATTTTAACTTCACAAAAGCATTCCCAATCCAAAATTAGATTGCAAAGCAACCAATCCCAACAAGAATTCGGTTGCGCTCTTCTGGGTCGGTAAAACAACCCCAAACGTTGGCAAAACAACTATGTTAGCCTTTATTCTTTTAGCCGGTTAAAAAAACCAATTAACATATATTAATAAAAAAATGGTCTCAGCAGGCTAAACAATAGATTACTTAGACAACTTTAATACACACAATATATATATATATATATATATATATATATATATATATATATATATATATATATATATATATATGCGCGCGTGTGTGTTACTTAGCCCAATCCGCAGCATTAGCCCAGCGGTTAAAGACTTATTTCGAGGTAACAACGATGCCAGTTCGAAACTTGGAGGAATGACATGGTAAAAGGGTTTACCATGTTCATACGCTATGATTGTCACATATGTGATAGGTATTCGCGAACCGAACTATATTCACTAGGGTTTTTTTTTCGGCTTCTCCCAGAACAAATTCAATATATATATATATATATATATATATATATATATATATATATATATATATATATATATATATATATATATACACATACACACACACACACATATATATATACATATATACACACACACACAACAGCACCTTAAAAATGAAGCATTATTTAGTTCGGCTATTTACACCTCTTATTTATAGTAAAATAAGTGAGAAAATTAGTGGAAAAAAAGAAAAACCGGGATACGTAGTGAAAATAAAAGGTCAAAGGGTCGATGTATTTGTTTGAGGGTGGAAAAGCACATTTCTTCGACATTTCCTCGATCAGCTCTTTGTCCAAAAAATAAGTAGAAATAGAATAATTGTTCCCTTTGTCGTATGTTACTATGTCTTTACTCATATTTTTCAATTTTCGGTTTCATCATAATCTAATTTCATTATATACTTACTTGTATTGTATTATATATTCACATACGATTGAATTTATTAGCATGTGGTTGGTTCCATTGACCTTGCATTGTGTTGAAGTGGTAAGTAGATGAACAAGTCTGCACATAATGTTATCCTTTGGTGGGGGGCTAGTTGACTTCGCCTAGCATTGAAGTGGTAAGTAGATGATCCAAATCTGCACATAATGTCCTCCTTTGGTATTTGCCACTGCAAATTGGCTGGCTGATTTATTTATTTATTTTTAAAAAAAAAAAGGTATAATAGGTATGACTAATGTATAGATAATTTGACTACAGCATAAAAAATATGAAATGGTGCTGACGTTCAAGATTTAAATAGTCTATATTTGATTACTTAGTTCATTATTAGTCTTAAATCCTACATTATGAATTTACAAGGACAGCACAAGTATGCTAATAATGTACATATTCAGTTGAGTATCTCTGGGCATAGTGCTGCAGGCATTTTTTGTTAATTTGATTGAAACCAAACATTAGCCATTCATGATTCCATGAATTTGATATAAGGGCTCCCAGCATTGCAAACTGCATGGGTGCATATAGAAATCTAGCAGGAGAAGCTACAAAATATAACTTTTTATGGTGTGATTCACATTAATATAAATTAGTTTATTTCATTAATGCTAATATGTCTTAATCCTAGCACAGTTAGGTATTTAAACCAAACTGGCTTAAATGCGGGCCAAAATCATGTACAAATTACAACAGTCAATGGCTACAATTAACAATCTTAGATAAAGAATACAACCTCAGTGTCATCATGGGCATGCAGGGGATGGTTATAGGGTCATTAAAGTCATTAGTATTCCGTGGTAAGATATATGTTAACACCGACTAGGTCTTATTAAGACCTTTTCACATGCGATATGATAATCATTTAATATTTAGAACTGCATGTAACATTACGAGACGTTTTGCTGAATGCTTCTTCATTTATCACATAATTGCTAAATTATGTAGATTAATATGTTATCTGCCTTGATATTTTGGCTATCCTAAGACGTGTTGTTGAATACTTCTTCATCTATCACATCGCATATTCGATGGATTATGTAGATTAACAAATGTATAATCCTCCTCGATATTTGGTTATTCTAAGTGATCATTGCCTTTTCAAAGGCTCATGCATCTATTTTCTGTGAAGTTAATTGATTATTAAAACAGAGAAATGGAAATAACTTGACGTCACAATAAGGCTAAAATCCTATATAAAGAGGCAGAGATACCTATGTTTCATTCATAAGAAAAGAAGCTGAGTGGATAAATCATAATGGCTGTCAGTAAGAAATTCATGAGCTTTCTATTGCTTTTGGCCATGTGCATGATGGTTTTGGTTGCGGATGCTCGCTATTACAAGCGACATCACTATAAACCGCCGCATCACTACAAGCCTCCACACTACCACAAGCCACCTCACTACAAACCACCTCACCATTAACCTTTGTGTCCTGGTTGTGCTATGCTTTCATATTTGTATTTTTATAATGATAATAACAACTCCCTGGTTTGGTAAAGGGTGTTGCCAGATGTAATGTGATGCTTGATATTTGTATTATGTTGTGCTAATATGTGGAAAGTAAGTATTTATTGTGCTATGACTGAGTGTTCATTTTTCTTTTCCTGGTTCCTTCTCTCTTGCATTTTTATTATGTTCCTTCACTAGTGTAGTTCTTAAGACAATTTGGAAAGGTGATTATTTCACAAGGACGATCATCATACTTTTCATGAGCAAGCTATTTGCAGTTTCCAGCTTTTGTTTCTTTGCCATTCCACTAAGAATTGCCTTAACATTAAAATACAGTTTCCGAAAATCACTTAGTTCGTTCTTTTATCTTTTTTTTTTTTTAATTGATCTGTACGTTTAGATTTTAGACCAGATATGAAGTTAAAATAATAATAATAAATAAATAATAATAAAATAAAAAACTGATTACTTTCGTTTTAACAAAATTTTATCAATCCATTAAATATCAAAAGAAAAACCTAAAAATTGGGAACAACCTCTCAATAACAAAACCTTCACAGTAAAAAAATATCGTTCTAACATACATATTTATATAACTACTTAGCAACAAATAGAAGAGTAGACATATATTTGCTAATTTATCTCCTAAAAATCCTTCCATGAATAAATATATTTAATTATATGTTTATTTATTTAAACAAAAATATTTTTAAATATTTTTGACAATAATGCACTGAAGACTATTTATGTCTTACTAAGACATTTTCACTATGATTATATGAAATTTGGCCCTGAGTAGTTGCTATATCAATATATAATAAACAATGCGACAAGAGTAATTAGTTTTTAGAATTTAATGTTTAGGTGCATATTAAACAAACTATTGGCTTGATAAGAAAATAAACACTTGTCTTTTTTGTACTAAAATATAAACTATTATTTTAACAAAAATTGAATGGATAATTTTGGAATATTGTTGTTTCTTTAGATAGCAGATATGTATCTGCATTGCATATGCAAATTTAGGTAGATTTCAGATTGTTTTTTATTTTTTTATTTTTGGATATCCATTGACAGACTTAGATTCGATTTGTTAGCGTAGAGTTGATTGATTTTACCGTGGACTAAAGTGGTATAGAGTGTACTAAGTCTGCACACAATGTCAGGCTATAAAAGACTTATAATATGCTTAGTTAATGTATATACTGTTAGAACCTCTATTTTATGATATTTTGGTCATGACAACTATACATCGACAAATATCATATACTAACGGTTATTGCAAGAGAAATATTGAAAATTATGGTTTAAATACAAGAAGATTCAAAGACAAGATTAATTGTTTATTTTATCTTCGAGTTCGTATTATAGTTAGAATTATTGTTAAAATCTCTCCTAAAATATATAACAATATAAGTTATTTATACATATAAATATTAGGTTGTGCACATGCACAAAAGACATGTGTAAAGAACCAGCTGGTTACTGAATATTCATAAAACCATATGAATATTCGGTCGGCTGAACTGATTCATGTGCCTTGAGCATATGCACATCTATTTTAAAAAAAACTAACCTTTTTTAGTCAACTAAAATTTATTTTCAATCGGCCGAACTGAAGGCTGGTGATTTTTTCTGAAGAGACATAACTCGTAAATCAAGAGTTATGTCCATATCTTTTCATCAAATCCATTAACGATGAAAGCAACATTCTATATCTTATAAAATAACTTCAAAATCAAACTCTCTCAACTTACTCGATTCTAATCTTATATTTCTGATTCTATAAAGCATTATATATATATATATATATATTATATTATATATATTATATATATTCTTTCGTACTCTCATTTAAATATTCTGTGATTATATATTATTGAATTTGTAAATCCAAGTGTTTGACGGTCTAAACACTTGTGTATAAGTATAAACTCGTTTGAATCAAATGAGAAAAAGAAGGATGATAACCATGGTCATAAAACCCCAAGTCCATCAAAGTAGAAGACTTGTTATATCAGCTTTTGAGTTCACGTTGTATTTTTAAATAACATGTAAGTTTGTTTTTTATTTACTATATAGTTTTATAATAATATTTTCTTCAATTTTCTGTTCTAGACATCTTGTTTACAACACTTAAAAACTTTCAAGTATATAGCATATATAAATATATAACTGCTATATACATAAAAGTATATAAGCTTCAAAAGAAATATGTTAATATATCTTATGAGTACTCTATATAAGTGTTTTTTCTTAAACACATATTTATACACATTTACTATCTAAAATATGAAGGTGTAGCTTTACATATGAAACTATAAGTTTCTACAGTCATAAAGTATTACATTATGTGTCATATAATAATAATCACACTACATAGTTAATAAAAAATCCATTGCACACAATAAAATATAGAGATAACAAGGCTGTGCAGATTCAGACGTCTGAACCAAGATTTCAAACGGTTGAATCTTCAAAGTAAATAAAAACTTCACTCAGGAAACAACTATCTGACTTAATGGTTCAATCGAGTGAAAATAGAGTTTGGTCTCGGGTTAGAAACCCTGGCACATTTAGATGGCCGAATCAGTGATTCAACTGGCTGATTTCTGGCTGGGTCATTTTTTTACGGTTTCAAACCCGTAACTTAAGAATTCAACCCTATATCCACTTCTTCTTTCAACGTTTCACAACATATTATCAAGAACTTCATAAATCTAACGTCCATTAATCACCACTTTTCAATTTCTCAAACCAATTTGAAATCAAAATCAAGTTATCATGCCTCCCCGTGCTAAAAAGTAAAAGCAAACAATCATCAAAGTAACAGATTCAACACCTGTGATACGACGATGTTGTTGTCCAAAGATTTCAAAGCATGAAAAAAATTAAAGTTCTTCGATGGTTCGTTTGTTAAATTCCCCGAATTTGCTTCTTACCAAATTGAACATCTTGCTAAAGCTTTTCATTTTGATTCGCTTATCGATCATAATGCAAATAATGTCAAATATCATCTATTAATTAAATTGTTCTTGGCCAATCTCAATCTTGATTTTGAAAAACCTGAGAATAAGGAGAATGTAATATGGTCAATGGTGTGTGGAGTTCGAATGTTTTTGCCACTTGAAAGAACAGGGCAATTCTTCGTTGTCCTCACCTTGGTACTGACATTAATGATATATAAGTTGATTTGTTAAATAAGGATGAAGTAATATCCCATCGTTTTTCTTTTCGACTCCTTGACAAATATGAATGATTTAAGATCAAATGCTTTACGTCCCTAAGCACGTATTCTCCATCGTGCCTTCATTCGCTCTTTGCAACCTAGAACGGGAAGTTATGAGAAAGTATACAAAGGAGATTTTCAAGCACTTTGTGTTATTTATAATCAGGCACAAGTGAATTGGGGAAAGATATTCATGGATGAATTAGTTGACGTTACGTACGAGCGAAGATACAAAACCATACATTATGGAGCTTATATTATGAGAATCTTACTTCATTTAGAAGTAAAGCTTACAGATTCCACCACTTCTAAAATCGGAGAATTAGGTTCAAAGACTTTATCGGAATTTTCAACATCCACATCATTACATATATATACACACACACACATACATATATACATATATATATATATATATATGTTCAATTGTTACACCATGGGTGTTGTACTACAAATATTTTTCGTTTTTGATGGCACACGTAAATTGGCTAAGGCCTAACATTGACTATCCATGATTTCCATTTCTTTTTCTTAACCGCAATCAATACTAAGTACGTTATATATTAAAGAATGTGAGTGGGAAGTGAGAGAGTGAGTGGAAGGAGAGAGAAGGGGAAATACTTGGTGGAGATTGAGGGGCATTTGGGGTGCTGCACTGTTTAGGGTGCTCTCGAACCTGTCTCTCTCTCTCTCTCTCTCTATATATATATATATATATATATATATATATATATATATATATATATAACGTGTTATTGTGATTTTAGTATGTTTACAATTAATAGTCTAATATCAAGTAAAGATGATTTCCTATTGGTTAACAATTATTAGAAAGGATGGAAAGTTAAATTTCAAATATCATGGTGGTAGATATATTTATAAAGAAAACCCTAGGGACTGGCCCGCTCTTTGCCTAATAGCGAAAAGTCTTTTGCTCTATCCCAAAACACTACAAGGAGCGGTTGGTTTAGCGACGACAAATAGCCGTCGGCGGCCGTCGCTAGCCGTCGCTTTCAGCCATCGCTAAATAAGTTGTCGCGGACAGGAATAGCAACGGCAAGAGCGACGACTCCGTCGCCCATTTAGCAACGGTTTGCAACAGCGATTTTCCACGTGTCATGATATGTGGCAAATATTTTTTTTTATCAGGAAGCCGTCGCTAGCCGTCGCATATCTGAAGCATTTTTTCTGCACACAGCTTCTATTCCTTCCTCTCAATCCACAAAACCAATACCATTCCAATATCAACTCACAAATCAGCCAATATCACTCCAATATAATCAATTCTCACTACCAAAACACATCAACAACACAAAATATCCAAAATATTACTAAATTCATCACAATATCATAACATACTATCGTCATAGATCAAAAAAACAATATCATCGTCACATATTACCGTACCATCATCACATATCATAAAAATAAATCCAACCACACCATACCATCATCAAATAACATCGTACGTGCATGAAGCATATAAAAAACCAAGTATATGTACATACTAAAGCAATAGAACAACCAAACTAATCATCGTCCTCCTCGTCTTCGTCCTCTTCTTCTTCGCCTTCAGCATCATCATCGTCCTCCCCAGGCATCGTTTCATGCTCCTGATAGAAAGCTGCAATGCGTTCGTTTATCCCCTGCGCCAGTTGGCTTCTTCTCCAATCATTCATCTCTTCCAACTGCTGCTACATCCGAGCTATTGCCTCCTCATCCATGGACCTCTTATATCCTCGCTGAAAATCAATGGCCTGCAAATAAAGTTCACATTTAAGTTAATAACTTAAATTATGTTCATGACGTTATCATATAAATCTACATGTATATCGCCTAGCATGTAAAAAATTTATAAAGACAACATGGACTTGTAGTATATACATGGACTTTGGAAAATGAGAGGAAATTAGATTAAAAGATGATGTGGCATAGGTTTAACATGTTAAACTTAAAGAATAAAATTAATACGTACTATATTTAATGTTATATTATAAGATAAATGTAATACATACTTTATTGTTGTCTTTATAATTTTTTACAATTGTATACATACTTTAAATGTAAACTTAAATTAAAAAATGTTTACCTCTTGGTTGCCGAAGCCATATCGCCTATTACGAGTAGGCGGTTTAATAATAGAATCCCATATACGATCGCACTCTGCAACCGTAAGCTCCTCTCGTCCACTGGCCTGAGTCACTCTAGCCGACTCTCACTACAACAAAATAGGGCTTTGATAGAAAATTTGAATAGCGTTTCCACCTAATCCTATCTGGATCTTCGAAGCATATGGTTTCCAACACTAACCAAAAAAAAAATCCCGTGTACAAACGCTATTCAAGGAAAAGCGGCAGCTAAATTTTTTTGTGTGGGAACTAAAGGTATTGCCTTTTCTTCACAAAACAACTCTTTTATTCCATCGCCTACCGAAACAAAATCTTAGATCGTAAAATCCCTAATCCCCACATCGAACCAAAAAGATCCATAGCCCGCGAAATCAAATCACCGTAATCATCAACAACCTATTTCACATCTCTTCAATTTGAACGAGGATCAGAGGTACTACTAATTTTATTGTATATTTTTGGCTAATTTGTTAGTTAAATAATCTGAATCAACATAGCAGTTGATCGAAAATGCCAGTTTCATGATATTTTTTCTCCAATCTGAATTCACGTGTTTCAACAATATTTAATTTGTTATACAGTGAAAAATCAAAAAATTTGTTATATTTTTGAAAATATGTGCATAAATAAAAGATGCAACTTTGATACATATTTTTGGGACTCATGTTTTATGATGTTTATTTAGAAGTCATGTGTCTGATTTGCTTGTTTGATACTGTCAACATTTTTAAGTAATAATATTTCTATACAATGATAGGCATGGATATGGAGAATTAATTTTATAGATTCAAAAATAATGAAAGTATTACATTTGATTTGCAGGTTTAAAGTATGTGTTTAGCTGCTTCTGCCTTCTATCTTCTCCTACCATTCTGCTTCTATATTGTATAAGTCTTAACTTCATGTATTATTAGTGCCCACTACTGTTCGGGGATAGTTCAAATGCGTTGTTACGTGTTTGCAGGTCGCATTTCATCGCTGCACTACTTTTATGCTACAACACCAAGATGTAATGCTTCATTTTTCACTAACTAGGTATCTTTAAACCTTATATTTGGACTACTACTCAGATTTTGTTAATACCACAAACTCTTTTGAAGCTTCAGTTCCGCCATCAACCTAGCATTTCTACAGACTACAGTCATCTTGTACACTTGAGCACGAATACCTTAATTTTCTAGTTATTGCCGCTATTCACTACAGACATCAAATTCTGTAATCATTACTGAGTATTAACACAATTCACTTCAACATCTATGACTACGTATATATACACTCCAGTATCTAAACAAAAGAAAATCCATTTTAATAAGGAGGTACCTATTTAGTTTGGTTATCATTGTAATACAGGTGTGCAGATGTTGCATTATGTAAGCTTGAAGCGAGGTTCAAAACTAGGTAGAGGAAATTTTGATTGGCACATCATCAACTTAATAGTTTGGCGGATATTATGAGAGATAATTTAGCATAATTTAAGAGTCAGAAATCGCATGCATTACTTAATACAAAGCATATGAAACGTAAGTTCAGGATCCTTTTGATTCAATTTATTTTAAGGAGATGGAAATGCTTGTAGGCTATCTGGTTTAAGGTTTACAATTTAGGATTCTGGACCATAAGTGTGACTACTACAAAAAAATTTTTTTTTGAAAAACACGGACCTAAGTCAATTAATATCATGTACAAAACAATAATCTAATAAAATTATCATTTAAAGCACTGACCCAAATCAATTAATTCTAATCTGTTTATGGCATGTACAGAACAACATATGTTCTTAAGCATTTGTTTTGATATAAGCTAGCCTTAACGCTTGCTGGTAGTTTTAATGATTTTGTCATAATTGTTGATGGTATTAGAGCTAGTTTTGATATTTGCAGTGTTGCATTAACTGTTAACCGAGTTGATCTTCAAGTCATTTTTGTTTCTAAGCTTCAGGTTGTAGGCTTAGTTTTTCATTGTGGTTAATTTTTCTAAAGTGGTTTTTTGTCCGGGTCCGATCTCTAATGTTGCTGAGCTGTTTCTCACTGTGTGGATGCTAGTGATTGCTCGTTGTTCTATTCTCTAGAGTGAAGCCCAAGCTTCATAGAACTAGTATATCATCTTAATCGGTATGAAATTGATAAACTTACTATTTTCTGTCATAAATTAACCGTACTATTTCATTAAAACAACCGTAGGAGTAATTATATCAACCAATTTAAAACATACACATATTTAACTGTAAAGTAATTTTTCTAATTTAAAACACATGCATAAAATAAGTTTTCTCATTCCCAACAGTTTATGTTATTAAAATAATTATTTGACTATGATTCATTGAATCAATTTCTAAACACATTAAGGTTAACACAAGGAAGAAATATATCATCATAATATCTATAAATAAGTTACAGTCAAGAGGGTTGACTCATTGGTTTATGATTAGGACTGCAAAACTAAGACCTCAAATTGTGACATGATGCCAATACTGTGAAGTAAAATGACATAAGCTCCAGACGTTCTTGGTATCATTGGGCACACTATAGAAACTAGGATAATCACTGCTCAAAATATTTTATGAATTGAAATGATGCCAATAAAATATTTTACGAATTCTTGCGCAAAAGAAAATCAAAGTCAGTTGGGGTGAACAATGGAGTTATGATTGCACTTGGAGTGAAGTGAAAGGGGAGTACTGTGGGTTTGATTGGGGAAGAAATCAGACCTTTTGCTTTGATCACAGTGAGCTACCTTCAACCTTACCAATTCAGTTTATACTAACAATTGGAAGTTTAATTTTCATCAGAATCTCTCTCATTGGTAATTGACTTAGCAACATGTAGTATAGAAGCGTGATTCCTTTTAAAGTGGCCACATATTGCATAACTGGATGATGCCCGAGCACCAATATTTCTTAACCACAAACACTTATTGGACCTTCTTTCTATGTAGCCACAATTCACATCATAGCCGTCGCATTCCGTTTTGGTATGTGATTTCCGAATCCTATACACCAGCATTCTGAAACACTATACACACACGACTTGGTGCGTTACTTTGACATTTCGAAATGTTGAATTTAGTGTTCCGAAACGTTTGATTCGATGTTCCAAAATGTTGATTCCGATGTTCCAGAATGTTTAGTTTGCTGATTTTAACTGTACTAATATGAATGGGAAAATAACGATTGTATATTGAAAAATAATATCAAATAATAATTTCATTTTGAAATGAATTCGGTTGCTGTCAAATGAGGAATTGACTTGATAGCATTTGATGTAATCCAGGTAAGAAACAAAGTATACAGACAATTTGCTTCATAGAACTTGAACAAAGAAGGTTGTATTTTGGAAATTTGGACTGAGAAGTCAGCATTCAGCAGAGATTGGAACAAGGAAATCGGGATTTCGAATGCGAGCGGTGTCCGTTTCAATGCAGTGTAGTTCAGGGTAGCAACGCAAAAAGGGGAAAATGGTTCGAGGTTAGGTTAGCTTAAGCATATTTGTAATCAGATGTGTAAGGAATGGGTTGTGGCTATCAATTTGATGTTTGAACTATCCACGAAAAATGTTCGTTTAAACTATCCGTTAACCATCTTTTAATGAAAAAGTTAGATGTCTGTCAATAACCGTCCATCTTATAGTTATACATGTTACTTTTTGTAATTTCAGGGTAACACGAATCAAATAGTGGAGCTGTATTATTTGACCAGCAAGGGAAACTCCTGTTATCTTTGTGAGGTATGTGCTATGTATTTTCTAATTGCACATCCATCTGTAAATATTAATACATACATAGTTTTGTTCATTATGGGTTATTTAATAAGATTTATGTAAAACATTACCATTTTTACTCTCTGTTTGCTACCATGAAACCAAATAATAATAATAACAACAACAATATTCATTCATTCAACAAAACTATGTTATTAGTCATAAGAAACATGGTTTACGCATACTCTCACATTAATAGGTTACTGCAAATTTACTTTTAATATTTAGTTTATAGTAGTCATACAGCGACAATATAAATAGTTAAGCAGTTACGTTTTGAATTTGTTTTTTAAAATTTGTTTTTTTTCCATCTTATTACTATAAGTTCTTAAAATTTATAGTAAATTACTAAACTCTTACGATTATTAACATAAACTATGAAGACGTCCATCCTTCGCACAGGGGATAGCATAGGCAAAATGTTGTATCCAAATCATTTTGGAGCTGCACCAGAGAACAAAATACAATATTATTGCTGGAAATAGATATTGCTAGAAAGGTTGTAGGAGATAGCAAAGAGAAAAATAGTAGTAACTCACGTTTAACATGAAATCTTCAGCTTTGTTTTCTATGCTGTACGCACTTTAAAATCGTTGTTAAATGTTATTTATCAATGGGATGCTGGTTGTATGAGTGACTCGGTAGCATATTAGCATGTTCGTCTGGCTCAACCCAAGCAAAAAATGGGTTTAGGAGAAGGATTGTGATTAAGGCTAAATTCACTGCTCATACGTTTTCACTTAATAGAAAAATATTGATTAAAATCATGGAATGTGTGCTGCCTAAATTACTTTGGTGCATGCATGATGTTGAATCTGTTCAACAGTTTCAAGTTTAATGTTTGATCCATTTGCTTTGAATTTGGTGCTCAATTTAGTTTATATATATATAAAAATCTTTCCACACATTTTCTAACTATGATAAATCAATAGAACATCAATTTTCTTAAATAATTATGCAACATTTTCACTTAACAGAAAAGGTAAACATGCTTTGAGATAAGGTGTTGTTGGGATAGATTAAAAATTTTCACCTAACAAAAATGCTTTGAGGTAAGGTGAACATGCTTCACAGAACTTAGTCAGGCATTTTTTCACTTAACCAGCACCGTTTTCTGTTGATGCTTAACAAATCAAAAATGCTTTGAGATAAGGTGAACGTGCTGAACATAAAATGTACTATACATCATTGCTTCCCTTATTATGGTGACATACTTTATTTCTTTTTGCGTACCCTGATGCTTTTATTTAGTTAATAAGTAATTGATATTTTTATAATGCCAGTCGCTTGTGTAACTGGAAGTCTGGAAGTTGTTATTATAAAATTATTAATTCATTGTCATTATATTCAACCTAGTTTCTTTTGTACTATTGCTTCATGAAGGATTTGAAATCATAGGCAAAATGCTTTTGGTAGTATATTCAAGTTAAAGGCAATTTAATTTTTCACCTTTTTGAATGTGCTTCTTTTAGGACTTAGGAGGGACTTTGGTTTTCCCTTTTACATCCACTGGTTCTTAGTTTCTTGTAATTTCCCTATTAAAATATGGACTGTATTCAATGACAATGGCTAAATTTGGTGGTTCTTTGAGTTGTCCAGCTTCTGTATGCGTATATCTAGTAATATTATCTATAAGTTTTGTCTCTTCAGAGAAAATTTAGGCAACTTTAGTACAAGTATTAGATTTCTCTTCATTGTCAGAACGGTGGACATTCAACTCAATCACATTTTTCGTGATAGGTATCTCCGTAATTATATCTTTTGATAATACTGAAAATTTATTTCCTATGTTAACAGTAGTAGATTCTGCGTTCTCCTTTCCAAAAATTCCCTTTTTTTATTTCCTAGGATCGACTGCTAAGTGATATACTGCAACTATCACTCTGTTTGTGCTCTTCATTTAATGGTACTGCTGTTGATTTCACTAAATAGAACCATTTTCCGTTGATGTTTACATTTGAGGCTAAACTTACCATGATGTACCAGCCATTGAATTTTCTGAAGTTTTATATGTTGTTTTATGTCTGTATGTCACCAACACTTAAAACAAACATATGTATGTGTAAAAGACTTGTATTTCTCCCCAGCATTCAAAAACCTAAATAGTTAACACAAGTTCTAGTTTCGACCAGAACAGTGCACACAATCAACTAAAAAAAGAAAAATAAAAAAGAAAAGAAAAAAGGGGCATTGTGGCTATGTTGTAGGCTGCTGCGGACAGCAGCAGCAGCAGCGGGACTTGCTACTGAGGAGATGGCCCCAAACTTTAGAAGCCATGCAGGTTAGTGTCCAAAATTGTAATCATACATTAAAAGCAGATTTTTAGTCATTCTGATCCTAACTCCATGAAACCGATTTTGGCATGTCAGGTTAATATATATGCTGCAGTTATAGAAATAAATCATGATGTTGAGTAAAATTAGCATGTGTATGGTTTATGAAGACAATGTTTGATTTGTTTTGCTTTCTAGAAGCACTGCAATTAGGCTAAATCCACTTTTTGTCATTGAACTGTTTAGATTTTGTTATTAAAGTTTCATTTTGATGCTGAAAACTAATTTGGAACATTTATGCTTTGATTTACAAATTGAATTGGGATGTTTGTCTTGCCAAAAAATAAAATTAAATAGAATTGTTGTATACAATATGTATGCGATGCGAACTCTAATTTATTACCGAATGCAAATCAGTTTGATGCATCGGTACAAGGCATGCAATCTCAAACAAGGTAAAACTATAAAGTGAATAGTTTAAAATATATATATAATAGGCTCGATGAATCATGATCAACCTGGTAGTCCGTTTAACTGCGAAGATCAAGGGGTAAGCTAATGTGAATATATAAACTTTGCATTGTTTAAAACGATCATGATTGTCAATTTACACAATGGCTAATGTTTTGTTCGTGACAGGAATGAAGCTTCTTCTGTTGCCATGCTATCATGTGTACCGTTTAGCATTAAGCAGCATAAGATGGATTATTATGACTTAACGCTCACAGGAATTTAGTGATATTTTGAATCAAACACAGGATGCATGGCAAACGAATGCTTTTTTGATGTAATTTTGACGAGTGACAATGTTTCACAGGAATAATACCAAATGGAAACTATGAAAGAGGGCCAAGCCCAAGAGAACTCAGGGGAACAACAATGGAATCACGTGATGCCATCTCATGCTGGGAAATATCTGGCTTCATAGAGTACATAAAATCAGGTCAAAAGCAAGGGGACATGCTGCTACTAGTACCAGAAGGGACATATGCAGTTTGTCTAGGATATGATGTCTTCATTAAGAAAAAGCTAAAACTGATGCAAGGGATGTCGGTTTTCTGAACTAACAAAGAATATTCATATATATGATAGATGTTAACAAGAAATTGATTTTGAAATGTAGGAATATGCGGTTGAGATGGAACTGAGGACTGCACACAATGTGCTGGAAACATGCGCTCAAACTGAAACTGTGGAAAGAGTCGTGTTCACTTCATCAGTGACAACTGTTGTCTGGAAAGAGTATCTGAACTCGATGGGAGAGATCAGTGAGATGGACTGGAGCATGCCTACTTTTTGTCGCAAATATAAGGTAATATATTATCTTTGAATGCCCTAAATATGAGCATTTAAATTTAACAGTGATTGATTTTTTTATTGACTATGACATTGAACTCAGTTGGAATATATGGGATAATATAACTCAATTGGTACTCGATGGGAGAGATCAGTGAGAGGGACTAAGCCATCTACTCATTGTGAGAATTCAAAGCTTGCTATAGTGATTTATTAGATGATGCTTAATATATGAATCTACTATTTACTCCCTTTCGTGTTATCGTATCCCTAAGATCTATTTAAGACTGTTGTTATGAGTTTGAGTCTACATGAACCATCGTTTGAAGTTAAAAATAAGGAATGATATTCAAACATGGGGGATTTGCTTGATGTATGTGTAAATTCATTGTTTGGAACTCTTTTCAAGTTTGGGATAGTGAGATAAGAAGATGAACAACAATGTTCCCTGATTAGGAGCGGTTGGCATAAAAAGAAAGAGGTTATTAGAAGTTTAGTCACAACATTATGTGGTGTGGTTATTAGTGCCAGAACGCGATGGGTTACATGTGTTTGGGATTGGCTTTGTAATTGAAGCAAATACAGGATGCATAACTTATCAAACTTCATTAAACTAATTAATGTATTTGCAGATATGTTATTTGGCTTTGCTCTAAGACAAGCAATATTTTATGGGATGCATCAGTCTTTAGGGGGTTCTAACATGCAAGCTATAAAAGAATAGAACAAATTGAAAGAACCTGGCATCTTTTGGATTGCATTAGGAAAATGATATCTATAGGTGCAGAGGCTACTTGGCTGTTGACCTACGCCCGGTAAGTGCGAAAATGTAAGTTCAGTAGCATGAACCATTTGTTTCCCACTTTTGAATATTGTGTATGTATTTCATTCCGAAAGCACATTATGTTTGTCATGGCTTTCTGTATATGAATTTATATAACGAGAAATATTTAGGTACAGCTCACTTTCAATAAACTATGTTGTTTGTCGCCTATAGGTTCTATGTATGTTTCATGAAATGTTTAATAGCTGCATATATCTGTTAAAATTATAATAATGCGCAGATTAATAATATGTTTCATTAAACTAATTAACGTATAGCTATATGAAGTCTCCATTTATTTTACATTGGTGGAATTTCGTTTTTTATGATATTCAGTTTTTCATTTATGTATGGCAGTAATCTGAAAGACTTTTATGGAAAAAATATTAATGCAAATCCATATTGCTTCGTTAATAAATGCCCATTTTCTTAATATTTCTGCTCATCCCCAACTAATTTTTAAGCTGACTGTAATTGTTATTTGGACTTCCAATCTTTTGATATACCCTTTCTATCCTTATTGATAATCTTTACCTTCCCATAATGTGATATATCTTAGTATATTTTGGTTTACTTTCATCAATCAATCAATCGGTATTTTACAATACAGCACTGCTCAATACCCAACTGAAGTAGCAATAATTTGGATACATTTCATCAATCAATCGGTATTTTTACCATTCAATTATTTCAATATGTACTATAATTTGTTTCTGTTCCAACTTTCATCCTACATCCAGATTTGTAACTTCATTTGGTATTTCCATTGGCTTTCCCTCCCTTAATTACACAGTCATCTATTCTCGTCAAACATGGCTTCCCAACGACGCCTAAGATGCAGCACGGGACATCACGATAGATGTAATAGATCAATATATTTTGAAATAAAAGGTAATCACCAAACCCTTTACTGAATGTTTCTGATTTAACTTTTATATATTATGTGATATGGTTTTCAGTTGTTTGGGTATTATGCAAGATCCTTGGCACATTTTCAACAAAGGTCACCTTATATTTACCCTCTTCATGGATTAGGAGAACTTCCTCAGGTCTATCTATTTACCCACTCTTTCATTTTTATTTAATCACAATTATATGATTGACTAAACTTTATAATTTGTTCATCATTTCTTCATTCTACGTTACCATAGTGTTCACTTGACATTTCTCTAGGTTGCAAGGCTTTATATTACAGAAATGAATGAAGCTTTTTAAATTCAATATTTATGAAACTAACGAAAGTCATAACACCTGTAGTTCACCAAGTATTAGATCATATGTTCGAGGATAGGTAGAGAAGCCCCTCACACCTGTAGTTCACCAAGTCAGGGTCATCATTCAAGTTAAAGATAACAACTAACTTTCATGCACAATTTTCATGTCCTCATTGATAATATGATACATTGAATTTTATTTATTAATCCAATTATGTCATAGTAAGGAGTACATAGAAAAAGATGGATGAAGTTTTTGGAGATGCATTGAGGCTGAATTGTTACTGTAAAGGCAGAAGGAACCATTATATGTGTACATGTGTGTGTATGTGATATGTGTAAGCACACACGGTAATTAGTGAAGGAATTTTTTTTCCTAATGTCTCCAGCCGTTGAATTCTATCTTCCAACACTAGATGCAGTTGTAGTTGCCTAATCCTATCAAAGCCTTGCCTCTTAATATTATCTGGCACTAAATTTTGATTTTTACCATGCCACAAATGTCATGCCCATCACTGTCTATGATATAATTAACCGTCTTAACCAATAATTTTACAAGTTTTACGCGTCCATTATAAATCGTCTTAACCAATAATTAACTTCTTCCTGTTTATTGCTTAATCATCAAGTGCAGAAAATTTGTTATATAGGTCTGGATTGAAATAGCAATATGCTCTTTCATTGTCCTTTTTTTCAATCTAATCTTACCTTGTTATATAGGTCTGAGTTAGAACAGCAATATGCTTTGCTTTCTTACCTTGTGCAGCTTCATAAATTTAAGTTGAACGAAAAAACTTAAAATCATGAATTATAGTTCCGAATACCCCGACGTACCCAAAATGATTGTGGGATTCTGGTTTATTGAAGTATTTGGTTGATGGCTGAATCTGGCACAAAATTTAAGTTCCTCTTATCATGCAATACCCGATGTTGTTATCATGTTCTTTCATTTATGCTGATTTTTCTTACACTTTTATTGTCATATTGCTTATGTAATATGACCATTATATATGTCTGTAAAACTATATTGCACAACGTAAAGCACATAGTCTCTTAGCCTGAGCTTTTCTTCATTTTATATTGCTCTTTCATAATTTCATTTTCTCAGGTTTAACATAGCATGGCATAATGTAAAAGACACGGTCTCTTATAAAACATGATATGAAATTATCTTTTCATGTTTACAGTGGTATGTTGCTACTATGTATTATACTACGAACTAACACCTTGATTTTTTATTTGGCAGTAACAGGACTAATGTTGCTTATGTTACAGAGGAAATATCAGAAGCAAAGCAAGTTTAAATCATTACTTTGACTGCTTTGTAAGTAAGTTGTAAACAATGTGTATGAAATGCTAAGTTTGACATGCGAAAATCTGTTTGAATGATGTATAGAATACTAAATTTGGATATATGAAAGTTGTTTGAATGATTTGTATGAAATATTTTGTTGTAATTTACATATTTGTTGTTTCTGAAATATGTTACATCTATATATGTATATAAGAAATGGATAAACGTATATGTGGAAGAGGTAAATGGGTGGCAAACAGGACCTATTTATCAATATACCATATCATAGCGTTTTAAAAACGCTCTTGTTTACAAACGCTATAGAATCTGGTCTTGAAAAAAGTTTATTATACCACTGAGTAAACGCTATGGAAACATAAAATAAACGATGTACTATTATGTTAACAAATGCTATACAATTGAAATGGAAACGCTATAGTACGCAGATATAAAACGCTATAGAAACAAAGGTCTAACACACGTTAAGCGCTATAGAAAGTTAATTTTACATAGCGTTTGTGTAACTGCTATTTAAAACTGAAGGTCTAACATAGCATGTCGTTACATGGCGTTCTCTAAAACGCTATAAAAGGATATAATAGCGTTTTTCAAACGCTATAAAAAGCCTTTTTTGTTGTAGTGTCTGCATCATATCTCGCCTACAATACCAATATAATTTAAATACAAATGCCATATAATTTACTTGTATACTGTGATATGAAAGAATATGAAACATCTTAATTATGAATAAACATATTTAGCATTACACCCGCAGCCTTGTTGTCCGCACAATTATATGTCACGTTCCCTTCGTCATCATTATGCTCCATCGGATGTGTATGCCTGAAAACCTCTGTCATCGTATGCTCCCTTTGAAACTTTGTCATCTGAGTATATATACAGTAATAAGATTATTAAAAATAAGAATAAGTTAACGATATGCACTAAATTTTTAGATGAACATATGCTAAAAATATTGAAATTTTATACCAATTCTCTCCTATTTTGCTCGAATGATTTCGAGCCACCGCGGTGTAAACCTAGATTCTTAGCTCTATTTGATTTATTTCTTTTTGCTACTTCCTATTATATTTGATACACGATTAATTAAAAGAATGCAATCAACATAAATGTGAATATTTTCATTATATCTTACTTTGGCCGCTTCCGTATCCCAGTATGCATTAAATCCAGCCCACACATCATCACTCATCCATTGAGGCTTTTTCGAAGATGTCTTTGCTCTTGAAATTGCTTCTCGATAATTCTTTCGCATTTTCATATTCCAGTATGTCAAAAAAAGTTGCATGTCCTGCGGCTCCACACGTACAACCGCCTGCATATTAAATTTATTTTGAATTATTTACAGTACATTAGTTTCAATAATAATATAAAAAATACTTGCCAGCAAATCGGCTAAAATAGCGTTCTTGATGTGGGGTGGGATACTATCCCAATGCGGCCATGCCCCAGACATCCTGCTCGTGTTAGACTGCCTCAACACCTCTAAAATAAATTCTGCTGGCTGGATTTCGAACCCCCTGCGTACATGTTTACATAGATATTTCATATATTTTAAATAAACTAAATAGAAATAAATTTGACACTTACCCAGCACTCTTATGAACAATCTCTACAACTCGCCGCAAATCAGGCTCGGAGCTACTAGGACCTGCTCCTGGTGTAGGAGATGGTGAAGGAGTCGGCTGTGACGAACTCCTCGATCGTCGTCCACCAAACATATCTGTTACAATCATATAATGCATACAAATAACTTGAATTATTAACATCAGTCACCAGCCATCGAAATTTTGTTAACCGTTTAAACTGAAATAATTTATAAACTAAGCTTCCAAGTTAATTAATTAATTTTAATTCAAATTTAAACATTCATGTTTATTTCATTTTTAGTTAAATATTTAAGTAATGAAATAAAAATATGAAACATGGTCAAACTTAATTTTTAATTAATAAAGTGTAAATAGTTGAATGAACTATAAAGTAGTTTAATAAAATATGAAATATGATATAACTTAATATGTAGTTAACTAGCATCAACTATGCACATTGACTCATATGCACAACATTAATTAACATACAATCACAAAATATTCAAGTTACTCTCACCAAATACAACACAATCATCCTACAAGACATTCATCGTAAGCCTACATACGTCATAATCATTGTTTTCAACATCCTAAATCCATTACATATGTGATAATCATAGTTTTTTTCCTTTCTAATCAATTACATTTATCCCCAAATCAACTTACAACACAACCATCATCATAAGCATCTCTCAGGACAACCAATTTCATATTCATAAACATTCAATACAACCAATTTCATATTCATAAACATTCAATTTTGCAAACCCATATAAATAAGCAATTAAAGCCTCTAATTAACCCTAATTAAGCATAAATTAGAGTTAGATGACATACCATAATGATTGAAGAAGCTTGGAATCGGATCAGCAAGGGAGGGTGACGGGATGTAGGGTTTGGGAATTGTTTTGGGGAAAAAATAAAATAAGGAAGAAAGGGGCTCGACAGTTTGATAACTGCAGAACGAGCAACGGCTTGCGACGGCTAGCGACGGCCACTTTTTTTAGCCGTCACAAGCCGTTGCCCGTGCTCATCGCTAAATCAAGCCTTTTTAGTAGTGAAAGCTTTCTCATGACCTAAAGAGGCTAAGATGGAGAAACTCAGTTCTAGTGATTTATGGTTACTGCTATGCTCTCATCATAGATCAAGGTATGTTCTTTTTGGATTGATTATATAAAGTGTAAAAGTCATATTGTTATAAGATCCGATATATCATGCCACAATCCGTGTTATGATTATTGATCTGCATGAATAAGATCCATTAAGATTAAAAAAATACATTTGGTATCAAAGCATGGTTGTTGAACTCGTGATTTTTCATTTATGATTTGTTAATCTCATCAGCTATTTTATGTTCTAGTCTAGATATATTATTGATATTATATTGTATGTAGATCTATAGTATATATTTTTGTTAGTGAAAATAAGGCTCACGTCCCTAAGAAGTTTCATAATATAAACGGTCGTCCCCTATAAAGATTTATGCAAAGCGGGTCCCTATTTTGGGCACCTACGTGTTTTTCAAAAAAAAATTGTGCTGCTATGTTTTTTTTTTTTTTTGCAAATATTCGTAGAAGCATGCCGAAATAACGTTAAAAAATTCAGCAAAGTATGCAGTAATAACAAATAATTGCACATGTATGCAGTTCTTCATCCTGAGTTTATATTGAAAATCTGGATGAACAACTACATACATATATAGTTACTACATATCACTGCTGATATGTATGCATATAAAGATGAGCAATTTTTATGGCTAATGAATTGTTGCTGAAATGTATGCAGTTATATTATATAACTGCTGAAATGTATGTAGAAATGTTAAAACGGATGAAGGCTTATGAATATGTGCTGATATATATGCATTTATTGCTTATAAATGTTGAAATGTAAGCAAAAATGCTTAAAAATGGTGTATGGTTGAAAAAATAGACGCGGACTGAATTATTGTATCAAAGATGCATTTATTGCAGTATTACTGCAGACATTTCTACAGTAATACTGCAGTTTGATGCATATTTGCAATTGTTGTTGAAATGTATGCAACTATTGCAAATAACCGTCCTTTAATGCAATATACTGGAGTT
This sequence comes from Allium sativum, assembly GCA_030737875.1. Classification (NCBI taxonomy): domain Eukaryota; kingdom Viridiplantae; phylum Streptophyta; class Magnoliopsida; order Asparagales; family Amaryllidaceae; genus Allium; species Allium sativum. Next base: position 590,714,225 of record CM060909.1, read on the forward strand.
TCGTGATTTTTTTTGTTTTTGATGCCTTTTTTGGTGGTTTTACTGCATGAATTTGATGATTATTACATGTTGTATTTAATTATGAATTTAAGTTATTTTTTTATGATTCTTCGAACAATACGGACCTAATTTATAAAAATTTAAGGGAGGGATGTGAGGTGAATTTCGAAACCTATTAGGGATGTGAGTCAAAGTTACCTTTTTTGTTATCTGTCCATGGCTTATGGATATATATATATATATATATGTATATGTATATATATATATATATATATATAGAGAGAGAGAGAGAGAGGCAGGTCAATGGCACCCCAAATAGTGAGCACCCCTTTAGCCTCCCACTTTTCCACCACTCATTTCCTACTAACTCCCCTTCTCTCTACTTCCACTAGCTCTCTCACTTCCCACTCACTTTTTTTTAATATAAATGAGAGGTGGAAAACAGGGGTGCTATTAGGGTGCTCAATTTTTGGGGTTCTTTTGAACGCTTGTCATATATATATATATATATATATATATTTGATTATCTGATGTTTTCGATCAAAGGGATCACCTCCTCCGCGATACTATAAATTTTAATCGATATCTCAAAACCTACAATATGTATTTTTTTAATGATGATGATTGATTCCACTAAATTAATTTTGAAGTCTACAACATATGCTCATTATTCATGTTATATAATATTAGATCAATATATTAGTATTACGTGCCCGGTTCCGACGAACAAAACAGTGAAAATATTAGATCAATATATTAGTAAATCATAATAATCTCATTTAGGAAAAAGAAAAAAGTACACTTAAACGCTACATAAATTTATGATTTTTTTCCTAGCTTTATGCAATGGTAGTATAACTACTCATATTGCCTCTAATTATGATGGCCATTCAACTGCACCTTAAAAATGAAGCATCATTTAGTCCGACTTTTTCCCCCATTTATTTATAGTAAAATAAGTTAGTGAATGAAGAAAATAGGTGGAAAGAAAGAAAAACCGGGATACATTATGAAAATAAAAGGTTAAACCGTTAAAGGGTTGATGTACTGTTTTAGGGTGCAAAATCACATACCTTCGACATTTCCTCGATCAGCTCTTTGTCCAGAAAATAAGTAGAAATAGAATAATTGTTCCCTTTGTCGTAAGATATCATGTCTTTACTCATATTTTTCAATTTTCGGTTTCATCATAATCTAATTTCATTATATACTTACTTGTATTGTATTATTCACATACGATTGAATTTATTAGCATATGGTTGGTTCCGTTGACCTTGCATTGTGTTGAAGTGGTAAGTAGATGAACAAGTTTCCACATAATGTTATCCTTTGGTGTGGGGCTTCGCCTTGCATTGAAGTGGTAAGTAGATGATCCAAATCTGCACATAATGTCCTCCTTTGTTATTTGACACTGCAAATTGGCTGGCTATTTTTCTTTTTTCTTTTTAAAATAAAGGTATTGTAATAGGTATGACTAATGTATAGATAATTTGACTACAGCATAAAAAATATGAAATGGTGCTAATCAATGTACAAAGAATGTAGGAAATGTTAAATGGTAGACATAGTCTTGTTTCAGATATTTTTGTGCATTCCTTCAAGATTTAAATAGTCTATATTTGATTACTTAGTTCATTATTAGTCTTAAATCGTACATTATGAATTCACAAGGGCAGCACAAGTATGCTAATAATGTACATATTCAGTTGAGAATCTCATGGCATAGTGTTGCAGGCATTTTTTGTTTGTGCAAACTGCAAAGACGCTTGTAATTTGACTGAAACCAAACATTAGCCATCCATGATTCCATGAATTTGATGTAAGGGCTCCCAGCATTGCATATTGCATGGATGCATATAGAAATCTAGCAGGAGAAGCTACAAAATATAACTTTTTATGGTGTAATACACATTAATACAAATTAGTTTATTTCATTAATGCTAATATGTCTTAATCCTAACATAGTTAGGTATTTAAACCAATTGGCTTAAATATGGGCCAAAATCATGTACAAATTACAATAGTCAATGGCTACAATTAACAATCTTGGATAAGGAATACAACCTCAGTGTCATGAGTTGGGACTTGTCACTTGGGGATGGTTATAGGGTCATTATAGTCATTAGTATTCCGTGGTACCATATATGTTAACACCAAATAGGTCTTATTAAGACCATTTCACATGCGATATGATCATTTAATATTTTGAACTGCATGTTTATGACTGAATTTATATAAAAGGTATAATGCAAAATACCTGTGGTGTTCTAATATATATATATATATATATATATATATATATATATATATATATATATATACGAGCATCACGGCACGCGCCTCGCGCGTGGTCGTGGCATGCGCTTCGCGCATGGTGATGGCATGCGTTTCGCGCTTGGATTATTGTTTCTCAGATATATAGAATGAGTATCTAGCAAACCTTTCATTATAGAAGAATGAATGGTTATATAATTATTGTTTTGCGCATCAAAACAGAGAAGAAAACTCATACGACTGTTGCACTAAATTCAGCGTTCCAAATAAAATCATCATTTGATATATCACATTGGAACTCAAAATTCTGTAATACATATAAAACAAAAGGAAAATAGAAATATATCTCAACCTAAATAGGGAATCTAACCTTAGATGGATATTAGTAGTGGCTATGAGATTGAAACGCTGGAGGAGTAGCAAGAAAGGTTGAAGATCAAAGAGTGATGAAGATGAATGATTACACTGAGTGGTATTTATAGAACGAAGGGGATTTTTCTAGAATTACATAAATTATGATAAGGTTGTGTTAGAATATACAAAAGGAAAATAGAAATATATCTCAACCTAAATAGGGAATCTACCCTTAGATGGATATTAGTAGTGGCTATGAGATTGAAACGCTGGAGGAGTAGCAAGAAAGGTTGAAGATCAAAGAGTGATGAAGATGAATGATTACACTGAGTGGTATTTATAGAACGAAGGGGATTTTTCTAGAATTACATAAATTATGATAAGGTTGTGTTAGAATATTTGATATTTTTTAATATATATTAATTGATAATATATATTACCATATTTATTATGAGGCATAATGTGTGACAGCTAATTAGATTGTTGTCTATTTTTTTGATTTGGATAAGTGCTCCACGTAGCTTTTATAAAAGATAAATGTTTCAAAAATTTGATTAATTGTCTATCCAAATTTAGACTGATTGGAATAATTTTTGCCATGTGATATTTTTTATAATAGATATATATTAATTGATAATATATTACCATATTAATTGATAATATATTACCATATTTTGTATAACGTGATATTTCGGTGTAAAAAGAATTGTACGTTAATTATAATCAGTGAGTTATTAATATAGTACATATATGTTTTCCCCTTGCCATTTTTGTCTACATTAATTGTTCGTTTTTTCATGTTATTTCCCCATGTCTCTGTCTCTCTCTCCCCCTCATTCTCTCTCTATATATATTATTTATTTCCGTTTATATTTACGTATGCTTATTCATTTTTTCCTCACATGCATATTCTTTGGACAGTTGCCTAAAATTTTGGGCAATTAAAGATTTGAATAGGTAAATTAATTATTTGAAGGGCATTTTCGTCAGTTCAGGTGTACACCAAAAAAGTGTGACACCAAACCTATTCCAACTATTATTAAAGATATATTAATTGATAATATATATTACCATATTTATTATGAGGCATAATGTGTGACAGCTAATTAGATTGTTGTCTATTTTTTTGATTTGGATAAGTGCTCCACGTAGCTTTTATAAAAGATAAATGTTTCAAAAATTTGATTAATTGCCTATCCAAATTTAGACTGATTGGAATAATTTTTGCCATGTGATATTTTGTATAATAGATATATATTAATTGATAATATATTACCATATTAATTGATAATATATTACCGTATTTTGTATAACGTGATATTTCGGTGTAAAAAGAATTGTACGTTAATTATAATCAGTGAGTTATTAATATAGTACATATATGTTTTCCCCTTGCCATTTTTGTCTACATTAATTGTTCGTTTTTTCATGTTATTTCCCCATGTCTCTCTCTCCCCCTCATTCTCTCTCTATATATATTATTTATTTCCGTTTATATTTACATATGCTTATTCATTTTTTCCTCACATGCATATTCTTTGGACAGTTGCCTAAAATTTTGGGCAATTAAAGATTTGAATAGGTAAATTAATTATTTGAAGGGCATTTTCGTCAGTTCAGGTGTACACCAAAAAAGTGTGACACCAAACCTATTCCAACTATTATTAAAGATATATATATATATATATATATATTATAACATTCTTATTGATATTAATATTACGTGCCTGGCTCATGCGAATAAAACATTGAAAATATTAGATCAATATATTAGTAAATCCAAATAATCTCATTTTGGAAAAAGAAAAATGTACACTTAAACACTACATAAATTTATGATTTTTTTTCCTAGCTTTATGCAATGGTAGAATAACTATTCATATTGCCTCTAATTATGCTGCGCATTATCAGGAAATCAAAAAATTGTCAAAATTATGTTAGACATCTCGTGGTCATTTGTCATATAGTTGAATTCCCCTGCTATGGTACCCAAATGAAATTGTGGGATTAAGACGCATATAATTGCAGCTAAAATACATTGCAAGTGACAATACTGATTTTCTCAACGGTACGTGTTAATAGTGTTGTTGAATACTTCATCTATCACATATTATAATTGACGTAGATTAACAAATGTATAATCCTCCTAGATATTTGGCTATTCTAAGTGATCATTACCATTTCAAAGGCTCATGCATCTATTTTCTACGAAGTTAATTGATTTTTAAAACAGAGAAATGGAAATCACTTGATGTCACAATAAGGCTCTATTCCTTTATAAAGAGGCAGAGATACCTATGTTTCATTCACAAGAAAAAGGCTGAGTAGATAAATCATATGGCTGTCAGTAAGAAATTCATGAGCTTTCTATTGATTCTGGCCATGTGCATGATGATTTTGGTTGCGGATGCTCGCTATTACAAGCGACCATACTACAAGCGACATCACTATAAACCGCTGCATCACTACAAGCCTCCACACTACCACAAGCCACCTCACTACAAACCACCTCACCATTAACCTAGTTTGTGTCCTGGTTATGCTATGCTTTCATATTTGTATTTTATAATGACAATAACAGCTCCCTAGTTTGGTAAAGGGGGTTGCCAGATGTAATGTGATGCTTGATTTCTATATTAATTATATTGTGCTAATATGTGGAAAGTAAGTACTTATTGTGCTATGAGTGTCCAATTTTCTTTTCGTGGTTCCTTCTCTCTTGCATAATTATTCTATTCTTAAGATAATTTGCTAAGGGACGATCATCAAACTTTTCATGAGCAAGCTGTTTGCAGTTTCCAGCTTTTGTTTCTTTACCATTCCACTAAGAATTGTTGTAACATTGTGTTGGGATCCCTCCTTATTTGGAGAGCTTCTAGAAAATTCTAAATCTTTCTAGAGAAATCTAAAATTTTCTAAAATGTTCCGGAGAAGTCTAGAGAAGTGTAGAACCCTCTAGAAGCTTGTGGAAGAGTGTGGAACCCTCTGGAATATTCTGGGGACATGTGGAACCTTCCGGAACCTTATGGAAGAGTATGGAAGGATGCATAAGGGAATGGAAGAATGTACATATTCCTTGAGAGTATGGAGCATTCTAGATAATCAATCTCCACCCTTCGATGCAAGTAATCTCCACCATTCATCATGGAGGTTGAGTGGTATAAATAGGAGAAGGAGCCCTATTACTATCCATTAAAGAATCCAAGAAAGAAAGCCACTTCTTAGAGTGAGAAAAATACTTGAGAGTTAGCAAGCCTCTTTGAGTGAAAAGAGAGATAGCTTGGGAAGTCTTTATCCTCAAACTTGAGTGAGCCACCAAGTGTGAGTAACTTTTGTAATCATATTATTGTAATCCACTATTCTTTTGTATAGTGAAAGAATCTCCATATTGGAGAATTATAAACCCTTGTGCTTCCATTGCTACTTTTAATCTTAAAGTGCCTATCTTAACTTCACGAAGAGGGAAAGACCGAGATTTCCCCAATAGTGGTATCAAAGCCAGGTTCATCCGTTGCCGTAATCAAGCTCGTGTAAGTTCAAGATGGAGGATAATGTTGCTCATGATGGAGACATGTTCAAGCTCATAGCCAACAACTACTCCTATTGGAAGCCAATGATGGAGGACCCACTACGCCATAGATGACATATCGCAACGAAAATGCATGATGTTGCTAGCTACAGTGTTGCCATTGCTATGATGTTTTTTGTCTATTACAATGCACGCTTCAATGTTTTAGCATAGATATTAACATGTGTTGCAGTAGCCGCGTGAATAAAATTAGCAATCCGCGTCAACATGATCCAACGGTCCAGATTAGTGATCCGCATCAATCTGATTTCCTTCAACACCGCAGTGTTCTTTTACCCAAATTTTCATTTTCTCGCAACAATCTGTTTTCACTTTTCCACTTTCAAACCCTAAATCGTTCGAACCCTAAACTAAAATCCCAATTCTTATCGCAGGGAATCCCAATTCTTGTTGCCCTTCTTCTTCCCTAAATTCTCCATCCTCTCAACAAAAAACCTCTTCTTCCTTCTCCTCTTAACAAAAAACCACTAATTACGTTGTTCGCTACCAAATAAAGATCCGATTTTGCACGAAATTGCTTCGCTGCTGATCTGCTTTCATTACCCTAAGGTACTGTAAACGAATTTTTTGATCTCAACTTACCCTTTTCCGATGATCCATAGTGTTGTACTTCGTCAGTCTGTACATTCATTTTTTAGGCTAATCTATTTTAGGCTTAACATGAAGGTATTCCCTAGCCATTTAAGTCTTTTTTTCCTCAAACCTGCATCGTTAAATATGTTGTTTCACAAAAGTACTTCTTTGGGTTGTTCCTATCATTCCTGCTTGTGAGCACAAGTAGAAATTGTAATTGTTTGGGTGGTAGATTTTGTTGTCCACCATAGTGCCTGGTGGGACATTATGTGGAGAATGGAGGTAGAATTTGGCAATTCTTGTGAGTACAAAAGTTCTCTGGATAATGTTCCACTAGGCAGTATGTGACAATACCAAATTCAGAGAGGCACTTTCGCTTCCAAGGCCCATATACAAGTGAATTTTTTCGCTTGGGCAGGATGCAAAGCAAAATTTTGGTGATCCAGGAAGCCTTGTTTTGATCGGATCAGAATATTAATTATTGCTCTTTAAAGCCGAGCTTAACGCCCTTATTTTTTTTTTGGGTTTCTACCTTTAGTTCTCAACCAGTGAGATCTCCTTCGATGCAGTAAGTGTGTGTTTATTTAGCCTTGTTAGATGTCATATAGTACACACTGCATTTATCATATCCACATTTATGCAAATTTCAGGAATGTAATTGATGTTTCATCCAATATTTTATGTTTATTCGATATAAATATTATGGAATCTTTGTTGGTACTTATAAGAGTACACATTGTCACAAATTTCTATGACTTAAGTCTCGGACTGCAGACATCACTGAATATTGCATGATGCGGACATCAATTTCTACTTCAAATTCGTCAACAGCGGCTGCGAGAAAGAACTGCCACCACAATATCCCAGCGAAGTTGAGAACTGTGAAGGTGGGGTCGAATGCGGGGAAGAAGTTTTTTGGTTGCTCCATGTGGCCGGTAAGTATAAATTAGGTTTTTTTTTTGTTGCTCCATGTCGATTATCATATCTTTCATTGGTGTTTTACTCGAGAATTTAATGTATGTGCAGATTGGCGATTACGGGTATTTTATGTGGCATGACGAAGTGTATGAAATCAACAACAATTCTGAATTGGATGATACTAGTGTTAAATTGATGGAAAAAGAAAAGACTATATTGCAATTGCTCGTGGAAAAGAAGACAATTGAAGAAAAGCTGCTGAAGCAAAAGCAAAAGAGGGCAAAAGCCGATGAATTTGTGGCAGATTTGAAGGAAGAGTTGGCCCTAATGCGCATTAAATGTGGAAAACACGAGACAGGAGAAAAATTCTTTGCAAAAGCTTTAGCTATGTCTTGGATCATGTTTGGAGTTCTTTTGTGTGTTGTTATGGCAATCTAGAGCAGTGAAGTAACATGAAATAGCATGCATGGGCAGTTTTTCAGGTATAATCTTAAGTTTTGTCACATTGTAGATTAATGATAATTTTTGCCACATTGCAGATCAGTATACACTTGTATACACATTGCTTAGATCAGTATACACTTGTATATACACATTGTTTAGATCAGTTATGTCACTCAGTTATGTTTAGATCAGTACACTTGTATCCACATCGTGCCTCTGTTATGTAACTCAATTATGTAAATGAAACGCAAATGCAAATGAAACTCGGTTATGTGATCAGTATACACTTGTATACACATTGTTTAGATCAGTTATGTAACTCACACATTGTTTAGATCAGTACACTTTTATACACATTGTTTAGATCAGTATACTATGTTATACTGATGCAAATGGAATTCAGTTATGAAACTCAGTTTGTGCTGAAAGGAAACTCTGTTAACTATGACCATAGTTTGTGCTGAAATGCAATTGAGACATGCATACCTCTTATTTTGTGTTGAAATGCAACTGATGTATGCAGGTGAAGGAGGCAGTGATGAGGATTTTCAAGAACTTGTTAATGAAGGCACAAGAGGTACGCGATGCAGTAGAGGCACTGAACGCAATGAAGGCGTGCGCTATATTTTGAAACTGTTTTAGTTTTATGTAAACATGAATTTAGGACTTGCTGTGTTTGTTTTTGAAATGTTTGTAAAATTGAATTTAGTGGCTACGTTTTGTTATTTTGTAGTTGACTAAGTACTACTTATGTTCGCTGGTTAATTTGAAATAAAAAGTTCTTTGTTAATTTGATCAGTTTGATGTTATGTTCTGTAATGTTGCCATATATATGATATAATGTTGCAGTATGTGATGTTAAATGTTGCCATAGCTATGATATAGTGTTGCCGTTGGGTGGTAAAATTGTTGCCATAGATTTATGCATGTGGGTCCCACAACTGGATTCCGTGAACCCGAGCTACAGATTTTAGTGGCCATTCCTTAAACCCAGGTTACAGATTATAGTGGGTCCCACATTTTTGTAAATTTAGTACATGCGGCAACACCTGTGTTGATGTTGCCTTAGGATCGAAAATGTGTTGCCTTTGACTCTAAGGCAACGCGGCAAAAGGCAACCCCAAAAAAGTGTTGCCACAGATCATTTTTTGCCTGCAGCAACACTATTTGGCACCTACTGCGTCATTTCTCTGGGTTTGGCGTAGGCCATCTATGGCGTAGTGACCGCTTGTATTGTAACACTATAGATAGAGTGTTGATTTCCGATGTCAGTTAGTGATGGCATAGCAACACCGCGATGGCATTGCGTCGCTAAATTTCTTAGCTTCACTGAGGATGATAGTTAGCCTTGCTTTTATGATGCCATATTAAAACTATCTTTATATTAATTTCGTAGAAATTTGGCGACCCTTAAAAGTTACAAGCAGCGTACGTGACGTAATTCTTCATTTTCCTGCCAGTGCATAATCAGATCAATCCAACACTCAAGTGCCATTAAATTTCCTCCATCCATCCGAAACTAATCCAATGTGCCAAAAACATCCATCTCATCAATCCACTTCCTATTCTTCATATTCACAATTTACCAAATCAGTCGCTTTTCGTATTCATACTTCACCAAAACAATCCACGGCCCATTCTTCGTATTCTCACTTCTCCAAATAAACCCCCTTCATCAAATCCCTTATTTGAGCGTTCTTCAAACAACTTCGATACCGTGCCCCCTTCAAATTAAGATTCATACTTTGTTGTTGGTTTGCATGAGGAGATGAGGTGCGATCGAAAAGGGGGTTTTGCGGCTTGTGGGAAAGTGATGACAACAGATTTGCAGGATGAAATAGTTAGGAATTTTTTTAGGATCTCTACACAATTGGATTTTAGAAGAGATAAGAAGTGGGAAAAAAATGACAAACAAATTCCTCCAAACAAAATCTTTATTACTTCACCAAAATGATTACAAGAGAAAACCCAAAAAATTGAGAAGATATCTCAATCCCAAACAAAAAGAAAATAACCTTTTCCCTTACACATACAATGAGCCATATGATGCATATTTATATTAGTATTGAGAACATATCTTCATTAATAAGCATTTGATTACTTTCACCCTTTAAAAAATCTTTCCTATATAGATAATTTGTTGCTTTCTTTTATGCAATAAATTACTCTACCAAATCGATTAAATACATAAATAAGGCAATGTATTTGTGACATAATCCTACCTTAATTTAAATATGTCCAAAATATATTAGTATATGGAATATCATATCGCTGAATTTCAACAATCTCCACCTTGATACGATATTCCATAAATGTCATCCAAGCTCCTTTTATAACCTCAACCTCCAAACAATCTCCAATGTTACAAAAAAAAAATTGTTATTCCAAATATAACTAACTTCTAAACCACTTAATTATTTATGCTCCCAATTGATCATGCATATTACCAATAAATCAGAATCTATGGTAATACCATAATGGACTCCATGCGGTTTTTGTGGCTTTACGTTGCTGGCTCTGCTTTAATTCAGAAAAATTTCTCCCTTCATTCATTGAATAAGAATTTTCCTCGTTCTCCACCGTCTTTCCAAGTATTTTATAAATGTTGTTGCTATCTCTCTTAGCGCGCAGCACCTCCCTATTACCTTTCCAAATCTTTGTTACTCCACCTCGATGAAAAGTTGCACCCTTTTACTTCTAATTGTCCTGCAAAAACAAGATTTTTTGTAATTTCTGGAATATACCTGACTTCTGTGAGTTTCATCACCCTTCCATCATGTATCTTCAATCTAACAGAACCTATCCCTTTAACACACAACTTTTCACCATTAGCGGATTCCACATTAGCATCTTGCTCCTTATATTCAATGAATGCATTCTTTTAATTACATATGTGGAAACACGCACTAGAGTCAAGGACCCAACTTTTGCTCTTTCCTTCATTGACACAAAAACCATCGCCCTCAATTTCCTCGTCACGATTCACCTCATCATTGCTAATATTATTTTCTTCATATGGCTCTTCTTCTAAAGCCTTCATTTTCTCCTTGTCCTTTTTGAGCTTATTGTAAAATCTCAGCTAATGACCAGGTTTCTCACAATAATAGCACCTGAATTCCTTTTTCATATTCGGTCTATTTGACTGTCTTTCCATATTTCGCTGAGTAACGCTTTTTATAAGATAAGCCTCTTCAATTCGAGTTCTATTCTTTGTTGCCGCCTTATCATTTCATTCCACAAGGTTTGTCCTCCGCATCTCCTCATTAATTAAGTTGCTAACCACAGATCCCATTGAAACGACTCCATCCAAATTTGAGTTATTCAATGCAACAACAAGCGTTTCCCAACTCTCTGGTAATGAACTCATTAACATTAAAAGCTTGTGTCTCATCATCCACCTTGAAATTCACGGCAGCCAATTGATTCACAATTGCCTGAAAATTATTAAGATGTTCTCTAATTGATCCACCTTCCTTAAGCTTCAGACTCACTAATCTTCTAATAAGAAGAACCTTGTTTGTTGCGGAGTTCTTTGCATAAAATCCTTCCAATTTCTTCCAGATTGCATAAGCAGATGTTTCATTAGCAACAATATGAAACACTGAATTATCCAAAAAAACACCGAATAGACGCAGCAACCTTCCTATGTAATGTCTCCCATTTCGATTTAGATAAATTGCTAGGTTTTTCCCCATTGTTCTCTAATGGTTGGTGAAGAAATTAAGATAGAGAAAATTTTCCCTCTTCGCCTTCCATAATCACCAACTTCTCCCATTAAGCTTTTCAACAATTATTTTCTCCATATTCAAACTCTCTTTAAAAAAATTATGTAGTAGGCTCTGATACCAATCTGTTAGGAAATTTTTTAGGATCTTTACACAATTGGATTTTAGAAGAGATAAGAAGTGAAGAAAAAAATGACAAACAAATTCCTCCAAACAAAACCTTTATTAATTCACCAAAATGATTAAAAGAGAAAACCAAAACAATTGAGAAGATATCTCAATCCCAAACAAAAAGAAAATAACCTTTTCCCTTACACATACAATGAGCCATATGATGCATATTTGTATTAGTACTGAGAGCATATCTTCATTAATAAGCATTTGATTACTTTCGCCCTTTAAAAAATCTTTCCTATGTAGATAATTTGTTACCAAATCCATTAAATATATAAATAAGGCAATGTATTTATGACATAACCCTACCTTAATTTAAATATCTCCAAAATCTATTAGTATATGGAATATCATATCATCGAATTTCAACAATCTGTTATGTAACGACGGTCGGAACAAAGCCTCCTTCCTTGCATGCATATGACCTGGAACACAACTCCCATATAACAAAAGGAATCCCTGATGTTACATGCCTACCAGCTCATATTTATATACAATTCCTTCAATATATTCCGTGATGTGGAGCTATTGTATCCAAACCATCATTCCTCCTTAACAACATGCAAGGCAATCCTAACAGTCTCCCCCTTGACTCGCATCCTACAAGTATCTTTGGAGAGAACTGCCTTGGCCGCATGGCCCAGTCCGTAAACTTCGGCTTTGATACCACTGTTATGTAACGACGGTCGGAACAAAGCCTCCTTCCTTGCACGCATATGAGCTGGCACACAACTCCCATATAACAAAAGGAATCCCTGATGTTATGTGCCTACCAGCTTATATTTGTACACAATTCCTTCAATATATTCCGTGATGTGGGACTATTATATCTAAACCATCATTCCTCCTTAACAACATGGGAGGCAATCATAACAGAAATTAGGTATATAGGTAGTACCGCAAGCTCGGATCTGGTGTTTTTTTATGGTTTTAGGTTTCTGATGGTAAGGAGATTGCGATGTAGTGATTATGGTGATTCAAGTTTCGTGAGTTTGGGTTGTTCAAGGTCCGTTAAATCTCTATTGTAATCATTATTATTGCTTTATTAAAGTTTACTGGGTAAGTCTTAAATACTTATTTCTTTATTAGTTGATCAGTCTCCATAAATAATCAAAACAGCAACCTTCCAGTGGCTATGGCTGTGTTGCAGTTTCGCACCTGGAAGAATAACCCTCCATCTCGGAATCTCTTAAATCTTTCTAAAATAGTGATTATTATACTGATATTTAAATCTTCAGTTTATACGTTCATCTTTCTTTTTCAGTTTATTTGTTTTTATTCTTGTTTTAAGTAACTGCTGCTGATAATTTACCCAACTATCCAGCTAAAATTTTGCGAAAACTTTTTCTAGTTTGTTATTACTTTGAAATTGTATCAGGGTAATTGAATTTCTAATTTGTGAGGATCTAGTGGAATTTATTAATTTGTCATCATTGTGGTTTATGTAGCTACATTGCATGTCTATTCTATTGGCTTTCCATCAAATACATGGCAATTAACTGTATGATTCTCTAATCATGTTCATCTGCACCTTTAACAATGCTTGATTATTGTTTGACAGAATATGGTTTTGATTTCATTTTATGTGCATATTACATATCTTGTATTTTCGTTAGTTATGTTTTTTTTATAAATAAACAAATTCTTAAAGGTTAAGTTTGACAGGAAAAATGACAAATTTGGTTCATATCAAAGAAAAAATAACATCAAAGGCAGAACAGAATAGTTACTTGAAAACAAGAACAGTTTCGCAACAGCATGACGATTCAGATAAATAAGTGATACAAGTGATGTCCCAACATGCAAATGGTTCATAGTTACTCAAAATTAAGATGTGGCAGTAACAACAACCTTCTTTCTAGGAGCAGCTTGGGTGCCTTCTCTGAAATCCCTCTTGAAACCTGCGAGATACATGGCGAAGATACCTCATCCTCCCAGTGCTTGTTGTCTTTCTCCTAATAGCTTTCTTGCTCCATTTATATTTGCGAAGTCGGGTGGCAGGAAAACAACAGGATGCACAATGGCTTTCTGGAAGATGGGAGCTGCGACGACCACAACGAACACATAAGGTATGAGTCTTGTTCCTCCTCTTTCTGAAATTTCCTGTTCCCTTGCCCATTTTTGAATTGGTGGATGGTGAGAAAGGGTATGTATTTTCGTTAATTATATGTTCATAATTCATCGAATCTTAATTTTATTTTTTAGCCAAAAGTTATTTGATGTTCAAGCATTGAGACAACTCTCTTATGTTATGCTTTTTAACTTGTGCAGGTGTATAAGTTCTGCGAAAGGGAAAAAATGAAAAAGAATTTTCCATCCTTCAGTTAGTGCCCATCTAAACTTGTCTCTTCTAATTTTTGTACATTTGAGGTTAGGTATGTGAATTTTTTTTTAACTTACAGATAGAATAGTAACGAATGAGTAAATAATATACAATTACTTCTACATACAAGGTGAGGCTTTCAAGTTTGAAGAATGCGTCTACTACGCATTTCACATGTTAGAGAAGTTGCAAAAGAGAACTAGAAAGTCAAAAGCACGAAAAAGTTGGAAATGATCTCCAGTGGTAGATCATTTGGTCAAAGACATGAAGACGACAATGGAGAGATACCAAAATCAAATCTTAACACAATAGCAGCAAATTCATTTTGTAACAGCTTGAAGCATAATCACAACGTGATTTGTATTGTATACGTATTTGTGTTATTGAGTGCCATTCATACATATAGGGTTTTAATTGTAGTTCTTCCGTGGCCTAAATTGTATTTAATTATCATACTTTGCTGGTTAAATATATAATTTTTTTCGTATATATGATCTTCTGTGATTATATATTTTTATAATGTGGCATGTTTGACATGGATGATTTGGTTTTATAAGATAGTTCTATTTTGTTTGCAAATATAGTTAGGTGATGCAATGATGAATTTTCTATTTAAAAGCGTTGGAGTCACAACGACGTCACTAAGATTTAGTGATGCAATTATGACACTATTTCATGATATAAACATGCGTCACAAAGGCATTTCTAATGTTTAGTGATGCCATAGCGACGTCAATTTATGGTCGCTTAGCGATGCTCGTTTTTTTGACTAACATTTTGCGTCATTACGGTGTCGCTATAAAATTTAGTGATGCCATAACGACACCAAATGTGTGTAAAAAATACGAAGATTTTTAGTAGTGTAAGGATTTGCATGAGCCCATCATCTATAAAGATAAGCTGGAAGGAAAGAGTGATGCTCAGTGGGAACTGTTGAACCGGAAGGCTGTTGCTATGATCTGTAAGTACATTGACAAAACTCTCTTCGAGCATGTTTCTACTTATACAAATGCCTATGAATTATGGACAAAGCTTGAGTCCATGATTCAGAAGAAAACGCCTCGCAACAAGGCCAATTTAGTTCGACGGTTGGTGAAATTGGAAGTATAAGGATGGTCATAGTATGATTGAGCACTTGAATAACTTCAAGGGGCTCGTAAGTCAACTAACAAAAATTGATGATGAGTTACAAGCTCTTCACTCCTTAGTTCCTTACCAGAAAGTTGGGACACACTTGTTGTTACACTTAGTAACTCGGCTCCGGAAGGAAAGTTAACTATGGATACCGTCAGTGACAGCCTTCTTGGTGAAGAAGCAAGGGGAATGGAACGAAATGATTCTATCCATCCCATAGCTAATGTTGTTAAGAATCAGGATAGGAATGAGACTCGTGGACGTAGTAAGAGCCGAAATCCACATCAATCTCGAGGAAGATCCAAGTCACGCTCGAAGATTGCATGCTATTACTGTGGAAGGATGGGTCACAAGAAAATGCAATGTCGAAGCTTAAAAAGAGACCAAAAGGCTGGTAATGTTAAGCCTAACCAAATAAGCCTAACGAAGTAGCAAGAAGAAAAGAGTACTACTGCCATAGTATTGAAGGAAGATCTGTTATATCTCGTTGGTGAAAGTAACATTCTAAACATTGCTTGTGATGAGAGTTCTTGGATTATTGATTCTGGTACTTCCTTCCATGTTACTCCACATGAAAACTTCTTCTCGTCCTACCAAAGAGGCGACATTGGAACGGTGCAAATGGGAAATCAAGATAGAAGCAAGATTGTTGGAATAAGAGACATCACTCTGATGACAAGCATCGGGTGCAAGCTTGTTTTGAAAGATGTGAGGCATGTCCCGACCATGCGTCTTAGTCTTATCTCCTCTGGAAAGCTAGATGATAATGGTCTGATGAATTACTTTGGTGAAGGGAAGTGGAAGCTCACCAATGGAAGTTTGACAATGGCTCGAGGAAAGAATGTAGGATCATTGTATGTAATGCAAGCTAAGCTATGCAAAGGGAATTAAACGTCTCTACTGATGGTAGGGATATATATCATAAACGACTTGGGCACATTAGTGAGAAAGGTCTTCACATACTCGTTTAGAAACAACTCCTCCCTGACGTGAAAGGTAAACCACTTCATCCTTGTGCTCATTGTTTAGCTGGAAAACAACATAGGCTTGGTTTCCAAAGATCTTCTCTACTCACAAGGAAAAAGAACATTCTAGACCTCGTGCACACTGACGTATGTTCGATGTCTGAGAGATCCATTGATGGTGCTCTACATTTTGTCACATTCATTGATGATCGTTCAAAAAAAGTACGGTTGCACCTGTTAAAATCAAAGGATCAAGTGCTTGATGCTTTCAAAAAATTCCATGCTCTAGTGGAGCGTGAGACTGGACGGAAGATCAAGTGTGTGCGTTCAGATAACGGAGGTGAGTATAGAGGTCCTTTTGATTTCTATTGCAAGAAATATGACATTACGCTAGAGAAGACTCCACCCAAGACACCACAATTGAATGGGCTAGCTGAGAGAATGAACCGAACCATTGAAGAAAGAGTTCGTTGTGTGCTCTCTCATGCTAAATTACCCAAATCATTTTGGGGAGAAGCTATAATGGCTGCGATCGACATTGTCAACCTCACACCATCAGTTCCTTTGGATGGGGCCATTTCTGAGGAAGTTTGGACGGGCAAGAGGGCTTCATATAATCATCTCAAGGTGTTCGTGTGTAGAGCATTTGTTCACATCCCAAAAGATGAGAGAGCTAAGCTTGATGCAAAGACAAAGGAGTGTGTCTATCTTCGTTCACCTGAGGGTGAATTTGGGTTCCGGTTGTGGGATCCAATTAACAAGAAGGTTATCCGCAGGAGAGAAATTAACAAGAAGGTTATTCGCAGGAGAGATGTTATATTCTTCGAAGACTAAACAATTGAAGATATCAAGAACTCAGAGAGGCTAAGATTGAGAAGCTATAAGAAAACTGAACCTACTCTGGTTTGACGTGAAGATAATAACACACAAGAAAGCAGTGCTGGTGAAGATCATGAAATTCATGATAAACCGGTTCAGGAAGAACCTCAATCTAGCACTCCAATCGCACCAGAGCCAATACGATCCTCAAGAGATAGAAGACCGTCCACCCGATACAACACAGAGGAGTATGTTACGCTCACTGATGAGGGGGAGCCTCAAAGCTATAAAGAAGCAATGAGTGATTATCATAAAGAAGAGTGGAGAATGGCCATGCAAGAAGAAATGCAATCCTTGCATGAGAATAACACGTGTGAACTAGTGGGTCTACCAAAAGGGAGAAGAGCTTTGAAGAATATGAGGGTGTACAAAACCAAGACCGAAGAGAATTGTTCAAAGCCTCGCTAAAAAGCTCGGTTAATTGTAAAAGGATTCAGACAAGAAAAAGGTATTGACTTTGAAGAGATATTCTCTCCCGTGGTAAAGATGTCATCAATCCGAGTTGTCCTTGGCCTACCAACCGTGCAAGATTCGGAGATTAAACAACTCGACATCAAGATGGTGTTTCTTGATGGTGGCCTAGAGGAAAAGCAAATACATCTTGACAAGCTTCACATAGATGAGAACTGGTCTGACATTATGACCAAGGTAACACCAATAAAGAAGTAGTAAGATTGTTGTCAAGGTGTCAGTTTACTACTACCACCCAATTAAGTCGAGAGGGGGAGATTTGTTGGAATCCCTCCTTAATTGGAGATTTTCTAGAAAATTCTAGATCTTTCTTAGAATTTTCTAAAATGTTCCGGAGAACTCTAGAGAATTGTAGAACCCTCTAGAAGCTTGTGGAAGAGTGTGGAACCCTCTGGAATATTTTGGAGACGTGTGGAACCTTCCGGAACCTTATGGAAGAGTATGGAAGGATGCATAAGGGAATGGAAGAATGCAGAGATTCCTAGAGAGCATGGAGCATTCTAGATAATCAATCTTCACCCTTTAATGCAAGTAATCTCCACCATTCATCATGAGGGTTAAGAGGTATAAGTAGGAGAAGGAGCACTATTACTATCCATCCAAGACTCCAAGAAAGAAAGCCACTTCTTAGAGTGAGAAAATTACTTGAGAGTTAGCAAGCCCCTTTCAGTGAAAAGAGAGATAGCTTGGAAAGTCTTTATCCTCAAGCTTGAGTGAGCCACCAAGTGTGAGTTACTTTTATAATCATATTATTGTAATCTCACTATTCTTTTGTATAGGGAAAGAATCTCCATATTGGAGAATTATAAACCCTTGTGCTTTCGTTGCTACTTTTAATCTTAAAGTGCCTATCTTAACTTCACGAAGAGGGAAAGACCGAGATTTCCCCAACACATTGATATACAGTTTCCGAAAATCACTTAGTTCGTTCGTTTGTCTTTTTTTTAATTGATCTGTACGTTTAGATTTTAGACCAGATATGAAGTAAAAACTGATTATTTTTGTGTATTATTATTAAGACTCCAACTATTGTTAAGAATGGGTCATTTTTTAAAAACACTCCACACTTTTAAAAATTATTAAGGGGCTACACAAACATATTGTTTCACACTACTCAATATTCCCGGATTGCCCTTTCAAGGCAGATTAAAAAAACTTATTCGACAATCGAATTAAAATAAGCAGTTCGTCACCACTTCACTGAATGCAGCACGTAATCAATTATATATGTATTTGATAGTGATATGTCGAAAATTTATAATCATTACGTGCATTGCCTCCGTAATTATAAAATTCAGCATATTTATGTCGACCAAAATAATAATAATTTGATCCTATTCCTTCAAAAACGCTTATCCTTTAGGTTTAAAAAAATCAATATATGCGCATCCAAAAAATTACTATGGCCCTTGCACATCAACATCACCACCAACAACCTAATTGAGTCTGAAACGAAACTAACTTAATCCTAATAGCGTGTGCACACAATTTAATAAACTGAAATTAGATCTTACCATCTCATCACTCTGATCAACTCCAACATAGCGCTCACTATATTGTTTTCTTTTTTGTTAAGGTTTGATTTCTCCACAACTAATGGTGTTGATTAACCATTAAAAACTAGATTAATGAATAAAAGAGCGAAATTAAGCATAAATGGGTAATAAGGTAAATTACCTTTATTTGGGGCTACTCATTGGTACTCCCCTTAACAATTTTTTTTTTATAAAAAATTTGGCTTCCCCTTAACAATATTTGGAGTGTCAACAACAATGCCCTTATTTTCATTTAAACAAAATTTTATTAATCCATTAAAGACTAAAAAAAACCTAAAAATTGGGGAACAACATCTCAATAAAAAAACCTCACAGTAAAAAATTATCATCCTAACATACATATTTATAACTACTTACTAACCAATAGAAAAGTAGAGATGTATTTGCTAATTTATGTCCTAAAAAATCTTCCATGAATAAATATGTTTAAATCATACGTTTATTTATTTAAATAAAGATATTTGAGGGAAATATATGCATTAATGCCTCTTTCTACATCAAAAAATAAATATCTTGTCGCATGTCTTTACCACTCTACCTCGACACAAAATTCACTGATTCCACCTTTATTCGAAAAGTTAACTTAATCAACATGCATACCATCAATAAATTAGAAATGCTATGATATCATTAAAGTCCCCAAGCAGACTTCGTGGATTTTCGTTGTATGCTCCACCTTCTCTTACATGAATTTGTCTCTTCAATTCCAATTTGAGAACTTCATGCAATCTTCATTTCTAAAGCAGTTTGTATACGTCAAGGTTCGAAATCCCCGTTCCCGGTTCTGTTCCGATCATGCAGAAAATTTATAATTCCGGTCTCATTCAAGAAATTCCAAAAGTTCCGGTTTTCCAATTCTAATACTTCTTTTTTTACAAATACGTAATAAATATGCAATCCTAATAATCAGTTACACTAAATTATTCGAATTACGTTGTAACACCCCGCCTCCGCTAGGGTCACTCGCAAAAGGAATGCACTAGCTTTAGAGGGGCATTATTGGTAAACATGCACAGAAATATCACAAGACAGAACATATAAAATAGCGGAAGTAAAATCAAACTTTCATAACATGAATAAATAAGGTCTAAAGCCTTTTACATCAGAGTACATCAAAACCTGTCTTGCAATAGTAAAGAAGCATAAAGACATTTTCATAAATTATTCCCCAAGTAAAAACAGTAAAGTAGCCATTAGCCAAGAAAGGTCCAAGCCATCCATGATGACCTTCAAGCAGAAGAAGTCCGAACTAAACAACAGTATTTCCTCCCTGTAACCTGGGGGGGAAAGGGAAGAAAAGAGGCGAAACAAAACGGGTCAGTCAAAAAGACTGAGTAAGCCCTATCTACTATTAGCATAAAAACTAGTAAAGTTAACTGACATGAGAAACTGAGATGAACATAAGTATGATAACAAGATAGATAAGCTAAATCAAAATAACAGGATGAACTACTGAACTCAGATAAACTAAGGTGTCATGATAAATTACGATGTCAAGATAAAACAAGGTATCACATCGTCAGGTTTCTATCAAGTATAATATCCCCAAGATATCTGTCACGTATAACGCCCCGTGATATCTATCCTGTATTTTAGCTCTGCACCTACCGTACTAGTATCCCCACCGTGTCATGTGTTAACCAAGAATGACCCTCACTCAAAAGTCGTGTAATGGTCCATGTCAACCTAATATATCGCATATATAGGTTACTCAACTTGTATGTTTTATTCCATGTAAATGTTCAGTCCCTTGCCGTAGACCATACGGGGTTTCCCATGAGATTCTATATTACTTTAACATAGTTCCATGATCCTTAAGATCGGTTTGGACTGTTACCCTAAACCTAGCAAGGGTCTTCCAACATGAATTATTGTTTGTACAACTAGGACTTATGCTACCTAGGGCTGCTAGGGATTACGCTTACCTATTGCACGTTTTCGTATCTCGGTTTGGGTTCAACCACCTAGGGCCACTAGGGATTACGCTAACCGCCAACCGCGCCCTTTTTCCCACGCATTCATCGTGAATCGCTTTTCCATGACTGTATGCACATGTATCACATCGTGCCATCCGAGTCCTGTCACAGGGCAAATCAAGAAATACAGGACTCGGTCGGGAGCTTTCGATTTATCTGCCGATGCAGATGCTAAGGTCTGTTTTTCTTATACGTGGCTATGGTCCCACGAGACCACTCCCTCAACTAGTGAAAGACAAGACAGGATAAATCCTGTATGAGAACACAACACTGGCCAACCCACATCCAAGCCTTACCGCAACCATAATTAGATAGCAATTATGGTCTTTTGGGTGTTCTCTGCCTTTCCGTACGTACACGCTTGACCAAAGATGGTAGGTAGCCTGACGAAATGCTATCTAGGGTACGACCGTGTATCGTCGACTATCCCCTATCCATCCCCGTCTTTAGGTCGCTCGTATAGCAACCAAGGCATACTCTTGGTTCTTCTAACGCAGACCTTAACCTCTCATGAACCTAGTATAATCACCTGGCAGCTCATAGAGGGATACCAAGAATATCCTCACGTTCCCCGAAGCCGCTGCTTCGTTACCCAGTTCGCTGGAGCCTTTATCTAAATCAGATACTTGCTCCTACTCGTATACTTAAACGATGACCTACCGTATCAGGTTACTCATCTATCTATGAACTGGTCTAAATTTCCTTGACTAAGAATCATTACTTAGTTATTCTTCAACTAAGGTTTACCACTTAGCATTGTTCCCGTTATCCTTGTTAACTACGGTTATCCACCTAATCCTCAGAACTAGGGTTTACATAATGGATTAAGTGTCACTTAAGTTCATGACTTAACCCGTCTACAAATCCTGTCAAAATTGGCTAAGTATCCAAGTTCAAGGCTTAACCCTACAAACCATGCTCAAGTTGGTTAAGTATATTAAGCAATTCACGACTTAACCTCGTCCAATTATCATTCTAGATTGGTTAAGTATATATTAACTTGACCCTATCAATTTACTTAGTCAAATCGCTCAAGTGTATTCAAGCGATTCGTGACTTAGCCTTATCACGTTTTCACGTTATATTGGTTAAGTATTGGTTAACTTAACCACAATAAATTAACAAGTTAGATTGGATAAGTATAGGTCACTTAACCACATCAATTCATCATGTTTAGATTAGTTAAGTGTTTAACTTAACCCCATTAAACTACCAAGTGGGATTAATTAAGTCTAGGCTAACTTAACCCCATCCGATTTCCATGTTTAGACTAGTTGAGTCTAATCTTAACCCCATTCGTTAACCGTATTTTTCGGTTAAGCGTCATTAAGAAAACTTACTTAACCTTACCAAGTTATCGCGTTGGATTGATTAAGTGTTGGTTAACTTAACCCCATCCACTAGTCATATAAAAATGGTTAAGTGTCATTAGGCAAATCAAGTTACTTAACCTACCCAACCTTGTCATGTTTTGTTAAGTATCATTAGCCTAATCAAATTACTTAACCCATTTGTCCATGTCATATTTGGTTAAGAATCATTAATCAAATTAACTTAACCCTATCATGTGGCATTAATTACTTAATGCACCTTCACCTCTCACATTAGACTTTGTTGTGGTTACTAGTTAAGCCGGTTGGTTCCGGGTAGCTTTACACCACAACTTGGTCTAACCTCGGGTTCAAGCACAACATGACCAACTTCTCACATTGGGTCCTATTGTTTGCAACTACTAGTTAGGCCGGTCGGTTCCGGGTAGTTTTACGTTGCAAACTCAACCCAACCTCGAGTTGGCCACACTTATATTATCTAAGTGTCATGTCCATCATGTTTCCCAAAACATGTTACAAGTTTTCAAGCATTTGGGTAGACCTAACTTAATAGGTAAATTCCCAAAGGGTAGACCTAACTTAATAGGTAAATTCCCAAGCTTATGTTTTTATGCATACTTACATGTCAACTTCCATGTTATATTTCAAGTCATGTTTTCAAGTATAAACACATGTCATATTTAACGTTACACGTTGTCATGTTTATACCCATTTACCCAAATCATGTTCATATCATTATGTTTTCCCATAATGTGACCCCAACGCTTTTTAAACTCGCATATACGTTCGCAACAACGTAATGGATTAAAAGAAGAGACTTGGCAAAGGCATGACAAAAATGGATATTAAGCCACAAGTTAATCATGGTGGCAAATGAGGCACAAATGTGTTCATTAGCTTGCATGTTACATTCTTAAGCCTCAAAAACATGCATAAACCCAAACTTGGCACATAAGCGAATCATGGTGACAAAAGACATGGAATGATGACTAGAAACTCACATATATCATCATATAAGGGTTATGACTTCATATGCAAGTTGACAAAAAAAGGGTATGAAGGTTCTCATGTTGCATAATGCAACATTTCAACATAAAGGTTGTAGCTTTTAGCTCATAAGATCAAGATAATGACTTCATAAACTTTCATGACATGATAGCATGTATCATTCTCAATGATCAAACCCAAACTTGCAACATGAACATTTAACTTCATAGTTAATATCTAAGAGTAGGAAAAGGGCTTACATTGCTTTGAAGGCCTAAATCGATTAAACTAAAGCTTGTGAGGAAGCCTATGCATGCCATCACCCAAAAACCCAAAGATGGATGCCCCAAATCAACAAAAACACCATCTTTATGAACAAAGATCAAAGCTTTTGCCTTGAAATCAACTTGAGAGGCTCTCATACTAACATAGGGACTCTCTAACACTCTCATGATCATGAAACCTTTCATAGAAATGAAGTGGAGGCTAGGATAGTTGAGTGGAGGCCATGAGAGTAGAAATTTTGCCATAGTTTAGTTGCATGAATGAATAATGAGGATTTAGGATAGGTTAGGGTCTTATTTATAGATTAGGCAAGTGTTTTAGGCCATAGGATTAAACCTAGATTCAATCCAAGCCATCAAAGCATGTCTTGGGGAAGAAGTCAAGTGTAGGAACCATCTAGGGCCTTTAGATTAAAGATGAACCATGAGAACCATCCAAATGCAAAATCTGCATTTGAGCGAATCGGCCCACGGGTTGACAGCCAAACACCCTGGATTAACCCTTAGTCGACCCAGCGAGCTCGGGTCGACCTCAAAAATCGGCCGGTTCGGTTATTCCCCTCTCCCAATTCGTTGTTTTGAACATTTTTGCATATTTATTTATTTAATTTTCAATTATATATATATATATATATATATCAATATATATATATTTCTCTGCGCAACCCATTTCACTTAATTAAGTATACTTTAATTTGGGAATTTTTCGTGAAACTTCGCGAGGCCATATCTTGGTCATACGGACTCCGATTTTCGAAAACTCGGACTCTATTTCGCGTATTTTTCCGAGACGAACGCAATGGCATAGCCCGTTTCACTTGATTCAGAATTTAAAATTAAATTCTGCCTTGATTCTCGTCTTTAATCATGTTATCGAAATACGGGTTGTTACATACATAGAGGATACAAAGGATATAACATAAAAATGTAATACAAAAAGCTATTTTTCTAAGCATCGTATAAGTTTTGTTCATCGTTATCTTCATCTTGTATCGGACTATAATAAGGTGGAAAAGCGTATTGTTGCATCCGATCTGAACATAAAAACATCGTCATTAATATTATCAAAAAGAGAGGGTTCATCTTGACTACTTGATGGTTCAACAACATACTGTTGATTTACTCCCGAAAACGAATAGTTTTTGGTTTAGCCAGACATAGAATATTTGTAACCGGGGACATTGTTAGAAGCATATCTATCATCATAGTTATGTTGATCTTCATATTCAACGTTCAAATCTCTATCTCTTTGTCTACTGTAGTTGAGAAAATAAGAGATATTTGATTTTGAATTGATATTCTTTCATTCAATAGTATGCTATATATATATAGGCTAACAAAACAAGACTTACACGTACATCAAAAAATATCAACAGATCCTTGTATTACTAATTCACACTACACGCATAACATGCTACAGATCCAAAATACTAGGTATTACACGCACAATATGCTCCAGATCCAAAATATTAGTTCTACATGGAAAAATCTTCCTATTGCATATTCGTTCAACACCCCCCGTCAAGTTGGAGCCGGAGTAGAAATGTTTAATATGCCCAACTTGCCAAGTAGTCGATTTAGAGTGTCGGCGCCAAGCGGCTTGGTAAAAATGTCAGCAAGATGGTCGTGGGACTGAAGATAAGAAGGTGAAATGATACCGGAGACAATCTTTTCTCGAATGAAGTGGCAGTCGATTTCAATGTGCTTGATACGTTCATGGAAGACTGGGTTTTCAGCAATATGAAGTGCTGCTTGATTATCACAATGCACAGTTATTGGTGCAGATGGAGGATAGCCAAGTTCGGATAAGAGAGAAGTAAGCCATTGAATTTCTGAAGTGAGCGGAACAAAAGAGCGATACTCTGTTTCGTCAGAAGATCGAGAAATGGTAGGTTGTTTCTTAGATTTCTAAGAGATAGGGCTAGAACCAAGCATAGTAAAATATCTAGTGGTTGAGCAACGAGTGGCAGGACAACCAGCCCAATCAGAGTCAGCATAACTGACGAGGGAAAGAGAACTGGAGGAAGATAGAAAAAGACCATTGCCAACTGACCCTTTTAGATAACGAAGTACTCGATGTGCATCATCGAGGTGAGAAGTGCGAGGAATTTGTAAAAACTGACTAAGATTGTTGACAGCATATTGAATATCAGGACGAGTAACTGTCAGATATAAGAGGTGTCCGATGAGCCAACGATAAGGAGATGGATCGTGCAAGAGGTACCATCATCTGGAAGGAGACAAAGATGTTGGTCCATAGGAAAATTAGGTGGACGAAAGCCGAGCATTCCTGAATCATTCAAAATGTCAAGAATGTATTTGCGCTGACATAGAAAATATTCCTTTCTTTGATCGTGACACCTTTATCCCAAGGAAATATCTTAAAGGTCCAAGATCTTTAATGGAGAATGATTTAGCCAAATATTGTTTTATTTGTGATATAAATATATCATTATTACCAGTGATAATTATATCATCTACAAAAACAACAAAAAAGACTGAGATATCTTTATGAATATAAGTAAAATGACTATAATCAGAAATTGATTGACGGAAACCTCGTCGGAGAAGAGTAGAAGAAAATTTAGAGAACCATTGACGAGAAGCTTGTTTAAGCCCATAAAGAGATTTATGTAATTTGCAGACATGATTAATATTGTGATTAGAGAGACCTTTGGGAAGTTTCATGAAAATATCATCTTGTAAAAAAGCATTGTTGACATCTAGTTGGTGAAGGGACCAGCTTTTAGTTGCAACAATAGAAAGAAGAAGACGAACAGTAACTAATTTTGCTACTGGAGCAAAAGTATCATGATAATCAACACCTTCAATATGTGTGTAACCCTTGGCAACTAAACGATCTTTATATCGTTCAATTAATAAAGCAACTTGATTGTGAAGTAATTTTCTCTGTTTCTCATTGTATTTTTCAGGACCATGTACGAAGAAGATGACTGGTTGGGGTAGTCTTCAACATGGCCTCTACTTCTTAGATGATGCATCTCATTTGAATTCAGTTTTTTTTATTTTCCCCTGCAAATAAATTTGACAATTGGCATTCACGCCTAGGACACCCATGTATTTCCCGTTTTCAGTTTCTTGTTAAGAATTTTCCAGAAATTGTTGCGAATAAAAATTTTATATGTGATATTTGTCCACAAGCAAAACAATCTCGTGATTCTTTTCCATGAAGTATTTCTCGCTCTTCTATGTGTTTTTGAACTGATTCATATTGACATTTAGGGGCCTTTTTCAGTTCCATCTAAAAATGGTTCTCGTTTCTTCTTAACAATTGTGGATGATTATTCTAGATGTACTTGGGTGTATCTAATGAAAAACAAATCACAAACCTTCCATATGATAACACATTTTTTTAATCATTAGTCGACAATTCAAATTATCAATTTCTAAAATTCATTCTAGAAATGGAGGTATTTTTATTCCACAGCTACAGGTTCTTAGATCTGACAATGGGGCTGAATTCCTTTCTAGACTTTCAAAATTGGTTTCATTCTAAAGGCATAATTCATCATCGAAGTTGTGTCTCTACCCCTCAACAAAATGAGATTATAGAACGTAAACATTGTCACTTACTCAATGTTGCTCGATCATTATGATTTCAAGCTAATCTTCCTATCTCATTTTGGGGAGAATGTGTTCTCACAACTGCGTTTCTAATAAATAAATTACCAACGCCAATTCTTGATTTTAAATCTCCGTATATCAATTCAAAACCAAATATCTCTTATTTTCTCAGTAGTCATATGTATCTCTTCTAGTATAATTTTGGAAAAGTTCATGAGAATCATCAAAAGTAGAACCAACACCTAACCACTAAAACCAATAAGGTCAAAGCCAGCATTACCTAAATCATCATTTGAAGAACTATCATTAATTTCCAGCATTTTACATAGATACATTATCATTATCTGACCAAGGATTATCGCTTGCATCATCAAGTAGTAAATTTTAATTTTTTCTAGTCCAGTCCGCAAGCGGAACGTCCTCATGAAAGATGTACTCTAGATCTATAAGTTGATCAGTTGTCTATTGTCATTTGACATGTCGTACTTTCAATCGCATATTCACTACAAGAAACAACGGTATTTCCGCCGGTAAAAACTATAAGCGGCCGTCAGAAGCCGCCGGAAGCCGCTGAAAATAAAGGTGTCAGAGGGAGGGGTAGTGTTTCCGACGGTTCCCGACAACGACCATCGTGTAATTTTCCGACGGCTTCCCGCAAGTACTGACGACACCCGACACATGTCGGAAGCTGCCGGTTATACATACTAGGCATCCTACAAAAGCCACCAGATATTATGTATGCGGGAGCCATCGGAAAACCTATTTTTGATTTTTTGGATTCTTCTGCATTTTAGCATTCTTACCACATTTCATATACAAACACTCTTCTACCACTACTACACAGTACACAATATATACAATTCCAGCCAAAAATAAAAAATAAAGCTTCGCGCAATTCACCAAACCATAAAATACATAAAATCAAGTCAACTAACCATGCAATCTAATAAGATATCACTTCAAAAAATTTCCTTCTTAAGCTTAATATTACCAAAAACATCTTTACACCATTTTTTGAGAAAAGTTCTTAACTCTGTAATTTTACAAACTAAAACTTTAGCAATATTACTAGGAAAAGTAATATTATAAGTATCCGTAGAAAGCTATTTATAAGAAATTAAATCCTTAAAATTATTCTCTAATTATAACCACAATTTTTCAAGTCTAAATAATTTAAAGTTCAAACAAGGAATAAAATAGGAATGGGCAATGGAATAATGGTCGAATAATAAATTAGGTAAATCAACAACATTACAAGAATTCATCACTAATAAAAAATCGATCTATAACGGCTGGGAATCCAGAGTAATCGAGGAAGGAGCTCAGTTCATCGCATAGCTTGTCGTGATTTTGGATTGAAGATTGTAGATGTCGGAGATGAAGTTGCTTTCATGGATGACTATTTTTTATGGTTGATATTAAGGGGAATTGGAAGCCTATAATGGTGGATGTTCCATGGCTCAATGGTCCAACTGATGGAGATGTGAAGAAGCCCTCTGATATGCATGAGGGAAGATGGAAGAAGACGAAGAAGAAGGTGGGTAACGGTTGAAGAACATAGTCCACAAAAAGGTGGAGAGGTTAATATGGTCACTGTTTATGGTCCTAAGGTGGAGGAACATGGTATCGACAAGGGTCTAGATGTTGATGATGCTCGAGGGATCCCAGAGATGAAAAGATCACGTCAAACGGAAGATGGATGTCGAGTTCTGAAATCCACAAAGACGATGGAGATCTTGTGGTATTGCAAGCACTTTTTAGATCGTTGATTTTTGCATGGTGTAGCTCAGATGGTAGATGCATCTTTTGCAGGCGGTGGGTTGTGTTTGTAATTGAGGTGCGGTCGTAGTCCTTTCAAATCGACTGGGGTATATCTCGTTGCCTTGAAATCGAGATTGGTTTTAATTGAGAGTAGGTATTGTTGAAAGAGCTAGATTGACTTGTTTGTGGATTGTTGGAGATATGTGATATTTGAATTAAGGTGGAGTGTTGAATTTTTTGATTCAAATATTTTATGAAGATGATGTAATCAATTAAATGATTGATTGATTATATTTGATTAATTAATTGACTAATTGGTTGATTGATTGATTGATTTATTGGTTAATTGATTGATTTGATCATAAAAGAAAAGAAATTAGTGATTATATTTTGAAGATATCTTGAAAGAGCAACTTAGATAGGCTTTCTATTCTCCTATATATATGCAGCCTTCTTGGTTAGATTGTGACAATTAAAAAAGAACAAGAAACCACGTGAGAATATCTAGTGAGGTTGTGTGCCTCCATGGGCTTGCGCCCTGGAGAGGAAGATGTAGGAATTTGGGCTGAGGGTAGCTATTCTTATTTACTGCTGAAAGATGCAGTTGGTGCCTCCAGATTGTCCAAGGGTTTGTCGTCGTTCTTCATCGCTATTCTGCTCCAACAATATTTGTAATTATCTAGATATTATTTTTCTATCTCAATAAGGTTATTGATTCATTGTATTTTGTTTATTTTTTGTTGTAATCCATTGAGTGTAAACAACATTTGTTTTTGGTGGATCAATAAAGAGTGTGGTTGAGTGGAATATTAGTGTATTACTATTATTTTCGATTTGTTATGTCGTTACCATCAATCAATTCATTTTCAAGTGATTGAATGAAAAAGATCTTATTTTTCTTAGCGTTTTGTCAAATTTCCGTTGCGTTGCGTACAAAACCCCAACAGTTTGGTATCGAAGCAATTTTTCCATAACAGTTTTCTAGCAATTAAGTCCATCCGAACCTTAATCGTCGCTACGGCCATCTTATTAGACAATATTATATATCCAAAGCTGGTGTTGTTTAGAATTGCATTTTGTTATTATAAATGGTATCCGCCCTTTTCCGCCCTGTTACAGACTTACAAGCTTACAGCGTAATAATGCAGTGGACACAGGCACACCATTTCAAACGTTTCCTTCATTGACCAGACTATAGTTTAGTGAGCTGAATACGGTGCAAAATTCTGTTGATTTCCTTCGTAAGTTTGCATAACTACAAGTCTACAACACATCGTCGCTCCATGAAGATCCCTTTTTTTTTTCCCTTTTAAATAGTAGGAAAAAGAAGATATAAAACTAGAACAATCGTTGCACTAACTGTAAGTTACCATGTGTTTACTCACATTTTTCAGTTTGGGTTTTATCGTATCCTAATATCATTGTTTTGCTTGTATTATTCACATACTGACTGAATTTGTTAGCGTGGAGATAATTCATTATGGCTTCTCATTGCATTGAAGTGGTAATTAAGTAGATAGACCAAGTCTGCACATAACATCATCCTTTCATATTTGCCACTGCAAATTGCTCCGCTGATCAATGAAAATTTATAATATGCACTGACTTAGTGTGTCGCGCTAATTAACAGTTTAATTGATGCAATAAAAAAATTGAAATTGCGCTAATCAACATAGAAAGAAGTAGGAAATGGTAAATAGAAGAATCAATCTTGTTTATAGATAATTGTGCAGTCCTTTTAAATATTTACTTATACTACGTTTTTCTTTTTGCTCTGAATGAGTTTGTTCATTTCCATGGTCCTACCCTTCAGTTTAACTTTACAAGAGCATTCCAATCCAAGATTGGATTGTGAAGCAACCGATCCACCGTTCTTCCCTATTACTATAAAGGTTGGCAAAACAATTATATTTGCCCGTATTTTTTTAACCAGCCAAAAAATGGTCCGTTAACATATATTAATAAAAGATAATTGCCTCAACCAGCTAAGAAATAACCTTTTGAAACAAGTTTAATATATATATATATATATATATATATATATATATATATATATATATATATATATATATATATATATATATATATATATATATATATATATATACACACACACACACACCTCAAAAAATGGAGCATTCATGTAGTTTTGCTATTTCCATCACTTATTTATAGTAATATAAATTAGTGGAAAGAAAGGCAGACCGTGGAATCAGAAATGTTAAAGTGATGCTGTACTGTTTAAGTTACAAAATCAAGTATCTTCAACATTTTCTCGACCAGCTCTTTGTCCAAAAAATATGTGGAAATAGAATAATTGTTCCCCATGTAGTATGTTTCCATGTGTTTACTCATATTTTTCAATTTTCAGTTTCGTCATATTCTAATTTCATTATATATTTACTTGTATTGTATTATTCACGTACGATTGAATTTATTTGCCTGCGGTTGGCTCCGTTGACTTCGCAATGGTTGAAGTGGTAAATAGATGAACCAAGTCTGTACATGATGTTATACTTTGGTGTGAGGCTAGTTCGATTGACTTCGCCTTGCATTGAAGTGGTAAGTGGATGAGGCAAGTCTGCACGTAATGTCCTCCTTTGGTATTTGCCACTGCAAATTGGCCCGCTGATTATTTTTTTTTTTTTTTTTTTTTTTTTTTTTTTTTTTTTTTTTTTTTTTTTAAGTATAATACGTATGGCTAATGTATAGATAATTTGACTACTTAAAAATATGAAATGGTCCTAACTGACGTACATAAAGAATGTAGGAAATGTTAAATGGTAAACATAGTCTTGTTTCAGATATTTTTGTGCAATATTTCCTTCAACATTTAAATAGTCTATATTTGATTACTTAGTTCATTATTAGTCTTAAATCCTACATTATGAATTTACAAGGACAACACAGGTATGCTAATAATGTACATATTCGGTTGAGCATCTTTGGGCATAGTGCTGCAGGCATTTTTTGCATATAGTGCTAATAAAGTATACTGAAAGTCTGAAACACTACATAAATTTACGATTTTTTTCCTAGCTTTATGCAATGGTAGAATAACTATTCATATTGGCTCTTATGATGCGCATTATCAGGAAATCAAAAATTGCCAAAATTAGGTTAGACATCTTGGGTCATTGTCATATAGCTGAATTCTCCTGCTATGCTACCCAGCTGAAATTGTGAGATTAATACGCATATAATTGCAGCTAAAATACAATGCAAGTGGCAATACTGATTTTCTCAACGGTACGTTTTAACAGTGTTGTTGAATACTTCTTCTATCTATCACATTATCATATATTCCATAGATTATGTAGATATTTACCTTTTCAAAGGCTCAAGCTGTTTCTCTATAAAATAAATTGATTGTTTAAAAAAGACAACCTGGAAATCACACGATGTCACCATAAGAGGCTCAGTTCCTATATAAAGAGGCAGAGATACCTATGTTTCATTCATAAGAAAAGAACCTGAGTGGATAAATCATTATGGCTGTGAGTAAGAAATTAATGAGCTTTCTATTGATTTTGGCCATGTGCATGATGGTAATGGTTGCTGAAGCCGGTCATTATAAGCGGCCACACTACAAGAAACCTCACTATAAACCACCGCACCACTACAAGCCTCCCCATTACAAGCCCCCACACTACCACAAGCCACCTCATTACAAACCACCCCATCATTAAGTAACCATCGTGTCCCAGTTGTGCTATATATGCTTTCATATTTGTATTTATATAATGACAATAACAACTGCCTTGTTTGATATATAAAGGCTGTTGCCATATGTTATGTGATGCTTGATTTCTATATTATGTTGTCCTAATTAATGTGTTGAAAGCAGTGAGTATTTCATTATGCTGATAAATGTTCAATTTTCTTTTTGTGGTTCCTTCTTTCTTCCATATTATTCAATTCCCTGACAAGTGTCATTTTTAAGATAGTCGGAAAAGTGATTGTTTCACTAGGAGGATCGTCAGGCTTTTTATTTTTTATGAGCAAAGCTATTTGCAGTTTCCAGCTTTTGTTTCTTTACCATTCCACTAAGAATTTGCTGTAACATCAAAATACAGTTTCCGAAAATCACTTAGTTCGTTCTTTATCTTTTTTTTAATTGATCTGTACGTTTAGATTTTAGACCAGATATGAAGTAAAAAAACTGATTATTTTTGGTATTGTCATTGATACCCAACTATTGTTAAGAATTGACCATTTTTAAAAAATACTCCACGCATTTAAAAATTGTTAAACGACTACACAAACATATTATTTCACACTACTCAGTATTCCCGGATTGCCCTTTTACACCAGATTAAAAAAAAACTTATTCGACAAGGGAAATTGAATTAAAATAAGCAGTTCGTCACCACTTCACCGAATGCAGCACGTAATCAATTATATATGTATTTGATAGTGATATGTAGAACATTAAAAATCATTTCGGTGCAGTGCCTCCGTAATTATAAAATTCGGCATATTTATGTCGATCAAAAATATAATAATTTGATCATATTCCTTCAAAAACGTTTATCCTTTATGATTTAAAAAATATATCAACATATGCGCATCCAAAAAAAATACTATGACCCTTGCACATCAACATCACCACTAACAACCGAATCAAGTCTGAAACGACACTAGCTTAATCCTAATAGCGTGTGCACACAATTTAATAAACTGAAATTAGATCTTACCATCTCATCACTCTGATCAACTCCAACCTAACGTTCACTCTCCTATGTCAATAGCATATTGTTTTCTTTTTTGTTCATGTTTTATTATTAATGTTTGATTTCTCCACAACTAATGGTGTTGACTAACCATTAAAAACTAGATTAATGAACATAAAAGTGAAATTAAGCCTAAATAGGTAATAAGGTAAATTACCTTTATTTGTTAAGGGGCTACATTTCTCATTGGTACTCCCCTTAACAATTTAAAAAAAAAAAAAAAAAAAAAAAAAAAAAAAAAAAAAAAAATTGGCTCCCTCTTAACAATATTTAAAGTGTCAATAACAATGCTCTTATTTTCGTTTAAACAAAATTTTATCAATCCATTAAAGACTAAAAGAAAAACCTACAAATTGGGGAATAACCTCTCAATAACAAAACCTCACAGTAAAAAATTATCATCCTAACATACATATTTATAACTACTTACTAACCAATAGATAAGTAGAGATGTATTTGTTAATTTATCTCCTAAAAATTCTTCCATGAATAAATATGTTTAAATCATATGTTTATTTATTTAAATAAAGATATTTGAGGGAAATATATGCATTAATGCCTCTTTCTACATCAAAAAATAAATATCTTCTCGCATGTCTTTACCACTCTACCTCGACACAAAATTCTTCACTGGTTCCACCTTTATTTGAAAAGTTAACTTAATCAAGATGCATACCATCAATAAATTAGAAGTGCTATGATATCATTAAAGTCCCCAAATAGACTTCGTGGATTTTCGTTGTATGCTCCGCCTTCTCTTACATGAATTTGTCTCTTCAATTCCAATTTGAGAACTTCATACAATCTTCATCGCTAAAGCAGTCTGTATACGTCGAGGTTCGAAATTTTGGTTGTTAATCCATAAAATATGGATTACACTACAAGAAATTTGACCTTTATCTACCAATATTTTACCTACCAATAGATAAAGATAGGTAAAGAGAACCTTTGTCTACCAATATTTAATGGTAAAATTCATTGGTAGGTAAATGTTGTCAGTTTTATAAAATTGTTAAAGGATGATCATCTACCAGTAATTATAGGTAGGTAAAATGTATTATCCACACATATACAGAAGGGGAAGTTTTTTTTGCGATTAACCCTTACATTTTTCTCATATCATTTTAAACTTTCATTAAAAATAATGTTGAGTCGTTCAATGATGTGTTAAAAAAGTATATTCTAGTAATTTTTTTTGAATTGAAAATTTCACTTACATATCCTAGCAATGTTTTTTGTAAAATAATTTCTTTATTAATTATTAATAATTATTTTGAAATATGAAATAACTAACAGTTAGTAAAATGATAAACAATAATTAAATTGTAAATAATTAATATTAAATAATCATTCATTTATAACTTATCATACATTCTTAATTTTTTCCAAACATTTGATTAACTTTAAATTTTTCGCAAATGTTTCACAATTTCATGCTAATATGTCATCATTTGAAATGACCAAAACATATTTTCTCTAGTTTATTGCAGAGACACAATTTATACCATCCTCTTCGACTATAAATTTAATAGCTTATTTTAGATTAAATCTAACGGTACAAATCTCAATCCATGTGATCTCTTTTGTGGCCTCAATCTGCATATATAGTCTCTTCTGATTGGCCACAATATAAAACACAAAACTGCCACTATAAATAAATACCAATAATATTGATGACAACTATTACTATGGTTACATCCCTTTCTAAAACAAGAGAGGCATTCTTACTTTAAAAGTTAATTGATTTTCTTCTCTTTCTAAAAACATGTTTCATGAAATACCCTAATAACTATATTTTTTTCAACCTTTTTATTCACACATGAATCTGCAAATAACAACAAAATAATAATGATGTGGGCATCTGATAAATTTGCATTTGTGTATTCTGCAGGCCAAATTAGTATATTTCGTAGCTCCAGCTCCAAAATAACTATCCAAATCAATTACATTCATGCATATAACAAATAGATTTTTATAATATAAGGAAGAGATTCATGCATATAATCGAATTAAGTACATTCATGTATATCCTCTTATTCTTCTTTTCTTCTATTCTCTGCTATTCTTACACATTATGTTTGAATAATATAAAGGCACTATTTATACATCAAAAATCACTTAACGTACACCGTTATTTTTTTTATAAAAAATTATTGCTAAAACACCCTTTTCTCTTAGTTATATATTCTAAAATTTCGCATAAAATAAATCAAATTAACATCAAAAGCAATAGAATTTGATGCCAACCAAACACGCTAATTCAATGTTATTGGTGTACTTCATCATGAAACTTGAAATTTCAATTACTTGTAACATTTAGAAATAATTGTTGTAATTTAGATGCGTTGAATTTTTTTCTGAATTTTAAATAATTCTTTTGAAATTAAGAAAATTTTGGAAAATTTTAAAATAGCAACAATATTAATGCAACAAATGAAATTCATTTTGTTGAATTTTACTTTATTTGGTGCAATAAATTACTAATTTTGGGTATATGTGTTTTAAGTTTTGAAGAGGGAAGGGATAGAAGATGCAAATAAGGGTTATTTTGTAAAGTATACAGTGTATGTAAAGTAATATTCAGTGTGTAGTAAGTTATTTTATTTTTTGGTGTATGTTAAGTAATTTTTGGTGTAAGAACAGTATTAGCCTAATATAATATACATTCAATTTCATTTTAATATTAGATCTATATTTACAGACAAGTGAATCAATTCAATTTTGTTTGTGTATATATATATATATATATATATATATATATATATATATATATATATATACACACACACACACACACACACACAAGAGTTTGTGTTAATTAATGTACATCTTTTTTC
This sequence comes from Allium sativum, assembly GCA_030737875.1. Classification (NCBI taxonomy): domain Eukaryota; kingdom Viridiplantae; phylum Streptophyta; class Magnoliopsida; order Asparagales; family Amaryllidaceae; genus Allium; species Allium sativum. The sequence goes on from CM060909.1 coordinate 590,751,098, forward strand.
TTTAATTTCTTTTGCATTTATTTCATATTTGTTTTGTTAAAACATGGTTGACATTAGCCTTGCTTAACGTTTGCGTTAATTCACCAAGAGTTACCATTTAACATTTGTATGAAATAAATGGTAACATATTAACGATTAATTTATACATGATGGACTCAATACTTGATATAAATGGCAACATATTAACGTTTGTGTTAATTTATTTTATACTTATATAAATTAATTGCAATTGATTAACGTTAATTTATACATGGTAGCATTTATAAATGGTAAAATTTGTATAAATTAATTTATTAAATAAATGGTTAACATTACATGGTACAAGTTAATTTACGTTAATTTACATATTAAATGGTACCATGTTAATTTACATATAAAATTAACGTAAATTAATATGGTACCATTTTTTACATGGTAACATGTTATTTGTATAAATGGTTACATGGTAGCATTTATTAACGTTAATAACTGCTTACTGACGCTAGTATTCACCACAATTTTAATACGTAGAAAACCTTTTATTTTCATCTCTAAAGGTAATTTATTTTTTTCCTTTTTCTTCCTTCCTTCCTTCCTTTCTTACGTTATTTATTTATTTATTTAAAGATGGCTAGAAAAATGGATCTGGTTTATGGGGATGGTAGCGTTGGTGTCATGGGTTCAGTTTCTGAAGCTATTCTCAATGCTAATGGTCATGCTACTGGGTAATTAACTTATATTGTTTACATCCCTTTTTTTCTTTTCCTATTTTACAAATTTCTCACCTCAATCAATTTTCTTCATTTCATGTGTGGAAACATTAGGATCAAACCAAGGACTCTAATGGCGAAAGAGGTGATCTTGGCTTAAAATTCATATCTGATAAAAGTCAAAGGTTTCAATCTTATATTTGGTTTATTATGTAGTTAATTGGAGAAACGTATGGGGTAGTGAAAGAAGTGAGCGACATGCATCAAAGAAAGGCAGAAATGGCTAAGCACTCTGATGCATTCATTACATTATCTCGTTAATTTTTATCCATTATGTTACAAATTTTATTTTATCTTTCCTTCATTTTCTATTTTCTGATATTACTCTACTACATTCCCAGGTGGTTATGGAACATTAGAAGACCCACTTGAAGTTATAACATGGGCTTAGCTTGACATCCATAAAAAACTAGTTAGTGATAATTGAAGTTATATTAACGTTTGTATTAATTTATTTCATACTTGTATAAATTAATTGCAGTTGATTAATATTAGTTTATACAAGGTAACATTTACAAATGGTAACATTTGTATAAATTAATTTATTAAATAAATGGTTAACATTACATGGTACCATGTTAATTTACGTTAATTTACATATTAAATGGTACCATGCTAAATTACATATAAATTAACGTAAATTAATATGGCATCATTTCTTACATGGTAACATATTATTTGTATAAATGGTTATGTAACACCCCGAAAATTCTATAACTGTGAAATTAACAAATTAAAGTATAATCAAATTCAAATCAAAGAACCAAGGGAAACGGGATACGCCATTGCGTTCGTCTCGGAAAAATACGCGAAATAGAGTCCGAGTTTTCGAAAAACGGAGTCCGTATGAAGAAGATATGGCCTTCGGAAGTTTTGAATTAAATTTAAAATTCAAACAGAATAAAATAATTAAAAATCGGGCCCAGTGGGCCAGGGCGGATAAACACCCGCCTAGGCCACCCAGGTCGACTGGGCTGTCGACCTGGGCTACCCATGTCGACAGGGCTGTCGACAGCCCTGTCGACAGGGGTGTCGACCTGGTCGAGCCCAGTCAACCTGGCTGGCCAGGTCTGTGTTTGGTCGAATTTCTGTGGTCTGCTTTGTCATTAGGGCTAGGTGGCGGGTTCTAATTGGTCTCTCTATCTAATGAATGGCTACGATCTAACCTAGCAACATCAATGGTCCTAATCAATTCCTAACCTCTATATAAACAACCCTAGACTAAACCCTAATCTATTCATTCAAAATTAAGAACATAGCCGCCATGTTGCTGAGGAACGACTAAGAGTAGCCGCCAACTAGAGAGAGGATTAGGGAGAAAGTTCTAAAGCCTAAAGCAATTCAAGTAACCTAAAGCCAATCAATTCAACAAAGGAATCACATCTCTTAATTTGAGAATTCGCCGCAACCATTGTAAGTAGAGTATTACTTTGGTATGAATAAACAATTGTATTGATTTGTATGCTTGAATTGGGATAATAAAGTAGTTCATATTTGTGCAAAATTATGTTATTCATTATAAAGAACTACATGCGGTAGTTCTATGCAAAAATACGTTTGGAATATTGCGCAAATTATGTAATCTATGTTGAAGCTACATGTATGTAGTTGAGTGAAATTCATGCAAGTTTGGGGCTTTGTTATTATGCCATCATGATGTATATTTTTGTGCATAAATCATTTTGCAAGTAATTGAAACAAGTTTGGTTGTCATAGTTCATATGAAACTATGTTGGAATTTTGACACCATAATCCATGTATTAAGTCATGCTTTTGCAAAACTAATGAATATGGCTAGGCTATGAATGATATTTGGCATAATTGAAATCCATGATTAAATCTATCTTGTTTACAAGAATTATATGATGACATATGTGAGACATGGCTAGGTTAGACTCAAAAATCCCTTTTTGCAAGTTTAAAGCAAACACCATGTTTAGGAATATTTATGCATAAGTATGTTTATACCATCGTTATGTGATTAAACTTAAATTATGATTAAGTTGAACTATGCTTTTGTGTTAGTAACAAAGTATCCCCTTTGTAAACATGTAGAAACCTTATGAACATGACTTGTTTATGTTTATGCCATGAACAAATTTAACTTTACTTATGCCATGCTTATGTTTGACATTATGCCGTGTTTATGCTAAAAGTATTTATGCCATGCTTATGTTTGACATTATGCTATGCTTATGTTAGGAATATTTATGACATGCTTATGTTTGACATTATGCCTAAATAAGAATATAGGTTCATGTTGTAGTTAAACCTATGCAAGTTCACATGCTTTGATTTATGTCACCTATGTTACCACTATGCAAGTACACCAATTTCCATTTTGTATTTCCAACGTCGTATTGCAAGTTCATGCGCTCACTTTCCCCTCTTTGTGTATACGCCATAAGCCTCCCCTTTCGCATGGCTAAATTAGGCTTTAAAAGGCTAAGCCCAATATATATATAAACGGACGTGTAAAACGGGGGAAAATAACGTTGGGTTAAAATTAATTAATGAATGAAAATATGAAATAGAAGGGCCCAAATTCAAGTATGGGTTGGGCCCGTGATTGGTGTAACCTTTACACCATTAACTTAATAATGGGCCGCAAATATTTACATATAAGAAATAAAGAAGAATGACAAGATATGTAAATGTAGAACATACGATGTGTTTAACCCGAGGTTGGGTTGAGTTGTGATGTAAACCTGCCCGGAACCGCCCGGCTGTCCAGTAGTCACAACAATACCTATCCAATGTGGGAGGTTAAACATGGAGCCCAGCAAGGACCCGAGGTTAGACTGAGTTGTGGCGTAAGACTGCCCGGAACCAACCGGCAACAGGCAGCCACAACAATACCTGTCTAATGTGAGAGGTCAGGGCCTTAATAAGACAATTAAGGCTGAGTCAGGATTGTTAGGATTAAGTGGACTAAAGACTTAATCAAAATGGAACATGCTAAACTAAACGGACTGGTGGGGGTTAGGTTAGAAACACTTAACCAACTTAGCATGTTGGCTAGAGATAGAAAACCTAGTAACGGGGGACCCTTTTCAGCAGTAACCCTAAAAGGTGTATCAGGATACCCTGAAACTAGGCAGGGTGGGGCACGATTACTGGGCTGATTGTAAGAGGTCAAAGCGAAGGCGGTGGTGTAGCAGTGTAGGTTCTAACGGAGTGCGGGCGTGCACACACTCCGGCGCAGAAAAATAAGGCACTGGACACCAGTAGCATACCTGTGCACTCTATGGTTGTGTCGGGTTGCCACTATGGGACTTGATACACCCCATGGTGGGACCAGCATAGGTAACTACAGACTTCGGGGGCCGTAAGACACATGCAACTATGCGAGTAGGAGCTGATCATCATAGAATGGATCACATCACCCTGATTATGGGGTGCAAATTGGAAACTAGTATATGGGTTCAGAGATTAACATGGGGTACGATAGTATATTCGACCCTAGATAACTTAACCAAGTTTATTGTATTTGCCCACTTCTTGTTTATACTTATCATACCCAGTTCTTTATTCATAGACAAAATAGTACTAGACTTACTCAGGCTTTATGTCTGACTCTACTTTTCTTTCGTCTTCTTTCTTCCGTTTCCCCCCCCCCCCCCAGGTCCTCAGGGAGGGAACACAGCAGCTTGACCAACCTCAACATCCAGCTTGAAGAAGAGAAATGTATTGCTTGGACTTTCCTGTTTTGAACTATGGCTTTGGACAATCCACTATGGGGCTTTTGCAGTTTATCTATGTTTTATTTATGCTTCTTTAAATAATGTACTCAAGACAGATTATGAAAGTGTTATATTATGTTTTTGGAAAGGATGTTGTTGTAACACGTATTTGACTTTTATGAAATAAAAGTTTGTTGTTCTTCCGCTGTTTACAAATATGTGTTCTTATATCTGTCTTGTATATCTGTGACTTGTACTTATAAACCTCCACCAAAATTAGGGCATTCCCTTTGAGAGTGACCCTAACGGAGGTGGGGTGTTTCACTTGGTATCAGAGCCAGGTTTACCAGATAAGATAAAAAGTTTTGAAAAATTATTTTCAAAAAGGAAATTTAAAGAAGCATTTTTAAAAGAAAAATATTATTTTATTTTTAAAAAGGCAAAAGTCCACTCCCCAAAGCCATAGGAACTATCTCTTATCCTTCATTTTGAATCTATCCTTTTTGTTTCAGCATGTCCCAAGAACTTAACTTGCCGGAGGGGGTACCAATACCTGGTTGGTTTAGACGGTTCTTAGAAGCAAGGGCCACTCAGCCAGGTCCTACCATTCCTCCTCCCCCAGCGGAAGGAAATCATCCAGCTGCAACAGCACCTTTTCCTCCACCTCCTCCTCAGGGAACCAATTTTGCTAAGATATGTAAAGATTTTAAAGCTATGGGAGGAAGGGATTTCCATGGAACTGAGTCCTTCGTAGCAGCTAGGAATTGGCTGAAAGAAACGGAGGACCTATTCATCATCTTTGAGGTAGAGGATAGGCAAAAAGTACAACTGGCGGTGTGGCTATTGAAGGGCGAGGCTTCCTACTGGTGGGAAGTCACTAATGCTGAAAGACTAGTGGAGACATGGGAGGACTTTAGGGCAAGGTTTGAGACCAAATTTCTCTCAGATGCAGAAAGAAGTTTGCAGTTGGAAAAATTCTTATTTCTTAAGCAAGGAGACAAGACGGTCAGAGAGTATGTGAATCAGTTCGATGAGCTGGCTAGGTTTGGACTTGACCTAGTCAACACCCCGCACAAGAAGGCTCTCCGTTTCGTCAAAGGGTTAAATGAGCCATTACACAGTTTGGCCATGACCCATATACCCATGGGGGCCACGTATGAAAGACTGGTGCAAATGGCATTGCTGAATGAAGAGGATAAGGGCAAGAAGAAAGAGGGTTTGCAGCCCAAGAAGACAGACTTTAAGAAGGGCGGGAAAGGCAACAAAGAGAAGAGGAAGTGCAATTTCTGTGGCAAAGTGGGGCACTTAGTAAAGGACTGCCGGAAAAAGAAGGCCAAGGAGAGTGGTGGGTGCTTTTCATGCGGTCAGACAGGCCACAGGGCTAAGGACTGCCCAAAGAAACGAGGACAGGGGCAGGGCGCTGGATCCACCCCAGGGGCACAGGTTCATGTGCTAGAAGCGCCACCATTGCAACAGCGAGGTATAAATACTTCTGTAGAAAGTGTAGTTTATCTTTATGATCACCCCGTTCGCACTTTATTTGATTCTGGCGCATCACACTCCTTTATCTCGTCTGCTTTAGTAGAATCTCTGCACCTAAAAACTAGTATGGTAGAGGACCCCTTAATTGTTTCAAACCCAATTGGGGGCCCAGCTCATTTGTCTATGATCTGTCTGGATTTGAAAATTTCTATTCTAAGTGTAGAATTTCAATGTAGTTCCTTTGTTTTGGGCTTTTCGGGGTATGGTTTGATTTTGGGTATGGATTGGCTATCCCGTAATGGGGCCATCCTTGATTGTGAGAAAAGGGTTGTTAGGCTCCTAACCCAGCTCGGTAATACTTTGGAAATTTCTTGTAATCCCTCGTATGCGGTTATGCTTAGTTATCTTGAATCGCTAGATGCCTCTGTTGAAAATTTGCAATCAGTTAGAGTGGTCCGGGAATATCCGGATGTCTTCGAAGAGGTGAAGGGCTTGCCTCCGAAGCGGGAAATAGACTTCCGCATATATCTTGTAGATAATGCAAAGCCCGTTGTGTTGCCCGTTAGACATATGGCTCCACAAGAAAGGAAAGAGCTCAGTAAACAGATTAAAGAGCTTCTAGAAAAGGGGTTCATTAGGAGGAGCATTTCAGAATGGGGCGCTCCGGTGGTGTTCGCTACAAAGGCGGATGGTTCACTCCGTCTATGTGTTGACTATAGGGAGCTCAACAAGCTAACGAAAAAGAATAGGCATCCTCTCCCTAGAATTGACGATTTATTTGACCAGCTTGTAGGGGCGTCTGTTTTCTCCCAGCTCGATTTAGCAACCGGTTTTCATCAGCTAAGGGTGGCTGAAGATAGCATCGATAAAACGGCGTTCAGAACCCCAGACGGCTTCTTTGAATGGCTTGTCATGCCTTTCGGCTTGACAAATGCACCTGCTTACTTCATGGACCTGATGAGTAGGGTATTTAGAGATTTCCTCAACAAATTCGTAGTGGTCTTCGTAGATGATATCCTTATCTTCTCAAAGAGTGAAGAGGAACATGCTCAGCACTTAAGGGCAATCATAGAAACTTTGCGAGTCCATCAACTAAAAGCCAAGTTCTCCAAATGCCACTTTTGGAGAGAAGAGGTGAGGTTCCTTGGGCACATAGTATCCAAACAAGGGTTAGCAGTGGACCCTGCTAAGGTAGTGGCGGTACAAGATTGGAAGACACCAAGGAATGCGACTGAGGTCCGAAGCTTTCTAGGACTAGCAGGTTTCTATCGAAAATTTATAAGGGATTTTGCGAAAATCTCAGCTCCGCTCACGAAATTGACCAAGAAGAATCTAGTGTTCAATTGGGATTTGGATTGCGAGTTTGCTTTCCAACGACTAAAAAGGGCTCTCACAACAGCCCCAGTTTTGACGCTGCCAGATGGGAGCAAGATGTTCACTGTTTATACGGATGCATGTGGGACAGGGCTAGGCGCCGTCTTAATGCAAGAAGGAAGGGTAGTAGCTTATGGCGGAAGGCAGTTGAAGGTGCACGAAAAGAACTACCCAACCCACGATCTTGAGTTAGCCGCCATCGTCTTTGCACTCAAGTCTTGGCGACACTATCTCCTAGGTGAGAAGTTCGAACTTTACACTGACCATAAATCGTTGAAATATCTTTTCTCGCAGAAGGATCTTAACTTGAGGCAACAAAGATGGATGGAGTTTCTTGCCTCGTACGATTTCGAAATCTCCTATACTCCGGGCAAAGGCAACGTAGTGGCAGACGCGTTGAGCCGAAAGAAATTGACCCTAAGCCCGTTGTTTGTTGAAAGACAAAGCCTAGAGTTTATAGCCAGCTTCGACTTTAGGCCTTCCTCCGATTTCGTACCGGGCTTGCTAGCATCACTCGAAGTGCGCCCAACTTTAGTGGATTCAGTAGGGACAGCACAACGCGAAGACCCTCAACTTGTGGAAATAATGGATAGGCTAATTAGGGGTGAGACTTCAAGTCACCTCAACAGATACTCCATCGACGATAAGGGGTTGCTAAGGCGAGACGGAAGACTATGCGTCCCACAGACAAAAGATTTAATACAGAAGGTTCTCGAGGAAGCACATCACTCCAAGATGACGATACACCCAGGCGGAGATAAAATGTACAAGGACATAAAAAGGACTTTCTTCTGGAACGGCATGAAAAAGGACGTGGCAGAGTTCGTTTCTAAGTGTATGATGTGTCAACAGGTTAAGGCAGAACAGAAAAAGCCTGGCGGACTGCTGCATCCTCTGGAGGTCCCGCAATGGAAGTGGGATAGCATCTCAATGGACTTCATCGATGGGCTGCCTAGGTCTAGGAGAGGCAACACTAGCATTTGGGTAATAGTGGATAGGCTTACTAAAAGCGCCCACTTTTTACCTATCAAAAGTAAAAAAACTGCCTCATCCCTAGCATCACTTTACCTCAAGGAAATCGTCCGACTCCATGGAATACCATCTAGCATTGTTAGTGACCGAGACCCCATCTTCACCAGCGAATTTTGGCGGAGTCTGCAAGAAGCAGTAGGAACGCAGTTATGCTTGAGCACAGCCTATCATCCCCAAACCGACGGCCAAACAGAGAGGGTGAATAGAGTTTTGGAAGACCTCTTAAGACTATGCGTCCTTGACTTCGGAGGGACATGGGAAGACCACCTTCCTTTAGTAGAATTCGCCTACAACAACAGCTATCAAGCAACCATCGGAATGGCGCCCTTCGAAGCTTTATATGGAAGACCGTGCCGATCGCCCACTTGTTGGTGGGAGTCCACGGATAAGCTCATACTTGGACCAGATATGATCCGAGAGACCTCAGAGAAAGTAGACTTAATACGAAGAAGGATGAAGACGGCCCAAGACAGACAAAAGTCCTATGCCGACAAGAGGAGGACCGACCTTGAATTTGAGGTTGGAGACAGAGTTTTTCTCAAGGTATCACCGCTAAGGAACGTTGTTCGTTTTGGAACCACAGGAAAGCTAGCGCCAAGATTCGTAGGGCCATTCCCTATTATCGAGAAGATTGGGAAAATGGCCTATAGATTAGAGCTACCTGAGAAGTTGGCTGGAGTCCACAACGTTTTTCACGTCTCACATCTCCGAAAATGTCTACATGAGTCTGCTGAAGTGGTAGAGCCAAATATCCTCGAAGAGGCCGAAGTGGAACGCGAAGCGACCATAAGAAAAGTTCCAACCCGCATCTTAGGAACAGAAGTGAAGAAGCTACGCAACCGCGAAGTCAAGATCGTCAAAGTCCAGTGGAGCGACGCCGAGGGAGACGCGACTTGGGAAACTGAAGCTAGAATCCGTACATCCTACCCTTTTCTGTTCGAGGGTACATCCATGATCTTTCTCTTTCCTTAAGTTGCGCTTTTATCTTTTTAGGTATATTTCCTCGACCGTATCTTTTAGATAGAATCTTTTTGGATGGAAACATGTAGTTGAAACATGTTATGGATGATGGTTGCAAGTGGTTGCAAGTGATTGCTAGTGGTTGCTCGTGGTTGCATATACACACACAATCTAGGTTTTAGATCGGCTCAATCACTTCATATTGCATATGCATATATGTTTGCATTCGTATGTGATGGAACTTTAATGTGTTGTCATGTGGATGCTGTATTTGTATTGAATGATTGTGCACTCATGTAGAATCAAAAATAGGAAAATTTGCATACATAATGGATTCATGGCACTTACATAATTCGCATTAAGGAGGTCAACTGAATCAGTAGACCGCCTGATTTTGCATTAGATAAGTACATGTACACACACACTTTGCATATGATCATGAAGCATTAGAAGTCTTTTAAGGACAATGGATGCTCGTGTTTGATGGATGAGTAGATGGATAATTGGATGTTAGGATATACATTCCTCCTAACTTGAAGATTTCGGGGACGAAATCCTTTTAAGTGGGGGAGAATGTAACACCCCGAAAATTCTATAACTGTGAAATTAACAAATTAAAGTATAATCAAATTCAAATCAAAGAACCAAGGGAAACGGGATACGCCATTGCGTTCGTCTCGGAAAAATACGCGAAATAGAGTCCGAGTTTTCGAAAAACGGAGTCCGTATGAAGAAGATATGGCCTTCGGAAGTTTTGAATTAAATTTAAAATTCAAACAGAATAAAATAATTAAAAATCGGGCCAACTGGGCCAGGGCGGATAAACACCCGCCTAGGCCACCCAGGTCGACTGGGCTGTCGACCTGGGCTACCCATGTCGACAGGGCTGTCGACAGCCCTGTCGACAGGGGTGTCGACCTGGTCGAGCCCAGTCAACCTGGCTGGCCAGGTCTGTGTTTGGTCGAATTTCTGTGGTCTGCTTTGTCATTAGGGCTAGGTGGCGGGTTCTAATTGGTCTCTCTATCTAATGAATGGCTACGATCTAACCTAGCAACATCAATGGTCCTAATCAATTCCTAACCCTATATAAACAACCCTAGACTAAACCCTAATCTATTCATTCAAAATTAAGAACATAGCCGCCATGTTGCTGAGGAACGACTAAGAGTAGCCGCCAACTAGAGAGAGGATTAGGGAGAAAGTTCTAAAGCCTAAAGCAATTCAAGTAACCTAAAGCCAATCAATTCAACAAAGGAATCACATCTCTTAATTTGAGAATTCGCCGCAACCATTGTAAGTAGAGTATTACTTTGGTATGAATAAACAATTGTATTGATTTGTATGCTTGAATTGGGATAATAAAGTAGTTCATATTTGTGCAAAATTATGTTATTCATTATAAAGAACTACATGCGGTAGTTCTATGCAAAAATACGTTTGGAATATTGCGCAAATTATGTAATCTATGTTGAAGCTACATGTATGTAGTTGAGTGAAATTCATGCAAGTTTGGGGCTTTGTTATTATGCCATCATGATGTATATTTTTGTGCATAAATCATTTTGCAAGTAATTGAAACAAGTTTGGTTGTCATAGTTCATATGAAACTATGTTGGAATTTTGACACCATAATCCATGTATTAAGTCATGCTTTTGCAAAACTTATGAATATGGCTAGGCTATGAATGATATTTGGTATAATTGAAACCCATGATTAAATCTATCTTGTTTACAAGAATTATATGATGACATATGTGAGACATGGCTAGGTTAGACTCAAAAATCCCTTTTTGCAAGTTTAAAGCAAACACCATGTTTAGGAATATTTATGCATAAGTATGTTTATACCATCGTTATGTGATTAGACTTAAATTATGATTAAGTTGAACTATGCTTTTGTGTTAGTAACAAAGTATCCCCTTTGTAAACATGTAGAAACCTTATGAACATGACTTGTTTATGTTTATGCCATGAACAAATTTAACTTTACTTATGCCATGCTTATGTTTGACATTATGCCGTGTTTATGGTAAAAGTATTTATGCCATGCTTATGTTTGACATTATGCTATGCTTATGCTAGGAATATTTATGACATGCTTATGTTTGACATTATGCCTAAATAAGAATATAGGTTCATGTTGTAGTTAAACCTATGCAAGTTCACATGCTTTGATTTATGTCACCTATGTTACCACTATGCAAGTACACCAATTTCCATTTTGTATTTCCAACGTCGTATTGCAAGTTCATGCGCTCACTTTCCCCTCTTTGTGTATACGCCATAAGCCTCCCCTTTCGCATGGCTAAATTGGGCTTTAATAGGCTAAGCCCAATATATATATAAACGGACGTGTAAAACGGGGGAAAATAACGTTGGGTTAAAATTAATTAATGAATGAAAATATGAAATAGAAGGGCCCAAATTCAAGTATGGGTTGGGCCCGTGATTGGTGTAACCTTTACACCATTAACTTAATAATGGGCCGCAAATATTTACATATAAGAAATAAAGAAGAATGACAAGATATGTAAATGTAGAACATACGATGTGTTTAACCCAAAGTTGGGTTGAGTTGTGATGTAAACCTGCCCGGAACCGCCCGGCTGTCCAGTAGTCACAACAATACCTATCCAATGTGGGAGGTTAAACATGGAGCCCAGCAAGGACCCGAGGTTAGACTGAGTTGTGGCGTAAGACTGCCCGGAACCAACCGGCAACAGGCAGCCACAACAATACCTGTCTAATGTGAGAGGTCAGGGCCTTAATAAGACAATTAAGGCTGAGTCAGGATTGTTAGGATTAAGTGGACTAAAGACTTAATCAAAATGGAACATGCTAAACTAAACGGACTGGTGGGGGTTAGGTTAGAAACACTTAACCAACTTAGCATGTTGGCTAGAGATAGAAAACCTAGTAACGGGGGACCCTTTTCAGCAGTAACCCTAAAAGGTGTATCAGGATACCCTGAAACTAGGCAGGGTGGGGCACGATTACTGGGCTGATTGTAAGAGGTCAAAGCGACGGCGGTGGTGTAGCAGTGTAGGTTCTAACGGAGTGCGGGCGTGCACACACTCCGGCGCAGAAAAATAAGGCACTGGACACCAGTAGCATACCTGTGCACTCTATGGTTGTGTCGGGTTGCCACTATGGGACTTGATACACCCCATGGTGGGACCAGCATAGGTAACTACAGACATCGGGGGCCGTAAGACACATGCAACTATGCGAGTAGGAGCCGATCATCATAGAATGGATCACATCACCCTGATTATGGGGTGCAAATTGGAAACTAGTATATGGGTTCAGAGATTAACATGGGGTACGATAGTATATTCGACCCTAGATAACTTAACCAAGTTTATTGTACTTGCCCACTTCTTGTTTATACTTATCATACCCAGTTCTTTATTCATAGACAAAATAGTACTAGACTTACTCAGGCTTTATGTCTGACTCTACTTTTCTTTCGTCTTCTTTCTTCCGTTCCCCCCCCCCCCCAGGTCCTCAGGGAGGGAACACAGCAGCTTGACCAACCTCAACATCCAGCTTGAAGAAGAGAAATGTATTGCTTGGACTTTCCTGTTTTGAACTATGGCTTTGGACAATCCACTATGGGGCTTTTGCAGTTTATCTATGTTTTATTTATGCTTCTTTAAATAATGTACTCAAGACAGATTATGAAAGTGTTATATTATGTTTTTGGAAAGGATGTTGTTGTAACACGTATTTGACTTTTATGAAATAAAAGTTTGTTGTTCTTCCGCTGTTTACAAATATGTGTTCTTATATCTGCTTGTATATCTGTGACTTGTACTTATAAACCTCCACCAAAATTAGGGCATTCCCTTTGAGAGTGACCCTAACGGAGGTGGGGTGTTTCAGGTTACATGGTAGCATTCATTAACGTTAATAACTGCTTGCACTTGTATACGTAAACGTTACTCAACTTCATACTTGTATAAATTAACATGTTACCATTTAATGTTAGTTAACGTTAAAACAAGTATGGAATAAATGGTAACATATTAACATTTGTGTTAATTTATTTCATACTTTTATATATTAACGTTAATATGTTACCATTTAATATCTGATTCATATCAATGTTAATTAATTCTCATATATATGTTTCATTTCCAATGCTAAATTAATTTGATTTGATGTTGATCTCATTTGATAACTTTCTACTAATCTCTGATTTGATTTGGTATAAAACTGATTGATTGGATTTTAAAGCTTATATTTATGTTTTGCCTTATATTGGAAGGAAAAAGCTAATAAATCTATTATGATAGGTACACACACTCGTTTCACCCTGTTTAGAAAAATTGTGAGAAACAACCCAACTTACTAAGGTAAATAAATTTATATCAAAATTATATTTGCGAATTAAATTGTTTCTTTTCAATTTACTATGCTATTTTATTATGATAGGTACGATAGACGACTGGACAAATTCTGGATCAGGAAGCCGATGACTAAAACTAAAATGAGTATGAGTGACTGACTGTGTACATGTATATGAGTGAATTAGTATGTAGTAAGGAGCCAATGTATACGAGTGAAATGTAGCGAGGAAGTGTATGTATAAGTGATTATATAATAGTGAGGAAACAGTATGTGTACAATTCGAAAGTGTAATAAATATTTAATTGAATAAATATTTTTTATTTTCTTAAAAATAATTTCTGTGTAAATATTCAATTCTTGTAAAAATTTATCTATAACAAATAATGCCATATAGCCTAAAAATGATGTCATATGCATTAATCAAATGATGACACATGGACAAATTATTGTTTGACACATGAACCAACCATTAAATGCTAAGTGCCGGCATTAATGTATGCCATGTGTATACTATTACGACAACCATATCTGCATCCATATAGGATGACATATCACCAACCATGTCAACAGCCATCTAGGATGACACATCATCAAACAAATCAGTTGGCGACTCATTATTCGAGTCATTAGGTAGTGGGGTCCATTGATTCTTGTACCTACCAATATCAATAAGTGTAGGTAAATCTCTTTCTCCACTAAGCTTTACCTACCCAATTTCTACCAATTCAATATTGGTAGCTAAAATATATTACCCACTATTATGTTAGTTTTACCCACGCTTACAATTGGTAGGTAAAGACCTCATTTTCTTGTAGTGTTGGGTATGATGTACAAGCATAGTTAGGTCGTTCTTAACTATCATGCTTAGGTCATCATGTCCCATGTCGTTACTCCACAAAGGCAAACTGGGTCGTTGTTCCTAAAGTTGTTGATTCATGAAACATCGCTAGGTCGCTTTGGAGTCAGGTCACTCCGCAACTAACAAGTCAGGTTATAGAAATGTCAGACCGTTAGACCGTAGTTCATTTCATGGGAAAGAAGACAACATCAGGTTGACCGCCAGCCTAGCAATTCAGATCATAACCAATTTAAGGAAGTCTTAGGCCGTGTGATGCGGGTCTTTTCTTGGGAAACACGACATAAATAAGGTCGTAGCTGACTTAAGATTTTAGGTCGCAGCTAGCTCAAGGCGTTAGATCGCATTCAGAAGGAGGGGACATCGGGTCATTGCAACGTCAGTTCGTTGCTTGGAGATCACGGAATGAGACAGGTCGTTGCCACTTCAAGTCGCAACCGACTCAAATCGGGTCGTTCCAACGACCTAAAAACCTACACACCCCATTTTCCGATCTCATTATTCCACATCCACTTCAATAAATACCTTATGGTCCACATTTTAGAGGAGGGGATTTCAAACTCCATGAAGTGTTGCCAAACTTGTTTTCAACCATTCTAAGCCAATTCAACCTCCATTAAATTTCTCCAAGCTAAGATTCTTCATCAAATCCTCCATGGAATTACTCAAAACCACTCAAGTGTCTAAGTGTTGAAGATATTCATTAATCACCATCACACTTAGAGAGATCAAACTATTCCTTTGGTAGATCCAAGTGAATCGAAGAGAGAAAGAGAAGAGGAAGAATTTTATTGAAAAAAGAGAAAATGTACAAATTTAATGTAAACACGTACCTTAATCATAGCAATAAAAATGAAATCTCCTTTCATAGTGGATATAGGTCGAAGTCGAGACTAAACCACTCTAAATCGCTTGCACTTTACTTTTCCCCGCATTTGTTTGTTCTTAACTTTGTGTTTGATCTAATTTGAAGTGTTGATAAGCATTTTGGGGTGTTAGTGCTACTTTTTTGCATTAACATTTTTGGCGTCCACCGTGGGGCTCGAACTCCACGACCACAAGGTTAAGAACCTTAGTGGGGGTTTGCTAAAGTGTTTTGCAAAAGCTTGCTTTCTACGATAGGCTCCCGAAGTCTAAAGAGTGGGCACGTTGAAGGGTTTGCTTCAAAGTTCAAGAAGTTGTCGGAAATAATGGTTGCTTCGAAGAAGAATAGCAAGTCCGTTAGAGCTTCTGCGAGTGCTAATAATGATGCGGTTACACCATAAACTTTGAACCAGGAAGTTGGTCAATCCTCGAGGCCAGCCGTAACTCGAGAAGAGTTGAATGTGGTCGTAACTGGCTTAAATGAGAGAATGGATGCTACAACCAAGATGCTGATGGAGAAGCTTAATGCTCTTCTCAATGCTCAAGCTGATCCCCCACTTCCAAAGGTTGTAGTTAATGTTGAAGAAAAAGAGGACTCTTCTGCCTCAGACCCTAGTCGTTCTCATTTTGAAGTTGAAGTCAACGATGAAGGAAATGATGAAGAGGAAGCTGGGGTTGAGGACTCCAAAGTTAAAGTGCGACAGCATGTTGAGAAGCACACTACTCAGAGCACTGCTAGTCCCACCAAAGGGGCACCTCCTAAGAGAGGATAGGGCACGAGACTCAAACCGTTATCAATCCGGTAAGAGGACTAGCGCCTGCTCCGTGGAACGAACCAGTGACGAACAGTATATCTCAGATATGGTCACGCGGATAATGAAAGAGAGCATGGCTCATGAAGAGGATGAGAGAGTAGGAATTTTCGCCAAGTAAGAATCTGTTCATGGAAAGAATCCACAAGGTGAAATTCCCTAAGAAATTTACACCTCCAACGATAGCAGCTTATGGGGGGCTGGAGACCCGAACATCTTTTTGTTCAAGCACGATCAGCATATGAACGAAGCTAGAGCCACCGACGAAGTAAAGTGCTTATACTTCCCAGTATGCTTGGAGGGTGTAGCTTCACTATGGTTTACTAGACTACCGCCGAAGTCTGTGGGCCAATTTGCTGATTTAGCAAAGAAATTCCAAGAACTGTTCCGATTGTACTCTACGAAAGTGAAGGATGTGATATCACTCAACGATATGGAGCAGGATCCTGAAGAGTTGGTCAAAGCTTTCCTCACACGATTTCATGATGCAGCAGCAGAAGTTATCGATCCGGAGCCTCGGTTTGTATTGATGGCGCTGAAGCGTGCTATAAACAAAAAGTCAGAGTTCAGGAGTTGGGTCAAGATGAAGAAGCCTAAGACTCTGAAGAATTTCTATAAAAAAGAAGAGGAATTCATGTGTGTGGAGGATGACCCTCCTCTTGTCTGAAATATTGCAGAAAGCAGCATTGCTGGGGCAGGGAAAAGTAGTGAAGTTCAAGCCGAACAGAAAAGAATTTCCTGGCAGAAAAGAGGGAACGAAGGGAAAGACAACAAATCTTATAAGAAGATGCAATTCGTCAAGCCTTCGTGGTTGACCCCTTTGAATGAAACTCCAGAAAATATTTACTTCACTACAAAGGACTCGGGTATCTTTCCTGAAGTGAAGCCACAGAGAGTCGCAGAGCAGAATGCTAATTCTGGGAAATTTTGTCGCTTCTATAATCAACCGGGGCATAATACCAACGGGTGCAAGCACTTAAAGAGTCTAATTGAAGAGCTAATTAGGGAAAATAAGCTTCAGCGGTATATGAGAAATCAGCAAAATGCTCAAGCTACCCAGGGGAAGAATACGTCTGCATATCAATTTGGATCAGGAGAGAAAGCTCCAGCACCCGTCAACTCGAAACCAGTTATCAACACTGGTGAACCAAAGCTCCATGTCGGATGTGTGGGCATGCCAAAATAAAATACATGGGTTCACTGGTGAACCAAAGCAGCCAATTAGCATGATTGACTTGCTCGTAGAGCTTGGGGATGGAAAGCATAACTTGGCAATGATTCAAACCTTTGTCTTGGTGGATGAACTCTCAGCTTATAATGCGTTCTTAGGAAGGCTAGTTTGGCAGGATTTAAGATTGCATTAGCTCCATGGTGTTTGTCCATGAAGTTACCAACCAAAAATAGAGTAGGTGTAATTAAAGGTGACCAAGAGATAGCCAGGGAGTGTGCGACGCAAAAACGAAATACTTGGGAAATAATGTGGAGGTTCCCCTCCGCATTCACGATACCGCCTTATAGCAATTAGGGTAGGGCCCCTGTATCGGCGAGCATAGTGGAGCACAGAAGGACATGGATCCAAGAAAGGCCAGTACAGGGGAAGGAAGAGCGACTCTAGCTGAGATTACAATTCTCGTTGCGGTCTATCCCAAAGTCCTTAACCGAGTGCTCAATATAGGATCTCAGCTGAGTTGGAAATTGCAAAGTGAATTGACTATTTTCTTAAAAGAAAATTTGGATGTGTTCGCGTGGAGCCACTCGGACATGTGCAGAATTTCTCCAGAAGTTGCAGTCCATAAGCTCAATATTGATCCGCGTGTTCCATCTGTGAAGCAAAAGAGGAGAATCCAAGTTCCGGAAAGATCAAGAGCTCTGAAAGAAGAAGTTGACAGGCTAATGGAAAATAGCTTCATCAGAGAATCCACCTATCCGGATTGGGTTTCCAACCCCATGCAAATCGAATGGCAAGTGGCGAATTTGTATAGACTACTCAGATCTTAACAAAGCCTGTCCTAAAGGTAGTTTTCCTCTTCCAATGATAGATCAGCTTGTGGATTCTACAACTGGGCATGAGTTGCTTTCATTTATGGACATTTATTCAGGCTATAATCAGATTATGATGTATGCTCCAAATCAGGAAAATACAAGCTTCGTCACAGATGTAGGCTTATTGCTATAAGGTGATGTCGTTCGGTTTGAAGAATGCGAGAGCGACTTGCCAGCGACTCGTTAATGTCATGTTTAAAGCTCAAATTGGCAAGACAATTGAAGTGTATGCCGACGATATGCTGGTAAAGTCAAAAAGGGCCACTGATCACTTAGAAAATTTGGTCGAGATGATTGATATATTGCGCAAGTTTGGTATGAAGTTGAGTCCATTGAAGTGTTCATTTGGGGTCACATCAGGGAAATTTTTGGGGTTCATGGTTAATGCCAGAGGCATAGAAGCCAACCCAACTCAAATTTCAGCTTTGAGGGAGATGCGAGCTCCTAGCACGAAAAGAGAACTCCAATGCTTGAATGGAAAGATTGTTGCTCTAAATAGCTTCATATCAAGAGCAATTGACAGGTTATTCCTTTCTTTGACGCTCTAAGAAGAGGATAGAAAGATTTTCATTGGACTCCTGAATGTCCAAAAGCATCTGAGGATTTAATCCAGCACACGGCAACACCACCACGCTATCCAATCCCATGATGGAGAAGACTTGTTCTTGTATCTGGAAGTGTTTGCTCATGCGCTAAGTGCTGCTTTGGTAAGGGAGGAATCGAAGGTTCAAAGGCCAGTGTACTATATCCAACATATCCAGCATCCACAAGTGGTAGACTTAACGTGGGAGGTCTAGCGCATTATAGCTACAAATGAATGTATGGTAATGAACTTCTAATACTTAACCTATTTAAATCCATAAGGATTGTATGAGCCTGTTAAATCTGTGGGGTTAAGTAAACCTATTAAGTATGTCGGGTTAAGTAAGCCTGTTAAATCAGTGGGGTTAAGTAAGCCTGTTAAATCTGTGGGGTTAAGTAAACCTGTTAAATATGTGGGGCTAAGTAAACATGTTAAATCTGTTGGGGTTATATGGACCCGTTAACTTGTAACGTTTAACCCGTAAATCTGTAGGTGGTTATGTGAATCTGTTAAATCTGTTAGGCATAATCGGTCAAAATCCTAGTTAGATGGGGGACACAAGATATGTAAAGGTTGGCTTGTGTCATATGTTGTGTGGGACCCATATTAATCAGTAACCCATTCTGGTATTAAAGGGGGGACCCTGCACTAGGTAGGGGTCAAGGCACGCTTACTGAACTGACTGTAAGAGGTTCATCTGAGAGGAGGGGTGTACTGGTGCGTTCCAACTGATTCATGTGTGCGCATGAGTACAACTGCATCTGGGAAAATAAGTCGCTGTAGCACTAGTAAATAGGTTTGTGCCCTTCTGTAGGTTGCCACTTTAGGAAGTAATTGTAACAACCCGGAAAATCAGAACCAATTTAAATTTTTTATTTTAGCAATTTTAATGTATTTTGAATATTTAAAATGATTTATTTTAAATAATAATGATGAAAAATTTATTAACGACGAAGTTAGAACGTATAATTTTAATTTAATTATAAAAGAAATTGAAAATGGGGCGGTAGTTTGAAAATTCGATTACAAATTTCAAATAAATGTACAGGATTCAAAATAAACTGGATTTTGGTAAAACCATAAATATTTGAATCTATTTGAAAGTATCTTTCCAAGAATCCGAAAAATTGAAATTTCATAGTGGGAATAAAAAGTTATGTCCAGTTGAAAATTCAGAATAGTCGCTAAGGAAATATAGCCCTTAAAAATAGCCATTTTACAGATGACCTCCATTTTCGATGAAACCACTTTTGATGGATTCGGGATGTCAAATTATTGCTAGATTCCAATTTTCATAGTTTTTGGGATCAATATATGAGCATGGTGAAGGAAAACGTGTTTTGACAGTTTCAATCAATTTGGATTGACCAGAAAATGGCCATTTTTCAGACGGTCTCCAAATTTGACGAAATTAGTTTTGTTAGGACCGCATCGTCAATACGAAGCTAGAAATAATTTTTATGGAGTTTTTAGAGTTAGTATGTGGTCCTAGTAAATAGAAATGTGCGTTTAAATTAAATATATATTGATTTATCTTATAATTTAAAGAAAAACAGGTCGTAACAGCTGAATTGGCTTATCGGGCATATCCCATTGTGTTCGGAAAGGGGGTATTTAGCTAGGGCCGACAGTCGGTGGGTTCGATTTGGAGTTCGAAGAAAAAAACCTGTTATTTATGGAAATTAAAATTATATATATATATATTAAAAGCTAACCCTAAGTCAAACTCTCATATGCGGTCAAACTTAAAAATGCGCCTCCTTCCTCAATGAATGGCAGAAACTGTTCTAATTTCTTTTGCTAATTCCTCCTTAACCAATTCGAATTAAATTATCATTCCAAAGCGAAATTCAAAGATGGTTCTTCAATCTACGAATCCATACCAGTTTCAAGGGGTTCGTGAGGTATTTTGCTCAATTGAGCGGCTCAAAGTCATCGACTTCGCTGGTGATTTCATGCAAGAGGAGAGGGCCGAGTTCTGTGGTACGGCCGGCGATGGGGCAACTCGAGAAGGCAGTTCAGGTAAGGGGTTCTGATGAGTGGCGAAGGGCCCCATGTGGCGGGCGGCGGTGCTATTTTTGATCTAGGGTTTGGGTTTTGTCACCTGGAAGTAATACGACGGGGGAAGATGGATTAAGGCCTAATAAATGTAATTAAGGAGGGAAATTAATTTTTAATTATTATTTAATGGTATAATAATGTAACTAATGTACAAACGACAATAACTCTTTCATACGAGGTCAAAACTAAACGATTTCAGTTGCGTTGTGATCGTGGCGGAGAATTCTACATTTCAGAACTAACCAGAACGGAAATGGAGCAGATTTGAATTTTAGGCAAATTCAAAACCAAACGGAATAGAAATTCAGATAAAAACTGACGGAGTGGATCCCAATGTGAGAACTTCTCACTAAAATTATTTCTGCATAGTTATTTATTTTATAACTGCATATATGAACTGCTCTCCGTCGTCTACAGACCATGGACGACTTGTTTGATTGATTGTATTGTGAAAATTGATTGTGATGTGAAATGGACTATATAAAATATATGAATAATAAAAATATCATTTTTATTATAGAAATGGACTGTATAAAATATTCATGAGTTGAAATAAAATAAATACTCATTTACAAACTAGACGGTTTTTTTATATACACTTATTTATCTGATATTGATTGGGACAATAAATTTTACACATCGCCCAACTGCATAAATAATAATCAGTTGTTTGAAAACCTCACACGGGTATTCGGTTAATATCTGACATACACTGATCCCAATAATTAGTGGTATGTCAATCGATGGGTTGGCAGACTGTATAAGCATTATTTATTTATTTTAATGCTTATACAGTTGTAGAATGCACTCTGGATGTTGTTTGAATTTTTAATGATTGCTTATCATTATTGTTGTACATATATGATGCTGAAATCCATATAAATAAAATTATATGGTAATTGATTGAGTCTGATTCCAATTCAGAATTAACGAATATTTTAAAATAATATTCAGTGAATATTGAAATGTGAAGCCGTGTTAAGTAGTTAAATGCCATTTTAACCCGAACGAGATTTTCTGTCGATTTTATTCATTTTATAATGAATATCGAAAAGTGATTTCAAAATCCGATGTTTTGAAAATATTATCATTTTAATATTGAAATGATATGGAAATTTAAATTTTGATTTAAATTTGAAAATCGAATTGAAATCGATTTGAAATGAATTTAAAACAAATATATATGGAATATTAAATTTGGATTTGAATTTGAAAATAGAATAGAAATCGTTTTAAAATGAATTTAAAATGAATTGAAATGGAATTGAAATCGAATGGAATTGAAATCGATTTGAATTTAAATCAATTTGAAATGAATTAAAATGGAATTGAAATTGATTCGAATTGAAATGAATTTAAAACGAATTTATAATAGAATATTCATATTTGATTTGAAATTGAAATGGAAGTGGGAATCGTTTTTTAAAACGAATTTAAAACGATTTATAAAATTCGTTTTAAATGGAAATCAATGAAATATATGATATTATATATATATATATATATTATAATGGCCTAAATAGAACGTGTCGCGTAGCGTTAGTTTGCGAATTTCGACCATTAACTTCAAATGGACGTTATGGGAGATCCGACCATCGGATTCTCTTAAAACTGAAACCGTTGGATTCGCATCAAAAAGAGCTTTCTAACAAATATTAGAGATTTGAAATCTAATGGTTGGATTTGAAATTATGTCCAAGTAAAATTTGGAAAAGGTCGCTGTAAGTGCAGTTCGATGGTCGTTTAAGGAAATCAACTGTATGGACCTTGATAAAATTATTAAAAATATCAATAATTAGTGTAAAATCATAATAAATGATTTGAAAAGAAATGGGATGAAAAATTCCGTATTTGAAAAGATAAAAATATATTTTTATCGAAATGAACTAGTTATTAACAAGAATTATAATCCAATATTTTTAAATAAGTAAATTGGATTTGAAATGGTTTTAAAAATAACCAGGGTTTCCAATATATAAATTGGAATGGATTTGAATCTAAATTGTCTTTGGAATATTTCGATGTTGGATTTCTTGATTATACAGATATTGTTATGGAAATTTGAAAGATATATTTATATCGTTATTTCCAATACGATATTTGTTGGTTGTAGGATTTGATATTGAATATAAGCCGATATATTTTCTATTCAGAGCCTTGTATTTAATATCAAATGGGATTTTGGGTTTGTCGTGAATGGTGTCTTCAGTAACACTGTTCTTGAACCCCATGTGAAGAGAATAAATCTTTTAATTAAGATTGTTAGAGTTTCCAATCACATTTAATAATTGGAATAAAATGGAATGTGAATTGGGTTTATCGTGAACTGTGCTTTCAACGACATTCATTCTTTAACCCGATTTACAGTGAAATGTGAATTAGAATTTATAAATATTTTGTTAAAATTTAAAGGAAATTTTCCAAAGTGAAGTTTTCCAATTTAATAAAATAAATTGAAATGGAATGGAATTCGATTTGGTAATAATCGAAGTGGACTTCTGTGGAGGAAGACTGTTACTATATATGGAATTTAAGAGGCTTTGCCGTTATTCCATTTATATTATTAGTCGAATATGGAAGTTCATATCGATTATATATATATATTGATCTGTTTTCCGTGAAAAATCCATTGTTAATGGAATGTGATTTTGGGTTTATCCTGAGCTGTGTTTTAAATCACATTAGTTTTTTAACCCAGTTAAAGATAAGATTAATTTCTTAACTTTGAATAATCATTCAGTAATGATTTTTAGAAATTAAAACTGAATTAGAGTTTTAATGAATCTTTAAATAGATTGAAAGGTGAATTTGATAACTAAAATTATCAAATTCAAGATATGATCGAGAATGGAGTATCGCCAGTTTTGCTCCAAGCGATAGTTAAATCTTTAATTAGATTTGAACGTGAAATGGTAATCAATTTTACTGATAACACCGTGGTGTTAGATATGAAGTATTACCAGTTTTACTTCATGAGATGAATAGGTTGGGATTGGGAAATTTAACAAATGATTACTTCGTTAAAGTTCGCTAATCCCGACTAGTTTGGACAAACCATAATTTGGTTTGAACTGATATCCAAAGGAAGATTAAAGAACAAATTTAAAGAATTTATCTTTGATAAAATTAATGGGAACCTGTCCCAAAGGATATGAATATTTAAATAAAAGAATATTCAGAATTGGAATAAGGTGTATGTTGTGTTTTTATAGCATTATTTATCATATACGCGAGTTATTCAGAAAGACTGGGTTTATCCCATTCTGAATAACTGAATCGACGATGAGTCGGCGATGAAGACGGTGGTTAAAGACCAGAGGTCTTCACATCGTTTGAATGATTACTGATGTCTTGATTGGGTTGTACACCTAAGACGAGGTAATAAGTGGTGATCGTCCAGGCGTTCTTGGAGATCGACCGGATATGCGAGGGCCTCTCTCCTGTATTGGACATAGGGGATGAGGAATTAGGTGCCTCCGATTTCATTTAGACCTAGAACGAACTTGTAAATGGATGTGTGTTTGACATCATATTTCATTCAGTGTGATTGATAGACATCAGTTGCATAGCGTTAATTGCCTGTGTGGCATGCTGAGATGCAAAGGATCAAGGCTTCTATTGAAAAGCAGAGTCATATTGTTGATGATCAAAGCACGGTTTTAATATAGCATAGCTTTGTGTAGCGTTAATTCGCGAGCCTCACACCCCGGTGTGAACCAGAAATTGGAGAGGACTTAAGGGAGGGTGTGTGTTTCCTTCTAGCTAGGAGTGGTGTCTGGGTTTTTCATGCCCAGATGTTTTAATCATGTGGATGATGAATAGCGAGGCGCCTCGGTTATATCGGTCTCTGCGGAGCCGATGGATGATCTTTATACATACCAGATTGACGCCCCATAGGGCAGGGAAACGCAGTGTTCAGACATTTTAATCTGCATCGAGTGGACTGGCCCTGACAATCCAAGGGTCACTCGAGCTCTGATCCTGAGGGGCAGGCTAGAGCGTCTTGAAGCGGTAAGAACGATCCCTTGCCTTGGTTCATAGATGGAAATCCAACTTCCAATACGTGACAATTGCGGTTTTGATTGTAGAGCCTAGTATTGGTGACATGATATATGGTACCCATGCCGTCTAGGATCGATACATTTATATTTGAAGTTGTTTTAAACACTATGCACTTATAATAGTATCAAATGATTTGATTTAATGTACCAAGCATGTTTGGCTATTATAAGGGAAAACCCTATCCTCCGGCTTGCGTTGCATTGTGTGATGGGACATGGGTCTTATAGTAGCTTCATTTTTCTAAAAAGCAATGCGCTCTTTGTTTTTGCACTGGTATTCTTGGGAGGAAACCCGTTCCGTGTTATACGGCGCGGTCCCTTGATATATTAGATTTTAAAGTAAAGTTTTAAATAACTGTTTTAGTTCTCACACCAGTCACATAACTGACCTGGAGTTTATTGTTTTAACCTAAACTCTGGGTACCCCTATTTTCCACACGGGCAGCTAGAAGTTTTGTTTTTGCAGATTTATATTCATAGGATCCTGGTTTATAGCTGGAATGATATTCGGAAAGCTCTGTATCCGTTTATCGCTTTCAGTTGTGTTTTGTATTATTTTCCGCTGCATTGTAAATTGTAAATCTCTGATATTTTTGTTATGTATATTATTTATGTATACTCTGGAATATTCTTGTATTCTGATGAAATTGTTGTAATAAGCAATGAAATGTTCTTCTGTTTGTGTTCTGATTTGTCGTGTTCTCAGTTCAATCCGGGCTTTCCTTTACCGGGAAGTTCGGGTCGTTACATTTGGTATCAGAGCTTTGGTTTAAAGAGCTCGAGAACAAGACACATTAGAACCGAACGAAAGAATTCTTTATAGATTGGATTAGTAATGTCCAATGAGAATGACTCATTAGAGATGGGATCAGTAGTATCCTAGAATGAGTCCGAATGGTGTTATTTTTAAAAAAATAAAAATGAAAACAAATTTTGTTTTGAAAATTTGAACCTTATTATACGTATTTGAGTATGTTATTTTATTTTGAATTTGGATGATCCAGTATATCATATTTTGCATATACGCGTCATGAACGTATATTCGAAGTTTTAATATACTGGATAGATATGGAATCACATTCTAGTCGCCCGGGGATGATTATGATGATGAGGCCTCATCATCAGCCTCTGTGCTCGAGTTTCGAAAGTGAGATATCTATATATTTCCAATTGACTGGTGTGAGAACCAAAACTAGATAGGATATATTGTTGTGAATTGGCATCAAAAACATGATTTTCTGTATATATATCAAAATTATGAATTTGAAACGATAATCAACTAATTGATTGCTGGTTGTATTGTATGATTATTGGTTTGATTAATTAAAATTTTGAACCATTATGCCAAATTGAATCAAATCTTGAATTGAATTGAAAAGTGCTTGAAATTGTATATGTGTATATGTATATACATTGAACAGGTAAATGGATTTGCTGTTGAGTAAAGAATTTATTTGCATGCCCGACAAATAGGTAAATCTTAATGAGTTGGATGCGCAATTTTATTTATATATCAACTCCTGTGAATGCCATTGGATGCAGAGTGCTGGTTGTTCTGTGTGAGATTATAAATGTCACCATAGGATAGTAACAATTAATTTTGAACTACACTACATGGCATACTGCGTGAAGATATCATACTCTATCATATACCACATAAGCACTTGGAGCTTGTGTGACGAGGTTGAAGACTTACCATATAAGCGAGAGGCTTGTATGACGATGACTGTATTTCAGGTTGAACCGAAGACTGATATGGACTATATAAAATGTAATGGTAAATTGCCAGATTAATAAAATCCCCACGCGGGTCTAGAGTTGACAATAATCACATCTCTCTAGTCATTAAGGCACAAAAACTATTTATAGGGTGATAAGAATTTATTCTCTGGAGTTATGATCTATACACACTCCCCTGTGGACACCGGAATATATCACTATAAATATGTGTATGCTTTTTAGGATTTATTGGGTGCCTCATACGGCCCAATAAATTTCCAAACCCCTCTCCATACAAAGGAGGTTATGGCCAAATTTTTGAAAATTTAGGGTGTTAGCCAAATTTTTGAAGAAATTGGAAATTCTTAGAAACTGAAAAGTTGAAGAATGAATGCCCAACTAAAAGTTGAGTCGGTTAGTTAAACAACTTTCAGCTCCGTTCCTTTTCGAGGACGAAAAGATTTTAAGTGGGGTAGATTGTAACAACCCGGAAAATCAGAACCAATTTAAATATTTTATTTTAGCAATTTTAATGTATTTTGAATAAAATGATTTATTTTAAATAATAATGACGAAAAATTTATTATCGGCGAAGTTAGAACTTATAATCTTAATTTAATTATAAAAGGAATTGAAAATGGTGCGGTAGTTTGAAAATTCGATTTCAAATTTCAAATGAACGTACAGGATTCAAAATAAACCGGGTTTTGGTAAAACCAGAAATATTTGAATCTATTCGAAAATATCTTTCCAACGAATCTGAAAAATTGAAATTTCATGGCGGGAATAAAAAGTCATGTCCAGTTGAAAATTCAGAATAACCGCTATGGAAATATAGCCATTTTGCAAACGACCTCCGTTTTCGATGAAACCACTTTTGTTGGATCCGGGATGTCAAATTATTGCTAGATTCCAATTTTCATAGTTTTTGGGATCAATATGTGAGCATGGCGAAGGAAAACGTGTTTTGACAGTTTCAGTCAATTTGGATCGACCAGAAAATGACCATTTTTAGTTCTCACACCAGTCACATGACTGACCTGGAGTTTATTGTTTTAACCTAAACACTGGGTGCCCATATTTTCCACATGGGCAGCTAGTAGTTTTGGTTTTGCAGATTTATATTCACAGGATCCTGGTTTATAGGTGGAATGATATTCGGAAAGCTCTGTATCCGTTTATCACTTTCAGTTTATTTTGTATTATTTTCCGCCGCATTGTAAATTGTGAATCTCTGATATTTTTGTTCTGTATATTATTCATGTATACTCTGGAATATTCTTGTATTCTGATGAAATTGTTGTAATAAGCAATGAAATGTTCTTCTGTTTGTGTTCTGATTTATCATGTTCTCAATTCAATCCGGGCTTTCCTTTACGGGGAAGTTCGAGTCGTTACAGTAATACACCCTACTGTGGGGCCGACACAGGGTATTCACGGGATACGGAGCCGATCGATTGGGGGGGTAGTAAATAGGGTACATTTAGTCCTGTCTGTTTCTGTGGGGTACTTGTGTTTTTGTTTGGGCTAACACCCATTATTTCTGTTTAGGTACCGGTTAATTCTGTTTGGGTTAAAACCCGTTACTAGAGTACACCTAAAACTACCATTATATTTCTGTTGGGATCATCCTGTTTCTATTAAGTAATTAGGGAGTATGTAATCCTGTTACATATATGTTGTACTGATATTGGTGCAGGGAAAGTAAGTTGTTAGGGAAGCGCTATTTATTATATCATGTTTATCCTTCTTACCTTGTCATGCCTTTTTTATATCACTACAACAAATATACCGTATTACAACAGTGCAAAAACGTTGTAAAAAGTTTTTACAACGGTGGTGCCACCATCGTGTATTAAGAAGTTGTAATATACTTATATCTATTACAACATTTCTGCACCGTTGCAACACCGTTGTGAATTAGAATATATTACAAATATTACACACCGTTGTAATAATCTTTTCTACAACTTTTATTCCCCGTCATTGCATATTCTATTGTATTGTTAGAGCATATGTATGACAACTAGTGGTTACCGTTGTGACTTCCATAATATTACAACATTTTCATACCGTTGTAAAATGTTTTATTACAACTTTTTTTGCTGTTGTAACTTATATACACCTTACTAATATAAAGAATTCATATATATTAATAATAATATGATTCATATTTCAATGCAACAAATATAACTATACGGAACCATTCATATATATTAATTAACATAATATTCGATCAACATACATATAGTACATCACCAACTAAACCCATCACAAAAAACATAACCGTTTCAAAATACATACATCGATCTAACACAAAAGATACATAAGAAAGAAGTTTTGTCCACAAAAGATACATAACCATACCCTACGTGGCCAACGACCATCCGTCCATAAATGAGCATATAGTTTTCCCTGAGTACCGAGTGAGAAAATTAGACTGGAAATATGCTGAAAGAGATAGCCAAAAGAATCAACGTGGCCGACGACCATCCATCCATAAATAATTCCCCACTACTCACAAGATCTCGATCCTGATCTCAATTCAGAAACGATCCACTGCATCAAACATTCGAAGCCTGTAGCCCCAAATCGGTCACTTGGTTTCACACCTGCATTAAAAAGACTTGCATTAAAAAGAGGCCTATAGAAAATGAACAATTTCGGCAATTTGGTTTCAGCAATCGAATGTTACATAAAGCATAGAAATACAGAAAGGAGTATTGGACGTAGCATACATAAAGCAAATGATAAGCAATGAATAATTTGATAAGCTAAAACCAAATACTATAATTTGATAAGTGAAGAAGAAGCCATGGCAGCAAATACTTAAAATGGTTTCTAATATATAGATTCCAAATACAAATATCATCAAGTTTTAAATGCATGTGACTCACATACAATTTCAAGTATATGATCATTTCCAGTAAATAAACTTTTGAATGAACCTATTCAAGTTTTGAATGCAATTAGTTTCATTTTGAGCTCTGGACCTATGTGGCAATATTCCAACTGAACTAAATTTTATTTCAGGTAAGATTATGCTCCAAAAATATATACCTACGTGTAGCTTTAAGGTTTAATTTGTTTTATTTAGGGTATGTATAAGAACCTTTGGAATGTACGACTTAATATACTTAAAAGATCAAACGTAGCAGCACAAGTATATGCAAAAGGGTATTGATTCCATTCAATACATTATATATACATAGCCCAATACAAGTCACTGGACATCAAAGAATAAGGCAACACATAGATGACATTATTTTTGCTTTTACATTATTTGTGCTTTAGCTTATTCGGCTAGTTACATTCACATTAGATGGAAGGAAAAAGACGCTGACGCTTACTGTAACCAAAAATACATACCATGGTATCAAATACCAGTGCATAACCTGTATGTTTTGACAGTTATTCTAGTATCAAATACCAGTGCAGCTAATGTTTTGTTCATGATAAATCAGTCTTAGTTTTAATAGCTATGTGATGTTCATGATCACTGAATTTTCCATGTTAGGTTGGTCCTGTTCATCAAATTTTGCAGTCAAACTCATGTAGCATTACTACTATCCAATTAACATACAGATAGAAATATTAAGGCATTTAACCCTACTCCTTAGAAAAGATACAACTTATATATTTATAATTCTGGATGCATCTTCATTGTTTGTGTCATACAGCACGATACCATATTTTTGACAGGAAAGCATATACTTACTCTGTACTCATTTTCATTAGCCAGTCTTTTTCCCATTGGGGGCTCTTTCTTTGTAGAAAACAAGTGTCTTTCGCATGCCAATAAGAAGCTTCATCGTATAATGCCGTGTCTCCTCCTTGCAGCTAAAGAAGTACCGTTCTGTTTCCTCTTCGTACCCTATTCGAAATCTCTCTTCATATTTCACCGAAAAGTACATCGTCGTCAACAGGTATCAATCATATTCGTTAATGACTAAAGATAAATTTACTCATGTGTGCATAAAACCATGATTAAAAATAGGATAACACATTAATTTTCTTGTTAATACTATGATGCAGGGACAAAATTCACAACATATTAGGCCTACCATAGTTTTCTTTAATTTGTAAATAATAAATAATTTTATTAGGACTGACCTTGTGGATAACCAAGATTTTATCTTGTAAAGATGATGTCTCTAATCAATTCAAGATCTATCTTTTGTAATGTTATCTGCTTTATACGGTTATAACCAACCAATTCTTCATCAATCCGATGGAATCTAAATCCAGGAGGAATTCGATTCAATGTTTTCCATATCCTAGACAAAATGATGTTAGTGAATAAGAAATCATTCCATGTAGAAATGAAAAATTGATCATGGTTGCAGTTGCACAACATAAATGGTTTTTGAAAATCCCACACAAAATGGTGCTCTTAGACATGAGAAGACATTCAGTATGAAACCTTTTCAATAGGGTGTACATGTCTATTTCTGTATACACTCCTGCTCTGGCTCCAAAGGTCACTGGAGACAGATAACAAAAAATAAAGCAGTCTTCGAGGTTTTTTATTATTATTATTATTTCTTTTTCCCCTAAAATACTATTAAAAAAATCTCTATAACAAGCAGCCAGCATGCAGTACTTTTGCAGCCCGTGAAAGAATAACAGCTTGTCTTTGACTTTCCTAACGTGAATTAATTATACTTTCAGATAACTAGACAAAAACAGATTATTAGTATGTTATACTAGACTTTGTTAATGGAATATACATAATGTACATCTGAGCATTAAAAGTTGGCCTTTGCAAATTCACTTCTTGTGAATACTTATGAATCATATATGGATACTTCCTCTTTAGCTAGAAATGCTTTAATAATAAGTGGTTCACGTGTATACTTATGAATCATATATGGATAGGTATTCGTATGCAGTTTCAGTAATAAGTTGACACAACCATTTACAACTATTTATCTAATAAGCTATAAATTTAGACTATAGAAATAAAATAAAAATGTGGTTTTCGTTGTCTGCTGTTGTTTGGAGAACTTTTTGTAAAACTCCCTTTTTGAATTTCAAAACACAACGTGCCTCCAAAGAACAGGTTTTAAGAAAGACATATATTTTGAAGTATCCAGAAACTTATTTTAAATTGCCTTTTACATTGACGAATCTATCAACAGTAGTTTTAAATTGCCTTTTACATCTTTCCATTTGGGTTTAGTTGATTAAGACTAAGTGCTTAGCTTTAAATCACAATTAGACTCTATTTCATTTGTTTTCTACCTTGTTATGAAACTTGCATACTATAAATTTTGATTTTTTGTATATGAAAGCATGAAGACCAATTCCTTATTAAATACAACTATAGCTGAGAAAAGGGGACATGTGTTGAAATGGTTTGGTTAGATATTGACATTGGGTAAATTAGGCAAACTTTAAACTAGGCAAACATTTTACTAAACGTGATTTGTGATACTGATGCTTGCTATTAATTTTTTTCCCTCTGTTAATGTGACTTACAGGAGGAAAAATGTTTAGAACACTATATATAAAAAGTTAAAATTAAAATATAAAAATCAACCCACTCCTTTGTCAATTCCTAGATCCGCCCTTGTCTATTATCCGGATTTGTGTTTATATTCCATGATTGTTATTTGAATATCACTCATGTTGGGTGACTAACAGAAGATGAGAATTGACCAAGTTTTGGTCTAAATAGAGATGAGAGGATAGGGGTTTCAGTGTAGGTATTTTCATTTTACTTTCCTCAATTCCCCCTTTCTACTGCCAGTACTAATTAATCTAATTAGTTAATTGCCCCTTGACATATTTGGTTCATCAAGTATCATTCTCCCTATTTTCTAACATTATTTTATTTAATTTACTTAATTAAATATTACAAATAATATCTAGTAAATTTATGATGTTACATTAATTAATCGACTAATTATAAAAAGAAAGTCCACCAAATATGAACAACAAAGTACATGCTTTTCGAAAATATGAATGTTCAGTAAAATATGCATGATCAGTCAATTGAAATGTTTTCAGTCAGTTCTCTTTAATTGGTTGAAAATATTTTCTAACAGACCGAACTACATAAAATTTCTTGTTTGTATAGAGATCCCTTATAAATTGTTTACCTCTTTGATTTTTGAATTTCTTTGACTGCAGATGTGCGCACTCTTATGTAACATTTCTAGAAGATTTTACAGGTATATCTAAGACCAGATACACCTGTTTGACTTAATGATCTGTATTTCGTTTCTTTTGTGCATTTACTGACGACATATAGACGCTTATGATGTCATTGGTATGTTATCGCAACGTTCGTTTGTGTATGGTTCATTGTGTGTAGGAGTTTGTTGACAGCGTGACTCTATCCACCGATTGGTGGATAGAGGGAGACCCCATACGGGGTTCCCTGAATTCCACCAATCGGCGGATAGTGTTTGGTGACACCACAAATTGTGGAGTCAACAAACTCACTCGTTCATTGTCCAGCATCTAGCAGCGATAAGACAACATACACTATCTAAATAAATAGAAAAGCTCATGCATAACATTACAAGCCACTTCCGTACGTTGAGGTGAATAAGGATAGCATGCTTGGTAGATTTCATAAGAGTAAATGATATGTCATATGCTCAATTATGTAATTTAATTATGTAACCCAACTTTTAGTGCAAATATGTCATAAGCTCATGCAAATTTGTTTACAGTAATCACAACACCAAAAGGGATTCAAAATCCAATCATACAGGCAACACATGTATGCCAAAATTCACTCCTTAAGTCACGGCACAAACTGAATTCAACCCATAATTTAAAATCAATCAACTATTTTATTCTAATTCTTATGAAATTATCTTAATTAAAATAAAGACTAATCGTAAGTAAGACGAAACTTACCATCGCAGCGGCAAACAGGAACAGCAGGAATGGATTTTTGCTACTTCACAGCACAGTAGGTTCGAGCAATGCGAACTGGCAAACGCGGTGGAGCTTCAGGTTGATGGAGAGAGCTACGACGTCGATCGAAACCGGTGGCATGGCTTCGATTGGAGAGGGAACGGTGCAAAAAGTTGTTCGAATTTGGCAGTGGAGGCGGAGCTTGCCAGGGAGGAAGCAGATTGCATGCTACAGATGGGTGCGCGACTGCCTGGAATAGGGATGGTGGAAGACCCAAAGAGGAGCGGCAGACTACAATTTGATTTTTGGGTAAAAAAATTTGGGAAAACCTAAATTTTGGGTAAGTGCTGAAGCAAAAAGGGGACGATGGAACCATGATTTGCGATAAAAGGAGGAATTGGGGATTTTGACATACAGACGAGAAGTGGAGAGGTCGGCCGATAGAAGGCGCTAGAAATACAAGACGCGAACTACGTGAGACCCAAATTTTCATTTTTACCGCCTTAAGTTTCATTGTTTTGCATTTAACATGGCCGTCGGTTTTCCATCGGTTACAATTAAAATTTCACCAAAACTTAGAGAATTAAAAATTATAATTTAGAATTAATAAGTAAAATTTTATATTAAATATAAATGTAATATGAATTTCTTGAGAATTGACTTTTACTAAAATATTAAATATTACTGATTAATAATAGTTATTATTAATTATTACCTATTTCTTCAAAGTTATAATTGAATTCCAACTATTAAAAGTTACTTATTATGTAAATGTTATTGATTATATACTATTAAATATTTAATAGTAATTTTTAAAAAGTAAATATTATTTATTAATCGTCAATTAAGCGGATTTTATCTAATCTAATAGTAATTGGTATTAATTTGTAAATTTATTATTGAATATGAATTATTCTTAAATGTTAATATTACTAATTATTAAATATAAGTTGTTATTAATATTTAATAGGTCTCTAATACAAGAAATAGAAAAAAGAGTAACAAAAAATTAGTTTAAACAACTTTCTAGTTTAACTATTAATTATCAGAAATTAATTAGTATATACTAGTTATTACAACAGACAAAAGTGAAAAGTTGTGATATATATGTTATTACAACAGTGATTATTTCACAGTTGTAAAAAACGTTTATTACAACAGTGCATTTTGCACAGTTGTAAAAAAGCATTTATTACAACTGTGCTTTATGCACCGTTGTAAAATTAAAGTTGTAATATGGTGTTTTTGTTGTAGTGTATACTGTTATCTCTCTTATCCAGTTTATATGTCTGTCATGATGCAGTTACTTATTTATATGCTAAAATTAACTGGACTCACCAGACTTTATGTCTGACCCATTTTGTTTCCTCTTCTTTCTCTTTTGTCCCCCCAGGATCTCAGGGTGGGAATACTCAAGCTTGATCGGGATTCTGCTTAGTTTTGCTTGGAGCCGCATAGATGTACCGCTTGATTCGTACCTTCTCTAATATGGCTATGTTTTTGGGGATTATGTTTTTTATTTATTTTTGTACTCTGATGATTCTAGTACAAGACAGAAGTTTTAAATTGATGTACGGACTTTATGCATTTCAGGCTTATGATGTAATTATGCTTTGAACCACGATGATTTATGTTTTAATAAAATTTTAAATTCTGCTGCTATTCTATATCTATCTTGTAATATTTCTGTTTCTGATTACCTATAATTCTTCACAAAACTTAATGCATTCTCTTAATGAGTGACATTAACGAACATGGGGTGTCACAGTATTATTTTCAATAAATACAAATTTCGAGGGGAAAATGTTAACCCATAAAATATGGAATGGATATGATGTACAAACACAGTTAGGTCGTTCTCAACTATCATGCTTAGGTCATCATGTCCTAGGTCATTACTCCACAAAGGAAAACTGGGTCGTTGTTCCTTAAGCCGTTGATTCAGGAAACACCACCAGGTCTCTCTGGAGTCAGGTCGCTCCGCAACTAACGAGTCAGGTCGTAGAAATGTCAGACCGATAGACCGTAGTTCTTTTCTTGGGAAAGAAGACAACATCAGGTCGACTGCCATCCTAGCAATTCAGACCATAACTAATTTAAGGAATCCTTAAGCCATGTGAAGCAGGTCGTTTCTTCAGAAACATGACATAACTAAGGTCGTAGCCAACTTAAGATTTCAGGTCGCAGCTAGCTCAAGGCATTATATCGCATTTAGAAGGAGGGGACATCGAGTAGTTGCAACGTCAGGTCGTTGCTTAGATATCACAGCATGAGATAGGTCGTGCCACTCCAGGTCGTAACCGACTCAAGTCAGGTTATTCCGACGAACAAAAAACCTGCACACCTCATTTTTCGATCTCATTACTCCACATCCACTTCTATAAATACCTCATGGCCTCCACATTTTAGAGGAGGGGATTTTAAACTCCACGAAGTGCTGCCAAACTTGTTCTTTAACCATTCCAAGCCAAATCAACCTCCATTAAACTTCTCCGAGATAAGATTCTTCATTATATCCTCCATGGGATTACTCAAAACCACTCAAGTGTCCAAGTGTTGAAGATATTCATCAATCACCATCACACTTAGAGAGATCAAACTATTCCTTTGGTAGATCCAAGTTAATCGAAGAGAGAAAGAGAAGAGGAAGAGTTTTATCGCAAAAATAGAAAATGTATAAATTTAATGTAAACATGTACCTTGTAATCGTAGCAATGAAAATGAAATCTCCTTTCATAGTAGACGTAGGTCAAAGTTAAGACCGAACCACTCTAAATCGCTTGCACTTTACTTTTCCCCGCATCTGTTTGTTCTTAACTTTGCGTTTGATCGAATTTGAAGTGTTGATAAGCATTTTGAGGTGTTAGTGCCACTTTTTTGCATTAACACTGGTTTCCCGTTCCGTTCTGATCATTTAGAAAATTTAAAATTTCGATTTCGTTCTAGAAATTCTGGAAGTTCCAGTTTAATTCCAGTTTGCCAATTCTGATACTTCTTTTTTTACAAATACACAATAAATATGCAATAAATCAATTACACTAAATTATTCGAATTACATAGAGGATACAAAAGATATAACATAAAAATGTAATAACAAAAGATGTTTCTTTGAGCATCATATAAATTTTGTTTGTTTTTATCTTCATCTTGTGTCGGACTATAATATGATGGAAAAGCATATTGTTGCATCTGATCCGAACTTAAAAACGTCGTCATTATATTGTCAAAAAGAGAGGGTTCATGTTGACTACTTGATGGTTCAACAGCATACTATTGATTTACTCCAGAAAGCGAATAATTTCTAGTATAGTCAAACATAGAATATCTATAACCCAGGACATTGTTAGAAGAATATCTACCATCATAGTTATGCTGATCTTCATATTCAATGTTCAAATCTGTATCTCTTCGTCTATTGTAGTCATCTACATCTCTTCTAGCATAATTCTGGAAATGTTCATTAGAATCATCAAAAGTAGAACCAACACCATAACCACTAAAACCAATATCGTCGCAGCCAACATTACTGAAATCATCATTTGATGAACTATCATTTCCAGCATTTTGCGCAGGTACTTCATCATTATCTGACCAAGGATTATCGCTTGCATCATGAAGTAGTGGATTCTTAACTTCTTTAGTCCATTCCAAAAGCGTATCCTCCGTATGAAAGATGTACTCTAGGTCAATAAGTTGATCAGATGTTTGTTGTCATTTGACATGTTGTACTCTCAATCGCATATTCACTACAAGAAAGAGTGGTATTTCTGATGGCTAAAAACCATCGGCGGCCGTCAGAAGCCACCGGAAATAAAGGTGGCGAGGAGCAGTGTTTTAGAAGGTTCCTGACAATGGCCGTCGTGTATTTTTCCGATGGCTTCAGGCGGCTTCCGACAAGTACTGTCGGCTCCCAACACGTATCTGAAGCCGTCGGAAGCTGCCGGTTATACATGTGACACCCCATGTCCCTTAATGTCACCCATATTAGGATGCATCAAGTTTTGTGAAGCAAAATTATAATACAAAGACTAATTGTAACAAGTCAAAATATAAAAATGCAGTGGAAAAACTCTTATTATTATAAAATCACCATTTCATCGTTACATTTCAAATACAAAAAAATAGTCATAATTATCTGTCGCATAACACAAACCATCAGAGTACAAAACCATAAAATCATATCCTTCCTCAAAAGCCATAACATGATAGAACAAAAGTCAAAGTAATAAATAGAGCTAGAAGAAATTCAAATCCAAGCAGAATAGAATCACAGTCACAGCTACTGTCCACTACCACTCTGAGAACCTGAGGGGAGGAAAGGAAGAGAGAAGGGAAAACAAAATAGGTCAGACATAAAGTCTGGCGAGTTCCAGTAATTTTCAGCAATAAGATAAGATAGAAAGTATGAAGACATATAAATAATGTTGAACATGAAACTATAGTAAAATAATAGTGTACGAAGTAAACGAGATAACAAGGTAACATAAAGGTGATGTACACTTCTCATTCATATACCTAGAATAAGTTTCTGCACCAACTATTAAAATATCAGGATTAGGTGTTACTTTAATTACTACACATGCGATCGGCTCCCTACTACGCAAATATCTTGTGCCAGCTACGATAGTAGGTGATATCAGTCCCTAACTTGTCAACTTATAAGACACATACCTATTTGTTGATGTTACAGCATCGTAGTTTCCCTCATCGGACCCATGCGTTCTCATGAATTCGCCGGAACACTCCGATAACCACCTTCCAACTTTGAACCTCTTACAATCTAGATCAGTAAAGCATGCCCCAGCCCCTACCTAGTGCAAGGCCCCTCTATGATACCAACAGAAATACTGACTGATACGGGTTCCACACAGCAAAATTGATGCAAACCATCCCCTAGGCTTGCGCCCTCAAATAACTAGGGTTTTAAGAGTCCCAAAACCGGATATAAACAGAAAGACGCGGGACCTCTTAGCCTATTAATTAACAGTTTAACTTAGCAGGTTTAAATTCATTAATAAGCATCGCTGTAAATGACATTTTCTATAAATGTTATTCTCTGTACAACCCCTTCCCCAAAACAGACAAGCACCAGCTCAGATGTGTGTATGTGTGTGTGTGTGTATATTAAGTTACATGTTTACTTAATTACATTTGATCCTCACAATATGTTCTATTTAGATTAACATTTTTTTACATATTATCCCAATAAGACAATCATTAGATTTCATGTTTCAATATGCCTAATTCTACTTTTTACTGTTATTACAAGTTATTTCAATTTATCCCAATTTACACAATTCCAATGAAAATAGCCTAGGCACTCGATGGCCTAGGCTTAGCGCAAAATAAAAAGGAATTACATAAACTGAATAAATAGGCATAAGACAGTAAATAAAACTAAGATGGAAATGGAGATAATAAGGATGTACATGTAACAAGTAAAAATTGAAAACTGAATAGGGAATTGACAGTAAAGCAATAATTTATAAATATTGTATGATTTCGGATTCAAATTATTTACTGTTAGAATACTTTTTTATTATCAGAACTAAAAGTACTAGAACTCAAAGTGGTTTAGTTAAGATCCAGAAAATGTCTCTTTAGAGTTGTTATAGAAAAACTAAAATTACCTCTC
Organism: Allium sativum; assembly: GCA_030737875.1. NCBI lineage: Eukaryota > Viridiplantae > Streptophyta > Magnoliopsida > Asparagales > Amaryllidaceae > Allium > Allium sativum. Next base: position 590,790,238 of record CM060909.1, read on the forward strand.
TTAATCTTTGTTTCGGCAGCACCTCAACCTCTTCTTATTTTTATTCAGAAATATTTTAGAGGAAGAAGAATGAAGAATGTTTGTGCGTAGGAAATAGTGAGGCTGCTAGCCTATTTATAGATTAGCTAGGATAATTCTAAACCTTTATATTTTAGGGTTACAAATCAAACCGTACACCTCAAGCTGAGTCAGCGTATGAACATTGTGTATAAATTGGTCCAGATACAGATGTAGGAATCATGCCTGCATGCAACTGGGTCGACCCACCTTTACCTAGGTTGACACTAGGGTCGACCTGCCTTAGACATGGGTCGACCCGGTCGGGAATGGGTCTCCCAATGACCATTGCTTTCTACACTGTTTATTTTTATTATTTTATATAATATACATATATAAATTCTTGTTCAACCTTCTTTAGCTCATAACTCCTTCATATTTAATCTAATTTACGATAACTAATAGTCTATCTGAACAAAAATTTCGTAACGGTCGCAATGGTAATGTCTGTTTTACCTAATTTTGAATACTTTATTACTCCTTTTATTATCTTCTTAAGATAATTACTGTGTATTAAAATATGGGGTGTTACAATACATACAAAGCAGCCGTCAAAAACCATCGGTAGCCGCCACATATTTTTTAGCTGGAAGCCATCGGAAAACCTGCTGTCAATTTTTTGAATTATGCTGCATTTTAGCCTTCCTACAACATTTCATATACAAACTCTTCCACCAATGCTATACAGTACCCGATATTCATAATTCCAACCAAAAATAAAAAATAAAGCTTCATACAATTCACCAAACCATAAAATTAACTCAAGCTAACCATACATCTTACCATTCATAACAAATTATCCACAAAAAAACCATAACATCAAGTCTAAAAGCATACAACCAACCAAGTATACCATCATATAATACAACATCAAGCACAACCAATAATCAAACATGTCCCAATCAGCAGTCAAACAAGTATATCATCCACCCCAGTCATAAAAATATACCTCTTAAAAGCATCACCCGTCTGCAGAATTACGTCCAGAGAGATCGGAGGAAGGAAAGCGGCCAAACTGTTGTATGCACCCGGCAATACGCTGATCCAGCGGTTGCATCATCTCTATGGCCTGGCGATGGTTATACTTCTCAAACTGCGCCATTCTAGCCCTCAAATTTTTGATCTTCGCACGATCAATATCGGCTCGGGCCTCGTCTCTGGCTGCTAGCCTGTAATAGTTATATAATTTAGTTTCTTAATATATTATTAAACTCATATCTTCTAATATATTATTTACTTATTGCTTGATTGCCAAACCCGTATCGTCTGCTCCGTGACGGTGGATCCATAACTGACTCGAACATAGCATCTTCCTTATTTGTCGTCAGTTGCTCTCGACCTGTCTCAGCCAGCCATTTTTGTCGTAGCTCCATAATTTTTTCTTGCATGAAATATATTTAAATAAATCAAATACAAATTGTAAATAAATTGAAATACAGTTTAATAAGTATAACAATTACTACTACTAAATAAATTGAAATATACTTACGTGGCTCTTGCTCGATTTTTTATTATGCCACGTATACGATACTATCCCGTCTGGAATTACATGCTTAACATCATGCGTATAGGTAAAAACATCCATATACGACACGAGACCCTCCAACTCTGCTTCCTAAAATTGATTATTTTATAAAATTGTTGTATGTTCAAAACTATATAGTGAAAAAATAATTACAATTCAAATTCAATAAATTTACCAACTCCTGCTGAGATTGCTGGAATAACTTTGATCCTCCTCGATGGGTGACACGATTTTATTTATTTTTTACAGAGTTTCTTTCCGACTCTGCCTATACATTCAAAAATGGATATATTAGTTATCGACCAACTATTATTCGGTATTTAATTAATTATCTATCTTTTAAATATTTGGAAAAAAAATCAGTATGCTTACCTTTGCCTCCTCACTATTCCAGTGTTTCAAAAAACCTTCCAATATATTCGTCCCATCCTATTTGGTTTCTTAGATTGTTTCTTCACTTCATACATTGCATCCTTATAATCCTTTCGCATTTTACGCATCCAGTAATCTCGTGCAAGCTGCATATCATTTGTCTGAAAGTCTAACTCAGCCCGTTTTCATAAAAAAACATTACCTTGTAAACAATAGACAGTACAAAAGCGAAAAAAGTATTAAAATGATAAACAGAAGAAAAAAATGCTTACATCCTGCCATATGCATTCTACTATGTGCGGAGGTATGAGGTCCCACTTTGGCCAACAATCCAACATCCTACTTCGATATGCTGCTTTAGAAACATCCAACACAATCCGTGATGGTTGTAAATCGAATCCCCTGCTTTTAAATATAATTCACATAAGTACATATACCGTTAAAAAAATTAAGTATTGAATATAGTTTATTTCTTATCCTTCAGCTCTAGGTACTAATGTAACGACAGTCCATGGTGATGATTGCGATGGACCACTGCTATTGCCTCTAAATGGTCTAGATGAACTCCTACCCCTAAATGTCATGCCTATGCTCGTGACATATGAACACAACAATTCAGAAGAGAATAATAGCATGATAACGAAATATGTTTCATACTTAAATGTCATAAACGATATAAATTTCTACTTGAAATGGAAATAGAACTGGAATTGTATATACCTGATTCATATTGGGTCTCAAGTTCCAACGATGAGCATATTACATTGCATTTTTATTAAAATTGCTAAGTAACTGACAAATGGAACTATCGCAGAAGATGTAAACAATAATAAACATATTAGGTTTCATAGTTGCATCAAATTCATAACATAACAAGAATTCCACATAGTGACATTATTTGAAAAAAAAAAAAAAAGGGTACCATAACTATCAAATTAATACTACTCATTTTATACCAATCGTCATCGTGTTCTGAATCATTTATATGATTTTCTGGATCGTCGCTACCTTTTATAAATACACTTGTATTATTGGTTGACTTTTCCACACCGTATTCTTTGATGTTAAATTTATCTCCATTAATGAAATATAGGATATGTCGTCATCAATATTTTTGGTCCTATCGCAAGATGTTTCAACCCTTCGTTGACTACACATTTTTTTGGCACGTAAACGTATTTTGAAAGCCAACCGGAAAATTCTTTATTGAGATCTCTGTTTGGACGATAACGTTCATAAACACTGTATATATCAATAAAGTATTACATTAGACTCTACATGTGCTTGCATTATAGAAATGAATAAAAAAAACAAATTATTATTGTAGATTACCTAACAAATGGTGCAACCTCAGCACAATTTAGAAGAATATAGGTGTGTGCTACATGAAGATCTCTATCATATAGCCATATTCCAACGCATTTCCTAGAAGGCCGATCATGTTGTCTAAAAATAGATAACATTGTTTGAGACGACTCTTGTTTATCTCCTCCATTATTACAAGGAACACTTTCAAGTGATATATTCACATGGTCACTGAAATAGTAAGAGAAAAAGAACGAAGCTTCTTCTTCGATGTAAGATTTACATATCGAACCTTCCACTCATGCTTTTTTCTCACTTTTTCTTTAGATGATTCAGATATCTACGAAAAATTAGTTTACATTAACATCATATTTTAAATGCAATTAAATTACTAGGTAACACATGTTATATACCTCCAAAGCAGATGCATCCATCCACATTGGACAGGATCTCGAAGTCGTGCTTTAGATGGGAGATGAATAGGTAAATGTAACATTACCTTAAAAAAACCTGGTGGAAATATTTTAGCTAATTTGCAGAGCAATATAGGAATATCTACTTCAAGTTTTCGGTAACGTTGCACTTTTAAAGTAGTCCAACAAAGCTCTTTATTAAACTAAGCTCCGTTATCACTTTCCAAACTTTTAGCAACAATAGTATTTTTAACATAATTGGTAACAAATTTTCCATTATTATGTGATAGTTGTGGCTTTTCATTCCGCTCAATCTACCATTTTTAAAGTTAACACATCTACGTACATTTGACGAAATCCCATCAGGAAATCTTAACACTTCCATGCATTTTAAAACAACTTTAATTTGATTACTATCTAATTCGTAACATGTCTTCGGTTTTTAACTGTCATTTGGTTTCATATGAAGTTCAAGACGCTTGCGTAATTCTTCAATATCATGTCTTGATTTCAAATCATCATTAGTCCTCCCTTTAACATTCAAAATTGTGTAAAAAACATTATCAAACACATTTTCTCATTGCGCATCACATCAATATTATGATGAAGCAAAATATGTTTTCAATATGGCAACTCCCAAAAAATAGATTGTTTGCACCAATTATGAACAGTCGATTTGCCTCTGATTTCTTTTTGCATTACTGTTTCATTTAGTTTTGGAAAGTTCCTATCCAGTTAGTATATGTCTTCGTTTGACCATACCGTTGGTGGTCGGTCGGTTCCTACTCTATTAGCTAAAAAGTTTTTCTTGTCTCCTCTAAAAGGATGATTTACATAGGGAATCGACGATAGTCAAAGCATGAAATTTTCTTACCATGCGGTAAAGAAAACGCTCGTGTTTCTTTCATGCAATATGGATAGGCTAGACGATCGGCAGTACTCCATCCAGATAACGTAGCATAGGCAGGAAAATCACATATATTCTACAATAAAGAAGCAAACATACGAAAAATTTTCTTCTTTAAAACATGGAATGCTTTTACTCCTTCATTCCACAGTGTTTTTCATTCCTTAATCAACGGTTGTAAATAAACATCAATTTGTTTTATCGGATCATCAGGAACAGGAACAATAAAGTAAGAAACATATATTGTGTTTTTATACACATCCATTGAGGTAAATTGTACTGTGTGATGATAATGGGCCATGATGAATAATTAGAACCAAATTGAGAAATGGTGAAAAAAACCATCCGTACATAATCCTAGTCTAACATTATGACTCTCTATTATAAAATTAGGATAACTTTGATCAAAATGCTTCTGTGACACCCCACGTCTGTTAATGCCACTCATTAAGGGAATGCATTAAGTTTCGTGAAGCGTTATAGGTAAACAGAAACGAAAACATTACAAAACAGATATAAAATAGCAGCCGAATTGAAAGCTTTATTAATCTAAAGCATCGTAGCTCAAAACATGGTTACATCATATGTCTGAAAAACATAAAACCCAGTACATCATTAAAATTTCTGTCTTGTACTTAAAACATCAGAGTACAATAATAAAAGAAGCCTAATCCCCGTAATATAGCCATAGTAGAAGAGATAAGAACTTGAGCAATACATCTAAGCAGCTCCAAGCAAAATGCAAGCAGAGTCTTGGTCAAGCTTGAGTATTCCCACCCTGAGAACCTTGGTGGGGTAACGGAAGAGAAAGAAGAGAAAACAAAATGCGTCAGACATAAAGTCTGGCAAGTCCAGTTACTTTTAGCATATAAATAAGTAAAAGTATCATGACAGGCATATAAAGTGGATAAAAGAGATAACATCATTAAAGGCATGTATGACTAGGTAAACAGGATAACATGATAGAGTATACTACGCTTCTCTAATGATTTCTCTGCACCAATACTAGTGTCTTTTGAACAAGATGATCCCCAACAAGTATAAGATGGTAGACTTAGGTGTACTTCCAGTGAGAGGTTTTCACCCCTACAATCAACAAGCAGCCCAACGTACCGGAGTTACCCCTAAGGGTGTTAACGGGCTCCCCAGCATACTGGAGTCTAGATGTACCCTAATTACTACCATAATCGATCGGCTCTCTACTCCATAGATACTCTGTGTTCCCACAGTAGGGTGTATCACTCCCTAAAGTGGCAACCCTTCGTTTTCAGGATGTGCACAACCATATCTATATGTGTCACGGCGTCTAAACCTCCTCTGTCGGACCCATGCACGCACATGACCCCATTGGAATGCGCCGTCCACACCGTCCCCCACATTTGGATCTCTTACAATCAGCCCAGTAAGCGTGCCCCGACTCCGACCTAGATTGGAGTACTCGTTTGATACCTATATATGGGTTACTAACTGAAATGGGTCCCACACATAAAATGATACAAGCTTCCCCCTACGCTTGCATCCCCACTAGGTTTTCCATAGGTTATGCCATACCAAAGTAAAAGATTGCATAACCCCACAGGTTAAGTTTATGGGCCTATATATATACATATTACCCACCCACATAAGATTTACTTAATCCCCACTAGATGTTCATACAATCCCTATGGATTCAACTAGGTTAAGTATTCCAATTCATTACCATATTCATTCATGGTTATAATGTGCTAGACCTCCCACATTAAGCCTACCACTTGTGGATGCTAGATACGGCGGTCGGTTCCGAGCAGACTTCTTCCACAAGTCGGACTTAGCCTCATGCCTTAGCACGTCTCATGTTTATACACTTAGACCTCTCACATTAGATTCAACACTTGTGGTCGCTGGATATGCAGTCGGTTCTGGGCAGACTTCCACCACAAGTGTAATCTAACCTCGTGTCTAAGTGCGGTTACAGTTTCTAATTACTGTAATTCTAGGCATTTCCATTATTAACCAACTATTCCTATGTCGTTGTGGTTTTCATGCCCATTTCCCAAGTTATGTTCATAATGAACCATATAACCCAAATTAAGTTCTTTAATCACAAGTTGATTTATTCCCCAAATTCATGTTCATATATTTCATTCAAGTTATACCCAAATTTCCAATTACAAGTTACGTCCTAAATTTTATCGTTTTCCCCTCGTTCCCAATTTAACGTGTTCCCATATTTCAGTGGTATGCCTAATCTCGAAGGTAGCCCAGCTATAAAAATAAAAGGGAAAAGATGAAGGGAAGAGGACAGAAATAATCATACTAATAAGTTTGACATATAATGGCAGAAATAGGCATAAACATCTAGTGGCCTTATGACAAGATAGACATATACGAATAGATCTGATGAACATGTAACAATAGAACTGATTCTAACATAATAGGGACATCATAAATAGGCATGATAAGATCTAAATGGTGAATTAGATAACCAACTAATAACGGATCTGGTTTAGCCATAAACATAATAGGAACAGGCATGATGTGATCTAAACAGTGAATTAGATATGTAAACAAAGGTAGATCTGACATGGTAAATAGGTATAGGCTTAGATGTAGTTCGTAGTCGTGTTAGAATAACTTAGGTAAACAGGTTATAAAAGATCTGATATGACTCAAATGGTTACAGGCACCAAGTTATAGTCATGCCAAGATTTACTTTTAAACATTAGATTTAAAATTAACATAGACTCACTGTGATTGGATCTAGAAAAATAGAAGAAAGAATTGCTGGTGCCGAATCATAGATCTCTAAACTTGATTAACTTAAGTGGACTGTTGAAGAAGAAAAGATTTGATTTAATCTGGGCAGAGGCAGCATCTTGTTCTCCATTATTTTTGGTGTGGAGAAACTAGAGAAATGAGGCCATATATATAGCTATTATGAAACCCTAATCTGCCCAGATCTGCTAAAAGGGGGTTGACCCCCTTATGGGGTCGAGCCATGGGTAGACACCCCCTTATGGGGTCGACCCAGGGGTCGACACCACTGGGAGGGAATTTTCCAACTCCCCTAGTTTCTGAGATTTTGAACTGTTTTGAATTTCTGGACTTATTTTATTCATACATATTCTTCTTAGGCGTATACAAACTTAAAACCTTAATAACTACTCCACACGGTGTCCGTTTTACGCAAACCAGGTGTCTATTAGACGAACGCAATGGCGTAGTCCATTTCACTTAATTCTAAATATTAAATTAATTATTCTTTAGTTTATCATCTTTAGTGTTTTTAAAATACGGGGTGTTACATTCTTCCCTACTCAAAGGATTTTGTCCCCGAAATCTCTAAGTTAAGAAGAATGTATATCCTACCATCCACATTCATCTACTCATCCACCAATCACAGGCATCCAATGTCGTTAAATATTTCTAATGCTTATATGAACATATGCAAAGGTATGTGTATATGTCCCAATACTAATGCGAATATCAGGCGGTCTACTGATTCAGTCGACCTTCTTAATACAATGTATGTTAGTGCCATGAATCCAACATGTACGCAAATGATCCTATTATAGCATGTAAGTTTTATATGTGTGCACAATCATCCATCCAAATGCAACATCCATATGGTTATACATCCATTTCCATCCATAAAAAGAAAAAAAAATGCACACACATCCATATGCAGTATGAGAGTGATTGAGCCGATCTAGCGCCTAATGTGTGTGTATATGCATCCACGAGCAACCACTAGCAAACACTTGCAGCTACTTGCATCCATCAAACATAACATGTTTCAAGCACATGTTTACATACATGGGTTTCCTACCTAAAGGTCGAAGATTTGATCGATAGGATATACTCAAATGATATAAACAAGCATAAATAAAAGCTTTGGAAAGGAAGTTAAGAACATACCCTCGAAAACAAAAGGGTACGAAGCACAAATCTTGTCTTCGGTCTCCCAGGTTGCATCCGCTGGGTTATCTCCCTACCGAACCTTCATTAACTTGACTTCACGGTTGCGTTTCTTAACTTCTGATCCAAGAATACAGGTAGAAACTCACCTAACTGTCGCCTCTCATTCCACCTCTACTTCTTCCAATATACTCGGCTCAACTAATTCTGCGGTATCATGCAAGCACTTCCACAAATGAGAAACGTGGAAAACATCATGAACACCGAACAGTCTCTTTGGTAGCTTTACTCTATAGGCCATTTGGCCAATCCTTTCTATTATGGGAAATGACCCTACGAATCTTGGAGAAAATTTCCCTACAGATCCAAAGCGAACCACATTCCTCAAAGGTGACACCTTAATGAAAACCATGTCTCCCACCTCAAATTCAATGTAAGTCCTTCTCTTATCTGCATAGGACTTCTGCCTATCCTGAGCTGTCTTCATTCGCTGTCTAATAAGATCAATCTTCTCGGACTTTTCTCTAACCATATCTGGTCCAAGTAGAAGTCTTTCTGTAGATTCCCACCAACTCAGCGATCTACAGGTCGTCCGTACAACGCTTCGAAGGGTGTGATGCCTATACTAGCTTGATAACTGTTGTTGTATGCGAACTCCACTAAAGGAAGGTGCTCTTCCCAAGTTCCTCCGAAGTCTAGGATACACAGTCTAGGAAACGCTTATTAGGGGCTTCAGGTTAACGGATTAACACAGTTAATAGGTGTTGCAAATTAATAAACTACAACACTTATTGTGTGTTTCAAGTTGATAATCAACAACACTTAATAAGCATTTCAGAAAGATAATTAGCAATACTTAATAAGCATTTCAAGACGATCGCTGGAAACACTTACTAAGTGTTTCAAAATGACAAACAGAAGCACTTCCTATATGTTTTAAACTAATAATTTATCATACATCTTATGTGTTGCGAATTCAGGATATGGAAATTATTTTAAAATATACATTTGATACCTTCAGTAACATTTTTTTTTTTAATAATTCTCCAAATTAGAAACTAAAAATATATGAAAAGAAATTCCATAAACAAATTTAACGTAAACGAATTACTATAGGATAATGATAAACCATATCTTCTTAAGAAAAAAGTACAAATATACTGCAATAAATCTAGGTTATAGACAAGTATAAGTTGATAACATAACAAAATAACATATAAAGATAATAAGATTTGCTCGTAAACACTTTCTACGCAACCTGATTCAACATACTGTCTTTTTGAAATCCATATCTGTAAAAGAAAAAAATATCATGCACTGCAAGATCCTATCAAGAACCTAAACAGTCATGAACTGCCAATGCCACACATTGTACCAAGTTTTGAGGATGCAACTTGTTAATGATACAAATATAAGAAATAGCCCAAGTGCACAAAACAAATTACCAATAGAGAACGAGGAAAAAAAGTGAATAACTTTCAGCAACTTTCACATGATCTGCACAATGATAGAAATAGAAACTTTAAAAGGGGAAGGCACAATTATTCACTTTTGTCTTTTTATACCACCTAAAAATAAAATTCATAACATATTCCGAGAGAGCCTCAAACTCCATAACATATTCCGAGATCGCCTTACCTCCCTATTTCAGCTCGGATAAAGAAGTTGGTAATGATTCTTTATTGATTTTTTTATATAATGAGGCCAGCATGCAAATTTATCACTTGTGTTTCTTTTGGAAAACCGAGCACTCAAACTGTGCACTCGAAACTAAGCACTCAAACTGAGCACTCAGTTGACTACTCAACTGAATATGTACTCAAAACTGATTACTCGAAGTTCAATACCCAGCTGAGTGATTAGCCGAGTACTCAAAATTCAGCTGAGTACTAAAGCTCAATACTCAGAACTGAGTTTCGAGCACTCGGCTCTCAAACTCAATCGAGTACTGCTCAAGGCTAAGTACTTAATTTTGAGTACTCGTTTTGGACCTAGTTTTGAGTACTCGTAACTGAGTACTCAAAATTGAATATTCAAAAAACGAGTACTCAGTCTGAACTCAAATCTGCACTACTGAGTGCTTAGTTCACGTCATACAGCTTGACATATGGAAACTTGAGCTTAAATAAAAGCATAACAAGGGAGAAGGGACAAATTATTATGTCATTAATTAGCAATTAAGGGAAGACTATGTAGTTGCCAGAAACATCTTCGAGACCGTAGGTAGTGTCGAGGAAGACTATGTAGTTGCCTATTTATAATCACATGAATTCAAACCAGTTTGAATTATCATATGTGTTGTGTTTTCTAATCCCTGGCATTCTACTGTTAAAATATTTCGTGAAATATCATGCACAAAATTATTGTGTTACTCAATGCACCTAACACGATAAAAATTTGGTTATGTTTGGTACTAATATTTTCTATTAAATCACTTCTTTTGTCCATCTTTCACTTTTCATTGAAAGAAAACAATAAAAATTCATAAATACATAGATACACTAACCCCTTTCAATGAATATTTCTGTTAGTGCACCATCTTCCTATTTCTTTAGCTCTTGCTTGGTTGATGTCCCATTCATGTCCTTATACTATGCAAGAAGTATATCTACAAATTAAGATAAATTACACACACGTATGTAATAGTATTTTGAAACTACAAAGGCCAAAAAAAAGCAAGCACAAATATAGTCTTATTTTATAAAATAGCAAACTTACCTATATAGAAGAGAGCCTTCATCCCAAAAGTTCCTTATGCTGCTGCCGGTATTCTTCTAGAAACAGTCTGTCACCACTGTGTACCATGTTTTAATTTTTTTTATGCATGCATGTCTTTCAATACATATACTACAATATATATTCTGAAGAAGAGAGAAATATAAACCTGGCAACATCAGCAGAGCGACCTTGGATCTTCTCATAGCAATCTGTACCAGTGTAGCAAGTATTGCACTCGCACTTAGGAGTGGGATCTGAAAGAATTCCATTCAAAAAAACTCTTCCATGCCCTGAACAATTTATATTAGCCACCACCTTTGCCTCTTCTACTGCCTTCATACTCCATGTCACCTTCGCTTAAATGATATTATTGCTAACAATTTATTTATACAAAAAACAACAGTAATAAGAATATTTTAAGAATATGCCATGGGGTGATAACAACAGCAGGAAATATTTTAATACATATGTCATTAGGTGATAAATATCCAGGTAAAGTGCACAAGTCCTCAAATTATTATGACACTGTTACTGTAGAAGACACTATTACTTTATCAGAAGATCAAAGGCCTCCAACATTTAATTTAGCGCAATCAGAAAAAAGAATTGTACGTCATTTGGCTCAGCACGTTCAAGAAATTAGGACACAACCTATAGCTAAAAGATATAGCTAAAAAATGAATGTAATATCTTAAAGATAGAGTACTTCATCTTATTGACTCTAACATTAGGACTTCCAATGATCTTAATAAGCCAACACAACATGTTACGGTATTACTGATCAACATGGAGGCACATCAATGAATATGAACTTCAGTTTATATAAGTAACACTTTTGCTAAAAAAAGAAGTTACGGAATTTTTTGTCTTTATGCCTCAACTGTAGACATGCCATGAGTTGTTATTGAGATTTTCTTAGGCTGAAAGATAAAAAAATGGAGGTTTGCTTATCCCTTTACCTATACAACTAAATCGAAAACTATCTTCTAACATGTGAGTTGGTTGAATCTAAATGCAAGGTTGTAAACATACATGGTGAAGAAAGAGTAAGTGATAAACTTAGATCATGTGCAAACGAATTATGATTTACAGCTTATGTTTTCACAAGTTTCCAATATCTCCATTCCCTCATTCGTCAATGATCATTCATTCTGGCTAGCTTCGGAAAGCTAATACCATAAGAAAAGGGTAAGCCATTTAAACAAGTGTGCAACTGTCATATGTTGCACAGATAGAACCAATATATTGCAGGTGGACTTTAGTTCGAGACATGGGGATCAGCTACAAAGATTAATTCACAAGTTAAGGACAGTCAAGCCAAATCTTATAGCTTGGAATAGACTAGGAACCAAGGAGAATATAGTTGCAAAATTGCAAGATTATTTTAATGCAACTTTTATGTAAAATGATGAAGATCCAATAACAAAAAAAGTATTCCAATATATGCACATGCTAAAGTATTGGTATACAGTTAAATCAACATAGACAAAGACAGAATGAGCTGCATTGACAAAAAAGAAACATTTTGTGGCTGTAGCTAGGTGATAAAAATACTGAATTCTTTTATGCAAATTGTCTGCGCAAAGAAAAAAAGGCTTTAATGGACGCTCATGGTAATTTATATATGATGGAAATAATATTAAAGAAGAAACAATAATCTACTACTACTTGCTCTTAAACGGTGATCATTTTTGCAATTTTCCACATATACATACAAGATTGATCACAAATGATAGTGGCAAAGAATACTTATCTTCCCCATTCACTTTAGATGTAGTTAAAGCTGCTCTTATGTCCATTGATAATTCCAAAAGCTCAGGAGTGCATGATTTCCCCCAAGTTTTTTAAACCATATTGGAATATGGTATATCCACAATCAATAAGCTATAGCAAAATAATTATAGGCAAGGAACTTGACAAAAGAGTTAAATCATAATTTTGCAATTCTCATTTTTATAAAGAAGTTTCATCCTTTCACGGTATCAAATTATTAAAGTATAAATGAACTATCAAAATCGCTTATAATCGGTACTGTCCGTGAGTTTACATTGCACAGATCCGTACTAGCTTGAGTAATTTTGCTACACTTAGGATTCACATTATGATCAAGTCTAAATTCTATCTTTAAGGTAATTTTTATTTCATTGTCTCTTTAAGGTCCAATGCAGCAACTAACGTAAAAACCAGCATTATACATAAGCTTAATACTTAACTAAATCATACATGTCCCCAGAGTAGTACTGCCCAAGAACAAGAGATGTGTTATAGATCAATCCGATAAATTTATAAAAAGTTGCAAAACAGCAGCTGTCCCTGAACAAGCCCGTGCCCCTTCCAGAACACGTCTGAATCACATCCAAGCCCCCTTTTTTGCCTTAATAAATCAGGTCACATCTAAAAATAAGCAAATCAAAATTAACCAAAAACCGGGAAAAGCACCTGCATTTTTGGAAAGGACTGAACTTTATGCCATTTTTGGAATTGATGAAACTTTATGCGAGTACGGACCAAAAGGTTTCCTTTTGTATAATATTGCTAAATAAGATATACGATATTGCTAAATAAGCATGCCACATATTGAATATTTGAATTGCAACTTCTGCAACACTAGAAAAAATCAATTTTAATAGTATATGAAAGGTCTCAGTTTCAACTGTAATCTAAATCTCTGAATGCAAACCACACAGCCTAAACATTGCTCTATCTGCTTCGTAACAATTAACTAAAGGTCATAACCAATAAAGCATGTTAAATATAGATTTATTACATTGCATATATAATATCTATCAGTGAAAAGAAAAGACGAAAAAGACATGTACATGTGTTTATGAGCCCGTAAACCAAAAGTTGAGAACTGGGAAAATCCACAGGCTTCATCTGTTGAGTAGAACCACTGAAAAACTCCATTGAAGTTTAAAATGAAATAGTTTACAAAACCTTGGAGTTGCTTTCTGAGAAGGAAGAGGTAAAAGAATAAGAACAATACCACAGTATGCAATATGCGACTTACAATACATTATAAAGGAACTGCAAATGTTTCATTTGTTTATTCATCGACGATTTTCGATAATCAAGTTTGAAAGGAGAATACGAATCAAATCAAAAAATTAAAGAAATCATGCAAAATAATCTCAGAAATAATCAAAAACTTAGATATGAATAAGTGTAAAGATTCACTTAACCCATAATTAGTCAGATTTTTTAATCTAATTGAAAATATGTAAGAATCAGCTATTAAATCTTCTCAGTTTACACTCATATATAAAAAAGAGATGCGCCCACATATAGTAAATGGATTGCATATCAAAAATAGATAAATTATAAAGCCAAAGATAAAAACTACTATAACAAATATTATAGAACGAGTCGATAAAAGCAACAGACGTAGTGTTAAGACCAAAGCGCTTCAAAATATAACCCACAGTCCATTCAAAACATGAACAAACGCTACTATTGCAGGCAACAAACCTATACGCACAATCAGAATTCAAGGGGTTGTTCCGACATTCTTGAATTCCAAAATAAAATAAAAGTAGACATGAAAAAATAAAGCAGGTTATCTGGGAAGGATTAATATAAAATCAAATGAGATATGAAAACTGAACAAGAAATATGTAATGAGATTAATTAGTGGTAAGAAAATGGAAACTAACGTAAAGAAAGATAAGATTGAGAGATGGTATTAAATTCATATCATACAAGCATATGATTAAAAAAATGCATTTAACATTTAGAAGATGACGCTTTTACATTATATAGAACAAAATATAAAGACCTGATTACAGAGCCATCAGCCGTATTAGAAGTGAACCCTTCTTCACTAACCTTAAGCAGCCCTGTAGCCAAATATTTTCAGTAATTAAACCAAAAATTAATTAATATGACAACTAATATCCAAATTATAGAGTATTCTGTAGACAACAAAGTAAATTAAGTTGAACATAAGGTTAGCCTTAATTACAATGAACATATAACACTGTTGAATTAATACATGCTTGTTGGCAAAACTCACGATTTCTAAAACTGGAGGATACCAAAAATACCCTGTTAAATGGAATCTTTACCTGCTCACTCAGAAGTCACTAGAAAAATATTCTCAGATTTTAGATCAGTGTAAATGAGCTGCAAAAAAAATGCATATCTATGGTAAATGTGGTTTTAGGGGTGGGGAGACAAGCATCAACCATGCTTCCCGTAAACATTTGGATAAATAGATTATAAATATTAATTATATTAAATAATAGAGGAACAAAACTTTATTCACGCACATGTTACAGATTCCTAAAGCTGGCGCCCAAATTCGTGAACAAGGTCAACAACAGATTTACAAAGATGAGATGCTTTAGGGTTTCTTGGTAAGATCTATGAAGCAAGATCAGCACGATGATCTGTGGATCAGCACGACAATCAGCGGATCAGCACGACGATAGCTAATGGAGAGATCAAAATTGCATCTCTAATCGAGAAAGAGGCGGCCTATTTTTTTGATTTCGGAACGCTTTTTTATTTATCCTAGATCAGCTAAGCTTGAGCAGGCCTGATATGCGTTTTGGATCCATATGAAATAATACGGAAACACTTTGCCAAGTGATGAAACACTAGATAACCATTGTAGTGCAAGAAACATCTAAAATCCATTTCAAAATAAAAAAATCATGTGTTTCTAATCCGCACATTTGGTGTAGTGCCACATTACCCTTGCCGGGGGTATAAGCAATCTCGAAGTCATAAGATGCTAGGAACTCCATCCACCTTTATTGCCTTAAATTAAGATCCTTCTACGAGAACAAGTACTTGAGAGATTTATGATCGATGTACAACTCGGACTTCTCTCCAAGCAAATAATGGCGCCACGTCTTAAGCGCGAACACTACGACAGCTAGCTCTAAGTCATGGTAGGATATTTCTTCTCATAAACCCTTAATTGTCTACCTCCATAACATACTACCCCTCCCTCTTGCATCAGAACCGCTCCAAGCCCTGTACCACACGCATCAATGTAAACTGTGAACACTTTGTTTCCGTCGGGCAAGGTCAAGATTGGGGCTGTTGTCAAAGCCCTCTTCAATCGTTGAAAAGCAACATCACAATCTATATCCTACGAAAACGTCAAATTCTTCTTCGTCAGCCTGGTGAATGAGGCTGATATATTTGCGAAGTCCTTAATGCACTTTCTATAATAGCATGCCAATCCAAGAAACGTTCTCACCTCCGTTGCTTTTTTTTTGGATTTGCCAATCTTGAACTGTAATAACCTTTGTGGGATCTACTGCTATCCCATCTTCAGAGACCACATTCCCTAGAAATCTCACCTCTTTTCTCCAAAAATGGCATTTGGAGAACTTTGCCTTGAGCTGATGCGCACGCAGAGTTTTCAAAACTCCTCTCAAATGTTGGGCATGCTCTTCCTCGCTCTTTGAGAAAATTAAGACATCATCAAAAAAGACCACAACAAATTTATTTAGAAACTCCCATAACACCCTATTCATTAGATCAACAAAATAAGCGGGTGCATTCGTCAACCTAAAAGGCATAACGAGTCATTCAAAGAAACCATCTGGAGTCCTAAAAGCGGTATTGTCTATACTGTCATCGGCCACCCTCAACTGACGAAACCCCATGGCCAAGTCTAACTGAAAGAATATTGATGCACCAACAAGCTGGTCAAACAGATCATCTATCCTCGGGAGTGGGTACCTATTCTTTTTAGTGAGTTTATTCAACTCCCTATAATCCACACATAAGTGAAACGAACCATTCGCCTTAGTTGCGAATACCACCGGAGCACCACATTCAGATATGCTTGGCCTAATAAACTCTTTCTCAAGTAGCTCCCCTACTTGCTTGCTAAGCTCCCTTCTTTCCCTTGGAACTATATGGCGCACAGGTAATGCAACTGGCTTTGCATTGTCTACCAAGTATATGCGAAAATCGATCTCATGCCTCGGAGGTAAGCCCCGAACCTCCTCAAAAACATCAGAATACTCACAGACTACTGGTGCAGATCACAGATCATCAATAGATGCGTTGAGAGACTCTAGGAAACTAAGCACGACAGACCCCTTAGGATCACAAGAAATCTCGAGGGTGCTCCCATTGCAAGTCAAAAGTCTAACGACCCTCCTCTCACAATCCAAAATGGCACCATACATGGCTAGCCAATCCACCCCTAGAATCAAAACATAGCCCATAAAAACGAGCACATTTGCATCACATTCAAACTCGAAGCCTAACACAGATATTCTCAAACCCCGACAAATCATGGACAAATGAGTCGTACCACCAATGGGGTTTCAGACAACAACGGGATCCGCTACCATACTAGTACTAAGGTGTAGAGACTCAACCACATAATCAGATATAAATGAATGTGAAGCGCCAGAATCAAAAAGAGTTCTAATAGGATGATTGGAAATAGAAATCAAACCTTCCACGGAAACTTTCCTACCTCGATCTAGAGCATTGATCGCGAGAGCATGCACTTGCCCTCCAGAAGCTCCTGCCCTTTGAATTTGTCCTTGCTTCTTCGAGAACTTCTTAGAAAAGCATCCGACCTCTCCACAACTAAAGCAAACATTCTTCCTTCTTTTGCAATTCCTTAACAAATGACCCTCGCTTCCGCAATTATGGCACTTCCTCTTATCCTTAGCCTTTTCGTTGTTTTCGCCTTTCTTTTGTTGTTTTTGTTGTCACTTCTTGGGCCTTACATTCTTGTTTTTTGTTCCCTCAACTATAACTTCTTTCTTTTCAGCTTTATCTTCCTCATGCATCAAGGCCATATCAACGAGCCTTTCAAAAGTTTCTCCCATCGAAATATGATACATGGCTAATCCATGAAGGGGTTCACTCAGTCCTCTAGCAAACCGCAAAGCTTTCTTATGCGGAGTATCCACTAGCTCTAATCCAGACCTCGCTAGTTGGTTGAATTTGTTAACATACCCTTTTGACAGTCATGCCTCCTTTCTTGAGTGCCAGAAATCTTTCCATTTGCATGCTTTTCTCAGCTTGAGAAAGAAACTTCATTTCAAACCTTTGTCGAAAATCATCCCAAGTCTCCACTGGATGCCCTGCTTGCATCACTTCCCACCAGAACGAAGCTTTATCTTTCAGTAGCCAGGCGGCTAACTGAATCTTCCTACGATCGTCCACTTCGAAGATTCCAAACAGGCCCTCTGTCTCTTTAAGCCAATTCCTTGCCTCTACGAACGTCTCGGTCCCATGTAATGGCTTTCCTCCCATAGCATAGAAATCTTTGTCGATCTTAGATAAACTATCTACACTCGGAGGAGGAGGAGGAACGATGGGTGCAGCTGGGGGAGGAATGTCAGCTTGACCACCGGCAGGCACCGTGACCTCTAGATACCTATGGAACCAACATGGTATCGTAACGCCCTTAGGAATATTAGGTTCCTAGACATGCTAAATAGAAAAGGAAAGGGATTCAGACAAAGGATCGAAAGATATTACATATGGCTTTGGGGAATATGATTTTTAAAACAGACTTTTCTTTTGAAAATGCTTTTTTTAAAACCTTTTTGAAAATAATTTTCAAAATTCTTATATCTGATCTGGTAACCTTCAGCTCTGATACCAAGTGTGACATCCCACGTCCGTTAATGTCACTCATTAAGAGAATGCATTAAATTTCGTGAAGCATTACAGGTAAACAGAAACAGAAACATTATAAGACAGATATAAAATAGAAGCAGAATTTAAAACTTTATTAATCATAAAGCATTGTAGTTCAAAACATGATTACATCATATATCTGAAAAACATAAAATCCAGTACATCATTAGAATTTATGTCTTATACTTAAAACATCAGAGTAAAGTAATAAAAGAAGCATAATCCCCATAACATAGCCATAGTAGAAGAGATAAGAACTTGAACAATACATCTAAGCAGCTCCGAGCAGAATGCAAACAGAGTCATGTTCAAGCTTCAGTATTCCCACCCTGAGAACCTAGGGGAAACAGAAGAGAAAGAAGAGGAAACAAAATGGGTCAGACATAAAGTGTGGCGAGTCCAATTACTTTTAGCATATAAATAAGTAAAAGTATCATGATAGGCATATAAAGTGGATAAAAGAGATAACATCATTAAAGGCAGGTATGACTAGGTAGTCAGGATAACATGATAAAGTATACTACACTTCTTTGATGATTTCTTTGCACCAATACTAGTGTCTTATGAAAAAGATGATCCCCAACAAGTATAAGATAGTATACTTAGGTGTACTTCTAGTGAGAGGTTTTCACCCCATAAAATCAACAGGAAGCCCAACATACCGGAGTTACACCTAAGGGTATTAACGGACTCCCCAATATACCGGAGTCTAGATGTACCATAATTACTACCCTAATCGATCGGCTCACTACTCCATAGATACCCTGTGCTGGCCCAACGGTAGGGTGTATCACTACCTAAAGTAGCAACCCTTCTTTTTTAGGATATGCACAACCATATCTACAGGTGTCACGACATCTAAACCTCCTCTATCGGACTCATGCACGCACCAGACCCCGTCGGAATGTGTAACGACCCATATTTTAGCGATATAATAATTAATTATAAATAGTGATTTAGAGTTTTAAATGGTCGTTGAATTAAATAATAGTGAATATTTAATTAATATAAATAATAGAATAATATATTTAATTTCGAAATAATTGGAATTAAGTTGAATTAACAATATTGTGTGAATTGGACAATTTAATATATTCAGTTTAGAATTGAATTATATTATCAAATTTATTTATAAATGTCAGTTGAATGTATAATTTATATTATAATTATAGTCGAGCTCGAAATGGCGCAGCAGTTCATAATTTGGCGATTTGAACTTTAAACGAATACACAGAATCCATTTTAAATCGGATTTCTATGAAACAAGAAACGTTCGGAGCTGGTGAAGCATATTTTTCTAATGGAAGAGAAAAATCGAGATTTCGTCGTGTAGATTTTGAGTTATGTCCAAATCAAATTTTCAAAAAGTTGCTATGGAATTCCTTTATAATTTATAACGATTCATTTATATTATAAAAGGATTTTTAATATAAATTGAATATTGATTTAATCTGGATTTGAAATGTCGAGTTATAAATTCAAATAGGAATATTTTGGAGCCGTATGGTATTTTAATGTGAATATATACGATAATATTAATTTATTAATATTAAATTTAATTATTTTTTAATATATTAATATTTAAATGGTTTATTTAGAGCTTTAAAAATAACCACTTTCGCAAACGATCTCCGTTATCGACGAAACTAATTTTATTGGATCCGGAATATTAAATTATTTCTAGATTTCAATTTCCGTGATTTTTGGAGTCAATATGTTGCATAGAGGATTTTAATGTGAAAAATAGTCGATAATTTGACTTTAAAAATACGTTGTGTGAGCAAACGGACTCGGAATTTGGCAAAACCAGTTTCGTTGGGTCCGTAATGTCGAGCTATAACTACATGTCCATTTTCATCGAAATTGGATGATCATCACGGATTTTTAATGATAAATACAAGCAGTAGTTCAATAAAAAAATAATAATCAATATAAAAGTATTTAAATTCTCCTATAAAAACCCCTTAACATCTTCTAACCTAAATTCAATTCTTTCTCCGGTCAACAACTATTTGGCCGCCACTTCTATGAATACAGTAAGAAAGAAATTCAAAAGGGAATTCAAACAAAAATCAAAAGATATTCCATATATCATGAGAGGTATATATATGGATTCAATAAGGCTAAAGGTTCATTTCTATATCAAAATCCTTGAGTGCGATTTGTGTCTTGGGAGGTTGAGGTTCAGCAGCGCGAGCTAGGTTCTAGCAATGTCAAATTCAAAGCGATAATACTCGTTTTGGTGGTTAGATTCGGATTCAAGAGCGAGAATAGCATCTTGTTTAAAATATGAGATTTTATTAAAATAAAAGGTGTCGCTCTTTTTACACTGTATGTGCTAAAAACTGGAGATGAAACAGGTAAATTCTGGGGCGTGAGTTGTAGGATGTTGGGATGGATTGATGGAGTCTTTGATGAGAAGAGAAATGTTGAAGTTTGTTTTGATTTTTACTAAGTGGAGAAAGAACAAGGTGGAGATATGATAGTCGGAAGTAGCTGTTATGGTGAATGGTGTTTACAGGAGCAGGCTTCGTTGTTTTCCATCGGGAAGAAGACTTAACCAAAATACATGGATTAGGAGGAAGACACATTCGAATCAAAACATGGGTTTGTGCTAATTAATTGGTCATTAAATTAGTTAATTTAATTTTGGTAATCTCCCTTTGATTTTAACGAGAGAGGGTTGAAGGAAGTGGCATGTCTGTGTATTCAAGGAGGAACGAGTTTGTATGTTTGAGGAGGAAGAGGGATTATCCTAAAGTTTACATAAGGTTTAAACTTAATTTATTTTATAATTAAGTTAAGAACGGTTTCTAAAGTTTGAGATGGCCATGAAATTGCGTAGAAATCTTTTCGAACCATGGAAAAAGGGTGAGTGGGCTATTCTGTAAAAGGAGGAAGGTAACTATGTGGTTTACTGTGTCCAAACTTTAAACAAAAGAAACAATTGAGTAAGGAGCTTGAATTTTGGGGTTGATAATCCGAATTGGTTGGGGGAAGATACAGTAAGAAGCAGGCTCGAATTTTGATTCAGAGAAAATGAAAACGAGCAGGTCTGGATATTTATAAATGGGTATGGGCCTTAATATAATGGTGAGCCCAATAATAAATTGAATTCTAAACTTTTATTTAATTTAAATAATTGTATAACTTGTAAATTTAATATCTCGATCATACTATATCAGAATTTTGAATGGTCAGATCCGTTGGGATCGTATGGACGAGCGCGACATAATGGAACTAACTAGGAGTGAATTGGAGCTCGTTAAAATTTATAGCGAAATAAATTGTCTATCTGAATCAACTAACAGTTATCGTTATTTAAAGATGACCATCCAATGTGAGTAAAACTTACTAACTCTACCAATTTATATTTTTATAAATATAATCTAGTGTTGATAATTGATTGTTGTGTGATGATTGTTTGGTTGAACTGCTGATTTAGTGATTGAAATTATAGATAACGATATATATATATATAAATCATTTATCAAACATTGATTATGTTTATCGGAATATTTCATATTGAAAAGAAAGCGATGTTATTTATATTGTTTAACATCTGTGATGCAAGGAAATAGGTTGGAGGGATCCAACTGGATTCCTCAGTATTTATAATATTGTTTGTTTTCATATATTGTGATATATGATGTGATATATAGTCTGTGATTGATTATAATGACACTGGTCATGTTATTTGGTATTTTAACTACCATATGAAATACTGGAATGTTAAAAGGAAATTTTCAAAGTGAATATTGAAAATGAAATATTTTTATACAAAATATTTAGAATTATATAAAAGGATTTATATAAAATGAATAGAATTATATAAATGGATTTATATAAAATAAATAGAATTTTATACAAAAGGATTTATATAAAATAAATAGAATTATATAAAAGGATTTATATAAAATAAACAGAATTATATAAAAGGATTTATATAGAATAAATAGAATTATATAAAGGGAATTGTAAATGAGCTTTAAGTGTTAGAAATAAAAAGGAGATTTGTATGAAAACTTCTACAAATAAAAATATAAATAGAATTTGGGTTTGAGATATTGTTTTTAAAATACGAAATCAAACTGTTTTGATTATATAAAGAAATATTATTCACATTCAATGTGAAAAATTAGATGAAAGTAAATATTTTGCAAATAAAATATTATGAAGGAATTTTGGATTTGAATTAGGAATTTTAAATTGAATTACTGAAATTAGAAACTGACTGGAAATTAGTTGAGTTGAATGGCTTCCTGGGTATCGATCTGGTGTTGGTTTCGGCCTTCGAGGTTTATACTTGGGAAGTTGTTCTCTTACTAGTTATAGTTAGAGACTAACAGAGGAAGGAAGATATTGATGTGTGAATCAGAAATGGCAACGTTTTCCAAAGTTAATAACGTATATTTTCTAATTTTAGAAAATAAGGAATTTATGAATACATGAAAACGATAAGTGGGAAATTGGGAAATGAAATGATGATTGATTGGTAAGATTTCCATTTGGAAATACAACCGTTGTTTGTACACATGTTTTCCTTTGATAGTTAAATAACCAACTATCAAATTTTTTGACCATTTCCGTTGTCAATACGGAGAGACTGGGATCAGATATATTATCTGAAAACCACTACGTATGGGAATTAGCCTTGTGAATCAAATACAATCAAGATAATTGAAGACGGAGTTTATGTAAGGGTCGTTCTGGCAAATACTAGGTAGAAATTGCCTAAGATGAGTTTACAGAGTAGTGCCTTCGGTTTGTCCAGTCCCAGGACAACCTGTATGGAAGAATGTCTAATATAGTATATTCAATAGATCGCGTAAGTTGATCTCTTCAAACGTATTTACGTTTGGTGGCGGAGGAATTCGTTTCTCTTAGTTGTATATCCATGTTTTTTTGGAGAAATCAATTTGTGATTTGGCGGGTATGACGATGTGACATTAAAAGTAAATAAAGGTGTGGTCTGCACGTTATGACCTCTAGCCTCACAACCAAGAAATGGTATAAAATCGGGTAGGTCGCATGGCTAAGTGGTTAGCTGCCCATTAGGGTGTTTTGTTACCTGATTTAATGAAATTCCATTTACTTCTATAATCTATTTCGATGCTGTCCCATTCGGGAAACGATTGCTGATCCCAACCGTTGGTGATAATACATTCGGTACACTCAAGCGAAATGAGTGACCAGTCATGTTCAGCCTGGGTTACAAGATGTTCTTGTTGAACCTGGTGTATTCCTCTCTAAAGATACACTGTCGGAAGGTAGTCCCATACCTTGCTAGTTGGAATTCATTTCCCAATAAGCTCCCACGGTTTTTGATTATATATTAAGTGTGTGGAATGTGAGATGAAAGCATTCTGCTAGATGATTATTATATTGTGGTTGATAGACATTATTATAACATCAAATAAGTTTGATATAAAGATTATCGTTCCTTTTAAAAGGTTTTTGATTGTTGGACCAAGTGTTTTGGATTCTCATAAGGGAAAAACCCGTTCCGTTATATGGCGTGGTCTTACGAGATATCGTTTAATTGCTCAAACTATTTTAAATGGTTTTACTTATATCAGTCCCATGACTGACCCGGAGTTTATTTTGTTTGTTTTCCCTAAGCTCTTGGGTGCCCAATTTTGTACGGGCAGTCAAGTAGTCAGGTTTTTACAGATATACTTGGAGAGCTGGAGCAGGAGGCTTCAGGATTATTTAGCTATTATT
The DNA here is from genome assembly GCA_030737875.1 of Allium sativum. Lineage (NCBI taxonomy): Eukaryota > Viridiplantae > Streptophyta > Magnoliopsida > Asparagales > Amaryllidaceae > Allium > Allium sativum. The sequence goes on from CM060909.1 coordinate 590,814,785, forward strand.
TATTTCCGCTGTGATGTAAATGTTATAATTAAATGACAGATTTGTATTTCCAAGTTATATTGTATACTATATTTTATTCGTTCTGCTGTGAGACTCGTGTTTACTCTGATATTGTATGTTCTTCTTCTATTCTAATTTTCTATCTTATCTATCCTCACCCTCTAACTTCTTTAATTAAATATCTAGTATTTCGGATGCTTGGATAGTCGACATTGAGTTTATGTTGATAACCAAGGTCACAAATTCCTCGGGTCGTTACAGTGGTATCAGAGCTGAAGGTTAAGTAATTACCTTGGCTCTGTGGCGTGACTCAGTAGAGATAGGGTTAGTAATACCCTAGATTGAGTTTGAGTGTATATATATGAGCATGCATTTGTTATTTGATATAAAAATGGTTTTACAATGTGGAGATTTATTGGTTGAGTTGTTTATGAGTTCTGGTCGATCAGTTTGATTCACTGTATCGGTAGGAGTTTATAAACACTTGAATACGATGGACCGACACAGAATGGTTTGAAAAGAGGGTAAATGAAATAATTTTATCCAAATTATATTTTGATATAAACAAAGTATAGATATTTGATATATTATAGTATATTGGATGTTTTGGTTGTGACTATAATTAGATAAGATTATAATTGAAACGGTTATGTAAATAACCAATCAAAATTCATATAAGTGTTACGAAATGAATTAAATCGGAATTGAAATTAAAACCCTAGAAATGTGAAAAAGTGTTTGTAAATGGACTTGGATTTAATATACGAGAATTTTAAAATCCTAAGAGAATTTAAATTGTTTTACAATCATTGTGAATGGTATTTTGAAATATATTTCAAAATGAAAGTGTTTAAATAAGAGTTTTGAAAAGTGATATAGTATTGAACTCACTTCGGTCGCCGGAAAATAATTTCGATGATGACTCTGCAGCATCATCGCTGTTCATTTTTGAGTTGTAAGTGACGGATTACTACCAACAGTTTCGTTTTGAATTGTTTTGAGAAAAGCAAGTTATTTTGGTAACCCGAAAGAGAATAATTGATTTTAGAAAAAACCTAAGCTGTATAAAAACTTCTAGGAGAGATTGTTTGATTTGAAAAAAAAAATAAGTAGAAATTGTGGAAGTAAATTGGAAATGGATTAAAGCCAGTTAAGTGGAAATGAAACTTAACTTGGTTAAGTATAAGGGTTTGACAAGTTAAAAGAATTGAACATGAGTTTGAAATGGTATTTGGCTTGTTTAAGCGAATAGCTGTGTCGAGGATAAATTGATCAGATTTTGATAGGATTGATATTGATATATGCTGAATTGGCAGTAGATGGAAATGATATAATGATATGCCCGATAAAAAGGTACATGTTTATATTCTAATTGGGTATGAGATTTTTATGAGCCAAAATGGCAAGCCGCTTGGTTGTTTGATTTTCTTTTGGGTTGGAGAAGGCCTAGAGAGGCGAGTTGTAGTTGTACCGATTGACCTGTACAAAGGAGGTGCTGGCGAAATTTCTCAGAAATTTAGGGTGTTAGAAAATTTTCAGAATTTTTGAAAATTTTCGTTAGTTGAAAGGAATTAATAATTAGTTGAAATAAACTGGTTCAGTTAAAACTGAAGTTGATAAGTAAAGCAAATAATTTTTAACCCAGTTAATAGGGTTTGTTTTCTACCTTAGCAATTTCGAGGACGAAATTATTTTAAGGGGGGAAGAATGTAACGACCCGTATTTTAGCGATATAATAATTAATTAATTTAATTATATAAATAGTGATTTAGAGTTTTAAATGGTCAATGAATTAAATAATAGTGAATATTTAATTAATATGAATAATAGAATAATATATTTAATTTCGAAATAATCGGAATTAAGTTGAATTAGCAATATTGTGTGAATTGGACAATTTAATATATATATATATATATATATTCAGTTTAGAATTGAATTATATTAACAAATTTATATATAAATGTCAGTTGAACGTATAATTTATATTATAACTATAATCGAGCTCGAAATGGCGCGGTAGTTCTTAATTTGGCGATTCGAACTTTAAACGAATATACAAAATCCATTTTAAATTGGATTTCTATGAAACAAGAAATGTTCCGAGCTAGTGAAGTATATTTTTCTAATAGAAGAGAAAAATCGGGATTTCGTTGTGTAGATTTTGAGTTATGTCCAAATCAAATTTTCGAAAAGTCTTTGTGGAATTTCTTTATAATTTATAACGATTTATTTATATTATAAAATGATTTTTAATATAAACTGAAAGCTGATTTAATCTAGATTTGAAATGTCGAGTTATAAATTCAGATAGGAATATTTTGGAGCTGTATGATATTCTATTGTGAATATATACGATAATATTAATTTATTAATATTAAATTCAATTATTTTTAAATATATTAATATTGAAATGGGTTTATTTAGAGCTTTAAAAATAACCACTTTTGCAAACGAGCTCTGTTTTCGATGAAACTAATTTTGTTGGATCTGGGATATTAAATTATTGCTAGACTTCAGTTTCTGTGATTTTTGGAGTCAATATGTGGCCGTACGGGATTTTAATGTGAAAAATAGTCGATAATTTGACTTTAAAAATACGTTGTGTGAGCAAATGGACTCGAAATTTGACAAAACCAGTTTCGTTGGGTCCGTAATGTCGAACTGTAACTGCATGTCCATTTTCATCAAAATTGGATACCATGTGTGATCACACGGATTTTTAATGATAAATACAAGCAGCAATTCAATAAAAATAAATAAAATAGTCAATATAAAAGTATTTAAATTCTCCTATAAAAACCCTTAACATCTTCTAACCTAAATTCAATTCTTTCTCTAGTTAACAACTATTTGGCCGCCACTTCTTTTAATATAGTAAGAAAGAAATTCAAAAGGGAATTCAAACAAAAATCAAAAGAAATTCCATAAATCATGAGAGGTATATATATGGATTCAGCAAGGCTAAAGGTTCATTTCTATATCAAAATCATTGAGGGTGATTTGTGTTTTGGGAAATTGAGGTTCAACAGTGTGAGCTAGCTAGGGTTCTAGCAATGTCAAATTCGAAGCAGTAATACTCGTTTTGGTGGGTAAATCCGGATTCAAGAGCGAGAGTAACATATTGTTTAAAAATATGGGATTTTACTAAAATGAAAAGTGTCGCTCTTTATACACTGTATGTGCTGAAAACTGAAGATGACGCGGATAAATTCTGGGGCACGAGTTGTAGGATGTTGGGATGGATTGATGGAGTCTTTGATGAGAAGAGAAATGGTGAAGTTTGTTTTGATTTTTACTGAGTGAGAAAGAACGAGGAGGAGATATGATAGTCGAAAGTAGCTGCTATTGTGAATGGAGTTTGCATGAGCAGGCTTCATTGTTTTCCATTAGGAAGAAGACCTAACCGAAATACATGGAGTAGGAGGCAGATGCATTCAAATCAAAACGTGGGTTTGTGCTAATTAATTGGTCATTAAATTAGTTAATTTAATTTTGGTAATCTCCCTTTGATTTTAACGAGAGAGGGTTGAAGGAAGTGGCAAGCCTGTGTATTCAAGGAGGAACGGGTTTGTATGTTTAAAGAGGAAGAGGGATTATCCTAAAGTTTACATAAGGTTTAAACTTAATTTATTTTATAATTAAGTTAATAACGGTTTCTAAAGGTTGAGATGGCCATGAAATTGCGTAGTAATCTTTTCGAACCATGGAAAAAGGGTGAGTGGGCTATTCAGTAAAAGGAGGAAGGCAACTATGTGGTTTACTATGTTCAAACTTTAAACAAAGGAAACAATTGAGTAAGGAGCTTGAATTTTGGGGTTGATAATCCAAATTGGTTGGAGGAAGATACAGTAAGAAGCAGGCTCGAATTTTTGTTTGGAGAAAATGAAAACGAGCAGGTCTGGATATTTATAAATGGGTATGGGCCTTAATATAATGGTGAGGCCAATAATAAATTGAATTCTTAACTTTTATTTAATTTAAATAATTGTATAACTTGTAAATTTAATTATCTCGATCATACTGTATCAGAATTTTGAATGGTCAGATGCGTTGGGATCGTATGGACGAGCGCGACACAATGGAACTGACTGGGAGTGAATTGGAGCTCGTTACAATTTATAGCGAAATACGTTGTTTAGTTGAATCAACCGACGTTTATCGTTATTTAACGATGACCGTCCAATGTGAGTAAAACTCACTAACTCTACCAGTTTATATTTTTGTAAATATAATCTAGTGTTGATAAATGATGATTGATTGCTGTGTGATGATTGTTTGGTTGAATTGCTGATTTAGTGATTGAAATTATATATAACGATATATATATATATATAAATCGTTAATCAAACATTGATTCTGTTTATCGGAATATTTCATATTGAAATGAAGTCGATGTTATTTATATTGTTTTACATATGTGATGCAGGGATACAGGTTGGAGGGATCCAACTGGATTCCTCAATATTTATAATACTGTTTGTTTTCATATATTGTGATATATGATATGATATATAATCTTTGATTGATTATAATGACACGGGTCATGTTATTTGGTATTTTAAATACCATACGAAATACTGGAATGTAAAAAGGAAATTTTCAAAGTGAATATTGAAAATGAAATACTTTTATATAAAATGAATAGAATTATATAAAAGTATTTATGTAAAATGAGTAGAATTATGTAAGAGGATTTATATAAAATAAATAGAATTTTATATAAATGGATTTATATAAAATAAATAGAATTATATAAAAGGATTTATATAAAATAAATAGAATTATATAAAAGGATTTATATAGAATAAATAGAATTATATAAAGGGAATTATAAATGAGATTTAAGTGTTAGAAATAAAAAGGAGATTTGTATGGATAATTCTACAAATAAAAATATAAACAGAATTTGGGTATGAGATATTGTTTTTAAAATACGAAATCAAACTGTTTTGATTGTATAAAGAAATATTATTCACATTCTATGTGAAAAATCAGATGAAAGTAAATATTTTGCAAATAAAATATTATAAAGGAATTTGGGGTTTGAATTAGGAATTTTAAATGGAATTACTGAAATTAGAAACTGACTGGAAATTAGTTGAGCTGAATGGCTTTCTGGGTATCGATCTGATGTTGGTTTTGGCCTTCGGGGTTTATACTTGGGAAGTTGTTCTCTTACTAGTTACAGTTAGAGACTGATAGAGGTGGGAAGATATTAATGCATGAATCAGAAATGGAAACGTTTTCCAAAGTTAATAACATATATTTTCTAATTTTAGAAAATAAGGAATTTATAAATATATGGAAACGATAAATGGGAAATTGGGAAATGAAATGATGATTGATCGGTAAGATTTCCATTTGGAAATACTACCATTGTTTGTACACATGTTTTCCTTTGATAGTTAAATCACCGAATATCAAAGATTTTGACCATTTCCATTGTCAATACGAAGAGACCGGGATTAGATATATTATTTGAAAACCACTCCGTATGGGCATTAGCGTTGCGAATCAAATACGATCAAGATAATTGAAGACGGATTTTATGCAAGGGTCGTTCTGGAAAATCCTAGGTAGAAATTTCCTAAGATGGGTTTACAGAATAATGCCTTCGGTTTGTCCAGTCCCAGGACAACCTGTATGGAAGAATGTCTGACAGAGTATATTCAATAGATCACGTAAGTTGTTCTCTTCAAACGTATTTACGTTTGGTGGTGGAGGAATTTGTTTCTCTTAGTTGTATATCCGTGGTATTTTTGGAGAAATCAATTTGTGATTTGGCGGTTATGACGATGTGACATTCAAAGTAAATAAAGGTGTGGTCTGTACGTTATGACCTCTAGCCTCACAACCAAGAAATGGTATAAAATCGGGTAGGTCGCATGGCTAAGTGATTAGCTGCCAATTAAGGTGTATTGTCACCTGATCTAGAGAAATTCCATTTACTTCTATAATCTATTTCGATATTGTCCCTTTTGGGAAATAGTTGCTGATCCAAACCGTTGGTGATAATACATTCAGTACACTCAAGAAAAATGAGTGACCGGTCATGTTTAACCTAGGTTACAAGATGTTCTTGTTAAACCCGGTGTATTCCTCTCTAGAGATACACTGTCGGAAGGTGGTCCCATACCTTGCCAGTTGGAATTCATTTCCCAATAAGCGCCCGCGGTTTTTGTTTATATATTATGTATGTGGAACGCGAGATGAAAGCGTTCTGCTAGATGATTATTATATTGTGGTTGATAGACATTATTATAATATCAAATAAGTTTGATATAAAGATTATCGTTCGTTTCAAACGGTTTTTGAATGTTGGACCAAGTGTTTTGGATTCTCGTAAGGGAAAAACCCATTCCCGTTATATGGCGTGGTCTTATGAGATATCGTTTAATTGCTCAAACTGTTTTAAATGGTTTTACTCATACCAGTCCTATGACTGACCCAGGGTTTCCCTAAACTCTTGGGTGCCCAATTTTGTACGGGCAGTCAAGTAGTCAGGTTTTTACAGGTATACTTGGAGAGCTGGAGCAGGAGGCTTCAGGATTATATAGCTATTATTTATTTCTGTTGTGATGTAAGTGTTATACTCAAATGACATATTTATATTTCAAAGTTATGTTGTATACTATATTTTATTCGTTCCGCTGTGAGACTCGTGTTTACTCTGATATTGTATGTTCTTCTTCTTCTATTCTAATTTTCTATCTTATCTATCCTCACCCTCTAACTTCTTTCATTAACTATCCGATATTTTCGATGCTTGGATAGTCGACAATGAGTTCATGTTGATAACCAAGGTCGCAAATTCCCTGGGTCGTTATAGAATGTGTCACCCACACCGTCCCCCATGTTTGGATCTCTTACAATCAGCCCGGTAAGAATGCCTCGACTCCGACTTAGTTCGAAGTACTCGTTTGATACCTATATATGGGTTACTGACTGAAACGGGTCCCACACACATGATGATACAAGCTTCCCACTTCGCTTGCATCCCCACTAGGTTTTCCACAGGTTATGCCATACAAGAGTAAAAGATTGCATAACCTCATAGGTTAAGTTTGTGGGACTATATATATAAATATTTCCCACCCACTGTTTCAAACAACTTTACTTAACCCCTACTCAAGTTATATGTTCATACAATCACTATGGATTCAACTATGTTAACTATTCCTATTCATTACCATATTTTCATGGTTATAATGTGCTAGACCTCCCACATTAATCCTACCACTTTTGGATGCTTGATTTGCCGGTCGGTTCTGGGCAGACTTCTTCCACAAGTCAGACTTAACCTCTTGTCTTAGCACGTCTCATGTTTATTCACTTAGATCCCTCACATTAGATTCACCACTTGTGGTCGTTGGATATGTTGGTCGGTTCCGGGCAGACTTCCATGACAAGTGTAATCTAACCTCGTGTCTATGCGCGGTTACAGTTTCTAATTACTGTAATTCAAGGCATTTCCATTATTAACCAACTGTTCCTATGTCGTTATAGGTTTTCATGTCCTTTTCCCAAGTTATGTTCATAATGAACCATATACCCCAAATTAAGGTCTTTAATCACAAGTTGATTTATGCCCCCAAATTCATGTTTATATATTTCATTCAAGTTATGCCCAAATTTCCAATTACAAGTAATGCAACAAATTTTACCGATTTCTCCTCGTTCTCAATTTAACGCGTTCACATATTTCAGCGGCATGCCTAGGCTCAAAGGTAGCCTGGCTATAAAAGTAAAAGGGAAAAGATGAAGGGAAGAGGACAGAAATGATCATACTAATAAGTTTGACATATAATGGCAGAAATAGGAATAAATATCTGGTGGTCTAATGACAAAATAGGCATATAGGAACAGATCTGATGAACATGTGACAATACGACTGATTTTAACATAATAGGGTCATCATAAACAGACATGATAATATCTAAACAGTGAATTAGATAACCAACTAATAACAGATCTGATTTAGCCACAAACACAATAGGAGAAGGCATGATGTGATCTAAATAGTGAATTAGATCTGAAACAAAGGCAGAACTGACATGGTAAATAGGTATAGGCTTAAATCTAGTTCATAGTCATGTCAGAATAACTTAGGTAAACAGGTTATAGCCAATTTGATATGATTCAAATGGTCACAGGCATAGATTCAAGTTATAGTCATGTCAAGATTTACTTTTAAACATTTAGATCTAAAATTAACATAGACTCACTATGATTGGACCAAGAAAAATAGAAGAAAGAATTGATGGTGCTGAATCACAGATCTCTAAACTTGAATAACTCTAGTGGATTATTGAAGAAAAAAAGACTTGATTTAATCTGGGCAGAGGCATCATCTAATTCTCTATTATTTTTGGTGCGGAGAAACTAGAGAAATGAAGCCATATATATAGCTGCGACGAAACCCTAATCTGCCGTGGGGGGGGGGGGGGTTCAACCCCCCTTCTTATGGGATCGACCCATGGGTCGACACCTCCTTATGGGGTCGACCCAGGGGTCGACACCCCCTTGATGGCATCGACAACCCTGGTGGGAATTTTCGCGCTCCCCTAATTTCTGAGATTTTGAACTGTTTTGAATTTCTGGACTTTTTTTATTCATATATATATTCTTCTTATGCATATACAAACTTCAAACCTTAATAACTTTTTTATATGGTGTCCGTTTTACATAGACCAGGTGTCTATTTTGACCAGAATTCCAAGACGAACGCAATGGCGCAGTCCGTTTCACTTAATTATGAAAAATTAATTATTCTTTAATGTATCATCTTTAGTGTTGTTAAAATACAGGGTGTTACAATTTCCATGCTTCTCCATCGACTGGATGGGTCAACGCACCCTCTTCCTCTGATCTCACATTATGCCATCTCATATGAGATGCAGTTACCGAAGATGCATATAATCTATGAAACATTGGAATTATGGGTAAGTAATACATACGCTTGTACAGAACTTCCATTCCCTTTTTTTCTTGGTTTGCACCTTTCCTTATTACATATTTTACTACTTCTAAGGTTTACGTCAACTTTCCAAAACAACATGCAACCATTAAAACATGTTTTTATTTACGATAAGAAAAATCAAAAGCCGACATAGGTTTTTTTTACATTATAGTGATTTTCGCACATTAAAATATCAGATGGTTTATGCCTTTTTGTAGCTTGTATAATAGCCGTAAACACAACTTCAGTGATGTTGTATTTTGAATTTATCACAATGTATTACGCGATTACTGACAGATGAGTGCCGCTTTTATAACCATCCCGAATAGATTTCTTAGCAGCATCTAGTAAATCATAAAAAAATTTGCTTCAATATCTGGCTTTTCAACATTTCCATCATTGTCGTCACTTTAATCATATGAAACATTGATCGAGATGCATCTTAGAACATATTTTCAATACGGGTTGTATCGACATTTTCATTAACATCACTTTCTACCTTAGACTCTACAGAAGTATTTGCTACAAATTCTCCATGAAGATCCCACACATAATACTCACATATGAATTCGTTTTTGCATAAATGGACTTTCACAGTATCGGTTAATAAATACTTCAAATGTCTACATTTGCTACACGAACAACAAATTTCTGGATCGTTTCCGTTATAATTTAAAGCGAATTCAACAAAAACATTTATACCATTATAAAAATCTTCTTTTATTGAGCTTGTCAGTCCTTCTTTGATACATCCAACTTCTCCGATCAACAAAATAATCAATCATTTTTTCTATTTGAGAAATTGAGTCATAAGTTCAAAAATTAATATTTCTTTTCAAGAATACAAATTTGAAAAAGTTAATTTCATGGTCATGCAACACATGTATAATATTTGAATTTAAATAACAATTTCACAAATTCAAAAATATTTTCAAATATGCCACGTTTTATTTTTTAACATATGTTTTGTTCCATGGTCAACATCCTACTTTCCATTACAAACACAATAAACATTTATATTTTTTATATTATTTCATCTCAAATGATTCAACAAAATTTCTGTAGCATTTCCCTTTTGTTTCCTGCATTGTACACAAATGCGTGTACATAGGAAACAAAAAAGAGTTGTTACACCAAAATTTTGTGAACCATTTGAGTGAATTAATATTCAAAATATACTTGCTTATTATGCTTATAACTTATCCAATTACAAGGAAAATCCAATAAGTATTGTACCAGATGAATATAAATGACCGTTTTGTGATGAAAAAGGCTATTTATATAACAATCATGTACAACACTCGTCGTACATAGCCAACAATTATCTAAGTGGCATAAGTCAAGATGTGCGCATTTTTGCGAAAAATAATATATTTTTACTTATTATTATATATTTAAAAAAATATTTAAATTTATCATTTTATATCAATGTATTTCATCGATTTATATAATTAATATTGCTTTAGCATTGTTGTCAGCACACTCAAATCGCTTTTATACTCATGCATTCATTTTCTACATAAGTTAACATGAGCACAATATAATATTTCTAACTTGTGCATTCCAATTAACTCAATTCACACCAATGCATACATATAACGGTTTATTGACATGTACACAAATAACAATAATTTGTATATTCATTTTGCAACTTAACATTAACATGTCAAATATGCACACAAAACGATGTTATAAACCATTAATACACTACTAGATATCACCGCAATCATTACATAACCCTAATTTACAAGTATATGCAAATATAAGTTTAAGGTAAAAATTTGATTTTTAATGAAAATAAGATATAATACCTGGAATTGGTTGTTGTAGAGGTTGGTTTTGACATTGGGGAGGCTCTAAGCAACTGAAATCGGTGTTTATGGGCAGGAAATCGAATTTAGGGGGATTGGGATTATGTTTGTGTGGGGGAAAATAGTTTGAGAGCAGTAGAAATGGGGGAAAAGAGTCTCGACCTGGCAGATATTCGTTATATTCCGACGATTTCGAACGGCCGCCGACGGGCTGTCGGAAACCATCGAAATTTAACTGTTGGAAGCCATCGCCTTCCTTGCTGGAAAATTAAGTTTTTCTAGTAGTAATTATAAAGCATAAATACCCGTTTTTCTAAATTTTCCATTCTTATTCTATTTCTTTACTTCGTTTGAATCATCGCAAATGTAGTCCAATTTCTTTCACAATTTGAAGAGGAAACCATTTGACTAATAATGCGCATAGCTATGAACATTAAATTTGAAGCAACTTCTCTATCAATTATTGACCATCACGTAGCAGGAAAACATGATTTAACTGCATTTTTCTCCTTTCCAAAACAAAATATATCAAGTTTCATTCTATATTTTTCCATCTTTACAACATCCATTAATAAATAAGATTATTTTTTAATGCTATATATAATAAGAAGAGTCAAAGTAATCCAATAATTTATTGATTACCTCTTTTGAAATTTTGATTTGCATATGAACATTAGGTACCATTTTTTCAAAAACATTTGTCTATCCATTTAAAACTTCATCATCATTTATTGGATTGCCTCCATATTATATATGAGGATTGAGGAAATAGTCTAAAACAGTTGGTAGTTCAAAGAAATATTTACATGATATGTAATTATATAATAGTGTATTAACTTTAAAAAATATCTGCTGCATGAATTGGTCGATGCAATTGTCTTTTCCATCTTTTATCGATTATATTCCTTCACTTTTAATACTGTTTTGTGCCAACATTTTTTTTATGATTGATTCTTTCGCTCAATCCATTGCTTCATATAAATATCTCATCTCTACTTTATCATCATTTCCCACCATTCTTAAAACTTTTACAAGTGGGCCAAATATGTTTTTGTTAGTTCATGCGTCGTCGATTTATGATTCCAGTACCATCTTTTTGAATGGCTTCTAACATAGTTTCATAATAAGAATTATTAGCAATATTGTATGGGATATGATGAGAAGTAAAAAAGGATATTGCAACCTATATGTTTTTTGGCATCATTAATGCCTTTTATTGCAATTCTAATAGAAGGTTGAGTTTTACATCCTTGTTTTTGCACATAGAGATCAATCCTTCCAGCTGCCTGTGTTGCTAAATCGTCATATATTCTGATTGATTTAGAACGATCGTTGTGCTTTAGTCCGTTTGATCGTATACTCGTCCCACTAGTTCCTACACCTTACCGTTGTGTTTGTTCATTCATATAACTTTCTTTACTTTCTTGAAAGGCTCATCGAACCTCTATATCATCTTCATTGTTGGTACCTTGATTTTGTTGTTCGGACGTACTCATTAGCTCTTCTTGCACGTATTGTTTTTCTAGCTTTCCTTGATTTCGCTCATTGTTCTTTTTGTGTAGATGATCTCGTAAAAGTACCCTAACTTCTTTGGGAACAGTCGAACATACTGCTACATTGCCTGTTTGTCCTGCTAAATGTTCTTTTATACATGTTATACCACCACTAGAAATTATTTTGTGACAATAATTACATTATTTTTTCCTTTTTCACTAATAAAATTTGTACAATAATTCCAAACAACATCACCATTTTCCATAATCAACTATCTAAATGACAACTAATATAATAACATTTATTATTTATAAACTCATATACTATATAAATAGTTTCAAAAGAAAGCAACATTATTTTTATAAAAATTATCAAAAAAATGCAGCTAACAAATATAACAAATGAAGCTAAGAAATATAAATGTGCCGTTAAGAGCTTCTTGTACGAGACAGGTACCTGATATATTTTGTATGTTCTATTTTATCTTAGTTTGACTGGGTATTTTCCAAGCTGTTCACTAAATTTGTGAAAGGATCCATAATAAAGTGAATTAAGTGCTAGATACCATAAAACTAATTTTGCAAGCCAAAAAATCAAAATGAAATTAGCTCAATTCTCAAACCCCTTTGCTTTATCAATACAGCAGTGTCGAAGTTGATCGATGCTCCCAACAAGCTCGAAGAAGAAACCAACAGACCTAAATCGATACAAATTGAGATATGAATTTATATCGAACTTGCCGTGATTTAATAGGGTAACAAAGTTTATTTTTATCACGTGAATTCATCGATCTTGTATTTTTCATTGATGGGCTGTAATGAAAAAAAAGATATATTCGTTTGTTTGATTCTCAATTTGTTGTTTGTTCCATTCTTACTTTGCTGTACATTTTTAGTTTGACTCTCTTCAGTTTCTAGTTTCCACAGTTTTGTTCGTCTTATTTTTTATGAAGAAAACCGAAAATGGTTTTCTGGTTAAATTTTGGTCCAATCATCGCAAAACCTGGCTGAGATGGCCGATAATCTAGTGTGTCGGTCGGAATTTAATATCTTGGTGTACGTTATTATTTTCCTGTTTTGCACGAAGAACCTACATATTATTCCTAGAATCTCTTGTGACTCCAATTTGAGTTGAAAATTTACACATTTTTGTTCTAACTGTCTCATTGAAACATGATTCTTCTTGATTTCTGAAATGAGCTAACTTTTGTTAGCTTCACACTCGTTCCACCATATAATTTCAACTTAACTCCTGTTTCGCGAATTCTCATCTCTCTCAAATTTAAAAACATATCAAATGCGAGATCTCAGGTCTCTTGGACTGAAGCAAGACCGTGTATGAGAACACATATGTGCAAGTAGCCGCCATGCGACCAACAGAGTCGTAACGTGTTGGGCCTAGATTATATTTTTAGATGGAATGTAAAATGTAAATTAGTTTAAAGGAAAAACTAATAATATTTAATTTTAACGAACGTTAACTTTTAACTTCCGTCTGAAGGATAGGCGACAGATTTATCCATCGTGTCGATTCATTTTATATTCCTCTACAAAACTACTTTTTCAATCTTCAACAAAAAGGGCAGCCTAGTCTCGCTCTAAAATTCTTCTGTTATTGTGAACTAGATTTCTCACACAGTCGACTCTAGCAATGGATGAGAATTCGCCGACTTCCACAGATTCTATGCAAAAACCTAAAGAATCAAATCCCTCCAACAATAGGGCTTCTCCACGAACTAGGTCTTCTCCACAAACGACAAAACCAGTCTATTCGATTAATATTCAGGGGAAAAAGAAGAAAATCGGGAAGATTAATCGCAGTTAAGACCGAGAAATAAGACGAACTAAAGCAATAAGAGCTGTGCAATGAAATAATCAGTAGGAAAAGGAAATCAAAGGTATAACATCGTATCATTATTTTTTACATGAACAATAATCTTAAAATGATAGTTCAATATATCATCTTATTATTTGCTTGCCTCATACAGAAATATTATATGCATAGTTGTAGAATGATAAGTAACTATAGCATTAAAAAAATGATAAACAAATACAGCATGGCAAAAGTTTAGTTGAATATGTCAATTTGTTTTGTTGTGTGCTCTATGAGGAATGAGAAATGATATACAAACATATCATTCAATGTTTGGAAAATGAGCTACAAAAGTTAGATGGATAGTTATGGATTGATAAGTAAATTCAGCTTTGAAAAAAAATGATAGAAAAATATAGCAGTACGTAGTTATAGTTGAATATGTCACATTATTTGATCTTGTTATTGTGTAATGATAAATATGGACACTGAAAATCAGGTTGTTTCGAGAAAGTTGTCACTAGCAGCTACAAAGGGAAATAAGACAACTGAATTGGAGAAAGGACAATAAAATAAGGTACAAAAATATTTATATAAATTTTGACACAAATACTTAAATTTAATGTATATTGTAATTACAGCTGCAGTTTTAAATTTCGTATTGTTTAATTAGGGAAAACGAACAGAAATGTTATATAAAATGGTAGATTAATTTAGCATTGGACGGTAGAAATCTGGTTTATAGCAATAAAACTACGGTATATTAGGTTAGCATTATATTTAAGTAACATAACACATAGGCTAAAATACATTGGCATATGTATGTCTATCGCCCTCTACACAGATGATATGAAATGGAAGCTAAAGTGAACTCTTAGTCCGAATGCAAGTTTTGACCTTCAGTCAAGCCATACATTTGTTATTAACTCATGCTAACCAAACCACTTATTTTTCATGTTTCTAACAGTTCAGTCAATTTCTTCTGCATAGAAACATTTGATATTTTGATCATAATTTTGTAGTATGTAAAACATTCAACTGCCCCCAGTTCAACAAAAACACAATCATCCTTACTCCATTTCCTTCATTGCCAACCCAAACTTCCTCTTTCGTACTTTGCCTCTAAAACTTCCTGACTCCTTACAATAATCATTGCGAACTTCCCTTCACCCCACCCATTCAAAAACTATGTATAATTACAATTAATACATTGAGAATAAAAGAAGTTACTTACGAATCAGAATCTTGTGGTGGACTTCTAGGCAACTGCACTATTGGTTTGTTGAATTTCTTGTTCATTATACCTTCTTTTACCCACGCATCCTTGAACAGCCACTCAATCAATTTTTTCTGCAAAAAAATATGTATATTAGTGTTGATTTTTACTTGTAGAGTTTTTTAAAAAAATTAGACTTCTCTTACAGTGACGATGGCTTAATTGTAGCTGCGGTTTGATGTCCTTGTCAATCTGGTTTTAGGTTTTGTTGAGTCGCAGTTGTAACAACCCAGAATATCATAACCAATTTAATTTTTTTATTTTGGTTGTTTCAATGAATTTTGAATAGTTAAAATAATTTATATTAAGTAATAACGATTTAAAATTTATTTAAATAGAAGTTAGAACGAATATATTTATTTTAATTTAAAAAAGAATTAGAAATAGCACGGTAGTTTGAAAATTTGAACCTAAACTTTGAATAAATGTACAGGATTCAAAATAAAATGGATTTTAGTGAAACCAAAAATATTTAAATCTGTTTAAAAATATCTTTCCAATGAATCCGAAAAATCGAAATTTCATAGCGGGAATAAAAAGTGATGGCCAGTTGAATATTCAGAATAGTCGCTATGAAATTTAATATAATTTATAGCCCGTATAAATGGCCATTATACAAACGACCTCCATTTTCGAAGAAACTATTTTTTTCGGATTCAGAATGTCAAATTATTGCTAAGTTTAATTTTCCAAATTTTTTGGAATTAATATTTGAGCGTAGTAAATTAAACTGTGATCAGTAATTTCAGTTGAATTTAATCGACCGTTAAAAAGGCCATTTTCAAATGGTCTCCAAATTCGATGAAATTAATTTTGTTAGGACTGTATCGTCAAAACATAGCTAGGTTTATTTTTTGGGAATTTTCGGAGTCCGTATGTGGCCCCGGTGAATTTAAATGTACGATCGAATTAATTAAATAAATGATTTAAATTTTAAATTAAAGAAAACAGTTTGAAAACGATCGTTTGGGCTGGTGGGACCTAGCCTATTGTGTCCGGAACGGGGGCAATTAGGTCGAAACAACTTTAGTCGGGTTGAATTTGGAGCTGTTGTGGATTAATGGGCATAAACGGATAATTAAAGGAATTAATATTATTTAAATATAGATTAAAAATTCAAAACCCTAATGCCCACTACAGTAGAGCCGTCGCTACATCGTATTCATGGCTGAAAAGCTCCCATCTTCTCCCCTTAAGATCTCTCCCTCCACACAATAAAATTGCTCCCGTCTTTTGACCAAATTGCAGAGATTCTTCTCCCCTTCCCATCCATATGGCTAACGCCACCTGAAACCGCACCATCCGATCACACCAGCACCCCGAAGTGCCACGGGTTCGATCGCCACCGCCTCCCCTAGAACTGATCGCGCCTCACGGCGGTAGGGCCCCCAGGCGCGCCTCCTTCCCTCTCCGGCATGCCACCTTCTGATTGTCGCGAAGCTCCAACGTTTGTTCGAAAACCCAAGCCCTAGGTTCGAACATTCATAGAAACATCACGGTCGAGTTCTATAGAAGAAGAAGAGGTGGAATTAAATTAAATTATTTATTTAATTTAATTTTAAAACATTATTTATATAAATAAAATCGTATCTAATGCATACGAACTCGAAATTGAATAATTTCAGAAGCGTTGCGATCGTGAGCCCGAGATCTGCATTTTTAGACTGATTAGGACGGATTCAGAGCAGATCAGATTTTGGACAAATTTCAGATTTGAATTATTCAGAATTAAACTGACTGCGAGAATTCTGTTTTATTTCTTCTTCTTAAATAATTAGAAATAATCCTGATTGTATTATCACCAATCTGTAGTTAATTTCTATTTGTTATGATTCATGACTTGATCTGTGATGGATGTGGTATGTAGATCTGTTCATTTGGTGATATTGGGTGATGATTAAATAGTTAAAAGCATATAGTTCATTTTATTGTAATAAAATGAGTGAAACAAAAATATATAATTTTTGATAAAATTGTCAAATTGGAATCATTGGACAAAATTCATCATCTAGTTAATTGGAATAGTGGAACCAAGAATTATCATTTTTTGGTTTATTAGAATAGTTGAATTAAAGAATTATCATTTTGTCAATTGGAATAATTGGACAAAACTTATCATTTTTTTCAAATTAGAACCATTGGACAAAAATTATCATTTTTGGCAAAAATAGAATAGTTGAATTGGAATTGTCAATTTCTGTCAAAATGTAATTGTTGGAGCAAAATTGCTATTTTTGTTTAAATATAATTTGTCAAAACAAAAATGACATTTTTGTTAAGCAGATTTGTGTCAAAGCACAAATTACATTTTTTCCACAAAAAAATGAAAAGAACCATTTTGTTGAATTAGAATTTTCAACAAAATGAAAGGAATCATTTTTATCATTTTGTTGGATTAAGATAGAAACTAGAGAAATGTTCATGTTTTAAAATAAAAACATGTTAACATTAAAATTTCACATTTTTATTGTAATGTTATAAATTAGTGAAATATTCACGTTTTAAAATAAAAACATGTTAACTTTAAAATTTCACATTTTATTGTAATGTTAGAAATTAGTGAAATATTCATGTGTTAAAATAAAAACATGTTAACATTAAAATTTCACATTTTTGATGTAATGTAAGAAACTAGGAAAAATGTTCATGATTAATTTAGGAACATGATAACATTAAAAAACTTATTTTTAATGTAATAAATGAATCACTAGAAAATGTTCATTTTAACATTAAAGCATGTTAACATTAAAAATCTCATTTTTATAAAAAGAATTATTCATATGAAAATTGTTCATATTTGAATAAAAGTGTTGAAACATTAAAAATTATATTTTTAATGTAAAGTTTGATTTATTAGAAATATTGACTGTTTGAATAAAAACGTTGAAACATTAAAAATTCCATTTTTAATGTAAAAGTGATCCATTAGAAAACATATGTTAGAAGATATAAAAATGTTAAAAACTATATTTTTAACATGTTAGAAAACATATGTTAGAAGATATAAAAATGTTAAAAACCATATTTTTAACATGTTAGAAAATATTTGAATGTTAGAAACATTACTTTTAACATGCCAGAAAGGAGGAAAATGAAAACATCGCTTTTATCCATTTTTGTTCATTGAAAAGAATGAAACATCTTTGTTCATTAAAAATGATTAAACAAAAATATCCATTTTTGTTCTTTGAAAAGAATGAAACATCTTTGTTCATTAAAAAGAATTAAACAAAAATATCCATTTTTGTTCATTGAAAAGAATGAAACATCTTTGTTCGTTAAAAAGGATTAAACAAAAATATCCATTTTTGTTCATTGAAAAGAATGAAACATCTTTGTTCATTAAAAAGGATTAAACAAAAATATCCATTTTTGTTTATTGAAAAGAATGAAACATCTTTGCTCATTAAAAAGGATTAAACAAAAACATCCATTTTTGTTCATTGAAAAGAATGAAACATCTTTGTTCATTATAAAGGATTAAACAAAAATATCCATTTTTGTTCTTTGAAAAGAATGAAACATCTTTGTTCATTAAAAAGGATTAAATGAAAATATCCATTTTTGTTCATTGAAAAGAATGAAACATCTTTGTTCATTAAAAAGGATTAAACAAAAATATACATTTTGGTTCATTGAAAAGAATGAAACATCTTTGTTCATTAAAAAGGATTAAACAAAAATATACAATTTTGTTTTGAAAAGAATGAAACATTTTTGTTCATTAAAAGAGATTAAACAAAAATATACATTTTTGTTAAATAACATTAGAATTTATATGCAAAATGAAAATATCATTTTATTGTAAATGCATATATTACGATGCATATATTAGAATTTATATGCAAAGTTACATTTCCATTTTATTGATGATGCATATATTAGAATTTATATGCAAAGTTACAATTACATTTTATCGACGATGCATATATTAGAATTAATATGCAAAGATAAAATACATTTTATTTGACGTTATGAACATGTAGATATGATATGCCAATAAAACATTCTTTTATTTGACGTATTAAATACGTTAGTGGAATCGTCGAATAGTTTATATTTATATATAATATATATATATATATATATATAAATTAAAGTTAAACTTAAACGAATCGCGCACGCGGTAGTTCGCGTTTCGGAATCGTAACTTTAAACGATTATACTGAAAGATCAGACCATCGGATTTTCCCAAAAACTGAAACCATTAGGACCGCTTTGGGAAGATCTTTCCACCAATATAAATTTTGTTAAAATCCAACGGTTAGATTTCGAGAAATGTGTAAATCAAATTTTGATAAAAACAGCGCTCGGGCCGCCTATTGACCCGAAGCGTCGTTAAATTAATCAAGCTATTTTTATTTAATAAGATATTTTTATATAAATAAAATTAGCGATAAATCGTTATTAAATAATATTAGCTATATGAAATAGTTTTAAATTATATATATGCGAGAATTATTTGAAAAGACCGAGTTCAATCTCATTCCAAATAATTATACGACGATTAAACCGAACATATTAAAGACGATGATTGAAGTCCGACGATCTTCACATTGAATGGATAACTACTGATGCCCGGCATTGGTTATCTCCCAGTAAACGGTTAAAGTGGTAGTTATCCGGACGTACTTGTTGATTGTCCGGATAAGCGAGCACCTCTCTTCCGTATTGGACATACGAGACGAGGAATAAGGTGACTCCGGTTTCGTTTAGACCCAGAACGGACTTGTAAATGGATGTGTGTTTGACATTGGATTTCATTCCATGTTAATTGATTTCTATTTAGTATATATCTGATTGGTGGAGGAGAATTTATTCTCTTGCTTAACACCCTTCTCTGAGACGTATGAGCTCAGAGGTTATATATTGGTAGTTATCGATCGCATGGCATGAATTGTCAATGTGACATGCCAAGATACAATTAATCGAGGCTTTTGTTGAAAAGCAGAGCCTTGTGGTTGATGATCAAAGCATAGCCTGTTTCGGCATAGCTTTGTGTATAGCGTTACCTCATGAGCCTCACACCCCGGTATGAGTCAAAAACGGGTTAAGGACCGTAGGGAGTGCACATGTTTCTTTCTAGCTAGAAGTGGTGTCAGCGTTTACAAGCCCTGACATTTTTTTTTACTTATGTGGATGATGGACTATGAGGTACCTCGGATTTGTTGGTCGATAGTGACCAAATTATAGGTCCAATACGACCGGGAAGCGTGTGTTCAGGCATAATTAATCCACCAAAGTATTTATGGACCGGCCCTACCGCATCCAAGAGTTTCCCGTAGGTGTGATCCTGAGGCATTTGCTAGAGTGTCTCAAGTCGGAGAGGATGATCCCTAGCCTCGACTCATGATGGAAACCCAATTCGTAATATGACATTACGGTTTTGATTGTAAACCTATATATGGCGACATAGTAGGATGGGGTACTATGCCGTCTAGGATTGATACATTTACTTTGAAGTATTTTAAAACTGATTAGACACTAATAATAAAATTAAAATATTATTTTCCACATATCAAGCATGTTTGATCATTATATGGTAAAACTCAATCCTCCGGTTTGCGTTGTGTTGTGTGATGGGACTTGATTCATATAATGGTTTCATTTTTCTAAAAAGCATTGCGTTGTTTTGAATAAATTTATTAAACTTATGCACTGGCAATCCAATGGAGTAAACCCGTTCCGCGTTAGCGGTGTGGTCATATGATTAGCTATATTGTTAGAAAAGTTAGGAAAGATTTCTCATACCATTCCCATGACTGACTCGTAGTTTGTTTCACTTTGCAAACTCGGGTGCCGTCTTTCCACATGGGCATCCAAGTGACAGGTTTAGGTATTTATGCAATATGCTGGACTGGAGCATGCTTGTGGGCTGAAGATGAAGATTATTTTATCTATTATTTCTTCTTTTGAAACATTTAGACATCCTTTATTTATGATGTACTTGATGGAGATTGAGACTTATTTCTTTTTGCTGAGACTTCTATTTACTAAGTGTATCCTGTAACTATGCCACTCTGATATTCTGATGTTGTGATGCTGATGACATTTCTATTTCCTCTGCAACGATTTATGTGTTATGATGTTATCTGAGATCTGCTATTGTTGTAATTATGTTATATTCCATGATTATCCTTGCTTTCGTACTATGGAAGTTTGGGGTCATCAAAGTTGGTATCAGAGCTAAAGGTTAACCTTAGCTTCGGAGTATAACATATTTAAAACAATTCGTTTAGATAGATTCAGCAGTATTCTAAGGCGAGTAGCTTATTAGAGATAGGATTAGTAATGTCCTAGAATAAGCACAGCAGAACAACACATATTAATCAGTCATTACATCATTATCATCTTTCCATATGTCTCTACTTTTAACCTTTCCTTTAAAATTATCATTTCTGTTAGTCTGACTCTTTCCTTGATGGTACAGAATAACTAGAAAATGAGCAATAGAGCGAGAGCCCGAGGCAGAGGTGGGGCCAGAGCACTAGCAAGAGATAAGACTCCCACTGCTCAAAGGCAGCCCACTCCCGAGGCTATAACACCACCCCCTCCACCCCCACAGCCTTTTGACTTGCACAAGGTAGCCAAGAAGTTCAGGAATTTAGGGGGCATTCCATTCACCGGGCAAGAGACAGTAATAGAGGCACAGGCATGGCTAAAAAACTGCGCGAAAATATTTGGAGGCCTAGAATTGGAAGACCACCGCAAGCGCTTTTTGGCATCGGGGCTATTGAAAGATGAGGCTGAAAATTGGTGGGATGCGGTCATAATTGGAAATAATGAGGCCGACATGTCTTGGGCGAAATTCAAAGAACTCTTCAATGAGAAGTTTATTCCTCCATAGGAAGTAGAGCTTCTCCACGATCAATTTACCAATTTGTAGCAAGGAGATATGACTGTTTCAGAATATGTGCAAAAGTTTGAAGAGCTCTCACGTTATGCTCCAGAATTAATTCGTGACCCAGTCCATAAGAACAAAAGATTCATTAATGGCCTCTCCAGGAAATATCTAAACAGAGTCACATCATACATTAAGCTCCCATTTAATGAGGTGATCGAGATGGCTTGCCGTTATGAGGACAATGACAGAAATTCACAGCAAGATCGAGAGAAAAACCAGAATAATAATAAAAGGAAGGAAGCTGACAAGAAACCAGAGGCGAGCAATTCTTCTACCGCCAAGCCTTAAGGAAGGAAAAGAGACAAATCGATGGTGAGATGCTTCAATTGTTAAAAGATGGGGCACTTTGACTATGAATGTCGAACCCCGAAGAAACCAAGAAGGAATGAATCTAGACCCAGTCAGAATTGAGGACAGAATCCTCGGAACACTCAGGAGTGCTTTAACTGCCATAAGACAGGGCACTTTATCAGAAGTTGTCCTCTGTTGAAGAAATCTGAGGTGGCTCATGTGTACGATGGAGCGGCTGCACCAGCTTCTTCTAAAGGAGCAGGTAAACCCGATGTTTTTGGAGGTACTCTTAATATTAAGAACATTCCTATTACAGTATTGTTTGACACTGGTGCATCACGAAGCTTCATTTCTAGTGATACAACTAAAAAGTTAAAACTGAAACCAAGAAAACTTAAAGAATTGATTAGAGCTCATAGTCCGATAGGAGGTTCTCTTATTCTCGATCAATACTGTAGAGTGCCGATCTCCTACTCTCGTTGCCAATTTCCTATAAATTTGATTGTCATGAATTTTTTCTGGATATGATGTTATTCTTGGGATGGATTGGTTATCAAGACACGAGGCCGAAGTTAGATGTGCTGAAAGAATTGTCAAAGTTAAAATTAAGCTCGGAGATATATTTATACCATGTCACGGCTCAAAAACTGACAGGAAAGAATTCTGGTCTTCTCTAGATGTCACTCCAACTTCTATTGAGGATATTCCTGTCGTCAAAGATAATGCGTATGTGTTCGAAGAAGTTGATAGCTTACCTCCGCGCAGAGAAATCGACTTCAGGATTGACTTAGTTCCAAATGCAAGGCCAGTGGTGCATCCTATTCAAAGAATGATGCTGAATGAAAAAGGGAGTTGAGCAATGAAACTAAACAACTTTTGTGGAAGGGTCTGATCAGGCCTAGCTTCTCAAATTGGGGTGCAGTAGTGGAGTTTGTCCCAAAGTCAGACGGTACTCTCAGACTATGTGTGGAGTACCGTGACCTCAATAAGCAAATGCTGAAAAATAAATATCCGTTGTCGCATATTGATGATCTATTGGACCGCTTGAATGGAGCATAAGTATTCTCTAGGATGGACCTAGCTACAGGCTTCCATCAATTGCGCATTGCCGAAGAATGTGTTCCTTTGACCGCTTTCAGAGGGCCAGAATTATTCTATGAATGGCTAGTAATGCCCTTCGGCTTATGTAACACTCCGGCCTACTTTGTCGATCTGATGAACAGAGTATTTCAGGATGTCTTGAATAAATTCGTGCTAGTTTTCATCGATGACATCCTAATCTTTTCTAAATCCACTGCTGAGCATGAAAAGCATCTGAAAGAAGTTCTGGAAATCTTGAGAAAGAATGTGTTGAAAGCCAAATTCTCTAAATGCATATCTGGCAAGAAGATGTGAAATTCCTTGGCCATGTTGTATCAAAGAAAGGCATTTCAGTAGACCCAGGAAAAATCTCAGCCATCCAAGATTGGAAGCAGCCTAGCACTCCTACAGAAGTCAGAAGTTTCTTAGGATTGGCTAGCTATTATCGGATATTCGTTAAAGATTTTTCGAAACTATATTTTCCATTGACGAAGCTGACTAAGAAGCATACAAAGTTCATTTGGACACCTGAATGTGAGGCGGCTTTCCAAGAGCTGAAATTGAGGTTGACCACTGCTCCCGTGTTGACCATTATTGATGGCAACCAAGATTTGACAGTCTATACTGATGCTTCTATTGAAGGTTATTCCTTTTATCTAAACAAACATGCCAGAGATGACATTTTTAATAACAAATCTTATTTTAACACGTATCCTTTTTATCTATTTAAGGTAGTGGTGCGGTGTTAATGCAAAGGGGAAAAGTAATTGCTTATGCTAGCTGTCAGTTGAAACCGCATGAGAAAAGATACCCCACTCATGATCTTGAGTTGATGGCCATCGTATTTGCTTTAAAGATATGGCGGCACTATCTTTTGGGTGAGAAGTTCGAATTGTATACTGATCACAAATCCTTGAAGTATTTGTTCACCCAAAGAGATTTGAATTTGAGGCAGCAACGTTGGTTAGAATTTTTTGTGGCCTATGATCTAGACATCCTATATACTCCAGGGAAAGCCAATGTTTTAGCCGATGCGCTCAGCCGGAAGAATGCGGTCAGCACCAATCTTATCATCGCCAGTCTTATCATTACGCCTACCTTAATGGATAAGTTCTCTGCTCTTCAGAACGATGATAAATTTATTCACATGATTGGCGAGCCAGTTCGAAAGGGCGAAGCTTCTAGCTTCCAAATTGATAGCGAGGGACTCTTAGACTGCAAGGGCGAATATGTGTGCCAGATATTCCTGAGCTTAAAAGAGAAGTTATGGTTGAATGTCACAAATCTAAACTCAGCATCCATCCAAGAGTAAGCAAGATGTATCATGATCTTAAGCGCACCTTTTGGTGGAAGGCGATGAAGAGGGACATTTTCCATATATGTTGCTAGATGTTTCATCTTCCAGCAAGTTAAAAGCGATCAAAAGAAGCTTGCAGGATTATTGCAACCGTTAGAGGTTCCCAGTTGGAAGTGGGACCAAATTTCTATGGACTTCATTGATGGCTTTCCCTGAACCAGAAAAGCCAATGATAATATATGGGTGATTGTATATCGGTTCACAAAGACCGCCCATTTTATTCCTGTCAAATCTAATAGAACAGCTCGAAGTCTGGCACAACTTTATTTCAGATAGATTGTCAAATTACATGGTGTTCCCAGTAGCATTGTTAGTGATCATGATCCGATATTTGCGAACAAATTCTGGGAAGCATTCCAAGAAGAGCTTGGGACCGAGTTGAATATGAGCACCGCCTATCATCCTCAGACAGACGGCTAGACTGAGAGGGTGAACCGCATATTAAAAGACTTATTGTGAGCGTGCCTTCTTGATTTTGGCGGGTCATGGGAAGATCACTTGCACTTGGTTGTGTTCTCTTATAATAACAGTTACCAAGCAAGCTTGCAGATGTCGCCATTTGAGGCATTATATGGCAGGCCATGCAGATCTCCCGCATGTTAGGTGGAACTAGGCAATCGATTAATATTCGGTCCCGACATGATTCGTGAAGCATCAGATAAAGTTGATTTCATAAAGAAGCGACTACTGGATGCTCAGAGCCAGTAGAAAAGCTATGCAGACTCACGAAGAAGGGATTTAGAATTCTCTGTTAGTGATCATGTGTACTTGAGGGTTTCCCCACTGAGAGGGGTAATTCGATTTGGGAAGACTGGGAAGTTGGCGCCAAGATTCATT
Organism: Allium sativum; assembly: GCA_030737875.1. Lineage (NCBI taxonomy): Eukaryota > Viridiplantae > Streptophyta > Magnoliopsida > Asparagales > Amaryllidaceae > Allium > Allium sativum. Next base: position 590,840,609 of record CM060909.1, read on the forward strand.
AGTCCATTTCTTATTCTCGAAAGGATAGGAACTCTCGCTTATAAGGTGCAGTTGTCGGACTAGTTGCCAGGGGTGCATGATGTATTCCATGTGTCTTAACTTCGGAAGCATGTACATGATTAAGACTTGATTGTGGAGGAAGCAGCACAACAAGATTTGGAGATTACCTCGAGTTTAGCAGTGAGAAGGGAGCCAGTGAAAATTGTAGGCAAAGATACCAGAGTTCTGAGGAACAAAAGGATCCACTTAGTCAAAGTGCAGCGGAGCGGGGATCCTAGAGCCTGTACATGGGAGACTGAGGATAGCATCAAACAGGCTTATCCCAAGTGCAGAGTGGACATCTCTGAGTAACTCTTGTGCTGAGGTACATTTACGACACCTTGCATTTTCTGTTTTTTTCCTACTTTACTATTGTTTCCTTTTCGGGGACGAAAAGCTTTTAAGTGGGGGAGGTTGTAACAATCCGGAAAATCAGAACCAATTTAAAATTTTTGTTTTGGTTATTTCAATGAATTTTGAATAATTAAAATAATTTATATTAAATAATAATGATTTAAAACTTATTTAAATCGAAGTTAGAATGAATATATTTATTTTAATTTTAAAAGGAATTAGAAACAACACGGTAGTTTGAAAATTTGAATCTGAACTTTGACTGAATGTACAGGATTCAAAATAAAACGGATTTTAGTGAAACCAAAAATATTTAAATCTGTTTAAAAATATCTTTCCAACGAATTCGGAAAATCGAAATTTTATAGCTAGAATAAAAAGTTATGGCCAGTTGAATATTCAGAATAGTCGCTATGAAATTTAATATAATTTATAGCCCGTATAAATGACCATTATACAACCAATGTAACAACCCGGAAAATCCGAGCCAATTTAAAATTTTTATTTTGGCAATTTTAGTGAATTTTGAATAATTAAAATGGATTATTTTAAATAATAACGACAAGAAATTTATTTTGAATAGTATTAGAACGTGTATATTTATATAGATCGTCGTTAGAATATAAATATTTTATTTATAATTATAAAAGAAATTGAAAATGGCGCGGTAGTTCGATAATTCGATTACAAATTTCGAATGAGTGTACAGGATTCAAAATAAACCGGATTTTAGCGAAACCAAAAATATTAGAATCTATTTGCAAATATCTTTCCAACGAATCCGAAAAGTTAAAATTTCATAGCTGGGATAAAAAGTTATGCCCTGTTGGAAATTCTGAATAGTCGCTATGGAAATTATACATGGCCCAAAAAGTCATATTTTGCATACGGATGAATTTGGACTCGAAACCACTTCCATTGAGTTCAAAATGCCATTTAGAACTCCGAAAAGTATAAGGTTCGATATACTCCGATATCCAGAATAGTGGCAATTGGCAGGAGCTTTTCGGTTAGCAATACATAGCCCTTAAAAAGTGAAATTTTGCATATGAGCTCAGAATTCAACGAGATAAATTTTTCTGGATTCATAATGACAAATCATTGTTGAGTTCCAAATGGTGCGTCGAACGGAGTTAGTATGTGGCCGTGCGAGCTGAAACAGTTCAGGGTAAAGCAGACAGTCATTTTATAAAGGAACATTATTGAGACGACCTCAGAATTCGATTTCGTTTTTTTTTTTTCTGGATTCGTATCTTCTAAAAATGGTTAAATCCAAAAGGGCATGATTTTTGAAGTTAGCATGTGAGCGTGCAAGAAGAAATAGTGCGCCAAAATAGCATTTTTAGAGCTTATCTGAGCATTTTTGAAAATTTTAACGGATGGTCAAACGAACTCGGAATTCGACGAAACTTGTTTCGTTGGACTCGTCTTCACGTCTACTACCTCGTGTTAGAAATCCGCGGCAATCGGAGATCATTTGCATTCAGACGATACGCGAGAAACTAGCATATAATCACTTTTACTCCATTTCTCTCTTCATAATTTCACTTCTCTCTTTCTCTTCAAAAAATCTCAAAAATGGCCTCCACCCTCCCGTCGCTGCTGCCGCCCCTCCTCCACTACCACCACCACCTCTGGCCGCTCCTCCTCCCCTCCGGCTACCCCTCTCCTCCTCCTCCTCCTCCTCCTCTCTCTCTTGTTTTGTGAACCCTAGCCTAAGCCACCACCCAAATCCGCCACCATGGGCCCCACCACCGCCGCCGCCACCCACCAGCGACCTCCCCCACATCCATCAGATCCGATGCCCCCCCTATGGCCACCCAACTCCGGTCGTGTGCCCCTCCTCCTCAAAAATCACATTTTTCACAAAAATCCCGTTTTGCATAAAACACCCTGTCGTTATTTCACGAATAACTCGCAAACCGTGCATTTCTAGCGAAAACTCCTCTGGACCAAAGTCGAAGAGCACGATTTTCTCTTCGATTTGGTATATGATAGTTCCATTTTGCATTGCGGAGTTGTCGGGAAAACGCGTCCAAAGTCTATTGTCCAAACACTGTCTAAATGCTGTCTTTTCGCGATTTCCGGCGAAATGGCACATTTTCGAAAGGAAGACGACGAGGCGAAAGTTGTCCGAAATGGCGCGGTTAAGCTAGAAAAAAGATGGTGTGAAGATTGAAGCTCGTTTGCAAATTCTGGAACCTGAACAGTGAATCCGGGCGTTAGAAAAATGTGAGTTCTCCGCTTTAAAGCTTCTATGGTTTTTGAAGAATGAAGTATGTAAAAATATGATTTTTATATTATAGAAAGAATAAAAATATGATTTTTATAGTATAGAGAAAATAAAAATATGATTTCTATATAGTAGAGATAATAAAAATACGATTTTTATATTATATAGATAGTAAAGATTTGATCTTTATTATATGAACAACGGTATAAAAAATAGAATTTTTAGCTATATAGTAGTAGTATAAAAATGTGATTTTTACATTCATAGCAACAATATAAAAATGTGATTTTATATATGTAGTGACTACGGGCAGTGAAATTGGCAAAAAGGCGAGCACGGCGAAGATTTCTACATAAGAAGAGTCGTGGCATTTGGTTTAGCTGGTCGGTGAGAACTTCTCGCTTTAAATCTTGTTTTCTAGTTAAAATACATACTAGGATGCAGACGGTGTTTAGTAGCACCCGACACCCGTCGTCCACAGACCATGGACGGCTTGTTTGTTTAGTTGATTGTTTGGTGATTGATTTATTTGTTTGGTCGATTAATTTGATTGAATTTGTTTGGGATGTGAAATGGGATTGATTAAATTGGTATGTGTATGGCGTGGGCCATTATTAGACCGAGGATAAGGCTAGACCTTGTCCCGTTTCTAGTATCGTGCCGTTATGCCGCCGAAATTTTCTAAAATATGTTAGAAAAATAAAAATATCATTTTATTGAATAAATGAACTGAATAGAATATTCATGCGTTGAGTAAAATATTTTAACAATAAAATTTACATCTTTATCATATATAAAATTAGAAACTAACTGGAAAATAGATAAGATGAGTGGTCTCCTGAATATTGATCTGATGTTGGTTTCGACCTTCGGGGTTAATTCTTAGGGAATCATTCTCTTACTACTTTACGGTTGGAGTCTGATTAAAAATTAAACGATAGAAATCATAATTTTATAAAATATATTAAATAACAAAAATAGTCATGTGTTGACAGTACTCATGTGTTGAGATTAGTCATGTGTTGAAAGAAATATAGATTCATGTGTTGAATAGAATAAATATTCATTTGTTGAATAGAGTAACGAAGTTATTGAAATATATAAAGCCGTGTTGATTAGAGATGCGCTATTTTGACGCGAACGATATTTATATCGATTATTCGTTTTTATAATAATTATAGAAATTGAAGTGATTTCAAAATAAAACACTTTGAAAATATTATCATTTGTATATCGATGATGTGGAATATTCAATTTTGATTCGAAATTGAATATGAAGTCGAAATCGTTTCGAAAACGAATTTAAAACGATTTATAAAATATGTTTTAAAAGGAAATCGACGAAATATATAATATATATATTATATATATAATGGCCTGAATAGAACGCGCCGCGCCGCGGCAGTTCGTGAATTTCGACCATTGACTTCGAATGGGCATTACGGGAGATCCGACCGTCGGATTCTCCTAAAACCGGAACCGTTGGGTTCGTATCGAAAATAGCTTTCTAACGAATGCAAGAAATTTGAAATCTAATGGTTGGATTTGGAGATATGTCCAAATCAATTTCAGAAAAGGTCGTTGTAAGTGCAGTTCAATGGCCGTTGTTGGAAATCGACTGTACGGGCCTTGATAAAATTATCAAAAAAATCAATAATTTGTGTAAAATTATAAGAAATGATTTGTGAAGAACTGGGATGAAAAATCCCACATTTGTAAAGATAAAAATAGATTTTTATCGAAATGAACTAGTTTTGAACTAGAATTAAATTCAATTCATTTTTGAAATAAATAAATTGAATTTGAATTGGTTTTTGGGTTTATCGTGAGCAGTGTTTTGAATAACACTTGTTCTTTAACCCGATAATTAATGCAATATGATTTTGGGTTATCATGAACGGTATCTTCAATAATACTGTTCTTAGACCCAAATGAGTTAAAAAAATCAGAAACTAACCGGAGATTAGTTAAGTTGAATGGTTTCTTGGGTATTGATCTGATGTTGGTTCCGTCCTTCGGGGTTAATATTTAGGAAATTGCTCACTTGCTATTTTACGGTTAAGGGCCGATAGAATGGAATGTGACTTTGGGTTTATCGTGAACCGTGTTTTAAATGACACTGATTCTTTAACCCAATTAAATATTAAAACTAAGTGAAGTTTTAATGAATCTTTAATTAGATTGAAACGATCGAAAATGGAGTATCACCAGTTTTGCTCCAAAGCGATAGTTAAATCTTTAAATAGATTTGAATGTGAAATGGTAATTAATTTTACCGATAACACCGTGGTGTTAGATATGAAGTATTACCAGTTTTGCTTCATGGGATAAATAGGTTGGGATTGGGAAATAAAATAAATAATTACTTCGGTGTGGTTCGCTAATCCCGACTAGTTTGGAAAACCATAATTTGGTTTGAAACGATATCCAAAGGAAGATTAAAGAATAAATTTCAAGGAATTTATCTTTGATAAAATTAATGGGAACCTTTCCCTAAGAATGTGAAATTTTGAAACTAACTGTAGGTTAGCCAAGAAGGATGGTTTCCTGGGTATTGATCTGATGTTGGTTCCGACCTTCGGGGTTAATATTTGGGGAATTGTTCTCTTGCTAATTCACGGTTAGTGACTTATGGATTGGAATGAGGCGTATGTTGTGTTTGTGTAACATTTGTTTATTATATACGCGGGTTATTCGGAAAGCCCGGGTTTATACCCATTCTGAATAACCGATTCGACGATAAGTCGAAGATGAAGACAGTGGTTGAAGAACGGAAGTCTTCACATCGTTTGGGTGATTACTGATGATCTTGATTTGGCTGTACACCCAAGATGAGGGAATCAGTTGATGATCGTCCAGACGTACTTGGGGATCGACGGATATGCGAGGAAAGCGCCTCCGGTTTCGTTCAGACCCAGAACGAACTTGTAAATGGATTGTGTGTCTGACATTGGATTTTGTTCTGTGTTGATTGATCTCTATTAAATATACATCTGTTTGGCGGCGGAGAATTTATTCTCTTGCTTAACGCCCTTCTCTGAGACGTACGAGCTCAGAGGTTGTATATCGATTGACATCAGTCGCATGGCATGAATTGCCAGTGTGGCATGCCTAAGTGGAAAATGATCAAGGCTTCTGTTGAAAAGCAAAGTCTTGTGGTTGATGATCAAAGCACGGCCTACGTGGCATAGCTTTGTGTATAACGTGAATTCGCGAGCCTCACACCTCGGTATGAGTCAAAAACGGGATAGTGACTGTAGGGAGAGCACGACGTTTCTTTCTAGCTAGTGGTGGTGTCAGTGCTTAAACTGGCTGACATTTATACACTTTTCACCTATGTGGTTGTTGGATGCGAGGCGCCTCGATTTTAGGTCTGTAAGGACCGGAAAACGTGTGTTCAGGAATAATTAATCCTCAAACGTAAGGGAGGACCGGCCCTGAAGATCCAGGGGTTACCCAGAGTGTGTAGTCCCGAGGCATTTGCTAGAGTGTCTCGAAGCGGAGAGAAACTTGCCCCTTGCCTCGACTCATGACGGAAATCCAATTTCCAATACGAGATATTTCGTTTTTATTTGTAGAGCCTAGTATGGCGACATGATAGATGGTACCCATGCCGCCTATGATTGATATTTATGATTTGAATTGTTTTGACACTATACACTTATAATAGCATCAAATGATTTGTTTTAAACGTACCAAGCATGTTTGGCTATTATAAGGGAAAACCCTATCCTCCGGCTTGCGTTGCATTGTGTGATGGGACCTGGGTCTTATAATGGCTTCATTTTTCGAAAAAGCATTGCGCTGTTTATTCTATGCACTGGTATTCTTGGGAGGAAACCCGTTCCGTGTTATACGGCGTGGTCCCTTGAATTACTCTCTTTTAAAGTAAAGTTTTAATGACTGTTTTTAGTTCTCACACCAGTTACATGACTGACCTGGAGTTTATTGTTTTAACCTAAACTCTGGGTGCCCTTATTTTTGACATGGGCAGCTAGTAGTTTTGGTTTTGCATACTTATATTCACAGGATCCTGATTTACAGCTGGAACGATGCTCGGAAAGCTCTGTATCCGTGTATTACTTTCAGTTGTGTTTTGTATTATTTTCCGCTACTATGTAATTTATTGTAATCTCTGATATTTATCGAATGTATTTTATTTATTCGTACTCTGTATATTCTTGTATTCTGATGGAATTGTTGTAACAAACAATGAAATGTTCTTCTGTTTGTGTTCTGATTTGTCGTGTTCTCAACGCCATCCGGGCTTTCCTTCACGGGGAAGTTCGGGTCGTGTCAACCGACATCCGTTTTCGACGAAACCATTTTTGTCGGATCCATAGTGTCAAATTATTGCTAAGTTTAATTTTTCAAAATTTTAGAATTAATATTTGAGCGTAGTAAATTAAACTGTGTTCGGTAATTTCGGTTTAATTTAATCGACCGTTAAAAATGCCATTTTTCAAACGATCTCCGAATTCAATGAAATTAATTTTGTTAGGACTGTATCATCAAAACATAGCTAGGTTTATTTTTCGGGAACTTTCGGAGTCCGTATGTGGCCCCAGTGAATTTAAATGTACGATCAAATTAATTAAATAAATGATTTAAATTTTAAAATAATGAAATCAGGTCAAAAACGGTCGTTTGGGCTGACGATGCCTAGCCCATTATGTCCGGAACGGGGGCAATTGGGTACGAACAACTTTTGTCGGGCTGAATTTGGAGCTGTTGTGGATTAATGGGCTTAAACGGATAATTAAAGGAATTAATATTATTTTATTATAAATATAGATTAAAAATTCAAAACCCTAATGCCCACTACAGTAGAGCCGCCGCTACATCGTATTCATGGCTGAAAAGCTCCCATCTTCTCCACTTAAGATCTCTCCCTCCACATAACAAAATCCTTCCCTTCTTTTGAAAAAATTGCAAAGATTCTTCTCCCCTTCCCATCCATACGGCTAACGCCACCTGAAACCGCACCATTCGATCACACCAGCACCCCGAAGTGCCACGGGTTCGACCGCCTCCGCCTCCCCTAGAGCTGATCGCGCCTCACGGTGGTGGGCCTCCCAGGCGCGCCTCCTTCCCCTCTCCGGTGTGCCACCTTCTGATCGTCGCAAAGCTCCACCGTTTGTTCGAAAACCCAAGCCCTAAGTTCGAACATTCACAAAATCATCACAACCGAGTTCTGTAGAAGAAGAAGAGGTGGAATTAAATTAAATTATTTATTTAATTTAATTTTAAAACATTATTTATACAAATAAAATCGTATCTAATGCATACGAACTCAAAATTGAATAATTTCAGAAGCGTTGCGATCGTGAGCCCAAGATCTGCATTTCTAGACTGATTAGAACGGATTCAGAGCAGATCAGATTTTAGACAAATTTCAGATTTGAATTATTCAGAATTAAACCGACTATGAGAATTCTATTTTATTTCTTCTTCTTAAATAATTAGAAATAATACTGATTGTGTTATCACCATTCCGTAGTTAATTTCTATTTGTTATGATTCATGACTTGATCTGTGATGGATGTGGTATGTAGATCTGTTCATTTGGTGATATTGGGGGATGATTAAATAGTTAAAAGCATATAGATCATTTTGTTGTAATAAAATGAGTGAAACTAAAATATATAATTTTTGATAAAATTGTCAAATTGGAATCATTGGACAAAATTCATCATCTTGTTAATTGGAATAGTGGAGCCAAGAATTATCACTTTTTAGTTTATTAGAATAGTTGAATTAAAGAATTATCATTTTGTCAATTAAAATAATTGGACAAAACTTATCATTTTTGTCAAATTAGAACCATTGGACAAAAATTATCATTTTTGTCAAAATTAGAATAGTTGAATTGGAATTGTCAATTTTTGTCAAAATATAATTGTTGAAGCGAAATTGCCATTTTTGTTTAAATAAAATTTGTCAAAACAAAAATGAAATTTTTGTTAAGCAGATTTGTGTCAAAGCACAAAATACATTTTTGTCCACACAAAAATGAATAGAACCATTTTGTCATTTTGTTGAATTAGAATTTTCAACAGAATTAAAATTTCACATTTTTATTGTAATGTTAGATTTTAGTGAAATATTCATGTTTTACATAAAAACATGTTAACATTAAAATTTCACATTTTTATTGTAATATTAGAAATTAGTGAAATATTCATGTTTTAGAATAAAAACATGTTAGCATTAAAATTTCACATTTTTGATGTAATGTAAGAAACTAGGAAAAATGTTCATGATTAATATAGGAACATGATAACATTAAAAACCTTATTTTTAATGTAATGAATGAATCACTAGAAAATATTCATTTTAACATTAAAGCATGTTAACAATAAAAATCTCATTTTTATGAAAAGAATGATTCATATGAAAAAATTTCATATTTGAATAAAAGTGTTGAAACATTAAAAACCATATTTTTAATGTAAAGTTTGATTCATTATAAATATTGACTATTTGAAAAAAAATGTTGAAACATTAAAAATTCCATTTTTAATGTAAAAGTGATCCATTAGAAAACATATGTTAGAAGATATAAAAATGTCAAAAAGCATATTTTTAACATGTTAGAAAACATATGTTAGAAGATATAAAAATGTTAAAAACTATATTTTTAACATGTTAGAAAATATTTGTATGTTAGAAACATTACTTTTAACATGCTAGAAAGGAGGAAAATGAAAACATCGCTTTTATCCATTTTTGTTCTTTGAAAAGAATGAAACATTTTTGTTCATTAAAAAGGATTAAACAAAAATATCCATTTTTGTTCATTGAAAAGAATGAAACATCTTTGTTCATCAAAAAGGATTAAACAAAAATATCAATTTTTGTTCATTGAAAAGAATGAAACATCTTTGTTCATTAAAAAGGATTAAACTAAAATATCCATTTTTGTTCATTGAAAAGAATGGAACATCTTTGTTCATTAAAAAGGATTAAACAAAAATATCCATTTTTGTTCATTGAAAAGAAAGATACATCTTTGTTCATTAAAAAGGATTAAACAAAAATGTCCATTTTTGTTCATTGTAAAGAATGAAACATCTTTGTTCATTAAAAAGGATTAAACAAAAATATCCATTTTTGTTCATTGAAAAGAATGAAACCTCTTTGTTCATTAAAAATGATTAAACAAAAATATCCATTTTTGTTCATTGAAAATAATGAAACATCTTTGTTCATTAAAAAGGATTAAACAAAAATATCCATTTTTGTTTATTGAAAAGAATGAAACATCTTTATTCATTAAAAAGGATTAAACAAAAATATCCATTTTTGTTCATTGAAAAGAATGAAACATCTTTGTTCGTTAAAAAGGATTAAACAAAAATATCCATTTTTGTTCATTGAAAAGAATGAAACATCTTTGTTCATTAAAAAGGATTAAACAAAAATACACATTTTTGTTCATTGAAAAGAATGAAACATTTCTGTTCATTAAAAGGGATTAAACAAAAATATACATTTTTGTTAAATAACATTAGAATTTATATGCAAAATGAAAATATCATTTTATTGTAAATGCATATATTTTCATTTTATCGACGATGCATATATTAGAATTTATGTGGAAAGTTAAAATGAACTTTATTTGACGTTATGAACATGTAGCTATGATATGCCGATAAAACATTCTTTAATTTGACGTATTAAATACGTTAGCGGAATCGTCGAATAGTTTATATATATATATATTAAAATTAAAATTAAACGAATCGCGCACGGTAGTTCGCATTTCGGATTCGTAACTTTAAACGATTATACTGAAAGATTCGACCGTCGGATTTTCCCAAAAACTGGAACCATTGGGACCGCTTTGGGAAGATCTTTCCAACGATATAAATTTTGTTAAAATCCAACGGTTAGATTTCGGGAAATGTGTAAATCCAATTTTGACAAAAACAACGCCAGGGGCGCCTATTGACCCGAAGTATCGTTAAATTAATTAAGCTATTTTTATATAAATAAAAATAGCGATAAATCGTTATTAAATAATATTAGCGATATGAAATGGTTTTAAATTATATATATGCGAGAATTATTTGAAAAGACCGAGTTCAATCTCATTTCAAATAATTATATGTAAACCGAAGATATTAAAGACGATGATTGAAGACCGGCGATCTTCACATCGAATGGATAACTGCTGATGCCCGGCATTGGTTAGCTCCCAGTAAAGGGTGAAAGTGGTAGTTATCCGGATGTACTTGTTGATTGTCCGGATAAGCGAGCACCTATCTTCCGTATTGGACATACGGGATGAGGAATAAGGGGACTCTGGTTTCATACAGACCCAGAACAAACTTGTAAATGGATGTTTGTCTGACATTGGATTTCATTCCAGTTAATTGATTTCTATTTAATATATATCTGATTGGTGGAGGAGAATTTATTCTCTTACTTAACACCCTTCTCCGAAAGGCATGAGCTCAGAGGTTATATGTTGGTAGTTATCGATCGCATGGCGTGAAATGTCAGTGTGGCATGCCAAGATGCAATTAATCGAGGCTTTTGTTGAAAACAGAGCCTTGTGGTTGATGATCAAAGCATAGCCTATTTCTTCATAGCTTTGTATATAGCGTTACCTCGCGAGCCTCACACCCTAGTATAAGTCAAAAACGGGATAAGGACCGTAGGGAGTGCACACGTTTCTTTCTAGCTAGAAGTGGTGTCAGCATTTACAAGCCCTGACATTTTTCTTTTACTTATGTGGATGATAAATTATGAGGTACCTCAGATTTGTTGGTCGATAGTGACCAAATTATAGGTTTAATAGGACCGGGAAGCGTGTGTTCAGGCATAATTAATCCACTAAAGTATTTGTGGACCAACCCTACCGCATCCAAGGGTTGCCCGTAGGTGTGATCCTGATGCATTTGTTAGAGTGTCTTGAATCAGAGAGGACGATTATAACGACCCGAAATCCCCCTTACGGGAAATCACGGATTGTACTGAGGACAAGACGAATCAGAACACAAACAGAAGAACATTTCATTGTTTATTACAACAATTACATCAGAATACAAGAATATACAGAGTATGAATAAATAATATACATCACAAAATATTAGAGATTACAGTACATTACGTAGCAGCGGAAAAATAATACAATACACAACTGAAAGAGATATACGGATACAGAGCTTTCCGGATATCATTCCAGCTGTAAACTAGGTTCCTGTGAATATAAATCTACAAAACCAAAACTACTAGCTACCCGTGTCGAAATAAGGGCACCCAGAGTTTAGGTTAAAACAATAAACTCCAGGTCATTCATGTGACTGGTGTGAGAACTAAAATAGTTACTAATCTTTATTTTAAAGTTAGGTAAATCAAGGGACCACGTCGTATAACACGGAACGGGTTTCCTCCCAAGAACACCAGTGCATAAAACAACAGCGCAATGCTAAATAAAGGACAATGAAGCTATTATAAGACCCAGGTCCCATCACACAATGCAACACAAGCCGGAGGATAGGGTTTTACCTTATAATAGCCAAAGAATGCTTGATACGCTAAATTTCGTCTTTTATTATTACTATAAGTGTATAGTGTCAAAACAATTTCAATCATAAGTATCAATCATAGACAGCATAAGTGCCCCATACTACTATGTCGCCATACTAGGCTCTACAATCAAAAACCGCAAAGTCACGTATTGGAAGTTGGGTCTCCATTTATGAACCGAGGCAAAAGATAGTCCTCACCGATTCGAGACTCTATAGCCCGAGCCTCAGGACCCAGACACAGGTGAGTCCTTAGATCGTCAGGGCCGTTCCATCAATGTGGATTGAAATGCCTGAGCACTGCGTTTCCTCTCCCTTTGGGGCGTAAATGAGCCAAATGACTCCATCGGCTCCACATAGTCACCGATATATCCGAGGTGCCTCGTAATCCAACAACCACACAGGTGAAAAATATATAAATGTCAGGGATGGTAGGTCACTAACACCACCTTAGCTAGAAGGAAACGCATGTCCTCCCTGAAGTCCTCTCCCATTTCTGGTTCACAACCGGGGTGTGAGGCTCGTGAATTAAGGCTACACAAAGCTGTGCCACACAGGAAGTTCTTTGATCATCAACCACAAGACTCTGCTTTTCAACAGAAGCCTTGATCATTTGCGTCTTAGCATGCCACACAGGCAAACTACTCCATGCAACCAATATCCATCAATCACACAGAATGATATCCAATGTCAGACAAACAGTCCATTTACAAGTCCGTTCTGGGTCTGAACGAAACCGAAGGCACCTTGTACCTCGCATATCCATCGATCTCCAATTACGTTTGGACGATCACCAACTGATTCCCTCCTCTTGGGTGTACAGCCCAATCAAGATCATCAGTAATTATCCAAACGATGTGAAGACCACCGTCTTCATCCTCGACACATCGTCGAATCAGTTATTCAGAATGGGATAAACCCGGTCTTTCTGAATAACTCGTGTATATAATAAACAAGTGTTACACAAACACAACATACGCCTCATTCCAATCCAGAATATTCTTTTATTCAAATATTCTTATACTTTGGGAAAGGTTCCCATTAATTTTATCAAAGATAAATTCTTTAAATTTATTCTTTAATCTTCTTTTGAATATCAATTCAAACCAAATTATGGTTTCTCCAAACTAGTCGGGATTAGCGAACCTTACCGAAGTAATCACTTGTTAAATTTCCCAACCCCAACCTATTCATCCCATGAAGTAAAACTGGTCATACTTCATATCTAACACCATGGTGTTATCAGTAAGTTCAATTACCATTTCACGTTCAAATCTAATCAAAGATTTAACTATCGCCTGGAGCAAAACTCGTGATACTCCATTCTCGATCATTTCAATTTAATTAAAGATTCATTAAAACTCCACTTGATTTTAATCTTCCCAAAAATCAATATTAATGATTGTTTAACTTGGGAAATCATATCCGGTCTTTAACTGGGTTAAAGTACCAATGTCATTTAAAACACGGTTCACAATAAACCCAAAATCACATTCCATTTACAATGGAATCTTCATGGAAAACAAATTGATATATATAATCGATATAAACTTTCTTATCCGACTAATAATATAAATGGAATAATGGCAAAGCCTTTTAAATTCCAGATATATTAGTTGTCTTCCTCCACAGAAATTCTCTTCGATTATTACCAAATCGAATTCCATTCCATTCCAATTTACTTTATTAAATTGGAAAACTTTATTTTGGAAAATCTCCTTTAAATCTTAACAAAGATTTATAAATTCCAAATCACATTTCACTGTAAATCAGGTTAAAGAACGAATGTCGTTAAAACACAGTTCACGATAAACCCAATTCACATTCCATTAATTATCGGGTTAAAGAGCAAGTGTTATTTAAAACACCGCTCACGATAAACCCAAAAATCAATTCAAATTCAATTCCAATTAAATACCATTTAATTGGTATACTTCATTAAATCTAAATAAAAGATTTAATCTTTTCCTCAACAGGGTTTATGAACAGTGTTAATGAAGACACCATTCACGACAAACCCAAATCCCATTTGATATTAAATACAAGGTTCTGAATAGAAAATATATCTGCTTATATTCAATATCAAATTCTACGACCAACAAATATCGTATTGGAAATAACGATATAAATATATCTTTCAAATTCCATAACAATATCTGTATAATCACGAAATCCAACATCGAAATATTCCAAAGACAATTTAGATTCAAAACCATTCCAATTCAATTATTGGAAATTCTAGCTACTTTTTAAACCCTTTCAAATCGAATTTATTTATTTTAAAAATAAATGGGATTATAATTCTAGTTCAAAACAAGTTCATTTCGATAAAAATCTATTTTTATCTTTTCAAATATGGAGTTTTTCATCCCAATTCTTTCCAAATCATTTCTAATGATTTTACACAAATTATTATTATTTTTAATAATTTTATCAAGGCCCGTACAGTCGATTTCCATAAATGCCCATCGAACTGCACTTACAACGACCTTTTCCAAATTTGATTTGGACATAATTCCAAATCCAACCATTAGATTTCAAATCTCTAAAATTCGTTAGAAAGCTCTTTTCAATACGAACCCAACGGTTTTGGTTTTAGGAGAATCCGACGGACGGATCTCCCGTAATATCCATTCGAAGTCAATGGTCGAAATTCGCGAACTGCCGTAGCGCAGCGCGTTCTATTCAGGCCATTATATTATATAAATAATATATATAATATATATTTCGTCGATTTCCTTTTAAAACGTATTTTATAAATCGTTTTAAATTCGTTTTCAAAACGATTTTAACTTCCTATTCAATTTCTAATCAAAATTGAATATTCCATATCATCGATATATATATATATATATGTAAATGATAATATTTTCAAAGCATTATATTTTGAAATCAATTCCTTTTCGATATTCATTAAAAAAACAAATATAATCGATATAAATATCGTTCGCGTCAAAATGGCGCAAATCTAATCAACACGGCTTTATATCTTTCAATAACTTCGTTATTCTATTCAACAAATAAATATTTTCTTCAACACATGAATTTTCTTGAAACAACCCGGAAATTCCGAGCATATTTAAAAAAATTTATTTTGGCAATTTTACAGAATTTTGAATATTTAAAATAAATATTTTAAATAATAACGATGAAAAGTAGTTTGAATCGATGTTGAAAATGAATATAATTAATTTGAATTATAAACATGGCCTGAAATGGCGAGGCAGTTTCAAAATTTCAATTCAAACTTTGACTGACTGTACCGGGTGAAAAATAAAACGGATTTTAGTGAAACCAAAAACATTTAAATTTGTTAGTGTATATCTTTCTAACGAATCTGAAAAATCGAAGTTTCATAGTGAGAGTCAAAAGTTATGGCCAAATGAATTTTCAGAAAGGTCGCTATAGAGAATATATCGCCCTTGAAAATAGACATTTTGCAAACAACCTCGGAATTCGACGAAACCACTTTTGTTGGATCCCGGATGTGAAGTTATTGCTAGGTTTCGAATTTCATAATTTTTGAAGCTAGTATGTGAGTGTGGCAAAGAAAAATGTGTTTTGGTCATTTAGAGTTAAATTGGATCGACCAGAAAATGGCCATTTTTCAAACTGTCTCAGAATTCGACGAAACTAGTTTTGTTGGGACCATATCGTCAAAACGTAGCTAGATTTATTTTTTGGAAATTTTTAGAATCAATATATGGCCCCAGCAAATTGAAATGTACGTTTAAATCCAATATTAAATGTTTTATATTTTAATTTGAAGGGAGACTGACTGAAACAGTCGAATGGGCCTTCGAAACATATCCCATTGAGTTCGGAATGGGGGTAATTAGCTAGGGGCGATAGTCGTCGGGTTCAGATTGGAGTTCGTATAAAGAGACAAGAATTTTTGGAATTAAAAGTAAAAATAAAATAAATTAAACTTCTATAAAACCCTTCCCCACCGAAACCCTAATCCCCAATCTGACGAGCCGCCAGTTCAACCCACAAACGACGGAAATCACTCGATATTTCCTGGCCATTTCTCTCCCAACCCATCATGAATTAAATGCCAATCGGAAGCAAACATCGAAGAGAAAGCCAGGGGCTTTAAATCCATACCATTGTCATCATTTTTCGTGAAGTGATTCGTTCGTTTGTGTCCCTCAAACTGACGCCGTCCGCTCACAACCCACCACCTGGATGCGCCACCGAACTCGATGGGAGGGGGACACACAGGCGCGCCCTTTGAGGCTCTTTCACGTGGGTGCTGGCGATCGGGTGATGGTGGCTCCAGGCGTTGGTGAAAATCAACCCTAGGTTTGGACGTGGAGGAAAGGTGTCGGCCTGGGTTGGTTGAAGAAGAAGGAAGGTTAAATTTAATTAATCTCTTAGTTAATTAATAATAATATGTCCTTAACCTTTTAAAAATCATATTTTTTTTACTATGTGGTCAAAATCCAGTGAAATAAGAGACACCGTGACCATGGCGACGTCCTCTACATTCTAGAAGAGACCAGAGAATTTTTAGAGCTCACTACAATTTTAGGCGAGGCCAAAACCACTGTGAGAATTCTCTCACTTTAAATTTTCTGTACAGTTATTTATTTTGTAACTGCATATATGAATTGCTCCCCGTCGTCCACACACCATGGACGACTTGTTTGATTGTATTCTATGTGAAAATTGATCGTGATGTGAAATGAAATGAATTGATCGTGATGTTAAATGAAATGAATTGATCGTGATGTGAGATGAAATATATATATATATATATATATATATATGAAAAGTGAAAATATCGTATATATTAAAAGTGAAAATATCGTATATATTGAAAAGTGGAAATATCGTATATATTGAAAAGTGAAAATATCGTATATATTGAAAAGTGAAAATATCGTATATATTGAAAAGTGAAAATATCGTATATATTGAAAAGTGAAAATATTATATATATGAAAAGCGAAAATATTATATATATGAAAAGTGGAAACGATATATTATATATATGAAAGGTGGAAACGATATATATATATATATATATATATATATATATATATATATATATATGAAATGAAAACGATATATATGAAATGAAAACGATATATATATATGAAATGTGAAAATGATTTTATTGTTAAAAATATTTTTTTTTACATATATATACACTGTATAGAATTGTCGTGTATATGGAATATTCAATTTTGATTAGAAATTGAATATGAAGTTGAAATCATTTTGAAAACGAATTTAAAACGATTTATAAAATACGTTTTAAAAGGAAATCGAAGAAATATATATAATATATATATATAATGGCCTGAATAGAACGCACCTCACTGCGGTAGTTCGTGAATTTCGATCATTGACTTCGAACGGATATTACGGGAGATCCGACCGTCGGATTCTCCTGAAACCAGAACCTTGGGTTCGTATCGAAAAGAACTTTCCAATGAATATTTGAAATTTGAAATCTAACGGTTGGATTTGGAGATACGTCCAAATCAATTTCAGAAAAGGTCGCTATAAGTGCAGTTCGATGGCCGTAGATGGAAATCGACTGTACGGGCCTTGATAAAATTATTAAAAATATCAATAATTGGTGTAAAATCATAAGAAATGATTTGTGAAGAATTGGGATGAAAAACTCCATATTTGAAAAGATAAAAGTAGATTTTTATCGAAATGAACTAGTTTTTAACTAGAATAATAATTTATTCATTTTTAAAATAAATAAATTGGATTTGAAATGGTTTTGAAAATAACCAGAATTTCCAATATATGAATTGGAATGGATTTGAATCGAAATTATCTTCGGAATATTTCGATGTAGGATTTCGTGATTATACAGATATGGTTGTGGAAATTTGAAAGATATATTAATATCGTTATTTCCAATAGGATATTTGTTGGTTTCAGAATTTGATGTTGAATATAAGCCGATACTATTTTCTATTCAGAGCCTTGTGTTTAATATCAAATTGGATTTGGGGTTTGTCGTGAACTGTGTTTAAATGACATTAGTTCTTTAACCCGCGTAAAAGCAGGATTAATTTCCAAAAAGTAGAACAATCAATATGATATGATTTTAGAGATGAAACCAATTGGGGTTTGAATAAATATTTAATTAGAGCGGTGATTAAATTTACCAAAACACGTGATGTGATTAAACCAAATTTACTTAGTTGTCGATATTGATTGTGGTTGATTGATTGTTTGGATGGTGCTTGACCAGTTTATGAGCAGAATATGCTTTTACATTTAGCACTGGGTTGGGTAAAGATATCTGTGTGCTAACACCTTGTGAAACACTTCACGATTTGACGATAAGGTGTTTAGCGATGTTGTGTTCATTTCAAATTTAATGAATGATTTTGAAATGATATATTTTTCTTAAGTGAAAAGAAATTTATTCCCGATTTTGGACAGGGAATGTTTTATAAAAATGTTTTATAAAACAGAAAGGATTTCGAGGCCTAAAACCCGATGATTTCGAAATGATTTAGAAATGTGTTATGGTTTTACATTGTAGTTCATCACATATTCAATTAGTTTCTATTAATGATGTATATGTTTGGTGGCGGAGAATTTATTCTCTTGCTTAACACCCTTCTTTGAGACGTACGAGCTCGAAGGTTATGTGATTAATAGTGACTGATCATATGTGTGAATTACTGATGTGAAGTACTATATTTTGAAAGTACTTGTGATTATTATGTTGTGAAATGATTTTCCCTACTTCAGGATATGAAATGATTTAGTATGTGGCTAAAGAGTCGGGTAACCCTGAGACTAAAAGTATGGGTGAGAGGGCGGTGTATGCTCTCCATGTGTGGGAGGTGCATCGTCGGTGTAGCCTGCTCTTATGTGGGGTAGGTGCACATTTATATATCGAGTTGCGAGGTGCGTACCCTTTGCCTTGTCGATGGGGAGCACGATATTTGGTTGCATACTTATCTGTATGCATTGTTATGTTTTGGAATTCATATTTCCAAACGATTTGATTTGAGATCCCGAAGTGAAATCTACTTTGATATAGAAAGTTAGATAGGTATTTCAAATGATTTGAAATAAGAAATCGGGAATAAAATCCAAAGGAATAATTTCTGTAAATTGAATTGGATTTGGAAAATCTAAGTGTAGTGATTAATCTAAGTGGGTAGATTGGGATATTGCATGTTGATTGATGCATAGTAGATCCATATATCTATATTGATTGTTGTTTATACACTAGAATTCATGGGGGTAAACCCGTTCTGCGTTAGCGGCGTGGTCCCGTGATATGCCATATGATTTATATAAGGTTATAACTGTTTAGAGTTTCTCAAACCAGTCTCATGACTGACCTGTAGTTTGCTTTTCCCTTGCAAACTCGGGTGCCCCTATTTTCCACACGGGCAGTCGAGTAGTTTATTTTGCAGATTTATAAGCAGGATTCTGGATCGAAGCTTAAAGCTGTGTCCAGTGCGTTTATCGTCTTCCGCTGTGTTATTTATTTATTTCCGTTGTGCATTGTATTACATTTATGTAAATTTATCTTCCGCTGTGTATTATTTTCGATATACTCTGATGTAACATTATTATGATGTTTATAAAAGTCTTCTGTTATTTGTTCTGATGTGTTGTAAACCCAGAGTTAGCGTATGCGGGATTCGAACGGTCTTGGTCGATTTAGCGATCGATTAGGTCCGAGCGAAATCCATGTCGTTACATTTCTTTTATTCAACACATGAATATATATTTTATTCAACACATGAATTTTCTTTTATTCAACACATGAATATATATTTTATTCAACACATGAATTTTCTTTTATTCAACACATGAATTTTCTTTTATTCAACACATGAATATTCTATTATTTTCCAAATTGGAATGAGGCCCAATCAATTACCATATAATGTTAATTATATGGATTCCATACAACACATGTATATAATAGCAACGATAAATAATCAACCATCATGCAGAGTGCACCACATAACTGCATAAGCATTAAATATAAATAATTAACGCTTACATAGTCTGTCAACCAAACGATCGACATACAACTAAATAATTGGGATTAGTGTACGCCAAATATCACCCCAACACCTTGTGGGGGTTTCAGATAACAAACACAGATTTATTTGTGCAGTTGGGCGATGTGTAAAATTTATCGTCCTACTCAATATCAGTCAAATGTGTGTACATAAACAAATCGTCCGATTTGTTTATAAATATTTATTTTATAAACACGTTAAAAATTATATTTTTAACTATAAAATATTTATTCATTTCACATCACACAATAAAATTTCACAACACATCAATCAAACAAACAAGTCATCCATGGTCTGTGGACGACGGGTGTCGGGTGCTGCTAAGCACCGTCTGCATCCTAGTATATATTTAAACTAGAAAACAAATTAAAAGTGAGAAGTTGTCACATTGGGCTTCCACTCCACCATTTCATTTCTGAATTTCTGAACCATCTTGATTTGCCCGTACTTCCAACACAATCTTTTTCACGTTGTTCACATTAAAAAAATCACATTTTTAATTCGCTACACATATAAAAATCGAATTTTTATTTCGCTACAACATCTACAAAAATCGTATTTCTATATTCTCTATCTTATAAAAATCATATTTTTATAATCTCTACTATGTAAAAATCATATTATTATTATTTTTATATCTATAAAAATCATATTTTTATATCGCTTCTTCATATAAAAAGATTATATTTTTATCTAAACAAAGATTATATTTTTATCTAAACAAAGATTATATTTTTCTTGTTATTCATCTAAATAAAAAATCACATTTTTATTTCCAATACAATGTGAAAAGATCAAATTTTTATAGTTATACTTTATAAATAAAAATCAAGTTTGTACTGTTTACATACATATATAAAAAAAATCGATCTTTATCATATCTAAAAATCTAGTTTTTCATCGTAATAAACTCTAAGCTTTTCATTGTTATAAAACCATCACTTTATATGAAAAAGAAAGAAAACAAAAAAAAACTGATTTATAAATTAACTTCATTAAATAAAAATAATTAAATAAGGACTCACATTTTTATTCGGAGGAGGGGGGCTGCTGGAGCGAACGGCGGTTGTTAGGGGGGGTGCTCGCGGTGGTCGGGGCGTGGCCTCAGGATGGCGGCGCGTTCTGGAATTAGGGGTTTTGGGTTGGGAGGGATCTGAAACGGAGAGGGAAGGGGATGCGGTGGATCTACTGAGGGGAGGTCGAGGGTGAGGCGGAGGCGCGGCTGGGGTAGGCGTCAGCGGCGCGAGGTGGACCTAAACGGTGGGGGGGGGGGGCGATGCGGTGCTTCGGGGTTTTTTTTATCTGATTTAGATTTTGATCGATAAGGGGGAGGGGATCGCGTTGACTAAGGGATAGAGAACAGGGGGGTATTAAAAATTTTATTATTTAATTTATTCTTTTATTCAAAAAAAGTTGACTCTTCTTTCGAATCCCAAATCGAACCCAACGACTGTCGCCCCTAGCACATTACCCCCATTCCGAACACAATGGGATATGTTTCGTAAACCAGTTCGGCTGTTTCGCTCAGTTTTCGCTGAAATTAAAATATAAATCATTATATTTTAAATTCAAACGCACATTTCAATTTACCGGGGCCACATACGGACTCTAAAAATTATAGAAAAATTATTTCTAGCTTCGTATTAACGACACGGTCCTAACAAAACTAATTTCGTCAAATTTGAAGACCGTTTGAAAAATGACCATTTTCTGGTCGATCCAAATTGACTGAAACTGTTCAAACACGTTTTCCTTTGCCATGCTCACATATTCATCCCGAAAATTCTGAATTTTGGAATCTAGCAATAATTTGACGTCCTGGATCCAACAAAAGTGGTTTCATCGAAAACCGAGGTCGTTTGCAAAATTGCTATTTTTAAGGGCCAGAATTCCATAGCAACTATTCTGAATTTTCAACTGGACGTAACTTTTGATTCCTACTATGAAATTTTGATTTTTCGGATTCGTTGGAATGATATTTTCAAATAGATTCAAATATTTTTGGTTTCGCCAAAATCCGGTTTATTTTGAATCATGTGCATTCATTTGAAATTTGAAATTTGAAATTTGAAATCGAATTTTCAAACTACCGTGCCATTTTCAATTTCTTTTATAATTAAAAATAAATATTTATATTCTAATGTCGATCTATACAAATATATACTTCTAATTCTATTCAAAATAAATTTCTTGTCGTTATTATTTAAAATAATTCATTTTAAATATTCAAAATTCATTAAAATTGCCAAAATAATTTTTTTTAAATTGGCTCGGATTTTCGGGTTGTTACAATCTCCCCCACTTAAAACTTTTCGTCCCCAAAAAGGAACGAAGCTGAAAGTTGTTTTACAAATCAACTCAACTTTCATTATTTTCTTTATGGCGTAAGTTCTTCAACTTTTCAGTTTCTAAGAACTTTTCAAATTTTTCAAAAATTTGGCTAACACCCTAAATTTTCGAAAAATTTCGCCATAACCTCCCCTGCACAGGGAGCTTCGGGATATTTCAAATAGCCTCCCATGGCCTTTACCAATCCAAAAGAAAACGAAAAATCCAAGTGGCTAGCCAATCGGCTCATAAAATCATCCAAACCCAAAGAAATACAATAAACATGTACCTATTTGTCGGGCAAACAATTTTATTCTTCTGCTCTAGCCTCCTTGCTATGACCTGTTCAATGTAAATACATGTATATGCATGCAAATGCGAATAATTTTCAGTAAAACTCACTATTTGGTTCAATTTGGTTAAAGGTTCAACATTTAATTAATCGAACAATAATCAAACAACACAATCAGCAATCAATTTGTTGATTATCATTTCAAATTCATAACTTTGATATATATACAGAAATCATATTCTTGATGCCAAGTCACAACAATATATTCTAACTATTTTTTGGTTCTCACACCAGTCAATTGGAAATATATAGATATCCCACTTTTGGCACTCGAATATAAATTCTGATGATGATATATCAATCATCAGAATCACCCCCGGGCGACTAGAGTGTAATTCTATATCCATCCAGTATATTTGAGACTTCCAATACACGTGGAACAGACGTATATGAAAATCTCTATATACTGGATTGTCCAAATGGTTTTCAAATAAATATTCAAATACGAATAATTGATTTAAATTTTCAAAAAAAAAAAAATTCAATTTTTTTTTTCAAAATATCACTCTTCACACTCGTTCTAGGATACTACTGATCCTATCTCTAACAAGTCATTCTCGTTGGATATTACTAATCCAATTTCGGATAAATTCTTTCGTTTGGTTCTAATGTGTCTTATTCTCCGAGCTCTGTAAACCAAAGCTCGGATACCAAGCTATAACGACCCGAAATCCCCCTTACGGGAAATCACGGATTGTACTGAGGACAAGACGAATCAGAACACAAACAGAAGAACATTTGATTGTTTATTACAACAACTACATCAGAATACAAGAATATACAGAGTATGAATAAATAATATACATCACAAAATATCAGAGATTACAATACATTACATAGCAGCGGAAAAATAATACAATACACAACTGAAAGAGATATACGGATACAGAGCTTTCCGGATATCATTCCAGCTGTAAACCAGGCTCCTGTGAATATAAATCTGCAAAACCAAAACTACTAGCTGCCCGTGTCGAAATAAGGGCACCCAGAGTTTAGGTTAAAACAATAAACTCCAGGTCAGTCATGTGACTGGTGTGAGAACTAAAACAGTTATTAATCTTTATTTTAAAGTTAGGTAAATCAAGGGACCACGCCATATAACACGGAACGGGTTTCCTCCCAAGAACACCAGTGCATAAAACAATAATGCAATGCTAAATAAAGAACAATAAAGCTATTATAAGACCCAGGTCCCATCACACAATGCAACACAAGCCGGAGGATAGAGTTTTACCTTATAATAGCCAAAGAATGCTTGATACGCTAAATTTCATCTTTTATTATTACTATAAGTGTATAGTGTCAAAACAATTTCAATCATAAGTATCAATCATAGACGGCATCAGTGCCCCATACCACTATGTCGCCATACTAGGCTCTACAATAAAAAACCGCAAAGTCACATATTGGAAGTTGGGTTTCCATCTATGAACCGAGACAAAAGATAGTCCTCACCGATTCGAGACTCTCTAGCCCGAGCCTCAGGACCCAGACACAGGTGAGCCCTTGGATCGTCAGGGCCGGTCCACTGATGGGGATTAAAATGCATGAACACTGCATTTCCCCGCCCTTTGGGGCGTAAATGAGCCAAATGACTCCATCGGCTCCACATAGTCACCGATATATCCGAGGCGCCTCGCAATCCAACAACCACACAGGTGAAAAATATATAAATGTCAGGGCTGGTAGGTCACTGACACCACCCTAGCTAGAAGGAAACGCATGTCCTCCCTGAAGTCCTCTCCCGTTTCTGGTTCACAACCGGGGTGTGAGGCTCGTGAATTAATGCTACACAAAGCTGTGCCACACAGGAAGTTCTTTGATCATCAACCACAAGACTCTGCTTTTCAACAGAAGCCTTGATCATTTGCGTCTTAGCATGCCACACAGGCAAACTACTCCATGCAACCGATATCCATCAATCACACAGAATGATATCAAATGTCAGAAATACAGTCCGTTTACAAGTCCGTTCTGGGTCTGAACGAAATCGGAGGCACCTTGTACCTCGCATATCCATCGATCTCCAATTATGTTCGGACGATCACCAACTGATTCCCTCCTCTTGGGTGTACAGCCCAATCAAGATCATCTGTAGTTATCCAAACGATGTGAAGACCTCCGGTCTTCGACCACCGTCTTCATCCTTGACACATCGTCGAATCAGTTATTCAGAATGGGATAAACCCGGTCTTTCTGAATAACTCG
Organism: Allium sativum; assembly: GCA_030737875.1. Taxonomy (NCBI): domain Eukaryota; kingdom Viridiplantae; phylum Streptophyta; class Magnoliopsida; order Asparagales; family Amaryllidaceae; genus Allium; species Allium sativum. Next base: position 590,865,689 of record CM060909.1, read on the forward strand.
CGTATATAATAAACAAGTGTTACACAAACACAACATACGCCTCATTCCAATCCAAAATATTCTTTTATTCAAATATTCTTATACTTTGGGAAAGGTTCCCATTAATTTTATCAAAGATAAATTCTTTAAATTTATTCTTTAATCTTCTTTTGAATATCAATTCAAACCAAATTATGGTTTCTCCAAACTAGTCGGGATCAGCGAACCTTACCGAAGTAATCAATTGTTAAATTTCCCAACCCCAACCTATTCATCCCATGAAGTAAAACTGGTAATACTTCATATCTAACACCACGGTGTTATCGGTAAATTCAATTACCATTTCACGTTCAAATCTAATCAAAGATTTAACTATCGCCTGGAGCAAAACTGGTGATACTCCATTCTCGATCATTTCAATCTAATTAAAGATTCATTAAAACTCCAGTTGGTTTTAATCTTCCCAAAAATCAATATCAATTATTGTTTAACTTTGGAAATCATATCGTGTCTTTAACTGGGTTAAAGATCCAATGTCATTTAAAACACGGTTCACGATAAACCCAAAATCACATTCCATTTACAATGGAATCTTCATGGAAAACAAATCGATATATATAATCGATATAAACTTCCATATCCGACTAATAATATAAATGGAATAACGAAAAAGCCTTAAATTCCATATATATTAGTTGTCTTCCTCCACAGAAATTCACTTCGGTTATTACCAAATCGAATTCCATTCCATTCCAATTTACTTTATTAAATTGGAAAACTTTACTTTGGAAAATCTCCTTTAAATCTTAACAAAGATTAATAAATTCCAAATCACATTTCACTGTAAATCGGGTTAAAGAACGAATGTCGTTAAAACACAGTTCACGATAAACCCAATGCACATTCCATTAATTATTGGGTTAAAGAACAAGTGTTATTTAAAACACCGCTCACGATAAACCCAAAAATCAATTCAAATTCAAATTCAATTCCAATTAAATACCATTTAATTGGTATACTTCATTAAATCTAAATAAAAGATTTAATCTTTTCCACAACTGGGTTTAAGAACAGTGTTAATGAAGACACCATTCACGACAAACCCAAATCCCATTTGATATTAAATACAAGGTTCTGAATAGAAAATATATCGGCTTATATTCAATATCAAATTCTGCGACCAACAAATATCGTATTGGAAATAACGATATAAATATATCTTTCAAATTTCCATAACAATATCTGTATAATCACGAAATCCAACATTGAAATATTCCAAAGACAATTTCAATTCAAATCCATTCCAATTCAGTTATTGGAAATTCTGGTTACTTTTAAAACCCTTTCAAATCCAATTTATTTATTTTAAAAATAAATGGGATTATAATTCTAGTTCAAAACTAGTTCATTTCGATAAAAATCTATTTTTATCTTTTCAAATATGGAGTTTTTCATCCTAATTCTTTCCAAATCATTTCTTATGATTTTACACAAATTATTATCATTTTTAATAATTTTATCAAGGCCCGTACAGTCGATTTCCATAAACGACCATCGAGCTGCACTTACAACGACCTTTTCCAAATTTGATTTGGACATAATTCCAAATCCACTTGTTAGATTTCAAATCTCTAATATTCGTTAGAAAGCTCTTTTCGATACGAACTCAACGGTTCCAGTTTTAGGAGAATCCGACGGTCGGATCTCCCGTAATATCCATTCGAAGTCAATGGTCGAAATTCGCGAACTGCCGCAGCGCAGCGCATTCTATTCAGGCCATTATATTATATATATAATATATATTTCATCGATTTCCTTTTAAAACGTATTTTATAAATCGTTTTAAATTCGTTTTCAAAACGATTTCAACTTTCTATTCAATTTCTAATCAAAATTGAATATTCCATATCATCGATTTATGTATATAAATGATAATATTTTCAAAGCGTTATATTTTGAAATCAATTCCTTTTCGATATTCATTATAAAAACGAATATAATCGATATAAATATCGTTTGCGTCAAAATGGCGCAAATCTAATCAACACGGCTTTATATCTTTCAATAACTTCGTTATTCTATTCAACAAATGAATATTTTCTTCAATACATGAATTTTCTTTTATTCAACACATGAATATATATTTTATTCAACACATGAATTTTCTTTTATTCAAAACATGAATATATATTTTATTCAACACATGAATTTTCTTTTATTCAACACCTGAATATATATTTTATTCAACACATGAATTTTCTTTTATTCAACACATGAATATTCTTTTATTTTCCAAATTGGAATGAGGCCCAATCAATTACCATATAATGTTAATTATATGGATTCCATACAACACATGTATATAATAGCAACGATAAATAATCAACCATCATCCAGAGTGCACCACACAACTGCATAAGCATTAAATATAAATAATTAATGCTTACACAGTCTGTCAACCAAACGATCGACATACAACTAAATAATTGGGATTAGTGTACGCCAAATATCACCCCAACACCCATGTGGGGTTTTCAGACAATAAACACAGATTTATTTGTGCAGTTGGGCGATGTGTAAAATTTATCGTCCCACTCAATATCAATCAAATGTGTGTACATAAACAAAATCGTCCAATTTGTGTATAAATATTTATTTTATATACATGTTAAAAATTATATTTTTAACTATAAAATATTTATTCATTCCACATCACACAATAAAATTTCACAACACATCAATCAAACAAACAAGTCATCCATGGTCTGTGGACGACGGGTGTCGGGTGCTGCTAAGCACCGTCTGCATCCTAGTATATATTTCAACTAGAAAACAAATTAAAAGTGAGAAGTTCTCACATTGGGGTTCCACTCCGCCATTTCATTTCTAAATTTTTGAACCGACTTGATTTGCCCATACTTCCAACACAATCTTTTTCACACTGTTCACATTAAAAAAAATCACATTTTTAATTCGATACACATATAAAAATCGAATTTTTATTTCGCTACAACATCTACAAAAATCGTATTTCTATATTCTCTATCTTATAAAAATCATATTTTTATAATCTCTACTATATAAAAATCATATTATTATTATTTTTATGTATAAAAATCATATTTTTATACCGCTTCTTCATATAAAAAGATTATATTTTTATCTAAACAAAGATTATATTTTTATCTAAACAAAGATTATATTTTTCTTGTTATTTATCTAAATAAAAAATCACATTTTTATTTCTAATCCTATGTGAAAAGATCAAATTTTTATACTTCTACTTTATAAATAAAAATCAAGTTTTTACTCTTTACGTACGTATAATAAAAAATTGATCTTTATCATATCTAAAAATCTAGTTTTTCATCGTATTAAACTCTAAGCTTTTCATTGTTATAAAACCATCACTTTATATGAAAAAGAAAGAAAACAAAAAAAGCTGATTTATAAATTAACTTCATTAAATAAAAATAATTAAATAAGGACTCACATTTTTATTCGGAGGAGGGGGGCTGCTGGAGCGAACGACGGCTGTCAGGGGGGTGCTCGCGGTGGTCGGGGCGTGGCCTCAGGATGGCGGCGCGTTCTGGAATTAGGGGTTTTGGGTTGGGAGGGGTATGAAACGGAGAGGGAAGGGGATGCGGTGGATCTACTGAGGGGAGGTCGAGGGTGAGGCGCGGCTGGGGTAGGCGTCGGCGGCGTGAGATGGACCTGAACGGTGGGGGGGGCGATGCGGTGCTTAGGGGTTTTGTTTCGTTTTTTGTTTTTATCTGATTTATATTTTGATCGATATGGGGGAGGGGATCGCATTGACTAAGGGATAGAGAACGAGGGGTATTAAAATTTTTATTATTTAATTTATTCTTTTATTCACAAAAAGTTGACTCTTCTTTCGAATCCCAAATCGAACCTAACGACTGTCACCCCTAGCACATTACCCCCATTCCGAACACAATGGGATATGTTTCGTAAGCCAGTTCGGCTGTTTCGCTCAGTTTTCGCTGAAATTAAAATATAAATCATTATATTTTAAATGCAAACGCACATTTCAATTTACCGGGGCCACATACGGACTCTAAAAATTACAGAAAAATTATTTCTAGCTTCGTATTGACGATGCGGTCCTAACAAAACTAATTTCGTCAAATTTGAAGACCGTTTGAAAAATGGCCATTTTCTGGTCGATCCAAATTGACTTAAACTGTTCAAACACGCCTTTGTTACGCTCACATATACATACCAAAAATTCTGAATTTTGGAATCTAGCAATAATTTGACATCTCGGATCCAACAAAAGTGGTTTCGTTGAAAACCGAGGTCGTTTGCAAAATTGCTATTTTTAAGGGCCAGAATTCCATAGTGACTATTCTGAATTTTCAACTGGACGTAACTTTTGATTCCCGCTATGAAATTTTGATTTTTCGGATTTGTTGGAAATATATTTTCAAATAGATTCAAATATTTTTGGTTCCGCCAAAATCCGGTTTATTATGAATCCTGTGCATTCATTTGAAATTTGAAATCGAATTTTCAAACTACCGCGCCATTTTCAATTCCTTTTATAATTAAAAATAAATATTTATATTTAACGTCGATCTATATAAATATATACTTCTAATTCTATTCAAAATAAATTTCTCGTCGTTATTATTTAAAATAATTCATTTTAAATATTCAAAATTCATTAAAATTGCCAAAATATTTTTTAAAATTGGCTCAGATTTTCGGGTTGTTACAACGATCCCTAGCCTCGACTCATGAAGGAAACCCAATTCCCAATACGACATTACGGTTTTGATTGTAAACCTATATACGGCGACATAGTTGGATGGGGTACTATGCCGTCTAGGATTGATACATTTACTTTGAAGTATTTTAAAATTGATTAGACACTAATAATAATATTAAAATATTATTTTCTACGTATCAAGCATGTTTGATCATTATAAGGTAAAACTCTATCCTCCGGTTTGCGTTGCATTGTGTGATGGGACTTGAGTCTTATAATGATTTTATTTTTCTAAAAAGCGTTGTGTTGTTTTGAATAAAATTTATTAAACTTATGCACTGACAATCAAATGGAGTAAACCCGTTCCGCGTTAGCGGCGTGGTCCTGTGATTAGCCATATTGTTAGAAAAGTTAAGAAAGATTTCTCATACCAGTCCCATGACTGACTCGTAGTTTGTTTCTCTTTGTAAACTTGGGTGCCCTCTTTCCACACGAGAAGCCAAGTGACAGGTTTAGGTATTTATGCAATAGGCTGGACTGGAGCATGACTGTGGGCTGAAGATGAAGATCATTTTATCTTTTATTTCTGCTTTTGAAATATTTAGACGTCCTTTATTTATGATTTACTTGATGGAGATTAAGACTTGTTTCTTTTTGCTGAGACTTCCATTTGTTAAGTGTATCCTGTAACTGTGCCACTCCGATATTCTGATGTTATGATGTTGATGACATTTCTATTTCCGCTAGAATGATTTATGTGTTATGATGTTATCTGAGATCTGCTATTGTTGTAATTATGTTATATTCCAATGATTATCCTTGCTTTTGTACTACGGAAGTTTGGGGTCATCACAGTAGTGACTCCACTTCATTGTTTCATAATTTAGTACCAGCAAGGTCCAATGGTTTCCAAAATGTAGAGGGAAGAATATTTTAACAGAAAACTCATTTTTGACAATCTTTTGTATTGTTAGCATGACTATGTCATTGATCACTATTTTCTGATCATTTATTATAGCATTCTGCATATTCATATGTATTAGAACAAAGTTTTTTTAAGCATTTATAATTGAAGGCTTATACATACCATTATGGTTGTAGTGAAGTAATAACTATGCTGGTATATTTCTTGGTTGTAGTAAAGCCAGTCAATCAGCTGTTTAACCAAGAAAGGAAGTTTTAAGTTTTATTGAATAATTAATTTTTCTACATTTTTAAACCAGGGTTTATAATTCTAGTTTTCACTATCATTTACTTGTCTATTGCACTGAATAATGCAAAAGATAGTTTAAACTAGCATCTTGGATATTCAATATACTTACATGCACTCAATAAATACTAATGCTACTTTAAACTCTCATTATGTTATTTAATACATTTACATTCAATTTGGAAGTCTGAATGCAAGTTCTAACTATCATTCTATCATCCTATACACATATGCACTAAAAACTGTTAATGCTAGTTTTAATTGTCATTCTCCCATTCTATACATATGTAGGTATTTAATATATAGTTGTGCTGCTTCTAGCTTTCATTCTCTCATTCAATTCATATATATACTAAGCATACTACTCAAAATCTACGAAAAGATGAATGCTATGTTTACCATCATTATCTCATTTTGTACACTATATTACTCTTTTTTTACTTTCAAAAAATATATTCAAATACGGTTTCTTCTACATGACCGATCTAGGAGAAACAGGAACCAATATAATCAAAGTTTAATCCCTACTGTAATTAGGTAATAAGTAAAAACGCGGGGCTATTTGAGTTTAGTAAGCATTAAAGTCTGTACCTATGGTAAAAGGTTTCCCATCCTGCTAGTGTTACAACCCTCAAAGTAGCTATATAAGAAGCGCCACATGTGATGCAAGTGGATCAAAAGAAATACACTACCCAGTTCGCTGCAACCAACACCACTCTTCTAAGTATCATACGATGGATAAGTAGGAGCATAAAAGCATACTTTACATCTGTAAATCATGAACTAAAGTGTAATACATGCGCAACGTCAAACCATGTACTCGTGTCAAAGACAATGGGTAATATTAGCTGGTCTTCTTACGTTCATCCACCGCCTGACTTCCATCAACACGTTATGTACCCCTTGTCAAACTACAAGATATCTAAATTGGAAGATGTTTTTGTTGTTTAAAAATATATCAAATTTGAAAGGTATAATAGAAAAGCATGCGTAACAAGAGTCAACATACTAATGGTGTCCCTATAGAGGGCTATATACTTTTGTAAACATGTAAGGATAACTGCAACCTCTGACCTCATGCTTTAGAAAACCATGTAAATAAGTAGAATCATATGCAAACTCAGTAGATACACCATCATAGGTACTAGCTTATGGTTTAATCGGTTAAGTTGTACACCAGGAAGTATATAAAAAATCAAAATGTGTCACATCTAGCTCAAAATCAGCAAAATGAAATTTATTTGAAGTAGGCCACCATTTTTGGTAAGAATCCTAGTTACATGATGAACTACAAGTGTAGTTGATGGTAACTAAAGAAAATCACAGGATGGGGATGCAAATAAGTGTCTTTAACATGATCAAATATTGAATTATGCACCTACACCAACCGCCGTGCATAGTTATGTAACTAAAGCTATGTCAATGATATTTTTTTATTATATTGATTTTTTTTATTGAGGCTGTATATTAAAAATATATTTGTTGCGTCGCTAGCACTACACTCAACAGATGCACCTTCATCGCTGAAAGCTCACGGAGCAATGTTCTGAACCTTGTATTTCTCACTTTATTTTCATTATGATGTGCTCATAGATAAATCCATACCGCATCCTTTTCTAATATATACATGTATATGTCCGTGCACATAATTATGCACATACAAACATATATACATACACACACATACATATATGTACATACATATATATATATATACATATATATATATATATATATATATATGGTTATCCGGTTTTTGTGTTCGGCCACTTTTGGTTATCTAAATTGACATGACTTGACGATCATCAAGGCGAGACGTCCAAAGTGATATTTCGAAGGTCTATACATCAAGTGCGGATAGCGACATAGGATGATGGTTGAGCGAGCTCAGCAGAACATCATCCAAAAGCCCGCTAAGTAAGCAAACGGTATAAATTCACTGTGACACCCCACCCCGAGATCCATATTAATCAAGAGCATTAACGAGTAATGTTATATATATTAATATACAGAATTTGATTGGTTAGGAGTGACCATCCGTAATCTTGTATTAGCAAGTATTAATATGCCGATGAAATGGTTGTTTTTTCTTAAGTAGATCGACACATTCAATACTTAATCAATACAATAACATGGTGGCTACAATATTCAAAACAAATGCAACGGATATAATATCATAGTACACAGAACAGTCAATACAGTCTCACACACACATATACACACACACATACGTACATCAAGTACAATACCCAGTAACGTACATAAATGGATATAGATATCTAAAATATATACATACACATCAGTCCCATACCAAAGTATATAAACACTGTCATAAAAGTCCACAAAATGACTGAGTACTAACTCGCTAAGAAAAACAAAACAATAAAAGCTAGTCTAACAATATAGGCATGAGAAAAGTGTCATCATCAAGACTGACCTGTAAAGACTAGGTCTAACCGAAATAATAAACCCATGGGTCAGTCTAATTGATCACTATGATATATATAGAATAAATAATATCCCTTGAAGTCATTATCTAAATAGGAAGTCATGACATAATCACATAATGTCGTGGGTGAGAAGTAAACATGGTATGATACATGCACAAAATTAAGGATTTATGATTCAATATACTTTGTGAAACCTGCAAACTGATCAATAATGAATAATCTCCTATGTCATGCTGCTCAAAATAAATCATCACACCAAATTCAACCCATTCAAGTGATCGTAATAAGATGAATGAAATCGCCTAAATAGTTATCATTGATAGCCCACCAGCTATGTAAAACCATCAATAAGGTAAAAACATTCAAAATTCACCAAAAATTCTATAAATCACTTATAAAGAAATATAGAAGCAATAATATAAAGCCAAAGATCCACCAGTCCAAGTCGTCTACCGGCTATAGATTAGGATCCACTAGTCCAATATTTGGCCAATGGTCTGCTAATTATACATATGTGACCCGCCAGTCTCATATAAGACCCAAATGACTAAATTCACCCACCAACTATAAATATGTATATGGGACCCACCATTCCAAGTACACCACAATAATACACTAAAAAGATATGTCGCAGACTCCCAAACAGTAATTCGAATAATGAAAACAATGCACCTCATACCATACGTTTTCATTAATCGATTTACTGTAAGCTAGCCCACTTCACACTAGAAAACACAATTGACTTCTATCAGTGAGCAAGGAATTAACCGATGCAATTAATTTAAACGTCCCATACCTTGCGATTAATTATATCATTTAAATCACGTCCTCGCTTTCTCGTAGTGTGCAAAAACGTGTAATTTTATATATGGAGAATATTTAGTTTGGAAAACAAGTTTATAAACAATTTAGAAAACGTTCGGGTTATTTCTTTAAAAAATCCTATATATTAATGAAAAATAATTATTATACTATTGCCTTGAGATGATATAATTAATGAAATCAAAACAAAAAAAGTTCACCATCACAAGGCTATATTTTTGTTAGGAAAATTTATTTAGAAAATTCTTTTCTAAAAGTGTTTAGTGTGGAAAATCAACTCAAAGAAATGCAACAGAGCACACTAAAATGTGCATGAAAATTCTACAAAAAAATTACATATTCACGAAATTTAGGGCTATAAAATAAGCTTCAAAGATCACAACTAGCACAACTATTTAATTAGAATTCAGATAGGTTATGAAGCAAAACTAGGCTTCCTACATCAAGCAAGCACCCTCAGAAAGTCGCCAAATAAAGCAAAAGACCGGCATGCAAATTGCACTCCTGTGTCAACACAGGCAGGGTCTTGTGTTGACACATGTGTCGACACTGGTCCTTCTGGTGTCGACATGCAAATTTAGTCTTTCTTTTTAACATGTTTTCATGCAAATTTAGTCTTTCTTTTTAACATGTTTTAACACATAAAATCAAGCTACACACAAAACAAATTTTTTTAAATTTCTTTTATATAAATTTTTAACACATTTATACATAATTACAAATATTTTCAAATTAATTCAAACAACATTTGAATTTGCGCACACTAAATTTACATGTGTCACAAAAATCACAATCCTTTGTAAAATTTAACACCACATCTTTATTAAATTTTTTAACCTGCTTAAATACTGGTTTCTAACCAATATTTATATTTCGTTGTTTGTAACTCAAACAAGTTAAAACATTTAATTTACATCATAAATTCACCGTTTACGACAAATTTTGTGATTTAAATGCAAAAGTACATTCAAATATCTTAAACACTTATAATTCCATTAAATGACTATAAAATTTCATTATAAGACTAATTTGAGTTTTATTTTACAACCCATCACTAAAAGTTCTCTTTTTATTGATCTGTTTAATTTTTCCCAACTCAATATTACCAACCTTCCAAGTTCATAACAAAGGAATCGTTTTGTCCTTATTAAATTGGACAGACAATAGATTTAGGATTAGTTTCCCTATATTATTATTATTACTATTATTTACTTTAATTATCTATTTAATATTGGATTGTATTGCACCTTAATGCAATAATTTACAATCCAACCCAATTTACCTTTTTTAACTCTCAAAATCCTTAACTTATACAACTTAAAGATTTTCATGAGTTAGCCTTCCCAAATTAAAATTAAATCCAATTAATCATTATTTAATTATCCCATAGGTAATTATACTAAAATCAAGTTTGTTATAGACTCCCCTTCATAAAGATTGTTTCCCCATAATTTTCTTAGGGAAAAGTCATAGCGACATAATTTATTTCATCAACACAAGTGACATACACGAAAGAGATAAGCTTGACTTTATGAAATTCTCACCTCTATGATCCAAATATAGGAAATCATCATATGCACACTCAACTCTCTAGTTTCCCAAGTACAATCATCGATATTTTTTTACCACTAAATTTTTAAGAGTGGCATTTTTTTATTCCGAAGGTGTTTCACCTTCGTAATTAGGACATGAATAGGTTGTTACGAATGAAAGGTTAGTGGAGAACTCAAGCTAATCTAGGAAAAGTAAATTAAATAAGTAATCAGATTCCTATAGACACTTCGTTAATTGTAAGACATTAAACATGTCATGAACCCCTGAAAACTGATCATGAAGTACTATCCTTTAAGCCACAAAATTGATACGCTCTGTAACGTGTAATGGTCCAATATAGCAAGGAACCAACTTCCCTGTCTGGTTGAAGTATACCATCCCCTTAAGGGGAGATGCACGAATATAGACTGGGTCACTGACTGGGAACTCAAGCGGCTTCCTATGTTTGTTTGCGTTTGATTTTAGGCATCTTTGAACTTCCTTCATCCTTTCTATATTAAGAGTGATTTTTTTAAGCTTCTTGAACAGAATCGAGGACTAGAATAAGCTTCTACCATGACTTAAGCTAATAGGATGGAGAATGACATGGTCTTCCATATAAAGCCTTGAATGGAGTCATGCTCATTGACGATTTGTAGCTATTATTATATGTGACTCAACAAGGGAATATGATCTTCCCAGCTACTACACAAATCAAGAATACAGGCTTGAAGAAGATCCTCTAAGATACAATTCATCCGCTCAGTTTGTCCATCATACTGTGGGTGGTTAGCAGTGCTAAAATTTATCTTTGTATCCGAAACTAGTTAAAGAATCTTCTAAAAATGGCTCGTAAAAAGTGGATCTTAGTCAGAAATGATGGAGCTAGGAGTACCATGCAATTGAACGATTTCCTAAATATATAATATCAAAAGAGATGATGCGGTCATGCTCAATGAGATAGGAAAAAAATGCATGAGATTAGTAAGATGGTCCATGATCACCCAAATGCTAATATGACCCGACCTCGAACAAGGTAAGCCTTCAACGAAGTTCATGGATATATGGTTCCACTTCCACATAAGGACTTCAAGAGGCTAAAGTAAATTGCTAGGTCATTGTTTCTCGGTTCTCATGAGATGACAAGTCATGTAACTTCTTATATAACTTGCCATGTCTCACTTTATGCCATCCTAATAATACAAGCAATGCATGTCAACATACATCTTGTTGTTGTCGCCTAGATGAACAATATACTTAATGTAATGACACCCGCTAGAATGTCTCATCTAAGCTCTGCAGTAGAAGGCACGACTAACCAACTCTTCTTAGAAGACACCCATGATTATCAATGCTAAAGTCCCTTATCTCAAAGTCATCGCGGGATTCAACTTGCATTTCTGAATAAGAAAAGAATTTTAAAATCTTGTCGCTGGGCCTTAACGACACGATCTAAAAGAGAAGGTCAAGCTTCCATGCTACATAATAGAACTGGATAATCTGAAGTGGAAGTATGATCTCGAATTTCACATAAAGACAGAAGCTCGAGATCTTCCCATTCAACAATCATCACGGAAACAACAGTGGAGTGCTTATGGCTCAAGGCATCAGCAACTCGGTTCCCCTTCCCCGGGTATACTTAATTTTAAAATAATATGAAGCAAGGAACTTGAGCCAACGTTGTTGTCGTAAATTGAGCTCCTTCTGAGTGAATAAATACTTGAGCGAGATATTATCTATATAAAGAATGAAATGCTCACCCAATACATAGTGTCACCAAATTATCAAGGTGAACACAACAGTTGCATGCTCTAGATCATGGGTAGCGTACTGAACCTCGTTTGGGCGTAACTGCCTATAAGCGTTGGCAGCTACTCAATCCCTTTACACAAGAATGGCTTCAAGACCTCTATGACAAGCATCAGTATATACAATAAGATATTAGTTTCCTTTGGGAACTTCCAAAATAAGAGCATGAGTAAGAAGCTTCTTCAACTACTGAAAGGATACTTCACATTGATCATACCAAATGAAATGAATGTCTTTCCGAGTAAGGCTAGTGAAAGGGAGCATAATGCGGGAAAATCACAAATAATTCAGGGGTAATAACCCACTAATCCCAGAAAGCTAGGAATCTCGGTGACAGTCCCAGGCCTTTTCCAATTTTTGATGGCTTTGATCTTAGACGAATTGACGGAAATGGCATCATTAGATTCAACATGGCCTAAAAACTTCACTTACTTCTTCCAAAAATGACACTTAGATAATTTCGCTTTGAGTTGATGTTGGAGAAGACCAGTCAGACGATCCTCATAGATGTGCAAGCTCAGATTCTGGCTTAGAATATATGAGAAAATCATCAATTAACATGAGGACAAATTTATCAAGGAAATCCTGAAATACATGACTCATGAGATCGAGGAAAGGCAAGCACACCAGTCAAATCAAACAACAAGACGAGTCGCTCATAAGATCTATAGCGAGTGCGAAAAGTGGTAAGTGGGGGTGCTATCCTAAGCAACTCGAAGTTGGTGAAAACCTATAGCAAGGTCAAGCTGAGAAAAGAACTTTGCGTCGCTCAACTTATCGAACATGTCGTCGATCCTAGACAACGAATAATGATTCTTAATTGTTAACTCATTAATCTTATGGTAATCAATGCATAGCCTGTAACAACCTGGATATTTCTGTAAATATTTGATCATGCGTATATGTAAATATATGCATGGTCATTGGTAAGTTAAAAAATATATTATAAAGGTAATGCATGAATATATGTTAAAAGAAAAAGATTCATCAAGTAAAAGGAAGAAATCAATGTGTAAATGCATTAATATAAAAAGAGAGATAAGCAAAGATAAATTAATGAGATAATTTCATGCAACAATAAAAATAAGGAAAGATGTAAAGTTTTAATGCATGAAAAAAAGAGGAAGTTAACAATGTAAGCAATAAAGGTATGCAATAAATAAAAAGGAAAGACAAAGAATCAATGTAATAAAATACAAGGATATCATACATTAACGAGAAGATTAGCGCAAAGGAATGCATGTAATGCATGCAATAAGCGCATGTAATAATAAAAAAGGAAAGAAAGAAGAGAGAAACATTAATGAATTGATGCCATGCATAAAAATGGTTAATAAAGAAGGAAAAATTAATATGATAACAATGCATAAGAATATATTAATGTCAATGTTAAAAATTAATGTGCAATAGAATTTACAATTAAAATATTAGTGCATGAAAGAAAATTCAATACGTTAAAATAGGCAATGTGTCAGTGCAATACATGCGATAAAAAGAAATAGATTTCATGCAAAGGTATTAAGTTGCATGCAATGAATGTTTTGGCATTAAAAGGTATCATAATCAGTGCACACACACACACACACACATATATATTAATATTAAAATGCAAATGGAAGAAAGAGATGAATTAATAACATGCAATTAATTATGTGCATGTAAATATATGCATAAGTTAATATATTGAAAGTTATATTCTTAATGCATAGAATAATAAAAAGAATTGAGCGCATAAAAGTAGGGTGCATTAATTACAACGAATTAATAAATAAATAAATGCTTTAAAGGTAAATTGATTGATTGTAAAATCAGGATGTGTAATCAAAATAAAAAGAAAGTTAAATGCATTGATTGGAGAAAGAATAATATATGCAATGCAGTGTGAAAGCGGTTAAAAAGATGTTTTGAAAGGGGTTATGTAGAGAGGAGGTTAAAAAGAGAAATAAATAATCTAATTTATTAGGGGAAGAATAAACCATATAATTGTTCGCATACAATTACTTAGTTTACGTACAGTGGTGAATTATAAATGAAGATAAGTTAAAACTAGCGTTGCGCGAGAACAAAGGAATAACAAAACTAAGAAAGAAAAGATTGTCTTCAAATTTTATTTATATGCAATGAATAAAAATTTCAAATCAAAAAGAGAAGTATATATATATATATATGTATATAATAATAATAGCATATGCCCCTGCACATGGTCTATGGGTGCAATGCACCCTGGCTGTGTTGGCTGGGTTCTGGAATGTTCTTTTCTAGGGTGAGGTGGATGGTTTAGATGAGTTTTTATTTAATCGTAAGGGCCCAGTTCTTCTAACCCACCTATAAATAAAACCGTAAACCCACTGATTTATTCACATAAATTAATGGCGACGCCATGGCCTCCTCCTTCTTCTTCTTCCCCAAGCAATTCTTAAATCTAATCACTTTTCTTCCTTTTCAAATCTCTTAATAAAATAAAAGGTTGGATTTAGAATTTCTTCTATTTCAAAATAAAGAGAAAAGGGATTTTGATCTATAATCTACGCCGCAAGAAAGGGATTTTGATCTACAATCTACGCCGCAAGAAAAGGGAAGAACTTTGGATGCTAATCTAAATCAGACCTAGGAAAGCAAAAATCACTGTGAGTGGATTTAAATTAACCTTGTTGAATAATAGTAGATGTATCATTTAGCAATTCCCCAAGTTAATTTGTTTAATTCAATTGAAATAATTTTATTTTATGCGTATTATGTTCTTCTTCTTCCCCTTTCCTTTTTATTTTTAAGATCAGGCTAACTTCGAGCCTAATCCAAATCTCGCTGAAAAGCATGCGTACGAACAAAGATTGGAATAAAAAAAATGATGTTTGGGAATGTGGGAATAATTTGTAATTGGGGAATTGTGGAATACCATATAACATAACCTGATATTGGGAAATTGGGGGAAATTGGCACATATATTAACCTAGAACATAAAAGAAAATATGTGCGATTAAAATTGAGAACAATTAGATATGCTTGGGTATGATGAAACAAGAATTTATGCATGAACTATATGTACATAAGAAAAGTTAGAATTGAAGATTTAGACATATGGGATTATAAGTTGAATTGGGATTTATGCAACAAGAATGAGGGTTGGTATGAATTAATTGTTCTACGTAATAAGAATGAGGGTTGGCATGAATTATTGATAACTTTAAAGAACAATTAATTTGGGTATAATTATGTATAACTTAAAAGTTGGGCATAACATATAATAAGGATTATTGGCATAACTATGTACGAGATTATGTAATCATGGTAGAACTTATGTATCCAAATCAAATTGGAACCATAAACATGAAATTGGGTTTAGAAGCGTGAACATGAATTATTGGATTGGGATAAATAAGCATATAAAACCTAGATTGAAATTGTATAGGTCCGTTGTAGTATCCCGTAACTTCCCCGGTAAGGAAAGAACGAATTCCTTTGAGAACAAGATGAATCAAAACACAAACAGAAGAACATTTCATTGCTTATTACAACAATTCCATCAGAATACAATAATATACAGAGTATGAATAAATATTACACATTCGATAAATATCAGAGATTACAATAAATTACATAGCAGTGGAAAAACAATACAAAACACAACTGAAAGTAACGCACGGATACAGAGCTTTCCGAGCATCGTTCCAGTTGTAAATCAGGATCCTGTGAATATAAATCTGCAAAACCAAAACTACTAGCTGCCCGTGTGGAAAATAGGGGCACCCAGAGTTTAGGTTAAAACCATATACTCCAGGTCAGTCATGTGACTGGTGTGAGAACTAAAACAGTTATTAATCTTTATTTTAAAAGAGAGTAATTCAAGGGACCACGCCGTATAACACGGAACGGGTTTCCTCCCAAGAATACTAGTGCATATAACAAAACAGCGCAATGCTTTTTGGAAAAATGAAGCTATTATAAGACCCAGGTCCCATCACACAATGCAACGCAAGCCGGAGGATAAGGTTTTCCCTTATAATAGCCAAACATGCTTAGTACGTTCAAAATAAATCATTTGATATTATTATAAGTGTATAGTGTCAAAACAATTTCAATCATAAATATCAATCCTAGGCGGCATGGGTACCATCTATCATGTCTCCATACTAGGCTCTACAAATAAAACCGCAATATCACGTATTGGAAATTGGATTTCCGTCATGAGTCGAGGCAAGGGGCAAGATTCTCTCCGTTCGAGACACTACAGCAAATGTCTTAGGACCACACACAGCAATCCTTGGATCTTCAGGGCCGGTCCTCTCTTACTTTTGAGGATTGGCAATTCCTGAACACACGTTTCGCAGTCCTAATAGACCTATATTCGAGGCGCCTCGCATTCTAACAACCACACAGGTGAAAAGTATATAAATGTCAGCCAGTTTAAGCACTAACACCACCACTAGCTAGAAACAAACGTCGTGCTCTCCCTGCAGTCACTATCCCGTTTTTGACTCATACCGAGGTGTGAGGCTCGCGAATTCACGCTATACAAAAAGCTATGCCACACAGGTTGTGCTTTGACCATCAACCACAAGACTTTTCTTTTCAACAGAAGCCTTTATCATCTGCCACTTAGGCGTGCCACACAGGAAATTCACTCCATGCGACTGATGTCCATCGACATACAACCTCTGAGCTCGTACGTCTCAGAGAAGGGCGTTAAGCAAGAGAATAAATTGCCCGCCGCCAAACAGATGCATATTTAATAGAGATCAATCACCACAGAATAAAATCCAATGTCAGACACACAGTCCATTTACAAGTTCATTCTGGGCCTGAACGAAACCGGTGGCACTTTCCTCGCATATCCATCGATCTCCAAGTACGTCTGGACGATCACCAACTAATTCCCTCATCGTGGGTGTACAGCCCAATCAAGATCATCAGTAATCACCCAAACGATGTGAAGACTTCCGGTCTTCAACTACCGTCTTCATCTTTGACATATCGTCGAATCGGTTATTCAGAATGGGTATAAACCCAGCCTTTCTGAATAACCCGCGTATATAATAAACATGTGTTACACATACACGACATACGCCTCATTCCAATTCAGAATATTCTTTTATTCAAATCTTCACATTCTTAGGGAAAGGTTCCCATTAATTTTATCAAAGATAAATTCTTCTAAATTTATTCTTTAATCTTCCTTTGGATATCATTTCAAACCATATTATGGTTTTCCAAACTAGTTGGGATTAGCGAACCACACCGAAGTAATTATTTGTTTTATTTCCCAATCCCAACTTATTTATCCCATGGAGCAAAACTGGTAGTACTCCATATCTAACACCACGGTGTTATCGGTAAATATTAATTACCATTTCACGTTCAAATCTAATTAAAGATTTAACTATCGCTTTGGAGAAAAACTGGTGATACTCCATTCTCGATCACTTTCCAAATTTGATAATTTAAATTATCAATTCACATTTCAATCTAAATAAAGATTCATTAAAACTCCACTTAGTTTTAATCTTCCCAAAAATCGATATCCTGTCTTTAACTGGGTTAAAGAACCAATGTCATCTAAAATACGATTCACGATAAACCCAAAATCACTTTCCATTGTTAATCGGGTTAAAGAACAGGTGTTATTCAAAACACCGCTCACGATAAACCCAAAATCAAATTTAAATTCAATTCCAAATAAATATTATTTAATTGGTACACTTCATTAAATCTAAATAGAAAGATTTAATCTTTTTCTCAACTGGGCTTAAGAACAGTGTTAATGAAGACACCATTCACGACAAACCCAAATCACATTTGATATTAAATACAAGGCTCTGAATAGAAAATATATCGGCTTATATTCAATATCAAATTCTATGACCAACAAATATCGTATTGGAAAAAACGATATAAATATATCTTTCAAATTCCCATAACAATATCTATATAATCACGAAACCCAACATCGAAATATTCCAAAGACAATTTCGATTCAAATCCATTCCAATTCACGAATTGGAAATTCTGATTATTTTTAAAACCCCTTTTAAATTCAATTTATTTATTTCAAAAATAAATTGATTTTAATTCTAGTTCAAAACTAGTTCATTTAGATAAAAAATCTATTTTTATCTTTTCAAATATGGAGTTTTTCATCCCAATTCTTCCCAAATCATTTTTTATGATTTTACACAAATTATTACTATTTTTAATAATTTTACCAAGGCCCGTACAGTCGATTTCCATCAACGGCCATCGAACTGCACTTACAGCGACCTTTTCCAAATTTGATTTGGACATAGTTTCAAATCCAACAGTTAGATTTCAAATTTCTAATATTCATTGTAAAGCTCTTTTCGATGCGAACCCAACGGTTCCGGTTTCAGGAGAATCCGACGGTCGGATCTCCCGCAACGTCAATTCGAAGTCAATGGTCGAAATTCACGAACTGCCGCGGCGCGGCGCGTTCTATTCAGACCATTAAATATAATATATATATATATATATATATATATATTACATATTTCATCGATTTCCTTTTAAAACGTATTTTATAAATCGTTTTAAATTCGTTTTCGAAACGATTTCAACTTCATATTCAATTTCGAATCAAAATTGAATATTCCACATCATCGATATACAAATGATAATATTTTCAAAACGTTATAATTTGAAATCACTTCCATTTCTATATTGACTATAAAAATGAATATAATCGATATAAATATCGTTCGCATCAAAATAGCGCATCTCTAATCAACACGGCTTTATATATTTCAATAACTTCGTTATTCTATTCAACAAATGAATATTTATTCTATTCAACACATGAATCTATTTTTCTTTCAACACATGAATATTCTCAACACATGAGTATCGTCAACACATGACTATTTCTATTATTTAATATATTTTATAAAATTATGGTATCTATCATTTGATTTTTAATCAGACTCCAACCGTAAAGTAGTAAGAGAATGATTCCCTAAGTATTAACCCCAAAGGCCGAAACCAACATCAGATCAATACCGAGGAAACCACCCATCTTATCTAGTTTCCAGTTAGTTTCTAATCTTAAATATGATAAAGATGTAAATTTTATTGTTAAAATATTTTACTCAACACATGAATAGTCTCAACACATGAGCATCGTCAACACAAGACTATTCATTCTATTCAACACATGAATCTTTATTTTATTCTATTCAACACATGAATATATATTTTATAATATTCTTTATTTTCCCAATTGGAATGAGGCCCAATCAATTACCATATAATGTTAATTATATGGTTTCCATACAACACATGTATATAATAGCAATGATAAATAATCAACCATCATCGAAAGTGCACCACACAACTGCATAAGCATTAAATATAAATAATTAACGCTTACACAGTCTGTCGACCAATCGATCGACATACAACTAAATAATTGGGATTAGTGTACGTCAAATATCATCCCAACACCCATGTGGGGTTTCAATCCACAAACACTAAATATTATTTGTGTCATTGGGTGACGTGTAAAATTTATCGTCCCAATCAATATCCTTCAAATAGGTGTACATAAACAAACCGTCCGGTTTGTAAATGAATATTTATTTATTCACATTCACGTTGAAAATTATATTTTTAACGATAATTTATTTATTTCAACACATGAATATTTTTATTATCTATTTCACATCAACATCACAAACTAATTTCACAACACATCAAACAAGCATACAAGTCGTGCATGGTCTGTGGACGACGGGTGTGGGTGCTGCTAAGCACCGTCTGCATCCTAGTATATACTTTAACTAGAAAACAAGATTTAAAGTGAGAAGTTCTCACCGACTAGCTAAACCAAACGCCACGATTCTTCTTAGGTAGAGACCTTCATCGTGCTCGCCTTTTGTCAATTTCATTGTCCGTAGCCACTACATATATAAAAATCACATTTTTATATTGTTGCTATGTATATAAAAATCACATTTTTATAACTACGCTATATGGATAAAAATTCTATTTTTACACCGCTACCATAGAGATAAAAATTCTATTTTTACACCGCTACCATATAGATAAAAATCGCATCTTTATTATTTCTACTATATAAAAATCACATCTTTATTATTTCTACTATATAAAGATCGAATTTTTAGTACTTCTATAATATAAAAATCATATTTTTAATCTTCTACTAATATAAAAATTATATTTTTATTCTTTTTATAATATAAAAATCTCGTCTTTAACCAATTAAAAATCTCGTCTTTATTCAAACAAAGATCATATTTAAAAATACGATCTTTTCAATTCTAAAGATACCACCTTTTCATATTTAAAAATAATGTTAAATACATATAAACCGATTTCAAAATATGTTTAGTAATTAAAACTGATTTTATAAACTGAAATACAAATAAAAACTCAGATTTAAATATATAAAAAAACTTATTGTTTGCCGGCGGAATCAGGTCGGAGGGGTGGGGGAGGGGGAACGGCGGCCGCAGGCGGAGGGGTGACTTCGAGGGCGGCACTGTTTTGGGGCTGCGTCGATCAACTGGAGGAGGAGGGGAGCGATATCGCATGGAGGAGGGGAGAGGAAAAGATGGGGCGGCGCGTCGGGCTGGGGTTGAACTGCGTGGAGGGGGGGGGCTAGCGTGGGCGGCGCCGGAGGCGCGGTTGCCCAGGTTGCCATGGCTGCGGCGCGTTAGGGCTCCGCCCCTTTTCTATTTGTTTTCCTTTTTTTTTCTCTTTATCGATTTCTGACTTTGAAAAGGGGGTCGGGGGGTTTGACCGTTTTGAAGAGATAAAGGGGGGTCGGGGGGTTTTATTTAAATATTTTTATTTATTTTATAATCCATAAAGTAACTTTAAATTTCGATCTCAAAACGAGACCCACCGCCGGTCGTCTCTAGCTAATTACCCCCATTCCGAACACAATGGGATATGTATCGTAGGCTGATTCGATCGTTTCGATAAGTTTTCGTCAAAGTCAACATATAACTCTATATATTGAATTTGAACGTGCATTTCAATTTACCGGGGCCACATACGAAGTCTAAAAATTCCCGAAAAATATTTTCTAGCTTCGTATTGACGATACGGTCCTAACAAAACTAATTTCGTCCAATTCAGAGACCGTTTGAAAAATGGTCATTTTCCAATCGATTAAAATCAACTGAAACTGGTCAAACCCGTTTTCCATTGCCACGCTCACATATTGATTCGAAAAATTACGAATTTTGAAACCTAGCAATAATTTGACATTACGGATCCAACAAAAGTGGTTTCGTCGAAAACCGAGGTCGTTTGCAAAATTCCCATTTTTAAGGGCCGAAATTCCATAGCGACTATTCTGAATTTTCAACTGGGCATAACTTTTTATCCCCGCTATGAAATTTTTATTTTTCGGATTCGTTGGAAAGATATTTTCAATTAGATTCTAATATTTTTGGTTTCGCCAAAATCCGGTTTATTTTGCACCCGATACATTCTTTTGAACTTTGAAATCGAATTTTCAAACTACCGCGCCATTTTCAATTCCTTTTATAATTATAAATAAATATTTATATTCTAACGACGATCTATATAACTATATACGTTCTATTCCTATTCAAAATAAATTTCTCGTCGATATTATTTAAAATAATTCATTTTAAATAATCAAAATTCGCTAAAATTGCCAAAATAAAAATTTTAAATTGGCTCAGAATTTCCGGATTATTACATCCGTTAAAAGATGAATATGCCTAACCCGAGGTTAGATTGAGTTGTGGTGTAAGACTGCCCGGAACCGCCCGGCACATCCAGCAACCGCAGCAACAGATCTAATGTGAGAGGTTAGCGCATCATGCCCAAGAAAAACTCGAGGTTAGAATGAGTTTGCGGTAGAAGTCTGCCCGGAACCGCCCGGCACATCTAGCAACCGCAAACAATAGTTCTAATGTGAGAGGTTGGTGCATTAATAAATCAATTAATGCCAATGAACAGACATGCTAAGAATGTTAAGGTTAAGTAAATGGAGGCATATAGGCTAACTTAACCAACGTAATAATGGGGAATGATAGCAACCTATTATGAACATTTAGGAGAAATATGAAAGTCATATAATAGGTAGACTTGTCCTAGGTACAAGGGAAGATGATAATAAGACTAGAGAATGGGACAAATTATATTATAAAATAAGTTGAGTATAAGCTACAAAGCAATAATGAGAAATCTGTTGATAAACATAACATGAGTTATGATTAGAAAACCTTAGTTAAGAGAACTAAGATAACTAAGTAGTAAATCTTAGTTAAGAGAACTAAGTAATAAACCTTAGTTAAGAGAACTAAGTAATAAGCCTTAGTTAAGAAAACTAAGCAATAAGCCTTAGTTGAGAGAACTAAGTAAACAACGATGGATTGTGGCGACATTAGCAGATGAAAGTATAAATGAATAAGAAGATATGAGGAAAAACTTATATAAGAAATAAGTTAAGATGGATAATGGGGTATAAAGCTTATTAAGGAAACTTACAAATAATGAGTCATACATGAAACATTAATAAGCAAGAGAAACTTGGTAATTAGAATTGAAAGGCAATATGAATAAGGATAACCAAGTTATAAAGAAACCTGATGAAGCAGAACAAACGCATAATTGGACAATTAGACATAGTTCAAATAACACGTAAGAATGAGGCGCTTGGATTAGTCCATACGTTAGAGGATGAATAACCATAAGGGGTAGATCATCCGGATGTCAAAAGACACAAAGAGTAGCGCATGTCCATCTAGATATTCTTATAGGCTCCAATAGACTGGGTTAAGAAGCACGCGGCTTCCGGGGACGTAGGGTACTCTTGGCATTCCTCTGTGAGTGGCAAATGATCCACATGTGCTCACAGAGGTTAGGTCTGCGTGGGTGAACCAATGAGTATGCCTTGATTGCAATACTAAAGGGCAATCAAAAGACTAAGATGGACCAGCGTGATTCGACGAGGCCAACTTGTGTCCTGTGATAGCAACTCGTCGTCTACCTACCATCTTCAGTCAGTACGTATAGCGGAAAGGTGGAGAACTCCAAAAGCCCATATACTTTGCTATCTAGTTATGGGTGAGGTTGGCATATAGGTTTGAAGGGCATAGGGGGGCCGGGGTTAAGTTTTCATTCTTGATTTTCTTGGGTGCCTTTCATTTGTTAGTTACGGGAGGGGTTTAGTGGGACCATAGCCACTGTAAAAGCAAACATTAGCATTTGCATCGGCAGATATCTGAAAGCTCCCGACAGAGTTCCGTGTTTCTTGATTAGCACTGCCACGGGACTCGGGCGCACATATGCAAATAGACATCGAGTACGATTAACGATACGTACATGGGAAAAAGTCTAGGTACACTTATATCGCTCTGGGTGGTGTACCGTAGATTAGAGGGCATTATTCAATGATATAATCTAGTAGGATCTAGAGTGGCAGTCCAAACGCTTGCGTAAAACAATGATGATAGTTTTATGCAAACATAGCATTGATATACGTACGACACGCGACATCGGATAAGGGACTGCGTACATACGGTGGAGACCATGCGAGTAGAGTATGCCTTAATTGAGGGTAGCTATATATACACACTATATTTGGTTAATCTACTAGAGAGTAGATGGGTGCGACGTGTGTGTAAGCCGTGAGTGCTAATAACACAAATAACCTAATAAATAAGAAAATATAATTGAACGGTATATGTAGGATTATCCAGGAAGTGTAGTTTAAATTCATTCACACAGAACTTATGTTCTGACCCCCTCCTCATAACATTCGCAGGTTAGGTTCATGACAGAGACTGTATAGCTTTGGATACTGGTTGAGCAGTATTATCATTAAGGTAAAGCTATGTTTCAACTACATTATATTTTATTCCTTCCGCTGTGGGATGTTTTTCGAACTCTAACATGTTTTATGTCTTTATCTTTTCTGCAGGATACAAGAGCAAACCAACTCGGGTTTCGATGGATTGGGTTTTTGAAAAAAATTGGTCCGTCGGAATCCGTGTTGTTACATCTGGTATCAGAGCTTCGGTTTAGGATTCCTATATAGATAATGAGTGAGCGTATTTGTATTTTTAAAAAAATATAAATATATTATATGTATAAACCTAGATCCATAAGGGAACCCACTAAATAAAAAGAGTAGAATGTGGAAAGAAATGGGATATCTGTTTTGTACACTAAAAGAATGAACATGGAAAGTTGAGACCCTTAGGTATGTTGGGTGGAAAGTGTACAAAATGATTGGTATTAGAAAAAGATGTATCCCATACAATAGTAACTGAGATTAGTGGGTTTATAAGTGAAACCTTATAAATTAGAAAAGAAGGTTAGAATGTGGAAAATGGGTTAGGAATATATATATATATATATATATATATATATATATATAGTTGAGAAGTGTCTAGGAAAGCGTAGTTGAGTTAAAGACCCACTTTGAGTCTAACCTAATGATTAACTTTTAAGAACTTGAATTTGTAAAAGTTTTGGCAAAAGAGTTTGTGGTGTTTTCAAGTTTTAATCTTAAAAGTATTTTTGATGTTTGAGGAAAGTATGTAAAGAATATATTTGGTGCAAGTTGGGTTTTAAAGTAAAGTGGGGTATATATTTTGTAAAACAATGATTACTTGTTTTAAAAAGAATTCTCTCATGAAAAAGTCGCATTTTGAAAAGGAAGTTTTAAAATCTCTATTCTATTAACAATAAATTTTGATTATTGATCTATAAAGAAATTTTATTGGGAGGACAAAATAAGTTGTAGAGAGTAAGAATAGAGTAGATTTTTGCACCTTGTAGAAAGCAGCCAAAATTAACATAGGTAGAAACAATGTGAACCCGATTAAGAAGTAGTTGACCTTCTCTACTCCAGTTTTGTGATTTGAAAAAAAAAAAGTGTTTTGCAATTTTATTTTGTGACATGTTTTTTTGGTTTGGCAAAAGCAAGTTTTGGAGAAGAAAATAGAGTTTTAACATTTTTTTGGAAGAAAAATGTAACGAAAAAAGAGAAAAGCCAAACCATGTTTTGAAAAGAATGGAGTAGGTAAGGATTAGTGCCTAGAAAGAACAAGAAGAGTTTGAGGCTATAAGTAAATTGCAAAGATCATCTTGGAATGGTATAAAATTCCCGTAGAATGCATAAGAATTAAGAAACTTAGGTTTGTTGCTTGAGAAAAAGAAAAGTATACGCTAGTGACACACAACATGGACTAGTAGTATTTACTAGGTAGTGAAGGGCAAGTAAGTGTGTAGATCCTGTTGTTTGGACTTGTGACCTAGTCCTAAGATTCTTGACCCATAATAGTAGCTGTATAGAAAAATGAGAAGGCTTATTTGAAAAATAATAAACTTAAGTAATTGGACTAAGTCAAATAAGCTAAGGAAGAGAATAAGAAATTCAGTAAAGCAACAAACGTGATGGGAAAAGAAAATGAAAATCTTAAGAAAAAGATGAATAAAAATAAAAAAATTCCAAGATAAGTTGAAAAAGAAAAGATTTTTTTTTCTTATGTGCTTGTACTTGGGTAGGAAAATAGGAAATCTTTATAGAATAGTTATGTAAAAATCTAAGTACAATTAGAAAAGGTACATAAAAGAAAAACGGAAGAAGTGAATTTTTCCATTTTATACCTTTTTGTAACATAAGAAATCGAATTTGGAAAATTAGATTTTTCTAAATTTCGAATTTAATAATGGTTGGTAGGGTTTTGGATGCAACAATTTGGTGAACTATGCTCTTACTCTGTAAGAGTGTGGTAAAATTTAGGTGAAAAATGTTTTGATTTTTCAAAAATATTGCATTCATATAGAACTGCAAGTATATTTAGGATGTGAGCATCATGTTTTGAAAGAGTTTTTGAAAATTTGCATACATATAGGAGTAGGAGGTACCACTTAGGCATACATGTATTATTGTAATGTATTGCACTTTGCACATGCACACAATGGTTGCAAAAATTGTATGCACACATGATGGTTGAATTTTATGAGAGGGATTATCTATTTTGCCCCTATCGAATTTCGGGGACGAAATTCCTTAAGGGTGGGAGAATGTAACACCCCGGATATTTCTATAAATATTTGATTGTGCGTATATGTAAATATATGCATGGTCATCGATAATTTAAAAAAAATGTTATAAAGGTAATGCATGAATATATGTTAAAAGAAAAAGATTCGTGCATTTTAAAAAGGTTAATGCATTAAATATGCAAGTAAAAGGAAGAAATCAATGTGTAAATGCATCAATATAAAAAGAGAGATAAACAAAGATAAATTAATGAGACAATTTCATGCAACAATAAAAATAAGGAAAGATGTAAAGTTTTAATGCATGAAAAAAAAAGATGAAGTTAACAATGTAAGAAATAAAGGTATGCAATAAATAGAAAGGAAAGGTAAAGAATCAATGTAATAAAATACATGTATATCATACATTAACGAGAAGATTAGTGCAAAGGAATGCATGCAATAAAGTGCATGTAATAATATAAAAAAAAAGAAACATTAATGAATTGATGGCATGCATAAAAATGATTAATAAAGAAGGAAAAATTAATACGATAACAATGCATAAGAATATATTAATGTCAATGTTAAAAATTAATGTGCAATTGAATTTACAATTAAAATATTAGTGAATGAAAGAAAATTCAGTACGTTAAAATAGGCAATGTGTCAGTGCAATACATGCGATAAAAAGAAATAGATTTCATGCAAAGGTATTAAGTTGCATGCAATGAATGTTTTGGAATTAAAGGGTATCGTAATCAGTGCATATATATATATATATATATATTAAAATGCAAACTGAAGAAAGAGATGAATTAATAATATGCAATTAATTATGTGCATGTGAATATATGCATGAGTTAATATATTGAAAGTTATATTGTTAATGCATAGAATAATAAAAAGAAATGAGCGCATAAAAGTAGGGTGCATTAATTACAATGAATTAATAAATAAATAAATGCCTTAAAGGTAAATTGATTGATTGTAAAATTAGGATGTGCAATCAAAATAAAAAGAAAGTTAAATGCATTGATTGGAGAAAGAACGATATATGCAATGCAGTGTGAAAGCGGTTAAAAAGATGGTGTGAAAGGGGTTATGTAGAGAGGAAGTTAAAAAGAGAAATAAATAATCTAATTTATTAGGGGAAGAATAAACCATATAATTGTTCGCATATAATTACTTAGTTAACAGTGGTGAATTATAAATGAAGATAAGTTAAAACTAGCGCTACGCGAGAACAAAGGAATAACAAAACTAAGAAAGAAAAGATTGTCTTCAAATTTTATTTATATGCAATGAATAAAAATTTCAAATCATAAAGAGAAATATATATATATATATATATATATAATAATAATAGCACATTCCCCTGCACATGGTCTATGGGTGCAACGCACCCTGGCTGTGTTGGCTGGGTTCTGGAATGTTCTTTTCTAGGGTGAGGTGGACAGTTTAGATGAGTTTTTATTTAATCGTAAGGGCCCAGTTCTTCTAACCCACCTATAAATAAAACCTTAAACCCACTGATTTATTCACATAAACCAATGGCGACGCCATAGCTTCCTTCTTCTTCTTCTTCTTCCCCAAGTAATTCTTAAATCTAATCTATTTTCTTCCTTTCCAAATCACTTAATAAAATAAAAGATTGGATTTAGAATTTGTTCTATTTCAAAATAAAGAGAAAAGGGATTTTGATCTACAATCTACGCCGCAAAAAAGGGATTTTGATCTACAATCTACGCCGCAAGAAAAGGGAAGAACTTTGGATGCTAATCTAAATCAGACCTAGGAAAGCAAAAATCACTGTGAGTGGATTTAAATTAACCTTGTTGAATAATAGTAGATGTATCGTTTAGCAATTCCCCAAGTTTATTTGTTTAATTCAATTGAAATAATTTTATTTTATGCGTATTCTGTTCTTCTTCTTCCCCTTTCCTTTTTATTTTTAAGATTAGGCTAACTTCGAGCCTAATCCAAATCTCGCTGAAAAGCATGCGTACGAACAAAGATTGGAATAGTAAAAAAAAAAATGATGTTTGGGAATGTGGGAATAATTTGTAATTGGGGAATTATGGAATAAAATATAACATAACATGAGATTGGGGAATTGTGGAATAACATATAACATAACCTGATATTGGGAAATTGGGGGAAATTGGCACATATATTAACCTAGAACATAAAAGAAAATATGTGCGATTAAAATTGAGAACAATTAGATATGCTTGGGTATGATGAAACAAGAATTTATGCATGAACTATATGTACATAAGAAAAGTTAGAACTGAAGATTTAGACATATGGGATTATAAGTTGAATTGGGATTTATGCAACAAGAATGAGGGTTGGCATGAATTAATTGTTCTACGCAATAAGAATGAGTGTTGACATGAATTATTGATGAATTTAAAGCAAAATTAATTTGGGTATAATTATGTATAACTTAAAAGTTGAGAATAACATATAATAAGGATTATTGGCATAACTATATACGAGATTATGTAATCATGGTAGAAATTATGTATCCAAATCAAACCGGAACCATAAACATGAAATTGGGTTTAGAAGCGTGAACATGAATTATTGGATTGGGATAAATAAGCATATAAAACCTAGATTGAAATTGTATAGGTCCGTTAAAAGATGAATATGCCTAACCCGATGTTAGATTGAGTTGCGGAGAAAGACTGCCCAGCATATCCAGCAACCGCAACAACAGATCTAATGTGAGAGGTTGGCGCATCATGCCCAAGAAAAACCCGAGGTTGGAATGAATTTGCGGTAGAAGTCTGCCCGGAACCTCCCGGCACATCCAACAACCGCAAACAACAGTTCTAATGTGAGAGGTTGGTGCATTAATAAATCAATTAATGCCAATGAACAGACATGCTAAGAATGTTAAGGTTAAGTAAATGGAGACATACAGACAAACTTAACCAACGTAATAATGGGGAATAGCAACCTATTATGAACATTTAAGGGAAATATGAAAGTCATATAATAGGTAGACTTGTCCTAGGGACAAGGGAAGATGATAAAAAGACTAGAGAATGGGACAACTTATATTATAAAATAAGTTGAATATAAGCTACAAAGCAATAATGAGAAATCTGTTGATAAACATAGCATAAAATATAATTAAAAAACCTTAGTTAAGAGAACAAAGATAACTAAGTATTAAATCTTAGTTAAGAGAACTAAGTAATAAACCTTAGTTAAGAGAACTAAGTAATAAGCCTTAGTTAAGAAAACTAAGCAATAAGCGTTAGTTAAGAGAACTAAGCAAACAACGATGGATTGTGGCGACATCAACAGATAAAAGCATAACTGAATAAGATGATATGAGTAAAAACTTATATAAGAAATAAGTTAAGATGGATAATGGGGTATAAAGCTTATTAAGGAAACTTATAAGTAATGAGTCATAATGAAACATTAATAAGCCAGAGAAACTTGGTAATTAGAATCGAAAGGCAATATGAATAAGGATAACCAAGTTATAAAGAAACCTGATGAAGCAAAACAAGCGCATAATTGGACAATTAGATATAGTTCTAATAACACGTAAGAATGAGGCGCTTGGACTAGTCCATACGTTAGAGGATGAATAACCATAAGGGGTAGATCATCGGGATGTCAAAAGACACAAAGAGGAGCGCATGTCCATCTAGATATTCTTGTAGGCTCCAACGGACTGGGATAAGAAGCACGCGGCTTCCGAGGACGTATGGTACTCTTGGTATTTCTCTGTGAGTGGCAGATGATCCGCCTGTGCTCACAGAGGTTAGGTCTGCATGGGTGAACCAATGAGTATGCCTTGATTGCAATAATAAGGGGCAATCAAAAGACTAAGATGGACCAGCATGATTCAGCGAGACTAGCTTGTGCCTTGTGATAGAAACTCATCGTCTACCTACCATCTTCTGTTAGTACGTAAAGCGGAAAGGCGGAGAACTCCAAAAGACCTTATACTTTGCTATCTAGTTATGGGTGAGGTTGGCCTATAGGTTTGAAGGGAATAGGGGGGCCGGGGTTAAGTTCTCATTCTTGATTTTCTTGGGTGCCTTTCATTTGTTAGTTGAGGGAGGGGTCTAGTGGGACCATAGCCACTATAAAAGCAGACCTTAGCATCTACATCGGCAGATATCTGAAAGCACCCGACTGAGTTCCGTGTTTCTTGATTAGCCCTGCCACAGGACTCAGGCGCACATATAGAGAACATGTGCAAATAGACATCGATTACGATTGACGATACATACGTGGGAAAAAGTCTAGGTACATTCATGTCGCTCTGGGTGGTGTACCATATATAGTAGGATCTAGAATGGCAGTCCAAACGCTTACGTAACACAGTGATGATAGTTTTATGCAAACGTAGCGTTGATATACATGCGACATCGGATAAGGGACTGCGTACATACGGTGGAAACTATGCGAGTAGAGTATACCTTAATTGGGGGTAGCTACATATGCACTATATTTGGTTAATCTACTAGAGAGTAGATGGGTGTGACGTATGTGTAAGCCGTGAGTGCTAATAACACAAATAACCTAATAAATAAGCAAATATAATTGAACAGTATATGTAGGATTATCCAGGAAGTGTAGTTTAAATTCATTCACACAGAACTTATGTTCTGACCCCCTCCTCATAATGTTCGCAGGTTAGGTTCATGACAGAGACTGTATAGCTTTGGATACTGGTTTAGCAGTATTATTATTAAGGTAAAGCTTTGTTTTAGCTACATTATATTTTATTCCTTCCGTTGTGAGATGTTTTCCGAACTCTGACATGTTTTGTGTCTCTGTCTTTTCTGCAGGATACCAGAGCAAACCAACTCGGGTTTCAATGGATTGGGTTTTTGAAAAAAATTCGGTCCGTCGGAATCCGTGTTATTACACAGCCTAAGTGTCCCATTGGATTTTTGCATAAATACTATCTCTGCACACAATGGTGATAAGCTAGATTGAATGAATTGCTTTGACTAAAGCTCGAGGAGCTGCTTCTTAAGTTCCTTATTTTCTTTAGTCGAATTCTAGTGGGAGGTCCTTTTGACATGAAGAATTGGTCACTCACACACGCCGACACCCGATGGGTTAAGTTAATGCAAATTATCCAAACATGCCAAAATATCCAAACATAGAATGGTGGAAAAGTAAAGAACACCGGGTTATAGTGGATTAGCACTAACGTTTATGTCCACTTTCATGTTATTGTTCATCATTATTGTTACAATTACGAGAATTGTCTGAATTTCAACATTTTGAGTTTATGAACTTAAATTAGAGAATAACAAGGTCCTTATTGATTCCCAGTTAGGCCATAATCATCTTCCTCAAGCCAAAATGTATAAAATATGCTGCCAAGTTCAAATATGTCCAAAAGCGAGCCAAGTGTTAATCCACAGGTCTGAGTGTTGAGAGTAAACTTCTATGTGAAGCTTATATATCCAAAAGATAGTCCAAAGCCATAAAACCCACCATGAAAGCCATTAACGAGCTCCAAAGGGTGCTTTCCCATATACAATATAGTAGCCAAAAGTCCAAATAGTCAAACCCTTTTCATGCCAAGAGAGGGGGTATTTATAGGTGTGTTGGTGGACATCCGCCCAAAAATTCATATCTTGGGAGTCTTCCCATCTCGAGAAAGGCACAACTCCCTAAAAGTTATCCAAAATCTAAGCATATTCAAAAAATTCATATCCTGGTTCATCTGCATAAATAATTGATCGACACGTGTGGATCCTTCAAAATCTTGTGATCTGAACGTTGCGTAGCTTTCCATGACAAGCCATGCATTTCGTAACCCAAATATCCAATCCTTTGTCCGAAGTACCAAAGTATTCAAGACACGATGCAAGCAAACCGTTTCTGCTGATCCGCACGTGTTTTGCACCACTGCTGAAGTTGCCAGATCCAAACGAAGGGATTTCGTATCTCGAAATTTTCTTAATACCAAATCCTGGAGGCTAGTGTTGCCTAAGCCAAATCGAGTGATCTACATGTGAGGAAACTTGCCTAGGAACGTGCCAAGTGATGAAGAGTAATTGGTAACCCAGAAGGAGATATGAATCTGTATTTCGTATCCCATCCATGCCTGGAATATGAAATCCAACCCAAGCCCTCTACCTTGTTTTTTGTGATGAGTGACCTGATGTGCTCAAGGGATTTGAGAATATTTGTCCATGTTGCTCACATGTTTTTGCGGTGCCAAATCCTAATGCCAACTTGATGTTAAATCTGAGTTTTTGGGGGTGATTCGCCTGATGCGCTCAGGCGTTTTGAGGTGATCAACACATATTTTCCACATGTTTTGAGGAGATGCCGATACCCTGTGAACCAGGTTTGATCACATTATATATGGTGATCAACATGGCCATGGAAAGGGTTTCGGGGCTAATCAAAGTTCACTCATTCCTGTAGAGTTAAAGCGCTTGGTGGTTCTATAGTGTTAGAGGTGTAAAAAGTTGTAGCAGGGATAAAGCGGGGATATAGCGGGGATATAGAGGATGTTCAAAAATGTTAATTATATTTAAAACTATATAATTAAAATTAATCAATTCTCATTCTCGCATCATTTGTTCATAAAAAACAAATATTAATTAATATTATGTAACAAAATCAAAGAATATCATGGTTATGCACACTAGATTCAAAGATTAGTATAGATTTCAATCCTATATAAGGCGCTTATGACTTAAAATTTGCTCCTTATATTAACATTGTTGACATATTTTAAAAGAGAACTGGTCAAATCATCCTCTTTATATTAATATTTCTAAAGCGAGTGCTAAATAGCGCTGCTGATTTAGCAGGTGCAGCGGAAAATAACAGGGATTAAAGATGAACTACTGTTCAGCAGTGCTAAATTGAAATAACATAGCGGCCAAAGAGTGCTACGGGCTATAATGAGGATTTTCAGGGCTTTAACTGTATAGGTGCACGCCAAAACCTATGTTTTCCAAATCCGTTTAACAAGTCCAATCTAATCCCAAGTGTTATCTAATCAAGAGCACCAATCTGAGAGTTAACCATATTTCCAACCTTTTTCTGAACACTTCGCGACTTTGACCTAATCACTACGCGTTTCCAAAAGAACGTACACAAGTCCTGAGTACTTAGAAAACCGTGAATCCGCCATGTGACTTCTTTGCCAAATAGTGGGTCAACACCTTGCCCCACAAAACATGTCTTCCTTGAAAAATAGGGAGACGTGTTTTGCGATAAATCCAAAAATCCCAAAGTCGC
Organism: Allium sativum; assembly: GCA_030737875.1. Classification (NCBI taxonomy): domain Eukaryota; kingdom Viridiplantae; phylum Streptophyta; class Magnoliopsida; order Asparagales; family Amaryllidaceae; genus Allium; species Allium sativum. Next base: position 590,899,485 of record CM060909.1, read on the forward strand.
AAACCTAAAGAAGTCTGCATAGAAATCCAATTGCCGAAAACCAGAAAAACAAAGGCCGCGATCGCACTAGATTGTATTGACAAAAACATATTATGAGAAACCGAAGAGAACTGACAATCACTCTGGATCATGCTAATCAGAAGACTAAAACCAAAGAGATGCGATGATCGCTTCATATCATATTACGATAGATAAATAGAATAATCGAGAGTCGGGAAACAAGAGCAATCCAAAATCCATAAAACCTGAATAACCAAAATATAGATAACCAAACCAGATGATTGGACGAATCCAAAAGCTAGAATAACCAAGAACCAGATAGCCAGATGAGTCCAAGACGCCCTTGCCAAGACCTAACCAGAGGACCAAGGATAAGCCAGAAGAGTCAGAGGAGCTCTTTACAAGACCTAACAAAAGGACTGATGATGAACCAGAAGAGTCCATGTCGCCCTTGCCAAGACCTGATAAGAGAACCGAGGATAAACCAAATGAGTCTAAGGCGCCCTTGCCAAGACCTGACAAGAGAACTAAGGATGAACCAAATAGGTGGGGCCTTATCTACCACTAGGCGATGTGGCCTTGCCAAGTCCTGACAAGATGGCCTACTCCTTTCCAAGCAAAATTCTTACTTAGTGACCAGGATTTTTATAATTAGCAAGAAAAGTCCTTACTACGCCAAGTCCTTAAAGTTTGAATTTCCAATTCCATATTTCCTTACTTCGCAAGCAGCGTCCCGACGATTGAAGTAATTTTTATTAAAGTTTTCAATGGTTGGAGTTTTTTAATAAATCTGAAAGAAAACAAGTTGGTTTATTGTCAAGAAGAGTGCACGCTTAGGGGTTAAGGTCTAATCTCGTACATGGCTGGGTCGACTTAGCCACTATCAATTTCAAATTCATTGAGTTTTGTTTGAATAGGGTGGACTAGCATTGGGTACGTAGCATTCCTAAGGGTCGCACTAGTCCTCATACATGGTAGGCCGACATAGCGATCCTTAAGCTAGAAAAGTTAAAAATAGATGAAGGAGATTAGATGGCTTATAGCCTGTAAAGAGAACGCCTAGGGATTAAGGCCTAATCCCGTATATGAGTAGGAAAACTTAGCCCTACAAATTCCCAAGCCAGGTAACTAGGAATGAGCAAAGAAAATCGGAGGTTTTATCGTTCGCAAAGAGCATGCCTAGGGATTAAGGCCTAATCCCGATCATGGATAGACATACATAGGCCTTCCGAGCTCCCAAACTGGGTAAATCCATAGATAAACATAGGAGGTGGGACACTTTCTTGTCCACAAAGAGCATGCCTGGGGATTAAAGCCTAATCCTGTACATGGGTAGGCGGATTCAAGCCCTCTGCACGCCTACAATCATGTAAACTAGAGTGAATAGTTACTTATGAGGCGGATGGATTATAGTCGGGTACAGAGCGCGCCTAAGGATCAAATCCTAATCTCGTACATGTGTGATTCGACTTAAAGCCATATGCAACGATAAACCAGAAGTATAATATCTAGGAGGCATGAGCCAATACAACCAGAACCAGAGGTAGAAAACCGAAGTTTTAATCACCAAATAGCCAAAGTAAAAAATCCAAAGACCCAGATAAAAGTGGGATCACATTCATAAGTCAAAAAAACAAAATATCTGAAAACCAAAAGTATAAATGCTAGAATCCAAAAGATAGAATGCCAAAAGACTAGAGTCTGCAAATGCTAGAATCCAAAGTGCGAAAAGATGAAAAACAAGAAGCTAAGAACAGCAGAAACCAAGAAATCCAAAATCCAAGAGTTGTGAAACCAAAGAATCTAAAAAGCAATGTCAATTTATGATCAAACAACCAAACCCAGGTCTTCGTCCAATCCTATCTTGAGCTGGAGTAGGCTATTGTGCCTGTCCCGATACTACAGCTCAATTCTGAATGTACTCTACCAGCTCGCCATGTCTGACACGCTTGTCAATCATCTCCCCGAGACGCCTTCAATCATCGGTGTCATGACCATCCAGGTTGTGAAAAAAGCAGTGCTTATAAAATCCTTCTCCCTTTGGGACGACTCCCCCGTAGGAGGCCTCCTAAAGGGAGAAACCATGTGAATTTCCAGATAAATCTCTTATAGAGGACGAGTAAGCTCCGCGTTGAAGGGAATTTGGGCGGATTCCACATATTCTGATCATTGCGTGGAGCAGCCCTTCCTTTGACCGGAATTGGACGATCCTTCGCCCTGAACTAAATTAGCATTGAGGACCTTGTTGTCAGTCCTCGCATTCTCTTCCCTGAGAGACAGATCAGCCTAAAAAAAATCATCAAGATCCCTTGGTGGATCCCGTTAAAGCGAGATCTTGAACTCTGTCTTATCCAGAACACCAAAAACCACATCCATCAAAACCATAGAAGGGTCTAGTCGATCAATCGAAGCCACAACAGCATTAAACCTTTCGAAGAATTTACACAAACCTGGTCAAGCAATATCAACCCTTAACTGTTTGATGAATTACCTAACCAAAATATTCCAAGAATCAACTAATTCATTGTAGAGCTGTCGAAACCACATAGCAGCAATATCCATTAGATAGAGGGGAAGCACTTTGTCATTACATTTTCCAAAGCCGAGAGTATTTCCATATAGTGCATTGAGTGAACCATAGGATATTAGATGCCATCAAAAGCTTCCAACACCAACAATCTGAAGTCTAATGGGTTTCAAGAATTCCGAATATCCTAAATGAGGGACTATAAGTAACACAATCCAAATCCGAGAGAAAGGCCCTGCCTCGAGTGTATCATCTAATAATATCCGCGATTTGAGTTCCATTATCATTACCAAGCCAAAGGATCCAATCATTCAAATCCACACCAGTGCCCCGGTGTCAAGTCTAACATTAGTGAATTGTTAAGCCTTAATAATAATATCTGGCTCAATCCTAACCTAATGTGCCTCGACTAGAACGAACCCAACATTCGAAACTATGGGAGTTCTGTTACTAGAAAACATGTGAATCAAAATAAAATATACTTAACTATACATTGAATAACTTATAACTGGTGATAGTAAAACATTTGAGCAGTAATGCATTGGACTTGTTTAACTTGGGGAAGGGTTGTATATTGGGATTATCAATGAACTTAAACGTGCTAAGTTAAACCTGTCTGATTAATAAGCGAATGGGTCTATTCCGGCGAAACATAAGGGGTAACTTGGGGACCAAGTTTAGGGGTGACTTGTGTCAATTACTTGCTCACTTGTCTGGAACCCGTATCAATCTGTATCCATGTTGTTATCATCCGAGTATCACACTAGGTAGAGGCTAGGGCATGCTTTACTGATCTGGATAGTAAGAGGTTCAAAATGAGGTAGGTACAAGCGTAATCCGGTGGAACCATGAGCGTGCATTGTCCCGAACAGGGAAGGTAAGATGTTGTAACGCTTATGATTAAGGCTATGTCTTTTTAGTTGATGAGTTCAAGACTGATAACCCCGAATGCATAGCTGGCACAAGTTATTCACATTCTATATAAGAAGCCGATCATTGGGTAGAAATTAGGTAAAGCCTAATTATGATATTCTGATTGTTGGTGCGGAAATTCTTGCAATATGAATGGGAAGCTTATCTTGTTTTGCGTTTTTTACTTTATTACATTTTCATGTCCATTACTATTCATCTGTCTGAATACTTCTTTATCTTATGCTTATACTAAAAATTACTGGAGCTCGCCAGACTTATGTCTGACCTTGTTTGTTTTCTCTCTCTTTTCCTTCCCTCCAGGTTTTCAGGGTAGATGATCGCAATAGTGATTTTTGATCTTTTGATTCACCCTGGATTCAGACCATTTCTTCATGTATCGCTTCAGTACTTTCGTTTTGACTATTGTAATGACTTTTGTGGTTTTATTCTTGCACTATGATGTTTTTCCTTTCTGCAAGACAGTTTGTTTTATGATAATGATTCCATGGTTTTTTGAATTGAAATGTTCTGACTAATTTTAATAATAATAAATGTTTTAAAAAGTTTCCCTTGTGTTTTACATTCTATCTTGTGAATTTTAGTCTACATGTTGCTACTTTATTACTATTGCGCTTCAAAAAAACTTAATGCTCCCTCATATGGGTGACATTAAGGGATGATGGGTGTCACATCGTCGGGAATTTCCCCCAAGTCTCGAGCTAATCCTTAAGAAACACTAGCACTTGTTCCAAACATATTACCCGGACTGACGGCCATACTATACCTTCAATCCAAGCAATAAGAGTGTTCATTGTGGCTTCTTATCTTCGGAAATTCTCTTCTTGATGTTCTAATCGAGAAGTTAAATCCTCGACGACTCCATCGATATCCTCATGAATAACATAGTTCGATATATATCTAGTAGAGGATACTTCCTGACTTTCCTCTACGCCTGCTCCTTCTAATCGAGCCAAAACTTATCTATTTCCTTTTAACTATAAAGAAATCCAAGAGAATCAAAGAGAATTTGTTTCCTTAATAATCCGAAGGCAATCCAACGTCCCCTTCCTAGCATTCCAAAATGTTGATGTGGGGAATTGGTCACTCGCACACGGTAACGTCCGATGGGTAAAGTTATGCAAATTATCCAAATATGACAAAATATCCAAACATAGAATTGCGGAGAAGTAAAGAACACCAACTTTATAGTGGTTCAACACTAACACATACACCCACTTTCATGCAACAATTCATCATCATTGTTACAATTACGAGAATTATCCGAGTTTTAACACTTTGAGTTTACAAAGTTGAATTAGATAATAACAAAGTCCTTATTGGTTCCTTAATAGGCCATAATCATCTTCCTCAAGCCAAAATGTGTAAAATATGCTTCCAAGTCTAAATATGTCTAAAAATGAGCCAAGCGTCAATCGAAATGTCTGAGTTTGAGAGCAAACTTCTATGTGAAGTTTATAAGTCTAAAAGATATTCCAAAGATATAGAAACCACCATGGAAGTCACTAATGAGCTCCAAAGAGCTTTCCCGTATGCAATATAGTAGCCAAAAGTCCAAACAGACAATCTCTATTCATTCCAAGAAAGGGGTTATTTATAGGTTGGGTTGGTGGGCATCAGCCCAAAATTTTGTATCCTGGGAGTCATTCCCATCCCAGGATCGGAACAACTCCCCGAAAGTTAGCCAAAATCCAAGCTCTTCGGAAAATTCACATCGTGGTTCATGCGCTGAAAGTCACTGATTAGCACGTGTCGATCCTTCAAAATCATGTGATCCACATGTTGCATAGCTTTCCGTGGCTAGCCAAGCATTTCGTATCCCAGCTATCCAACCCTGGATTTGGAAGTGACAAAGTATCCCAGAGACGATGTGAACAAGCCATTTCTGCTTATCCACACGTGTTTTGCACCACTACCGAAGTTGTCAAATCCAAACGAAGGGATTTCGTATCCCGAAATTTAACAAGTGTCGAGTCCTAGAGACCTGCGTTGAGCAAGCCAAATTGGTTGATCTGCATGTGAGGAAACTTCCAAGGCAAGTGCCAAGTGATGAAGAGCAATTCTTATCCCAGAAGGGGATACGAATCAGTATTTCGTATCCCATCCATGTCTAGGATACGAATCTGATCCAAGCCCTGATGTGCACAAGGGATTTGAGCTAATCCGTCCATGTTGCTCACAGGCTTTTGTCATGCAAAATCCTGATGCCAACTCGATTCCAAATCCGAGTTTTTGGATGTGATCCACCTGATGCGCTCAGGCGTTTTGAGGTAATCAACACGTGTTTTCCATGCGTTTTGAGGAGATGCCAATCCCATGCTAACCAGGTGTGATCACTTGACTTATGAAGATCACCACAGCCATGGAAAGGGTTTTGGGGCTGATCCAAGTTCATGCACGCAAAAATCTGCGTTTGCTCAATTCATTTACCGAATCCAATCCGATCCGAAGTGTTATCGAATTGCGAACACCAATACGATAGTTAACCATATTTCCAACCTTTTTCCGAACACTTCATGACTTCGACCAAATTACTACAAATTTCCAAAAGAACGTACACGAGTCCTGAGTATTTTGAAAACTGTAAATCTACTGTATGATTGCTTTACCAAAAAGCGAGTCAACACTTTGCCCCCCAAAACATGTCTTTCCTTAAAAAAGGGAGATGTGTTTTGTGATAAATGCAGAAATTTAGAAGTCATGAACCCAAAGAAGTCCTTATATAAATTCAATTGCCAAGAACCAGAAAACCAAAGGCCACGATCGCACGAGATAATATTGATGGAAACAGAAATTTGAAGAGAAGCGACAATCATTTTGGATCATGATAATCAGAAGACTAAAACCAAAGGGACTCGACAATCGCTTCAGATTGTATTACAAGAGATAACCAAAATAATTGAGAGTCGGGAAACCTGAGTAACCCAAAATCCCTAAAACTAGAACAACCAAAATCTATAATACCAAACCAGATGTTCAGACGAATCTGAAAGTTAAAATAACCAATAACCAGATAACCGGATGAGTCCAAGATCCCCTTGCCAAGACCTGACAAGAGGACCAAGGATAAGCCAGAAGAGTCCAAGGCACTCTTGCTAAGACTTGACAAGAGGATCGAGTATAAACCAGAAGAGTCCAAGGCGCCCTTGCCAAGACCTGATAAGAGAACCAAGGATAAACAAAAAGAGTCCAAGGCGTCCTTGCCAAGACCTAACAAAAGAACCAAGGATGAACCAAATGAGTAGGGCCCTACCTGCCACTAGGCAAGGCGGCTTTGCCAAGTCCTGACAAGGCAGCATGCCCCTTCCTAAGTAAAGTCCTTACTTGGGGACCAGGATTTTTTTACTTTGCGAGCAAAGCTCGTACTATGCCAAGTCCTTAAAGTTTGAAATTCCAATTCCATATTTCCTTACTTTGCAAGCGGCATCCTGACAAACAAAGTAATTTTTATTAAAGTTTTCAATGGTTGAAGTATTTAATAAATTTGAAGGAATACTTAGCAGTTTATAGTCGAGCAGAGAGCGCGTTTAGGGGCAAAGGTCTAATATTGCATGTGGCTGAGTCGACTTAGTCACTACTGATTTCAGATTCATTGAGTTTCATTAAGTTTGAAGGGGAGAACTAGCATCAAGTACAGAGCATGTATACGGGTCGCACTGCTCCCCATACCTGGGTAGGCCGATGTAGCCATCCTTAAGCTAGAAAAGTGGAAAATAGATGAAGGAGATTGGATGGTTTATCGCCAGTAAAGAGCATGCCTAGGGATTAAGACCTAATCTTATACATGCATAGGCAGGCTTAGCCCTCCAAACTCCAGAGCTAGGTAACCAGGAATGAGTAAAGGAAGTCGGAGGGTTTATCATCCGTAAAGAGCATGCCTAGGATTAAGGCCCAATCCCCTACATAGGTAGACAGACTTAGGCCTTACGAACTCCCAAATCGGTTGAATCCATAGAGTACGTAAGAGGTTGGATTGATTCTCGTACACAAAGTGCTTGCTTAGGAATTAAAGTCTAATTTCGTACATGTGTAGGATGACTTAGGCCCTCTATGCTCCTACAATCATGTAATCTAGATCAATTAGTTAATTATGATGCTGATGGTTCATGGTCAGGTATAGAACACGCCTAGGGACCATGTCCTAATCCCGTACATGTGTGATCCGACTTAAAGCCATCTACAGCCGATAAACCAGAAGTATAATATCCAGGAGGCTAGAGCCAATACAATCAGAATCTAAAGACAGAAGACCAAAGTTTTAATCACCACATAGCTAAAATAAAAATCCAGAAACCCAGATAAAAGTAGGGTCATATTCATAAGCCGGAAAACCAAAGTACCAGAAAACAGAAAATATAAATGCCAGAATAAAAAAGATAGAATGCCAAAAGACCAGAATCAGAAAAAGCCAAAATTCGAAGTGCAGAAAATGAAAGCCAACAACTTAAGAAGCCAGAAAGGCAATAAACCAAGAAATCCAAAATTAAAGAGCTGCAAAACCAGAGAATCTAGAAAGACAAATCAATTGATGACAAAACCACCAGAACCAAGTCTCTGTCCATTCCTATCCTAAGCCGAAGCAGGCTACTGCACCTTTCCCAGTACTACAGGTCGATTCTGAACGTACGCCACCAACTCGCCACATTTGACATGCTCTTTAATCATATCCCTGAGATGACCGCAAACATTGGTATCGTGACCATCCAGGTTGTGAAATAAGTAGTGCTTACCAGAATCCTTCTCTCCCTAGGTCGACTCCTTCGTTGGAGACTTATGATAGGGATCAATCAGGTGAACTTTTAGATAAAGATTTTCGATAAGACGAGTAAGCTCCTTATATGAAGGGAAGTTGGGTTGGTTCTACATATCTCGATTATTGCGGGGAACAGCCCTTCCTTTGCCATTACCACAATTAGATGATCCTTCCCCCTAAATCAAATTAGCCTCAAGGACCTTCATGTCGGTCCTTGTATCCTCTTCCCTAAGAAACCAATCAGCCTCGAAATAGAATTCATCAAGGTCCTTTGGTGGATCCCGTTGAAGCGAGATCTTGAAATTCGTCTTATCCAAAACACTAGAAACCGCGGCCATCAAAACCATAGAATGCTCTGTTCGATCGACTGAAGCCATAGCAGCATTAAAGATATCTAAGGATTTATGCCAAGTCTCGCTAGTTGCTTAATTGTCATCAGAGTCATCACGTTCTTGGGTTGAGCAATATGAGCCTTTAACTTTTCGATGAGTTTCCCAACCAAAACATTCCAGGAATTAACCAATTCATTTTCAAGCTAATGAAACCACATAGCATCAATATCCGTTAGATAGAGGGGGAAGCACTTCACCATGACATTCTTCGAAGCTGAAAGTACTTACATATAGCACATTAAGTGAACTGTAGGACCCTTCCAAAAGCAGCCAAGTTCAATCCAAATGTCCAATTGTAGAGAGTAAACTTCTACGTGAAGTTTATAAGTCCAAAAGATAGTCCAAAGCAATACAGACCACTATAAAAGCCATTAATGATCTCCAAAGAGAACTTTCCCTTATGCAATATAACAGCCAAAAGTCCAAATAGCCAACCCCAATTCATGCTAAGAGAGGGGTATTAATAGGTGGAGTTGGTAGGGATCGGCCCAAAATATCGTATTTCGGGAGTCGTGTTGATCTCGGGATCGGAACACCTCCCCGTAAGTTAGCCAAAATCCAAGCATCTTCAAAAAATTTGTATCCTAACTCAAATGCTGAAAATCACTGATCGACACATGCAGCTCCTTCAAAATCCTATGATCCACACGCTACGTAGCTTGCCATGGAAAATCATGCGTTTCATATCCCAAATTTCCAATCCTGGAATTAGAAGTACCAAAGTAGCTAAGAGATGATGCTCGCAAGCCATTTCTGCTGACCCACACTTGTTTGGCATCACTCCTGAAGTTGCCAGATCCAAACGAAGGGATGTCGTATCCCAAAATTTACCAAGTGATGAATCTTGTAGACTTGTGTTGTGTAAGCCAATTTGGGTGAATTGCATGTGAGGAAACTTATCGAGGAAAGAACCAAGTGATAAAGAGAAACTCATATTCCGGGAAGGGATACGATCTGTATTTCGTATCCCAGGGATATAGAATACGGATTCCAGGATACAAAATACGGATTTCATATCCAAAGAAATATTTAGTATCCTATCCATGCTTGGGATATGAAATCTGATCCAAGCCCTCCGCATTTTTTTTAGGGTGAGCGACCCAATGTTCTCAAGGGATTTGAGTTGATCCATCTATATTGCTCGCATGTTTTTTTGTTCCATATCCTGATGCCAACTCGATGCCAGATCCGAGTTTTTGGAGATGATCCACCTGATGCACTCAGATGTTTTGAGGTGATCAACATGTGTTTGCCACAAGTTTAGGGGATATGGTGATCCCCTACCAGACATGTAACAACTCTCTTGTCACAATCGAGGATGGCTCCATAAAATGATAACCAATCCATACGTATAATAAGGTCGTACCCCATAGAATCCAACTATGTTTGGACTGCGCCTAATCTTATACACCCCATCCCTACCTAAACAACCCTCACCAGGCCTAGGTGCAAAAGGCGGTGGACACCAACCCTTGTTTTCTCACCTCTTTTCTTATTTTATGGGGTCTTATTATTCGGATTTGTGATGAAATTCTTATACGTTTTTATATATAATATGTTGAAAACGGAATCTGTATGAAGAAACAATAATTTAATGAAATCATACAATAAATGTATACATATAAATGTTTGAATTAATAATATATATCTAAGGGATACAACGACATAATTAGAATAATAATACATTCCCTTAGGTGAATTTGAAATTCAAACTAGTATATAAGAACAAGGGGACAAAGAATATATTATGTAAGGAAAGGAATTAGTAATATCAGAGTTGTTACAAACCAAGTGTGATCACTTGATTTATGGTGATCAACACGCCTATGGCAAGGGATTTGGGGTTGATCCAAGTTTGTGCACACCAAAACCTACGTTTGCTATCTCCGTTTACCAAATACAATCCAATCCTAAGTGTTATCAAATCGAGAGCACCAATCCGAGAGTTAACCATATTTCCAACCTTTTTCCAAACACTTCGCCACTTTGACCAAATCGCTACGTTTTTCCAAAAGAACGTATTCGATTCTGAGTACTTAGAAAATCGCGAATCCGCCGTGTGACTGCTTTTCCAAAAAGCGGGTCAACGGGTCTACTAACAGATTGTGCACCTGGAATAAGATGAATACAAAGCTCAATCACCTGTTTGGGTGGCAATCCTAAATTTGACTTGAAAATATCTATAAAATCGCACACCACATGAATATGAGACACATCATTATCATGGTCCTTTTACTTGAGAGAACACAAAGATGCTTTAGTAACGTGATCGGCGTCCCTAAGAATAAGTGATAACTGAGTGGGAAAGTCAGGACATCTCAAGTATAAGATCCTCCCAGCACAAATAATTATGGCCTCGTATCGCACTAACTAGTCGATACCAAGAATCATATCAAACTGAATAAATCACGTGTAGATTCAATAGAAAGGAAACCACATATGAATAGCTCGACATTCTCAAACAACATGCTAAGAGTTGTAGAACCACAAATTAGATTCGTAACTCATAGAGAAGTCATCACACATACAATGTCTAAGGAGAAAACCATCAACGATCTCTTTCAATATGAATGAATACGACGCACCTGCAACGAAAAAAATCCCAAATAGATTACCATGAAGTTAAAACGAGCCTTCAAGGGAAGGAGTACTCTTGGTTGAGAGACCACCCAAACCTTCCTCTATATTTAACTTCCTCGATTGTTGTCCCTTGGTAGGTTTAGGACATTTAGAAGACCAGTTCCCCTCTTGATTACAATTGTGAAAATTGAGGGGCTTAGAACATGCTCTAAAGAAATGATCTCTCATACCATAATTAAATCAAGACTTTGGTGTAAGAGGAGTAGCATTGGAATGTGAACCATAAGTAAGAGGCTTCTTCTTCTTCTTCTTCTTTTAAGGTTAGGACCTGGACTTATTGAAAGGAATTTTGTTTTTGTGAGGAATTTTATGAGGTTCCACTTCATCACTACTATTCTTTTCTTTCTTTACCACTTCAAGATAAAGCGCCGCATTTACTAACTCTTCAAAGGAAAATTTCAATTGTAATATGAGAGGATTTTTTATATATTTCTTAAGGTCGGGAACAAATTTTTGGTTCTTTTTTTATGAGATGCTAATGTGCTCAAGTCCATATTTAGATAAGGTGTCAAAAGAAGCAACATATTCTAAAATGGTCGTATTCTTTTGTTTAAGATCTAGGAAAATATGGGCCAAGATATCTTTTTTGGACTAAGGCACAAACTTAAGCTCAAACCGCTCCTTGAACGGAACCCACTCTCCACAATAAGGGGCTTACACTAGTCCAATGCGCTTCTTGTAACATGATTAATGCCATAAGAACACAGTGATGGCTAGAGATCTCCATGAGAGTAAATATACGCTCGCAAGTGTGGATCCATGCTTGTACTTCTAATACAGACTCTATACCTTCAAAAGGCTTGCCACCTAGTTAAGAACAATCATTGCACTCACGCACAAATGCGGATTTACATGGGGGAGAAGATTGGGTAGAATCAAGAGCTTCGGTGCTCCTAACAAGCTCAAGGATCTACTCAGTAGACATGTATACACCCTCAGGGAGTGAGCCATTGGACGGATCAACACCTGAAGATTGCTCTGAACCATTCTCAGCCATGGGCTGAAATGAAAGATAAAATAGGATTATCCATACGGATAAGATATTTCAATTCGTTACATAAGGAAAACTACGGAATTTAAAAGTTAAATTCCTAAACATGTCCACGCTTATATCTACCCCCCAAAGGACATACAAGCTTAGGGACAAAGTTAAGGACACTTAGATTCAGGACGATATACTACTCGTATTGTACTTCGATGTATAATATTGTGCTTATCATTCTGTGTTACATCATGTTTGTCCTGAATTCATCTCTGAACCGAGCTGTGATGCCCCGCCCTAAGACCCATATTAACAAAGAGTGTTACCGAGTAATGTCATCTATTAATGTAGAGGGTAAGGCTGGTTAGGAGCGACCATCTGTATTCTTGTATTAGAAAGTATTAAATATATTGATGAAGTGCTCGTTTTTTTGAGTGGATTGACACATTCAATACTTAATCAATATAATATCCTGGTGGCTACAGGATCAATTCAAAACAAATGCAATAGATATTGTATCATAGTACATAGAACGATTAACATAGTCACAGACATATATAGATATACATCAAGTACAACACCCAGTAATATATATAGGTGGATATACATATCCACAATATATACATATACATCAGTCCCCCACCAAAAGAATATATATAATGTCATGAAAGTCCACATAATGAATAAGTATTATCCTAGTACAAAACTCGCTAGGGTGAACAAAACAATAAAAGCTAGTCCAATAACATAGGCATGAAAAAACTGTCATCATCAAGGTTGACTTGTAAAGACTCATCAGACCCGAGAAATAAACATATGGGTCGGTCTATTTGAAATACTATCGTTGGGATATATATATAGAATAAATAATATCCCATGAAGTGGTTATCTAAAAAGGAAGTCACCATATAATCACATGGTGTTGTGGGTAAGAAGTAAAATGGTATGATACATACACAAAGTTAAGGATTTACGATTGAACATACATTGCGAAGCCCTCGAGCTAAGCAATAAGTAATAATCAATCATGTCATGCTACATCGAATAAATCACCACCATAACACAAAATTAAAGCCAATCAAGAGTTTGTAATCGGATGAATTAAATGACCCAAATAGTTATCATTGATAGTCCACCAGCTATTTTATATCCTCAATAAGGTGAAACATTCAAAACTCACCTTAAATTCTAGAAATCAATCACAAAGAAATCTCGGAACAATAATATAAAACCTTGGATCCACCAGTCCAAATCGCCCACTAGCTATAGATTAGGACCCAACTGCCCAATATTTGTCCCATTGGCCTGCCAAGTACTATATATAGGAGACCCACTAGTCTCATATAGGACCTACCAGTCCAAATTCGCCCAACAGCTATAAATATGCATATAGGACCCATCAGTCTAACAAATGAGAAAAATACGCTAAAAAGATATGTCATAGACTCCCAAAAAGTAATTCTAATAATGAAAACAATATGTCCTATACAATACGTTTTTATTAATCTATTTACTATAAGCTAGCCCATTTCACACCAGAAAACACAATTGATTTCAATTAACAATTAAGGAATTAATCGATACAATTAATCTACGTGTCACATACCATGTGATTAATTATATCGTTTAAATCACATTCTTGGTTTTTCGAAGTATGCAAAAATGTGTAATTTTATATACAGAAACTATTTAGTTTGGAAAATAAGTTTATAAACGATTTAGCAAACATTTGGGTTATTTCTTAAAAAGAATTGTATGTTAAAGAAAAATAATTATCATACTATTTCCTTGAGATGATACAATTCATAAAACATAAACATAAGAAAATTCATCGTCTCAAGGCTATATTTTTGTTGATAAAATTTATTTAGAAATCACTATTCTAAAACGTTCTCATTGTAGAAAATCACCATAAAGAAATGCAACAGAACACGCTAAGACTTGCATGAAAACTATACCATACAAATTATGGATTCACCAAATTTTGGGCTATAAAATAAGCCTAAAAAATCACCAACTAGCACAACTAATTAATTCTTGATTCTGGATAGGTTATGAAGCAAAACTAGGCTTCCTAAATCAAGCAAGAACCACTTGGAAGTCTCTAAACAAAGCAAACAACATGCATCCAAATTGCACTGCCTATGTCGGCATAGGCAGGGCCTTGTGTCAACATAAGACACACAAATTTCTAGGCTGGGTTCTGCGTAGGCCACTATATCGATGATCAAACAACAACATCCGAACACAAAAATTTCTAGATATGGATTACAATACTCATACTATAAATTAGAGAAAGAAAATCAATATTCGGCATGAAATGAAGAAGATTTATGCTCCTAAACATAGTCTGAACTAAGATTTACACATAGAAAATTCACAAAGAGTAAAACTGAGTCATAATAAATGATTTTGAACCTAAATCATAACAAATCAACAAATAACATTTCGAAAACCTGTTTCTACTAGAATAAGTGAGAATACTAATTGATTTGATGATTTACAAAAAGTTGTAGCAAGAAATTAAGGCAAAATTTGGGCTTATGGCTTGAAATGAACTCTTAGATATCTCTCAATAACATGTAGTGAAAGCCCACTGAGAACAACAACATGAATCAAATAATCGATAAAATTTCTCCTCAAATTTGTATGAGATACCTTTAGGATTCAATATATAAGTTATCTTCTCTAAATGGATTCAATTTTGAAGCTTTTTAGTTGAGTTTAGGGAGGATTTCACTTTTGCTGTGTATTTTTTAAGAGGAAGAAGAAAATGAGTTTCTTTTCCCATTAACAGAAAATATACGTACTAATTTTCCCCTTAGGCTATTTTTTTAGAATTCTCCCTAACTAATCGGGGGATTAGGAAAAGATTTAAGCCCAATAGACCACTAATCTCCCAATCAGGCTAATTTGAGATACTTAGCATAATTTCATCTTTCTTTTTCACATATTTTAATATACAAATCAAGCTACACACGAAGAAACTTGTTTAACTTTCTTTTATATAAAATTTTAACACATTTGTACACAATTACAAATATTTTTAGATTAATTTAAACAACGTTTGAGTTTGCACACACACTAAATTTACATGCATCACAAAACAACATTCTCATTATATTTAAACAAAACTTGCAGTTTTTACATTTCATATTCTTTCAAAAATTTATACAAACGTGTTCAAAATATTTCTAATCCTTTTTTCTTCCTAATTTACTCATATTGTACACAAAATTTACATTTTCCAAACAATTTATGTATTTTACACTTTGTTCACAAATTTTACTTTTTTAAGTTTAAGAGTTACATAAATAACAATACTTTGTAAAATTCAACCCCAATTCTTAATTAAATTATTTTAACACGCTTAATTATTGTTTTTAGTCGATATTCATATTGTGTTGTTTGTTTCTAACTCTATAAAGTTATAACATCCAATTTACATCACAAATTCATCGTTTACTACAAATTTGAGATTTAAATGCTCAAGCACATTCAAATCTCTTAAACATTTATAACACCATTAAATGGATTTACAAATTTCCATTGTGTGACTAATTTAAGTTATGTTTTATATACCATCATTAAAAGTTCTCTTTTTATTGATTTATTATATTTATCGCAACTTAATATTACCAACCTTCTAAGTTCCCAACAAAAGAATCATTTCGAACTTATTAAATTGGCAACACAATGGATTTAGGATTAATTTCCCTATATTATTATTATTATTATTATTAATTACTTTGATTATCTACTTAATATTGGATTATATTGTATCTTAAGCAATTAATTTACAATCCAACACAATTTACATTTTTAACTCTAAAAATACTTAACTAGCATAACTTAAGGATTTTCAAGTGTTAACCTCCACAAATCAAGATTAGATCCAATTGATCACCAATTGATTATCCCATAGGTAATCATACAAAAATCAGGGTTGTTATATTCATGCTCTAGATTAGTATGACTTTGTAACGATCCGACTGAAAGTTTAAGTTCTATTAGTATCACTCCGTATTTCTCAAATAAAAAGACAATTACCTAAACTAACACTAGAATCAAGATCAAGGGGATACCCAGCAATGGGTCGCCGACCAGCATTCCTCTTTACGAGGGACCAGTATTGATATTTACTTTCGAGAATTCATGGTTGGGCTATCTCATGTGACTCCGTTTTCAGTCTACGATTTTCTCAAAGATATTTCTAACGATCTACATCTATAAATAGTAGTACCTAGGAGATAAATGGATCATTGACTCTTTGTTTACTTTATAGTTCTGTATGCTTTAGATCCCTACCAATCCAATACTTTGTATTTACTAGTTTAACAAAGAAGTAACAAAACCTTAAAATTGGATAAAGCTCAAACCACTATAAATTTTTATGTTCTTATTTCCACTACATTTCTACTATTTTGATCATTTTCTATTCACTTTCTTCATTTTAGTTCTCTTCAAAAAAGGGAGTTGGTTTCACCTTTATATGCAAACATTGTGCTGCTTTCAATAAGAATGGAAGTCAGTTTCTCTCTCTTCCTCTCCCTCAAGTTTCATCATCTTAAGATTTGAAAAATCTACACAGGAATCTTGAACTCTAGATAAAAAGAAAACTTCTGCCTATCATGCAGCTATCGCTACTCTTGATGATTATGAAGATGCATCTATCCACCAGCCTCAGTCAGATAATCAAAATCACGCTTCCCTTAATGCATCTACTACTTCCAATGTAGATGGTCAAGTTACTAGAGTCCAATTGGAGAACATGATAAAGCATTTGAGGAGATGTATAAACAACTAAACACTTAGATCCAACAAAACATTGATTCTATCCATCGGCTGCGACAAGCAACATAATTTAATCTATAACGACTGGAGAAAAATAAAAGGACTCCTACCTATGTCAATTACATGTTAGAAAGCTCTCATCTTCATCTCTATGTAGTAAAAGGAATTAACGAAGGAGAATAGACGATGGCACAGACGTGGCCATCACAGAGGGGATGAACCCTTTTAGTCATCCTTCGTCCCTAAGCCGATACTGATCCCTCCCAAGGGGCGGGTCTGAACCCATACAGTAGTGCCTATGCCGCTACCATTCGGACTTCGTTCCTGACTTCCCACTGTCAAATAGAACCAAACCAGAACGACACGACCTCCAAGAAATAAGAGTGAGCATGTTTTTCAAGAAACATGTGATTTGTTACACCCTGAAACTTTCCTTCCTTGCTATTGATAATGATGTTGAGTATGAAGCCTTGATTTCTAAGTTAGAAGTTACAAAAGAGTTTGAAATAAATGCCTTCGTATTTTTTTTGAATTCCTAACTGATCATTTTCCAAGTACGAAAGAGTTTTAGGTGAATTGGTCACACTTGAATCCTTATCTCGCTCTGGTACATGAACTACTCAATGACTTTTAGCATTACTCGGCCACTCACATTCCACATAATCAAAATGAAAAATAAGATTCTCTGGCTAGATTATCCAGCACTAGGGATGCTCCATTTTTTAAGACAAATATATATACACACACATGTATATATATATAAAAACCAAAAAAGAGATAATAACCAATATCCGGTGGCTAACAAAAACGGCCTACTAGAAGAACAAGTAGGCATAAAGCAAAAGGACGAAACTAATATACACAAGAGCCATACAACAATACCCCACTCACGCAATGAATAAAAACAACAAATAAAAGCCTCTTGCCTAAATGTGGAAGGCGCAACAAACAAGGGAGATCAAGTCGGACTCTAGAAACTCACAGCAACTGCCTCTAAGCAGAAGGAGAAAGCCAATCTAAAAACTCCATAAGAAGGTCGATCCAAATCCAGTTTCAGCTCCACTAAGCTCCTAAGAGTTCCACCAGCACTGACAGCAATAACCTGAAATCCAGATACTATACTAGAGGGAAAAAACATCAGAGAGAAGGGGAAGGTGGGAACCCTAAATGGAAGCAGCAAATACTCTATTGGCCCATAACCAAAAGGATCAACCTACACCAACTCTAGCAAAGGCCCCAGAAAACATCGAAAAGGTAAGTCCACCTTTGCAAGGGAGAGTGAATTGCACCCCTAAAAGGTCTACCACAAAAAGCAAGGAAAACATTACTCTTCACTCAATGAATACTGGAGTACGATTTCATAGGAACCTCATCAAAAGCGGCCTTATTCCTTGCATAAAAAATGTGCCAATCGATCAAATAAGGTAGCATACGGAAAAGGACCGGCCGAAGTGACCAACCTGAATTACCATCCCACTAGAGGTGGAGTACTCCCAAAATCATTCTGACATTACCTCGGAGACGGACCTAGGTTCCAAAGTACAACCAAACTATAGGCATAAAGGGCAACAAAGAAAAGGTGGCTAAAAGATTCCACTTCTCTTGGTTGACAACATCTACAACGAGACACGATTGGGATCCCGATCCTCTTAAAGTTCGCATCTAGTAGTAAACCATCATAGAGGATTTCCTACATGATGATTGAAACCTTTGTGGAGATCGGGAGTCCCAGATGAAACCAAAACTCAGAAGCTTAAGTATGGAGGTCCTAGAAGAATCCCAAGCAGCATGGATAGAAAAGATGGACCCATTCCAGCCTCCCCATCCCCTATTCGCATCGATGAAGGCCTTGACCGACTACATCCGTTTCCACCTCTCACGAGCGTATGATAGGGTCCTAGAGTATCCCACTAATAAAAGACGGTGAGAATCATTGGAATGGAACCTAATCTAGAGCTTGCAGGCGTAAGCAGTGCAGACATCTCTAGGGTTCCGAAGCCTAAGACCACCCTCGCACCTGGGGCGGAAAGTGACATCCTAGGACACCCAATGTTGGAAATGAGTCGAGTCCTTGTCCCCCTAGAAGAAGGATGAGGTTAAGGATTGAAAAGAGCCGAAAAAGGAGGAAGTACGGGTCATGGCCACAAAGACATGGGAGCCAATGTAATCAAGCACCGACTTGATAAGAACAAGCCTGACCGTCTAAGGCAGAAGAGAAGCATTCCATTCGAGAGTCTTTCCCCTTGCCTTATCGATAAGGGGATCAAAGATCGCATTCATCTTGCGAGCTCTATAAAGCACAATGTCAAGATATGGCATAGGAAGAGAGGCAACCAGAAAACCTATGAAGGTTTGGACCCAGGATACCCTTTCTAGATCCATAGACTTGGTCGAGATGAACAACTCTTTGAAGAATTGACCAGCTGACCTGAGAACACTCATAGAGGTGAAGGAAGGAGACAGACGATGAATGGATCGGTGGTCCTGTTCGAAAAGATGATGACGTCAATTAGCAAAAGATAGCTAAGAGATAATTGGACATCCAGAAGGGATCCCAAAACGGTGGATCTGGCATGCAATTGTTAAAGAGTGAACACCTCTGACAAAGCCTCGGCAGCTATCAAAAATAGGGTAGGGGAAAGGGGTCTTCCTAATGAATTCCCTTTCCAAATTGGAACAACCTGTGGCCGCTCCATTGACAAGAACGGAAAACCAGTAGTTAGATATGAGACTCATACAAGATCTATGAGAGGCCTAGGGAAACCAAAGGCTCTGAGTATCTTAATGATTCAAAACCAAGATATGCAATCGCATGCCTTCTCCATGTCTAGCTTTATCACCAAATTGGAGCCCCTAACCTTATAGTCAATCTGAGAGATGAGTTCTTGGGCTAAAAGTACATTGTCTGTAATGAGGCATCCTTTAACAAAACCAGCTTGAGAAGAGGAGATAATGCAGTCAAAGATTGGTGCTAACCTAGAAGATAGAACCTTGGAGATAACCTTGTTCGAGAAGTTACACAGACTAATCAGTCTAAAGTCGGTGCAAGCTCGAGGAAGTTCCACCTTCGGGATGAGAATAAGATTGGTGGATGTCTAGCTCTTCGGGAGGGAACCCCCAATGAAGAAAGACTGAATGACCAAGCAAAGGCCAGCTTGTATGATTGGCCAGACACTCCGATAAAAGTATCGTTGAATCCGTCCAGACCACTAGAGCTATCTTTGCTTAGGGAAAACACTCTTGAGCATATTTTCGCAGCCGAAGGAGGAAGGAATAGATCCTCTGATTTTGACGAATCAATCAAACGGGAAATGAAGGCCATTAGAAAAGGTTCGGAAACCATCTTGATCGAACCTGGAGAAAGGATCGAAAATGCTCTAGTATGGTATCTTTAATGTCAACCAGCGATGAAGCAATTGAAAGATCAAAGCGGATGATTTCGTGAATAGAAAGGCGGTAATTCTTCTTACGGATAGTAGAGTGGAAGAATTTGGAGTTAGAATCTCCTTCCACTATTCATTTGATCCGCGCCCTCTAACAAAGGAAGTCGTTCTTGATGCGCAACTCAGAGGAGAAAGCCATCCGAGGTATAGACCATTATTCCTTATTGGTAGGGGTGGCGTAATCGTCAAAATCCGATTCTACAATCACCAGAGCCTCTTCGGTACCACAAGGGGAGTAGACCACGATTCTTCCACTACTTGGAAGAAGGAGTGATGGGACCTCCACATTGACTGGAAACACAAAGAAGTAGGTCCCAAAGAGAGATGGGAAGAGAAAAAAAGAACTAAAGGGGTGTGATCAGAATTGGAATGATTAAGGTGTGAGACTGAGAAGGAAAAAGGAAGGCTAAACCAACCTTTTGAGCCGAAGACTCGGTCAAGCCATGAAAGAATCCTACTGGTTTCATCTTATTGTACACTAAGTAAAGGTGGAACCAACAAACAATACAGTCTTTGAAAGACCAGAAGTGATAATAAAAGAGCTGAAGTCCTCAACCGCTGCACGGTTTAAAGAAGCACCCCCTCTCTTCTTCTCCTAGGAGGAAACAACGTTAAACTAGTCGTCGATGACAAATGAGTCAAAACCAAAGTCAGAAAGAGCAAGAATGTCAGCCCATAGTGACAATCGGTCTATGCGGTCATACCTTGTGTACACACTAAAGAAAAGGAACGAAGAAGGAAAGGGAGAGAAGGAGCACACCACCGACATCAACTGGAATGATTCGAAAATAGGACGAGCAGATACTTCCTTAGACCTATGATCCAAATCTTGTTAGTAGTGTTGGAGATACCTCCACCAAAACCGAGAGGTAGGAAAACAACAAACAATGCTTTTGTTCCCATCATAGGCTCAAGAAGTGCCATCATCAGCAAAGAATTCTTACGGATGACGCACTTAAGACACACCAGAGAGGCATCACTCCTTATTCCTCAAACGTTCCAGAACAAAAAGTTAGCCATCGAGAAGAACAGGAAAGCTGGAATACCAACGAACTTGAAGGGAAAGAAGCGAGAAGGAAATAAGGGAGGACTAAAATAAGGTATAAGGTGTGTCGAGTAGATCTAACCATCTTGTGTGAGGGGTACGAGCCCCCGATCATAAGCTTTTTCAAGACATAAGGGAAGAGGAACGTGATCCACGCCAGGAAGATCGAGCGGAAGAAGAAGGCGAACAGAGAGAAGGGGAAGCACGAGCACTAGGATAGCAAATTAGAAAATCTAACCTAGAGGCAAGGGAGTTCTTATAAGATAAGACAAATGGCTGTTAATGGCCTTTATCTCGTCCCGGCTAAGGAGAGGAAAAGAATGAGATAAGGAGGTTGGAGCTACAACGGGAGGTACAGATAGAAAATCGGATGGACTAAAGAAGAGGGAATGGAGGGAAAGGAATGGAATGCGGATAGGGATGCTCCACTCATTGGAATTGTCAAGTCAAAGTATTAGCATGTATTAACTGAATGGAAATTGGTTGGATATTGATTTCACATCCTGAGCATGAATCATGTATGAATCCAACCATAAACTACTTGCAATGGGAAATCCTTCTAAAAAGATGAAATGAAAAACGATCATTCCTCCGAAAAAACATCACACTACATCATCTAAGAAACAATGCTACACCGAAGAGGCTTCTATGTTCACTGTTTCAGTGTGTAACCCACAATGATAACAAATAGATGATACGTAAGTATAAGAAGGAGAGTTCACTGACCACACAGGGAGTAAACTTTGGCCAGAAAATACTTCGCTATGGCTATTTTTAGCCAATTGTTAATTGTGATGAAACTAACTACATCAAAAGCCGTGACATATTTTCTAAGATTCCAAAAGCCCTACCAACATGTCTCACTCAGATATTCAATCTATGGCAATTGGCAACGTAAGGTATCAACATCATCGGTATATTGCCGATGTCCAACGGCAGTGTAAGATATGTCATCTTTTTTATTGATTACAACAAGTTGGTTGAAGCTGAGCACCTAACTATAGTCTCAACCAAATAAAGTGATCAACTTTGTTGTCTGAAATATTAGTGTTATAGTCTGTATTGTACATTTCTTAGTCACCAGAATTTGTTGTTTTGACCACCTCTCTCCTCATTACAACCACCCAGGTTCCATAGAGAAGGTCGGGTTCTAGCAGATGATTAAGTTTGGCTTTCGGTTCTCGTTATCTCTCATGATCGGTATTGGCAAAGTGACTTACTTTGAAATGGTAGTTGCTTGAGTTAATACTAATTTATCCTATTTTTTTCCATTGCGAGTTTTCTTTATCATACTCTGATTTTGCTCAAGCTCATTTGTTGAAAGTACCAGATATATGCTCTATGCTTGGATGTGTACAAGTTTTGATTTTTGTCAAAATTTGGATGCAGGAAAGTGTGGGGTGTTACACGAACAGATGACGAAAGAGTATAAAGGAAAAATCAACAACGTTCATGATGTGCACGTAAATATGCACACTTATATTCACATATTTATTCTTTTTTTAATTAAATAAATAACATATTAGGCTATTTTTACATGTTTTAACCAAAAACCCAAAATTGTCAAATTATCATGCATTTATTTTCATATTGGAGCAAAACGATCATTTGTGAACGTATTTATTTTTGATAAACTTTGCTTGTTCATTTTCATGTGTCCTGTAGGAATTTAGGAGCAAAAAAATGAAGTGTACACATGAAGTTTACACGGAGACATGCATGCACAAAGTGGATACAAAGGAATGGAGATGGAATTAATTCGCATATGACTTAGTGGAGGACCCTACCTATTATCACTCTTTCTTTAGTGGAAAATTAGAGACTAATATATTATCAAGTGGAGATAAAAAAGGCTTCATACATTTTAATGAACCATTAGTAGCTAAAGACAAATAGAAGCTTCATGAATGGGTATTTTTGGTAGTCCCCATCAAAAGTGATTAGAGTTTTAGGGTTTAGAACATGTATAAATACCCCTTTATGTTGATGTAAAAATCATCTCCTTTAGTTAGTTAGTTGGTAGGATAAAAAACAAAAGCTCTTTCTTTCATAGCTTCTTAGCCATTTCCCTCTTATGTAATTTTCATGTTAATGCAATTTAATTTCTTATCCGTTTAATTCTTGCTATTTAATTTATGCATTAATTAGTTCAAATTCATGCAAGTAGTTTAGTTTTTTTTTTTGTTTTTTTTAAATAGTTCTCTCCTTTGTTTTTAATGTTGCAATCTAGTTTTGTTGTCATGATTACATATATTAGAGGCTAATCCCTTCCAACTTAGGGGTAATGAAGCTCTCTTGATTATGTAGATGCAACATAATTTGTTTAATCATGCTCCATTTTTGTGCTTTAAGTCATGTTGATGTTATTTTTTTATGTGTTCATTATTGAATTTGATAGCCTATATGGTTGACACCAAATAGGTTATGCTTAGTCATATGTTCACTAATTACCTCTTCATCTACATATGATGATGGTGATTAAGTGGAGGTTGAAATAAAAATTTGATGGTTTATAGTTTTAATAGTTCATAGGCCATGCTTAAAGTACATTTCACTTTCATTTTGTTGTCATTTTCATTGGAACTAGTAGGGTGATTTAGTGGGTATGTTATAGTTTGATAGTTTATTTTGTGCTTTAATAGCATGAATAAGCTATACTTATAATAATCACATCAACTAAATTCACAAATGACCAAAAACGAGAGATCATAGTTTCATTTTATGTTGATTCATGTGATATAGAGAATGGAGTTATTCCTAAGTGTCATTTAATCTCATAATTTTTATCTATCTTAGTTTGTTAGTTTAATTTAGTTGTAGTTGTAGTTAAAATTTAACTCGAATTTGGTTTAATTTGATTGAACATGATTAAAATTATTTCTTTTCACAACTCGACCCTAAACCAACAACGGATGTATATAAATTCAGAGAGTTGACTACGATGTCCAAATCCAAGTCCCACGCGACTTGAGACCACGATCGAAAAGAGGTCTCGAGAGTAGGGACTCTCAACTCCAAATTATGCATAACTTAAAGCCATGATTGAAAGAAGGCCCCAAGAACGAAACTTTTGATGATAAGCCATAAGACTTGAAACTACGACCAAAAGGGGGCTTCAGGAGTGGTCCATTGAACTGTAGAATGACCAACTAAAGGTTAAGTGTAACGATGAGCGATTAAGTATAAGTACATTAAATGGAAAGTGAAAAAATTTGAACACTTAAACAACTTAACATAGAACAAAAGGTAACCAAACTTTTATCAATAAAGTAAAATAAATTGGAGTATGTACAAGTTTTATGTGTCACCAACCAAAAGCGAGGGTCGTACACAAGCAAACTCGGCCAATAAATGTAGAAAAGCTTATCTATTAAAGAAAAAACTATTAAATATCACCTCATTTTCCCTCCTCGAGCTTCTTCTTTGACCACTTGCTTTTGATTTTCTTCCTCTACCACTTACGGGAGTCACTCCCACTCTCTTGTTTGTCACCTTTCTTGGACGTGGCCTTGGAGGAAAGTACAGATTCATCATCGAAATTGTGCTCCATCTGCTTATATCCAAAGTAACTTAATGTAAGCATACCAACAAACTTGGGACAAAATGAGCCTTCTCATTTTCCTCCCTAGCTTTGTGTCTCATTTCTACCTTCGCGGGCATTACCTCCAAGCTAATCCTTTGTCCCTTTCATTTTCAGTCTCAATAATCTCACCCGGCTCCTTCTCGGTTGCTAGTCCCTTAGTATTAGTGCACATTATAACTTTAAAATTTCATCATCCCATGAAGTCTTCTTTAAGAGGAGCTTCAGTTGGAGGCACCTAGGATTCAGTGGTTGGGATAATTTGAGTAGTAGTTGGCGGCTTTACTAATTATGTACCTACAACAACGAATCAAGCACAATTAGTTTCATTTTCTTCATTGAATATTCCAAAGGGAGCTTAAGGCTTGTTCACAAGAAAAAGCACTCGTTCAAAGATCATAGAAAGAACCAATAAACCTCCAGTGTTGTGTTCTTTTCCTTCTACCAGAGCATCTCCTTCCTTAATTAGAGTCAGCATCTCCTTAGTTGTAAGGCTGGGGTGTTCGGGACCGAGAATGGTGGAAGTTAGCTGTGAAAAGGAACCCCCAACAATATCAGTTAGCACTATAGGAATTTGGATAGAGATGTCTTAAATTAACGACTAGCCTATCAAGCCAGCAGCATGAGAAAAACGATGATACTCTTGCTCACTATAGCTCTGCCTCTTTCCTGAGCCAACTTCGTTTCTCTTTCTTCCTCCTCATCTCCCTTCGAGGTGCGCCAACCCTCTTTTATAATCATTGGCTCATCACCCTTTCGATATTTCTTTATTATCTTCTTCTCATCAACCTCATCATTGTTTGTGTAGAATATTTCGTCCTTAATAATTTTCTATCAAGCCTTGGCTAACATTTTTGAATAGACTTTAAGACAAGAAAAGTCCAGTAGCATAAGACTTGAGCATAAAATCTAACTATCATGGAGTCAAGTCTTTTCTCTCCTCTGCCCCATTCACTTTAGCTCTGGGATCTTTAAGTTCGAATACACATCTGACTCTCGAGGCCTTGTCCTAAATGATCTGAGTGATTTCAGCTGATTTCTTAGCTTTCTTTGCTACTTCCAATTCATGCTTAAGATCAGCCACTTCCTTAGCAATGATTTTTTTATCATTTCCTTATCTTCTCAATCCCTTTCAACTCCCTCTTATTTTCTATGGTGAGAAGCTTATTGTCATCCTCCAAGGAAGTGACTCTAAGGGATGCACGGTCTAACTCCTTATGGAACAAATTTCGAGCAGCTTCAGCTTTTTCCTTTACCCTAGTGGTTGTCTTTTGTTCCTCAACTAGTTAAAGCCTGTAGTTGACCGCTTCTTCATTTAATTGTTTTATCTTATCTCTATTTATGTTGGCTTCAAGCTTCATATTTTCAATTCAAGATCCACCTCCAACTCCCTTACCACATTAGATAACCTCTCTATATATTTCATTATTTCCCTTTATTGAAAATAGATGTTGACTACCCGATCCGTTGTTTCTTATTGACTTCTCATGGAATCAGGTGCATCTTCTGGACAAAGATAACTCTGTTAAAATGAATTTTAGGGAATAAGGCTTTAAACTCTTGACTTTCTTTTTATGAGTGGGAATGGATTTGGAGCGATAATCTCTTGACTTTTCTTATTTGACCTCCCAAAATGATGTGATCTCCTTAGGGTATCCAAGACTTCTCCAAAGAAGCTATGATTAAAATGAACTAGTGGTGGTGGAGGAAGCACTGGAAGATGAGGCTATTCCACTATAGATTGTTTAGTTCCATTAGATCTCTAATATAGAACAGACGAACTTCCTTATCCTTTCTGAGGTAGAGACCTTGATTTAGGATGACATTTAATATTTGAGCCATGTTGTTCCTCACCCTCATGGTCTTGACTACCACGTCGCCGATAGCTTAAGCTATAATTATGCTTGTAATAGTGATGAACACTATCGCCCAAGTCTTTGATCATCCTGAACCTTTTCTTCCATTATAGTTGTGCAAAGGAAAATATTAAATCAAAATCAATCCACTTACATAAGAATAATGTTGTTTCGTGCAGGCTATGCGTTGTGTGCATGTCGTAGTGTCCCCTAATTAGACTAATTTTCATTTTGCTAAAAGAAATAACATTCATCCCATGTTTTTCGACATTGATAATGGCTTTAAACATAGGAATAAGCTTTGCACATTATTGTTGCCAAACTCGAACATAGAAGTTTCGAGAGGAATAAGTTTGTGTTGCTTATATAGCTCCTCAACATAGCATGTTTTTTTTTCTTTTTAGCCCTAGAGGTGAGGGATGCAGGCTTCGAAGCTTGCCCTTTTTTAAACTAAACAACTATCAGAGGTTGCAAGGCTTAGAGAAATTGAGGGTTTTTAACTCTAAGGGTTTGGAATGAACGAAGTAAAAGAAGTAGAAGAGAAGTGAAGTGAAGTTATATATATATATATATATATATATATATATATATAGGGAAAGGCGGTTTTGGTTCGTATCCCACACAATTTCCTATGGAAATTGTTTAAGCGAGGCATCAGTACTAATCCCATCTGAAAAAAACAAAATGTGTGTGCTTGGTACGTACATGCATACATATTCAAGTGTACTTATATGTTATTCACACTAACATACATTCGTACACACATGAGCTTTCATGCGACCTTTATATAGGAAAGCTTCAAGCGTATCAAATAACATCACGCACATGTGTGCATGTGTGTGCGCGATACCAATTGGCAATGACCTACTTACACTCAGGTGTATTTAGGAGCCAATATGTGACGACCCCAAAACCCATACTGCGGTGTTAAGGGTAATCTTTGGAATATAACACATAAACAGATAATAGCAGAACAGAAATAAATAAATACACCAGATAATGAACAAATAATACACTGGATAAACATAATCATCAGAGTTACACAGTATACAGGATCATACTTAGTACAAATACAGTTCAGCTATACATAAATGTCTACAGCGGATACAAACATAATATGTACAACAGGAGCTGAACAGCACAAAAAGAGATAAATGATAGAATCCATCTTCAGCTCCAGCTATCCAGAAAGAGCCTGCTAAAACTTGAATACAAGGCTACCCATGTAGAAAAAGGGGCACCCGATTTTGCAAGTGAAACAAACTACGAGT
This sequence comes from Allium sativum, assembly GCA_030737875.1. Classification (NCBI taxonomy): domain Eukaryota; kingdom Viridiplantae; phylum Streptophyta; class Magnoliopsida; order Asparagales; family Amaryllidaceae; genus Allium; species Allium sativum. Next base: position 590,927,698 of record CM060909.1, read on the forward strand.
CAGTCATGGGACCGGTATGAGAAATCTACTTAACACATTATATAATTTGGCTAATCACAGGACCACGCCACTTTCATGGAACGGGTTTACTCCATTGGATTGCCAGTGCTTTAAAACAATTAAATCATTTGAACATCTCAATGCTTTTTATAAAAATGAAGCCGATATAAGACTCAAGTCCCATCACACAATGCAACGCAAGCCGGAGGATAGATTTTTACCTTATATCGACCAAAATATGCTTGATACGAGCAAAACAAATCATTTGATAATCAGACTCCAACTGTAAAATAGTAAGAGAACGATTCCATAGGTATTAACCCCGAAGGCCGAAACCAACATAAGATCAAAACCCAGGAAACCATCCATCTTAGCTCGTTCGCAGTTAGTTTCTAATTTCATACACAATCATAAATATCAATCATAGGCGGCATTAATGCCCCATAACACTATGTCACCATATATAGGTATACAATCAAAACCGCACAGTCACGTATTTGGAAATTGGATTTCCGTCATGAACCAAGGCAAAGGATAGTCCTTACCGAATTAGAAACTCTCTAGCCCGAGCCTTAGGAACAGCCGCAACTGCACCTTGGATCGTCAGGGCCGGTCCACACAGAGTGGATTATAATGCCTGAACAATGCGTTTCCCTGCCCTATGGGGCGTAAATGAGCCAACGAATGACTCCATCGGTCCCGGATCGACCGATACTTCCGAGGCGCCTCGCAACTGCAACAACCACATAGGTGAAAATAATATAAATGTCAGCCAGTTTAAGCACCGACACCACCTCTAGCCAGAAAGAAGCGCACGTCCCCCCTGAGGTCCTTCTCCCGTTTCTGGTTCATACCGGGGTGTGAGGCTCGCGAATTCACGTTATACACAAAGCTACGCCACACAGGCGGTGCTTTGATCATCTACCACAAGACTTTGCTTTTCAACAGAAGCCCTGATCACAGCATCTTAGCATGCCACACAGGCAATTCACGCCATGTAACTGATGGCTATCAATCACACAGAATGAATTCCAATGTTAGACACACAGTCCATTTGCAAGTCCGTTCTGGGTCTGAACGAAACCGGAGGCACTATATACCTCGCAAACCCATCGATCTCCACGTACGTATGGACGGTCAACACTCATTACCCATATTTCGGGATGCCTCCCAATCAGGACATCAGTTACCATCCAAACGAGGTGAAAATCTCCGGTCTTCGACCACCGTCTTCATCTTCGATTTCTAATCGTCGATTTAGTTATTCAGAATGGGATGAACCCGGTCTTTCTGAGCAACTCGCGTATATAATAAACAAGTGCTACACAAACACAACATACGCATCATTTCAATTCATTAGTCACTAACCGTAAATCAGTAAGAGAACGATTTCCCAAATATTAACCCCGAAGGCCGAAACCAACATCAGATCAAAATCCAGGAAACCATTCGACTTAGCCAACCTTCAGTTAGTTTCTAAATTTCACATCCATATCGTTTATAATATTTTATAACGATTTATCGCTATTTTTATTTATTTAAAAATGGCTAATTTATTTAAACGACGCTTCGGGCCATAACGCGGCCGTGGCGCTGTTTTTCTTCAAATTTGTTTTACACATATCTGAAAATATAACCGTTGGATCTTCACAAAATTTACATCATTAGAAAGATCTTTTCAAAACGAATCCAACGGTTCCAGTTTTGGGAAAATCCAACGGTCGGATCTCCTGGTACAATCGTTTGAAGTTTCGATTTCAAAATACGAACTATAGCGTCGTTATTCGATTAATTTTAATTATATATATATATAATCGATTTTGGCACTGTTTTTCTTTAGATTTGAATTAAACATTCCAGACAATCCAACCGTTGGATCTTTGCAAAGTTGGTGTCGTTGGAAAGATATTTCCAAAGCGAACCCAACGGTTTCGGTTTCGGGAAAATCCGATGGTTGGATCTCCCGCACTAATAGTTTGTAATCACGGTTTCAAAACGCGAACTACCGCTTTGTTATTCGAGTTATTTTAATTATATATATATATATAAATATAATCGATTCTTCGGTTTCAAAACCATTTCCTTTTCATACATTTGATAAAAATGAAATTTTAATCCAACTGACTTCTATTTCAACACTTCACTATTTTTAACTATTCATGTATATGATAAAAATGTGATTTTTGTTGTAAAACAATTTATTTCAAAACATGACTATTTTATATAGTTCGTATAGATGATAAAAATATGATTTTTATTATAAAACAATTTCTTTCAAAACACGGCTATTTTATATAGTTCATATAGATGATAAAAATATGATTTTTACTATAAAACAATTTATTTCAAAACACGAATACCATTCAACACATGAATTTCCATTCAATGAATGAATTTCTATTCAACACATGAAGGTTTTCTATAGTTTATATATATAGATAAAAAGGTGATTTTTATATTTAAAACACGAATACCATTCAACACATGAATTTCTATTCAACGAATGAATTTCGATTCAACACATGAAGGTTTTCTATAGTTTATAGATATAAAGTAAAAAATGTGATTTTTATATTTAAAACACGAATACCGTTCAACACATGAATTTCTATTCAATGAATGTATTTCAATTCAACACATGAAGGTTTTCTATAGTTTATATATATAGATAAAAAGGTGATTTTTATCGCAAAACAATTTATTTTAAAACATGAATGTCGTTCAATAGATGAATTTCTATTCATCACACGAATATAGTTTCAACACATGAAAATAACTCTAACACATGAATATTATTCAAAATTTCGGCAGCATAACGGCAGGGTAGTTAAAACCGGGGCCGTCCCTAGTACGGCTCCTCGCTCTACCTTAAAGCCTCGCAGCTTTTGACAATGGGGAAATCATGCATCTAGTTCGCACGCAGGCGGCATGTATATATTTTTCATTTCAACAAACTAATCCTATGTGGTTTCAACCAAATAATTCTCAACCACAAACGGGTATTTTTCAACCACAATCAATCAATTTCAACCACAAACAATTCTAATCAACCATTCGTAATCAACCAATTTTCACACCAATCACAACCAATAAATATCGTCCATGGTTTGTGGACGAGGGGCGTATATATATATATATATATATATATTATATAAGCATTTCACTTCTATTCAACACAAATATAATTTTTACAACGCATATATAACTTATACATCGAACGTACAACTTATACAACGCTTATACATGAGGTGTACAACGCTTATATAACTCATACATCGATTATATAATTTATACATCATCGTTTTCCATATCATTTATAAATTAGAAATCTCACATTAGGTTCCACTCCACCAAAAATAGCAGAAGGCTCAGAAAAATATGCGGTCTATTCTAAAATGTAGAAGACGTCCTCACGGTCCCGGTGTCTCCTGTTTCACTGGATTTCGTCAAGAAACGAAAAATTATGATTTTTTCAAAGTTTGCAACGGTTTAAAGGTGTTAAAACAGTTGAAAATAAACAAAGCCGTATACCTCGTTTTGATGCTCAAAACTAGGTTTTGAAGTTTCGTGAAATCCGTAGCACGATAGGAGGATCGAGTGGCGCAGCGTCGAAGGGCTTGGAGAGGGCTTTCCGGCGATGGTGATGGGGTCCAGTTCGAACCACCAGGGAGGCGGCGGCGGAGCTCGAAAGTGGCTAACTTCAGGCGCACGATTCTCAAGGCACACGCAATGAGGAGGGCCGATTCTTGTATTGATTTGAAGAGCTCGAGTTGGTCTTCAAAAAGTTCAACTGTGCCAAGGCGTTTCGTTGAGCGGTTGAGGAGAAAAAGAAGAGAGAAGGTGGAAGCTTCGTTCGCCGTTCGTTCTAGGTCGAGGAGAGAGAATGTCGGGGGGGGGGGGTCTGATGTGGACGAATCATTTTTTTTTATAACTTTTTAAAATTCCAAAATTACCCACTTTAACACACGAAACCCAATCCAAACCCAACGACTGTCGTCCCCAGCGTTTTACCTTCATTCCGAACACAATGGGATATGTTTCGTAGGCCCATTCGACTGTTTCAGTCAGTTTCTCTTCAAATTAAAATATAAAACATTCAATATTTGATTTGAACGTACATTTCAATTTGCCAGGGCTACAAACTGATTCGAAAAATTACAGAAAAATAAATCTAGCTATGTTTTGACGATATGGTCCCAACAAAACTAGTTTCGTCGAATTCTGAGACCGTTTGTAAAATGACCATTTTCTGGTCGATCCAATTTAACTGTAATTGACCAAAACACATTTTCCTTTGCCACGCTCACATACTAGCTTCAAAAATTATGAAATTTGAAACCTAGCAATAATTTAAGATCCCGGATCCAACAAAAGTGGTTTCGTCGAATTCCGAGGTCGTTTGCAAAATGGCCATTTTCACGGGCTATATAATTTCTATAGCGACCTTTCTGAAAATTCATTTGGCCATAACTTTTGCTTCCTACTATGAAACTTCGATTTTTCAGATTCGTTAGAAAGGTATTCACTAACAGATTTAAATATTTTTGGTTTCACTCAAATCCTTTTTATTTTGCACCCGGTACAGTCAGTCAAAGTTTGAATTCAAATTTTGAAATTTCCGCGCCTTTTCAAGCCTTGTTTATAATCCAAAGTAATTATATTTATTTTCAATGCCGATTCAAACTTACTTTTCATCATTAGTATTTAAAATATTTATTTTAAATATTTAAAATCCACTAAAATAGCCAATTTAAAAATTTTAAATTGGTTCAGATTTTCCGGGTCGTTACAGTCTCCCCCACTTAAAACTTTTCGTCCCCGAAAAGGAACAAAGTCAAAAGTGGTTTGATTAATCAACTCTACATTCAATCTGGCTTCCATTCTCCAACTTTTCAGTTTCTGAGAATTTTCAAATTCTTCAAAAATTTGGCTAGCACCCGGAATTTTCGAAAAATTTCGCCATAACCTACTTTGTACGGGGAGGGGTTTGGAAATTTATTGGGCCGTATTAGGTACCCAATAAATCCTATAAAGCATACACATATTTATAGTGATATAATCTGGTGTTTACAGGGGAGCGTGTATTGATAACAACTCTAGAGAATAAATTCTCGTCACCCTGTCAAAGCCTGAGGGAGTGTGTATTTTAATTGCTCCAGAGAATGAATTCTCGTCACCTCGTCCCGTGTGGGAAATAAATAATCCATGTGCCGTATCTAATGACTAGAGAGACGTGATTATTGTCAACTCCAGACCCTTGTGGGGTTTTTATTAATCTGGAAATTTATCGTTACAATTTTTATATGGTCATATCAGTCATCAGTTCAACCTATAAAATATAGTCATCGCCATACAAGCCTCTCGCTCGTATGGTAAATCTTCCACCTCGTCACACAAGCTCCAAATACTTATATGGTATATGATGAAGTATGCCTATATTCAAGAAGTATGCCATGTAGTGTAGTTCAAAATTAATTGTTACTATCCTATGGCGACATTTATTATTACACACAGAACAACCAGCACTCTGCATCCAATGACATTCACAGGAGTTGATATAATAATAAAATTGCGCATCCAACTCATTAAGGTTTACCTATTTGTCGAGCATGCAAATAATTTCTTTACTCAGCAGTTAATCCATTTACCTGTTCAAACATATATAATACACATGTATATATTTCTATCTATTTTCATATCAGTTCAACGTGTGATTTAATCGAATAAATTCTACCATTCATTCTCTTATTGATTAAATTAACTATCGTTTTAATAATTTAATTAATCAAATCTACTATCACACAACACAAACAACAATCAATTTGTTTTTAACTTTTCAAATATATACCTTTTTATATGTTCAAAAATTCTTTCAATAGAACTCATCCAAGCTTGAGTTTGAATTATAGATTCATCGCCCGAGAACTGTGCTTCGCCCAGATTTCGATATCTCTTTAATAGAGCTTCTAGATCGGGTTCTGCATTTCTTCTGTTTCTGACACTCATTTTCTAGTACTTCTGCAAATAGCAGATCAAGTGTCAGGTCACAGAAAAGATATTTCAAAACATAGAGACATATACTTCAAATGTAAATGTGTCTATTGGGGTGTTTTTCATTCTGCTTTACTCATACTAGGATATTATTAATCCTATCTGTAATGAGTTACCCATCCTAGAACACTACTGGTTCTATTTCTAAAGAGTTCGTTAATTTGTTATATTCTAGAACTAAGCTTAACCAAAGCTCTGATACCACGTTTGTGACGACCCCAAAACCCGTACTGCGGTGTTAAGGGTAATCTTTGGAATATAACACATAAACAGATAATAGCAGAACAGAAATAAATAAATACACCAGATAATGAACAAATAATACACTGGATAAACATAATCATCAGAGTTACACAGTATACAGGATCATACTTAGTACAAATACAGTTCAGCTATACATAAATGTCTACAGCGGATACAAACATAATATTTACAATAGGAGCTGAACAGCATAAAAAGAGATAAATGATAGAATCCATCTTCAGCTCCAGCTATCCAGAAAAAGCCTGCTAAAACCTGAATACAAGGCTACCCGTGTAAAAAAAGGGACACCCGAGTTTGCAAGTGAAACAAACTACGAGTCAGTCATGGGACTGGTATGAGAAATCTACTTAACACATTATAATATTTGGCTAATCACAGGACCACGCCACTTTCGTGGAATGGGTTTACTCCATTGGATTGCCAGTGCTTTAAAACAATTAAATCTTTTGAACATCGCAATGCTTTTTATAAAAATGAAGCCGATATAAGACTCAAGTCCCATCACACAATGCAACGCAAGCCGGAGGATAGAGTTTTACCTTATATCGACCAAAATATACTTGATACGAGCAAAACAAATCATTTGATAATCAGACTCCAACTGTAAAATAGTAAGAGAACGATTCCATAGGTATTAACCCCGAAGGCCGAAACCAACATCAGATCAAAACCCAGGAAACCATCCATCTTAGCTCGTTCGCAGTTAGTTTCTAATTTCAAACACAATCATAAATATCAATCATAGGCGGCATTAATGCCCCCATACCACTATGTCACCATATATAGGTATACAATCAAAACCACGTATTTGGAAATTGGATTTCCGTCATGAACCAAGGCAAAGGATAGTCCTTACCGAATTAGAAACTCTCTAGCCCGAGCCTCAGGAACTGCCGCAGCTGCACCTTGGATCGTTAGGGCTGGTCCACACGGAGTGGATTATAATGCCTGAACAATGCGTTTCCCTGCCCTATGGGGCGTAAATGAGCTAACGAATGACTCCATCGGTCCCGGATCGACCGATACTTCCGAGGCGCCTCGCAACAGCAACAACCACATAGGTGAAAATAATATAAATGCCAGCCAGTTTAAGCACCGACATCACCTCTAGCCAGAAAGAAACGCACGTCCCCCCGAGGTCCTTCTCCCGTTTTTGGTTCATACCGGGGTGTGAGGCTCGCGAATTCACGTTATACACAAAGCTACGCCACACAGGCGGTGCTTTGATCATCTACCACAAGACTTTTATTTTCAACAGAAGCCCTGATCACATCATCTTAGCATGCCATACAGGCAATTCACGCCGTGTAACTGATGGCTATTAATCACACAAAATGAATTCCAATGTCAAACACACATTCCATTTGCAAGTCCGTTCTATGCCTGAACGAAACCGGAGGCACTATATACCTTGCAAACCCATTGATCTCCACGTACGTCTGGACGGTCACCACTCATTACCCATATTTCGGGATGCATCCCAATCAGGACATCAGTTACCATCCAAACGAGGTGAAAATCTCCGGTCTTCGACCACCGTCTTCATCTTCGATTTCTTATCGTCGATTTAGTTATTCAGAATGGGATAAACCCGGTCTTTCTGAGCAACTCGCGTATATAATAAACAAGTGCTACACAAACACAACATACGCATCATTTCAATTCATTAGTCACTAACCGTAAATTAGTAAGAGAACGATTTCCCAAATATTAACCCCGAAGGCCGAAACCAACATCAGATCAAAATACAGGAAACCATTCGACTTAGCCAACCTTCAGTTAGTTTCTAAATTTCACATCCATATCGTTTATAATATTTTATAACGATTTATCGCTATTTTTATTTATTTAAAAATGGCTAATTTATTTAAACGACGCTTCGGGCCATAACGATCGTTTGAAGTTTCGATTTCAATATACGAACTGCAGTGTCGTTATTCGATTAATTTTAATTATATATATATATATATATATAATCGATTCTGGCGTTGTTTTTCATCAGATTTGAATTAAACATTCCAGACAATCTAACCATTGGATCTTTGCAAAGTTGGTGTTGTTGGAAAGATATTTCCAAAGCGAACCCAACGATTTCGGTTTTGGGAAAATCCGATGGTCGGATCTCCCACACAAATAGTTTGAAATCACGGTTTCAAAACACGAACTACTGCTTCGTTATTCGAGATATTTTAATTATATATATATATAATCGATTCTTCGATTTCAAAACCATTTCCTTTTCATACATTTGATAAAAATGATATTTTTATCCAATTGACTTCTATTTCAACACTTCACTATTTTCAACTATTCATGTATATGATAAAAATGTGATTTTTGTTGTAAAACAATTTATTTCAAAACATGACTATTTTATATAGTTTGTATAGATGGTAAAAATATGATTTTTATTATAAAACAATTTCTTTCAAAACACGGCTATTTTATATAGTTCATATAGATGATAAAAATATGATTTTTATTATAAAACAATTTATTTCAAAACACGAATACCATTCAACACATGAATTTCCATTCAACGAATGAATTTCTATTCAACACATGAAGGTTTTCTATGGTATATATATATAGATAAAAAGGTGATTTTTATATTTAAAACACGAATACCATTCAACACATGAATTTCTATTCAATGAATGAATTTCGATTCAACACATGAAGGTTTTCTATAGTTTATAGATATAAAGTAAAAAATGTGATTTTTATATTTAAAACACGAATACCATTCAACACATGAATTTCTATTCAACGAATGAATTTCAATTCAACACATGAAGGTTTTCTATAGTTTATATATATATATATATATATATATATATAAAGGTGATTTTTATCACAAAACAATTTATTTTAAAACATGAATGTCGTTCAATAGATGAATTTCTATTCATCACACGAATATAGTTTCAACATATGAAAATAACTCTAACACATGAATATTATTCAAAATTTCGGCAGCATAACGGCAGGGTAGTTAAAACCGGGGCCGTCCCTAGTACGGCTCCTCGCTCTACCTTAAAGCCTCGCAGCTTTTGACAATGGGGAAATCATGCATCTAGTTCGCACGCAAGAGGCATGTATATATTTTTCATTTCCACAAACTAATCCTATGTGGTTTCAACCAAATAATTCTCAACCACAAACGGGTATTTTTCAACCACAATCAATCAATTTCAACCACAAACAATTTTAATCAACCATTCGTAATCAACCAATTTCCATACCAATCACAACCAATAAATATCGTCCATGGTTTGTGGACGAGGGGCGTATATATATATATATTACATAAGCATTTCACTTCTATTCAACACAAATATAATCTTTACAAAGCATATATAACTTATACATCGAACGTACAACTTATACAACGCTTATACATGAGGTGTACAACGCTTATATAACTCATACATCGATTATATAATTTATACATTGTCGTTTTCCATATCGTTTATAAATTAGAAATCTCACATTTGGTTCCACTCCACCAAAAATAGCAGAAGGCTCAGAAAAATATGCGGTCTCTTCTAAAATGTAGAAGACGTCCTCACGGTCCCAGTGTCTCCTGTTTCACTGGATTTCGTCAAGAAACGAAAAAGATATGATTTTTCAAAGTTTGCAACGGTTTAAAGGTGTTAAAACAGTTGAAAATAAACAAAGCCGTATACCTCGTTTTGATGCTCAAAACTAGGTTTTGAAGTTTCGTGAAATCCGTAGCACGATAGGAGGATCGAGTGGCGCAGCGTCGAAGGGCTTAGAGAGGGATTTCCGGCGATGGTGATGGCGTCTAGTTCGAACCACCAGGGAGGCGGCGGCGGAGCTCGAAAGTGGCCAACTTCAGGCGCACGATTCTCATGGCACACACAACGAGGAGGGCCGATTCTTGTATGGATTTGAAGAGCTCGAGATGATCTTCAAAAAGTTCAACTGTGCCAGGGCGTTTCGTTGAGCGGTTGAGGAGAAAAAGAAGAGAGAAGGTGGAAGCTTCGTTCGCCGTTCGTTCCAGGTCGGGGAGAGAGAATGTCGGGGGGGGGGGGTGTCTGATGTGGACGAATCAAATTTTTTTTTTATAACTTTTTAAAATTCCAAAAATACCCACTTTAACACATGAAACCCAATCCAAACCCAACGACTGTCGTTCCTTGCGTTTTACCCCCATTCCGAACATAATGGGATATGTTTCGTAGGCCCATTCGACTGTTTCAGTCAGTTTCTCTTCAAATTAAAATATAAAACATTCAATATTTGATTTGAACGTACATTTCAATTTGCCAGGGCCACAAACTGATTCGAAAAATTCCTGAAAAATAAATCTAGCTATGTTTTGACGATACGGTCCCAACAGAACTAGTTTCGTCGAATTCTGAGACCGTTTGTAAAATGGCCCTTTTCTGGTCGATCCAATTTAACTGTAATTGACCAAACACATTTTCCTTTGCCGCACTCACATACTATCTTCATAAATTATGAAATTTGAAACCTAGCAATAATTTAACATCCCGGATCCAACAAAAGTGGTTTCGTAGAATTCCGAGGTCGTTTGCAAAATGGCCATTTTCACGGGCTATATAATTTCTATAGCGACCTTTCTGAAAATTCATTTGGCCATAACTTTTGCTTCCTACTATGAAACTTCAATTTTTCAGATTCGTTAGAAAGGTATTCACTAACAGATTTAAATATTTTTGGTTTCACTCAAATCTGTTTTATTTTGCACTCGGTACAGTCAGTCAAATTTTGAATTCAAATTTTGAAATTACCGCGCCTTTTCAGGCCTTGTTTATAATCCAAAGTAATTATATTTATTTTCAATGTCGATTCAAACTTACTTTTCATCGTTAGTATTTATAATATTTATTTAAAATATTTAAAATCCACTAAAATAGCCAATTTAAAAATTTTAAATTGGTTCATATTTTCCGGGTCGTTACACAATAACTAACATCTAACTTCTTGATCCGATAGTGGTTAGATGCTTACATGTGAATTTCAAAGAGAATCCAGTCCAGATGGCTGAAATCTAACAAGTCAATCAACACACTCAACGAAATCGAGAAAATTGAAATGTCGAAAAGATGAGGTCAACCTCTTATATAATCGAAGATCGACCAAGCATCTCATTTATTGATAAACAAAACATCTTTTGGCATATACAAATCTATGGAATGATAATGTCCATTCTTGAAAAGTAATAGGAGTCTGTTCCAATAGTTAGAATTGGTTTTAATTCAAAGCATGTCATATTCGTCATAAGATATACCTTAGGGGTGTTGGCCTACTTTGTAACTAGGCCACATGAAGTCCAAATGATCATCTGTGAGAAATGAAGTCGGATCAGATCGATGAAGGAGTCTCAAGTTGAAAAGGAAACTCAAACATCACCAAACGCCGAGCAAGATCGGATCAGGCCAGAGGAGCTGTGACCCAGTTCCCACGCACATAATTGACTTAGCTCCAGGACATGAGCTTTGGAATAGATCGGGGAAACATATCTGATCCGCCCGATGTACGAAGACAATAGAGCATGTTCACATGATCGGGTCAGAGTACCCCTTTATCTGAGCTGCCTCATACTTGCTATGCTAAAGTAGTTATGCCACGGCCGTCGTGGATTGAATCTTATGCCTACAAACGTGGATCGGAGAACACCTGCCTTAACCCACTACCAAAACATGTCTTCATCCCAGTCACCAGGATACCGAGAATCCCTCACGGCATGCCATGCCATGATCCGACCCGCTCCCTTTCTCAGCCTATAAATACCCACCTTTTAAGGGATCTTTTGGCACCCTACACATTCAAGCTCTACCATTATTGATATTCAGATTGTACACTAGATTTTTGATTATAACTCTATAGATTCTGAGAGTTTATTGATTGTACTTCTGAGGTTGAGTGGTTATCTACATTGTACTTGTAATCTATCGATCAATCAAAGAACTATAAAGTGGACATATGCTCGTTAATGCCGAACCACTATAAATCGTGTGTGTCGAATGCTTTTCACTTGTTCTTAGATTATTGTTCTTTACAATTTCGAGTTAATTGTGTGTTAGTGTCATTTTGGTGCTTTCACTGAGAAGCTTGAATTTTCAGCTTTTTGAATTGTCATTCTACTGTTTGGATCACCAAGTCCGAAGAGGTAATCCGCATTTTCTACATTTTGGATGTTTTCATCGACTTTGACAAATTAGAGTTCCATGGCTCCAAGGAAGGGTAAGGAACCGCAGACCTTTCGAGCAAATGAAGCAAGCGAAGATTGAAGAAATGATGCACAAACTCTCATCAACAGTAGCTCATAGGGGACCGGGTCGGGTCCAACCCGACCCGAAGAAGCCTCCACGATTTTATCAGGGCCCACTACTTTGACCTGACTCAGGGGAGATGCATCGAACCCAACCATTGGATTAGCTGCAACCCAACCTGCAGGGGGTGACCCAAACCACTCTATTGATGTTGATATCCCTGACCAATCCAATCCAAATGCTCCAACTCTGACGGCTACTATTAGTAGTCAACCTCATGCATTCGCCTTTGTCTCACAAACGGATTTTGTACGTTTTCTCGCTATGATGGAGAAAACTAACGAGGCTTTAGAAGCCCAAAGACATGACAGTGCAACAATCCAAGAAAACATGAATGCAATGAACATGCAGATAGATGAACTACGCAGGCAGAGAACACCTTCTCTAACTCACCATCTTGCAGCAGACTACTCATCCTCTTTTAAGGAAAACTAAAGGCACCCACATCAGAGAAGGACGTACGAGAGGCTAGAGAACCATGAGCAAATTCGGTTTGGCATGTTAGGGTCTCGTGAAGACGCAGCTCATTGCTTGGGACCTAATGATCCTACCCTAGCAGAACCAATGTTGCTGTCGATGCAGGGATCTCATGTTCTTCCTAGAGATCCAGATATCACAAACCCAACTTAGGGCCAACTCCTTCAGCCTATCTCTCCTGTCAATGATAGGGATCGCATGAGGCAAGGGAATTCCGCCCTCGCAAGAAATCGAAGGACATTTCCTGATGTAGGAGCTGGAAGTGCTAGAAGAGCAAGCAGTGTTGAACCCAAGCCTGCTTTGACCAACGCTGAAGTAGAAGTTATGGTTCGTCAAATTATGGATGATGGTAGAGGTTACGCTAACAAAGATTGGGATATCGATTGCAGTCACACTCCTTTCACCGATGACATATTGGATATCCAGTTCCTGAGCCAATTCAATCTTCCCACCATGGACTGATATGGAGGAAGAACTGATCCAAGGTATCATCTGATGAGATACTCCTGGTATATGAACGTCGTGTCGTCCCTTGATGTCGTGAAGTGCAAATCTTTTCCAATATACGTCGAAGATGTTGCAATGATGTGGTTCACCCAGCTTCGGCCTTGATCAATTTCCAATTTCAAAGAGCTAAGCGAGAGTTTCCTCAATCAGTTTCGACTTCACGCCCGAAAGTCCAAGAACGTCATCGAGCTTTCTGTATTCAAACAAGCTCTAGCGAAAACGCTGAAATCATATTTAGACTGTTTCAACCTGCCAGTTACGAAAGTGAGTAACCCCCACGAATAGACTATTTTGATGGCATTAATAGATGGAGTCGATAAAGACACTGAATTCAGGAAGTACCTGGCCAAAAAGCTGACATTGACTAGAAAGTTGTTTTATGAGAAGGCTAATATCCTCCTACAGCTAGAAGAGGTGTATGCTAACCGAAAAAGAAAATCCGACGACACCCCGAGAGAAGATATCCAAAGCAATGTCGCCATTATGCAATCTGGTGACAATACAAGGAAAGTTGAAGTGAATGTTGGTAACAAGAGCGGAGGAAATGGCCAAGGTGACAATGGCAACATGAGAAGCCAAAATCGAAAAAATGGTCCCAAAAAAAAGACCTCCATTCCAACCCTTCGAGAGTTACACGCCACTGAAAGACACCTTGGAGAACATATATCTGGACACCTTCAATGTTATTCAATACAAGAAGCCTTCACCAAGAGACTCGACTGAAAGGAGCGTGAGATCGGGAAGTTCTATTTATTTCATGAAACGTACAGCCACTCTATGAATGAGTGTTGCCACTTAAGATATGTTGTGGAAAAGCTGCTTCAAGCAGGTAAGTGGGACAAGTATAAATTCACACCTAGAGATAGGGGTAAGGAGGATCGGCTCCAAATCAGAAAGTCCTTGTTGATTGCAGGAGTTCCGTCAATATTTTGTTTAAGAAAGCATTTGACCAGAAGAACTAGATGCTAAAGATTTAAAGCCATGCACTGGATGGATATGTGGCTTTAAAGGCTCAACGACAACTCCGATGGGTGTAGTGGATTTGTCTGTAGAACTTGGGAAAGGAGATCGTAGGAGAGTACGAATCCTTCCGTTCATCGTTATGAATATTGATTCACCGTACAATGCCTTTTTGGGTCGATGGACTCTCGTAGAGTTTCGAGCCTACATCGCACCCTGGTATCTATTGTTAAAGTTTCCAACTAAAGCCGGAGTAGGAATGGTCCTTGGTGACCAAGTTAATGAAAGAGCTTGCTATATGGCCAAGTGGAAGATGCTGCGCAACAGAGATAGTGTGGAACTAAAGAATATCTCCCCTTTCTGCAAAGGAGGCATCGACATACCATGTAAAAGGGAACGTCGCCGAAGGAGTCGCCAGATGATCTACCCGAGGACATAGATCCCAGAGAGGATGAAGACCCAGGATGCAGAAAGGCGACACCTAATGATCTGTGGATATTCCGATTGGCGATAGCGACCTGACAAAAATCTTGAAGATCGGATCTCATTTGGACCCCCTCCAAATAAGGGAATTGACTGACTCTCTATGGGCGAACCTGGATGTATTCTCTTAGACCCACGCCGATATGTGTGGGATTTCATCATCAATTATGAGTCATTCGCTAAGCATAAACCCGAAGTGTCCTTCCGTGAAGCAAAAGAGGCGTATGTTGGGCCCAGAAAGGTCGGCTGCCTTGAAAGAAGAAGTTGAGAGATAATGGATTCATCAGAGATGTTGCATATCCCGACCAGATATCAAACCCCGTACTTGTCAAGAAGGTTAATGGGAAGTGCATACATGCATTGACTTTTCAGATTTAAACAAAGCCTGCCCAAAAGATAGCTTCCCACTACCCAAAATCGATCAAATTGTGGATTCAGTGGTGGGGCACGAACTCCTCTCTTTCATGGATGCATATTCGGGTTACAACCATATTCCTATGCACGTGCCAGATCAAGGACATGCCAGTTTTATCACTGATCTCAGATTGTATTGCTACGTGGTGATGCCTTTCGGATTGAAGAATGCCGGGGCGACGTACCAACACTTAGTGAACCGTAAGTTCTACGATCAAATCAGGAGCATCTATGGAAATTTATGTGGATGATGTGCTTGTGAAGTCCAAGCGATCATCTGACCACACAACAGATTTGACAGAGATGTTTGGTATTCTCAGACGTTATGGAATGAAGGAGAATCCTTTGAAGTGCTCTTTCGAGGTTGAGTCAGGGAAGTTCCTAGGCTTTATCATCAACTCACGCAGAATCGAAATCAAACCCGATTAAATTGTAGCGATCAGGAACATTAGTGAGCTGTGAAAGTTCAGAGATGTGCAGAGCTTAGCAGGGAAGGTCGCAGCATTGAGTAGATTTATCTCTAAGGCAACTGACAAGTGCATCCCTTTCTTCGACTTGATAAAACGAGGAAAGCGAAACTTCGAGTAGACTCCGGATTGTGTTGAAGCCTTCCACATACTGAATCACTTAGAAAACCCCCCGATATTGTCTGAGCCGGTGGATCACGAAGATTTATTCATATACTTAGCAGTATCGTTGCATGCAATTAGATCAGCACTAGTTCGCAAAGAAGGTAAGGTCCAGAGACCAGTGTATTACGTGAGTAAGAAATTGGCTGCATCGGAGCGTAACTACCCAAGAATAGAAAATCTCGCTTATTGTCTATTGATTGCCTCCCGAAAGCTTCGCCATTACTTTCAGGCTCAGCCGATTGTCATATACATCGATCAACCTCTTAGACAGGTCCTGCAACGATGTAAAGCATCTGGAAGACTACACAAATGGAACATCGAGTTAAGCCAGTTTGACCTCAACTTTCTCCCCAAAAAATCTATATGGGGGTAGGCATTAGACGACTTCATTGTTGAATTCACAATTCCCGAAGAAGATGTGTTAGATGAAGAACCAGGCCCCTCAAAACAGAAGCTAGAATTTAGCACCTGGAAGCTACATACAGACAGTGCTAAGAATGATTGACGGTCCAGCGCCGAAGTTGTACTAATAACTCCTAAAGAACGGTCAATTTACTATGATTTATGATTGGAATTTTCCGCTACTAACAATGATTCTGAATACGAGGCTCTGATTGCCAGGATGAAATTCGCTAAGTTGTTGGGAGTAGTGACATTGAGTATCTTTTGTGATTCTAACATTGTTGTTTTCTAGGTTCGGAAGGAATTTCAGACGAAAGGATCACGACTCACAACTTACCTAGAAAGGGTATAGGAGCTATTGGACGGCCTAAAATATTATAGTATATCTCACATTCCATGAACAGAAAATCAGAAGGTGGATAAGTTGGCCAAGTTAGCATGCTTCGATAATCTAGAAGAAACAAAAATGGTCCCAATCGAGACACTAGAAGCTCCAAGCATTGATCAGATTGAAGTTGATCCAGTGCTGGAAACCGAACCAGAGAGAGCATCGTGGATGACACCAGATAAATAACTTCCTGCAGAATGGAACACTTCCAATGAAAAAGAGTGAAAGACGTACCATCGTTCGCAAAGCTTCAAGATATATCATATAGGGTGAAGTTCTCTACCGGTAAGGATTTTTAGTATCCATACTCCGGTGTATAGCACATGACGACGTCAAAGGTGTATTGAGAGAAGTGCACAAAGGCGAATGTGGAGATCACAACGGAGGTCAGATGTTGGCAAAGAAGATACTGTGGTATGGTTATTTCTGGCCTACCATAAATCGGGATACAGCTGATTATTCACAACGCTGTGACATGTGCTAGAAATTTGCAAAGATTCCCAGAGCGCCTCCCAGCCAACTCAATTTGATGGTGAGCCCGTGGTCATTCACCATATGGGGAATTGATATCATTGGAAGCCTTCTGATAGCCAAAGGCGGGGTAAAGTACGCAATCACGGTCGCGGATTACTTTACAAAATAGGCAGAAGCTAAGCCATTGACTAGGATCACGAAATAAGCATCATTTGTTGATTCGGGATCCCCAAAACCATCTTAACTGACAACGGAACCCAGTTCGATAGCACAGAATTCAGAGATTTCTGCCAAAAATACAGCACCGAGAAGAGATACACCGCTGTAGTACACCAGCAATCGAATGGGCAAGTCGAAGCAGTAAACAAAATCATTAAGTCCATTCTAAAGAAGCGATTGAAGCAGGAAAAAGCCGTGTGGGTCAATGAATTAAGCTTAGCATTATAGGCTTACAGAACGACCTACAAATCGGCGATTGGCCACACTCCCTTCTCACTTTCATTCGGATCAGAAGCAGTCATTATAATGGAATTGGAAGTCCCCTCTCACAGAACAATATATTATGATCCGATGACAAACAAAGCGCTTCTCCTTGAGTCCTTGGACATGATTGAGGAAAAGAGAGATGAAGCGGAATTACGTGCCTCGAGACATAGAAACTAGGTCGCCCGATACTATAACATGAAGGTTCAACCCGAACCATTGAACCTAGAAACCTGGTTTTGAAGCGTACCTTCCCAGGCCCCGTTTTTCTGGGCCCGAAATGGGAAGGATCTTATGTCATCCAATGAAATCCCCAAAGCATGGAATGCCCAGCATCTGCGGCACTACTTTACTTAAGTTATGATTATTCTTTTGTTTTGTAAACTATGTAAAAAGGCACGACTTGCCTAGAACAGTCTAGTTGATACAAACAAAAGATTATAAAGTGGAAGTAGACTATGATTTGGTTGAACCACTATAAACTATCGCATGTTATATACTTTTCCTACATTTATTTTTCCATGTTATGTGATTGTTTTGGTCTCTGACTTGATGTTGTGACACAATTGGTTGGTGTCAAATTTACTAAAAAGGGATGATTGGCCGATTAAAATTTGATTGGTCGACCGTGATCTCGATACCAACACCCGATGCGGTAACTTTCACTTTATGAACCAAAGTAAGGATATGACGCCCAAACACCTTGTCCTATCCATCTAGATCGAATCAAGATTTAGAGGTAGCGCATTGGCAAGTGTGATTCGACCGCTTTCCTTATAAACTCCATATGCCAGTGTGAAGCGTGGAGTACAAATTAAAATCGAGTTTGAGAACGACACTCGAACCGGTGGAATCTCGCTCTTGGAAATAGAATGTAGAAGGAAAGTCGGGGTGAATGGCATGATCGTTCACTTAATCAACTCAAACTCACTCGATCAGAGAGTGATTATAAAAGTAGGCATGACTAGTGTACCATGATTAAAGACCACCTTAACCACACTCTAACCTTGGCATATGACAGGAGAGTATAAAGGCACTTAGACCAAGTGCCGAAGGAAAACGGTTCCTACCGTACTAAAGAATTGGGGACAAGATTGAAAGCTAAGTCTGCACTTCCCACAGAAGGATTGGGGGAAATATAATGTCGAATCTAATAAATCCCGAATAATCCCTGGCCAGCCACTTTGTTCAAGATTGATTGGGGGCTTACACATGTCACACCCTTAGGATAATTGCAATATTATGTGTTGTTAATTACTTAATTTAGTAATAATTCCTTGATTGCAGCAATTTTGATTTTTGATTTGCAGGGGGGACTGAATAGAAATCTTGGTTTGATATGTGATACGATTTATTGCCTATTATTTTTCATAATGATATTTCGATCACAGTTACATTTGGTTGAAATATTTAATAAACTTGCAAACATATGATATTGCAGGGAAACTACTTTATTAACAACGTGCAGATTTACATAGACAACTAGTCAAAAATGCGAGGGTCGCACTCGCAACAGCAACCGTAGGACAGTGGAAAACAAAATAGAAATCAATAGAAACACTTCATTTGGACTTAGGAAAATGTTTGGCTTTCTTGGCATCTTTCAGCTTCTACTACTCCTTTTTGGCATCAGTGAGAATATGTTTTTTCTTCTTCTTATTGGAAGGAGGATCTTCTAGATTATAGAGGACTTGGAAGCCAGCTCCCATATAATCGACCGAGATGGAATCCTAATTGTTATTTTACCCCTAGGAGGGACCATCTAGAAAGGATCGACCTAGATGGTCACTTATTCCTTCTTAGCCTTCAAGAGTGCCTCAGATTTAGCTTCCATCTGAGTAATTTTGTCAATTTGTCAGTCTTATCTGTTGCTCCAGTAATGGTGACATCCACATCCTCTTCATCCTACTTGCTCTCTATATCCTTTAAAGCATCGATGATTTCCCTGTCTTTGGGGGCTTCATTGCTGGAGAGCATTATGGCCTTGTCAGCGGACTCCTCTTGTTTCTTTTTAGTCTCCTCAGCAGGATTGGTACCAAGAGAACGTGAAGCCATAGTTATTAACTATGGAGAAATCATCGGCCTTTCGATTGTTTACTCCATGATACAACGACACGCTATGATAACTTTAAAAAATTAAGGTGAAAAGGTGGAGATACCTTTGGTGGACTTATCTCCAGCAGTAGCAGGAGTGGCTCCTTCCTCGATGGGAGATAAGAGAGGAACCTTAGAGATCGTTGGATGTTCAGGGTCGTATCCCTTAGTCTCTGCAGCTCCTGGCATGGCGGAAGAGGAACTGGAACCACCTTCAATGGTGTTCTTTCCCTTGGCTTGACGCTTCTCTTCCTCCAAAGCCTCCTGAATTAATTTGCATCCCTCAGCTAAGCGCTCGGGCTCGTCACCTCTCAGATATGTTTTCATCAGCTCCTCCTCATTGATGGTGTCAACCTTTAACCACTTCTTCTCATCTTCAACAATTTGATCCCACACGTCAACCATAGTAGTCGGATAATCTGGGATCTAGGATATGTCCCGAGTCCAGAGCACCTATGCAAAGAAAGATACCATGAGATCCCTGTATTCATCTAGATCCTTTTGATCCTTGGAGAGCTCTACTTTAGATGTGGTGGCAGATTCGAGAGTAAGGCCGACGTTCCCCTTAGCTAAAACTGACCTTGCTTCGACCTCTGCCAACTTATCCTCCAAACTAGCATTTTTCCTTTCTAACTCTGCCTTTTCTTGTTCGAGGCAAGTGCAAGATAACTTCAGCCTAGTGCTCTCTGAATTGGCGTTCTCAACTTGCTTTTTCAAGGATGTGCACTTCTGACTGTGAGAATCGAGCTCGGCATAGTAATGCTGCTGCAATTCTTCATGCTGCTTCTTGTAATTCTCAACGTCATGATGCACAAGGGTAAGATTGGAATGTGTGTCCTAGAGCTCTTTCTCTGTGGTATCTATAGCCTTCATTGTAACACCCCATAATTTTAAAGAACACTATAATGATAAACTAAAGAATACTTAATTAAATATTGGGAATTAAGTAAAAGGACTACACCACTGCTTCATCTCAGAATTCTGCTTAAGATAGACTCTGAATTTGCGTAAAATGGACATCGTACGAGAAAGTTATTAAGCTTAGGAGTTTGTATATGTATAAGAGAAATATAATAAACAAATCAAGTCTAGAAAATTCAAAATAGTTCAAAAATCAAAGCGGGAAATGGACACGGGATTAAGACCCGTTAGGGTCAACCCATGCCCCGGGGGTGTTGACCCATGGGTCGACACACTCAAGGGGTTGTCGACCCTAGGGTCGACACAGGGGTTGACCCACCCCAGATCCATCTAGGTTCATTTATGAACCCGAACTTGTTTCTGACCGAGATTCGTTGGCTTAAGGCTATAAATATGACCTCATTTTTATTGTTTTACCGATTAAAAACAATAGAGACAACGAGATGCTGCCTCTGCTTGGATTGAGTTAGCCTATTTTTCTTCAACAACAACTTATGTGCATACAAAAAATTCTTTTGCAACATCTGCTTGTTATTCTTTGTTCTTTGGATCCAGTCTCTGTGAGTTCATGTTATTTTTAGAAATAAACATTTAACAAGTAATCCTGACATTATAAATCTGGATCCAAACCTATGCCTCTTGAGAATCTAATTCATACCAAAACAGATCTGCCATTACATGTACACCTGATCTACTGTTCAGTTCTTATATGCCTATTTCTGATATGCCTATTTTTGTTCTTCTCGTACCCTCTTTCCCTTTTTATTTTTATAGCCTAGGCTACCTTCAAGCCTAGGACTATCGCTGAAATATGCGAACGAACGAAATTGGGAATGATTGGGAAAGATAAATTGGGGAATACCTTGTATTATGAATCATGACTAGGGTTTGGGGCATAATCTATACTGTGATATATGACTAAAATTTGGGGCATGTCTTATATTGTGAATTATGACTTGAGGGTTGAGGCATGTAAATCTGTAGGCTTAATTTATAGATTAAGCAGAACATGTAATTATACCTTAAACAACATGCGAAACCTGTTTAGATCTGGGGGGGATTTATGAACCAATTAACTTGTAATATTTAACACGTTTATTTCTGTGGGGTTATATGAACCTATTAACCTATAATACTTAACCTGTTTATTTTGGTGGAGGTTATATGAACCTGTCAAATTGTGTATGGGTTAAGTAAACCTGTTTGAATCTGTGGGGCTAAGTAAATATGTTAAGTCTATAGGGGGTTTATACGAACCCGATAAAACTTAACCTATTTTATTTGTTGGGGGTTATGCGGGCCTGTTAAAATGTTATACATAACCTGTCAAAATCCTAGTAGTTGGGGATACAAGTCGAGGGGGTAGCTTGTGTCATCTATTGCGTGGGTCGTATCAGTCAATAACCCATTCTGGTATCATAGGGGGACCCCGAACTAGGTAGGGGTCAGGGCACGCTTACTGAGCTGATTATAACAGGTTCAAATGGATGGAGGTATTCTCATGGCGTGTTCTAATGGAGTCATATGTGTGCATGGGTCCGGCTTGCTTGGGAAAATAAGGCGTTGTAAAACAAGTAAATAGGTCTGTGTCTTTCTGGGGGTTGCCACTTTAGGAAGTGATACATCCTACTATGGGGCCGACACAGGGTATTTACGGGATAGGGAGCCGATCGATTGGGGGTAGTAATTAGGGTACATCTAGTCCTACCTATTTAGGTGCTCATGGTTTATGGTTGGGGCAACACCCGTTATTTCTATTGGGGTACCTATTATTACTGTTTAGGGTAAAACTCGTTACTAGAAGTACACCTAAGTCTACCATATGTTTTTGTTGGGATCATAACTGTTATACTAGTATTGGTGCAGAGAAAAGTATTTGAGAAGCGTAATCTGTTCAGTTCATTCTGCTTATCCTGTTTATACCTGTTTTATGATATTGTTATCTCTCATCCAGTTTATATGCCTGTCATAATTCTTTTAATTATTTATATGCTAAATGTAACTGGACTCGCTAGATTTTATGTCTGACCCATTTTGTTTCCTTTTCTCTCTCTTCCTTTCCCCCAGGTTCTTATGACGGGAACGCTCAGGCTTGATTAGGATTCTCTCTCTTTTGTTTCAGCTTGGATTTTGGATATTGCTTAGATATACTGTTTTGACTACCTATCTACTTGTTTATGGATATTTATGGGGACTATGGCTTTTTATTTCTATACTTTGATGGTTTTTAGCGCAAGACAGATGCTTTTATTTAATGTATTTTATTCCAGTGATTCAGTTTGATGTTGTAACTGGATTTTTGGACCATGATGTTTTCTGTTGGAAAATAAAGTTTTAAATTTCCGTTGCTATTTTATATATCTGTCTTGTGAGATTCTGTTCTGTTTACCTATAACGCTTCACGAAACTTAATGTGTTCTGTTAAAGAGTGACATTAACGAACTTGGGGTGTCACATTCATGTCATATTCCGCTATTTGTTTCATGTTGTTCACATACAAGTCCCTGATAACCTTTGAAAGCTTCCAAGCGAACTTGCATGTTTCTTTGTACTAATCGTCCAAGAGATCTATTCGAGCCTTGATTTCCACTGCCCAATCCGAAAGGTACCGGTTTGAGTTGTGGAACAAAATGCATATTCCTGAAATGATAATCGGGAAATCATTTCTTCATGATCTCAATCCTTGCCTTAGTGTCAGAATCAAGCACTACCGGTCTCGTCGTAGTGATGTCTATGTTCCTACGTCTGGCATTGATGATTATCGCTCCAACCTTTTCCTGCTCCTTACCAAAGTCCTTAGGCTTATCTTTCGAGTCTGGTTTCTTCTTCGGCGACATCTCTTGAGAATGACAGACTCTCAGCCTTATACTTCTCTGAATCCGGGAGGACTGGAGAGCAAGAGCAGGAGGATCAATGGTGCTGAGACTGATAGTGCCTCCTATCATCTATCCCGCGGCTTTCCCGTTGGTCTTGTTCAGTATCGGAGCCATACCGGGGTATGCTCGCCCGAACACCCTTGAGACTATATCTACAACGAGGCATTCCTCCTGCTAGTTAATAAAAATACATATTAGAATCAAGAAATGACGTATCACACATGCATTGTGAAGTACTGTGTGGTGCGTGTCCTAAGTGATCCCCCTGACAGACCGGAGCAAGGAGTAAGGCTTGTCTGCATACCCTCCTCGGCTTTTACAGGGGTAACTTCCTCTTCTGAGGAGGAAAGAACCCGTGCTAATGTCTTTGGAGGTATAAATTTTGTTGGGCAAAGGAAGCTTAGCCAAGTCCCTGAATATGAGATCATCTAGCTGGGAGTCGCTGATAGGAGACCTAATTAGAGACGGTGTCTTAGGAGAAGGTTGCCTTTCAATAATTGAGGCATTTTTTGGATCAGCATTACAGGTTCCTCCCTAACTAGCATATTCAGAAGTTCATTATCTTGGATGTGCATCGGAGAAGGACTCTTTAAAAAGGTGCCTGAATCTTGTACATGAATCGTCTCTTTATCTCCCGATTGTAGTAATTCCTCAGAACCCGAAAGTCCTTGGGCTTTAGAGCTCTCTCCCTTCTCAACTGAGGTTATAACTTTTCCTTCGTTTGGGTGAACACTGCTGGCTCCAGCGAGTACAGGAAGAGCTGGAGATGGGGACACTTGTGTATGAGCACGATCTCCATGGCCCATGCTTCGGCTTTCATCCAGGAGATGATGTCGATGTAAAATCTCATCAATAAGACATTTCCTGACATTCAGAAAATCTGGGTTGCCATTCAATAGACGGCTCAAACGGTCCAAGTATATTTGGCCTTCCTCTTTCCTCGGATTATTAACTATAGATAAATAAGAGAAGTTAGTACACTCAATACAACAGGTGAAATTCAAACGTCAGAATTTGAAGCTTACTTGATTGACGCCATCGTCTAGCATATCCGGTTTGATGCTTGATGAAGAACCACTCAGGCTTTACATCGCCCAAATTGCCATACCCCTCATTAAGGATTTTCCTTTGGGGCACTAATTCGAAGTAGAGAAAGGTGTTCCTTTCGAGCGACGTTTGAAGTGGTAGTAGAAGTTTACAACTTCAAAAGTGGGTTACGTGCTCAGGATCTTCATGTATGCTACATACAATGTGTATAGATAAGAATATGCATTAGGTTGGAGTTGCATGGGGCAATCTGCATTCGTCTTAGAAAATCGAAGATTAATGGTGGAAACGGAGGAATAGCTCCACACAAAGCACATCAATCAGGTAATAGCCATATACCCCTCTGGAGGATTGTGGGTTCTATCTGTATCAGTTGCAACTCTAATTTCTTCCAAGGAAATCCCATTCTTGAAACATATATGCCGAGGTCTGGCTTCATCAGTTGTTGAAGTCATAGAAGTACCTGGTTCGTGTAGAATGACTGCACTCTCAAACTAATCGGGAGCCTAGTTGTCTCATACTCCCCCTTCTTCTTCCTCATCTACTGAAACTTCTCCTCCAGATGATTTGGCACTTTCATGAAGCTCGATCACAAAGTCCGAACTGGTGTTGTCCCAATCTGGATCTGAATTTGACGAAAGAACGTCAGGATTGAAATTGCTAGATGATATTTGAGTTGTACTCTTTTCTGATAATCTTGTTGAGCGTCTTCCAGACATGCTTATTGTACTATCCAAGAGATATCAAGAATTAGAGTGTACTTGCCCATGTCCCCCCAAATGTTTGTGTACTAGTGTGTGCCAGTGTGTCCAAGTGAAACGGAAATGAGGGTTGCATCAGTTTATATATGGTAATGAAGAGGCTGTTCGTATTCTTTGATTAGATGGCCTAGTCCGATTCGGTTTGTGGTGCAAACAATGGAAAAGGACCAAGCCATAGCGGGTCGGGTATGGTTCGAACATCCGACCTGATCTGCAACGTGGTTTTTAAACCAATGAATCAGCCAAAAAGCCATGTAGCATTGGCGTGATTAAAGTTGAAAGGAAATGCTAGAATCCATATATGCACGCACACAAACATATTAGAAGAATACGACAAAGCTATTGGAGCTCGATCAGATAATTATAACTTTTGGATTCGCCAGAAATCAAAGGAGATACCTGAAAATCTATTTATGTCCCGGTAGAAAGCTCTAATCTGATGAACACAGAGACGAATGTGAATCTGACCTCGCATTTATACTTGATGTAGAAATCAAGGAACACAACTTCACAAGGCGTCATGACTTTACAGATAGACGCGATAATTGACTGTCACCGATTCAAGAACAGACGGTTTGGAAATTTCGTAGCACGTCTTATTTATGATAAAACATACTTTGAGGGGAAAAAAGTTAGCCTACTTTGTGACTAGGCCACAAAAAGTCTAGACGATCGTTTATGAGTAACGAAGTCGGATCAGATCGATGAAGAAGTCTCAAGTCAAAGAGGAAACTCGAACATCACTAGATGACGCCGAGCAAGATCGGGTCGGGTCGGAGGAGCTGTGACCCGGTCCCCACGCACATAATTGACTTGGCTCCAGGACATGACATTCGGATCGGATCGGGAAACCATATCTGATCCGCCCATGTACGAGACAATAGAGCATGTTCACATGATCCGGTCAGAGTATCCCTATATCCGAGCCGCCTCATACCTGATATGGTAAAGTAGTTATGCCACGACTATCATGGACTGAATCTTGTGCCTACAAACATGGATCGGAGACCACCTGCGTTGACCTGGATACCGAGATCCCCTCACGGCGTGCTACGTCATGATTCGACTTGCTCCCCTTCTCAGCCGATAAATACCCACCTTGGTGACATTTTAAGGGATCTTTTGGCACTCTACACACTTAATCTCCACCATTATTGATATTTATCCTTTTTATTCAGTTTATACTCTAGATTTTTGTGTATAACTCTATAGATTCTAAGGGATTATTGATTGTACTTGTGAGGTTGAGCGATTATCTACATTGTACTTGTAATTTATCGATCAATCAAAGAATTATAAAGTGGATGTAGGCTTGCTAACGCTGAACCACTATAAATCATGTGTGTCGACAGCTTTTCACTTGTTCTTAGAATATTATTCTCTACAATTTCTAGTCAATTAGGTGTTAGCGCCATTTTTTGGTCTAACATGGGGTAAATGTTACCCGACCTTTATGTCCAAATATTTCCAGTTATTCAGACTTAGGGATTTGAGGATTATCAAGGCGAATCTAGTAGAGTGATGACCCAAAGGTCCAAACAACAATTATGGATAGCGCGATGGGATTACGGGCAAGGGAACTTAGTAGAACACCGTTGGAAAGCTTGCTAAGTGAGAGATCGGTATAAATCCATACTCTGGTCAGTATGACTATATGACGAACCCATCGAAAGTTCAAATTTAAACAAAATCACTCTATATCTCTTATTTAAGACAACTACCTAAACCAAAAGCTACACTCATCAAGGTGAATACCCAAAAGAGAACGCTAGCCGATAATCCTTGTTAGGAGGGATCAGTACCGATCCCTACCATAGGGATTGATTTTGATCCATGCTTGGGGATTCATGGGTTGGGCACCCTCGTACGTATCAAATTTCGACCTTCGGTTTTCCCAAAGATATTTCTAACAAACTACATTTATAAATAATAGCTGACCAGGAGAAAAATAATTTTTTATCGCATTACCTGGTTATAGTGTTGACGTCAAAAGTTGGTCTTGTGACAGTCAACCCCCAAAGTGTGTTATTCACACACAATTATAATCACAAAGTGCAAGATAAAAAGAAAGTGAACACAGGAGACACAATATTTTTATAGTGGTTTGGCTTCAACCAAGCCTTCGTCCACTTTATAATCTTTTTTTATACTGTCGATTACATGTTACATCTACTTTGATTGAAAGAAAGTGGAGAGTGAAGTGGTTTACACACAAAATCCTTGTGTTATATTTGTTTTATTTGGCATGCAATTTTTGGAGTGCCGAACATGAGTTGTTGTGTGTAGAATCCAAGGTTTTTTCCGATGCTTTCTATTTCTGGTAAGGAGATATTTATCGGCGAGAAGGTGGACTGAGTTAAGCGCAACGTGGCATGCATCTTTTTCGGTGTCGGCCATGTGTAACTCGATCCCAAAAATTAGTTGTAGTCGAAGGGACCCGGTCTTCTGATGAAGAACATTTCTTCTCGAGAATTGTGGCATAAGCGGAGCTTGAAATTTGGTGCATGAAAAGCAGTGCAGGTTAAAGTTGATCGATTTTGTAGCCTTGGGAATAAGACTTCATCTTGTAGCATATACTTCAGCTTGATATTTCCGGTCTGATATTCCGGGCTTAATTCGACCTTCCAGGGGTGACATAATCGATCAATTGAATTGATTTAGGAAGTCTTACGCTATAGTTGGAGGAGGATATCTTTGTTTACTAAGAGACTGGTTTTGTTGAACTATAGTCAACCGACCCATAATGAAGGTCAGTATCCGAGAGTGAGTCTCGATCTTGAGTTGTGACGGCTTTTGCCAAAAAGCTGGTTAACACTTTTGCCCCCAGAACACATCATTTTGGTAAAGAAAGATGTGTTCTGGATTATTATGAAGATGTTAAATGGAAATTTAGTAGAAGTACAGAAAGCCGTGATTACGCTGAACCATATTATCAAAAGGGCCAGAAAACCGATGATCATCGACGATTGTATTAAGGCCAGAAAATCAACGATCAATCAGGATCGTATTAAGATCGGAAATCCGACAATCACAGGGGACCGTATTAAGGTCGGAAATTCATAAATGCCAGAAAATCAATCGACCATACCAGATCGGCTATGGAGAAAAGTAGAAGGACCCAGTTCTTGCCAAGTTAATTTGTACCTGTAAAGAGCTTAAAGTAGGCATGTCAAATCCTGACGATGTCCTACATTGTTTTCAAGCATAAGCCACACTTAGGTATTTGTTGGGAGTATAAACCATACTCGAATAATAATCAAGTTTTCTTGTCAAATCCTGACAAGGTAGCTTGGTTCGTCAGGTATAAGTCATACCTGGAAGTTAAAAGAGAGGTGTAAACCATACAAAGAAAGCCAAGGAGGAATATAAGCCATACCCTAAAGTTTAGAGTGGGGTATCAACCATACCCAAGAGTTCGAGCATAAGCCATACCCGGCGGTCGAGTATTAACCATACTCAAGCTTGATAAGAAAGTCTACCGTTCAGCATAAGCTATACCTGAAATTCTGATCTCGAGCATCAACCATGCTCGGGGTGTGATTTTTCCAAGGAAACTAAGTATACACCATACTCGAGACTTAGTGGTATTTACTTGTCAAGTCCTAACAAGGTTTGATTTGAGTATTATCCGTACCCATATTGAGAGAGACGGAAGCTTTTCACGTCCTGACAAGCATAATGTTGGCATCAATATTAATCATACCTTAGGGGACGAGCATATACCTTGCTCATTTTGGGTGACTCGTCACATCCTGACGAGGCAGCCATAACTTAGGGACGAGCATAAACCATGCTCGGCTTTGGGTTGAGGACTTTGCCATGTTCAGGCAAAGTACTTAGGTTCATCAAGCATAATCCATGTTCGAGAAATAAAGTTTATTGCTGCTAGAAATTATAACAAAAATCGAAACAAATCCTAATGGGTTTATAGTCGAATCCAGAGCACGCCTTGGGATTAAATCCTAACCCCGTACGTGTGTACTTCAACATAACCACATTATTAAAAAATTAATTGAGATACATTTCTTATATCCTAAGAAATGGGGCGTATTCACAATGATCTAAACCAGATCAGTTGATGATGATGCCGCGGTTTCTAGGCTTGGGGTTCTTCCCATTTCGGGAGGTATGGGGACCGTTCTGAGGAGCTTGAGAAGGTAGCTGCGGTGGTGCAGATGTTGTGGATTTCTTAGTGTACTCAGTAGCTCTCCACGTCTAACCTGTTCCTCGATGAGATCATGTAAATGTCAGTAGCCATTGGTGCCATGACCTGCCATATCATGAAACATGCAGTGCTTGCCTGATTCACGTTTTCATTGGGTCGTCTCCCTCGTGGGAGGCTTGGGAAAGGAAGAGATCTTAGTACATCAAGGTATATATCCAATAAGAAGGAATTGAGCTCAGTATATTGATCGTATCTGGGTTCTTTCCGGAACCTCACGTTCCTATCATTCTTTTCCAAGGCTTTCCCTTTACCCTTGTTTCAGACAATGGTGGTGGGTCCCCCATCCTTTATGGCAAGTACCTCGAGATTTTCCATCTCGATGTTGGCATCTTCTTGTCGGAGGAACTATTCAGCTTCGTTGTAGAAGTCTCCAATGTCTTTAAGAGGGTCCCTCTGGAGGGAGATCTTGAAATCAGTTCAGTCCAAGACACCAGCCATAGCGGCCATAAGTACCATCGACGACTCAGGTTGATCGACCGATGTTATAGCTATGTTGAATCTTTCTATGAAGGATCGTACGGTCTGG
Organism: Allium sativum; assembly: GCA_030737875.1. Classification (NCBI taxonomy): domain Eukaryota; kingdom Viridiplantae; phylum Streptophyta; class Magnoliopsida; order Asparagales; family Amaryllidaceae; genus Allium; species Allium sativum. The sequence goes on from CM060909.1 coordinate 590,958,009, forward strand.
CCGGACCGTTGCTTGATGGATGTGAGGAATATGACGCTCTTTGGTCGAGAGATGTGGACTCTGAACTGTTCGATGAAACGAGTGACCAAAATATTCCAACTATTGATTGATTCGGTTGTTAACTTCCAAAACCACATACCATAAATATCGGTGAGAAAGAGAGGGAATTACTTGGCCATGACATTGACTGATGCCGATAGTACTTCCATGTGATGCATGTATCGCATGGGATGTATAGTCGGGTCGGTCCTGCCGTTGTAGGGTTCCAGGACCGAAAGCTTGAAGTCAGGTGGATTTCGAGAATTCCTAATTTCCCGTCTGAATGGACCGCAATGGACATTATCCACGTCTTGTTGAGAGGAGGCACCTCTGGTAAGCGTTTAATAATGTTAGCGATATGATTTCCATCCCCAAGAAGCTGTTGCCACGAATCCAATTATGCACCGTGTACATTGGAGAGAATCCCAGAATGGGGTGGAAGCATGTCGTGAGTTCGTGGGGTCAGTTTGGTACAGCCCACGAGTGATGAGTGGAGATGGTCCCCAGCCTCGGTTGAATATTCCAGATTGTCCGGGATCGCTTGGTTGTAATGCGTATTGGGCCAAACCATATCCATGCCGTTAAGATTGGACTGGTTTTGGAAAGCATTATCAGTTCGGAGTTCAGCACTGCCCCCGCTCAGGGCGATATCATGGTGATTTTTAGTAGCGTCTCCCTCCGTCCTGCCAGGAACTGGTATGGTAGAGTGGTCTTGTTGTGACAGAGAGTTGCTGCCCCCAGGTAGGCTTGGATCGTTGTGTTGGCTATGTCGAGTAGAGGGCGACATAAGTGTGGTTTATGGTAAGATATCGAAACTAGCCACTTGTTGCATCAAACTAGGCTACGTTCGATCCAAAGGTTGCATCAATCGATCTGACCTATGACTCGGTTGGGAAGTGAAGTTGGCCCAATTGGAGGTAGAGCTATAGACCTATCTAGAGCTCCGGATTTCATTGGTTTGAAGGTTAGTTGTTGCCCCAATTTCTCCTGGTGCAGGAAATGATACTTGATTGCTTGGTCTCCCTTCCACCCAGGCGAGGAAACCATTCATCATTTCCTTTTGCTTTGCGAGGAGTTCATCTTGATGTTCCATCTGAGCCTTGAGTTTGGCGAGAAGTGCATCCATCTCGTCCCTAGTTAAGTATTGGGATGGTTATTTGTGAGTGGAAGCCTCCAGGCTTGCCTCCTCTCCTACGTCTGTTGGACCAGTAGGTTAAGATTGAGCGTGAGAAGGTGTTGCATCCTTCTTCCGCTTTGCCATTGCTTCTTTAAGAGCTATCGAAGGTCGAAGATTCATCCCCTACCTGGCACACCAAAGTGTTGACGTTAAAAGTTGGTCTTGTGGCAGTCAACCTCCAAAGTGTGTTATTCACACACAATTATAGTCACAAAAGTACAAGAAAAAAAGTGAACACATGAGACATATTATTTTTTTAGTGGTTCGACTTCAACCAAACCTACGTCCACTTTATAATCTTTGTTTATACTGTCGATTATAGATTACAGTTGCTTTGATTGAAAGAAAGTAGAGAGAGAAGTGGTCTATACACAAAATCCTTGTGTTATATTTGTTTTGTGCGGCATGCTATTTTTGGAGTGCCGAACATGAGTTGTTGTGTGTAGAATCCAAGTTTTTTTTCGATGCTTTCTAATTCTGGTAAGGAGATATTTATAGACGAGAAGGTGGGCTGAGTTAAGCGCAATGTGACATGCATCTTTTTCGGGGTCGGTCACATGTAACTCGATCCCAAAAAGTAGTTGTAGGCAGAAGGACCCGGTCTCCTACTGAAGAAGAGTTTCCCTCGAGAATTGTGGCATACGTGGAGCATGAAATTTGGTGCATGAAAAGCAGCGCAGGTCAAAGTTGATTGATTTTGTAGCCTTGGGAATAAGGCTTCGTCTTGTAGCATATACTTCGACCTGATATTTCTGATCCGATCGGGGCTTGATCCTAGCTTCCAGGGGTGACTTGATTGATTTGTTGAATTGATTTAGGAAGTCTTACGCTAAAGTCGGAGGAGGATATCTTTGTTTGTTAAGAGATTGGTTCATGTTGAATCATAGTCGACTGATCCATAATGAAAGTCGGTATCCGAGAGTGAGTCTCGATTTTGAGTTGTGACGGCTTTTTCCAAAAAGTTGGTCAACATATAGTTCTGTATGTTTTGAATCCCTACCGGTCCAGGACCTGTAATTATCAATTTTGCAATAAAGTAATAAAATCTTCAAAGTGGACAAGGTCAAACCATGCCAAACCAATATAAATCTCTATGTTCTTGTTTTAGCTGCGTTTATGTTATTTTAATCCTCGTTTCCTGTTTACTTTCTTTATTTCAATTCTCTTCGGAACTCTTGAGTGTTTGTGTTAAGTTTTGATACAAGCACATGCACTCGCGTGTGTATGTCTTTGAGTGTGTGTGTATGAAGATACAAGCTTCTAAAATAAAAGGTTTTGATTATTTCTTATTTGATTAAAAAATCAAAGGACCTTTAATTTTTGACTCTATCTGTTTGTAAATATAAATGTTTTACAGGTTTTTTTGGCCTTTTTTTTTGGGTAAATAAAGATAGACCACCAGACCAATAAAACAAATCTTCTCACTTTTTTTTGTTTGTTTTCCCTTTTTGTTTTTGTTTTTGTTTTTTCCGAGTGCATATAAAAATAGCAATAACGTAAATCCAGACATCTTTTAATGGAATGTAAGCAAGTTAGACAACATAAACAACGGAATTTTCTTCGTGCTTTGTAACTTTATGGGTAAGACTGTAAACGGATACTTTCAGATACGGATAGTACCATATCTGTATCCGCATCCGAAATCGTTTTCGGATATCTACATCCGCGGATACGAACAAATATAGAATAACCATCCTATACGTTCACAATCGACAAATTGAGAAACATAATGAATTTTTTTAATTTAATATAAAATAATTTTCAATTCCATTAATTATGAAAGTATTAAAGATAAACAAACATCATGATAATAAACAGTTTTGAGCAGTTAATATGCATTTAATGCTTATAACATGAAATTCAAACTTAATAAAATAGTTAAAAAATATATACAACGTATCAAAATACACATAATTCGAGCTATAATCTTAACGAAAACCAAATGGATGATTATCCAATGCGAATGTCTTTGTATCCGCATATGCATTTTTTTAAGACTAATTCTGTTTATACACCAAAAAATTGCTAAACATATACCAAAAGTTATAATAAACTACTATACATCATATATTACTTTACATACACTGTTTCTTTTACTAGATTATCCATGTTTTCATCTTCGTTTTCTTTCCTCTTTCAAACTTACAACTCAATTACCTAAAATTAGAAAATTTTAAATCACGTAAAATTTAACAAAATGAAATTTATTTCTTTGTACTAATATTGTAGCTTTTATAATCTTTTTGAGAAAAAAGAAAATTAATTTCAACAAAATTATTCTAATTTTACAAAATAAATCAACACTTCTAAATTAGACCATTATTTCTGAATATTTTCTTAACTAAATTTTTTGATTTCATGATTGAATAATTCATTAAAATATTATTAACATATTTAGTTTGCTTACAGTTTCAATACTTTTAAGAATAATTTGACTATTTATATGCAAAAGTTTTAAAAAAACAACTATGAAAAAAGGGTAATTTAGTAATAGAATTTTATAGAAAAATAATGGTGTATGTTAAGTCATTTTCGGTGTATAAATAGAATTTGCCTTTCTTTAATTCTTTTTTAAATTATTGGATATTTATTCACCTTTTTTTTTTCGTCGCCCATTGCGAGCCCAGCACTGAAGCTGAATTGAAAACCGACCCATTCCCACGGTTACATCGAATTTACAGAAACTTGGAGACAGCACAATCAAAATACCATTCTATAACCGTGAGTATCAGCGAGTTTATGTTGAAGTTTGCATTGGATGGACGATGGAAATTCCATGCCGTTGATTTTTAATTGTCGGCTACGCCTTGATTGAGAAAATGCTTCTTTACCTGAGCTAATCGTCCCTCCTAAATGTAAGTTACCTCTTTTTAAATCATGTTTTATAATTATTTTCTATCAAATTCAGCTTGATTACTTGTTGCTCAGGTCCTGATTCACTTTGTTAGAATTGAATTAATCTCTGCATTGAAGTGGCATAGAGAATACCAAGTCTGCACATAATGTTATGCCACATAAATAACTTATAATATGTTTAATCAATGTCAACACCTGTGTCTCTCGGTAATTACAAGTCTAATTAAACACAATAAAATATAGTAGTGTGTTAATTGACGTACGAAGAATAGTGAAAAGGATTACAAGTAGAATCAGTCTTGTTTAGGTATTTTTGTGCAGTCCTTCAACACTCTGTTCATTTTCATTCTTAAATTTCACATCATGGATTGATAAGGATGACACAAGCATGCTTATTCCGTATTGTACAATCACTAAGAATAGTACTAAAGATACTTTTGGTTTGTGTAAAGATGTCAAACATTGGCCATCCATGATTTCCATGAATTAGTCATAAGCGCACCCAATACTACAGGCTAACATGGATGCATATAGACATTACGCTATCCAATACCACAAAATATAACAAGTTGTTGTGATCATGACGTTCATACAATTTAGCCTATTTCATTGATGCTATTATGTCAAATGGTTTAATTTCGTAGTCAGGTAAATTATTTGCAACTATACCATATAGAATATATAATCTTACCCATCTTAAATGTGCAGACTTGGTACAATATATGCACACGCTGGAACACTGAATAGGTCTTATTAAGACTTGGTACAATACATGGTGATAAATGACATGTAGAAATGGCCATAAGTTCGCATTTGGCCTCACATGCAAGTTATCATAAGGGATATGATAACTTACATGTTGCCAAAATGCAACCTTTAGCATAAAGCTTGAAGCTTTAAGCTCATAAACCCAAGATAAGCTTGCATAACATGATAACGTGAACCATAGTAAACTTGCATATCATGGCAAACTTGCATATCATACATTTAACTTTAGAGTTTAAGTATGAAAGTAGAATAGGGCTTACAATGCTTATGAGGACTCAAATGAGTATAGCAAATATAAGAAAGCCCTTATGCAATCAATTAACCCCAAAATGCAAGCTTTAATAGAAAAACCCTTAAGCCAAAGTGATCAAAACCCTTGCTTTATGATGCAAATATAGAAACTTGACTTGAATGCAAGCTAATGATGCTCATACAAGCTTGAAAACACTTGTATGCATGGAAAATCTCATAGAAATTTATTTAGGAATTTTATGAAGAGAGTGGAGGCCATGAGAGGATTGATTTTGCCAAAGTTTAGTTGTATGAATGAATAATGATGATTTAGGGTTAGGTTAGGGCCTTATTTATAGATTAGGCAAGTGTTTTAGGCCATAGGATTAAACCCTAGTTGCAATCTCAGCCCTTAAAACCGAATCTGGCCCCCAAGCTCAACACAATCTCAAAATGGTGCACCAGGCTAAACAGCCCGGCTGGACCAAGTCGACAGCCAAGTCGACAGGGCTGTCGACTTGGGTCCAACCAAGTCGACTCCCAAGTCGACAGGGCTGTCGACTTGGGTGCTCTGGCGGGAATTTTCCCGCCTGGCCCAAACTGGCCCAATTTTCCAAATTCAAACTTGTATTTGAAATCTATTTTTACTTTGAATTTTTCTGAAAACTTCGTTGGGCCTTAATCGGGTCATACGGACTCCGATTTTCGAAAACTCGGACTCTATTTCGCGTATTTTTCCGAGACGAACGCAATGGCATAGCCCGTTTCACTTGATTCAGATTTTTGAATTAAATTCTGCCTCGATTTACGTTATAACAGGTTATTGAAAATACGGGTTGTTACAAGCTTGGAGCAGGAGGCTTCAAGATTTTATAGCTATTGTTTTCCGCTGTTGTTGTAAGTGTTGTACTCTGATAAGTGCTATTGTATACATAACTGTTTTATTTCAAAAGTTATGTTATATTTTATTCGTTCCGCTGTGAGATTCGTGTTTACTCTGATGATGATGTTCTTCTTCTTCTTCTAGTCTATTAGTTCTATCTTATCTATTCTCACCCTCTAACTTCTTTCATTAACTACTCAGTTATTTTCGATCCTTGGATGTTCGATATGTGTTGTATATCGGATAACCAAGATCGCTAAATTTCCGGGTTGTTACAGAGGGCATGCGTTTCCTTCTAGCTAGGGTGATTTCAGTGACCTACCAGCCCTGACATTTATATTATTTTCACGTGTGTGGTTGTTGCTGTTGCGAGGCGTCTCATATACGTCAGTGACTGTGTGGAGCCGATGGAGTCATTTGGCTCATTTACGCCCCAAAGGGTGGGAAAACACAGTGTTCAGGCATTTTAATCCACATTGGTGGACCGGCCCTGACGATCCAAGGGCTTGACTGAGTACTTGTCCTGAGGCTCGGGCTAGAGAGTCTCGAAATCGGTAGAGGACTATCTTTTGCCTCGGTTCACAAATGGAAACCCAACTTCCAATACGTGACATTTGCGGTTTTGATTGTAGAGCCTAGTAATGCGACATAGTGGTATTGGGCACTTATGTCGTCTATGATTGATACTTATGATTTGAAATTGTTTTGACACTATACACTTATAGTAATAATAAAACATGAAATTTCACGTACCAAGCATTCTTAGCTATTATAAGGTAAAAACCATATCCTCTGGCTTGCGTTGCATTGTGTGATGGGACCTGGGTCTTATAATAGCTTCATCGTTCTTTATTTAGCATTGCACTGTTGGTTTATGCACTGGTATTCTTGGGAGGAAACCCGTTCCGTGTTATACGGCGTGGTCCCTTGATTTACCTAACTTTAAAATAAAGATTAATAGCTGTTTTAATTCTCACACCAGTCCCATGACTGACCTGGAGTTATTGTTTTAACCTAAACTCTGGGTGCCCTTATTTTGACACGGGAAGCTAGTAGTTTTGGTTTTGCAGATTTATATTCACAGGATCCTGATTTACAGCTGGAACGATATCCGGAAAGCTCTGTATCCGTTTATCTCTTTCAGTTGTGTATTGTATTATTTTTTCGTTGCTATGTAATGTATTGTAATCTCTGATATTTTATGATGTGTAATATTGATTCATACTCTGTATATTCTTGTATTCTGATGAATTGTTGTAATAAGCAATGAAATGTTCTTCTGTTTGTGTTCGGATCTGTCTTGTCCTCAACTCAATTCGTGATTTCCCGTAAGGGGGATTTCGGGTCGTTTCACGAGCTTCTAAAATAAAAGGTTTTGATTATTTCTTATTTGATCAAAAAATCAAAGGACCTTTAAATTTTGAGTCTATTTGTTTGTAAATATAAATGTTTGATAGGTTTTTTGGCTTTCTATTATTTGATTTTTTTTTTGGGGTAAATAGAGACAGACCGCCAGACCAGTAAAACAAATCTTCTCACTTTTTTGTTTGTTTTCCCTTTTTGTTTTTGGTTTTTCCGGTGCATATAAAAAGAGCAATAACGTAAATCCAGACATCTTTTAATGGAATGTAAGCAAGTTAGACAACATAAACAATGGAATTTTCTTCGTGCTTTGTAACTTTACAAGTAATACTGTAAACGGATACTTTCAGATACGGATAGTACCATATCTGTATCCGCATCCGAAATCGTTTTCCGATATTTACATCCGTGGATACGAACAAGTATCGAATAATTATCCTATACGTTCACAATCGCCAAATTGAGAAACATAACGAATTTTTTTAATTTAATATAAAATAATTTTCAATTCCATTAATTATGATAATGTTAAAGATAAACAAACGTCATGATAATAAACAGTTTTGAGTAGTTAATATGCATTTAATGCTTATAATATGAAATTCAAATTTAATAAAATAGTTAAAAAATATGTACAATGTATCAAAATACACATAATTCGAGCTATAATCTTAACAATAACCAAATGGATGATTATCCAATGCGAATGTCTTTGTATCCGCATATGCATTTTTTTAAGGCTAATTCTATTTATACACCAAAATTACTAAACATATACCAAAAATAATAATAAACTACTATACACCATATATTACTTTACATACATTGTTTCTTTTACTATATTATCCATGTTCTCATCTTCTTTTTCTTTCCTCTTTCAAACTTACAACACAATTACCTAAAATTAGAAATTCTTAAATCGAGTAAAATTTAACAAAATGAAATTTATTTTTTGTACTAATATTATAGCTTTTGTAAACTTTTTGAAAAAAAAAAAGAAAATTAATTTCAACAAAATTATTCTAATTTTACAAAATAAATCAACACTTCTAAATTAGACCATTATTTCTGAATATTTTCTTAATTGAAAATTTTGATTTCATGATTAAATAATTCAATAAAATCTTCATTAACATATTTAGTTTGCTTAGAGTTTCAATACTTTTAAGAATAATTTGACTATTTATATGCAAAAGTTTTTAAAAAATAACTATGAGAAAAGGGTAATTTTAGGAATAGAATTTTATAGAAAAATAATGGTGTATGTTAAGTCATTTTCGGTGTATAAATAGAATTTGTCTTTTTTTTAATTCTTTTTTAAATTATTGGATATTTATTCACTTTTTCTTTCTGCCGCCCATTGCGAGCCTAGTAGTGATGCTAAATTGAGGACCGACCCATTCCCATGGTTACATCGAATCTACAGAAACTTGGAGACAGCACAATCAAAATACCATTCTATAATCGTGAGCATCAACGGGTTTATGTTGATGTTTGCAATGGATGGACGCAGGAAATTCCATGCTGTTGATTTTTAATTGTCGGTTAAGCCTTGATTGAGAAAATTCTTCTTTACCTGAGCCAATCGTCCCTCCTAAATGTAAGTTAGCTCTTTTTAAATCATGTTTTATAATTATTTTCTATCAAATTCAGCTTGATTACTTGTTGCTCAGGTCCTGATTCACTTTGTTAGAATGGAATTAATCTCTACATTGAAGTGGCATAGAGAATACCAAGTCTGCACATAATGTTATGCCACATAAATAACTTATAATATGTTTAATCAATATCAATACCTGTGTCTCTCCGTAATTAGAAGTTTAATTAAACACAATAAAATATAGTAGTGTGTTAATTGACGTACGAAGAACAGTGAAAAGGATTACAAGTAGAATCAGTCTTGTTTAGGTATTTTTGTGCAGTCCTTCAACACTCTGTTCATTTTCATTCTTAAATTCCACATCATGGATTGATAAGGATGACACAATCGTGCTTATTCCGTATTGTACATTCACTGAGAATAGTACTAAAGATACTTTTGGTTTGTGTAAAGATGCCAAACATTGGCCATCCATGATTTCCATGAATGAGTCATAAGCGCACCCAATACTGCAAGCTGACATGGATGCGTATAAACATTATGATATCCAATACCACCAAATATAACAAGTTGTTGTGATCACCACATTTATACAATTTAGCCTATTTCATTGATGCTATTATGTCAAATCACAAATGGCTTTGTAGTTAGGTAAATTATTTGCAACTATACCATATAAAATATCTAATCTTACCCACCTTAAATGTGCAGACTTGGTACGATATACGCACACGCTGAAACACTGAATAGGTCTTATTAAGGACCTTTAATTTTTGAGTCTATTTGTTTGTAAATATATATGTCTTACAGATTTTTTCCTTTCTATTTTTGTTGTTGTTGTTGTTGTTGTTGGTAAATAGAGATAAATCGCCAGAACAGTAAAGCAAATCTTCACACTTTTGTTCGTTTGTTAGTTTTTCCCTTCTGTTTTTGTTTTATTTGGGGTGCATATAAAAAGACTAATAACGTAAATCTAGGCAACTTTTAATGGAATGTAAGCAAGTCGGACAAACAACGGAATTTTCTTTGTGCTCTGTAACTTTACCTGTAGAGCTGTCAACGGATACTTTCGAATACAGATAGTACCATATTTGCATTCGTATCCGAAATCGTTTTCGAATATCGGATATCTGCATCCGCGGAGATTCCATGCCATGGATTTTTCATTATCGGCTACGTCTTGATTACGGAAATGCTTCTTTACCCGAGCTAATCGTACATCCTATATGTAAGTTGCCTCTTTTTGAATCACATTTTATAATTAATTTTTATCAAATTCAGCTTGATTACTTGTATTGCTCAGGTTATGATTCACTTTGTTGGCATGGAATTAATTTCTGCATTGAAGTGGCATAGAGAATACCAAGTCTGCACATAATGTTATGCCACATAAACAACTTATAACATGTTTAATCAATGTGTATACTTGTGTCCCTCGGTAATTACAAGTCTAATTAAACTTGATAACAATATAGTAGTGTGTTAATTGACATACGAAGAATAGTGAAAAAGATAACAAGTAGAATCAGTCTTGTTTAGATATTTTTGTGCAGTCCTTCAACACTTTATTCATTTTCATTCTTAAATTCCAAATCAGTGATGGATAAGGATGACACAAGTGCTTATTTCGTATGTATATTCACTGAAAATAGCATTAAAGATGCTTCTGGTTTGTGTAAAGATGCATACCAAATATTGACCATCCATGATTTCCATGAATTAGTCATAAGCGCACCCAATACGGCAGTCTAACATGGATGCATGCTGACATTACGCTATCCAATACCACTAGATATAACAAGTTGTTTTGATCAGCATATTAATACAATTTAGCCTATTTCAATATTCATGCTATTATGTCAAATGGTTTCTTACGTAGTTAAGTAAATTATTTGCAACTATACCAAATATAATATATATAATCTTACCCACCTTAAATGTGCAGACTTGGTATGATATATGCACACGCCGAATTAACACTGAATAGGTCTTATTAAGACCTTTTCACTTGCTTCTTCATTTATCACATCAAATTATGTAGATTAATATATTATCTTCATTGATATTTAGCTATCTTAAGTGATCTTTACCTTTCCAAAAGGCTCACGCTGTTTCTCTATAAATTAATTGATTGTTTTGAAAGACAAATTGGAAATCATATGATGTCACAGCAAGGCTCTATTCCTATATAAAGAAGCAGAGATACCTATGTTTAATTCATAAGAAAAGAATCTAAGTAGATAAATCATAATGGCTGTTAATAAGAAATTCATGAGCTTTCTATTAATATTGGCCATGTTCTTGATGGGAATGGTTGTTGAAGCCGGTCATTACAAGCGGCCACACTACAAGAAACCTCACTATAAACCACCACATCACTACAAGCCCCCACACTACCACAAGCCACCTCATTACAAACCACCCCATCATTAAGTAACCATCGTATCCCAGTTGTGCTATATGCTTTCATATTTGTATTTTATATAATGACAATAACAACAGCCTTGTTTGATATATAAAGGCTGTTGCCATATGTTATGTGATGCTTGATTTCTATATTGTGCTGTGCTAATTAATGTGTTGAAAGTAGTGAGTATTTCATTGTGCTGATAAATGTTCAATTTTCTTCTTGTGGTTCCTTATCTCCTCTCGTCCATGTTATTCAGTTCCCTGATAAGTGTCATTTTCAACATAGTCTGAAAAGTGATTATTTAACAAGGTCAGGCTTTTTAATTTTTATGAGCAAAAGCTATTTGCAGTTTCCATCTTTTGTTTCTTCGCTATTCCGCTAGAAATGGGTATGTTTTGTTTTAGTTAGTTTACATAGTGTATTCCCTGAAATCATTTCAAATGGCAGACTTCCATTGACAAGGAGGTAACATATGCAACTATATATTAATTAATGGCAGACTTACAATGTCATTTTGAAGGACTCACTTTAATGTGAATTTGTGTATTTCATTAGTGCTGATATGTCTAGTGCTACCAAAATGCAGATTAAAAACTACATCCCGTGTATATTTCCCTGAGCCTCTTCATCTAGATATATTATTTCCATCCAAATGTCAAGATCATTGATGTTCTCTTCACTAGTCGGAAATGACCTTCCATATGCACTATCACTACCTCATATATGACTTAGCACTCTTCGTATATCGTTTTATTTGCTTGTTTGGGTAGTAGGTCAAGAGAATAAGAGAGTGGAAGTTCAAATGGTGAAAGACGTAACATAATAGCACATATTTACAATGTGTTTAATTTCAAAAACCTTCTTCTCTTCTCACCCGGACTCATTTCACCTTCTTCTCTTCTCACCAGGACTCATTTCACCTTTTTAATTTCAAAAACCAGAATGCTATTCCCCTTTAATTTTTACTCGAAAATAATTCTATTCTATAATGGGATTTCGCTACAGCACCTGAAATCCAATAGAAGATGGTTCTTCTTTAACATAATATAATTTTGGTAATTCCTAAAAACTTAGGTTATTTCGATACAAATAATACTTTTTATTCAAAAAATTTGCATGTTTTCATTACTGATCATAATTGCATTCTTAAGCCTTAATTTAGTTGTTGTTTCAAAATTAAACAGTTTAGTTCAAACTTTAGTAATGGGTTAATAGGAATATGTAATGCAAATCGAAGTGTGTTTTGCATAGCTCACTTTCATGTATTGTAAAGTGACGATATGTTTTACAAACTCTTCAGTGATATTCAAAATTATTTTGATATGAGCTTCAAATATATAATGCATTGTAAAATCTGTTCACTGTCTTTTCTATCTGCAGAACCAAAGATTCAACCAATAAATGCTAATGTTTCATATTTGCAAGACAAATATCAAAACATGTTTCAATGAAAGTAAAATGTACGTTTACTTGTCAACTATATTCATTCCAAAAGATGTTCTGGATTTGATTTGAATTTCAAGTTATATTATTATTTATATGAATAATGCTCATTCATGATTAGATTTACTAAAATAATTTCCTTATTGATTTATACTAAAAGTTATTTAAAGTGAAGTTTTAAGATAAAAATATTATCATTATGCACATTTATTCTAGCATGGTACTTAACAAAATAGTTTAATAAATAGTTTTTTCAAAATATGGTTATTTGAATATAATATTTAATAATAGAGCGGTTATTGGGATACAACATTTGCTAGAAACTGAAAGACACAAAATATGAACCATTGGATCAGTTTGTCTAGTGAAATTCAGAGGGCAATCTAGGGCTGCACACAACCCATATCCAATCTGATCCAACCCACCAACCCGACCCACATAAACCCAACCCAACTCATCCTAGTTCGGGTCGGATATGAGTTATAATTTGTAACCTATATTATATACGGGTTGGGTTTAATATTTTGTTAACCCAACCTTATTTTATCTCAGCCCAACCCAATATTAAAAAACTAATTTAATATCAACCCACTTAAAATTAGAATAGTATAATCCTAGAATAATGTTCATGTATTATACAGTAAATATACAAAAAAACATATTTTATGTCAATCCTAACTAGACGGAATTTGGCAAATATATTTTAAAGAGCATTTTAGTGTATTTTAAAATTAAATACTTGTTCTTCTACATAGTAAATTAATTTTATATGATGTGTTTTACAATAAAATTTTAATAAAATATATCTTATAATGAATTAGTTATTTTAAATGCATTATGCTAGCTAAAATCTAGTATATTTTGCTGAATATTTTAATATTATTTTTTGAAAAAAATCCCCTTATATTCTCATTTTTTATTATATTCAAGCAACCCAACCTTATTAAATCCAACTCAACTAATACTTCAACCCAACGCATATCCAACCTCATATAGGGTCGGATGCGGGTTGAACTACCTTAAATCCATACTTATGCGGATCGGATGAAGTATTTGATCTAACCGGACCCAAACCATACTTTGTGCAGCCCTAGGGCAATCTAATGGTGGAGATTCATTGTGTCACAATTTGTGTCTATTTTTTTGTGTTCAAATAGACTTTCCCATCTAATAATATAAATTTATGCATATATATATATATATCAATGTTTTAAAACGCAAAAGGCGTACAAGAGGCGTTTTCGTGTCCGTGAGGCGAGGCGTAAGCCTTTCGAGTAGAGAAAAAATGCAATACATATACTTAATTTTTAACCACTTTCATGCAACATTTCGTTTGTTCGTTTTAAATTAACCTAGCCAACAATAGAAATTAGGAACCAACTAAACAAGGGCTTTTCGGGTAAACCTGTATTAATTCAAAATGTTTGTCTACACATATTATACAATCTTTTTTATTTTCATTAAATAATTAAAGTTTAATGACATTTATCTGTGTCAATATCTGCAACTAAAGATAAACAGGTTTTTAAATCATATGCTTCAACTGTTTGAGGCGTGCGAATCATAAGCTTTATGCGCTTTATATGCCACAAAATTTTGAGGCGTAAACTTTAGAGGTAAAAACCTTTTGGAATAAAGCCTCAAGGCGTTTTACCTCTTATTTCTTCGAAGCGAGCCTTGAGGCGAGTATCGATGCGGGTTTTATAAAACAATGATATATATATATATATATATATATATATATATATATATATATATATATATATATAGACATGTACCAATTTTCATATATATACACACATACATACGTACACATACGTACATATGTATGTATGTATATTCTTATATATTTTGATTCGAAATTTTCAGATGAACATTCTGATTTATTATTTTTCTGTTAACAGTGTTAATTTATAAATTTCATTCTCATCGTGATAATATATATTCACACACACACCCCAAAGTCTAATTTACAACATCGTGTACAAGTATATGATATACAATTAGATAGTATCAAAACATCCATACTTATAATATGAACCGAAAATGGCACAAGTGCTCATATGTAAAAGTGGTGAAGACTACAACTTATAGGGTTTCTACGTTATAATAAAACATAATAATTAAAAGTGATATTAATATTGATAAGCGAGTTCACTACAACAGTACAGGTTTTCCATAGCGTCTAAAAAACGCTATTGTACTCTAACATAGCGTTTCAGAGAATGCCATGAACTACATGTTATGTTAAACCTTCTGCTTTGTTGCCACCCGCGCGTAATGGGACTAAATTCCGACCTAGAAAAGACCCATTGGAGGTTAGAGTCACTGTAAACAGATCGTTGGTTCCTATATGGATTAACTTAAACAGATATACAGAGTAGTCTAAAAGGAAAATAAAAAACTGACACAGAAATATAATAGCATAAATATAAGATATACCAATTATTTAAAAACCACAATTCGGAATTGCAACATGTCTCATACTTCAAGGTAATCATTTATCCCAATTGCATAGCAATAATAGTAAATAAGCAATAGTCATAATAACTAAATCTTCAAGAGGCTCCTCCTCCAAGAGATCGTTCTCCATCCTTAATCACTTGTTTCACCTATTATCCTGTTAATGTTAAGAGGAGGGAGGTCAGAATATAAAGTTCTTGTGAATATGAAATATAAGTAAGTTAAAAAGGTTATTTCCTATATTTGGCAGTTGTAAACTTTTCAAGTTATGTCTTTGTACCAAACACATGATGCAAACTGTAACAGCGCGATTTTTGATGCCTCGAAAGTCGTGTCATTATTGAAAGAATTTAGAAGATGAGATAGAAAAGATAGAACTTATAGAATAGAAGAATAAGAAGACATCAGAATCTCACAGCGGAATTTCACAAATACATAATATATTACAATACAGGGTCTGATACATCATAGTACATCATCTTAATACAATACCATAGTACAATAGCATAATTATACATCATGATTCGGATAATACAGATGTCAAACTGGATACATAGATATAGATATACTACTGGTCTTGAACTTGAACTTCATCAAATTCCACTTTCCTACCTCGATTACTTGTCTACTCATAATAAATATTATGAGCACCCAAGAGTTTAGGAAAAGCAGGAAATAAACTCTGGGTCAGTCAGGGGACTGGTGTGAGTAAACATAGTTAAAAGATTGTAAATAGGGAGGTAAGAAATAAGGTTTTCCATTTTGGACAGATTAATTTACTTTAGAAATCTTTAGACCAATCCATAACTAATATATGGATAATGACCCCAGTATTTTATATCAAAACATTTGATATTACTACAGTTTTTATCAAATAAATAACCATCTAGTGAAACGCTTGCATCTCACGTTCACGTATATAGTATAAAATCTAAAACCGCAGAGAGCTTATTGGAGATTGGATTCCAACAGACAAGGTATGGGAGCACGTACCGATTAGTGTACTCTAGAGAGGATACACTGGGGTTCAACAAGAACGTCTTGCAACCCGGCCACACATGACCGACCACTCATTTAGCTTGAGTGTATCGAATATATTGCCACCATGGTTGTTGGCCATCCAACCGAAATTCGAAGATACAGAATCGAAAAAGAAGAATAAATTTGAATTTTCTCTAGATCGATGACAATACACCCTGCTTGGGTATGACCCAACTAGCCATGCTGCCCAGCCCAACTTTTGTTATTTCCTGGTTGTGAAGTTTGAGGTCACGTTTATCCTTCTAACAGATTATTTCTTTAATTACTTTGAATGCCACATCGTCATATCCGTTAGAAACACTCATTTGATTACCCAAATATATTGCGGGCAATAAAGCTAAGAAAAACGAATTTCTCCGCCACCAACGTAATATACTTACGTAAATTCGATGTGTAGAATTTTACTGATATACGTTGTCAGACACTCGTCCATTCGGGTTTGTCCTGGGACTGTACAGACCGAAGATACTATAGTCTTTGCATATCGTCGTCTTCAGTATGCGTTGTATAAATCGAGTTGAAGTGGGATATTTATCCCGGACTCTTCGAAATGATGTACGAAATGTCTTTTATAGTCGATAAATAATTATTAGCTTAATCTGATCATAATTCAGTTTATACGTTTATGATCAACAACCGTATATTTTTACCTTGTTCATATCTAGATAATTTAATTATCTTTTATAATTGAACAGTTAAAGTGTGTGCATCGCACACGGTATTTATATTCAGTTTTGACCAACATTTAGAATGGATAGACAAAGTACGTGTGTCGCACACGGTATTTTTCTTCCTTTATCATCGTTGTTTAAACGATGTTTTATACTCTAGTTCTTCTGGTAAATTATTTTATTACTTCAAATTTATCTTAAATAAATTAATTTAATAATTTATTTAATTTATTTCTTTATATTTCTACATCTCAAATTCGTAGAAATTCTCCGGTCAACTTCTATACTTGATCTTTCTACCATTTTCTTCCGTCCACTTGACTATGACAAATTAAATAAAAATTCTATTTTTATTTAATTATTTTTTTATTTTTTTTGTAATTTATTTAATTTCAAATTTTAAATTAGAACCTTTTTGAATTTAAAATCTCGTTCAGAAATTCATTCACTAGCGGTTTTACCAAAGTACTAGTGCCACTTTTCAAAATGCTGTGATTTCCTTCAAAGATACCCGGCCACGACTGTGTTTTCTCCTTTGCCAAAGTACCGCCCTGGTACTTGCTAAAGTACCGGGTACTATACCTTGCCAAGACCGTGCCGATCACCTCCAATCTGTTTGCCACGACCATGATTTCTTGTTTGCCAAATTTAAACCGGAAGTACCACTTTTGCCAAAACCTCATCGGAAGTACCACTTTTGCCGAACCTTATCGGAAGTACCACTTTTGAATATCGGAAGTACCACTTTGCCAAAACCTCATCGGAAGTACCACTTTTTCCCAAAGCCTTATCGGAAGAACCACTTCTAAAGTACCACCCCCCATGTCACCATGCGCATCACTTGAAAATAGCCCTGGCACTCGATATTTTCACCATGCCAAATCCTGATGCACGCACCTCCATGTGTGCACGTGCACAGCCGCCGCAGCCACCCTGGACCACCTCCGACCACCTCCTCATGTCGCTCGCCACCCCCAGGTCACGTCCAAGCCCCTGGGTCCCACCATTTTATCATGTACAGTGATTTCACTGTATTTGCCATTAATGTCAAATTGGGTTCATCGGAGTAAAACTCCGATTACTCCTCCACCGTCGCTCAGATCATCGACCCACTCCTGCCATGTCATCATCGTTCACCCACGCTCCGATCCCCCCAGGATCGCACCCCCCTAGCACCACCGTCGACATACAGTTCCGACGACAAGACAGACAAAACCCATGAACCCAAAAACCCTATTTTCACTTGGTTTTCAAAATCTAAACATTTAAAAAATCTTTTAGTATTTTTTCTGTGTTCTAAGGAGTCTTACACTCCTCCATGCTTCGTGTCTTGGCGTACGATGGTGTTGATTGTTGGAATTTGGTTAAAATTCCTTTTCTGGTCATCTCGAGATTCCTCGATCATCACAATGTTAAAAATCATGAAACTAACTCTAAAAATCATGATTTGGTGTTGGGTTTCCATTCGTATAATCAAAACTTGGTTTCGTTTAGTTTGAAAATCCATTTTAACAGAGAGCTACTGTGTTTTCCTGTTTTTTGAACATATAAACTTTGCAATGTTTTTCCTCTTTTGATTTGTTGTTAAAGTATGATAAGTATGCACTATGTACTACGAATTTTATCATCCAAGTGTGAAGAATTTTGTTATGATTCACATCTAAGGATAGACATCCAATTTGTTCTGTGTTTAACAGAACATAGTGACAGGGTTTGAGTTAAGCATTCATGCACACATACAGGTAATTTGTATACATAAATATAGTAGATGAATCAAAGGTTTCTAGCATCAATACTTTGTATTAGTTGGCAGGATGATAGTGTCTACATATATGCACTTGTAGTAGATCTTAACACACACACAAAGCTGTTTACAGTAAACATTAAACTAGGAAAATTCAAACAAGGTTTACTCACATTAATGCTTTCCAATTCTAGGTGAATGAACTTCAGAAATCAAATGTGAACTTATGTTTTTGCTGTGGGAGAAAATGCATGTTCTTATTGGTATTTATAGCCAACCTTAAGTTTTAAAAAATCATTTTCCTGCACTTGCTCCTACAGTAGCAACACTTAGCCTTACTCCTTTCCTCTCTAGTTACCTACGGCCAATTCATGAAAACCATGCATGTAAAAGTTTGTTTTATTAAGGTACCATAGCCAATAGACTTGTACTAGGTTAGTTCTTCTAGAAGCTTGAGCATACTTTCATTAAATGCATGTATCCTTTTTAGATTTTAAAGCATTATGAAAACTTGTTTTTCTTTGTCTCTTTCTTGCTGATATTTTCTCTCCTACAAGTTGTGCACATGCAAACTTAAACTGAGAATTTTTAGGTGCTTTTAGGGAATGGTTTCCAAATCATAGTTTTACTATTCATAGTATCATTCGTTAAATGGTTTTGTCTTACTATGTGACTGTTTTTTGCCTCTTGTAATAAAGATATTTGTTTTGGTTAAAAGAGTCAAATGTTTTTGTGTGCTATGTGTTCATATACATATGTGCTATGGCCGAACTGTTCTCTTGCCATATGCATATTTGTTTTTTTTTTGTTCTAAGGTCCTCCTTTGTTTTTAAAGTAAACAAAATACTCTTTTCTTACATATAATTCATGTTATATGCACAAGGCTTTTGTTAATAAATTCTTTCTTTGTTAAATTGTTAAACTATGAACTATTTATCTTTATATGTGTTATCACTTATGGTTTCTCTTTGAATGTTGTATACATGTTTTATACTTTCAAATCCTAAGATATAACAAGTATATACATTATTCTCTCTATTTATACATACATATGTTTTTACATATATATCAAAAATCACTTTAGTTTTGTTTTAAATAGCATTTCTCATTTTAATTCCTTTAAAATGATTTGTTAAAAACTAGAAAACAAATCGGGACATTACAGTCCACCCCCTTTAAAAGAATTTCGTCCCCGAAATTTAAAGTAAGAAAGTTAGAAAGATTTTCCCAAAAGTTGATACTTCATATCATAACTACTTAGTGCATTATAATTATACACTAGTTCCATACTCGTACTAGGCATACATAACATACAACCATACATAGGGTTATACTTGACTGATTCAAGTCATATGCTACCATATAATATTCCTGTATATAGTTCGACACATCTTTCCATCCTACTCCTCTGACACTGTGTAAGTACATTTCACGATTCCTTTTCCTTTCATGTCCCCAGTAGTTGACGGCTCATTCATGATAGCATAAACATTAGTCTATGGTGCCTTCTTCATCAGTGGGCAGTTCTTGATCATGTGTCCAGGCTGATGGCAGTTAAAATTGACATTCTTCACCACTAGCTCATTCCTTTGATTCTGCTAATGTTGATGTTTTTGTTGCTGTTGGGGTTGTTCTGGTTCCTTTTCCTTTGACTCCTTACAAAATCTAGCGATATGTCCATTTTGTTTGCAGTTGTGACACAGAACATTCTTGAAACGATTTTCATACTTCTCTTCCCCTGTATCTCCTTTTTCCTTGTTCTCCACATTTGGATTGAACTTCCTCCTCCGAGGATTCTCTCCATTGATTTCTACAGTCTGTGCCTTTTCTGCTGTTGGTTTCTTAGCATCCAAGGCTTCATACCTAAGTGCTAAATCCACTAATTCAACAAATGGGTCTTTCAGATGTCCCATCATACGTCCTTGCAGACTATCCTTCAGTCCAGCTACAAACATCTCGTTCTTCTTCAGTGAAGTATTGACCAACTCCGGTCCAAAGCTTGACAGTGCATTGAACTTGTTTTCGTATTCGGTAACAGTCATGCCTTCTTGCTTTAGATCGATAAAGTCCCGATACATCTTTGTTTTCCCAGTGGCTGGTAGATACTGGGCTTCAAAAGCTTCTTTGAACATCGCCCAAGTAAAATCTTCCTCTGGAGTGTTTGCATTCTGAGCGTCCCACCAGATTGCTGCAGCTCCCTCCATATTCCATGAAGCTAAGAGACGTTTATACTCGTCATCCAACTTCAGTCCCTTAAAAATCTTCTCACATGATCTAATCCATGCTTGGACGTCAACCAGTGATTCAGTTCCCTTAAAGGTCTTTCCTCCCAGAGTAGTGTAATTCTTGCAAATCATAGCAAAGTTTGGCTGCGTTGGAGCTTGGACCACTTCAGTTGTATCCACTTGGGTCTGATTAACAGTGTGCCCATTGGTCGTGGTTGCCCTGCTTGCTCCTCGGCCTCGTCTTCCTTGAGAACTCATTATCAACTTTCTGAGTATATGATTTGAAAGTTAATACTCAATCAGAAGATGTCTTAGGGATAACTTAAGTCAATAACTAGGGTCAATAGCTAAGGTCGTCCTATACTAAAATTGTTTTTTTAGTAAAAATACGCTCTCTCGACACTAATCCAAAGCCTAGGTTTTCGAAAAATCTAAGCTCTGATACCAACAGTAACGGCGCGATTTTCGATACCTCGAAAGTCGTGTCATTATTGAAAGAATTTAGAAGATGAGATAGAAAAGATGGAACTTATAGAATAGAAGAATAAGAAGACATCAGAATCTCACAGCGGAATTTCACAAATACATAATATATTACTATACAGGGTCTGATACATCATAGTACATCATTTTCATACAATACCATAGTACAACAACATAATTATACATCATGATTCGGATAATACAGATGTCAAACAGGATACATAGATATAGATATACTACTGGTCTTGAACTTGAACTTCATCAGATTCCACTTGCCTACCTGGACTACTTGTCTACTGATAATAAATATTATG
Source organism: Allium sativum (assembly GCA_030737875.1). Lineage (NCBI taxonomy): Eukaryota > Viridiplantae > Streptophyta > Magnoliopsida > Asparagales > Amaryllidaceae > Allium > Allium sativum. The sequence goes on from CM060909.1 coordinate 590,979,719, forward strand.
AGCACCCAAGAGTTTAGGAAACACATGAAATAAATTCTGGGTCAGTCAGGGGACTGGTGTGAGTAAACATAGTTAAAAGATTGTAAACAGGGAGGTAAGAAATAAGGTTTTCCATTTTGGACAAATTCATTTACTTTAGAAATCTTTAGACCAATCCATAACTAATATATGGATAATGACCCCAGTATTTTATATCAAAACATTTGATATTACTATAGTTTTTATCAAATAAATAACCATCTAGTGAAACGCTTGCATCTCACGTTCACGTATATAGTATAAAATCTAAAACCGCAGAGCGCTTATTGGAGGTTGGATTCCAATAGACAAGGTATGGGAGCACCTACCGATCAGTGTACTCTAGAGAGGGTACACTGGGGTTCAACAAGAACGTCTTGCAACCCGACCACATATGACCGACCACTCATTAACTTGAGTGTATCGAATATATTGCCACCACGATCGTTGGCCATCCAACCAAAATCCGAAGATACATAATCGAAAAAGAAGAATAAATATGAATTTTCTCTAGATCGATGACAATACACCCTGCTTGGGTATGACCCAACTAGCCATGCTGCTCAGCCCAACTTGTTATTTCCTGGTTGTGAAGTTTGAGGTCACGTTTATCCTTCTAACAGATTATTTCTTCAATTACTTTGAATGCCACATTGTCATATCCGTCAGAAACACTCATTTGATTACCCAAATATATTGCGGGCAATAAAGCTAAGAGAAACAAATTTCTCCGCCACCAACGTAATATACTTACGTAAATTCGATGTGTATAATTTTACTGAGTTACGTTGTCAGACACTCGTCCATTCGGTTTTGTCCTGGGACTGAACAGACCGAAGATATTATAGCCTTTGCATATCGTCATCTTCAGTATGCGTTGTATAAATCGAGTCGAAGTGGGATGTTTATCCCGGACTCTTCGAAATGATGTACGAAATGTCTTTTATAGTCAATAAATAATTATTAGCTTAATCTGATCATAATTCAGTTTATACGTTTATGATCAACAATAGTATATTTTTACCTTGTTCATATCTGGATAATTTAATTATCTTTTATAATTGAACAGTTAAAGTGTGTGCGTCGCACACGGTATTTATATTCAGTTTTGACCAACATTTAGAATGGATAGACAAAGTACGTGCGTCGCACACGGTATTTTGCTTCGTTTATCATCGTTGTTTAAACGATGTTTTATACTCCAGTTCTTTTGGTAAATTATTTTATTACTTCAAATTTATCTTAAATAAATTAATTTAATAATTTGTCTAATTTATTTCTTTATATTTCTACATCTCAAACTCGTAGAAATTCTCCGGTCAGCTTCTATACTTTATCTTTCTATCATTTTCTTTCGTCCACTTGCCTATGACAAATTAAATAAAAATTCTATTTTTATTTAATTATTTTTTTATAATTTATTTAATTTCAGATTTTAAATTGAAACCGTTTTGTATTTAAAATCTCGTTCAGAAATTCATTCACTAGCAGTTTTACCAAAGTACCAGTGCCACTTTTCAAAACGCTGTGATTTCCTTCAAAAATACACTGCCACGACTGCGTTTTCTCCTTTGCCAAAGTACCACCCTGGTACTTGCAAAAGTACCAGGTACTATACCTTGCCACGACCGTGCCGATCACCTCCAAACTGTTTGCCACGACCATGATTTCTTGTTTGCCAAATTTAAATCGGAAGTACCACTTTTGCCAAAACCTCATCGGAAGTACCACTTTTGCCAAACCTTATCGGAAGTACTACTTTTGAATAATGGAAATACCACTTTTGCTAAAACCTCATCGGAAGTACCACTTTTTTCAAAAGCCTTATCGGAAGTACCACTTCTAAAGTACCACCCCCCTGTCACCATGCGCATCACTTGAAAACAGTCCTAGCATTCGAGATTTTCACCATGCCAAATCATGATGCACGCACCTCCATGTGTGCACGTGCACAACCACCGCAGCCACCCTAGACCACCACCGACCACCTCCGCATGTTGCTCGCCACCCCCAGGTCACGTCCAAGCCTCTGGGTCCCACCATTTTGTAGTGTACATTGATTCCACTGTATTTGCCACTAATGTCGAATTGGGTTCATCGGAGTTAAACTCCGATTACTCCTCCACCGTCGCTCAGATCATCGACCCACTCCTGCCGCGTCATCATCGTTCACCCATGCTCCGATCCCCCCAGGATCGCACCCCCCTAGCGCCACCGTCGACGTACAGTTCCGGCTAGAAGACAGACAAAACGCATGAATCCAAAAACCCTATTTTCACTTTGTTTTCAAAATCTGAACATTTAAAAAATCTTTCAGTATTTTTCCTGTGTTTTAGGGAGTCTTACACTCCTCCACGCTTCGTGCCTTGGCGTACGATGGTGTTGATTGTCGGAATTTGGTTAAAATTCCTTTTCTGGTCATCTCGAGATTCCTCGATCATCACAATGTCAAAAATCATGAAACTAACTCTAAAAATCATGATTTGGTGTTGGGTTTCCATTCGTATAATCAAAACATGGTTTCGTTTAGTTTGAAAATCCATGTTAACAGAGAGCTACTGTGTTTTCCTGTTTTTTGAACATATAAACTTTGCAATGTTTTTCCTCTTCAGATTTGTTGTTAAAGTATGATAAGTATGCATTATATACTATGAATTTTATCATCCAAGTGTGAAGAATTTTGGTATGATTCACATCTAAGGATAGACATCCAATTTGTTCTGTGTTTAACAGAACATAGTGACAGGTTTGAGTTAAGCATCCATGCACACATACAAGTAATTTGTATACATAAATATAGTAGATGAATCAAAAGTTTCTAGCATCAATACTTTGTATTTGTTGGCAGGATGATAGCTTCTACATATATGCACTTGTAGTAGATCTTAACACACACACAAAACTGTTTACAGTAAACATTAAACTAGGAAAATTCAAACAAGGTTTACTCACATTAATGCTTTCCAATTCCAGGTGAATGAACTTCAGAAATCAAATGTGAACTTATGTTTTTGCTGTGGGAGAAAATGCATGTTCTTATTGGTATTTATAGCCAACCTTATGTTTTAAAAAATCATTTTCCCGCACATGCTCCTACAGTAACAACATTTAGCCTTACTCATTTCCTCTCTAGTTACCTACGGCCAATTCATGAAAACCATGCATGTAAAAGTTTGTTTTATTAAGGTACCATAGCCAATAGACTTGTACTAGGTAAGTTCTTCTAGAAACTTGAGCATACTTTCATTAAATGCATGTATCCTTTTTAGATTTTAAAGCATTATGAAAACTTGTTTTTCTTTGTCTCTTTCTTGCTGATATTTTCTCTCCTACAAGTTGTGCACATGCAAACTTAAACTGAGAATTTTTAGGTGCTTTTAGGGAATGGTTTCCAAATCTTAGTTTTACTATTCATAGTATCATTCATTAAATGGTTTTGTCTTACTATGTGACTTGTTTTTGTCTCTTGTAATAAAGATATTTGTTTTGGTTAAAAGAGTCAACTGTTTTTGTGTGCTATGTGGTCATATACAAATGTGCTATGGCCGAATTGTTCTCTTGCCATATGCATATTTGGTTTTTTTTTGTTCTAAGGTCCTCCTTTGTTTTTAAAGTAAACAAAATACTCTTTTCTTACATATAATTCATGTTATATGCACAAGGCTTTTGTTAATAAATTCTTGCTTTGTTCACTACAACAAAAATAGCCTATTACAACGTTCATTTTACAACGGGCGATGGTTGCCCGTTGTAATAGGATTCTGTTACAACGGTCATTTCCGTGACCGTTGTAATAGATGCCTGTACAACACCCTTTTTACAATGGGCATAGACTGCCGGTTGTAATAAATGCTATTACAACGGTCATTTTCAGGCCCGTTGTAATAGACGACTATTTTACAACGGTCAGAATATGTCTGTTGTAATAGATGTCTATTTTACAACGGTCACAAAATGCCCGTTGTAATAAATGCCAATTTTCGACGGTCAATAATTAATACTTAAAATACTTCCATAAAATTAACTTTGATTATTTTTTATTATTTAATAATTAATCATTAACCATATATCATTAATAATATTATATTATTTAATAAATAATCATTAATAATATTATATTAATCATTTATAACTTATAATAATTAATGATTATTAATAAATAATCTCTAATTATTAATTATTATATATAATCAGTATTCCAACAAACTTACTTTTACTTTCCAGTTATTAGTAAGTAATATATATCCAGTAATTTATATCAATAATTTATAATTAATAATTAATATTAATAATTTATGATTAATAATATTACTACACTATCTAAAAAATACCATTTTACAATATTGAATCTGCATTAAATCACCAAAGTGTTGTAAAAATACTTGATCTTTCACGATATTTAAAAAAAATGTTATAATAGGATTTCCATGACAATGTTTTTATTTAAATGTTGTTAAAGTAAAAATATCTACATTGTGTACCCAAAGCTTTAAAAAAAACTTTTAAATAATTTTTTTCTCTTTATATAATTGTATGCATATTGGATTTCATTCAATGATGTTATGTAACTTATATTATTGCCTTTTACTAAATTTGTTTACTACTTTACACAATAATGAACAATAAAACAGTTATATTAATAATTGCTATCAAATAGTTAAAAATTAATATAATAATTGCTAAGCATTGATCTAAAATTATTATTAAATAACAAATATGCACTAATGAATTTGCTCTTTGCCGTTAATGAATTTAAACCAAGAGCATATATGACGGTTGGGATCAAAATATGTTTTCATTTTGAATAATCACCACCAATAAATTTATACAACACTCAAATTTTTAGAGCACTTCAATATAATCGCAAAAATCGCATCTTAAACTAGCCTCATTTACCCAAGCTATTAATTTTAGAAAAGCATAGAAATTTAGATTTAGTTTTAAAATTATTATTAAATAACTAATATCATTTGTAAAACCACGCATCTGAAAACTTGCGATCTTTCATACATGAACTTTTGGTTTTAAGAGATCAGAAATATTTCTCTCGGTTCCAAAAATTGCGCTCCAATCCTTAATTTGTTGACCGAATATTTCAGCCCTACCGCCATAACAAAAAATAAAACTTAATCTCTAACTCATTTCTTTCAGTAAACCTAGTCTATTCTAAATCGCAGCTGCCACAAAAATCCTCTTTCACTACTTCAATTTTCGCTTTATCTTCATCCTCAATTTCCAATTTGTGAGTCAAGACGAGGGATGCTACCGCTTTCCTCAATTTCCAATCATGTCTGCGCTTCTTTAAATTTCTCAACTGGGCCACTACAGCTTCCTTCAATAATACGATTCATGCTCTAGGTATTGTTCGATTCTCTTTTCTTCTTACAGTTAAAAGCACAACTAAGCGAATTAACAACAGCAATGGAAGCAGTGCAATGACAAAAGGGCCATGGATGGCCGAGGAAGATGAAATATTGCTGCAGAACTTGCGCAAACATGGACCGCATGATTGGAGCTCCATTCGAAAAAGAGGAAGCAAATTGAAGCTTCTGAGCAAACACCGAAGCAAGAAGAAGAACAAGCTGAGGCGCCAAGACCTAAAAGAAATATTTTAGGATTCAAAATAGGACCAGCTACTGAAGCCAAAACTGATAAACCAGTTTTTAGAAATAAAGAGAATGTAACGAACCAAGATTTTTAACGTTTTAAAATTTTGAAATTAATTTTTGATTTGCTATTTACGAAATTAATTTTGTTTATAAAATCTAATCTATTTTATTTAAATTAATTTTGTATATTTAAATTTTTATTACTAGAATCTGAATAGCATCATTTAGTTTAACGTTAGCTGTATTTTCATAATTTATTGAAGTGTATTGTTGTGAAATATAAGATTTGATTTTTACATTTAACTCTAAGATCTATTTATGTATTTATTTAGATTTGAAATTTTGATTTTTAAATTTACTTATGTTTGTTTTGGGATAAAAATTACACATGTTTGTTGTTTAATGTTAGAACACTTGCTGTATATATACGTAGTATAATAATACATGGAGAAAACATTATTTAATTTCGAGTGCCACTTGTTTGAATTTGTTGAATTTGGTTTACACTTGTCTATGGGGTTCTGAGTTTGCACCGTGTGTTCCCTTTTATCTCCGTTCCTTGAATCCGCATTAGATTTTCACTCCCCCGCTAGTTTTCATTTCCCCCCAATCCCTAATATCATACAATCCCTAAATCCACTCATTTCCCACAATCTTTTTTCCTCTTTTTCGTCGATCTTTCATCGGGCCACTCGGTCTACAGGACATGTGCCTCCCTGGAGTTGTCTTCCGTCTGCCTCTTCTGTCGATTTTCTGGTTTTGGGATCACATGAAGGAGCTCTTTGCGTACGTAGCTTTAAGGTAACTTCATAACTGGTAGCTTTCTTGAATTTTGTATATAGGTATCTCAGTTGAGATTTTATTCGGTTATCTCAGTTACGAATCCAAGCATAGAAAAAAAATCAGAAATCTACGACTCAGAAAGAGAAAGATAACGTGCAGTCAGATGAATATGATTTTGAAGATGTTGCAGAAAGTATGCAATCATTTATTCAAAAACTTTCAAGCTTTGAGGGTGCGGAAGTTCCTCAGAATAGATGCCTTTTTTATATACTTGTGTGGTACTAAATCTTCAGTAGATAAATGTAGCATTGGTTCACTGTGTATAAGCCCACTTACTGTTTGATCCTTTAGCTCATGATATAATATCAACTAAATGCGTATGCGATTTCTGTCTCCCTCCCACAACATAATCTAAGCTTACGCTGTTTAAAATGAGGTAAATTTGTTGTAAATGCTTTTTTACTAGTCAAATGTCAATGTGAAATAAACTTCACTTGATAGAGTTTTCACTCAAGCTGACAGAACACCTGATATGCATTAGTATTGTATAGGGACATGCCAGGATTAAATACCAGAAGGTCTGGTTACACTTATCATCTTTGAATCACTTTTTCGGTTTATTAATATTTTATTTTTGATATTTTAGTATTATTTATTTATAGTATAATGCTAATTTTTTGTGATATTTAATATCCACAGCTCACCGATAGATTTGATATGTTTGAAAGGAACTCATGTGATGTGGACCTTGACGTTGATCAATTTTTCAAGGATATGGCATTGATGCTTGGACCACTACAGCATGACAATTCTGCCTATGACAAGGATCATGAGGAAGGTTCCACTTCATCATTAGAAATGGATTTAGGTGTCTTTTGCTGAAACTCTTTTTTTCTTCACATTTATTTCAATCAACTTAGCATGCTTCCATGGTGGTTATATTTATTAATTCCTAGTTAGTAGTGATTTTTCATAGCTTAGCCAACATATATTCAGTCCCACCAATTTCTTATTGAAATGCCACTATGTCATATTGCGCGGTGCTATTTTAACTATTACATATAGTGGAAGGCATTTATAGATCATTCCTATGAGCATGGTTGTGCAGCTGAACGTTTTTGGGTAAACATTGACTGCTTCAGATTAATTATCGTGAGGTATACAGTTAGCTAGAATACAAAAAGGTTATTTGATCTTTATCGAATATCGCAAGCAGTTAAATGATCATCCTATCATCATTTTATGTCTCCTTGTTCTTTTCTGCAAAACTATGCCTGCATGTATGCATTATGCTGGTATCAATTTGTGGTGGAAGCCAGTTTGTTTTTGCTATTTGGCTACATAGTTCACAGTTGGAGCTATGCTCACCCCTGACCTGTTTATTTAAGTAATTACATTTATGTTTGAAGTATTGGGACTGTATGTATCAATGTTAAAGACAAGTCTACCTCATTGCAGTGCAACACAATTTATATTATTAAATCTGTCTAATGAAAAATCAAAATTATTGTTGTATATCAAATTTTTGTGCTTTGCTATTCAGAGGTACATATCTTATATACTATTGCAGATGAGGGTTTTACTTAATTATTATGTGATGTACATGCATCTATATTATATACGCATACATACGTGCATATTTATATTTATATACATTGTATAACACAAACGCCTCACGTTGGTGAAGGTTTTTTGCAATGTCAAAATTGCACTTACAGAGCTTATATATAAAACTAATTTCTTCTTTTCCATTTCAAAATATAAGTTCAAGTTCATATTTTAATGCATTACGCCTTTTAATTTATATCTAATATTCATTCATTCTTATTTAATATTAATCTTATATTCTGTTGAAAAAAACTGATAAGTTTGTATCTTTTTTGTTTGTTTATATTTATAATATTGATTTTCACTTTTATTAGAACGTGCCGACATAATGATTTCATGTAATGTGAGACAAAAACCCCTCTCTCATATGCAAAATTAACCCATCATTCTGTTATGCAGACAAGATCCAGAGCAATACGACTACTTCAGGAATTATGACGATCTAGAGGTATGTTATGCAGTAGTAATCTTCATCTTCATGTATTTTCTTTGGTCAAATATGTACTTTTTTTTTCATTCATATTTTTTGGTACAATCTTTACTTTTTTGGCAAATGTTAAAAGGTGCATTTTCGCGTAAAGCATTTTCTATGTGAGGATGAAGCATGCATGGCAAAGAAGTTTGTTGTTTTTGTATCAAAAGAGGAAATGAAGGTAATCTATCCTAAAATCACCGTCTGCTAACAGTTCAATTTACGTATCAATGCTGATGAACAAATTTTATATTAATTCTTAGTAACAGAGGCATAATGCAGTTGAATATGGAGGCAATATGTCATGTTCAAAGCAGAATGCTGCACTTTAGGTTTGTTCTTAGATCACTTATTATAATATTCAAACTGCATAATATATATATACTCCACCTATAGTGTGAAAAATGGCACCCCATAAGATAGTGACATTCACATATCATATTTCAAGAATATGGTTCTGTAATGCTAATTCTATGTTTTTCTTTTTCTTTTTGATAACTGGCTAATGGTTTGACAAAAAAAGTGAAGCTAATAAACGGTCGTGAACGGCAAGCCATAATTTATTACGAAAAAGGTCATTATGCTTGTATTTTTTTTGTACATTTGTTTGGATTATGGTTACTCATTCAAAAAGTGAAGTATTCTGTAGCTTTAGTTAAGGCAGTCATCTGTTCCCTACGTAAACTATAGCAACCTACAATGTGAAACTGTAATCAGTTTAATTTCATATACCAAACACCTAAAATAACCTAACTTTGACGATAATTTTAAGTGTATTTTGTTTGGTAATTGGATGGAATTAAACTAGCCTAAATCCGATATGAAGTTTCTGCTGGAATACCAGGGTCCGGCCGACCTATCCCAGTTTCAGTCAGAACCTAGGCAAAACTAGAATTTTGGCCGTCCTCCCCTAGTTGAGAGCAAACCAATCTCTCTTTTCTTCTAAGTAGACTTCACTGCGAAGCATTTCTTCTTTTTCTAAATTTTAGGGCTCAAAACTTCACCCCTTTTTTGGGCTTCTCATTAGTTGTCACTGTATATTGGGGGAGGCGATCCTAGGTAAGACGTTGTGGTAACCGTGTCAGGTTGCTATTTGTTTGACGAGGTGTTTGGTTTCATTATATTTTTTGTTTGGCCATTGATAGTTTGGAATCAATTTTATATATTTATTTAGGTTTATTTTGTTTTTTACTCATTGTAGCCCATTCTAAAGCTAAGTATAGTCCTAAATGCCAGTGGAATTTTTGAAATCTGTAACTCAAATTGGTTCAATAACTTTCGTAAAAGTTGCATAGTTGTATACTTAATTCTAGGATGTTTCTAATTTGGTTTTATGTAATTTCATAGAATGAGTCCAGTTCAGTTTAGGTTTTTTTTAAGCTTAGCTTGGCTTAAACATGTTTCATAATCATTTATGCTTCATTTCTAATTTTGACAAATCAAGTTATGCTAATCGAAGTCGAACCCAAAACAGTGGAGCCCAGGCGGTCGTCGTATACTCACAACATCAGAGTTTCAATTGCGTTTGACTGTGTGGTCTTTGGTAAATGCTGCTTGTGTGCACGTGCAATGGCCAAAACATACTTCAAGAGGCGTTTCTTTTACCAGAGATGGAAACTTCGCTGCTGTGTGCACACGACGAGATTGCAAGGTCTATGTTAATTTACTATCATGTGATACATGGCAAATCATGGGTTCTTTTGCAGTTGATACTATGGATTTAGCAGGCGTCGAGTGGTCTCCAGATGATAGTGCCCTTGTAATATGGGATTCATTTACTGAATACAAGGTATTCATTTTGAGTATTCTTGAACAATTTTAATTCTGCCCATGTTTCTGTATTCATAAACAATTTTAATTCTACCCATGTTCATAAACAATTTAGTGTACAAGGTAATATGGAAATGGAACCATGTTTATAAATTGCCCTATCCAATGAAAAATAGTATATTAGATAACTTGGTGAATAGCAGTTCTTATGTTTTATATGGAAACCTACCCAGATGGCGCAATGGAACAAAGTTTTACATGTAAATTACAGTTAGATCTTAATCACTTTGTCTTTGAAAAGATATACATTTACTATATTCATCTTCCAACTTGTCAGCATATTTTCTGCATGGCTGCTATCATTGTATTCCAGTGCTGTAGTACATTTCATTTTCTCTTTTAACTTGCTACTATTGATAACAAACATGCTTAAGACGGTTAATTTTTCCTTCTTGAAGGATGCGTTGAATTTGCAACAAATAGCAATCGATTTGGTACCCAACTAGTACTAATTAAAATATTATTTTACAGAGACATGGAGACAACTGCAAACTGACTAGTCCGTACTCTTATCCACGCTCTACATGGAAATTTAGTGGTAATTTTCTTATACATAATATGCAGGCTGTACATGTTTCCAAACAATTGCAGACAATTAATTTTATAATCATTGACTATGACTTGTTTAAATACAAAGAATATCCCTACAAAAAAAAAGGTTATGTGCTATTCATAAAAATGTCATCCAACCATCGATATTAGCACATATATTAGCACTTTTATATATTTATTGCTTCATATATCATCCAACCATCGATGACTTACCGTTACCTCTCTAGTGCGAAGCATGTTTTGAATATTACCCAAATATGAGTTGAGTAAACACAATATCTCCACAGTTTTAAACATATTGAACTGGATGTGTGAAACGCTTCGCACATTCATGGATTTGAAAGAGAATGCAAAGTTCTATAAAAATGGGGTTTCCGTATGAATCTGAGAATCTGAATTTTCAAATGTGCAATTATTCCAGACATTGGTTCATGTACACACATAAATTTTAAATGCAGTTTTGAGTTTGCGCCATGGTGTACATGAGTTTCGTATGCATACATAAATTGATTTAACATGATATAATATAATAAGTATTTGATCAGTTTTATATGTATTCAGCTGAGTTTTTAAATACATTTTAGATAAAAGATTCACAATGGTTTTTCAAAGGTAACTTAGTTCCAGTCTACATCTGCATATATTTGGTCATATACAACTGCAAATATTTTTACGGTTCGTATATAATGTCACTTACAAATACATATATTTTTACTTAAATACAAATATTTTTACAAATACATATATTGTAGAAATAAAAGTTCGTATATAATGTCACTTACAAATACAAATATTTTTACTTAAATACAACTGCAAACTGTGGATATGGTGGTGTCTAAACTGTGTCTAAACTGAAGTAGGAAGACTATGGAACCAAAGACTGTAAGGTTACATCAATGCAAAGACTTAAATGTTGTGTAATAAGTTTTGAATGGTGTATAATAATATATTCTCTCTGCATTTGGTAACTTTTTTTTCTTTTTTTGCAGTCACACCGTGCTAGTAAATATATGCAGACTCAAGATCAACAGGCCGTTGGATCTGCCGTCGCGTGACACAAAGATTACATTTCCTTGGTATAGTTTTGTTACTTATGAAACTAGTTATGTAATTTATGTTAGAACTATGTTGACGTAACTTATGTAACCTTTTGGAATGTAAACTTATCTAGTCTTTTGGAGTATAAACTTATCGAACTTTTTGAAATGTGTTGGAATTATATGATTCTTGCTTCAGTCGTTTAGTATGTGTTATTATGTGATTTTGATTGTTGCATTACAGTATTTATTTCATGTTAAAATATTCATTATTATTATGGATGTATATCGCAGCAGTTATATTTAAATTTGCTATTACAACGGGCAAAAACCGTTGTAATATACTGTATTACAACGGGCAAAGGCCGCTTGTAATTTATTAGCTATTACAACGGGTTAATAACCATTGTCATACAGTCATTGCACGTGACATAGCAAGTTATTACAACGGTCTTTTACAACAGTCATTGTCCGTTGTCAAATAGTCAGGAGCTATTACGACGGGTCATATTAAGACGGGCATATGCCCGTTGTGAAATGCATATTACAACGGTTTTTGCCCGTTGTAAAAGGACTGTTTTGTTGTAGTGGTTAAATTGTTAAACTATGAACTATTTATCTTTATATGTATTATCACTTATGGTTTCTCTATGAATGTTGTATACATGTTTTATACTATCAAATCCTAAGATATAACAACACTACAACAGAAATACCATTTTACAACTGCTAAAAACAGTTGTAATAGGTCTACTACAACTTGCAGCCGCCAGTCGTAATATCCGCAGTGGTAATAGAGTGGTATTTTTTACAACTGTTTTCTGCTGTTGTAAAACGTTCTTTTACAACCGTGATGAACAGTTGTGAAACATATATCAACAACTGCTCATTGTAGTTGTAAAAGATTTTTTACAACTGATTTAAGCTGTTGTAAAAAATATTTTTACATTGTATTTAAGTTTATTGCAACCTTTTGTTACAGTTGTTATAAGATCCTTTCGCAACATGTACTAGCAGTTGCAAAGTACTTTATTACAACTGTTTGTAGCTGTTGTAACTAAATATTCAACAACCGTTTTCGTCAGTTGCGCTATTGATTTACAACTATTTGTAAAAGCCGTAACTAGTAATAATAACAATTATAGCAAATACACTAATATTAACCATAAATTTTACAGTATTATAACTAATAACAATACTTCATTAATAATCACCACAATCATTTAGCTTACTTGAAACAATATGAATCATTCACATTCATAATTGTCGAAAACAATTCAAGTTACAACATTTATGAATTCATAGCTCCATTACAAAACATAACTAAATCCATAAAGTATATCAAATATAAGTACATATACATACTAATCAAAAGAGATAAACTACTTACGCCAAGCAACAGTCGTCCCAACCGCTTGTCCAATAGCATAAACTCCTTCCTCAAACAATTCGTATCCACTAGTATAGCATAAAATCCATGTTAGCGTACATGATATAATATGCATAACAAACGTTAAAAAAGGATTATATAACACAAATTAAAAAATTTACTCCTACGCAAAAATTAACATAAATGACAAAACCATATTGGTTTCTACAAAACATTACAACCTACATCTTACTAAGGCGCTTCCAAAATCCAGTACTATTTGCAAAGTTTCTATTTATACGACTGCTCCAATAACCGAATACTGACCTGAACAACCACAGCATACAATATCTACTATAAAACTCAAAAACCATCGCTTCACCCTCACCCAAAAACTGCAATCTGGCCCCCGCAAGCAACCAAAACTACAATTACCTCTTTAAGTTCACAAACCAACAGCCACCCCAATAAATTGCAAACACCACCAACTAGCCACAACACTTCTCAAAACCACATACCATCCATAACTTGTTTCAAAATATGCACCAGAAAAAGCCTACATAGGATACTCCGATGCACTGGTGTTGCATTTACTGCTTAATTTAAAGCAAAAGAATAGCTTTTAAATTTTACGTACATGCTGATGATAGCTGAAAACGTGAATTGGCGACTTAGTTGACTGAAATAAATGTAGAATTCATGTTTGGATGATTCATAGTGCACGAAGAAGAGTCGGTAACAAACACTGCATTGAAGAGTGGGGACTTGCATGAAGTATTAGCAGCAGGTCCTTAGTTGTTAATTTTATTTTATTTCTCTTTGTTAATGGGCTGGAAAGTAGCACGGAGATGTTCATGGGAGTCGTGTATGGACAAGTGTGACCGTGTGAGTATTTTGTTATGTGCAGTATGTGTATTATTTGTAATATGTGTGTATGAAATTTGTATAGTTAATAAAGAATCCATTACAAAAATTGTTATTTTGAAATAGGTATACAACAGTTAAATGCAAACTGTATGTTAAACTACGATTATGCTCATATATTGACAATGTTATTTGAAAAACCTTATATTCAAAGGCTGATGAATACTCGCAAACTTTTACATATCAAAATCTCGATTATACAAAAAAAAACATATTCAAAGTCTGGTCAGATAAAACCACTTAAGAGTACCTTTAAAAAAAGTTATATAATCAAGTATATGCACTGAATAGGACTGAAAAACCATACATGTAATGAATAGGACTAAAAATGGTTATATAGCTAAGTCATCAACTCCCTTCAAACTGCCATTCAATTATTCCTTGCTCCTATAAGACTTGCTGCAACCACTCAAACTCCTTAAAACCAATTTTACTTATCCACTTCGACTGCACACATTACTCCACCAACCATTAGCATTTCAGCAAGCTTCTCACACAACACTTGGTCGTCATTGCCAAGCACCATCTCCTTTCAATATAACCTACCTCCAACTCCAGCAACCAAACTATTAGAACCTCTCTCAAAGCCCACTGTCGCCTTCATTGTAATTCACCTCCACCATTTATCACATAAAACCTCCTCTTTTTCCTGAACCATAATTTGAAATTTTCCAAAACCACAAACCTAAATGCTCATGCAACCACCTTGAACAGACCCAAATCTACAAATGTAGTCTTCACCACAATCACCTTGAACAAACCCTCAATCACATCATTGGTTGCTATCGAGCATCTCTTATCCATACACTACCATTCTAACACCAAATCCTAATTCCAACTAACCTATAAACTGAGCATCTACGCTCTGTAAACAGATCCTGTTCAGTAAACTGAGTCCGGGCTCAGTTTAACTACGATATACTATTGTTCTGCTTAAGAGAAAAAACACTTCTAAATCACATAAAACAACGACAATTTAACACGTAATACTACTATCTAGATCAATTCATTTTTTTTCAAACTTCACATATATTTCAACTAAATCTATCATCTATTATGAAAGAAAATAAATTATCAAATCTAATAAAGAAAGAATTCTGCACTAACTTGCAAATATTTAAAGTGAGAACTACAAACTCTTAAAGTCCTCCTTTTTCAAATAGTATGTGGAAATGATTCAAATTTAGAAGGGTGACTTTTAGCCTACTTTTTTTACAAATATTACATGGAAATGACTTTGTTTTTCTTCTTCGAATTATAACCGAGCTTTTAGGTCAGTTCTTGAGTTAAGCTAAGCTAAGCTCAATTTCCTAACTGAGTTTTAGCTTGGTTACAAAAACAGAGCATTCTCAGTATCAAAGACCGATCTAGGCTCGATTTTCAAACAAAGCTTTCTCGGTTTCAAAGATTGAGCTAAGGTCGATTTTCGAACTGTGCTTAGCTTAGTTATAAAAACTAGACCTAGCTTAGTTACAAATAAGTTCAAGCTGCAAATTTCATGATGGTGGAATTTTGGATGTTTGAATAGGTACAAACTGGTGACGAGATATTGATTTCAGATTGGATGTTTGAATACATATGGTAAAACTCAGGATAGTATCATATTCGAAAAGGAAATCATGAATGCAAAATGTATCCTTTTTTAAAAAAAAAAGGAGCAGAGTTGTTTTACTTACACGCGCGCCCATGAAAGAATAGACTACAACGTTTGCTTCGGTGGCACCTTCAACCATCAACCGTTTCAACAGCCTTGTCTCCGGGTTCATTGTTGTTTCACACAACTGTAAAGGCATCATCTCTCCTAACCCTACATTATTCGTGAAATATTACAGGTCGGTTGAAATTACAAGTGGTCTTCCTGTATTGTACCCATATTAAAAAGAAAAAAAGAAGAAAAAAAAATCTGTGACACACTAGATAAGGCCAAATCTATCATAATTGCATAACCCCGATAATTTCCATTCTCAACAATACAAAAACTACATTAATATAGCGTCATATGTCCAGTTGTTTTATTCTTCTTTTATTTCCAAACCTGAGTGAAAAGTTGCAGAAAATTTAATATTTACACCTAATTTTTTAAATGAACCCAACTTAAAGAAAATTGCAATTAAGAAATTTCAAACAAGTTTTAACCGATTTCAAAATCAAAAACTGCAAAACCATAACCTAAATGAAGTTATTTAGCTTTTGATTTTCTTTCTTTATTCATTTTGACAAAGATTAACGATGAATAGCTAGATTATGGCTTTCATGTATTCGAGAACAAGATATATGTATGTGTGTGTGTCAAATCAAATGGAAGACATTGGAAATTAAAGGACAAAATTAGCATAAGAGTGGCAAAAGGAATTTATGGGGTCCAATTTCTTTTCACAAAATTGTGGGGTGAGCAAAGAATATTGTGGGTGCTAATAGATTTCATAATGTATACCTTTAAACCTTTGTATGTGATATGAAGCGTTTGCAGGGAATGTATTCTGGAGCCATACAAGTTCGGCTTCATCATAGCAGTAACGTGATTGTTTACCACGTTCAACCTAAATATAAGGGACCAGTACATAAACATAATACCAATGACATTGATAAATTGAAGCAAGAAGACAAAGGAAAATGAACCTTATAGAGTGGTGGCACGCCAACATAGATGCAACCTTCATCAAATAATACTTTCTAAAAATGTTGATGTTTTATCAGCTAAATAATCTCTATATTATTTGAAATTTCAGATTAAGTAATTAGGACATACCTGGTATCTGAAGAAAAATGTTAGCAGAAGAGTTCAAATATGAGCTCCATCGACATCAGCATCCGTCAAAATGATTATTTTGTAATATCTAAGAGCATCCTTTTTGAAGTCTTCTCCCTGCAGAAAGATTGAAATTTAAGACTTCAACTAGCCATGCTATATTTGAGGAATCTATCAATGCCATGCTACAACCTTCACACCAAGCCCACGAGCAAGAATAAGATTCTGAATTTCTTCGTTCTTGTACATAGCTGCTTCATCCTTTCTTTTGATATTTAAGATTTTGCCCCTTAGAGGCAAAATGGCCTAAAAATGAAAACCAAAAGTTACAAAAACGAAAGATTTATTATACTGTACAAGAAGTTAACCCATAATTATTTTTGTCGAAAGCTAATAACGCAAGCGATGGTCTTTAAAAGTAAGTGATATATATTTAACTAAAAGCCACATATCGATTATGCATATTGCATGTCTTATCACAGTATCTCATGTAACTGTACAGCTTACATGGCCATAAACATGGGGAAAAAATGAAATAAGCAGACAAAGATAACAGCATAAAGAAACCTTTGGAACCAGTTGCCA
This sequence comes from Allium sativum, assembly GCA_030737875.1. Taxonomy (NCBI): domain Eukaryota; kingdom Viridiplantae; phylum Streptophyta; class Magnoliopsida; order Asparagales; family Amaryllidaceae; genus Allium; species Allium sativum. The sequence continues at coordinate 590,997,255 of CM060909.1, forward strand.
GCCAATCTTCTGAAAATAAGACAAAAATCTGAAATCTTCTGTCATGGCCTTGTTTTGCACTACCTCCAGCTGAGTCACCATCCACGATAAAGATCTCTGAAATACGTATGAACAGACTTATTAGTAAAAATAACCATATTTTTCATATGTCAAAAAATATATTAGTTCCTTTTCAATATCATTCATCGGATATGCTTATTCAATGCCCTAGTATTCATGATGTTCTTTTTTCACTCGAGCATGGCTTACCTTTCAAACAATTTAATTGCGGTGCTTCATATGTAAAATATCAAAAGAAGCCAGAGGAAAAATAATACTTTTCAACAATATTACAGAGAAACGTTGGAAGAAAAATATATCAAACATCTAACTGGGCAGAACAAACATTTGCATAAGTTTTGAAATGTCTATAAGCCAAAATAATTGCATTCTTAGGGAAAACCACAAACATTACACAATAATTAGTTTTAATATTTCTAAGCATTGTACTTAATTGCAACATGTCTTAAATAATTTTGACTACCATCGTCAGCCTTTTTCCTCACTTCTTTTCAACTACCATCGTCAGCCTGTTTGCACATGCATTGGACTGATTCAGTCATGTAATATATGTTTACCACTAAAGTCCTTTAAAGTAAACATCGTAATATTAATATTCTTAGCTTGCGGCAGAAGCTTGTTCTTGTTTATATCTTAGCCTTTGCTTTGGTAATTGATACGTTATGTTATGGATAGCAACTTCATGTTCCTATCTTCTGCAAATATTAGTCCATTTGAAGTTTCTAGATTGTAGGTGATTATCAACTTGCATATCTACAGTTAGAGTTATCCTACTGTACAGTTTGATGTCAATTTAGGTGTTTTTTTAGCAAGGCTAAGCCGAAATACATTATTAGAATTAAATTGAAAACTGATATTTTGGGATGAAGACAGCGGTATTAGTATGGATATGTATACCCTCAATATCATCGGTTTACCCTCCTTTATTTTTGTCCCTTCATATTTTATAACTGCCTTGGCATTTTTGTCTCCTCAATATCATCGTGTCTTATTTAACTCGGTCTAGATTCCATTTATAGCCAAAAGCATAGAAGCATTAGAAGAAAATGTACATCGAACTTGGAAATTCCAAACGTCAGTTACAACACGGTGGGGTAAAGAAGATAAAAAAGAGATTACTTTGAATCCATTTAGACAAAAAAAAACTTCCGTAAATTCATCCAAGTCATATGACACTCTGGAACGTTTCACTTCAGTTCATAAAAAAAAGAAGCTGCAAATTTATTTGGATATCGAATCCAAATATAACCTATTGCTATATGCGATTTATTCAAAGAGTTCGATATGCACGCAAGATATCAAGTTACAATAATAATAATAATATAATTTTTTTTTACTTCAAACTAGTGTCATGCGCGTTTTTTACGCTTGTAACATATATTCAAAGCAAAAATTTGTCTTGAGCGTTTTTTATGCTTGAAACGTATCCTTGGAATGAAAAAAAATAAAGGCTCGTTAGAAGTAAACAATCCCTTAGTACTCATCCGGTCATATTTCCATGAGAACTTGAAAAAGAAGAAGAAAAAAACTAAACCCAGTGGTATTTTGGTAGTTTCATTTATTATAAAGGTATATAAGATATAACTAGTAAATTAGAGCATTAAGATATTTTTTTGGTAATAAAATGAGATAATATTTTTAATTTCTTCTGCTGCTGCAGCTGCTTCAAAAAGGAGGAGATGCGGGGGTGTACTGCTTATTTTTATTTTTTATTTTTGTATATTTTTGATACTAGAGGTCATAGAGACTCATTTTGTGTAATTTCAGACATTGGTACCTACCACCAAAACAAGAGTTCGGGATAATTGTTTGCATTCAAATTTCAATTAAATTACCATCAAAAGAACTGGAAATAAAAAACGTTTGATTTCATTTTTAGTTTTAAATTTTCATTTAAACAAAAGTGTAACAGTTGTATGTGTTACTGAACCTTAAAAAAACAATTTTAAAAATTGAAATTAATACGTACAGCAGAAAACAAGTTTATTTTATTTTTCATGTTTTAAAAGATAACAAAAGTACGAAAACAATTCTATTTCTCTGTTATCCTTTATTCGTCATAATAATCAAGAATTTTTTTCTGCTTTCAAGAGAGCCGAAGACCATCCTAATCTTATAATTTGGAGATTTTGTATCACGGAAGTTGAAGTTGCTCAATGGAGACCATGATAGTATTGAAGAATCGTTTTTAAGGACTATTCTTTTAAGCATCTTTTAACAGCCTATTATTAGGTACATGCCTTATTCCAGCCTTTGTTTGAAGTTAATATGCGTTCTGCCCTCCACTGTATCTATTATATGGTATGATTCCAAGGTTTTTGTTCAAGTGGAAATTTAGATCCTTTCTTTATTTTCCGGTATGATAAGATTTATGTTCAACTGGAAATTTAGATCCTTTCCTTATTTTCAGTTTGGATACACCAATAGTCTTTTTAAAAACATGTTCAGGATTACAACTTTAAAATTATTTTTGACAAATTTTTTTTAAAAAATTTTCCTCCAAACTCAAACCAGAAAATTAATTGCATGTTATATGATCAAGATTTGGTTTTGAAGAAAAAAAATCTGAAAACTGCAAATATTTGGAGAGCAAACCAGCATTCACACAAAAAATAAAATACAAGGTAAATGAAAACTACTTTGTGTTTTAACATTCAGTAGTTTAAACTATAAATATTTGCATTTCAACGAAAAAAATAAAACATACATGTTTTTTCTTGTTTACAAGGAAAAGGTGATTTTACATAAATTCCCTTTGTGCAACCTTTATCCAATTTCAAAGAAAGCAGTTTTGCTACGACAGACTAAAAGCTACAAAGAAAAGGGAAAAAAATATAACAAAGCAAAACAATAAAGAAACAGTATAGCAATAATAATATCAAAACCAAAACATTACCATATTTATTGTAATAATATTCTATATCCTAATTCCTAATACAGTAAATGATCGATAGTTGAGCACCATTCGAGTGGAACTAATCAACCAAATCTATTCATTTAGACCTATTTGATTCAATTACAATCTTAAATCATTCCAAACTTTACTTATAAAAAATCGGTTCGGCTTTTGGTTTGATCGAACTTGTGAAGTTTTTATCATATTAGATAGAATTCATAATTGGTTTTGCAACAAAAGTAGTTTTATATATAAAGTAAGACAATACTGTAAATAAAATAAAATGCAAACAAGCAAACAAACAACAATACTGTAAATAAAAACCCAATTTTTCTTCTAAAAAAATCCAACAACAGAAACTTATTGACATTATATAATAAAAGTTTCTTCCATTCACCTATTTAGTTCGGATAAAACGAATGCCAACTAAATTAACCAGCGCTAGTTTGATTAGACCTGTTTTTTCGAGTTTTAATTTGCTTAGGCATTTCTTTAACTTAAAAAGATCAAAACAGAATCACCCCTAAAACGCATATTTGTTTGTTTCCTTTTCTTAAATCCATCTATTTTAAACACTCCATAGTTTGACATCTAGACAGGATTTTATAAATCCAATATCCGTCATCCACAATCTAACATAGTTGACATGCTCCTGTAAATGAAGGAGGGTAGAGTGAGGAAGGGAGGGAAAAAGGGAGAAAGAGAACAGATAGACCAATGTAGAAAAAGAGACGTAAAAGGAAAATAGTCAATCCCCTATCGCTTATCCTCAAATGTTATGTTTCACTGACATCTCCACCATCTTCTTTTTAAATACCTCAAATTAGTTAGCATTGTCGTTCATATAAATCCATGGAGTTATAATAAATATACATGGAAGACTGAAAAGACACTAAGAGCTATTGGGATATGAGATCCCATCTCAATACTGAAATTAATGTACCTACCAGCAAAACCATATATCGAAAATAGTGATTGCAAGTTTCACTATGATGGATGGCATATGGGACGTGCAAGTCATATGCCCTCTGATAAGTAAGAATGATTATAATCAGCATTAGTACATGTGGCATTTTTGATTGGAAACAATTTGCAAACCATTTAAGAATTAACATCACAGCAAGATGTTCAACTGTAATAACAAATTTTTTTGCTAAATAAAGGTCAAGTGAAGTCAACTAAAAATGAGAGTGTATTCAGAAAAATTTCCCTTCAGGCAATATACAAGGTTCTTCATCAAGTTTTGATTTATTGAATTCAAACTAGAGTTTTCATGTAAAAATAACAGTAATGTCTTTGTGGACCAAAATTAAAATATGAATCACACTATGTCAACAAATTAGCAAAATTACCATCTATGCGCTTTTAACAATAATCCTATAATACACTACTGCATAATGGCTGCTAATATCAACATTTATCAGTAATTATTTTCATGCATGGTGATGCGGTGTGAAGATGTACTTGAAAATGACAACAAATCGAAAGTTCAAAGCATTAAGATGAAACCATTTTTCACAAGGTACCATGTAAAGTTACCATCTAAACAAACCTTTACAATTCTAGGTACCATGTAAAGTTACCATTTTTCACAGTTGGCCACAAATAATAAGAACAGACTATATATGCATGTTAAAATAGTGTTCAAGTACAAAAAATCAGCAAACTGTGATGATAATATTAATGAAGCATTTATACCTCTTGGGCCAAAATTTTCCATTTTCTCAAGCACACCCATCTTCTTCCTAGCAGGTCGGATTGGCTCCTCCCCAAATGCTTGAGAATAAGTCTCATCAAACTCTTCAAATCTTCCTTGTCTAAGTGCTACAACAGCAGCAACATTCTTATACCAATTGACATCCTTGCTATCATTATCGATTTGGGTACTCCAAACAGCAACAATCTTTAGAAACCCTAACACATCCTAGCTAATAAGCACACTGCCTTTTACCAGCAAATAATAGCTGCAAGAGGTATATGATTTTGGAAGGAAATTTTTTATCACCTTATAATTGTTGTATGAGAGTACTTGAAAACTCTAAACAGAAGTGGGAATTTTTTAAATCAAATTACACTTTGACAAAAATTCAAGTAATATAAAAAAGGTGCTAATTCAGTTAAATTGAAGTGTTTAAAAAAAACTATTTGAATCAAAGTCAAAATGTTAATTCCTTTTTCCTCTTCAACTACCATCGTCAGCCTGTTTGAATAAGCATTGGACTGATTCAGTCATGTAATACATGTGTTTGTATTTTAGACAATTAATCCAACTGTTTAATAATCTTATCATATCTTGCAAGGAAATAATTTACTATACATGTTGTCACACATCTGTATATTTGTACACATCCATTAAGACCAAATGAAATAACTTGCCTTGCCAAAATAGAATTGTATTTTTCGTAAGTATTTGAAGATAGCATTAGGAGTAGCTCATTAGGTACAGGTATGGAACCGTCATCAGCAGGGTGTCAAATCTAAGCGATTTTTCGGCAGAGGCAATCATAATTTCAGATTCGCTAGGTTTACAAACTCAATCGAAAAAAACAAGTAAACAAGAAATTAACTCAAACTACATACCTTGAAATTCTGGCAGAGAGATTAGGGTCTGAGATTCAGGAGATTGGCTTGTCGTCGATAAACGCGGGAATGGGGAAAACGATTGGCTCGTCGTCGCAGGAACGGCGACAAATAGCGATAAGATCTGAGATTCCCAGATGTTGAAAATCTGAGACGAGATGTTAACAGCGACGGCGGAGCAAATAGCGTTGATATTAGGGTTGAAATGGGAATGAATTTTGTTCAATTAGCGGGCGAAGAGAATAGGGTTGAGATGAAAATGATATTTGCTCCAATAGCGGCCGAAAAAGAAGTTTGGAACATGTCGAGTATTTCAAAGTGAAAAAGCTGAAGAATGGGTATATAACTATTATAACTCCAAAAAACTGTGGTTAAAGAGTAAAATTTACAACTGATAAGAAAAAGAAGTTGTTACAGATTTATATTACAACAGCTACATAAATACAGTTGTTTAAAGCGGATTTATTACAACAGCTAAAATAAATATATTGTTACAAAGTATCTATTACAACTGTTATTTTATGCAAGTTGCAAAGGAATAGTTGTAATATGGTTGTTTTGTTGTAGTGCAAGTATATACATTATTCTCTCTATTTATACATACATATGTTTTTACATATATATCAAAAATCACTTTAGTTTTGTTTTAAATAGCATTTCTCATTTTAATTCCTTTAAAATGATTTGTTAAAAACTAGAAAAAAAATCGGGACATTACAGTCCACCCCCCTTAAAAGAATTTCGTCCCCGAAATTTAAAGTAAGAAAGTTAGAAAGATTTTCCCAAAAGATGATACTTCATATCATAACTACTTAGTACATTACAATAATACACTAGTTCCATACTCGTACTAGGCATACGTAACATACTACCATACATAGGGTTATACTTGACTGATTCAAGTCATATGCTACCGTATAATATTCCTGTATATAGTTCGACGCATCTTTCCATCCTACTCCTCTAACACTGTGTAGGTACCTTTCACGATTCCTTTTCCTTTCATGTCCCCAGTAGTTGACGGCTCATTCATGATAGCATAAACATTAGTATGTGGTGCCTTCTTCATTAGTGGGCAGTTCTTGATCATGTGTCCAGGCTGATGGCAGTTAAAATAGAGATTCTTCAGCACTAACTCATTCCTTTGATTTTGCTACTGCTGAGGTTTTTGTTGCTGTTGGGGTTGTTCTGGTTCCTTTTCCTTTGACTCCTTACAAAATCTAGCGATATGTCCCTTTTGTTTGCTGTTGTGACACAGAACATTCTTGAAACGATTTTCATACTTCTCTTCCCCTGTATCTCCTTTTTCCTCGTTCTCCCCATTTGGATTGAATTTCCTCTTCCAGGGATTCTCTCCGTTGATTTCTACAGTCTGTGCCTTTTCTGCTGTTGGTTTCTTAGCATCCAAGGCTTCATACCTAAGTGCTAAATCCACTAATTCAACAAATGGGTCTTTCAGATGTCCCATCATACGTCCTTGCAGACTATCCTTCAGTCCAGCTACAAACATTTCGTTCTTCTTCAGTGAAGTATTGACCAACTCCGGTCCAAAGCTTGACAGTGCATTGAACTTGTTTTCATATTCGGTAACAGTCATGCCTTCTTGCTTTAGATCGATAAAGTCCCGATACATCTTTGTCTTCCTAGTGGCTGGTAGATACTGGGCTTCAAAAGCTTCTTTGAACATCGCCCAAGTAAAATCTTCCTCTGGCGTGTTTGCAGTCTGAGCGTCCCACCAGATTGCTGCAGCTCCTTCCATATTCCATGAAGCTAAGAGACGTTTATACTCGTCATCCAACTTCAGTCCCTTAAAAATCTTCTCACATGATCTAATCCATGCTTTGACATCAACCAGTGATTCCGTTCCCTTAAAGGTCTTTCCTCCCAAAGTAATGTAATTCTTGCAAATCATAGCAAAGTTTGGCTGCATTGGAGCTTGGACCACTTCAGTTGTATCCACTTGGATCTGATTAACAGTGTGCCCATTGGTCGTGGTTGCCCTGCTTGCTCCTCAGCCTCGTCTTCCTTGAGGACTCATTATCATCTTTCTGAGTATATGATTTGAAAGTTAATACTCAATCCGAAGATGTCTTAGGGATAACTTAAGTCAATAACTAGAGTCAATAGCTAAGGTCGTCCTATACTAAAATAGTTTTTTTAGTAAAAATACGCTCTCTCGACACTAATCGAAAGCCTAGGTTTTCGAAACATCTAAGCTCTTATACCAACTGTAACGGCGCGATTTTCGATGCCTCGAAAGTCGTGTCATTATTGAAAGAATTTAGAAGATGAGATAGAAAAGATAGAACTTATAGAATAGAGGAATAAGAAGACATCAAAATCTCATAGCGGAATTTCACAAATACATAATATATTACTATACAGGGTCTGATACATCATAGTACATCATCTTAATACAATACCATAGTACAACAACTTAATTATACATCATGATTCGGATAATAAAGATGTCAAACTGGATACATAGATATAGATATACTACTGGTCTTGAACTTGAACTTCATCAGATTCCACTTGCCTACCTTGACTACTTGTCTACTCATAATAAATATTATGAGCACCCAAGAGTTTAGGAAACACACGAAATAAATTCTGGGTCAATCAGGGGACTTGTGTGAGTAAACATAGTTAAAAGATTGTAAACAGGGAGGTAAGAAATAAGGTTTTCCATTTTGGACAGATTCATTTACTTTAGAAATCTTTAGACCAATCCATAACTAATATATGGATAATGACCCCAGTATTTTAGATCAAAACATTTGATATTACTATAGTTTTTATGAAATAAATAACCATCTAGTGAAACGCTTGCATCTCACGTTCACGTATATAGTATAAAATCTAAAACCGCAGAGCGCTTATTGGAGGTTGAATTCCAACAGACAAGGTATGGGAGCACCTACCGATCAGTGTACTCTAGAGAGGGTACACTGGGGTTCAACAAGAACGTCTTGCAACCCGACCACATATGACCGACCACTCATTTAGCTTGAGTGTATCGAATATATTTCCACTACGGTTGTTGGCCATCCAACCGAAATCCGAAGATACAAAATCGAAAAAGAAGAATAAATATGAATTTTCTCTAGATCGATGACAATACACCCTGTTTGGGTATGACCCAACTAGCCATGTTGCCCAGCCCGACTTGTTATTTCCTGGTTGTGAAGTTTGAGGTCACGTTTATCCTTCTGACAAATTATTTCTTCAATTACTTTGAATGCCACATCGTCATATCCGTTTGAAACACTCATTTGATTACCCAAATATATTGTGGGCAATAAAGCTAAGAGAAACGAATTTCTCCGCCACTAATGTAATATACTTACGTAAATTCGATGTGTAGAATTTTACTGATATACGTTGTCAGACACTCGTCCATTCGGGTTTGTCCTGGGACTGAACAGACCGAAGATACTATAGCCTTTGCATATTGTCGTCTTCAGTATGCGTCGTATAAATCGAGTCGAAGTGGGATGTTTATCCCGGACTCTTCGAAATGATGTACGAAATGTCTTTTATAGTCAATAAATAATTATTAGCTTAATCTGATCATAATTCAGTTTATACGTTTATGATCAATAACAGTATATTTTTACCTTGTTCATATCTGGATAATTTAATTATCTTTTATAATTGAACAGTTAAAGTGTGTGAGTCGCACACGGTATTTATATTCAGTTTTGACCAACATTTAGAATGGATAGACAAAGTACGTGCGTCGCACACGGTATTTTGATTCGTTTATCATCATTGTTTAAACGATGTTTTATACTCCAGTTCTTCTGGTAAATTATTTTATTACTTCAAATTTATCTTAAATAAATTAATTTAATAATTTGTTTTATTTATTTCTTTATAGTTCTACATCTTAAACTCGTAAAAATTCTCTGGTCAGCTTCTATACTTTATCTTTCTATCATTTTCTTCCGTCCACTTGCCTATGACAAATTAAATAAAAATTCTATTTTTATTTAATTATTTTTCTATAATTTATTTAATTTTAGATTTTAAATTAAAACCGTTTTGAATTTAAAATCTCGTTCAAAAATTCATTCACTAGCGGTTTTACCAAAGTACCAGTGCCACTTTTCAAAACGTTGTGATTTCGTTCAAAAATACACTGCCACGACTGCGTTTTCTCCTTTGCCAAAGTACCACCCTGGTACTTGCAAAAGTACCAGGTACTATACCTTGCCACGACCGTGCTGATCACCTCCAAACTGTTTTCCACGACCATGATTTCTTGTTTTCCAAATTTAAATCGGAAGTACCACTTTTGCCAAAACCTCATCGGAAGTACCACTTTTGCCAAACCTTATCGGAAGTACCACTTTTGAATAACGGAAGTACCACTTTTGCTAAAACCTCATCAGAAGTACCACTTTTCCCAAAGCCTTATCGGAAGTACCACTTCCAAAGTACCACCCCCTTGTCACCATGCGCATAGCTTGAAAACAACCCTGTCATTCGAGATTTTCATCATGCCAAATCCTGATGCACGCACCTCCATGTGTGCACGTGCACAACCGCCGCAGCCACCCTAGACCACCACCAACCACCTCCGCATGTCGCTCGCCACCCCCAGGTCACGTCCAAGCCCCTGGGTCCCACCATTTTGTCGTGTACAGTGATTTCACTGTATTTGCCACTAATGTCGTCGAATTGGGTTCATCGGAGTTAAACTCTGATTACTCCTCCACCGTCGCTCAGATCATCGACCCACTCTTGCCACGTCATCATCGTTCACCCATGCTCCGATCCTCCCAGGATCGCACCCCCCTAGCGCCACCGTCGACGTACAGTTCCGGCTAGAAGACAGACAAAACCCATGAATCCAAAAACCCTATTTTCACTTTGTTTTCAAAATCTAAACATTTAAAAAATCTTTCAGTCTTTTTCCTGTGTTTTAGGGAATCTTACACTCCTCCACACTTCGTGCCTTGGCGTACGATAGTGTTGATTGTCGGAATTTGGTTAAAATTCCTTTTCTGGTTATCTCGAGATTCCTCGATCATCACAATGTTAAGAATCATGAAACTAAGTCTAAAAATCATGATTTAGTGTTGGGTTTCCATTCGTATAATCAAAACATGGTTTCGTTTAGTTTGAAAATCCATGTTAACAGAGAGCTACTGTGTTTTCCTGTATTTTGAACATATAAACTTTGCAATGTGTTTCCTCTTTAGATTTGTTGTTAAAGTATGATAAGTATGCATTATATACTATGAATTTTATCATTCAAGTGTGAAGAATTTTGTTATGATTCACATCTAAGGATAGACATCCAATTTGTTCTGTGTTTAACAGAACATAGTGACAGGTTTGAGTTAAGCATCCATGCACACATACAGGTAATTTGTATACATAAATATAGTAGATGAATCAAAAGTTTCTAGCATCAATAATTTGTATTTGTTGGCAGGATGATAGTGTCTACATATATGCACTTGTAGTAGATCTTAACAAACACACAAAACTATTTACTGTAACCATTAAACTAGGAAAATTCAAACAAGGTTTACTCACATTAATGCTTTCCAATTTCAGGTGAATGAACTTCAGAAATCAAATGTGAACTTATGTTTTTGCTGTGGGAGAAAATGCATGTTCTCCTTGGTATTCATAGCCAACCTTAAGTTTTAAAAAATCATTTTCCTGCACATGCTCCTATAGTAACAACACTTATCCTTACTCCTTTCCTCTCTAGTTACCTACGGCCAATTCATGAAAACCATGCATGTAAATGTTTGTTTTATTAAGGTACCATAGTCAATAGACTTGTACTAGGTTTGTTCTTCTAGAAGCTTGAACATACTTTCATTAAATGCATGTATCCTTTTTAGATTTTAAAGCATTATGAAAACTTGTTTTTCTTTGTCTCTTTCTTGCTGATATTTTCTCTCCTACAAGTTGTGCACATGCAAACTTAAACTGAGAATTTTTAGGTGCTTTTAGGGAATGGTTTCCAAATCTTGGTTTCACTATTCATAGTATCAATCATTAAATTGTTTTGTCTTACTATGTGACATGTTTTTGTCTCTTGTAATAAAGATATTTGTTTTGGTTAAAAGAGTCAAATGTTTTTGTGTGCTATGTGTTTATATGCATATGTGCTATGGCCGAATTGTTCTCCTTCCATATGCATATTTGTTTTGTTGTTTTGTTCTAAGGTCCTCCTTTGTTTTTAAAGTAAACAAAATACTCTTTTCTTACATATAATTCATGTTATATGCACAAGGCTTTTGTTAATAAATTCTTGCTTTGTTAAATTGTTAAACTATGAACTATTTATCTTTATATGTATTATCACTTATGGTTTCCCTTTGAATGTTGTATACATGTTTTATACTTCCAAATCCTAAGATATAACAAGTATGTACATTATTCTTTCTATTTATACATACATATGTTTTTACATATATATATCAAAAATCACTTTAGTTTTGTTTTAAATAGCATTTCTCATTTTAATTCCTTTAAAATGATTTGTTAAAAACTAGAAAAAAATCGGGACATTACAGTCCACCCCCCTTAAAAGAATTCCGTCCCCGAAATTTAAAGTAAGAAAGTTAGAAAGATTTTCCCAAAAGATGATAATTCATATCATAACTACTTTGTACATTATAATTATACACTAGTTCCATACTCGTACTAGGCATACAAAACATACTACCAAACATAGGGTTATACTTGACTGATTCAAGTCATATGCTGCCATATAATATTCCTATATATAGTTCGACACATCTTTCCATCCTACTCCTTTGACACTGTGTAGGTACCTTTCACGATTCCTTTTCCTTCCATGTCCCCAGTAGTTGACGGTTCATTCATGATAGCATAAACATTAGTCTGTGGTGTCTTCTTCATCAGCGGGTAGTTCTTGATCATGTGTCCAGGCCGATGGCAGTTAAAACAAAGATTCTTCACCACAAACTCATTCCTTTGATTCTGCTACTGCTGAGGTTTTTGTTGCTGTTGGGGTTGTTCTGGTTCCTTTTCCTTTGACTCCTTACAAAATCTAGCGATATGTCCCTTTTATTTGCAGTTGTGACACAAAACATTCTTGAAACGATTTTCATACTTCTCTTCCCATGTATCTCCTTTTTCCTTGTTCTCCCCATTTGGATTGAATTTCCTCTTCCGGGGATTCTCTCCATTGATTTCTACAGTCTGTGCCTTTTCTGCTGTTGGTTTCTTAGCATCCAAGGCTTCATACCTAAGTGATAAATCCACTAATTCAACAAATGGGTCTTTCAGATGTCCCATCATACGTCCTTGCGGACTATCCTTCAGTCCAGCTACAAACATCTCGTTCTTCTTCAGTGAAGTATTGACCAACTCCGGTCCAAAGCTTGACAGTGCATTAAACTTGTTTTCGTATTCGGTAACAATCATGCCTTCTTGCTTTAGATGGATAAAGTCCCGATACATCTTTGTCTTCCCAGTGGCTGGTAGATACTGGGCTTCAAAAGCTTCTTTGAACATCGCCCAAGTAAAATCTTCCTCTGGAGTGTTTGCAGTCTAAGCGTCCCACTAGACTGCTGCAGCTCCCTCCATATTCCATGAAGCTAAGAGACGTTTATACTCGTCATCCAACTTCAGTCCCTTAAAAATCTTCTCACATGATCTAATCCATGCTTGGACGTCAACCAGTGATTCCGTTCCCTTAAAGGTCTTTCCTCCCAGAGTAGTGTAATTCTTGCAAACCATAGCAAAGTTTGGCTGCATTGGAGCTTGGACCACTTCAGTTGTATCCACTTGGGACAGATTAACAGTGTGCCCATTGGTCGTGGTTGCCCTGCTTGCTCCTCAGCCTCATCTTCCTTGAGAACTCATTATCAACTTTCTGAGTATATGATTTGAAAGTTAATACTCAATCCGAAGATGTCTTAGGGATAACTTAAGTCAATAACTAGGGTGAATAGCTAAGGTCGTCCTATACTAAAATAGTTTTTTTTAGTAAAAATACGCTCTCTCGACACTAATCGAAAGCCTAGGTTTTCGAAAAATCTAAGCTCTGATACCAACTGTAACGGCGCGATTTTCGATGCCTCGAAAGTCATGTCATTGTTGAAAGAATTTAGAAGATGAGATAGAAAAGATAGAACTTATAGAATAGAAGAATAAGAAGACATCAGAATCTCACAGTGGAATTTCACAAATACATAATATATTACAATACAGGGTCTGATACATCATAGTACATCATCTTAATACAATACCATAGTACAATAGCAGAATTATACATCATGATTCAGATAATACAAATGTCAAACTGGATACATAGATATAGATATACTACTGGTCCTGAACTTGAACTTCATCAGATTCCACATGCCTACCTGGACTACTTGTCTACTCATAATAAATATTATGAGCACCCAAGAGTTTAGGAAACACAGGAAATAAATTCTGGGTCAATCAGGGGACTGGTGTCAGTAAACATAGTTAAAATATTGTAAACAGGGAGGTAAGAAATAAGGTTTTCCATTTTGGACAGATTCATTTACTTTAGAAATCTTTAGACCAATCCATAACTAATATATGGATAATGACCCCAGTATTTTATATCAAAACATTTGATATTACTATAGTTTTTATTAAATAAATAACCATCTAGTGAAACGCTTGCATCTCACGTTCACGTATATAGTATAAAATCTAAAACCGCAGAGCGCTTATTGGAGATTGGATTCCAACAGACAAGGTATGGGAGCACCTACCGACCAGTGTACTCTAGAGAGGGTACACTGGGGTTCAACAAGAACGTCATGCAACCCGACCACATATGACCAACCACTCATTTAGCTTGAGTGTATCGAATATATTGCCACTACAGTTGTTGGCCATCCAACCGAAATCCGAAGATACAGAATCGAAAAAGAAGAATAAATATGAATTTTCTCTAGATCGATGACAATACACCCTGCTAGGGTATGACCCAACTAGCCATGCTGCCCTTCCCAACTTGTTATTTCCTGGTTGTGAAGTTTGAGGTCACGTTTATCCTTCTGACAGATTATTTCTTCAATTACTTTGAATCCCACATCGTCATATCCGTTAGAAACACTCATTTGATTACCCAAATATATTACGGGCAATAAAGCTAAGAGAAACGAATTTCTCCGCCACCAACGTAATATACTTACGTAAATTCGAGGTGCAGAATTTTACTGATATACGTTGTCAGACACTCGTCCATTCGGGTTTGTCCTGGGACTGAACAGACCGAAGATACTATAGCCTTTGCATATCGTCGTCTTCAGTATGCGTCGTATAAATCGAGTCAAAGTGGGATGTTTATCCCGGACTCTTCGAAATGATGTACGAAATGTCTTTTATAGTCAATAAATAATTATTAGCTTAATCTGATCATAATTCAGTTTATACGTTTATGATCAATAACAGTATATTTTTACCTTGTTCATATCTGGATAATTTAATTATCTTTTATAATTGAACAGTTATAGTGTGTGCGTCGCACATGGTATTTATATTCAGTTTTGACCAACATTTAGAATGGATAGACAAAGTACGTGCGTCGCACACGGTATTTTGCTTCGTTTATCATCGTTGTTTAAACGATGTTTTATACTCCGGTTCTTTTGGTAAATTATTTTATTACTTCAAATTTATCTTAAATAAATTAATTTAATAATTTGTTTAATTTATTTCTTTATATTTCTACATCTCAAACTCGTAGAAATTCTCCGGTCAGCTTTTATACTTTATCTTTCTATCATTTTCTTCCGTCCACTTGCCTATGACAAATTAAATAAAAATTCTATTTTTATCTAATTATTTTTTTATAATTTATTTAATTTCAGATTTTAAATTAAAACTGTTTTGAATTAAAAATCTCGTTCAGAAATTCATTAACTAGCGGTTTTACCAAAGTACCAGTGCCACTTTTAAAAACGCTGTGATTTCCTTCAAAAATACACTGCCACGACTGCGTTTTCTCCTTTGCCAAAGTACCACCCTGGTACTTGCAAAAGTACAAGGTACTATACCTTGCCACGACCGTGCCGATCACCTCCAAACTGTTTGCCACGACCATGATTTCTTGTTTGCCAAATTTAAATCGAAAGTACCACTTTTGCCAAAACCTCATCGGAAGTACCACTTTTGCCAAACCTTATCGGAAGTACCACTTTTGAATAACGGAAGTACCACTTTTGCTAAAACCTCATCGGATGTACCACTTTTTCCCAAAGCCTTATTGGAAGTACCACTTCCAAAGTACTACCCCCCTGCCACCATGCGCATCACTTGAAAACAGCCCTGGCATTCGAGATTTTCACCATGCCAAATCCTGATGCACGCACCTCCATGTGTGCACGTGCACAACCGCCGCAGCCACCCTGGACCACCACCAACCACCTCCGCATGTCGCTCGCCACCCCCAGGTCACGTGCAAGTCCCTGGTCCCACCATTTTGTCGTGTACAGTTATTTCACTGTATTTGCCACTAATGTCGAATTGGGTTCATCGAAGTTAAACTCCGATTACTCCTCCACCGTAGCTCAGATCATCGACCCACTCCTGCCACGTCATCATCCTTCACCCATGCTCCGATCCCCCCAGGATCGCACCCCCCTTGCGCCACCGTCGACGTACCGTTCCGGCTAGAAGACAGACAAAACCCATGAATCCAAAAACCCTATTTTCACTTTGTTTTCAAAATCTAAACATTTAAAAAATCTTTCAGTATTTTTCCTGTGTTTTAGGGAGTCTTACACTCCTCCACGCTTCGTGCCTTGGCGTACGATGGTGTTGATTGTCAGAATTTGGTTAAAATTCCTTTTCTGGTCATCTCGAGATTCCTCAATTATCACAATGTTAAAAATCATGAAACTAACTCTAAAAATCATGATTTGGTGTTGGGTTTCCATTCGTATAATCAAAACTTGGTTTCGTTTAGTTTGAAAATCCATGTTCACAGAGAGCTACTGTGTTTTCCTGTTTTTTGAACATATAAACATTGCAATGTTTTTCCTCTTTAGATTTGTTGTTAAAGTATGATAAGTATGCATTATATACTATGAATTTTATCATCCAAGTGTGAAGAATTTTGTTATGATTCGCATCTAAGGATAGACATCCAATTTGTTATGTGTTTAACAGAACATAGTGACAGGTTTGAGTTAAGCATCCATGCACACATACAGGTAATGTGTATACATAAATATAGTAGATGAATCAAAAGTGTCTAGCATCAATACTTTGTATTTGTTGGCAGGATGATAGCTTCTACATATATGCACTTGTAGTAGATCTTAACACACACACAAAACTGTTTACAGTAAACATTAAACTAGGAAAATTCAAACAAGGTTTACTCACATTAATGCTTTCCAATTCTAGGTGAATGAACTTCAGAAATCAAATGTGAACTTATGTTTTTGCTGTGGGAGAAAATGCATGTTCTTATTGGTATTTATAGCCAACCTTAAGTTTTTAAAAATCATTTTCCTGCACATGCTCCTATGGTAACAACACTTAGCCTTACTCCTTTCCTCTCTAGTTACCTACGGCCAATTCATGAAAACCATGCATGTAAAAGTTTGTTTTATTAAGGTACCATAGCCAATAGACTTGTACTAGGTTAGTTCTTCTAGAAGCTTGAGCATACTTTCATTAAATGCATGTATCCTTTTTATATTTTAAAGCATTATGAAAACTTGTTTTTCTTTGTCTCTTTCTTGCTGATATTTTCTCTCCTACAAGTTGTGCACATGCAAACTTAAACTGAGAATTTTTAGATGCTTTTAGGGAATGGTTTCCAAATCTTAGTTTCACTATTCATAGTATCAATCATTAAATTGTTTTGTCTTACTATGTGACTTGTTTTTGTCTCTTGTAATAAAGATATTTGTTTTGGTTAAAAGAGTCAAACGTTTTTGTGTGCTATGTGTTTATATGCATATGTGCTATGGCCAAATTGTTCTCTTGCCATATGCATATTTGTTTTTTTGTTTTGTTCTAAGGTCCTCCTTTGTTTTTAAAGTAAACAAAATACTCTTTTCTTACATATAATTCATGTTATATGCACAAGGCTTTTGTTAATAAATTCTTGCTTTGTTAAATTGTTAAACTATGAACTATTTATCTTTATATGTATTATCACTTATGGTTTCTCTTTGAATGTTGTATACATGTTTTATACTTTCAAATCCTAAGATATAACAAGTATATACATTATTCTCTCTATTTATACATACATATGTTTTTACATATATATCAAAAATCACTTTAGTTTTGTTTTAAATAGCATTTCTCATTTTAACTCCTTTAAAATGATTTGTTAAAAACTAGAAAAAAAATCGGGACATTACACAAACATGAGGCGGATGTCCTAGAAGTCATTTGATACCCCAAAACTAATTTAAGGGCGGACACCTCTTATGGTCACTTAATACCATATTTATTTACAGTGGACATCCCTTTAGTCGCTTAATACCCAATGACGGACCTCAAGCCACCTGAGATCTCGTTCAAATGTTAATCGTTATAAATGACAACTCTCTTATAGGGCGGGAAAGAGTTACGACTTTTCGAAATGATGTACGAAATGTCTTTTATAGTCGATAAATAATTATTAGCATAATCTGATCATAATTCAGTTTACACGTTTTTGATCAACAACAGTGTATTTTTATCTTTTTCATATATGGATAATCTAATTATCTTTTATAATTGAATAGTTAAAGTGTGTGCGTCGCACACGGTATTTATATTCAGTTTTGACCAACATTTAGAATGGATAGACAAAGTACGTGCGTCGCACGCGGTATTTTGCTTCGTTTATCATCGTTGTTTAAACGATGTTTTATACTCCAGTTCTTCTGGTAAATTATTTTATTACTTAAAATTTATCTTAAATTAATTTAATAATTTATTTAATTTATTTCTTTATATTTCTACATCTCAAACTCGTAGAAATTCTCCGGTCAACTTCTGTACCTGATTTTTCTACCATTTTCTTCCGTCCACTTGCCTATGACAAATTAAATAAAAATTCTATTTTTATTTAATTATTTTTTTATTTTTTATAATTTATTTAATTTCATATTTTAAATTAAAACTGTTTTGAATATAAAATCCCGTTCACAAATTCTTTCACTTACGGTTTTACCAAAGTACCAGTGCCACTTTTCAAAACGCTGTGATTTCCTTCAAAAATACCCTGCCACGACTGCGTTTTCTCCTTTGCCAAAGTACCGCTCTGGTACTTACCAAAGTACCAGGTACTATACCTTGCCACGACCGTGCCAATCACCTCCAAACTATTTGCCACGACCATGATTTCTTGTTTGCCAAATTTAAATCGGAAGTACCACTTTTTCCAAAACCTCATCGGAAGTACCACTTTTGCCAAACCTTATCGGAAGTACCACTTTTTAATATTGGAAGTACTACTTTTGACAAAATCTCATCGGAAATACCACTTTTTCCCAAAGCCTTATCGGAAGTACCACTTCTAAAGTACAACCCCCCCCCCCCCCCCCCCCCGTCACCATGCGCATCACTTGAAAACAGCCCTGGCACTCGAGATTTTCACCATGCCAAATCTTGATGCACGCACCTCCATGTGTGCACGTGCACAACCGCCGCAGCCACCCTAGACCACCTCCGCATGTCGCTCGCCACCCCCAGGTCACGTCCAAGCTCCTAGGTCCCACCATTTTGTCGTGTACCGTGATTTCACTGTAGTCGAATTGGGTTCATTGGAGTAAAACTCCGATTACTCCTCCACCGTCGCTCAGATCATCGACCCACTCCTGCCACATCATCATCGTTCACCCACGCTCCGATCCCCCTTGGACCGCACCCCCTAGCGCCACCGTCGACGTACAGTTTCGGCGAGAAGACAGACGAAACCCATGAACCCAAAAACCCTATTTTCACTTTGTTTTCAAAATCTAAACATTTAAAGAATCTTTTAGTATTTTTCCTGTGTTCTAGGAAGTCTTACACTCCTCCAAGCTTCGTGCCTTGGTGTACGATGGTGTTGATCGTTGTAATTTGGTTAAAATTCCTTTTTTGGTCATCTCGAGATTCCTCGATTATCACAATGTTAAAAATCATGAAACTAACTCTAAAAATCATGATTTGGTATTGGGTTTCCATTCATATAATCAAAACATGGTTTCGTTTAGTTTGAAAATCCATGTTAACAGAGAGCTACTGTGTTTTCCTGTTTTTTGAACATATAAACTTTGCAATGTTTTTCCTCTTTTGATTTGTTGTTAAAGTATGATAAGTATGCACTATATACTATGAATTTTATTATCCAAGTGTGAAGAATTTTGTTATGATTCACATCTAAGGATAGACATCCAATTTGTTCTGTGTTTAACAGAACATAGTGACAGGGTTTGAGTTAAGCATTCATGCATACATACAGGTAATTTGTATACATAAATATAGTAGATGAATCAAAGGTTTCTAGCATCAATACTTTGTATTTGTTGGCAGGATGATAGTGTCTACATATATGCACTTGTAGTAGATCTTAACACACACACACACACACACACACACACAAAACTGTTTACGGTAAACATTAAACTAGGAAAATTCAAACAAGGTTTACTCACATTAATGCTTTCTAATTCAAGGTGAATGAACTTCAGGAATCAAATGTGAACTTATGTTTTTACTGTGGGAGAAAATGCATGTTCTTATTGGTATTTATGGCCAACCTTAAGTTTTAAAAAATCATTTTCCTGCACATGCTCCTACAGTAACAACACTTAGCCTTACTCCTTTCCTCTCTATTCACCTACGGCCAATTCATGAAAACCATGCATGTAAAAGTTTGTTTTATTAAGTTACCACAACCAATAGACTTGTACTAGGTTAGTTCTTCCAGAAGCTTGAGCATACTTTCATTAAATGCATGTATCCTTTTTGGATTTTAAAGCATTATAAAAACTTGTTTTTCTTTATCTCTTTCTTGCCGATATTTTCTCTCCTGCAAGATGTGCACATGTAAACTTAAACTGAGAATTTTTAGGTACTTTTAGGGAATGGTTTCCAAATCTTAGTTTTACTATTCATAGTATCATTCATTAAATGGTTTTGTCTTACTATGTGACTTGTTTTTGTCTCTTATTATAATGATATTTGTTTTGGTTAAAAGAGTCAAACGTTTTTGTGTGCCTTGTGTTCATATACATATGTGCTATGGCCGAATTGTTCTCTTGCCATATGCATTTTTTTTTGTTGTTTTGTTCTAAGGTCCTCCTTTGTTTTTAAAGTAAACAAAATACTCTTTTCTTACATATAATTCATGTTATATGCACAAGGCTTTTGTTAATAAATTCTTGCTTTGTTAAATTGTTAAACTATGAACTATTTATCTTTATATGTATTATCACTTATGGTTTCTCTTTGAATGTTGTATACATGTTTTATACTTTCAAATCCTAAGATATAACAAGTATATACATTATTCTCTCTATTTATACATACATATGTTTTTACATATATATCAAAAATCACTTTAGTTTTGTTTTAAATAGCATTTCTCATTTTAACTCCTTTAAAATGATTTGTTAAAAACTAGAAAAAAAATCGGGACATTACACAAACATGAGGCGGATGTCCTAGAAGTCATTTGATACCCCAAAACTAATTTAAGGGCGGACACCTCTTATGGTCACTTAATACCATATTTATTTACGGTGGACATCCCTCTAGTCGCTTAATACCCAATGACGGACCTCAAGCCACCTGAGATCTCGTTCAAATGTTAATCGTTATAAATGACAACTCTCTTATAGGGCGGGAAAGAGTTACGACTTTTCGAAATGATGTACGAAATGTCTTTTATAGTCGATAAATAATTATTAGCATAATCTGATCATAATTCAGTTTACACGTTTACGATCAACAACAGTGTATTTTTATCTTTTTCATATCTGGATAATCTAATTATCTTTTATAATTGAATAGTTAAAGTGTGTGCATCGCACACGGTATTTATATTCAGTTTTGACCAACATTTAGAATGGATAGACAAAGTACGTGCGTCGCACGCGGTATTTTGCTTCGTTTATCATCGTTGTTTAAACGATGTTTTATACTCCAGTTCTTCTGGTAAATTATTTTATTACTTCAAATTTATCTTAAATTAATTTAATAATTTATTTAATTTATTTCTTTATATTTCTACATCTCAAACTCGTAGAAATTCTCCGGTCAACTTCTGTACCTGATTTTTCTACCATTTTCTTCCGTCCACTTGCCTATGACAAATTAAATAAAATTTCTATTTTTATTTAATTATTTTTTTATTTTTTATAATTTATTTAATTTCATATTTTAAATTAAAACCGTTTTGAATATAAAATCTCGTTCACAAATTCATTCACTTACGGTTTTACCAAAGTACCAGTGCCACTTTTCAAAACGCTGTGATTTCCTTCAAAAATACCCTGCCACGACTGCGTTTTCTCCTTTACCAAAGTACCGCTCTGGTACTTACCAAAGTACCAGGTACTATACCTTGCCACGACCGTGCCAATCACCTCCAAACTGTTTGCCACGACCATGATTTCTTGTTTGCCAAATTTAAATCGGAAGTACCACTTTTGCCAAAACCTCATCGGAAGTACCACTTTTGCTAAACCTTATCGGAAGTACCACTTTTTAATATTGGAAGTACTACTTTTGCCAAAATCTCATCGGAAATACCACTTTTTCCCAAAGCCTTATCGGAAGTACCACTTCTAAAGTACAAAACCCCGCATCACCATGCGCATCACTTGAAAACAGCCCTGGCATTCGAGATTTTCACCATGCCAAATCTTGATGCACGCACCTCCATGTGTGCACGTGCACAACCGCCGCAGCCACCCTAGACCACCGCCGACCACCTCCGCATGTCGCTCGCCACCCCCAGGTCACGTCCAAGCTCCTAGGTCCCACCATTTTGTCGTGTACCGTGATTTCACTGTAGTCGAATTGGGTTCATTGGAGTAAAACTCCGATTACTCCTCCACCGTCGCTCAGATCATCGACCCACTCCTGCCACGTCATCATCGTTCACCCACGCTCCGATCCCCCCTGGACCGCACCCCCTAGCGCCACCGTCGACGTACAGTTTCGGCGAGAAGACAGACGAAACCCATGAACCCAAAAACCCTATTTTCACTTTGTTTTCAAAATCTAAACATTTAAAGAATCTTTCAGTATTTTTCCTGTGTTCTAGGAAGTCTTACACTCCTCCAAGCTTCGTGCCTTGGTGTACGATGGTGTTGATCGTTGGAATTTGGTTAAAATTCCTTTTTTGGTCATCTCGAGATTCCTCGATTATCACAATGTTAAAAATCATGAAACTAACTCTAAAAATCATGATTTGGTATTGGGTTTCCATTCATATAATCAAAACATGGTTTCGTTTAGTTTGAAAATCCATGTTATCAGAGAGCTACTGTGTTTTCCTGTTTTTTGAACGTATAAACTTTGCAATGTTTTTCCTCTTTTGATTTGTTGTTAAAGTATGATAAGTATGCACTATATACTATGAATTTTATTATCCAAGTGTGAAGAATTTTGTTATGATTCACATCTAAGGATAGACATCCAATTTGTTCTGTGTTTAACAGAACATAGTGACAGGGTTTGAGTTAAGCATTCATGCATACATACAGGTAATTTGTATACATAAATATAGTAGATGAATCAAAGGTTTCTAGCATCAATACTTTGTATTTGTTGGCAGGATGATAGTGTCTACATATATGCACTTGTAGTAGATCTTAACACACTCACTCACACACACAAAACTGTTTACGGTAAACATTAAACTAGGGAAATTCAAACAAGGTTTACTCACATTAATGCTTTCTAATTCAAGGTGAATGAACTTCAGGAATCAAATGTGAACTTATGTTTTTACTGTGGGAGAAAATGCATGTTCTTATTGGTATTTATGGCCAACCTTAAGTTTTAAAAAATCATTTTCCTGCACATGCTCCTACAGTAACAACACTTAGCCTTACTCCTTTCCTCTCTATTCACCTACGGCCAATTCATGAAAACCATGCATGTAAAAGTTTGTTTTATTAAGGTACCACAGCCAATAGACTTGTACTAGGTTAGTTCTTCCAGAAGCTTGAGCATACTTTCATTAAATGCATGTATCCTTTTTGGATTTTAAAGCATTAAAAAAACTTGTTTTTCTTTATCTCTTTCTTGCCGATATTTTCTATCCTGCAAGTTGTGCACATGCAAACTTAAACTGAGAATTTTTAGGTACTTTTAGGGAATGGTTTCCAAATCTTTGTTTTACTATTCATAGTATCATTCATTAAATGGTTTTGTCTTACTATGTGACTTGTTTTTGTCTCTTATTATAATGATATTTGTTTTGGTTAAAAGAGTCAAATGTTTTTGTGTGCCATGTGTTCATATACATATGTGCTATGGCTGAATTGTTCTCTTGCCATATGCATATTTTTTTTGTTGTTTTGTTCTAAGGTCCTCCTTTATTTTTAAAGTAAACAAAATACTCTTTTCTTACATATAATTCATGTTATATGCACAAGGCTTTTGTTAATAAATTCTTGCTTTGTTAAATTGTTAAACTATGAATTATTTATTTATATGTATTATCACTTATGGTTTCTCTTTGAATGTTGTATACATGTTTTATACTTTCAATTCCTAAGATATAACAAGTATATACATTATTCTCTCTATTTATACATACATATATTTTTACATATATATCAAAAATCACTTTAGTTTTGTTTTAAATAGCATTTCTCATTTTAATTCCTTTGAAATGATTTGTTAAAAACTAGAAAAAAAATTGGGACATTACACAAACATGAGGCGGATGTCCTAGAAGTCATTTGATACCCCAAAACTAATTTAAGGGCGGACACTTCTTGTGGTCACTTAATACCATATTTATTTACGGTGGACATCCCTCTAGTCGCTTAATACCCAATGACGGACCTCAAGCCACCTGAGATCTCGTTCAAATGTTAATCGTTATAAATGACAACTCTCTTATAGAGCGGGAAAGAGTTACGACTACTTACTACTAGGGATTGGGTCGAACACGACTTCTTATAAGAAGAATCACCATGACGAACCCTCTTGTTACTATCTAGTTGTCCCTACGGGTGAATTCCTAGCCACTTAATACTTCCCTTAAATGGAGGTTCCTTAGGCCATGTATACATAATCAGTCCCTAGGTCAGCCCTATCTTGCCCCAAGATTAGAAGTGGACATTACGTAGAGAACTACCCTACACATGTTATCGTCTACCAAGACCATTTAATACCTTATAGGAGAAAGGCGGATCTAATAACCATTTAATTCTCAGAGGGCTAGCCCAATGACTTGCGGTTTTGAACTAAGGAGTGAACCTTAGGAACGAACCTCGTCCTAACCACTTAATACCTAACAAGAGATAGGTCAGACACTTAATATATTTTTCCCAATGCAGGTCTACTCTGCATATACAATATAATGTGTATGTGTGTATATATATATGTGTGTGTGTGTGTGTGTGTGCACATTAGACATCTCACCTTAGGCCTACCAATTGTAGATGTTGGATTTGTCGGGCGTTTCCAGGTCGGGTTCTACTACAAGTTGGGTCTGACTTCGCATCATAGTGTACTAATTATAATGGCCCATGACACCTATATCTCTCACATTAACTAGATTTACTTGTAGACGCTCGATATGCCGGTTGGTTCTGGACAAACTCTACTACAAGTAATGGTTAACCTTGTGATTATATGTCATTAATATTAATTAATTCATTAACTCACACACATACAAACATAAAAATTCTTATGGGACATTCAAATTCTATTCCTAATATAATCTTATTTATTGCACACTTAGTACGCATAAATATACGTTGATTACAATTTTTTTTTTGAAAATTGGTACGCTTTTATTCCAATACCATAAACTACCGCTTTTATATACCTCGTCAAAACTTGTAACCCCATTAACGATTACACACACACACACACATATATATATATATATATGTATATATAAGCAAATTAAGCGAACGATATTAGCGTCCTTACCACGTTTTTGAAATGTCAATCCTATTAAATTCTTATAGGTGTACAAGTCATTTTCCTCAACCATAACATAAGTGTGCATATGACAATAAAATGGGAAAAACAATTACAACAACATATAATCTTGCAACCCAGGTTTTGACTTGATTATTGTAACAAAAAAAAGAACATATCATATATATATATATATATATATATATATATATATATGTGTGTGTGTGTGTGTGTGTGTGTGTGTGTGTGTGTGTGTGTGTTATCCACTAAGATCGATATGTATAACTGATGGGTTATTGACGAACTTATACAGGTCAGTTCAGTAATGATTAAGAAGGGATCGGTTCTCATAGAGCTCCTAATCGGTCAGAGTCCTTCAGATCATTTCTTCAAGAAGGGTCGGTTGTAATGGACGAAGTCCCTGGTCGTCCTTTTCCTCACAAATTCCAGGTCGTTTTTCTCCCAAGGTCGATCCTATATTTCAGAAGCCAATTCTGTTATGTTCACAGACATCTGGTCGGTCCGCATTTCCAGAAGACAGCTCCATTCTTGTTTCACCTGCTCTGGTCGGTCCGCTTTTTGGTTTCAACCTCCTGGTCGTTCGTTTGCATCTGGTCGGTCCGCTCCGCATCTAAGTCTCCTGGTTGTCTTTCCCTTCAACGAGGGCTCCTGGTCGGTCAAAACAGTATAAAATAGCTTGACACCTGGTGACAACTGGCAGTGGCATTCTTGTAAATACCCAAAAATACCGACCAGAACCCTGAATACAAGATTTCAGCCACTCCTCCGCCTATAAATAGCACCCTACCTCTATCATTTTAAAGGGACATTTTCTAGAAACACGTGGAGGTGCTGCCAAATTGCTTTTTGGACTTCTTCAAGCATTCCAACATCTATTCTTCATAATCCAACAAAGATCAATGGAGCATGGAATCATGGCTTCCACAAATGATATATGATAGAGCTTAAGGTCGAAGATCCATGGCAAAAGCTTGGTAATAAGGAGATTTCCTCGCTGTCCAAGATATTTCTCTACCATTTTCAGCAATTCAAATGGAAGAATGTGTGTGAGAGAAAGTTTGGTTGAATGTATGAGTGATCTTACCTTGTAAACAACTTGTTGATAATAAAATTCTCTCTTAAGAGTGGACGTAGACCTCCTCAAAGGTCGAACCACTATAAACTCTTGTCTTCTTTCTATATTTTGATGTTTTCATGTATTAGATATGGTCTCACATAATAAAAAAGTTATTTTTACGTCTTGCCTTTGAAAAGGTGACATGCTTCATAAGCATTTCGCCTCCGATTAGGTAACGCGTTAAGCAATACCTTGGTTGTTTTGCCAAATTTTGGTGTAAACAATAAGGCGCCCACCGTGGGGCCGATCTACTTTCTGACATCAAGTATATTGTGAAGATCTTGGAGCTTTTAAGCCTAGTGGAGATTTTAAGCCTAGTCTCAAAATAGGCCACTCGAATCTACGAGTTGGGCCTTCCGACGAACTATCCTCAAAGTTCAAGCTGCTTTCTGAAATAATGGCGCCAAAAGCAAATAAGGAAGTAAGGGCTAGAGCATCTAACGAGGGAAATCGAGAGGAAACCCCAGCCGTTAACCGGTTTGAAGTAGGCGAAACATCGAATGGAGGCTTGAATGTCACAAGAGGCGAGCTTGATCAAGCCGTCGCGGGTCTGACACAACAACAGGAAATAGCTAACAAAGCCATAATGGTAAGGCTAGATTCACTCTTTGCTCTTCAAACCGCTACAGCAAAGGTAGCCACAAGGACTGCTCATGCAGAGGGTACCGGATCTTCTTCCTCTAGTCCGAACCGAGAAAAATCTATCCAACAGATCTCTGATACTAATAAAGGAAAGCATGAGAATTCAAAGCATGTTGATCGGAACCATAACGCGGGGATTACTTCTCGTCAAGCGGCCAATTCTGCCAAAGGGGCACTTTCTAATGATGAAAGACCAGGACCCCGGAGTCACAATCGTGATGGCTTGCTTAGGCAAGCTGCCGGTCAAGACAAAAGCGTCCGCCCCGCAGATAGCCTCCACGAGAGGGAACGCCTCCTGAAAATGGTCCAACAGCTTATGAAAGAAAGCAAATCTCAAAATGATAATGAGGCTGAATGGGAGTTCGCGCCATCAAAAACCCCTCTCACTGAGAGAATCAAAAAGGCAACCTTCACACGGAAATTCAAGCCACCTACAATCCAAGCCTACAATGGGACAGGCGACCCCAATGTGTTTTTGTTTCGATACGACCAACACATGGATGGGGCCCAAGCAACCGACGAGCTTAAGTGTTTGTACTTTCCAGTGTACTTTGAAGGAGTAGCATCATTATGGTTCACTAAATTGCCTCCCAGATCTATTGATAATTTTTTCACACTAGCAAGATGTTTTCAAGACCAATTCCGCCTCCAGACAATGAAGGATAGAAATATTATGTCCCTCAACGAGTTGGAGCAAGCCCCGAGTGAAATGATTAGATCTTTTCTAAGTTGTTTTAATGCTGTCGCTGCTGAAATAGGGACCCACAAGCCAAGGCTAATTCTAATGGCTTTGAAGTGGGGCATAGATAAACATTCTGAATTTGGAAGGTGGTTAAAGAGAAAGAAGCCCAACACATTAGAGAAATTCTATGACAAAGCCGAGGAATACATGATTCTTGAAGATGATCCCATTTACTCTGTTGGCAAGACCAAAACTAATGTGGTTCTGGAGAAAAAAGAAGCTTCTACAAAAACCGATCAAATAAATTCAGGTGGGGGCAAAAAAGAGGAAACGGTAATGATGCCAAGAACGATAAGGATTTTAAAAAGCGACGCTTCTTCAAGCCTACGGACCTTACTCCGTTGAATGATACGCTTGAGCACATATACATGGCAACTAAAGCTACGGAGGATTATCCGAGCCCGAAACCAATAAAGGTGTCCGAAGAAGTTGCAAATTCAGGGAGGTTTTGCCGATTTCATAATCGACCAGGTCATGACACAAATGAGTGTCGGCACTTGAGGAATCTAATTGAAGAGTTGATAAGAAAGAACCGTCTTCAGGAGTACGTGAAACGTTCGTCGGATACTGAGCCTACTCAAGAGCAGCAGATTCATCCAAGTCAAGACGGAAGAACACCTGCAAATGGTTCTCGACCTGTTAACAACATAATCAGTGGTGGACCTCATCCTACAGGAGATACCTGGGAGGATATTGTCAATGAACTAGGCAGTGCTTCAAAAGAAAATGGATTTGAAGTTTGCAGTAACTCACTTCGTTGGAAAATACCAAAAACATCATAGGAAGATGTGGTATTCCGAGATCGGGATTCCAATGGAATATTTACTCCAACCATTGACCCAATGGTAATCACTATTGGCTTAGGTCCAGCAATAGTGAAGAAGGTACTGATTGATAACGGGGCATCTGTAAATGTCATGTTTTACAATACTTTCTCTAAAATGGGGTTGTCCATGGATAATGTGCGAGCAAGTAAAAATAAAATACACGGTTTCACTGGTGTACCAACTCAGCCTATTGGTGTAATCGATCTCCTCGTAGAGCTTGGTGAGGGGAAGAAACAAGTTTCCATGATGCAGTCTTTTGTGATAATAGACTCGCTGTCAGGGTATAATGCATTTTTGGGAAGACCAGCACTAGCTGCTTTCAAGATAGCTCTTGCTCCATGGTGTTTGACGATGAAGTTCCCAACTGCAAACGAAGTGGGAGTAATCAAAGGAGATCCTCAAGAGTCGAGAGACTGCTATATGGCAGAGTTGATTGAAGCTCGCAAGTATGACATCAAGAAGGATGTAGAGACTCCTCTCTGCATCCATGAAGCCCCCTTATAGCAATTAATGACCTCCCCCTGTGCTGGAGAATACAACGACATGCAAGAAGATATAGATCCGCGAAAAACTAGTGCAGGGGAGGAAAGGGCAGCACCGACTGAAGCTACCATTTCTATACAGGTCCATGATAACGATCCAGATAAGGTGGTAAAGATAGGCTCTCAGTTGGATCCTTTGCTGCGAAAAGAATTGATTGTTTTTCTAAAGACGAATTTGGATGTCTTTGCTTGGAACCATTCAGATATGTGTGGAATATCTCCGGAAGTGATTGTGCATAAGCTGAACATTGATCCTAGCATACATCCTGTGAAACAGAAAAGACGGATGCAAGGCCCTGAGAGGTCTAAGGCTTTGGAGGATGAAGTGGATAGGCTATTAAAGAACAGCTTCATTCGCGAGTCCACCTATCCTAAATGGGTGTCCAACCCAGTTCTTGTAAAAAAGTCAAACGGCAAATGACGGGTGTGTGTTGATTATTCTGATCTAAACAAAGCGTGCCCAAAAGACAGTTTCCCCCTACCTCGAATTGATCAGCTTGTCGATGCAACGGCGGGGCATGAACTGTTTTCTTTCATGGACGCATATTCAGGATACAATCAGATCATGATGCATGAGCCAGACCAGGATAGTACTAGTTTCATAACTGATCGCGGTTTGTATTGTTATAAGGTAATGTCGTTTGGTTTGAAAAATGCAGGTGCCACGTATCAACGTCTGGTGAATTCGATGTTCAAAGGGCAAATTGGAAAAACCATGGAGGTCTATGTTGATGACATGTTGGTAAAATCCAAGGAAGCAAAAAGTCATATGGAAGACCTTGACGAAATGTTTCAAATCCTAAGGCGATACTGCATGAAGCTATATCCACCCAAATGTTCATTTGGTGTAGCTTCAGGAAAGTTTCTTGGCTTCATGGTCAACGCCCGGGGCATTGAAGCAAACCCGGCACAAGTGGTTTCCTTGCGAGAAATGCGAGCTCCGCGGACTAAAAAGGAACTCAAAGTTTGAATGGCAAGGTGGCCGCTTTAAGCCGCTTCATTTCAAAGGCGACGGACAGGTGCATTCCCCTCTTTGATGCATTGAAAAAGGAAAGGAAGAATTTCCAGTGGACTCCTGAATGCCAGCAAGCATTTGAGGATCTTATCAAGCACATGGAATCACCTCCGATGCTATCAAAACCAAAAAGATGGAGAAAGCCTGTTCCTATATCTTGCAGTATCATCCCATGCTCTAAGCGCAGCCCTCATCAGGGAAGAAGATAAAGTTCAATGGCCGGTATACTATATCAGCAAAAGGTTTACCGGGGCAGAGATGAACTATCCGAAGATAGAAAAGCTTGCATATGCTTTGCTTGTCGCATCACAGAAGCTCAAGACTATAAACGGAGTAGAAGTCCCAAGGGCCTGGAACAGTGATCACCTCCGGCGTTACTTCAAATAACTCTTTTAGCTCATATTCCTTTATGAATATAATAGATACTTTGACATAATTAAAAGAAAAAATTTGTTGGTTCATTCGCTGATGAAAGCCTGGTGTTAGTTCATAGCATAGTCCGAAAGGACAAATTAAGCACATGGATCCATAAAGCACTCCCGTCAAAATACGGTAAGTGAGAGATGTCTCCATAAGACAAAAAAAGAAGAACAAAACACCAAGGCCAACCGGCGGGAGAAACCAACGGAGTAAAGTCAAAGAAACCTCGCTAAAATTCCACCAAAGGAGTATCATTCGAGAGGATCGACCTAGGGTTATGGATTTATAACCAAAGCATCTTAATCAACTCAAATGTCCAACAAAATCAATACCCACTCCGTGGAACTAAGCAAACACGAATTTAACCCAAAACCTCTCCAGGGGTGCTCAGTCAAATAACTTAAAGTCGGTACAAATCTGACCACGTTATTACCAAACTGAGTCTTTAACCCAAAACCTCTCCGGGGGTGCTCATTTAAATAACTTAAAGTCAATACAATTCTGACCACGTTATTACCAAACTGAGTCTTTAACCCAAAACCTCTCCGGGGGTGCTCAGTCAAATAACTTAAAGTCAGTACAAATCTGACCACGTTATTACCAAACTGAGTCTTTAACCCAAAACCTCTCCGAGGGTGCTCAGTCAAATAACTTAAAGTCAGTACAAATCTGACCACGTTATTACCAAACTGAGTCTTTAACCCAAAACCTCTCCGGGGGCGCTCAGTCAAATAACTTAAAGTCCGTACAAATCTGACCACGTTATTACCAAACTGAGTCTTTAACCCAAAACCTCTTCGGGGGTGCTCAGTCAAATAACTTAAAGTCAGTACAAAACTGACCACGTTATTGCCAAATTGAGTCTTTAACCCAAGACCTCTCCGGGGGCACCCGATCGACTGCAGAGGTCAGTAAACATCTGACCAAATGACGTCAAAAATTGGGCAAAAAACCTCTTCAAGAGGTGCCCACTTATTTCTCAATATCTAGTCCGCGCAAATGTAAAAAATGGGGAATTCCAAATAATAC
Source organism: Allium sativum (assembly GCA_030737875.1). Lineage (NCBI taxonomy): Eukaryota > Viridiplantae > Streptophyta > Magnoliopsida > Asparagales > Amaryllidaceae > Allium > Allium sativum. Next base: position 591,029,237 of record CM060909.1, read on the forward strand.
ATGTAAAGTTCGTATAAAGAATAAAAAGCTCTGAATGTCGCAATACGATGACAGACGCTTTTTAAATTCTGATTACAACGTAAAGCATCCAATTTTTAAGTTCATTTTCATTATATCAGGGTTGAAACAATCCATTGGTATGGGCGCATATCATATCAGAAAGCCGAAAGTAACTATTTGATTCTTCATGTGCCAAAGGATCATTACAACTATATATAATTGAAAAATCCATAAACAAGCAAAACGTGTAAAATGTTATGTGCAAGCGTGGTGTACAAACCAGAATATGCAGAAAAAAGTAACGACAAAGTTCAAAGTACAAGAACACAGAGCATTGATATGTCACATTCAAACACAGAAAGTTAACCTACATCGCAGTCATAAAGGTCACAGTGTACCAACATAAGACAAGCATAGAAGTTAAACGCGAGGACCGGGACTCGCTTAATACAACCGGTCTAGACATAAAATCCACCAAGCCAAAAGTCATCAAGAGAAACAAGCTATACCTTCGGATTTTTTCTGGGGCGTCCTACCTTCCTCTTCACCGGGACGGACCCAGATGTAGAAGCATCACCAACAGATCTCCTTTTGGATGGTCCCACCAGTTCAATGTCCCCTTTTGGAAGAGCAGCAACAAGAGCATCTCGGTTCCTCAGAGCGCAGATCAGCTTAACCTTATCAGCCTCCAGAGCGGCAATGCGATCAAGACTGTCCCGGCAAAGTCTTTGAAGATCTTCAGCCAAACCATGCCAGCCATGGATTTTCCTCGCAATATGGTCTTTGAGCAAGTCCATTTGCTTCTCGAATTGGCGTAGAGTATCTTCCATGCGCCCAATCAGTCTGGTTTTAGCCACTATGATATCGCAGGATGTTATCTGCCGATCACCATGCGATACCTCATAGTCGCAGGAAATCCCATACAAATCCCAATCAGGGAGCCGTTTATCCAGCTTGGAATTTCAAGCCCTCAATGCATAAGGAGACCTGTTTATAATCGATTGAATCTCTGAATAGGTGGGGGAAACAAGCACGGGAGAAGTCACTGAGGGCTGGCCAGTATTCCCTTCGTCCAGATCGAAGCGTTTCTTCATCTTGCTGGGTGTTAGATCCATCCTAAGTAAAAGGAAGAGAATGTTCATACATTTTTTTTAATTATGATGAGTGAGCATATCACCAAACATGTATGTTTGAAGAACAAGTTACAAGAATATTAATTAAGCTCAAGCAGGGTCGGCCTTGGCTAGTTAAAAACCCGGTCGCTCAAAACTGGTAAAGCACCCGGTCGCTCTAAACCAGTCAAGCCTTGGTCGCTCAAAACTGGTAAAGCACCCGGTCGCTCTAAACCAGTCAAGCCCCGGTCGCTCAAAACCAGTCAAGACCCGGTCGCTCAAAACCAGTCAAGACCTGGTCGCTCAAAACCAGTCAAGACCTGGTCGCTTTAAACCAGTCAAGACACGGTCGCTCTAAACCAGTCAAGCCTTGGTCGCTCAAAACCGGTAAAGCACCCGGTCACTCAAAACCAATCAAGCTCCGGTCGCTCAAAACCAGTCAAGACCTGGTCGCTCCAAACCAATCAAGACCTGGTCGCTCAAAACCAGTCAAGACCTGGTCGCTTTAAACCAGTCAAGACATGGTCGCTCTAAACCAGTCAGGATCTAGTGGTCGCGCAAAACTAACCCCTATTTGGTCGGTATAAACATCCTTGGGCTGGTCGTTCTGCGATTAATCTGGAAGCAATCACAACCTGGTCGGTCAAAATTCAAATCCACCTAGGTCGGTCCTATCGGGTAAAGTTGTTCAAACTCGAACGAGCTTGTTCCTGGATACATTTCTGGTCGGTCAATCAGATGAAAATAAAGCTGGTCGGTTCACACGCTGTTCTATCCCTTTAAAATGGTTGGTTAAACAAAAAATTGGCCAATAGAACCATGGAAAATCACCCAAGACTGACACAACGCAATACCGACCAGGCTGGTCGTACATAAGAAATTGGATATGATACGAATGCATAACAGAAACATTATGGGACGATGAACAAAGCAGAAAATCATACACGCATCAGTCATTCAAGTTTTCTCACAAACACATTGTAATCATTATCGCAGTAAAGAAAAACCACAAGAATTCTCATTTCAAAAGTCATCATCCACAAACTCAAGCCGAATACCACATTACTGTCAAACATTTCAGTACACCAAGGGTTTCAGACTCAAGGATTCTACCACAAATCACAATTATACATCAAATCTGATTCGAGCATAGCTCAACCTAAAGCGAGATCCATTCAAATCCAAAGCAACGATGACAATTACAGCTAAATTAACATCAAGATGAAGATTCATACCTGCAATTAGATCAACTAACTGGCAGAGCTTAGATCGGACTTCCAGAGCTGACTGAAAACTCGAATTCGGGGAGATCGATGTCGGACCAGCGTTGAAGATCGATTCAAAGAGAAGCGCGACCGGAGATTAGATCGATTTAAAGGATTGGATTGAATTAAAAGCTTGAATCGAAGAAGCAAGGCGGAGTTGACAAACTATCTTTAATGGAGCGCCTCGACATTAAAGCTGCTCGGAGAAGGTTGGATACGAATGGGGAAGAGCAAGAGACGGAAGTGCTTAAATATAGGGGTTTCGCCAACAGGCTGACCCAGCCCATCCTGAAATAACCGACCCAACGGAAATCCAGTCCACATAAAAACCGACCCCTGCGAATAAAGTTTGAAACCGATCCCTAGTTAAAATTTGATTAATACAATCCATCAACGTATCGGGTAATATTTCGATGTCCATAATTTTTTCATACAAAATATTATGAAACTCCGAGGGGCAAAATGTTATCCAATTTGATCGATATGTATACCTGATGGGTTATTGACGAACTTATACGGGTCAGTTCAGTAACGATTAAGAAGGGGTCGGTTCTCATAGAGCTCATAATCGGTCAGAGTCCTTCAGATCATTTCTTCAAGAAGGGTCGGTTGTAACGGACGAAGTCCCTAGTCATCCTTTTCCTCACAAATTCCAGGTCATTTTTCTCCCAAGGTCGATCCCATATTTCAGAAGCCAATTCTGTTATGTTCACAGACGTCTGGTCGGTCCGCATTTCCAGAAGACAGCTCCATTCTTGCTTCTCCTGCTCTGGTCGGTCCGCTTTTTGGTTTCAACTTCCTGGTCGTTCATTTGCATCTGGTCGGTCCGCTCCGCATCTAAGCCTCTTGGTCGTCTTTCCCTTCAACGAGGGCTCCTAGTCGGTCAAAACAGTATAAAACAGCTTGACAGCTGGTGACAACTAACAGTGGCATTCTTGTAAATACCCAAAAATACCGACTAGAACCCTGAATACAAGATTTCAGCCACTCCTCCGCCTATAAATAGCACCCTACCTCCATCATTTTAAAGGGACTTTTTCTGGAAACACGTGGAGGTGCTGCCAAATTGCTTTTTGGACTTCTTCAAGCATTCCAACATCTAGTCTTCATAATCCAACAAAGATCAATTGAGCATGGAATCATGGCTTCCACAAATGATATATGATAGAGCTTAAGGTCGAAGATCCATGGCAAAAGCTTGGTAATAAGGAGATTTCCTCGCTGTCCAAGATATTTCTCTACCATTTTCAGCAATTCAAATGGAAGGATGTGTGTGAGAGAAAGTTTGGTTGAATGTATGAGTGATCTTACCTTGTAAACAACTTGTTGATAATAAAATTCTCTCTTAAGAGTGGACGTAGACCTCCTCAAAGGTCGAACCACTATAAACTCTTGTCTTCTTTCTATATTTTGATGTTTTCATGTAATAGATATGGCCTCACATAATAAAAAAGGTATTCGTACGTCTTGCCTTTGAAAAGGTGACATGCTTCCTAAGCATCTCGCCTCCGATTAGGTAACGCGTTAAGCAATACTTTGGTTGTTTTGCCAAATTTTGGTGTAAACAATGTGAGTAGCATTCGGTGACACCCCTGTTTGCAGCACCCCTATCCGTTCGTGAGCTACGTTGATCCAAACTGAACGAGAATTTGTAGATGTTCAATCCATATATATTTAAGGTCCTATCCCAAATTTGAGCTCGTCTTGACATCCGTAACATATTCAAAGTCTTAGCTCAATTATTCACCGTTCAGACATTTATTTGAACCTTTAAATTTAAACATCAAATATATTGTTGTACGAATGTTGGAACGAACTCAAATTTTGGATATGTTCTTAAATATATGTGGATTGAACATCTACAAATTCTCGTTCGGTTTGTATTGCCGTAGCTCACGGACGGATTGGGGTGCTAATAGGGGTGCTACAAACAGGGGTGCCCCCGATCGCTTCTCTCTCTATATATATATGTTTATAATTCCTATTTTGGATATATTTCTTTTTTATGTTTGTTTATACGCAAAACCTTAATATTTAGATATATTGTAATTAATACGTCCAAATCATTTTGAAAAATAGAGATTCAAACCTATTAAATCTACAAAGTTATCCATATCTTAATCTTTTACCAAAAAATCAAACAAAAGAATTTATATGAAAATGAAATAAAAAGGGAATCGAAACAATATAGAAAATCATATAACAAGAATCAAGTTTTCCTTTTATTATTACTACAACCAAAAACCCAAACATAACTAGATTGGACATTTCTACGAACAATAAAATAAACGGAGAATTTGAGGGGTTTAATCATGTTTTCTTTTCGTATATCACAAATCCTCCAAGGCATAACAATCTAAATCTATAAATATCAAATTACCGAAAATAGTAACTCAGATGGATTCCATTTACAGAGCTATTAGAAAAAGTAGTAACAAGATTGAATAGAATAGAAATTGAATTTGGTCTTCAAGAATGAACGTGTGCCCAATCCTTACAAATCTAAATGCATATATAAGAATCTCCATTAGAATCTTATATATATATATATATATATATATATATGTATTAATTTAAATTCTAGATAAATCTTAAATCTAATGTTAGAATAATATAGAGTAGATATAATAGTTTTAGAGAAATGGAAGAAACCTAAATCCTTTAGGCTTTCTGGAATTAGAGACAGAAGAAAGGCATAATGGACGCGTTGAGAGAAATGGCCATAGGGTTTAGCATGAGGGTTTGTGGGTTTATTTATAATTGCTATTGTGTGTATGAACCGTTAGATTAATTTGATTAAATCTAAGCAGTCCATTTGATATATATTATAAATAAGTCCCTACATAAAACAACCCTCACTAGGCTTCCCTACAAGAGGGCGGTTGACACCGCCTTAGGAGGGCGGTCAACCTGGGCAGTTGACACCCCTCCCAAAGGGGCGGTCGACCCCCTTATGGGTTTAAGCCCAAGAGGAATCTCATCCAAAACGTTACTTTTTGATTGTTCGTTGATTAATTCTATTTATTTCTTTCCATAATTTATTTATTTTTGTCCCCTGCTATTTGTGAATATATACACATAAGTTAAAATAAAAGGGGATAGTCTTTTCATGCATATTTTATTTAATATATTCCTAGCTTGTATATTTATTTATTTGAAATTCAAACTTTGTATGTTAATATATACGTACAACTTAATTTATTAATAATTTTTGGATATGGACTCCGTTTTCAGCAAAAAAATATGAAAACGGATCAGAATCTCGCCATGAAAGCGTAGGGCAAATTCCCAATTTTCCAAAATTCGATTTTCATCCTCTTAATATATTATTCATTATTACTGTTTATTTTTAAATTAATTATCCTATGTTTGAATTAAGTATATTTACGGGGTGTTACATTCTATTCCCTTATTAGAGATTTTGTGCTGAAATCTTTTGAAGGGGCGAAGAACATATCTCGCTCTAAACAAACATGATGTACACCCTTGTTATTTTGAAAACATCCAAAACTCAAAGTGATTATGAACTGCAGACTTGCTAATAATGAGCTCAGTCATAGCGTGTCAGTGTAATAAGTTCATCTTCAAATATAGGGTCGTTAAGTTATGGGCTCTTTATGTTCATCTTCAAATATGCATTTGAATCTCGAGGCCTCATCCCAAATGGTATGAGTGATTTCAACTAATTTCTTAGCTTTCTTTTCTACTTCCAATTCATCCTTAAGATCAGTTACTTCCTTAGTAGTGCTTCTCTATCATTTCCTTAGCTGTGCTTCTTTATCATTTCCTTAGCTTCTAATTCTCTTTCAACACCCTCTCGTTTTCTGTGGTGAGAAGCTATTGTCGTCCTCCAAGGAAGTGACTCCGAGGGATGCACGGTCTAACTCCTTATGGAACAAATTTTGAGCACTTCATCTTTTTCCTTTAGCCTATTGATTGTCTTTTGTACCTCAACTAGTTGAAGCTTGTAGTTGACTACTTCTTCATCTAAGTGTTTTATCTTATCCCTATTCATGTCGGCTTTAAGCCTCATATTTTCAACTCAAGCTTTAACTTCATCTCCCTTACCACATTAGATAGCTTCTCTAAATATTTAATTATTTCCCTTTATTGAAAATATATGTTGAATACCTGATCCATTGTTTCTTATTGACTTCTCATGGAATCAGGCGCATCTTCTGGACAAAGATAACTCTATCAAATTGAATTTTAAGGAACGAGGCTTTAAACTTTCGACTTTCGCTTTATGAGTGTGAATGGATTTGGAGCTACAATCTCTTGACTTTTCTTCTTTGACCTCTCCGAATGATGTGATTTCCTCAAGGTATCCAAAACTTCTCCAAAGAAGTTATGACTAGTATGAACTAGTGGTGGTGAAGGAAGCACTGGAAGAAGAGGATAGTGCACTATAGATTGAGTAGTTCCATTAGACCCCTAATAGAGACCCGACGACCTTTCATGTTCTCTCTGAGGTGGAGACCTCGACCTAGGACGACGTTTAATATTTGAGCTATGTCGTTCCTCTCCCTTATGGTCTTGACTACCACTTCGCCAATAGCCTAAGCTATAGTTATGCTTGTAATAGTGACGGACACTGTCACCTAAGCCTTTGATCATCCTAAACCTTTTCTTCTCACTGTACATGTGCAAAGAAAAAGATTAAATCAAAATCAATTCACTCACACATGAACAATGTTGTTTCATGCAGGGTATGTGTTGTATGCGTGTCGTAGTATCCCCCAAATGGACCAATTTTCAGTTCCTTAAACGAATAACTTTCTCGATGCTTATTGACATTGATAATGGTTTTGAATATGGGAATAAGCTTTGCATATTGTTGTCTCCAAACTCGAACATAGAAGTCTCGAGAGGAATAAGTTTTAGTCGATTATATAGCTCCTCAACATGGCGTGTTTTACCCTTTCCAGCACTAGAGGTGAGGGATGCGTGGTTTGAAGCTTGCCCTTTTTTAAGTTTACAGCCATGGAAGGGAAAGAAGTAAGCAATAATTCTTCTTCTTTTTGACTAGCTTTGCGACAACCAACTGCTTCCCGCATATGACGTCACTACGAGCCTCCTCTGGCACTTCGATAACTGGGGCACGGCGGGGTAAACGACATCTCCGCCTTCTTCATGTTCTCTTCCCTCTTATTGGTCGCGACCTTCTCTTCCTCAATACCGTCATGACCAATCATTTGATCAATATCTGGTAAACTTCTAACATGAAGGAGGTCATTGGAAATCAGTAATTCCACATCCAGAAATATTATGGCAATCACCTTCAGAGTAGCCACCCTATTTAGATATTTCTATTCGACGAGCCTCAGGGGATTCCCTATACATTCATACATCGTACCAGTTTAGATCATATGACTCAATTGATGCAAAATCATTCAAGTAAGTGGGAACGAAACTTATGTCCTTCCATACAACGTCACACGATCTTGGGAGGACAATGTTTACAAAACTAATCATAGTTAAAGTTGTTAAGTTTGTTCCATTCCCCGATGATGATGCAACTATTAGCCGATGCTTCCAAATAATTCAAAGACATAGAAGTCTTTTGATGTTTGAAGTTATAAATATATCTTATATCCTCTTTGTTGGCTTCTGATATTAATTCTCCAGAAATAACATATATGTGCCTACTAAAAATGCAGTTGTTCGGATGCAGCTGCATGAAGCAAAGCTAATATGATATAACATCTCCCATATAAAGCGGTTAAAAAGCAAAATGCACCCTATTGTGCACACACACACAAACACACACACACACACACACACACACACATATATATATATATATATATATATATATATATATATATATGTGTGTGTGTGTGTGTGTGTGTGTGTGTATGTGTGTGTGTGTGCGCGCGCGCATGTGTGTATGTGCGCGTGTGCGTGTGTGTGCATATTTCATGTGGTATATCCCTCTGGAAGCATGTAAGCTTTATCCTCTCAGCCTAAGACCCATAATCTTCATATAAGATATTATGCTTAGTGCATATCATCCTTAGCATCAGTCCATCGATGCTCAATGCGGTCGAATCAGTTGAATCCTCAAAATTTATAACTCCTTCCAATTTTTCTACAACTAGAGATATGGCTTTAACTTCTACTTTTAAGGCTTTCGAGGGGCCCTCTTGTATTTATTGTAGCTCGTTTAGCTATACTATTTGTTGAGCTGAACTTGACCTTTTTCATATTGATTTTGAGCTTAATTCAACATTTAAATCATCTTGGGACCGAATTGGTGAATAAGTCACTCTCGATCATTCAACTTCCAAAGCCTTAATTCGGTCAAAACGTCTCAGCTCGATTAGCTATTGTACTCATCAAATAATTGTAGTCATTGCAATTAACTTGTACCTTCCTATTTTAGTGTAAATTAAAGCATTACATGTAGTGTCATGGGTGAATATGCAATTTAAGAAACTCAACGATAAGTGGTGTTGAGATTCAGCTTTATAATGGAAAGACCTTCATCACGAACCGTCTCACCAGCATTCAGTTCGGTGGTCAGATTCGTAGATTGGCTATCATATTCAAAATCTCAAATTTTCAATCATATGTTTGTGGTCTAAAGTATATGTTCTAATTCTATACACATGTCCATGGTTATAAGTCAGCCCACAAGTCAGAAATTATGTGTATATTGGTCGGATTGTCACAACAAAAAAGAAACTGAAAATCCCGTAAAATCAAAGATCATATCGGATCCTTGATTTCGACCTTTTCCAATTGCTATATAGTGCGCTGACCGGATCTTTCGTCATCCACTGGCCAAACTGATCCGTAGTCGCGATCCTCCCTTTCAAACTGATCTGATGTCTTCTCTCCTCGTCTCCTTTTCTTCCTTCATCTTCCATCCGACCCAAACCCAAGGTCACATCCTCATTCTCCTCCACTTCGTTCCATATTTCTTCCTTTGTTCATACTATCTCCAAACCTTAACAAATTCCATGTTACCATCTTGCCATCACCATTAATCTTCACCCTCAACCTAATCTCATTACCATAGTCTGAGTAATAAGACTACCTAGGTTTTATCAAAGCAGGCCATAGTGTTTCAGACTGATGTCGTAGTGTGTTGAGAGGTGGCGATGATGAAGAGAAGTGAGCTAGGGATCATAGGTTGCAAGGTTTAGAGAAATTGAGGGTTTTAAGCTTTAAGGGTTTAAATTGCACGAAGTAAAAAAGTGAAAGAGAAGTGAAAGTTATATATATATATATATAGAGAGAGAGAGAGAGAGAGAGAGAGGAAGGGGTTTTGGTTCATATCCAACACAATTTCCTATGGAAATTGTATAAGTGAGGAATTAGTATCGATCCCATCTATAAAAAAACAAATACCAAATGCATGTGCTGGGTACGTACATGCATACATGTGTAGTTATATGTTGTTCACACTGACATACATTCGTACACACGTGAGCTTTCATGCGAAATTTATATAGGAAAAGCTTCAAGCATATCAAAGAACATCATGTACATGTGTGCAAGTGTGTGCACGACTCCAATTACCAACGACCTACTTACACTCAGGTGTATTTAGGAGCCGATAACTAACTAACTTCTTGACCCGACAGTGGTTGGATGTTTACATGTGAATTTGAAAGAGAATCAAGTCCAGATGGCTGAAATCTAACAAGTCAATCAACATATTTAACGAAATCGAGCAAATTGAAATGTCTAAAAGTTAAAGTCACGCACTTATACAATGGAAGACCGACCAAGTATCTCATTTATTCATAAACGACACATTTTTTGCCATATACAAATCAATGGAATGATAATGACCATTCTTGAAAAGAAATAGGAGTCTATCCCAATAGTTAGAATTAATTTAAATTCAAAGCATGTCATATTCGCCGTAAGACATACTTTAGGGGGTAAATGTTACTCGACCTTTATGTCTAAACATTTTCAATTATCCAGTCTTACGGGATTTGAAGATTATCAAGGCGAATCTTCCAAAGTGATGACCCAAAGGTTCAAACAACAATTATGGATAGCGCCATGGGATGACGGTCAAGTGAACTCAGTAGAACATCGTTCGAAAGCTCGCTAAGTGAGAGATCGGTAGAAATCCATACTCGGGTCGGTATGACTCCATGACGAGCCCGTCGAAAGTTCACGTTTAATCAAAATCACTCTATATCTCTTAGACGATAAGACAACTACCTAAAACAAAAGCTACACTCATCAAAGCGAATCCCTAAAAGGGTTCGCTAGCTAAGAATTTTATTAGGAGGGATTGATACCGATTCCTACCATAAGGATTGATTTTGATCAATGCCTTGGGGATTTATCAGTTGGGCTCCCTCATACGACTCAATTTTCGACCTTCGATTTTTGCATTGATATTTCTAATGAACTACATTTATAAATAATAACTGACTAGTAGAAAAATAAATCTTTTTTATCTCATTACTTACTTTATAGTTCTGTACGTTTTGAATCCCTACCGATCTAGGATCTATAATTGTCAATTTTGCAATAAAGTAACAAAATCTTCAAAGTGGACAAGGTAAAACCAAGCCGAACTAATATAAATCTTTGTGTTCTTGTTTTAGCAGCATTTATTTTATTTTAATCCTCATTTTCTGTTTACTTTCTTTATTTCATTTCTCTTCATAACTCTTGAGTGTTTGTGTCAACTTTTGATACAAAAACATACACGCGGGAGCGCACAAACATATACATACATACATACATAAATACATACATATATGTATATATATACATATATACATACATATATATATATGTATGTATATATATATATATATGTATGTGTGTGTGTGTGTATGTGTGTGTCTTTGAGTGTGCGTATGAAGATACAAGCTTCTGAAATAAAAGGTTTTTGATTATTTCTCATTTGATCAAAAAATCAAAAGATCTTTAATATTTGAGTCTATTTGTTTATAAATGGGAGAAATATTTTAAAGGACAAACGATATTAAAAAATTAATCCCTAGGACAGCCGGTTAAAAAATTAACCAAAAGGACAAACCGTTTTTTTTCTTTCATTTTATCATCGTTCTCCCCAAAATACAAACCATCTTGACCTCAATCAATATCGACTGAAATACAATCTCCAACACAACCACAATCGTTGAAGCCGCTATCACCAATAATCCCCAGTTTTCATTCTACATCAATCTCCAAATCCTAATTCACACAAATCTACAAATTGTGAAACTGAAATCCGAGTTCGCCGCGCCGCCACGTAGCCACCGCCTTCAACGCGCCGCCAAGTCTTTTTTTCAGATTAGATTAATTCACTCACCCTGATTAAATTAAAAAGAATACAAAACTGATATCTAATTGCTTCTTGGTTGGAGTTCTAGCTTGCTTTCTTTGTATATTATTTTCACTTCTACTTATATCAAAACCGATACCCATATATTTGTAGAAATGATAGTTTTTTAAAAATAACATTACAGCAGTTTATAGGTAGTAGTTATTTTTTTTTAGGTATCATTTTTTCAGTATTAACTGTGTTATATTTGTATTCACATGTTTTTGTTGTTGTGTTAATTTTGTAGTTGTACTGCTGCATTAACTTTATAAATCAATCAAAATTATGTCATTTTAATCAATCAAACTGGGAAGTCCTCTCGCGCTTGAGTACGGGAGCATTTGGCACTGGGTATCCACCTTTTCATTAAAATATTATAGCAGTTTTTAAGTATCAATTTTATAATTTTTTAGGTATCAGTTTTACAGTAGTAACTGTGTTATGTTTTTATTCATATAATTTTGTTGTTATATTAATTTGGTAGTTGTACTCTAGCATTAACTTTATAACTCAATAGAACTTATGTCATTTTAATCAATCAAACTGTGAAGTAAACATTTTTTGCATTAGTTTTTCTTTATAGTACAATAGCAGTTTTTAGGTATTAGCTTTTTTAGGTATCAGTTTTATGACTTTGTGTATCAAAACTGTGTCAAGGGGTTGCAGATTTAAGTTGTTTGCTTTGGTTAATGAATTTTTTAATACACAATAATAATTCTAACTGATACCCACTGATTAAAATAACAATACCAATCATTTCAATTCAATTCTCACAAAAATGATATTTATTCTCAGTAATACCCACTGATATTGATTAATTACTTGTATGTATTACACCAAATATTATACTGAAGTTACACCAAATATTATATGTTTTACAACTCAATTTTACCAAAAAATGATACCGAAGTACTGTAAAGAAAGAAAATAATAAAACTTGATACTTACTGTGGTACAAAACTGATATCTACAAACTGTAAAAAAGAAAAAAGAAAAAAACTGATACCAACAATGATACAAAACTGATATCCAGCCACTGCAGTAAATAAAAAAACGAAACTGATACCTACAGTAGTGCAAAACTGATACCCATAACCTGAAAACAATAATAACACTAAAACTGATACCTACTGAGACATAAAATTGCAACCTACAAACTGCAATCATGAAAATAACACAAAATTAATACCTACAGAGACATATAACTGATACCCAGCAGTTGAAACAAAAAATAAAACATTAAATTAATACATACAAGAGGTAACATGAAAATCTCGTATAATTGATCATAACAACATCATATCATACCAACAACACACTAGAATTTGATGAAGAGAGATCACACAGAAAAACACAAAAAAAACTACATTTTCATTGCTCTGTTAATTTCCGTCAACATACACACAATCATTACCACATCAAACTACCTCAATCTTCTCCAGTTTCTTCCCTGGATCTTCCTTCCTTTCAGTGTTATTTGATTCATTACACGACCTACCGGAATAATCACCGGATATTCCAACTTCGACGATCTCTTTGCTTTCTTTCTGCTCTTTTTTTCTATCAAATCTGGATCCGCTTTATCGTTCTTGTCGTGGTGGCGGCTCAAAAAATGGATCTGAGGAAGAAGTGACGAAGAAGGATTAGGCGCGCGTTCTTGTTGTGGTAGCAGCTCAAAAAATTGATCTTAGGAAGACGTGACGAAGAAGGATTAGGCGCGTGTGATTTAGGGTATTAAAAAAAACAGTGTAATGTCCTTTTGATTAAACTATTAGTAGGTTTGTCCTTAGGATTAAAATTTTAATAGGCTGTCCTTATAGTTAAAAAAGCCTTATCGTTTGTCCTTGTGATCATTTTCCGGTTTGTAAATATATCTATTTTACAGGGGTTTTTTTCTTTCTATTATTTGAAGTTTTGGTATGTAGAGACTGACCGCCATCTTCTCGGTTTTTTTTTGTTTGTTATTTTCCCCCTTTTGTTTTTGGTTTTTATCTGGGTGCATATAACAAGAGCAATAACGTAAATCTAGACATCTTTTAATGGAATGTAAGCAAGTTGGACATCCTAAACAACCGAATTGTTTTCATGCTTTGTAAATTTACGAGTAAGGCTGTCAACGGATACTTTCAGATACGGAAATACCATATCGACATCCGCATCCGAAATCATTTTCGGATATTGTATATCTGCATCCGTGGATAGTGATGAATATTAGATGATTATCCTATATGTTCACAATCGACAAACTGAGAAAAATAATGAATTTTTTCAATTTAATATAAATAATTTTCAATTCCATTAATTATTAAAATGTTAAAGATAAACAAATATGATGATAATAAATAGTTTTGAGTAGTTAATATGTATTTAATGCGTATAACATGAAATTCAAACTTAATAAAACAGTTAAAAAATATATACAACGTACCAAAATACACATAATTCGAGCTATAATCTTAACAAAACCATAGTTATCAAGGCGCGCCTAAGCGCAAAAAAGCCCAAGGCTTGCGCTTTTTTGCAGTTTGAGGCACTTTTTTTTGTTAAATTCAAAATTTTGTTTATCAATAGTTAAAATAAAATTTTGATTTTTCAAAAAATTATAAAATATGATTTAAAATTTAATTCTTATTAATAAAATATGTAAATAATTGAATGAATTGTAAAATATGGTTTAAAAATTAATTTGTAGATAGTAAAATAGCATATCAAACTCATATAAAAGACACTTAAAAAAGCCCAAGGCTTAATGCTTACGCCATTTTGCGCCTTAACTACTATGAACAAAACCCAAATGGATAATTATTGGATGCGAATGTCTTTGCATTAGCTTCAGCCCCCCCTTTTTTTGTTATTGGATATTTATCTATTTTTCGGATACGGACGCAGGAGAATTCCCCATAATTTTTTTTGGGTATCCATTGCGAGTGTTGCGAGCCCAGCAGTGATGCTAAATTGAAGACCGACCCGTTCCCACGGTTAGATCGAATCTGCAGGAACTTCGAAGACAGCACAATCAAAAATATCATTCTATAATCGTGAGTATCAGCGAGTTTATGTTGAAGTTTACAATGGATGGACGCAGGAAATTCCATGCCATTGATTTTTCTTTACCTAAGCTAATCGTCCCTCCTAAATGTAAGTTACATCTTTTTAAATCATGTTTTATAACTATTTTTTTATCAAATTCAGCTTGATTACTTGTATTTTTCTGATCCACCTTGTTAGCATGGAATTAATGTCTGCATTGAAGTGGCATAGAGAATACCAAGTCTGCACATAATGTTATACCAGATAAATAACTTATAATATGTTTAATCAATGTATATACTAGTTGTGTCCCTCGGTAATTACAAGTCTAATCAAACTCGATAAAAATATAGTAGTTTGCTAATTGACATACGAAGAATAGTGAAAAAGATGACATGTAGAATCAGTCTTGTTTAGATATTTTTGTGCAGTCCTTCAATACTTTGTTCATTTTCATTCTTGAATTCCACATCATGGATTGTTAAGGATGATACAAGCGTGCTTATTTAGTATGTATATTCACTGAGAATAGTACTAAAGATACTTTTGGTTTATATAAAGATGCATACCAAACATTCACCATCCCTGATTTCCATGAATTAGTCATAAGCGCACCCAATACTGCAGGCTAACATGAATGCATAGAGACATTACGCTATCCAATACCACCAAATATAACAAGTTGTTGTGATCACCACGTTAATACAGTTTAGCCTATTTCATTGATGCTATTATGTCAAATGGTTTCGTAGTTAGGTAAATTATTTGCAACTATAACATATATAATATCCGATCTTACCCACCTTAAATGTGAAACTAGAATCATAATTATCTCAGATAAAGAATACAACCACAATGTTATTCGATTGGGATGGTTATAAAGTCGTTGGTATTTCGTGGTACGATATATGTACACTGAAGCACTGAATAGGTCTTATTAGGACCTTTTCACTTGCTTGTTGCATTATAGGAGATTTAGTGCTGAACAGTTGTTATATCACTATATAAAAAAATGAAAGAAGCATTGGCTGATTTATACATATGAAAAGGTGTGTAATGTAAATTAGCAAAACAACCTGTGCTGGTCTAATGATTTTTCTTCTTATTTACGTGCCTGGTTGATACGTTTAGAATGGAAAAAAAATTATTAGATCGATATCTTTGTAATTTTGGTAATCTTGATTTGGAAAAAAAAAAGTAAACTAAATTATGTAGCCGTTTAGTTTGGATATTTGTGTTAACTTTTAAGATGTATGTTATTAGGATAGCAAAATTGTCAGAATGTATGGCCGGTTAGTTGAGGATGTTTGTTGTGTAGATAAATTCTTCAGCTATGTTACTTGAACGAAATTATGGAATTAGTATGCATATTGTTGTAACCCAAAGACATTACATGCAGCAATACTGATTTTTTTTATGTAACATTATGAGACGTGTTGCTGAATGCTTCTTAATTTATCACATAATTGCTATCCTAGTTGATCTTTACCTTTTCAAAGGCTCACACAGTTTCTCTATAAAATTACTTGATTGTTTTAAAAGACAAATTGGAAATCATATGATGTCACGATGAGGCTCTATTCCTATATAAAGTGGCAGAGATACCTATATTTCATCCATAAGAAAAGAATCTGAGTACATAAATCATAATGGCTGTTAATAAGAAATTCACGAGCTCTCTATTGATTTTCGCCATGTGCCCGATGGTAATGGTTGCTGAAGCCGGTCATTACAAGCGGCCACACTACAAGAGACCTCACTATAAACCACCGCAACACAAGCCTCTCCATTACAAACCACCACACTACAAGCCACCTCATTACAAACCACCCCATTATTAACCATCATGTCGCAGTTGTGCTATGCATTCATATTTGTAATTCATATAATGACCATAATAACTGCCTAGTTTGATAAAGGCTGTTGCCATATGTTATATGATGCTTGATTTCTATATTATGTTGTGCTAATTAGTAATGAGTTGAAAGTAAGTATTTCATTGTGCTGATAAATGTTCAATTTTCTTTTTGTGGTTCCTTATCTCGTACATATCATTCAGTTCCCTGACAAGTGTTGTAACACCCCACCTCCGCTAGGGTCACTCGCAAAGGAATGCCCTAGCTTTAGAGGGGTATTATTGGTAAACATGTACATAAATATTACAAGACAGAACATATAAAATAGCGGAAGTAAAACCAACTTTCATATCATTAATAAATAAGGTCTAAAGCCTTTTACATCAGAGAGTTTCTTACATGGAAACCTGTCTTGCAATAGTAAAGAAGCATAAAAACCTTTTCATAAATTATTCCCCAAGTAAAACGGTAAAGTAGCCATAGCCAAGAAAAGTCCAAGCCATACATGATGAACTTCAAACAGAAGAAGTCCGAACTAACAATAGCATTTCCTCCCTGTAACCTGGTGGGGGGGAAACGGAAGACAAAGAGGCGAAACAAAACGGGGTCAGTCATAAAGACTGGTAAGCCCTATCTACTATCAGTATATAAACTAGTAAAGTTAACTGGCATGAGGAACTGAGATGAACATAAGTATGATGACAAGATAGATAAGCTAAACCAAAATAACAGGATGAACTACTGTACCAAGATAAACGAGTGTGTCATGATAAACTACGATGTCAAGATAAATCAAGGTATCACATCGTCAGGTTTCTATCAAGTATACTATTCTAAGGTATCTATCATGTATAACATCCCAAGGTTTTTATCATGTATATTTGCTCTGCACCTCTCGTACTAGTATCCCAACCCGCGTTATGTGTTAACTATGAATGTCCTTTGCCCAATGTCATGTAATGGTCCATGTCATCCTAATATATCGTATATGTGGTTTCCTGATTCGTATGATTCTCATAAGTTCAGTCCTTTGCCGTAGGCTGTATGGGCTTCCTTATGTAAATCTATAACGAAGTACCGTTTTATCCTTGAAGTTGTTTTGGACTGCTACCCTTGACCTAGTTATGTTTTCTTACCATGAATTATCGTGTGTTCACCTAGGGTTTATGCCGCTTAGGACCGCTAGGGATGATGCTACCTAATGAACGTTTCCGTATCTCGGTTTGGGTTTTAGCCACCTAGGGCTACTAGGGATTATGCTACCCGTCAACCGCGCCCTTTTATCCCACGTATGAATCGTGAATCGTTTTCTATGTCTAGACGCACATGTATCTTAAATGTGCCATCCGAGTTCCGTGCCAGGGCAAATCAAGAAATACGGAACTCGGTCGGGAGTTTTAAGTCATCTACCGGTGCAGATATCAAGGTCTGTTTTTGTATCCGTGGCTATGGTCCCACGTGACCCCTCCCTCAACTACTGAAAGGAAAAACAAGAAAAGTCATGTATGAGAACTATGTTATAGCCATCGATGCCCTCTTTCCGGACGGCTAACCTCACCCATACCTAGATAGCAAGTATGGTTTGTTGGGTGTTCTCTGCCTTTCCGTATGTACACGATTGACTAAAGATGGTAGGTGGCCGACGAATGTGCTATCTAGGGCTACCGCGAAAATATCGCCGACCCCACGCTAATCCACCCCAGTCTTTAGGTTGCTCGCACAGCAACCAAGGCATACCCTTGGCTCTGCTACCGCAGACCTTAACCTCTGTGAGGCCAGGTTTCATGGACCATCCACAACCTCACAGAGGGATACCAAGAGTATCCTCACGTTCCCCGAAGCTACCGCTTCGTCACCCAGTTCGTTGGAGCTTTTATCTAGATCAGATATTGCTCCACCTCGTATTTTAAGCGATGACCTACCATATCGGGTTACTCATCTATCTGTGAACTGGTCCAAATCCCTCGACTAAGAATTATTACTTAGTTCCCTAAACTAAGGTTTACCACTTAGTCTCCTTGTTAATCCCCTTTTTTTCCCATAGTCCCCTGGACAAGGGTTTTGTCTAATGGGTTAAGTATTTCCATTTACGTTCATGACTTAACATGTCTACGAATCATGTCAAGATTTGGCTAAGTACTCAAGTCCAAGACCTAGCCCTACGAGTTGGTTAAGTATACCAAGAAGCTCATGACTTGACCCTATTCAATTATCAAGTCAAATTGGTTAAGTATTTGTTTGTCTTAACCCTATCAAATTATCGTGTTAGATTGGTTAAGCATAGATTATCTTAACCTCATCTGATTATCGAGTCGGATTGGTTATAGGTTAACTTAACCCCATCCACTAATTGTATTAGAATGGTTAAGTATATTTAAACGGTCTAGTGACTTAACCCTATCAAGTTCTCATATTAGATTGGTTAAGTATGGTTGCTTAACCTCATCCAATCGTGATGTATAATTGATTAAGTATAAGTTACTTAAACTCATTAAATTATCTTGTTAAGTTGGTTAAGTATTCGTTACTTAACCATATTGAATTACCAAGTTTAGATTGGTTAAGTATTTAACTTAACCCCATCGAATTACCGTGTTTAGATTAGTTAAGTGTAGGTTAATCAACCCCGTCTAATTACCATGTCTAGATTAGTTAAGTGTAGGTTACTTAACCCCATCTAATTACCATGTTTAGATTAGTTAAGTGTAGGTTACTTAACCCTATCTAATTACCAAGTCAGATTAGTTAAGTGTAAATTACTCAACCCCATCCCCTAATCGTCTTGTATGGTTAAGTGTCATCAAGAAATCAAGCCCGGTCCCACTTAACCTACCCATTCGTGTCATATCGGTTAAGTGTCATTAGTCAAATTTACTTAACCTTATCACGTGGCATTAATTAGATTAATGCACCCCAACCTCTCACATTAGACTCTGTTGTGGTTACTAGTTAAGCCGGGCGGGTCCGGGTAGATTTACACCACAACCTAGTCTAACCTCGGGTTTTAAGTGCTATATGACCAACTACCCACATTGGGTCCTATTGTTTGTAGCCACTAGTTAAGCCGGGCGGGTCCGGGTAGATTTACGCTACAAACTCAACCCAACCTCGAGTTGGCCACTTTCATGTATGGTCTAGTGTCTTATTACACTTACAACCCATACGTGTCAAGTTTTCAAGTCCCATGTTCATAGCCAAAATTACATGTTGTCATGTTTATACCAATTTACCCAAATCATGTTTCATGTCATTAAAGTTTACCCATAACGTAACCCCAACGCTTTTAAACTCGCATATACATTCGCAACAACGCATAATGGATTAAAAGAAGGAACTTGGCAAAGGTATGACAAAAGGGGTATAAGGCCGCAAGTTAAACATGGTGGCATATGAGACATAATGTGTTCACAAACTTGCATGTTACATTATTAAGCCCCAAAAACATGCATAACCCCAAAACTTAGCATATAGGTGAATCATGGTGATATATGACATAGAAAAATGGCTAGAAGTTCGCATATAGCATTCTGTGCAAGTTAACTTAAGGGATAAGAGAGTTCTTATGTTGCATAATGCAACATTTCAACATAAAGCTTATAGCTTCTAGCCCACAACATCAAGGTGATGACTTTACGAATATGCATAGGGTAAATCTACACATAACATGATAGTTTCTAAGCATGTAACCTACTCAAGTTCAAACCCAAAACTTGCAACATGAACATTTAACTTCATAGTTAATATCTAAGAGTAGGAAGGGGCTTACAATGCTATGAAGACTTATAAAATAAAATAAGATTGAGACGAAGCCACTAGCAACTCTAAAAACCCCAAATGAATACAAGCTCCAAGTTGTCTTGAGAAACAAGAAGCTCCTTTGATTTGTATGAAGAAAGATCCTTGTTTTGATTAAGAAAGGTGGCTCTTTTACTAGCTTAGGACACTCAAACTTTCATGAAGAGGATGGAGGCCATGATATGAAGATGGAGGCCATGATCAAGAAACATTTTGGCATAGTTTAGTTATAGGAATGATTAATGACGGTTTAGGCTAGGTCTTAGGGTCTTTTTATAGAAGATTAGGTTAGTTTAGACCATAGGATTAACCCTAAATCGAATCTGAGCCATCAATTCCCGTCAGAAACCAACAAAAGAGGACCCAACATGCCAAAATGGTGCACCAGAAAAATTGGTCCGACAGGGGGGGTCGACCCCTGGGTCGACATAGGTGTCGACCCGGTGTCGACCCATTTGGGGTGGGGTCGACACAGGTGTCGACCCCTGTGTCGACCCTGCCTGGGGCGGGAAAATTCCCGCCTATCCTGCTTTGGCTGAAATTCAAACCTGAATTCGAATTTGAACTGTTTCCGGGCATGGAATTTTCTGAAAACTTCATCGGGCCACAACTTGGTCATACGGACTCCGTTTTTCGAAAACTCGGACTCTATTTCGCGTATTTTTCCGATACGAACGCAATGGCATAGCCCATTTCCCTTGATTCAGATTTTAGAATTTAATTCTGCCTTGATTTATATTATAACATGTTATTAGAAATACGAGTTGTTACAAGAGTCATTTTTAACATAGTCTGAATAGTGATTGTTTCACAAGGAAGATCTTCAAGCTTTTTATGAGCAAAGCTATTTGCAATTTCCAGCTTTTGTTTCTTCACTATTCCACTAGAAATGGTTGTAACAAAATTAAAAACAGTGCCAGGAAATAACTAGGTTTGTTTGAGTTAATTTACTTCTACGATCCCTAAAATTGTTTCAGATGGTAGACTTACATTGACAAGGAGGTAACCAGTTTCAATTTTTTTTATTAGTGTTTTATTTTCCACTCAAATTCACGTCGGAAATGCTGCTCAAACACATCAATTAAAAAGGCGATAAAAAATAGTGGAAATTAGCATCATCTCATCATTTTCATACTTAATATCCGAAAAATCTATCTTAAAACAATTTTTAGAGAACATTGTGTCAATATTTTTGGTGAAAATATGCAGCTTAGAGTGCAAATATTTCTAGTTTAGACTATAAATTTTTCACTTCTATGATCACAGCATTAATGTGAATTTATGGATTTCATTGATGAATCTGATGTTATGTCTAATGCTATCAAAGTTAGGTAAACCATCTGCAACTATACATTATATAGAATATCTGATCCTTTCCACCCTAAATGTGAACTAGAATCGTGTGTGTGTGTGTGTGTGTGTGTGTGTGTGTGTCAATAGTCAATGGCTGCAAATAACAATTTTAGTAAAAGAATGCAACCTCAGTGTCAATAGAAATGGTTGTTTGATAGTAGGTATTTCACGATACGATATAGCACGCTGAAACAAGGTTTTTAAAATTGAATTCAAATCGTAAATCGTAATATCCAAACTTGAAATCTAAACGAAATATAAATCGTATACTGTAGTTTCAAAAGGCCCATCAAACTAGATTGACAGATTATTCTAAATAGCATTATTAGCTAGTTTTGAATTGGAATATAAATCATATTGTAAACAGTGGCGGACCTATGTGGGGACTAGTAGGGGCTACCGCCCCCACTGGAATTTTGCCCTTCAATTCTTTTTGCTTTCCGCTTACTGATTAGGTTGTATTCCTCCTGTGTGACAAGAGGTGTTCATGGGAAATGATTAATTGAAAATCAATAAAACACAATTAGATTTTCACCTTCCTCCTGTATGCACATTTCTTTCTGTTTGTACTGATATAATTTACCTAGTTGTGAACAAAATAAATTATGGAAACATACTTCTTGTTATCTTGATATCAACCGAGGAATGAAAATCAGCAACTAGTAGCAAATTCTTAAAATTGTAAGCATAATCTAGGATGAAATAAATTATAATGGAAGCCATCACATGATAATTTAATTTATCAAAATTCATTGCAAAATTTAATAAAAAAACACAAAGTATAAAGGCATTAATAGTTTTTTACAGCCCAAGGTTCAGTCATTACGCTAACAAACAAAATATATTGATCCGAGTCTAGGGTGAAAAATAATAATGGAAATCATTTGTCATGCATCTTGATATAATCAGTAGGTATGCAAAATAACTCACTCTGAACTTGAATGAATAATGAACTCCGATGGAGGCTAGGTGCATAAAGGCAACACAACTGATGATAATATTGTACAATGTTATATGAATGTCAAAAATAAGACGTTGAACTATGAGTCAAGTGCCATTTTTCTTGATGCTAATAATGTAGGAAGATCTGATTTCCGTTAAACTCTCGCTGCCATAATTATTAAATAATGATAAATTAAAGTAATACAGTCATTTGGTTTAAATTTTCAGAAATTATTTCTAAAGCAAAAAATCAGTCAGGGAATTTACATCATTAACTTGGTTATGCACTAACACAAGTTGAATTTTACGTCTGTATTACTGCGTGTTTCTCGTTTTATATACAAGTTGGGAAATACACTATAGCAGAATCAGAAACTTGCATGATTGTGTTGGGAAATTACGCAAATTTCCTTATGATTATATTTGTAGAGAAAAGAAATGAAATGTAGAATGGTAAGAGACACACAAATTTGACAGATCTTTTATTTCAGAATATTACAAAGTGATTACACAGAACACTTTATACACATCACTCGATCTCACTCTCTTCTTGCTCTCCTCTTCTTCTTAGTGGATTTGGAATGAGATTGGGATGAGATATGAATTATGAAGAGGAGGGATGTATATATAGGTGAGAAATGGTTGGTGGGGGTTGGTGGCCCGGTTGGTGGTGGTTGGTGCATGAGGTTGGTGGCACACCATGTTGAACACATGGGTGGCTTGGTTGTTGCTACACATGCAACATTACTAACAACCTCCCACTTGAAGACTGATTTCAATCTGTCTTCACACCTTGATCGATGCAACAGTCATTCTGCTCTTTTTACTTCAGCAGACCAACTGAAGTTGAACACAACTTCAGTTTATAGATAGTTACCGTCTTTGTCAACATATCTACTGGATTCTTGCTTCCTTCGATCTTCTGTTGAAATCCTTTGGCAACTAGTCGAGTTTTGTATCTCTTGGCACCATCGTGCTCCTCTTTCACTCGATACACCCATTTATTATGAAGTACCTTCTTTCCTATGGGTAACTCAACTAGTTCCCATGTCTGGTTGGAGATGAGATACTCCATCTCATCTTTCATGGCAAGCTCCCACTTGCTAGCATCTTCAGTCTGAAATGCTTCATCATAGCATTCAGGTTCCCCTGCATCAGTTAGCAACAAATAGTTCATGTATCTTTTGTTAGGTACATGAGGTCGAGAAGATCTTCTCAATTCAGGAACTGGAGTAGGATGTTGTAGTGTGTTAGACTGGTCCACACTACTCAGATCAACGATTTCATCAGACTGAGCACTTTCTATAGTCGGTTCTGTGATGAGACTATCTGGAATATCGTTTGCATCTGCAAATACTGACTCACTTTGCTTTGAGTCGTTGACTTCTGTTTTGTGTCTGTCTTTGTACATTACTCTTTCGTTAAAAATCACATCTCGACTACGGATCATCTTCTTGTTTTCATTATCCCAAATGCGGTAGCCAAACTCGTTTTCGCCATAGCCGATGAGAGTGCATTTCTTGGATTTGGGATCAAGTTTATTCCTGCCTTGATCACTAATATGCACATATGCTATACAACCAAAAACCTTTAAATGTGATAGTTTTACCTCCTTTCCACTCCATACCTCCTATGGTATCTTGTGCTCTAATGGAACTGAAGGACCTCTGTTGATCAAATAAGCTGCTGTGTTGACTACTTCTGCCCAGAACTGCTTTGGTAGACCTGACTGTATACGAATGCTTCTGCCTCTTTCTGTCAACGTTCGATTCATACGCTCAGCTACACCATTGTGTTGAGGCGTACCCGACACGGTTCTCTGCATTTTGATCCCGTGCTCATAACAGAACTGCTTGAATCTGGTGTCTTCATATTCACTTCCATTGTCAGTTCTAGGCTTTTTGATCTTTAGATTTGTCACATTTTCAACCATAGCTTTCCATATCCTGAAAGCCTCGAACACTTCAGATTTATGCCTTAAAAAATAAACCCATACCTTTCGCGAGTGATCATCGATGAAAGTAACAAAGTAATGCTTTCCACCGATGGATGAGACGGTCGTTGGCCCCCAAACATCAGAATGAACAAGCTCCAGCTTTTCCTTCTTCGGGGTTTTACCACTCATTTAAAAGCTGACTCTCTTCTGCTTTCCAAATATGCAATTTTCGCACATGCCTATTTCTACTGACTGTAGACCTGGAAGTTTTCCCTTCGAGTGCATAATTTTCATTCCTTTTTCACTCATATGGCCTAGCCTCTGGTGCCATATGTTGGAATTTTCGTTGCTAGCTGCAACAGTGATCGAACATCGCGCTCCTGATGTCATGTGAAGAATTCCACTCTTCTTGCCTTGAGCAATCGTCATTGCACCCTTCGAAATTTTTCAGTCATCACCATGGAAAGTCGTAGTATAGCATTCACTAGCTAATTTTCCTACAGAGATCAAATTCTTCCTCAAATCTGGTATGTGCCTGACATCCTTTAGCTCCCAAATCGACGCATTCAGCTTAATCTTCACTACACCTTTACCAACGATATCACAAGGTTGATCGTCACCAAGATATACCTTTCCAAGATTTCCAGAGGCGTACCTTTCGAAGAATTCTTTCTGCGAAGTGGCATGAAACGATGCTCTAGAGTCTAGCACCCAAGACTCTTCCTTGCTCTACAAAGAGCATATCAACGCTTCATCTCCTCCTGAGGTAGAAGTAACATTTGCCTCTGCCTTCGCCTCATGGTCCTTTGGTGCACTTCTGCATTGATTTTTGTAGTGCCCGGTCTTGCCGCAGTTCCAACACTCAGTGGTCTTTGAGCCGTTGGGATTTCTGGATTTAGATCTCCAGTCCTTCGACCTACCACGGTAGTTCGATATGCTGCGTCCATATCCTCGTGTTGAATTTATTCCTCTTGATTGTGTATGCAAAATTGAAAATTTTGATGACTCACCAGAATTTCTTCGTCGGATCTCTTCACTGAGAACCATATCACGAATATCATCAAATTTTAACTTATTGCTTCCCGACGAGCTACTCACTGTTGTGACAGTAGCGTTTCAACTTTCTGGCAAGGAAGACAAAATTATCAACGCGCGTACTTCTTCGACAAACTCAATTTAACTGAGTAGTAACTGTATTCAGTTCATTGAGATGTTGAGCTACCGATGCACCTTCTGTCATCCGCAAATTGAACAATCGCTCATCAAATGAACTTTGTTAGAGGCCGATGGCTTCTCGTACATACTGGAGAGAGCCGCCATAAGACCTGCCGTGGTCTTTTCCTTTGCTATGTTGAAAGCAACATTGCGAGATAACGTCAATCGAATAACTCCAAGAGCTTGTCTATCAAGAAGAGCCCAATCTTCATCCTTCATATTCTCTGGTTTATTTTTTGAGAGAGGTTGATAAAGTCTTTTCTGATACAGATAATCTTCAATCTGCATTTTCCAAAAGCCAAAGTCGGCTCCGTCAAACTTCTCGATTTTCACCTTTCCTTTATCTGCCGCCATCGCTCCCACTCGAATTTAATTTCTTTTCTAACAAATTATGGCTCTGATACCAGTTGTTGGGAAATTATGCAATTTCCTTATGATTATATTTGTAGAGAAAAGAAATGAAATGTAGAATGGTAAGAGACACACAAATTTGATAACGGAGTTCGGCCAATTATGCCTACGTCTCCGGGTTGCTGCAGATATTTTATTTCAGAATATTACAAAGTGATTACACAGAACACTTTATACACAACACTGGATCTCACTCTCTTCTTGCTCTCCTCTTCTTCTTAGTGGATTTGGAATGAGATTGGGATGAGATATGAATTATGAAGAGGAGGGATGTATATATAGGTGAGAAATGGTTGGTGGGGGTTGGTGGCCCGGTTGGTGGTGGTTGGTGCATGAGGTTGATGGCACACCATGTTGAACACATGGGTGGCTTGGTTGTTGCTACACATGCAACATTACTAATAGATTGTATATTAAACAATGTAGACATAATTTACTTGCATTATATATACGTGCATGGAAAGTTTATTGATATGTGGTTTTTGTGGTTAAAATTGGTTTAATTTTTACTGTAATTTTTTTTTTTTTTTAAGTTGTGCCCCCACTAACTCAATTGTATGCGTATGCCACTGATCGTAGATAGAGATACTTAATTTGAAAGATCTTAATACTTTTGACAACAATGCACTAAACACTATTTATGTCTAACTAAAACATTTTCACGTGCGAATATACAAAATTTAGTTTTGGATAGTTGTTATGTGAATTTGTAATAAAAAATGAGATACGTACGGCTGAATCATATATATGCAAAGTTATAATGTGAAAAAGCCAAACGAACAAACTGTGGTGGTCTAATGATTTTTTTTTTTCTTTTTACGTGCCTAGGTTCGTATGTGTTTACAGCAAAACAAAATAGATCAATATATATTTGTATATTCTGGTAATCTCGTTCTAAAAAGAAGGGGAAAAACAAAAACTGTATACTAAAACACTACTTGATTTTACGATTTTTTTTCCTTTTATAGCCTTTTGCTCTAGAAATGATATTCATATTAACATTTACAAAACATGTTATGCAGATATCAAAATTGTCAAAATAGTTAACCGTTTAGTTGAGGTTGTTTGTTCTATAGATAGTTATTGTGCTGTTACCTAAAAGAAATTGTTCTGATAAACGCCCTTTTTTCTATTTGTTGTTCAGTTCCTCCTGCAAGAGCCGTCAAACTTTTTTATGAGTAAAGCTATATGCTGTTGCCAGCTTTTATTTCTTCGCTATTCCTCTAAAAATGGTATAACAGATCAAATACCAATCCATGAAATCACAAAGTTCATGTTTTTATATAATTTTGAACCAATACATTGAGGCTCACCAGTTCTTGGGACGGATCGAGTTTACGATGTCCAGACCCGGTCCAACTCATAGGCAAGAGAGACAACCAACTAGGGCAAATGAGAATAAGTTTCTTCAGTTTGCTCCGCTCTTACTCCCCACATATTGTAAGTTGCCATATTTTTACTCTTCTTTTATAAATTTTGTTTTGTCGAATTTCAGTTTGATTACTTGTATTGTTTAGGTTTCAGTCCAGTTTTTGGCCATGCATTAATTGAATTTTTCTCTGCGTTGAAGTGGTATAGAGAACACTAAGACTGCACATTCAGCCATGCCACAAAAAAGAACTCATTGCATATACTTGCGTATTTGGGTGGTTAAAAGTCTAATTAGCACAATAAAAATGTGGTGTTGTTCTCATCAATATAAAAAATGATGGAAATGATGCCAGGTAGAATCGGTTTTGTTTTCGATATTTTTTTGCAATCCTTTAAGATTAAAAAAATCTCTTTTTTGATTACTTTGTTCATTTTCAGTCTAAATTCCACAGGATGAAAAGATAAGTACAACACAAGTATGCTTATATTGTATAATATGGCTGAATTCAATGTATGAAAAGGTATACTATAAAAGAGCAAAATACAAAACAAGTAAATAGGCATAAGGACAAACTTAAAGAAAAATTTATCGAAAAAGATAAGAAGTTTGGATTTTAGTCTCAATGACACTTTTTATTGTAAATGGGGAAATGGTCGTGGGCATCTGAATTCCTTTGATTTACACTAAAAAGTGTTCTTGAAACTAAAATCCAAACTTCTTACCTTTTTCACTAAAATTTTCTCTAAGTTTGATCCGGCAAACAGAGTTCTATCCTGTCTTCATGATTTATATCTTAAGTTTTTTATGCGTATCTTATTAAATGGTGTAATGAATCCAACTCCTGTACAACCTTTTAGGGAACCATTCAACTCAACTTTTGCCTGAAAGTGTTGAAAAAGAACTGAGAATAAAACTGGGAAAGTAAATTATTCTGCTAAGTGCAATATTGAAAATTAACATTGTGAATAAAACTTGTATCTCATACTTTCTTTTTGTTATTATGTGCTCATATATAAATCGATACTGCACCCTTTTCTAATATATATTTCTCGAGTTGTGCTAGAATGACCAATGGAAAATCGGTCAAAATATGCGAATCAGTACTAAATCCTGAATTCAGAAGGGTAAAAATGTAAATTTGTCTCATGTTTGTGGTCTCCGCATTCGGTGTCTGTTTCGCAGTTTTTGACGTAATGAATTTTGATACCAGTAGCTTTATTGATATTTCACTCATGATATAGGTCTCACAGTAAATTTTTTATTTTTATTTTTCATTTGATAAAAAAATCCAGCTTCCTTTAATTTTAAGTCTATTTGTTTGAGACATGTCCGTTCTATGTTTTTCTTCTTCAATTTTGAATTTCTTTGAGAAACAAAAATTGACCAACTAAACCAACTTCCTCATTTTTGTATTGTTCGCTAAGATCAATAAATTGAGAAATATAAATAGAAAGGTTTGATTTAGCATAATCTTTTGTCAATCACATGGATTACAATAGTGTGAAACATAATAAACTTTATGATGTTAAATAGTTTTGAGCATAAACGCATGCCTTTTATGTCCTAAAAATACACAAAGTGTACACTTTTATCTTGACAAAAACTGAATAGATAATTTTTTAATGTGGATAACATTATCAATTTGTTTGGAAATCGGATGTGTGTTCGTTTTTCAGAAACAGATGTGGATGAATTTTAGATTTTCGGGTATCCGTTAATAGGCAAAGATTCAATTTGTTAGCGTGAAGTTGATTGACTTTGCATTGCATTGAAGTGATACAGGGAAAATGCTAAGTCTGCACACAACGTCAGGCATTATAAAGAACTTATAATATGTTTAGTTAATGTGTATGCTTGTGTTTCGGTGATTACAAGTCTAACTGATATTGTTATTGTGCTAATCAACATACAAAGAATGGAGGAAAAGATAACAAGTAGATTCAGTATTGTTTTAGATATCTAACTTCTGATATTGTATCATGGAAACCTTGCTTTGCTCTGTGTGATCTCACTGCGCAATTTAGTGCTTTGAGAATTTGTATTATTCACGGTAGCTTTATTATAATTTGTGATCTTGTTTCTTTTTCCCGTAAAGAACGGAATGGTTTCTGTTTTATTTCTGACATCAAGAACTTATGAGTGGTTGAAGTGGTTCTTGGAGTAAGAGTTGTGAAATTACAAAAGGGTCTACTACTGCACAATCTCCTTATATTAAGAGGATATTAAGAAAGTTTAATATTCTGTTTGGTTTTAGATCTGCGTCTACTCTATTTAAACAATGTTTATAAACATATAAAAATTCAGCTTGATTACTTGTATTGCTCAGGTTCTGATTCAATTTGTTAGCATGGAATTAATCTCTGCATTGAACTGGCACCGAGAATACAAGTCTGCACATAATGTTATGCCGCAATAACTTACAACATGTTTAATCAATGTATATACTTGTGTCTCTCGGTAATTACAAGTTTAATTAAACCCGATAAAAATATAGTAGTGTGTTAATTGATATACGAAGAATAGTGAAAAAGGTAACAAGTAGAATCAGTCTTGTTTAGATGTATTTGTGCAGTCCTTCATAATTGAAATAGTCTGATTTTGATTACTTTGTTCATTTTCAGTCTCAAATTCCACATCATGAATTGATAAGGATGACACAAGCTTGCTTATTTCATACATATAATCATGTATTGTAGGAGATAAACTGTAACACCCCGAATTTCACTTAATATTAATGTTTAGTAATTAAAGAATAATTAATCTCAGACGTGAGAATTAAGGGAAACGGGTTGCGCCATTATGTTCGACTCGGAATTCTGGTTGAGATAGAGTCCGAGTTTGCGTGATTTGGACTTCGTATGAAGAAGTTATGGCCATCCGAAGTTTCAGAAAATTCAAAACAGATTTAAAATATTAAAAATCCAGATTTCAGAAGAGGCGGGAAAATTCCCGCCAGACAGAGGGTGTCGACCCTAGGGTCGACATGGGTGTCGACCCCCCCCCCAAGGGGTCGACCCATGTGTTGACCCAGGGGTCGACCCATGTGTCGACCCAGGGGTGACCCCCCCGTCGGCCAGTTTGGCCTGGGTGCATTCTAAAGGGGTTTGGGCTGTGTTTTGGGGCTTGTGACGAAATCTGACGGCTCTAACCTAATCTAGGGTTAATCTAAGGGCCTAAACTATATCCTAATTCTATAAATACACCCTAAGACTACCCTAGTTCATACTAAAAATAGATACAACGTCGTTATGCCGTCAAAATGCAACTTGAAGGAGCCTCCATCAAATTGTAGAAGAAGATAGCTTCTCAAATCAACTTCTAATCAACTCTAGCAACTTAATCTTCTTCATAGGAGTGCTAATCAACAAGTTGTGATTTTCTATGCCTTTAGCAAGCAATTGCTAAACTAATTATCATAGGATATAATGAGGTTATGGTTATGTATGTGGATCAATGCAAGTTATGTTATCATATGCTATGTGTTCATGATGTTATGCAAGTTATGCAAGTCATATGCTATGTGTTTATGATGTTATGCAAGTTATGCAAGTCATATGCTATGTGTTTATGAGGTTATGCAAGTTATGCAAGTCATATGCTATGTGTTCATGATGTTATGCAAGTTATGCAAGTCATATGCTATGAGTTCATGATGCTAGTTGTGCAAGTTTTATGCTATATGTTCATGATGCTAGTTATGCAAGTTTTATGCTATGTGCTCATGATGCTAGTTATGCAAATCATTATGATAAACATTGATCCATTATGACACCATGTTATGCAAGTTTGGTGTTTGATTGTATGCAAGTTCATATATGACATGTTATGCAAGTTTGGTGTTTGATTATATGCAAGTAACATGTGCAAGTTTACACCTTTGTATGATATGCATACATATGCAAGTTAACCCCTTTGTATGTCATACATACATATGCAAGTTTACCCATTTGTATGACATAAGTAACTTATGCAAGTTATCCTCTTTATGACATATGTGATTCATGCAAGTTTGGGTTGATTATTTATGCTAGTTGGGTTTGATGCCATGGTCATATATGCAAGTTGACACCTTTGAAACCCATGTTGATGCTAATGTTATGCTAAGTTGAACCCATTGTATTTGTGATGAATCTTCCCTTTTAAGTATGTCATGTTAGCGTATTACGTGGGGAACGATGGGGTTAATATTCATGTTAATAAAATGGTGTGAAGTTGGTATGATTATGCATACCATAAAGTGGATGGACATAATTGAGTCAATTATGTACATCGTTAAATTTGTAATTAATTAGGGATAATTAATACAAATTATGGGGGTGATTAATTAGGTGTAATTGATCTACTAAGACACGAGGTTGGACCCTTTTGTATCGTAAGACTGCCCGGAACCGACCGGCAAATCCAGCGGCTACAAATGATTGGCCCAATGTGAGAGGTCTTAGGCATAAACTAATTACGTGACAAGTGTAAAGACACGAGGTTAGACTCTGTTATGGCGTAAGGCTGCCCGGAACCGACCGGCAAATCCAGCTGCCATAAAAGACAGTCTAATGTGAGAGGTCTTTACAAAGGTTACGTTCTTAATCAATTAAGAAACACTTAACCAGATAAGCATGTAGTGGGGCATGAAGGGTTAAGTGGGTGCCTTGGGTGGCATGTGGAAATCAAGTAAGTGCCTTGGGTGGCATGTGGAAATCTAGTGGGTTGCCTTGGGTGGCAATAGAAAATATGATTAGAATACATAACCAAGTGGAAACATGTAATTAAACTTGATTAAAGGGTTAAGTGGGATGCACTAGAAAAAGGGACAAGCTTAGGTGGGTAGCTTGTGGGGGCCCATTTCAACCAGTAACCCATATGTATCTTATTGGGCTCGACCCATGTCGAGGACGGGACACGCGTACTGGGCTTGACTATAAGAGGCCAAAACGGGTTAGCGGTGGCAACGCAAGTCCAACGGGTTGCATATGCGTGTGTGGACCCGAGCTGGTAGGTAAGACGTTATTGCATCGTGTAGGTATAAGCCGTGCACCGTTGGTTGTATCGGGTTGCCACTTTGGGGAGTGATACACCCCACTGTGGGGCCAGCATGGGTATCAACGTTAGGGAGCCGATCGCTTGGGGAGTAGTGGGTACACCTAGTGGAGATAGGGGCAGACAGCACCTATGTGGTCAGCTAGGGGTACAAGAAAGTACTAGTTATATTTTCTAAGTCCTTGGGTGGGATCAACCTTTAAATAGGAATGACTGGTGTGGTGCAGTGTAGTAATTACCCTTGGGTGGGTAGATGCGTCTTTACCGTTATCTTAGTTCATCCTATGTCTAGTTGGCTGCTTAGTGTAGTCATTTATCCCCAGTCATCACCGTACCAAGTTTATATCATACCCTAATTACTTTAATGATTGTATTGTTAAAGTTATAAGGCTCACTCAGACTTATGTCTGACCCCGTTGTTTTTATCTTTTTCCCAACCCTCAGGTTCTCAGAGTGGGCCTAGCACTAGTGGGCTTTGATCAGATTGCTTTATCTATCTTTTGGAGCTTGGACCGTAATGTAAAGCCCAGCTTATCTTTTCTATTATGGCTATTAGTTATGTAGTGGGATTATGTACTTATGTTTTATCAGGATGGATATTTAGTACTTGACTCTTGTTTTAGTTGGTTTTGATATGTAACCAAACATGTTTATCTTCTGCTGCAATGAAATGATGTTTTAGATTTCAAGTATTATTTATATATGTCTTGTTGTAATTTTCTGTTCTATATTCACTTAAAATACTCCACCGAAGTTAAGGCATTCCCTTAGTGAGTGACCTTAGTGGGTGTGGGGTGTTACACGTGGTATCAGAGCTAAAGGTTACCGGAACAGATAAAATTTTTAGAAAACTATTTTTCTAAAAACATTTTTGGAAGAAGTATTTTCAAAAACATGTCTTTTAAGAGAAAATTTTTTGAAAGAAAAGCATAATCCCCAATAGCCATATCTTTATCGTTCGAATTCTCCGTTTTGAATCTTTCCTTTTTCGTTTCAGCATGGCTGAAGATCTTAACTTTCCGGAGGGTGTGACGATACCAGTATGGTATAGGAGATTGATGGAGGCTAGGGCCACCGCTGCGGGTCCAACAAATGTTCCTCCACCAACAGTTGCACCCGATCTTCCTCCTCCTCCTCCTCCTCGCACGGATACTTTTGCTAAGACTTGCAAGGAATTTAAGGCTATGGGAGGGAAACCTTTTCAAGGATCAGAAACTTTTGTGGAAGCTAGAGATTGGCTTAAGGAGGTAGAAGAGTTGATAGATATCTTTGAGATGGAAGAAGGAAAGAAAGTCAAGTTAGCTGCTTGGTTAATGAAGGGAGAGGCCTCGTTCTGGTGGGAGGTCACTAATGGAGAGCGCCCTGTTGACTCTTGGGCGGATTTCAGGCAAAGGTTTGTGGCAAAGTTTCTTTCAAGGGCGGAAGAAAATCTGTATATGGAAAGGTTCTTGACTCTAAAGCAAGGAAACCTATCAGTAAAGGAATATGTCAACAAGTTTAATCAGCTAGCAAGATTTGGCATTGACATGGTGAATACACCGGAGAAGAAGGCTTTGAGGTTCGTTAAGGGCTTGAATGAACCAATGCATGGATTGGCTATGACTCACATCCCTATGGGGGCCACCTTTGAGAAGCTAGTAGACATGGCACTCATGCATGTGGAAGAGAAGGGTCCCAATGCTAATAAGGCACTCGAGAAGAAAGGAGATCAGAAGAGACCTCAACAGCAACAGCAAAACAAGGGTGGGAAAGGCAACGGTGGCAAGGGGAAGAAGAAGTGCTTCAATTGCGGGCCACCAGGCCACCTAAGCAAAGATTGTCGGAAGAAGAAGAAGACGAGCTGCTTCCACTGTGGCGAAGCAGGGCATCTAGTGAAGGACTGCCCTAAGAAGGGGCAGAGGACGGGATCTACCTTAGGGGGACAGGTGCAAGCTCTTATGGCACCAGGTCAGGCAAGGGGGCAAGTTCAGGCTCTCGCGGTTCCACCGATTCAGGAAAGAGGTAGAACTATTTCCGTTGAAAGTCTGGTTTTTCTGTTTGATCATCATGTCCGTACTTTGTTTGACTCTGGTGCATCGCATTCGTTTATCTCATCATCATTAGTTGAGTCACTGCACTTAGACACCAGTCTAGTAGATGATCCCTTGGTTGTTTCAAACCCAATTGGGGGTTCCACTTATTTGTCCATGATATGTTTGGGTTTGAAGATTTCCATACTTAGTGTTGAGTTTAGATGTGATGCTTTTGTTTTGGGCTTCACGGGCTATGGGTTGATTTTGGGCATGGACTAGTTATCCAGTAATGGTGTCGTTCTTGATTGTGAAAGGAAAGTTGTTAGGCTCATGACCCGCTTGGGTAACACTCTCGAGATCTCTTGTAATCCCATGGATTCTGTTATGCTAAGTTATCTTGAATCACTTGACGCTTCGGTCGAGAGTTTGCGATCTGTTAGAGTGGTCCGGGAATACTCGGATGTGTTTGAGGAGGTGAAGGGCTTACCTCCGAAGCGGGAGATAGACTTCCGAATATATCTGGTGGACAATGCTAAACCAGTATCTTTGCCAGTGCGCCACATGGCTCCTCGTGAGAGGAGGGAACTCCATAAGCAAGTAGGGGAGTTGCTTGAGAAAGGGTTCATAAGACGAAGTACATCGGAGTGGGGTGCTTCAGTAGTTTTTGCCACGAAGGCGGATGGGTCCCTCAGACTTTGTGTAGACTATAGAGAACTCAACAAGCTCACAAAGAAGAATA
Organism: Allium sativum; assembly: GCA_030737875.1. Classification (NCBI taxonomy): domain Eukaryota; kingdom Viridiplantae; phylum Streptophyta; class Magnoliopsida; order Asparagales; family Amaryllidaceae; genus Allium; species Allium sativum. The sequence goes on from CM060909.1 coordinate 591,064,616, forward strand.
GACACCCACTGCCGAGGATTGATGATCTCTTTGATCAGTTGGTTGGCGCCTCAGTGTTTTCGCAGTTGGACTTGGCCACGGGGTTTCATCAGTTGAGAGTGGCTGAGGATAGCATAGACAAGACTGCCTTTAGGACTCCGGATGGTTTCTATAAGTGGCTTGTGATGCCATTTGGTTTGATGAACGCCCCTGCATACTTTGTTGATTTGATGAGTAGGGTGTTCAGGGAGTACCTTAATAAGTTCGTGGTGGTCTTTTTGGATGACATCTTAGTCTTTTCTAAGAGTGAAGAAGAGCATGCCCTACATCTTAGGGAAGTGTTAGAGACTCTTCGAGTGCATAGCCTTAAGGCTAAATTCTCTAAATGTCACTTTTGGAGGAAGGAAGTGCGGTTCTTAGGGCACGTGGTCTCTAAGGAAGGGATAGCTGTGGATCCCGCGAAGGTAGTATCCATCCAAGATTGGAAGGTTCCGAAGAATGTTACCGAGGTGAGGAGTTTCTTGGGGTAGGCTGGCTACTATAGGAAGTTTATCAAGGACTTCGCGAAGATATCAGCCCCATTAACTCGCTTGACAAAGAAAAATCTAGTCTTCGCATGGGACGTAGATTGTGATGATGCGTTCCAACGGTTAAAGAGAGATTTAACCACAGCTCCAGTCTTAGTGTTGCCAGATGGGAGTAAGCCATTTGTTGTTTATACCGATGCTTGTGGGACAGGACTAGGCGCAGTCTTAATGCAAGAGGGAAGGGTAATAGCCTATGGGGGAAGGCAGTTGAGAAAGCATGAGAAAAATTACCCTACCCATGATTTAGAGTTGGCCACTATTGTTTTTGCGCTTAAGACTTGGCGCCATTATCTTCTTAGAGAGAGGTTCGAATTGTTCACTGACCACAAATCATTGAAGTACTTGTTTTCTCATAAGGATTAGAACTTGAGACAGCAAAGGTGGATGGAGTTCTTAGCATCCTATGATTTCGAGATAGCGTATACCCCCGGCAAGGGTAACGTGGTGGCAGACGGCTTAAGGAGAAAAAGGTTGTCCTTGAGTCCATTATTTGTGGAACGACGAAGCTTGGAATTTATCTCGATGTTTGATTTCAGACCTTCCGTTGACTTTATACCCGGCTTGCTAGCATCCTTAGAGGTCAGACCTACTCTTTTGGGACGGATTGGCGAGGCACAGCGGGATGACCCACATTTGGTTGAGTTAGTAGAGAAGCTCATAAGGGGGGAGTCGTCCAGCCATTTGAGTAGGTACAGTCTAGACGGTAGGGGGTGGTTGCGTAGAGACGGTAGACTTTGTGTACCGCAAGACGAGGGTTTGAGGAAGGCTATACTTGATGATGCGCATCGTTCGAAGATGACCATTCATCCCGGTGGGTACAAGATGTACCAAGACATGAAGCGAGTTTTCTTTTGGGCCGGTATGAAGAAAGATGTGGCCGAGTATGTCGCTAGATGCTTGGTGTGCCAACAAGTGAAAGCGGAGCAAAAGAAACCTGGTGGGTTGCTTCACCCATTGGAAGTTCCGCAATGGAAGTGGGATAGCGTCTCGATGGATTTTATTGATGGGTTACCGAGATCGAGGAAGGGTAATACGGGAATTTGGGTTGTGGTAGACAGACTTACTAAGAGCGCCCATTTCATACCCGTGAAGAGCAAGAGGACTGCTCCATGGCTAGCTTCAGTTTACCTTCGAGAGATAGTTTGATTGCATGGGGTACCTTCTAGCATAGCGAGTGATCGAGATCCTATCTTCACTAGCGAGTTTTGGAAGAGTTTGCAAGAGGCAGTAGGGACTCAGTTGTGTTTGAGCACTGCATATCATCCTCAGATGGACGGCCAGACCGAGAGGGTGAATTGTGTTCTAGAAGACCTTTTGAGGCTATGTATCTTAGATTTTGGAGGTACATGGGAAGAGCATCTTCCATTGGTGGAGTTCGCGTATAATAACAGCTTTCAGTCTAGTATTGGTATGGCTCCTTTCGAAGCTCTTTATGAAAGGCCTTGTCGATCACCTACATGTTGGTGGGAATCTACGGATAAGATCTTACTTGGGCCCGATATGGTTAGAGAGACTTCGGAGAAGATTGACTTGATTCGAAGAAGGATGAAAGCGGCACAAGACAGGCAGAAATCTTATGCGGACAAGAGGAGGACAGATCTTGAGTTTGATGTTGGGGACATGGTCTTTATCAAGGTGTCTCCATTACGGAATGTAGTTCGCTTTGGGTCCGTTGGGAAGTTAGCACCAAGGTTTGTAGGACCGTTTCCTATTAAGGAAAGGATTGGACGGATGGCATATAGAGTGGATTTACCCAAGAGACTTAGTGGGGTACATGACGTATTCCATGTGTCACATTTAAGGAAGTGCCTACATGAGACCGCAGAGGTAGTAGAGCCGAGCTTGCTTAGAGAAGTGGAGGTAGAGCGTGATGCGACTATTCGACGAGCTCCTACCCGCATCCTTGGGTCAGAGATTAGGAAGTCGAGAAACAGAGAGGTTCGACTAGTCAAAGTGCAATGGGGAGAGGTTGAGAGCAATGCTACTTGGGAGACAGAAGCGAAGATGCGTTCATTGTACCCATTCCTTTTTGAGGGTATGTCTTTTAACTTCTCCTTTATCGTTTGTCTAGTACTTATCTTATCTTTAGTATATCCTCTCATTAGTACCTTTGACCTTTAGATAGGGTAAACCTATGGTTGAAACATGTGTTTGAGACATGTTATGATTTATGGATGCGTGTGGATGCAAGTGTGGTTGCTCGTGGATGCATACACACACACTTTAGACACTAGATCGGCTCAGTCACTTCATATTGCATATTGCATATAATTGTGTGTAGGTAGCTATATTAATGGATGTATAATGGTTGTGTTGTCATATGGATGATGCATTTTGGTGTATGGTTGTGCAAACATGTAGTAATAGTATGTGTCGATAGGATTCTTTCCCATACATATTGGATGCATGGCACTATCATGGTTTGCATTAAGGAGGTCAACTGAATCAGTAGACCGCCTGATTTTGCATTAGACAGGAAACATATACACACACCTTTTGCATATGTTCATACAACATTAGAAACTTTAAGGACAATGGATGCCAGTGTTTGATGGTTTGAGTAGATGGTTGTTTGGTTGGTAGGATACGTTCTTCTTGACTTGGAGATTTCGGGGACGAAATCCTTTAAGTAGGGGAGAATGTAACACCCCGAATTTCACTTAATATTAATGTTTAGTAACTAAAGAATAATTAATCACAGACGTGAGAATTAAGGGAAACGAGTTGCGCCATTGTGTTCGTCTCGGAATTCTGGTTGAGATAGAGTCCGAGTTTGCGTGATTTGGACTTCGTATGAAGAAGTTAGGGCCATCCGAAGTTTCAGAAAATTCAAAACAGATTTAAAATATTAAAAATCCAGATTTCAGAAGAGGCGGGAAAATTCCCGTCAGACAGAGGGTGTCGACCCCCCCCCCCAAGGGGTCGACCCATGTGTCGACCCAAGGGTCGACCCATGTGTCGACCCAGGGGTCGACTTCCCCTGTCGACCAGTTTGGCCTGGGTGCAATCTGAAGGGGCTTGGGCTGTGTTTTGGGGCTTGTGACGAAATCTGACGGCTCTAACCTAATCTAGGGTTAATCTAAGGGCCTAAACTACATCCTAATTCTATAAATACACCCTAAGACTACCCTAATTCATACTAAAAATAGATACAACGTCGTTATGCCGTCAAAATGCAACTTGAAGGAGCCTCCATCAAATTGTAGAAGAAGATAGCTTCTCAAATCAACTTCTAATCAACTCTAGCAACTTAATCTTCTTCATAGGAGTGCTAATCAACAAGTTGTGATTTTCTATGCCTTTAGCAAGCAATTGCTAAACTAATTATGATAGGATATAATGAGGTTATGGTTATGTATGTGGATCAATGCAAGTTATGTTATCATATGCTATGTGTTCATGATGTTATGCAAGTTATGCAAGTCATATGCTATGTGTTTATGATGTTATGCAAGTCATATGTTATGTTTTTATGAGGTTATGCAAGTTATGCAAGTCATATGATATGTGTTCATGATGTTATGCAAGTTATGCAAGTCATATGCTATGAGTTCATGATGCTAGTGGTGCAAGTTTTATGCTATATGTTCATGGTGCTAGTTATGCAAGTTTTATGCTATGTGCTCATGATGCTAGTTATGCAAATCACTATGATAAACATTGATCCATTATGACACCATGTTATGCAAGTTTGGTGTTTGATTATATGCAAGTTCATAAATGACATGTTATGCAAGTTTGGTGTTTGATTATATGCAAGTAACATGTGCAAGTTTACACCTTTGTATGATATGCATACATATGCAAGTTAACCCCTTTGTATGTCATACATACATATGCAAGTTTACCCATTTGTATGACATAAGTAACTTATGCAAGTTATCCTCTTTATGACATATGTGATTCATGCAAGTTTGGGTTGATTATTTATGCTAGTTGGGTTTGATGCCATGGTCATATATGCAAGTTGACACCTTTGAAACCCATGTTGATGCTAATGTTATGCTAAGTTGAACCCATTGTATTTGTGATGAATCTTCCCTTTTAAGTATGTCATGTTAGCGTATTACGTGGGGAACGATGGGGTTAATATTCATGTTAATAAAATGGTGTGAAGTTGGTATGATTATGCATACCATAAAGTGGATGGACATAATTGAGTCAATTATGTACATCGTTAAATTTGTAATCAATTAGGGATAATTAATACAAATTATGGGGGTGATTAATTAGGTGTAATTAATCGACTAGGACACGAGGTTGGACCCTTTTGTAGCGTAAGACTGCCCGGAACCGACCGACAAATCCAGTGGCTACAAATAATTGGCCCAATGTGAGAGGTCTTAGGCATAAACTAAATACGTGACAAGTGTAAAGACACGAGGTTAGACTCAGTTATGGCGTAAGGCTGCCCGGAACCGACCGGCAAATCCAGCTGCCATAAAAGACAGTCTAATGTGAGAGGTCTTTACAAAGGTTACGTTCTTAATCAATTAAGAAACACTTAACCAGATAAGCATGTAGTAGGGCATGAGGGGTTAAGTGGGTGCCTTGGGTGGCATGTGGAAATCAAGTAAGTGCCTTGGGTGGCATGTGGAAATCTAGTGGGTTGCCTTGGGTGGCAATAGAAAATACGATTAGAATACTTAACCAAGTGGAAACATGTAATTAAACATGATTAAAGGGTTAAGTGGGATGCACTAGAAAAAGGGACAAGCTTAGGTGGGTAGCTTGTGGGGGCCCATTTCAACCAGTAACCCATATGTATGTTATTGGGCTCGACTCATGTCGAGGACGGGACACGCGTACTAGGCTTGACTATAAGAGGCCAAAACGGGTTAGCGGTGGCAACGCAAGTCCAACGGGTTTCATATGCGTGTGTGGACCCGGGCTGGTAGGTAAGACATTGTTGCATCGTGTAGGTATAAGCCGTGCACCGTTGGTTGTATCGGGTTTCCACTTTGGGGAGTGATACACCCCACTGTGGGGCCAGCACGGGTATCAACGTTAGGGAGCCGATCGCTTGGGGAGTAGTGGGTACACCTAGTGGAGATAGGGGCAGACGACACATATGTGGTCAGCTAGGGGTACAAGAAACTACTAGTTATTTTTTCTAAGTCCTTGGGTGGGATCAACCTTTAAATAGGAATGACTGGTGTGGTGCAGTGTAGTAATTACCCTTGGGTGGGTAGATGCGTCTTTACCATTATCTTTGTTCATCCTATGTCTAGTTGGCTGCTTAGTGTAGTCATTTATCCCCAGTCATCACCGTACCAAGTTTATATCATACCCTAATTACTTTAATGATTGTATTGTTAAAGTTATAGGGCTCACTCAGACTTATGTCTGACCCCGTTGTTTTTATCTTTTTCCCAACCCTCAGGTTCTCAGAGTGGGCCTAGCACTAGTGGGCTTTGATCAGATTGCTTTATCTATCTTTTGGAGCTTGGACCGTGATGTAAAGCCCAGCTTATCTTTTCTATTATGGCTATTAGTTATGTAGTGGGATTATGTACTTATGTTTTATCAGGATGGATATTTAGTACTTGACTCTTGTTTTAGTTGGTTTTGATATGTAACCAAACATGTTTATCTTCTGCTGCAATGAAATGATGTTTTAGATTTCAAGTATTATTTATATCTGTCTTGTTGTAATTTTTCTGTTCTATATTCACTTAAAATACTCCACCGAAGTTAAGGCATTCCCTTAGTGAGTGACCTTTGCGGGTGTGGGGTGTTACATAAACTATGTAGATAAATATGTTATCTGCCTTGATATTTGGCTATCCTAAGAGATCTTTACCACTTCAAAGGCTCAAGCTGTTTCTCTATAAAATAAATTGATTGTTTAAAAAGACAACCTGGAAATCATATGATGTCACGATAAGGCTCAGTTCCTATATAAAGTGGCAGAGATAACTATGTTTCATTCACAAGAAAAGAAGCTGAGTAGATAAATCACAATGGCTGTCAGTAAGAAATTCATGAGCTTTCTATTGATTTTGGCCATGTTCTTGATGGGAATGGTTGCCGAAGCCAGTCATTACAAGCGGCCACACTACAAGCGACCTCACTATAAACCACCACATCACTACAAGCCCCCACACTACCACAAGCCACCTCATTACAAACCACCCCATCATTAAGTAACCATCGTGTCCCAGTTGTGCTATATATGCTTTCATATTTGTATTTTATATAATGACAATAACAACTGCCTTGTTTGATATATAAAGATTGTTGCCATATGTTATGTGATGCTTGATTTCTATATTAATTATGTTCTGCTAATTAACGTGTTGGAAGTAGTGAGTATTTCGTAGGTATCATTTTTCTATTTTTTTAGGTATCATTTTTCCTATTTTTACTTTAAAACATAGCAGCAGTTTTTAGGTATCATTTTTCTATTTTTCTAGGTATCATTTTTACTGTAGTTTTTGTGTTACGTTAAACATTACATCAGTTTTAAGGTATCATTTTTATACTTTTTAAGGTATCATTTTTAGTGTAATTTCTCTGTTATGTTAAACATTTCTGCAGTTTGAAGGAATCATTTTTATATTTTTTAGGGTATCATTTTTAATGTAATTTATGTGTTATGTTAAACATCACAACAGTTTTAAGGTATCATTTATATATTTTTTAAGGTATCATTTTAACTGTAGTTTATGTGTTATGTTAAACATCATAGTAGTTTTAAAGTATCATTTTTATATTTTTTTTAAGGTATCATTTTTAGTGTAATTTCTGTGTTATGTTTATATACATCCTTTTTTTTACCTACAATATAAAAAAACTGATATCCATGAACTGTGAATATGAGAAAAACTTTAACTTAGCCCTACCAACTTATAAAACTGATAACAGAACAAAAAATCACATGAAAAAACAATTAACACAGTTAAAATAGTAAAACTGATACTTAAGAAAATAGGAAACTGATACCTAAAACTTGATTCAATGTTTTGAAGTAAAACTAATGGAAAAAATGTTTACATCAAAGTTTGATTGAATAAAATGAAATTAGTTCGACTGAGTTACAAAGTTGATGCAACGGTACAACTGCAAAATTAACACAACAACAAAATCACATGGAAAAAAACACATAACACAGTTAAAACATGAAAACTGATACTTAAAAAAATAGAAAACTGATACCTACAAACTGCATCAATGTTTTAAAGAAAAACTATTGCAAAATATGTTTACATCACTGTTTGATTGTATAAAATTAAATAAATTCGACTGAGTTAAAAAGTTGATGCAACAATATAACTTCAAAATTAACACAGTAATAAAAAATCACATGAAAACAACACATAACATAGTTAAAACAGTAAAAATGATACATAAATATTATAAAAATGATACCTAAATACCGATGCAATGTTTTGAAGATTAAAAAAAAATATCACAGTTTGATTGATTAAAATGAAATAAGTTCGACGTAGTTTCAAAGACGATACAACAGTATAACTTCAAAATTAACACAGCAACACAATCTCATGAAAAAAACATATAACATAGTTAAAACGGTAAAAATGATATCTAAAAAAAAGCAAACTGATACCTAAAAACTGCTGCTATGTTTTAAAGTTAAAACATGAAAAATGATACCTAGAAAAATAGAAAAATGGTACCTAAATACTGCTGCTATGTTTTAAAGTTAAAATGGAAAAATGATACCTAAAAAAGAAAAATGATACCTACGAACTGCTATACTATTAACGAAAAAAAAAAACATTTCTAATCACGACAAAATTGTTTCAACAATTTCGACTTCTTCAATTGTGTTTTCCATCGTTTGAAAAATATTTTTATTCAATTCACTTGTGATTTCCAATGGATTTTTGTTGTTCGTCAAATTTTTTTGTTTTCTAGGGTTTCTGTTTCGAGCGATTTATGGATTCGATTTTTTGGGTTCGATTGCAATTTCGAATCTGATGTCCTTTTGATTTTCGTGATTTATGAATTGTTATGGATTCGAATTTTTGTGATTTTTGGATTCGATTGTTTTAAAGATGGAGCGGACGTGAATCGAGAGCGGAGGAAGAAGAAATAAGCGCACGTGAAGAAGAAGAGAAACGATGAATTGTCCTTCTGAGTAAAATTTTAATGGGCTGTCCTTATGGATAAAAAGGCCTTCACTTTTGTCCTTGTAAATATTTTCCTGTAAATGCTAATGTTTCATATTTGCAAGACAAATATCAAAACATGTTCCAATGAAAGTAAAATGTACGTTTACTTGTCAACTATATTCATTCCAAAAGATGTTCTGGATTTGATTTGAATTTCAAGTTATATTATTATTTATATGAATAATGCTCATTCATGATTAGATTTACTAAAATAATTTCCTTATTGATTTATAATAAAAGTTATTTAAAGTGAAGTTTTAAGATAAAAATATTATCATTATGCACATTTATTCTAGCATGGTACTTAACAAAATAGTTTAATAAATAGTTTTTTCAAAATATGGTTATTTGAATATAATATTTAATAACAGAGCGATTATTGGGATACAACATTTGCTAGAAACTGAAAGACACAAAATATGAACTATTGGATCAGTTTGTCTAGTGAAATTCAGAGGGCAATTTAGGGCTGCACACAACCCATATCCAATTCAATCCAACCCACCAACCCGACTCACATAAACCGAACCCAACTCATCCTAGTTCGGGTCGGATATGAGTTACAATTTGTAACCCATACTATATACGGGTTGGGTTTGATATTTTGTTAACCCAACCTTATTTTAACTCAGCCCAACCCAATATTAAAAAACTAATTTAATATCAACCCACTTAAAATTAGAATAGTATAATCCTAGAATAATGTTCATGTATTATACAGTAAATATACAAAAAAAACATATTACATGTCAATCCTAACTGGATGGAATTTGGCAAATATATTTTAAAGAGCATTTTAGTGTATTTTAAAATGAAATACTTGTTCTTGTACATAGTAAATTAATTTTATATGATGTGTTTTACAATAAAATTTTAATAAAATATATCTTATAATAAATTAGTTATTTTAAATGCATTATGCTAGCTAAAATCTAGTATATTATGCTGAATATTTTAATATTATTGTTTGAAAAAATCCCCTCATATTCTCATTTTTTATTATATTCAGCCTTCTGGACACGGAAATTGGAAGACGATGGGGAGTTCAGCTTCGAGACACGGGCTAATTGGGAGGTGCGACGGCGAAATTAGGGTTACAGAGGAGTTTGCTTTTGGGAAGATGGATCTTTAACTGATTGTTGCCTTTTCTGGAACGCGGTGTATTTTATCATTTCTTGGCACCTTCTGTTTTGTGCCTTGCGTTACCGGTTGCTACCGGTTATATTTGTTGTTCTTGTGGGAACTTCGGGTAGCGGTTGTATGGTGGTGCTAACCTTGTACACTTTGTATTTCTTTTTTATTGATGTGATGTCAATAAAAACACCACACTCTTTTTTCCTGGCATGTTCTCACGCTGAGCTCATGTCCGGGTTTTTAACGAGGCGGTTTACTCATTTTCAAAAAGAAAAAATATTCAAGCAACCCAATCCAACCCTATTAAATCCAACTCAACTAATACTTCAACCCAACGCATATCCAACCTCATATAGGGTCGGATGCAGGTTGAACTACCTTAACTCCACACTTATGCGGATTAGATGAAGTATTTGATCTAACCGGACCCAAACCATACTTTTTGCAGTCCTAGGACAATCTAATGGTGGAGATTCATTGTGTCACAAATTGTGTCTATTTTTTTGTATTTAAATAGACTTTCCCATTTAATAATATAAATTTATGCATATATATATATATATGTATATATATCAATGTTTGAAAACGCAAAAGGCGTATGAGAGGCGTTTTCAGGTCCGTGAGGCGAGGCGTAAGCCTTGAAGCGTTGAGGCGTAAGCCTTTCGGGTAGAGAAAAAACGCAATACATATACTTAATTTTTAACCACTTTCATGCAACATTCTGTTTGTTCGTTTTAAATTAACCTAGTCAACAATAGAAATTAGGAACCAACTAAACAAGATCTTTTCGGGTAAACCTGTATTAATTCAAAATGTTTGTCTACACATATTATACAATCTTTTTTATTTCCATTAAATAATTAAAGTTTAATGACATCTATCTGTATCAATATCTGCAACTAAAGATAAACAGGTTTTTAAGTCATATGCTTCAACTGCTTGAGGCGTGTGAATCATAAGCTTTATGCGCTTTGTATGCCTTAAATTTTTGAGGCGTAAGCTTTAGAGGTAAAAACCTTTTCGAATAAGTCTCAAGGCGTTTTACCTCTTATTTCTTCGAGGCGAGCCTTGAGGCGAGTATCGAGGCGGGTTTTTTAAAACAATGATATATATATATAGACATGTACCAATTTTCATATATATATATATATATATACACACACACACACATACATACATACACATACGCACATATGTATGTATGTATGTATATTCTTATATATTTTGATTCGAAATTTTCAGATGAACATTCTGATTTATTATTTTTCTGTTAACAGTGTTAATTTATAAATTTCATTCTCATCGTGATAATATATATTCACACACACGCCAAAGTCTAATTTACAACATCATGTACAAGTATATGATATACCATTAAATAGTATCAAAACGTCCATAATTATAATATGAACCGAAAATGGCACAAGTGCTCGTATGTAAAAGTGGTGAAGACTACAAGTTATAGGGTTTCTATGTTATAATAAATAATAATAATTAAAAGTGATATTAATATTGATAAGTGAGTTCACTACAACAGTACAGGTTTTCCATAACGTCTAAAAAACGCTATTGCACTCTAACATAGCGTTTCAGAGAATGTCATGAACTACATGTTATGTTAAACCTTCTGCTTTATTGCCACCCGCACGTAATGGGACTAAATTCCGACCTGGAAAAGACCCATTTGGAAGTTAGAGTCACTGTAAACAGATCGTTGGTTCCTATATGGATTAACTTAAACAGATATACAGAGTAGTCTAAAAGGAAAATCAAAAACTCACAGAGAAATATAATAGCATAAATATAAGATGTACCAATTATTTAAAAACCACAATTCGGAATTGCAACATGTCTCATACTTCAAGGTAATCATTTATCCCAATTGCATAGCAATAATAATAAATAAACAAAAGTCATAATAACTAAATCTTCAAGAGGCTCCTCCTCCAAGAGATCGTTCTCCATCCTTAATCACTTGTTTCGCCTATTAGCCTGTTAATGTTAAGAGGAGGGAGGTCAGAATATAAATTTCTTGTGAATATGAAATATAAGTAAGTTGAAAAGGTTATTTCCTATATTTGGCAGTTGTAAAGTTTTCAAGTTATGTCTTTGTAACAAATACATGATGCAAACATGAGGCGGATGTCCTAGAAGTCAATTAATACCCCAAAACTAATTTAAGGGCGGGCACCTCTTATGGTCACTTAATACCATATTTATTTACGGTGGACATCCCTCTAGTTGCTTAATACCCAACGACAAACCTCAAGCCACCTGAGATACCGTTCTAACGTTAATCGTTATAAATGACAACTCTCTTATAGGGCGGGAAAGAGTTACGACTACTTACTACTAGGGATTGGGTCGAACACGACTTCTTATAAGAAGAATCACCATGACGAACCCTCTTGTTACTATCTAGTTGTCCCTACGGGTGAACTCCTAGCCATTTAGTACTTCCCTTAAATGGTGGTTCCTTAGGCCATGTATACATAATCGGTCCCTAGGTCAGCCCTATCTTACCTCAAGATAAGAAGTGGACATTACTTAGAGAACTACCCTACACATGTTATCGTCTACCAAGATCATTTAATACTCTATAGGAGAAAGGAGGATATGATAACCATTTAATTCTCAGAGGGCTGGCCCAATGACTTGGGGTTTTGAACTAAGGAGTGAACCTTAGGAACGAACCTCGTCCTAACCACTTAATACCCAACAAGAGATAGGTCAGACACTAAATATATTTTTCCCAATGCAGGTCTACTCTGCACATACAACATAATGTGTGTGTGTGTATATGCACATTAAACATCTCACCTTAGGCCTACCACTTGTAGATGTTGGATTTGTCGGGCGTTTCCGGGTCGGGTTCTACTACAAGTTTGGTCTGACTTCGCATCATAGTTTACTAATTATAATGACCCATGACACCTGTATTTCTCTTATTAAGTAGATTTACTTGTAGATGCTCGATATGTCGGTTGATTCTGGACAAACTCTACTACAAGTAACGGTTAACCTCGTGTTTATGTGTCATTAATATTAATTCATTAACTCACACACATACAAACATACAAATTCTTATGGGACATTCAAATTCTATTCCTAATATAATCTTATTTATTGCACACTTAGTACGCATTAATATACGTTGATTACAATTTTTTTTTTTTTTTTTTGAAAATTGGTACGCTTTTATTCCAATACCATAAACTACCGCTTTTATATGCCTCGTCAAAACCTTGTAACCCCATTAACGATTACATATATATATATATATATATATATGTATATGTGTATATATATATATAAGCAAATTAAGCGAACGAGATTAGCGTCCTTACCACGTTTTTGAAATGTCAATCCTATTAAATTCTTATAGGTGTACAAGTCATTTTCCTCAACCACAACATAAGTGTGCATATGACAATAAAATGAGAAAAACAATTACAACAACATATAATCTTGCAACCCAGGTTTTGACTTGATTATTGTAACAAAAAAAGAATATATATATATATATATATGTGTGTGTGTGTGTGTGTGTGTGTGTGTGTGTGTGTGTGAGTAGCACTCGGTGACACCCCTGTTTGCAGCACCCCTATCCGTTCGTGAGCTATGGTGATCCAAATTGAACGAGAATTTGTAGATGTTCAATCCATATATATTTAAGGTCCTATCCAAATTTTGACCTCGATTCGACATCCGTAACATATTCAAAGTCTTAGCTCAATTATTCACCGTTCAGACATTTATTTGAACTGTTAAATTTAAACATCAAATGTATTGTTGTACGAATGTTGGAAAGAACTCAAATTTTGGATATGTTCTTAAATATATGTGGATTGAACATCTACAAATTCTCGTTCGGTTTGTATTACCGTAGCTCACAGACGGATTGAGGTGCTAATAGGGGTGCTGCAAACAGGGGTGCCCTCGATCGCTCCTCTCTCTCTATATTTATGTTTATAATTCCTATTTTGGATACATTTCTTTTTTATGTTTGTTTATACGCAAAACCTTAATATGTAGATATATTGTAATTAATACGTCCAAATCATTTTGAAAAATAGAGATTTAAACCTATTAAGTCTACAAAGTTATCCACATCTTAGTCTTTTACCAAAAAATCAAACAAATGAATTTATATGAAAATGAAATAAAAAGGGAATCGAAACAATATAGAAAGTCATATAACAAGAATCAAGTTTTCCTTTTATTATTACTACAACCAAAAACCCAAACATAACTAGATTGGACATTTCTACGAACAATAAAATAAACGGAGAATTTGAGGGGTTTAATCATGATTTCTTTTCATATATCACAAATCCTCCAAGGCATAACAATCTAAATCTATAAATATCAAATTACCAAAAATAGTAACTCAGATGGATTCCATTTACAGAGCTATTAGAAAAAGTAGTAACAAGATTGAATAGAATAGAAATTGAATTTGGCCTTCAAGAACGAACGTGTGCCCAATCCTTACAAATCTAAATGCATATATAAGAATCTCCATTGAAGTCTTATATATATATATATATATATATATTAATCTAAATTCTAGATAAATCTTAAATGTAATGTTAGAATAAGATAGAGAAGATATAATAGATTTAGAGAAATGGAAGAAACCTAAATCCTTTAGGCTTTCTGGAATTAGAGACATAAGAAAGGCATAATGGACGCATTGAGAGAAATGGCCATAGGGTTTAGCATGAGGGTTTGAGGATTTATTTATAATTGCTATTGTGTGTATGAACCGTTAGATTAATTTGATTAAATCTAAGCAGTCCATTTGATATATATTATAAATAAGTCCCTACATAAAATAACCCTTACTAGGCTTCCCTACAGGAGGGCGGTTGACAACCCCTTAGGAGGGCGGTCAACCAGGGCGGTTGACACCCCTCCCAGAGGGGCGGTCGACCCCCTTATGGGTTTAAGCCCAAGAGGAATCTCCTCCAAAACGTTACTTTTTGATTGTTCGCTGATTATCTATATTTATTTCTTTCCATAATTAATTTATTTTTGTCCCCTGCTGTTTGTGAATATATACACATAAGTTAAAATAAAAGGGGATATTCTTTTCATGTTTATTCTATTTAATATATTCCTAGCTTGTATATTTATTTATTTGAAATTCAAACTTTTGTATGTTAATATATACGTACAACTTAATTTACTAATAATTTTTGGATACGGACTCCGTTTTCAGCAAATAAAATTTGAAAACGGATCAGAATATCGCTATGAAAGCTTGGGGCAAATTCCCAATTTTTCAAAATTCCATTTTCATACTCTTAATATATTATTAATTATTACTGTTTATTTTTAAATTAAATTATCCTATGTTTAAATTAAGTATATTTACGGGGTGTTACATTCTTTTCTTTTATTAGAGATTTCGTGTTGAAATCTTTTGAAGGGGCGAAGAACATATCTCGCTCTAAACAACCATGATGTACACCCTTGTTATTTAAAAAACATCCAAAACTCAAAGTGATTATGAACTGCAGACATGCTAATAATGAGCTCACTCATAGCGTGTTAGTATAATAAGTTCATCTTCAAATATAGGGTCGTTAAATTGTGGGCTCTTTATATTTATCTTCAAATATGCATTTGAATCTCGAGGCCTCATCCCAAATGGTATGAGTGATTTCAACTGATTTCTTAGCTTTCTTTTCTACTTCCAATTCATCCTTAAGATCAGTTACTTCCTTAGCAGTGCTTCTTTATCATTTCCTTAGCTGTGCTTCTTTATCATTTCCTTAGCTTCTAATTCTCTTTCAACACCCCATCGTTTTCTATGGTGAGAAGCTATTGTTTTCCTCCAAGGAAGAGACTCCGAGAGATGCACAGTCTAACTCCTTATGGAACAAATTCCGAGCACTTCAGCTTTTTCCTTTACCCTATTGATTGTCTTTTGTACCTCAACTAGTTGAAGCTTATAGTGGACTACTTCTTCATCTAAGTGTTTTATCTTGTCTCTATTCATGTCCGCTTTAAGCCTCATATTTTCAACTCAAGCTTCAACTTCAGCTCCTTACCACATTAGATAGCTTCTCTAAATATTTCATTATTTCCCTTTATTGACAATATATGTTGAATACCTGATCCATTGTTTCTTATTGACTTCTCACAGAATCAGGGGCATCTTCTGGACAAAGATAACTCTATCAAATTGAAATTTAAGGAATGAGGCTTTAAACTTTTGACTTTCTCTTTATGAGTGCGAATGGATTTGGAGCTACAATCTCTTTACTTTTCTTCTTTGACCTCTCCGAATGATGTGATTTCCTTGAGGTATCCAAGACTTTTCCAAAGAAGCTATGACTAGTATGAACTAGTGGTGGTGAAGGAAGCACTGGAAGTGGATGATAGTGCACTATAGATTGATCGGTTCCATTAGATCCCTAATAGAGACCCGATGACCTTTCATGTCCTCTCTGAGCTGGAGACCTCGACCTTGGATGACATTTAATATTTGAGCTATGTCGTTCCCCTCCCTTATGGTCTTGACTACCACTTCGCCAATAGCCTAAGCTATAGTTATTCTTGTAATAGTGATGGACACTGCCACCTAAGCCTTTGATCATCCTAAACCTTATCTTCTCACTGTACATGTGCAAAGAAAAAGATTAAATCAAAATCAATTCACTCACACATGAACAATGTTGTTTCATGCAGGGTATGTGTTGTATGCGTGTCGTAGTATCCCCCAAATGGACCAATTTTCAGTTTCCTTAAACGAATAACATTCTTGATGCTTGTTGACATTAATAATGGTTTTGAACATGGGAATAAGTGATCGTCGCTTCCCTATGAACTAGAAAAGCGCGATTTATGAAATAATACTGCAAGCGTACAGATCATGTAGTATGCAGGTCGAATCACAAGGAGGTAAATTAAATTAAATTATTTATAAAATTTCTTGGGCGAGTTAGCCGAAGTTTGGAGATTTAGTTGAAATAAAAACAATTTGAAATTGCAAAATTAGGAATATCGTTGAATCTAATCAAACGATTAATCACTAATGAAGATAAAATAGCAAAAACAACTTGAGCTCTATCAAATCTAATTAAATAGGTGACACAAATTGCTTCGAAAATAAAATGCAAAACACAAATAAAATGCAGAAATTAAAATTGCAGAAAAAGAAAAACAACAAAAAGTAAAATTAGGATTGTCGTTGAAACAAATCAAACGACTAATCGCTAATAAAAAAATGTAAAATACAATTGGTGTTCTACCAAAACTAATTGTGAAGACAACACCAATTGCTAAAAAAAAGAAAAATGCTAGAAAATAAAAGAAGAACTTTTATTAATATAGGTTAAGATAGAAAAATAGGATGGTGGCTATAATGATATTACAAGGGTATTTATAGGAGATAACCAAACTCTAACCCTAAATACAAATGGGCCTAGTTATTACAAGTAAATTTTAGGCCTTTTGTCATTTGGAACAAGTTCTAGGCCTTTTCTCCTTTTCTCTTGCAAGCCTCATTTAATTTTAGATGTGCATGACCTTTTTATCAATCATTTTCTTGTCCAACAACAACTAGATGTGAGATATTCATCTACAATTCTTCAAAATGTAAATATATAGCAATCTGATCTCTATTTCTCTATTTTTCTAGTTGCATGCGGGCTGGGTTGGAATATCTGCAAAAGTGACAAAACAATACCCAAGTAATATTTATTTATATACAAAAGATAAGATATAAGAGCATAAAATATACACATTTCTATGTTAATCAAATACCCCCACACTTATATTTTACTCGTCCTCGAGTAAAAAATGAAAAACTACACTGGATAGGTCACACTTTCGTAGAAAACACGATTGCATTGAGCGTATGCAACAAGCCGTTAAACCTCTAGGTGTCCCTAGTAGGACGAGTGGTGTCCCGTGAGGGTTTTCAGCGGATACTACCCACAAAATCCAAATGCAGTATGATATGGTTCTAATGTAACTACATGAATGCAGAGGACTTATGCAATTGAAAACAAAAAATGATAACACGACTTGTTTCAGGAAAGTGGTACAACAAATTAAATTAACAATTTCTATTCAGTTGATTTTATTTTAAATATCTCAACTTGTCACAAATTTTCAATATAAATCAAGTTTTCAAATGTTAAATTCCAGTTTGGCCAGTTAGTTCGGTCGATAACATAGTGCAGCCATGAAATAAATTCTTAGTTTGATTGTCACAGTTTGTAAAGTGGTATTCTAATTTCCTTGTGTATGGCTAGTCAAATCAGTAAGGTCGAGAAATGTTTGGGCATCATCGCTTATTCTCTATCTCTATAAAAGTTAAAATTTATGATTAATTATATACACCTAACTTAAAAGACCAAGGTATACCACCCATACACTGCCTTGCGGACTGACGGAGAGTTATGACAGAGCTTGGTGGATTGTGCAGACCGACGCTGACTTTGTCAACAACATGTCGGTAATCCTTAGGTGTCCAACTCATAAAATGAGACCAAGATATTCCAACGCTGACTTTGTCAACAACATGTCGGATAGAGCTTGGTAGGTTTGCACACCAACGCTTGATATACAAGCAATGTTAGATACCCTTGGATTACTATTATTATTGAAAATATAAGAACAAGAGATATTACACGAATTCAGCTTAACACAACTTAGTTTTAAAGATTTGAAAAGCCAATATAAGTATTTTAAGTCCTCCACTCATTTAAACAAAGACTACGATTTAGAATAAACTTCATGGCCATCACCTAAGAATCTCCCTATGTACCAGTTACACTATTATCCCTCAAAATTCAACTTTTCATTATATTTCTTATTCAATCTTAGCTGAGAGAAAAAAAATACTATCAACTGATTAACAATCCTTAACTTATTTTGTTGTATCAATCTAAAATGAGTCATGTTTCAAAAATAAAAAAATGGCATGTTACTACAATCTAAAATGCATGATGGTCCTATTTAAATGGCTGAAAATGAAAAGAAAGAAAAATAAAGAAAAAACGAAAATGAATGAAATGCAGACTTCCCCCCACACTTGGACAAAACAGTGTCCACACTGTAGCACGTTTCCTAAATTTGAATGATAAAACCCATAGATGGATTAGATGCAAAATGATTTGTAGAATGAAATGCAATCTAACTATATGTAAGAATGGATCATATGTACCATGATATATGTGTTTATGATGCATGCGATGCAAAGAGTGCCACCAACTTTTTCCCCCACACTTGGTTCTAGCCCGATGAATCAGATTCCCACTGTGTCTAGGCATGTTTTCTAATAAGCAAAGGTTTTTGAAAACCATCTCATATTTATACCTAGATTTATAGTTCAGTAGATAAATGTCCAGGGTCATCCTAACATGAAGTTTTTCAACCAAGCTAACATTCAAAAAATAATTCATGTGTTCAACAAATTTATCAGTGTAATTGTTCAAAAATTTGTGATCGTATATAAATTCAGTGAAACTTGAACTTTGAGTGTTGTTCAAGACTATGTTATCACATTTCTCAATTTCATTAATTGACAACGTATTTTCGACACTGACAACTTCAAGTTCGTTGGAAGTTTCAAAATCAAAATTTTCGAACTTGGATTGGTGGCTTGATTCAATTTCATCCTCATTTGTCCACTCATCCTCATACAATCCAAAGGATTCATGTTCATTAAAATCCTTCTCCAAATTTGAATTGAAAAATTCAACATTTTTATTCTGTTCAATTTCAAAATTTTCAAGTTTCTCGCAGTCTGATAAAGAAAGACCAAAATCCGTGCTTAACTCTTTTTCCTGAAAAGAATCGAAGTCCAAATCAATTGTTGAATTTTGAACAACTTCATTTAGATCGTTATTCTAAATTTTGAAAGTTGTTGTTTGAAAATGTTCACTATCAGTAAAGAATGGATTATTTTCTGAGTCATCGCATGTTTGAATTTGGTTTTGTTGCTCGAGTTGTTCTTTAAAAGACGTCATTAAACAAAGAAGTTCATCAAGTTGTCTATCTCTTTCATCAAGTTGCTATCTTGCTTTTCTACCCTTTCCCTAAGAATGTTAAGATGATATTCTTCAGAATCGTTGATTTCTGAGCTCTTGTTTTGGATTTCATGATTCTCAAAATTATAGTCCATATCAATTTCATGATCAATATTATTTCCAATGAGATGGTTTTTTGAATTTTCAGAAAGATGACAGTGATATTGGAAATCATTTTGATTATAAAAATTATGTTTGTAACCAAAAATTTTGGAATTTGAGGAAAAATTGCAAATTTGGTTATTTTCAAGATGTTGGTATGAGCTGTAATTTTGAAAATTTTGGTTTTCAACCCCATAATGATGTGGATCAAAGCCGTATTGAGATTCAAAGCTATTTTCATGTAGATGTGGCCCATAATCGAAATTATTGAAATTTGAGTTGAAATCGCAATTTTGATCATATCCATGGTTTTGAAAATGTTGGTTATTTTGAAAATTTTGAAAATTGTCAACATTGGGCTCACGAAATTTCGGAAAATCTTGTTTCATGAGTTGTAATTCATACGCATACTCTTCAAGAGGACGTCTACTCCGATTATTATCCCACAATTCTCTCAAGATTTTTTTTGAATCAGACATTTGAATGAAGTCAAGGAAAGACAGAAATTATTCTCACTTCAAAATAGTATAAAATACTAAGCTGTGCTCTATTAATTAACTGACTCAATTAGAAGGGGGAAGAGGGTCTTATGGCCGTTCATGTATAGTATAAATACTAAGGGGTACGACTACTGTTTTACGGGTAGTATGCAACCTCTTTTGCTAATAGTTCAATAAATTGAACTACTATATATCCGCGATCCAATTATACGAGACAATCAACTTCACTAAACACCACTTTTCAATTATATTATTTTGCAAATCAAATCAAGATTTATAATTGAAAAATGAGGAGAGTAATGATTTTAGTTATGGAAATTCGTTCCTCACAAACAGATTCAGAAAATTCAGTCATAGAACAATTACAGAATTAAAAAAATTCGTACAAGCAAGCCGTTGTCCCTGCAGAAGATTTTTACAAGCAATTTCTATATTTTCCAAGCAGCTACAGAATCTGTAGAATTAAGAAAATTTTACAGTGGGAGTATGGTTGTCCGTCCAGTATAATTGTGTAGCTTCAACGATTAAAACTTCACTGTGTGCTTTGCTCGACACGAAACCTTGGTTTGTCATTTGAACTCTTTCTTCCTTTTGTCTTTGAAATTGGACTCTCTTTCCCTTTTTTTATTTATTAATGAAGTTCAAAACGAAAACAAAACAAAAGTAAGAAAAAAATGAAAAGTAAAAACAAAATAAAAACCTAAGTACTCAAAGTGTTGAAAAATAAAAATAAAAATAAAAAATAACAAACAACAACGCAAATCAAAACAACTGAGTCAATCAAAGCGAACAAACCTGGCAAAAATAAATAAAACAACATAATAGATAATGTAAGAAAGGGAACCAAATTCGCTCAATTAAACAAGGTCGAGAACCAGCAACTCAGGTGTTCAAAAATTAAAAGACACGGCCTCTCTCTTAACTCAAACAACACGATCAGATAATATATTACGCCTTCCTCTTCAGAAAACAAACACACAAGAAATTTCTCCCCCAATTATAAAATAATGGCAACCCAGTAAAACAATAAGCGCCAAACGCAGAAACAACTTCTCCCTCCTTCCTTTCTTTGTTTCTCGAAATTGTACCCAGAAATAAAAAATACGGCTCTGATTTTTTTTCTTATCGAAATGGGTTCTTGGGTGCTCGGATCGCGGGTTACGAATCGGGTGTGGATGAGGGTTCAAAGTTGTTGATTTCTCTGGGTGTGACGCGCCGTGAGCAGATGGTGTTGATGCGGTTTTGGGAAAGGGCGTGCTTTTGTAGATGGATGCGATTTGATTGGGGGCATTAGGATAATTCGAACTGTGATGATGCTGTGTTTTTTTTTTTTTTTTTGCAATGTGAGTGGTTTCAAATCTTTGTTGTGCAATGGGGGAGATGATTATCGGATTGATTGACTTGGGGTCTGGAGATGGTTGTGTAAGTCGGATGGTGATGATGTTGTGTTGTTTGAAAGAGTGCTGTAGTGATTTGCTTATGGCCGAAGAGAACTTGAAGATGACGTTATGTTGTTGTTTTAGGTGGGTGAGGTTAGTGGAAACAATAGTGAAGAAAAATGATCTGGACTTTGAGGGAATTGTGGTGAGGAGATCTGAAGCGGTGGATTGGGTGAGACCGTTTGTGGTGGATGAATGGGGTTGTCGAGTATTTAGGTGGAGGTGGGTATGAATAGGAAAGGCAGGAAGATGGGAAGAGATTGAATGTTTTGGTGGTCAGAAACTTACAGCAAGGAAACAAAAAAAATTGAAAATTGGAAAGGGGAATCCAAAGAGGAAGGAGATTGAAAGAAATTGATGCAAAAACGGGAATTTTTTTCTTTTCTGTCTGGAATGTATAAAAAGAAGAAAGGCTATGTATACAACACCAAACAGGCCATATTGTAACAGTTTTCGCGCTCCAATTGCTAACAGTTCTAACCGTTAGAATATTATCACGGTTATTACTGTTATTTTACATTATCACTATTATTTCCGTGAGGTCGCCTCAGATTTTCGTTAAGTACTCAAACCCCCAAAGGATAGAATGGTCATTTTGTCTTAATCTTTACTTCTCACGGTTCATATTCGTCATTCTACTCTCGTGAATCAAATTAGGTTTTCCACTTCTGGAGCCGCCCTCGTCAATCTGTCTGGAGCCGCCCTCGTCAAAATATGTCTGGAGCCGTCCTCGTCAAACTGTCTGGAGCCGCCTTCATCGACCCCTCCACTTCTGCCTCATTCCAGACAAGGTTCGCTTCACCAACCTCTCTAAATTCGATTTTAAGTTATTATGTTGTTAATAATATCTTGCGTAGATTATTTTGTTATTGAATTTGATTTATATTTCTTTTTAATAAGTTATTGTCTGCTATTAATTCGAATCTTGAATTCGATTTTTAATTCGGTTCGTGTAGTCCATGTTATGTTTTTGTTTTTTTAGTAGTAGTAGTAAATCTGTATTAAGTTATTGGTACGAAGTACTACTGGCGTTGTTTATACAGGAAATAACCAACAATTTATGCTCATACATGTGCTCACAACCCTCTTATCTTCTTAATTTACCATGCACTACTTGGAGTAATGGTATTATGTTCACTTATATCAATGCAGACATTATATATTTTAACAAATAATTTTATTTAAAAATGCAAAATTTTAATATGCAGTTTTTGACATATGCAGTTTGCAAATTTTAGCTTACGCAAATTTTGTAAGTTAAAAATTGAATAAGAACTATAGAATTTGAATGTAAAATTTAATATGCATTTTGCCCCCTAAAATGCAGTGTATGAAAATGAAATGCAGTTTTTTGGGTATGAATTATGAAATGCAGTTTATAAAATTGAACGTAAAATTTAATATGCAGTGTATGAAATGCAGTTTATAAAATTGAATGTAAAATTTAATATGCAGTGTATGAAATGCAGTTTTTTTTTAATTCGGTTAAAAGATGCAATTTTTTTATAAACAGTTTTGAAGGTGCGGTTTTAAAAAAAAAAACAATTTTGATGGTGCAGTCTTTTTTTTAAAACAGTGCATAGTATGCGGGTTTTTTAAAACATATTTTATACAGTTTATGAAATGCAATTTTTGTAAAATGCACTTTTTAAAACTCCAGTTTATGTATAACAGTGCTGAACTTGTATAAAAGGAATTGAGCTTACAAGTAGGAGTCTAATAGACATAATCCAGAAATTGTTGAACATTATATCCTTTTTCAAGCCTGTAGTGAATCCCAATTTTTTTATGTATGTCGTTGTATTGTGCTCAAATAAAACATTTCTGAATTATTGGTACGTATCCTTTTAGTAATATTTACATGTACTTTGCTGTTAACACTATTTTGAATCCAATACCTTATAACTTTTCAGCCTTCTATCATTTATGAAGCAATTTCTATAGGACCAAACTGCGCACAATATGAAAAGAGTGTTTTTGAATTCCTAGGTCTAATCCATACACGTTTAAAGTAATTTTTTTCTGGTTATATATAAGCATAAGAATATTTACGTGGTTTCATAGTATTAAAAATAGTGTTTTTATACTGATCTTGGATTATTATTTGAAGGTATATAAAATGATTGGCTGACTCGGTCAATTATAGATGGAGAAGTTCAAAAAAAAAAAAGAAGTCCATTCTTTCCACAGATCAGAAATAAAAATTAATAGTTATACTATCAGAAATAAACATTCTTATTGCATAGTAGTATCCTGCATCATGATGAATCCAATTTTTCTATGAAAATAGTAGTCTCGTATTTACAATGATAATTCAGTTATATATAAAATTATTTGAATCATTTGCATAAAGTATTAGTTACACATAAAAAAATTACAACGTACCATTTCAAAGTTTCATCTGATTTTAATCTTAGGTATGATTCCACATTTGTGCGAGATCAATGACTACATCCTATCTAGTTCTTATATGCCTTATAACATGTACATGTACTCCGTAATGAATATGAAGTTTACATTTTTCTTGACTCTTCTCTCACCTTTTCTATAATTCTTATTATTGTGCCCAAGATGGGTGTGGTAACGCTTTATGGAAGCATATACCAAGATCTTCTTCACCCAAATCACAAAGAAATAACTTCGATGGAAAAACAAGACGGATCAAAACAGATACACAAGATATTTCACTCAACTACCATTTTATTGAATATCCTGGTAATATGAAATATTGGGATGGAAATTTAAACTAGAATATTTATTATTTCATTATAATATATCTTTTTTATGCTTTTGGTGCAAATGTTAATAAGAAATATAATAATATGAAAAACACATATTCCAAATTACACATAATATATTTATTTTTAACCATTCACCAACATTTATTAAAAATTACTGTCTCAATCTGTATGCTGTTTATAAAATTTAATATGCAGTGTATGAAATGCAATTTTTTTAAATCAGTTATGTAAAGATGCAATTTTTTTATAAACAGTTTTGAAGGTGCAGTTTTTTAAAAAAAAACAGTTTTGAAGGTGCAGTTTTGTTAAAAAAAAACAGTGCATAATATAGTTTATGAAATGCAATTTTTGTAAAATGCACTTTTTAAAACTCCAGTTTATGTATAACAGTGCTCAACTTGTATAAAAGGAATTGAGCTTACAAGTAGGAGTCTAATAGACATAATCCAGAAGTAGTTGAACATTATATCCTTTTTCAAGCCTGCAGTGAATCCCCATTTTTTTATGTATGTCGTTATATTGTGCTCAAATAAAACATTTCTGAATTATTGGTACGTATCCTTTTAGTAATATTTACATGTGTGTACTTTGTTGTTAACACTATTTTGAATACAATACCTTATAACTTTTCAGCCTTCTACCATTGACAAAGCAATTTCTATAGGACCAAACTGCGCACAATACGAAAAGAGTGTTTTTGTATTCCTAGGGCTAATCCATATATGTTTAAAGTAATTGTTTTCTGGTTATATATAAGCATAAGAATATTTACGTGGTTTCATAGTATTAAAAATAGTGTTTTTATACTGATCTTTGATTATTATTTGAAGGTATATAAAATGATTGCCTGACTCAACTAATTATAGATGGAGAAGTTCAAAAGTCAAAAATTTAAAAAAAAAAAGAAAAAGTTCAATCTTTCCACAAATCAGAAATAAAAATTAATAGTTATACTATCAGAAATAAAAATTCTTATTGCATAGTAATGCTCATTATTCACTATAAATCAACATGGAGTTAATTATTATGGATTTATAGTTTTGATTGACAAAAAAAATGAAACCATGTTTATAGTGTTGCAGCTTAATTCTTCATGAGATTGTTAGTGTGAAAATTTAATTGGGATTGGGTTATGATGTGCATTAGAAAGTTAGTTATTCTACTTTCTGTTGTTATTTAAACTTCACTCAGTACTTTAAGATCCAATCTCTTTGTTATGAGCAGTAGTGCTCTCAATTTGTAGATCTATTTAATTTATGTATATACTCAACCATATCAGTTATTCAACAATATCCATTATGGTTTAGCTAGCAACATTATTAAAAACTTAATGAGTTTTCTTACCAATTAATTTTTTATTAATGTGATTTACCATTTACAGTGACGATTTTTCCATGAGCATTCCATTAAAAAAATAAAATCTTTGTATGTTTAAATAAATACATTAATATATATATATATATATATGTATATGTATATGTATATGTATATGTATACATATGCACATGCAATTACATTATATACTGTTTCAAAGGATCTGGTTGTCAACTTGATAGACAAGTTCTGACATGACTCCCTGTAAATACTTCAAAGATCTATGGTAACTAACAAACCCCATAAACCAGAATTCGAAATCATCCACTGTAACAATCTGAATATACTTCTGCTTTAGTTTGTTTGCGTTCTCACTTGTTGCAGCTTTTTGTATCCTGATCAATGGAATCACAACCTTGTATGGAAGTCTTGCTTTCTCTCCTTTTGGCAAAGTATAAGTTAGAGAACGATCGCTTCTGAACCTTATGTTTTCATTTGATATGAACATAAGTCCAACTATTGGCCCTGAGGTAGTCCATAAATAGCATTGAAAAGATTTCAATAGTTTTTCAGTTTTGCTCACGTAGAAGTATCATTTGAATAGTTTCTCTATCTCTCCTGCTTGTAATTTTTTTTGGCCCTAAGTTCAGTTTTCTTTTTACTGTTTCATATATTATTGGGTCTAATGTAACTGCAGAAGTTGGATATATCTATAAGCTCTTGCATTTTTGACTATAACTGTTATTTATATATTATTCCACACACTTACCATTGTCCTGGATTCCTTGGGCAAAGCTATCTCCTTTCAGACTGAACTTGTCTATCAAGTTGACAACCGGATCCTTTTTATCTGCACACATAAATTAAATATCATTTTCAAAGCACCATTAACCAGACACTGACAATAATTTTGATTGTCTTATTTTTTTTCCTTTTTTTTCATGATTCATGTTGAATATCGAGCAAGACTCATGTTGAATAGACAACATTTGTTATTTCAGCAAATGGCAGCTGCTCATGGTTAGCCTTCTCCGCTGATATGTCAATTGAGCCTGCTCATGACAACATCTGTCAATTGAGCCTGCTCATGACAACATCTGTCAATTGAGCCTGCTGGGCTTGAATCAAAATTTCAATGGTATCGCTATGTTTTTCTTTACTGCAAAGTTAGTTTTATGGGCGATATTTTAAAATATGATATTGAATCATAAAATAATTCTGGTTTTTATAGTTCATTCCTACAATTTTATGAAGTAGCGATATATGTAGCCTGAAATAGTAATAATACTGTTTCGTTTACATTTTTTTTATATGCACCTGCATTGGAAGTGCATCAGTCGGTGAATTTATATGCCAACTTGATTTCCCATTTTAATTTTGTGCAATTTGGAAACTATTTTTTTGATATAACGGAAGATTGGCTCAAAATACAAAATGTAAACTTCAACCCCTAAGTGCTTGAACAGATTGAATAGAGAACCTTGTATAGAACCAGTTTTGCAAATGAAATCTCATTGAATTGATGTTTACAATGATATCATTTGTATTCTTGGTAACGGGCTAAACGGACAAGGACTAAAAAACAAAATATTTTAAACAAACTCTGCTGTATAAAAGCTATCTAGCCGACGGTCCTATTGTTTTCAAGTGATATTTTTCATCAGTGCATGTCGGTTATAAACAGCATACTCAGTTTACTTCTAGCTGAAACATCGCAATTTCTTGCTGTGGTTTCAAGAATTTTTAATTCATGTAGGATTTTTTAATTTGAAACAAAAATTAATATATTTGTGTGTGTATCCTTGCAAATATTGACTTGACTCTGAAGTAGTTTTTCTCGAAGGATGGTATTGCTTAACCATATATTTTCACTGTCATCATTTCAGGGTAATAAACTTTTATCCTCATTTTCTCCTTTACGAGTATGGCCTTTCCCTTTTTGTTTTGCCGTATACAAACAATTCGGCATTTGTATATTTTTGTGTCTTTTGTCTCTAATTTATGTTGTGTTAAGTACGAATGAAGAAGGATTTGATTATACTCCTATGTATCCAATAGGTTGATGATATTATTTAGGTTACTGAAATGCAATTACTTCAGCAGTCACTGTGAATGATGGTTTGACTTTGGCTTTTTCTGATTAGCAATTGATTCTTCATCTTTCTTTCTTTTCTTTTCTTCTTTTTTTTTGTTTAGAAGGAGTTTGAGATGAATATAGACCCAGCCATTACTCGACCTATTTTAGAAAAAGGTTTTTCGCAGTATTTCAGGAATGAAAAATCAAAGCTTTGGAACAGTTTTTTGAAGAAAGATAAACAGTCATTACCTAGACGTATTGCGATCGATAACCGTCCAAGTTGTATTGATAAAGTCCAATGGGAGAAATTTGTTGATAATGAGTACACTAAGAAGAAAACAAAACAATGCAAAACAAATTCCGAAAATAAAGGAAAATACCCATTTAATGATTTTTAGACCAATTTTCTGTTAAATATATGTGGCTGTGTTATACGTAATCAACTTATACTTGGGTTCATCCTCGCACATTTGCAACATCAAATCATTTTACTTGAAAGTTTCATTCTGCAATTGCAACCTTGTGTTAACCATTTTCATGCATGCCCATTGCCAGTACTGGTTGCTTCAACATCAGCATATGTCTACATAGATCGCGCTAAAAGCTTCAACAACTTAGTTATAGTACTATGCAACTCAGAATTCAATTCTAGTATGCCCAGGTTGGCAATTCAGCAATATAAGTTAGTTCTCACACTTCAATTGCTTCAACAACTCTCGCTTCAATTAACATTTCAATTAGCGTCAGACCATCATAACTACACACATCAGTCCACTCTGCTACACTATCACAACTCCACATTTTAATCTTTTTTCAGTTCTCAAGGCAGCGACCATATACCAACAATAGTCAAACTGCATATCGATTATTGCAACTTCATATATCAATTCTTATTTAAAGCTATTGCAGCTCACACTTCAATTAACGTCAGCCCATGTTAGCAACCCTAATTCATGTTAGGTCCATTAATTGCCACTTCTTGTCCCTCCATAGGTTGAACCTACATAATGTAACAACCCGTATTTTTATAACATGTAATAACCATAAATCAAGGCAGAATTAATTTTTAATATAAGAATCAAGGGAAACGGGTTATGCCATTGCGTTCGTCTCGAAATTCTGCTTGGAAACGAGTCCGAGTTTTCGAAAATCGGAGTCCGTATGACCAAGTTATGACCTTTCGAAGTTTTCAGAAGTTTTCAAGTTCAAAACAGAGTAGAATTCGAATTCAAAATTCGAAATTCAAACCTCAAAATGGACTGGGCGGGAAATTTCCTGCCCACGACCAGGTCGACCTGGGGGTCGACTATGTAGTCGACTTGCCCAGGACCAGGTCGACACTAGTGTCGACCTGGGGGTCGACCTGGTGGCCGAGCCCACTTTTGAAGCTGGATTCACTTTAATGTTTCTGGCCTCGTTTCTGGCTACATTCGTTGATCTGACCCTATATAAACAGCCCATAACACTAGTCTCTCTACACAAAATTTTCTCTGACATTATGCTGCTCTAATTCTGGTTGAAAAAGTTAGAGAAAGAGACTATTTCTTCTACGTCGAAACTGCGCTAAGAGAATTGCTGATTTGGGGACTTTTGTTAGGACTCGACTAAGCATATAAAGATTCAACATCGACTTTCTTTTTCTAATTCTCGAACAACGATCTGTAAGCCCCAGTTACTTTTGGATTTAAACTGTAAATGTAATATGAATATGTTGTAAATTGAAATTGGACCTGTGTATGATGACTGTTTTACATCCATGCTTGTTCATCTTGGATCTTGACTTTTGGGTATATTACTATGACATTGATTTGGGGCCTATTTATGTTGTAAATCAAAAAGAAAAACCCCCTCATATTATCATGTTGAATCTGCTATTAGTCACAAGTTTATGACTATCACCTTATGTCAATCGTTATCATGACTATACTATCACCTTATGATAACTGTTGTCTTGACTAGTACATTATTTTGCTAGACTTGGAATCTTTATGTTTGAGGCCAATATTCCATATGCCAGTAATGTTATATTCTTTTATCTCAAGTCATACCATGCTACGCTAGTAATCACTTTGCCACCTTATACCCGTCCCTTTTTATGTTATTCCCTAATTAGATTTATTTGTATCGATTCAAGTTTATGTGCGATGGGGGTGCGATTTGGGTAGATTAGGTAAAACATAAATTGGCTTTGAACATGAACGTTATTATAACTTGAAACTGGATATGGACATGAACTTGACACGATTTGACATGAAGCATGACATGAAAACTCGACATGAATTTTGACATGAAAACCCGACGTGAATTTTGATATGAAAACTTGAACGTGGGCATGACACTTAGATAAACTTTAAAATGGCCAACTCGAGGTTGGGTTGAGTTTGCAGTGTAAATCTGCCCGGAACCGCCCGGCAAATCCAGTGACTGCAAACAATAGGATTCAATGTAGGTTGTTGGTCATATCGCACGTAAAACCCGAGGTTAGACTATGTTGTGGTGTAAATCTGCCCGGAACCGCCCGGCAAATCCAGTGACCACAATAGTTAGTTTAATGTGAGAGGTTGGGGTGCACTAATGAATTAATGCCACATGATAGGGTTAAGTCATGAACCACTTGAATATACTTAACCAATTTGACATGATGATTTGATAGGGTTAAGTCATGAACCGCTAGAGTACACTTAACCAACTTGATACATCATTTGGATAGGGTTAAGTCACGAATTTGAATGACAACACTTAACCCATTAGAAACCCTAGTTACGCGGTCCTTTTCAGCAGTAACCCACTCAGGTGTATCAAGATACCCTGGGACTAGGCAGGGTGGGGCACGATTACTGGGCTGATTGTAAGCGACCAGAACGACGGCTGAGTAGGTGCGCCATTGTAGGTTCAGGCGGACTATGGTCGTGCACGTTGTCCAGAGTTGAAAAAGCAGGCATTGGGCACCCGTAGGTTTACACTGTGCGTGTTTGATTCGTGTCGGTGGTTGGCACCCTAGGACTTGATACACCCTAGGGTGGACCTAGCACAGGTGACTACATTTCGTGATTGGGCCGTATGACACAGACACTTGACGAGCTAAGACTTGTAGTGAGCCGATCGATTAGTAGATCGTACCGTGGGACCCCATAATGGGCCACATCATGATATTGGGCCAAGGGATCATTTCATGATTAATACTTGACATGGGTTAGAACACTAGTACAGTTGGTGCAGCGAATCTTGAATATGCGATGCTAGACTTGACTTATCATGTTATCTTAATTATCCTACCAGTTCTGTTATCATCCTTATGTTTAATTCCAGTTTTCACATATCATGTTACCTTTACTAGTTTTCATACTGAAAGTCACTAGGGCTTACCAGTCTTTATGACTGACCCTTTTTCTTTCGCCTCATTTTCTTCCGTTCCCCCCCCCCCCCCCCAGGTTCTCAGGGAGGAAACACAAGCTCTTAGCTTGAATTTAGCTTGTTTTCTGACAGCTCATGTACGGTTTGGTCTTGAGTTATGCTATGGCTGCTTCTGCTATTTATGGGGAATAATTTACTTTTGCTACTTTAAGTTTATGCTTCTTTATCTAGAACTTGATGTAATGAAATAATTTGTACCTTGGATATATGAGGTTTTGACTCTTTTCTTGAAAGTAATGAAATTTGGTTTTTAATTTCTACCGCTGCTTATTTTATGTTCTGTCTTGTGATATCTCTGTGTATGCTTACCTAGATAATACTCCACCAAAACTAGTGCATTCCCTTTGTGAGTGACCCTAGCGGAGGTGGGGTATTACACATAACCTTCTATGGCCTAAACAATCCACGGTGCAATTCAAGCCAGTGCTTTTCACCTGCTAGTAACCATACCTGCAACCGATCATGTACTGTCTTAATTGCTCTATGATGTCGCACTATGTCATGTGCGCATATAACTCAGTGTAATCACCTGAACCTTCTTACAACGTGGCATCTCATTTAATGACATTGTGCAAGTTTATTGTAACAACCCAGAATTTTAAGTGTATTTTTATTTGATTATTTAATTTAAATTTTGATTTTTATTTTATTCGTTTAAAGCTCAGTTGTTTGTACTTTTATAATTTTTTTTTGAATTAAAATTAAAACATGAAATTGATTTATAATGAAATGTTTACCTTTAATATTTTATTATTTTCATTTAGAATCGATTTAGATAACTTTATATTAAAAACGTTAAATTTTAGTCATTTCATTTGAATCGGTTTTTGACGATTATTGCGGTAGCGGCAACTGATATATCTCAAATAAAAATGAAAATGTAATATAAAAATAAAAATCCGAAAAAATTATATTTGAGATGCGTCTAACCAGACAGAGCGTAGGAATTAATTTCGTCGGAAAATTTGAATGTTTGTCAATCGCGTAATTTTCAGTGCGAAGCTGCGCATATCAGTTCAAATTTTAACGATTTTGTACTCTCTTCGAAACCTGTTCGGACAAACATGAAAAATATTCTATTCGTTTTCACGAATCCAACGGTAAAATTCGTTTCGCAAAATTCGGATGTTTTGACTTCCGTTTAATTGTTTTCTCGTGCCATTTTTCCTTTTAAAAGCGGTCTGTAATGCCATTTTGAACGGAGCATCCTGACACTACAAATTATATACCGTTGCGTCCGTCTCGTCGCGCTGATTAGCACAATATACTCATTTGTCAGTTTTAGTGCTCGGTTCGCGCTGGAATTGCGAAAAGGTTTGCGCAGTTCATTTTTGAAACAAAGTCACTTGAGTTCGAGGTGTCCATATTCGGATCCCTCGTATTTTTCTGAACATTTTGAATCTGCAAAACCCGTCCTTTTGTTTTACTAGATCACCCGTTTAATTTTTTGTTTTTAAAAAATGTAGTGATTGGACACTTTACAAAGCCACATTTCCATGAATTACATGCATTACGTATCCATGTTTTCACATGCATCTTTCATTTCAAGTTCACCTTGCAACTTCCTTTCTACTGCCATGCGTTCCCATGCAACATGTATATATTCTATTCATGCATGCGTTCACTATGATTCACATTTTCTTTCCATGCATGCTTAATCTTCTCAAAACATATTTCATGCAAACCATACGTTACTTTCCAAAGTAATGCGTCCTTGCATTTTTATTTAAAGCCTGCTACCTTTGTCTCTTAATTTATTATCGTGCATTTCCCCAAACCATGCAAATTCCCAAACGTTGTTCCCCTTCTTTTATTGCGAAACTTTTGTTTTCTGCCGATTGCCTGATCTTCCACGTCCATATATATATATATATATATATATATATATATATATATATATATATATATATATATATATATATATATAACGAAAGAAAAGCAAAGGGCATAACAACCTTTCACGGAAATCAAATGGACACAACTTCCTTTTCTCCCATCAAAATAAAACCCGTTCACTGCTTCCCATATATTCTTCTGTCATTTTATTCTTTCCCCATTGTTTTCTTTCACTTTCCTATCGTCTTCTCATTCGCATCCCATCTTTCTTCCCACCGCCATGTTACTTCCTTTTCATTTCTCCACTGTCGATTCTCTCTCCCTCCATAACTGCTCCTTCCCTCCGCCGAGGACAGCTAAGTGCTAACGCCTACCTACTCCCCTTCTTTCCTGAACAGTATCTCCGAACCTGACAACCAAGACCCGTCCAGTTTAGCTTCCCTAGTCCTTGTTGTCGTGACACCCTACTGATCGACTTCCTGTAGAAAATAAAATTTGAGAGGAGAAAAAGATGAAGAATTTTTTAAGGAAGACAAACTTTAATTAATTTTTTTATTGCTTTTTTCTCCAATTGCTTAATTCAAAGATTACAAAAGATGCATGCATTATTTATACATGCATAAGAAATTTCTAGATAAAATTACATTAAAACAATACCAAATAAAACAGAGAAAGCAAAACAGGAAATGCAATTAACGCATGCAATTTAATGCAATATTAATGGAGTTTTAAATTATTCCAACAATCTCTCCCCTAAATTAAAACTTTCTCCTTATTCCCAATCTTTCTGCGTTTCTCCTGAAACTTTGTCCACTAAGTGGCTTCGTGAAGATATCCGCCATTTGTTTTCCTGTTTTGTAATACTCAACATTATTTTTCACAAGCTCCCTTAAAAACCAATTTCTTTTTTTTTTTTTTTTTTTTTGGGATCATTTTGAACTTTTCTTCAAACTTCGAAGCTTCTGAGAACATCTAAACTTTGATTGATTTATATCTCACGTGCTTCGGCAATAAAAAAAGTGATATCCCTACTTTTGATTCAGGCTCAAGTTTTCTTCGATTGAACAAGCATAACGATCCACCACATTGCATTTCTTTGGCATCTTCAACATCCTCCATATTCTCGTCTTCTTTTGTTATAGCCATTTCGATGTCTTCTTTGTCATCATTTGATGATAAACTAATTGATTTCCATATAATAGCCTGATGAGCACTACGTGGAGGTGGGCTCTTTAGACTTGAAATTAACTTGCAATAATTTTTATCTGCATCATAACGATATAGATTGCCATAAACAAATGTCTTGTTATCAATGTTAAATTCCCTTCCATACAAAATCAGCTGAGTCACTTTCAGTGGATTAAAGAACAACGAATGATTAGACCTTGGAGAAGGCCTTGCCACATTTTCTTCAACAAGCACTTCCTTTTTCTTTGCTTCTTCACCTTCATTATCATCTTCTTCTTGTTTTTCTTTCTTCTCTGTTCCTTTCATCTTCTCCGCCTCTCTTGCTTTTGGCTTTTCCTCTGCTTCTTCTTCTTTAGAAGCTTTCTCTTCGTCCTCCTTTTTTAACGTATTTTCTCTCTCCACCTTCTCCTTTTCTTTTACTTCTTCATCTACCTTTTTAGCTTTGATTACTTCCTTTTCAGTTTCTTTGCTTTCATCCTCTTCTTCGACCTCCTCTTCATCTTCTTCTTTTGCTTTTGTGTTATCCATTGCATACACCTCTTTCAATAAATTCCACGAATCTTTTGCGAATTTTTCTCCAAGAATATGGTCCCTTGCTTCTCCATCAACGTTCTCACTCATCAAAATACGAGCTTGAAGACATTTCCGTCTCAAGCTTACAAATACTTTACTCTCTTTCTCCGTCATGTTTTTAACATCTTTTGGCCATTCGTAGCCACTTTCAACGATCTCCCAAAGCCCTTTGGAGATCAATTCTTCTTTCTTTTTATTACTCCACTCTAAGAAATTTTCTTTTGTGAGGACAAACGGTGAGGAGAATAGAAAAACCATGGTTTTAACCAAGCTCTGATACCAATTTGTAGAAAATAAAATTTGAGAGGAGAAAAAGATGAAGAATTTTTTGAGGAAGACAAACTTTAATTAATTTTTTTTATTGCTTTTTTCTCCAATTACTTAATTCAAAGATTACAAAAGATGCATGCATTATTTATACATGCATAAGAAATTTCTAGATAAAATTACATTAAAACAATACCAAATAAAACAGAGAAAGCAAAACAGGAAATGCAATTAACGCATGCAATTTAATGCAATATTAATGGAGTTTTAATTTATTCCAACACTTCCACTATGTTGTGACCTCTGTTGTCCTCCGCAAGACCAGCCACCTCCAAGCTTTGTTCCCTGTGTGCGTACGCCGGTGATTGTCGTTTGTGTGTGCTGGTGATTGTCGTGTGTGGGCACTGTGTATGCGAATGAAAGTGTTTTGTGTGTGTACGTGTCATGGTGTGAGGTGAAGTGTGTGAGTTTGGTTATTGTGTAAGTTTGTTTTGATGTTATTCATTTTGTTTTTGGATGGTGCCTGCTGTGTGAGTGTTGCTAATTGTGTATGGGTGGGTGATTTTACTGTTATGTGGGTGTATATACAATGATTTTGGGTATGTGTGTGTGTGTATATATATATATATAGTTTTTGATTATATGGTGTACATGTGAAGTGTGTGTATATATATTTTGAAGTGAGTGTATATATATATATAATTGATTTTGACATACTGGGTGTGTTTTAAAAGATATATTTATACGTGTGTATGATTTCGGTGTGCGTAAACTTTTAAATGTATATGTTACAATTTTTCTATGTTTACATATGTATATGAAATATATATAATTTTTTTATATAAAGAATTATTGTGTTTTATATTTTTGTTAAATTGAATAAGTGTTGTGTCTATTTTTATTTAGTTGAGTTGGTGACAAGTTCAATACTCATTCCAAACCGTCTCAAAACCCAATAGCCGTACCAATCCGTTGACACATTCTCTAACCTCCTCTTATGAAATTAAAGATAGAGCGATTAGCGAGTTGAATTCATTCTGAGTCGTGCCCGGATGTCAATCGTTTTAATTCTGCATCAATCTTTTCATCATCTCCAATTCTGTGCTACAAAAAGGTGAGTTTATCTCACACCTGACTTACATTTTTCATAGATGTTAGATCAATAATAAAATGTTATATGAAATGTATAGGACTGTTGGTAGGAATTGTTTGATTTGATATGTATACATATTTCATATGTGACACAATATACTCATATGACACGCAGTTGCACTGATGATGTATATGTTGTGATTGATGCTATCTGACTGTTGTTCGTGATTGTTGATACCCTAGTTTAGGAAAAATCACCAAGGGTTGAAATGATACATACCCGAACGAACAATAGATAGGAAAAAATCGTTATGGGTTGAAATGATAGACCTGAACGATTTTTACTGAATTTGGGATTGCGGATTGAAATGATAAATATCTGTATCACATGAATATAGGGTAGGAAAGTATATACGGACACCGTTGGTCATGTTTCGATGAAAAATGATTAGTAAATTAAGATTTTATATTTTTTTTTTATATTTTAAAGATTTTAAACTTTTATATAATAAATAATTCTTTAAAACTTATTTCTATATTATTTTAATCTTATATATGTTTATAATCGATTTTTCTAATTTGTTTTAGAATTTTATAAACTTCTATATATATATATATATTTATTTATTTTCAAAGTAACTTTTTGTGTATATATATATTTCAAACTTTAATAACAAACTTATAGGTGGATAAGTTAAGAATTTAGCGATTTGAACTTGAGATTTAAAGATTTGAACGTATATAACGAAAGTTGATTTAATGAATGAGTTGATAGAAGATTTGAATAATGAACTTTTATAGTAATGAACGTTAGTTGTGTAAATTGATTTTTATTTGAAATTATTATTGATATTGAATTGAGTTCGATTTTAAGTGACCAAAGGTGAATTTGAATATATAGATTTTATATACCGAATTGATTTTATAATCATATGGTTTGAATTAGAAATTTTGTTAAATCGCTTTTATAAGAATGGTTTAAATTGTATGAACTGTTTAAATTGTTGTATAAGAAGTTGATTCGATTTATGAGTTATGGAATATGATACAATTTATTGAAATTGAAGATAATATTTATTTGAATTATAAACCGAATTTGTGACGGCCTCGAGAGGAGAGGAAGCGAGGGGAGGAGGAGGGCGACAGGGTGCGAGGGGTTGCGGCTGCCTGGGGCGAGGCGTGGCGGCGCGATTCGTCGGCCAGGTTTTTTTTTTCCTTTTTGATTTTGAAAGAATAACTAACGGGGGGGGGCTGAAGGATTAAAGGGGAGAGGAGAGAGATTTTTTTTTTATTATTATTTTATTTTCAAAAAGTTGACTTTTACATACGACCTCTAAACGAGGCCCACCGCCTGTCGTCCATAGCTAATTACCCTCATTCCGAACTCAATGGGATATGTATCGTATGCTGATTCGAACGTTTCGATCCGTTTCGGTTAAAATCAGCATATAACTCTATATATTGAATTTGAACGCGCATTTCAATTTACTGGGGTCGCATACTAACTTGAAATTTTCCCCTAAAATAATTTCTAACTTCGTATTGACGATACGGTCCTAACAAAACTAGTTTCGTCGAATTCTGAGACCGTTGGAAAAATGACCATTTTCCAGTCGATTAAAATCAACTGAAACTGGTCAAATGCGTTTTCCTTTGCCACGCTCACATATTGATTCAAAAAATTATGAAATTTGGAATCTAGCAATAATTTGACATCACAGATCCAACAAAATTGGTTTCGTCGAAATCCGAGGTTGTTTGCAAAATGTCTATTTTTAAGGGCCGGAATTCCATAGCGATTATTCAGAATTTTCAACTGGACATATCTTTTGATTCCCGCTATGAAATTTTGATTTTTCGGATTCGTTGGAAAGATATTGTCAATTAGATTCTAATGTTTTTGGTTTCACTAAAATCCGGATTGTTTTGCACCCGGTATGTTCAATTGAAATTTGAAATCGAATTATCGAACTACCGCGCCATTTTCAATTCTATTGATAATTATATATAAATATTTATATTCTAACGACGGCGTATATAATATATACGTTCGAATTATATTCAAAATAATTTTTCGTCGATATTATTTAAAATAATTCATTTTAAATGTTCAAAATTCGCTAAAATTGCCAAAATAAAATTTTTAAACTGGGCCAGATTTTCGGGTTGTTACAATCTCCCCCACTTAAAACTTTTCGTCCCCGAAAAGGAACAAAGTCGCAAGTGGTTTGATTAATCAACTCTACGTTCGATCTGGCTTCCATTCTCCAACTTTTTAGTTTCTGAGAATTTTCAAATTCTCAAAAATTTGGCTAACACCCTAAATTTTCGAAAAATTTCGCCATAACCTCCCCTGCACCGGGAGCCACGGGAAAATCCCGAAATTGCCATATAAGCCTTCATATCTCAAAAAGAAAAAGAAAAAGAAAAAGCCAAGCGGCTAGCCAATAGGCTCATAAAATCATCATCACCCAAACAAAACAGTAGATTATAGTAAACATGTATCTATTTGTCGGGCAAACAAATTTTATTCTTCGGCTCTAACCTCCTTGCTATGACCTGTTCAATGTAAGTACATGTATATGCAAGCAAATGCAACCAATTTTCAATACAATTCAATATTTGATACAATTAGGCATAATGGTTCAAAATTGTCAAACAAATTAACAAACAACACAAACATCAATCAATTAGTGAATTTAACGTTTCAAATTCATAATTTTGATACATATACAAAAAATCATGTTTTTGATGCCAATTCACAACAATGTATTCTATCTATATTAGTTTTGGTTCTCACACCAGTCCAATGGAAACATATAGATATCACACCTTCGTCACTCGAATATAAATTCTGACGACGAGTACTCAACCATCAGAATCATCTTCGGGCCACTAGAGTTTGATTCTATATCTACCCAGTATATTAAAACTTCGAATATACGTTCATGACGCGTATATGCAAAATCTTTATATATTGGATTGTCCATATTCAAAATAAATAAATATTCAAATACGTATAAAACGATTTAAATTTTCAAAACAAAATTGTTTTCAATTGAAAAATATACTCTTCACACTCGTTCTAGGATACTACTGATGCTATCTCTAACGAGTCATTCTAATTGGATATTACTAATCCAATATCTGATGAATTCTTTCGTATGGTTCTAATGTGTCTTGTTCTCGAGTTCTGTAAACCAAAGCTCTGATACCAAATGTGACGGTCTCGAGAGGAGAGGAAGCGAGGGGAGGAGGAGGGCGACAGGGTCCGAGGGGGTGCGGCTGCCTGGCGCGATTCGTCGGCCAGGTTTTTTTTTTCTTTTTGATTTTGAAAGAATAACTAACGGGGGGGCCTGAAGGATTAAAGGGGTGAGGAGAGAGATTTAATTTAATTTATTATTTTCAAAAAGTTGACTTTTACATACGACCTCTAAACGAGGCCCACCGCCTGTCGTCCATAGCTAATTACCCCCATTCCAAACTCAATGGGATATGTATCGTATGCTGATTCGAACGTTTCGATCCGTTTCGGTTAAAATCAGCATATAACTCTATATATTGAATTTGAACGCGCATTTCAATTTACTGGGGTTGCATACTAACTTGAAAAATTCCCCAAAAATAATTTCGAGCTTCGTATTGACGATACGGTCCTAACAAAACTAGTTTCGTCGAATTCTGAGACCGTTGGAAAAATGACCATTTTCCAGTCGATTAAAATCAACTAAAACTGGTCAAACGCGTTTTCCTTTGCCACGCTCACATATTGATTCAAAAAATTATGAAATTTGGAATCTAGCAATAATTTGACATCACGGATCCAACAAAATTGGTTTCGTCGAAATCCGAGGTTGTTTGCAAAATGTCTATTTTTAAGGGCCTGAATTCCATAGCGACTATTCAGAATTTTCAACTGGACATATCTTTTGATTCCCGCTATGAAATTTTGATTTTTCGGATTCGTTGGAAAGATATTGTCAATTAGATTTTAATGTTTTTGGTTTCACTAAAATCCGGATTGTTTTGCACCCGGTATGTTCAATTGAAGTTTGAAATCGAATTATCGAACTACCGCGCCATTTTCAATTCTATTTATAATTATATATAAATATTTATATTCTAACGACGGCGTATATAATATATACGTTCGAATTATATTCAAAATAATTTTTAGTCGATATTATTTAAAATAATTCGTTTTAAATGTTCAAAATTCGCTAAAATTGCCAAAATAAAAAATTTAAACTGGCCCAGATTTTCGGGTTGTTACAGAATTTGAACAGAAGCGAGTGAATTTTTGAATCGACTTAAGCGAACTCTTATAAAGCTAAAACTCCATTTTTATGAATTGATTTGAATTTATAAATAAAGACTTCAAATTATATGTTTGGAATTATAAAACACGATATGATTTTTTGACTTGAAATTTAAATATGATATGATTTGTTGAAATTGAAATATAAATTTTGTTACGAAATATATTAACGGTGTAAGTATGGAAATCCCGCCTATGTTATTTTGCTATTTACTTAGATGATTGACACTATTACATCTAGTGTATTAGTTGGACGGATTCTTAAAGGATGGTGATCCCAAACATCCTTTAAGTTGTTGATTGCATTTCATCGAACATTTCATTTGAGTTGATTTACTTCCATGAGAATGTTAGTCCGATCCGAATTATTTTGTTTTGCATTATGGTTCGGGTCAGATCGATTATTACTGCTTTCGAGATTCACTTTGGAGTCTGAAGTTATATTGGGTTTTTCTCATCCTATATCCACTTGTTAATCAGTCGTTCTAGTCATTCAGCTGTTCTTGTCATTTCTATTTCAAACTAATATCATTTATCCATGTATTAGAATTCATTTTGTATTAGGCTTCCGCTGTATTATTTATGTAAACTCTGATGTAAAATTTTATTTAATAGCTTCATGAACTACTATTTTATTATTTATTTCCGCTGCGAGGTATCATATTGCTCTGTATCTGTGTCTGTGATCTGTGATTCTGTGATTTATTCTATTTACCTCAGAAGCTAATAACAATCTGTCGTTTTCGAGCAATTCGAATTGGTTTAATTACCGTCTTGGAGTGGTCGAAAATGGCGGGTCGTTACATTTATGATCAAGTGAGTGCATATTTGGCTACATGCATATATACTATTAAAACAAAGAGAAAATGATCTATTTATGTTGCAATAAAAGTGATACTTAAAAGTTAAATATAGAAATCTAATATAGGTTTTAGATATACAAAATATTTAAAAAATAACATGAGAAAAATAATTTATCTCATATTTTGTTCCTGTCACCTTTACATTTTCAGCCTCATTTCAGTAATCAGCATTTTCGAATGTTGTTCACATCTGTTACTGTCATACTATGGAATGTATGCATTAAAAAATGGGCAAACATGAAAAATTGCAATTTAATTACACATTCAGGTATAAAAATTCTTTCATTTAATACTAACTTAGTAACTCACCATTACCATTTACCGATTGTTCATTTCCCTACAGTTTTTTCTTCTTCATTTATTATCCTACAGGCTACATAATTTCGGTTACATCTAGCATTCAATTATATATTTCAGTTACTCATTTTATTTGTTAACATTAAATGTTAAAGAAAAAGATTACCATCATTGGAAGCTAAATACTTTCCACTGATTAGTGAAACTCATACGTTACCATTACATTTTCCTTAAATATAGCACAACGTCATTACCATTACCTTTTCCTTATATCAAGCACAATATCATATTCAGCAACATACCAAACCATGGCACTGATGTGCACAACATGTGACATGTACGGAAGTATAATACTGGGAATCATGAAACCATCAATTTCCTTTAGCTTATAAATTACTGTGTATTAACAACTCTGAATTACATGGGAATTATGAAACCATCAATCTCCTTTAATTTACTTTTTGCTGATAAATTAATTAAATTAAATTTCTCTTAACCTTCTAGTAAAGAAGTTGTAGCATCCGTTTGCTAAAATGGAGTTAGCAATCCGTTCATAGAATATGTTAAACACCACAAATTTAGCAGTCGTTTTAAGCCAAACCCAATTACAGCCTAACGAACGTCGGTGTCGATTGCGTTGGTTCACGTAGCGGTTATGGATCCAACATGGCCAGATGAGTATTATTATGCAAAGCAGTTGTGGTTCACGAATGAGCTGATGAATATATGACAGATTTATTTGAGCTGATGAGTATTATTTGTGCTGATCGCGGTGCAAATAGGGTATATGATGATATGCCGGAGTTTTTCCCTGAGCAAGATCCAATTGAAGTTAGGAAAAAGGTAACTTTTTTCGTTAATGAATGCATGGTAGCTTCTGATAGTTAAATGTAATGTTTAGCAATAATTCCCTTTGACAAAATTTCAATTTCAATTTTTTGACGTAGTTGCTTGGTTTTGATATTTGTATCTTACTAATTTATCTTTTCTGCTTTATAGTTTATACTTTCGATTATTTTGTTCACCTAGAATTCAGCTGAATATCTTTCAAGTTTTTTATATTTTACATATATCTCTAAAAGACAAAACACAAAAATTCTATTTCTTAAAAAAATTAATCATGTTTTTTATATCAAAATACAGCTCAACTTTTTGATTATGTAAATGATTGTATCCGTTTAAATTAAGGTAGCGACTGTTTTTAACTCTCCCTTATAGGCTAGGAGAATTAGTTCTGTCATGATTGTTTAATCCAGTAGAAACAAGTACATTCAGAAAATAAAAAAATAAAAAAAAGAAACTACTATTTTAATATCCAATCTAAGCAATCAAACTATTAACCAACACAACCATCGTTGCCTTTGTGCAGTGTATTTGATATCCTGAAGCATTGCTTACTATTATTTCATGATAATAACATAGTTATATATTAAGCGTTAATACGAAAATGCAACTTACATATGAGACAAGAACACTATACATCTTATTTTGTGTAACTTATCCATCCATATCAATATTATAAGCAATTTATTATATGCTATATACTGCACAAAACTTGCATAAAAGC
The DNA here is from genome assembly GCA_030737875.1 of Allium sativum. Classification (NCBI taxonomy): domain Eukaryota; kingdom Viridiplantae; phylum Streptophyta; class Magnoliopsida; order Asparagales; family Amaryllidaceae; genus Allium; species Allium sativum. The sequence goes on from CM060909.1 coordinate 591,108,091, forward strand.
TATATTATCCAAATCTTAGAGTAACACGAGTTTATAATATAGATTAAACTGGAAGTTTAGATCTTCTCATATCAAGTATGTCAAATATGGCTTTTTACAGCCACCTTCCCGTTAAGCTTTCTTGAGTAAAACATGTCCTCTTTTCCCATTTGCAAGCCTATTGTAAACAACACTTGGTTTTTATAGTATGGGAAAAAAAGAAGAAAGTTGAATTTATGAATTTGATCAAGTCTGAACAATGATATGAGTAAAGACTTGGAAAGATGATTTTATTATACTGTAATGTTTGCTGTATCTCCAATATTATTACAAAAGAAAGCTTGCGACATATTTAAATACAAAGATGGACTATTGGGCTTGGCCCAGAATGATACAGACTGTAACAAGGCCTTAGCCTATATGTAAATAACGGGGAGGTGTGAATAAAGGTAATAATACCCAATACTTATGTATCGTGTATATCCATTTATTCTAACTCCCCCCCGAAACCTAACCCTAATTAGGTTTCCACGAGAAAAATAAATGGCGGCTCCCAATTGAAGGAATACTCTAATCGGTGACGGAATCTTCTAGTCAGGCCTCCACGACAGATGGATTGTGATGCCGCTTGAGCTCTTGAGCTTAGAAGGCTTCAGATCCATTGAGAGAGGTTAAATTGTAGGTTTAAAACAGACTCGATTAGGGTCTGTTATGAAACCCTAGCTGAACTTTATAGATCCAACACCGATTTGAGATGCACGAGAGATTAATCCGGTATGTAGATAATTCTGCTTGACCTTTTATCTGGATCTGCTGAATCAACGTTAAGCTCTTCCTTTAGTTTAATGAAATTTGGTCCTGAGAGAGGTTTTTTAAGTATATCAGCCTTTTGATGAAACGAAGGTATATATCCTACTCTTAATTTTCCTTGTATGACTTGTTCTTTGATAAAGCACATGTCGAGCTCTATATGTTTTGTCTTTGAGTGAAGAATAGGATTCGAAGTCAATGAAATTGCACTAGCATTATCACACCAAATTACTGCCTTTTTAGTTGATTTGATTCTAAGTTCACTCAACAATGATTCGATCCATAATACTTCTGCTGCAGCACCAGCAACACATCTGAATTCTGCTTCTGTACTAGACCTAGATACAGTACTTTGTTTTCTTGCACTCCATGATACAGGATTTTTTCCTAGAAATATACAATAGCCTGATGTTGATTTTCTGTCATCTAAGTCAATTCCCCAGTCAGCATCAGCATATGCATTGATATTTAAAGAACTGCTAGCTTTTAGTGTAAGTCCATGATCAATTGTTCCCTTTAGATATCTCAGAATCCATTTTACTGCTCTCCAATGTGTATCTAAAGGGTTTTGCATGTATTGACTAGCTTTGTTCACACTAAAAGATATATCTGGTCTGGTTATTGTAGCATACTGTAAAGCTCCAATGATACTCCTGTAAAATTTTGCATCTTGAATTGCCTCACCTTTATGTTTTGAAAGTTGATTATTGATAATCATTGGAGTTGGAAGTGAATTAGCTTTGTCCATTTTTGCCTTCAGAAGAATTTCAGAAATATATTTCATTTGGCTAAGATGAATTTCTGCTTGTGATGTTTTTTCAACTTCAATGCCCAAAAAGTAGCTTAAATTTCCCAAATCTTTGATTGAAAATTCTGCATTTAATCTTCCTATGATAAACTCAATTTCAGATTTGCTACTACTTGTAATAATAAAATCATCAACATAAATTAGAATAAAGGTAGTATCAGTATTAGTAAATTTTGTGAAAATTGAGTTGTCAGATTTTGTAGAATTGTAGCCATAGTTGACAAGTGTTGATTTCAACTTGTCAAACCAAACTCTAGGTGCTTGCTTCAACCCATAAATTGCTTTATTGAGCTTGCACACCAATTTTGTGTTGTTGTCATGACAGAATCCTTCAGGTTGCTGCATAAACACTTCTTCCTGCAAATTACCATTCAGAAAGGCATTATTAACATCTAATTGTCTGATGTTCCAATTTCTACTCAAGGCAATAGTCAACACTATTCTAATAGATGAAGGCTTCACAGCAGGTGAAAAGGTTTCTGAAAAATCAAAACCATACTGTTGTGAATATCCTTTTGCAACTAATCTTGCCTTGTATTTAGAAATTGAACCAACAGGATTTCTCTTTAATTTATAAACCCATTTACATCCAATTATATTTTTATTTTCTGGTTTTTCAACCAGTGACCAAGTTCCTTTCTTAATTAAAGCATCATATTCTTCTTGCATGGCTTGCTTCCAATTTTCACATTGGGATGCTTCATAGAAAGTAACTGGTTCATCCTGAATGATAGCAGTATTAATATTTTTGGGTTTAAAAATACCACATTTGGCTCGAGTTAACATAGGATGCTTGTTGGTATTATCAGGAACTGTAATGCCTTGATTAATATTCTCTGTTGAATCTATGGCAGGTGTTTGAGCACCTCTTACATTACTAGTGTCCTGACTTGATTGACTATGATTGTCAACATTATCCTCAAAACTCTGCTCTTGACCTGGCCTTCCCAAGGGCACTGTGAGTTGAGAGCTAGTGGTGATGCCTTCCATAGTTTGCTGAGGTGGCATCATCACTTGTATTTCTTCAGGAACATCAGGTATAACAATTCTTGGATTTACCACTTTTTCAGTGGTTTTTATTTTTTCAGTACTAAAGGTAAATACTTTCTCATTGAATTTAACATGTCTGGATACAAATATCCTTCCTGTACTATCTAAACATTTGTACCCTTTTTGACTGTTACAGTAACCAAGAAAAGTACATGGAGTAGATCTAAAACTTAATTTGTGAGTATTATATGGTCTTAAACAAGGAAAACATTGACATCCAAATACCTTCAAATGTTCATAATCTGGTTTAATTCTAGTTAAAACTTCCTGTGGACTTTTAAAATTTAAAACCTTTGTTGGTAATAAATTTATCAAGTGAACAACAGTATAAAATGCTTCAGGCCAGAATTTTAAAGGCATAGATGCCTGAGCAAGTAAAGTTAAACTAGTTTCAACTATATGCCTATGTTTTCTCTCAATTAAACTATTCTGTTCAGAGGTGTAAGGATAGGTAGTTCTATGATTAATTCCCCTTTTTCAAAGTAATTCTTTAATGGTAAAAATTCTCTTCCACCATCAGTTTGCATAATACCCACATGTTGACCAGTCATATTTTCTACCTTATTAATAAATTGAATAATGGTATTACAAGTTTCTGATTTGGATTTTAACATATAAATCCAAGTAAACCTAGAGTAGGCATCAATGAAAGATATATAGTATTTAAAACCATAATCATAACTGATAGATGCTGGACCCCATATATCAGTAGCAATAAGTTCTAGTGGTCTAGAATAACTTGTGTGTGAATCTGGAAATGCAAGTTTGTGACTCTTTCCCAATTGGCAAGAGGAACATATATATGAGTCAGGAATTTTATCAATAGAAATATTGTTGCTATTCAATACTTCTTTTACAATTTTGCTACTAGGATGCCCTAACTTGCAATGCCACAAATCAAATTTACTAGAATACTCAGAATCATTCATGTATGTCATCGTACAATTTTTCTTATTACAAACTGGGTTTTTATGATTATTCAAGTCAAATCTGTACAACCCATTAAATTCTCTACCCTGCAAAATGATTTCCTGAGTTAGTATATCTTTGACAATGCAAGTATTTGGATAAAATTCAAAATAAACATTATTATCTTTAGCAAATTGGGAAACACTCATCAGATTCTTCTTGATAGAAGGACCCTTAGAAGATTTTTTAAAATTAATTCTTTAGGTCCAAATAAACTTGCATTTCCAGTGTGTGTTATTTGTGCAATTTTACCATTACCCACTAGTAAATTTTGCATACCTTTATATTCCTTGTTGCCCAAGTTTAAATTGGCCAAATTGTTTGTAACATGATTCGTAGCCCCAGAGTCTGGATACCAGCAATCATCATTAGCATCATCTATTGAGGTTGATTCTGTGTTTAGCACTTCTGATAGACTTTTATTGCAATCTTTCTGCACACTAACCAGATTTACATTGCTGTTGTTGCCTTGTTGTGAGGGGTTGTAGTTAGAGTTATATCTGAAATAACATTTGTTGGCACTGTGACCAAACTTATCACAGATTTGACATCTAACTCTATTGGTATTATTACCACTTCTACCACCTCTTCTGCCTCCTCTATTTGCAGATTCACCCTTCTGATTATTATTAAATTGACCCCTTGAACCTTGATTTCTTTCTTGTTGTTTTCCCTTGTTGTAAGTATAGTTCACAGCCATGTCAGGGTTTAATACTTTGTTGTGTTCTATTCTTCCTTCATGTGCAAGAAGAGTAGAATACACAAACTGCAAGGTAGGGGTAGGATCCATGGTTGATATAATTGCCACAACAGCTTCATATTCATGATCCAATCCACTAATTATATACAACACATGCTCAGAATCAGAAACTTTATGACCTGCAGAAGCCAATTGATCACATAGATTCTTGACTTTAAGTAAGTACTCATTCATACTCATTTCATTTTTTCTCATGGTCTGCAACTGTCTTCTATAATGCATTATCCTAGCAGAAGATTGAGAAGTAAAATTCCTTTCTATTGTAGACCAAACTTCTTGAGCTGTTTTGCACCCAATTAGTTGAGGTAAAATACTAGAACTTATGGATGACATCATCCATGCACATACAAGACGGTCTTGTCTCTGATGAACTGCATATTCAGGATTTGATACAAGTTGATTATCTTTATCTCGAATGAACTTAGATGGAATTATCTTTGTACCAAGAATGTAATCATCTAACCCATATCCTCTGATTGCAGTCTCTATTTGTAATTTCCAGAGTAAAAAGTTGGTCTCATCAAGTTGAACAGAAATAATTTGGCTTTGTGGTTTGATAATGGCCTTCATCAGGTCATTAATTGGATCACCAAAAGAGGAGCTTTGTGCAGCTCTAGTGACAGAAGCTTGAGGAGTGGTATCTCCTTCATTTGACATGATGAACAAAAGAAAGATCACAGAATTTGTGGGAAAAGTTTAAAAGAAACAGACAATCTTGAATTGAGAATCAAAGAAAAAACACTCAGATGAGAGTATGAAGCTATCAAGGAACTCAGGTGACAAATACTTGCAATTACCCTATTTAGACAGGGATAACAATGACTGATGAGTTTCTTCTGATTGCACTTGTTTTCAACTGATGTTTTTCTTGAAATTCTTGATCGATTTTCTGAATAGATTTTGAACTTTTCTTTACAACAGTTATTCTTGATAAACTGATGCAGCCAGAGTGATGAACTGAGCGTGGCACAGTTTATCAGAAAGAGCAACAACTTTCAAATGATAAGATCTTTGATCTTGGATGAAAAGAGTCCAAATGATGAAGCCTTTCTGATGGACAATATATTCTGATCAATCTTGAAACAGATGAATCAGAATTTTTCTTTTAGAATTTTCAGGATCTAATGCTATCAAGCACAAAGAACACGCTCTGATACCAAGTTGAATTTATGAATTTGATCAAGTCATAACAATGATATGAGTAAAGACTTGGAAATATGATTTTATTATACTGTAATGTTTGTTGTATCTCCAATATTATTACAAAAGAAAGCTTGCGACATATTTAAATACAAAGATGGACTATTGGGCTTGGCCCAGAATGATACAGACTGTAACAAGGCCTTAGCCTATATGTAAATAACGGGGAGGTGTGAATAAAGGTAATAATACCCAATACTTATGTATCGTGTATATTCATTTATTCTAACTAAGAAGATAAAGATTAAGACTAACAGATCATTATTTTTTCAGTAATTTTTTTTTAAAAAAATAACTAGAAGAACATTTTGCTTGTAGATAACTTATTGGTCAACCTTTTTAAGGTTCAAACCAACCATGATCAATGGAGATCTTGATTCAATAATATCGAAAGTAAAGGATTATTATATCAATATGATTAGTTTTTTGAAACGAATGAGCTGATGAGGAAGGCGATGTAGGGAATGTGGACTGCGTTTATTAACAAGTATCTGGATGTATATTACAGGAAGCAGATGGGGCTGGATGGAGTGGAGACATTGGTGGATGTGGGTGGGAGTTCCAGGGCTTTTTTGGGTGATTATGAAGATGACGAAGGGATGAATGGATTTTTTTGGTAAGCCGTTCTTTCCGTTATCTTACCGTTTGTATTCCATCATGGAGGCCACGTGAAGTTTATACTATGTTAAAGACATTTGATCATGAAATTTCAACCTAGAAATATTCGAATATCCTACAAGCTATGATTGATCTTTAATTACAATATCTATGTTGCCAATTCACACCAGACCTGTTCAAAAATTACGCAATTTCAGCTATAAATATTCCAAATTTCTTATCCTAGATACATGCATTCTATAAAAATCCACTGGTTCTATTAATGCCACACAATTTGTTCATTTATACTTATCAGTCTTTCATCTCAACTTTTTCTATTACTCAACCAATACTCCTAGTCTCATTGTCACTACTACTTCCTAACTTCCTCTTTAGGTGCGCTTTCTATTTAGTTGTACGAAAGTTTGTTTTATAGAAGTTGTTGCAATTCATTTAAACATTCTTATTGCAGTTTAGATTGTTTATAACCAATATATACATACATATGTGTATTTGCAGTTTTAACTGTACAAAGGATCGCAAATACTATACATGCTCATGTGTGTGTGTATTAGCCGGGGGGTGTATGTGTAGTGTGTGTATTTCCAATTGTTAATAGTAGTAGGACCTATAGTTAAATAAGGAACAATAATTGATAAATTATGCAACATTTGAACAAATCGTTTTCTCTTGCATATGAAGAATACACAATATTTCAAAAATAGCAATCCACATGCGAAACGCGTGTCGTGATCACATGCGAATTGCATGTGGTGATGCTTGTAAAAATAACACAATTATTAGGATCTCATGTTCTACCAATAATTGGCTTCATAACTAATTTGTTGTGCAGTATACAAAAAATCATATTTCTTCATTTTAGGTTATTGGTTACTACACAATGCATTCACCACCTTTGTTTTGTTTCATACAGGTTATAGATTGGAGGGTGTACAGACCGATGAAGCCAAATATAGTGTATATTCAATCAACGTTAAATTCTACATGATTCCACATTCCAGCAATCTGGCTCTTAAAATTGTTTGTTTTAATTTTTTCTCAATAATTTTTTTTTCTAATTATTTCAGGCAGCTTGCGAAGTGATTCCATGTTCATAAATTTCAATACATTGCTAAATTAGAAAGAAAAATTCAAGCTGTTCATGTAAGTAATACATTTTCATGATTAAAACGCAAAATAGAAGCAACTGAGTCATTGCAATCTCAATTGAGTTGTGCATTCAATTATAGTGTGCAACTAGGTTATTCAGCAATTATTGCACCCGGGTTGATTAATTGATGAAAATATTGAAACATTTAAGTCATTGCCATTTATATAGTATATACTTGTGATTATTCTAACAAATTTATTATTATTCTTTTAATTTAATTTTTAAAACAATAATAAGTATAAAGTAGTTTAGGCTCATTATACAACAATATTATTGTTTTAAAAAAAGGTCAGGATTAGTACTTTGAGGGTATCATATTTGCCTTCTCATTACAGTAGTTATTGTGCATGTAACATGTTTAGCAAATTGTGTTAATAATCAAATTCTTTTATACTTTGGATTAGTAGGAACATACGCAGATTGAACCAACTAGTCAAATAGTTTAATATGTTAATAAATTGTTTCCTTGTATTTTGGATGAGATAATTTTGACACAAAAAAGATGGGTATATCAAACAAATTCTCTCTCATCACTTGATTCATATTATCATATTTGATAAACAGTGCAGGTTTCAATAGAAGCATGGAAGCAAGACCAAGATCGGAAGCTAGCCTTGGTTGTGATACTGGACTTTTAATTTGTAAGCTTCATGACTTGTTTTTAAATTGTGATACTTTGAAGATATTTGGTTTTTAACATCTATTATGTAAGGAGAAATTACATGTTACATCATGATTCTTTGATTTTTGCAATGTGAGGAGAATGGTTGTATATTGAATTGTTATATTTTGATGTTAGTTGAAATGCAATATGTTTTGGTAAATTAAACTATTATGTGCTCCAGGAAATGAATTGCGATATACTATTGTATATGCACTAGAAAATTAGCATATGCCACTTTGTCTTCGGATGTTATATGTGTTGAGAATGAAACGTGATATTAGTAATTTATTATGCTTCAGGATCTTAGTGATAAAATCATGTTTCAGGATCTTAGTGATAAAATCATGCTTCAGGAAATTAGTAACAGTTATTACTGTTGTAAACGTGAATTATAAACAATAAACCTGTATCATTGCCGACCGTAATTGTTGGAAATGTTTTACAAACATTATGTGAATTATTAAAAATGATTGAATAAGTGTATGAATGGCTCCTATGTTTGAGTAGTCCCACATCATGGGATTATAGGGAAGAGGCAAGGATTTATACTTGTTTCTAAGAAGTCATGTTGGGGCCTTGGGCTCCCAATACATGCATTGTTGTGAGGAGGGAGACCATGCATCATGACCACCACACACGCGCGCGCGACCGACCGACTCGACTCGACCCGACCCGGCCCGGTTCGGTTCGGGCTTGGGCTTGGGCTTGGGCTTTGTGGTGTAGGCACTTATATTTTTGGACCATAAAACTTAGTTGTTTTCGAACCGTTTTTTTTTTTTTGGAAAAATTATTTTGCGCACCGATATTTATTCTGCAACGGAAAAGTTTTGCAACGGTAAAATAATTAATCCCCGCCGAAATTTTAGCAGATCCGATATTTTCTCCCAAAACCTAATTCTCGTTCTATATATACTATTTTATCTGAGACGAGAATAACACCGAATTTTATATTCTCTTCTTCTCAGCCGCCATTAAAACTTCTAAGAAATTTCAAGCAGTATTTTTCCCGAAAGTGCAAATCTGCACTGATTTGTTTGTGCAAGCAAATCAGTTACTATTTTAGAGGCTGTTTTATCCTAGAGGCGGCGGCGAAGGAACGAATTGGTTTGCACCTCTGACCAAATCGCCGAATCGTCTTCAAGAAAGCGACCTAGTCCGCGACTCAGCCATTGTTTTCCAACAATTTGAAGATGAGCTGAAACAATGGCCTCGAACTCAACCATGGACGATTCTGCTCCTCCCTCTGCTTTTCACGGCCCTCTGGTGACTGCTGCTCCTTTCAAGTTCGAAGGTTTGCATTTCAAGCGCTGGCGTCAGAAGATGGAGTTCTTCCTCACGATCAGGAAGGTGGTTGCTGCTCTGACTGCTGAAAAACCGCAGCTACCAGACAAGCCTGACGAGACTGATGCAGCAAAGATGGCATCATGGACTGAACAGTCAAAGCAACTGCAGACCTGGACTGAACAGGATTACTTATGCAAGAATTTTATACTGAATGGATTGAGCGATGATCTGTATGATTATTATAACTCAGATGAAAAGACGGCAAAGGAGATCTGGGAAGCACTAAAGAAGAAATATGACACAGAGGAGGCAGGGGCAAAGAAATACGCTGTAAGTCGCTACCTAAAGTATCAGATGACTGATGATAGATCGGTAGAGATGCAGTCTCATGAGCTTCAGAAAATAGCTTATGAGATCATCTCCGAAGGTATGGTCTTGGACGAACAATTTCAAATTGCTGTTATCATTGACAAATTACCCCCTAGCTGGAATGATTTTAAGAACACTTTGCGACATAAGACTAAGGAATTTTCCTTAGAGAGCTTGATTACACGCCTCCGTATTGACGAGGAAGCACGCAAGCAAGACCAGAAAGAAGAGGTGCTGATTGTCAATAACAACAGCACTAAGAAGACCACTCCCGCTGTTCTGAAACCAAATCAGAAATCATTTAAGAATCAGAACAGGCGTAACAAACAGAATGGGAATCCGCAAGGAAACCCAAAAGGACAGCAGAAACCAGCCCAAAAGAATGACTCTGGACAGTTGTTTCTATGTTACAACTGTGGAAAACCAGGTCATATGGCACGAAAGTGTCGGAACAGGCCAAGCTCTGCACCGCAGGCTAACCTGATTGAGGAGCCTCTTACGGCTATGGTTACTGAGATTCACCTTATTGGTGGATCAGAGGGCTGGTGGGTAGATACTGGTGCTTCACGCCATGTCTGCTATGATCGTGCCTTGTTCTCTACATACACGGCTGCTGAAAATCAGAAAGTGCTGTTGGGAGACTCTCACACTACTACAGTTGCGGGGATTGGAAACGTGGAACTCAAGTTCACCTCTGGAAAAACTGTAATTCTGAAAGATGTTATGCACACTCCAGAGATAAGAAAGAATCTGGTCTCTGGCTTCCTCCTTAATAAGGCTGGTTTCACTCAAGTTATTGGGGCTGATTTGTACACTCTTACTTACAAGGGAACTTTTGTAGGAAAGGGTTATGCTTGTGAGGGTATGTTTAAACTGAATGTTGAATCTAATAAAGTGACTACTTCTGCTTACATGTTGTGTGATTTTAATATCTGGCATTCTAGATTATGTCATGTTAATAATCGAATTATTCGTAATATGAGCACCCTAGATATGATACCTAAAATGACAGAATCTGAATCTGATAAATGTGAATTCTGTACACAAGCTAAAATCACAAAGAAACCTCACAAATCTGTTGATAGAGTTTCTGAACCATTAGACTTGATTCATTCTGACATATGTGAACTTGATGGCACTTTAACTAGACAGGGACATCGTTATTTTATCACTTTTATTGATGACTGCTCTGATTTCACATATGTATATCTTATGAAAAATAAAAGTGATGCTTTTGACATGTTTAAAACATTCAAAACTGAGATTGAGAACCAAGCAAATAGAAAAATTAAGAGACTTCGTAGTGATAGAGGAACAGAATATGAATCTAATTCTATTCTGGATTTCTATAAACAACATGGTATAGTACATGAGAGAACTGCACCCTACTCACCTGAAATGAACGGTAAAGCAGAAAGGAAAAATAGGACCTTTACCGAGCTAGTAGTTGCCATATTATTAAATTCTGGTGTAGCAAAACATTGGTGGGGGGATATTTTATTGACTGTATGCTACGTTCTAAATAGAATCCCTAAATCTAAGAATAAAATTTCACCTTATGAAATTTTAAAGAATCATAAACCCAATGTCTCATACTTTAGAACTTGGGGTTGTTTAGCATATGTTCGCATTCCAGACCCTAAGAGAATAAAATTGGCAAGTAGAGCATATGAATGTGCATTTATAGGCTATGCTATTAATAGCAAAGCATATAGATTTTATGACCTTAATGCACATAATATAATTGAATCAAATGATGCCGACTTTTATGAAACTAAATTTCCTTTCAAATTAAGGAATAGTGGGGGCACTTCAAATATGCCTATTAGAACAGAACTTAATGAAAATTCTGAAGCTGAACCTAGAAGAAGTAAAAGAGCAAGAACCATAAAAGACTTTGGTTCAGATTTTTGTGCTTTTACTATTGAGGAGGATCCTATAAACCTCCGAGAAGCCTTATCTTCTTTAGATGTCGATTTCTGGCAAGAGGCTATAAACGATGAGATGGATTCTTTAGAATCCAATAAGACTTGGCATTTGGTAGACTTATCCCCTGGTTGTAAGTCTATAGGCTGTAAATGGGTACTTAAAAAGAAATTAAAACCTGATGGCACTATAGATAAATATAAAGCACGACTAGTAGCTAAAGGTTTTAAACAAAAGGAAAATATAGACTTCTTTGACACTTTTTCACCTGTAACTAGAATAACATCCATTCGGGTATTAATCTCACTTGCTTCCATTCATAATTTACTTATACACCAAATGGATGTTAAAACTGCTTTTTTGAACGGTGAATTAGACGAAGAAATTTATATGGACCAGCCTGAAGGATTTGTAGTACATGGTCAAGAACATAAAGTATGTAAATTGGATAAATCATTATATGGTTTAAAACAAGCACCTAAACAATGGCATGAAAAATTTGATAACTTAATCATTTCAAATGGTTTTAAAGTTAATGAAAGTGACAAATGCATTTATTACAAATCTGAGAATGACATTTGCACTATTATATGCCTTTATGTAGATGACCTACTCATTTTTGGGTCAAATATTCATGCCATAAACTCAGTCAAATCCTTATTAAGTGTCAATTTTGATATGAAAGATCTAGGTGAAGCGAGTGTAATCCTTGGTATTAAGATTACTAGGTCAGAAAAGGGAATTTCTTTGGACCAATCTCATTACATTGAGAAGATACTAAAGAAATATAATTACTTTGACTGTAAACCTGCAAGTACGCCATATGATCACAGTGTAAAGTTATTTAAGAACACTGGTGAAGGTGTAAGACAGTCTGATTATGTGAGCATCATTGGCAGCCTTCGGTATGCCACTGATTGTACTAGACCCGACATTGCCTATGTCGTGGGATTATTGTGCAGGTTTACCAGTAGATCTAGTATAGAGCACTGGCAAGCTATTGAAAGGGTAATGAGATACCTTAAACGAACCATGAAACTTGGATTACATTATGAAAGGTTTCCAGCTGTACTTGAAGGATATTCTGATGCAGACTGGAATACCTTATCTGATGATTCTAAAGCGACCAGTGGCTACATAATTAGCATCGCTGGAGGAGCTGTTTCTTGGAAATCCAAGAAACAGACTATTTTGGCTCAGTCTACTATGGAGTCTGAGATGATAGCACTAGCTACAGCTAGTGAAGAGGCAGAATATTTGAGAAATCTGCTAGCTGAGATTCCCTTATGGGAAAAACCGATACCAGCAGTGTTGATACACTGCGATAGTACCGCGGCTATTGCAAAAGTTCAGAACCGTTACTATAACGGTAAGAGACGACAAATACGTCGTAAGCACAGCACTGTTAGAGAACTACTTTCCACAGGTACCGTTAGAGTGGATTACGTACGTAGTGAGGAAAATTTGGCAGATCCTTTGACGAAAGGACTGTCCAGAGAGAAAGTCCATAACTCTTCTAAAAGAATGGGACTATTGCCCTTAGATTGTTGACTCACGCGCAATGGTAACCCGACTTAAATGACTGGAGATCCCAAGAACTAGGTTCAATGGGTAATAACAAGTTGTGTAGTGATATGAGTTGAACATGCTATTTAATAAACCAAGAAGCATGTATTCCTGAAGTGATTAGAGGATGAGTTAATAGAAACTCTTAATGAGATCTATACTCTATTTGGAGTGGAGTACCTACCTTCAGGAGTGCTCTTGATAGACTCACCTTTGTGAATGTGGAAATGTGGCCGTTTCCTATGGAGTTTGGGCAAAACTTCTAGAGCATTCACTAAACTGGGATAGACGTGCAGGGCCATAAATGCACGGGCTTATCTGATTGCACTATAGAAAAGGTTGTGTGTGGTTTGATGTCAGGAATAGAGTTCAAGACTACGTGTCACTCTAGTAAAAACTGAATCTTACTCACTATGCAAAGGTTCAAGTCCTTGGACACCTTTGTTTATGCACAATCTTATGTCTTTAAGAAACTGCTCGAAAATATTTTTAAAAATTCAAGTGGGGGATTGTTGGAAATGTTTTACAAACATTATGTGAATTATTAAAAATGATTGAATAAGTGTATGAATGGCTCCTATGTTTGAGTAGTCCCACATCATGGGATTATAGGGAAGAGGCAAGGATTTATACTTGTTTCTAAGAAGTCATGTTGGGGCCTTGGGCTCCCAATACATGCATTGTTGTGAGGAGGGAGACCATGCATCATGACCACCACACACGCGCGCGCGACCGACCGACTCGACTTGACCCGACCCGGCCCGGTTCGGTTCGGGCTCGGGCTTGGGCTTGGGCTTTGTGGTGTAGGCACTTATATTTTTGGACCATAAAACTTAGTTGTTTTCGAACCGTTTTTTTTTTTTTTGGAAAAATTATTTTGCGCACCGATATTTATTCTGCAACGGAAAAGTTTTGCAACGGTAAAATAATTAATCCCCCCCGAAATTTTAGCAGATCCGATATTTTCTCCCAAAACCTAATTCTCGTTCTATATATACTATTTTATCTGAGACGAGAATAACACCGAATTTTATATTCTCTTCTTCTCAGCCGCCATTAAAACTTCTAAGAAATTTCGAGCAGTATTTTTCCCGAAAGTGCAAATCTGCACTGATTTGTTTGTGCAAGCAAATCAATTACTATTTTAGAGGCTGTTTTATCCTAGAGGCGGCGGCGAAGGAACGAATTGGTTTGCACCTCTGACCAAATCGCCGAATCGTCTTCAAGAAAGCGACCTAGTCCGCGACTCAGCCATTGTTTTCCAATAGTAATAAACGTGATAATATATTTTATAGTAACGGTTATAATTGTAAGGGAAGTTTTGTATACCACGGTTATAACTGTGACAATTTACGTCTTCTGTAACAGTTATAACCGTTACAATATCCGTAATAAAAAATTGCAACGCAGTCTGTAATAACGGTTATAATCGTTACAAAATCGATTTGTCACGCTTATAAGCATTACAAATTCTCTATTTTGGTCTTGTGGTAAACAATTTTTTATTTTTTCAGAATTGTTGAAAACAGGAAGAATTGTAAAAGAAATTAGAAAGGGAATAAGAGAAGAGGAAAGAAATTGAAAGGAAAAAGGCAAGAAAGTCAATGAAAAATGGCAAGTTTTTTTTATTTTAGCAAAATCAAACAAAAGTAAAAATAAAAATAAAACAAAAACTAACACGAATCAGAAATTAATTAAATAATAAAATTTAATCGTTACTTCCCCGGCAACGGCGCCAAAAACTTGATCGTCGCTTCCCTATGAATTAGAAAAGCGCGATTTATGAAATAATACTGCAAGCGTACAGATCGTGTAGTATGCAGGTCGAATCACAGGGAGGTAAATTAAATTAAATTATTTATAAAATTTCTTGGGCGAGTTAGCCAAAGTTTGGAGATTTAGTTGAAATAAAAACAAATTGAAATTGCAAAATTAGGAATATCGCTAAATCTAATCAAACGATTAATCACTAATGAAGATAAAATAGCAAAAACAATCTGAGCTCTATCAAATCTAATTAAATAGGTGGCACAAATTGCTTGGAAAATAAAATGCAAAACACAAATAAAATGCAAAAATTAAAATTGCAGAAAAAGAAAAACAACAAAAAGTAAAATTAGGACTGTCGTTGAAACTAATCAAACGACTAATCGCTAATAAAAAATGTAAAATACAATTGGTGTTCTACCAAAACTAATTGTGAAGACAACACCAATTGCTAAGAAAAAGAAAAATGCGAGAAAATAAAAGAAGAAGAAGAACTTTTATTAATGGATGTTAAGATAGAAAAATAGGATGGTGGCTACAATGATATTACAAGGGTATTTATAGGAGATAACCAAATCCTAACCCAAATTACAAATGGGCCTAGCTATTTCAAGTAAATTTTAGGCCTTTTGTCATTTGGAACAAGTTCTAGGCCTTTTCTCCTTTTCTTTTGCAAATCTCCTTTAATTTGAGATGTGCATGGCATTTTTATCAATCATTTTCTTGTCCAACAACAACTAGATTTGAGATCTTCATCTACAATTCTTCAAAATGTAAATATATAGCAATCTGATCTCCATTTCTCTACTTTTCTGGTTGCATGCGGGCTGGGTTGGAATATCTGTAAAAGTGACAAAACAATACTCAAGTAATATTTATTTATATACAAATGATAAGATATAAGAGCATAAAATAAACACATTTCTATGTTAATCAATAAGCTTTGCATATTGTTGTCTCCAAACTCGAACATAGAAGTCTCGAGAGGAATAAGTTTTAGTCGATTATATAGCTCCTCAACATGGCATGTTTTCCCCTTTCCAGCACTAGAGGTGAGGGATGCGTGGTTTGAAGCATGCCTTTTTTTAAGTTTACAGCCATGGAAGGGAAAGAAGTAGGCAATAGTTCTTCTTCTTTTTGACTAGCTTTGCGGCAACCAGCTGCTTCCCGCATATGACGTCACTCCGAGCCTCCTCTGGCACTTCTTCGATAGCTGGGGCACGACGGGGTAAACGACATCTCCGCCTTCTTCATGTTCTCTTCCCTCTTATTGGTCGCGACCTTCTCTTCCTCAATACCGTCATGACCAACCGTTTGATCAATATCTAGTAAACTGCAACATGAAGGAGGTCATTGGAAATCAGTAATTTCACATCGAGAAATATTATGGCAATCACCTTCAGAGTAGCCACCCTATTTAGATATTTCTATTCGATGAGCCTCAGGGGATTCCCTATACATTCAGACATCGTACCAGTTTAGATCATATGACTCAATTGATGCAAAATCATTCAAGTAAGTGAGAACGACACTTATGTCCTTCCATACAACGTCACACGATCTTGGGAGGACAATGTTTACAAAACTAATCACAGTCCGAGTGAAATCGCTTGTAACTGTAGGCATCTCGCCCCCCGAATTACACTAGAACAGATAAGTAATAATAATAATAAATGTGATCTCACCGAGTGAGACTTCAATATTCGTGGATACTCCCTCGACGGAGCACCAACGTAGCTACGATTTTCGATGGACACTCCTCGACGAGTGCCAACACAATCCCTCTCTCAGGAATTGCGATTTCGATGGAAGGTACTTCCCATATCTTTATTTCGAAAACATATATGCTATATATATATAGTACTTCATTTCACGTTTCACGCATATCGCACTTACATAAATATCAATTTACATAAGATTTTCTTTTCAACATCATGTTTCAGACATATCATTCTTATATAAATTCCATTATATAAGGTTTCATCAATTAACTTCCAATTCAACAGCTTTCTAATTAATAATCATTTTATATTAATCTTCCACATATATATATAAGGTTCGAAATCATCATATCAGATATTCAATATCAAAGATTTCTCGAATTTTCATTTTAATACTAATTCAGTTTGATTTTATAATAAATTTGAATATCCAATATCGTTCCAAATCTTGTTCACAAATGATTGGATTATTCAAATAGTTGATAAACATATTTTTCAATTTAATAATTGGAAACATTAGTTTCAATCGTTTCTTGTCAAAACATTTTCAAGATGTATAATTACACTATCCTATTATATAGGATTATCATTCGACCAAACTCAAGAATCAATTCTGGATTTCTTTCAATCTTTCAATATATATATATATATATATATATATATATAAAATCATGTTCCACAAATCAAACTTCATTGGAAAATCATGTAGCAAAGCTACAAAGGTGGTCTTCATTCACATTTTTCCTTTTCGAAAAAATTTCATAAAATCATTTCAAACTTTTTACTCGAAAATACCAGTATATACTACTAATACATTTTCCAAAACCTTATAAATCAATTTCAAAATATTTCGAAACAAAATTCTCAAGTTTTAGTCAAACGATCTCCATAATTAAAACGAAATCATTTTATTCCATATCTTAAATTTATTTGCAATATTTACCTTACTCTCATAATCTCGAAAAACCACGATAACCCGAAGATGGATTTCAAATGGGGTCAAGATTCAAATCAAAGGAGAACTTAACAAAGAAAGCTATCGAGGAAAACGGATTCAAAGAGTGGGAATTTCAAAAAGGATTTAAATTTCAAAATACTTTACGTTTCAAAATAATTTATATTTTCAAAATACACTCTCTCATAAGAAGGATTCTACGACTGATTCCACTCATTTTAGGGTATCACTACCCTATCTCTAATGAGCTTTTACCCCATAAGCTAAAGCTTTGATAAACCAAAGCTCTGATACCACATGTAACGACCCGCCATTTTCGACCACTCCAAGCCAGTAATTAAACCAACTCAAACTGCTCGAAAACGACAGATTGTTGTTAGCTTCTGAGATAAATAGAATAAATCACAGAATCACAGATCACAGACACAGATACAAAGCAATATGATATCTCGCAGCGGAAATAAATAATAAAATTGTAGTTCATGAAGCTACTAAATAAAATTTTACATCAGAGTTTACATAAATAATACAGCAGAAGCCTAACACAAAATGAATTCTAATACAAGGATAAATGATATCAGTTTTAAATAGAAATGACAAGAACAGCTGAATGACTAGAACGACTAATCAACAGGTGGATATAGGATGAGCAAAACCCAATATAACTTCAGACTCCAAAGTGAATCTCGAAGGTAGTAATAATTGATCTGACCCGAACCACAATGCAAAACAAAATAATTCGGATCAGGACTAACATTCTCATGGAAGTAAATCAACTTAAATGAAATGTTTGATGAAATGCAATCAACAACTTAAAGGATGTTTGGGATCACCATCCTTTAAGAATCCGTCCAACTAATACACTAGATGCAATAGTGTCAATCATCTAAGTAAATTGCAAAATAGCATAGGCGGGATTTCCATACTTACACCGTTAATATATTTCATAACAAAATTTATATTTCAATTTCAACAAATCATATTTAAATTTCAAGTCTAAAAATCATATCGTGTTTTATAATTCCAAACATATAATTTGAAGTCTTTATTTATAAATTCAAATTAATTCATAAAAATGGAGTTTTAGCTTTATAAGAGTTCACTTAAGTCGATTCAAAAATTCACTCGCTTCTGTTCAAATTCGGTTTATAATTCAAATAAATATTATCTTCAATTTCAATAAATTGTATCATATTCCATAACTCATAAATCGAATCAACTTCTTATACAACAATTTAAACAGTTCATACAATTTAAACCATTCTTATAAAAGCGATTTAACAAAATTTCTAATTCAAACCATACGATTATAAAATCAATTCGGTATATAAAATCTATATATTCAAATTCACCTTTGGTCACTTAAAACCGAACTCAATTCAATATCAATTATAATTTTAAATAAAAATCAATTTACACAACTAACGTTCATTACTTATAAAAGTTCAATATTCAAATCTTCTATCAGCTCATTCATTAAATCATGTTTCGTTGTATACGTTCAAATCTTTAAATCCCAAGTTCAAATCGCTAAAATCTTAACTTATCCACCTATAAGTTTGTTATTAAAGTTTGAAATATATATATATATATACAAAAAAATTACTTTGAAAATAAGTAAATAAATATATATAGAAGTTTATAAAATTCTAAAACAAATTAGAAAAATAGATTATAAACATATATAAGATTAAAATAATATAGAAATAGGTTTTAAAGAATTATTTATTATATAAAAGTTTAAAATCTTTAAAATATAAAAAAAAATCTTAATTTACTATTTAAAATTTATGTTCCAAATCATTTTTCGTCGAAACATAACCAACGGTGTCCGTGT
Source organism: Allium sativum (assembly GCA_030737875.1). NCBI lineage: Eukaryota > Viridiplantae > Streptophyta > Magnoliopsida > Asparagales > Amaryllidaceae > Allium > Allium sativum. The sequence goes on from CM060909.1 coordinate 591,127,524, forward strand.
ATACTTTCCTACCCTATATTCATGTGATACAGATATTTATCATTTCAATCCGCAATCCCAAATTCAATAAAAATCGTTCAGGTCTATCATTTCAACCCATAACGATTTTTCCCTATCTATTGTTCGTTCGGGTATGTATCATTTCAACCCTTAGTGATTTTTCCTAAACTAGGGTATCAACAATCACGAACAACAGTCAGATAGCATCAATCACAACATATACATCATTATAGCAACTGCATGTCATATGAGTATATTGTGTCACATATGAAATATGCATACACAATAACCAAACTCACACACTTCACCTCACACCATGACACGTACACACACAAAACACTTTTATTCGCATACACAGTACACACGACAATCACCGGCACACACAAATGACAATCACCGGCGTACGCACACAGGGAACCAAGCTTGGAGGTGGCTGGTCTTACGGAGGACAACAGAGGTCACAACATAGTGGAAGTCGATCAGTAGGGTGTCACGACAACAAGGACTAGGGAAGCTAGACTGGACGGGTCTTGGTTGTCGGGTTCGGAGATACTATTCAGGAAAGAAGGGGAGTGGGTAGGCGTTAGCACTTAGTTGTCCTCGGCGGAGGGAAGGAGCAGTTATGGAGGGAGAGAGAATCGACAGTGGAGAAATAAAAAGGAAGTAACATGGCGGTGGGAAGAAAGATGGGATGCGAATGAGAAGACGATAGGAAAGTAACTTTGTTTCAAAAATGAACTGTGCAAACCTTTTCGCAATTCCAGCACGAACCGAGCACCAAAACTTACAAATGAATATATTGTGCTAATCAGCGCGACGAGACGGACGCAACGGTATATAATTTGCAGTGTCAGGATGCTCCGTTCAAAATGGCATTACGGACCGCTTTTAAAAGGAAAAATGGCACGAGAAAACAATTAAACGGAAGTCAAAACATCCGAATTTTGCGAAATGAATTTTACCGTTGGATTCGTGACAACAAATAGAATATTTTTCATGTTTGTTCGAACTGGTTTCAAAGAGATTACAAAATCGTTAAAATTTGAACTGATATGCACAGCTTCGCACTGAAAATTACGCGATCGACAAACATTCAAATTTTCCGACGAAATTAATTCCTACGCTCTGTCTGGTTAGACGCATCTCAAATATAATTTTTTCGGATTTTTATTTTTATATTACATTTTCATTTTTATTTGAGATATATCAGTTGCCGCTACCGCAATAATCGTCAAAAACCGATTCAAACGAAATGACTAAAATTTAACGTTTTTAATATAAAATTATCTAAATTGATTCTAAATGAAAATAACAAAATATTAAAGGTAAACATTTCATTATAAATCAATTTCATGTTTTAATTTTAATTCTAAAAAAAAAAGTTATAAAAGTACAAGCAATTGAGCTTTAAACGAATAAAATAAAAATCAAAATCAAAATTTAAATTAAATAATCAAATAAAAATACACTTAAAATTCTGGGTTGTTACAATAAACTTGCACAATGTCATTAAATGAGATGCCACGTTGTAAGAAGGTTCAGGTGATAACACTGAGTTATATGCGCACATGACATAGTGCGACATCATAGAGCAATTAAGACAGTACATGATCGGTTGTAGGTATGGTTACTAGCAGGTGAAAAGCACTGCCTTGAATTGCACCGTGGATTGTTTAGAAGGTTATGCAGGTTCAAGCTATGGAGGGACAGGAAGTCGCAATTAATGGACCTAACATGAATTAGGATTGCTATCATGGGCTGACGTTAATTGAAGTGCGAGTTGCAATAGCTTTAAATGAGAATTGATATATGAAGTTGCAATAATCGATATGTAGTTTGACTATTGCTGGTATATGGTCGCTACCTTGAGAACTGAAAAAAGATTAAAATGTGGAGTTGTGATAGTGTAGCAGAGTGGATTGATGTGTGTAGTTACGATGGTCCGACGCTAATTGAAATGCTAATTGAAGCGAGAGTTGTTGAAGCAATTGAAGTGTGAGAACTAACTTATATTGCTGAATTGCCAACCTGGGCATACTAGAATTAAATTCTGAGTTGCATAGTACTATAACTAAGTTGCTGAAGCTTTTAGCGCGATCTATGCAGACATATGCTGATGATGAAGCAACCAGTACTGGCAATGGGCATGCATGAAAATGGTTAACACAAGGTTGCAACTGCAGAATGAAACTTTCAAGTAAAATGATTTGATGTTGCAAATGTGCGAGGATGAACCCAAGTATAAGTTGATTACGTATAACACGGCCACATATATTTAACAGAAAATTGGTCTAAAAATCATTGAATGGGTATTTCCCTTTATTTCGGAATTTGTTTTGCATTGTTTTGTTTTCTTCTCAGTGTACTCATTGTCAACAAATTTCTCCCATTGGACTTTATCAATACAATTTGGACGGTTATCGATCGCAATACGTCTAGGTAATAACTGTTTATCTTTCTTCAAAAAAGTGTTCCAAAGCTTTGATTTTTCAGTCCTGAAATGCTACGAAAAACCTTTTTCCAAAATAGGTCGAGCAATGGCTGGGTCTATATTCATCTCAAACTCCTTCTACACAAAAAAAAAGGAAAGAAAAGAAAGAAAGATGAAGAATCAATTGCTAATCAGAAAAAGCCAAAGTCAAACCATCATTCACAGTGACTGCTGAAGTAATTGCATTTCAGTAACCTAAATAATATCATCAACCTATTGGATACATAGGAGTATAATCAAATCCTTCTTCATTCGTACTTAACACAACATAAATTAGAGACAAAAGACACAAAAATATACAAATGTCGAATTGTTTGTATACAGCAAAACAAAAAGGGCAAGGCCATACTCGTAAAGGAGAAAATGAGGATAAAAGTTTATTACCCTGAAATGATGACAGTGAAAATATATGGTAAAGCAATACCATCCTTCGAGAAAAACTACTTCAGAGTCAAGTCAATATTTGCAAGGATACACACACAAATATATTAATTTTTGTTTCAAATTAAAAAATCCTGCATGAATTAAAAATTCTTGAAACCACAGCAAGAAATTGCAACGTTTCAGCTAGAAGTAAACTGAGTATGCTATTTATACCCAAAATGCACTGATGAAAAATATCACTTGAAAACAATAAGACCGTCGGCTGGATAGCTTTTATATAGCAGAGTTTGTTTAAAATATTTTGTTTTTTGTTCCTTTTCCGTTTAGCCCGTTACCAAGAATACAAACGATATCATTGTAACCATCAATTCAATGAGATTTCATTTGCAAAACTGATTCTATACAAGGTTCTCTGTTCAAGCATTTAGGGGTTGAAGTTTACATTTTGTATTTTGAGACAATCTTCCGTTATATCAAAAAAAAATTAGTTTCCAAATTGCACAAAATTAAAATGGGAAATCAAGTTGGCATATAAATTCACCGACTGATGCACTTCCAATGCAGGTGCATATAAAAAAATGTAAACGAAACGGTATTATTACTATTTCAGGCTACATATATCGCTAATTCAAAAAATTGTAGGAATGCACTATAAAAACCAGAATTATTTTATGATTTAATATCATATTTTAAAACATCGCCGATAAAACTATCTTTGCAGTAAAGAAAAACATAGCATTACCATTGAAATTTTGATTCAAGCCCAGCAGGGTCAATTGACAGATATTGTCATGAGCAGGCTCAATTGACAGATCAGCGGAGAAGGCTAACCATGAGCAGCTGCCATTTACTGAAATAACAAATGTTGTTTATTCAACATGAGTCTTGCTCAATATTCAACATGAATCATGAAAAAAAAGGAAAAAAAAAGACAATCAAAATTATTGTCAGTGTCTGGTTAATGGTGCTTTGAAAATGATATTTAATTTATGTGTCCAGATAAAAAGGATCCAGTTGTCAACTTGATAGACAAGTTCAGTCTGAAAGGAGATAGCTTTGCCCAAGGAATCCAGGACAATGGTAAGTATGTGGAATAATATATAAATAACAGTTATAGTCAAAAATGCAAGAGCTTACAGATATATCCTACTTCTGAAGTTACATTAGACCCAATAATATATGAAACAGTAAAAGGAAAACTGAGCTTAGGGCCAAAAAAAATTACAAGCAGGAGAGATAGAGAAACTATTCAAAAGATACTTCAGCGTGAGCAAAACTGAAAAACTATTGAAATCTTTTCAATGCTATTTATGGACTACCTCAGGGCCAATAGCTGGAGTTATGTTCATATCAAATGAAAACATAGGGTTCAGAAGCGATCGTTCTCTAACTTATACTTTGCCTAAAGGAGAGAAAGCAAGAATTCCATACAAGGTTGTGATTCCAATGATCAGGATACAAAAAGATGCAACATGTGAGAACGCAAACAAACTAAAGCAGAAGTATATTCAGATTGTTACAGTGGATGATTTCGAATCCTGGTTTATGGGGTTTGTTGGATATCATAGATCTTTGAAGTATTTACAGGGAGTCATGTCAGAACTTGTCTATCAAGTTGACAACCAAATCCTTTGAAAGAGTATATAATGTAATTGCATGTGCATATATATACATATACATATACATACATACATACATACATACATACATATATATATTAATGTATTTATTTAAACATACAAAGATTTTATTTTTTTAATGGAATGCTCATGGAAAAATCGTCACTGTAAATGGTAAATCACATTAATAAAAAAGTAATTGGTAAGAAAACTGATTAAGTTTTTAATAATGTTACTAGCTAAGCCATAAAGGATATTGTTGAATAACTGATATGGTTGAGTATATACGTAAATTAAATAGATCTACAAATTGAGAGCACTGTTGCTCATAACAGAGAGATTGGATCTTAAAGTACCGAGTGAAGTTTAAATAACAACAGAAAGTAGAATAACTAACTTTCTAATGCACATCATAACCCAATACCAATTAAATTTTCACACTAACAATCTCATGAAGAATTAAGCTGCAACACTATAAACATGGTTTCATTTTTTTGTCAATCAAAACTATAAATCCATAATAATTAACTCCATGTTGATTTATAGTGAATAGTGAGCATTACTATGCAATAAGAATTTTTATTTCTGATAGTATAACTATTAATTTTTATTTCTGATTTGTGGAAAGATTGAACTTTTTTTTTGAAATTTTTGACTTTTGAACTTCTCCATCTATAATTGGCTGAGTCAGGCAATCATTTTATATACCTTCAAATAATAATCAAAGATCAGTATAAAAACACTATTTTTAATGAGGCAGGTTCGAGAGCACCCCAAACAGTGCAGCACCCCAAATGCCCCTCAATCTCCACCAAGTATTTCCCCTTCTCTCTCCTTCCACTCACTCTCTCACTTCCCACTCACATTCTTTAATATAAACGGGTGGTGGAAATCAGGGGGCATTTGGGTTGCTCCATTTTTGGGATGCAACCGAACGCTTGCCATTTTTAATACTATGAAACCACGTAAATATTCTTATGCTTATATATAACCAGAAAACAATTACTTTAAACATATATGGATTAGCCCTAGGAATACAAAAACACTCTTTTCATATTATGCGCAGTTTGGTCCTATAGAAATTGCTTTGTCAATGGTAGAAGGCTGAAAAGTTATAAGGTATTGGATTCAAAATAGTGTTAACAGCAAAGTACACACATGTAAATATTACTAAAAGGATACGTACCAATAATTCAGAAATGTTTTATTTGAGCACAATACAACGACATACATAAAAAAATGGGGATTCACTGCAGGCTTGAAAAAGGATATAATGTTCAACTACTTCTGGATTATGTCTATTAGACTCCTATTTGTAAGCTCAATTCCTTTTATACAAGTTGAGCACTGTTATACATAAACTGGAGTTTTAAAAAGTGCATTTTACAAAAATTGCATTTCATAAACTATATAAAATATGTTTTTAAAAAATTACATATTATGCACTGTTTTTTTTAAAAACTGCACCTTTAAAACTGTTTTTTAAAAAAAAACTGCACCTTCAAAACTATTTATAAAAAAATTGCATCTTTTCAAAACTGATTAAAAAAAAACTGCATTTCATACACTGCATATTAAATTTTATAAATAGCATACTGTGACAACAACGAATTTCGCTCGATCCGAATCGATCGCGGTACCGACCAAGACCGTTCAAGACCCCTGATTGTTTTGAGAACATGACAGATCAGAACGCAAACAGAAGAACATTTCGTTGTTAATTACAACAACTCCATCAGAATACAAGAATATACAGAGTATAAATCAATATTACATATTCACTAAATATCATAGATTACAATACATTTCATAGCAGCGGAAAAATAATACAATACACAACTGAAAGAGATAAACGGATACAGAGCTTTCTGGATATCGTTCCAGCTGTAAACCAGGTTCATGTGAATATAAATCTTCAAAACCAAAACTACTAGCTGCCCGTGTGGAAATGGGGGCACCCAGAGTTTAGGTTAAAACAATAAACTCCAGGTCAATCATGTGACTGGTGTGTGAAATAAAACAGTTATTTAAAACTTTACTTTAAATCAGATATATCAAGGGACCACGCCGTATAACACGGAACGGGTTTCCTCCCAAGAATACCAATGCATATAACAAAACAGCGCAATGCTTTTTGGAAAAATGAAGCTATTATAAGACCCAGGTCCTATCACACAATGCAACGCAAGCCTGGGATAGCGTTTTCCCTTATAATAGCCAAACATGCTTGGTATGTTTAAAACAAATAACTTGATACTATTATAAGTGCATAGTGTATAAAACAACTTCAAATCATAAGTATCAATCATAGACGTCATAAGTGCCTCATACCACTATGTCGCCATATATAGGATTACAACTAAAACCGAAATGTCTCGTATTGGAAATTGGATTTCCATATGTGAACCAAGGCAAGGCGCAATCCTACCGTTTTGAGACTCTCTAGCCCGAGCCTCAGGACTCAGCCGCAACTGTACCTAGGCAATATGCAGGGCCAGTCCACCGATGTGGATTAAACTTAAACCCTGAACATGCGTTTCCCCGCCCTTTGGGGCGTAAATGAGCCAAATGACTCCATCGGCTCCACATAGTCACCGATATATCCGAGGCGCCTCGCAATCCAACACCACACAGGTGAAAATAATATAAATGTCAGGGCTAATAGGTCATTGGCACCACCCTAGCTAGAAGGAAGCGCATGCTCTCCCTGCTGTCCTCTCTAGTTTCTGGTTCACAATCAAGGTGTGAGGCTCGCGAATCAACATTACACAAAGCTATGCCACACAGGTAGTGCATTGATCATCAAACACAAGACTTTGCTTTCAACAAAAGCCTTGATCAATTGCCACTTAGGCATGCCACACAGGAAATTCACTCCATGCGATTGATATCCATCAATATATAACCCCTGAGCTCGTACGTCTTAGAGAAGGGCGTTAAGCAAGAGAATAAATACTCCGCCGCCAAGAAGATATATATTTAATAGAAATCAATCACACAGAATAAAATCCAATGTCAGACACACAGTCCATTTACAAGTTCGTTCTGGGTCTGAATGAAACCGGAGGCACCTTGTACCTCGCATATCCATCGATCTCCAAGTATATCTGGACGATCACCAACTGATTCCCTCCTCTTGGGTGTACAGCCCAATCAAGACCATCAGTAATCACCCAAACGAGTTGAAGACCTCCGGTCTTCGACCACCGTCTTCATCCGCGACACATCGTCGAATCAGTTATTCAGATTGGGATAAACCCGCTCTTTCTGAATAACTCGCGTATATGATAAACAAGTGTTACACAAACACAACATACGCCTCATTCCAATTCAGAATATTCTTTTATTCAAATATTCTTATACTTTGGGAAAGGTTCCCATTAATTTTATCAAAGATAAATTCCTTAAATTTATTCTTTAATCTTCTATTGAATATTAATTCAAACCAAATTATGGTTTATCCAAACTAGTCGGAATTAACGAACCTTACCGAAGTAATCATTTGCCTTAATTTCCCAATCCCAACCTATTCATCCCATGAAGTAAAACTGTTCATACTTCATATCTAACACCACGGTGTTATCGGTAAATTCAATTACCATTTCACGTTCAAATCTAATTAAAGATTTAACTATCGCTTGGAGTAAAACTGGTGATACTCCATTCTCGATCATTTCAATCTAATTAAAGATTCATTAAAACTCCACTTGGTTTTAATCTTCCCAATAATTACTATCAATGATTATTTAACTTGGGAAATCATACCCTGTCTTTAAATGGGTTAAAGAACCAATGTCATTTAAAACACGGTTCATGATAAACCCAAAATCACATTCTATTCCATTAGCCTTTAATCGTAAATTAGCAAGTGAACAATTCCCTAACTATTAACCCCGAAGGCCGAAACCAACATCAGATCAATACAAAGGAAACCATTCAACTTAACTAATCTTCAGTTAATTTCTGATTTTCTTAACTCCGTTGGGTCTAAGAATGGTATTATTAAAGATACCATTCATGACAACGCAAATCACATTCCATTAATTATCGGGTTAAAGAACAAGTGTTATTTAAAACACCGTTCACGATAAACCCAAAAATCAATTCTAATTCAATTCCAATTAAATACCATTTAATTGGTATACATCATTAAATCTAAATAAAAAGATTTAATCTTTTTCTCAACTGGGTTTAAGAACAGTGTTAGTGAAGACACCATTCACGACAAACCCAAATCACATTTGATATTAAATACACGGCTCTGAATAGAAAATATATCAGCTTATATTCAATATCAAATTCTACGACTAACAAATAACGTATTGGAAATAACGAAATAAATATATCTTTCAAATTTCCATTACAATATCTGTATAATCACGAAATCCAACATCGAAATATTCCAAAGACAATTTCGATTCAAATCCATTCCAATTCAATTATTGGAAATTCTGGTTATTTTCAAAACCATTTCAAATCCAATTTATTTATTATAAAAATAAATGGGATTATAATTCTAGTTCAAAATTAGTTCATTTCGATAAAAATCTATTTTTATCTTTCCAAATATGGAAATTTTCATCCCAATTCTTTCCAAATCATTTTTTATGATTTTACACAAATTATTACTATTTTTAATAATTTTATCAAGCCCGTACAGTCGATTTCCATCAACGGCCATCGAACTGCACTTACAACGACCTTTTCCAAAATTGATTTGGACATAATTCCAAATCCAACCGTTAGATTTCAAATCTCTAATATTCGTTAGAAAGCTCTTTTCGATACGAACCCAACGGTTCCGGTTTTAGGAGAATCCGACGGTCGGATCTCCCGTAACGTTCATTCGAAATCAATGGTCGAAATTCACGAACTGCAGCAGCGCGGCGCGTTCTATTCAGGCCATTATATACATATATAATATATATATTATATATATTACGTCGATTTCCTTTTAAAACGTATTTTATAAATCGTTTTAAATTCGTTTTCAAAACGATTTCAACTTCCTATTCAATTTCAAATCAAAATTGAATATTCCATATCATCGATAAACAATTGATAATATTTTCAAAACGTTATATTTTGAAATCACTTCCTTTTCTATATTCATTATAAAAACGAATATAATCAATATAAATATCGTTCGCGTCAAAATGGCGCAAATCTAATCAACACGGCTTTATATATTTTAATAACTTCGTTCTTCTATTCAACAAATGAATATTCTCTTCAACACATGAATATATATTTTTATTCAACACATGAATATATATTTTACTCAACACATGAATATTTATTTTTATTCAACACATGAATATCTATTTCTATTCAACATATGAATTTTCTTTCTATTCAACACATGAATTTTTTTTTATTCAATACATGAATTTTTTTCTATTCAACACATGAATTTTCTTTCTATTCAACACATGAATTTTTTTCTGTTCAACTCATGAATTTATTTTTATAGTATTCCTTATTTTCCAAATTGGAATGAGGCCCAATCAATTACCATATAACGTAATTATATGGATTCCCTACAACACATGTATATAATAGCAACGATAAATCAACAACCATCATCCAGAGTGCACCATACAACTGCATAAGCATTAAATATAAATAATTAACGCTTACACAGTCTGTCGACCAATTGATCGACATGCAGCTAAATAATTCGGATTAGTGTACGCCAAATATCATCCCAATACCCGTGTGGGGTTTCAAATCAACAAACATAGATTTTTATTTGTGCAGTTGGGCGATGTGTAAAATTTATCGTCCCAATCAATATACTTCAAATGGGTGTACATAAACAAATCATCCGATTTGTTTATGAATATTTATTTTATATACACGTTAAATTTTTTATTTATAACTATAAAATATTTATTCAATCCACATCACACAATCAATTTTCACAACACATCAATCAAACAAATAAGCCGTCCATGGTCTGTGGACGACGGGTGTCGGGTGCTGCTAAGCCCCGTCTGCATCCTAGTATATATTTCAACTAGAAAATAAATTTAAAAGTGAGGTGTTCTCACCGACTAGCTAAACCAAACGCCACGACCTTTCATATGTAGGAAATCTTCGTCGTGCTCGCCTTTTGTCACTTTCGTTGTCCGTAGCCACTACATATATAAAAATCGCATTTTATATTGTTGCTATGTATATAAAAATCACATTTTTATACCGCTACTATATAGATAAAATTCTATTTTTATACCGCTGCTATATAGATTAAAATTCTATTTTTATACCAGTGTTCATATAATAAAAAACATATTTTTCTCTCTCTCCATCCTCTATATAAAAATTATATTTTTATATCCCTCTTCTTCAAAAAAAGATTATATTTTTATATTTCTCTTTTCATAATAAAAATCATATTTTTATTATGCTATGGTATAAATAAAAATCATACCTTCATGATTATAAAAATCACATCTTGATACCGCTATCTAGATGATGAAAATCGCAATTTTATATCGATCTTAACATTACAAAAATCATATTCTTATCAAATATAAAAATCAAATATTTATAAATATAAAGATCAAATATTTTCTTGCATAAAGGTATAATATTTTTCCCTTTTTTTGTAAAAAAATTAAATCTTTATATATTTAAAAAATCCCGTCTCTATATGCTAATCATATAAATAAAAATCACTTCATTTATATGCTAACTTCATATTAAAAATCATATTTTTATTATGTATTTTTCAACATAAAAATGATATCTTCATGCATTAAAAATCATTTTCATTATAAACTGAAAATCACTTTACAAATGAAGAGAAAAAAATAGAAAGCTTACAGGTGGTTAGAAGGGGAGGAGGGCGTCGTTGGTCAAGGAGGTGGCGGGGGTCGCGGTAGGGGTTCTTCGCGGTGGTGGCGTTGATTTGGTGGAGCTAGGGTTTGTGGGGGAACTGCGGGGTTCGTACGAAGCAAGGGGGCTCGAGGTTGGAGAGGGAGTAATGGAGTAGGAGGCTCGATTGGCGACGCGGTGACAGGGGGCGGCGCGACGGGAGGAAGGGGCGACAGTATAGGGGGCGCGATCCCCTTTTTTTTTTCTTTTTTATTAAAAACCCGATCTGGGAAAATGAGAGGAGAGAGAGAGTAAAGAGAGGGGTGAGGTTATAATTTAATTATGTTATTATTTTATTTATCTCCAAAAAGCAACTTTTAAATTCGATCTCAAAATCGAACCCATCGACTGTCGCCCCTAGCTAAATACTCCCATTCCGAACACAATGGGATATGTATCGTAAGATGATTCAGATGTTTCAATCAGTTTCCGCTAAATTTAAAATATAAATCTATATATTCAATTTTAAACGTACATTTCAATTTACCGGGGCCACATACTGACTCTAAAAATTCCCGAAAAATATTTTCTAGCTTCGTATTGACGACACGGTTCTAACAAAACTAATTTCGTCAAATTCCGAGATCGACTGAAAAATGGCCATTTTCCAGTCGATTAAAATCAACTAAAACTGGTCGAACGCGTTTTCCTTTGCCACACTCACATATTGATTCAGAAAATTACGAATTTTGAAACCTAGCAATAACTTGACATCACGGATCCAACAAAAGTGGTTTCGTCGAAAATCGAGGTCGTTTGCAAAATTTCCATTTTTAAGGGTCAAAATTCCACAGCGACTATTCTGAATTTTCAACTGGACGTAACTTTTGATTCCCGCTATGAAATTTTGATTTTTTGAATTCGTTGGAAAGATATTTTCAAATAGATTCAAATAGTTTTTTTTCACTAAAATCCGATTTATTTTGAATCTTGTACATTCATTTAAAATTCGAAATCAAAATTTCGAACTATCGCATTTTCAATTCCTTTTATAATTATAAATAATTATTTATATTCTAACGTCGATTCAAATAAATATATATGTTCTAATTCTATTCAAAATAAATTTCTCGTCATTATTATTTAAAATAATTCATTTTAAATACTCAAAATTCATTAAAATTGCCAAAACAAAATTTTTTAAATTGGCTCAGATTTCCGGGTTATTACAATCTCCCCCACTTAAAACTTTTCGTCCCTGAAAAGGAATGAAGCTGAAAGGTGTTTAACTAATCGACTCAACTTCCTTTATTTTCTTTACGGCTTAAGTTCTTCAACTTTTAAGTTTCTAAGAACTTTTCAAATTTTTCAAAAATTTGGCTAACATCCTAAATTTTCGAAAAATTTCGCCATAACCTCCCTTGCACCGGGAGCTTCGGGATATTTTAAATAGCCTCCCATGGCCCTCACCAATCCAAAAAGAAAAAGAAACAGCCAAGCGGCTAGCCAATCGGCTCATAAAATCATCAAAAACCCAAGAAATACAATAAACATGTACCTATTTGTCGGGCAAACGATTTTATTCCTCTTCTCTAGCCTCCTTGCTATGACCTGTTCAATGTAAGTACATGTATATGCATGCAATTTCAAACAATTTTCAATTCAGTCCAACATTTGATATAATTTGGATAAATGGTTCAAATTCTAATTAATCACAACAATAATCAAACATCACAATCAGCAATCAATTAGTTGATTAACGTTTCAAATTCATAACTTTGATACATAGTCCAAAAATCAGATTTTTGATGCCAAATCACAACAATAAGCCCTATCTAGTTTTGGTTCTCACACTAGTCAATAGGAAATATATAAATATTACACCTTCGAAACTCGAACACAAACTGCTGATGCTACGTAGTCATCAACAGAATCATCTCTGGGCGACTAGAGTGTAATTCTATATCTATCCAGTATATTAAAACTTCAAATACACGTGGATCAGACGTATATGCAAAATCTTTATATACCGCATTGTCCAAATTCAATATAAAATAACTAATCAAATACGAATAATTGATTTAAATTTTCGAAAAAAAAAATTGTTTTGAATTTTATTTTAAAAACACTACTCTTCACACTCGTTCTAGAATTCTACTGATCCCATCTCTAACGAGTCATTCCCATTGGATATTACTAATCCAATCTCTGATGAATTCTTTCGTATGGTTCTAATGTGTCTTGTTCTCCGAGCTCTGTAAACCAAAGCTCTGATACTAAATGTAAGAACCCGTAACTTCCCCGGTAAGGAAAGCCCGGATTGCTTTGAGGACAAGCCACATTGGAACGCAAACAGAAGAACATTTCATTGTATATTACAACAATTCATCAGAGTACAAGAATATACAGAGTATGCATATACAAAATATATTCGATAAATATCAGAGATTACAATAAATTACATAGCAGCGGAAAAACAATACAAAACACAATTGAAAGTAACACACGGATACAGAGCTTTTCGAGCATCGTTCCAGCTGTAAATCAAGGTCCTGTGAATATAAATCTGCAAAACCAAAACTGCTAGCTGCCCGTATCGAAAATAGGGGCACCCAGAGTTTAGGTTAAAACAATAAACTCCAGGTTAGTCATTTGACTGGTGTGAGAACTAAAATAGTTATTTAAAACTTTACTTTAAATCAGATATATCAAGGGACCACGCCGTATAACACGGAACGGGTTTCCTCCCAAGAATACCAGTGCATATAACAAAACAGCACAATACTTTTTGGAAAAATGAAGCTATTATAAGACCCAGGTCCTATCACACAATGCAACGCAAGACGGGGGATAGGGTTTTCCCTTATAATAACCAAACATGCTTGGTACATTTAGAACAAATCATTTGATACTATTATAAGTGCATAGTGTATAAAACAACTTCAAATCATAAGTATCAATCATAGACGGCATAAGTGCCCCATACCACTATGTCGCCATATATAGTTTCTACAATCAAAACCGCAAGGTCACGTATTGGAAGTTGGATTTCCATCTGTGAACCGAGGCAAAAGATAGTCCTCGCCGAATTCGAGACTCTCTAGCCCGAGCCTCAGGATGAGTACTCAGTCAAGCCCTTGGATCGTCAGGGCTGGTCCACCGATGTGGATAAAAATGCTTGAATACTGCGTTTCCCCACCCTTTGGGGCGTAAATGAGCCAAAGGACTCCATCGGCTCCACACAGACACCGATATATCCGAGGCGCCTCGCAATCCAACAACCACACAGGTGAAAATAATATAAATGTCAGGGCTGGTAGGTCACTGACACCACCCTAGCTAGAAGGAAACGCATGCCCTCCCTGATGTCCTCTCCCGTTTTTGGTTCACAACCGGGGTGTGAGGCTCGCGAATCAACGTTACAAAAAGCTATGTCACACAGGCGGTGCTTTGATCATCAACCACAAGACTTTGCTTTTCAACAGAAGCCTTGATCATTTGCCACTTAGGCATGCCACGCAAGCAATTCACTCCATGCGATAGATATCCATCAAGTACGTCTCAGAGAAGGGCGTTAAGCAAGAGAATAAATTCTCTGCCGCCAAACAGGTATATATTTAATAGAAATCAATCACACAGAATAAAATCCAATGTCAGACACACAGTCCATTTACAAGTTCGTTCTGGGTCTGAACGAAACCGGAGGCACCTTGTACCTCGCATATCCATCGATCTCCAAGTACGTCTGGACGATCACCAACAAATTCCCACCTCTTGGGTGTACAACCCAATCAAGATCATCAGTAATAACCCAAACGATGTGAAGACCTCCGGTCTTCGACCACCGTCTTCATCTTCGACACATCGTCGAATCAGTTATCCGAAATGGGATAAACTCGATCTATCTGAATAACTCGCGTATATAATAAACAAGTGTTACACAAACACAACATACGTCTCATTCCAATTCATCAGTCACTAACCGTAAATTAATAAGAGAACAATTCCCCAAATATTAACCCCGAAGGCCGAAACCAACATCCGATCAATACCCAGGAAACCATTCATCTTAAATAATCTTCAGTTAGTTGCTAAATTTCACATTCTTAGGGAGAGGTTCCCATTAATTTTATCAAAGATAAATTCCTTAAATTTATTCTTTAATCTTCTTTTGAATATCAATTCAAACCAAATTATGGTTTATCCAAACTAGTCGGGATTAATGAACCTTACCGAAGTAATCATTTGTTTTAATTTCCCAATCCCAACCTATTCATCCCATGAAGTAAAACTGGTCATACTTCATATCTAACACCACAGTGTTATCGGTAAATTCAATTACCATTTCACGTTCAAATCTAATTAAAGATTTAACTATCGCCTGGCGTAAAACTGGTGATACTCCATTCTCGATCATTTCAATCTAATTAAAGATTCATTAAAACTCCACTTGGTTTTAATCTTCACAATAATCACTATCAATGATTATTTAACTTGGGAAATCTTATCCTGTCTTTAACTGGGTTAAAGAACCAATGTCATTTAAAACACGATTCACGATAAACCCAAAATCACATTCTATTCCATCAGCCTTTAATCGTAAATTAGCAAGTGAATAATTCCCTAAGTGTTAACCCCGAAGGCCGAAACCAACATCAGATCAATACCCAGGAAACCATTCAACTTAACTAATCTTCAGTTAATTTCTGATTTTCTTAACTTCGTTGGGTCTAAGAACGGTATTATTAAAGATACCATTCACGACAACCCAAATCACATTCCATTAATTATCGGGTTAAAGCACAAGTGTTATTTAAAACACTGTTCACGAAAAACCAAAAAATCAATTCTAATTCAATTCCAATTAAGTACCATTTAATTGGTATACTTCATTAAATCTAAATAAAAAGATTTAATCTTTTTCTCAACTGGGTTTAAGAACAGTGTTAATGAAGACACCATTCACGACAAACCCAAATCACATTTAATATTAAATACACGGCTCTGAATAGAAAATATATCGGCTTATATTCAATATCAAATTCTACGACCAACAAATATCGTCTTGGAAATAACGATATAAATATATCTTTCAAATTTCCATAACAATATCTGTATAATCACGAAATCCAACATCGAAATATTCCAAAGACAATTTCGATTCAAATCCATTCCAATTCAATTATTGGAAATTCTGGTTATTTTCAAAACCATTTCTAATCCAATTTATTTATTTTAAAAATAAATGGGAATATAATTCTAGTTCAAAATTAGTTCATTTCGATAAAAATCTATTTTTATCTTTTCAAATATGGAAATTTTTATCCCTATTCTTTCCAAATCATTTCTTATGATTTTACACAAATTATTACTATTTTTAATAATTTTATCAAGGTCCGTACAGTCGATTTTCATCAGCGGCCATCGAACTGCACTTACAGCGACCTTTTCCAAATTTGATTTGGACATAATTCCAAATCCAACCGTTAGATTTCAAATCTCTAATATTCGTTAGAAAGCTCTTTTCGATATGAACCCAACGGTTCCGGTTTTAGGAGAATCCAATGGTCGGATCTCCCGTAACGTCCATTCGAAGTCAATGGTCGAAATTCGCGAACTGCTGCAGCGCGGCGCGTTCTATTCAGGCCATTATATATATAACATATATTATATATATTACGTCGATTTCCTTTTAAAACGCATTTTATAAATCGTTTTAAATTCATTTTCAAAACGATTTCAACTTCCTATTCAATTTTAGATCAAAATTGAATATTCCATATCATCGATAGACAATTGATAATATTTTCAAAACGTTATATTTTGAAATCACTTCCTTTTCTATATTCATTATAAAAATGAATATAATCGATAAAAATATCATTCACGTCAAAATGGCGCAAATCTAATCAACACAGCTTTATATATTTCAATAACTTCGTTCTTCTATTCAACAAATGAATATTCTCTTCAACACATGAATATATATTTTTATTCAACACATGAATATATATTTTATTCAACACATGAATATTTATTTTCATTCAGCACATGAATATTTATTTCTTTTTAACACATGAATTTTCTTTCTATTCAACACATGAATTTTTTTCTATTCAACTCATGAATTTTTTTCTATTCAACACATGAATTTTCTTTCTATTCAACACATGATTTTTTTTCTATTCAACACATGAATTTATTTTTATAGTATTCCTTATTTTCCAAATTGGAATGAGGCCCAATCAATTACCATATAACGTAATTAAATGGATTCCCTACAACACATGTATATAATAGCAACGATAAATCAACAACCATCATCCAGAGTGCACCACACAACTGCATAAGCACTAAATATAAATAATTAACGCTTACACAGTCTATCGACCAATCGATCGACATACAGCTAAATAATAGGGATTAGTGTAAGCAAAATATCATCCCAATACCCGTGTGGGGTTTCAAATCAACAAACACAAATTTTTATTTGTGCAGTTGGGCGATGTGTAAAATTTATCGTCCCAATCAATATCTTTCAAATGAGTGTACATAAACAAATCGTCCGATTTGTTTATGAATAATTATGTTATATACACGTTAAAATTTTTATTTTTAACTATAAAATATTTATTCAATCCACATCACACAATCAATTTTCACAACACATCAATCAAACAAATAAGCCGTCCATGGTCTGTGAACGACGGGTGTCGGGTACTGCTAAGCACCGTCTACATCCTAGTATATATTTCAACTAGAAAATAAATTAAAAAGCGAGGAGTTCTCACCGACTAGCTAAACCAAATGCCACGACTCTTCATATGTAGGAAATCTTCGCCGTGCTCGCCTTTTGTCACTTTCGTTGTCCGTAGCCACTACATATATAAAAATCGCATTTTTATATTGTTGCTATGTATATAAAAATCACATTTTTATACCGCTACTATATAGATAAAAATTCTATTTTTATACCGCTACTATATAGATAAAAATTCTATTTTTATACCGGTGTTCATATAATAAAAATGATATTTTTCTCTCTCGCCATCCTCTATATAAAAATTATAATTTTATATCGCTCTTCTTCAAAAAAAGATTATATTTTTATATTTCTCTTTTCATAATAAAAATCATATTTTTATTATGCTATGGTATAAATAAAAATCATACCTTCATGATTATAAAAATCACATCTTGATACCGCTATCTAGACAATGAAAATCGCAATTTTATATCGATCTTAACATTACAAAAATCATATTATCATCAAATATAAAAATCAAATCTTTATATACATAAAGATCAAATCTTTTCTTGCATAAAGGTATAGTCTTTTTCCTTTTTTTTTAAAAAAATAAATCTTTATATATTTAAAAAATCCCGTCTCTATATGCTAATCATATAAATAAAAATCACTTCATTTATATGCTAACTTCATATCAAAAATCATATTTTTATTATGTATTTTTCAACATAAAAATCATATCTTCATGCATTAAAAATCGTTTTCATTATAAACTGAAAATCACTATACAAATGAAGAGAAACAAATAGAAAGCTTATAGGTGGTTAGAAGGAGAGGAGGGTGTCGTTGGTCAAGGAGGTGGCGGGGGTCGCGGCAGGGGTTCTTCGCGGTGGTGGCATTGATTTGGTGGAGCTAGGGTTTGTGGAGGAACTGCGGGGTTCGTACGAAGCATGGGGGCTCGAGGTTGGAGAGGGAGTAATGGGGTAGGAGGCTCGATCGGCGACGCGGTGACAGGGGGCGGCGCGACGGAGGAAGGGGCGACAGTATATGGGCGCGATCCCCTTTTTGTTTTCTTTTTTTATTAAAAACCCGATCTGGGAAAATGAGAGGAGAGAGAGAGTAAAGAGAGGGGTGAGGTTATAATTTAATTATGTTATTATTTTATTTATCTCCAAAAAGCAACTTTTAAATTTGATCTCAAAATCGAATCCACCGACTGTCGCCCCTAGCTAAATACCCTCATTTCGAACACAATGAGATATGTATCGTAAGCTGATTCGGCTATTTCGATCGGTTTCCGCTAAATTTAAAATATATATCTATATATTCAATTTTAAACGTACATTTCAATTTACCGGGGCCACATACTAACTCTAAAAATTCCCGAAAAATATTTTCTAGCTTCGTATTGACGATACGGTTCTAACAAAACTAATTTCGTCAAATTCCGAGACTGTCTGAAAAATGGCCATTTTCCAGTCGATTAAAATCAACTAAAACTGGTCAAACGTGTTTTCCTCTGCCACGCTCACATATTGATTCAGGAAATTACGAATTTTGAAATATAGCAATAACGTGACATCACAGATCCAACAAAAGTTGTTTCATCGAAAACCGAGGTCGTTTGCAAAATTTCCATTTTTAAGGGCCAAAATTCCACAGCGACTATTCTGAATTTTCAACTAGACGTAACTTTTGATTCCCGCTATGAAATTTTGATTTTTCGAATTTGTTGGAAATATATTTTCAAATAGATTCAAATATTTTTGGTTTCACTAAAATCCGGTTTATTTTGAATCCTATACATTCATTTGAAATTCGAAATCGAAATTTCGAACTACCGCACCATTTTCAATTCCTTTTATAATTATAAATAATTATTTATATTCTAACGTCGATTCAAATAAATATATACGTTTTAATTCTATTCAAAATAAATTTCTCGTCGTTATTATTTAAAATAATTCATTTTAAATATTCAAAATTCATTAAAATTGCCAAAATAAATTTTTTAAATTGGCTCAGATTTCCGGGTTATTACACCCGTCGTCCACAAACCATGGATGACTTGTTTGTTTGATTGATGTGTTGTGAAAATTGATTGTGTGATGTGGATTGAATAAATATTTTATAGTTAAAAATATAATTTTTAACGTGTATATAAAATAAATATTTATAAACAAATCAGACGATTTGTTTATATACATTGATTTGACCGATATTGATTGGGATGATAAATTTTACACATCGCCCAACTGCACAAATAAAATATGTGTTTATTGATTTGAAACCCCACACGGGTATGGGATGATATTTGACGTACACTAATCCCGATTGTTTAGTTGTATGTCAATCGATGGGTTGACAGACCGTGTAAGCTTTAATTATTTATATTTAATGCTTATGCAGTTTGTGTGGTGCACTCTGGATAATGGTTGATGATTTATCATTGCTATTATATACATGTGTTGTAGGGAATCCATATAATTAACATTATATGGTAATTGATTGGGCCTCATTCCTATTGGGAAAATAAGGAATATTATAAAAGAAAATTCATGTGTTGAATAGAAATAAAATTCATGTGTTGAATATTATATATTCATGTGTTGAATAAAATAAATATTCATGTGTTCGAATAGAATAAACATTCGCCGTGTTGATTAGATTTGCGCTATTTTGACGCGAACGATATTTATATCGATTTTATTCATTTTTATAATGAATATCGAAAAGGAATTGATTTCAAAATCTAATGTTTTGAAAATATTATCATTTATATATCGACGATATGGAATATTCGATTTTGATTAGAAATTGAATAGGATGTTGAAATCGTTTTGAAAACGAATTTAAAACGATTTATAAAATACGTTTTAAAAGGAAATCGTCAAAATATATATAATATATATTATATATATAATGGCCTGAATAGAACGCGCCGGGCCGCGACAGTTCGCGAATTTCGACCATTGACTTCAAATGGACATTACGGGAGATCCAACCGTCGGATTCTCCTAAAACCGGAACCGTTGGGTTCGTATCGAAAAGAGCTTTCTAAGAATATTAGAGATTTGAAATCTAACGGTTGGATTTGGGATTATGTCCAAATCAAATTTGGAAAAGGTCGCTGTAAGTGCAGTTCGATGGCCATTGATGGAATTCGACTGTACGGTCCTTGATAAAATTATTAAAAATAGCAATAATTTGTGCAAAATCATAAGAAATTATTTGTGAAGAATTGAGATGAAAAATTCCAAATTTGAAAAGATAAAAATAGATTTTTATCGAAATGAACTAGTTTTAAACTAGAATTATAATCCCATTTATTTTTAAAATAAATAAAGTGGATTTGAGATGGTTTTGAAAATAACCAGAATTTCCAATATATAAAGTGAAAATGGATTTGAATCGAAATTGTCTTTGGGATATTTCGATGTTGGATTTCATGATTATACAGATATTGTTATAGAAATTTGAAAGATATATTTGTATCGTTATTTCCAATACGATATTTGTTTGTTGTAGAATTTGATATTGAATATAAGCCAAATTTGATATTGAATATAAGTCGATATATTTTCTATTTAGAGCCTTGTATTTAATATCAAATGGGATTTGGGTTTGTGTCGTGAATGGTGTCTTCATTAACACTGTTCTTAAATCCAGTTGAGAAAAAGATTAAATCTTTTTATTTAGATTTAATGAAGTATACCAATTAAATGATATTTAATTGGAATTGAATTTGAATGTGATTTTGGGTTTATCGTGAACCGTGTTTTAAATGACATTGGTTCTTTAACCCAGTTAAAGACCGGATATGGTTTCCTAAGTTAAACAATCATTAATATGATTTTTTGGGAAGATTAAAACCAAGTGGAGTTTTAATGAATCTTTATTTAGATTGAGATGATCGAGAATGGAGTATCACCAGTTTTGCTCCAGGCGATGGTTAAATGTTTAATTAGATTTGAACGTGAAATGGTAATTGAATTTACCGATAACACCATGGTGTTAGATATGAAGTATGACCAGTTTTACTTTATGGGATGAATAGGTTGGGATTGGTAAATTTAAAATAAATGATTACTTCGGTGTGGTTCGCTAATCCCGACTATTTTGAATTGATATTCAAAGGAAGATTAAAGAATAAATTTAAGGAATTTATCTTTGATAAAATTAATAGGAATCTTTCCCAAAGTATAAGAATATTTGAATAAAAGAATATTCTGAATTGGAATGAGGCGTATGTTGTGTTTGTGTAACACTTGTTTATTATATACGCGAGTTATTCAGAAAGACCGGGTTTATCCCATTTTAAATAACTGATTCGATGATGTGTCGAGGATGAAGATGGTGGTCGAAGACCAGAGGTCTTCACATCATTTGGGTGATTACTAATGATCTTGATTGGGCTATACACCCAAGAGGAGGGAATCAGTTGGTGATCGTCCAGACGTACTTGGAGATCGATGGATATGCGAGGTACAAGGTGCCTCCGGTTTCGTTCAGACCCAGAACTGTGTGTCTGACATTGGATTTTATTCTGTGTGATTGATTTCTATTAAATATGTATCTGTTTGGCAGCGGAGAATTTATTCTCTTGCTTGACTCCCTTCTCTGAGATGTACGAGCTCAGGGATTATATATTGATGGATATCAATCGTATGGAGTGAATCGCCTGTGTGGCATGCCTAAGTGGCAAATGATCAAGGCTTTAGTTAAAAAGAAAAGTATTGTGGGTGATGATCAAAGCACAGCCTGTGTGGCACAGCTTTGTGTAGTGTTGATTCGCGAGCCTCACACCCCGGTTGTGAACCAGAAACGGGAGAGGACATCAGGGAGGACATGCGTTTCTTTCTAGCTAGAAGTGGCGTCAGTGGTTTTACACGCCCTTACGAGTTTGACTTATGTGGTTGTTGGGTTGCGAGGCGCCTCAGATATATCGGTGACTGTGTGGAGACGACGGAGTCATTAGACTCATTTACGCCCCAAAGGGTGAGGAAACGCAGTGTTCAGGCATAATAATCCGCATCGGTGGACCGGCCCTGACGATCCAAGGCTTGTCTGCGCGGTTTCTTGAAACATGGTAGGCTAGATTGTCTCGAAACGGTGAGGACGATCCCTAGCCTCGGTTCACAGATGGAAATCCAACTTCCAATACGTGACTTTGCGGTTTTGATTGTAGAACCTATATATGGCGACATAGTGGTATGGGCACTTATGCCGTATATGATTGATACTTATGATTGAAATTGTTTTGACACTATACATTTATAGTAATAAAAGATGAAATTTACCGTATCAAGCGTGCTTTGGCTATTATAAGGTAAAAACCTATCCTCCGGCTTGTGTTGCATTGTGTGATGGGACATGGGTCTTATAATAGCTTCATTTTTCTTTATTTAGCATTGCGCTGTTGTTTTTATGCACTGGTGTTCTTGGGAGGAAACCCGTTCCATGTTATATGGCGTGGTCCCTTGATTTACCTAACTTTAAAATAAAGATTAATAACTATTTTAGTTTTCACACCAGTCACATGACTGACTTGGAGTTTATTGTTTTAACCTAAACTCTGGGTGCCCTTATTTTCGACACAGGCAGCTAGCAGTTTTGGTTTTGCAAATTTATATTCACAGGATCCTGATTTACAGCTGGAATGATATCCGAAAAGCTCTGTATCCGTATATCTCCTTCGGTTGTGCTTTGTATTATTTTTCCGCTGCTATGTATTTAAATGTAATTTAAATGTCTTATATTTTCGGTGTAATATTTATTCATACTCTGTATATTCTTGTAATCTGATGGAATTGTTGTAATAAGCAATGAAGTGTTCTTCTGTTTGTGTCCCGATGTGTGTTGTTCTCAAAGCAATTAGGGGTTTCGAACGGTCTTGGTCGGTTTAGCGATCGATTCGGATCGAGCGAAATTCCTTATTGTTACACTAATACTTTATGCAAATGATTCAAATAATTTTATATACAACTGAATTATCATTGTAAATTCGAGACTACTATTTTCATAGAAAAATTGGATTCATCATGATGTAGGATATTACTATGCAATAAGAATGTTTATTTCTGATAGTATAACTATTAATTTTTATTTCTGATTTGTGGAAAGAATGGACTTTTTTTTTTTTGAAATTTCTGACTTTTGAACTTCTCCATCTATAATTGACCGAGTCAGCCAATCATTTTATATACCTTCAAATAATAAATTAAGATCAGTATAAAAACATTATTTTTAATACTATGAAACCACATAAATATTCTTATGCTTATATGTAACCAGAAAACAATTACTTTAAACATGTATGGATTAGACCTAGGAATACAAAAACACTCTTTTCATATTGTGCGCAGTTTGGTCCTATAGAAATTGCTTCATAAATGATAGAAGGCTGAAAAGTTATAAGGTATTGGATTCAAAATAGTGTTAACAGCAAAGTACACACATGTAAATATTACTAAAAGGATACGTACCAATAATTCAGAAATGTTCATACATAAAAAAAATTGGGATTCACTATAGGCTTGAAAAAGGATATAATGTTCAACTATTTTTGGACTATGTCTATTAGACTCCTGCTTGTAAGCTCAATTCCTTTTTATACAAGTTGAGCACTGTTATACATAAACTGAAGTTTTAAAAAGTGCATTTTACAAAAATTGCATTTCATAAACTGTATAAAATATGTTTTTAAAAAAACGCATATTATGCACTATTTTAAAAAAAAGACAGCATCTTCAAAACTGTTTTTTTTAAACTGCACCTTCAAAACTGTTTATAAAAAAATTGCATCTTTTAACTGATTTAAAAAAAACTGCATTTCATGCACTGCATATTAAATTTTACATTCAAGTTTATAAACTGCATTTCATAATTCATACCCAAAAAACTCCATTTCATTTTCATACACAGCATTTTAAGGGAAAAAATGCATATTAAATTTTACATTCAAATTCTATAATTCTTATTCAATTTTTAACTTACAAAATTAGCGTAAGCTAAAATTTGCAAACTGCATATTAAAATTTTGCCTTTTAAAAAAAATAATTTGGAAAAATATATAATATCTGCATTGATATAAGTGAATATAATCCCATTACTCCAAGTAGTACATGGTAAATTAAAAAGATAAGTGGGTTGTGAGCACATGTATGAGCATAAATTGTTGGTTATTTCCTGTATAAACAACGCCAGTAGTACTTCGTACCATTAATTTAATACAGATTTACTGCTACTAAAAAAACAAAAACATAACATGGACTACACGAACCGAATTCAAAATCGAATTCAAGATTCGAATTAACAGCAGACAATAACTTATTAAAAAGAAATATAAATCGAATTCAGTAACAAAATAATCGACGTAGGATATTATTAACAACACAATAACTTAAAATCGACTTTAGAGAGGTTGGTGAAGCGAACCTTGTCAGAAACGAGGCAGAAGTGGAGGGGTCGATGAAGGCGGCTCCAGACAGTTTGACGAGGGCGGCTCCAGACAGATTTTGACGAGGG
Organism: Allium sativum; assembly: GCA_030737875.1. Classification (NCBI taxonomy): domain Eukaryota; kingdom Viridiplantae; phylum Streptophyta; class Magnoliopsida; order Asparagales; family Amaryllidaceae; genus Allium; species Allium sativum. The sequence continues at coordinate 591,153,112 of CM060909.1, forward strand.
CGGCTCCAGACAGATTTTGATGAGGGCGGCTCCAGATAGATTGACAAGGGCGGCTCCAGAAGTGGAAAACCTAATTTGATTCACGATAGTAGAATGACGAAAATGAACCGTGAGAAGTAAAGATTAAAACAAAATGACCATTCTATCCCTCAGGGGTTTGGGTACTTCACGAAAATCTAAGGCGGCCTCACGGAAATAACAGTGATAATGTTAAATAACAGTAATAACCGTGATAATATTCTAACGGTTATAACTGTTAGCAATTGGAGCGCGAAAACTGTTACAATATGGCATGTTTGGTGTTATGACTATTAGCCGATGCTTCCAAATAATTCAAAGACAGAGCAGTCTTTTGATGTTTGAAGTTATAAATATATCTTATATCCTCTTTGTTGGCTTCTGATATTAATTCTCCAGAAATAACATATATGTGCCTACTAAAAATGCAGTTGTTCGGATGCAGCGGCATGAAGCAAAGCTAATATGATATAACATCTCCCGTATAAAGCGGTTAAAAAGCAAAATGCACCCTATTGTGCACACACACAAACATATATATATATATATATGTATGTATGTATGTGTGTGTATATATATATATATGTGTGTATGTGTGTGTGTGTGCGTGCGCGCGCATGTGTGTATGTGCGCGTGTGCGTGTGTGCGCATATTTCATGTGGTATATCCCTCCGGAAGCATGTAAGCTTTATCCTTAGCATCAGTCCATCGATGCTCGATGCAGTCGAATCAGTTGAATCCTCAATATTTATAACTCCTTCCAATTTTTCTACAACTAGAGATATGGCTTCAACTTTTACTTTTAAGGCTTCCGAGCGGCCCTCTTGTATTTATTGTAGCTCTTCGAGCTATACTATTTGTTGAGAGCTGAGCTTGACCTTTTTCATATTGAGTTTGAACTCAATTCAACATTTAAATCATCTTGGGACTGAATTGGTGAATAAGTCACGCTCGATATTTCAACTTCCAAAGCCTTAATTCGGTCAAAACATCTCAGCTCGATTAGCTATTGTACTCATCAAATAATTCTAGTTATTGCAATTAACTTGTACCTTCCTATTTTAGTGTAAATTAGTGCATTACATGTAGTGTCATGGTTGCATACGCAATTTAAGAAACTCAACGATAAGTGGTGTTGAGATTCAGCTTTACATTGGAAAGACCTTCAACACGAACCGTCTCACAAGCATTCTGTTTGGTGGTCAGATTCGTAGATTGGTTATCATATTCAAAATCTCATATTTTCAATCATAGTCTATTGTCTAAAGTATATGTTCTAATTCTATACGCATGTCCATGGTTATAAGTCAGCCCACAAGTCGGAAATTATGTGTATATTGGTCGGATTGTCGCAATAAAAAGAAACTGAAAATCCCGTAAAATCAAAGATCATATCCTATCCTTGATTTCGACCTTTCCCAATTGCTATATAGTTGGCTGACCTGATCTTTCGTCATCCACTGGCCAAACTGATCCATAGTCGTGATCCTCCCTTTCAAACTGATCTGATGTCTTCTCTCATCGTCTCCTTTTCTTCCTTCATCTTCCATCCGACCCAAACCCAAGATCACATCCTCATTCTCCTCCACTTCGTTCAATATTTCTTCATCTGTTCATACTATTTCCAAACCTTAACAAATTCCATGTTACCATCTTGCCATCACCATTAATCTTCACCCTCAACCTAATCTCATTACCATAGTCTGAGTAACAAGACTACCTAAGTTTTATCAAAGCAAGCTATAGTGTTTCATTGGTTAAAGAGACTGATGTCGTAGTGTGTTGGGAGGTGGCGATGATGAAGAGAAGTGAGCTAGGGATCATAGGTTGCAAGGTTTAGAGAAATTGAGGGTTTTAAGCTCTAAGGGTTTAAATTGCACGAAGTAAAAAAGTGAAAGAGAAGTGAAGGTTATATATATATATATATGTAGAGAGAGAGAGAGAGAGAGTAGGAAGGGGTTTTAGTTCGTATCCAACACAATTTCCTATGGAAATTGTATAAGTGAGGGATCAGTATCGATCCCATCTATAAAAAAACAAAAATAAAATGCATGTGCTGGGTACGTACATGCATACATGTGTAGTTATATGTTATTCACACTGACATACATTCGTACACACGTGAACTTTCATGCGAAATTCATATAGGAAAGCTTCAAGCGTATCAAAGAACATCATGTACATGTGTGCAAGTGTGTGCACGACTCCAATTACCAACGACCTACTTACACTCAGGTGTATTTAGGAGCCGATAACTAACTTCTTGACCCGACAGTGATTGGATGTTTACGTGTGAATTTCAAAGAGAATCAAGTCCAGATGGCTGAAATCTAACAAGTCAATCAACATATTTAATGAAATCGAGCAAATTGAAATGTCTAAAAGCTGAAGTCACGCACTTATACAATGGAAGACCGACCAAGTATCTCATTTATTCATAAACGACACATTTTTTTGCCATATACAAATCAATGGAATGATAATGACCATTCTTGAAAAGCAATAGGAGTCTATCCCAATAGTTAGAATTAATTTAAATTCAAAGCATGTCATATTCGCCGTAAGACATACTTTGGGGGGTAAATATTACTCGACCTTTATGTCTAAACATTTTCAATTATCCAGACTTACGGGATTTGAGGATTATCAAGGCGAATCTTCCAAAGTGATAACCCAAAGGTTCAAACAACAATTATGGATAGTGCCATGGGATGACGGTCAAGTGAACTCAGTAGAACACCGTTCGAAAGCTCGCTAAGTGAGAGATCAGTAGAAATCCATACTCGGGTCGGTATGACTCCATGACGAGCCCGTCGAAAGTTCACGTTTAATCAAAATCACTCTATGTCTCTTAGATGATAAGACAACTACCTAAACCAAAAGCTACACTCATCAAAGTGAATCCCCAAAAGGGATCGCTAGCCAAGAATTTTATTAGGAGGGATCGATATCGATTCCTACCATAAGGATTGATTTCGATCAATGCCTTAGGGATTTATCAGTTGGGCTCCCTCATACGACTCAATTTTCGACCTTCCATTTTCGCAATGATATTTCTAATGAACTACATTTATAAATAATAACTGACTAGGAGAAAAATAAATCTTTTTTATCTCATTACTTACTTTATAGTTCTGTACGTTTTGAATCCCTACCGATCCAGGATCTATAATTGTCAATTTTGCAATAAAGTAAAAAAATCTTCAAAGTGGACACGGTAAAACCAAGCCGAACCAATATAAATCTTTGTGTTCTTGTTTAGCTGCATTTCTATTATTTTAATCCTCATTTTCTGTTTACTTTCTTTATTTCAATTCTCTTCATAACTCTTGAGTGTTTGTGTCAACTTTTGATACAAAAACATACACGCGGGAGCGCACACACATATACATACATACATACAAACATATATGTATATATATATACATATATACATACATATATATATATATATATATATATGTATATATATGTGTGTGTGTGTGTGTATGTGTGTGTCTTTGAGTGTGCGTATGAAGATACAAGCTTCTGAAATAAAAGGTTTTTGATTATTTCTCATTTGATCAAAAAATCAAAGGATCTTTAATTTTTGAGTCTATTTGTTTGTAAATGGGAGAAATATTTTAAAGGACAAGTGATATTAAAAATTTAATCCCTAGGACAGCCGGTTAAAAAATTAACCAAAAGGACAAACCGTTTTTTTTTTCATTTTATCATCGTTCTCCCCAAAATACAAACCGTTTTGACCTCAATCAATGTCGACTGAAATACAATCTCTAACACAACCACAATCGTTGAAGCCGCTGTCACCAGTAATCCCCAGTTTTCATTCTACATCAATCTCCAAATCCTAATTCACACAAATCTACAAATCGTGAAACTGAAATCCGAGTTCACCGCGCCGCCAAGTCTCTTTTTCAGATTAGATTAATTCGCTCGCCCTGATTAAATTAAAAAAAAAATACAAAACTGATATCGAATTGCTGCTTGGTTGGAGTTCTAGCTTGCTTTCTTTGTATATTATTTTCACTTCTACTTATATCAAAACTTATACCCATATATTTGTAGAAATGATAGTTTTTTTAAAAATAACATTACAGTAGTTTATAGGTAGCAGTTTTTTTTTTTAGATATCAGTTTTTCAGTATTAACTGTGTTATATTTGTGTTCACATGTTTTTGTTGTTGTGTTAATTTTGTAGTTGTACTGCTGCATTAACTTTATAAATCAATCAAACTTATGCCATTTTAACCAATCAAACTGGGAAGTCCTTTCGCGCTTGAGTACGGGAGCCTTTTGGCACTGGGTATCCACCTTTTCTTTAAAATATTATAGCAGTTTTTAGGTATCAGTTTTTTTTTAGGTATCAGTTTTACAGTGGTAACTGTGTTATGTTTTTATTTATATAATTTTGTTGCTGTGTTAATTTGGTAGTTGTACTCTAGCATTAACTTTATAACTCAATAGAACTTATGTCATTTTAATCAATCAAACTGTGAAGTAAACATTTTTTGCATTAGTTTTTCTTTATAGTACCATAGCAGTTTTTAGGTATCAGCTTTTTTTAGGTATCAGTTTTATGACTTTATGTATCAAAAGTGTGTCAAGGGGTTGCAGTTTTAAGTTGTTTGCTTTGGTTAATGAATTTTTTAATACACAACATTAATTCTAACTGATACCCACTGATTAAAATAACAATACCAATCATTTCAATTCAATTCTCACAAAAATAATATTTATTCTGAGTAATACCCACTGATATTAATTAATCACTTGTACGTATTACACCAAATATTATATTGAAGTTACACCAAATATTATATGTTTTACAACTCAATTTTACCAAAAAATGATACCGAAGTACTGTAAAGAAAGAAAATAATAAAAACTGATACTTACTATGGTACAAAACTGATATCTACAAACTGTAAAAAAAGAAAAAAGCTGATACCAACAATGATACAGAACTGATATCCAGCCACTGTAGTAAATAAAAAAAAATGAAATTGATACCTACAGTAGTGCAAAACTGATACCCATAACCTGAAAACAATAATAACACTAAAACTGATACCTACTGAGACATAAAACTGCAACCTACAAACTGCAATCATGAAAATAACACAAAATTAATACCTATAGACATATAACTGATACCCAACAGCTGAAACAAAAAAATAAAACATTAAATTAATACATACAAGAGGTTAAAACTGATACTTAACATGCAAATCTCGTATAATTGATCATAACAAAATCATATCATACCAACAACACATTAGAATTTGATGAAGAGAGAAGAGAGATCAAACAGAAAAACACAAAAAAACTACATTTTCATTGCTCTGTTAATTTCCGTCATCAACATACACACAATCACTACCACGTCAAACTACCGCAATCTTCTCCAGTTTCTTCCTTGGATCTTCCTTCCTTTTAGTATTATTTGATTCATTACATGACATGCTGGAATAATCACCGGATATTCCAACTTCGACGATCTCTTTGCTTTCTTTCCACTCTTTTTTTCTATCAGATCTGGATCCGCTTTATCGTTCTTGTCGTGGTGGCGGCTCAAAAAATGGATCTGAGGAAGAAGTGACGAAGAAGGATTAGGCGTGCGTTCTTGTTGTGGTGGCGGCTCAAAAAATGGATCTGAGGAAGACGTGACGAAGAAGGATTAGGCGCGCGTGATTTAGGGTATTAAAAAAAACAGTGTAATGTCCTTTTGATTAAACTATTAGCAGGTTTGTCCTTAGGATTAAAATTTTAATGGGTTGTCCTTATGGTTAAGAAAGCCTTATCATTTGTCCTTGTGATCATTTTCCTGTTTGTAAATATTTCTGTTTTACAGTTTTTTTTTTCTTTCTATTATTTGAATTTTTTGGTATGTAGAGACAGACCGCCATCTTCTCTGTTTTGTTTGTTTGTTATTTTCCCCCTTTTGTTTTTGGTTTTTATCTGGGTGCATATAACAAGAGCAATAACATAAATTCAGACATCTTTTAATGGAATGTAAGCAAGTTGGACATCCTAAACAACGGAATTTTTTTCATGCTTTGTAAATTTACGAGTAGGCTGTCAATGGATACTTTCAGATACGGAAATACCATATCGACATCCGCATCCGAAATCATTTTCAGATATTGTATATCTGCATCCATGGATAGTGATGAATATCAGATGATTATCTATATGTTCACAATCGACAAATTGAGAAAAATAATGAATTTTTTTAATTTAATATAAATAATTTTCAATTCCATTAATTATTAAAGTGTTAAAGATAAACAAATATGATGATAATGAATAGTTTTGAGTAGTTAATATGTATTTAATGCGTATAACATGAAATTCAAACTTAATAAAACAGTTAAAAAATATATACAACGTACCAAAATACACATAATTCGAGCTATAATATTATCAAAACCATAGTTATCAAGGCGTGCCTAAGCGCAAAAAAGCCCAAGGCTCAAGACTTGCGCTTTTTTGCAGTTTGAGGCGCTTTTTTTTTTGCTAAATTCAAAATTTTGTTTATAATTAGTTAAAATAAAAATTTTGATTGTTCAACAAATTATAAAATATGATTTAAAATATAAATCTTATTAATAAAATATATAAATAATTGAATGAATTGTAAAATATGGTTTAAAAATTAATTTGTAGATAGTAAAATAGCATATCAAACTCATATAAAAGACACATAAAAAAGCTCAATGCTTACGCCATTTTGCGCCTTAACTACTATGAACAAAACCCAAATGGATAATTATCAGATGCAAATGTCTATGTATTAGCTTCAGCCCTCGCTTTTTTTTGTTATTGGATATTTAGCTTATTTTCGGATACAGACGCAGGAGAATTCCCCTTTTTTTTGGACAATGCTAGATTGACCGGCTGTAAAGCCGGTTGAAATGTGCGGCAAGTGAAAAACCAAAGAATAGCAGGGGTATAACTGTAATTCAGCAACGTAAATCACGTGGGTGTTGTTAAATTCAGCGGCTGATATTGGTTTCGCGAAAACCCGGTGAAGAAAGCGCCGGTTGAAATAGCATATTCGTTTTTTTTTTTTTTTTTTTTTTTATCCACTACGAGCCTAATAGTGTTGCGAGCCCAGCAGTGATGCTAAATTGAGGACCGACCCATTCCCACGATTAGATCGAATCTGCAGGAACTTCGAAGACAACACAATCAAAAATACCATTCTATAATCGTGAGTATCAGCGAGTTTATGTTGAAGTTTACAATGGATGGACGCAGGAAATTCCATGCCGTTGATTTTTCTTTACCTGAGCTAATCGTCCCTCCTAAATGTAAGTTACATCTTTTTAAATCATGTTTTATAATTATTTTTTTATCAAATTCAGCTTGATTACTTGTATTGTTCTGATCCACCTTGTTAACATGGAATTAATGTCTGCATTGAAGTGGCATAGAGAATACCAAGTTTGCACATAATGTTATACCAGATAAATAACTTATAATATGTTTAATCAATGTATATACTAGTTGTGTCCCTCGGTAATTACAAGTCTAATCAAACTCGATAAAAATATAGTAGTTTGCTAATTGACATACGAAGAATAGTGAAAAGGATGACATGTAGTATCAGTCTTGTTTAGATAATTTTGTGCAGTACTTCAATACTTCGTTCATTTTCATTCTTGAATTCCACATCATGTATTGATAAGGATGACACAAGCGTGCTTATTTAGTATGTATATTCACTGAGAATAGTACTAAAGATACTTTTGGTTTATATAAAGATGCATACCAAACATTCACCATCCATGATTTCCATGAATTAGTCATAAGCGCACCCAATACTGCAGGCTAACATGAATGCATAGAGACATTACGCTATCCAATACCACCAAATATAACAAGTTGTTGTGATCACCACATTAATACAGTTTAGCCTATTTCATTGATGCTATTATGTCAAATGGTTTAGTAGTTAGGTAAATTATTTGCAACTATACCATATATAATATCCAATCTTACCCACCTTAAATGTGAAACTAGAATCATAATTATCTCAGATAAAGAATACAACCACAATGTTATTCGATGGGGATGGTTATAAAGTCATTGGTATTCCGTGGTACGATATATGTACGCTGAAACACTGAATAGGTCTTATTAGGACCTTTTCACTTGCTTGTTGCATTATAGGAGATTTAGTGCTGAACAGTTGTTATATCACTATATAAAAAAAATGAAAGAAGCATTGGCTGATTTATACATATGAAAAGGTGTGTAATGTAAATTAGCAAAACAACCTGTGCTGGTCTAATGATTTTTCTTCTTATTTACGTGCCTGGTTCATACGTTTAGAATGGAAAAAAAAAAAAAATATTAGATCGATATCTTTGTAATTTTGGTAATCTTGATTTGGAAAAAAGAAAAAAAAGTAAACTAAATTATGTAGCCGTTTAGTTTGGATATTCGTGTTGACTTTTAAGATGTATGTTATTAGGATAGCAAAATTGTCAGAATGTATGGCCGGTTAGTTGAGGATGTTTGTTGTGTAGATAAATTCTTCATCTATGTTACTTGAACGAAATTATGGAATTAGTATGCATATTGTTGTAACCCAAAGACATTACATGCAGCAATACTGATTTTTTTATGTAACATTATGAGACGTGTTGCTGAATGCTTCTTAATTTATCACATAATTGCTATCCGAGTTGATCTTTACCTTTTCAAAGGCTCACACATTTTCTCTATAAAATTACTTGATTGTTTTAAAAGACAAAATAAATTGGAAATCATATGATGTCACGATGAGGCTCTATTCCTATATAAAGTGGCAGAGATACCTATATTTCATCCATAAGAAAAGAATCTGAGTACATAAATCATAATGGCTGTTAATAAGAAATTCACGAGCTTTCTATTGATTTTGGCCATGTGCCTGATGGTAATGGTTGCTAAAGCTGGTCATTACAAGTGGCCGCACTACAAGAGACCTCACTATAAACCACCGCAACACAAGCCTCCCCATTACAAACCCCCACACTACAAGCCACCTCATTACAAACCACCCCATCATTAACCATCATGTCGTAGTTGTGCTATGCATTCATATTTGTATTTCATATAATGACCATAACAACTGCCTAGTTTGATAAAGGCTATTGCCATATGTTATATGATGCTTGATTTCTATATTATGTTGTGCTAATCAGTAATGAGTTGAAAGTAAGTATTTCATTGTGCTGATAAATGTTCAATTTTCTTTTTGTGGTTCCTTCTCTCGTACATATCATTCAGTTCCCTGACAAGTGTCATTTTTAACATAGTCTGAATAGCGATTGTTTCACAAGGAGGGTCTTCAACCTTTTTATGAGCAAAGCTATTTGCAATTTCCAGCTTTTGTTTCTTCACTATTCGAATAGAAATGGTTGTAATAAAATTAAAAACAGTGCCAGGAAATAACTAGTTTTGTTTGAGTTAATTTACTTTTGCGATCCCAGAAATTGTTTCAGATGGTAGACTTACATTGACAAGGAGGTAACCAGTTTCAATTTTTTTTAATTAGTGTTTTATTTTCCACTCAAATTCACGTCGGAAATGCTGCTCAAACACATCAATTAAAAAGCGATAAAAAATAGTGGAAATTAGCATCATCCCATCATTTTCATACTTAATATCCGAAAAATCAATCTTAAAACAATTTTTAGAGAACATCGTGTCAATATTTTTGGTGAAAATGTGCAGCTTAGAGTGCAAATATTTCCAGTTTAGACTATAAATTTTTCACTTCTATGATCACCGCACTAATGTGAATTTATGGATATCATTGATGAATCTGATGATATGTCTAATGCTATCAAAGTTAGGTAAACCATCTGCAACTATACATTATATAGAATATCTGATCCTTTCCACCCTAAATGTGAACTAGAATCGTGTGCGTGTGCGTGCGCGTCAATAGTCAATGGCTGCAAATAACAATTTTTGTAAAAAGAATGCAACCTCAGTGTCAACAGAAATGGTTGTTTGATAGTAGGTATTTCACGATACGATATAGCACGCTGAAACAAGGTTTTTAAAATAGAATTCAAATCGTAAATCGTAATATCCAAACTTGAAATCTAAACGAAATATAAATCGTAAACCGTAGTTTCAAAAGGCCCATCAATTTAGATTGACGGATTATTCTAAATAGCATTATTAACTAGTTTTGAATTTGAATATAAATCATATTGTAAACAGTGGCGGACCTATGTGGGGACTAGTAGGGGCTACCGCCCCCACTGGAATTTTGCCCTTCAATTCTTTTTTGCTTTCCGCTTACTGATTAGGTTGTATTCCTCCTGTGTGACAAGTGGTGTTCATGGGAAATGATTAATTGAAGATCAATAAAACACCACTAGATTTTCACCTTCCTCCTGTGTGCACATTTCTTTCTGTTTGTACTGATATAATTTACCTAGTTGTGAACAAAATAAATTATGGAAACATACTTCTTGTTATCTTGATATCAACCAAGGAATGAAAATCAGCAACTAGTAGCAAACTCTTAAAATTGTAAGCATAATCTAGGATGAAATAAATTATAATGGAAGCCATCACATGATAATTTAATTAATCAAAATTCATCACAAAATTTAATAAAAAAACACAAAGTATAAAGGCATTAATAGTTTTTTACAGCCCAAAGTTCAGTCATTACGCTAACAAACAAAATATATTGATCCGAGTCTAGGGTGAAAAATAATAATGGAAATCATTTGTCATGCGTCTTGATATAATCACTAAGGTGTGCAATATAACTCACTCTGAACTTGAATGAATAATGAACTACAATGGAGGCTAGGTGCATAAAGGCAACACAACTGATGATAATATTGTACAATGTTATATGAATGTCAAAAACAAGACGGTGAACTATGAGTCAAGTGTCATTTTTCTTGATGCTAATAATGTAGGAAGATCTGATTTCCGTTAAACTCTCGCTGCCATAATTATTAAATAATGATAAATTAAAGTAATACAGTCATTTGGTTTAAATTTTCAAAAATTATTTCTAAAGCAAAAAATCAGTCAGGGAATATACATCATTAACTTGGTTATGCACTAACACACGTTGAATTTTACGTCTGTATTACTGCATGTTTCTCGTTTTATATACAAGTTGGGAAATACACTATAGCAGAATCAGAAACTTGCATGATTGTATATTAAACAATGTAGACAGAATTTACTTGCATTATATATACGTGCATGGAAAGTTTATTGATATGTGGTTTTTGTGGTCAAAATTGGTTTAATTTTTACTGTATTTTTTTTTTATTTTTTTTAAAGTTGCGCCCCCACTGACTCAATTGCATGCGTATGCCACTGATTGTAGATAGAGATACATAATTTGAAGGATCTTTATACTTTTGACAACAATGCACTGAACATTATTTATGTCTAACTAAAACATTTTCACGCGCGAATATACAAAATTTAGTTTTGGATAGTTGTTATGCGAATATATAATAAAAAATGAGATACGTACGGCTGAATCATATATATGCAAAGTTATAATGTGAAAAAGCAAAACGAACAAACTGTGGTGGTCTAATGATTTTTTTCTTTTTTCTTTTTACGTGCCTAGGTTCGTATGTGTTTACAGCAAAACAAAATAGATCAATATATATTTGTATATTCTGGTAATCTCGTTCTGAAAAGAAGGGGAAAAACAAAAACTGTATACTAAAACACTACTTGATTTTACGATTTTTTTTTCCTTTTATAGCCTTTTGCGCTAGAAATGATATTCATATTAACATTTACAAAACATGTTATGCAGATATCAAAATTGTCAAAATAGTTAACCGTTTAGTTGAGGTTGTTTGTTCTATAGATAAATTATTGTGCTGTTACCTAAAGGAAATCGTTCTGATAAACGCCCTTTTTTCTTTTTGTTGTTCAGTTCCTCCTGCAAGAGCCATCAAACTTTTTTATGAGTAAAGCTATATGCTGTTGCCAGCTTTTATTTCTTCGCTATTCCTCTAAAAATGGTATAACAGATCAAATACCAATCCATGAAATCACAAAGTTCATGTTTTTATATAATTTTGAACCAATACATTGAGGCTCACCAGTTCTTAGGACGGATCGAGTTTACGATGTCCAGACCCGGTCCAACTCATAGGCAAGAGAGACAACCAACTAGGGCAAATGAGAATAAGTTTCTTCAGTTTGCTCCGCTCTTACTCCCCACATATTGTAAGTTGCCATATTTTTACTCTTCTTTTATAAATTTTGTTTTGTCGAATTTCAGTTTGATTACTTGTATTGTTTAGGTTTCAGTCCAGTTTTTGGCCATGCATTAATTGAATTTTTCTCTGCGTTGAAGTGGTATAGAGAACACTAAGACTGCACATTCAGCCATGCCACAAAAAAGAACTCATTGCATATACTTGCGTATTTGGGTGGTTAAAAGTCTAATTAGCACAATAAAAATGTGGTGTTGTTCTCATCAATATAAAAAATGATGGAAATGATGCCAGGTAGAATCGGTTTTGTTTTCGATATTTTTTTGCAATCCTTTAAGATTAAAAAAATCTCTTTTTTGATTACTTTGTTCATTTTCAGTCTAAATTCCACAGGATGAAGTACAACACAAGTATGCTTATATTGTATATATTCAGTTGGACCTCTCTGGGCATATGCCGGTATATTTTGTTAGTGAAGTGGCATATGTAGTTTGATTGAAATCAGACACTGACCATCTGCGATTCCATGAATTTGATGTAAGCGCACCCAGTATTGTGCTAGCATGTATGCATGTCTCATCGACATCATGTTAGCAAGAGCAACTATCAAATATAACTTTTTGTTATAATCACTACATTAATACAAATTAGTCTATTTGATTATTGCTAATATGTCGTGCTATCAAAGTTAGGTTATTTTTTTGCAACTATGCTATATACAATAATTTACCTGCCTTAAATGTGGGCTAAAATAATGTGCAAATTACAACAGTCAATAGCTGCAAGTAACAATCTTACATAAAGAATGCAACCTCAATGTCATGGGATGGGGATGGTTATAAAGTCGTAGGTATGCCGTGGTATCATCATATGATATGTACGCTGGAACACCGAATAGGTCTTATTGAGATCTTTTCACATGCATGTATGATTATTTGATATTTAGAACTGTATTATCGATAATTTGGCCGAATTCAATGTATGAAAAGTTATACTGTAAAAGAAGAAAAACACACACACACACACACACACACACACACACACACACACACTCTTTTGTGGTCTAATGATTTTAGTTTTAATTTTAAAAGTTTTTTTGGGTTGCCTTGGATCAATACATTTGTAAATTCTAGTAATCTCATTTTGGAAGGGAAAAAAGGGATAGACGCTTAAACACTATTTAAATTTACGATCTTCTTTCCACCTTTATGCGATGGTGGAACAGACAGACATATCGTCTCTTATAACGCATATTACCAGATACTAAAATATTGTCAATAGCCATTTAGTTGCGGTTATTTGTTAGATAGATGAATTCTCATGCTATGGTACACTTATAATTGTAGCTAAAATACATTGCAAGTGGCAGTACTGATTTTTTTTAACGGAACGTTTTAATGTGTGCTGTTGAATGCTTCCTCATTTATCACATAATTGATCAATTATGTGGATTAACACACACTCTCTTTTTGTGTGTGTGTGTGCGTGTGCGCGCGTGTGTGTGTATGTTATATTTGGTTATTCTAAGCAATTGTGACCTTCCAAACGCTCATGCTTTTTTTCTTTTTCATTTATACAGTTAATTGATTATTAAATCAGAGAAATTGGAAATCTCATGATGTCGTCATAAGGCTCAGTTCCTATATAAAGAGTGAAATACGTATGTTTCTTTCATCAGAAAAGAATATAAATCATAATGGCCATTAATAAGAAATTTATGAGTCTTGTTCTGCTGCTGGCTAACATGGATGCATATAGACATTTCGCTATCCTGTACCACCGAATATAACAAGTTGTTGTGATCACCACATTAATACAATTCAGCCTATTTCATTGATGCTATTATGTCAAATGGTTTCACAGTTAGGTAAATTATTTGCAACTATACCATATAGAATATCTAAATCTTACCCAACACAAATGTGAAACTAGAATCGTAATTATCTGGGAGAAAGAATGCAACCACAATGTCATTCCATGGGGATGGTTATCAAGTCATTGGTATTCCGTGGTACGATATATGTACGCTGAAACACTGAATAGGTCTTATTAAGATTTTTTCACTTGCTTGTTGTACTGTAGGAGATTTAGTGCTGAACAGTTGTTATATCACTATAAATATATATATATATATATATATATATATATATATATATATTAAAAAAAAAAAATGAAAGAAGCATCGGCTGAATTATACATATGAAAAGGTGTAATGTAAAAGGGTAAATTGACCTGTGCTTGTCTAATGATTTTTCTTCTTATTTACGTGCCTGGTTCGTACATTTAGAATGGAAAAAAAATCATTAGATCGATATCTTTGTAATTCTGGTAATCTCGTTTTGGAAAAAAAAAAAAAAAAACGTAAACTAAATTTTGTAGCCGTTTAGTTTGGATATTCGTGTTGACTTTTAAGATGTATGTTATTAGAATATGAAAATTGTCAGAATATATAGCCGGTTAGTTGAGGCTGTTTCTGAAGGTAAATTCTTCAGCTATGTTACTTGAATGAAATTAAGAAATTAGGATGCATATTATTGTAACCCAAAGACATTGCATGCAGCAATACTGATTTTGTTTTATATAACACTATGAGATGTGTTACTGAATGCTTCTTCGTTTATCACATAATTGCTAAATTATGTAGATTAATATGTTATTTGCCTTGATATTTGACTATCCTAAGACGTGTTGTTGAATACTTCTTCATCTATCAACCTCACATGTTCGATAGACTATGTTGATGAACAAATGTATAATCCTCCTTGATATTTGGTTATTCTAAGTGATCATTGCCTTTTCAAAGGCTCATGCATCTATTTTCTGTGAAGTTAATTGATTATTGAAACAGAGAAATGGAAATAACTTGATGTCACAATAAGGCTCTATTCTTATATAAAGAGGCAGAGATACCTATGTTTCATTCATAAGAAAAGAACCTGAGTAGATAAATTATAATGGCTGTTAATAAGAAATTAATGAGCTTTCTATTGATTTTGGCCATGTGCATGATGGTTATGGTTGCTGAAGCGGGTCATTACAAGCGGCCACACTACAAGAAACCTCTGTATAAACCACCGCACCACTACAAGCCTCCCCATTACAAACCCCCACACTACAAGCCACCTCATTACAAACCACCCCATCATTAACCATCGTGTCCCAGTTGTGCTATGCTTTAATATTTGTATTTCATATAATGACAATAACAACTGCCTAGTTCGATAAAGGCAGTTGCCATATGTTATGTGATGCTTGATTTCTGTATTATTTGTGCTAATGATCTGAAAGCAAGTATTTCATACAAGTGTCATTTTTAACATAGTCTGAAAAGTGATTGTTTCACAAGGAGGATCTTCAAGCTTTTTATGAGCAAAGCTATTTGCAGTTTCCTGCTTTTGTTTCTTCACTGTTCCACTAGAAACAGTTGTAATATTTTTAAAAACAGTGCCAGGAAATAGCTAGGTTTGTTTGAGTTAATTTACTTCTGTGATCCCTGAAATTGTTTCAGATGGTAGACTTACATTGACAAGGAGGTAGCCAGTTTCAATTTTTTTAATTAGTGTTTTGTTTTCCACT
Organism: Allium sativum; assembly: GCA_030737875.1. NCBI lineage: Eukaryota > Viridiplantae > Streptophyta > Magnoliopsida > Asparagales > Amaryllidaceae > Allium > Allium sativum. Next base: position 591,168,927 of record CM060909.1, read on the forward strand.
CAAATTCACGTCTGAAATGCTGCTCAAACACATCAGTTAAAAAGGTGATAAAAAATAATGGAAATTAGCATCATCCATCGATTTTAAACTTAATATCCGAAAAACGTATCTTACAATCAATTTTTAGAGAACACCACGTCAATATTTTTGGTGAAAATGTGCAGCTTAGAGTACAAATATTTTCAGTTTAAACTATAAATTTTTTTTACTTCTATGATCACCACATTAATGTGAATTTATGGATTTCATTGATGTTGATATGTCTAATGCTATCAAAGTTAGTTAAACCATCAGCAACTATATATTCTATAGAATATCTGACTCTTTCCACCTTGAATGTGAACTAGAATCATATATATATATATATATATATATATATATATATGTATGTATGTATATATATATATATAGGAGGGTTATATGGCACCCCATTTTTTTAGCCTCCCTTTTGCTCCTCATTTATAGCCAAGTATTTATAGTTAAATAAGTTAGTGAAGGGAGAGAGAATTAGTGGAAGGAGAGAGAAACGAGAATGTGTGGTGGAAATCAGGGGGGCTAAAGGGTGCTGCACTATTTGAGATGCTCTTGAACGCTCTTCATATATATATATATATATATATATATATATATATATGACAACAGTCAGTGGCTGCAAATAACAATTTTAGTAAAAGAATGCAACCTCGGTGTCAATAGAAATGGTTGTTTGATAGTAGGTATTTCACGATACGATATATGCACGCTGAAACAAGGTTTTTAAAATTGTCGGAATATCCAAACATGAAATCTAAACGGAACATGAATCGTAAACCGTAGTTTTAAAAGGCCCATCAATCTAGATTGATTGATTATTCTAAATAGCATTATTAACTAGTTTTGAATTAATATATAAATCATATTGTAAATAGGGATACATAATTTGAAGGATCTTAATACTTTTACAAGAATGCACTGAACGCTATTTATGTCTAACCAAAACATCTTCACGTGCGAAGATACAAAATTTAGTTCTGGATAGTTGTTATGTGAATATATAATGAAAAATAAGATAAGTACGGTGAATCATATATATGCAAAGTTATAATGTGAAAAAGCAAGACGAACAAACTGTGGTGGTCTAATTAATTTTTTTTCTTTTTACGTGCCTAGGTTCATATGTTTACAGCTAGACAAAATAGATCAATATATTTGTATATTCTGGTAATTGCGTTCTAAAAAGAAGGGGGAAAACAAAACAAAAACTGTATACTAAAACACTACTTGAGTTTACGATTTTTCCCCCCTTTTATAGCCTAATGCGCTAGAATTGATATTCATATTAACATTTACAAAACATGTTACGCGGATATCAAAATTGTCAAAATAGTTAACCCTTTAGTTGAGGTTGTTTGTTCTATAGATAAATTTTTGTGCTGTGTTACCTAAAAGAAATTGTTCTGATAACCGCTCTTTTTTCTTTTTGTTGTTCAGTTCCTTCTGCAAGAGCCGTCAAACTTTTTTATGAGTAAAGCTATATGCTGTTGCCAGCTTTTATTTCTTCACTATTCCTCTAAAAATGGTATAACAGCACCAATCCATGAAATCACAAAGTTCATGCTTTTATATAATTTTGAACCAATACATTGAGGCTCACCGGTTCTTAGGACGGATCGAGTTTACGATGTCCAGACCCGGTCCAACTCATAGGCAAGAGAGACAACCAACTAGGGCAAATGAGAATAAGTTTCTTCAGTTCGCTCCGCTCTTACTTCCCACATATTGTAAGTTGCCATATTTTTACTCTTCTTTTATAATTTTTGTTTTGTCGAATTTCAGTTTGATTACTTGTATTGTTTAGGTTTCAGTCCAGTTTTTGGCCATGCATTAATTGAATTTTTCTCTGCGTATACTTATTGCATATACTTACTGCACATTCAGCCATGCCACAAAAAAGAACTTATTGCATATACTTGCGTATTTGGGTGGTTAAAAGTCTGATTAGCACAATAAAAATGTGGTGTTGTTCTCATCAATATAAAAATGATGGAAATGATGCCAGGTAGAATCGGTTTTGTTTTCAATATTTTTATGCAATCCTTTAAGATTTAAAAGATCAGTTTTTGATTACTTTGTTCATTTTCAGTCTAAATTCCACAGGATGAAATGATAAGTACAACACAAGTATGCTTATATTGTATATATCCAGTTGGACCTCTCTGGGCATATTGCTGCAAGTATATTTTGTTTGTGAAGAGGCATATGTAATTTGATTGAAACCAGACACTGACCATCTGCGATTCCATGAATTTGATGTAAGCGCACCCAGTATTGTGCTAGCATGTACGCATGTCTCATCGACATCATGTTAGCAAGAGCAACTATCAAATATTACTTTTGTTATAATCATTACATTAACACAAATTAGTCTATATGATTAATGCTAATATGTCTAATGCTATCAAAGTTAGGTAATTTTTTTGCAACTATGCTATATACAATAACTTATCTGCCTTAAATGTGGGCTAAAATAATGTGCAAATTACAACAGTCAATGGCTGCAAATAACAATCTTACATAAAGAATGCAACCTCAATGCCATGGGACGGGGATGGTTATAAAGTCGTAAGTATGCCGTGGTATCATCATATGATATGTACGCTGAAACACCGAATAGGTCTTATTGAGATCTTTCTGTAAGCAAACTGATTACAACATGAATCATTAAGCGGAAACAAATAAGAGGATCAATAGAGTACCTCCAGCCATTGCTAAGCGAAATCGGATGGGTTTGTATGCTCTTCTTCCTCCAATTTCTATTCTTTATCTCTGATTTTGTTTCCAAATCCTTCTTCTCAATTTTAGATGGTGTTTGTTGATTTTGAGAATAGGTTTAGTGAACCGTAAAATCAGAAAAATGAATCACGTTTTCCTTTTTACCGCTTTAGCCATTATGGAGCGGTTACCAAATGAAAACGAAAATTAGTGGGTGGTTAAGGGGATAAATGAGCTATTATCAAATAATGGGTCTACGGCCAAAACAAATGGGCCACAAATCCGACATTCTCCCACTTGGCCCATTTGAGATGAGATATGATATACGAATCATAGCGACGAAATCTCTTAGTACGAGAATTAATCTTCCATGTATCACAATATATCAAATTCTCAACAACCACATGCACACTTAACTTAATGAGTAAACCTCATGTTTACTCTAGGTTCAAACAAACGATATTTCTCAACATAATAGCATAAATATGCACATAAATCCATAAGGAGAAAATATCCAACATAATAAAGTTCAATAACTACATAATGAATGTATTACATAATGGGTGCAAGTCCCATTTTCACTACATGATCCCTAAAAGTCTTAATTGGCTTGCCTTTAGTCAAGGGATCAACAATCATTAAACCAGTGCTAATGTGCTCGATGATCACTTTTCTTTCTTGAACATGTTCCTTCACGACTGGATACTTTATGTCAATGTGTTTATTTTGACTTCCACTCCTATTATTCTTAGCCATGAAGACAACAGCTGAGTTGTCACAATACATTCTTATCGGTCGATTAATAGAGTCAACAACTCTAAGTCTAGATATGAAACTTTTCAACCAAACACCATGCGAAGTAGCCTCAAAGCAAGAAATGAACTCTGCGACCATAGTGGAACTAGCCGTCAAAGTTTGCTTTGCACTTCTCCACGATACGGCACCATCAGCTAGCATGAACACATATCCTGATGTGGATTTAAGTGAATCACTGCAGCCACCGTAGTCAGAGTCCGAATAGCCTACCACTTCTAGATTATTAGTTCTTCTATACATAAGCATGTAATCCTTAGTACCCTTAAGGTACCTCATCACTTTCTTTGCAGCCTTCCAATGATCGATCCCTGGATTACTTTGATATATTCCTAATAGTCCAACTGCATATGCAATATCAGGTCTGGTACAGACCTGGGCATACATTATGTTACCAACAGCTGAAGCATATGGAATATTTCTCATTTGTTCTCTTTCAAGTCATTCCTAGGGCACTGATCCAAACTGAACCGGTCTCCCTTCACAATGGGTGTTGCACTTGGTGAACAATCTTTCATTCTAAATCTTTCAAGTACTTTGTTGATATAAGCCTCTTGAGACAATCCTAAAATGCCTCGAGATCTATCCCTATGGATCTTAATGCCAATGACATAAGATGCATCTCCCATATCTTTCATATCAAAGTTTCTTGAAAGGAACTGTTTTACCTCATGTAGCAACCCTTTATTATTGGTTGCAAGCAAAATATCATCCACATATAATATAAGAAAACAAATTTTACTCCCACTGACCTTAAGATATATACATTGATCCATGATATTTTCTTCGAAACCAAATGAAGTAATTATTTCATGGAATTTCTTATACCACTGGCGCGAGGCTTGTTTTAACCCATATATGGATTTATTCAACTTACAAACCAAATGTTCACCATCCTTAGAGGAGAATCCTTCAGGTTGTTTCATATAAACCTCTTCCTCTAAATCGCCATTAAGGAATGTCGTTTTCACATCCATTTGATGTAGCTCAAAATCAAAATGAGCTACCAATGCCATAATTACACGAAGGGAATCTTTCTTTGATACAGGAGAAAAGGTCTCCGTGTAGTCGATTCCTTCTCTTTGAGTGAACCCTTTAGCAACGAGTCTCGCTTTATATCTTTCGATGTTGCCTAGTGAGTCTCTTTTTGTCTTAAAAATCCACTTGCATCCAATGATTTTTACACCATCAGGCAACTCGACAAGATTCCAAACTCGATTAGAAGCCATTGAATTCATCTCTTCTCTCATAGCATTCATCCACAAGTTTGAATCTGTAGAACTTATGGCTTGTGAAAATGACAAGGGATCATTATCGACTCCAATATTATAATCCAATTCTTGTAGGTACACTTCATAATCATCAGGAACAGCTGATCGCCTTTCTCGAGTAGATCTTCTTAATGGGACTTGTTCATTCTCATTATGAACCAAATCTTGTTCATTCTCATTATGAACCAAATCCTCATTTACAACATGATCTATCGGATTTTGATCAATAATTTGTGGAATTTCTATATTTGGTTGTCTAACACTCGGCTTAACTTGAGGAGTGTGAATGACAATCAACCTATCACTTGAATCAGAGGGTGGAACCTCATAGTGGTCTTTTTCAGGAATAATATTCTGAAATTGATCACTCCCACTGATCAAATCATTCTCAAGAAATTTAGTATTTCTTGATTCCACAATCCTAGTATTATGGGACGGACAATAGAATCTATAACCCTTTGACTTCTCGGCATATCCAATGAAATACCCACTAATAGTCCTGGGGTCAAGTTTCTTCTCTTGTGGATTGTAGATTCTTACTTCAGACGGACATCCCCAAATGCGTATATGTCGCAAACTCGGTTTCCAACCTTTGAATAGCTCAAAAGGCGTCTTAGAGACGGCCTTGGATGGAACCCGGTTTAATATATATGCTGCCGTCTTAAGAGCATCAATCCACAAAAATGATGGAAGTTTAACATTACTTCTCATGCTACGCACCATATCAATTAATGTCCGATTTCTTCTTTCAGCTACACCATTCTGGTCTGGAGAACCAGGCATGGTGTATTGGGGAACAATCCCATGCTCTTGAAGAAATTTAGCAAATGGACCAGGTGCTTGTCCGTTCTCAGTGTATCTTCCATAATACTCTCCACCTCGATCTGATCTCACGATCTTAATGTGCTTACCACATTGATTCTCTACTTCAACCTTAAATAATTTAAAGGCATTTAAAGCTTCGTCTTTGGAACGAAGTAAGTAGAGATACATATATCGTGAATAATCATCTATGAAGGTGATAAAGTATTTTGGATCATCAGCATTCATGTCCGGACAACAAATGTCCGTATGTATGATTTCTAATAAGTCAGAACTCCTCTTGGCACCAATTTTGTGTTTATTAGTTTGCTTTCCCTTAATGCAACTAACACAAGTGTCGAAATCAGTAAAGTCTAGAGTACCAAGTACCCCTTCCTTTACTAACCTCTTAATTCTTTCATTGGAGATATGTCCTAATCTCCGATGCCACAAAATAGAAGAATCCTCATTCATAATACATCTTTTTAAACCAACATTAACATGCATAGAATTATGAGTGGTATCATTTTGCAAGTCAAGATGAAATAAATTATCAGACAATGTACCATAGCCAATAACTTTAGAATTTTTGATAATACTAAAACCAGAGTCTGAAAAGTTAAAGGAAAATCCAAAAGGTAAAAGTCTAGATACAGAAATCAAATTCCTTGCAAAATTAGGAACATAGAATGTTTTTTCTAAACATAAAGTAAAACCACTACTTAAAACCAAACTGCATGTCCCAACGGTTTCCACACGTGAAGCTATCTTGTTGCCTGAATAGATAAGTCTTTCACTGTCCACTGGTTTCCTTAGGTTTGTCATACCCTGCAAGGTATTCGAAACATGGATTGTAGTCCCAGTATCAATCCACCATGTATCATGATTAACATTAACCATATTAGATTCATAACAAACAAATGCTGGAAAATTACCTTTCTTCTCAAGCCAAGCTTTAAACTTAATGCAGTCCTTCTTAATGTGTCCCTTCTTTTTACAGAAGTAACACTTTGACTCCTTCACGACTTGATTCACATGAATCTTTCCTTTTTCCTTTTCCTTATTGTGATCCTTTTTCTTCTTTGAATAAGAAGTCGTAGCAAGGTTCACCTTTTCGCCCTCTTCCATCAACAATCTACCCTCCTCTTGAGCACACATGGTCATAAGCTCATTAATTGACCATTTGTCCTTATGTGTGTTGTAAGAGATCTTAAATAGGGCATACTGTTGAGGTAGAGTGCACAGAATGTAATGGACCAAGAAAGATTCTGACATGGTAACTTCTAAAGCCTTTAGTTGAGCCGCTATATCCCTCATGCGCATGATATAATCACGCACTCCTTTAACCTCAGTGTGCCTCATGGATGAGAACTTCATAATCAAGGTGCTAGCGAGAGCCTTATCAGAGGATGCAAACTGCTCATCGATGGCTTCAAGAAGATCCTTGACTTTAACATGCTGATCGACTGAACCCCTAATACTAGCACAAATCTTGGTCTATATGAACATAACTGAAAGACGATTAGATCGCTCCCACTTTTCATAAAGATCAATAGCTTCAGGAGTACTATCCTCCGTTATGCTAGGTGGTTCGTCTTTCCGAATAGCATAGTCAATATCCATCCATCCTAAATGCAGTAACACTCTCTCCTTCCATACCTTGTAGTTATCACCTCTTAATTCAGGAATGTCACATTTAACATCAAAAATATTTCCTGGTAAAATTACTGCAAATAGAAAATATATGCTTATTAACAAAGTAAACCGAAACTGTAATTTTATCTCAATTTACCAATGTAAACTATGCACATATGAATTCAGTGACATAAAACTTGCCTGTGGGCTAAACTCTACTCAAATCATATTCATAAATTTAATCTTATAGTGAAACAATCAAATCATTATTTCTTAACTCCCGTGGGTAGATTAAGAAAACACAATATGATACATCACCCTAATTAATCATGCAAAACAATAAAATTTCCTGTGGGCAAATCTTATTATGTTATACATGATTAATTACAATCAATGTCTAGTATCCACATGTGATTTCAGTTTATCAAATTTTTAAATAATTAGAGATGGTGTGGCTACTCCCTAACTAATAAAATTTGCTCAATCACTTGACATTTCACATTGTTTTATACACATATGAGTGCATACCATAAAGCAACGTCCTTATCATGCTAAAGTCCAAAATATGCTTCAATAAAAAGTATTCAGAATACTCTATAGTCAAAAAGAATGAGCAGCAGGTTCTATATTTTATTATTATCAAAAAAAAAAAAAAAAACCATGAAGCTATGTCATCCTGCCACTCCAGTTATCAACAGCATTAAATTAATTGGACCAGCCTAACTTTCGTAGCATGAAACATCATGGTGTAGAATTAAAACATAGTTTAATTAATGTCAAATCTGACACAGCCGAAAGCAAATTGAATTCATTAGACACAGCCGAAAGCAAAGTGGTTCCAAATCAAGACTTATACATTCATGAAGGAAAAAAAAATCATTATTTTTTCCAGCGAAAACTAAATCGGCAAAGGGATTAACTATTCGGCAGTCTAATTATAAAAGCAAGGCAGAGGCAATTCTTGCTCTGATACCAAATGTAAGCAAACTGATTACAGCATGAATCATTAAGCGGAAGCAAATAAGAGGATCAATAGAGTACCTCCAGCCATTGCTAAGCGAAATCGGATGGGTTTGTATGCTCTTCTTCCTCCAATTTCTATTCTTTATCTCTGATTTTGTTTCCAAATCCTTCTTCTCAATTTTAGATGGTGTTTGTTGATTTTGAGAATAGGTTTAGTGAACCGTAAAATCAGAAAAATGAATCACGTTTTCCTTTTTACCGCTTTGGCCATCATGGAGCGGTTACCAAACGAAAACGAAAATTAGTGGGTGGTTAAGGGGATAAATGAGCTATAATCAAATAATGGGTCTACGGCCAAAACAAATGGGCCACAAATTCGACACTTTCCACATGCATGTATGATTATTGGATATTTAGAACTGTATTATCGATAATATGGCCGAATTCAATGTATGAAAAGGTATACTGTAAAAGAAGAAGAAAAACACACGCACACACACTTGTGGTCTAATGATTTTAGTTTTAATTTTAAAAGTTTTTTTTGGGTTGCCTTGGTTCCTGCGTATAAAATGGGGAAAATACTGGATCAATACATTTGTAAATTCTAGTAATCTCAAAGGGAAAAAAGGGATAGACGCTTAAACACTATTTAAATTTACGATCTTTTTTCCACCTTTATGCGATGGTGGAACAGACAGACATATTGTCTCTTATAACGCATATTACCAGATACTAAAATATTGTCAATAGCCATTTAGTTGCGGTTATTTGTTATATAGATGAATTCTCATGCTTTGGTACACTTATAATTGTAGCTAAAATACATTGCAAGTGGCAATACTGATTTTTTTTTAACGGAACGTTTTTAATGTGTGCTGTTAAATGCTTCCTCATTTATCACATAATTGATCATTTATGTGGATTAACACGTGTGTGTGTATGTTATATTTGGTTATTCTAAGCAATTGTGACCTTTCCAAACGCTCATGCTTTTTTTCTTTTTCTTTTACACAGTTAATTGATTATTAAAACGGAATTGGAAATCTCATGATGTCGCCATAAGGCTCAGTTCCTATATAAAGAGAAATATGTATGTTTCTTTCATCAGAAAAGAATATAAATCATAATGGCTATTAATAAGAAATTTATGAGTCTTGTTCTACTGTTGGCAATGTGCCTGATGGTAATGATTGCTGAAGCCGGTCATTACAAGCGGCCACACTATAAGAGACCTCACTATAACCACCGCACCACTACAAGCCTCCCCATTACAAACCCTCACACCAAGGACGGAGCCAGGAATTGGCTCAGCCGAAGGGGGGGGGGCAATTTTTTTCTTCTTAATATCAGTTTACTCTGAATTTATCTTAATTTCAACCTATAATGTTTTATAGTATTAAGTTTTTGACAAAAATATTGTGTAAATAATTATAAAAATGGTCATTTTTGTATTAACAGGGTAATTTTTTTTCTAATAGTTTAAAATCAAGGGGGGGAGGGGGGCATGGTCACTATTTACCTCAATGCCTCCGTCCCTACCCCACACTACAAGCAACCTCATTACAAACGACCCCATTATTAAACCATCATGTCCAAGTTGTGTTATGCTTTAATATTTGTATTTTATAATGACAATAACAACTGCCTAGATTGATAAAGGCTATTGCCATATGTTATGCGATGCTTGATTTCTATACTATGTTGTGCTAATGTGTTGAAAGTAAGTATTTCATTGTGCTGATAAATGTTCAATTTTCTTTTTGTGGTTCCTTCTCTCTTCCATATTATTCAGTTCCCTAACAGTTAATTTCTGAAAACGTTAAAACTTCTTTCTTAGTTTATTACGTTGAAGTTATGTAATATTTAATTTTCATATAACTAATTGGTAACTTTAGACAAAGATACTTTTATAACTCGATGTTTCAACAAGTATATTTTTCGTTTTTACAAAATTTAGGCATTCGTTGATCAAGCGCATATCGACAAATCTCCAAGTACTCAATAGACTTGTTTCAACAACTAGTGAAAATACATAAAATATTTAAGAATAAATATGCAAAGCGCATCCCTTCATGGATCACAGTTACGCAGCACTGTGGAATCACTTGTAACTATAGGCATCAACGCCCCTTGACTTATGCCATGAAAATACCACATAGATCGCGGCACACAAGTAGTTACATCTACTATCCCAGCAGAAACCAATAGTACTGTAGATAATCACTGCCCTCGATTTACGCTATGAAACAAAACCCGATAGATCACAATACTCAAATGGTTACATCTGCTATCCCAACAAAAACTAATAGTACTGTAGACAATCATAGCCCTCGATTTACACTATCAATATCAAATAAATGTAATCGATTCAAGTTGAATCCACCCAGTGGACTCTGATGGGACCCCACCAAGTGGACTTCGATGGGACCCCACCAAGTGGGATTCCGAGGTAATCTCATCGAGTGAGATTCCGATGTGACCTCATCAAGTGGGAGTCCGACGCGATTCTAATGAGTAGGATCCCGATTTCTGATAGAACTACCGAGTATAGTTCCAACGCAATAATAACAAGTAGGATTACGAATTCCGTTGAAAGACACTTTCCATATCTTCGATTTCAGAACATATAATACTACATATATTATTTTTTTATAACTTCGTGTATATCGTGCTTATATAAAATTATGTTTATATAAGTTTATCTTTCTTTCCAATTCGAATTCGTGTATGTCGTTGACAACTCATGCAAGGAATGTTGTGAACCTTGTCTTTCACACTTTCTTTTTGTTATGATGTGCTCGTAGATGAATTCATACTGCACCCTTTTTCTGTATATATATGTGTGTGTGTGTGTGTGTGTGTGTGCATGCATAGATTCAGACACACACATCAAGATATTTTTCATTTGATCAGAATTCAAGAACCTTTAACTTTTGGGTCTGTTCGTTTGAAATATATACAGGGTGGTTTTTTTCCCTCTATTTTTTAATTTCTATGATAAACAAAGACGATAAACAAATCTTCTCATGACTATTCGTTTGTTTTTGTTTTCTATAGAACAACAATCAGGCCGGCTATGTTATATGGTGCGGAATGTTGGTCTACTAAAAGGCAATACGTCCAAAAGATAAGTGTAGCAGAGATGCATATGCTGCGTTGGAGCTGTGGGCATACCAGACGAGATCAGATTAGGAATGATGATATTCGGGACAAACTTTGCACTTGTTGAAGAGAAGTTAGTCCAACACCACTTGAGATGGTTCAGACATCTCCAACGAAGACCGCACGATGCACCAGTGCGCGTTGGAATTATAAGCCGCGCCGATGGCCCAAGGAGAGGTAGGGGCCGACCTAAAATGACATGAGAGGAAATAGTAAAAAGAGACTTAAGGAATTGTAATATATCTGAAGAGCTGACTTCGGATAGAGGTGCATGGAAGTTAGCAATCCATGTACCAAAACCTTAGGGTTTTTTTTTTGAAACTTTTTAATCTTCTTTTTTTGTCTTTTTCAAACTTTTATTTTACTTTTACGAAAGATTTTTGTCTTTTTCAAACCTTTATTTTACCTTTACGGAAGATTTTAACTCCTTTTTATTTTTATTTTTATTTTTGGGTTCCATGTCTAGCCAACCCCAACTTATTTGAGATTTATGGCTTTGTTGTTTTTGTTGTTGTTGTTTTGTTTTTTATTTGGATGTATATAAACTGACCAGTAAAGCAAATCCAAACATCTTTTTATGGATTGTAGACAAGTTGGAGAACCTAAACAACATAATTTTTTCGTGCTTCGTAACTCAACGAGTTATGCTAGCACTACACCAAAAATGCCAATTAGGCAGTTTTTATGGCCGTATCTAAATCGATTTGGCAGTGCTCTGGGCCGTATCAAAAAATGTCGTCTCTGTTACTTTGATACGGTCTTAAGCCGTATCAATTTACAAATTTGATACGGCTTAAAACCGTATCAAATTCATAGTTTAATACGGTTTTTAAACCGTATCAATATAGAAATTTGATACGGCTTAAAACCATATCAAATTCCTACATTGATACGGCTTAAAACCATATCAAATTCCCGTCACTACCCCAGAAATGTCAATTAGGCAGTGCTTTGGACCGTACCAAATTCCTATATTGATACGGCCTTAAACACTGCCTGATTCTTAAATTGATACGATCTTAAACACTGCCTGATTCTTAAATAGATACGGCCTTAAGCCGTAGCAAATTTAAACTAAAATATATATAAAAAAAAAATACAATTTGCTTTATATAAAAAAAACTTATTTGATGTTACAATGCCATCATAATAAAGCAACTGGACAACAATTACATTTGTTTTCAATGACAAAATAGACTACAATATTAGCTATCATATAAATTGAATTTGTTTACATGAGAGCTCTACAATATTAGTATAATTTAGTGAAACAAAATCGATGACAAAAGAATATTACAATATCATATATCGTCAATACACAAAACAAACTTATCTTATTGCTGAAAAGGAAAAAGAGAAAAAGAGTTAACTTTACAAATTATGTCATACATGGATGGATACAGATGATGACGATGATCAAAGCTACCACATCCCAAAGCTGCAACTAACATGTTTTTGTGTGATGAACTGAAGGCGATTTCGCATCATGGTGAATGTTGGGTATTTTGGAAGACAGACGATGGAAACAAGTATGTGATGTTGGCAAGCGCTCGATGGAATCTGAATTTCTATAGATGTACAATTTGAATTCTAAGCCACTGAAACCATTCACTGGTAGGTACTTCACAGATGTACAGAATTTATACACATATGTATGCACATATCAGTTTGATACTTGCCTATGTTTCTAAAATAATGAATATTTAGTTCAAAATCAGTCTACTTATGTATGTATGTAGTTTCTGCAGCTTATTTTCACGGACCAAAACTGAATAATGCACTTTAACATTGCATATGACTTGCCGTAAAATATACTAAAATGCTAAATTTCTACATGACCCGTTGTGACCTGACAGGATTGATGAGTTAATATGTACTTCAACAGGAGTCATTAAAAAAAATCATAATATTCTAGTACACCTTAAGTGCTCTAATCAAGATAATGGTATATCCACCTGAGAGTTGCAATAAATAATTTTTTAGGAAAGTAGTCAAACTATATTAACATAATAAAATCAGAAGATGATATATTTTTTACCCTGCTGAAAACCAATGCCTACAGCATGGGATATTATTCTAGTAACTAGCATTTTTTATCAAAATCTTAGTAGTTACACTGAACATTTTTAAATACACTAAATCTTTACATCGTGATTATTCATGTTATAAAAGAGTTGCTGCAAATCTAATACTTGAATATAAGAAGATAGAACAAAAATCTAACATTTGAGAAAAACGATCCACACAGTTCAGGAGCACGGTACCACCTTGTTGCTGCATAATCCTACAAAAGAGTACAGTAGATGAATCAGAAAGCTGTCATAATTTAACAACGCCACGGCTGTGTCTATAAGATCTTATAGTTATTTTAAAGTTCTGAATATGCCCACATTATTGCTTAGTTGTTTCAAACGAATGCAATTCAGAAAGTGTCCAGGTTATAAAAAACTAACAATGTAACAAAAAAATAAACTAAAAGAGGCCCCAATAAAAAAATTAAACTAAAAAATTTCCAGTGATTTAAAAACAGATGAGATGCAGAGCTACATACGGTCCAAATAATAGCTGAAGGGGCATCATCAAACGAAACCCGAGCCAAACCAAAGTCACAAACTTTTAATTTGCAATCTGCATTTGCAAGGATATTTTCTGGTTTCAAATCCTAGGTGGATAACATTGGTTGGAAAGGATAAAAGAATGGTTAGCAGCACATAATATATAAACGAATCAGTTATCAAGCTAACAAAAACAATATTTTTACCTGTATGTATATACTTCATAGCACGTAGAAGCTGATACAGGAAATACTGATGATGTTCAGGAGTAAGATCGTTATTTGCTTTTATGACTTGGTGAAGATCAGATTCCATTAATTCAAAAACACCATATACATCGTTAAATTCTCTCCTTGATGGAGGAAGCATTATGTGTTTAATTTCCGCAAGATCAGGATGACGAAGTAATCTTGGCAGCTTAATTTCCACAAGATGGTATTAAGTTGTTGACACATAGGCATCAGTGTTATTTTTTTGCAATTTGTTATTTTTCTCAGATCATTAGAAAATTCATCCGTACTGAAAATTTGATTGTAATTGACTATCTGTTGCATACAAATTGCAGAAAAATCAGTCAAATCAGTCTGTACTGAAAATTGAATATCGCGAACAAATTGCAAAAAAATCAGTCACTGTGTTGCAGATGAATTTTCAGTACAGATGAAAATTCATCTACAACACAGTGAAAATTTGACTGATTTTTCTGCAATTTGTATTCGGTTCCGGACAGAGTTCGCGAACTCAGTTCCGGACTGAGTTCGCAAACTCGGTTCGAAACGAGTTTGTTGCAAACTCAGTTTCGGAACGAGTTTGCGAACTCAGTTGCGGAACTGAGTTTGCGAACTCATGTATGTATCAAAATACAGAGTATTCCTTAGCAAGATCATATAAATTTTCATTTACTACCATACATATGTTATTCTAAAGTATGAACCTCATGTATGTATTAAAGTTCTCATGGAATATAGAAGTGCATCTAATTTGTACCTTTACTGGCTGAATAGATTGGACCGACACATATGGGGTAAAGACCCGATGCTGATCCAAGATTGATAATTACCCCAGGCTTCTTTGTTTTCCGCATCGTTTGAATCTGTAAAACAGTAATTAAATTAGCGTGAAATTCAGCAAAATTGTTTATCTTGCAGTAGCTGCTAAACTTTCTCTATTTTATCGACTGAAACATAATTTTTACCGCGATTCTAGTGCAGTCGATAACAGCAACAAAGTTTATACTTATGATACGCCTCCATGTATTGATGCCATCAGATACATCTTCATCAAAGCGTTTTACTGTAGTACCAACTCCTGCACTGTTTACACAAATGTCTAAACCTCCATATATGTCTACATGCTTCTCAAATGCAGCAGATACATCACCTATACAAAATTTATCCGAAGTTATTTCTTGTCATATGGTACAGTGAAATCTTATAATTGATACAATATTTAATACCAGTATTAGTAACATCACACTTGATGAACATTGCAGAAGGATGATCTATGTCAGGATGGAACCTTTTGTTCTCCTTTTCGGACAAGGAAACAGTTTTAGTTCCCTTCTCTTCCGAGAAATCAACAACAGTTACAAAGAGACCATTTTTGGCAAGAGCCAGGCCGATAGCTTTGCCTAAAACAGAAGTTAATATCAAGTAAGTATATGTATTGCAGTATGTTTTAAATTATGCATATTTTTGTTACATATTTTACTTATAACAACTACACATACAATGAACTGCATTACTATGTTATTAACGGTTACCTATTCCATTAGCACCTCCAGTGACTAGGGCTGACATACCAGGAGTTAGTTCCATTTTTCTTACTAAGTTTTAATTAAAGATTATTAGAGAGGATTAATTCGTGATCTGGAAATCCAGTAAGAATAGAATGATATATTGGAGAGGCATGCATGTTATATTGTATTTATAGCTGCTGTTATATAATATTTAATTATTTAACATGGTCTACACTGGTGTGCAGGATGCACAAGTATACAATATACAACAATTAAAGTTTTTCAAATAAATATCTTTGTCTGCACAAGTATACAATATACAACAGTTAAAGTTTTCAAACAAATATCTTTGTGCAGTATCATATAGTAAATAAATTAAGATGTGCATTCCTTTCTACCCGAGTTCTTATTCAAAGATGTGATCCCCAATAAGAATAATGGAAGTATGATTTCAAAACTTGTCAATAAATGTACACAATTTTGTCAGTATTTGCGGTCAAGATCTGATTAAATATATATACAAATTGTTTTATGTTAAGGATGTGATACACTACACATATGGATAGTGATGAAATGGTTAAGATCTGGACATGATTTTAACCATAAATATTATTCTTATACATTAATACCTTAAAATGCAGTCTACATTAATTGACAAACTACGATTCTTAATGCTGCATTATTGAGGTAGAAATAATATTATTTCTCCATATGAGGTTACCTTAAAATGTATCTGCCGATGTTCGTACTGCAGAACTGCAGGCTTTGGATGTAAAATCCGCACTAAGTTTAAACTAGCGAAGATGCGTATGCCAAGTTATTAAGTTAAATAATGTGTTCCAAATAACATATGTCGTATGCCAAGTTATTAAGTTAAATTAGCGAAGATGCGCACTAAGTTTAAACTCAGAATAAGTGATAGAACAACTATGGATGTAAAATACGCATAAGAAATAAATAAATAAACCATGACAATAAAAATAGCTGTTAACTAAATTAATGTTTGAAGAGAATAGGAATAGTGAGCCATTTATATCCCATTTAATGTTAATTAGGACATCAACCTTTTGGCTTTTATTTCAATATAGGAAGGCAATCGTCTATTTGCAATAAAGCATTTCATTTAAAGCACTGTCAACGGTTTTTTTTTTTATTGAAATGCTATTGGCAACAACAACAACAACAACAACAACAAAGCCATATATCCCAAACAAGTTGGGGTTGGCTAGATATGGAACCCAAAATTAAAATGAAATAAAATTAATAATGATGAATATATATATATATATATATATATATATATATATATATAAGGTTGCAATTGGTCAAAATAATAAAATATTTGTGGCCCAAACCTTTAATACATAGATGCATGTATAATCCAAATTTTAAGTAATCAGAGCTCAGTTATATGTTGTTTCAATTGACATTTATTTCAAAAGAAACTTTTTATCTCATTTATAAAAGTTAACTCCATTATAATATTACATTATTATTTTATAAGGTCTTTCAGATAACCATCCATAGCAAGCACTGAATCTTATTATGCATTCTTATCCGTCAAAATCTTTACGTGATACTGCATCCCTAACATGTTTAATGAATCCAATAAAAAAACATTTGTTTGGTATTCATTTATTTTTGTGACCAAGTTATAAAAGAAGAAGGAAAAAATTATGTTTCAAACATAGATCTGGTTTAGCATCAAACCTCTTACTCCACTTGGAGTCGCCTCTTAGCCTGAGGTACAACATCAATACTTCTCAGCAGCCAACCTTCTTGCTTTCTTCTTCATGCATTTATGGGACTCAAAGGTCACTCATCCCTCTAGCTAGCTATTGCATTTAGTGCATGATGCAGCAGCATGAACATCAGGTTGCAATTCACACAGAAGCACCTACTAAAATTCCCTAATGTAGCAGGCCTTTCCCATGCATTAGTCCACATGTAAAATTAATTTTTTTTTTAGTGCAGAAACACGATTGATTAAGATATATCAATGTTATGTTATAATAGTGATTTGCTTGAGTGCTTTTTCAGGTAATCAACAGGATATTAGTTAAGGTATATCAATAAGCAGTGCATACTATTTGACGCCGGACTTGTAGTAGAAAACTGAAATGGTAATAAATGAGAACTATGTTAAAAAATTTGTCTGTTATATAATCAAGTAGCAGGTAGCTATATGTGTTTATTAATACTACTGGTGTATAGTTAAAACTTAAAAATGGTTATATAATGGTAGTTATGGTATGAATGGTCCTCAATATATTTTTATTACTAATAATAGGCTGACTAAAATCGAAAATAAGATAAAGCGCACTAAATTGAAATTGATGGTAGAGGGGATGAGTACAATAAAAGGCAACGAAATTTCATACAGATTTATTGCTTAGTCATTAAAAATAACATAAAGCAGGAGCACTTGAATAAAGCTTCATAGTGCGACCCACTTCAGAATGAGTCTCATGTTAAATAAAATAAGGTCAGAATAATACCTGAACCAACCGGAAATGATAAATTGATTCAAAATATGAGTTTTCACAGTTTGCATGGTCTGTCCTAGACTCAGGGTTGATGGTCAGTAGTAAGATGGAGATAGACACTGAATAGTCAATTACTATTGACTACTACAGAAGATAGTAGAGGTCGGCAATCCTGCCCAAATTCGTTATTTCAAATAAGATCGGTAATGACCGAGAGAGAAATTCAATGTCTAATGAGTTGGGGGAAAATTGAACATTTGCAAATAATCTCTTTTGACAAATAATTTAATGGCAAACCAATATATTGGTAACTTAGAACTTCAAAATCAAAAAGCCTAGACTTCATGCTTGCTGCATACATGATCAAGTTAGCCTGTCGAACAGATCATGATAAAGAATATAGACAATTCACCATCAGCGTTTTGCAACATCCATTAAGGTGAAACGAGGAACATACGAGAAAGTAAAATTTGGTCAAGCATGTGAATATATGCAAGGTATGGTTGGCTTCGGTAATCAAGGTACAATGGGTCTACATTAATCCATTTGATGAAGAATTCATACTTATGGTCAGCTGCAGTTTTTGGATAGGGAATTTGTACTGCTATGTACATCTATAAATTCACATGCATGTACAATCATTTGAATTGAGTACTGCCTGGTGGAAAAAAAGTATTTTACAAACTTATAATCTTTTGCATTTAGCACAACCTAATAAGAAAAGAGCAGTATGTAATAAATGTAAGTATAAACCAGACTTTATAGATATGTAACAAAAGGTATTTTACAAACTTACAATCTTTTGCATTTTGGGCTCCCGCGCTTGTAAATAACTATTATAACATAGCAAATTCATTTTTCTATAGCTCAATTCATCGTAAACTATTTTACAGAAATCATTTTACATAGCACTCTAGTTATAAGGCTATTATATAATGCTATATAAGTCATATTTTCTTGTAGTGAGTCCTGCTTCTAACCAAATTTGTTTCTCACTTTACTAACCATCGTTTTTTTCTTCGTCTCCCTTATAATAAAAAATGATCATCATAATTCGATAAATTTTTGCATGCACGGTCCATGGACTTCGTCTATACTTATAGTTCTAAACTAGCCGTAACAACACTAAAAATAAGCTCGATTATAAAATTACAATGACCATTACACATAGCCACATACTATAATCTGTATATATAAAACACACATTCTGCTATAAACAGTTAAACTTTTGAGTGTTCGTCCTTTTCATTTAATTTAGTTTCTTATCTGACTTCTGTTTGGTTGTTAGACTTTTTACGACTCTTTAAAACTTCAAATGACCCTATAAAAATTTCAAATGGGTGAGCAATGTTATACCAAACTTTTTTTTATACAATTTTATAGTATGATGGGCCTTCATCAACATTATTTTTTCAAGAAAAAAAGAGGAACCGTACAATATGTACGAATATATACCACTCAACAAAAAATATAAAAGCAAAGCAAGCACGCACCAAAGCAAGGCATGCTTTAATAACATACATATAATTAGCCTTTTTTCAGTCTTATGCTTTATTTACATTAAAATGGATCCCAGTTATAAAAGCTTAGACTAAAGATAATGTGTGGTAAATTTACAGCCATACCAAATTTATAGTTATCAAACATATGCTTGCCATATTAAAAAATTGAACTTGTCATATTTCAACCATCCAACTAGGAACTAGATGTACATGTTAAGGTCGTTATTGTTCAAAAGCAAACTAACAAATAGGCACTAGAATATACTCTGTGATTCTAGCCTATAATTTACAGCAAACAATACAATAATTCCTAAGGAAAATAGAACGAAACATTTTCGAACTTCTCTAAATTAATTATTCCTTAAATTCAAAAAAAAAAAAGGCACAAATCATAAGTTTGGATGCATCTAACAATCAAATTCATAGTTGAAACCTGGAGGCTAGGGTTGCTGTCGAGACTCGAAGTCGAAGGAGAGGAGGGCGACTCGAAGTCGAAGGAAGCAATTGCAATTTTCAGATCGTTCTTGAGCAGAGGATTTCTTTTATTTGGATCGAAGAAATGAAATTTCAGGGATTCGAAGACTTAGGGATTTTTTTTTCCGACCGAAATGGAAAAGTGGAGAGGGAGGAACTAGAAAAGAACGATACGGAATAGGAGAAATTACCATTCGCATTTGATACGGGTCTAAGCATAATCAAAATGAGCCGATCCGAACCCTTCAAGATCTAGGGTGAGATTTCAAGTGTTGAAGGTGGTGCGGATTGCAAAAGAAAATTTGATACGGCTTATCAAATTTGATACGGCTATAAGCCCTATCAAATTTGATATGGCTTAAAGCAGTATCAAATATCCACATCCTGGTGTGCCAAATTGGCTATTTTGGTGTAGTGTAAATTGAAGACCGTCCTATAAGATTGTAAACAGAAATGATTTTGTAATTTTATTCAATGGTTTACAAGAGAGAATTTGTACATATATATAATACCCGAAGTGGGCTTATTTATAAAACAGAACAGGATAATGGGCTAAGCCCAGTTGTGCTGAACGGGTACAAAGAGTAACGTTGTTTTGTTACTCCTCATACCCTCCGTCAAACCCTACTACATGATTTAGGGTTTGCTTCAGAAAAGAATGGCCGCCGCAATGAGATATATCAAATCATTTTCCTCAGCGATTTTCTTCAACTTCGAGATCATCTTCTCCCTTTTTCTGTCTTTTCTTCCAAGTTTTGACTTTAATTTGAGTTTGAGCTTTCTCTGCTTTGCTATTTGCAGTGGATACTCCCTGGTCGGCTTCAGATCTGAACTTGTTGTGGGATTGATCAGAGTTTCTTCTGGATTTGGTTAGGGTTTGAGGTTTTGTGATAGAATTGAAGCTAACACTTGTGGATCTGCTCGATTTGGTTGCTAGGGTTTGTTCACTGCTTTGTGGATTAGGATTTGTGATCTCTGCAACGCATAGCTTGTCTCTCAGAGTCTCAAACCTAGGTCCTGATAACGGTTTTGTTAGAATGTCCGCCGTTTGGTAAGTGGAAGGTACGTGATTTACCTGAAGCTTTCCTTTTTGAACTAATTCTTTTACGAAGTAAATATCTAGCTCTAAGTGCTTAGTTCTAGAATGTAGAACAGGATTAGCTGTTAATGTTATGACACTCATGTTGTCACACCATATTGTTGCATTAGCACTTGAGTTAATTTTTAGTTCACTTAGGATTGATTGAATCCACATGATTTCAGCTGTAGCACTAGCAATACTGCAATATTCTGCTTCTGTACTTGACCTTGAAACAGTATTTTGTTTCTTAGCACACCAAGATATAGGGTTTTTGCCTAGGAATATACAGTATCCACTTGTAGACTTTCTATCATCATAGTCATTGGCCCAATCAGCATCTGCATAGGCATTAATATTTAGATTGTTGCCTGTCCTTAGGATTAATCCCTGATTGATTGTGCCTCTTAAATACCTCAAGATTCTTTTTACAGTCTTCCAGTGATCACTAAGAGGTTTTTGCATGAATTGGCTAGCCTTGTTAACACTATATGATATGTCAGGCCTTGTTATAGTTACATATTGTAGAGTTCCAATGATACTTCTGTACAGTTTTTCATTGCATGTAGGTTCACCTTTTTCCTTACTTAAGTGAGAATTAGTGATCATTGGTGTAGGTAGATGATTAGCCTTGTCCATGTTTGATCTGGTTAGGATTTCTGCAATGTATTTCCTTTGACTCAAGTGAAGTTCATTGTTGTTTTTCCTGTTGACTTCAATTCCTAAAAAGTAGGATAGTTCACCCAGGTCTTTGACAGAAAATTCATTGTTTAGTTGATGGGTAATAGTCTTGATTTCAGTTTCACAGTTGCCTGTAATTATAAAATCATCCACATAGATCAACACATAAGTAACTTTATCACCAGTAAATTTTGTGAATAGGGAGTTGTCTGATTTCGTAGGATTGTATCCAAACTTTGACAGGGTTGTCTTCAGCTTATTGAACCAAACACGTGGTGCTTGCTTTAGCCCATAAATGGCTTTGTTTAATTTACACACCATCTTTCCATTTGTCTTTTCTTTGAGTCCTGGTGGTAGTTCCATGTAGATTTCTTCCTGCAATTCACCATTCAAAAAGGCATTATTAACATCAAGTTGCTTGATGGTCCAATTTCTGTACAAGGCTATTGTCAATATGATTCTAATTGTTGTAGGTTTCACAACTGGTAAGAATGTTTCACTGAAATCAATTCCCCACTGTTGTGAATATCATTTTGCCACCAGTCTAGCCTTGTATTTAGAAATTGTACCATCAGCCTGTCTTTTAATTCTATATGTCCATCTACACCCAATAATATTTTTGTTTTTGGGTGGTTGAACAAGACACCAAGTTTGTTTTTTATTTAAGGCATCTAACTCTTCATTCATGGCAAACAGTGATATCAACTTATCACTCAACTTGGCTTGTTGATAAGTGGATGGTTCAGTCTCATTAGATTCAGTGCAAAAGATTTTTGGTTTGAATATACCACTGTTTGCCCTTGTCATCATATGATGTTGATTTCGAGTTTGAGGTTCTTCCCTGTTTTCTTCAGACCGAATGTTTTCCTGATCATTGTTGTCATCATGTATTGCACTGTTTTGTGGAGAATTATCATTGTTTTCATTGGCATTGTCTTCTTTTTCATTCATAGTCTTTGTTCTGGAGTTTGAATGTTGTGGTGTACTAATAGTGTGTGTACTTTGTGTGTGTGTTGTACCATTGTTAAAGTGTTGCACATGCACAGTATCACTAGTTTGCTCAGGAAATTCAGGAACTGAAATCTTTGGATTATAAATATTACTTGTAGTTTTGCATGTGTCACTTTTAAATGAGAACACTTTCTCATTGAAAATAACATGTCTGGATATATAAATTCTTCCATTGTTGCTCAAACACTTGTAACCTTTCTGATTGGTAGTATAGCCAAAAAAAGTACATGGAATGGATCCATAGTCAAGTTTATGCTTATTAAATGGTCTGTTATTAGGAAAACACAAACATCCAAATACTTTTAAATCATTATAATTAGGTTTAAGTTGATTTAAAACCTCAGTGGGACATTTTAAACCAAGCACCTTTGTAGGCAACCTGTTAATGAGATGTACAGCTGTTGCAAATGCATCAGGCCAGAATTTTAATGGCATTGATGCATGTGCTAACAGTATGAGACCAGTTTCAACAATATGTCCGTGTTTTCTCTCGATCAGCCCATTTTGTTCAGAAGTGTGAGGGCATGTCAGTCTATAAGTGATACCCTTTTTGCTAAAGTAATTTTTTTGTGGTAAAAATTCCTTGCCCCCATCACTTTGCATAGTTTTGACTTTATAGTTTAGTTGATTTTCAACATTGGATATAAACTGCATTACTATATTACAAGTGTCCGACTTTGATTTCATGAAGTAAATCCACACATATCTTGAATGAGCATCAATAAATGAAAAATAGTAATTGTATCCATAGTCAATATTAATAGGTGCTGGACCCCAAAGATCAACAACAATTAGTTCTAATGGGTTTGTATATTCAGTTTCAGAGTTTGGGAATGGTAATTTATGACTCTTTCCCATTTGGCAATAAATACACACATAATCATTTGGAATATCAACATTGATGTTACTTTTATGTAAAATTTCTTTCATAATTCTTGAACTTGGATGTCCAAGTTTATAGTGCCACAAGTCAAACATCATGCATTCATTGCTACTTTCTAATTCAGTCACATTACAACACTTGCTTTTAAACTCAGTATGTCTGAGATTTCCAGAATCAAACTTGTATAGGCCGTTTTGTTCCCTACCCTACAATAAAATGTTCATAGTCAGCATGTCCCTAACTACACAGTGATTTGGGTAGAATTCAAATGACACTTTATTATCTTTGGCACATTGTGACACGCTG
This sequence comes from Allium sativum, assembly GCA_030737875.1. NCBI lineage: Eukaryota > Viridiplantae > Streptophyta > Magnoliopsida > Asparagales > Amaryllidaceae > Allium > Allium sativum. The sequence continues at coordinate 591,193,037 of CM060909.1, forward strand.
TAAAGACCCGCAACTTCCCCGTAAAGGAAAGTGTCAGATAGTTCGAGAACAAACCACAACAGAACACATACAAAAGAACGTTTCATTGTATATTACAACAATGCATCAGATTACAAGAATATACAGAGTATAAATGAATATTACACAGAAATATCAGAGCTTTAAATTACATTTAAATACATAGCAGCGGAAAATAATACAATACACAACTAGAAGAGATATACGGATACAAAGCTTTCCGGATATCGTTCCAGCTGTAAACCAGGATCCTGTGAATATAAATCTGCAAAACCAAAACTACTAGCTGCCCGTGTCAAAATAGGGGCACCCAGAGTTTAGGTTAAAACAATAAACTCCAGGTCAGTCATGGGACTGGTGTGAGAACTAAAACAGTTATAATTCTTTATTTTAAAGTTCGGTAAATCAAGGGACCACGCCGTAACACGGAACGGGTTTCCTCCCAAGAATACCAGTGCATAAAACAAACAGCGCAATGCTAAATAAAGAAAAATGAAGCTGTTATAAGACCCAGGTCCCATCACACAATGCATCGCAAGCCGGAGGATAGGGTTTTTACCTTATAACAGCCAAAGCATGTTTGATACGTTTAAAACACATTATTTGATACTATTATAAGTGCATAGTGTATAAAACAACTTCAAATCATAAGTATCAATCATAGGCGGCATGAGCGCCCCATCCCACTATGTCACCATACTAGGTTCTACAATTAAAACCGCAAATGTCACGTATTTGGAAATTGGATTTCCGTCTATGAACCGAGGCAAAAGATAGTCCTCAACCGATTCGAGACGCTCTAGCCCGCCCCTCAGGCAAGTACTCAGTCAAGCCTTGGATCCTCAGGGCCAGTCCACCGATGTGGATTAAACTTAAACCCTGAACATGCGTCTCCCCACCCTATGGGGTGTAAGTCTGGTCCGTCTGCCGACCAGAATGCATCGGCCGAAACCGATATAACCGAGGCGCCTCGCAACAGCAACAACCACATAAGTCAATCTCGTCAGGGCGTGTAAAACCACTGACGCCACTTCTAGCTAGAAAGAAACGCATGCCCTCCCTGACGTCCTCTCCCGTTTTTGGTTCACAACCGGGTGTAAAGCTCGCGAATCAACGTTACACAAAGCTACGCCACAAAGGCCTTGCTTTGATCATCACCACAAGACTTTGCTTTTCAACAGAAGCCTCGATTAATTGCCACTTAGGCATGCCACACAGGCAATTCACTCCATGCGTTTGATATCCATCAATATATAACCCCTGAGCTCGTACGTCTCAGAGAAGGGCGTTAAGCAAGAGAATAAATTCTCCGCCGCCAAGCAGATATATATTTAATAGAGATCAATCACACGGACTAAAATCCAATGTCAGACACACAGTCCATTTACTAGTCCGTTCTAGGTCTGAACGAAACCGGAGGCACCTAGTACCCCGCATATCCATTGATCTCCAAGTACGTCTGGACGATCACCAACTGTTTCCATCTTCTTGGGTGTACAGCCCAATCAAGATCATCAGTAATTACCCAAACGACGTGAAGACTTCTGGTTTTCGACCACCGTCTTCATCTTCGACTTATCGTCGCGTCAGTTATTCAGAATGGGATAAACCCGGTCTTTCCGAATAACTCGCGTATATTTTAAATAAGTGTTACACAAACACAACATACGCCTCATTCCAATTCATCAGTCACTAACCGCAAATTAATCAAGAGAATAATTCCCCAAATATTAACCCCGAAGGCCGAAACCAACATCAGATCAATATCCAGAAAACCATTCTGCTTAGCTAACCGACAGTTAGTTTCTGATTTCACATTCATAGGGAAAGGTTCCCATTAATTTTATCAAAGATAAATTCTTTAAAATTTATTCTTTAATCACCTTTGAATATCAATTCAAACTAGTCGGGATTAGCGAACCTTACCGAAGTGATCATTGGTTTTAATGTCCCAATTCCAACCTATTCATCCCATGAAGTAAAACTGGTAATACTTCATATCTAACACCACGGTGTTATCGGTAAATTCAATTACCATTTCACGTTCAAATATAATTAAAGATTTAACTACCGCCTGGAGCAAAACTGGTGGTACTCCATTCTCGACCATTTCAATCTAATTAAAGATTCATTAAAACTCCACTTAGTTTTAATCGTTAACTGGGTTAAAGAATCCGTGTCATTTAAAACACAGTTCACGATAAACCCAAAATCACATTCATTAATTATCGGGTTAAAGAACGAGTGTTGTTTAAAACACTGTTCACGATAAACCCAAAAATCAATATCAATTCAATTCCAATTAAATATTATTTAATTGGTACTCTTCATTAAATCTAAATAAAAAGATTTAATCTTTTCTCAACTGGGTTCAAGAACAGTGTTAGTGAAGACACCATTCACGACAAACCCAAATCACATTTGATATTCAATATAAGGCTCTGAATAGAAAATATATCGGCTTATATTCAATATCAAATTCTACGATTAACCAATGTCGTATTTGAAATAACGATATAAATATCTACATCTTTCAAATTTCCATAACAACATCTGTATAATCCCGAATTCCAACATCGAAATATTCCGAAGACAATTTCGATTCAAATCCACTCCAATGCAATCATTGGAAATTCTGGTTATTTTTAAAACCCTTTTCAAATTCAATTTATTTATTTAAAAATAAATAGAATTATATTTCTAGTTCAAAACTAGTTCATTTCGATAAAAATCTATTTTTATCCTTTCAAATATGGAGTTTTTCATCCCAATTCTTTCTAAATCATTTCTTATGATTTTACATAAATTATTACTATTTTTAATAATTTTATCAAGGCCCGTACAGTCGATTTCCATCAATGGCCATCGAACTGCACTTATAGCGACCTTTTTCAAATTTGATTTGGACATAATTCCAAATCCAACCGTTAGATTTCTAATTTCTAATATTCGTTAGAAAGCTCTTTTCGATACGAACCCAACGGTTCCGGTTTTAGGAGAATCCGACGGTCGGATCTCCCGTAATGTCCGCTTGAAATAAATGGTCGAAATTCACGAACTGCCGCGGCGCGGCGCGTTCTATTCAGGCCATTATATTATATATATAATATATATAATATATACTTCGTCGATTTCTATTTAAAACGAATTATATAAATAGTTTTAAAATCGTTTCAAAAGCAATTTCAACTTTCTTTTCAATTCAAATCAAAATTGAATTCTTCTTTATAAATTCGTTTTGAAATTCATTTCTATTTAATTCAAATTTCAATTCAATTTGAATTCATTTCAATTCGCTTTCAATTCAATTTGAATTCGTTTTCAATTCATTTCGAAATCGTTTTCAATTCAATTCATTTCGAAATCGTTTTATATTCAATTCATTTCGAAATCGGTTTCAATTCAATTCATTTCGAAATCGTTTTATATTCAATTCATTTCGAAATCGTTTTCAATTCAATTCATTTCAAAATGAATAAAATCGATATAAATATCGTTTACGTCAAAATGGCGTCAATCTAATCAACACGGCTTCATATATTTCTATTTTCAAATATTCTATTTCAAATATTTCTTTTTCAAAATAGTTGTTATTATCAAAATATTTCGTTCAACACATGACCAATCTCAATGGATGAGTACTGTCAACACATGAACTTTTATTTTATATCGATAAAGATGTAAATTTTATTATCAAAATATTTCGTTCAACACATGACCAATCTCAATGGATGAGTACTGTCAACACATGAACTTTTATTTTATAATATTCTTTATTTTCTAAATTGGAATGAGGCCCAATCAATCACCATATAATGTTAATTATATGGATTTTCATACAACACATGTATATAATAGCATTGAAAAATAATCAACCATCAACCAAAGTGCACTACACTGTATAAGCATCAAATATAGACATTTAACGCTTATAGCAGCTTGTCAATCAATCGATCGACATATTTAATCAATCAGGATGAGTGAACTTCAAGTTTCATCCCAACACCCGTGTGGGGTTTCAAACAATCAAACAAATATTTTATTCGTGCAGTTGGGCGATGTGTAAAATTTATCGACCCAATCAATGTCCTTCAAATAGGTGTACATAAACAAACCGTCTGGTTTGTAAATGAATATTTATTTATTCACATTCACGTTAAAAATTATATTTTTAACGACAAAACATTTTATTCCAACATATGAATTTCTATTAAGTTCATTCTTTAAATAAAATGATATTTTTATTTTTCTAACACATTTTAGAAAATTTCGGCGGCATAATGGCACGATACTAGAAACGGGACGAGGCCTAGCCTTATCCCCGGTCTAGTGAAGGCCCACGCCATTCACACATCAATCATATCAATTTCATTTCGCCAAACAATTCAAATCAACTCAAACAATCTAACTAACAACACAGCCAAACAAACAAGTCCATGGTCTGTGGACGATTGTGTCGGGTGCTACTAAGCACCGTCTGCATCCTAGTATATATATATAACTAGAAAAATAAATTGTAAGGTGAGAAATTCTCACAGATAGCTATCCTAGCTCCACGGCACTTCTATTGTAGAGATCTTCGTCGTTCCCGCCTTTTTGTCACATTCGTTGTCCGCTTTCACTACATATGTAAAAATCGAATTTTCACTTCGCTATTCAATATATAAAAATCGAATTTTTATTTCAAAGTTCAATATATAAAAAAAAATCGAATTTTTATTTCAAAGTTCAATATATAAAAAAAAAATCGAATTTTTATTTCAAAGTTCAATATATAAAAATCGAATTTTTATTTCAAAGTTCAATATATAAAAATCGAATTTTCACAATGCTACTATATAGATAAAAATTATATTTTTATCACGCTATTTTCTATATAAAGATTTCGCCTTTTTAAATTTAAAGATTTCACCTTTTTAAATTCAAAGATTTCACCTTTTTAAATTTTCAATGATTTCACCTTTTTAAATTCAAAGATTTCACCTTTTTAAATTTTCAATGATTTCACCTTTTTAAATTTCAATGATTTCACCCTTTCTAAATATTCAATTGAAATCAAAGAAAACCTATATTCTAAATCAAAGAAAATCTATATTTTTACTATGCTATGTTATATTCCTAAAATGTAAAAATTATATTTTTAACTCTCTACTTAACCAAAAATCATATTTTTACATCTTATATATAGTAAAGACTATATTTTTAATACTTTAAAAATATCAAAATCATATTTTTAATTCTTTTAAAAATATAAAAATCATATTTTTAATTCTTTTAAAAATATAAAAATCATATTTTTATACTTAGCAAGTTCATATTTTTATACATTAAAAATCACCTTTTTGTTCGGAGGAGGGGTGCTGGTCTGCACAGATTGAAGGAGGGGGGGGGGTATCGACTGGAAGGAGGCGCGATTTGGTCTGCAGCGACGTCCGGAGGTGGCAGCCCTCAGTGTGGTGGCGATTCGATTCGCCTTGGCGTTGGATCTTCCATCTGGACGAGGTGAGAGAAGGACGAAGCTTGGTGAGGACTGCAGGTGGTCCAGCAGTGGTGGGGGAGGCAATTCAGGTCGGTGGCGTCGATCTTCAATCGATTTAGGGGCTAGGGTTGCGGGTTGGGTCCAAGGGTTATACGAAGAGGAGAGAGGCGCGAGTAGAGGAGGGTGGCCGGAGCTGCTGTGGGAGGGCGTCGTGGCGATGGGGGAGGGCAATGGGGCGGCGCGACTGGTAGGCCGACCGGTTTGCTGCCATCGGGTTTTTTTTTCTCTGGAATGAAATTGAAACCGGGGGGGGGCAGAAACTAGAAGGAGGGAGGGTTTTTATTATTATTATTATTATTTAATTATTTAATTCAACCTAAAGTTGACTTTTTCATACGACCTCGAAACGAGGCCCACCGCCTGCCGCCCATAGCGTTTTACCCCCATTCCGAACACAATGGGATATGTATCGCAAGCTGATTTGATCGTTACAATCAGTTTCCATTTTATTTACATTTAAATCCCTATATATTGAATTTTAAACGTACATTTCAAATTACCGAGGTCACATACTAACTCTAAAAATTCCCGAAAAATATTTTCTAGCTTCGTATTGACGATACGGTCATAACAAAACTAGTTTCGTCGAATTCTGAGATCGTTAGAAAAATGGCCAATTTCCAGTCGATTAAAATCAACTGAAATGGTCAAAACACGTTTTCCTTTGCCACGCTCACATATTGATTCAGAAAATTATGAAATTTGGAATCTAGCAATAATTTGACACTGCGGATCCAACAAAACTGGTTTCGTCGAAATCCGAGGTCGTTTGCAAAATGTCCATTTTTAAGGGCCTGAATTCCATAGCGACTATTCAGAATTTTCGACTGGACATATCTTTTGATTCCCGCTACGAACTTTGGATTTTTCGGATTCGTTGGAAAGATATTCACTATTAGATTCCATTATTTTTGGTTTCACTAAAATCCGGATTGTTTTGCACCCGGTACATTCAATTGAAGTTTGAAATCGAATTATCGAACTACCGCGCCATTTTCAATTCTATTTATAATTATATATAAATATTTATATTCTAACGACGACGTATATAATATATACGTCGAATTATATTCAAAATAAATTTCTCGTCGATATTATTTAAAATAATTCATTTTAAATATTCAAAATTCGCCAAAATTGTCAAAATAAAATTTTTAAACTGGCCCAGATTTTCGAGTTGTTACAATCTCCCCCACTTAAAACTTTTCGGCCCCGAAAAGGAACAAAGTCGAAAGTGGTTTGATTACTCAGCTCTACGTTCGATCTGGCTTCCATTCTCCAACTTTTCAGTTTCTGAGAATTTCTAAATTTTCAAAAATTTGGCTAACACCTTAAATTTTCGAAAAATTTCGCCATAACCTCCCCTGCACCGGGAGCATCGGGGAATTTCAAATAGCTTCCCCGGTCCTTCAGATCTCAAAAAGAAAAAGAAAAAGCCAAGCGGCTAGCCAATAGGCTCATAAAATCATCATCACCCAAACAAAACAGTAAATTATGTAGTAAACATGTACCTATTTGTCGGGCAAACAAATTTTATTCTCGGTTCTAGCCTCCTTGCTATGACCTGTTCAATGATATACATGTATATGCAAGCAGATGCGACCAATTTTCAATACAGTTCAATATTCGGTTCAATTAGGCTAAATGGCTAAAAATTAGCAAACAAATAAACAAACAACACAAACATCAATCAATTAGTGAATTTAACGTTTCAAATTCATACTTTTGATATATAGTCAAAAATCAGATTTTTGATGCCAAATCACAACAATTAGCCCTATCTAATTTTGGTTCTCACACCAGTCAATAGGAAATATATAGATGTTACACGTTCGTCACTCGAATATAAACTCTGATGATGATATATCAATCATCAGAATCACCCCTGGGCGACTAGAGTGTGATTCTATATCTATCCAGTATATTAAAACTTCGAATAGACGCTAGCTAGGCGCATACGCGAAATCTTTATATATTGGACTATCCTAATCAATATAAATAAATTATCAAATACGTATAATTGATTTAAATTTTCAAAACAAAAATTTGTTTTCATTTTCAAAAATATACTCTTCACACTCGTTCTAGCATACTACTGATCCCATCTCTAACGAGTCATTCTCATTGGATATTACTAATCCAATATCTGATGAATTCTTTCGTACGGTTCTAATGTGTCTTGTTCTCTGAGCTTTGTAAACCAAAGCTCTGATACCACGTGTAAAGACCCGCAACTTCCCCGTAAAGGAAAGTGTCGGATAGTTCGAGAACAAACCACAACAGAACACATACGAAAGAACGTTTCATTGTATATTACAACAATGCATCAGATTACAAGAATATACAGAGTATAAATGAATATTACACAGAAATATCAGAGCTTTAAATTACATTTAAATACATAGCAGCGGAAAATAATACAATACACAACTAGAAGAGATATACGGATACAAAGCTTTCCGGATATCGTTCCAGCTGTAAACCAGGATCCTGTGAATATAAATCTGCAAAACCAAAACTACTAGCTGCCCGTGTCAAAATAGGGGCACCCAGAGTTTAGGTTAAAACAATAAACTCCAGGTCAGTCATGGGACTGGTGTGAGAACTAAAACAGTTATAATTCTTTATTTTAAAGTTCGGTAAATCAAGGGACCACGCCGTAACACGGAACGGGTTTCCTCCCAAGAATACCAGTGCATAAAACAAACAGCGCAATGCTAAATAAAGAAAAATGAAGCTGTTATAAGACCCAGGTCCCATCACACAATGCATCGCAAGCCGGAGGATAGAGTTTTTACCTTATAACAGCCAAAGCATGCTTGATACGTTTAAAACACATTATTTGATACTATTATAAGTGCATAGTGTATAAAACAACTTCAAATCATAAGTATCAATCATAGGCGGCATGAGCGCCCCATCCCACTATGTCACCATACTAGGTTCTACAATTAAAACCGCAAATGTCACGTATTTGGAAATTGGATTTCCGTCTATGAACCGAGGCAAAAGATAGCCCTCAACCGATTCGAGACGCTCTAGCCCGCCCCTCAGGCAAGTACTCAGTCAAGCCTTGGATCCTCAGGGCCAGTCCACCGATGTGGATTAAACTTAAATCCTGAACATGCGTCTCCCCACCCTATGGGGTGTAAGTCTGGTCCGTCTGCCGACCAGAATGCATTGGCCGAAACCGATATAACCGAGGCGCCTCGCAACAGCAACAACCACATAAGTCAATCTCGTCAGGGCGTGTAAAACCACTGACGCCACTTCTAGCTAGAAAGAAACGCATGCCCTCCCTGACGTCCTCTCCCGTTTTTGGTTCACAACCGGGTGTGAAGCTCGCGAATCAACGTTACATAAAGCTACGCCACAAAGGCCTTGCTTTGATTATCACCACAAGACTTTGCTTTTCAACAGAAGCCTCGATCAATTGCCACTTAGGCATGCCACACAGGCAATTCACTCCATGCGTTTGATATCCATCAATATATAACCCCTGAGCTCGTACGTCTCAGAGAAGGGCGTTAAGCAAGAGAATAAATTCTCCGCCGCCAAGCAGATATATATTTAATAGAGATCAATCACACGGACTAAAATCCAATGTCAGACACACAGTCCATTTACTAGTCCGTTCTAGGTCTGAACGAAACCGGAGGCACCTAGTACCCCGCATATCCATTGATCTCCAAGTACGTCTGGACGATCACCAACTGTTTCCATCTTCTTGGGTGTACAGCCCAATCAAGATCATCAGTAATTACCCAAACGACGTGAAGACTTCTGGTCTTCGACCACCGTCTTCATCTTCGACTTATCGTCGCGTCAGTTATTCAGAATGGGATAAACCCGGTCTTTCCGAATAACTCGCGTATATTTTAAATAAGTGTTACACAAACACAACATACGCCTCATTCCAATTCATCAGTCACTAACCGCAAATTAATCAAGAGAATAATTCCCCAAATATTAACCCCGAAGGCAGAAACCAACATCAGATCAATATCCAGAAAACCATTCTGCTTAGCTAACCGACAGTTAGTTTCTGATTTCACATTCATAGGGAAAGGTTCCCATTAATTTTATCAAAGATAAATTCTTTAAAATTTATTCTTTAATCACCTTTGAATATCAATTCAAACTAGTCGGGATTAGCGAACCTTACCGAAGTGATCATTGGTTTTAATTTCCCAATTCCAACCTATTCATCCCATGAAGTAAAACTGGTAATACTTCATATCTAACACCACGGTGTTATCGGTAAATTCAATTACCATTTCACGTTCAAATCTAATTAAAGATTTAACTACCGCCTGAAGCAAAACTGGTGGTACTCCATTCTCGACCATTTCAATCTAATTAAAGATTCATTAAAATTCCACTTAGTTTTAATCGTTAACTGGGTTAAAGAATCCGTGTCATTTAAAACACAGTTCACGATAAACCCAAAATCACATTCATTAATTATCGGGTTAAAGAACGAGTGTTGTTTAAAACACTGTTCACGATAAACCCAAAAATCAATATCAATTCAATTCCAATTAAATATTATTTAATTGGTACTCTTCATTAAATCTAAATAAAAAGATTTAATCTTTTCTCAACTGGGTTCAAGAACAGTGTTAGTGAAGACACCATTCACGACAAACCCAAATCACATTTGATATTCAATATAAGGCTCTGAATAGAAAATATATCGGCTTATATTCAATATCAAATTCTACGATTAACCAATGTCGTATTTGAAATAACGATATAAATATCTACATCTTTCAAATTTCCATAACAACATCTGTATAATCCCGAATTCCAACATCGAAATATTCCGAAGACAATTTCGATTCAAATCCACTCCAATGCAATCATTGGAAATTCTGGTTATTTTTAAAACCCTTTTCAAATTCAATTTATTTAAAAATAAATAGAATTATATTTCTAGTTCAAAACTAGTTCATTTCGATAAAAATCTATTTTTATCCTTTCAAATATGGAGTTTTCATCCCAATTCTTTCTAAATCATTTCTTATGATTTTACATAAATTATTACTATTTTTAATAATTTTATCAAGGCCCGTACAGTCGATTTCCATCAATGGCCATCGAACTGCACTTATAGCGACCTTTTTCAAATTTGATTTGGACATAATTCCAAATCCAACCGTTAGATTTCTAATTTCTAATATTCGTTAGAAAGCTCTTTTCGATACGAACCCAACGGTTCCGGTTTTAGGAGAATCCGACGGTCGGATCTCCCGTAATGTCCGCTTGAAATAAATGGTCGAAATTCACGAACTGCCGCGGCGCGGCGCGTTCTATTCAGGCCATTATATTATATATATAATATATATAATATATACTTCGCCGATTTCTATTTAAAACGAATTATATAAATAGTTTTAAAATCGTTTCAAAAGCAATTTCAACTTTCTTTTCAATTCAAATCAAAATTGAATTCTTCTTTATAAATTCGTTTTGAAATTCATTTCTATTTAATTCAAATTTCAATTCAATTTGAATTCATTTCAATTCGCTTTCAATTCAATTTGAATTCGTTTTCAATTCATTTCGAAATCGTTTTCAATTCAATTCATTTCGAAATCGTTTTATATTCAATTCATTTCGAAATCGGTTTCAATTCAATTCATTTCGAAATCGTTTTATATTCAATTCATTTCGAAATCGGTTTCAATTCAATTCATTTCGAAATCATTTTATATTCAATTCATTTCAAAATCGTTTTCAATTCAATTCATTTCAAAATGAATAAAATCGATATAAATATCGTTTACGTCAAAATGGCGTCAATCTAATCAACACGGCTTCATATATTTCTATTTTCAAATATTCTATTTCAAATATTTCTTTTTCAAAATAGTTGTTATTATCAAAATATTTCGTTCAACACATGACCAATCTCAATGGATGAGTACTGTCAACACATGAACTTTTATTTTATATCGATAAAGATGTAAATTTTATTACTAAAATATTTCGTTCAACACATGACCAATCTCAATGGATGAGTACTGTCAACACATGAACTTTTATTTTATAATATTCTTTATTTTCTAAATTGGAATGAGGCCCAATCAATCACCATATAATGTTAATTATATGGATTTTCATACAACACATGTATATAATAGCATTGAAAAATAATCAACCATCAACCAAAGTGCACTACACTGTATAAGCATCAAATATAGACATTTAACGCTTATAGCAGCTTGTCAATCAATCGATCGACATATTTAATCAATCAGGATGAGTGAACTTCAAGTTTCATCCCAACACCGGTGTGGGGTTTCAAACAATCAAACAAATATTTTATTCGTGCAGTTGGGCGATGTGTAAAATTTATCGACCCAATCAATGTCCTTCAAATAGGTGTACATAAACAAACCGTCTGGTTTGTAAATGAATATTTATTTATTCACATTCACGTTAAAAATTATATTTTTAACGACAAAACATTTTATTCCAACATATGAATTTCTATTAAGTTCATTCTTTAAATAAAATGATATTTTTATTTTTCTAACACATTTTAGAAAATTTCGGCGGCATAACGGCACGATACTAGAAACGGGACGAGGCCTAGCCTTATCCCCGGTCTAGTGAAGGCCCACGCCATTCACACATCAATCATATCAATTTCATTTCGCCAAACAATTCAAATCAACTCAAACAATCTAACTAACAACACAGCCAAACAAACAAGCCCATGGTCTGTGGACGATTGTGTCGGGTGCTACTAAGCACCGTCTGCATCCTAGTATATATATATATATATATATATATATATATAACTAGAAAAATAAATTGTAAGGTGAGAAATTCTCACAGATAGCTATCCTAGCTCCACGGCACTTCTATTGTAGAGATCTTCGTCGTTCCCGCCTTTTTGTCACATTCGTTGTCCGCTTTCACTACATATGTAAAAATCGAATTTTTACTTCGCTATTCAATATATAAAAATCGAATTTTTATTTCAAAGTTCAATATATAAAAAAAAATCGAATTTTTATTTCAAAGTTCAATATATAAAAAAAAAATCGAATTTTTATTTCAAAGTTCAATATATAAAAATCGAATTTTTATTTCAAAGTTCAATATATAAAAATCGAATTTTCACAACGCTACTATATAGATAAAAATTATATGTTTATCACGCTATTTTCTATATAAAGATTTCGCCTTTTTAAATTTAAAGATTTCACCTTTTTAAATTCAAAGATTTCACCTTTTTAAATTTTCATTGATTTCACCTTTTTAAATTCAAAGATTTCACCTTTTTAAATTTTCAATGATTTCACCTTTTTAAATTTCAATGATTTCACCCTTTCTAAATCAAAGAAAATCTATATTTTTACTATGCTATGTTATATTCCTAAAATGTAAAAATTATATTTTTAACTCTCTACTTAACCAAAAATTATATTTTTACATCTTATATATAGTAAAGACTATATTTTTAATACTTTAAAAATATCAAAATCATATTTTTAATTCTTTTAAAAATATAAAAATCATATTTTTAATTCTTTTAAAAATATAAAAATCATATTTTTATACTTAGCAAGTTCATATTTTTATACATTAAAAATCACCTTTTTGTTCGGAGGAGGGGTGCTGGTCTGCACAGATTGAAGGGAGGGGGGGGGGTATCGACTGGAAGGAGGCGCGATTTGGTCTGCAGCGGCGTCCGGAGGTGGCAGCCCTCAGTGTGGTGGCGATTCGATTCGCCTTGGTGTTGGATCTTCCATCTGGACGAGGTGAGAGAAGGACGAAGCTTGGTGAGGACTGCAGGTGGTCCAGCAGTGGTGGGGGAGGCAATTCAGGTCGGCGGCGTCGATCTTCAATCGATTTAGGGGCTAGGGTTGCGGGTTGGGTCCAAGGGTTATACGAAGAGGAGAGAGGCGCGAGTAGAGGAGGGTGGCCGGAGCTGCTGTGGGAGGGCGTCGTGGCGATGGGGGAGGGCAATGGGGCGGCGCGACTGGTAGGCCGACCGGTTTGCTGCCATCGGGTTTTTTTTTTCTCTGGAATGAAATTGAAACGGGGGGGGGGGGGGGCAGAAACTAAAAGGAGGGAGGTTTTTTTTTTTTATTATTTAATTATTTAATTCAACCTAAAGTTGACTTTTTCATACGACCTCGAAACGAGGCCCACCGCCTGCCGCCCGTAGCGTTTTACCCCCATTCCGAACACAATAGGATATGTATCGCAAGCTGATTTGATCGTTACAATCAGTTTCCATTTTATTTACATTTAAATCCCTATATATTGAATTTTAAACGTACATTTCAAATTACCGAGGTCACATACTAACTCTAAAAATTCCCGAAAAATATTTTCTAGCTTCGTATTGACGATACGGTCATAACAAAACTAGTTTCGTCGAATTCTGAGATCGTTAGAAAAATGGCCAATTTCCATTCGATTAAAATCAACTGAAATGGTCAAAACACGTTTTCCTTTGCCACGCTCACATATTGATTCAGAAAATTATGAAATTTGGAATCTAGCAATAATTTGACACTGCGGATCCAACAAAACTGGTTTCGTCGAAATCCGAGGTCGTTTGCAAAATGTCCATTTTTAAGGGCCTGAATTCCATAGCGACTATTCAGAATTTTCGACTGGACATATCTTTTGATTCCCGCTACGAACTTTGGATTTTTCGGATTCGTTGGAAAGATATTCACTATTAGATTCCATTATTTTTGGTTTCACTAAAATCCGGATTGTTTTGCACCCGGTACATTCAATTGAAGTTTGAAATCGAATTATCGAACTACCGCGCCATTTTCAATTCTATTTATAATTATATATAAATATTTATATTCTAACGACGACGTATATAATATATACGTCGAATTATATTCAAAATAAATTTCTCGTCGATATTATTTAAAATAATTCATTTTAAATATTCAAAATTCGCCAAAATTGTCAAAATAAAATTTTTAAACTGGCCCAGATTTTCGGGTTGTTACACACGTTGATCAAGTTTTTTCTTATGTGTGGTGCACATAGTAAGTTATTTAGATAAATCTGTTTAGCACCCTTAATTCTAGCATGTCCAGTGTGAGAAATAACTATAGAGTTGTCATTACCCATAATTAGAGATTGCTTACCTTTGTATTCACGATTGCCAAGATTCAGGTTGTTTAAATTGTTTGTGACATGGTGTGTAGCCCCTGACTCTGGATACCATGACTCATCTTGAATATCATCAGTAGTAGCAGGATTTGAAGTAGATTCTTGATTGTTTTTGACATCTGCTTGAGTATTGACCATATTAGCATTGAGATTGTTGTTTTTATTGCTGTTATTTCCTTGTTGGTTCACATTGAAACTGTTATCAAATCTGAAGTAACATTTGTTTGCTGTGTGTCCAATCTTTTCACAAATCTGGCACTTTGGTCTGTTGTTGGGATTCCATCTCCCAGCTCTTCCTCTTCCTCTGTTTGACTGACCTCCCCTTTGGTAAGTATTTTGATTTCTTGTATTCTGTTGGTTCTTGTTTTTGCCAATAATAGTATAATTGACAGAGGAGTCAATAATTTGATCTTTCTTTTGCATTAATCTACCTTCATGTGCAAGAAGCATAGAGTAGACACTTTGTAGAGTATGGGTAGGTTCAATAGATGTTATAAATGCAACAACAGCTTCATATTCTTCTTCTAATCCTCCAACAATATACAACGCCTGCTCCTTTTCTTCTATTCTATTTCCAGTGCATGCAAGTTGATCACATAAATTTTTCACCTTCATAAGGTATTCGTTCATACTGGAGTTTTCTTTCTTTATTGACTGCAATTATTTTTTGTAATGCAACACTCTTGCTGAATACTGGCTTGTAAATGATCTTTCTAGCGCTGTCCATACATCATGAGATGACTTACTGCCAATTAGTTGTGGCATGATAGATGAACTTACTGTTGACATTAACCATGCACTAACAAGATTGTCTTGCCTTTGATATGATGCATGTTCTTGATTAGGAATTAGGCTGTTGACAGCACCTTTGTTATATTTTGCTGGAACTGTATGTGATCCATAAAGATAGTCTTCTAAACCATATCCTTTTGCTGTTGTTTCCACTTGCAGTTTTCATAAAAGATAATTGGATTCATCCATTTGAATTGAGATGATGTTGCTTTGCGGCTTGATGATGGATTTAATGAGGTCTTCAGTGCTCTCAGCACTAGTCTGGTTCTATCTGGCAGATGATCTTGGAGAGTTTGGTGGGTTGGTTTCAACCATTTTTCTCTAAATGTGATGCCAAGAGACAGCTACAGGAAGGGATGCAGGATTTCTTCAAAAACAGGTGAATATTTTCCTGAACTCGTTTTTCTTGAATTGAAATCCTTTGAAAGATTTCTTTGATCTGAGTTTGAAAGTAACCAGTATTGCTGAAATGAGGATTTTGATGAAGTTTTGATACTCTGGATGTCTGATTAGCAATCTAGGATGGCTTTTGAATTCAGATATTGATTTCCTCAGAGTTTTGTTGATCGAAAAATGAGTTCTTGAAAATATTTTGCAGCCAAGCTGTGGAACTGAAGAAACTGATGCTGCCACTGAAAGGTGAGCGAGGCACAGTTTCTTTGATCACAGCCTCAACTCTCAAATGACAGGATGAAAGTCTTGGATGAGAGACATCCAAATGATGACACTTTTCTGATGGATGATCTATCTTTTGAAAGATTTATAGAGCACCCGATTGTTGGATTGAATCTTGATGCTGTTTGCATACAAAAGCTCTGATACCATATAAGATTGTAAACAGAAATGATTTTGTAATTTTATTCAATGGTTTACAAGAGAGAATTTGTACATATATATAATACCTGAAGTGGGCTTATTTATAAAACAGAACAGGATAATGGGCTAAGCCCAGTTGTACTGAACGGGTACAAAGAGTAACGTTGTTTTGTTACTCCTCATACGTCCCATTCCTACGGTTACATCAAATCTGCAAGAACTACCAAGACAGCACAATCAAAAATACCATTCTATAACCGTGGGTGCTAGCGAGTTCTTTTTTTGATGTTTACAATGGATGGATGGATGTAGAAAATTCCATGACATTGATTTGTCATTGCCTGCTATGCCTGATCGAGGAAATGTCTCTTTATCTGACCTAATCGTCCTTCTTAAATGTAAGTTACCTCTTTTTAAATATTATATATATATATATATATATATATATATATATATATATGAGGAGGGTTCCAGGGCACCTCTATTTTAGAGCACCCCTTTTGCCCCTCAACCTTAGCCACTTATTTATTGTTTAATAAGTTAGTAGGGGGGGGGGGGAGTTAGTGGGAGGAGAGAGAAAACGGAATGTGTGGTGGAAATTAGGGGGCTATAGGAGTGCTGCACTTTTTGAGGTGCTCTTGATCATACACACACACACACACACACACACACACAGAGGCAGGTTCAATGACACCTCAAATAGTGGAGCACCCCTTTGGCCTCCCTCTTTTCCACCACACAATCACTTTCTTTCTCCATCCACTAACTCTCTCTCTCCCCCTCCACTACATTCTTTAACGTAAACGAGAGATGAAAATCAGGAAGCAAATGAAGTGCTTCATTTTTTGGTGCAACCAAACGCTTGCCTTATATATATATATATATATATATATATATATATATATATATATATATTTCAAAATTCGGCTCGATTACTTGTATTGTTTAGGCTCTGATTCAGTTTTACTAGTATGGAATTAATCTCTGCATTGAAGTGAAATAGAGAATACCAAGTCTGCACATAAATAACTTATAATATGTTTAATCAATGTATTTACTTGTGTCCCTCGGTAATTACAAGTCTAATTAAACTCGATTAAAATAAAGTAGTGTGTTAATTGACCATCCATGATTTCCATGAATTAGTCATAAGCGCACGCAATACTACAGGCTAACATGGATGCATAAAGATATTACTCTATCCAGTACCACCTAATATAACAAGTTATTGTGATCACCACATTAATACAATTCAGCCTGTTTCATTGATGCTATAATGTCAAATGGTTTCGCAGTTAGGTAAATTATTTGCAACTATACCATATAGAATATTTAAATCTTACCCACCAGAAATGTGAAACTAGAATCGTAATTATCTGGGATAAAGAATGCAACCACAATGTCATTCGATGGGGATGGTTATCAAGTCATTGGCATTCCGTGGTACGATATATGTACGCCGAAACACTGAATAGGTCTTATTAAGACCTTTTCACTTGCTTGTTGTATTGTAGGAGATTTAGTGCTGAACAGTTGTTATATCACTATATATATATACATATATATATATATATATATATATATATATATATATATATATATATATATATATATATATGAAAGAAGCATCGGCTGAATTATACATATGAAAAGGTGTAATGTAAAAGGGTAAAACGACCTGTGCTGGTCTAATGATTTTCCTTCTTATTTACGTGCCTGGTTCGTACATTTAGAATGGAAAAAAAATTATTAGATCGATATCTTTGTAATTCTGGTAATCTCGTTTTGGAAAAAAGAAAAAAAGAAAATGTAAACTAAATTTTGTAGCCGTTTAGTTTAGATATTCGTGTTGACTTTTAAGATGTATGTTATTAGAATATGAAAATTGTCAGAATATATAGCCGGTTAGTTGAGGCTGTTTCTGAAGGTAAATTCTTCAGCTATGTTACTTGAATGAAATTAAGAAATTAGGATGCATATTATTGTAACCCAAAGACATTGCATGCAGCAATACTGATTTTGTTTTATATAACATTACGAAACGTGTTGCTGAATGCTTCTTCATTTATCACATAATTGCTAAATTATGTAGATTAATATGTTATTTGCCTTGATATTTGGCTATCCTAAGAGGCGTTGTTGAACACTTCTTCATCTATCAACCTCACATGTTCGATAGACTATGTAGATTTACAAATGTATAATCCTCCTTGATATTTGGTTATTCTAAGTGGTCATTACCTTTTCAAAGGCTCATGCATCTATTTTTTGTGAAGTTAATTGGTTATTAAAACAGAGAAATGGAAATAACTTGATGTCACAATAAGGCTCTATTCCTATATAAAGAGGCAGAGATACCTATGCATGTTTCATTCATAAGAAAAGAACCTGAGTACGTAGTTAAATCATAATGGCTGTTAATAAGAAATTCATGAGCTTTCTATTGATTTTGGCTATGTGCATGATGGTAATGGTTGCTGAAGCCGGTCATTACAAGCGGCCACACTACAAGAAACCTCACTATAAACCACCGCACCACTACAAGCCTCCCCATTACAAACCCCCACACTACCACACGCCACCTCATTACAAACCACCCCATCATTAACCATCGTGTCCCAGTTGTGCTATGCTTTAATGTTTGTATTTTGTATAATGATTTTTTTTCTTTTTACGTGCCTAGGTTCATATGTCTTTACAGCAAAACAAAATAGATCAATATATATTTGTATATTCTGGTAATCTCATTCTAAAAAGAAGGGGAAAAACAAAAACAAAAACTGTATACTAAAACACTACTTGATTTTACGATTTTTTTTCCTTTTATAGCCTTTTGCGGTAGAAATGATATTCATATTAACATTTACAAAACATGTTATGCAGATATCGAAATTGTCAAAATAGTTAACCGTTTAGTTGAGGTTGTTTGTTCTATAGATAAATTATTGTTATATGTTACCTAAAAGAAATTGTGTTGAGGTTGTTTGTTCTATAGATAAATTATTGTGCTATGTTACCTAAAAGAAATTGTTCTGATAAACGCTCTTTTTTCTTTTTGTTGTTAAGTTCCTCCTGCAAGAGCCGTCAAACTTTTTTATGAGTAAAGCTATATGCTGTTGACAGCTTTTATTTCTTCACTATTCCTTTAAAAAGGGTAGAACAGATCAAATACCAATCCATGAAATCACAGAGTTAATGTTTGTATATAATTTTAAACCAATACATTGAGGCTCACCAGATCTTAGGACGGATCGAGTTAACCATGACCAGACCCGGTCCAACTCATAGGCAGGAGAGACAACCAACTAGGGCAATTGAGAATAAGTTTCTTCAATTGTCTCCGCTCTTACTGCCCATATATCGTAAGTTGCCATATTTTTGCTCGTCTTTTATAATTTTAGCTTTGTCGAATTTTCAGTTTGATTACTTGTATTGTTTAGGTTTCGGTCCAGTTTTTGGGCATGCATTAATTGAATTTTTCTCTGCATTGAAGTGGTATAGAGAATACTAAGACTGCAAATTAAGCCATGCCACAAAAAAGAACTTATAATATGTTCAATTAATGCATATACTTGCGTATTTGGGTGGTTAAAAGTATAATTAGCACAATGAAAATGTGGTATTGTTCTCATCAATATAAAAAATGATGGAAATGATGCCAGGTAGAGTCGGTTTTGTTTTCGATATTTTTGTGCAATCCTTTAAGATTTAAAAGATCAGTTTTTGATTACTTTGTTCATTTTCAGTCTAAATTCCACAGGATGAAATGATAAGTACAACACAAGTATGCTTATATTGTATATATTCAGTTGGACCTCTCTGGGCATATTGCTGCAAGTATATTTTGTTTGTGAAGAGGCATATGTAATTTGATTGAAACCAGACACTGACCATCTGCGATTCCATGAATTTGATGTGAGCGCACCCAGTATTGTGCTAGCATGTACGCATGTCTCATAAACGTCATGTTAGCAAGAGCAACTACCATATATAACTTTTCGTTATGTTCACTAAATTAATACAAATTAGTCTATTTGATAAATGCTAATATGTCTAATGCTATCAAAGTTAGGCAATTTTTGTTATAACAGAGAATAAGAAAACTGAGTGATGAGAACAAAAAAAAACTAGTCTGTTATTACTTAGATGACTTTAAATAGCCAATTACAAAAGCAAACTGCCTCCTACTTATTAGGAGATCTTTCTACATACGAAAACAAATAAAGAGCTTAAACAAGTAAAGAACTATTCAACTGCAAATACTCCTGCATTACTGAATCTTATTATGACTAATTCCAAAGACCAAGTCTAAATATACTAACAAATTCCTTCCCTAAACTGATATTTGCACGAATATCAGTTTACTTTGGCACTTCAACAAGACCTAGCAGCTCCTTTAGTTTCTTGAACGAGTCTAGCTTCAACGGTTTGGTCATGATATCAGCTAATTGATCTTGCGTTCCACAGTGTATCAACCTCACTTTTCCTTCTCTGGTTAAATCTCTCAAATAATGAAACCGCACCTCGATGTGCTTGCTACGCCCGTGATGTACTGGATTTTTGGATAACATAATGGCCGAACTGTTGTCACACTTAATTGTGATGCAGTCTTCATGATTCTCTCCTATCTTGCTAAGCACCCTTGACATCCAAATTCCTTGTGTAGCACATGATACTGCAGCAATGTATTCTGCTTCTGTCGTAGACAATGCGACAATGGGTTGTTTCTTCGAACTCCACGAAACAGCTCCTCCAGCTATTAGAAACACAAACCCAGACGTGCTTTTCTGATCATCCAGATCTCCCGCATAATCGTTGTCTGTATAGGCTTGAAACTCTCTGTTTCCTCCACGCTTATACTTGATTCCATTCTCCACCGTGTTCTTTACATACCTGAGCACTCTTTTCACCACTTGAAAATGTGCTTCAGTCAGATTCTCCATGTAACGACTAGCAAGACCCACTGCAAATGTCAAATCTGGCCGAGTGACTGTAAGATACATCAAACTTCCTATCATTTGCTTGTAAAGCGTGGTGTCCAGAGCTGCTCCACCTCCTTTCTTCGAAAGCTTTACCCCTGGAACAATCGGATTGTTCACTCCATTGCTGTTTTCCATCTTAAATCTTTCAAGAACTTCTTTAGCAAACTTCCTTTGACACATATAAATTCCCTCCTCCTTCTGTAATATCTCTACCCCAAGAAAGTATCTCATCTTTCCAAGATCGGTCATATCGAAATTGTTCTTCATCGACTCCTTAAACTTGAGAATCAGACTTTCACAATTACCGGTAAAGATTAGATCATCAACATATACACTGACAATGATAATCTGACTTTGTTCCTCTGTTTTGACAAACAAAGTGTGCTCAAAGTCGCATTTCTCAAATCCTTCCCTAATGAAGTAACTTTCGATCTTGCTGAACCAAGCCCTCGGTGCTTGCTTTAAACCGTACAAAGCCTTTTTCAGTTTGTAAGCTTTCCCTTCACTTCCTTTCTTTATGAAACCTTGTGGTTGGTTAACATAAACAACTTCATGTAGCTCCCCATGCAGAAATGCACTCTTCACGTCAAGCTGATAAATAGTCCAGTTTTTATATGCTGCAGTAGCAATGATGATTCGAATAGTATCCCATCTTGCCACAGGTGCATAAACTTCATTATAATCAGTCCCAAACCTCTGTGCATACCCCTTGGCGACCAACCTGGCTTTGAACTTGTCTATCTCGCCATCTTCATTGTATTTAGTCTTAAATACCCACTTGACTCCAATTGTTTTTGCATCTTTGGGTAATGTCGAAAGCTCCCAAGTCTGATTTCTTTCGATGGATTCAATCTCTGCTTTCATGGCTTCTCTCCATTCAGGATACCTTACAGCATCATCATATGTTGTGGGATCACTGAGTGCAGTGACAACTTGTAATGCGTGATCATGGAGCAAGTAATCGTTAGTGACATAAGCAACGATTTCATCATCTATCAGAGCTTGTCCACATTCATAATCCCGTAGATAATTGGGAGGTGCTCTTTTTCGTCTTTCACGTGCTTCAAGGTTGGAGCCCACACCTTCATGATCTGCTGCATCCGCTACAGTAATTCCTTCATTGTCATTTTCAAGACCCGCACTTTCTTCTTGGAAGTACTCTTCTTCATCAGGCATACTTTCTCCATCATTCTCCCATGTAAGTACAGTTGATTGATTGCTCACACCTTCGTTATTCCTTCCCCAATCCCAATTTTCTTCTTCTTCAAAGACCACATCTCTACTTACCATGATTTTTTTAGAAATGGGATTGTACATTCGATATGCCTTTGATTCTTCACTAACTCCAAGAAAGACGCACTTACAACTTTTATCATCAAGTTTTGTTCGCTTTGCCTCTGGTATGTGAACGTGTCCAATGCACCCGAAGACTTTGAAGTGTTTAACATTGGGTTTGATACCACTCCAAATTTCTTCTGGCGTTTGATCTTGCAATGCAGTTGTGGGACTACGGTTGAGGACATAAGTTATTCACTTGACTCCTTCTGCCCAAAAACCTTTCGGCATTTTCCTCTCTGACAATATGCTACGGACCAAATTCATAATTGTTTGATTTCTTCTTTCAGCCACTCCGTTTTGTTGAGGCGTGTAAGCCGCTGTCAATTGTCGTTTGATGCCATGAGACTTGGAGAAATCTTCAAATTCCTTTGAGCAGAACTCCCCTCCTCTGTCTGTTCTTAAACCGCACACCGACAAACCCGATTCTTTCTCCACGCCGGCTTTGTAGTTTTTGAACATTAAAAATGCTTCTGATTTTTCTACAATCAAATAGCTCCACATTTTTCTACAGTAATCTTTGTGAGAAGATTCCTCTTATGGCCAATGGAAGCTGGGGTGATTGGACCGCATATGTCAGCATGTATCAACTGCAAAGTTTTTGAGGCTCTCCATGTGCTTTTCTTTGGGAAATATTCTCTTTTCTGTTTTCCGACAAGGCAAATTTCACACACCTTCTTGTATGAACCAATGGGAGGAAGCCCCTCCACCATTCCTTTGGAGCTTAGAGTCTTCAGGCTTTTGTAATTTAAATGGGCAAACCTGCAGTGCCAAAGATGTGTATCACTTGGTGTTTCCATCTGGAAACAAGAATCTGAGCCTACCATTTGTGCAAGAATTATGAACATCCGATTTGTACTCATTTGGGTTTCAATGATGAGCCCCCTAGACGGATGGAAGATTTTACATATGCCATCTTGTATTAGAATTGCAAAGCTCCTCTCTTGCAGTTATCCCATGCTCAGAAAATTGTTGCTCAGCCCGGGGACATAGTACACGTCTTGAATAACTTGAACCAAGCCATTTACCTTGATTTTAAGCTTCCATTTCCTTGTACTATCATCCTTGCATTATTCCCGAGTTTCACCACGTGTCGAAAGCTTTCATCGATCTCAAAGAACCACTTCTTCGTTCCAGTCATGTGGTTACTACATCCACTGTCTAGAAACCACAAATCTTCCACTTTAGACCCCTTCAGTTCCACATGCGCCATTAACAGAAGCTCTTCCTCTTCATTGGACTCTATGTAATTTGCTTGCTTCTCTGAGGTAGGACATTCGAATTGAAAGTGTCCTAGCTTGTGACACTTATAACACTCCACCAGTGCTTTGTTAAATGATCCTCCTCTGCCACGTCCTCGGAATGAGCCTCCTCTTTCTCTACCTCTTGCTCCACTGGCTTCAGACGTTACCTTCAGCACTTGTTCATCATTGTTGGATCCTTTAGAGTGCCTCGTGATCTTCTGCTCATGATACAAAAGCGAACTTTGAAGAGCATCCACCGACAGGCTGTCTATATCCTTGGATTCTTCAATTGAACATACTATGTATGTAAACTTCTCCGAGAGCGTCCGTAGGATCTTCTCAACAATCTTGGTGTCTTGCATATCTTCTCCAAGATTTCTCATGTCCGTAGCAATGAGCAACACTCTCGAGAAGTAATCGGTGACGCTTTCTGTTTCCTTCATCTCTAAGATTTCGAAATCCCTTCTTAAGCGTTGAAGTTGTGCTCGCTTCACACGCTCGTTTCCTTGGTACTTTGTTTTCAATGAATCCCATAATTGTTTGGCTGTGTCTTTCTTAATTATGGTCTTCAAAATGGATTTGTCAATCGCTTGAACAAATAGTTCTTCACCTTCAAAACTTTTAGCTTCTTGTCTGCTAACTCTTGTCTTTGTGCTCCATTGAGAATCTCTCCTCGAGCTGGCTCAACATAGCCTCTCTCTATCAAATCCCACCACTCTTTCGACCTCAGGAGATTTTCCATCAGCATGCTCCAGTGTTCGAAATCTCCATCGAACTTAGGTATCGCCAACATGTTTTGCCCTTCTCCTGACATGTCTTATTCTTTTAATTCTCACCACCCAGATCCAAACGTGGCTCTGATACCAAAATGTTATAACAGAGAATAAGAAAACTGAGTGATGAGAACAAAAAAAAAAAACTAGTCTGTTATTACTTCGATGACTTTAAATAGCCAATTACAAAAGCAAACTGCCTCCTACTTATTAGGAGATCTTTCTACATACGAAAACAAATAAAGAGCTTAAACAAGTAAAGAACTATTCAACTGCAAATACTCCTGCATTACTGAATCTTATTCTGACTAATTCCAAAGACCAAGTCTAAATATACTAACAATTTTTTTGCAACTATGCTATATACAATGACTTACCTGCCTTAAATGTGGGCTAAAATAATGTGCAAATTACAACAGTCAATGGCTGCAAATAACAATCTTACATAAAGAATGCAACCTCAATGTCATGGGATGGGGATAGTTATAAAGTCATAGGTATGCCGTGGTATATGATATGTACGCTGAAACACCAAATAGGTCTAATTAAGATCTTGTCACATGCATGTATGATTATTTGATATTTAGAATTGAATTATCGATAATATGATTGAATTCAATGTATGAAAAGGTATACTGTAAAAGAGCAAAAAATAAAACTTGTGGTCTGATGATTTTAATTTTATTTTATTCTTTTGGGTTGCCTTGGTTCCTGCGTGTAAAATGGGGAAAATATTGGATTGATACATATGTAAATTCTAGTAATCTTATTTTGAAAATAATGAAGAGAGTTTCGCAAAACATGTTTTTGACAAGGAACGAAAGAAATTTATGGAACTTGTGAAGGATGTTTGGAAAGAAAATGTCCCTAAAAAATAAACGAGAAAGCCAAAAAGAGGATAAAAGATAAATAAGATAGAAAATGATAGAAAGTGTTAGCACATAAATCTCATTTCTCACACAACCAACTGCCATGTAAATTTTTCTGTCTCCAACTCTTCTCATATTCTTACGGTGTTTTTACCCCTTTTTTGGGCAAACAATTATTCAACGCTAAGATCCGGGAAGTCTTGTGTTTATCCGGCAAACAGAGTTCTGCCCTGTCTTCATGATTTATATCTTAAGTTTTTTATGCGTCTCTTATTAAGTGGTGTAATGAATCCAACTCCTGTACAACCTTTTAGGGAACCATTCAACTCAACTTGTGCCTGAAAGTGTTGAAAAAGAACCGAGAATAAAACTGGGAAAGTAAATTATTGTGCTAAGTGCAATATTGAAAATTAACATCTATTATATTATATGAAAGCACAACCTTTCTCCAAAGACCTTTCAGATCCAGATTCTCCAAAAAATTCACAGGTCGACACATGTACAGTGTTTCAATCTTCGTCGTACAATAGAGTAACCGACCTTATTTCTTCAGTGCCCACTTCATGTGAGCTCATACGTGTGGGTCTTTTGATTTACTATAGCAAGTAACTTCCACCACTTTCATATGTTTACAATTTAAAAACTTCCTTAATTAATGTTAAAAAGTAACTGACCTAAAGTCTTTTTCACATACTTGCTACTATTACTGCCAGTTGCACTCTTCTTTATCATTTTTATTATTACTACATCTGGTATACTGTTCGATAGAATTAATTTTAATGCTTTTTAGTTTTAGCAATTTCCTATATTAGTTTTAAAAAAGTCAAATATGTAGAATTAACAACAATTAATATTCAAATGTTTTTATCTTCTGTACAGTCAAATTTTCACCAATCACATGTATCTATTTCACTCTATTATATTTATATGCATGTAAAAAGGTCAATTTTCAAATGTTTTTAAGTTTATATGAATGCACAATGTTCTTATGGAGACCTTTCGGTTCTAATTTATTGAAAAACACATGTATTGCCATGTGTCGCGACACTTCAATTGTCATAAATTTATCATTACTTTCTGCTCACTACCGTTGTTTCTTAAAAGAATTCCAATGGACTTATAAATGTTCGTAGGTTATCTTCATAAATATAGGCATTTTTTAAAGGGATTCTAATGGACTTTAGTAACGTTTTGTAGATTATATTAGTATTATACATTTAAAAAAATAATCAATTTGTATATTTTTCATTTTCTAATTCTTTCACTTCCATTTAATTTTCTCACAATATCATCTCTTTTCTTTACATATTTCTATGCATCCTACCGACTAAAATCTATTTATATATTATCTATTATATTATATGAAAGCACACTGTTTATTTCAAGTCCTTTCGGTTTATGTAGACTGAACGGTTGTCTTTCGCTCCACACACAAACTTTCACCCTCTCCCTAAAAGAACTTCCACTTTCCTTCATCCATGCTCTTCCCCATTCTCACCGGATACGGAAAAAAACCTATCTCTTTCTGTGCCTTCTCCAACCACTATAGAAAAACTCTATTCAACCACCATCCCCTTTTATCTTTCCTCCTTATCATTATCTCCTGCGCCATATGGATGAAAAGCTACCTAAACCACCAGTTCTAACAGTATCTACTTCTCCGTTAATCTTCTCTTCTGCACTCAAATAGTACGTTACATCTAATCTTTGTTGATTTCTACCAATATTGTCTCCGTGTATGCTCTAGATTTCAGATGTTGTTCGGCTAGCTCCAATTTCTTACTTTGATTGCAAATCAAGGTAGCTCATAGTAAGGTACTCATTCTCATTACTCATTCTACTGTTGTTGTGTCCTCTATGTAAGGTATTACTTCATCCTGAAATTCATAAGAAAGACTTTAGTGCAATTTTTGTTCATTTTATTTCTTACATTGTCGTTTGGTTATTTGTTCAAACATATGGTAATATTTGGATGATAATCTATACATAAACAGTATTTTATGCTTTATACTTCCCAATTATGTAGTTGAATATTTGTTTTCACTACGCATAAAAAATATTTTATGCTTTATACTTCCCAATTCTTTTGCTTCTAAAAAACAAATTCAGAAAAATAAAATAAATTTCAGATGAATTCGTCATGACTAATTTTTTTGTTCTATGGATTGAAATCTCAACTTTTCTTATGAAAAATATATGTGCCTTCTATTCCATCTTACACCAGCGAAGGTAATTTTTTCCTTAAATTCTAAGCTAAATATTATCTCTAACAAAATTGTTTTTTATTCCAATATTAGGTTTTGATTTTCAACTTTTTAGAAAGATGAATTTTCTAATAATATTGTATGAATATCTCAATTAACGCCTTTATTTTTTTACCTATTCTTTGAGTTATTTGGATTAATTTATTTATATACTTTCTCTTAAATTTACTACTCTGAAAAATTGTTCCATTTCTCTTGTTCTTACTCTCATGGTTTAGTTACATCTTTTCTATACAAAAACAATATTTTATGCTTTGTATCTTCCTAATTCCTTTGCTTCTAAAGAAATAATAAAATAAAAGTTTCTAGTGAATTCGTTATGACTATTTCTTTGTTATGTGCATTGAAATATCAAATTTTCTCATGTAAAATCAATGTTCTTTCTATTCCATCTTACATCGGTGAAGGTAATTTTTTTCCTTAAGTTCTAAGATAAATATTATCTACATCATTTTTTTCTCAATATTAGGTTTTGATTTTCAATTTTTTAGTATAATGAGTTTTCTAATCTTATTGTATAAATATCTCGATTAACAACTTAATTTTTATTTTTCAGTATACGTAATTGATTTTTTATTTGCATTTTTTAGTGCGGTTCAATATTAAATGGTATATAAGGTTTGATAAATTATCCGATGAGTGAATTTTTCTTATTCAGTTATGTGTGGTGAATTTGGTTTCCTTAATTAGTTTAAACTTAAATCAATCATGTATGAACTAATTCATTATGTATTTACCATTATTAAAAATTGTATGCCACTGATTTTGTACTGACAATAAATAACAAAATATGATTTTTAACAAAGGAAAGTGATTTTATAAAATGCAATATCATATGCTTCAAATACGAATCTATTATATACTCTATTATATGAAAGCTCTTCCTTTGAAGACCTTTTAGTTTCGTTTCTTCCAAAAAATCATTATGCTGACATTTGCCCTGAGAAATAAATCAATAGTGGAAAAAAGAGTTTAAACATATGTGTCTTTTGGTTTTCTACAGTAACGTGCATTACATCCACTTTTAGACATTCAATATTTGAAGAATCCCGATTAATTTTCATACTTTACATTCCCTAAATTCTTTTCACAGACTTGCTATAATTGTTATCAATTGAATGCTTTTTTATCATTCTTATTATTAGTTTTATTATACACGCAAAGTGAAATATAATTAATTTTAATTTTTTAGTAATCAGGCACTTTCTCTTCGTAGTATGAATCCTCATTTTCCCTTCTTGACGCTACTCCATTCAAATATAAATTCAACAATTAATATTCAAAAGTTTTCATCTCTATATCTAGGCACATGTATATATTCAATTATATACATATGTGCGTATGTGTGTGTGTTTGTGTAATGCAATAGTATTCTCTACTTTTCAGTCAATCTTAGACTTTCCACTCACAGCTTATTAGTTCTAGAAAAACCATTATCTTTACTACTTCTAAAATAAATATTAACACTATTTATTAATTTTGGAAAATCGAAAGGTCACACTTTCTTTTAGTTATTTGGATCAATTTGTTATTATGCTTTCTCCCAATTTTACTACTTAGAAAAAACGTTTCATTTTCTCCTATCATACTTCCATGACATTAATTACATATTCACTATACACAGACTATATTGTATGCTTCATACCACCCTAATTCTATATCTTTAAAACAAAAAATAAAATCAAAAATCAAAATAATTTATGATGAATTCATTATGAATAAATATTTGTTTTATGATCTATGTGCCTTCTATTCCATCTTACATCGGTAAAGGTAATTATTTTCCTTGAGTTCTAAGCTAAATATTATCTCCATCACAATTGTTTTTTTTTTTCAAAATTAGGTTTTGATTTTCAATTTTTTCAATCAAATGAGTTTTCTAATTTTATTGTATAAATATCACAATTAACGCCTTACTTGACTTTTGTTCTTCAGTACATGTAATTGATTTTTTTAGTTTGCACTTCTTCGTTGGATTCAATATTAAGGTGGTATATAAGGTTCAATAAATTACCATATGAGTGGATTTTTCTTATTCTGTTAGGCTTGATGTACATGTTTTCCTTAATTAATTTAAACTTAAATCAAGCATGTTTGAACTAATTAATTATATATTTACCATTATGAATAATAGTATGCTAATAATTGTATATCGATAATAAATAAATAACATAATATGATTTCAATGAGGGAAAGTGATTTTATTAAATCTAATATCATATGCTTCAAATACGAAATTACAAGAGGGATTATATATGTCTTTTGAGTGTAATAGTAAAAACTATAATGAGATTTTCAACATAAATTTGAATTAGAGCATTAATATTTAAAAGTATTTATATATTTATAGACACGTTACATTTCCTTAAGTTTAGCGTATTAATGGAAATTATGTTTACCTTTAATAATATTATTAATGGTATTGGTAATTATGCTTGCATTCAATAATCACATTAATGTTAACTAATTTACTTAATTATTTTCATAGATTAATTAGTTATGAATTCAACATTATATGTATCTTAATTCATTTTTATAAAAAGCTACGTGGACAAAAAATTATATTCATAAGCATTTTGATATATTATTTGTAAAACAAATTTATATGCATTTGCTTCATAAACAATATTAACTAATTAATGAACTTATAGAAATAAACTTTTCAGTTTCAAAGTACATGAAAGACCCGTGTTCCTTTGAAAACTTTTAGGTTCCGTTTCTACCATAAAAACGCTATGCTGACATGTATTCAAAGAAAAAAATCAATGATGGAAAAGTGAGTTCAGACATGTGCCTCGCTCAGTTTTTCATAGTAGCATGTCTTCCATCCACTTTTAGACAGTCATAATTTAAAATTCTGCTATTAATGTTAATAATTCACAGTCCCAAAATCATTTTTGTATACTTACTAAAATCATTTTCAACTAAATGCATCTTTATCATTCTTATTATTTATTTTATTATATATACATAAGCTGTAGCAATATATATAAATTCTTTAAGTCTAAGAACTTTTCTTTATTGTTTGGTTTCTTAGTTTCCCTTCTTAACACTATCTATTTGCATATAAATTGAACAAATAATATTCAAATGTTTTCATCTCTATATTTTTATCATCTACAAGTTCAAATTATTGTCAGTCGCATGTACCTATTGTAACATATATATGTGTGTGTGTGTGTGTGTATATATATATATATATATATATATATATATATATATAAAGAAAATGAGGCCATTATTATTCTTTGCTTCTT
Organism: Allium sativum; assembly: GCA_030737875.1. Lineage (NCBI taxonomy): Eukaryota > Viridiplantae > Streptophyta > Magnoliopsida > Asparagales > Amaryllidaceae > Allium > Allium sativum. Next base: position 591,224,088 of record CM060909.1, read on the forward strand.
AAAAAAGGAAAATATATATTCTTATGAATTCATTTTGATTGACTCATTTTTTTACGTATTGAAATCTCAATTTTTCTCCTAGAGAATTCGTGTGCCTTATGTTCCATCTTACACCAGTGATGGTAAAAAGTTTTTCCTAAATTCTAAGCAAAAATATTATCTCCATCAAAATTGATTTTTTTTTAATATTAGCTCTTGATTTTTAATTTTTTAGTATGTTGAGTTTTCTAATATTATAGTATAAATATCTCAATTAACACTTTACTTGATTTTCATTTTTTAGTATATGTAAACAATTTTCTTATTTGCATTTCTTAGCAAGGTTCGATACTAAAATGATATACAAGGTTTGTAAAATTGTAGTATAAGTGGATTTTTCTTATCAGTTGGGTGTTATAACTCTGTTTTTCTTCTTTATTTTTTTTAATTCTTTTAAACATAATCAATTATGGTAATGAACTAATTCATTATATATTTACCATTGTAAAAATTGATATATTAGTATTTGTATCTTGACAGTAAATAATAAAATATGTTTCTCACAAAGGCAAGTGATTTTGTGAAACCCGTCATATGCTTGAAACATGAAATTACAAGAGTTATCATATACGACTTTTGCATACAATAACAAAAATAATAAGGGAATTTTTAACATAAATTTGGGTTAAGTTATTCCATAATTTCAAATTTGTTAATTGAATCATAATATAATTTTTAGGAATATTTATATATACACACATATGTTTCCTTTTAATTAACATACCTATGGTAATAATTATGTTTTCCTTTAGTTATCATATTAATGGTAATTATATTTACCTCAATTATAATAAATTTATCAATTTGAATTCAAGTTTAAAATAATAAATACATTAATTCAATTTTACTAACAGCTTTATATCCTAAAAATTCATATTCATTCTCATAGTGACTATATGTTTGCATTTATTCATATGTAAAATATTAATATCATTAACAATTTATAAATTGAGCTAAAGTTTATATCATTTATTTATTTTGTTCAACTTTCTTGATGCATAATGATTTGAGTATATTTCCTACAAAAATAATTATTTGAGAATATTTCCTCAAAAAATAGTGATTTGAGTATAATAACTATAATTCAAAATTGCGAACATTTTCTTCGTAAGCAAGGTTGACAAACTACTGAAAATATAAATTACATAGAGTCCAAGATGTAAAGTACCATATTTTTTTTTGAATGTATATGCTTTTAAATTCTTATTTCTCACATTATTAAATTTTGAAACAGTAAAAAAATATGCTAATTTTTTGTACACAAATTATACATAAATTGGAGAATATGTATAATTTATTTATTTATTTTTTCTACTAAAAAGTGAACAAAGCTGACTTGCCTCTATCAGATTCCATGTATTTAACAAATATATCACTAGAGTTACAATTATAAGCCCAAAGATATTGATGTTAGTTTGAGGCCTTACATTTTTAGTCAAATATTAGTTTGACAAATGACTTTTAACTTTGCTTCATAGAGAAATGAATATTCTCTTACTAAATGTCTTTAATATTAAAGTGTTGACTATAATTCGGTTCTCAAATTGGTGCCAATTAATTATTTTAACTATGAACAAATAAAATATTCAGGTCACTATGTCATCGATTAATCTAAACATATTTTGTATGAATATAACATTAAATTCAAATTGTTAATAATTTCCTAATAGTTTGAATTTAATCAAAAATTAGTTAATATCATTAATTTTAAGTTTATGCTCTCAGTTTTTAATATTCAATGTAAATTAAAATTTTCATAGTGATTGGAGATATTAATGTATTAAGTTATGTAGGTTTTGGAATAAAATTCAACCACCTCGGCATTAGGGTTATCAATTTCCAACATGACCCGAAACCCAACGGTAAACTTGCACGGAAAATTAGCGGGTTGACCCGACCCGCTTAATAACGGGTCATTTTAGGGTCAACCCAACTTTGATCCGTTTATAAACGGGTGGGTTTAGGGTTGACCCACGAAACAGGTTTTTTACCTGACTAACCCGTTTATAGGCTCTATATTATAGTAAAATTCTCATCTTAGCTTGAAAATGAAGGACGTTGTCATTATTCAATTATTCATACACACTAACACTTAACAATTTTTCACGTTTTCATGTTTATTCCCACATTAACAACTTTTACATTTGTATTCTCATCTTAGCTTGCAACAAGTGAACGATGACAATATCCTTCTTTCATGTTTTCATGTTCATTCACATCTTTTTATACAAATATTTTCTTAACGGGTTACACAAATCAAACCCGAAACCCACACAATTATAAATGGGTCAACTCGAAACCGACCCGTTTAATCAACGGGTTGAGCTGACCCGACTCGAACTTAACCCGAGCACGACTTGACCTGACCCGAACCCGACCCAACCCGACCCATTGACAGCCCTACTCGACATCATACTTATTAATGATTGTTTGTGATCTTAAAAAGAATATGTGGTAAAGATTCTTCTTGCTTTAAAATGCAGTAACGTCAAATGATCCTTAAAATATGTCAAATGTTCCTTAAAATATTATAAAAGATTCTTAAAATAGTGATTGGAGATATTGATGAATAGTGTTTTCATGTTTATCCAAAATATTTTTGTGTAGTGACATTAGTTATCTTCTAGCGTATCATATGTCGTATTTTCTCATTTATAGATTTGCATGAATATTTGAATTAAAGAGTAATGTACATTGGTTATTCAAAAAAAAAATACATTGGAATGATGTATGTAGTACATTGGCACTTATATTAGAAAACTAGTAAATATGCGCATTTAGTAGTTAAACGGTTAACATCTTATGAATAACTGATAATTGATGTTATTTGTTGTACAAACCATCATGTTGTATAAGTATCAATTATACTTTATGTGCTTCACGATTATTCAATTTGATTAACAAATAATAATTGTTAATAATATTTTAGGAATATTTAATCAAAACTTACATTCCATAAACATGTTACGTAACATTCATATAAATTAAAAAAAATACACTACTAAGAAAATATATGGTGAACCCCGTGTGCGTAGCATGGGTTCACACTAGTTGTGAATAAAACTTGTATCTCATACTTTCTTTTTGTTATTATGTGCTCATATATAAATCGATACTGCACCCTTTTATAATATATATTTCTCGAGCTGTGCTAGAATGACCGATGACATCAATCAAACCATGCGAATCAGTACTACATCCTGAATCCAAGAGGGTAAAAATGTAAATTTGTCTCATGTATTGGGTGTGGTCTCTGCATTTGGTGTCTGTTGGTGTTTGTTTCACAGTTTTTGACGTAATGAATTTTGATACCAGTAGCTTTATTGATATTTCTCTCATGATATAGCTCTCATAGTATTTATTTTTATTTTTATTTTTCATTTGATCAAAAAATCCAACATCCTTTAATTTTAAGTGTACACTTTTATCTTGACAAAAATCGAACAAATAATTTTTGGATGTGGATACCGTTATCAGTTTGTTTGGAAATCGGATATGTATTCGTTTTTCAGATACAGTTATGGATGGATTTTAGATTTTCAGGTATCCGTTAATAGGTAAAGATTCAATTTGTTAGCGTGGAGTTGATTGACTTTGCATTGCATTGAAGTGATACAGGGAAAATGCTAAGTCTGCACACAACGTCAGGCATTATAAAGAACTTATAATATGTTTAGTTAATGTGCATGCTTGTGTTTCGGTGATTACAAGTCTAACTGATATGATCAGAGTATGTTTATTGTGCTAATCAACATACAAAGAATGGAGGAAAAGATAACAAGTAGATTCAGTATTGTTTTAGATGTCTAACTTCTGATATTGTATCATGGAAACCTTGCCTTGCTCTGTGTGATCTCATTAGGCAATTTAGTGCTTTGAGAATTTGTATTATTCACGGTAGGTTTATTATAATTCATGATGTTCATTATAATAATTTAGTGCAGTCCTTTAGCACTTTGTTCATTTTCATTTCGTATGTACACATTCACTAAGAATAGTACAAGTGTATAACAGATGCTTCTGGTTTGTGTAAATATGCATACCAAATATTGACCATCTGATTTCCATGAATTAGTCATAAGCTCACCCAATACGGCAGGCTAACATGGATGCATGCTGACATTACGCTATCCAATACCACTAAATATAACAAGTTGTGATCAGCATATTAATACAATTTAGCCTATTTCAATATTGATGCTATTATGTCAAATGGTTTCTTACGTAGTTGGGTAAATTATTTGCAACTATACCATATATAATATATAATCTTACCCACCTTAAATGTGCAGACTTGGTACAATATATGCACACGCTCAAACACTGAATAGGTCTTATTAAGACCTTTTCCCGTGCTTGTTGTATTGTAGGAGATAAACTATGTAGATAAATATGTTATCTGCCTTGATATTTGGCTATCCTAAGAGATATTTACCTTTTCAATGGCTCAAGCTGTTTCTCTATAAAATAAATTGATTGTTTAAAAAGACAACCTGGAAATCACTGATGTCACCATAAGAGGCTCAGTTCCTATATAAAGAGGCAGAGATACCTATGTTTCATTCACAAGAAGAGTAGATAAATCATCATGGCTGTGAGTAAGAAATTCATGAGCTTTCTATTGATTTTGGCCATGTTCTTGATGGGAATGGTTGCTGAAGCCGGTCATTACAAGCGGCCACACTACAAGAAACCTCACTATAAACCACCACATCACTACAAGCCCCCACACTACCACAAGCCACCTCATTACAAACCACCCCATCATTAAGTAACCGTCGTGTCCCAGTTGTGCTATATATGCTTTCATATTTGTATTTTATATAATGACAATAACAACTGCCTTGTTTGATATATAAAGGCTGTTGCCATATATTGTTATGTGATGCCTGATTTCTATATTAAGTCGTGTTAATTAATGTGTTGAAAGTAGTGAGTATTTCGTTGTGCTGATAAATGTTCAATTTTCTTTTTGTGGTTCCTTCTTTCTTCCATATTATTCAGTTCCCTGACAAGTATCATTTTTAAGATAGTCGGAAAAGTGATTGTTTCACTACGAGGATCGTCAAGCTTTTCAATTATGAGCAAAGCAATTTGCAGTTTCTAGCTATTGTTTCTTTACTATTCCAATAGAAATGGCTGTAGCATATTGCATACAGTGTTCCCTGAAATCGTTTCAGATGGTAATAAACAATAGTGTTTTATTTTCCACCCAAATTCATGTCTAAAATGCTGCTCAAACACACCAATTTGAATGGTAATAGTAAACAATAGTGGAAATTAGGTTCATCTCATCATTTTCATACTTAATATCTGAAAAACCTTTCTTAAAAATAAGTTTTAGAGAACACCATGTCAATATTTTCCGTATAAATGTTCAGCTTAGAGTGCAAATATTTGCAATTTAGACTACAACTTTTTATTTCTATGATCACCAGATTAATGTGACAGTGTGATGCTAATATGTTGATAGACATGTAACATCAATAGATTGTAATATTCAAACTTTAAATCGAATCGGGATATGAATCGATAATCATAGTTTCAAAAAGTCCATCAATCTAGATTGAATGATTACTCTAAACTGCATTGTTAAGTTGTTTTGAATGGAAATGTAAATCATATTGTAAAGAGAGATACTGCATTTGAATGATTTTAATATTTTTGACAAAAATTCACTGAACAAACAAACTGTTGTCATATGATGATTTTTCTTCTTTTGCGTGTCTAAATTCATATGTTTGGAACAGGACAAAAAGATCAATATGTTAGTATATTCTGTTAATTTCCTTAAGGGAAAAACAAAAACAAAAACTGTGCACTAAAATACTGCTTATTTTACTATTCCCCCCCCCCCCCCCCCCCCCTCCCTGTTTCTAGCCTTATGCGCTAGAATTTATATTCATATTAACATTTTAACATGTTACCAGGATATCAGAATTGTCAAAGTAGTTGGTCCTGTAGTTGAGGCTGTTTGTTCTGTATATAAATCCTTGTGGTATGTTACTTAAAAGATATTGTTCTGATAAGCCCTCTTATTTCCTTTTTAATTTGGTCACTATTTTTAAGATCAAAACTATTTGCAGTTTCCAGCTTCTATTTCTTCACCATTCCTCTGAGAATGATGTAACATATCAACTACTAATTCGTGAAATCAGTTCAGATGGTTAACTCCTGTGTTCTTGAAATTAGTTCAGATGGTTTGCTCACATTCGACAAGGAGGTAATCAGTTTAATTTTTTTTCATGATTAGTGTTTCATTTTCCACCCAAATTCATTTTCCTGATATGCTACTCCAACACAAATCTGAAAGATGCAAAATGACAAAAGCGCTAGCATTTAAGTCTCATTTCTCAAACAACCAGCTTTGCATTTGAAAAAAGAAAAAAGAAAAACTACTTAATGTTTCTGTTCTTAATTGATATCAATTTCTCAAAGGTAGTTCATATTGTGGAAATGTTGATAAGACGAGTGTAAACATTTAGTATTGCTTAGTTGAATAGCAATGCAACTTAAAGTCAATTATGAAATCACACAAGAACAAACAATGAAAAGAAAAAAGAAGAGACAAAAAATTTAATATGTAACGGATAAAAGTATCATATGTCCAGGAAGGTCCAAAAACCTTTTATTTGTTCACTTCTGGAGAATACAACATTAGAAGAAAATGAGTCACTCAACAAATTTCACATACACTGAAAAATACTAAAATATGGATTGTAACACCCTTTAATTTTTGGTGTTAGTTATTTTTATTTGCTAATTTGGTTTCAAGTATGAATTTTGTGCAAGCGATGTAATTTGATCATGAAACTAGGGATATAAATAGATACTCAAAAAATTCGAAATTAGTCTGCATCCGTATCCAAAAAAGGGATAAATATTTGATATCCGGAAGATCGAAGACGGATGTAGATATGCACATCCGCATCTGAAGGTTATTCATTTGCTTTTTTTTTTTCCTATGATTATAGTTTAAATTATGTATATTTTAGTATAATGAAGTTTACCAATTTATTATTGTATTAAGTTTAATGTCTGTATTACACACACTAAACATATATTAATTGCTAAAAATTATTTATTATCATTATATTTGTTTATTTTTAGCAATTTAATAATCAGTTGGATTGAAAAAGCATTATATCAAACTAAAATTATCTATTTATGTTTCTTGAGTTGGTGATCGTTGGTGGATCAAATATTTATCCAATATCAATCAGTATCTGCGAATGCGGATGTCCAAAAATGGTTCCAGACGCGGATTTGACAATATCCGCATTTTAAAGCATTCGTTGACAAATCATCTAAAAGCATCTGTTTGATCAGTCACTCACTTAAGGAATCAGATCGGTCCTCTCTTCTGATCAGCCTGTGACTCAACATCTGGATCAGTTGGATCCGCACATGGACTTCGGATCGGATCAGGCACGAGCGTCGGATCAAGCATGATTTTGGAGCTTCGGGTCGGCATGGCGTTTTGTGTGAACAGATAGGCCTGATCTACCTGTTTCTCCAAATCGACCATACCAGATTAGATCGACCACCACGTTGCAGCAAGGATTGATCACACTACGTCGGTTTGACATGATGGCTTTAGGCTTAGATCAACAGATTGTGCAAGGAATTACACGAGATGGCAAGTGGCAAATGACCATGGTACAGGTGCACTAATTCAAATCGTGGTAGATCCGAATCGACATAACCATGGCGATCTGGGGCCATCACTACTGGTGATATGACATGCCACAATCTCTAGTCTCCCTACCTTTTCCACTATTTTGCATCTCCCGCTTAGCTCTTGGCCATTCCAGATTCAATCTTCATCTATAAGTACACCTAAGGACTTAATTTTAGGGGACACTTTTGGCTCTTTCATGTACAGACTCTTCAGGTTTTGGGATTCAACTCTTTCTCCTCAAATTTCTTATACAAAAACACAACTGTATATATAATCTAACATTATAAATAATATATTATATCAAGTGGATGCAGGCTCGATTGCCGAACCACTATAAAATCCGTGTGTTCATTCTCTTTATTTATCATTCTATGACCTGTGATATGTGTTTGATTGTGTTATATGTAATTGAAATTGAATTGGGCATTAGCGGTCTAATTTGAAGGTAACATTTAGGGGTGGTAGGTACGAGGTGATTTACTTGAGATTCAGAAGGCTTAGGAAACAAATCTTCAATGGCCAGGAAGAAGAAGGATGCTTCTCAGGCTGGAAGGGATGGAGAAGGTCAGGAGGCCTCTTAAGATGGAAATCCCTCTATCTACATGACAAGGATGGAGATGGACGAGGCTATGCACGAAATGCAAGATTATTTTGAACCACAAGAAGTTTTGATGTATGAGATATTGTAAAAGCCGAGGGGGACGAGAAATCAGAGGAAAGACGTCGGGATAGGACCCAACAGTGTAGAAAATCCAAACTAGAGTTCGGGGGCGAGCTCCCAACAACGGTCTCAGATATGTTTTGATAAGGAAATCTAAATTGGTCTGGATCCGGATCGACCCAAGGGTGCACCCGCGAGCACCTCCATTGTTCCTCTAACTATGGTACTTTACGCTGGTACGAATCAAAATTCAAAGGCGAGTAATGGAGGTCGCACTCGCGATGTAGATCTGAATGGGCAGGGCCAGCTACAGCTCTCAGAAAACAAGCTGGTACCAATCTGAACTTAGCGGTAACAAATAGAAAGTTCGGTTTGGGAAATCTCAATGCGAGTGTTGCTAGGTGCGTACAACTTAATTGATGAAATCATTCGACAAGCTATTCTCGGTAGCTTATCGAATCAGGACATGAACAATGTGCATTTGAGTCCCTTTACTTCGAATATTAGGAAGTCGAGAAATTCATCGGACATCAAGTTGCCAGTGTTGGAAGCTTATGATGGAAGAAGAGATCCAACCATTTACCTAGTGCATTACATGAGACACATTGAGGTGTTGGGGGCATCATATGAGGTGATGGCCAAATGCTTCCCGCTTTTACAATCTAACATAGCTTCTCTATGGTTTAGGTGACTGGAAAGCAGTTCAATTGACAACTGGACTGGACTGGTTTAAAAGTTCATGGTTTAACTTCAGCTCCATATCACGTGACCCAAGAATGTGATGACATTGACAATGATGAAGCAGAGGACGAAAGAAACTCTACATGCTTTTGTAGAGAGATTTAATGCAGTAGTCGTTGCAGTTAACCTATGAGACCCATCGATGGTCTCGATGGTTGTCGTTTTTAGAGTCTTGGACAACACTGAATTAAAAGTATCGCTAGAATGGGGCCTCCAAGGGACCTCGGGGAATCCTACCACAAAGTCGATAGGTTTCTAAGATAAGTGGATGGGCGGCTGTTGACATGCTTTTTAGTCAAAGCCGTCACACGTGAAATCTCTGGTTAACAATACGTTCAAGTATTGAGAACAACGTCAAAAGCGCCTTGGCTGAAATCGCATCACAAACAAAGAATGTCCCAAAACTCCTATCAAACGACCTCTTTTGGGCCCAAAAACAGCAATCACAGTGCTTTGCATGGTAAAACTTGTAGCCCTCTGAATTAGCTTCAAGTAGAGCTTTCGTTTGGCTTAGTTGGACTTACGGTTTGGAAGTTACGCCCATTTCCGTGAACGGGTGTAAGCTAGCATCGATAACTCAGGCCTGAACACCGGCTCTCCCCCCTAGGGCTCTCCCCCTCCACTCGGCTCGTGGGCCACCATCCGGCTCGTGGTAGACCCCTGGACCACGACCCACTCGTGATGCACAACGACCCTACCGTGAATGTTAGCTCCAGCTTCCCCCGTCAGCTCGCCACCTCGGTTCGCCTATGCACCCCACGAACCGCTTGGGAACAGTCACGCTATACACGATTTTGACATATTCTCATGCCACATCTTCCTCCTATTAACCCAGATCTCATTACACATGGCATGACACGACTTGAAGAGGATTTCTCCATGTTTTTCACCTCATTTCGGGATTTTTGGGATGCGTGCCACATGTCTCACGAACCGGTTTCAGGAAATGGCTATAAATACACCATTCGAAGGCATATTGAAGGATCTTTTGGCTCTAACTCCTAACGGCTTCCACCATTGTTCCTCGCAAGGCTATTGCATAACATAGAAGCCGAATTCCACATTATAACACGAGGATATCGTGTATAATCTTCTAATTTATTACTTCTTTCCACTGTAAACACGAGGACTTCGTGTATAAGACTGAGAGAATTGTACTGTAACTTCTTAGGATTTATGTGCTTCACTATCTGACATCTACATGGACACCAATAGAATAGTCTCCTATCCAAAGCCTCCCAGGAGGGAGCTGTCGCAAATAGAGTGCGACTCTGGAAAGCATTGTATATTCCATGATATGGACGATCATGACACAAATGATTGTAGACACTTACGTGATCTGATTGAGGAGCGGATTATATGTGGAGAGCTACCCGAGTATGTGAAACAACTAACAGCGCCTGCATTCGCACTGCCACCACCTGCTCCCTGGAGAGGGAATGATCCTGAATCGAGCTCTCGTGGTCTCATCATTAACTGATCTGGATGATATCAGCCTGCATTTCTAGCATTTCTTAGGATTTAAGATATGTTTTTGCTTTATTTAGGTTTTCCGGTTGGCTAAATCGGGGCACACACGTACGGGGTTAGGATGTAGCCCCAAAGTGTGCCCTGGACTCGATGACAAACCAAACAGGATTTGCTTTGGTTTTGTATTTTGAATTGAATAAGGAAGGACTTTCCGAGCATAAATTATCATTGGTAAATTTAAGTATGGCTTATACTTATTTCGGACCCCCTAGGTATGGATTGTGCCTAGGGACGAACTGCCTTGTCAGGCTTTGGCACGTGCAGCTCTATTTCGATATGAGTGGATTGTACTCTGTTGGATTTTTAAGTATGGATTATACTCTGGAACAGAAAATAATCTCGTCAAAATCTAGTAGAGGAACTCAATAAAACTCGAGTATGACTTATGCTCAGTTTGAACTTCTTGGTATGGCTTATGCCTAGAAGGTTTGGTCACTCGCCAGGTGTTGGCAGGATGGTTCGAACGTCCCTCGAGTATGGTATATGCTCAATCAGACGCCTAAGAATGGTTTATGCTTGAAAAGGTTAATCAGTTTTGTCCGGATTTGACACATATATTTCCTTCTCTTCTTTGCAGTTATGGATTATACTTGCAGCTGGCGGGCCCGGCGTGGCCTTGGTTTTCACGGATTACCCAGAACACATCTTCCTTTAACCAACAAGTTATGTTCTGTGGGGAAAAATGTTGACATGCTTTTTAGTCAAAGCCATCACACGTGAAATCACTGGTTAACAATACGTTCAAGTATTGAGAACAACGCCAGAAGACAGGAAGCGACTTGGTTGAAATCGCATCACAAGCAAAGAATGACCCGAAACTCCTATCAGACGACCTCTTTTAGGCCCGAAAACACCAAGTACGGTGCTTTGCACTGTAAAACCTGTAACCCTCTAAATTAGCTTCAAGTAGAGCTTTCGTTTGAATTAATCGGACTTACGGTTTGGAAGTGATGCCTATTTCCGTGAACGGGTGTAAGCTAGCATCAAAAACTTAGACCTGAACACCAGCTCTCCCCCCAAGGGCTTGTCCCCTCTACTCGGCTCGTGGAAGACCTCTGGACCATGACCCACTCGTGATGCACACCTGGACCACGACCCGACCGTGAATGTCAGCTCCAGCTTCCCCCGTCAGCTCGCCACCTCGGTTCGCTCATGCACCCCACGAACCGCCTGGGAACAGTCACGTTGTACACGATTTTGACCTATTCTCATGCCACATCTTCCTCCTATTAACCCGGATCTCATTACACATGGCATAGCATGACTTGAAGAGGATTTCTCCACGTTTTTCGCCTTATTTCGGAATTTTTGGGATGCGTGCCACGTCTCTCATGAACCGGTTTCAGGAAATGGCTATAAATACACCATTCGAAGGCATTTTGATGGATCTTTTGGCTCTAACTCCTGACGGCTTCCACCATTGTTCCTCGCAAGGCTATTGCACAACATAGAAGCTGAATTCCATATTATAACATGAGGATATCATGTATAATCTTCTAATTTATTACTTCATTCCACTGTAAACACGAGGACTTCGTGTATAAAACTAAGAGAACTGTACAGTAACTTCTTAGGATTTAAGAATAAATAAAGTGGACATAGGCTTGGTTTGAGCCGAACCGCTATAAAAACCTCGTGTGTCTTCTTTTATTTTACTGTTTCTACATTCTGTGATCTGTGATTTGTGATTGTGAGGACTTCATACCGTATTTGGGTGTTAGTACCAATTTTTGGTCTAACAGCGGCGAAATGCGAGGCCCTCGCAATCAATTTTGTCAAAGATGGAGGACCATCTGATAAAGGAAAATGCAAAGCTGAGAGCGACCAAGGTCGAGAAAGTAAGCTCAGTAGAGGGCCAAAATACAACTCCTATACAAGGCTGAATACGGGTATAGAAAGAATTTTCGAGGACATTAGAGATTGCTCCCAATTAGTAGGCCTATTAGAAGGGATCCTATATAGCGGGAGTGGGCTTCTAGAAAATTCTATTTGTTTCATGAGATGGTCAATCATGATGCAGAGGAATGAAAACACCTACGAGATGTCATCGAGAAGAAGATGAGAAAGGGACAATTGCAACAATTTATCTTAAATAGGGCGCGACCGCGGAACATGAGCTGTAGTCAATCACACAACATGGATACGAGCCGGGTTGTGGGGAGGATTCATCATCATCTGAAGTGACCCGAAAAATAAATCTAGCTATGTTTTGACAATACGGTCCTAACAAAACTAATTTCGTCGAATTTGGAGTCCGTTTGAAAAATGGCCATTTTCTGGTCAATCCAATTCAACAGAAATTAACAAAACATGTTTCAATTTGCCACGCTCACATATTAATTTCAAAAATTATGAAAATTGGAATTTAGCAATAATTTGACATTCCGAATCCAACAAAAGTGGTTTCGTCAAAAACGGAGGTCGTATGCAAAATGGTTATTTTAAGGGCTATATATAGGGGTGAGCATTATTTGGTTAAACCAAATAAACCAACCAAACCAATTTATTTTGGTCGGTATGGTTTGGTTTTGAAGCTAGATCGGTTTGTAATCGGTTTGGAAAAATATTTAATTTGGTTATCGGTTTAACCAAATTAATCGAACTTTTATTATATTTTTAAAATTATCAATATTTTAATAAATATTTTAGGTTAGATTAGTTTTCCAAGTAAATTTTAATCATCACATATGTATCAAAATTACTTCTAAAAAGCATAAACAATAATACTCTAATCATATATTTATGATATATTTCAAATTATAGTTAATACTACAAATGTAAGGTCTAAAATATTTTTAGTTCGGTTAAATCGGATAACCAACCGAACCAACCAAACTTAATTTGGTTGGTTTGGTTTGGTTTTCATTTTTATTGGTTTTAGTTTGGTTTGACAATTTTCATCGTCGGATAAACCGAACCAACCAAACGCTCACCCCTAGCTCTATATTATATTAAATTTTATAGCGACTATTTTAAATTTTAAACTGGACATAACTTTCAATTCCCGTTATGAAATCTGAATTTTTCACATTCGTTGGAAAGATATAATTAAACAAATTAAAATATTTCTGGTTTTACTGAAATCTGATTTATTTTGAATCCTGTACATTCATTTGAAATTTAAAATCGAATTTTCAAACTACCGCGCCATTTTAAACTTGTTTCATAATTAAAACAAAATTATACTTTCTAACTTCATTTAAAATAAATTTTTAGTCGTTATTATTTGAAATAAATCATTTTAAATATCCAAAATTTATTAAAATTGCTAAAATAAAATTTTAAATTGGTTCTGAAATTCCGGGTTGTTACAGCCTCCTCCACTTAAAATCTTTTCGTCCTCGAAAAGGAACGGAGCTGAAGGTTGTTTAACCAACCAACTCAACTTTCATTCTTCAACTTTTCAGTTTCTAAGAATTTTCTAATTTATCAAAAATTTGGCTAACACCCTAAATTTTCGAAAAATTTCGCCATAACCTCCTTTGTACGGGGAGACCTTTTAGACCGCAACTAGCCTCAAGGGCCTTCACCAATCTAAAAGGAATAGAAAAAGCCAATCGGCTCATAAAATCATCAAAACCCAAGAAATACAATAAACATGTATCTATTTGTCGGGCATACAATTTTATTCCTCTTCTTAGCTTCCATGCTATGCCCTGTTCACACATATATATGTATATGCATGCAATTTCGATCAATTTTCAATTAAGTTCAATATTTGATTCAATTTGGCTAAATTTGCTTTCCATTGTCATATTGGTTTCAATAATTTTATTAGTTAAACTAATAATCAAACAACACAACCAGCAATCAATTAGTTGATTAGCTTTTCAAACATATAATTTTATACATACTCAAAAATTACAATTTTAATGCCAAATCACAAAAATGTACTCTAACTAAGTTTTGATTCTCACACCAGTCAATTGGAATCATATAGATATCCCACTTTCGAAACTTGAACACAAATGCTGATGATGACGCGTCAATCATCAGAATCATCTCCGGGCGACTAGAGTGTGATTCTCTATCTACCCGGTATATTTGAGGCTTTATATACACGTTTGCAAGGCGTATATGCAAAATTTTCATATACCTGATTGTCCAAATTCAATATAAAATAAAATACCTAAATACGTATAATAGGGTTTAAATTTTCAAAACAAAATTTGTTTTCATTTTTATTTTGAAAATAACACTCTTTGAAACTCATTCTAGGATACTACTGCTCTCATCTCTAATGAGTCATTCTCATTGGATATTGCTAATCCAATCTCTGATGAATTCTTTCATTCAGTTCTAATGTGTCTTGTTCTCGAGCTCTGTAAACCAAAGCTCTGATACTAACTGAAGCGAGCCGAAAAATAAATCTAGCTATGTTTTGGCGAAATGGTCCTAACAAAACTAATTTCGTCGAATTTGGAGATTGTTTGAAAAATAGCCATTTTCTGGTCGATTCAATTCAACAAAAATTGAAAAACATGTTTTGTAACACCCCTAAGTCCCACATCGTGGAAGCCTGTGTGAAGTGGGTACTTATATAGTAGAACCCATCTCTTACTAACGCCGAGGCCTTTTGAGGAACAAAACCCCACACCTATATGGTGGCTAAGTTGGGGACAATATCTTGCGTCAATGGAGGTGCAGGTTGTTACAGTGGTATCAGAGCCAGGTTACCCAGCCGGAATTGTGGCTCCCGTGTGGACCACAGCGCCTGGGTGAGGTGTTTGTGAGTCAACGGGGACGTTGGGCTCTGTAGGAGGGGAGAATGTAACACCCCTAAGTCCCACATCGTGGAAGCCTGTGTGAAGTGGGTACTTATATAGTAGAACCCATCTCTTACTAACGCCGAGGCCTTTTGAGGAACAAAACCCCACACCTATATGGTGGCTAAGTTGGGGACAATATCTTGCGTGAACGGAGGTGCGGGTTGTTACATGTTTCAATTTGCCACGCTCACATATTAATTTCCAAAAATTATGAAAATTGGAATCTAGCAATAATTTGACATTCCGGATTCAACAAAAGTGGTTTCGTCGAAAACGGAGGTCGTATGCAAAATGGTTATTTTTAAGGGCTATATATTATATTAAATTCCATAGAGACTATTTTAAATTTTAAACTAGATATAACTTTCAATTCCCGTTATGAAATCTGGATTTTTCACATTCGTTAGAAAGGTATAATTAAACAGATTCAAATATTTCTTGTTTTACTGAAATCCGATTTATTTTAAATCTTGTACATTCATTTGAAATTTAAAATCGAATTTTCAAACCACCACGCCATTTTAAACACGTTTTATAATTAAAACAAAATTGTACGTTCTAACTTCATTTAAAATAAAATTTTAGTCGTTATTATTTGAAATAAATCATTTTAAATATCTAAAATTCATTAAAACTGCTAAAATAAATTTTTTAAATTGGTTCTGAAATTCTGGGTTGTTACATCAACTGGTGGTTCTATTTGGAAATCAGATAATAAACAATGGCTAAGTCGGCTTACTTGTGTACGAGACTTAGATTAAGTTCCTAAGCGTACTCTATATCGATGAAAAATCGTTTGCTTTATTTTGCATTCAATGTGCTAGTAACAAATGGCTAACCCTCCCATTCTTTTATGGAATCCACTGAGATTCCTAGGAAATCTATGAGACGGTGATCGTTTCTCTTAATATAAAAGTATTTGTGTTTTTTGCACTTTTGTGAAATGCTTAGCAAGTATGGACGATGCTTGTTGGGAGCTAAACCAACAACTATATTTTAGACTTTAACAATTCTCTGGATCATCGTGTGTGGCTAATGCACGACAAGGGGTACGCCACAAACTTGGTAGGTTCACCTACTCAGGATCGTTATGTATGACTAGTATTTGGCATGTTTTGAGCAGCCACGAACATAGGCCCAAACGATCAAGATTGTCGAGTATACCCGGTGCTTAGCCAGAAACGGACGAGGTTAGGATCGTTAAGTACAATTGGTGCTTGGTAAGGGTTAGGTGACCTCGGATGCGGGTTCGCTTAATTCGGATCGCCAAGCATAGGTTAATGCTTAACAAAAGCCCAATGAGGCTATAGATTGCCAAGTATGGTTAGTAATTGGCAAGAGCTCGGTGAAGCTATGAATCGTCAAGTATTGTTAATACTTGATGAAAGCCTAGAGAGACAATGGATCATCAAGCATGGCTAATGGATGACAAGAGCCTGACATGGCTATGGATCGCTAAATATGCCTGGTGCTTGGTAAGAACCTGTGAGGTCGCTAATCCCCTAGTGAAGCTTACATTTTTCACAGCATGGCTTGGGTCTTCATGTGTGGCTTACATTTGGCATGCGAGAACTTGAATCGTCAAGTATGGATGATAATTGACACGGACCCAGTATACCTATTGGTCATCAAGAACGGTTGGTGCTTGAAAAGAGCTCTGTAAGGCTGCAAACTCTACTATTGGCATAGAAATGCTGCAGACTTGGAAATCATAAAAGGTCTGGCAAGATCATGGACCCTATATGTCGAGTTAATGGAACTCAAAACACATTTTACATAGCAAGATATGTTTTTAAGGGCAAGTGTTTACCCGCCTTTTTACAAGGTTGTCATGGTTTGGATTTCAGACCATTTGATTGCATGGACTTACGCGTACTCGAAGACATTTGGATTAAGTGACGGATTTAACAATCACTCAGAATTCCTGATGATGAAATTTGGATCGTTACACATTGAAAATCCCTAATCAGACTGGTTTGATCACCCTTTTCCCTAGAACGATCTTACACACGAAATTAGCTAATCTGGTAATTTGGTAAATCCGACGTTTACTAGATTAGGATTAGCTAGTAAACGTTGGATCTAATCGCCTTCTGGCCTCGTCAAATCACATGGATTTCACTAGATCAACCCTTTGTGGAATCGTTAGATCGATCACTCACTCAAGGGATCAAATCGATCATCTTTTCGGATCAGGTCGTGGCTCAACATCCAGATCGGTTAGATCCACACTTGGACTTCATATCAGATTAGGAATAGGCATCAAATCAGGTATGAATTCAGGGTTTCAGGTCGGCATGGCATTTTATGTGACTAGGTCAGCCTGATCCACCTGTTTACTCGAATCGACCATGTGGATCGTTCACATCAAATCAGGTTGACCCAATCAGGAGCCATCACCACTGGTGATTTGGCATGCCACGATCTCCCCACTCCCTTCCTTTTTCATTGCGATGCATCTCTCGTGTAGCTCCAGGCTGATCTAGATTCAACCTTGCGCTATAAACGAAACCCAAGGACTTCATTTCGAGGGATTATTTTGGATCTTCCATGTTCGAACTTTGTGGATTTTCGGATTCAACTCTTTGTCCTCAAATTTCTGCTACAATAACACAACGTTATTTGTAATCTAACATTATAAATAATAGATTATATCAAGTGAATGTAGGCCTGATTGGAAAACTACTATAAATTCCATGTGTTCATTTACTTTATTTAGCATTCGATGATCTGTGAATCTATGTTTGATTGTGCTATCCGTGATTGGAATTGAATTAGGTGTTAGCGGCCAAATCTGAAGCTAATAGTAACATTTCTCAAATCTAGATCTGATTTGTTCAATTTTCACTTTCAATCTCAAATCTCTTCTCAGTCCTATAATTTTAATATATGTGTATTCTATTTTTTATATTTTGTTTGAATTGAAAAAAGACTTGAGTTGATTCAAGGATTACAATTCATATCTGAGAGTAGGAAGCACTTTTTCCCTATGGGTGATAAATTATATTTATTGTTTTACAATATAAATTTACCTTATTGGCACACATTTGATTCTTATACCTAAAAATGTTTTCCTTATTTGAGCGAAAGGTTTATCTTTTCATTAATGTGGAATTTTCTGTCTATGTATTCTTTGTAGATCTTATTTCAATATTATTTTCATCCAGATTTGGAAATTAGTTTCAAAGGTTTTGTAGTTTAAATATTTTGTTGTTTTGATCCTGATTTGCAATTTGGGATGATATAATAATAGTAACTGACTAAGAATATCACCCAATTGTGTTATATTTTGAGTTTCATAGTTTAATCTGTGGAAGAATATTCGTTCATTTTTATAAAAAAATTACATTCCCCGCTTCTCTTCTTAAAATATGACATTTGATTTGATAGGGAATACTCACAAATAAAAGAGAAGAGATGTGTAAATTACGCATTTTTCTCTTTATTCTACACTGCCTGTTATAAATCAAAGAAAAATATACATTTCTTGTAATTTTGGATTGATTAATGTTTTCATTTTAATGAAATTTTGGCTATCATATGGAAATTCTCTAGAAAACAAAATATGGTTCTAATAGTTATATGTAATTAGAATACGTAAATTTTGATTAGGATCCTACGCATATTAATTACGTAGTAAATATGAAGAAGTTTAAATAATAAATGGAAAGAAAATCGAATTAAATAAATTGTATCAGAAATATGCACACATGATACATGTTTAAGAAATATATCGATTTTTAATAATTAATAAGTTAACTATTTGAAATTAATAGATCAATAATTCCAATCAATTGGTAGGTGCTAAATATTTAATAGGAAAGGAAATATTAAGCCATAATTAACTGGTAATTAATGAAATTTGAATTCAAGATTGCAACTAATCAAATGGAATGAATGACAATTCAAATTAAAAGGTAATAAATAAGTAAGCTAGAAAATAAAATTGAATTTGAAAAATATAATAAACAGGGAAAATAAAATAATAAGACTTATTATATATAGAATTGTTATAAAAATTACTAACTGTAATAGTAACACAATATAAATGTTAAAGGAAAACGTCCATTAAAAATTTGACATTTACGATGTTAAATTAGTGGGGATTTATAGGTAAATAATATTTGAGGTAACCTTTATTATATTAAATTAAGCAATTATGGCCAAGTCTAGTAGTACATTTACAAAGTAATCCGAACATAGGATAAGAAACTAGACATAGTGGATTAGTGATACAAGGTCAGTTAAGTCGACCGATTGAAGTCCACCCTTCACTTTAAGGCTACAGTCATCGGGTGTACTTATTATTGATGTGGTACATCACTACCCAACAACCCGTGAGTGATTGAGAGTTAAGGCCTACCTTTGATAAGGTATTAAGTGGATAAAAAGGCGATATATGTCCAGAATGGTTTACTTTAAACATTGAGGTATTAAGTGACTGTTAAATCTGTCCCCCTACATGAAGAGGAAATATAGTAAGATTTTGATGATTAAAATGATATAGTCATAGAAAATTTTCCATGATATTTAACCTATGAGATGTTATGGTGTTATAGGCCAAAATCTATAATGGCTAAATCAGAGGAGAATTTCTTATGTTAAGTAACTTTTGTAGTGTCATAGCACTACACCATAATGCCAGATTTGCCACACCCCAAAGTGGAGCTTTTGCCATGGTTTTTGCCCGTGGCAATTTTGGAACGGGTATTAGCCGTGGCAAGTGTAGTTAGCATGGTCCTAGGCCGTGGTAATTTTGGAATGGACTTTCCCCGTTCTAATGGTTCTGTGAATATTTTTCCCCCTTACGTACAAGCCCCCGTTACCCCCTGTCCCATTATCTCACGCTCTCAAACCAAAAAGCGTACTCCTCTCAAAACAAAAAGTCGTCCCCCCAAATCAGCGTGCTCCTCTCTTTTTAAGATCTATTTCTTCCGATGCCGATAGATCTACAAAGTTTGCATTAAATTTTAGATCCAAACCACGTATGCTCTCAATCGAAAATCCGATCTAAGTGTTTTCAGGTAACATGATTAATCCGATCCAAGTGTTTCCATTAAATTGTCGTATTGTTTTCTCTATTGAATTAAGAATGATTTTGTGAACGGTCGTATTATTTTGCAGTTTTGAGGAATTTTAGCTATCGAATTAAGGAGTTAAGGTGAGTTGAATCCTCACAAGATCTATCTTTAGGTTTCTTGTTATGTGGGTTTCTTTTTCACTGTTCAGTATTGTTTTAACGGACTATTAGGTTATTATTTTCACTGTTGTATTGTTTTAACTGCCGTATTCTTTTAGCTTTGAATAACAAGAAGCATCAAGCTGATATCATTCTGATTTAATCAAATTGTTATTTGGTTTCCACTGGAAAAAAAACGAAATGATGATTTATGCATTGTGAAATTGTAATTTTTAGTTCAGTAATGCATATTACCTTACCTTCAAAAAAATCTACGTCCAGCATGTCGAGATCAATCGAAATATAAAACCAACAAAGAAACACAAGTGGCATTCATCTTCAAGAATATTAAATTAATATATTTTTTAACATGAAGGTGCTCTCTATAGAGTTTTACTTTATTTCTCCATCATTTTAAATAAGTTTCAGTTTCATATTTGATTCATGGGTTCATTTTGTTACATAATTTAAATGGTGCATTCTTCTTTATACCACTGTTAATCTTTTTATTTCGCTACCGATAGGAATGTCCAAACAAATGGAGAAGAGGTATAATGTTGTCTACAACTAATAAAAACTGAATTCGGTATTTGTGGACATAAAATGGAGATTAAAATATAATTCAAGACTATTTATGCATTAGAATACTAACTAATTGTATGATTATTGATTATTATGGATTAAAATTAATTATTACCTTTATTTACGTCATAGTTATACTTTTCCGTGGTGGTACCTTCAACGCAACATTATTATGTACCCTTCATATTTGAATAAATCATGTATATGTCATAGGCTAAATGTAATCATGTGAATTTAATCAGTATTGTTTAGAAATTAGAATTCAGCTTCCTTTACAGCTTTTGATAATACTCGATATTGATTAAGACACTTGATGAGGCTTGAAAAAATCAGCCCTTCTTTTGCAGTTGGTTGATGTTTTCTTTTTAGTTGAAACTACACACAGGATTGTAAGAAAATATATTCTCATTTTGAACTCTTCTTTTTAGGCTTGTAAGAACAATTGTTGTAGTTGAGTACGGACCATATAAAAATCTTTCTACTTGTGTATGGGAATATCAGATTATATCCCTTGAAATAGAATAGATTTAAAATTTTGAGTTCGACTGGTAATATACAGATTAAGCTTCATGCTCTAAAATTCTGAACCATGTTGTATCCAATCAGAAATTAGTTCACACAGTAGATTCACACAGGAGATAAAGCTTGAGTAATCCGATTTATTCAGCCTTTGCCTGCAGAATCTTTACTCTGGTTGCTAGTTACAAGTTTTCACTGTGGTCATAGTGAATGATGAATATAGTTTAAACTGATTGATTTACTGCCTTTGTAGAAGTTGGAATGAGACCATAGACAGAGACCAAGGTCCCATGTTTTTATAAGCTACCTTGCATGTATCTGCATTTTTTTTAGCATTGACGTCTAACCTGTATTAACTAATTAACTGAACATCACCATATCGGTGCATAGTAAAACACAAAATATCGGTGCACAATAAAATACAAATGTCATATATGACAGTTTGGTTTGAGAGAGCTTGTTGATCAAGTTCTGGAAAGTCTCTGGAAAGTTCTTAAATGAAATTCCAGGAACTTAACTGGTTTTGGTAGCAATCTAAAATATAACATTTTAAAATGTTCATTTTACCTCAGAGTTAATGGTCATGATTTGTATGCAAAGAAAAAGGTACTGGATCCAAATTAAACCGGCATCATTTTGTATCCTTGTTCATTTTTTTCAGAACATAGGTTAATAAAAACAGTTAAACTGTCTCCTCTTGGATTCTGTTTATTTTTTCTCTTGTTCATAGTGTTGATGTATTCTCTGCTGGAATTCAGTACGTTTTGCAAATTGTATTTTAATTCTATTTATCAATAATATTATGTATTCTGTTTATTTGTCTTATTTTATTTTAATTCTATTTTTCATGATAACTTATGTTATATATTCATCAATAATATTATTGACTGAGTCTTAGATCCAAATATCTTTTACTTTTCATAATTGGTTCAAATTTCAATCCGAGATAGCTGGTTATCGAATTACTCGCCTCCATCAGCGCCTCCTATTATATTATATCTTCAAAATATTTACTTTTGAATTCTGTTGGTCTGATCTAACAAAAATAATTGAAGTTTAGCTTAGTGCATCCATTTACATTTTAGTCCGTGTTCTCGTCTTATCATACCCTGGTTCTATTATTATCATTTTGATTCCTTTAGCTCATTATTTGTATGAAGTCTTGACTGGTGATGGGTTCATTTGGATTTGTTCAAACATGGATCCTGCATCCCTTTCAATTTGTTGATCTGTTATATATCTTTAACATGTGGCATTTGTAAGCTTCTGGTTTACGTACTTTGCGCTGTTGCGTTATTTTTGATTTATTTTCTACTGTTATTGTAAAGGGTCTTACTTTTCATTTACATTATCAGATCTTAACATCTACTGTACATTTTGGATCTAAATTTGGTTTTATCTCGATTTTATAGATGTACTGGACTATATTTGCTGTATTAAACCATCTATAAAAGAAGTTTATTGCACTATCATATGGAAAATCGACATATGTTCTCTTCACTATTAACTTGACTGACCTTATAACATTAAATTAAATTGTGGTGGTTGATTGTCATTGCATGATGAATTGACGATTTCTGATAGTGTCATTCATAAAAATGGAGTTTGATCGCAACTATTTTATATTTTACATTTAAGCTCATCATTTTTATCTTTTATTTTAGCATAATGTTGTGCTGTTGTAGCCAAGAAATGCTACTACTTTGAGAACTCCTTATATTATGTATAGGTACTGGTTGTAGGTTGTTTTTGATGTTTTTTTGTTATCATACAATACCAATCTGAGCTTCTGGTCAAGCCATTGAGTTGGTTTATGATGGCATAGTTATTTAAAAATTGGAACTATACATGCTATGTTAACATGAAGTCGTCTACTACAAGTAAAAAAACAACTTTTGTTTTCAACACCATCTAAATGTACTTTTATAAGCATGAATGACTGGATTTAGAGAAGAATCATAGCTTAGAGTTTTCTGTACAACATTTAATTTGGTAAACTTTTGGCATCTACAGATTATAATGTATTTGAGGTTCGTATGAAAAGAATTGGTACAAAGATAATTGTAACTTTATATATTTTTAATTTTTTTGTGAAAATGGATGTTTATGTATAAATTTTGATTAGTTTGTTTCTCATTTTTGTAGACTGTGTATACAAAATATGTTTACAAAATTCAGTCTATCATTATTGTGGATCCGTAGCTCCATTATATAATTTTAAAAGCATATAGTGATCAGTGATAATTTTTTTTTGAAAATATTTTATAAATTGCATATTATATGCATAACTATTTCTTGAAGAAATATATTTTTGAAACACCCCACCTCCGTTAAGGTCATTCACAAAGGGAATGCCTTAACTTCGGTGGAGCGCTTTAGGTAAAAGATGCAGATAAATTATAAGAACCAAAATAACGCAACCTGTGCGTTGTGCGCTATTTTGCGCTATAGCGCTCGCTATGACAACTATGATTGGAACTGAATTTGATATGACAACTATGCAATCTGCCACGGTTACGGACCGTGGCAAAATATGATTTTGCCACGGCTTTGAGCCGTGGCAAAAAAACTGCCACACCCTGTTTTGCCACGGTCTAAAGCCGTGGCAAAAGTAATTAGCCACGGCCCAAAGCCGTGGCAAAACAGGTTTTCTGGTGTAGTGAGTACTGTTACATGTCATAGAGTGGCAAAATAATCTGCTACGAAATTGAGGTATTAAATGGTCTGATCTACCATGACGTATTAAGTGATTCTTGGACCCACCTTAAGGTATCTGGTGTTCATCTTCCACGTGCTTATAAGGCCATCCCTTTCTGTAACAACCCGGAAAACCAAAACCAATTTAAAAATTTATTTTATGGAAATTTTGTTAGAAAATGCGTCAGAATTTAAAAAATTCCTTTTTTTAAAATTAAAATATTGAATATAAAAGGTTTTTAAATAAAATTATGATGTTATTAATGAGATTTATTAACATATGCTGATAGGTTGATTTAAAATAATATGTAGATTCTAAATGAAATAAATTATGACAACATACATGTGTATATCTTTAGCCATCCGCTTTAATACTTTCCTTGTCTATTCAAAGTGTAACGTTCATTAATTGATTAATTTTGAAATGTGAGTAGTTGCATTTGTTTTCAATGCCTTCCCTTCTTCGTTGTTTCCTTAATGCAGCATTCATTTATTTCTTTCCCTACATTCTATTTACATGTATCTTATTTTGTATTCTCATTTCCTAAATCTATCCCTTTAAATCTCCTTTCTCCATTTTGTTATATATATGTATTCCCTTATCTTTTATATTATGTTGTTTATATTCAGAAGCAAAAAAAAAAAAAAAAAAAAAAAAAAAAAAAAACGTTAAATTTTTAACGTTATCTATGCAATAAGACATGATATTTAATACTATATGTTTTGAAATTTGAAAAGTTGCAAACTTTCTAACAATTAGATTAAATAATTAATCTAGCATTCATTTCTTTCCGTTTATTCTCTCTCTCTCTCATTGTTATTTACTTTTGAAATTTGAGTGAAAAATAAATATTGTCCCATCATGCCTAGTCAGCTAATTTAATTCCTTGTAACCTACTATATGTGAAGAGACACACTAGGAAAATGAAATAATTGCTAATTGATTGAAAATATTATCTTTGACATATATATGAGTCATTAAAATAGACAGATCATAGAAAAATCATTAATATATATATATATATATATAATCTCCTCCACTATATAATATCCTTTTTACTTCCTTAACCCTAATTTCATAAACAAAGCAGCCGCCGTTTCTAAAACCAATGGCTAAGCTCTTCCCGTCATCTTTTTCCTTTCTCTCCTAATCTACTCAACGAATTTCTCAACTCCAAAAAAAAAAAAAAAAAAAAAAAAGTCGAAGAGCATGTCATGATCTCCAACATCAATGGTCATGATCGAATTTTGATGAGCGGATTGAGAGAATCTCGCCTTCTAAGGCGCTGAAGTCGGAGGGAAATGGAGGGGGGTCCTGGGTGGTGCGAGTTCGGCGCTGTCAGAGAATGGTGGTGGTTTGTGGTTTCATGCGATTCGGTGGTGAAACAAAGGCGGTAAGAGGAATGAAAGTCGGCAGTAATGGGTTGGAAAAATACTAGAGCTATACTGCGTTTTTACAAAAGGAGGAAGAAGGATTAGCAATATAATTAAGGTTAATTATATAATTAATTATATTGTTAATGATGGTGTAATGTATACAACCTTGTAAAAATCAGAACTTTCTCATATGTTATCGGAATTGAATGAAACAGGATTCGTTGGAATCGCGATGAAAAATACCACGCCTTGTAATAGACCGCAACAAAAACTGAAGCGATTGGGATTTTTGATAAAATTAAACACCCTGTTTAATTTTATAAAAATAAAAATCAGAAATAAAGACTAACAGAGTGGAAATCGATCAAGGTGAGAACTCTCTCACTAAAATATTTTTACAGTTATTTATTTCATAACTGCATACATCGATTTTCAATGTTGATTTTTATCTGTTCTTAATTAACATAAAATATTGTATGGTGCATGTTAGTTCACATTCATTGTTGTTTGAAAACCATGGATGATTTCATTGACTGTATTGTCTTGTGATTGTAATGTTAACATATTGAAAATAATGTTAACATTAATGTGGTAGTTGAAATTAAATTATAAAATTCTATTTATAATTTACAATGTGAGATCTCTAATTTAAAATAAAATTTACTGTTGATTGCGGTGTGAAATTTATATATAAGCTATATAAAACTCATATATGTGTTGTATAAAATTTGAATTGATTGTTTGTGATTGCGATGAATTGTTGGATTGAATTGTGTAGTAAAAATAAAAAGATCATTTGTCGTATCATGTTTATGAATGACTAAAATATTCATATATTAACAATAAAAATTATATTGTTATTGTTTATGAATGATTAAAATGTTCATGTTAATTAGAAAAATGTTTGTACATGTTTATACAATAAAAATCATATTATAATTGTATATATATATGAATAAATAAAATGTTCATGTTAATAAAAAAATTGTTTATACAATAAAAATCATATTTTTATTGTATATATATGAATCAATAAAATGTTCATGTTTGATTAAAATTTGTTCAAACAATAAAAATCATATTTTTATTGTATATATGAAAATAAAATGTTCATGTTTGAGTAAAATTGGTTTATACAATAAAAAACATATTTTTATTGTATGTATGTAGATAAAATGTTCGTGTTGAATAAAATTTGTTTTTATAATAAAAATCATATTTTTATTGTATATATGAAAATAAAATGTTCATGTTTGAGTAAAATTGGTTTATACAATAAAAATCATATTTTTATTGTATGTATGTAGATAAAATGTTCATGTTGAATAAAATTTGTTTCTATAATAAAAATCATATTTTTATTGTATATATGAAAATAAAAATGTTTATGTTTGATCAAAATTTGTTTATACAATAAAAATCATATTTTTATTGTATATATGTAGATAAAATGTTCATGCCGGATAAATTTTTTTAAGCAATAAAAATCATATTTTTATTGTATATATGAAGATAAAATGTTCAAGTTGGATAAAATTGTTTCTACAATAAAAATCACATTTTTATTGTAAGTATGAATAAACAATATATTCATTGTTTGAATAAAATATGTTAACATTAAAAATTACATCTTTATTATATTATTGATTTATTAAAAATAATAACATGTTAAAGTATGATTTGTCATGTTGGAAATAAATTGTTTGTACAATAAAAATTATATTTTTATTGTATATATATGAATCATAGAATTTGGCATGTTGCAAATAAATTGGTTATACAATAAAAAATTACTTTTTATTATATATATGAATCACAAATTTGTCCTATTTTAGAAAAAATGTTAAAACGTTAAAAATAATATTTTTAATGTATGTTTGATTCATTATTAAAAGAATCATGTTTTGGAGAAAAATATTTAAACACTAAAAATGACATTTTTAATATATGTTTGATTCAATATAAAAAAGAATCATGTTTTGGGGAAAAATGTTTAAACACTAAAAATATACATTTTTAATGTATGTTTGATTCAATATAAAAAAGAATCGTGTCTGAGAGAAAATGGTTAAACATTAAAAATAAACATTTTTAATGTATGTTTGATTCAATGTAAAAAAGAATCATGTTTTAGAGAAAATGGTTAAACATTAAAAATAACATTTTTAATACATGTTTGATCCATTAAAAAGAATCATGTTTTAAATAAAAAGATTAGACAATAAAAATTATATTTTTATTGTGTGCTTGATTCATTAAAGAAATTTTGTTAATCAAAATGTTATTTGCATGTTTGTAAATTAGAAAATGACATTTTAATATGTTATATTAAAATAAAAAATGATTTTATGTAAAACATGTTATGTTATTCGAAAAGGACATTTTAATATGCTAAATTCGAATAAAATGAAAAACATATTAAACTTGTTTTGTTATTAGAAATGACATTTTATCATGTTAGTTAGAAAAAAAGAAAGAAATATATGATTAACATGTAATGTCATTAAAAAAGACATTTTTATCATGTAAGCTAGAATAAGAAGAACGATATGTTAAACATGTTTTGTCATTTAAAATGATATTTTTATCATGTTAAATTAGAATAAAAGAATCATATGTTAGAATATGATCTTGTTTGATTAAAACATTATTTTTATCATGTTAGTTAAAATCGTCGAATGATATATATATATATATATAATATATAAATATATATTTAAATAAAACGAATCATGCACGGTAGTTCGCATTTAGAAATCGTAACTTTAAACGATTATACCGAGAGATCCGACCATCGGATTTTTCCAAAACTGGAACCGTTGGGTTTGATTTGGAAAGATCTTTCCAACGATATTGAATTTGTTAAGATCCAACGGTTAGATTTTGATAAATGTGTAATTCAAATCTGAATAAAAACAGCGCCAGGGCCGCGTAATGACCTGAAACGTCGTTCAAATTAAATGGGCTATTTTTTATAAATAAAAATAGTGATAAATCGTTATAAAATATTATTAACGATAAAAAATGATTTGAATTATATATATTAGAGAATTATTTGAAAATACTGAGTTTAATTTCATTTCAAATAATTATACGATGGTTTAATGTCGAAGACATTGAAGACGGTGGTTGAAGACCGACGATCTTCACATCGAATGGACGACTATTGATGCCCTAAATTGGGTAGCTCCCAGTAAAGGGTTAAAGTGGTAGTTGTCCGGAAGTACTTGTTGATTGTCCGGATATGCGAGAACCCCTCTTCCGTATTGGACATACGGGACGAGGAATAAGGTGCCTCCGGTTTCATTCAGACCCAGAACGAACTTGTAAATGGATGTGTGTCTGACATTGGATTTCGTTCTGTATTGATTGATTTCTATTAAATATATATCTGTTTGGTGGCGGAGAATTTATTCTCTTGCTTAACACTCTTCTCTAAGACGTACGAGCTTAGAGGTTATATATTGATAGACATCAATTGCATGGCGTGGATTGTCAATGTGGCATGCTAAGATGCAAATGATCAAGACTTTTGTTGAAAAGCAGAGTCTTGTGGTTGATGATTAAAGCACAACTTTATTTAGCATAGCTTTGTGTATAGCGTTACTTCGCGAGCCTCACACCCCGGTATGAGTTAATAACGGAATGAGGACCGTAGTGCGGACTTGTGTTTCATTCTAGCTAGAAGTCGTGTCATTATATGGAGCCTAGACATTTTTACTTATGTGGATGATGGATTGTGAGGGCCCTCAGATGTTGGTCGCTACTGGCCAAGTGATAGGTCCAATAGGACCGGGAAACGTATTGTTCAGGAATAACCAATCCACTAAACTATGTGTGGACCAGCCCTACCGCTAACCGCGGCTCGTCAGCGTCCGAGTCCTGAGGCATTTGCTAGAGTGTCTCGAAATCGGTGAGGTTGATTCTAGCCTCGACTCATGATGGTAACTCAATTTCCAATACGACATTACAGATTTGATTGTAAACTTATATATGGTGACATAGTAGGATAGGGTACTATGTCGTCTAGGATTGATACATTTACTTTGAAAGTGTTTTAAACCGATGAGACACTAATAATAATATCAAATGATTTTTGTTTTAGTCGTATCAAGTATATTTGGCCATTATAAGGTAAAACTCTATCCTCCGATTTGCGTTGCATTGTGTGATGGGACTTAAGTCTTATAATGGTTTCATTTTTCTAAAAAGAATAGCATTGTTTTAAACGATTCACTTTATTTTATATATTGGCAATCCAATGGAGTAAACCCATTCCGCGTAAGCGGTGTGGTCCCGTGATTAGCCTTATTATTAGATAAGTTAAGTAAGATTTCTCATACCAGTCCCATGACTGACTCGTAGTTTGTTTCACTTGCAAACTCGGGTGCCCCTATTTCCGCACGGGCAGCCGAGTGGCTTGTTTTGAAGATATTTATTTATTGAGCAGGATTCTGGATTGAAGCTTAAAGCTGTGTACAGAGCATTGATAGGCTTCCGCTGTGTTAGTTTATTGGTTCCACTGCATTGTATTAAATTTAATGTAAATTTATCTTCCGCTGTAATATTATTTATCCATGTACTCTGATATATTCTGTACTCTAATGTAACATTATTATGTTGTTTATAAAAGTCTTCTGTTATTTGTTCTGATGTGTTGTACGTCCAGAGTTAGCGTATGCGGGATTCGAACGGTCTTGGTTGATTTAGTGATCGATTAGGTCCGAGCGAAACTAAACCCGTATCGTTACAGCTGGTATCAGAGCTTTGGTTAACTCAAATCTTTGGGGTACAACTCGTTATAACTGAACAAAAGACTCATCAGATGTAGGATTAGAAATATCCTGTAAAAGAATACTCATTAGAGATAGGATCAGTAGCATTCTAGAATGAGATACTTGTTGGAGATGGGGTTAGAAATGCCCTAGAATGAGTTGAGAGTGACAAGTTTATAATTAACATATTTGTGATTATATATATAATCCGATTTATATATATATATATGATTTTGAATATATAAAAGTTATATATATTTGAAAAGCTAATCAACTAATTGATTGATGATTGTGTTGTGTGATTATTTGTTCAATTAATAAAAATTATTGAAACCAATAAAAGAATGAAATTTGAGTTGGTTAGTTAAGCAACTTTCAGCTTCGTTCCTTTTCGAGGACGAAAATTTTTTAAATAGGGAAGATTGTAACAACCCGGAAAACCAGAATTAATTTAAAATTTTATTTTTAGGAAATTTTGTTAGAAAATGCGTCAGAATTTAAAAAATTATTTTTTTAAAAATTAAATTATTGAATAATTTTTTTTAAAATAAAATTGTGATGTTATTAATGAGATTTATTAATATATGCTGATAGGTTGATTTAAAATAATATGTAGATTCTAAATGAAATAAATTATGACAACATACATGTGTATATCTTTAGCCATTCGCTTTAATACTTTCCTTGTCTATTCAAAGTGTAACGTTCGTTAATAATTAATTTTTAAATGCGA
The DNA here is from genome assembly GCA_030737875.1 of Allium sativum. Lineage (NCBI taxonomy): Eukaryota > Viridiplantae > Streptophyta > Magnoliopsida > Asparagales > Amaryllidaceae > Allium > Allium sativum. Next base: position 591,255,371 of record CM060909.1, read on the forward strand.
ATAGTTGCATTCATTTTCAACGCCTTCCCCTCTTCGTTGTTTCCTTAATGCAGCATTCATTTATTATCTTCCCTATATTCTATTTACATGTATCTTATTTTGTATTCTCATTTCTTAAATCTACATCTCTTTAAATCTCCTTTCTCCATTTTGTTATATATATATATATATATATATATATTCCCTTATCTTTTATATTATGCTGTTTTATTCAGAAGCAAAAAAAATTTACCGTAAAACTTTTAACGTTATCTATGTAATAACACATGATATTTAATAATATATGTTTTGGAATTTGAAAAGTTGCAAACTTTCTACCAATTAGCATTAAATAATTAATCTAGCATTCATTTCTTTCCGTTTATTCTCTCTCTCTCTCATTGTTATTTACTTTTGAATTTTGAATGAAAAATAAATATTGTCCCATCATGCCTAGTCAGCTAATTTAATTCCTTGTAACCTACTATATGTGAAGGGTCACACTAGGAAAATGAAATAAATGCTAATTGGTTGAAAATATTATCTTTCATATATATATATATGAGTCATATAAAATAGACAGGTCATAGAAAATCATTAATATATATATATAATTTCCTCCACTATATAATATCCTTTTTACTTTCTTAACCCTAATTTCATAATCAAAGCAACCACCGTTTCTAAAATCCATGGCTACGCTCTTCCCGTCTTCTTTTTCCTTTCTCTCCTAATCTACTAAACGAATTCCTCAACTCCAAAAAAGGAAAAAAGAAAAAAATCGAAGAGCATGTCATGATCTCCAACATCAACGGTCATGATCGAATTTTGATGAGCGGATTGAGAGAATCTCGCGCTCTAAGGCGCTGAAGTCGGAGAAAAATTGTGGGGGGTCCTAGGTGGTGCGAGTTCGGCGCTGTCAGAGAATGGTGGTAGTTTGTGGTTTCATGCGATTCGGTGGTGAAACAAGGGCGGTAAAAGGAATGAAATTCGGCAGTAATGGGTTGGAAAAATACAAGAGCTATGCGTGCATTTTTTCAAAAGGAGGAAGAAGGATTAGCAATATAAGTAAGGTTAATTATATAATTAATTATATTGCTAATGATGGTGTAATGTATACAACCTTGTAAAAATCATGACTTTCTCATACGTTATCGTAATTGAACGAAACAGGATTCATTGGAATCGCGATGAAAAATACTACGTCTTGGAACAGACCGCAACAAAAACTGGAACGATTGGGATTTTTTATAAAATTAAAAACCCCATTTAATATTATTTAAATAAAAATCAGAAATAAAGACTGATGGAGTGGAAATCGATCAAGGTGAGAACTCTCTCACTAAAATATTTTTACAGTTATTTATTTCATAACTGCATACATCGATTGTCAATGTTGATTTTTACCTGTTTTTAATTATCATAAAATATGTACGGGGCCTGTTAGTTCACATTCACTGTTGTTTGAAAACCATGGATGATTTCATTGACTGTATTGTGTTGTGATTGTAATGTTAACATATTAAAAATAATGTTAACATTAATGTGTTAGTTGAAATTAAATTATAAATATCTATTTATAATTTACAATGTGAGATCTCTAATTTAAAATAAAATTTATTGTTGATTGCGATGTGAAATTTATATACATGCTATATAAAATTCATATATGTGCTGTATAAAATCTGAATTGATTGTTTGTGATTGTGATGAATTGTTGGATTGAATTGTGTAGTAAAAATAAAAAATCATTTGTCGTATCATGTTTATGAATGACTAAAATATTCATATATTAACAATAAAAATTATATTGTTATTGTTTATGAACGATTAAAATGTTCATGTTAATAAAAAAATGTTTATACAGTGAAAATCATATTTTTATTGTATATATATGAATAAATAAAATGTTCATGTTACTAAAAAAATGTTTATACAATAAAAATCATATTTTTATTGTATATATATGAATCAAAAAAATGTTCATGTTTGATTAAAATTTGTTTATACAGTTAAAGTCAAATTTTTATTGTATATATGTAAATAAAATATTCATGTTTGATTAAAAATTTTTTATACAAAAATCATACTTTTATTGTATGTATGTAGATTAAATGTTCATGTTGGATAAAATTTGTGTATACAATAAAAATCATATTTTTATTGTATATATGAAAATAAAATGTTCATGTTTGATTAAAATCTGTTTATACAATAAAAATTATATTTTTTATTGTATATACGTAGATAAAATGTTCATGTTGAACAAAATTTGTTTCTACACTAAAAATCATATTTTTATTTTATATATGAAAATAAAAATGTTCATGTTTGATTAAAATTTGTTTATACAATAAAAATCATATTTTTATTGTATATATGTAGATAAAATGTTCATGTTGGATAAAATTTGTTTATACAATAAAAATCATATTTTTATTGTATATATGAAGATAAAATGTTCAAGTTGGATAAAATTTGTTTTTACAATAAAAATCACATTTTTATTGTACGTATGAATAAACAATATATTCATTGTTTGAATAAAATATGTTAACATTAAAAATTACATCTTTATTTTATTATTGATTCATTAAAAATAATAACATGTTAAAGTATGATTTGTCATATTGGAAATAAATTGTTTATACAAAAAAATTACCTTTTTATTGTATATATATGAATCATAGAATTTGACATGTTGGAAATAAATTGGTTATACAATAAAAATTACTTTTTATTATATATATGAATCACAAATTTGTCTTGTTTTAGAGAAAATGTTTAAACATTAAAATTGACATTTTTAATGTATGTTTGATTCATTATAAAAAGAATCATGTTTTGGAGAAAAATGTTTAAATACTAAAAATGACATTTTTAATGTATTTTTGATTCAATATAAAAAAGAATCATGTTTTGGAGAAAAAAGTTTAAACACTAAAAATAAACATTTTTAATGTATGTTTGATTCAATATAAAAAAGAATCATGTTTTAGAGAGAATGGTTAAACATTAAAAATAAACATTTTTAATGTATGTTTGGTTCAATGTAAAAAAGAAACATATTTTAGAGAAAATGGTTAAACATTAAAAATAACATTTTTAATATATGTTTGATCCATTAAAAATAATCATGTTTTAAATAAAAAGATTAGACAATAAAAATTATATTATTATTGTGTGCTTGATCATTAAAGAAATTTTGTTAATCAAAATGTTATCTGCATGTTAGTAAATTTGAAAAAGACATTTTAATATGTTAGATTAGAATAAAAAAGGATTTTATGTAAAACATGTTATGTTATTAGAAAAGGACATGTTAATATGTTAGATTAGAGTACAAAGAAAAACATATTAAACTTGTTTTGTTATTAGAAATGACATGTTATTATGTTAGATAGAAAAACAAAATATATGATTAACATGTAATGTCATTAAAAATGACAATTTTATCATGTAAGTTAGAATAAGAAAAATGATATGTTAAACATATTTTGTCATTAAAAATGACATTTTTATCATGTTAAATTAGAATAAAAGAATCATATGTTAGAATATGATCTTGTTTGATTAAAACATTATTTTTAACATGTTAGTTAAAATCGTCGAACGAATTATATTTATATATATAATATACAAATATAAATTTAAGTAAAACGAATCGTGCACGTTAGTTCGCGTTTTGGAATCGTAACTTTAAATGATTACACCGAGAGATTCGATTGTCAGATTTTTTTCAAAACTGGAACAGTTGAGTTCGCTTTGGAAAGATCTTTCCAACGCTATTGAATTTGTTAAGATCCAACGATTAGATTTTGAAAAATGTGTAATTCAAATCTGAATAAAAACAGGGCCAGGGTCGCGTAATGACCTGAAACGTCATTTGAATTAAATGGGTTATTTTTATATAAATAAAAATAGCGATAAATTGTTATAAAATATAATTAATGTCAAGAAATGATTTGAATTATATATATTCGAGAATTATTTGAAAAGACCGAGTTAAAACTCATTTCAAATAATTATACGATGGTTTAAAGTCGAAGACATTGAAGATGGTGGTTGAAGACCGGCGATCTTCACATCGAATGGACGACTACTGATGCCCTGAATTGGGTAGCTCCCAGTAAAGGGTTAAAGTGGTAGTTGTCCGGACGTACTTGTTGATTGCTAAGATATGCGAGAACCTCTCTTCCGTATTGGACATATGGGACGAGGAATACGGTGTCTCCGGTTTCATTCAGACCTAGAACGAACTTGTAAATGGATGTGTGTCTGACAATGGATTTCATTCTGTGTTGATTGATTTCTATTAAATATATATCTGTTTGGTGACGGAGAATTTATTCTCTTGCTTAATACCCTTCTCTAAGACGTACGAGCTTAGAGGTTATATATTGATAGACATCAGTTGCATGGTCTGGATTGTCAATGTGGCATGCTAAGATGCAAATGATCAAGACTTTTGTTGAAAAGCAGAGTCTTGTGGTTGATGATCAAAGCACAACTTTATTTAGCATAACTTTGTGTATAGCGTTACTTCGCGAGCCTCACACCCCGGTATGAGTCAAAAACGGAATGAGGATCGTAGGGAGGACTTGCGTTTCTTCCTAGCTAGAAGTTGTGTCATGGTATGGAGCCCAGACATTTTTACTTATTTGGATGATGGATTGTGAGGGCCCTTGGATATTGGTCGCTACTGGCCAAGTGATAGGTCCAATAGGACCGAGAAACGTATTGTTCAGGAATAACCAATCCACTAAAATATGTGTGGACCAACCCTACCGCTAACTAGGGCTCGACAGCGTCCGAGTCCTGAGGCATTTGCTAGAGTGTCTCAAAATTTGTGAGGATGATTCCAACCCTCAACTCATGATGGAAATCCAATTTCCAATATGACATTACGGATTTGATTGTAAACCTATATATGGCAACATAGTAGGATAGGGTATTATGCCGTCTAGGATTGATACATTTACTTTGAAAGTGTTTTAAACTGATTAAACACTAATAATAATATCAAATGATTTTTGTTTTATTCGTATCAAGCATATTTGGCCATTATAAGGTAAAACTCTATCCTCCGGTTTGCATTGCATTGTGTGATGGGACTTGTGTCTTATAATGGTTTCATTTTTCTAAAAAGCATTGCGTTGTTTTAAATGATTTACTTTATTTTATACACTGGCAATCCAATTGAGTAAACCCGTTCCACGTTAGCGGCGTAGTCATGTGATTAGCCTTATTATTAGATAAGTTAAGTAAGATTTCTCATACCAGTCCCATGACTGACTCATAGTTTGTTTCACTTGCAAACTCCGGTGCGCGTATTTCCATGTGGGCAATGTGATGACCCCAAACTTCCGTAATATGAAAGCAAGGATAATCATTGGAGTATAACATATTTTCAACAACAGCAGATCTCAGATAACCGCATAACACATAAATCATAGCATCGGAAATATAAATGTCATCAACATCAGAACATCAGAGTGGCACAATTATAGGATACGACTCAGCATATAAAAGTCTCAGCGAATAGAAATAAGTCTCCAAAACACCATCAAGTACAATATGGATAAATGATGTCTAAAATGTCTCAAAGTAGAAATAAAAGGTAAAGATGATCTTCGTCTTCCTTCCATAAGCATACTCCAATCCAACACATGTCCAAAATTACCTGAACCTGTCACTTAGCTGCCCGTGTGAAAAAGAGGGCACCCGAGTTTGCAAAGTGAAACAAACTACGAGTCAGTCATGGGACTGGTATGAGAAATCTTTCCTAACTTAGCTAACAATATGGCTAATCTCAGGACCACGCCTCTAACGCGGAACGGGTTTGCTCCATTGGATTGCCAGTGCATAAATTAAATAATTTTTTTATTCAAAAACAACGCAATGCCTTTTAGAAAAATGAAATCATTATAAGACTCAAGTCCCATCACACAATGCAATGCAAACCGGAGGATAGAGTTTTACCTTATAATGATCAAACATGCTTGATACGTATAAAATAATATTTAATATTATTATAGTGTCTAATCAGTTTTAAAATATTTTCAAAGTAAATGTATCAATCCTAGACGGCATAGTACCCCATCCTACTATGTCGCCTTATATAGGTTTACAATCAAAACCGTAATATCGTATTGGAAATTGGGTTTCCATCATGAATCGAGGCTAGGGATGGCTCCTCACCGATTCGAGACACTCTAGCAAATGCCTCAGGATTCGGACGCTGGCGAACCCTTGGATGCGGTAGGCCGGTCCACAAATACTTTAGTGGATTAATTATTCCTGAGAAATACGTTTCCCGGTCCTATTGGACCTACCAATTGGCCACTATCGACCAATATACCCAAGACCTTGTAATCCATTATCCACATAAGTAAAAATGTCTGGGCTCCATACCATGACACCACTTCTAGCTTGAAAGAAACGCATGCACTCCCTATGGTCCTTATCCCGTTTTTGACTCGTACCGGGGTATGAGGCTCGTGAGGTTACACTATACACAAAGCTATACCGAAATAAGCCGTGCTTTGATCATCCACCACAAGGCTCTGACAAAAGCCTTGATCATTTGCATCTTGGCATGCCACATTGACAATCCATGCCATGCGATCAATAACTATCAATATATAACCTCTAAGCTCATGCGTCTCAGAGAAGGGTGTTAAGCAAGAGAATAAATTCTCCGCTACCAAACAGATATATATTAAATAGAAATCAATTTACATGAAATGAAATCCAATGTTAGACACACATCCATTTACAAGTCCGTCCAGTGTCTGAACGAAATTGGAGACACCTTGTTCCTCGTCCCGTATGTCCAATACGGAAGAGAGGTGCTCGCTTATCCGGACAATCAACAAGTACGTCCGGACAACTACTACTTTAACCCTTTACTAGGAGCAACCCAATGTCGGGCATCAATAGTCATCCATTCGATGTGAAGATCGCCGATTTTCAATTACCGTCTTCAATATCTTCGATTTAAATCGTCATATAATTATTTGAAATGAGATTGTACTCAGTCTTTTCAAATAATTCTTGCATATATATAATTTAAATCATTTCATATCGCTAATATTATTTTATAACGATTTATCACAATTTTTATTTATTTAAAAATAACCCAATTTAATTTAACGACACTACGGGTCAATAGATGGTCTTGGCGCTGTTTTCACCCAAATTTGATTCACACATTTCTTGGAATCTAACCGTTGGATTTTAACAAGATTTATATCATTGGAAAGATCTTCTCAAAGCGGTGCTAACGGTTCCAGTTTTAGGAAAATCCGACGGTCGGATCTTTCGGTATAATCATTTAAAGTTACGATTCCGAAAAGCGAACTACCACGCGTGATTCATTTAATTTTAATTTATATCTATATATATAATTATATATATAAATCACTCGACGATTTTACTAATGTGTTTAACATGCCAAATAAAAGAATGTTTTAATTTGCATAACCATTTCTACATGTTTATAATGTCAAATAAAATGTATTTTATTTACATGACATTTTTGCTAGTGACAAATAAAAAGATAATTTTTATTTTCATTATTTGTATTTCTATTTTTAACTTTAACAAATAAAAGAAATATTTTATTTGTATATAGTTTCAATGTATGACCTGATACATAAAAATGTTTATTTTAATTTGCATACAAATTCTAACGTATGACTTAACAATAAAAATATATTTTTAATTTGTATGCAAATTCTAATATGTAACTTGACGATAAAATGTCACTTTAATTTGTACACAAATTCTAATGTATGTTTTGACGATAAAAATGATTCTTTAATTTGCATACAAATTCCATTGCATGTTTTGCCAATAAAAATGATTCTTTAACTTGCATACAAATTCTAATGTATGTTTTGCCAATAAAAATGATTCTTTAACTTGCATACAAATTCTAACGTATGTTTTAACAATGATTCTTTAATTTGCATACAAATTCTAATGTATGTTTTGACAATAAAAATGATTCTTTAATTTGCATACAAATTATGTCTCAATAGAATGCATAAAGAGTGATTCATTCATTTTTGTTGATAATTCAATTTCAACATAATGCATAAAAATGATATTTTCATTTTTGTTGACAATTCTATTTCAACAAAATGATTAAAAGTGATAATTTTATTTTGTTAACAATTGTAGTTTTACAAAATGAATAAAAAGTGATAGTTTCATTTTGTGAACAATTCTAGTTTAATAAAATGGATAAAAATGGTCTTTTCATTTTGTTGACAATTCTATTTCAACAAAATTAATATTTCTGCTCACACAAATCTATTTAACAAAAATGTTATTTTTGTTTTACCTCAAATCTATTTAACAAAAATGTAGTTTTCGTTTTCAACCATCATATTTTGACAAAATGTAAATTTTTGTTTCAACTATTATATTTTGATAAAAATGTATATTTTTTCAACTAATCTATTTTGACAAAATGTATATTTTTGTTTCAACTAATTCGACAAAAATGAATATTTTGATTCAACTAATCTATTTCGACAAAATGTATATTTTTATTTCAACTAATCTATTTTGACAAAATGAATATTTTGATTCAACTAATCTAATTTGACAAAAATGTATATTTTTTCTCAACTAATCTTTTTTTTTTCAAAGGCGTTTCGACTAATCTATTTTGACAAAATGTATATATATTTTTGTTTCAAATAATCTATTTTGACAAAAACGAATATTTTGTTTCAACTAATCTATTTTGACAAAATATATATTTTGATTCAACTAATCTATTTTGACAAAATGTATATTTTGATTCAACTAATCTATTGTGACAAAATTGAATATTTTGATCCAACTAATCTAATTTGACAAAAATGTATTTTTTGTTTCAACTAATCTATTTTGACAAAATGTATATTTTTGTTTCAACTAATCTAATTTTGACAAAAATGAGTATTTTGATTCAACTAATCTATCTTGACAAAAATGAGTATTTTGATTCAACTAATCTATTTTGACAAAAATGAATATTTTGATTCAACTAATCTAATTTGACAAAATGATAATTTTAATTCAACTATTCAAATTTGTCAAAAATGACAATTTAATTCAATAATTCTAATTTGTCAAAAATGACAATTTTAATTTAACAATTCTAATTTGTCAAAAATGACAATTTTAATTCAACAATTCTAATTTGTCAAAATTGACAATTTTAATTCAACAATTCTAATTTGTCAAAAACGACAATTTTACTTCAACAATTCTAATTTGTCAAAAATGATAATTTTAATTCAACAATTCTAATTTGTCAAAAATGACAATTTTAATTCAACAATTCTAATTTGTCAAAAATGACAATTTTAATTCAACAATTATATTTTATTCAATACAACAATCATCAAAACGATAGATCTACGTAATAATATCAATTTCAGATCAAATCATGTATGACAATCAATAGAATTTAACAACGGATTAGTGATAACACAATCATAATTAATTTTAATTATTTAAGAAATAAAATAAAATAGAATTCTCACAGTGCTTTAAATCCTGTATAATTCAGATTTGAATTTTTGCCCAAAATATGATATGCTCCGAATTCGTTATAATCTGTCCAGAAATGTAGATCTCGGACTCACGGTCGCAGCGGTTCTTAAATCGTCCAATTCTGAATTCGTTTGAGTAAGTTATGAATTAATTTAGGTTGATAATATTTTTAAAATAATTAATTAAATAATAAAAAGGGAAAATACCCTTCTTCTTCCTTTACATAATCAAGGCCGCGCAATTTCAACTTGGGTTCAACTCTAGGTCTTCTGATTTCACTCGATTGGAAGCGCCGGAGGACGATCAGGTAGTGGCACGTCGAAGGGGAAGGGATAGCGCACGCAGAGGGACCCATGGCGGAAGGTGCGATCGCACCTAGGGGGTGCGGCGGCGGTGCAAACCCGCTGGCTTTGGGGCTTCTGTTCGTCATGATCAATACACCACGGTTTTTGATCAACCCCGTATGAAAACGAAGCTTTTGAAATTCTCTATAATAAAGTCAAAGGGAGGATGAAGTTTTATAGTATGGATCTAAAGAAATTAGCGATGGAAGAAAGGAGATGTTCTGGCCATTGGTAGAAAGGTGGCGGCGCTTGAGAATAAGGATTAGGGTTTTGTTATGAGATATTTATAATAAAATAATATTAAATCTCTTAATTATTAGTTTTAAGCCCGTTAATCCTTTACAGCTCCAAATTCAGCCTAACGAGAGTTGTTCGCACCCAAATGCCCCCGTTCCGGACACAATGGGCTAGGTCCCGTTAGCCCAATCGATCATTTTTAGTATGTTTTCTTCAATTTAAAATATAAATCATTTTTTTATTTAATCTGATCGTACATTTAAATTTACCGGGGCCACATACTAACTCCAAAAATTTCCAAAAAATAAATTTAGCTATGTTTTGACGATACAGTCCTAACAAAATTAATTTCGTCGTATTTGGAGACCGTTTGAAAAATGACTCTTTTAACGGTCGATTAAATTCAACAAAAATTATCGAACACAATTTAATTTATGACGCACACATATTCATTCCAAAAATTATGGAAAATTAAATTTAGCAATAATTTGACATTCCGAATCCGACAAAAAAGGTTTCGTTGAAAACGGAGGTCGTTTATAAAATGAATTTTTTGAATAGCTTTAATATTATTTAAAAATGGAATTTTTAAATTCTGGCACATTTTCTAACAAAATTTCTTAAAATAAATTTTTTTAAATTGGTTCTGATTTTCCGGGTTGTTACAATGGTATCAGAGCCAATACCTAGCCGGAATTGTGGCTCCTATGTGGACCACAGTGCCTAGGTGAGGTGTTTGTGAGCCAACGGGGACGTTAGGCTCTGTAGGAGGGAAGAATGTAACACTCCTAAGTCCCACATCGTGGAAGCCTATGTGAAGTTGGTACTTATATAGTAGAGCCCATCTTACTAATGCCGAGGCCTTTTGAGGAACAAAACCTATGACACCCCACGTCCGTTAATGTCACTCACAAAGGGAATGGATTATGTTTCGTGAAGCGTTTAGGTAAACAGACACAGAATATTACAAGACAGATATTAAAATTTTTGCAGCGGAAATAAACAACTTTATTAATCATCAAAATACCATGGTCCAAAGCATCATTTGTCTGAAATATAAAAACTCGTTACAACATAAAAACCACTGTCTTGTATTCCAGAAATATCAAAGTACATAAAAGAAAGAAAATTCCCCAATAGCAAAATATAGCCATTGCAACGAGAATAGGAGCTTGATCCATACATATCAGCAGCTCTAGCAATCAAGCAAAATCACGGTCAAGCCTGAGTGTTTCCTCCTTGAGAACCTGGGGGGAAACAGAAGAGAGAAGGAAAAACAAACGGGGTCAGACATAAAGTCTAGCGAGACTAGTAACTTTAGTTTGTAAATAAATAAAGGTAATCATGATAGGCATAAAGTGGATAAGAGAGGTCACTATACAAATGACAGGTGTGACAAGGCAGAGATAAGGTAAGGTGTATATATGCTTCACTAATAACTACTCTGCATTATTACTAGTATAATTTAAAATGAGATGATCCCTTCCACTATAGGTTGGTAGACTTAGGGCATACATCCGAGTGTACCCTAACCACTTCCCTAATCGATCAGCTCCCTACTCTGTAGATACCCTGTGCTGGTCCCACAATAGGGGTATCACTTCCCTAAAGTAGTAACCCAAGAGGTGCACAGTCATATCTACTGGTGTCACGGTCATCTTGTCCCCCTCTGCTCGACCCATGCATGCACATGTCCCCAGTCGGTTTGCGCCGTCTACACCACCCGTCACATTTTGGGTCTCTTATAATCAATCAGTAAGCGTGCCCCTTCTCCGCCTAGTACGGAGTTCACTACTCTGATACCGAATATGGGTTACTGACTGAAATGGGTCCCACACAATATGATACAAGCTCTCCCCTTTTGTCTTGTATCCCCACTAGGTTTTCCACAGACTATGTACACCCTAAAAGGGTGATCTTTAATTACATAGCCCTATACCAGTTATGCTTACCCTAAAAGGGTGATCTTTAATTACATAACTTTATTGGGTTTCTAGATTTTCTACTGACTATGTATACCCTAAAGGGCGATCTTTAATTACATAGCCCTATACCAGTTATGCTTACCCTAAAAGGGTGATCTTTAATTAAGTAACTTTACCGGGTTAAGTTTGTGGGCATATATATATATATATATATATATATATATATATATATATATATTACCCACCCCCTTCAGTTATACTTAACCCACCCACTATCCAATCCATTTTACTTAACCCTAAATCATGTTCATAATCATACGGTTCTTATGGATTAAATTAGGTTAAGTAGTCCTTTCTCATTACCATGTCCAATTATGGTTATATTGGTCTAGACCTCCCACATTAGGCCTACAACGTGTGGATGCTGGATATGCCGGTCGGGTCCGGGCAGTCTTATTCCACAGTTGGGCCTAACCTCGTATCTTAGCCCGAGTCGTATTTACATACTTAGATTTCTCACATTAGGTTCAACACTAGTGGCTGCTGGATATGCTGGTCGGGTCTGGGAAGACTTCCGCCACTAATGTAACCTAACCGCGTGTCATAAGTGTTAATATAATTCCTAATTATAGTTGCTAAACATTCCAATTATTAATTAATTTACCAATTAAGTAATCTTACCTTTTTGGGTGTTATTGCTCATTCTATCAACAATTTGAATTACTGTCCAAAAAAAAAGTTTATTTCCCAACTATGCCAATATTTACTTTTTCCTCCGTTTCTAACTACGTCCTCACAAAATTGACGGCATGCCTAGGCTAAATAATTAGCCTAGCCATAAGCGATGAAAAGGAAAGCTAATAGGGATGTAACACAAGTGATCATTCAATATGATTTGGCATAACATGGATTAACATAGTCATAAGGTTGTCATATGAACTTGTAACAATTTCTATGATGTCAAAGTGAACAAAATGAGATCTGAACTAATCATTTAGATGTCCAACAATTCAGACCTAGCATAATACAAATTAAGATCCCAAATAATAACATAGCAAGATATTCACAACTGAAATGGATCTAAAGAAATAGATTTATCATGACATAGTAGAATAATCATAGTTGAATTGGGTCTAAAGAAATAGATCTATCATGACATGATAATATATTTAGATATAAAGGTGACTTCACATGTCAAGTCACTACGACAAAATAGGGATTTCGTAGCATTTGAAAAACGCTATTATATCCTTTAATAGCGTTTCAGAGAACGCCATGTAACGACATGCTATGTTAGATCTCTTATTTTAAATAGCAAAGAGTAAAACGCTATGGAAAATAAATTTATTATAGCGTTTTCTTATTCTACAGCGTTTACTCTGCTCCTGTTATAGCATTTTTTGTATTTCCTATAGCATTTGTTGTTCTTGTACCATAATGTTTTATTTAGTTGTATTATAGCGTTCATGGATTTATTTCTATAACATTTAATCTATAGTATTATAGCATTTTATAGTCATTTTCATAGCGTTTGTTTGCATAATTTATAGCTTTTCTAAAACGCTATAGTACAATATATAGATTTTATGTTTTGTTACCACTCTTCCATCTCTTCCATGTGTGTTTCTTACATGTATATTAAAAAAAACACATTTTCACAAACAGCAAATATGTGAATTACAGCATAATATATCATACATATCATTGAAACAACATTCACATATCCAAACTTAATATTTCGTACACATAATTCAAACTGCTTCCCAAATATACAAACCTAGCATTTCATACATACTGTTTCCATGTCCATAATATGTCATACATACTTAAATTAACAAGTTATTTACAAATAAGTCGACCTGTTGATTTAATCTTGTTTTGCTTTTGATATTTTCTCCATAACATAAGCAGTGTTTGTCCTGTTACAATAAAGACATGCAACATTCATAAATTATACCACGAATCATCCTCCGCCTCCATTCAATTTACATGTACAAACTTTGCGGACCAAACTGTAAGAATGAATTATATAACACTGAAAAGCAGTTACATATTAGTCTAAAAATGTACAGAAGTCTTTGGTGGTTACTTAACTCTAGGTTTTAGTTGTTTCTAATGGTCATGTGTCCGAACCAATTTGTCACCTGTTAGTAACCTATACCATTGTTCCTTATTTTCATAAAAAACATGGATATCATATTATTATGAATGTGGTATCATTTGCATCATTAATATAACAACCTTTATCATAGGAATATAATACACTAATATTAATCCCACCCTAGTCCAATTGACCAATGAAACACTCACTAGCGAGCAAAAGTTATCATTGACCTTGTATTTACTAGTTTTTTCTAATAGTAACATATTAAAGTCTATAGTTGTCTTTTCTATTTATTTCATTTTGATTTTATCAAATTTGATTATCGAAAAACACTTTCCACCAACATATATCACTATTGTGGAAAATGTCATCAAAATAGATAATATTTCCAATTATTTTTTTGATCGAGTATATAACCATTTGTATGGCTAACTTGTTGCTTACCAAAGTCGACAATTAGCAAATAGAAAACCTTTTTATTACTATAATGGTGTTTCGGCTATTTATAGTGGAAAAGGTAATATTTGAAAGGAAACTTCTAAAATCATTATACATGCGATATAAAAATTACAAACTTAAGACAATAGAGGTTTAGTATAAAATACCTGCCAAGGATTCCCCCCAAAATTGCATAAACGGGAGGAAACCTAATAGTCATTCCAACAGATTTGTAGGATCGTGTGCTTCGTTCAATGACTACAGTTTTTCCCTCACTAAAAAGTTTTTCCCTCATCTATCATCATCTTTCCAAATATATCATCAAGTATCATCAACTTGAGAATTGAACACAAAGCTGGGGTTATGTCCCTATAACAAAATTCACATTAGAATATGGTGTGGATGAGATATTCCATGTTTTACATCTAGTATATCACAATATACAGTAACAATAGGTAACACAAGGGATCTAGAGAGTATATACTTGAGGTACCGAAGGGTCATGTTCTTTAATAGAGATGGATTCCGTAAAACTAAACTCCACTCTTCTTTGTCGATCTTTCCATCATGCTTTGTATCTGCTTCTTCAAAAGTCTAGCCAAAACAAAATAAATAATAAAAACTAAATGCTGCGTGATTAAAATAACAAGTGCACAAATGACATTATAAGGAAAGATAAACAGACAAAATTCAGCCTTGAGTATCAAATATGTACACTGCATTTCATTTTATTCATAGAAATATGCATGTTTATAAAAAATATCTGACTGCGGCCGGTACAAAAGTGAACAGAAAAGTGATTTTTACCTATGAACCCTACAAACTTCATTAATCATATAGGATAGACCGCACATACATGCATACAGTTATATTCCATTGATACATGAGGGTACTAAAAATGGACAAGTATCATTCATGTTCATGGGGGGTTGGAGCATAATTTTTGCCACCAAAAAGTGTAACAGCAAAAAATATTCCCCTTTTTGTCTTTCAAAAGTGGATGAGTGTAGCATCTATCAAGCCAAATTAATCGCATTGAAGATCAAATTTTGTGCAAGTAATTAGTTTGTAAACAGTGCTGAAGGGTAATATACAATTTGCAGTACTTACTAACTCTGTCTCGACAGTTTTTCATTCTTTTCTAGCCAGTTCAACATCTGTTGCCTGACCTTGGAACCGAGCAATTGCCTACAAAAATATAAGCAGAAACAATGTGAAATTCATTCAATACTAACTTCAAAATTTCAAAATATGTAACAGTATGCTTACCTCCTTTATCATATGTGTCGATGATGGTAATGCAACATGATTACTCCTAGCACCAGAAGCTAAAAGCAAGGCAGCTTCTTCCTCAAGCGTTGCCAAGACAAAGCGTGAAGATAGGTGGCTTCACGTATCCAGATATTCGGAAGATTATACAAACGGTCATATATTACTCAGCTTTTTATGACTTCTACACAAATAAGGATTATCACAATGCCAATAAAATACATTTTAAAAGAATAATGAAAGCAAAAAGATAAGGTATTTTGATTACTTTATTTCCTAATTAAATACAAAATTAAAAAGTAATAATAATATGTTAATCAATTTCTTTCGTTTACTGACCGGTTCCAGTTTTCTATTTTTGAAAACAAAAAATTTACTGAATAAAGCAAAAATAAAACTCGAATTATTTAAAAAGTTGTAATTATCTGTGCATGCATTATATTATGGTCTTAGCAATCATCTCCTCACCGAACGCCTGCAGCAAAACAAAGAGACAGACCCAGCTACATGTGTAGCCATTTTCTCTAAGGGAAGAGTAACCATTGGAAGGCCAGCCCATAGTACATCTGTCCCTACAAATACAGAGCCCATGAGATTAGATAAAGGATGGTTACCAAAGTTTCTACCAATCCAGTTTGTAATCTTGCGCTAATGGCTCGTACTAGTGATATTCTTTTTTTTTAGCACTAAGCTTTTTGTTCCTTGAATCATTTTAGTAGAGAAAATTGAAAGGAAGAATACAAAGATATCATAATACACAGCATAACGCTAGAGAAATAGCTAACCTCTAAAAAGAACGACACTATCAAAAACTCACCACACAATAGTATCCCTCTCGAAATTCTGCCTCAAGCTGAAACCAACTAATGTACTCTCTGCATATAGATTTAGTAACTTAAAATTATGTAGAATCAAATGTATCCTCTACCACTTGACGTCGAGTTGTAGAGCTCGGCCCTTTCTTTTGCCTCGGGCAACAATGTATCTAGCAAAGGATCCTGAACCATATACCCTTGCTTTGATGCCTATTCAAGAACATTACCCACTTGAGTTTGAGTTAATGCTTCACTTTCGGGAACATGATAAGCAATATAACACAGTAAAGCCAGTGCAGCTATTTGCACCATATGTTCCCCAAAATACACTAACTGAACCAGAAGCTTGGCCCCTCCTGCATTGATGGTAGACTTAGAATGGTCTATATGCAAGTAATTCTCCATGCATGCAGACTTGGTTAAAGCAACCGCCGCCTCTTTTGACACAATGGGCTCACTTTCATCGAGCAACCTAACCAGGGGCCCAATAATCCAAGTCTCGGTAGCCCTAAACGTTCTTGACAAACAACCCAATGCTACAATGCATGGCACAAGAAGATCGTCGTATTCAGCTTTTTCAACGATGCAAATGAACTGATCCATGACTGCACGTGCTGCGGCGAATTAGGCTTAAAAGGCGACCTTCTGAGATTAGCATATAGCTCAGCAACATGTGCAATTTCCATCAAAGCCGTCGCCGAATTGTACTGCACCTCATCTTCTCCTTTCTCCAGCAGCACTGCGAAACATAAAAGTGCTTTCGATTCTGTGATACTCTTGCATATTACGGAGTTGCCTTTTGCTAGATACCACAGTGCATTCACAACCATTGCTTTCATGTAGGCTTTTATTGCTGGATCTTCGAACTCTATACCCTTGTTGCTCGCTTCCAATAAAGTAATATGCTTTTCTTGCTGACGATGGTTGTTATTGCTTTAACCTGAGTTTTAATCTTTCGTGGCTTTAACAGCAGTAGTAGATTGTATCACATTATGCATTTGATTCTTGTTTTGGTTACTGCCTAACGGCTGTTTCACTAAGGGCTGTTCATCGCTTTTATTACTGTTGTTGGTGCTTGTATTTGTGTTATTTGCCCTAACAACACCGTCTAACATTGTAACTTTGGTAGGAATTTTATACTTACTATGCTATTGAACAGTCTCGAATGCAAGATGGCTAACAAGCAATCTAATAACGTTGCTTTGAGCAAACACAACTTGACATTTTAGATGATTTGCAGCCAATTCTGATATTTCCCATGCCACCATAGCTTGCACTTTCATAGGCCCTTCCTTCAAGATCTTTGAAAAAACTGAACAAACACCAGATAAAACCATCTTTTCAACACTCTCCGGGTCTCTACCCAATACCCGATAGCCCTGGCAGCATTCTCCTGCCCTTTAATTTGAGCATCTTTAACCATGCGGAGTAGCAGGCCTACTCCATCTTATGGAACCAAAGGAAGGAACATTTTTTAAGAAGCTCCATCAGCAGAAGAGTTAAATGTATTCTACAACAAGTCACCTATTTCTCACCTATCAAAGGTTAAAAGCCCACTCCTAATGGCTTACAGTATGCAAGGGCTCTAAAGGAGAAAGGAGTCGAGGTCAAAGTTATAGTCTTTCCTGATGATTGCCATGGACATGAAAGGCCACGTTTTGACTATGAAAGCTTTCTCAACATTGGTGTTTGGTTTCAGAAGTATTGTAATTGAAAGCCTTTTCAGCAAATCATGTGATGAAGTTCATGCATGAGTAGACAACAGCTAAGGGGCGAGGACAATAAAAAAAATGATAAAGCTTATAATACCTGTAGCGCCTCTAACCATTTTGGATTCACGATTCATAATTTTGATAAAGGACGATGAGTAGATGGTTTGAGTTGAGTACACGGTTCTAGATTAGCGATTTCCGATTCCCAATTCGAGATGAGTACACGGTTTGGAAGCCAGCGGTGTCCTCTGAAGACGGATGCTGACGTGAGGCACTGTCCTCTAAAGGCGGAGGCTGAAGCGATGCGCTGTTCTAAGGAGGTGAAGGCGATGAAGAGTTGCACACGAGAGGCCGATTTGAAAAGATGCTATTTTGGGATGGAAAAGGGCAAAAGTGTTTTTTTTTAAATTTCCCGCCCAACGAAAATTGCTTCCCGCCTCTCTGTTCTCGAATAGCGTTGAGGACGAGATTTTTGTTCAAATAGCGTTTAAAACCTTACAGCCTTGGAGCGTTCATGCGGAACAATGGGGGAAACGTTGTGTAATTTTGCTATAAAAAATCGATTTTTTTGTAGTAAGTTTACAACATATCATAATTAACTACAACATGACAGGTGAAAGGTGGTTTACATAAAGGATTACATCTAAATTAACAAGTTCGTATTTACCACAATATAGTTGCAAGTCAAGATCTACATAGGAAATATAGTAGAATGTCCATAATCATATTTGATCTAGGGAAAATGACATAATATACTTGCATAGGTTCGTGATTTACAACATATACCCAATTCACAGTCTTTCATAATTCACATTTATCTATTTAAATCTAAAAGTGATTAGAAACTCACAGTGTTAGCTTTAGAGAATAAAGAGAGAATAGATCTAATTTCTGAATTTGATTAGCCAAACCGTTGCTGTAGGACTTGATTCTGTTTCAGTTTGCAACCCGACATCATATGGCTCCTATGTTCTCCAATGAAGAAAATAGGGGACGATATTTATAGCCAAGAACCAATGAATCAGACCCAGAATCAAGTCTAGGTACATAAAATGAATTTTGCCCAAATCTGCCCGGTGGGGTCGACACCCCCATAGGGGGGTCGACACCCCTGTCGACACCCACTAAGGGGGGTCGACACCCATTTCGACACCTCCTGTGGGGAGTCGACACCTACGAGCGGGAATTTTCCTGCTCAGCCTGCTTTGGTTGAATTTTGATTTTTGAACTGTTTTCAGGGTTCTGGAATTATTATATATATATACACTTCCTAATGTGTATACAAACTTCTTATGGCTTATAACTTCTCCATACGATATCTGATTTACGCAAACCCAGACTCTATCCCAAGCAGAATTCCGAGACGAACGCAATGGCACAACCCGTTTTCCTTAGTTCTTCTTCTAAAAAGTAAGTATTCTTTAATCTGTTAATTTTAATATTTTAAAATTACGGGGTGTTACATTCTCCTCTCCTTAAAGGATTTCGTCCTCGAAATCTTCAAGTTAGGAAGAACATATCCTACCATCCATCATTCATCTACTCATCCATCATCCACAAACATCCATTTTCCTTAAAAGATTTCTACTGCTTATGTGAGTCTATGCAGAGGTGTGTGTATATGTCCTAATACTAATGCAAAAATCAGACAGTCTACTGATCCAGTTGACCTCCTTAATGCGATGTATGATTAGTGCCATGAATCCAATATGTATGCAAATAATCCTATTATAACATGTAAGTTTTATATGTGTGCACGTCCATTCATCCAAGTGCAACATCCATATGCTAACTCATCCATTTTTATCAATAAAAAAAAAAAAAAAAATGCACACACATTCATATGCAGTATGAGAGAGTGATTGAGCCGATCTAGTGCCTAATGTGTGTGTATATGCGTCCACAGGCAACCACTAGCAAACACTTGCATCCACTAGCATCCATTAAACAAAACATGTTTCAAACACATGTTTTCATCCATAGGACTCCTATCTAAAGGTCGAAAACACTAGGGATAAGATATGCTCGATTAACAAAAAGAGGCATAGATAAAGCTTTGGAAAAAGGAGTTAAGAACATACCCTCAAAAAGGAAAGGGTATGAAGCATGAATCCTACCTTTGGTTTCCCAAGTTGCGTCTTCTGGGTTGTCTCCCCATTGAACCTTTACCAACTTGATTTCTTTGTTGCGCATCTTTTTAACTTCCGATTCAAGAATACGGGTAGGGACTCGTCTGACTGTCGCCTCCCGTTCCACCTCCGCCTCTTCCAACATACTCGGCTCAACGACTTCTGCGGTGTCATGCAGGCACTTCCGCAGGGGGGAAACATGAAAAACATTATGAATACCGGACAAACTCTCTGGGAGTTTTACTTTATAGGCCATTTGGCCAATTCTCTCGGTTTTGGGAAAGGGCCATACAAACCTAGGTGCCAACTTCCCTACTGAACCGAAGCGGACCACATTTCTCAGAGGCGATACTTTGATGAAAAACAAATCTCCCACTTCAAACTCGATGTCGGTTCTCCTCTTGTCTGCATAGGACTTCTGCCTATCTTAGGTTGTTTTCATTCGCCGTCGAATAAGGTCAATCTTCTCAGACGTCTACCTAACCATATCAGGCCCAAGTAACAATCTTTTTGTAGATTCACACCAACAAGTTGGAGGCCTACAGGGTCGTCCGTACAATGCTTCGAAGGGTTCCATACCGATGCTGGCTTGATAGCTATTATTATAGGCAATTTCTACTAAGGGAAGATGCTCTTCCCAAGTCCCTCCGAAGTCTAGGATACACAGCCTCAGAGGATCTTCTAGAATTCTGTTCACTACTCTGATACCGAATATGGGCAATTTCAAGAATACGGTGAAGATCGATTTGCGCCGTCTACACGACCCGTCACGTTTTAGATCTCTTATAATCAGTCAGTAAGCGTGTCCCTTCTCCGCCTAGTACGGAGTTCACTACTCTGATACCGAATATAGGTTACTGACAAAAATGGGTCCCACACAATATTATATAAGCTCTCCCCTTTTGCCTTGTATCCCCACTAGGTTTTCCACTGACTATGTATATCCTAAAAGGGTGATCTTTAATTAAATAGCCTTATACTAGTTATGCTTACCCTAAAAGGTTGATCTTTTATTACATAACTTTACTGGGTTACTAGGTTTTCTACTGACTATGTATACCCTAAAGGGTGATCTTTAATTACATAGCCCTGTACTAGTTATGCTTACCCTAAAAGGGTGATCTTTAATTACATAACTTTACCGGCACTACAAGAAATTTGACTTTTACCTACCAATATTTTATCTACCAATAAATATTGGTAGGTAAAGAGAACCTTTATCTACCAATATGCAATGGTAAAAATTTATTGGTAGGTAAATATTGTCAATGTTATAAAATTGTTGAAGGACGATTATCTACCAATATTTATAGGTAGGTAGAATGTATTATCTACAAATATACATAAGGTGAACTTTTTTTTCGATTTACCCCTACATTTTTCTCATATCATTATAAAATTTCATTAAAAATAATGCTGAGTTATGTGATGACGTATCAAAAAAAATTAGGCAAATTCTATTTGTACACCATAAAGTGTTTTAGATACACCATTTTTTTTTAAATAACGTCATATACACCACCTTTTGCTTTGTATACACCATACGTATGACTAAACTCTCCTCGATTTAGAGTAAAACGAAATAATTGTCTGATTTTAGTATCTTTCTCTCATGCATTAGTCGAACTAAGAAACTTTGATTTTAAAATCAATGAACTTTTGCAATCCAAATTCAAACCCTTAACTAGATTCATATTCATTTAATTATTCATTTTTTAGAATTTAACTTTGAATTTTGAATAATAAAGTAATAAACTATTTAACTTTGATTTTACCTTAAAAATTGATTTTAATATAGAAAAATATAGAGAATAATTTATTGCTCAATGAACCATATTACATTTAGTACTTAATTTGAAAACTTATTTTTGTGAATAATTTGAATTGCAAAATGTTAAAACTTATTACATATGAATATAACTACAAAAGAATATGAATAAATTTAATGCTTCAAAGAAAATTAGTTTAATTTTACATAATAACACAAAGAAATTTCAATTATTTTATAAATGAATTTGTACCAATTTATACGATGTGGATATTTGAATTTTTTATCTTTTAGTTTTGCCTTTGATCGTTTTTAAGTAAGGATATTTTTATCTTTAATTTAGTAAGGGTAATTTTGTATCGATTTCATAGATTATTCTGTGGTGCGGGTAAAGTAGTTTATGATGTATAAATAAATTTGCCAAAAATATATTTTAGCAGTTTCTTTAAATTGAAGATTTCGTTTACATATCCTAGCAATGCTTTCTATAAAATCATTTCTTTATTAATTATTAATAATTGTTTTGAAATATGAAATGATTAACAGTTGATGAATTGATAAGCAATAATGAAATTGTAAATAATCATTCGTTAATAACTTATCATATATATATATTCATAAAATTGACTACAAAGTTTTTAATTTTTTTCTAAAATATTTCACAGTTGCACACTAATATGTCATTATCTAAAATGATAATTTATTGCAGAGACACAATCCATACCATCCTCTCTGTCTATAGATTTAATAGTTTATTTTAAATCAAATCTAACGGTACAAATCTCAATTTAGGTGATCTCTTTTGTGTCCTTAATCCATGTAGTCTTTTTTAATTGGCCACGATATAAACCAAAAAACAATTTCCAACATTAAAAATAAATTTTTTGAAACGTGCGGTATATGTTCAAAAATACTTTTCCAGGTTAACACGGTTGACTTGTCCATAAAATCGAATGTGATAACAGGAAATATTTTTTTAACGAGGCAAAATCCATTTTCTTTTTCCAAATATGACAACAACAATTACAAATAACGATTATAATTGCCAAATTTCGTTCCTTATTCTTTCTTCTGGGATGTTAATCTCCATTTCCAAATTTCCTTCTATCAATCTCCTCCTATTTCCATCTTGCGATTTCCATTTCTTTTTATTCTCCTAGTTATTCTTATTAATGAATAAACCAAATCCTTCATCTACCGCCGCCAGCCCTTCCGCTCTTTGTGCCAGATCCCCTTTTCTTCCGATTTTCTCTACCTTTCAATGCCTCACGCTTGAGTTCTCCGATTTGCTACTCGCTTCAACTCTGATTTGCTTCTTCTTTGAAGTGGTATACGAGCTGAGTTCCCCGATTCGTACTCTTCCTTCCTTTGTTCCCATACAGTCTAACTGAGAGGTGAGCCTACTTTACTCATCCTCCCTCTGTTCCCTGATTTATTTATTTTTGTTTTTTGGCTTTTTTACTAGTTTGCGTTCCAAAACAGAAAACAAACTCGAAAGTTTTACTATACCAAATCTTCGGTTTTTCCCCATAAATTCTTTTGAATTCCAAACAGAAGATGAGAAACAATATTGTAAGGCTTATAGGATTGTAAAAAATATTGTGGGCTTTATGAGATTGCTGTACTAAATTTACTAGATTTTCATATTGGAGGCACACTCTCATGGTTGATACTTGGATATTGTGAAGTTCAATATAGTATTCTGGAAAGTGTACACCTGTTGCGAAAAGAACTTCATAATGAATTGCTAATATAGTCAAATCTATGGTTTATAGGATATTGTGAAATTCTGCTCTCGTGGTTTATAGGATATTGTGAAGTTCAATATAGTCAAATCTATGGTACGAGTGTTGAATAGAAATCTTGTGGTTTATAGGCTATTGAGCATTGAACCTATTTTGAATAGAAACGAAATTAAACTTGGAATTTCATAATATTTGCTGCAAACGATACGAGTGTTCCCTGGACATCTTGTCAATAGGCAGGAATTCTTCTCCAAATAAAAAACAGTGCCATGGAGAATGGCGATAAGAAGTTAAACAAAGTTCCACCCTTCCTTCTTTGTTTGTCAACGTCATGATGATCAGAAAAGGTATTATGAACTCGGACCAGATGATCCTCCTTATGCTGCCAAATTCTATGACTGTTGTGGTGTTGAAGATCCAGATGCATTAGGCTGCAGTACAAACTTTCATGTCTCTTATGATGATGAATAAGCATGCAGTTTTGCTAAGTCATAAGACAATTTGTAAATTTAGTTGTAAAAGAAAGATGATTGATCCAGACTTATCTGTGTTAAAAATCTTAATGTTGCATGGTTCTTATTTAAAAAAAACTTAGAATTTCATCTTTGAAATTTGTTTGAATTCAGATGTTTTTTTTATTTGAGCAAAATTGAATCAAAATTCGTGACAATGAGAGAAACTTACCAATAATAAAAGAACTGATGGTGGTTACAATGTTAAAAGAATGGAGGTTGAATTACTGCTGCATGACATTGAAAATAAATGATTGTGGCAATGCAATGAAAACGAAGAAACTGTTCCTTCTACAAAAAAGTGAAATAAAAAGAAAAATAATGACTAGATAAATGTGCTGACCTACATTTTAAAATAAGCATTGATTTTTTTACATTTTGAGTTGATTATTTTCCAAATAGCATGTGCAAATCAGTTTAGTTACTTGGTGAACAAAATTTCACCTTTTTTTAATACTTTAAGACTACACTTTGATGTAAGAACGAAAATATTTGCACTTTTCTCCAAATTTATGGTCAAAACATTTACAACTAAATACATCTGACCTATAGTTACATATGTAATCATGAGAAAAGAAAATTCTCTTAACATCTCAATTTTTTTTTTACTTAAGTTTTTCTTCTTCTCAAAACAATGGCCTGCGG
Source organism: Allium sativum (assembly GCA_030737875.1). Taxonomy (NCBI): domain Eukaryota; kingdom Viridiplantae; phylum Streptophyta; class Magnoliopsida; order Asparagales; family Amaryllidaceae; genus Allium; species Allium sativum. The sequence goes on from CM060909.1 coordinate 591,280,548, forward strand.
TTATGTGCTTCGCAATCATTTTTTCTTGCATTTCTTTTTCTTTGTCAACTGGCTTCTCTACCTTAGGACATATGTGGCTATAGCCTGAGGAGATGATAACAAATATATCAACACGGTTTTCAATTCTTTGGCTAATTCTTTAAGTAACCCATCTGTTGTTTTGCGAGCTCATTTGCAAGTTTGCACATCACTCGTCCTTCATAACTCATGTAATGATGCCTCTAATTTATCATGAACGGCTAAACACTTATTTTTGATGTGTTCAACTGAGTTTGACTGTTTATAATTGATGTATAGAAAAAAAAAAGATTCATGAACACGATAGCTTTTTTTATATAAACTGATGTATCCTAATATAGTTCAATCTTTTACATAATATATCAAATAATCTTTCTCATCTGCCTCTTTTCTAGAAGTAGGTTCGTAATCAGCTCTACCTAGCTATAACAAGGGATATTAATTTTTTTGGTTCATGGATCATTATTGGATAAATATACCAAATAAACTTTCAGCAGAATATGTTGCTGGAGTGAATGAATTCATCAAAATTGCAAGGCACTCCATGGACTCTAATGGGATGGTGTTATGTCCTTGTTGTCGATGCGTGAATAAGAAATCACAACATATGCATGTGATAAAATTGCACTTGATCACTCATGGATTTCTTAGTACTTACACAAGGTGGTATCACTATGGTGAGCAAGTAGAGGAAGAAGAAGACGAGGGAGCATTCGATGTCGAGGATAGTGTTGAAAATTCAGATCAACATGATGATTTGGTTGCAGGTCTTCATGATGCTATTGGTTGTAAGTATTTTGACATTAGTCCAGCTAGTGACTTCAACAATGAATCCCCATTTAATGTGGATGACAAATATGATGCATTGTTTGAATCACTTCATCAGCCTTTGTATAATAACTGTAATGGTTTCTTTGTCTTAAGTGCAATGGTGAAGTTGATGAATCTCAAAGTAATTAACAAATGGACATATAAATCATTTGACAATCTTTTAGAGTATTTGAGAGAGATATTGCCAGAGGGTAAACATTGTCCAGTTAATTATCATCAGACAAGGAAGCTTCTTTGTGAGTAGGGATTAGGTTATGAGCAAATTGACGTTTATCAATACGATTGTGCACTGTTCTATGTTGAGAATGCAAATGCTATGTCATGTCCTGTATGCAAATCTAGTCATTATGTAAGAAATCAAATCTCACACAAATGACTTAGATGGTTCCCTATCAAGGCACGACTGAAGCGATTGTTTTGTTCGAAGCATACTTCTAAAGATATGCGATAGCATAAAGAGGTACGAAAAAAATGAAAATGGGATTTTATGTCATCCTGCTGATGGGGATGCTTGGAAGCATTTTGACAATGTTTATCCTGACTTTACTGATGATTCTAGATGTGTACAAATGGGGTTGGCGTCAGATGGGTTTAACCCTTTCTCTAATATGACATCAACTTATAGTTTGTGGCCAGTGATATTAATTCCGTATAACAAGACACCTTGGGCTTCTCCTAATGGAACAAACTATCTTATGTCTTTGTTCATTCCAGGTCCAAATTCTCCTGGAAAAAATTATGATGTGTTCCCGAAGCCATTAATTGAAGAGCTGAAAGAATTGTGGGAAAGAGTTAATGCATATGATATGTATGGTCAGTGCATGTTTAAACTTCGTGCTGCAATCTTGTGGACAATTAGTGATTTTCCTGCTTATGCATACTTTTCTGGATGGAGAACTGCTGGTAAATTAGCATGTCCTATTTGTTTGGAAGATAAAAGATCTAGAAGAATAACCGACAAACAATGTTTCATGGGACATTGATGCTATTTGAAAACAAACCATTCTTGGAGAAAGAGTAAAGAATATGATGGGTCTATTGAATTACGTGGTCCTCCTAGAACTTTTACTAGTGATGACATTTTTAAGCATTCAGATGAAATTCCTATTCGTACCACCAGTAAAGCGCCAAATAATTCTTTTAAAAAACGTAAGCGTAGAGAGAATGAACTGAATTGGTGTAAAAGAAGTGTTTTGTTTGAATTGGCATACTGGTCAAAGCTCTTACTGCGTCACAATCTTGATGTGATGCATATAGAAAAAATGTATGTCATAACATTATTGGAACACTTTTAGACATTGAAGGTAAATCGAAAGATAATTTGAAAGCTCGTAAGGATTTGAAAAATCTAAATATTCATAAAGAGCTTTGGCTGAAGATGGATCCTTCTAATAGTAAGCTTCAGAAACCTCATGCTAGTTACACTTTGACAAAAGAAGAATGCAAAGAGTTTTGTAAATTCATTCATAGTGTTAGACTACCAGACGGATATGCTTCAAATATTAGTCAGTGTGTGACAGATAATGACAAATTAGAGGGAATGAAAACTCATGATTGCCATGTTTTACTTCATAAGATATTACCAGCTGCATTACTTCATTTTTTGACAGACAACATTCGTGGTGCTTTGATTGAACTCTGCCAATTCTTTCTAAAAAATTGTGCCAAAACTTTACAAACTTCTGACATAGTAGAACTGAGAGATGGAATTGTAATCATTTTGTGCAAGTTGGAAAAAATATTTCCTCCATCATTTTTTACCATTATGATTTATCTTTGTGTTCACCTACCTAATCAAGTGTTGTTGGATGGTCCCGTTTCTTCGAGATGGATGTTTGGGACAGAACGCCATATGGGTTTGTATAAGAAATATGTGATAAAAATGTCTCGCCCCGACGGTTCAATAGGAGAAGATTTTTTTGTAGATGAAGCTATAACTTTCTTGTCCAGATATGTTTCTAACATAGAGACAAGATTCACAAGACCCGAGCGAAATTGGGATATACCTTCTACAAAACATAAGATAGATGTTTTCAACTCCAATGTTCACCCTTTAGGGGCATCAACTATCAAATTGCTACCAAATTGGAGAAAAGTTGTTCAATGGTATATATTGAACAATTCTATAGATGATATCCAATATTTTCTTGAGTAAGTAACAACAGTTTCCTTCTTCTATATTATCTTAGACTTATATCATTCACATAGTCATAGAAATGCATTTGACATGCAGTGATCATATAAGGTTGCTAGAAGAAAAGGGTCTTACGAATTCAGAAGTTGCTTTAGAGCATAAAGAACAATTTCCTTTATGGTTCAAGAATAAGGTGATAGATTATCATTAATGGTTTTTTTATTAAATTCTTAAGTTGTGATATTATTCATTCATAATATAAATTCTTCCACATGATAGTTGTCTCAAATGAGAGTTCAAAACTCATCTCTTATCAATGATGATTTGTATTCTTTATATCAAGGTCCACTTGAACGATACAACATCTACCAAAGTTGTATTATAAACGGTGTTCGATTTCGATGTAAAGAACGTGATGATACTCTTAAGACACAATGTTCTGGAGTTCACACTAAGGGTGATCATGATAATATTAATATCATATATTATGGTGTCCTGAATGAGATTCTACAGTTGTCATTTATTTTGGATCGAAAGGTGTTCTTATTTCATTGCAAGTGGTATAACTCCAATCCAAAAGGTAGATCAATTGTTATGGATCATAATTTGACTTCCATCAATATGTCTATTGAGTGGTATTCTAATGAACCATTTATTTTGGCTTCTCAAGCGCAACAAGTTTTCTATTTGCTTGATATGAAGCGTGGTTCGAATCGGAGGATTGTTCAAAAAGCAAATCATCGATCTATTTATGACATTCCTGAAATGGCAGAAGACATAGTAATTAATGATGTTTTCAAGAAGAACAATCATTTCAGTTACCAACTTTTCAACCAACTGAGGATTTCATTGAAAGTTCGTCTTTAATTTGATTAGAAGTTCCCTCTCTATCTCTCTTGGGCCAGTTTGTTGCTGGTTTATTTTCAAACCAAAATCGAGATGTTGACAAGGAAGCTGACTTTGCTGAAGATTTAGATGACGGAAATATATTTTGTAGTAGTGAAACATTTCTCCCAAGTGATGACAATAAAAGTAATATAGAATCAGAATGCGATGATGATGTAGAATCTTAATTCATAGTTGGGCATCAGTAGGACATATGATTATTTTATTTTGTTTTATTTTGTGGTGATAATCGAAGTTAAAGGAATTATTGTGCTTCTACAAATAATATTATATGCACAAAGGCTGTAATTGTTATTTTATTTTTTTTATTCTAATTTTGACTGCTAAAATAATGGATTGACTTCACATGTGTGCATATCAAACTAATTCAGTGTGCCATGTATCTTTAACAACTATTTTCTTTTGCAACAGAATTTAAGTTGTATTTTTTCTTCTAAAAGCTATTCTTTAAGGTACTTAAATTCACGAAGACTTCTATTATTGATGTGTTCCCTCTTTAATCACTTTATTTTTGGTTTATTTCACAGAATTTCTATCATGGCACCTGGTCGTCGCATTACTCGATCTACTGCTCAAAGTCAACAAGGTGACCCAACCATTGATTTGCCTGCTCAAACAACACAAGTCGGTCCCACTATTCGTTCAACTTTACAGAATCAACAAGTTTGTCGCACTACTCGATCTAGGGTACAAAGTCAACAACATAGAACCACCACCCAATCTAATGTAGAGAGAGAACACCCTCAAGGCTCCACGCACTCTACAGTACAAAGTGAGCAAGTCAATATAACAACCCATTTTGATATCGAAAATAATAATCAATCTTCCCAAGTTCCAAATGGTAAATTTAATGACTTTCATAGTCATTTCTTCTGTAATTCTACTACATTAAATATGAATATATTATCATAGGACAAACACCTTCTTTCAAGGCACGTGGAACTACTCGTGGCTTGACAACTACAACAATAGTCAAAGCAACACCAACTGGAAAGTTGTCAGTGATTTTTGATGTAGAATGTCGTCAACCAATTTGTACTAATGCCGAGAGATTTAATAATGAGGTTGGATTCATTATTCGGAATCATGGTACATTTCATTATAAAGAGTGGAGAATGATCCCTGAAGATGTAAGAGCTCCATTGCGACATTATCTTTTGGTAAGTAGTTTCACAATGTTGCATTCATTTTTGTAATGGCTAATTCTATTCATACGCCCATAGCTTCTTAACACACACCGTAAAATGAAATGAAATAGCATAAACAAAAAAATTCTTTTCATACATCATGTCATTCACAAAATTACACTTTTATATTTTCATCATCTTCCCTCTTTGAACTCAAAATTAAATTACATAAAATTGGGAATGCATTGCAATAAATTCACCAATTTTTTTATTTTAAAAAATCGACACTAGTATTGTAAATTATTTGATTGTTTTTATTTTAAAAATCAGCACCGCTTTTAGATGATTGAACACATTTGAATTAGAATGTTTAGTTGTAAAAGTTGCGTAAATTGATATTTTAGGTTTTATTAACTTCATAAATTCTATAGATTTAATCATATATTATTGATCCTAAAGTTTCAATCAAATGCATTATGCGAAAGGGTTGAAAATGCAATTAAGTACAAAGGTAACATAGTCATGGTTTTTCTTATTAAAACATTGGTGTATGTTAAGAAATTATTGATGTATGAATCGAATTTGCCATTTGTGATACTTGTAGTTAATAGTATTTTGTTTTGAAGAAACATTTTGACATTAACCTAAATGATGAGATAACCAAAAAATGCATTAATGCGCAAATGAGAAAATCTTGAAAGGGTTACAAGTACAAGCTACACTTATACTTTAAAGAAATTGGAGGAGAAAATAATGTTGAGATGGCCAAGAGAAAACGTCATCCAAACTTGAAAGAAGAACAACAAGAAGATTGGATGATTTTGTGTGATCATTGGTGCTCTTCTGAATTTAAGGTAAAATTTAATATAGTTGTTGTGATAGGAACAAAATGCCTAACATACTATTTATGTGAAGTAATATGCAATTATCATAATACTGCATACCCTTATAATACTACATAGCAATGATCCAAACATATTGACTACTGTCTATGTAATGCATTCTATTTGGCCTTTTTTTCCCTAGGAAAGAGCATTAAAGAACACTACCAATCGATCAAAGAGGAAATGGGAGTCAAAAAATGGTTCAGTCTCTACACCGTGACATCACATTCGATGTGGAGTGGTGTTAACTTCTAATACTGGTCAAATTGAGACATGGCGTCTAAAGCATTATGATGCTGAGAAGGGTTGGACTGGAGCAGAGCTTTAGCCTTTATATGTAAGTATTTAAAATTTTATATTTAAAATTAATATAGTTATTCTAATACTTATTATAATGAAATATATTATTAGGATAAAATGATGGAGTTGAGAAGTCAACAACCTCCAGAAAAATTGTCTGATAAAGAGATTATGGAGCGTGTACTTGGACATGATTCTGTATACTTGAGAGGATGAGGGCAATCTTCTAGTTTCACAACTTCTACTTCACATTAGGAAAATACAATGGATAATCAACCAACTTATGAAGAATTAGTTGAACGACTTAATGATACAACTTCCCACCTTAATGCTACTAACGAACAACTTAGTGTGGTAGTAGATATACTTCGTCGTAACAATTTAATGGAACTACCTTCACCATGTCCAATAGACCAAGCTTCAGATGCAGCTTTGAGAGGGTCACCATCTTGTTCAGTTCGACAGTCACAAGATGATTCTTAGTTTATTTACGTCAATTTGCTATGTAATAAACAATATGTAGTTATTTTTGGTTGGGGTAACCTTAGAAGTTTAATTTTATGATTTTTTCTTGTATTGAATATTATATGGAATGTTAGCATTGAGTATTTTATTATTATATGTTTTTTTCAGTTTATTTCTAAAATAGAACAGTCATAAATAATTGTTTTTACCTTTTACCTACGCATAACCATTCGATTTGACCAAAATATGAATTGTCCAATAAACTAATAAAATGATGACATGTGTGCTATTACAATGACGACATGTGGCACAATAGTGTTATTTAATGTAGACCAATGACATAATGCCACGTGGAAAATCAAGAAAATGCCACGTGGTTTAATCAAATAATGTCATATGGCCTAAAAAATGATGTCATATGCACAATCAAATGATGACATATGGACAAATTATTGTTTGACACATCAATCAACCATTAAATGCCAAGTGTCGACATTAATATATGCCACGTTTATACTACCGTGACGGCCATGTAGGATGACCCGTCGTCAAGCACATCAGTTGATGACTCATCATTTGAGTCATAATGTAGTGGGGTCCATTGATTTTTTACCTATCAATATCAATAAATGTAGGTAAAGGTCTTTCTCTACTAACATTTACCTACCAATTTCTACCAATTCAATATTGGTAGCTAAAATATATTACCTACCATTATGTTAGTTTTACCTACGCTTACAACTGGTAGGTAAAGACCCCATTTTCTTGTAGTGCAGGTTTAGGTTTGTAGGCCTATATATATAAATATTACCCACCCCCTTCAGTTATACTTAACCCGCCACTATCCAATCCATTTTACTTAACCCTGTAGCGATACGGGGATTTCACGATCCCGGATATCGGCATACAACACTATGTCGACTATTCAAGCATCGAAAACACCGGATAGTCCATGAAAGAAATTAGAGGGTGAGAATTGATAAGATAGAAACTTAGAATAGAAGAAGAAAAACATATAACATCAGAGTAAACACGAATCTCACAGCGGAACGAATAAAATATAGTATACAAAATAACTTTGAAACACAAATCTGTATTTGTATATTAGAGTACAACACTTACATCACGGCGAAAATAAACAATAGCTAGAAAATACTGCTGAAGCCTCCTGCTCCAAGCTCCATCTAGTGTATATGTAAATTCTGACTACTTGACTGCCCGAACAAAATTGGGCACCCAAGAGTTTAGGGAAAACAAAAAAAAAACTCCGAGTCAGTCACGGGACTAGTGTGAGTAAATCAATTTTAAAACAGTTTGATAAAATAAACAATATCTCATAAGACCATGCCGTATAATGGAACGGGTTTTTCCCTTATGAGAATCCAAAGCATTTGATTTAACATTCAAAATCCTTTTGAAAGAAACGATAAACTTTATATCAAAACTTTTTTGATATTATAATAGTGTCTATCAACCACAATACAATAATCATCTAGCAGAAACGCTTTCATCTCGCGTTCTACATATATAGTTACAATCAAAACCGCGAGCACTTATTGGATAATGGATTAACACTATGACAGGTTATGGAATCACCTTCCGATAGTGTACCTCTAGAGAGGAATACACTGGGTTCAACAAGAACATCTAACAACCCGGCTACACATGACCGATCACTCATTTCGCTTGAGTGTATCGAATGTATATCACCAACGATTAGGATCAGCAACCGTTTCCCGAATGGGACAGCATCGAATAGATTAAAGAATGAAATAAATATCTTTAGATAGGTGATAATACACCCTAATTGGAAGCAACCCACTTAGCCATGTTGCCTGCCCGATTTTTGTCATTTCCCGGTTGTGAGGCTAGAGGCCACGCTTATCTCTGACAGATCACACAATTATTCACTTTGAATGTCACATCGTCATACCTGCCAAATCACAAATTGATTTCCCCAAAAATACAATGGGTATACATTTAAGAGAAACAAATTCCTCCGCCACCAAACGCAAATACGTTTGCAGAGATCAACTTACGCGATCCATTAAATATACTCTGTCAGACATTCTTCCATACAGGTTGTTCTGGGACTGGACAAACAGAGGGCACTATTCTGTAAATAGGACAGCCCTTGCATAACTCTGTCTTCAATTATCTTCATCACATTTGATCGCAACGCTAACGTCCATACAGAGTGGTTTTCATATAATGAATCTGACCTCGGTCTCTCCATATTGACAACGGAAATGGTCAAAAACTTTGATAGTTGGTGAGTTAACTATCAAAAAAATACATGTGTGCAAACAACGATATTATTTCCAGATGGAAATTATATCGTTTAACATTTATCTCTTTAGTTCATTAACTTATTTATTTCCTGTTTCCACATATTCAACATTCCTTATTTTCTAAATTTAGAAAATATACGTTATTAATCATTGGAAAACATTTCCATCTCTTTTTCGCGTATCACTGTCATTTCAGTATTCTTTATCATCAACATTTCATTTTCTAGGATTAGAAAATATCTCTAATTTTATTTTGAAAATGTTTCCAAAACTCATTCATTGGATTTAAACAGATGTTTAAATAATACATCGCTATGCCAACTCAAACCATTATACTCGTTAACTAAATTCACTTAACCAATCTTCACCGTCGAACCTTAACCATTCCTTAGTTAAAAACGAAGCCAATCAAGTTGGGGTATAACTACCTCTCAGACCTTAACTAAATAACATTTCTAACTTCGAAACAGACAAGGTTCACCTTTTAAACCTTTAACAAACTTCCTTATGTAAATCTGTTTCTAATAAATCTCTATTCGATAACTCTTTCCTTCGAATAAACTATATTCGACAATCACTCTTCGAATAGCCATATTCGATTAACTCTATTCAATTAACACTATTTGATTAACTCTAATCGATTTACTCTTATCAGTTAGCTCTATTTGATTAACTCTATTCTATTAACTCAATTTGATTAACTCTATTGGATAAACTCTATTTGATTAACCCTAATCGATTAACTCTATTGGATTAACTCTAATCAATAAACTCTTATCAATTAACTCCCATCCATTATCTCCTTTCGAATAACTAATATTCGATAACTCCTTTCGAATAACTAATATTCGACAACTCCTTTCGTATAACTAATATTCGATAACCCCTTTCGAATAACTAATATTCAATAACTCCTTTCGAATTACTAATATTCGATAACTCCTTTTGAATAACTAATATTCGATAACTCCATTCGAATTACTAATATTTGATAACTCCTTTGAGTTTGACTTCGTATTTCAAAATAGTATCCCATTTCCAAATTCTATTTATACTTCTATTTATAGAGTTATTCATTTGAAATCTCCTTTTTAATTTAAAACTTAAATCTCATTTAAAATTTCCTTTTATAACTCTATTTATTTCATAAATAAATATTTCCTTTTATAACTCTATTTATTTCATAAATAAATATTTCTTTTTATAACTCTATTTATTTCATAAATAAATATTTGCTTTTATCTTTCTATTTATTTCATAAATAAATATTTCCTTTTTTTATATAAAATCCATTGATTTTATATAAATAATTCATTTTCAAAATACACTTTGAAAATCCCCTTTTTCTATATCCCAGAATTTCTTATGGTATTTAAAATACCAAAACAACAATGATTGATATCATTCAAATACACATAATCAACACAGATCATATATCACATCATATATTACAATATATGAAAACAATAGTATTATAAATATTGAGGAATCCAGTTGGATCCCTCCAACCTGTTTCCCTGCATTCACAGATGTTAAACAATATAATAACATCGATTTCATTTCGATATGAAATATTCTAATCAATAAAATCCATATTTGATTAACGATTTATATATATATCGTTATCTATAATTTCAACAAATAATTCAGCAATTCAACCAAACAGTCAACACATAGAAATCAACCAACATTTATCAGTTCTAAAAATACGTTATAAAAATATAACTGTTCAGAGTTGGTGAGTTTTACTCACATTGGACGGTTATCGTTAAATAACAAATAACTGTCGTTGATTTGATTCCGACAATTTATTTCTCTATAAATTGTAACGAGCTCCAATTCACTCCTAGTCAGTTCCATGGTGTAGCCGACATCCGTACGATCCTAACGGATCCAGTTTTGCTGAATTCCGTTAACATATGAATAAGATATGAATTTAACAAGTGTTAAATAAGCATTTACACTAATAAATCTATTCAATTTCGAATGGGCTCACCCCACACAAATCTTGGCCCATACCTGTTTCCCCCTCCCTTAGCTACAATACGCTTCTTCCTTCGCAACAATCCTGATTCTAGAAAATCAACTCCTGCCATTAACGCAACTACATCAATCCCTAACTCCACCAACATCCCATGATTCAACCAACCAATTTCACCATTTAACTTGTCGACAAATTCTCCTCTACCTTAATACGCTATTAAGCCATAACCTCCTTCTTCCCCACAGTGATATCGCGACTCCTAACCCCATCACAGCACCTCCCTCTCTCCTCCAAGCTTCCCCTTCAATCGACCGTTCAACCAACGGAGACCACCCCTAAACTCGTCATCACATTCTCTATCATCTCCGAGACTCCTTCCTCAACTCGACTTCACCTTACTCATCGCGGTTCTCAGACCTTCACGCTCGCACAGTACACAAGTGCGACATTTTTATTTTTCTTTAATTCCTGAAAAATCAAAATTGAAACCTTTCCATGCTAGAAACTCCACTGTAATCCCCTTATCTCGAACTGATGCTCCATATCCAAGAAAATCAAAGCCCTAGGCTTCATCGTAATAAGTCGAAAACAGAAATGAAGACCGGACCCACTAATTCAATTAATAGATTGAAGAGAATCGATTCAGGAATGAAAAAATACTAGTTTGGGGATTTAAGGGATTTTATTTGAATTTGAAATGATTTTACAAATCACGATTGTTGTTGTGAGGAAGAAATTTCCGTCGGCTACAAATGCGTTGACCATGGAAATGAGTTGAATTAGGTTTTAGAATGTTTGTGGTGTACTTATAGGGATGGTTTATATTTTTTTATTCGATTTTATGTTCAATTTCAATCAATCGTTATTTGTTCTTATCAATTAAAATTTCCTATAATTACATACGATACCCAAAAATCACGAAAATGGACATGCAACTACAGTTCGATATTACGGACCCAACGGAACTGGTTTCATCGAATTCCGACTTCGTTTGACCACACAGCGAATTTTTAACCGTAAAAATACTAACTGTTTTTCACATTAAAAATCCATACGGCCACACGCTTACTCCAAAAATCACGAAACCTGAAATCTAACAATGATTTAATGTTACAGATCCAACAAAATTAGTTTCGTCGAAAACGGAGGTTGTTTGCAAAACTGGCTATTTTTAAAGCTCTAAATAACCCATTTAAATATATAAATATATTTAAAAACAATTAAATTAAATGTAAATAAATATATATTATCGCATATATATTCACATAGAATATCGTATAACTCCAATTGGATTTATAACTCGATATTCAAATCCTGATTAAATCGATATTCAATTTATATTGAAAAATCCTTTTATAATATAAATAAATCGCTATAATTTATGAAGGAATTCCATAACGACTTTTCAAAAATTTGATTTGGACATAAATCAAAATCTACATGACGAAATCCCGATTTTTCTCTTCCACTAGAAAAATATACTTCACCAGCTCCGAACGTTTCTTGTTTCACCATTTGGAGCTCGATTTTAATTATAATATAATTATATGTTTAAACTTCGTTTAAATAATATATTCGTTATTCTAATTCAATTCCAAATTGAAATATAGATTACAAAAGATCCGATTCACACAATATTGTGGATTCCACTATTTCTGACTATTTCAGAAATTAAATATATTATTATATTATTATTAATTAAATATTCATTATTATTTCATTAAATACCCATTTAATTTTCTAAACCATTATTTAAATAATTAAATAAATTAATTATAACACCGAAAAATACGGGACATTACATTCTTCCCTCCTTAAAATAATTTCGTCCTCGAAATTGCTAAGGTAGAAAACAAACCTTATTGACTGGTTAAAATCACTTGTTTACTTCTTAAATTTCAATTTCAACTAAACAAATAAAATTCAATTAAAATATTAATTAATTCTTGTCAACGAAAATTTTCAAAAATCATGAAATTTTCCAACACCCGAAATTTTCGAAAAATTTCGCCAATACCTCCTTTGTACTAGTCAATCGGTACAACTATAACTCGCCTCTCTAGGCCTTCTCTAACCCAAAAGAAAATCAAACAGCCAAGCGGCTTGCCAATTTGGCTAAAAAATCTCATATCCAATTAGAATATAAACGTGTACCTTTTTGTCGGGCATATCAACTCTATCACTTCCATATGCTATCAACTCAGCATATATCCATGTTATCCTAATCAAACTCCAATCAGTTTTTTTTCTTCTTTTTTCCTCAACACAACCATTCGCTTATATCCAAACTGAATCTCATTTCAAATTTCTATCCCAAAAATCCAAATTTCTCGATATCTTTCTAATCCAATTCAACTCCAATTTTCTTTTGCACATTTAATTTCAATTTCCACTTAATTGGCTTTATTTTAATTCAAATTTGCTTTCCCAAATTTCAATTCAATTTGGTTTTAATTCAAATAATATGTTTTTGGGAGTTTTAAACAGTTTTAAATAGTTTACCATATCGAAAATCAAACTTTCCCTTTCAGGGTTCAAACAACTTGCATTTCTCAAATCAATTTAAAAAAACAAAACCTTTGATAGTAATCTGTCACTTAGAACTTGAAAATGAACACTAATGATGCTGCGCAGTCATCATCAGAATTATTTTCCAGCGATCGAAGAGAGTTCAATACTATATCACTTTTCAAAACCATTTCTAAACATTTCTATTTTGAAATCAATTCAAAATACCATTTACAATTCTTGTAAAACAATTTAAAAACTCCCAGGATTTTAAAATTCTCATATACTTAATTCAAATCCATTTACAAACACCTTTCCAAATTTCCAGGGTTTTCATTTCAATTTTGATTTAAACTTTAGATTTAATTCATCTGATTCCACATATTTCACTTATATGAATTCTGATTGGTTATTTACATAACCATTTAATTTATGATCTTACTCGATTATAATAACAATCAATATGTCCAATATATTATAATTCCAATATATATATCTTCCTTATATCAAAATATACTTTGGGTAAACTTATTTTTATTTACCCTCTTTTCAAAACATATCGTGTTGACCCATCGTATTCGAGTGTTTAGAAACTCCTACCGATACAGTGGATCAAACTGATCGACCAGAACTCATAAACAACTCAACCAATAAATCTCCACAATATAAAACAATTTTATATTGAATAACAAATACGCTCACTCGTATATATACACTCAACTCAATCTAGGGTATTGCTAACCCCATCTCTACTAAGTCACGCCACAGAGCCAAGGTAATTACTTAACCTTAAGCTCTGATACCACTGTAGCGACACAGGGATTTCGCGATCCTGGATATCAGCATACAACACTATGTCGAATATTCAAGCATTGAAAACACCGGATAGTCCATGAAAGAAATTAGAGGGTGAGAATAGATAAGATAGAAACTTAGAATAGAAGAAGAAGAACATACAACATCAGAGTAAACACGAATCTCACAGTGGAACGAATAAAATATAGTATACAAAATAACTTTGAAACACAAATCTATATTTTTATATTAGAGTACAACACTTACATCACAGCGAAAATAAACAATAGCTAGAAAATACTGCTGAAGCCTCCTGCTCCAAGCTCCATCTAGTGTATATGTAAATTCTGACTACTTGACTGCCCGAACAAAATTGGGCACCCAAGAGTTTAGGGAAAACAAAAAAAAATAAACTTCGAGTCAGTCACGGGTCTAGTGTGAGTAAATCAATTTTAAAACAGTTTGATAAAATAAACAATATCTCATAAGACCACGCCGTATAATGGAACGGGTTTTTCCCTTATGAGAATCCAAAGCATTTGATTTAACATTCAAAATCCTTTTGAAAGAAACGATAAACTTTATATCAAAACTCTTTTGATATTATAATAGTGTCTATCAACCACAATATAATAATCATCTAGCAGAAATGCTTTCATCTCGCGTTCTACATATATAGTTACAATCAAAACCGCGAGCACTTATTGGATAATGAATTACCACTATGACAAGTTATGGAACCACCTTCCGATAGTGTACCTCTAGAGAGGAATACACTGGGTTCAATAAGAACATCTTGCAACCCGGCCACACGTGACCAACTACTCATTTCGCTTGAGTGTATCGAATGTATATCACCAACGATTGGGATCAGCATCCGTTTCCCGAATGGGACAACATTGAATAAATTAAAGAATGAAATGAATATCTCTAGATAGGTGATAATACACCCTAATTGGAAGCAACCCACTTAGCTATGTTGCCTGCCCGATTTTTGTCATTTCCCGGTTGTGAGGCTAGAGGCCACGCTTATCTCTAATAGATCACACAATTATTCACTTTGAATGTCACATCGTCATACCCGCCAAATCACAAATTGATTCCCCAAAAAATACAACGGGTATACAGCTAAGAGAAACGAATTCCTCCACCACCAAACGTAAATACGTTTGAAGAGATCAACTTACGCGATCCATTAAATATACCATGTCATACATTCTTCCATACAGGTTGTCCTCAGACTGGACAAACCGAGGGCACTATTTTGTAAACAGGACAGCCCTTGCATAACTCCGTCTTCAAATATCTTCATCATATTTGATCGCAACACTAACGTCCATACAGAGTGGTTTTCAGATAATGAATCTGATCCCATCTCTCCATATTGACAACGGAAATGGTCAAAAACTTCGATAGTCGGTGAGTTAACTATCAAAGAAAAAAATGTGTGCAAACAACGATATTATTTCCAGATGGAAATTATATCGGTCAATCATCGTTTAACATTTATCTCTTTAGTTCATTAATTTATTTATTTCCTGTTTCCATATATTCAACATTCCTTATTTTCTAAATTTAGAAAATATACGATATTAATCATTGGAAAACATTTCCATCTCTTTTTCACGTATCACTGCCATTTCAATATTCTTTATCATCAACATTTCATTTTCTAGGATTAGAAAATATCTCTGATTTTATTTGTAAACTGTTTCCAAAACTCATTCATTGGATTTAAACAAATGGTTAAATAAAACATTGCTATGCCAACTCAAACCATTATACTCGTTAACTAAATTCACCTAACCAATCTTCACTGTCGAACCTTAACCATTCCTTAGTTAAAAACGAAGTCAATCAAGTTGGGGTATAACTACCTCTCAGACCTTAACTGAACAACATTTCAAACTTCGAAACATACAAGATTCACCATTTAAGGCTTTAACAAACTTCCTTACGTAACTCTCTTTCGAATAAATCTCTATTCGATAACTCTTCCCATCGAATAAACTATATTCGATAATCACTCTTCGAATAGCCATATTCGATTAACTCTATTCAATTAACACTATTCGATTAACTCTAATCGATTTACTCTTATCAGTTAGCTCTATTTGATTAACTCTATTCTATTAACTCTATTTGATTAACTCTATTGGATCAACTCTATTTGATTAACCATAATCGATTAAATCTAATGGATTAACTCTAATCAATTAACTCCCATCGATTAACTCCTTTCGAATAACTAACATTCGATAACTCCTTTCGAATAACTAATATTCGATAAATCCTTTCGAATAACTAATATTCGATAACTCCTTTCGAATAACTAATATTCGATAACTCCTTTCGAATAGCTAATATTCAATAACTCCTTTCGAATAACTAATATTCGATAACTCCTTTCGAATAACTAATATTCGATAACTCCTTTAAGTTTGACTTTGTATTTCAAAATAGCATCCCATTTCCAAATTCTATTTATACTTCCATTTATAGAATTATTCATACGAAATCTCCTTTTTATTTCTAACACTTAAATCTCATTTAAATTTTCCTTTTATAACTCTATTTATTCCATAATAAATATTTCCTTTTATAACTCTATTTATTTTATAAATAAATATTTCCTTTTATAACTCTATTTATTTCATAAATAAATATTTTCTTTTATCTTTCTATTTATTTCATAAATAAATATTTCCTTTTTTTATATAAAATCCATTGATTTTATATAAATAATTCATTTTGAAAATACACTTTGAAAATCCCCTTTTTCTACATCCCAGGATTTCTTACGGTATTTAAAATACCAAACAGCAATGATTGTTATCATTCAAACACACATAATCAACACAAATTATATATCACATCATATATTATAATATATGAAAACAACAGTATTATAAATATTGAGGAATCCATTTGGATACCTCCAACCTGTTTTCCTACATCCACAGATGTTAAACAATATAATAGCATCGATTTCATTTCGATATGAAATATTCTGATCAACAGAATCCATATTTGATTAACGATTTATATATATATCGTTATCTATAATTTCAACAAATAATTCAGCAATTCAACCAAATAGTCAACACACAGAAATCAACCAACATTTATCAGTTCTAAAAATACGTTATAAAAATATAACTATTCGGAGTTGGTGAGTTTTACTCACATTGGACGGTTATCGTTAAATAACAAATAACTGTCGTTAATTTGATTCCGACAATTTATTTCGCTATAAATTGTAACGAGCTCCAATTCAGTCCCAGTCAGTTCCATTGTGTAGCCATCGTCCATACGATCTTAAAGAATCCAGTTTTGCTGAATTCCGTTAACATATGAATAAGATATGAATTTAACAAGTTTTAAATAAGCATTTACTCTAATAAATCTATTTAATTTCGAATGGGCTCACCCCACACAAATCTTGGCCCATACCCGTTTCCCTCTCCCTTAGCTACAGTACGTTTCTTCCTTCGCAATAATACTGATTCCAAAAAATCAACTCCTGCCATTAACGCAACTACATCAATCCCTAACTCCACCAACATCCCATGATTCAACCAACAAATTTCACCATTTAAATCGTCGACAAATTCTCCTCCACCTTAATACGTTATTAAGCCATAACCTCCTTCTTCCCCATAGTGATAACGCGACTCCGAACCCCATTACAGCACCTCCCTCTCTCCTCCTAGCTTCTTCTTCAATCGACCATTCAACCAACGAAGACCACCCCTAAACTCGTCATCACATTCTCTATCATCTCCGACACTCCTTCCTCAACTCGACTTCACCTTATTCATTGTGGTTCTCAGACCTTCAAGCTCGCACAGTACACAAGTGCGACATTTTTATATTTCTTTAATTCCTAAAAAAACAAAATCGAAACCTTTCCATGCCAGAAACTCCACCGTAATCCCCTTATCTCGAACTGATGCTCCATATCCAAGAAAATCAAAGCCCTTGGCTTCGGTGTTGTAAGTCGAACACAGAATGAAGACCGAACCAACTAATTCAATTACTAGATTGAAGAGAATCGATTCAGTAATGCAAAAATACTAGTTTGGGGAGTTAAGGGATTTTATTTGAATTTGAAATGATTTTACAAATCACTATTGTTGTTGTGAGGAAGAAATTTCCGTCGGCTACAAATGCGTTGACCATGGAAATGAGTTGACTTAGGTTTTAGAGTGTTTGTGGTGTACTTATAGGGATGGTTTATATTTTTTATTCGATTTTATATTCAATTTTAATCAACTGTTATTTGTTCTTATTAATTAAAATTTCCTATAATTACATATGATACCCAAAAATCACGAAAATGGACATGTAACCACAGTTCAACATTACGGACCCAACGGAACTGGTTTCGTCGAATTCCGACTCCATTTGACCACACAGCGTATTTTTAACCATCAAAATACTGACTGTTTTTCACATTAAAAATCCATACGGCCACACACTGACTCTAAAAATCATGAAACTTGAAATCTAACAATGATTTAATGTTACGGATCCAACAAAATTAGTTTCGTCGAAAACGGAGGTCCTTTGCAAAACTGGCTATTTTTAAAGCTCTAAATAACCCATTTAAATATATAAATATATTTAAATACAATTATATTAAATATGAATATATATTATCATAAATATATTCACACAGAATATCGTATAGCTCCAATTGGATTTATAACTCGATATTCAAATCCCGGTTGAATCGATATTCAATTTATATTGAAAAATCCTTTTATAATATAAATAAATCGCTATAATTTATAAAGGAATTCCATAGTGACTTTTCAAAAATTTGATTTGGACATAAATCAAAATCTACACGACAAAATCCCAATTTTTCTCTTCCACTAGAAAAATATACTTCACCAGCTCCGAACCTTTCTTGTTTCACAGAAATCCGATTTAAAACAGACCCCGTATATTCAGTTGAAGTTCGTATCGCCAAATTACGAACTACTGCGCCATTTGGAGCTCGATTTTAATTATAATATAATTATACATTCAAACTTCGTTTAAATAATATATTCGTTATTCTAATTCAATTCCAAACTGAATTATAGATTACAAAAGATCCGATTCACACAATATTGTGAATTCTACTATTTTTGACTATTTTAGAAATTAAATATATTATTATATTATTATTATTATTAATTAAATATTCATTATTATTTAATTAAATACCCATTTAATTTTCTAAACCATTATTTAAATAACCAAATAAATTAATTATAACACCGAAAAATATGGGACATTACAAACCCTAACTCATGTTCATAATCATATAGTTCTTATGGATTAAATTAGGTTAAGTAGTCCTTTCTCATTACCATGTCCAATTGTGGTTAGGTCTACAATGTGTGGATACTGGATATGTCGGTCGGGTCCGGGCGGTCTTATTCCACAGTTGGGCCTAACCTCGTGTCTTAGCCCGAGTCGTATTTACACACTTAGACCTCTCACATTAGGTTCAACATTAGTGGCTGCTGGATATGTCGGTCGGGTCTGAGCAGACGTCTGCCACTAATGTAACCTAACTTTGTGTCATAAGTGTTAATATAATTCCTAATTATAGTTGCTAAGCATTCCATTTATTAATTAATTTACCAATTAATTAATCTTAACTTTTTGGGTGTTATTTCCCATTCTATCAACAATTTGAATTACAAGTCAAAAAAATGTTTATTTCCCATTTATGCCAATATTTACTTTTTCCCCCGTTTCTAACTAACGTCCTCACAAAATTGGCGGCATGCCTAGGCTAAATAATTAGCCTAGCCATAAGCGATGAAAAGGAAAGATAATAGGGATGTAACACAAGTGATCATTCAGTATGATTTGGCATAACATGGATTAACATAGTCATAAGGTTGTCGTATGAACTTGTGACAATTTCTATGATGTCAAAGTGAACAAAATGAGATCTAAACTAATCATTTAGATGTCCATCTATTTAGGCCTAGCATAATACAAATTAAGATGCCAAATAATAACATAGCAGGATATTCACAACTGAATTGGATCTAAAGAAATAGTTTTATCATGACATAGTAGAATAATCATAGTTGAATTGGGTCTAACGAAATAGATCTATCATGACATGATATCATATTTAGATCTAAAGGTGACTTGACTTCACATGTCAAGTTTACAACATATCATAATTGACTACAACATGATAGGTGAAAAGTGGTTTACATAAAGGATTATATCTAAATTAACATGTTCGTATTTACCACAATATAGTTGCAAGTCAAGATCCACATAGGCAATATAGTAGAATGTCCATAATCATATTAGATCTAGGGAAAATGACATAATATACTTGCATAGGTTCATGATTTACAACATATACCCTATTCACAGTCTTTCATAATTCACATTTATCTATTTAAACCTAAAAGTGACTATAAACTCACGGCGTTAGGTTTAGAGAATAGAGAGAGAATAGATCTGAATTCTGAATTCAGAAGTTGATTAGCTAAACCGTTGTTGTAGGACTTGATTCTGTTTTAGTTTGCAACCCGACAGCATATGGCTCCCATGATCTCCAGTGAAGAAAATAGGAGAATAGGGGACCATATTTATAGCCAAGAACCAATGAATCAGACCCAAAATCAAGTCCAAGTACGTAAAATGAATTCTACCCAGATCTGGCCGGCGAGGTCGACACCCCCATAGGGGGATCGACACCCCTGTCGACCCCCCTAAAGGCGCTCGACACCCATGTCGACACCACCGGGGAGAGTCGACACCTACGAGCAGGAATTTTTCCACTCAGCCCGCTTTGGTTGAATTTTTATTTTTGACCTGTTTTTAGGGTTCTGGAATTATTATATATATATATATATACTTCCTTATGTGTATACTAACTTCTAAGGCTTATAACTTCTCCATAAGATATCCGATTTACACAAACCCGGACTCTATCCCAAGCATAATTCCGAGATGAACGCAATGGCGCAGCCCGTTTCCCTTAATTCTTCTTCTAAAAATTAAGTATTCTTTAATCTGGTAATTTTAGTATTTTAAAATCACAGGGTGTTACAAAACCCTACACCTATACGGTGGCTAAGTTGGGGACAATATCTTGCATGAACAGAGGTGCGGTCTGTTACAGGCAGTCGAGTGGCTTGTTTTATAGATATTTATTTATTGAGCAGGATTCTAGATTGAAGCTTAAAGCTACGTCCAGAGCATTGATAGGCTTCCGCTATGTTAGTTTATTGGTTACGTTGCATTATATTAAATTTATTGTAAATTAATCTTCCACTGTAATATTATTTATCGATGTACTCTAATATATTTTGTACTTTGATGTAACATTATTATGATGTTTATAAAAGTCTTCTGTTATTTGTTCTGATGTGTTGTACGCCCAGAGTTAGCGTATGCGGGATTCGAACGGTCTTGGTCGATTTAGCGATCGATTAGGTCCGAGCGAAATCCGTATCGATACACTTTCCAATTTGAAGTATTAAATGGTAGAATGGAATGGCAATGGAATCCATGGAAAGGTCCATTTCTTATTAGGTATTAAGTGACTAGGTCTGAGTGTGCCAAGTAATAAGTATTAAATGGCCAAGCGATGGTTGAAAGAGTTGTGTCCTTGACCCTCAAAAATCGAAACCAAAACATCCACAATGTTCGTGCTTCGTAAATCCAAGTATTGAAGAAGCCAATCATTTGAGGTAAGAAAGTAAACAGAAAGAAACAGGAAGAACAAAATCTTCCACAGTGGAAAATTGTATATATAATTCATCGTATTATATCATTACAATGGGTAATTTAGTCTAACTTATCAGAGTTTATTTAATGTCATCTTGGACAACCATAGAAGCTGTCCTTACATATGGTTAATAGCACTAATTAAAGGTGGTAATATATGACTACATAGTATTGAGCTCCAAGCTCTATCCAATTGATCCAAGTAAAACCTTGGCTACTAGGCTATCCGAAGAAAACATGGGCATCCAGGGTTTTAAGGAAAGAATAACTCCGGGTCAGTCATGTGATTGGAGTGAGAAACTGAAATCCGTTTCTTCGGAAAGAAACATAATATCTCATTAGACCATGACCATACATAGACATGACATGAGTTTTTCCCTTATGGTAACCAAATCTTTGATACGCAAAATTTTCTGTTATTATTTTTCATGACTAGTGGGATAATACGTATTAAAGTAAATCAAATCAAAGTGCGAAATTATTACCATTTTCAAATTCCAAATATATTAGGAAATAGAAGAGAATTTGACAGCTTTTAGGAAAAATGAATTTTCATACAATGGCATGGCAATGGACTACCTTCCCTACAATACACCTTTAGAGAAAAGTACATGAGGATGCATACTTCTTTTACACCCATGGCAAGACCGGCTCAGCTACACAGACCTGAAGGTGGTGCACCGACCGAGTATGACATCACCACGCCTGTACTGGCCTATCCGGGACGTCTCTTAGCATACACCACATACTTGACATATAATGAGTAATCTACAAAAGTGAAGATCATACCCTAATGGGCACGCCCTACATAGCCTCATGACATGCCCTTTTCCTGCCATTACAAGATGATGAAGCCTAAGACCATTGATCACCTTATACCAAGCATTTTTTCCGCTTTGAATGCCACGTTGCCATGTCCATTACACGCAACTGATTTCCACGAGCTCGTATGTCTAAGAGAAAGGTCTATATAGTGTATGAGAGTTACTTCCCACTCCACCAAACAGATGTACATTCATGGAGATCAATATATGCGTATTTGAAGCGCAACGTCAGAGTTCATCCATATAAGTTATCTTTAGTTTGGATAAATCGAAGGCACTCCTCATACCATACCCAGAATAAACCTAGTGATATATAGCAAGGAGCCCTTACATCGAAGATCTAAATGTAGAACTGCTATCGATGTAGTAATATAGTAAAATCCCTTGGGAGTTAGTGACAACAACCCTTCATTCAGTCTTTATTATTCTTGTTCATTCAGCATCCTTTCCTTTGAAACGTTAATTGATTTGATGTGGTGTTCAGATAGGAATCATCTAAATTTGATCTAGGTCTGTTTATGTTAATCATTACAAAAACAGTGTTTAAGTAATGTTGGGTGTTCTTCATTTCTTCATTCATTACTTCATGAAATGTTGTATATCTTTCAAATATTCTTTGGATATATGCATGGAATCATTAAACCTCATTCATTAATTCATCTTGGATGGTAACTCCATTTTAATATAGCGGTCTGAAGAAATCATACTCATTTTACTCTATATCAATTTTCGTATTCAATCTCTATTGTTCATCATATAATGGTGCAAACACCTTTTAAATTCTTTTAGATAGTAAGGATTCCCAACTTGGATTTTGATATTATAACCACAAGATCATCTCTAAGTAATTGATTCATTTATCTAGAGAAAACATGATTTTTTTTTTTATACTTTGCTCATTTCTGACATTACAACCATATCTATCCCTCGTCGAACAAAAGGGACAAGTGAGCTAGAGCATTAGTTCCACCTAAACATCCTTAGTTAAACAGCCTACTGAATCTCATGAATAGAAAAAGTCAAGTATACTTGTCAGCTTGCTAGAGCCAAGATTAAATTGAATGCTTAGTATAACCTTTTTTGCAAAGCCGATTGGTTTTTATAGTGATCTGTAATACTTTTTATTATAACAAATAGCAAATACAAATAGGTACGTGAGATAGACAGATTGTCTAACTATTGAATTCAGTTTTTACAATGGACCGACCACCATGAAGGAAAATAAACTATCTCAAAGAATAGGAGCTATACCAAATGTATAGATTGCTTATGACAAACTAGCTCCATGTAGGAATCGACATACGAGAGACAATTGCAAAAGATAGTCCCAAATTACAATGAGTAAAAAGAAGAAGACAGTCACATTTTCGTGTAACCATCACCGCGCAGGGTGAGCTAAATACATTACCTAATTACTTAGGCCAGAAGTTAATTCCAACCAGCAACAAAAAAACATAGCATCACCATGAACAAACTCACTATCATTACCATAAACCACATACCATACCAACTCAAAACCGGATATTTTGAGATAGTCATCACCATAAACAAACTCACTATCATCGAACTAACATCATAGATTTCCTTGGCATGCAGCCAACTGAAGAGAAAGCAAAAGTCCAACAAAGGAAGAGAACTAAAAACATGACACAACAAAGTTACTCCATTACTTAAAGCAATTGGTGAGGAACTTAAATCAGAACAGTGTTTAACAACCCAAAAACTGAACAGTTGAAACCTCAAACTGATGCTAACACCTGTGTAGTTAAAGCGGTTAGCGGTTGTATAGCGGTGGAGGCACAAAAATTTGTAGTGAGGATATAGCAAAAATGCAGAAAGGTTCATTAGATATAAAAAATATTTAAAAATAATTAATTACCATTCTCACGTTATTTTGTAGAATAAATGAATATTAGTTAATATTATATGACAAGATCAAATATATCATGGTTATATACACAAGATTTGATGATAATTGTTGATCTCTATCTTATATTAGCCACTTACTGCTTAAAATTACCTACTTCTACTAACTTTTTTGATTTTTTTAACAGATAACCTGTCGAATCATTATTTGTATACTAATATTGCTAAAGCGAATGCTAAATAGCCTTGATTTAGCGGGCCTAGCGGAAAATAGTGGGGCTAAAGCGGATTGACTGTTCATCAATGTTAAATTGAAATATCGTAGCGATCAGAGAGTGTTACGAGCTATAGTGGGGACATTGCGGGGATTTAACTGTATAGACTAACATAGAGTATAACATTCAGACTTGACCAAAGGGACTTATTGTAAGGCATTGCAATGACCCACCATCTCTATTGACACCCCAACATGCCACCGTAGCCTTCACTATCTCCATAGACATCGTATGGGGTAGAGTAGCGCATTAGGAAATAGAAAACCAAACTGCCATAATGAAATATCCAGACCCAGCCAAAAGCCTAAAAGTTAGATCCATATAATAATGCAACACACCACACCAATTTATTGAGAGACGCAGACCACCTAAATCTAAACCTGAGTAGTCGCATACGACCAACCTTAGACAGTCGGCCAGATGATACAAGAAATCAACCACTTTCGTTGTATCTAAGAAGGAAAAAAGTGGTTCTAGTGTCCGCCAAGAGTTTGAAAAAGAGGATCCATTAGACCTCTAGAGACTTAGGCACAAAAGATTCATCAAGCAAAATAAAAACGGGCGCGGGTGGGAGATTGTAGAGTAGATTGGATAAATTAAGCGGGGAGGGGGTTAAAGGGGTCGCTATCGATAAGCGACAACAATCGAGAAAGAAACAGTTAGGGAGAGGAAAGCGAAATTGAGAGGAGACGAGGCTGAAATAGTAGATGGAGGTGGTGTTGAGAAAACCCTATCACCATTATTGTGGTTCCAACCGAAAGATGAGTAATTTTCCATTTTTACTTACTACTCACTCCGGTTCATAATGTAAGAAGTTTTAGAGGTTTGCACAAGAATTAAGAAAAAAATTAGATGACAGTTTAACCCTTACTTAAATTAATTTTGTCTTACACATTAATTTCTCTTTCTTGTTTTGTCAATTACTTCTCATATTCTCGTCAACCACTTCTTACTTTTTCTTGCATAAAAATACTCATAAAGTTGCTTTAGGGTTTATGTCATTTATTATGGATCAGGGATATAATTAGAATAACAAGCTTAAACATCCTATATTTGAAACAAAGCAAACTTCTTAAAACTTCTTATATTATGAACCGCAGGGAGTGTAAATTTATGATTGAACTCAATCACTGAAGCACTTTTATATAACTTACAGATATTTTTGAATATTCTTTAAAATAATTATCTAATCATTTGAAAACCTCCATAAAAGGTTTGGGAAAGTGTTGTTAAGTTTAAACTTATATTTCATTATTATTGAAAAAACTGCTACTAAAAGTGATGTTTTAGCTTAATTGATTAAGATGACTTTCTGTCATTGAAAAATTCACATATTCAAGTTAAATCACTTTTTAAACATTTTAAACGATTTATAAGATTTATTTCACATTTTTAAATGTTCGAAAATCTCAATTTCAAATAAGTGTATTTTCTAGATTTCAAACTACAAACTCATGATGTTTTTTCAAAACTTGTTTTGGAAATAATTCAAAATATACATAACGCAATCTTGATTTTTTTGATTCATTAGAAAGCTATGGTTATAAGAGTTTGAAAAAAAAAAATCTTATTTCAAACAATTTGGATTCATATATATTTCTATATATAAAAGATCCACTTTTTAAGGTGTGTAGTTGGGAATTACCGTTTAGTGACATACTAAAATTTATTCAAATTTCATGTTTACAATTAGGTGTGTTTATAATTCATTTCAAACCATTTTCAAGAGGTGTAATTATTCCATTACACCATTTCATTCATAAAAGGAAAGTGATTTCGTTTGTTCTTATCCATGTGTATTTAATGTGACTTGTCAAATAATCCATTCAACAAACATATTATTAATCAAAACTTGAGAAAAAAATCATGGTAGCATACATAAAAATCATTAATCATCATTATAGCAAACATAATAATTTTCATAATATATGAATAGTTACGGTCATTTTAAAGTTAGTTTCTCACCTTCATTGATTTCTCAAGTTCCTAAGATTTCCAATAGCTCCACTGCGATGTTCAAATTTTTTTTTGAACTTGAGTATTCTTTTCTTGGAATGCTTTGATCTTGCTCTCCCCTTCTTATTTGGTTCAGCCTTGTTTGAATCAAGTGCTTTGGCCACTTCATTGATATGATAATAATGGTAGAGACAGTGGTTAGTACTTTAAGAGGGTTTCTTTTTATGTTTTTTCTTATGTTTGTTCTTGACTTCTTCATGGTTTGTTATAATTATGCTTTTTATTATTATTTTAAGAGGATTTGAAATCCATTAATGAAGCTTTAAAATAGTTAGAACAGTAGAGTTTTGGTGTGAATAAACGAGAGAAAGGGGCAAGGTGTTTGTAGGAAAAATTAAGGAATAAAATATGAAATGGAAAATTATGAAAAGCCCTCTCCTTTTCTTCATGGTTTTGGTCGAACTACCCCTCCCTTTACCATGGTTCCCCTTGTGTGTAAGGTGAATTGATATGTACATTTATATGTAAGAGTGTGGTGTGTGTAAGAGTAAGGTATTATCTTATTAAAGTAAAACTCTCTTAGTCTTCTTTTGCTTACTTTTTCCCTAATATCTCTTACTTTATTTAACCATTTCATTAGCTTATATGTATATGTTATCATGTACTCATATACAAGCATATGTATGTACATGTGTGTCCCAAATAGACTGCAGCATTATACAACTTGCATTCGTCAAACTATTAAGAATTCAGAATCTGTTTATCAGTCATATTTTCAATTTTCCACTGAGCTGTTTATTTAAGTAAAAAAAAAATTGAAAATAAGGTTTTTTAGTCATATTTAAATAATTAAAACATGATTATTTAGGTATTAAAATCGTTATTTTCAAAATTCAGGATTATACGGATAAAGCGGTATCAATTTTCATTATATTTTCAAGTTAATTATATTCCTTTATAAAACTTGTTCACCTTTGATATGTTGTCACTATATATCATATTTAAAATGATCTCTTATTATTTAAATGATTATTCAAATAATTATACTAATCATTAAGTTGTTTAAATCTTCACTCAAAATTGTATTTATTAAACAAAATATCTTTATTGATAATGTCTTGATATATTTTATTTTTATAATAAGTTGTAGGATTTTATTTTCCTTCTTGGTTGTTTGCGGAAATAAGTGTATGTATCTGAAATAATTTTTTATCCTTATAGTTTAAAACTTGTTTTATTGATACAATAGTTTTGGAAATTTTATAAGTATTTTCCTTGAGGAAATATTTTATAAAATAATTTTTGAATATGAGTTCATTATCATATACTATCAATTTGAAACTGGTTATTAGTTTGAAATAATTCATATTTGAAAATTTAGAATAATTCCAATATCCTTAATTTAGATGGTCAAATTCTGGGTTGTTTCAATCTAGATTAAAAGAATTTCGTCCTCGAAATTACTAGCCTAAAAGTGCCCTAACACTTGGTATATATTATTAGTGAGTAATATCTAATTCGGTCCTTTATTCAAATTCGCAGCTCTCTCTTTCAATTAGTATTGATCCTTTGATCTCTTATTATAAATTTTGATCGGGCTCTTTGATCAGGACCTTTGTTTTTCTTGCATAGTTCTGAACTATGATTGAAAACTTAAGTATCTATTCTCAAATCCCTGATTAGTATTCATCATTAGACGCCGAATGATGAATCTCTTTTTGGATTGGTTAAGCTCCGAACTCGAAGTATGAAAAAGATCATTCGTCAGCACTAGCTGATACGGAAAGAAACATCCTTAGGCTTTTTAACCATCAGACAGCTGGTAAACCTTACTAGGGGTGAGCATTATTCGGTTAAACCAAATAAACCAACCAAACCAATTTATTTTGGTCGGTTTGGTTCGGTTTTGAAACTAAATTGGTTTGAAATCGGCCCGAAAAAATATTAAGTTCGGTTATCGGTTTAACCAAATTAACCGAACTTTTACAATATATTCAAAATAATTGATATTATAATAAATATTTTATGTTTGTTCAGCTTATTTAAGTACATTTTAATCATAACTTTTGTGTCAAAATTAATGTTAAAAAGCATAAAAACCATAAATATTGATAATCTAATCATATGTTTATAATTTATTTCAAATTATAGTGAATATTCCAAATACAAAGTGTATGACATTTTTAGTTCGGTTTAATCAGATAACCAACCGAACCAACCAAACTTTATTTGGTTGGTTTGGTTTGGTTTTGATTTTTATTGGTTTTAGTTTGGTTTGACAAATTTCATCATCGGATAAACCAAACTAACCAAACGCTCACCCCTAAACCTTACCGTGGAATCTTTTTTTGAATTTTTTTAGGAGGGAAACCCACCGGAGTCGTAAAACCCTCCCGAGTACACCTAGCCCGGTCCACGAGCACCACATAAGTGGCTGATATTAGTTTATGCACATAAGTGGCGAAACCTTAAATCCTCGTATTTTTTTCAAAACCTTCATTTTTAAAGCCTAAATTGAAGAAAATTATTTCTCAATATTTCTGTCTCTATTAATTTCTTATTTTCATTTTTTTAGATTGATGCAAAGGGTATGATAACGAAAGTTTTCATTCATACACAAAAAAGTTCTTACAACCCCATTCCTGTTACAAATTACACAAATTTAATTGCCAAGTTATTACACTAAAAGTTTAATCCTACTCATTGGAATTTGACGAGGTTCCTTTATGCCAAAAGTTCACCTCGAAGGATATATACTCACTATCTTCTTTGTCGTTGGCTTAATTTCCGTCCCCTTCTTCTTGTGGTAGTTTCTCTCCTATGATGTTTTCCCTCCTCAAATTCCTATGTCTGAGGACTGGCTCTTCCTCTATAGAAGCTTCGCTTCTTCTTCATCCACTACCTTCATCTCGTCCTGCCACTCGATGAAGTTGCTCCTTACCAGCCAAACAATATTGCTACCCTGGTTACTCCTCGCGTCGTTCCCAGAAATGTCATTCATCCACTGTTCATAGTAGCTTGAGTCCTGGCTGCTTAGTTTAGCGGGGGACTACCATCTCGGCTGCAGGTATATTACTAACTAAAATTCATAGAATTTCTTAAGATAAGCTTCTACATTATCCTTTATTTGATTAATATCTTATAGTCAAACTTTGATATCCTAATCACAAGATGTTACAATTTTGTCTATTATCATTTAAGAACTCAAATCTTTCAAAGATATTCTTTTATGAAAATAAATCCAAGGCAAATTTATTTCATCGGGAAATTTTAAAGAGAAATCATTTATACTTGAAAGCACGTGCTCATATATTACTCTCAAGTCATTCTAGGGTATTATTGTTCCCATCTCTAAAGAGTTACTCATCTTATGGTATTACCAACTCTATATTTGATGAGTCTTTTACCCGAATCAGACTTAAATATTCACTCAACCCAAGCTCTAATACCAAATGAAACGACCCGCTTAATCGATCCTCAAAAATCGATATCAATACATCCACGATATTCATATGCCATAAAATCAAGTGTTGAAGTAGCAAATCATTTATGGTAAGAAAGAAAATAGAAAGAACAAAATCTAGCACAGGGGAAAATCTTATATATTACATATTATATAAAATAATTACAATGGACAATTTAATCTCACTTATTAAAGTGTAACTAATGTCAATCGGGACAGTTATAGAACATGAACTTAAAAATGTTGAATGAAACAAAATAACGATGGGAATACATGACTATTTTCAAAATTTTCACTTCCAAGTTCCATCCAGTTGATCCATGTAAAACCTAAACTACTAGCCTATTTGGAGAGAAAAAGGGCATATAGAGTTTTAAGGAAAGAATAACTCCGGGTCAACCATGAGATTGGTGTGAGAAACTCAAATCTTTTGTTTTTGGAAAACAAAATTATTTCCCATCAGACCATGTCACACATAAACATGACATGGGTTTTTCCCTTAAGCTAAACAGATCTTTGATACGAAAATTTTTCTGATATTATTTTTAATGACTTATTGGGTAAAATCCATTAAAATAAATCAAATCAAATTGTGAAATTATTACCATTACTAGATTCTGTGTATGTTAGGCAATACAAACAAAACTGCATTCTTTTAGGGAAAATGAATTTCCATACAATGGCAAGGTAAGAGACTACCTTCTATATATTACACCTCTAGAGGTATGTACCAGAGGATGCATACTAACTTCTTCATTAAGGCAAGACTGGCCCAGCTACATAAACCCGAAGGTGGTGCATCGAACGAATTTGACATCACCTCGGCCTTAGCTGGCCTATCTAAAATGTCTCAAATCATACACCACATACTTGACATATAATGAGTAATCCAGAAAGTGAAGATCATTTCCTAATGGACGTGACCCACATAGCCTCACGACATGCACTTTTTCAGCCATTATTGGGTGATAAAACTTAAGGCATCGATAACCTTATAACAAGCACATCTTTCACTTTGAATGTCACATTAAAAAATCCATTATATGCAACTGATTTCCGCTAATGTACAACCTCTTAGCTTGTACACCTCAGAGAAGAGGTATATAGCATAAGAGAGCTACTTCTTGCACCACTAAACAGATGTACATTCGTGGGGATAAATATACACGTATAAAAAGTGCAACGTCAAACATTTATCCAAACAATTTATCCAGGGTTTTGATAAACCAAAGGCACTCCTTATACCACACCCTAGACAAACCTACTTACGGGTAGCAAGGAGCCCCTACGTCGAAGATCTGAATGCAGAACCACTGTTGATGTAGTAAAATAGGAAAAACTCCCTGTGGGTCAATGACATCGACCCTTCATTTAATCTACATCATTATTTTTTATTCATCGTTGTCCGTTCATCATCCTTGCCTTCGAAACATTGATTAATACGAAGTGGTTTTCATATGGGAGTCATCCGAATTTGATCTTACCTCTTTAAATCACTCATCGCAAAAATACAGTTTAAGTAGTGTTGGGAGTTCATTTATTAGTTCATTACTTCATAAAACATTTTTTAAGGATGTATATCTTTCTAATATTCTTTGAGTATATGCATGGAATCATTAAGTCTCATTCATCAATTCTTCTTGGAGGGTAACTCTATTTTAGTATAACAGATCCAAAGAAATCCTACTTATTTTACTCGATATTAATTCACATATTCAATCTCTATTATACGTCGAATAATGGTGTAAACAGTGGATTCGTTCTTGGATTTTGATATTAAATACCAATTTATCATCTATAAGTAATTTGATTCATTTTGAGAAAACTTGATCTTTAATACTTAACTCGTTTTCAAAATTTCTACAATATCCATCCCTCATTTAGCGGAAAAGGCCAAATAGTCTAGGGCATTAGTTTACCCTGAACATCGACTTAGTTAAACACCACATAGAATCTCATGAATAGAAAAAAAATCAGGCATACTTATCGATATATTAGAGCCAAGATTAAATCAGTTGCTTATTATAGCTTTTTGATTCAATTCAATCATTAAACACTTTTAAACAAGTTATAAGCTCATAAAAAAAACTTAAAGCACTCATTTAATCATTTTAAAAAATTCAAAAGAGGTTTGGGAAAAAATTGTGAAGGTTAAACTTGTATTTCACTATTATTGAAAAAGTGATGTGGAAAATGCTATTTTAGCTTAATTGATCAAAACGACTTTTCTATCACTAAAAATTCATATATACAACTTAAATAACTTTTAACACAATTTAAATGATTTATAAGATTTATTTCACATTTTTAAGATGCTGAAAATCTCAGTTTCAAATAAGTGCATTTTTTGGATTTCATTTTGCAAAACCGCGATGTTTTTCAAAACTTTTTTTGGTCTTACTTTGAAGTATACACAAAGGAATCTCGATATTTTTGATTTACTGGAAAGCTATAGTAATAAGAGTTCAAAAAAAGCTTATTAAAAAGAATCTGAATTCATATTTTCCATATACAAACGATTCACTTTTTGAGATGTGTAATTGCGAATTATCATTTTGTGACACACCAAAATTTATTCAAACTTCATATTCTTTTCAAATTTCATATTTGCACTTAGAAGAGTTTATAACTCATTTCTATAACATTTCAATCCATTATACCATTTAATTAAAAAAGGAAAAGTCGTTTCCATTGTTCCTGTAGATGTGTATCTAATGTGACTTATTAAATAGTACATTCAATAAACATGTTATTAATCAAAACTTGATAAACAATCATTATCACCAACATAAACATCATTAATAATCATTGTTGACCCGTCTTTTGGTCAGGGCAGTCGTGTGATGATTATGGCTATTCGGAGTAATCGGGACATTAATAATAGCCCACGAAGGCTCGTAGCGGTTTGGTTGAAGTCACGAAGGACTTAAACTCTTGAAATTGTGGCAAACACATCGGGATCAATATTGGAATACTTAGAACTTTCGTATCCCGACAAATTGTGGGATTTTCGTATCCCAGCTTCAAGGTGAAATTTTGTATCCTCCTCGGATAAGAAATGGAATAGAGAAACTCGGAATCAGTGCAAACTCATGGTTTGTGGACTCGGTAGGGGTATTTTCGTATCCCCGCATTATGGCATGATTTCGTATCCCTGAATACAAAATATGGTTTTTCATCTTCGAGATGTGGCTTGGCCTCGTGAATTTGTGCAAGGGTTAGGGATAAGAAAAGTGTAACGACCTGGCATTTTGCCCGTCTCAAGTCGGTAATTAAACCAACTCGAAATGTTCAAAACGATAGATTGTTATTGGCTTACAGGGTTTAAACAGAATTGACACAGAATCATAGAGTATAATTATTGCAGCGGAATAAATTTTTTATACCAATATCAGAGTTTATACATAATTTTACAACGGAAGAAAATAATATAATTGTATACATAAGATTTTACATTTTGTTGTCGGCTTAGCACGCATGCGTCTTCACGTTTCGTCTTTGCGTGCCTCTTCAGTTTGTTGCGAGCTGAAATCTTTAAACCTGGAACACTTTGGGCCTAACCCGAGTGTCCATGCAAAACATAAAACACTCGAGTCAGGATTAAACTTATTTCAGGTTAGCACACTTCGATAACACTAAATATAATCAGTTTAATCCCAATAAAATCTTAAATAATTCGAGTATATCACCATGAGAACTGCTGAACTATATACCAAGGAAAGTTGAGACATTTGTATGCAACAATCAAAAAAATCAAACCATGCATGCAAATTTAATGAATTGAATCAATGCATAGTACATCAATTTTAATGCAACAAGAGCTGAGACTAGCATGAGGGTTATACGGACGTACAGGTGCATGCATGGGACAAGGCGACATCAACACGCATGGAACAGACAGGTAAAAGCATACGTGCAACAATGGGTTTACATGCATCTTTGAAGCTGAACTCAAATACACAGCGGATGCATGCACTAAATATGCGGAACAAGGAGGACTTTAGGATTGAAATAAATAAGTGGACTCAACATTACCAACTCTTAAAAGAAATCAAATGTCTAACAAGGGAGGCTGGCATGTTAAAGACATATTAGATTACATGTGTCTTATTCCGAACAAATGGTTCCAGCATAGTAGAAAGACACGGTAGCTTTAACTGTCATACAAATTTATTAACATATGTATGCAACTCTTATATAGACACAACTGATTAAGAGTGAAATCCATAAACACGGATGTATTCTATGATGAATGCGGAAAGAGAACAAATATATGCAGTGATACTGAACCAAGCAATGAACAGCGAATGCAAAAGGTGGATACCGTGTTACTTAACATATGCGCAGAATTGTCGGTGTATGTATGCAATATTCTTATGGAGATACTCATATACCTATGATATAGTGTCAGTTAATAGGTAAAGGGGTACATGTGTAGGTTTAACGCCAAAATCCGAATAGCTCAGTTTTTAGCTTGCAAATTTCACTATGTATTTATACTAGAACAACATGGTCCTGGAATTAGTCATGCGTAATGGAAGTGGGTTGTCTCTTCTATAAACTAGTGCTTTACTGTTAATACATAAGGTCTTATTTACTGAAAAATAAAATGTAAGTCACCATGACAGTTTCATTTTTTTTTTTTTTTCTGCGATTGTAACTATTTCAGATATACTTTCTTTTCTTTCGGGTTGTTCAGTAACTAGAATGACTAGCTTGTAAAATGGTTTTAAAGGACTAAAGTAGAAGCAAGGAAATAGACACAACTTTTAATGCCAGGCTAACTATATAGCAGGGTTCGCATGCACTAGTACTAGTGGCCATTATAAGGTACTTAGCGAAACTTACGGCAAGTATACAGAGAATCGAAGTATACAAGACCAGGTAACTAAGCAACAGTCGGCAGCGCAAAATTGGTGATCATCGTACACTATATAGGCAGCGAGTATGAGACTAGCTGTTGGAAATTTTATGAATTATTTAAAATATGAAATAAGTTTATGATGCCTCCTATTTGTGAATAGTCCCACATCATGGGATTATAAGAAAGATGCAAGTATTCATACTTGTTTCTAAGAAGTCATATTGAGGCCTTGGGCTCCCAATGCATGCTTTGTTGTGAGGAGGGAGACCATGCATCATGACCACCACACACGCGCGACCGACTCGGCTCGGCTCGGTTCGGGATTGGGCTTGGACCTTGGGCCTTAGCTATGTGGTGGAGACACTTATATTTTTTGTCCAGAAAATACTGCATTTTTCGAACCAGTTTTTAAATACGGAAAATATTTCTGAACCGACTTTTATATGAAGCGGTAAATTTTTGACCAAGTATTTCGCAGATCATATTTTCCTCTACTGACCAGTATTTTCGTTCAGCCTTAATCCCGTCTATATATTATCTTCAGTTGTAGACGAGATTGGTACAAAAAAAAAAAAAAAAAACTGTTTTCTCTTCCTCAGCCATTACAAAAATATTCTTTCAGAAATTTTCGAGCAGTTAAATCCGAAAGTGCAAATCTGCACTGATTTGTTTGTGCAAAGCAAATCAGTTATTCATTTTAGAGAGACTGTTTTATTCTAGAGGCGACGGCGGAAGTACGAACTGGTTTTGCACCACCGACCAGATCGCCGAATCGTCTTCAAGAAAGCGACAAAGTACGTGACTCAACCATTGTTTTCCAACACTAGCAATTAAATTATGTAAGGGATAAATGTGTATTTAAATTGAATCCGGTACTTAACATAAGGACATGCAAGCCAGAGGACCAATCTAAGGACTTGCCAGTAATAGGCCAGCAAAGAAAATAGAGATAAAATGCAGAGTCTAACAATCACGCTTAGCGAACTGAAGTAGCAACTTAAAATAATTTCAATCGTAAGCTATGCTTACCTTTGGTTGCGACAGCGAATAGAAGACAACAAACGGAGCTAGATCAAATGACATGCAAGTTCATGGGGATAGTCAACAGAGGACCAAACGTAAGGCAAAGGCTTCCGCAACACCGGTAGCAACAGTACTTGTTCGGGTTGCTGAACAAAGCGGCGCAGAGCTTGGTGATTTGGATTTGCGAGTGCCAAAGGCCAGGACTAGGGTGGAGACTGGAGGGGGGTAGCGATGGTCAACGAATGGAGGGCGGCATGGGTTCGCTTTGGGAGGGGAGATGGAACCCGCAACAGCTCCCGACGAGCCCAGGCTCTGCTGATGATCGACGCCGACCGTCTCGACTTGCGGGGTAATTTAACGATGGTGGCGCTACGAGGAGCTGAAGCTGGTGCGCCTCAGGAGATGTAACGGTTGTGATTGCCAGAGGGGAAAGCGACCGGAAATACGGGTTCGGTGCCTAGATGTCGGTTGAGGAACGGTGCGGGGCCGGAGCCGTAGTGGCTGGGGCGCGGTGGCTAAGCTGAACGACGACAGGGAGAATGGATTTTGGCAACCGTGGATTCGGATTGGGGAACCGTTGATTTCGATTTAGGAAGAATTATTTGGAAGAAGGAATGAACAATGGGGAAAGAGGAACGGTATAACCAGAAATAAAAGGGGATATTGTCAAAGGGACTCCACCTTTGGTTAAGGGGAGTACAATTTTTAGTTTATTTTAAAATTGTTAAGGGAGGGTTAAAATAAATTAGTCTCCCCTTAAAAATATTAATAAAATTTCCAGTACTAACCCTATACTCTTCATTAATGCAACCTTAAAACATAAACTCTAATTTAATTCTACACATAGAAAAATAATAATGCATGAAACATAAATGTTCTGCACACATGAAAATAACATGTTCAAACATTGTTTACTTTAGTTTTCACTATCACAATAAGCATGGAACACAATAACAACAAATAAACACATACAAAACACACTAGCCACAAATGAAAAAAAGAGTAACAACATACACATACGCTTAACACAACATAAACGTAAGCATAAATTCACTTAACAAATATTTTTTAATGTTGAGATATGTACACCGTTTTGATGTAATTACTTTTAATAAATCATCTCACAGCGAGGTTGTTTTTGTTATCAAACTGTAAGATCTAAATAGTAACACGTAATATTCACCCTCGAACAAAATCCAAATTTTCCATAACGAACTGTATTCATGATTCGCGCAAATGAATGAAATTCATCTGCTTTCTGCAAATTGTATTCATCTTTTTTCAACAAAATCTAAAATTTCAAAAAGGGAATTTATCAACGTTTGATTTTTTTTCTTTTTTCTTTTTACCTCGCGGCGTGTTTGGATCGAACTGAGATTGAATTTTGATCGATAGGATTTAAGGGATGATGAGGCCGGGGGTACTTTAGTCTATATTTTATTTTATTTTTAAAATTCCAAATCCCCCCTTAACAAATAAAAAATAAGATGGAGTCCCCTTAAATTTATCCTCCCCTTAACAAAAAATGAAGTCCCTTTAACAATCCCTATTATTTTCTGCTGTAACAAAGAAAAGGGGTACACATTTATAATAAGAAATCAGGGAACCAGTAGTAGACGAAAGAAGCAACGTGTAACATACATAGGAAGATGAAGACAAGTAGAGAAAGGTTTCAGTATAAAATTTCTAGGTGTTGCAGCCAAATATTTAGTAAGATTTTTGTCAGACGTTATAAGATTTTGATCAGTTTTTAAATGGCGGGCTAAACGGTAAGTAGTTTTGAAAGAGCGTTACTTAAAGAATGGTGCACAGCTGAAAAGAACGACGCTATTTTCTTGTTTTTAAACAAGTCAAAATTTCAACGCTTGTCAACAATTAATAATTTAATCAAGTTAGCTATTAAATCTAATAACCGACATTTCAAAGCCCAATTAAATATTTGCTTTTTAAATAAAAATTATGAATACATTTTTAGAGTTATCTTAGTTCTAACGTTAAATTTCAAATACTTCAACATCTTAAAATTTTGTTAATATTGTTTGCTCTAATCGTTCATATTGAAATAAATTCATGACAAGAATACAAAGTTAAATATTCAAATTATTCGAGTAAATCCAAATCGGCTAATAGCATTGATAACGTTTGGACAAAATACAACCGCTTACTAGTTGAAATAAATAGAAAAGTTAAAATACAACAAATTGCTAAATACACATAATTTAGTCAAAAATAGAATTTATGCAAAAGAGTTTAAACACTATGTTTGAAATAATTAGTAAGTACAAATAGTCATGTCGAAAATAAACTAAATAACTAAATGTAAAATTTAAAAAGCTAAAATACAAACAAACCCATACGCGGTTTAACTAAAATTCAAAATTTTGGCAAACGTTTATAATAAAACTAAATGGAAAGAATTCAAGTCAAACCATCTATAAATTTACAAATGAATTAAACAAGTAAACTCAAATTACGTTCAAATAGATAAATTACAAATTTTATGTAAAATATAAATATTTACCTCAACATTTAAAACTTGATTCAAAATTAAGTATTTAAATTATCTAACAAATGTTAATAACGCTTCTGTCACACACACACACACACACACACACACATATATATATATATATATATATTAAATCTACAAAAGGAATTTTCATTATACGTTCAAAACAAAACTTAAAGTCCAAATTGTACATCCAAATAATAATTATGTTCAAACTATGTTCAAAATAAATTTCAAATTCTATATCAAAACCCACTATAATATTTATTCATAACGGTAAACTCTAAATTAATTTATATACTAAATGTCGAAAATTCTGAGTCATTAGAGCCTCCCCACTTAACACTTTTCGTCCTCGAAAAAAAGAGTATTATAGAATTTAAGTAAAACAATTTTACTTTAAACCAAATAAATAAAATAAACTTATTAAATTAAAATACTTACTGAAATTTTTATAAGTTTGAAAATTTATAAAAAGGTTCTTGACACAAATGTATCATATACTATATTTGTAAAACTTCTTATATTAGAACTATTGTAAGCAAACTTAAATTACTGTATTTAAAACCAAATAAGGAAATTTGCTAAAAAATGTAAAAGAAAGCCATGTTCAAAGTACAGAACAATTCTAGTAAAAGTAGTTTAAAATGGTAAGGTTATTTGGAAATAAGTTGTTTTGATTAAAAGTAGGTTTTTATAAAATTCAAAGAGTTTAATATAAGATAGCGTTAAAAGTTACAAATAAAATGGTTAAATATAAGCAACTTAGAAAACTTGGTAGAAAGTAGAATAGTACAATAAGAGAGGATAATCGTAGGCACAACGCAAAATATAATAGTTAGTGATATAATAAGTTAAGTAAAAGTATAAATTAAATAAGTTAAATGAATATACTTATTGAAACTACTATATTTTGAAATCATATATTTCAATCATATGAAAGCTTCAAAATGATTTCTCTGAAACTTTAAATCCCATCTTTATTTCAACCCATTTTAAGTACTATACATTTCTTTTCATATAGAATCATACTTCACTTTGGGATTTCAAAACCAAAATCGCTTTCAAAACTTCAAACATATATGATAACTCGAAGCCTAACAAGTCCATCGTCGTCCTTGCAAACGTTAGACATGCGTTGATCAGGCGCGTGACTAAAATATACAAATACTAAACATACTTGTTTCAACTTCTCGTCAAAAAATTCTGTTTCATTTCCTCAAGTTTCCCATGACAAAGCCTAGGGACCGCCTATCATATGCAATTATATAGATAATTAAGGCCGCTACGGAAACCTAAAGCATACCATTGTCGAGGGTTCTCAAGCGAAGTGTACATCACGGTTTTCATCCAGGCTCAGACCTCCATGCACAAAATCGTGGAGCACATATATCTCATGGTTTTCTTCCAGACACGGACACCGTATATGCCTAGGTTGCTCTCCTTAAATACCATCATCGAGGGATCTCAATCGAAGTGTATCTCATGGCTTTTGTCCAGACTCGGACCTCCAAGTACAAAATCGCGGAGCACATATATCTCACGGTTTTCATCCAGACACGGACACCGTATATGCCTAGGTTGCTCAGCCTGAATCACACACACCCTTCTTTTAGTCACGGGTTTCCCGAATCCATAGAGACATATAAAATCATTTCATATCCTGAAGCCATAAGTCATTTCGCAACAATAATTCGCAAATACTTTTAATCATAGTATTATTGTATTTCAAACATTTCAAATATGGGGATTCAAGTCGGCAAAATTTCTAGTTCATAAATCAATTTATAAACTGTTCATCCTATCCAAAATAATCAATTTCGTTCAACACTTGAAAATAGATTTAATTGATTGAAGGTAAAATTTCAACTTTCAAACATACAACTTATGTTTTCATATTTCGAAATCAATGATCTTATTCAAATATTTCAAGTCTAAATCAAAGACTTCTAAGAATCATTAAAATCTTATCAAGTTTCATAAATTCCCATTTATTTCAAAATAACACTTTCGACAATTATACATAAGTTGATACCTTCTAAGAGGTTCAATTTGCCATAAAATTTTCCTTTCAACAAATGAAAATCAAATTTGATCAATACGATCTTCTTATCGTTCTTTCAAATCAAGTAAGCTTTTCAAATTTTAAAAGCTTATGAAAATTGTTTATACATAAGTCACGTCTTTCGTTGGATCAA
This sequence comes from Allium sativum, assembly GCA_030737875.1. Lineage (NCBI taxonomy): Eukaryota > Viridiplantae > Streptophyta > Magnoliopsida > Asparagales > Amaryllidaceae > Allium > Allium sativum. The sequence continues at coordinate 591,321,530 of CM060909.1, forward strand.
ATTTCCATATTCAAATTGCTTCGAAACATTTCTGTGATTTAAAAACATATCACATTCCAAAATCCTTTATACCACAATATAGGAATTATATTCATAAATATTACATCTTGTTTGAAAAGTTCATATTTTCCGGCAGTTGGGAGAATCTCTCATTTTTATTCAAACACCATCACCCTTCCGCTATGCACTCTAATGATGCGTATATTCAAACTAGTATTAGTAAACATTTCAAAACATTGATTTCAAAATTTCAGGAACCAAATCCTCAAAATTAACATTTCAAGGTCCAAATTTTTTTTCTTTCATAAGTTGGATTCTATATTTCAGTTACTTTTAATTACAATGAAAAGCCCATTTACTAAGGTTCTGTTACATAATATCTCGGATAAATCAAAGTTATCTAGTTTGAATTCACTTTTGGTTTTGTTCGACAATGTCGCGAAGGGTATTCATGGACCAAGTCTAATTCCATGCGCTCAAGATAGAAGTTTGACATCAACGAGTATCAAAAGACATGATGGCTCAAATCAAAATGCTTGGCCGAATTCATAAGACAAAAGGGTATGGAAGTTATTACACGAGAGCGAACGGTTCGAGTTTAAATGGTTATCCTAGGCTAAGATGGAAAAGTCAAATGCATGCAAGGATACAAATTTCAGCAGTTCAATCATGGGATACTCGTTAAATTTTTCTTCACATCATTTGTTAAGAAACTTTCATCCAATTCATTTTTGCTGTTTAATTGGGGAAAATAATTTTCTACCTCACTTAGACATGCCATTATCAAAATCTAAAATGTGGGTGATATTTTAAATATGATTTCTCGGGCACTTTGATTATTTTCCCAAAACTATAGATCGAATTAGTATTAAAATCTTTCATATATATAAGTTTCAGATAAAATTCATATTAAATGTCCAAATCATTTGTTCAACACGTCATTCATATATTTTCCTTATATAAGCTTTTGTCTCATAATTATTTTCAAAACAATAGTTTCCGAATCAATCACTCCCTCATGTTATTAGTTTCGAAAAAATTTCCCATCTTAACTTCCTTGAAATTTCATTTCAATCTCATAGTCATTTGGATTTACAAATCGGTTCGATTTTCAATTTCATTTCGTTTAACTTGATTCAAATATTACTTTTTTTCCATTTGCAAATCAACCCTTTTAAACTTCTAATTTGATTTGGATTTATACGCTGCGCGTATCGCTTTTCACTCGCGTCTTCATATTAAATTACTCGGACCAAATTTACTTGAATCAACTGCATACCTTACTAAAATAGCTTATGTAAAATGGTAAGGTTTTAAATCATAAGTTGGAATAAACAAGCCGTATAAAAGATAAGGTAAAGCTTCACAAATTATAAACCAACCAAAACAGTTACGTATATGATAATTTAGGAAACATAATTATGTATAAGTAAAATAATTTAAGTAGAACAATAAAATAAATTTGTTTGGTATACAAATAGTAGATACAAAGAAATTAACTTTAATTGAAATAAATAAATAGGTTAAATTAAAATACTATATGTTGTTAAATACAAGTAACCACGTTAAAGGTAAAATATTAGTGATAAATGCAAAGAAGCTAGAAAAACGGAAAAACATAAAAGCTATGTACAACTAATGCAGTATAAGATAAAGGAATCAAGTGAAAGGGTTTAAAATACTATATTTACAAAATGTTAAACACAATTAATTCACATAAAACCGAGACTAAATAACTAATTGCAATTTCAAATGATTAAGGCAAGAGCTGAAATATTATATAAGTACAAATAATTTAGTCAAAAATACCAAGCTAGGTATAAAATGAATAATTTCAGTTAAGTAATTTAAGTAAAACAATAAATAGCTAAGTAGCATTAGCTTGAAACAATTTGTAAACAAGTTACATTTTAAAAATAAAGACAAAACGTATTAAAAGTAATTAATACCAATTTCAATATGATCCGAGTCAATTTCAGTACCGTTTCAGCTCTCGTTCCACCCATCGTTCTCAAGCGAGTATCATCGAAAATCTGCTTCATCAAGTTTCAATTTTTTTTTCCAAGTTCGAAATACTTCCCGAAAATCCACACTTAGTACTCATCTTGCTTTTTAAATCAATAGTTCTCGTACTATAAATCGTTTACATATAAGCTTCGAAACTTTTCATCCCAATTATCTTGACATTTTCGTTTTAGTTTTGAAGAGCCCCTTTTTCCACAAAGCCCTTTAATATTAGTTTGGCAAAATACTAGGAAAAACCCATTTCGTTTTATTTTTCGATGATTCAAACGACTCGTTAGTGGATTCTGAAATCTTTATTATAAAGAGTTTTTAAGTTTCAAAAGCAAGTTTTAATATCGAAAACAATTCCTTTCAAAATAATTTATTTTTCCAATGTTATTTTCAAGGTTTTAATTTTTTCAAAAATATTTTATTTTCAAAATCACAATTTTCTGAAATCCATTGATTCTAGTATCAATTCCGCTCATTCTAAGGTATTTCTACCTTATCTCTTTGTATGAACCAAAGCTCTGATACCAGATGTAACAACCTGACATTTTGCCCATCCCAAGTCGCTAATTAAACCAACTTGAAAAGTTCAAAACGATAGATTATTATTAACTTATAGGGTTCAAAGAGAATTGACACAGAATCACAGAGTACAAATATTGCAGTGGAATAAAAAAATTATATCGATATCCGAGTTTGTACAAAATTGTACAGCGGAAGAAAATAATATAGTTGTATACATAAGATTTTACATTTTGTTGTCGACTTAGCGTGCATTCGTCTTCACGTTTCTCTTTGTGTGTCTCTTTAATTTGTTGCGAGCTAAAACCTTTAAACCTGGAACACTTTGGGCCTGTCCTGAGTGTCTCATGCAAAACATAAAACAATCGAGTCAGGATTAAACTTATTTTAAGTTAGCACACTTCGATAACACTAAATATAATCAGTTTAGTCCCAATAAAATCTTAAATAATTCAAGCATATCACCATGAGAACGGCTAAACTATATACCAAGGAAAGTTGAGACATTTATATGCAGCAATCAAAAAAATTAAACCATGCATGCAAATTTAATGAATTGAATCAATGCGTGGTACATCAATTTTAATGCAACAAGAGCTAAGACTAGCATGAAGATTATACGAACGTACAAGTGCATGCACGGGACAAGGCGACAACAACATGCATGGAGCAGATAGGTAAAAGCATACAAGCAACAATTTAGACATAATGAATGAAGGAACTTAAGCATGTAACGTAAATATGAAATACCTATACCAGAAAATTAAGTGGCCTGGACATAAAGGAACAACTTGCCAACAAATGAATGCAAATGGCACAATGGGTTTACACGCATGCATCTTTGAAAGCTGAACTTAAATACGTAGCAGATGCATGCATTAAATATGTGGAACAAGGAGGACTTTAGGCTTGAAATAAATAAGTGGATTCAACATTACCAACTCTTAAAAGAAATCAAATGTCCAACAAGGGAGGCTGTCATGTTAAGACATATTCAGACTACATGTGTCTTATTCTAAACAAATGGTTCCAGCATAGCAGAAAGACAGGGTAGCTTTAACTGTCATACAAATTTATTAACATATGTATGCAACTCTTATATAGACACAACTAATTAAGAGTGGATTCCCTAAACACAGATGTATTCTATGATATGATGCATGCGGAAAAAGAACAAATATATGCAGTGATACTAAACTAAGCAGTGAATAGCGAATGCAAAAGGTGGATACCCGTGTTACTTAACATATGCGCACAACCGTCAGTGTATGTATGCAATATTCTTATGGAAAAACTCATACACCTATGATATAGTGTCAGTTAATAGGTAAAGGGGTACATGTGTAGGTTCAATGCCAAAATCCGAATAGCTCAGTTCTCAGCTTGCAAATTTCACTATGTATTTATACTAGAACAACATGGTCGTGGAAGTAGTCATGCATAATGGAAGTGGCTTGTCTCTTCTATAAACTATTGCTTTACTGTAAATACATAATGTCTTATTTACTGAAAAATAAAATGTAAGTCACCATGAATGTTTCAATTTTTTTTATTTTTTTTTGACTGTAACTATTTCAGATATACTTTCTTTTCTTCCGGGTTGTTCAGTAACTAGAATGACGAGCTTGTAAAATGGTTTTAAAGGACTAAAGTAGCAGCAAGGAAATAGACACAGATTCTAATGTCAGGCTAACTACACGGCAGGGTTCGCATGCACCAGTACTAGTGGCCATTATAAGGTACTTAGCAAAACTTAAGGCAAGTATACAGAGAATCGAAGTATACAGGACCAGGTAACTAAGCAACAGTCGGCAGTGTAAAATTGGTGATCATCATGCACTATATAGGCAGAGAGTACGAGACCAGCAACTAAATTATGTAAGGGATAAATGTGTATTTAAATTGAATCTGGTACTTAACATAAGGACATGCAAGCCAGAGGACCAATCTAAGGACTTACCAATAATAGGCCAGCAAAGAAAATAGAGATAAAATGCACAGTCTAACAATCATGCTTAGCGAACTGAAGTAGCAACTTAAAATAATTTCAATCATAAGTTATGCTTACCTTTTGTTGTGACATCGAATAGAAGATAGCAGACGGAGCTAGATCAAATGACATGAAAGTTCATAGGGACAGTCAACATAGGACCGAACGTAAGGCGGAGGCTTCCGCAACACCGGTAACAGCAGTACTTGCTTGGCTTGCTGAACAAAGCGGCGCAGAGCTTGGTGATTTGGATTTGCGAGTGCCGAAGGCCAGGACTAGGGTGGAGACTAGAGGGGGGTAGCGATGGTCAGTGAATGGAGGGTGGCATGGGTTCGCTTTGGGAGGGGAGGTGGAACCCGCAACAACTTCCGACGAGCCCAGGCTCTGTTGATGGTCGATGCCGACCGTCTCGACCTGCATAGTACCTTGACGATGGTGGAACTACGAGGAGCTGTAGGTGGTGCGCCTCAGGCGATGTAACGGTTGTGATTGCCAGATGGGAAAACGACCGGAAATACGGGCTCGGTGCCTAAATGTCGGTTGAGGAACGGTGTGGGGCCGACGCTGTTGTGGCTGGGGCGCTGTGGCTAAGCTGAATGACGATAGGGAGAATGGATTTTGGCAGCCATGGATTCGAATTAGGGAACCATTGATTCGATTTGGGAAAAATTATTTGGGAGAAGGAATGAACAATGGGGAAAGAGGAATGATATAACCAGAAATAAAAGGGGAAGGAATTGTTTTCTGCTGTAAGAGCATTCCCAGCAGCTCTACCCATTTGGAGTGTTGATTGCATTGTTTGGACGTTGATTCCCCCCACCCATCCAGCAGTCGGTGGGGGACGCTGGATTCTTTTTTTTTTTTTTTTCAAATATAACCGTAAACGGTTTTCTGAAAACCCTTTGTGGGTTAAACGGTTTTCAGAAAACCGTTTAACCCACAAAGGGTTTTCAGAAAACCGTTTGCAATTTTTTTTTTTTTTTTTTAATTTCTATGATCTGGTCGAACGGCCAAAACGTAGTTAACGGATATAAAATTGAATATGTAGTAAATTAAAATTGAAATATAATATATATATATATATATATATATATATATATATATATATATATATATACAGCCGTTTTCGAAAAATTTAGAATACAATATGGCTAAATAAAGTTTGTGTCGAATATTAAAATATAGTTTAAATAAATAACCGTTGGTCCACAGTAAAATACATTTCAAATTTAGAGCCGTTGCAGGATATTATAATTCTGTTTGAATTTATAGCCGTTATCGAATATACTTTAATACATTATTCTTTATATAGCCGTTGCAATTACGGGTTGAAGAAGCTATAAAACCACTTCAGTTGTGCACATTTAAGCTTCACAACACCAAAAATGTCTCATAATGTCCACAACGACGATTCAGTTTACGAATCAGATGCGCAAATCGAAGAATCAATAAACTCTAGCGACACTGATCTGGATGATACTGATTCTGATTCCGATGAAGGCGATGAAATGTGGAAGCATACAAAATTTCTGCAGTTTTCTTCAGATAGCTTGACCGATGGCTTTAATTCTGTTATTTCTATGTTGCTATTTCTAGCTTGTTGTATCCTAGTTTTAGTTTTCTATGTTGGGTGTATTGTTTTGTGGGTTATAAAAGAAAATTTACTAGTTTGAAGTAATTTATGTTGAAATCCATGTTCTAAATTAAATTGAAAACTTATATTTACATAAATTTACAAATTAATTCACACGTATTAAATTAACACGTCGAAAATCGTATTATCTTCAAAAAAAAAATCCCCGATTTTTACGGTTCTATGTTTAAAACAGAAAGGGTTTCATGAAAACCGAAAATAGCCCCTAAACGGTTTTCATAAAACCGTTTATAGCTTAAACGGTTTTATGAAAACCGTATAGGGCTTATTCGGTTTTCATGAAACCGTTTAGGTCTCAACGTTCAACTTTGTGAAATGGCGACCCTCGCCATTTCGAATGTCTCCCCACACCCGTATCCACGCTGCTGGAGAGCGTCGACAACATTTCCCCCCCCCCCCTCCCCCCCATTTCAAGCCCCCTCCCCACTGCTGGGAATGCTCTAACAAAGGAAAGGGGTACGCATTTATAATAAGAAATCAGGGAACCGACAACAGACAAAGGAAGCAACGTGTAACATACACAGGAAGACGAAGACAAGTGGAGAAAGGTTTCAGTATGAAATTTCTAGGTGTTGCAGTCAAATATTTAGTAAGATTTTGTCATATGTTATAAGATTTTGATCAGTTTTTAAAAGGTGGGCTAAACTGTAAGTGGTTTTGAACGACGTTGTTTTCTTTTTTTTAAACACGTCAAAATTTCAGCGCTTGTCAATGGTTAATAATTTAACCAAGTTAGCTATTAAATCTAATAACCGACATTTCAAAGCCCAATTAAATCTTTGCTTTTTAAATAAAAATTATGATTATATTTTTAGTGTTATCTTAGTTCTAACGTTAAATTTCAAATACTTCAACATCTCAAAATTTTGTTAATATTGTTTGCTCTAACCGTTCACATTGAAATAAATTCATGACAATAATACAAAGTTAAATATTCAAATTATTCTAGTAAATCCAAATCGACTAATAGTGTTGATAACGTTTGGACAAAACACAACCAATTACTAGTTGAAATAAATAGAAAAGTTAAAGTACTACAAACTGTTAAATACATATAACTTAGTCAAAAATAGAATTTATGCAAAAGAGTCTAAACACTATGTTTGAAACAATTAGTAAGTACAAATAGTCTAGTCGAAAATAAACTAAATAACTAAATGTAAAATTTAAAAATCTAAAATACAAACAAACCTGTAGACGGTTTAACTAAAATTCAATATTTCGGCAAACGTTCATGATAAAACTAAATGGAAAGAATTCGAGTCAAACCATCTATAAATTTACAAAAGAATTAACGAGTAAACTCAAATTACGTTCAGATAGATAAATTACAAATTTTATGTAAACTATAAATATTTACCTCAATATTTAAAACTTGATTCAAAATTAAGTATTTAAATTATCTAATAAATGTTAATAATGCTTCTTTTAACACACACACGTATATATATATATATATATCTACAAAAGGAACTTTCATTATGCGTTCAAAACAAAATTTAAAGTCTAAATTATACATCCAAATAATAATTATGTTCAAAATAAATTTCAAATTCTATATCAAATCCCACTATAATATTTATTCTTAATGGTAAACTCTAAATTAATTTATATTCTAAATGTCGAAAATTCTAGGTCATTACAAAAAGCTACATTTCGTATCTGGCTTTTTGGCTCGGGTTTTGGTTAACTTTCAAGATACGAAAGTTGTATTCCCTATCTGGGGATTTGAAAACGGAGTTGGCTTGGACTGAAGACGCTTCGAGATAAAGTGATGTAATATTCGGCTAACACCCGGGATCAGTATTGATCCCCAAGTCGGTACCGACCCCAAGGTATGAATTTTAGGGATACAAATTCTCGTATCCCCTTACCTATAAATAGCCTAGTATTGGATTATACTTTTGGCTGCTGGGTTTTGCACGGCGAGAAGCTTTGTCTTTGAACTTTTTAATGGCTACCTACATGACTTTTTAGACTTTGGAAGGTCTCTTGAACTTGTGAACTTTACATAGAAGTTTTCCTTCAACTTCTTGGCATTTAGCTTGCTCTCTTGGACATATTTGGGCATTGGAGCTTACTTGGAACATTTTTGGCATAGGAAGATGACAATGGCTATTTGGGCTTGATAGGAAATTAGCAAGGACTTTGCTATCCTCCACTCATAACCCTATAAACTTAAAGTATTGGACTTGGATTACACTCTTGTAACTGTAATGACAAAGATGAACATTACAACAAAGTGGACATAAGTGATAGTGCCGAACCACTATAAATCTGGTGTTATTTACTTTTCAGCGTTCTAAATCTAGATTGTGTTCAGTGTGTTCGGATTAATTGCGTGACCCATTAGTATTCAGGTGTTGGCAAGTGTTAACGAATTTCCCTCGTCAACCATCATTATAGCAAATATAATAATTTTTACAATATATGGATAGTTGGGGTCAATTTAAATATAGTTTCTTACGTTCGTTGGTCTTTAAAGTACCTAAGTTTTGTTACAGCTCCGCTACAACGCCCGGAAATTTCCAAAACTTGATTATTCTTTTCTCGGAATGCTTTAACCTTGCTTTCCACTTCTTATATAGTTCGGCTTTTGTGACACCCTACGTCCATTAATGTCACTCACTAAGGGAATGCATTAAGTTTCGTGAAGTGCTATAGGTAAACAGATATAGAATAATTACAAGACAGATATAAATAAGGCAGCAGCGGAAAATTTAAACTTTTATTTCAAACATAAGTCATAATACCGTGGTCTACAATTTCATAAGTCACAAAAACCATTACAATAAAATAACTTCTGTCTTGCACCATCAGAGTATGTAAGTAAATAAAAAGCATCATTACCCAAGTAAAAAGAGTTAAGCCATAGTACCGACAAGAACTTGAGCCATACTTCAGAAGTAGCTCCTACCAAGATGATATCTGATTCCTGATTAAGTCTGAGTGTTTCCTCCCTGAGAACCTGGTGGGGAACGGAAGAAAGAAGGAGAAACAACGAGGTCAAACATAAAGTATGACGAGTCTAGTTACTTTTAGCCAATAGATAAATAAAAGCAACATGATAGGCATATAAAGTTGATAAGAGAGATCACTACATAAATGGCAGGTGTGACAAGGTAAGCAAGTTAAGGTGTATGTGCCTCACTAATGATTATTCTGCACTATTACTTGTATAACTGAAATGAGATGATCCCTTCCACTATAAGTTGGTAGGCTTAGGTCATACGTCCAAGTATGCCCTAAACCCTACCCTAATTGATCGGCTCCCTACCCTGTAGATATCCTGTACTGGCCCCACAGTAGGAGGTATCACTTCCTAAAGTGGCAACCCATGATGTGCACAACCATATCAACTGGTGTCACGGTCGTCTTAGCCCCCTCTGCCCGGCCCATGCACGCACATGTCCTCGGTCGATTTGCGTCGCCCACACCATCCGCCTCGTTTGGATCTCTTACAATCAATCAGTAAGCGTGCCCCTTCTCCGCCTACTAAGGAGGTCTTTACTTGATACCAACTCCGGGTTACTGACTGAAATGGGTCCAACGCAATATGATACAAGCTCTCCCCCTTGTCTTGTATCCCCACTGGGTTTTCCACTGACTATGTATACCCTTAGGTGTCTTTAATTACATAGCCCTATACTAGTTATGCTTACCCTAAATGGTGTCTTTAATAACATAATTTCATTACATTATCTATCGGTTATGTATACCACTAGGTGTCTTTAATTACATAACTGTAATGTCCCGTATTTCGGGTGGTCAAATATTTAATTCGTTATATTGTTTTAAATATTTAATTTGGATTTTAAATGGATTTTAATTTGTTATTGAAACGATTTGGAAGGTTAAATTTATACATAATATAAATCGAGCTCGAAATGGCGTGGTAGTTCGTAATACTGTGTTTTGAACTTCAATTTGATATACAGAGTCTATTTAAGTCGGATTTCTGTGAAACAAGAAACGATGGAATCTTGTTGATTATAATTTTCATATAAAAGAGAAAAATCCGGATTTCGTGTTATAGATTGTTAGTTATGGCCAAATCAAATTTTAAAATAGTCGCTATGGAAATCGTTTATAAATTATAACATTTATTTAATAAGGAATTTCTATATATTTGAGTACCGTTCAATTCGAAAATATTAATGTCGAGTTATAAAGCCATATTGGGTAAATTTGAAGTGATATATATATATATATATTTTTATATTCGATAATAATAATTACATAATTTAATTGTTTTGAATTAAATTAATATTATATCGATATTATAAGTGTTAAAAAAAAAATCAAACAAGCTCCGTTTTCGATGAAACGAATTTTATTGGAATACGTATGGTCAATTATTGCTACATTTCCAGTTTGGAGCCAATCGGAGCTATTTTGTCGGTACATCAATTTTAACTGTGAACCGATAAATAAATTAAAATAGAGCTTTTTTTTTCAAACGGAGTCGGAATTTGACCAAACAAGTTTCATTGGGACCATAACGTCAAGATATAGCAGTATGTAAATTTTCGTTGCGTTCGGAGATCATATGTAGCGGTGCGCTTGTTAAATGTGTAACGTCATATATAATAATTCCTAGATTATTAAATTGAAAAGAAATAAATAATATATATATATATATATATATATATATATATTGCAACCTACCCTATATGGAATCGACGCACAGTCCATGACCTACCTTCTACAAATCACCAGTAGTGTGTTTTCAAATCAAAGAGCACAACTATCCTATATTCTCTTTTCTGCATGCCTAAAACTAGATTCCACCCTAAACATTCTACACCCTCTATATCTTACAAGCAGAGAAGTAGAAAATCAAAATGCAAAGCAAATAAACTATAGCTGTACACCCTACCCAATTTTCTTTTTGCGTGTCCCCATAACAAACACACAGTCCTTGGGATGAAGTGTACCCACATACTGGTTCCATCACTGAAAAGAAAATTCATGCAGTTTAATAAATGTATACACATCAAGGCTAGAATGCACGGCTACCTTGTAATCTCTGCAGGCCTATACTCTCAATTCCTTGTTGCCCAAGGTGCTTCTCCCCTATAAAATGACTGCTGCTCCATTCATTTATCTTCTTCATTTTTCACGCAAATTTCCATCAATTAAATAAAATAAAATGCAGCGAGATACTCTATTATTTCACGACATAATATAAAACACCCATCACGTTCGTATTAGACCATGGCTCTAACTGGTGAAAGATGGAACAGAGGATGGCGAAGCTGGGGAGTAGTGGCAGTCGGCGCCCAGATCGATGGTGAGGAAGTGGGTGCTGTGTCCAATGAGCGACAGCATGGCATGGGGTACTCAGTGGCAGTCGGAGCGTTCTTCGTTGGCATTGGGTTCGATAATCGTGGTGGGAGTGAAGGCTCGGCTGGAGGTGATCCAATAAACGCGGATGACGCACACAGCCCAGATTGGGAGAGACTGGTTTTGAGAGATGCTATAGGGACGTGGTGACTGTTTTTGCATGGAAATGGGAGTAGCACTGTAGTAGTATAGAAGAAGGAATACTACATGGAGTTGTGGCATCAATATTTGGAGTATCAGGCGTGAAAATATGGGGAGAGAGATGGTACCATGTCCATGCGGTATTAGTGGATAGGGGAAATGTTTGTAGAGAATAAATTTGAGAGGAGGAGATGAAGAAGATTTTTGTTGAGGAAGACAAAAATTTTGTTTCATATATTTCTCTTAATTTCTTGACTTACTTGACATTACAAGATATGCTTCTTTTATATGAGCATTTTCTAATCCAAAGGAAAAATCTAGATAAGATACATTAAAACAATACCAAATAAAATCGATATATGAAAACAGGAAATGCAATCAACGCATGCAATTTAATGCAATATTTAATGTAGTTTTAATTTATTCCAACAATGTCTCCCCTAAATTAAAACTTGCTTCTCACTTCAAATCTTTCTGCATTTCTCCTGAAACTTTGTCCACTAAGTGGCTTCTTGAAGATATCCGCCATTTGTTCTCCTGTTTTGCAATATTTAACATTAATGTAACCATTTTTCTCAAGCTCCATTAAAACCCAATTTTTTAATCATTTTGAATCTTTCTTCAAACTTCAAAGCTTCTGAGAACATCTAGACTTTGATTGATTTATATCTCACGTGCTTCGGCAATAAAAAAAGTGATATCCCTACTCTTGATTCAAGTTCAAGTTTTCTTCGATTGAACAAGCATAACAATCCACCACATTTCATTTCTTTGGCATCTTCAACATCCTCCATATTCTCGTCTTCATTGCCATAAACAAATGTATTGTTATCATTGTAAAATTCCCTTCCATACAAAATCAGCTGAGTCACTTTCAGCGGATTAAAGAACAACGAATGATTAGACCTTGGAGAAGGCCTTGCCACATTTTCTTCAACAAGCACTTCCTTTTTCTTTGCTTTTTCCATTTCGTCAACCTTGCAAAATCCATGGATAAGAGCTTTATAAGTGAATTCATCAAGCTTCAAACCCAACTCCCACATTTTATTCCTCACATTACATTCAAAGTGCATATTCCCTTTCTCAATGTAAGCATTAATCAAAGTATTGCAAGTGAAATTATCAGGCTCAATATTTCTTTTATCCATCTCATTCAAGATAGCATTAGCAGCCATCATTTTACCCTCTTTGCATAACTTACGAATTATTGAGTTATATGTCACTACTCCAGGATACAAACCTTTTGCCTCTATTTCTTTATGAAGTTTCAATGCTTCGTCAAGCTCATCTTCTTTGCAAAAACCACGAACCAATGAATTATAAGTTACGATATCGGGTTTGATCCCAGCATCTCTTCTACGTTCTTCCTCCTCTTTTCCCAATCTTTCCTCTTCTTCCATTTCCTTTCTCTCTTCTTCTTTCTTCTTCCTTTTTTGATTCTTTGAATCCATCTCGCTCTCTTTTGGCTCTTCAGTTGCAGGAGCTTTTTCTTCAGCTTCTTTTGATTCTCCATTTATATCCTTCTCCTTCTTTGTAATATGGTCTTCTTTGTCTTCTGGATTGTCCTCTGCTTGAGCGTCGTCAACTTCAGTCATTCTGGGATCCATGTTTTCATTCTCGCGTCTGTCTTCTCTTTTCATATCCATTTTTACTTCACTTTCTCTTTCTTTCTTCTCTTCCTCTTTGCCTTCATCTTCTTCATTCTTGTACTTCTTTTCTTCCCCTTTTTCTTGTCTTTCTTCTCCTTTTTTATATCACCACTGTTGTCCTCTTTTATTTTAAGACAGCTTTCTTCTACATCTTCCATCTTCATGTCATCCTTTACTTCACCTTCTGCTCCCGTCAGCTCCTCTTCTTTTCTCGCCTTCTCTTCATCTTCTTCTTCTGCTTTTGTGTTATCCATTGCATACACCTCTTTCAATAAATTCCACGAATCTTTTGCGAATTTTTCTCCATAAATATGTCCCCATGCTTCTCCATCAACGTTCTCACTCATCAAATTACGAGCCTGAAGATCTTTTCGTCTCAAGCTTACAAATGCTTTACTTTCTTTCTCTGTCTTATCTTTTGGCCATTCGTAGCCATACTCAACAATCTCCCATAATCCTTTGGAGATCAACTCTTCTTTCTTTTTATTACTCCACTCCTCGAAATTTTCTTTTGTGAGAACAAATAGAAAAGCCATAGTTTCAACCAGGCTCCGATACCAATTTGTAGAGAATAAATTTGAGAGGAAGTGATGAAGAGATGAAGAAGATTTTTATTTGAGGAAGACAAAAAAATTATTTCATATATTTCTCTTAATTTCTTGACTTACTTGACATTACAAGATATGCTTCTTTTATACATGCATTTTCTAATCCAAAGGAAAAATCTAGATAAGATACATTAAAACAATACCAAATAAAATCGATATATGAAAACAGAAAATGCAATCAACGCATGCAATTTAATGCAATATTTAATGCAGCTTTAATTTATTCCAACAATGTTTCAAGGGTCTTCGGCAATATATATATATATATATATATATATATATATATATATAAAGAAGAAGACAAACAAACGAAACTGGAGAGAAATATTTGGAACCATGTGCTAAAAAGAAGAAGAAGGGATAGGAAGGAGGACAGAACGCATGGTTTAGGGGAGAGGTTGGGTTAGCTGTAGAGTAGAGGGTGTCTGAAGTATAGGTCGTTGTGTATGTATATGAAATACAAACTAGTAGGTGGAAGAACTGTTTGGGGCGGGGGGGGGGGGGGGGTTTGCGTTAAATAATAGTGGGAAAAGGGGTTCAAGAAGAGGACGTGGGTGGCCTTTTTGTGATTTGCTCGCGGGGTTTTAATTTAAAAAAAAAAATGGTACAGTAAAATTTGGAGAAGGGAGTATTAACAGGAAGGCATGGTGAAAGAAAGTGGAACCGCATGTGGACAAAATGCATCAGTAGAAGAGTGGGGGAGTAGAGTGGTATATGGAAGATAACTGTAGTGCATTTTTTTGAAAATTAAAACAAAAACAAAAAAAATGGAAGAAATTTGTGAATGGGTATCTGGGCGTAGGGAACAAGCGAGTACCAGGCTCATACGCAAAGAAGTATGGCAGAAGGAAATGTGTAGAGGGGCGCGGATCCTTTATGTTTGGAGCTGGGCTAATATATAGGGTAAGACCTATACTTTTTATTTATTTATTTATTATTATATATATAATTAAATTAGTTATTTAACTTAGTTTATATAAACACACCGTTAAATTATATGCATACCGTAAAATTCAGTTGGTTTATACGATCATTGGCCGAGATGGGTATATACTGTTATTATATACATTGTATACGGTGCGCTAACAATGTAGTAGATAAATTAAAATATTATCTAGAGTTAATGTTAAAACGTGTTAACGTATATTGATAATAACTTTTTAATTCGTTAGCAGAATTAAACAAATAAAAAGGCGTTGTGATCGTATTGGAAAAGGCGACATGATGGAGCTGGTTTGGTCAATACGGGAAGTGTATAAAATGAACTGATTAATCGACGAATAAAACCAAGGTGTCACTCAGTTATCCCACTTATATTTTATATAAGTCGGGTTTTTATTTTGTGTACTATGGTTGCTAATGGTTGATTGTTTGTTTAATATATATTCACATATATTGATTGAACCAATGAAATTATAAACATTGTTTAATTTCAGTATAAACCAAATCGCTATTTTAACGATTGGACCCAATGAAGGTAACTTACCTTGTTGGTTATGTTTATAATAATATAAACGTTTAGAATTAAATTAGATGTTTGTATGGTTGATCGTTACCAGCTGAATTAATTATTCATGTCGTATTGAATACAGGGAAGAATAGGTTGAGGGAATCCAACCAGATTCCTCAAGTTTATTATTTATTTTCATGTTATATCACATGTACTATTTAATAACCTGATTGGATGATGGACTGGTTATTGATTATTGTTGAACCCTTGATATTAACCAATGAGAAATATTGGTTGAGAAATTGATAGTAAACGGCCTAAATTATAACCGTTTTATAAAGATTGATTTACCGTTTGGTGAATCAATAGAAATGAAGTTATAAAATTTATTTTATAACTGAATATAGATTTTTAAATATATTCTTTTAAATGAAGTTTATAAAAAGAAAAATATACCATGTGTGAAGCACACGCATATATTGATTGTTTTAACCACAAATACCATTTTTGTACCAAAAATATACCGTGTGCGAAGCACATGCATATATTGATTGTTTTAACCACAAATACCATACCATTTTTGTACCAAAAATATACCGTGTACGAAGCATTCAGCTAAATTGTTAAATGATTTATAAAACAAATTCTTATATTAATAAGATGGATAAGCAGGTGAATAAGGACTAGTGTAACGATCAGTAACTGAGATTAATGGTTTTAAGTAATAGTTAAAATGTGATTATATGAGTCGATTATTATCTATTTAATAATAATCGAAGTAAATGGGATAATTTAAATTAATAATAATATTTATTAATTTAAATAAAAATACGAGTTAGAGTTGATTAACGAGTTAATCATGTTTTAAAATTGACCAAGCCAACTTAATGGAAATTAGTCATTTAATTATGTTAGTTTATGTTGATTAATCTAATGGAATAATTTAGCGAATGGTGCTTAACTTGATAAGATTTTTTAAAGGGAAATTTAACATTTATTCCCGTTAATGATAAAGTAAATTATAATAAACTGAGGAGTTATTTCTTAAATGAAGTTCATTTAAGTAATCAAAGTGGTAATGAAATATAATTGAATTTCTAAGGAAATCTATGAACGGTTTATATACAAACCGCATTTGGTGAATGAAGTTATAAAGTGATTTTAAGCGAATGCGATAAGCTTAAATTAACTGTCTAAATTAAGTAAAAGGAAATCGAGATTAAAAAGGGTTTTATATTAAACCAAAGTTGTATAAACAAGTTTAAAAAGAGGATTTCAAAAGTAAGGAGGTTGTATAAAACCGTATTTTTAATAAAATAGTGAAGTGGTATTGGTCGGTATTAGAATGAATATGGGTTTTTGAATTACAACTCGTATTTATCTTAAGATAAGAATGTTGTTGATCAAGGTCTGAGAGGTAATTAAAATACCCCAACTTGAGCGACTTCAGGATTATCGGAGGATGATATTAGTTGTAATGATGGAAATATTAGAAGTGAATTATTTTGTGAAATAATAATGTAACGTTATTTGACGAAGTTGGAAATATACGTATATTGGAATTTAATAAGGGCTTGAGAATATGAAATGATATTTCTATAGTAAAGAAATAATAAAGAAGATTTTTGTGAAAATATAAAGATATTTTCAAAACAAAGAGATGAGATTTAGAATGGGTTATTCTAAAAGGATAAGTGACGATTATGGTGCTCAAATAACGAAACGGAAAGAAGATTTTATAACGGTTGTTTAAAGAATGATAATTTTGATCGATTTCCAAATGTTAAATAATTAATAATGTTTTTAGAAATATTTTGAAATGATAGTTGAAGGAAAATTGAATATGATTTCAAGATATTTCCCGAAGTATTAAAGTAAAGGATTTGAGAATATAAATATATTAAAACTGATATATTATTTTTGGTATTACAACTGATATATTATCTTTAAAGGCGCCAAGTGACGCTGTGTACTAAACTAATGGATCTATTTGGTTTTATTTTTAATTATTCATTTTGATAGTTAAAGAACCGACTATCAAAATCAGACCCAACGTGTGTTGGTACGGAAAGACCGTGATCGAATTTATATTCGAAAATCATTCCAACCAATAAATACGAATATTTGGAAGATGCTAATCGAGATGGAGAAATTGAAGACCGTAAATCTTCATGAGCGAAAGAACTACTGTTGCATATCTCTGGCTAATCCTTAGAGACATATGTTTGGCAGTGATTCTATTGTGATTGAAATCTACGGATTACAAGGACTTCCCGCAACTGATCCATGGGGTGATTCCTATATTGGATGCAGTAGGAGAGTGCCTTCGGTTCATCTTGTTCCTGGATGACTTATATGGATGAATGTCAAATAGGGTATTTCCTAAAAACAACGTACGTTGATTTTTACAAATATACCGAGTTGGTGGTGAAGAGGGGCACTTCTTTAATACCCAGAGTATATTTATGGACGTCAATTAGTGATTTAACGGATCTGACGATATGGCATTCAAAGTGAATGGTGGCCATATGTTCTAAACAAATAAGAATAAATAACTAAATTAATTAATTAATAAATTAAGTATTTATGACCTCAAGGCTCATCAACCGGGAAATGGTATAAAATCGGGTAGGTCACATGGCTATGTGGGACGCACCCATCAAAAGGGTATACTATTACCTGATCTGGTGAAACTAAATGCCTTCGGTTGCCCCTTTATTTTATTTGTATGCTATCGGTTCGGTTGGCGGCCCTCAACCGTGGTAATGATATATTCGGTACTCTCAAGCGAAGTGAGGGGCCGGTCAAGATGTTCTTGTTGAATCCCCAATGTATTCATCTCCAGAGGTACATTGTCGGAAGGTGGTCTTATACCTTGCCATTGTTGGAAATCCCTTCTCCAATAAGCATCCGCGGTTTTGTTTGTATACTATATATGTGGAGCGTGAGATGCAAGCGTTCCGCTAGATTCTATTTATTTGTATTTAGACTCTATCATAATATCAGAATAATATTGTTTTCTAAAGTGTTTTGGGTTATCGTAAGGTAAAAATCGTCCGTATTTATGTGTGGATTCGGTCTTACGATTATCCTTTTCTTTCGAAAAGATTTTTGACGTTAAATCAAGTTGTGTGGTGCCTTCAAACTAAGTGTGTTTTTCTCACTCTGGTTCACCAGACTGTCCTGGTGTTTGTAATGCTCGGGTTAGACCGGGCTGTACAGGTTGTGGTTATCGGTCGTTATGAAGAGACGAGATGGGAGAGTCCAGACCAATGATATATATTCCGCTATGTGATTGTATATGAGGACAAATTATTATAACTGTCCAGATGTGTGGTGTACTCTGATTATTGTAAGTTTTATTTCAAGCTCTCAGTAAAGATTTATTTCTATATTATATTTTGTTCCGCTGCGATGTGAGACTCTGTGTTAGCTCCTCTTCTTCTTCTATTCTAATATTTCTTTCTTTCTTATTTCACCCTCTAAATTCTTTCTAATAATTATCTACATTTATGTACAATTTGGGTTGGACGTGACTTGTGATTGTCAACTCAAAGCGTACAGAAAGCCGGTTTGTTACAGTAACCCTATTACATTATCTACTGGTACCACCATGTGTCTTTAATTATATAACCTTATTGGGTTAAGTTCGTGGGCCTATATATACATATTACCCAACCCCTCTAATTTACTTAACCTACCATTACCCATCCAATTTTACTTATCCCTAACTTAAGTCCATAGTCATATTAAATTAGGTTAAGTAGTCTATTTCATTACCATGTCCAATTATGGTTATAATGGGCCAGACCTCGCACATTAGGCCTACAACGTGTGGATGCTGGATATGTCGGTCGGGTCCGGTCTTATTCCACAGTTGGGCCTAACCTCGTGTCTTAGCCCGATTCGTATTTGCGTACTTAGACCTCCCACGTTAGGTTCAACATTAGTGGCTGCTGGATATGCCGGTCGGGTCCGGGCAGACTTCCACCACTAATGTAACCTATCCTCGTGTCATAAGTACAATTTACTATTCCTAATTGTAAATTACTAAACATTCCAATTTAATCCAAATCTACCTATGTCATTATAGGTAACTATTTCTATATTTTCCCCATTTGAATTACATGTCCCATTTCATATAAACATTACATAATTCATGCCAATTATAATCCCTTTTTCCCGTTTCCTCGCTAACGTATTCATACGTATTTTGACGGCATCTAGGCTATAAAGTAGCCTACTATAACAATAAAAAGGGAGTATGACAAGGGTGATAGTTTCAACATGTCTTGGCATAAACATGAACTGGCATAATAACAAAGTGAATGGACATGTGATTAACATCATAATAAAGTGGACATCAAACTGGTAACTTGTGGCAATCGCTGTGATGTTCAAGTAAGCATAATGAGATCTAGATTAAACATTAGGTGTCCAATTACTTAGATCTAGCATAGTTAGGGTGATATAATAAAGTGTTTAGATCTAAAGGTGGGTTCACATGTCAAGTGTACAACATATCTCAATGGATCACAATATGACAGTTGAAAGGTGATTAACATAAAGATCTAGATCCAAGTGATGTCACAATTGTCCAAATTAATAGATGTAGATCCACCATAACATGGTTACAAGTCAAGATTCACATAAGCATCATAATCGAATCAACATAATTTTGTTAGATCTAGGAAAATAGATATGTCACGACATAATATAGAATTTCACATTAACACAGAATCATATTTTACAACATATCCAATTCATAGTCTTTCAAAGAATACTTTTATTTATCTAAACCTAAAAGTAATCTAGAAACTCACAACGTTAGGTTCAGAGAATTTAGGAAGAACGGATCTGGAATTTCTGAATTGGATTTGTAGAATATGTTGTTGTAGAAACGGTTCAGTTCGCACTCCAGCAGCATATGGCCTCCATGGCTCCCAACGAAGAGAATATGAGAAATATGACACGTTTATATAGCTGCCAGACCCCCTGAAACCGAGTGCCACCTCAGCCCTAGGGGTGTCGACATGGGTGGGTCGACCCCTAGGTCGACACCCCTCTAGGGAGGTCGACCCCTTATAGCGGGAATTTTGCAGCTCAGAGGAATTTTTCGAATTTGAATCCTCTGGATAGGATTATGACTCATCTCTGACTCACCTCTGACCCACGCGTATATATAAAATATTTCTGTGCATATACAAACTTAAAACCTTCATAACTTCTTCATACATTGTCCGTTTTATGCAAACCAAACGTCTATCTTAACCAGAATTTCGGGACAGATGCAATGGTGTAGTCTATTTCCTCTAATTATGAACATTAAATTAATTATTATTTAATTTATTTCTTTAGTGTCACTAAAAATTCAGGGTGATACATTCTCCCCTATTCAAAGGATTTCGTCCCCGAAATCTCTAAGGTGAGAAGAGTGCATATCCTACCATCTATCATCCATCTACTCATCCACCAATCACTGGCATCCATTGTCCTTAAAGATTTCTAATGCTTATATGAATATATGCAATGGTGTGTGTATATATTCGAACACTAATGCGAAGATCAGGCGGTCTACTGATTCAGTTGACCTCCTTAATGCAATGTACGTAGTGCCTTGAATCCAATATGTATGCAAATAAACCTATTGTATGGTATAAGTTCTATATGTGTGCACACCCATTTGTCCAAATGCGACATCAATATGACAGTTCATCCATTTCCATACATAAAAGAAAAGAAAATGCACACACATCCATATGCAATATGAAAGTGATTGAGCCGATTTTAGTGCCTAATGTGTGTGTATATGCGTCCACAGGCAACCACTAGCAAACACTTCCATCCACTTGCATCCATCAAACATAACATGTTTTAAATACATGTTTACATCCATAGGATTTCTATCTAATGGTCGAAAATATGATGGATAAGATATATTATATTGACAGAAACAAGTACTGATAAAACTTAGGAAAGGAGCTAAGAACATACCCTCGAAAAGAAAAGGGTACGAAGCACGAATCTTGTCTTTGGTCTCCCAAGTTGCATCTTCTGGGTTATCTCCCCATTGAACCTTTAGTAACTTGATTTCCTTATTGCACAACTTCTTAACCTCTGACCCAAAAATACGGGTAGGGACTCGTCTGACTATCACCTCCCGTTCCACTTCGACTTGTTCCAACATGCTCGGCTCAACAACTTCTGCGATGTCATGCAGGCACTTTCGCAGATGAGAGACATGGAAAACGTCATGAACACTAGATAGATTTTCTTGGAGCTTTACTCTGTAGGCCATTTGGCCAATCCTCTTGGTTATGGGGAATGGTCCCACAAACCTAGGTGCCAACTTCCCTACTGATCCGAAGCAAACCACATTCCTCAGAGTTGATACTTTGATAAAAACGAAGTTTCCCACTTCGTATTCGATGTCTGTCCTTCTCTTATCTGCATAGGACTTCTGCCTATCTTGAGTTGTCTTCATCCGCCGTCGAATAAGGTCAATCTTTTCGGACGTTTCCCTAACTATATCTGGTCCAAGTAATAATATTTTTGTAGATTCCCACCAATAAGTTGGCGAACTACAGGGTCGTCCTTACAATGCTTTGAAGGGTGCCATACCGATGCTAGTCTGATAGCTATTATTATAGGCAAACTCTACCAAAGGAAGATGCTCTTCCCAAGTCCCTCCGAAGTCAAGGATACACAGCCTTAAAATATCTTCTAGAATTCTATTCACCCTCTCCGTCTGCCCATCGGTCTGAGGATGGTCAGCGGTGCTCAAACACAACTGTGTACCTAATGCTTCTTGTAAGCTCCTCCAAAATTCCTTGGTAAAGATGGGGTCACGATCGCTCATGATGCTGGAAGGAACTCCGTGGAGACGAATTATCTCATGAACATAAATTGTTGCTAACCATGATGCCATCCTCTTACTTTTAACTGGAATAAAATAAGCTCTCTTAGTGTGTTTGTCCACTATCACCCAAATACTGGTATTTCCTTTCTTCGATCTAGGCAAACCATCTATGAAATCCATAGAGACGCTCCCCCATTTCCACTGCGGAACCTCCAACGGATGAAGCAATCCACCGGGCTTCTCTTGCTCAGCCTTTACTTGTTGGAAAACCAAACATTGAGAAACAAATTCGGCCACATCCTTTTTCATCCCAGCCCAAAAGAAAACCCTATTCATATCCCTGTATATCTTGTCACCTCTTGGATGAATTGTTATCTTAGAATGGTGTGCTTTTTCTAGGACTGCCTTTATCAAGCTTCCAGTTTGAGGAACACAAAGCCTTCCATCTCGTCGCAACCACCCCTTTGCATCTATGGCATATCTACTGAGGTTACTAGAAGTCTCCCCTCTTCTGAGCTTATCCATGATGTCTAGGATCTATGGGTTACCTTGTTGCGAAGCTCCTATCTGAACCACAAGAGTCAGTCGTATCTCTAAGGATGCAAATACATAGGGCAAAACCTCGATGGAGGGTCTAAAATCAAAAGCTGATATGAACTCTAAGTTCTTTCTTTCCACCACAGAGGACTCAGAGCTACCCTCTGCCTACTTAGTGCGTTTGCCACCACATTACCCTTGTTGGGGGTATAAGCAATCTCAAAATCATATGAAGCTAAGAACTCCATCCGCCGTTGTTGCCTTAAGTTTAGATCCTTTTGTGAGAATAAATACTTGAGAGATTTGTGATCGGTGTATAACTCGAACTTTTATCCAAGTAAATAATGATGCCACGAATACTATAGCAGCTAGCTCTAGATCATGAATGGGGTACTTCATCTCATGAACTCTCAACTGTCTACCCCTATAACATATTACTTTCCCTTCTTGCATCAGAACCACACCAAGCCCTGTACCGCATGCATCAGTGTAAACAGTAAACACTTTACTTCCATCGGGCAAGGTCAAGACCGGGGCCGTTGTCAGAGCCCTCTTCAGTCATTGGAAAGCAACATCACAGTCTATGTCCCATGAAAATGCCAAATTCTTCTTTGTCAGCCTGGTGAGAGGGGCTGATATCTTTGCGAAGTCCATAATGAACTTCCTATAATAACTTGCCAACCCAAGAAAGCTTCTCACCTTGGTTGCATTTTTAGGAATCAAACAATCTTGTACTGCAACCACCTTCGCGGGATCTACAGCTATCCCTTCTTTGGAGACTTCATGCCCCAAGAATCTCACCTCCTTTCTCCAGAAATGGCATTTGGAGAACTTTGCTTTTAGCTGATGGTCACAGAGAGTTTTCAAAACTTCTCCCAAATGCTGGGCATGCTCTTCTTCACTCTTGGAGAAGATCAAAATACCATCAACAAAGACTACGATGAATTTGTTTAGGAACTCCCGAAACACCCAACTCATCAAATCAACAAAATAGGCAGGTGCATTTGTCAACCCAAAAGGCATAACTAGCCATTCAAAGAAACCGTCTGGAGTTCTGAAAGCAGTCTTATCTATGCTGTCCTTAGCCACCATCAACTGATGTAACCCCGTAGCCAAGTCCAACTGAGAAAATACCAAGGCACCAATAAGCTGATCAAATAAATCATCAATCCTTGGAAGCGGGTGCCTATTCTTCTTGGTGAGCTTATTTAACTGTCTATAGTCAGCACATAAACGAAACGAAGCATTCGCTTTAGTTGCGAATACTACTGGAGCTCCCCACTCAGATATGCTTCATCCGATAAACCCTTTTTCAAGTAGCTCCCCTACTTGCTTACTCAGCTCCCTCCTTTCCCTTGGAGCCATGTGGCGTACTGGTAATGCAACTGGCTTTGCATTGTCCATCAGATATATGCGGAAGTCAATTTCGTGCCTTGGAGGTAAACCCTGTACCTCATCAAAAACATCTGAATAATCTCGAACTGCTGGAACATATTGCAAATCATCTATGGATGCATCTAGAGACTTTAGGAAGCTAAGCATAACAGACCCTTGCGGGTCACAAGAAACTTCGAGGGTCTTCCCATGGCAAGTTGGGAGTCTAACAACACTCCTCTCACAATCCAGAATGGCCCCATACGTGGTAAGCCAATCCATTCCTAGAATCAACCCATATCCCATAAACCCGAGCACATACGCGTCGCATTCAAATTCGACGCCTAACACAGATATTTTCAAACCCCGACAAATCATCAATAAATGAGCCCAACCATTAATGGGGTTTGAAACAACCATGAGATCTACTACCATACTAGTAATTAAGTGCAGAGATTCAACCACAGAACTAGATATAAACGAATGTGAAGCACCAGAATCAAAAAGTGTTCTAACTGGATGGTTTGAAAGAGAAACTAAACTTTCTACAGAAACTTTTCTACCTCTTTCAGGAGCACCGATCGCGAGAGCATGCACCTTCCCTCCAGAAGTCCCTGCTCTTTGCCCTTGTCCCTACGATCCCTGTTTCTTTGGGCAATCTTTAGAGAAGTGTCCGATCTCTCCGTAGTTAAAGCAACTGGCCGTCCTTCTCTTACAATCTTTGATCAGGTGGCCCTCCTTTCCACAATTGTGAAATTTTCTCTTATCCTTGCTTTTATCCTCTTTCCCCCTTCTTATTCTGCGATGTCCCCTCAGCTTTTGTTTCCTTCTTTTCTCCCTTGTCCTACTCATGCATTAGGGCCATATCAATAAGGTTTTCAAAGGTGGCCCCTATTGGAAGATGGGACATAGCTAAACCATGCAGAGGCTCATTCAGCCCCTTAGCAAACTGTAAAGCCCTTTTGTGCGGTGTGTCTACCAACTCTAGCCCGAACCTTGCCAGCTAGCTGAACTTGTTCACATACTCCTTCACCGTCAAATTTCCTTATTTGAGTGTTAAGAACCTCTACATCTGCATGCTTCTCTCCACTTGGGAAAGAACTTTCATTTCAATCCTCTACCTGAAGTCTTCCCAAATTTCTACCGGACGTCCCGCTTGGGTGACTTCCCACCAAAATGAGGCTTCGTCGTTTGATAGCCAAGCAGCTAACTGGATTTTTTTCTCGGTCCTCCACTTCAAAGATTACGAACAAGTGCTATGTCTCCTTAAACCAATTCCTTGCTTCTACGAATGTCTCGTTCCCATTGAATGGCCTTCCTCCCATAGCCCGGAAGTCTTTGTAAATTTTGGCAAAGTTGTCAGCTTTTGGAGTGAGAGGAGGAAGAATGACTGGTGTAAGTGGGGGAGGAACGTCTCTTTGGCCTTCGGCCGGCGTCGTGGCCTCCAAATACTTCCAGAACCATCCGGGTATTGTGACGCCCTCTGGGAGATTAGGGATGTTTTGTTCCCCAGACATGCTGAAAAAGGGAAAAGGAAGAAATTTAGATAAAGGACCGAAGGATACTAAATATGATTTTTTGGGGAATGTTTTTCAAATTAGACTTTTATTTTTGAAAATGCTTTCCGTTTAAAACCTTTTTGAAAATAATTTTCAAAAACTTTTATTTAATCTTGTAACCGTCAGCTATGATACCAAATGTGACACACCACGTCCGTTAATGTCACTCACTAAGGAAATGCATTAAGTTTCGTGAAGTGCTATAGGTAAACAGACACAGAATAATTACAAGACAGATATAAATAAGGCAGCAACGGAAAATTTAAACTTTTATTTCAAACATAAGTCATAATACCGTGTTCTACAATTTCATTAGTCAAAAAAACCTTTACAATAAAATAACTTCTTTCTTGCACCATCAGAGTACATAAGTAAATAAAAAGCATCATTCCCCAAATAAAAAGAGTTAAGTTATAGTAGAGACAAGAACTTGAGCCATACTTCAGAAGTAGGTCTTAGCAAGATGATATCTGATTCCTAATTAAGTCTGAGCGTTTCCTCCCTGAGAACCTGAGGGGGGGGGACGGAAGAAAGAAGGAGAAACAACAGGGTTAGACATAAAGTCTGGTGAGTCTAGTTACTTTTAGCCAGTAGATAAATAAAAGCTATATGATAGGCATATAAAGTGGATAAGAGAGATCACTACATAAATGGCAGGTGTAACAAGGTAAGCAAGTTAAGGGGTATGTGCCTCACTAATGATTATTCTGCACTATTACTAGTATAGCTGAACTGAGATGATCCCTTCCACTATAAGTTGGCAGGCTTAGTTCATACGTCCAAGTATACCCTAACCCCTACCCTAATCAATCGGCTCCCTACCCTGTAGACATCCTGTGCTGGCCCCACAATAGAAGGTATCACTTCCTAAAGTGGTAAACCATGGTGTGCACAACCATATCTACTGGTGTCACGGTCGTCTTAGCCCCTTCTTCCCGCCCCACGCACACACATGTCCCCGCTCGGTTTGCGCCGCCCACACCATCCACCTCGTTTGGATCTCTTACAATCGATAAGTAATCGTGCCCCTTCTCCACCTAGTACGGAAGTCTTTACTTGATACCAACTCCGGGTTACTGACTGAAATGTGTCCCACACAATACGATACAAGATCTCCCCTTGTCTTGTATCCCTCACTAGGTTTTCCACTGATTATGTATACCCTTAGGTGTTTTTAATTACATAGCCCTATACTAGTTATGCTTACACTAATGGGTATCTTTAATTACATAACTTCATTACATTATCTATCGCTTATGTATACCACTAGGTGTCTTTAATTACATAACCATATTACATTATTTACTGGTTAAGTATACCACTAGGTGTCTTTAATTACATAACCTTGTTGGATTAAGTTCGTGGGCCTATATATACATATTACCCACCCCCTCTAATTTACTTAACCCACCACTACCCATCCAATTTTACTTAACCCTAACTTAAGTCCATAGTCATATTAAATTAGGTTACATAGTCTATTTCATTACAATGTCCAATTATGGTTATAATGGGCTAGACCTCCCACATTAGGCCTACAACGTGTAGATGCTGGATATGTCGGTCGGGTCCGGGCAGTCTTATTCCACAGTTGGGCTTAACCTCGTGTCTTAGCCTGATTCGTATATGCGTACTTAGAACTCCCACGTTGGGTTCAACATTAGTGGCTACTGGATATGTCGGTCGGGTCCGGGAAGACTTCCACCACTAATGTAACCTAACCTCGTGTCATAAGTACAATATACAATTCCTAATTGTAAATTACTAAACATTCCAATTTAATCCAAATCTACCTATGTCATTATAGGTAACTATTTCTTTGTTTTCCCCATTTGAATTACATGTCCCATTTCATATAAACATTACATAATTCATGCCAATTATAATCCCTTTTTCCCCGTTTCCTCTCTTATGTATTCGTACGTATTTTGACAGCATCTAGGCTATAAAGTAGTCTAGCTATAATAATAAAAAGGGAGTATGACAAGGGTGATAGTTTCAACATGTCTTGGCATAAACATGAACTGGCATAATAACAAAGTGAATGGACATGTGATTAACATCATAATAAAGTGGACATCAAACTGGTAACTTGTGGAAATCACTATAATGTTCTAGTAAGCATAATGAGATCTAGATTAAACATTAGGTTTCCAATTACTTAGATCTAGCATACTTAGGGTGACATAATAAAATGTTTAGATCTAAAGGTGGGTTAACATGTCAAGTTTACAACATATCTCAATGGATCACAATATGATAGGTGAAAGTGATTAACATAAAGATCTAGATCCAAGTGATGTCACAATTGTCCAAATTAATTGATGTACATCCACCATAACATGGTTACAAGTCAAGATCCACATAAGCATCATAATCGAATCAACACAATTTTATTAGATCTAGGAAAATAGATCTGTCATGACATAGTATAGAATTTCACATTAACACAGAATCATATTTTACAACATATCTAATTCATAGTCTTTCAAAGTATACTTTTATTTATCTAAACCTAAAAGTCATCTAGAAACTCACAACATTAGGTTTAGAGAATTTAGGAAGAATGGATCTAGAATTTCTGAATTGGATTTGTAGAATGTGTTATTGTAGAAACAGTTCAGTTCGCACTCCAGCAGCATATGGCCTCCATGGCTCCCAATAAAGAGAATATGAGAAATATGACACGTATATATAGCTTCCAGACCCCCTGAAATCGAGTGCCACCTCAGCCCTAGTGGTGTCGACATCCCTGTCGGTGGGTCGACCCCTAGGTCGACACCCCTTTTGAGGGGCGACCCCTAGGTTGACACCCCTCTAGGGGGTTCATCACCCTAGAGCGAGAATTTTGCCGCTCAGAGGAATTTTTCGAATTTGAATCCTCTGGATAAGATTCTGACTCATCTCCGACTCACCTCTTACCCACGCGTATATATAAAATATTTCTGTGCGTATACAAACTTAAAAACTTCATAACTTCTTCACACGGTGTCCGTTTTACACAAACCAAACGTCTATCTTGACCAGAATTTCGAGACGGGCGCAATGGTTTAGTCCATTTGCTATAATTCTGAACATTAAATTAATTATTATTCAATTCATTCTCTTTAATGTTGTTAAAAAATCGGGGTATTATAGCTTTACTTGAATCAAGTGCTTTGGACACATGATTGAGATGGTAATGATGTTAGAGAAAGTGGTTGTAGAAAGCGGATCTTCTAAGCGATTTCACTAGTGTTTCCTTTGATCACTTATTGGTTTCTCCTTATGTTTATGTTATGTTGTAAAAGGGTTTGGAAGCCATTAATGGAGCTTTAAAGTAGTAAGAATAGTAGAGTTTCGATGTGAATAAAGGAGAGAAAAGGGAAATATATTTATAGAAAACTTAGGGAATAAAATATGAAATGGAAAACTGTTAGAAACCCCTCTCCTTTCCTCCTTGTTTCTGACCAAACAACTGTCCCCTTTTGCCATGCATGTCCTTCTGTGTAGGTTGATTTTATGTGTGCATGTATGTGTAAGAGTAAGGTATTATCTTATTAAAGTGAATTCTCTTTGTCTTCTTTTGCTCACTTTTTCCTTAATCTCTCTTACTTTATTTTACCCTTTTATTATCTAATTTGCATATGTACATGTGTGTATATATGTACATGTATATCAAAAATAGTCTACAACGTTGTACGGCTTACATTCATCAAACTGTTTAGAATCCCGAACCCGTTTTTAGTCATATTTTTAGTTTTTGGTTGAACTATTTATTTAAGTAAACAAAATTTGAAAACAAGTTTCTTATCATATTTAAATTATTAAAATATGGTTACCTAGGTGCAAAAATCAAATGAAATAGTATTTAATAGTTATTTTCGAAATTCAAGATTATACTGGTAAAGCGATATCGATTTTCCTTATATTTTCAAGTTAAGTATATTCTTTTATGAAACTTGTTCACCATGAGTACCTTTACAGATGATATATTGATATATTTTATTTTATAATGAGTTATAGGATTTTATTTTACATTCTTGCTTATTTGTGGAAATAAGTGTACGTGTCCAAAATCATTTACGATTCTTATAGGTTGAAAACTGCTTTGTTGATACAATGGTTTGGACATTGTTCAATATTTTCCTTAAGGAAATATGTTGCGGAATAATTTCCGAAAATGATTTCATTATCATATATTATCACTTTAAAACTAATTATTAGTTAGAAATAATTTATATTTGAATATTTAGAATAATTCCAATATTCTTAATTAAGGTGGCTAAATTCTGGGTTGTCACATTCTCCACATTCGCCTTCTCAAAAGAATTCCGCCCTTGAAATTACCGAACTAAAAGTGCCCAGCGTTTGGTTTGTATTATTCATGTGTATTATCTGGTTTGATCATTTAATTGAACTCGTAACTCCCTCTTTCCCTTAGTATTGATCCTTCGATCTCATATCATAGATCCTAATAGGACTCTTTGATCAGGATTCTTTGTTTCCCTTGCATAGTTCTTAACTATGATAGAAAACTTAAGTATCTGATCTCAAGCCTTATTGTTAGACATCCAATGATAAATCTCTCTTTGGATCGGTCAAGTTCTAAACTCAATGTTTGATTCAGATCGTTTGGGCACACAAGATGATATGGAAAGAAATGTTCTTGGGCATTTCAACCATTAGAGAATAAATAAACCCTGCCTTGAAATCTTAAATGTTCGTATAATATTTTTATCAAAGCCTTCCATTGAAATCCTGACAAAATTTGATGAAAATTATTTCTTAAAATTTTTGTCTTTATAAATTTCTTAGTTTCTTCTGGTTGATATTCATGCAAAGTGTACAATAACGGAAGCTTTCCATTTATACACACAAAAGTTATTTCAAAATTATCCCTGGTACAACTTACGTAACATTTATTGCCTAGTTACTACACCTTAAATTTTAATCATACTCTTCAGAATCCGAATAGGTTCCTTCAAGCCAAAAATCCACCTCAAATGATATATCCACTTTATCTTCTTCATCGTCATCAACTCATTTCCATCCACTTCTTCCTTTGTGGGTTTTCTCCAATGATATTTCCCTCCTTGGTTTACTCTAGTTTGAGGACTGGCTCTTCCTCTATAGGGCTTTATCTTCTGCTTCTTCCTCTACTTCCGTTTCATCCTACCACTCAATAAAGTCACTCCTAACCAACCAGACGATATTGTTACCTTGTAGGCTTCTCACGTCATCCCCCAGGGATGTCACTCAACCATTGGTTATAGTAAGTTGAGTTTCTGTTGTTGAGTTCAGCCTTAGGTTTTGTCTCATCCTCCATTGGTTATAGGTTTAGATTTCTCAATCTGGACGATCAGTGTTAACTCTTCGTTGCTGGAAAGGATGATAAGTTCTGAACTCTTGCGAGGGACTTCCATCTCGGCTGCGGTATATTTTAAAAAATAAAAAGGAGAATAGGGAAGGATTGTATGTCGGCTGTCTTCACTAAAGATGATGATGGATGCATTCTCCCAGGCTTTAAAGCACTCTCCTTAGTCAATATTTTTCTCATCAGGTTTCTATAAAGACACATGACGCTTATCAATAGCATATTCTAATTGATAACCCGCAAATTTAACTAAAATTCCTAATATTTCTTAAGATAAGCTTATACCTTATCCTTTATTTGATAAACATCTTATAGGAAAACCATGACATTATAATCACAAGATATTATAGTTATATCTATCATAGTTTAGGAACCCAAATCTTCTAAAGATACTCTTTTATTTAAAATAAATCTAGGTAAGACTATTTCTTTGTTGAATTTTAAAGAGAAGTTATTGCTACTTGATAATATGTGCTCATATATTTATCTTAACTTATTCTAGGGTATTACTGTTCCCATCTCTAAAGCGTTACTCATCTTACGGTATTACTTACTTTATCTTTGATGAATATATTTCCTGAATCAGGCTTAGATATGCGCTCACCTCAAGCTTTGATACAAAATGAAACAACCCACTGCCTCGACCCTTTGAGGTTGATATTAATACATCTATGGTATTTGCATGCCATAAAACCAAGTGCCTGAGAAGCGAATCATTTATGATAAGAAAGAAAATAGAAAGAAATAGAAAGAACAAAACCCTACAGAGGAGAAAACAGTATATGCAATTCATCATGCAGAATCATTACAAAGGATAATTTAATCTTACTTATCAAAGTGTAATTAATGTCATCTTGGACAAACATAAATTATGTCCTTACAAATGCTAAATGAAAATAAGTAAAAGGGGGAAAATATGACTATCTACGAAATCTTTTGCTCCAAGCTCCATCCAATTGATCTAAGTAAAACCCGAGCTACTAGGCTGGTTGGAGAAAATAAGGGCATCTAGAGTTTTAAGAAAAGAATGACACCCGTTTAGTCATAGGATACGTGTGAGAAACTTAAATATGTTGTTTTTGGAAAATAAAACAGTATCCCATAAGACCACGACCACACATAAACACGACAGGTTTTTCGGTATGGTAACCAAACCTTTGGCGCATAAATTTTCTGAGATTATTTTAATGACTTATAAGATAAAATCCTTTAAAATAAATCAAATCAAAGTGCAAAATTATTACTGTTACTAAATTCCATGTACGTTTTGGAAATACAAATTAAACTGCAAGCTCTCAAGGAAAAGGATTTCCACACAATGGCAAGGTAAAGGACTACCTTCCATGTAGTACACCTTTAGAGGGATGTACCTGGGGATGCCTACTCCCCTGATGCCCATGGCAAGACAGGCCCACCGACACAGACCCAAAGGTAGTGCACCGACCGAAGATGATATCACACCGGTCGTAACATTACTACATGAGGAATCTCTTAGCATACACCACATAGTTGACATATATTGAGTAATTTAGAAGAATGATGATCATTTCCTAATGGACACGACCCGTATAGCCTCTCGACGTGCCCTTTTTCTGCCATTACAGGGTTATGAAGCGTAAGGCATCGATTACCTTATACCAAGCACATATTTCACTTTCAATTCCATGTTTCCAAGCCCATTACACATAGCTAATTTTCATTAATGTACAACCTAAGCTCATGCATCTCAAAGAAGAGTGTAAATTGTGCATAAGAGTTAGCTCCCACACCACCAGACAGATGCACATTCATGTAGATCAATATGCGTATATTAGTTTTGAAACATGACATTTACCCATACATTTTATCCAACGTTTGGATAAACCGAAGGCACTCCTCATACCACACCCTAGGTAAACCTAGTTATGGGTAGCAAGGACCCTTGCATCGAAGTTCTGAATGCAGAACCATTGTCGATGTGGTAATATGGGAGAAATCCTCCGAGGGTCAGGGACTATAACCTTTATTCAATTTCCATCATTTTTTTATTTATCATTGTTCATTCGTCATCCTTACCTTCGAAACACTAATTGCTTCGAAGTGGTTTGCATATCAAAGTCACCAAAATATGATTTCGGTCTCTTCAAAAAAATCATTGCAAAAATTTGGGTGAAGTAGTGTTGGGAGTTATTAATTTCTTAGTATATTATCAGATAAAATATTTTTTGGGATGTATAGATGTTTAATCTTCAAAATATTCTTTTGGTATATCCATGGAATTATTAAATCTCGTTCACTAAGTCATCTTAGATGGTAAGTCCATTTTAGTATAACAGATCCAAAGGGATCATACTCATTTTACTCGATATCATTTCCCGTATTCAACCCCTACTATACGTCGAATAACGATGTAAACACATTTTGAATTCTTACGGATAGTAAGGATTCCCACCTTCGATTTTGATGTTAAACACCACTAGATCATCACCAAGTAATTCGATTCAGTTATCTTGAGAAAACTTGATCTTTTAAACGTAACTCGTTTTTTACATTTCCACCCCATCCATCCATCGTCCAACTAGAGGGCCAAGTGGGCCAGAGCATGGGTTGCTCCTAAACTTATCCTTAGTTAAAAACCCCAATGAATCTCACGAATAAAAAAAATTATGCAAATTCATCGGCTTTTTAGAGCCATGATTAAATTGATTGCTTATTACAGCTTTTTGATTCTATTCAATCATTAAAATGCTTTAAAATAGGTTATAAAACTTCTAAATAATCTTTAAAACATTTAGTTAATCACTTGAAAATATTCATAAGACGTTGGGGAAAGAGTTGTTAATCTTAAACATGTATTTCATTGTTATTGAAAAGGTGTTGCAAAATGTGCTGCGGAAAATGGTATTTTAGCTTATATAATGACTCATAAATTCAGGCGTT
Organism: Allium sativum; assembly: GCA_030737875.1. Classification (NCBI taxonomy): domain Eukaryota; kingdom Viridiplantae; phylum Streptophyta; class Magnoliopsida; order Asparagales; family Amaryllidaceae; genus Allium; species Allium sativum. Next base: position 591,355,507 of record CM060909.1, read on the forward strand.
TTAAATATATGTTATTAACTGAAATATAACTTTGAAATTCAAAATTTAATTTATTTTGAATATATAAATTTCACTTTTGAAAATTAATTTAATTATGTATGCTTTATTTTGAAAATAAGATCTAAAATGATAAGTTTAATTTAGAATTTATTTATTGAAACAAATGTGTAATCGATTATTAATAAAATGTTGATTCTTAAAATTGGACACTTTATATAGGAGTGATCTAAATAATTTTATAACTAAAAAGTCAATGTTTGCTCGCTTTGTTTAAAATCAATTACGGTACCGACAAATGATATTGTGTAACTAGTGTTAGAATTTAAAAATTGAATTAAATTAGAAATATGGTATTTGAGATACTTTTAATAATACATAACATGGAAATAAATTTTGTAACACCCCACACCCGCTAAGGTCACTCACTAGGGAATGCCTTAACTTCGGTGGAGTATTTTAAGTGAATATAGAACAGAAAAATTACAACAAGACATATATAAATAATACTTGAAAATCTAAAACATCATTTCATTGCAGCAGAAGATAAACATGTTTGGTTACAATACCAAAACCAACTAAAACAAGAGTCAAGTACTAAATATCCATCCTGATAAAACAAAAGTACATAATCCCACTACATAACTAATAGCCATAATAGAAAAGATAAGCTGAGCTTTACATCAACGGTCCAAGCTCCAAAAGATAGATAAAGCAATCTGATCAAAGCCCACTACTGCTAGGCCCACTCTGAGAACCTGAGGGTTGGGAAAAAGATAAAAACAACGGGGTCAGACATAAGTCTGAGCGACTCCTATAACTTTAACAATACAATCATTAAAGTAATTAGGGTATGATATAAACTTGGTACGGTAATGACTGGGGATAAATGACTACACTAAGCAGCCAACTAGACATAGGATGAACTAAGATATCGGTAAAGACGCATCTACCCACCCAAGGGTAATTACTACACTGCACCACACCAGTCATTCCTAACTTAAAGGTTGATCCCACCCAAGGACTTAGAAAATTTAACTAGTAGTTTCGTGTACCCCTAGCTGACCACATAGGTGCCGTCTGCCCCTATCTCCACTAGGTGTACCCACTACTCCCCAAGCAATCGGCTCCCTAACGTAGATACCCGTGCTGGCCCCACAGTAGGGTGTATCACTCCCCAAAGTGGCAACCCAATACAACCAACGGTGCAATGCTTATACCTACACGATGCAACAACGTCTTACCTACCAGCCCGGGTCCACACACGCATATGAAACCCGTTGGACTTGCGTTGCCACCGTTAACCCGTTTTGGCCTCTTATAGTCAAACCCAGTATGCATGTCCCGTCCTCGACTTGGGTCGAGCCCACAAAGATACGTTTTGGGTTACTGGTTGAAATGGGCCCACACAAGCTCCCCACCTAAGCTTGTCCCTTCTTAGTGCATCCCACTTAACCCTTTAATCATGTTTAATTACATGTTTCCACTTGGTTAAGTATTCTAATCGTATTTTCTATTGCCACCCAAGGCAACCCACTAGATTTCCACATGCCACCCAAGGCACCCACTTAACCGCTCATTCCCCACTACATGCTTATCTGGTTAAGTGTTTCTTAATTGATTAAGAACGTAACCTTTGTAAAGTCCTCTCACATTAGACTGTCTTTTATGGCAGCTGGATTTGCCGGTCGGGTCCGGGCAGCCTTACGCCATAACAGAGTCCAACCTCGTGTCTTTACACTTGTCACGTATTTAGTTTATGCCTAAGACCTCTCACATTGGGCCAATCATTTGTAGCCGCTGGATTTGCCGGTCGGGTCCGGGCAGTCTTATGCTACAAAAGGGTCCAACCTCGTGTCTTAGTCGATTAATTACACCTAATTAATCACCCCCATATTTTGAATTAATTTTCCCTAATTAATTCCAATTTAATGATGTACATAATTGACTCAATTATGTCCATCCACTTATGGTATGCCACATCATACCAATTTCACCACAATTTTGTTAACATGAATATTAACCCCATTGTTCCCCACGTAATACGCTAACATGACATACTTAAAAGGGAAGATTCATCACAAATAAATGGGTTCAACTTAGCATAACATTAGCACCAACATGGGTTTTAAAGGTGTCAACTTGCATATATGACCATAGCATCAAACCCAACTAGCATAAATAACAAACCCAAACTTGCATGAATCACATATGTCATAAAGAAGGTAACTTGCATAGATGTTCATGTCATAGACCCATCATAAAGGGATAAACTTGCATACATGTCATAGGTCTAAAAAGGGATGAACTTGCATATGTTACTCACATCATAAAAAGGGGTAAACATGCATATATATGCATGACATACAAAGGGGTAAACTTGCATATGTATGCATATCATACAAAGGTGTAAACTTGCACATGTTACTTGCATAAAATCAAACACCAAACTTGCATAACATGTCATATATGAACTTGCATATAATCAAACACCAACTTGCATACCATGTCATATATGAACTTGCATATAATCAAACACCAAACTTGCATAACATGTCATATATGAACTTGCATATAATCAAACACCAAACTTGCATAACATGGTGTCATAGTGGATCAATGTTTATCATAGTGATTTGCATAACAAGCATCATGAACATATAGCATAAAACTTGCATAACTAGCATCATGAACATATAGCATAAAACTTGCATAACTAACATCATGAACACATAGCATATGATAACATAACTTGCATTGATCCACATACATAACCATAACCTCATTATATCCTATCATAATTAGTTTAGCAATTGCTTGCTAAAGGCATAGAAACTCACAACTTGTTGATTAGCACTCCTATGAAGAAGAATAAGTTGCTAGAGTTGATTAGAAGTTGATTTGAGAAGCTATCTTCCTCTTTAATTTGTGGAGGCTCCTTCTAAGTTGCATTTTGACGGCATGATGGCATTGTATCTATTTTTAGTATGGATTAGGGTAGTCTTAGGGTGTATTTATAGATTAGTTAAGTGTTTTAGGCCATAGGATTAACCCTAGGATAGTTTAGAGCCATCAGATCTCGTCACAAGCCACCAAACACAGCCCAAAACCTGACCAACTCACTCAAATAGTGCACCAGGAAAAACTGCCCGGCCACCTGTGTCGACTCCTAAGTCGACAGGGCAGTCGTCTTGGGTCTAGCTGTGTCGACTCCCAAGTCGACTCCCCAGTCGACTTGGGGCGGCTGGCGGGAATTTTCCCGCCTAGCTCCATTTCTGCATTTGAAATCTGTTTTTCAAAATTTGAATTTTCTGAAAACTTCTTCGGGCCTTAACTGGGTCATACGGACTCCGATTTTCGAAAACTCGGACTCTATTTCATGTATTTTTCCGAGACGAACGCAATGGCATAGCTCGTTTCCCCTGATTCAGTTCTTAAAATTTAATTCTGCCCTGATTTATATTATAACAAGTTATTCAACATACGGGGTGTTACATTCTCCCCTACTCAAAGGATTTCGTCCTCGAAATCTCTAAGTCAAGAAGAACGTATCCTACCAACCAAACAACCATCTACTAAACCACCAAACACTGGCATCCATTGTCCTTAAAGTTTCTAATGATGTATGAACATATGCAAAAGAATGTGTGTATATGTTCCCTGTCTAATGCAAAATCAGGCGGTTTACTGATTCAGTTGACCTCCTTAATGCAAACCATGATAGTGCCATGCATCCAATATGTATGCGAAAGATCCCTATCGACACATACTATTTCTACATGTGTGCACAACCATACACCAAAATGCATCATCCATATGATAACACAACCATTATACATCCATTAATATAGCTACCTACACACAATTATATGCAATATGCAATATGAAGTGACTGAGCCGATCTAGTGTCTAAAATGTGTGTATATGCATCCACGAGCAACCACTAGCAACCACTTGCATCCACACGCATCCATCAATCATAACATGTCTTCAAACACATGTTTCAACCATAGGTTTACCCTATCTAAAGGTCAAAGGTACTAACGAGAGGACATACTAAAGATAAGATAAGTACTAGACAAACGATAAAGGAGAAGTTAAAAGACATACCCTCAAAAAGGAATGGGTACAGTGAACGCATCTTCGCTTCTGTCTCCTAAGTAGCGTTGCTCTCATCATCTCCCCATTGCACTTTGACTAGTTGAACCTCTCTGTTTCTCAACTTCCTAGTCTCTGACCCAAGGATGCGAGTAGGAGCTCGTCGAATCGTCGCATCACGCTCTACCTCCATTTCCCTAAGCAAGCTCGGCTCTACCACCTCTACGGTCTCATGTAGGCACTTCCTCAAATGTGACACATGGAATACGTCATGTACACCACTAAGTCTCTCGGGCAGATCCACTCTATATGCCATCTGTCCAATCCTTTCCTTAATAGGAAACGGTCCTACAAACCTTGGTGCTAACTTCCCAACGGACCCAAAGCGGACAACATTCCGTAATGGAGACACTTTGACAAAGACCATGTCCCCAACATCAAACTCCAGATCCGTCCTCCTCTTATCCGCATAAGATTTCTGCCTATCTTGCGCTGCTTTCATCCTTCTTCGAATCAAATCAATCTTTTCCGAAGTCTCTCTAACCATATCAGGCCCAAGCAAGATCTTATCCGTAGATTCCCACCAACATGTAGGTGATCGACAAGGCCTTCCATAAAGAGCTTCGAAAGGAGCCATGCCAATACTAGACTGAAAGCTGTTATTATACGCGAACTCCACCAATGGAAGATGGTCTTCCCATGTACCTCCAAAATCTAAGATACATAGCCTCAAAAGGTCTTCTAGAACACGATTCACCCTCTCGGTCTGGCCGTCCATCTGAGGATGATATGCGGTGCTCAAACATAACTGAGTCCCTACTGCCTCTTGCAAACTCTTCCAAAACTCGCTAGTGAAGATAGGATCTCGATCACTCACTATGCTAGAAGGTACCCCATGCAATCGAACTATCTCTCGAAGGTAAACTGAAGCTAGCCATGGAGCAGTCCTCTTGCTCTTCATGGGTATGAAATGGGCGCTCTTAGTAAGTCTGTCTACCACAACCCAAATTCCCGTATTACCCTTCCTCGATCTCGGTAACCCATCAATAAAATCCATCGAGACGCTATCCCACTTCCATTGCGGAACTTCCAATGGGTGAAGCAACCCACCAGGTTTCTTTTGCTCTGCTTTCACTTGTTGGCACACCAAGCATCTAGCGACATACTCGGCCACATCTTTCTTCATACCGGGCCAAAAGAAAACTCGCTTCATGTCTTGGTACATCTTGTCCCCACCGGGATGAATGGTCATCTTCGAACGATGCACATCATCAAGTAAAGCCTTCCTCAAACCCTCGTCTTTCGGTACACAAAGTCTACCATCTCTACGCAACCACCCCCTATCGTCTAGGGTGTACCTACTCAAATGGCTGGACGACTCCCCCCTTATGAGCTTCTCTACTAACTCAACCAACTGTGGGTCATCCCGCTGTGCCTCACCAACCCGTCCCAAAAGAGTAGGTCTAACCTCTAAGGATGCTAGCAAACCGGGTATAAAGTCAACGGAAGGTCTGAAATCAAACATCGAGATAAATTCCAAGCTTCGTCGTTCTACGAACAATGGGCTCAAGGACAACCTTTTTCTGCTTAAGGCGTCCGCCACCACGTTACCCTTACCAGGGGTGTACGCTATTTCGAAATCATAGGATGCTAAGAACTCCATCCACCTTTGCTGTCTCAAGTTCAAATCCTTCTGAGAAAACAAGTACTTCAATGATTTGTGGTCAGTGAACAATTCGAACCTCTCTCCAAGAAGATAATGGCGCCAAGTCTTAAGCGCAAAAACAATAGCGGCCAACTCTAGATCATGTGTAGGGTAATTTTTCTCATGCTTTCTCAACTGCCTTCCCCCATAAGCTATTACCCTTCCCTCTTGCATTAAGACCGCGCCTAGTCCTGTCCCACAAGCATCGGTATAAACAACAAATGGCTTACTCCCATCTGGCAACACTAAGACTAGAGCTGTGGTTAAAACTCTCTTTAACCGTTGGAACGCATCATCACAATCTACGTCCCATGTGAAGACTAGATTCTTCTTTGTCAAGCGAGTTAATGGGGCTGATATCTTCGCGAAGTCCTTGATAAACTTCCTATAGTAGCCAGCCAACCCCAAGAAACTCCTCACCTCGGTAGCATTCTTCGGAACCTTCCAATCTTGGATGGATACTACCTTCGCGGGATCCACAGCTATCCCTTCCTTAGAGACCACGTGCCCTAAGAACCGCACTTCCTTCCTCCAAAAGTGACATTTAGAGAATTTAGCCTTAAGGCTATGCGCTCGAAGAGTCTCTAACACTTCCCTAAGATGTAGGGCATGCTCTTCTTCACTCTTAGAAAAGACTAAGATGTCATCCACAAAGACCACCACGAACTTATTAAGGTACTCCCTGAACACCCTACTCATCAAATCAACAAAGTATGCAGGGGCGTTCGTCAAACCAAAGGGCATCACCAGCCACTCATAGAAACCATCCGTAGTCCTAAAGGCAGTCTTGTCTATGCTATCCTTAGTCACTCTCAACTGATGAAACCCCGTGGCTAAGTCCAACTGCGAAAACACTGAGGCGCCAACCAACTGATCAAAGAGATCATCAATCCTCGGCAATGGGTGTCTATTCTTCTTTGTAAGCTTGTTGAGTTCTCTATAGTCTACACAAAGTCTGAGGGACCCATCTGCCTTCGTGACAAAAACTACTGGAGCACCCCACTCCGATATACTTCGTCTTATGAACCCTTTCTCAAGCAACTCCCCTACTTGCTTATGGAGTTCCCTCCTCTCACGAGGAGCCATGTGGCGCACTGGCAAAGATACTGGCTTAGCATTGTCCACCAGATATATTCGGAAGTCTATCTCCCGCTTCGGAGGTAAGCCCTTCACCTCCTCAAACACATCCGAGTATTCCCGGACCACTCTAACAGATCGCAAACTCTCGACTGAAGCGTCAAGCGATTCAAGATAACTTAGCGTAGCAGAATTCATGGGATTACAAGAGATCTCGAGAGTGTTCCCAAAGCGGGTCATGAGCCTAACAACTCTCCTTTCACAATCAAGAACGGCACCATTACTGGATAACCAGTCCATGCCCAAAATCAACCCATAGCCCGTGAAGCCCAAAACAAAAGCATCACATCTAAACTCAACGCTAAGTATGGAAATCTTCAAACCCAAACATATCATGGACAAATAAGTGGAGCCCCAAATTGGGTTTGAAACAACAAAGGGATCATCTACTAGACTGGTGTCTAAGTGCAGTGACTCAACTAATGATGATGAGATAAACGAATGCGATGCGCCAGAGTCAAACAAAGTACGGACATGATGATCAAACAGAAAAACCAGACTTTCAACGGAAATAGTTCTACCTCTTTCCTGAATCGGTGGAACCGCGAGAGCCTGAACTTGCCCCCTTGCCTGACCTGGTGCCATAAGAGCTTGCACCTGTCCCCCTGAGGTAGATCTCGTCCTCTGCCCCTTCTTAGGGCAATCCTTCACTAGATGCCCTGCTTCGCCACAGTGGAAGCAGCCCGTCTTCTTCTTCTTCCAACAATCTTTGCTTAGGGGGCCTGGTGTCCCGCAATTGAAGCACTTCTTCTTTCCCTTGCTACCGTTGCCTTTCCCACCCTTGTTTTGTTGTTGCTGTTGAGGTCTCTTCTGATCTCCTTTCTTCTCGGGTGCCTTATTAGCATTGGGACCCTTCTCTTCCTCATGCATAAGTGCCATGTCTACTAGCTTCTCAAAGGTGGCCCCCATAGGGATGTGAGTCATAACCAATCCCTGCATTAGTTCATTCAAGCCCTTAACGAACCTCAAAGCCTTCTTCTCCAGTGTATTCACCATGTCTATGCCAAATCTTGCTAGCTGATTAAACTTGTTGACATATTCCTTCACTGATAGGTTTCCTTGCTTTAGAGTCAAGGACCTTTCCATATACAGATTTTCTTCCGCCCTTGAAAGAAACTTTGCCACAAACCTTTGCCTGAAATCCGCCCAAGAGTCAACACGGCGCTCTCCATTAGTGACCTCCCACCAGAACGAGGCCTCTCCCTTCATTAACCAAGCAGCTAACTTGACTTTCTTTCCTTCTTCCATCTCAAAGATATCTATCAACTCTTCCACCTCCTTAAGCCAATCTCTAGCTTCCACAAAAGTTTCTGATCCTTGAAAAGGTTTCCCTCCCATAGCCTTAAATTCCTTGCAAGTCTTTGCAAAAGTATCCATGCAAGGAGGAGGAGGAAGATCGGGTGCAACTGGTGGTGGAGGAACATTTGCTGGACCCGCAGCGGTGGCCCTAGCCTCCATCAATCTCCTATACCATACTAGTATCGTCACACCCTCCGGGAAATTAAGATCTTCAGCCATGCTGAAACGAAAAAGGAAAGATTCAAAACGGAGAATTCGAAAGATAAAGATATGGCTATTGGGGATTATGCTTTTCTTTCAAAAACATTTCTCTTAAAAGACATGTTTTTGAAAATACTTCTTCCAAAAATGTTTTTAGAAAAAAAAATTTCTAAAAATTTTATCTGTTCCGGTAACCTTCAGCTCTGATACCACGTGTAACACCCCACACCCGCTAAGGTCACTCACTAGGGAATGCCTTAACTTCGGTGGAGTATTTTAAGTGAATATAAAACAGAAAAATTACAACAAGACAGATATAAATAATACTTGAAAATCTAAAACATCATTTCATTGCAGTAGAAGATAAACATGTTTGGTTACAATACCAAAACCAACTAAAACAAGAGTCAAGTACTAAATATCCATCCTGATAAAACATAAGTACATAATCCCACTACATAACTAATAGCCATAATAGAAAAGATAAGCTGAGCATTACATCAACGGTCCAAGCTCCAAAAGATAGATAAAGCAATTTGATCAAAGCCCACTAGTGCTAGGCCCACTCTGAGAACCTGAGGGTTGGGAAAAAGATAAAAACAACGGGGTCAGACATAAGTCTGAGCGAGTCCTATAACTTTAACAATACAATCATTAAAGTAATTAGGGTATGATATAAACTTGGTACGGTAATGACTGGGGATAAATGACTACACTAAGCAGCCAACTAGACATAGGATGAACTAAGATATCGGTAAAGACGCATCTACCCACCCAAGGGTAATTACTACACTGCACCACACCAGTCATTCCTAACTTAAAGGTTGATCCCACCCAAGGACTTAGAAAATTTAACTAGTAGTTTCGTGTACCCCTAGCTGACCACATAGGTGCCGTCTTCCCCTATCTCCACTAGGTGTACCCACCACTCCCCAAGCGATCGGCTCCCTAACGTAGATACCCGTGCTGGCCCCACAGTGGAGTATATCACTCCCCAAAGTGGCAACCCAATACAACCAACGGTGCACGTCTTATACCTACACGATGCAACAACGTCTTACCTACCAGCCCGGGTCCACACACGCATATGAAACCCGTTGGGCTTGCGTTGCCACCGCTAACCCGTTTTGGCCTCTTATAGTCAAACCCAGTGTGCGTGTCCCGTCCTCGACTTGGGTCGAGCCCACAAAGATACGTTTTGGGTTACTCGTTGAAATGGGCCCACACAAGCTACCCACCTAAGCTTGTCCCTTTCTAGTGCATCCCACTTAACCCTTTAATCATGTTTAATTACATGTTTCCACTTGGTTAAGTATTCTAATCGTATTTTCTATTGCCACCCAAGGCAACCCACTAGATTTCCACATGCCACCCAAGGCACCCACTTAACCCCTCATGCCCCACTACATGCTTATCTGGTTAAGTGTTTCTTAATTGATTAAGAACGTAACCTTTGTAAAGACCTCTCACATTAGACTGTCTTTTAAGGCAGCTGGATTTGCCGGTCGGGTCCGGGCAGCCTTACGCCATAACAGAGTCTAACCTCGTGTCTTTACACTTGTCACGTATTTAGTTTATGCCTAAGACCTTTCACATTGGGCCAATCATTTGTAGCCGCTGGATTTGCCGGTCGGGTCCCGGCAGTCTTATGCTACAAAAGGGTCCAACCTCGTGTCTTAGTCGATTAATTACACCTAATTAATCACCCCCATATTTTGAATTAATTTTCCCTAATTAATTCCAATTTAATGATGTACATAATTGACTCAATTATGTCCATCCACTTATGGTATGCCACATCATACCAATTTCACCACAATTTTGTTAACATGAATATTAACCCCATCGTTCCCCACGTAATACGCTAACATGACATACTTAAAAGGGAAGATTCATCACAAATACAATGGGTTCAACTTAGCATAACATTAGCACCAACATGGGTTTTAAAGGTGTCAACTTGCATATATGACCATAGCATCAAACCCAACTAGCATAAATAACCAACCCAAACTTGCATGAATTACATATGTCATAAAGAGGGTAATTTGCATAGATGTTCATGTCATAGACCCATCATAAAGGGATAAACTTGCATACATGTCATAGGTCTAAAAAGGGATGAACTTGCATATGTTACTCACATCATAAAAAGGGGTAAACATGCATATATATGCATGACATACAAAGGGGTAAACATGCATATGTATGCATATCATACAAAGGTGTAAACTTTCACATGTTACTTGCATAAAATCAAACACCAAACTTGCATAACATGTCATATATGAACTTGCATATAATCAAACACCAACTTGCATACCATGTCATATATGAACTTGCATATAATCAAACACCAAACTTGCATAACATGTCATATATGAACTTGCATATAATCAAACACCAAACTTGCATAACATGGTGTCACAGTGGATCAATGTTTATCATAGTGATTTGCATAACTAGCATCATGAACATATAGCATAAAACTTACATAACTAGCATCATGAACATATAGCATAAAACTTGCATAACTAACATCATGAACACATAGCATTTGATAACATAACTTGCATTGATCCACATACATAACCATAACCTCATTATATCCTATCATAATTAGTTTAGCAATTGCTTGCTAAAGGCATAGAAACTCACAACTTGTTGATTAGCACTCCTATGAAGAAGAATAAGTTGCTAGAGTTGATTAGAAGTTGATTTGAGAAGCTATCTTCCTCTTTAATTTGTGGAGGCTCCTTCTAAGTTGCATTTTGACGGCATGATGGCATTGTATCTATTTTTAGTATGGATTAGGGTGGTCTTAGGGTGTATTTATAGATTAGTTAAGTGTTTTAGGCCATAGGATTAACCCTAGGATAGTTTAGAGCCATCAGATCTCGTCACAAGCCACCAAACACAGCCCAAAACCTGACCAACTCACTCAAATGGTGCACCAGGCAAAACTGCCCGGCCACCTGTGTCGACTCCCAAGTCGACAGGGCAGTCGACTTGGGTCTAGCTGTGTCGACTCCCAAGTCGACTCCCCAGTCGACTTGGGGTGGCTGGCGGGAATTTTCCCGCCTAGCTCCATTTCTGCATTTGAAATCTGTTTTTCAAAATTTGAATTTTCTGAAAACTTCTTCGGGCCTTAACTGGGTCATACGGACTCCGATTTTCGAAAACTCGGACTCTATTTCACGTATTTTTCCGAGACGAACGCAATGGCATAGCCCGTTTCCCCTGATTCAGTTCTTAAAATTTAATTCTGCCCTGATTTATATTATAACAAGTTATTCAACATACGGGGTGTTACAAATTCGTTGTAAAATACACAAGTTTGTTCCATTTGCATTAGTTTAAACATTGAATAAATCGTTGAGAATAAAATATTTTCGAAATTTAGGCATTTCTTTATTAAAATACTATATTGTATTCTTAGAAGAATGTCATTTTTCGTTTCACGAAATTCAAACGTTCATTGCTCTATATTCACGATTATGAGTCAAAAACGCACAAAACGGACGACGTTTATTATTTCTGCCTGGATCCATATCCCATCCATATTCTTGAGTGTGTGTGTGTATATATATATATATATATATATATATATATATATATATATATATATATATACTGGTTTGTATCTGCATTGATTTAAATTTACATTTCATTTGAAATAAGAATTAATTAATAAATTGAATTTGTGAACTTGTTATCTCTTTAGACACTTGTTAAGAGCTTTATTTGTCTTAACACCTTTCTATTTCTTTCTGCCTCCTTTAGAGAATAAGCCACGTTCTCTTCTTCACCTTTTCCCCTTCTCAACATTTCTATGTTCTTCATCTCAGAGAAATAAAAACTAAAACAAAGAAAATAAAAAAATAAACATATGAACTTCTCCTCTCCTCTTGTCCTTCGGTTAGCCAAGATTATCACCTTCCTCCTTAAGCCAAAACGTCGATGTCCTTCCTGACTTCACCATCGTCGATCACCAGTCGACTACCATGCTCTCATCTTACACTTAGGCCATCATTTCTCCCCCCTTTAACTGTAGTTCTTCCACTCAAGCAAACTCTACTTCTTAATTCAAGAAGCCCACCACCCCACTGCCCAAGAGTCTGCCTTACCTACCAGCGTTCACTAGCCACCAGTTTACTCACCCTACAAGCTGAACCTGGACCTCGCTTGTTATTCCTCCTCCCCGAAAATATAGCTCCACCAAACCTGAAACACAAAAATTCTCACATTTTCTCCTCTTCAACCTTTGGCCTTCCCATCTCTTTTCTACCTGAATCGCCCCTAACCTATAACCAGAGACCATCAACAATCGGCCAAAGACGACCCTCAGCCCCTCCATTGCTTGTTCATGGCCCACATCTCTAGGTCGTGACATATTCATTAGTTTTTTTTAAATATCTTGTGTCATCTTTTATCTAAAAATAAAAACAAAAACACTCAGCCTCACCTTTAAACCCACCGTCGGAAACCCAGCTTCGACCTGACACCGCGCCTGAGCCTCCACCGCCGCCCAGTAGACCTCGACCACCCTTCAAGACTCCAGGCCGTGGCCAAAATAAAAACTATATTTGATTTAATTTAATAAAGGTTAAAATTTAAATTCCAATTTTTTTATATGTTTTAAAATTTAATTTATAGGTTAATATATGTTTTAGAATAAAAATTTAAGATTTTTTACGTATAATATTATTTATCTTTAATATATAAGTAATTTAAATCATAGATAAAAAAAGTTATTTAGTAAGTAAAATTAATGTCTATATATATTATATAAAATTATAATTTAATATTGAATAAGTAAACTAATTAAATTTTAAAATTTTGAATGTTAAAATGGTTAAAAATTAATATAAATTTAATTTAAAGTTTATTTTATATAAATATTCAATTTATATCATTGATATAACATAATTTATAGGATAAATTTAACTTCAAGATTTTATTAAGTTTTGTTCTCAGATTGATTTTAAAATATAATTTTGTTAAAATATATAATTTGATATTTAAGATAAACTTGGTAGTTTGATTTTTGTTAATATGAATGAATTGAATTGTTTAATTAAATAATTTCAAGATATATTTGAAGTTAAATATTTTGAAATTGATTTAAATGATATAATTGTAATGAGATTTGTTACGTTAAGTTAAATTGATTTTTATGATATGATATAGAGATTTGATACGATTGATTAATATGAAATTATCAAGTCAATAGTTTGAATCGAAAATACAAGTAAACTAAATATTTTGGAATTATATTGTTAATTAAGTTTTTTATATTATATTATTTATAAAAAACGACCATGGTGTGAAATAAGCATTTGATTGCTAAACGGATAGGAGCCATACCGTAGAACTAATATAGTCGTGTATTGAATTAGATGTATCTAGTTCCAAAGATCCTTAGAGGATAGGAATCCTAAGCATCCTTTTAGTTACTTATGCATTTTCTATGAACATTTCACTTGACTTGATTCACTTATATGCGAATGTTAGTCCTGACTTGAGTGTTTTGTTTTTTTTTACGCTCGGGTCAGACCGAGTATTACGGTTTGAGATTTCACCTTTCGAAGCTAGAGATTTCTGAAGAAACATTCTTTATCCATTTATTTCAGTCATTTCTTATGTATTAATGAGATTCTACGAATTAGACTTTCGTTGTATTTTATATTGTAACTCTGATGTATTGTATTATTTTACTCCGTTAAGATATATTGTATTATTTTGTGTATGTGATTTGTGATGAATCTTATTATACCCCATAGTAATAACAACCTGCTATTTCAAATGATTAAAGTTGATTTTATTATCAACTTGAATGGCTACAAATAATGGATTTTTACAGTTTAATTGATCAAAATAAATTTTTATCACTTGAAAATTCATATATTCAATTAAAGTCACTTTTAAAACATTCTAAATTAATAAGAGATTTTGAAAAAAAAATCTTCGGGAGTGAGGAGCCATTATTAATGGCGACGAGGAAATCTATCTTTTTCCTTTTCTCTCTTATAGCGTCATTTTCTACTCTGCTTTCTTCAACCTTCTTCCTCGTATCCACAGTTTCTCTTGTTTGTTTTCGCTCTGCGTGATGGTTCCTTCAATTCCTATATTTCCTGCTACTTATCTAAGCTTGACCGGTAATCGGTTTTGAGCTCCAAATTACCCCTAATTTCCTCAACCTCATCTTCCCAGCCGACTTCTCCCCTTATCCTATTATGATAACCTCTTTTTCACCATGCTTAGGCTATTTCAGGTCACTACTAGCTCTGCATGTTCTTCAACTGGTGGTCTTGGCCGTGGAAAGGAGTATGTCAAGGTATTACGGGAGTAGCAACTCCGTTATAGTATGATTTGTTTTCGTTTTTCAACCTTGGGCCTGTGATGATACTTATCGTCCACGAGAGTATTCAATGTTCGCCCAGTATTGTCTTCTTGGTAGTATGTTTTCATCAGTTTTTTTTCTTAAGGCTGAAGCAATGCTGCTTAGGTGTTTGGTTTTTTTTCTTTCGGTTCTTTGGAGTTCAAAACTTTGTTATGCAATACGCTGACTACCTGTGCTTTGATTGTGTCTTGTGCTCGTTTGGGGCATCTCTATATTTAACGGCTATACACGAGATGCTTGCACTGATTTTAGTTGTTGTTCATGGAGGTGTTATACCTGGACACACTGGTTCACAGTTATGCTTTGCGGTTCTTTTCATGTAATACTTTTGTGTAAGTTTGGGATATCAAGAGTTTTATGTTCTAGATCTTCGGTGTTCACTGTTGTTTCAACTCTTTGCTTGAAGCGCGGTGATAATTTACTCCTTCCTACTTTGGTTATTTTCCATTTTTGTGCCTTCTGATGGGACTCATCATTGGAGCCATATATGGCTAATTCATGCTTCAACTATAGGTGTGGAGCTTGATGCTTTCAGTTCATACCTTGCTTTTACTGTTGCAGAATGTAGTAGTTGTATGTAACTAGTACCCATGTAATTGTTTTTGGTATACAGTGTTGTATATGCAAATGTATTTCACTACCTAGTGCAGACGAAAAGTAACAGGTCATATACTCCTTGCGTGGAGAACTGGATTATAGTCTAGTTAATTAGCTAGCTGCAGTGCCGTAAGCCTGACTAGGTAGAGTAGACGGAACACTATAAACTCTGTTTGTGGTGGACGGACCACCTTAAAAACCGAATAGCTGATTGTTTACTAACAATCCCCGGTACTATACTAATTTTTTATTATTAGTTATAATAAAATGTGTTTGCGGTCACCTTAAAAGCAAGTTGGCTATACCAAAAAAAATGATCATTATATCAAACATAATAATTTTAATAACATATGGATAATCAAGGTCATTTCAAAGTTAGCTTCTCACATTTGTTGATTTATAAAGTTCCTAAAATTTTCTATAGCTCCGCTATGATGCTCGAAAATTTTTGAGCTTTATTCTTCTTCTCTTGGAATGCTTTTACCTTGCTCTCCCTTTCTCACTTAGTTTCGACTTACTTGAATCAAATGCTTTGGCCACTTGATTGAGATAATGATGATGGTAAAGAAAGGGAATAGTAGAAACAGTATCTTCTAAGCAATTTCACTCATAATTCCTTTCATTTTTTCTTATGTTTTTGTTATTATTTTAATAAGGCTTGGAATCTATTAATGGAGCTTGAAAATAGTAAGAAGAGTAGAGTTTTGATGTGTGTAAATGAGAGAAAGGGGTAAGGTATTTATTGGAAAATCTAGGGAATAAAATATGGAATGGCAAACTGTTAAAAACCCCGTTATTTTTTTGACCGAACTACCCCTCCTTTGCCATGCTTGTACTACTATGTGGGGGTGATTTGATGTGTGCATGTATGTATAAGAGTGTGGTGGGTATTATTTCAGTAAAGTAAACTCTCTTCGTATTTATTTGGTTACTTTTCCCTAATCTCTCTTAATTTATTTAATCTTTTCATTAACTTATATGTGTTGTCATATGTGTATATACATGTGTGTATTTATATATGTACATGTGTGTCACAAATAGTCTATCGAGTTGTACAACTGGCATTCTTCATACCGTTCAGAATTCGAAACCCATTTATTAGAATAATTTTAGTTTTTAGTTGAACTATTTATTCGAGTAAACAGAACTTGAAAACAAGTTTCTTATCAAGTATAAATAAATAAAATATGATTATTTAGGTATAAATATCATGTAAATAATATTTAATAGTTATTTTCGAAATTCAAGATTATACTGATTAAGCTATATTGATTCCCTTTATATTATCAAATTAAGTCTATTCTTTTATAAAACTTGTTCACTATTGATATGTTATCACTATATAACATATTTAAAATGATTTATTATTATTTAAATGATTGTTTGAATAGTAAGTTGTTTAAACCTTGATTCAAATCCATGATTATTGGAAAAAGTATCGTTATTGATAATATATTGATATATTTTATTTTTATAATAGGTTATAGGATTTTATTTCACATTCTCGCTTATTTGTGGAAATAAGTGTATGTATTCAAAATCATTTGCGACCCATATAATTTGAAACCATTATTATTAATACAACAGTTTTAGCCATTTTATCAATATTTTACTTAAAAAAAAAATACATTCGATTATAATTCTTCAAAATGAGTTCAATATCATATATTATCACTTCAAAACTGATTATTAGCTAGAAATAATTCATATTTGGATATTCAGAATAATACCAATGTCCTTAGTTAAGGTGGTCGTATTTCGAGCTGTTACAATGGTACTAAGGGCTTGCATATTCTAAGGAAAGTATTAAGTGGCTAATGATTTCCATATAATGCTGTGGGTTAAAGTCCATCCAGGGATATGTATTAAAAGGCCAACAAATGGTAGCAAGGGTCTGCCTATCTTATGAGAAGTATTAAGTGGCTAGGGAATTTCCATATAATATCGGCTTGTAACATCTCAAAATTTCAAATATTTTAAATTTTTATAGTTAAAGAAGATTTAACTTAAAAAAATATGAATTGGAAACTAGATATTAATTTAACATGATCCAATAATTTGAATTGATTTCGATTTATTAAACAATATTAATGGTAATCCATTCTGTAAACTTGTAAACAATAGCGAACAGTTCGGATTTGAATTACTAATTGAATCATATTATATAATAATATTTTAATATGAAGAATATCATTTTAACAAACAGTCTCGGAATTTGATGAAAATAGTTTTGTTGGATCAAGAATTGTAAATTTTTGTATGATGTCGAATTTTGTGTCGATCAGACCGTGTATGTGATCATATGGGCTTAAATGCCAAGAAATTCAAAAGTGAATATTATTTGTAAAATTTTCTTACTAAAAATAAGTAATGAATAATAATATAAATATAAGAATAAAGAAAGGGGAACGGTAAAATTTAACATGTACATTTCTCCTCCAAAATTTTTTAACATGTATATTAAAAAGGAAAGGACGGTCAAACACGCGTCCTTCTCCACTTGCATTACCTTTTTATTTCTCTTTGTTTGATTCATGAAATATTTCACCAAATACAACCAAAAATCGATTTCTCACAAAAAAAATGTTCTTTACTTTCTTTTCGTTCTCTTTGGAAAAAAAATGAATCACTTTCCCGAAGTCTGTCAATAACCCGATCCACCTATCCTCGAGTTTCTTTCCATCATGCCTCACTGGCAAGACCATCGCCATTCTATCGCTATTCTAAGCAACGAAGTAGTGGTCTGAATTCCTACTCGAAGTTACGTCATGTTTTGGGTTTGCTATGTCGTGGAGCCAGGTGGTGGATTGTGATTACTGACGTGGGCCATCGTGACAAGGGAAGGCATGGGTGGCTTGTGGTTTTAATAGACGAAAATAGGGCAGGGGCGGTTGATATCAATTCGACTGTGGTCTCAAGAGTAAATCGTGATTTTTCAAATTGGGGAAGAAAAGAGCTACTTTGGTAATTATTTAACTAATTTAGTCATTATGTATTCAATTATGTTCAACGCACAATCCATTCTTTTAAAATCAACATCTTTTGCATGCGAGGCAGCGGTGATTTAGGTTGTATGGAGTTATTTTGGAGTATGGGAAGCTTCAAGTTTGGGTTCTTGGTATAGACTATTTCAATACTCAGAATTGACGAAGAAAGTTCAAGGGGATTAAGGTAAATTAATTAATTTAATTAAGTTAGGGACGTATATTTATTTTTATCCATTCAAAATTTATTAAAGTTGTATACAAATCATACGAGACCAGATTCGAACACCGCCAGTTCCATTGAGCTAGTATTGAGGAAGTCAACATTATAGAATTGGATTAGGGATATTGTTAGCTTGCTTGGATTAAGGCTAAAATCAAACGTCGTTTGGTTTTAGTTTAAATCCAGCCTCTTCGACAATATCTAAATTAAGGTGAATTTACTCACTCACAACTAGAATTTTAATTAAGTGAGTTAAATCTTTCGAAATGATGTATGGAAGGTTAAGATTGCATTCAAAAATTCACAATCAACTGCTATATGACTTGTGCACATGTGACACACACACAAATGCACATATGACATATTTGACACCTTGTAAATTATTATTTGACTGATTGCTATGTTTTGATTTCAATGTTATATCGTTGATGTTATATTTATTTTACTTTGATTTCACATTACTTTTTCCTTATAGATTTAGGAAAAATCACTATGGGTTGAAATAATACATACCGAAGGGCCGACTCTATAGAGTTAGGAAATAAATTCAAATCGATTTGGGATGCGAGTTGAAATGATACAAACTCAGGATTCGAATTTTGTAAAACGGATTGAAATGATGCATATTTGTATCACTTGACTATATCATAGAAAATTGTGTACGGACACCACGGTCAATATAAACTAATTTCTGAGTTTTATAATTATGTCTACATCTTGAAATCTTATTTAAAGATCTCGTTAAATTAGGATTTGGAATAATTCTAATTTGAAATTATGAATCAAAGGAAACTCAGTTTAATGAAAGAATTTAATATGATTTTTTTCCTAAATTGAATTTTTGTTTGAAGATAATATTATTTTCGGAAATGTTATAAGTATGTTGGCTTATAAAATTTATTTTTGATACTTAATTTATATCTTAAATTTAAAATTTGAATCTATAACTTAAGACTTAACTAATCTAAGGAATGGATTTTAAATAAAACTTAAATTAGATTTTTCGCTCAAAAGAAAAGATGTAAATTTGATTTAAGAACTCAAATTATTTAAGATTTAATTTTTATTTAAGTTAATTGAATGGAAGATTCAGTTTCATTAACTTGAGAATCTTATTAAACTTAAAGTAATTAAATTTATTTAAATGATAAGTCTTTGAAGAATGGATTTGCATAATAAAACCTTATACTTGAAATTTTGAATGTTGGTTTGAGGCCGATGAGATGAAATAAATTTAGAATTTAAGTTTCAAACCGGATCGAAGCGAAGAATTTAAAAGTGGAATTCATGTTATAAACAAACTTGATTGCTGGGTTTTAAGCCTGAAATGTAAACCAACAGAATCTTAAGTAAATTGAATTTAACTACGGAATTTGACTAACGATTTAGTCAAAAATTTAAATTGTGGATAATTGATTCAGATTGGATTATTTTTTGGAGTTAGTATTATCTTACCTTACAACTAATATATAATTTACAACTATTTTATTTAAACTATTTGGTATATAAAACTTAACTTTCTTGTATAAAAACTATTTAATTTATTTAAAACTATTTATATCAAACCTATCTATTTTATTTAAACAAATTTTATATTGAACCTATCCATTTTACTTAAACAATTCTGTATCAAACTTAATATTTTATTTAAAGTAATTATATCTAATTTAATTTTTTTAGAACATAAGTATATATTTCCAATACAAGCAATTAAAATCCAAAATGATTGAATATAAAGATTCCGTTGAATAACGGTATATTTGTGATATGTGATTCGAATCGAATGTAAAGTGTTGAAAAGGAATTTATTCGTATATATGAATTTGAAATTGAAGTGATATCAAATGGAATTTTGATGTTGACTCGATTTGTAAATATCAAATTTGAATTTTAAGCGATATGAAATAGTTA
The DNA here is from genome assembly GCA_030737875.1 of Allium sativum. Taxonomy (NCBI): domain Eukaryota; kingdom Viridiplantae; phylum Streptophyta; class Magnoliopsida; order Asparagales; family Amaryllidaceae; genus Allium; species Allium sativum. The sequence goes on from CM060909.1 coordinate 591,376,062, forward strand.
AACTGATTTGAGAAATTGATAATAAAATCATTACTTGACATTAATTGATTTTCGATATTGTAATATGATTTCAAATGTAATGGCCATGTTGTGAAAAATGTAAATATTTGGTTGTTAAAGAAACCGAAGTCGGTATTATCATACTCTCTGCCAGTACTAATACCACTTTAACAAATGTGCATGTGGTGAATAATCTAGAATAAATTGTGATAGTGTAACACCCCATAATTTTAACAACACTAAAGAGGATAAATTAAAGAATACTTAATTTAATATTCAGAATTAAGGGAAACAGACTGCGCCATTGCGTCCATCTCGAAATTCTGGTTAAGATAGATATCGGGTTTGCGTAAAACAGAAATTGTATGAAGAAGATATGAAGGTTTGAAGTTTGTATACACATAAGAGAATTATATATACACACAAACAAATCAAAATATTCAAATTACTTCAAAGTAGCCAAGCAGGAAGACCAAAAGCGGGAAAACAACGAACCGACCGTCTGGGGGTCGACTCGAGTCCCCGCTGGGTCGACCCGGGGGTCGACACTCGGGGTGGGGGGGGGGGGTCGACCCCCCTACATATCTGGGCAGATTCATGTTTTTGAACGTGGAATTATTTTGTGGCTTGATTCATTAACCCTATGCTATAAATTAGGCCCTATTTCTCTTGTTTCTCCACACCTTAATCAATGGAGGCCTAAATGTTGACGGTGCCTAGACTGAACCAAATCTTTTTCTTCTTCTACAATCAAGTTTAGAGATTCAAGTGTAGATCTACGATTCAACCTTTCTATTCTTCTTCTATCTTTCTAGATCCGAACGTCATGAGTTTCAAGTTGCTTTTAGATTTAAATAATTAAAAATGAAACATGATATGACCATAATTTGGATCTATACCTGTAACTGCCTGAATCATGTTAGATCTGTAATAATTTGTGAACCTATGATATTCTGACATATCTATGACTTGGATCCTAACCTTTATCATGTTAGATCTACCTTTGATTATAGATCTAATTTGCTATTTAGATCACCTTGTACCTATTATGTTTGTGGTTGAATTGGATCAGTTATTAGTTGGACATCTAAATTGTTATTTAGATCTTATCATGCCTATTATGACATCCCTACTATGTTATAAACAGTTCTATCATCTTATGTTCACCAGATCTGTTCGCATATGCCCATCTTATCATTATGCCATTACATGTTTATGTCAATTTTGTTAATATAATCATTTCTGCCATCTTCCCTTTTATCTTTTCCTTCTTATTTTATATAGTCAGGCTACTTTCGAGCCTAGGCATGCCACTGAAAAACGCGAATACATTAAAAGGGAAAAACGAGGGAAAACATTGAAATTGGGCATAGCTTGAAAATGGGGAATTCGGCATAACTTGAATAATGTTGATGTATATGAATTTAGGGCATATAATTCATTATGAACATAATTAGGAAAAAGGGGCATGAAACCTATAACGACAAAGGTAAAAATGGGTTAATAAAGAAATGCCTAGGATTACAGTAATTAGAAACTGTAACTGCGCCTAGACACGAGGTTAGATTATACTTGTGGTGGAACTCTGTCCCGAACCACCCGACATATCCAGCGATCACAAGTGGCGAATCTAATGTGAGGTGTCTAGGTGCACAAATCCAAGACATGTTATGACACGAGGTTAAACCCGACTTATGGAAACTCTGCCCGGTGCAGCCCGACATATCCAGCATGCATAGATTGCAGCTTTAATGTGGGAGGTCTAGTGCATTACGACCATAAGTGGATACATGGTAATATATTGGAGTAAACATGGAATGATAGTAATCTATTACAATTAATTACTCTAATAAGAATGTTATATAATGGGTAATCTTGTCCTAGGGACAAGTGGAAATTATAACATATGTTATAATAAAAGGAAACAAAGCTTATTATTAAAACATAGTTAAGAAAACTTGGTTAATAAGTAAACAACATCAAGTTGTAGTGTTACGCAGAACAAAAAACAGGTGAACTGAGATGAAATATACTTAATTACATATTACGTAAAACATGTTATTGTAACTATGGAATCAAATAATGAATAATACAAAATGATTATAAGATTACTTCCGTTAATTACAATCCAGTGGTGAAAGATTGTAAGATTACTTCTGTTAATTACAATCTAAAGAACAACATGTGAGGGGGCTTATTAATAAACTTAAATGGATTAAGTTATATTTGTATGAAATTAATAAGCAAGTGGAATTTTGGCAAGTGAAAAGAAGTCAATGTGAATAGGGATAACCTGTTAGTCTGTAATACTTAATCCAGTTGAATCCATGGGGATTGTATGAACATGCTAATTTGAGTAGGGGTTATGTAATTAAAGACACCGTTAGGTAAGCATAACATGTCGAAATGTTGGGGTTAAGTAAATCTGAGGGGGTGGGTAATATTTATATATAGGCCCACAATTTTAATTGTTAAATAAACATGCTTGAATTAATGGATGGGTTAAGTAAATCTAGAGGGGCAGGTAATATTTATATATAGGCCCACAAACTTAACCTGAGGGGGTTATGTCAGTAAAGGCACCAATAGGTATACATAACCTGAGGAAATCCTAGTAGGGATACAAGACAAGGGGGAGAGCTTGTATCATCTTGTATGTGGAACCCGTTTCAGTCAGTAATCCATGTAACGGTATTGAACGAGGACTCCGCCCTAAGTTGGAGTTGGGGCATGCTTACTGGGATGATTGTAAGAGATCCAAACGTGGAGGACAATGTGGGCGGCGCAAACCGACTGGAGCATGTGTGTGGATGTCAAGGAAGAAGGGGATAAGATGACCGTGACACCAGTAGATATGGTTGTGCATATCAACGAAGGGTTGCCACTTTAGGAAGTGATACCTCCTACTGTGGGGTCGGCACTGGGTATCTACGGAGTAGGGAGCCGATCGGTCGGGGTAGTAGTTAGGGTACATATAGACTCTGGTAAAAAGTTTAGGAGCCTGTTAGGTTGTGCAGCCTGTGGATTGTGTGGGGTTAAAACCTATTACCAAAAGTACGCCTAAGTCTACCATCTTATAGTTGTTGGGATCATCTCATTCTGGTTATACTTGTATCGGTGCAGAGAATCAGAGAAATTTTTAGAAGCGCAATATACCCTATCATATTTAACCAGTTTACCTTGTCATATCTTCCTTTTTTGATGTTATCTCTCTTATCCACTTTATATGCCTATCATGCTACTTCTACTTATTTACTTGCTAAAAGTAACTGGACTCACCAGACTTTATGTCCGACCCTTTTGTTTCCTTTTCTTTCTTCCATTTTCCTCCCCTCAGGTTCTCAGGGTGGGAATACTCAAGCCTGACCGGGATTCTGCTATCATTTTGCTGGAGCTGCTTTGATGTATGGCTCAGGCTCCTATCTTTGCTACTATGGCTATGTTTTATTTGGTTATTTTTCTTCTTTTATTTTGTACTCTGATGTTTAAAAGCAAGACATAAGTTTTTATGATGTACTGGTTTTTATGTAATGCAGACATATGATGTTTTAAACCACAAGGCTCTATGATTAATAAAGTTATTTTTTATCCCGCTACTATTTTTATATGTCTTGTAATGTTTCTGTTTCTGTTTACCTTTAACTCTTCACGAAACTTAATGCATTCTTTTAATGAGTGACATTAATGGACGTAGGGTGTCACACTTGGTATCAGAGCTGAATGTTACTAGATTAGATAAAAGTTTTTAAAACTATTTCCAAAAAGGTTTTAAAAGGAAGCATTTTCAAAAGAAAAGTCTATTTTGAAAAACATGTTCCCCAAAGCCATAAAAAATATCTCTCGATTCTCCGCTTGATTCCTTTTTCCTTTTTGTCTGGGGAACCGATTCTTCTCGAAAGGTGTCCCCATTGCGGCATGGTTCCATAGGCATGTTGTAACACCCCGTATTTTCTGTGAACATAAGAGTAACAAATCAGAGAATAATTAAATTGTAACAAAATAATTAAGGGAAATGGGTTACTCCATTGCGTTCGTCTCAAAATTCTGCTTGGAATAGAGTCCAAGTTTGCATAAATCGGACTTCGTATGAAGAAGATATGGCCTTCAGAAGTTTCAATAAAAACCAGCCAAAAATTCAAATTTCAGATTTTGAAATTCAAAACAGACACCCGGGCTGGGCGGGAAAATTCCATCCCAGGACCCAGGTCGACACTAGCGTTGACCTGGGTAAACAGATCGACACTAGGGTCGACCTTCCCCCGCCCCCCTTTTCCAGATTTGTAGACAGATCCATTTTTCTGCACCTGGACGCCTTTCTGACCGGATTCGTGAGCTCTAACCTATTTAAACACCCCCAAACCTAGCTTTCTCTCCACACAATTTCATTCTGCTTATACTCTGCCTATATTCTAATTAAAAATAAAAATGGCGTCGCTACTCTGCTGGAATCAAAACTAGGATTAATGCATCTTCTTCCAATCTGAATAGAATTAAAAGAGAATCAAATCTAACCGATAGTCTACACCAAAGGAGCGCTATTCAGTGTAAGAATACAGATCCCTGAAATCAAGATTTACCTTTTCAATCGTGAGTATAGTTATTTCCAGATATAGAATTTAATAATTATCTTGACATTTTTGTGAATCTGGATCTGAGGTTATGCATACTTTTCTGTGGATCTATCTTGATTGTGACTGTTCTGTATCTGTTCCCTCTTTTCTTCCTTTTTGTTTATATCCAGGCTACCATGAGCCTGCGCCAAATCTCATAAGAGATTAACGCACGAACGCTAAATTTTGGGACAAATAATGGATAATGCATAATTGGACATAACTGATCTTTGACTGATTTGAGAAAAGAACATAGGTTGTAAATTAAGATCTAGAATCAGTACATACTATGTATGATAGACTGTGATTTGGAAGAATAATTATTATATGATAGCTATGACTTGGAATTTGGAATATAATGCATGTTATAATGCAAGATCTGAATTTGAGGACATAATACATGATTAAAATTTAAGATCTAAATTTGGGGGCATATTTTATATCACGATCTATGACTTGAAAAGAAAAGAAGGATATCTGACTTAGGCATAAAGATCTATATTAAAATAGGATAACTATTAATGTGAATGCGCCTAAGTGTGGATTTTTGGATATTTGACATCCTAAGCTATAATTTGGCATAATTCATATAGCATATCATGAGTTAGGGATTTTAGAGAATATTTTGTACTATGTAAATTTTAAATAAAATTTGGGCATATGTTGTATTATGAATTATGCCATGATTTAGGCATGTAAGTTTAGGCTTAATTTATGATTAGGCAAGATACGTAAATAAAATTTTAGAAATGTTTAATCTGTTGAATTGCCTAATCTGCTAAATCGGTTATCTTCTGAATCTGTTGAATTGCCTAATTGGTTATCTGCTAAATCTGTTGAATTGCTTGATCTGCTAAATCGGTTATCTGCTAAATCTATTGAATTTCCTAGTCTGCTAAATCCGTTATTTGCTAAATCTGTTGAATCGCCTAATCTGCTAGATCTGTTATTTGTTGAATTGCCTAATCTGTTGAAAGCTAAATAATTATAATTTGGGTATGAAAATCCGTAGGCTTGACCTAAGATTGAGTAAAACATGGAAATTTGATTAATCTGTTGTAACCTGTAAAGAAGTTTAATCTGTTAAATGGACATAATTAGTCTGATATCTGTATAATCTGTACTGGAATAAATTGGCTATGACAGGAGGTTAGACTCTGTTTGCGGTGGAAGCCTGGCCGTAACCAACCGGCTTACCCAGCAACCGCAAACTGTCAGTCTAATGTGAGAGGTCGTTGGCATAACTAATATATGCTTAGACACGAGGTTAGGTCTGACTTGTGGCAGAAGTCTGCCCGGAACCGCCCGGCACATCCAGCGGCCACAAGCTACCGACTAATGTGAGAGGTCTATGCATTAATATTTAATTAATGCAAATTTAAGAGAAATGTGGTGTCTAAAACGTGTTGGGTGGATAGAGTTAAACCGACTGGACTGATGAATCTAATAAACCCATTTCGTGAATCTGTAGGCTCAATACAAAGTTAGACAATCTGTAAGTCTGTTAAATCCGTACATCTGATCTGTTAATCTGAAAACTTGTTAACTTGATTGTCTGATCTGTGAACTAGTAATCTGAACTCTGTCTGAAACTCGTATACAAGTAAATCTGAAATCTGCTAGTTTGGGGACACAAGGTTAGGAGGGGAAATACTTGTGTCATCTGTTGTTTGGGACCCATATTAGTTAGTAACCCTTGCTGGTATCAAAACTTTGAACCTACACTATGTAGGGGTCCGGGCACGCTTACTGAACTAATTATAAGCGGTTCATTCTGATAATGGCGAGGGGTGTTGATGGCGCTTTCCAACCGGGTCATGTGCGTGCATGGATCCAGTCCGCTCTGAGGATGTAAGACACTGTGACATCTGTAAATAGGTTTGTGTCAATAGGTTGCCACTTTAGGGAGTGATACACCCTATTGTAGGGCCGACATAGGGTATTTATGTATTAGGGAGCCGATCGCTTGAGGGTAGGACTTAAGGTACACTTAGTTCTGTCTGTTTCTGTTGGTACCGTCTGTTTCTGTTGGGTGGTAACACCTGTCTGTTTCTGCGTGGTACCGTTTGTTAGGGTGGTAAAAGCCCATTACTAGCGTACACCTAATTCTAACATTCTGTTTCTGTAGGGATTATTCTGTTTCCGTCTCTGATTCCGCTTCCGATTCTGTTTCTGTACCTTCTGTCTATTGGGGTGGTAAAGGCCCATAATTGGGCGGTAAAGGCCCATTATTAGAATTCTGTTTCTGTACCTTCTGTCTGTTGGGGTGGTAAAGGCCCATTATTAGTATTCTGCTTCTGTATCTTCTGTCTGTTCAGGTGGTAAAGACCCATTACTAGCATTCTGTTTTTGTAGAGATTATTCTGTTTTCGTTTCTGTTTCAGTTTAGACATTAGGGTAACACCTAATCTTGTTATACTAGTATTAGTGCAGAGAAGTGAAAAGCGTAGCTTAGCCTATATCATTATGTTTCTTCTGTTAACCTGCTATTTCTGTTACGGTTATCTCTCATCCAGTTTCATTTACATGTCATGATACTATTATCTGTTTATATGTTGAAAGTCACTGAACTCACCAGACTTATGTCTGATCTAGTTTGTTTCACCTCTTTTCTTTCCGTTCCTCCCCAAGGGTTTCAGGGTGGAAACATAAGAGCTTGATTCAGATTCTCTCTGCTTGAAGTGTTCGAAGTATTGCTCGGCTTTGGCTCTATCTTTCCATGGTAGTTTATAATTGGGGATTATGGATTTAAAAACTATGCAATCTGAAGGCTTTTGTACAAGACCGATATTTATGTACTTGAATTCTGATATTGTGATTTTTGAAAGATGTGACCAAACTTATTTCTGTTTCTGTTGTAATAAAGTTGTAAAATTTTCAAGTACAACTTTATATGTCTTGTAAATTTCTGTTCTGTCTACTAAAAACACTTCACCAAAGTTAAGGCATTCCCTTTGCGAGTGACCTTAATGGAGGTGGGGTGTTACACTTGGTATCTGAGCTGAAGGTTACCAGATTTGATAAAAAGTTTTTTTGAAAACTATTTTCAAAAAGGTTTTAAAAAGGAAGTATTTTCAAAAGTAGAATTTATTTTGAAAAACATAATCCCCAAAGCCATATGCCTATATTTCTATCCTTTGTTTTGAATCTTTCCTTTTCTTTCGTTTCAGCATGTCTGTGGATCTTAACCTTCCGGAGGGCGTTCCGATACCTGGCTGGTTCATGAGGTACCTAGAAGTTAGGGCTAATGATGGGGGCCCAGCAGACGTCCCTCCTCCCCCAGCTGTAGCGGTTCCTCCTCCTCCACGCGTGAATACTTTCCCGAAGATATGTAGAGACTTTCGAGCCATGGGTGGAAAGAACTTTAATGGAACTAGATCCTTCGTGGAGGCAAGGAACTGGCTCAAAGATACTGAGGATTTGTTCATTATCTTCGACGTGGATGATAGACAGAAGATACAGTTGGCGGTATGGTTGCTTAAGGACGAAGCTTCTTTTTGGTGGGAGGTCACAAATGGAGAGCGTCTGGTAGAGAGATGGATGGATTTCAGGCATAGGTTCGAGATGAAATTTCTCTCATGGGCGGAAGAGAGTCTATACGTAGAGAGGTTCTTGGCGTTGAAGAAGGGGAATTTATCAGTGAGAGAGTACGTCAACAAGTTTAATCAGTTGGCGAGATTCGGCTTAGATTTGGTAAATACACCGCATAAGAAGGCACTAAGGTTTGCTAAAGGTTTGAATGAGCCGCTACACGGATTGGCAATGTCCCACATTCCTATGGGGGCTACCTTCGAGAAATTAGTTGGCATGGCATTGATGCATGAAGAGGAAACCAAAAGTGAGAAGAAAGAATAAAAGCTTGAAGGACCACAGAACAAGAAGGCGGGGCCCAATAGGGAAACACAAAAGAAGGATGAGAAGTCTGAAGATAAGAAGGAGAAAAAGTGCTTTACTTGTGGCAGCTCGACCCATCTGAAAGAGGAAGGGCACTTGCTTCAACTGTGGAGAAATGGGGCACTTCACTAGGGACTGCCCAAAGAAACGAGGACAAGGGCAGAGGGCAGGACCTACTTTTGGTGGGCAGGCGAATACCCTCGAGGCTGGTGGATAGGAAAGAAATAGGAAAACTTTCTGTAGAACGTTTAATTTCCTTATCTGATTTTTGAGTTAAAACTCATTCTGATTCTGGCATTTTGATTCTGTAATTGATACTCTGCACTTTAATACTAGTCTTGTTTCTGATCCAGCTGTAGACTCAGACCTAAGTTGGGGTTTAAAGGTATCTGTGTTAAGAGTTAAGTTGACTGTGACGCATACATTCTGATTTTGGTGGGATATGATGGGGTTTTATCATGCTTAGTTTCCTAAGAATCATTTGGTAATCTGATCTATACCAGTGGTCTGTAAGTATCTGAATATTTCTGATAAGGTTAAGGGTTTTTACTCGAAGCGCAAAGTAGATTTCCAGTTGGACATTTGTTTAATGGGAGTGATTCTCTGAGTATCAATCTGATGTTGATTTCGGTCTTCGGGGTAGATACTTAGGGGGTTATTCTCTTAAACCGATGTCTGATAGGAACAAAGCTTTTGTTTTAATTGTAGTTGCCTCTATCACTCGGCTATATCCTATCGATCGAATCTTCGACCTTTAGGTAGAAACTAATGGGTGTAAACATGTGTTTGAGACATTTTATGTTTGATGGTTGCAAGTGGATGCAAGTGGTTGCTAGTGGTTGCTCGTGGATGCATATACACATATTAGGCACTAGATCGGCTCAAAAACACTCTCATACTGCATATGGATGTGTGTGCATTTTTAAAAAAATTATGGATGCAAAATGGTTGACTCAGCACATGGATGTTGCATATGAATGAACGGTTGCGCACTCATATAGAAATGATATGTATCAAATAGGAAAAATTGCATACATGTTGGACTCATGGCACTGACATAATTCGCATTAAGGAGGTCTACTGAATCAGTGGACTGCCTGATCTTTGCATTAGGTGAGAAACATATACACACACTTTTGCATATGTTCATACAACATTAGAAGTTTCTAAGGACAATGGATGCTTGTGGATGACGGTTGAGTAGATAGGTGATTGGATGGTAGGACACATTCTTCCTAACTTGAAGATTTCGGGGATGAAATCCTTTAAGGAGGGGAGAATGTAACACCCCGTATTTTATGTGAACATAAGAGTAACAAATCAGAGAATAATAAATTGTAACTAAATAATTAAGGGAAACGGGTTACGCCATTGCGTTCGTCTCGAAACTCTGCTTGGAATAGAGTCCAAGTTTGCGTAAATCGGACTCCATATGAAGAAGATATGGCCTTCAGAAGTTTCAATAAAAACCAGCCCGAAATTCAAATTTTAGATTTCGAAATTCAAAACAGACAACCGGCTGTGCGGGAAAATTCCCGCCCAGGACCCAGGTCAACACTAGGGTCGACCTGGGTAAAGAGGTTAACACTAGGGTCGACCTCCCCCGTTTCCCAGATCTGTAGACAGATCCATTTTTCTTCACCTGGACGCCTTTCTGACCGGATTTGTGAGCTCTAACCTGTTTAAACACCCCCAAACCTAGCTTTCTCTCCACACAATTTCATTCTGCTTATACTCTGCCTATATTCTAATTAAAAATAAAAATTGCGTCGCTACTATGCTGGAATCAAAACTAGGATTAATGCATCTTCTTCCAATCTGAATAGAATTAAAAGAGAATCAAATCTAACTGATAGTCTACGCCAAAGAAGCGCTATTCAGTGTCAGAATACAGATCCTAGAAATCAAGATTTACCTTTTCAATCGTGAGTATAGTTATTTTTCAGATATGGAATTTAATAATTATCTTGACATTTTTGGAATCTGGATCTGAGGTTATGCATACTTTTCTATTAATCTATCTTGATTATGATTGTTCTGTATCTGTTCCCTCTTTTCTTCCTTTTTGTTTATAGCCAGGCTACCATGAGCCTGCGCCAAATCTCATAAGAGATTAACGCACGAACGTGAAATTTTGGGACAAATAATGGATAATGCATAATTGGACATGACTTATCTTTGACTGATTTGAGAAAATAACATAGGCTGTAAATTAAGATCTAGAATCAGTACATACTATGTATGATAGACTGTGATTTTAGAGAATAATCTGTACTGTGTAAAGTTTAACTAAAATTTGGGCATATGTTGTATTATGAATTATGACCATGATTTAGGCATGTAAGTTTAGGCTTAATTTATGATTAGGCAAGATATGTAAATAAAATTTTAGAAATGTTTAATCTGTTGAATTGCCTAATCTGCTAAATCGGTTATCTGCTAAATCTGTTGAATTGCCTAATTGGTTATCTGCTAAATCTGTTGAATTGCTTAATCTGCTAAATCGGTTATTTGCTAAATCTGCTGAATTTCCTAATCTACTAAATCCGTTATTTGCTAAATTTGTTGAATCGCCTAATCTGCTAGATTTGTTATCTGTAGAATTGCCTAATCTGTTGAAAGCTAAATAATTGTAATTTCGGTATGAAAATCCGTAGGCTCGACCTAAGATTGAGTAAAACATGGAAATTTGATTAATCTTCTGTAACCTGTAAAGAAGTTTAATCTGTTAAATGGACATAATTAGTCTGATATATGTATAATCTGTACTGGAATAAATTGGCTATGACATGAGGTTAGACTCTGTTTGCGGTGGAAGCCTACCCGGAACCAACCGGCTTAACCAGCAACCGCAAACTGTCAGTCTAATGAAAGAGGTCGTAGGCATAACTAAAATATGCTTAGACACGAGGTTAGGTCTGGCTTGTGGCAGAAGTCTGCCCAGAACCGCCCGGCACATCCAGCGGCCACAAGCTACCGACCTAATGTGAGAGGTCTATGCATTAATATTTAATAAATGCAAATTTAAGAGAAATGTGGTGTTTAAAAACGTGTTGGGTGGATAGAGTTAAACCGACTGGACTGATGAATCTAATAAACCAGTTTCGTGAATCTGTAGGCCCAATACAAAGTTAGACAATCTGTAAGTCTGTTAAATCCGTACATCTGATCTGTTAATCTGAAAACTTGTTAAGTTTATTATCTGATCTGTGAACTAGTAATCTGAACTATGTCTGAAACTTGTAAACAAGTAAATCTGAAATCTGCTAGTCTGGAGATACAAGGTTATTAGGGGAAATACTTGTGTCATCTGTTGCTTGGGACCCATATTAGTAAGTAACCCTTTCTGGTATCAAAACTTTGACCCTACACTATGTAGGGGTCTGGGCACGCTTACTGAACTAATTATAAGCCGTTCATTCTGATAATGGCGAGGGGTGTTGATGGTGCGTTCCAACCGGGTCCTGTGCGTGCATGGATCCGGTCTGCTCTGAGGATGTAAGACACCATGACATCTGTAAATAGGTCTGTGCCAATAGGTTGCTACTTTAGGGAGTGATACACCCTACTGTGGGGCCGACATAGGGTATTTATGTATTACGGAGCCGATCGCTTAAAGGTAGGACTTAGGGTACACTTAGTTCTGTCTGTTTCTGTTGGTACCATCTGTTTCTGTTGGGTGGTAACACCTGTCTGTTTCTGCGTGGTACCGTCTGTTGGGGTAGTAAAGGCCCATTACTAGTGTACACCTAATTCTAACATTCTATTTTCGTAGGGATTATTCTATTTCCGTCTCTGATTCCGCTTCCGATTATGTTTCCGTACCTTCTGTCTATTGGGGTGGTAAAGGCCCATTATTAGAATTCTGTTTCCGTACCTTCTGTCTGTTGGGGTGGTAAAGGCCCATTATTAGTATTATGCTTCTGTATCTTCTGTCTGTTCGGGTGGTAAAGGCCCATTACTAGCATTCTGTTTCTATAGAGATTATTCTGTTTCCGTTTCTGTTTCAGTTTAGACACTAGGGTAACACCTAATCCTGTTATACAAGTATTAGTGCAGAGAAGTGAAAAGCGTTGCTTAGCCTATATCATTCTGTTTCTTCTATTAACCTTCTATTTCTGTTACGGTTATCTCTCATCCAGTTTTATTTACATGTCATGATACTATTATCTGTTTATATGTTGAAAGTCACTGGACTCACCAGACTTATGTCTGACCTAGTTTTTTTCGCCTCTTTTCGTTTCCTTCCCCCCCAAGGTTTTTAGGGTGGAAACATAGGAGCTTGATTCGGATTCTCTCTGCTTGAAGTGTTTGAAGTATTGCTGGGCTTTGGCTCTATCTTTCCATGGCAGTTTATAATTGGGGATTATGGCTTTAAAAACTATGCATTCTGAAGGCTTTTGTACGGGACCGATATTTATGTACTTGAATTCCGATATTGTGATTTTTTGAAAAATGTAACCAAACTTATTTCTGTTTCTGTTGTAATAAAGTTATAAAATTCTCAAGTACAACTTTATCTGTCTTGTAAATTTCTGTTCTGTCTACTAAAAACGCTTCACCAAAGTTAAGGCATTCCCTTTGCGAGTGACCTTAATGGAGGTGGGGTGTTACACATGTTAAAACTATGACACATGTTAAAACTACGGCATATGTCGATGGGCAATGAAGTGTGTAACCTCTATCTGTAGCCACAGTAGTTTCACCTAAGGCTAATTTTCTCAAGCTTTGTAGGATTTCCGTGCGATGAAGGCAACTTTCGAGAGACTTGTTAGCTTGTTACGCAAGGATGGTAAAAAGGTGAGAAGAAAGGGCTAAGGTCGAGGAAATGTAAAACAAAAAGGTATGGCCTAAGAAAGGTAGACAACAAGAACAAAAGAAGGGCGGAAAGAATGACAAGGCTAAGGATAAAAGAAAGTACCACAATTGCAGACGTAAGGGTCAATTGGTCAAGGACTACAAAAGAAGAAAGAATATTTTCTTTAAATGTGGAGAGGTCGGACACTTTGCTAGGGAATGCCTAAAGAAACAGGGACAAGGTCGAAGCGTAGGAGCTTCTGGAGGGCAGGTTCATGCTCTTGCGACTAGTGCTCTGGATAGAGGTAGGAAAACTTCCATGGAAGGTTTGATTTCTCTTTCCAATCATCTTATTATAACTCTTTTTGATTCTGGCGCTTCACATTCATTTATATCCAGCTCTATGGTTGAGTATATGCACTTTAATACTAGTATGGTAGTGGATCTCGTTGTTGTCTCAAACCTCGTTTGTGGTTCGGCTCATTTGTCCATGATTTGTCGGGGTTTGAGAATATCTGTCTTAGGTGTCTAATTTAAGTGTGATCGGTTTCATGGGCTATGGTTTGATTCTAGGGATGGATTAGCTAGCCATATACAGTGCCATTCTCGATTGTGAGAGAAGGGTCATTAGACTTTTTACTTGCCTTGGGAGGACCCTCGAGATTTCTTGTGACCCAAATGGGTCTGTTATGCTTAGTTTCCTAGAGTCTCTTGATGCAACTATTGATGATCTGCCATCTGTACCGGTAGTCTGAGAATATTCTGATGTTTTTGATGAGGTTCGGGGTTTACCCCCAAGGCGCGAAATTGACTTCCGCATATATTTGGTAGACAATCCAAAGCCAGTTGCATTGCCTATGCGCCTTATGGCTCCAAGGGAAAGAAGGGAGATCAACAAGAAAGTAGAGGAGCTACTTGAGAAAGGGTTTCCTTTTGGGTTGGAATGAAGAGAGTTGTAGCGAAGTTTGGTTCTCAATATTTCATTTGCCAGCAAGTCAAAGTTGTTCAAAAGAAGCCCGGTAGTTTACTTCATCCTTTGGAGGTTCCGTGGAAGTGAGAGAGCGTCTCTATGGATTTCATAAATGGTGTGCCTAAATTAAAGAAAGGAAACACCAGTATTTGGGTTGTAGTAAACAGAGTTACTAAGAGCACCCATTTCATTCCAGTTAAGGGTAAGAGGACGACATCATGGTTGGCAGCAGTTTATGTTCGAGAGATAGTCCGTCTTCATGGAGTACCTTCCAGTATCGTAAGCGATCGTGACCCCATCTTCACTAGTGAATTTTGGAGGAGCTTGAAAGAACCATTAGGTACATATTTATGTTTGAGCACGGCTTATCATCCTTGTAACACCCCGAATTTTCTATTAACACTAAAGTTGCTAAAATAATAATAAGTGTGTAGAAGAGGGGATGTATCTAATATGAATATAAAAATATTAATAAGTATGTAAGAGAGGGGATGTATCTATTATGAATATAAAAATATTAATAAGTATGTAAGAGAGAGGATGTATTTAATATGAATATAAAAATATTAATAAGTGTGTAAGAGAGGGGATGTATCTAATATGAATATAAAAATATTAATAAGTGTGTAAGAGAGGGGATGTATCTAATATGAATATAAAAATATTAGTAAGTGTGTGAGAGAGGGGATGTATCTAATATGTATATAAAAACAATAATAAGTAAAGGGGGATGTATCTAATATGTACATTGTAGAAAATATATATATATTTATGACATGAATAGAAGTTTATTAATATGCTGAGTGTTTGCTGAGTCACTTCTGACTCATTGATGAGTCAACAAGATAAACCCCATCTTGTCTGAACGGCTGCGGTTATTTCTAGGTTAAATCTAATGGCCTAAATGAATTCTAAAATCTATAAATAAGTGGGTAGACCCTAGACCTAAATCACTTGTAAAATTAGAGAAGCTACCGTCATGCTGCTGCCATGGAGTTCAGCATAGCCGTCACAAACTAAGAAGAGGAAGCCTAATCATCTACAACTAAATCTACACAAATCAAATCAAAAGATCTCTCTTTCTCTAATTCTTTTCTTTTGTTGGTGAGTATGATGATTCTCACAAGACTATTACAAACTAATTTGACTCAGTTATGAATGGATCACAAGAAAGTGACGTGATTTGTAATTGTAAATTCTATATATTGTGGATCTCTTATTATGTTATTATGTTGTCGTATGATGTAAATTATATATGCTATGTCATGCTATGCTGTAAATTCTCTTATGCTATGTCGTGCTATGTTGAGAATCATGTCAAGCTATGTTATACTATCATACTATGCCATGTTATAAATCATGCTATATTATGTTGTAAAATCATGATGTTGTTGGAACATGCTTAAAGTTATGTTTTTTTAATTTAAATGGATCTTGTTTATGGGAATTTGCCTATTAGGTTAGGTGTACCCATAAACTTGAAACTATAATTAAATAAAACTTGAATATGGGAATTTGCCTATTGAGTTAGGTGTACCCATATAAAACCATGTTGTTAAAAAATTAGATGATGTCGATTCACACATGTTCATATGTAAGTTTATGAAAATTGATTGAGATTATATTAGGTGAATTTTGAACAAGTTGACACCTTTAGGTCCATGACATATATAATCTATGCAAGTTGGACATATGCAAGTTTCACCCCTTATTATGATTCATTTGGTCACATATACATGTTGTTATTATGATAATCTCTTTTATGCTATGAGTTAGGCTATTCGAGTCTAACATATATTTTGCGAATAAACGTTCAAACGTGGGGTAGGGGTAATATTAGGAATTAATAAATTGGGTGCAATTTTGTAAGATTTTGCATACCATGAATGGATGTCCATAATTGAGTCAATTATGGACATTGTTAAAAATTGGAAGTAATTAATAATTCAAGTAGGGAATTATTAAAATTGGGGGAAAGTGGATTATTATTAATAATCAATGCTTAGGACACGAGGTTGGACCCGTTTGTGATGTAAACCTGCCCGGACCCGCCCGGCAAATCCAGTAGTCACAAATGTCGGCCCAATGTGAGAGGTCCTAGGCCCAAACTAAAGCATAACAGTTGTAAAGACACGAGGTTAGACTCTTTTATGGTGTAAGACTGCCCGGACCCGCCCGGCAAATCCAGCTGCCATAAATGCCAGTCTAATGTGAGAGGTCTTTATGAGGTTATGGCCTTAATGAACTAAGAAATACTTAATCAGATAATCATGTAAGGTGGGACATGGGGGTTAAGTAGGTGCCTTGGGTGGCATGAGGAATCTGGTGGTTGCCTTTAGAGGCATTTGAAATACGATTAGACTTAACCAAACACACATGTAAATGAACATGACTAAGTGGGTTAAGTGGGATGGACTAATGGGGACAAGCTTAGGTGGAATGCTTGTGGTAAATAGTGGGGGCCCATTTCAACCAGTATCCCAAAACGTATCTTTGTGGGCTCGACCCAAGTCGAGGATGGGACACGCATACTGGGTTTGACTATAAGAGGCCAAAACAGGGAGCGGTGGCAACGCAAGTCCAACGGGTTTCATATGCGTGTGTGGACCCGGGCTGGTAGGTAAGACGTTGTTGCATCGTGTAGGTATAAGCCGTGCATGTCCGTTGTATCAGGTTGCCACTTTAGGGGAGTGATACACCCCACTGTGGGGCCAGCACGGGTATCTACGAGTTAGGGAGCCGATCGAATAATGGGAAGTAGGGTACACTTAGTGGAGATAGGGGCAGGCGGCACCTATGTAGTCAGCTAGGGGTACGTAAAGCCATTGGGAAAGTTTCTAAGTGAAGCTAAGTGGGATGAATCTTTAGGGTGACTGGTGTGGTGCAGTATAGTGTTTATCCTTTAGTATTTAGGAGCGCCTATAACGTTGCCTTTAGCGATTGTCTATGCCCTTAATCTGCTCTTCATAGACATTTTCTTGTTTTCCAGCTTATGCCTTAGTCCAGTTATTTTGGTAATAGTATTGTAGAATTATCATATTCACCAGACTTTATGTCTGACCCCCCTCTTTTCCATCCTTTTTCTCCCTTCAGGTCCGCAGGTTGGGCCAAGTTCTAGTGGAGTCTAGTTGGATCGCTTATCTTCTGGAAAGCTTGGACTGCTGAAGTAAAGTCCAACTTGTTATCTTTCTTTTTTAATGGCTGTTCATGTAATTGGGATTATGTACTTGTTTTATCAAGATAGGTATTGTACTTGACATTGAATATGGTGTTATGATGTAATCAAACATGTTTTGACTTCTGCTACAATGAAATAAAGTTTTTTGAATTTCCAAGTACTATTTTATATCTGTCTTGTTGTAATTTTACTGTTCTATATTCACTTAAAACCTCCATGGAAGTTAATGCATTCCCTTTGTGAGTGACATTAATGGACGTGGGGTGTTACACGTGGTATCAGAGCATAAGTTTACCAGAACAGATAAAAAAAAATTTTTAGAAAAATATTTTTTTCTAAAGTATTTTTGGAAGAAGTGCTTTCAAAAAAAAAAACATGTTATTTAAAGAGAGTTTTTATGAAAAACATAATCCCAAATAGCCACATCCTTATCTTTATCTTTCGAATTCTCCATTTTGAATCTTTCCTTTTTCGTTTCAGCATGGCTGAAGATCTTAATCTCCCAGAAGGTGTGACGATTCCAGGGTGGTTTAGGAGATACTTGGAGGCTAGGGCCACCACTGCAGGCCCAGCGGATACTCCTCCACCCCTAGTTGCACCCATTCCTCCTCCTCCTCCTCCTCCTCGTGTTGACACTTTTGCAAAGACGTGCAAGGAATTCAAGGCTATGGGAGGAAAAACTTTTCAAGGGACTGAGACGTTTGTGGAGGCCAGAGATTGGCTTAAGGAGACTGAGGAATTGTTGGATATCTTTGAAGTGGAAGATGGGAGGAAAGTCTGTTTAGCTGCTTGGTTAATGAAGGGAGAGGCCTCGTTTTGGTGGGAGGTCACTAACGGGGAACGTCCAGTTGATTCATGGGCGGATTTCAGACGAAGGTTTGAGGCAAAGTTTCTTTCAAGGGCAGAGGAGAACTTAAATATGGAAAAATTCCTGGCACTAAAGCAAGGGAGCTCATCAGTAAAGGAATATGTCAATAAATTTAATCAGTTAGCAAGGTTTGGCTTGGAGTTGGTGAACACGCCAGAGAAGAAAGCTTTGAGGTTCGTTAGAGGCTTGAATGAACCGTTGCAAGGGTTGGCTATGACCCACATCCCTATGGGAGCCACCTTTGAAAAGCTAGTAGAAATGGCACTTATGCATGAGGATAAGGCAGTTGAAAAGAAAGGGGATCAGAAGAAACCCCAATAGCAAAATAAGAAGGGTGGTAAAAACAATAATGGCAAAGGGAAGAAGAAATGCTTCAATTGTGGGACGCCTGGCCATCTCAGCAAAGATTGTAGAAAGAAAAAGAAGACTGGTTGTTTTCATTGTGGAGATGCGGGACATTTAGTAAAGGACTGTCCAAAGAAGGGGCAGAGGGCAGGGTCTACCTCGGGAGGACAGGTGCAGGCTCTTATGGCACCAGGGCAGGCAAGGGGGCAAGTTCAGGCTATTGCGGCCCCACCGCTGCAAGAAAGAGGTAGAACAATTTCTGTTGAAAGCTTAGTTTTTCTGTTTGATCATCCTGTCTGTACCTTATTCGATTCTGGCGCATCTCATTCGTTTATCTCTGCATCATTAGTTGAATCACTGCACTTGAACACCAGTTTAGTAGAAGATCCCTTGGTCGTTTCAAATCCAATTGGGGGTTCGGCTCATTTGACCATGATATGTTTGGATTTGAAAATCTCTATACTTAGCGTTGAATTTAGATGTGATGCTTATGTATTGGGCTTCACGGGCTACGGGCTAATTTTAGGAATGGATTGGTTGTCTAGAAATAGGGCCATTCTTGATTGTGAAAGGAGAGTAGTTAGGCTTGTGACTCGCCTTGGTAATGCTCTCGACATCTTTTGTAATCCCATAAATTCCGTTATGCTAAGTTATCTTGAATCGCTTGACGCGTCTGTAGAGAACCTGCGATCGGTAGAAGTGGTCCGGGAATATCCGGATGTGTTTGAGGAGGTGAAGGGCTTACCTCCAAAGCGGGAGATAGACTTTCGAATTTATCTTGTGGATAATGCTAAACCCGTATCTTTTCCAGTGCGCCACATGGCTCCTCGTGAAAGGAGGGAACTCAATAAGCAAGTAAAGGAGTTGCTTGAGAAGGGGTTCATAAGACGTAGTATATCGGAGTAGGGTGCTCCAGTAGTTTTTGCCACAAAGGCGGATGGGTCTCTTAGACTTTGTATGGACTATAGAGAACTAAACAAGCTCACTAAAAAGAACCGACACCCACTGCCGAGGATTGACGATCTCTTTGATCAGTTAGTTGGCGCCTCAGTGTTTTCGCAGTTGGACTTAGCCACTGGCTTTCATCAACTGAGAGTGGCTGAGGATAGTATAGATAAGACTGCTTTTAGGACTCCTGACGGATTCTATGAATGGCTAGTGATGCCCTTTGGTTTGACAAACGCCCCTGCATATTTTGTTGATTTGATGAGTAGGGTGTTTAGGGAATACCTTAACAAATTCGTGGTAGTCTTTGTGGATGACATCTTAGTCTTTTCTAAGAATAAAGAAGAGCACTCCCTACATCTTAGGGAAGTGTTGGAAACCCTTCGAGCGCATAACCTTAAGGCAAAATTTTCTAAGTGTCACTTCTGGAGGAAGGAAGTACGGTTCTTAGGGCACGTGGTTTCCAAAGAAGGGATAGCAGTGGATCCCGCAAAGGTGGAGGCCATCCAAGATTGGAAGGTCCCTAAAAATGCAACCGAAGTAAGAAGTTTCTTGGGGTTGGCTGGCTATTATAGGAAGTTTATCAAAGACTTCGCAAAAATATCAGCTCCATTAACACGGTTAACGAAGAAGAACCTGGTTTTTACGTGGGACAAAGATTGCGATGATGCGTTCCAACGTTTAAAGAGAGCCTCAACTTCAGCCCCAGTCTTAGTGCTGCCAGACGGGAATAAACCGTTTACCATCTATACTGATGCTTGTGGGACGGGACTTGGCGCGGTCCTCATGCAAGAGGGAAGAGTAATAGCCTATGGTGGAAGGCAGTTGAGGGTTCATGAAAAGAATTACCCCACGCATGACTTAGAGCTAGCCGCAATTGTTTTCGCACTTAAGTCTTGGCGTCACTATCTTCTTGGTCAGAAATTCGAACTGTTCACTGACCACAAATCATTAAAATACTTATTCTCTCAGAAGGATTTGAATTTAAGGCAGCAACGGTGGATGGAATTCTTAGCCTCCTACGATTTTGAAATAGCATATACCCCGGGCAAGGGTAACGTGGTGGCAGACGCCTTAAGTAGGAAAAGGTTGTCCTTGAGTCCGTTGTTTGTTGAACGACAAAGCTTAGAATTCATCTCTATGTTTGACTTTAGACCCTCCGTTGACTTAGTACCCGGTCTGTTAGCATCCTTGGAGGTTAGACCTACACTTCTAGGACGGGTTGGTAAGGCACAGCGAGACGACCCACAGTTGGTTGAGATAGTAGAAAAGCTCAAAGGGGGGGGAGTCATCAAGCCATCTTCGTAGGTATACCCTAGACGATAAGGGTTGGTTACGAAGGGATAATAGACTTTGTGTACCACAAGACGAAGACTTAAGGAAGGCCATTCTTGATGATGCTCATCGCTCAAAAATGACCATTCATCCCGGCGGGGATAAGATGTACAAAGATATGAAGCGGGTTTTCTTTTGGGCCGGTATGAAAAAGGATGTGGCCGAGTACGTCGCTAGATGCTTGGTGTGCCAACGAGTTAAAGCAGAACAAAAGAAACCCGGTGGGTTGCTTCACCCATTAGAAGTTCCACTATGGAAATGGGAAAGCATCTCAATGGATTTTGTGGATGGATTACCAAGATCAAGGAAGGGTAACACGGGGATTTGGGTTATAGTAGATAGACTTACTAAAAGCGCCCATTTTATTCCCGTCAAAAGTAAGAGGACTGCTCCGTGGTTGGCTTCTGTATACATTAAGGAGATAGTTCGTTTGCACGGTATTCCTTCTAGTATAGTAAGCGACCGTGACCCCATCTTTACTAGCGAATTTTGGAAGAGTTTACAAGAGGCGGTAGGGACTCAGCTATGTTTGAGCACCGCATATCATCCTCAGACAGACGGCCAGACCGAGAGGGTGAATCGCATTCTAGAGGATCTTTTAAGGCTTTGTATCCTAGACTTTGGGGGTACATGGGAAGAGCACCTTCCGTTAGTAGAATTCGCATATAATAATAGCTTTCAGTCTAGTATTGGCATGGCACCTTTCGAAGCTCTTTATGGAAGGCCTTGCCGTTCGCCTACATGTTGGTGGGAATCTACCAATAAAATCCTACTTGGGCCCGATATGGTTAGGGAAACCTCGGAGAATATTGAGTTGATTCGAAGGAGGATGAAAGCAGCACAAGATAGGCAAAAATCGTATGCTGATAAGAGGAGGACAGATCTTGAGTTTGACATTGGGGACATGGTTTTTATCAAAGTATCTCCGTTACAGAATGTTTTTCGCTTTGGGTCCGTGGGGAAATTAGCACCAAGGTTTGTAGGGCCGTTTCCTGTAAAAGACAGGATTGGGAGGATGGCATATAGGGTGGAGTTGCCTGAGAAACTTAGTGGAGTACACGACGTATTCCATGTATCACATTTGAGGAAGTGTTTGCACAAGACCGCGGAGGTGGTAGAGCCGAGCTTGCTTAAAGAGGTGGAAATAGAGCGTGATGCAACAATTAGACGAGCTCCTACATGCATTCTTGGGTCGGAGATCAAAAAGTTGAGGAATCGAGAGGTCAGACTGGTTAAAGTGCAATGGGGAGATGATGAACTTGGGAGACAGAAGAGAAGATGCATTCGTTGTACCCTTTTCTTTTTGAGGGTATGTCTTTTAATTTCTCCTTTATCGCTTAGCTTATCTTATCTTATCTTTAGTATGTCCTCTCATTAGTATCTTTGACCTTTAGTTAGGATAATCCTATGGTTGAAACATGTGTTTGAGACATGTTATGTATGATGGATGCAAAATGGATGCAAGTGTTTGCTAGTGGTTGCTCGTGGATGCATATATACACACACTTTAGGCACTAGATCGGCTTAGTCACTTCATATTGCATATTGCATATATATGGATGTATTTAGTATAATGGATGTATAATGGTTGTACCATCATATGGATGCTGCATTCGGTTGAATGGGTGTGCACGCATATAGAAGTAGTATGTAAGCAATTAGGATCTTTTGCATACATAATGGATGCATGGCACGATCATAGTTGCATTAAGGAGGTCAACTGAATCAGTGGACCGCCTGATTTTGCATTAGATACGGACATATACACACACTGTGCATTTAAACATGAAAGCATTAGAAGTCTGTAAGGACAATGGATGCCTGTGTATGATGGATGAGTAGATGGACGTTTGGATGGTAGGATATACATTCTTCCAGACTTGAAGATTTCGGGGACGAAATCCTAAAAGGAGGGGAGAATGTAACACCCCAAATTTTCTATTAACACTAAAGTTGCTAAAATAATAATAAGTGTGTAGAAGAGGGGATGTATCTAATATGAATATAAAAATATTAATAAGTATGTAAGAGAGGGGATGTATCTATTATGAATATAAAAATATTAATAAGTATGTAAGAGAGGGGATGTATCTAATATGAATATAAAAATATTAATAAGTGTGTAAGAGAGGGGATGTATCTAATATGAATATAAAAATATTAATAAGTGTGTGAGAGAGGGGATGTATCTAATATGAATATAAAAATATTAATAAGTGTGTGAGAGAGGGGATGTATCTAATATGTATATAAAAACAATAATAAGTAAAGGGGGATGTATCTAATATGTACATTGTAGAAAAAATATATATATTTATGACATGAATAGAAATTTATTAATATGCTGAGTGTTTGCTGAGTCACTTCTGACTCATTGCTGAGTCAACAAGATAAACCCCATCTTGTCTGAACGACTGCGGTTATTTCTAGGTTAAATCTAATGGCCTAAATGAATTCTAAAATCTATAAATAAGTGGGTAGACCCTAGACCTAAATCACTTGTAAAATTAGAGAAGCTACTGTCATGCTGCTGCCATGGAGTTCAGCATAGCCGTCACAAACTAAGAAGAGGAAGCCTAATCATCTACAACTAAATCTACACAAATCAAATCAAAAGATCTCTCTTTCTCTAATTCTTTTCTTTTGTTGGTGAGTATGATGATTCTCACAAGACTATTACAAACTAATTTGACTCAGTTATGAATGGATCACAAGAAAGTGACGTGATTTGTAATTGTAAATTCTATATATTGTGGATCTCTTATTATGTTATTATGTTGTCGTATGATGTAAATTATATATGCTATGTCATGCTATGTTGTAAATTCTCTTATGCTATGTCGTGCTATGTTGAGAATCATGTCAAGCTATGTTATACTATCATACTATGCCATGTTATAAATCATGCTATATTATGTTGTAAAATCATGATGTTGTTGGAACATGCTTAAAGTTATGTTTTTTTAATTTAAATGGATCTTGTTTATGGGAATTTGCCTATTAGGTTAGGTGTACCCATAAACTTGAAACTATAATTAAATAAAACTTGAATATGGGAATTTGCCTATTGAGTTAGGTGTACCCATATAAAACCATGTTGTTAAAAAATTAGATGATGTTGATTCACACATGTTCATATGTAAGTTTATGAAAATTGATTGAGATTATATTAGGTGAATTTTGAACAAGTTGACACCTTTAGGTCCATGACATGTATAATCTATGCAAGTTGGACATATGCAAGTTTCACCCCTTATTATGATTCATTTGGTCACATATACATGTTGTTATTATGATAATCTCTTTTATGCTATGAGTTAGGCTATTCGAGTCTAACATATATTTTTCGAATAAACGTTCAAACGTGGGGTAGGGGTAATATTAGGAATTAATAAATTGGGTGCAATTTTGTAAGATTTTGCATACCATGAATGGATGTCCATAATTGAGTCAATTATGGACATTGTTAAAAATTGGAAGTAATTAATAATTCAAGTAGGGAATTATTAAAATTGGGGGAAAGTGGATTATTATTAATAATCAATGCTTAGGACACGAGGTTGGACCCGTTTGTGATGTAAACCTGCCCGGACCCGCCCGGCAAATCCAGTAGTCACAAATGTCGGCCCAATGTGAGAGGTCCTAGGCCCAAACTAAAGCATAACAGTTGTAAAGACACGAGGTTAGACTCTTTTATGGTGTAAGACTGCCCGGACCCGCCCGGCAAATCCAGCTGCCATAAATGCCAGTCTAATGTGAGAGGTCTTTATGAGGTTATGGCCTTAATGAACTATGAAATACTTAACCAGATAATCATGTAAGGTGGGACATGGGGGTTAAGTAGGTGCCTTGGGTGGCATGAGGAATCTGGTGGTTGCCTTTAGAGGCATTTGAAATACGATTAGACTTAACCAAACACACATGTAAATGAACATGACTAAGTGGGTTAAGTGGGATGGACTAATGGGGACAAGCTTAGGTGGAATGCTTGTGGTAAATAGTGGGGGCCCATTTCAACCAGTATCCCAAAACGTATCTTTGTGGGCTCGACCCAAGTCGAGGACGGGACACGCATACTGGGTTTGACTATAAGAGGCCAAAACAGGGAGCGGTGGCAACGCAAGTCCAACGGGTTTCATATGCGTGTGTGGACCCGGGCTGGTAGGTAAGACGTTGTTGCATCGTGTAGGTATAAGCCGTGCATGTCCGTTGTATCAGGTTGCCACTTTAGGGGAGTGATACACCCCACTGTGGGGCCAGCACGGGTATCTACGAGTTAGGGAGCCGATCGAATAATGGGAAGTAGGGTACACCTAGTGGAGATAGGGGCAGGCGGCACCTATGTAGTCAGCTAGGGGTACGTAAAGCCATTGGGAAAGTTTCTAAGTGAAGCTAAGTGGGATGAATCTTTAGGGTGACTGGTGTGGTGCAGTATAGTGTTTATCCTTTAGTGTTTAGGAGCGCCTATAACGTTGCCTTTAGCGATTGTCTATGCCCTTAATCTGCTCTTCATAGACATTTTCTTGTTTTCCAGCTTATGCCTTAGTCCAGTTATTTTGGTAATAGTATTGTAGAATTATCATATTCACCAGACTTTATGTCTGACCCCCCTCTTTTCCATCCTTTTTCTCCCTTCAGGTCCGCAGGTTGGGCCAAGTTCTAGTGGAGTCTAGTTGGATCGCTTATCTTCTGGAAAGCTTGGACTGCTGAAGTAAAGTCCAGCTTGTTATCTTTCTTTTTTAATGGCTGTTCATGTAATTGGGATTATGTACTTGTTTTATCAAGATAGATATTGTACTTGACATTGAATATGGTGTTATGATGTAATCAAACATGTTTTGACTTCTGCTACAATGAAATAAAGTTTTTTGAATTTCCAAGTACTATTTTATATCTGTCTTGTTGTAATTTTACTGTTCTATATTCACTTAAAACCTCCATGGAAGTTAATGCATTCCCTTTGTGAGTGACATTAATGGACGTGGGGTGTTACAATCCTCATACCGAAACAAAATACTTGAGGATCTTTTGAGGCTGTGTATCCTAGACTTCGGAGTGACTTGGGAATAGCATCTTCCTTAGTAGAGTTCGCCTACAACAACAGTTATCAAGCTAGCATTGGCATGACACCCTTCGAAGCATTGTACAGACAATCTTGTAGATCACTAACTTGTTGGTGGGAATGTATAGACAGGCTATTACTTGGACCAGATATGGTTAGAGAAACGTCCGAGAAGATTGGTCTTATTAAACGACGAATGAAGACCACCCAAGATAGGCAAAAATCCTACTCAGACAAAAGGACTAACATTGAATCTGAAGTAGGAGATATGGTTTTCATTAAAGCGTCACCTTTGAGGAACGTGGTTCGCTTCAGATCTTTAGGGAAGTTAGCACCAAGGTTCGTAGGGCTATTTCTCATAACAGAAAGGATTGGTCAAATGGCCTATAAAGTAAAGCTGCCAGAGATATTATCCGACACTCATGATGTTTTCCACGTTTCTCATTTACGGAAGTGCTTACATGATACCACGGAAGTAGTTGAGCCGAGTGTATTGGAAGAGGTAGAGGTGGAACGCGAGGCGACAGTCAGAGGAGTTCCTTCCTGTATTCTTGGATCAGAAGTCAAGAAGCTACACAATAGAGAAGTCAAGTTGGTAAAAGTTCAGTGGGGAGATAACCCAGAGGATGCAACTTGGGAAACCGAAGACAAGATTCATGCTTCGTACCCTTTTCTTTTCAAGGGTATGTTCTTAACTCCTTTTCTAAATCTTTTATATATGCTTGTTTCCATCATTTATGTATGTCCTATCGATTGAATCTTCGACCTTTAGGTAGTAATCCCATGAATGTAAACATGTGTTTGAGACATGTTATGTTTCGTAGATGCAAGTGGATGCATGTGTTTGCTAGTGTTTGCTCGTGGATGCATATACACACACATTAGGCACTAGATCGACTCAATCACACTCATAATGCATATGGATGTATGTGCATTTTTTTTCTTTATGGATGAAATTGAGTGTATTATCATATGGATGTTGCATTTGGACGGATGATTATGCACACATATAGAACTAACATGTTATAATCGGATTGTTGCATACATGTTGGATTCATGGCACTAACATACATTGTATTAAGGAGATCGACTGATTCAGTAGACTGCATGATCTTCTATTAGTATTGGGACATATACACACACCTTTGCATATGTTCATATAAGCATTAGATGTCTTTAAGGACAATGGATGCTTGTGATTGGTGGATGAGTAGATTGATGTGGATGGTAGGATATACATTCTTCTTAACTTGGAGATTTTTGGGACGAAATCCTTTGAGTAGGGGAGAATATAACACCCCATAATGTTAACAAGACTAAAGAGGATAAATTAAATAATAGTTAATTTAATATTCAGAATTAAGGGAAACGGACTGCGCCATTGCGTCCGTTTCGAAATTCTGGTCAAGATAGGCATTTGGTTTGCATAAAACGGACACTATATGAAGAAGATATGAAGGTTTGAAGTTTGTATACTCACAAGAGAATTATATATATACAAACAAATCAAAATATTCAAATTAATTCAAAGTAGCCAGGCGGGAAGACCAGAAGTGGGAAAATAAGGAACCGACCATTTCTAGGGGTCCACCCGAGACCCCGCTGGGTCGACCCAGGGGTCGATCCATAGGTAGACCCCGGGGTCGACACCCAAAGAGGGGGTCGACCCCCCCATAGATCTGGGCAGATTCATGTTTTTGAACATGGACTTGTTTTGTGGCTTGATTCATTGACCCTATGCTATAAATAAGGCCCCATTTCTCTTGTTTATCCACACCTAAATCAATAGAGGCCTTAATGCTGTCGGTGCCTGGACTGAACCAAATATTTTTATTCTTCTGCAATCAAGTTAAGAGATTCAAGCGTAGATCTGCGATTCAACCTTTTCTATTCTTCTTCTATCATTCTAGATCCGAACGTTGTGAGTTTCAAGTTGCTTTTAGATTTTAATTAAAAACTGAAACATGGTATGACCGTAATTTGGATCTATGCTTGTAACTGCCTGAATCATGTCAGATCCGTAATAATTTGTGAACCTATGATATTCTGACATATATATGATTTGGATCTTAACATTTATCATGTCAGATCTACCTTTGATTATAAATCTAATTTTCTATTTAGATCACATTGTACCTATCATATCTGTGGTTGAATTGGATCAGTTATTAATTGGACATCTAAATTATTATTTAGATCATATCATACATATTATGACATCCCTACTATATTATAAACAGTTCTATCGTCTTATGTTCACCAGATCTGTTCTCATATGCTCGTCTTATCATTATGCCATTATATGTCTATGTCAATTTTTTTAGAATAATCATTTCTACCATCTTCCCTTTTATCTTTCCCTTCTTATTTTTTATATCCAGGCTACTTTTAAGCATAGGCATGCCGCTGAAAAATGCGAATACGTTAAACGGGGAAAACAATGAAATTGGGCATAACTTGAAAATGGGGAATTTGGAAAACTTGAATAATGTAGATGTATATGAATTTAGGGCATATAGTTCATTATGAACGTAATTGGGAAAAAGGGGCATGAAACCTTTAACGACATAGGTAAAAATGGGTTAATAAAGAAATGCCTAGGATTACAGTAATTAGAAACTGTAACTGCGCGTAGACACGAGTTTAGATTACACTTGTGGTGGAAGCCTGTTTGGAACCACCCGGCATATCCAACGACCACTAGTGGCGAATCTAATGTGAGGGGTTCAGGTGCACAAATACAGGACGTGTTATGACACGAGATTAAACCCAACTTATGGAAGAAGTCTGCCCGGTGCCGCCCGACATATCCAACATCCACAGGTTGTAGGCCCAACCATAAATGGATATATGGTAATAAATTGGAGTAAACAGGGAATGATAGCAACCTATTATAATTAATTACTCTAATAAGAATGTTATATAATGGGTAGTCTTGTCCTAGGGACAAGTGGAAATTATAACATATGTTATAATAAAAGGAAAGAAAGCTTACTAGTAAACCTTCGTTAACAAAACTAAGTTAATAAGTAAACAACGTCAAGTTGTAGTGTTACGTTGAACAGAAAACAGGTGAACTGAGATGAAATATACTTATTTACATATTAAGTAAAACATGTTATTGTAACTATGAAATCAGATAATGAATAATACAAAGGGTTGTAAAATTACTTCCGTTAATTACAATCCGGGGGTGAAAGATTGTAAGATTACTTCCGTTAATTACAATCTAAAGAATAACATGTGAGGGGCTTATGAATAAAATTAAATGGATTAAGTTATATTTGTGTGAAATTAATAAGCAAGTGGAATTTTGGCAAGTAAAAAGAAGTCAAAGGGATAACCTGTTAGTCTGTAATACTTAACCCAGTTGAATCCATTGGGTTTGTATGAACATGTTAACTTGAGTAGGGGTTACGTAATTAAAGACACCGTTAGGTAAGCATATCCTGTGGAAATGTTGGGGTTAAGTAAATCTGAGGGGGTGGGTAATATTTATATATAGGCCCACAAATGTAACCATTAAATAAACATGCTTGAATTAGTGGATGGGTTAAGTAAATCTGAGGGGGGTGGGTAATATTTATATATAGGCCCACAAGCTTAACCTGAGGGGGTTATGTAATTAAAGACACCAATAGGTATACATAACCTGAGGAAATCCTAGTAGGGATAAAAGGCAAGGGGGAGAGCTTGTATCATCTTGTGTGTGGGACCTGTTTCAGTCAGTAACCCATATAACGGTATCGAACGAGGACTCCGCCCTAGGTCGGAGTTAGAGCATGCATATTAGGTTGGTTGTAAGAGATCCAAACGTGGCGGACGGTGTGGGCAACACAAACCGATCGGAGCATGTGTGTGCATGTTCGGGCATAAGGGGATAAGACGACCGTGACACCAGTAGATATGGTTGTGCACATCAACAAAGGCTTGCCACTTTAGAAAGTGATACCTCCTACTGTGGATCCGACACAGGGTATCTACGGAGTAGAGA
This sequence comes from Allium sativum, assembly GCA_030737875.1. Taxonomy (NCBI): domain Eukaryota; kingdom Viridiplantae; phylum Streptophyta; class Magnoliopsida; order Asparagales; family Amaryllidaceae; genus Allium; species Allium sativum. The sequence goes on from CM060909.1 coordinate 591,406,060, forward strand.
GACGATCGATTAGGGTAGTGGTTAAGGCAATCTAGACTATAGTAAAAAGTTTAGGAGCCTGTTAGGTTGGGCCGCCTGTGGATTGTATAGGATTAAAAGCTCTCACCAGAAGTACGTCTAAGTCTACCATCTTATAGTTGTTGGGATCATCTCATTCTGGTTATACTAGTATTGGTGCAGAGAATCAGAGAAATCTTTAGAAGTGCAATATACCCTATCATGTTTAACCAGTTTACCATGTCATACCTGCCTTTTGCGATGTTATCTCTCTTGTCCACTTTATATGCCTTACATGCTACTTTTACTTATTTACTTGCTAAAAGTAACTGGACTCGCCATAATTTATGTCTGACCCTTTTTGTTTTCTCTTCTTTCTTCCGTTCCCCCCCCCCCCCCCCCCCAAGGTTCTCAGGGTGGGAATACTCAAGTCTGACCAGGATTCTGCTATCATTTTGCTAGAACTGCATTGATGTTTGACTCAGGCTCCTATCATTGCTACTATGGCTACGTTTTGTTTGGGGACTTTTCTTCTTTTATTTTGTACTCTGATGTTTAAAAGCAAGACAGACACTTTTATGATATACTGGTTTTTATGTAATGCAAACATATGATGTTTTGAACCACGAGGCTTTATGATTAATAAAGTTAGTTTTTATTCCGCTGCTATTTTTATATCTATCTTGTAATATTTCTGTTTCTGTTTACCTTTAACGCTTCACAAAACTTAATGCATTCTCTTAATGATTTACATTAACGGATGTAGGGTGTCACATATGGTTTAGCGAACGCTAGTGGAATGAAGTAAGAGAACGATGATGGATGTGCCTGACCTTCGAGTCATAATTAAAATGACTAAAATAGATGCCATACCCAGGCCAAGTGAGGTCGCACCTCCTTTTAGCCATGCTTCTTCGATACTATATCTCTTAACTTGTGATTGATTGTTGTCCATTCGTGATTTATGGGAGTGTTGAGCAAGGTGGGCGGTAGTCGCGGTTATGCATTACCAACAGGCTGGGTCAACAATCTGGTAGAATCTTACCATTGGGTCATATTATCGTGATCGAGCCCCCTATGATTTTGATCTGACGTTGATTTTTATGGAGCTCCCTTTGATAACACCAGTACGGTGAATTTACGGTACCATCTAGACTACAATGCTTATAAACGGTGTAAGGGTAAAAATATAATTCTACTTACGCTATTTTAGTATATTTATTTTACTGAATAGACCTTATTATAATAGCGTGTTATATTATATGTATCTACTTCCATGGATCCTTAGAGGATGGAAATCCCAAACACCCTCTAAGTTATTGATGCATTTCATTGGGTATTTCACTTGAGTTAATTCGCTTATATACGAATGTTAGTCCTGACTCGAGTGTTTTTTATTTTTGCATAATACTCGGATCAAACCGCGTATTATAGCTTTGAGATCTCATCTTTCGAACTTGGAGATTTCTTGAAGATTCATCTATTTCATCTCTACTTTTTTTAATCCTATATGTATTAGAAAATCCAAATATATTAAATTTCTACTATATTTATTGATCTAAACACTGATATATTGTATAAAATTATTCCATTGTGGGATGTTGTATTGATTTTGTGTTTGTGATTTTATAATTTGATTCTTAATAAACCCCATAGAAATAACAATCTGTTATTTAGAATGATTTGAGTTAGTTTTATTATCGACTTAAATGGTTTAAACTTGCAGGTCATTACATAGCTAGATAGTGAAACGTGGCCACATTATGGGAAGGTCTTAAATGGTTAATATACAAGTACTAGGCGACTCTATATTATCTTTCCCTTACTCATCGTTTTTCTCTTTATCGGTGTAGTGGTGCGATATAAGTGCAAAAGCCTTAACTAGCAGTTAGAGGTCCTCATAGCTAGAACATTCAAACCACCAATAAAGTTATTTGGAAACCATCATTATATGTCTTAAATAGCTGAATGGTTTACCTATCTAGGACAAGTGATTACTGTCTGCCTTAGTTGGTCTTAAATGGTTGATTGATCTACCTATTTTAAAAAAATTAGGTGGCTAACAGATAAGAGGAGTCTGCTTCTATTGAAGTATTAAGTTATTAAATAATTGGATTAGACTAGAAAATTTAGATGATTTATTGGCTTTATCAGAATTCTACACCTCGAAGTCAAGGGTAGATAGTCATACATATGTGTACTAGGTATAAATAACCTAGAAAACAGACATGACCATTGGATTAAAACCAACTGGTATAAACCTGTATTATGAACTGTATTTTGATGTTCCACTCACCGAAATGACTGTTCTGACCACCTCTTCATTATAGTTGATTGGGTAAATTTGGCTTTTGAAGCAAAACAAGGTGGATACTATTGAAGCCTTATTTGTCTCATGCTCAATATTGATGCGGTGCTTTGACTTCTAAGGAATTCTATTAATTTAAGGTAGCAGCCACATTCGATAATTGTTATCCTATCTTATTTCCACTGCGATTTTAAATTTATAAGACTCTGATATTGCCCATGTTACTTCTTGCAAGTGCCAACCAAAATGTCCATGTTATGATTTGAGTTGGGTTTCATTTTTTAAAAAGTTAGGTCTAAAGAAATACAGGCTGTTACATTCCCCAGGTTCGAACATCAGAGAAAATAGGATAAATTGAAGGAATGTATTGGAACTTTTATCTATTTTTCTTTCTTCATTGTAATTTACTCTGAGAACTCCAATTACAACATAAGTTGTAGTCCTACTTTGTAGGAATGGACAAACAATTATAGGTTGGAAATATTTTAGAAATTGAGATTTTCGTCAACCCAAATTATCGCGTGATGCATTTAGCAATTTTTTATATGAGCTTGTAGAGGACATATGGCTTAATCACAAAGGCGGGAGAAGATTGACTATGTGGTCGAAATTTAGCTACACTTGACAATTTGAACTTTTACGAGGAGTTCCAGTCAAAGATATGCATTCAATTTTGTTTGAATTGGACACTGGAGTCGATATGTACGTTGCATACATCCAGAGACTTGCCCTCATCATCCTTTGATGATAAACCAAATATTTTATTTGAAACCATTATGTGGATTATTTAATCTAAACCATGAGAGAGATTTTATCATGTGTTTACTCTCGGAAAAAATGTATAAAAAGAATTTCAAAAGATATCTAAAATTTATGTTAAAAAGGAGAATTTATTTGAAAAGTTTTGAATTTTGAAAAGAACTTTGATACCTTTATATATTTCAAAAAGACTTTTTTCATAGAAATTAATTTTTATTACTCGGAAATAAATTATTAAAATAAGACTTATAAATGTATCTCTTTTTAAGGACCGACAAAAGGGAATGCAATTTGATTCTACTGAGTTATATTCTTAAAGTGTTGTCTTACTTCTCGGCTAAAAAATGTATAATTTCCTATGACGTTAATGCAGAGTGCAGTTGAAATTATTTTAGGCATTTAGTCACATCCGTTTCTGATGTTACTGTAATCGTTTTGAGGAAGATATTTTGGCTCGACCGCAAAGGTGGACACCCTGCAAGGAAGTAAAACATTTTGTGTTTGAGTTCTATTGGAAGTGGCAAGCGGAACAGTTGACATGTGATTGAAAAATTATTAATCAATATGTTTCGGTAAAGGTTCAGGGTATGCACGAAATTGGGCTAGCAATCGACCCTTAGAAGTCGGTCGTACGATTGACTAGTGAGCTATGGAGTGATCGACCGATGCAAGGATTTGGGAAAAACCTAAACCTATAACATGACTATAAGTAGTGTTCGCTCATTCATTTCTACCACTACCTCCACGTTTTCCCTCGCGAGTAAAATTTTAGGCAAACCCATTTTTTATATGCTTCTTCCTCTACCAAATTCAAGCACCCTTTATCATTCCACCGTCAATTAATGAAAAGAATTTCGCATGTCAGATTCTGCCCTACCGTCGCTCCAGGTCTACATATTTTTCTCCCATTGTCAACCATAACTTTACACATACAACCAAACCATGGAGGTGACACTTGTGCTCGTCACTCCGATCTCAATCCATAAAAGCTTGTTTGGCTTAACCGTAACGATCCTAAAAGCACCAGTTATTTGCAAATGGCGAATTTTGTGTTTGATCAAGGGTGACTGGTAAAGTCTGGAGATTTCAATACATTTTGGTTAAAAGAGCTCTTTATAGCGGTAGGACTTGCACTGATCATTTTTTAGTGGAAATGCTACCCATGTTGCGTTTGTCTATTCATTTCTCAAACGACGCAGAACTTTCATGATGACAACAGCTATTTCCAATATAAGGTGAAGATGACTTAGATTGAAATGACATATGATGATTTCACGTAGATTCTGGGGATATCCGTAGTTACTACTGATCCGGATGTTACAAATATGATTGATCGATATATTCTTCGATATATCTTTATTGGAAATGTCAGTATATATAGCTTCGATAATTTATGACTAATCGTTCGTCTTGCAATATATATCTTTCAACATAATATCATAGTTAAGACTGGAAATTCGAATCAAATTAACATCTCATTGCAGAATGCCACTTATGTTATTATTGGCAGCATAGCCATCAATCAGGCTGCCACACTAATGCTTCACATGGTCGATCAGAGAGTTAGAACCCATTGGGTTGATTTTCCATATCGCTACATTTCCACTCACGTGATTAGGAATTATGGAGAAAAATTAAGCGAGGAAGCAATTATGAGGAAGGTCCCTACTTCCTTTGATAGGGAAAACCTACAGAGTATGAATATCCATTACCTCCACCAAAGGCCTTCAACACTAGTGCTGAGAAGAAGCAGCCACAACATCAACATGGCGCAGAGGATACGACCACTTCGAAGTCATGAAATGGATTGAGCTCAAAGCAGTGGAGCGAGACTTTCTCGTAGTCTATAGGCGTCGTTAGTAGGATTGTTGCATCTTTCCATTCCAACATTAGTTTCATTTCTATTTTGTGTTATTGGGTTGTAACTTCTAGTTGTTCCTTGTAAAAATGCATTTACATCGTTATAAGATTGTTTATGCGATCTATTGAGTTATTTCACGAAGGCTATTTTTGAAATAATATAAACGAGAAATATTACAATTAACACTTTAATAACATTAGAGGAAAAAGAGGAAAATTCTTACCTTTGCTAAGAACAGTTTAAGAGTTATTCTTGTTAGGGTTATCATTAAAAATGTTCCTTAAATACTAAAATATTGGGGTAAGGTTAGTCGAATTTTGTTCATGCGTTTTTCTCATAACCGACTTCTGACTTTGTTGAGATTTGGCCGATTTGTCAAAGTTGAAAATGAAAATATTTTTGGTAAAGCTCTTTTCCCAAAACAAAATTGGATTTTAATTATTTTGACTTCCAAATAGTTTTGTTCAAAAATTTGATTTAAGAAAAAAATACATCCATTTTTTTATATTTTCTTTTCATAATGGACATACAACTTTGAAAATGAAAAATATTTCCATGAAAATATTGATTTGAATGTCACATGTTAAACGTAGGAAAGATAAATATGGTTCGAACTACGAATTGGGTGGTGCAGTAGAATCGGCAATACATTAAAAACGATAGCGATAACAAGAAAAAAAAACTATTTTAGACTTGAAATTTCTGCTTCCATACCTTACTGCCATCTTATGTGTCTATTTTTAGATTCAATTCCATTTTAGAGCTTAAAAATAAGCATTCTCAGGCATTTTGCATGTGAAAATTTTTGAGCTAATAAGAAGCAGTAAAAAATTTCCGTCGTTATGAGAATTGGAAAGTTACAAAGTGGTAGGAATGTTAATCTCTCCACTATTTTTTTTCACATTGAAATAAAAAATTAGTGAGTGGTTTTTGGATGTATTTACTAGTGTCGTTTCAAATTTGTGATTCCTTCTCTCGTGCATGTTTATTCAGTTGCATGAGTAATCTTATTTTAGATAGAGATTGAAAAGTCATTGTTTCACAAGGAGGATTGTGACGACCGCCCACAACCCCTGCACTATACAAGATGAATAATGCGCTGAACGGTATGCACGGCAGCTATGGACGATCATCAGAGTGGGTAAAGATCATCGGACCCTGTTGTAAAACTCACAGCGCAAGGATAAAATATAATAGAACATATGCAATAGGTAATAGTAGTGAAGCATCACTATGCAGTTAAAGCCTGCTAAAGCCCCGCAATATCCCCGCTATAGCCCGTAGCGCCCTTCAACCGCTACGCTATTTCAATTTAGCACTGATGAATAGTAGATCCGCTTGTAGCCCCGCTATTTCCCGCTACATCCGCTAAATCAAAGCTTTTAACCATCCGCTTTAGCGTTATTAATATATAAAGGTTAATTTGACAAGTTCTCTTTTTAAAAAAATCAATAAAGTTAGTGTAAAGAGCTAATTTTAAGGCATAAGTGTCCAATATATTCATGACATCTATTATAATTATCAAATCTAATGTGTGTAACCATGACATTCTTTGATTCTACAATATATGATTACTTAATGTCAATTTCTTCTACATATATAATGTTAGAATGATAATTAATTAATTTTAAAATTTGGTTTCACATCTTATGAACCTTTTGGCGCATCCGCTATATCCCCGCTATTTCCCCGCTTTATCCCCGCTGCACCTTTTAGAACCTCCACCGCTATGGAACCGCTAAGCGCTTTAACTGTCCAGAAGAATCATATAGAGAGCTTTAAAAACTTTCACAACATCCTGAAAGTTTATTCCAACATCATAGGAAATATCAAGTATATACATAAGGCCTCACTACAACACTCAGAGAGCAACTCAAACAGTGGAACAAAAATACTAGATAGCAGTAAAAGTATCGCACATCAGCATCATCCTCACTAATCACCTGTCACCTGCTACTTAGTATGTCCATCCACAACTGGATGAACAACCTAAGGTAATAAAAGGAAACATAAAACCTTGACTCAGACAACAGTTTTAGTGTGCGATAAAACAGCAAACATACTTCAACAATAAAGTATACGAGAATGGGCAGATAAACATACTAATCTACCCACAACACCAGAGAAGAACTCAACCCAATCTTCCCACATCGGACAGTGATAGCCTTTACGATAAACAATTCAACCATTCATCCATGGAAGCCAGAACGCCATTTCAACCATGGCAAGCATTCATAACATTCAAATTATATATATCTCATGTAAACCATGCTTATCGAATTCAACATCCCTCAAGCACAAGCCCCAAAGGCCTAAAACAATATCAGACAAGCACTCAAGGAACATGTCCTTCAACATTGGACGACCTACATGAGATGGTACAAACAGAACAACAATCATCCATGACTAACTCTGGCTATCACCGCCAGTCCTTCTTTGAAACCATCATTAATCGTATGACAGCCAACATTGCCATATGTCAAGGGCTAATGGTAACCCCAGTTCTAACATAAACTCCATATGCCTTTCAACGATATGCATGTATGTCCAACCTTAGCAACTAGGCCTTTCAACGATACCCAGGGTACTCGACCTACAACCGGTTTTCTAGATGCCCCTATCGTACCCCTGCTTCGAGCCTGCTAGAACTTACGACAACGTTAATATCTCGGCCTTCACATCTCTAGTCATCCAACACGACGACTTTCCATAGCTAAAGCAACCTTCTTAAGCAACCATTATTCACCAACACACCACCTTTGAGTTGCCACCTTCCTCGTTGTTCTACGTCGATCAACGAACACATTAAACACTTCGAATATTCCCACTTTAATTCTCGTTGAAGTTATCACCAATCTTGAACCAAATAAACATCACTCATGAGGTCCGAAACCATTCCTAGCATCACATCAATTTGCAAGAGAAAACAAACCACAACACTTATGCCATTCACCGTGGCATTTAGAAGCGCTGCCAAACTCATCATTTCTCATTGACTGACCGACCCTTGGGAGCACGACCGACCGAACCATTTCTCAACCCATATGCACGCTCGACCGACACTATCATTCAACCCGTAGGCTCGCTCGACCGACCCTGACCCGCTCGACCTGACTAGACCAACCAGGCTTTATCACCATAACCAACTCGAACCATTCTGGGCAAACAACCGACCCAGTTCTCTTCTTGGCTCGATCGACCTGGACACATTTGCACGACCAACCTGAGCTTGACTCAAAAATGAGACTAACCCAGGCTCGCTCGCTCGAACCTCTTTCACCAAGGCTCGCTCGACCCAAACCCTACACTTCAACCTTGGGCTCGCTCGCCCCTTCGTATCTTGTTCCCCAAGAAACCACACCATGATGTGCGACCGACCCTCCTGGCTCGTTCGCCACTTACTGACTTATTTCCCAAGAAATCCACACCTTTGGTGCGACCGACCCCCTTCGCGCCACCGAAAACCTGCACCACTCCAATGCAACTTCAATTTCGACCAAAACTCCATCAATCAATACAATCGACAAAACCAACTCATCCGATTCATTCAACACAACCACAAGTATGTTATGAATCCAATAACATCACCAATTGGCAATTTCATCACTAATTGTATGAAATCCACCAAAATCACCATAAATGTAAATATGAACAAAACTATAGATCTAACTTGCATAATCATATGGAATAGCATAGAAATGGTCGGTTTAAACCTACTAAATGGATCATAAGGTGTTTCATATGAAAATGGACTTAAAATGATACGGATTTATGGCTAAACAGTTGAATATGATGAAAAACATGAACAAACGCTCATATACTTCATTGAATCCATGTGAGAGATGTAAATCACTCACCGATTCTCCAAAACAAGCTAAAATGATAGAAATATGAATCCGGACAGCAAGCACCTTGCACCAAACCCCTTGATCCAATGAATTATTGCTTTAATTGATGTAGATCTAGCCTCCAATGGTGTAGATCTACGATTTCCCTCCTTGGATTTTGATTTTGAATGATGGAAAGGTGTTAGAGGAAGGCGGAGCACAAGGCCACCTAATGAGAGAATTGGGAAGTAAACTATTTCCCATACCTCTCACCCCCTATTTATAGTTTCCACCAGCCCACTAATGAGCCTCCCTAAATCGGCCAATTATGGCCTTATAAACTTGGACAACCAACTGAAAAACCTTTAAACAACGATTTATCCCAAACCGCTGAGCCAAATCTTTAATGTAACCACTCTACAGAAAGGCAAACATCAATTACTTTCCATTGGCACATGTCTCACCGTCAAATTTGACCTGAGTCAAAAGTAATGCCTTGTACAAGACTGACAGGGACAAAATGGTCACAAACAAAATCGGTAAAAATTAACTCACATCCCTATAATAAACATATTAAAATATGAGAATGATCCAACCCTCAAGATATAAAATAAAAATATTTTACGATCTTCCGAAATGTAAAATGCAGGCAGTTACATTCTCCCCCCTTAAGAATTTCGCCCCCGAAATTCCAAGCAACCACAACAAATCTGCATGCCTATCATCCATGAGAAGCCAATTCTATCATCCAAACTAGCAACCATCAAGCCATGCAACCATAGCCTTATCCTTGCACGCAGAATTCTATCTAACAATCAACAAGATACAATGATATAACGGTGATACAATATTATAAGGTCCAACTGACGAAGAGCTCTGGATGAGTCGCCCTCATGCTCTCTTCCATCTCCCATGTATAATCGTCGCCATCTTCATTCCATTGTACCTTGACTAGCTTAATCGTCTTACCCCTAAGTTGTTTCATGTCATTTCCCATAACACGAAGCGACTTATGAGGTTTCGTAACTACGGTCTCTATGTCTAGGTCTTTATACTGCTCTGGAGGTACCACCACATTCGAATCATGAACAAACTTATGTAGAAATGACACATGGAACATATTATGCACACTCGACATCTTCTCGGGTAACTCCAATCTATATGTGCACTTTCTAGTTCTCTTTATTATTAGAAATGGCCCTATGAAGCTAGGGGAAAACTTTCCTTTACTTCAGAATCGAACCACATGCTTTAATGGAGAAATCTTCATGAAAGCCATATCGCCAACATTGAATTCCAAGTCTTTTCTACGCTTATTAGCATAACTCTTCTAACGATCTTGGGTTCCTTCATTCGTTACCGAACGATCTCGATACAATCCGAGGTCTCTCTAATAATCTCTGGCCCAAGTACCAACTTATCTCCAGTCTCTAACTAACTTGCTGGAGAATTATACGGCCTCCCATAAAATGCCTCATATGGTGCTATCTCAATGTTAGACTAGTAGCTATTATTATATGCAAACTCTACTAAATGTAGATGGTCTTCCCATGATCCTCCGAAGTCTAATACACAAGCCCTCAATAGATCTTCCAAAACTCGATTGAATCTCTCGGCCTGACCATCAGTTTCGGGATGTTAAGCTGTACTTAAGCAAAACTCAGTTCCCAAAGCTTCTTGCAAACTCTTCCAAAATCCACTCGTAAAGAATGGATTTCGGTCACTCACTATGCTCTTTGGGATACCATGGAATCGGATTATCCATTTCACATAAAGTTCAGCCAATTTCGATGCCATCCTAGTCGACTTGACAGGAATGAACCGTGCACTTTTGGCCAAGCTATCCACGATAACCCAAATTCCTTCGTTTCCTGTCCTGGTTCTAGGTAATCCATCAATAAAGTCCATCGATGTCTGCTTCGACTTCCAAGTACGAACTTCCAATGGTTGAAGTAAACCACTCAGCTTCTTCTGTTCAGCTTTTACGAACTAACAGTTCATGCATTTGGAAATGAACTTTCCAATATCTCGCTTCATCCCCTCCCAGTAGTAGATTCACTTCATGTCCTGATACATCTGATTACCTCTGGGATGAATCGTCAACTTCGAGTGGTGGCATTATCTTAGAACCTCATCCCTCAATCCATCGATATTAGGAACAACTAATCGCACTTGCTTTCGAAGCCAACCTTCTCGATCGACCTCGCATTGTTTATCTTCTGGTTCCAGCTTCTGGACAAACTCAACAAACATCGCATCTCTCTTTTGACTTTCACCAATCCTTTCGATAAGAGTAATTTTTATCGATAAGCTTTCCAACATTTTAGGTTTCAACTTGCACCTTGGCCTGAAATCGAACCTTGCAAAATACTCAAGGCTCTTCCATTCCAAAACCATCGCCCCCAAACTGCGTTACCTTTTCCAGGAGTATAGGCTATACCAAAATCGTATGATGCTAGAAACTCTAACTATCATTACTGCCGAAGATTCAAATCCTTTTGGGAGAAAAGATACTTCAACGAATTGTGATCCGTAAATAACTCGAATTGAACTTATTATAGGTAGTGCCTCCACATCTTCAGAGCAAACAAAATCGCCGTCAACTCCAAATCATGAGTTGGGTAAGTCTTCTCATGTGGATTTAGCTGTAGACTCGCGTTGGCCACAAACTTATCCTTTTGCATTAGTATCGCTCCAAGTCCAGTACAACATGCATTGGTATATACCACCATCTCTTCACTCCCACCCGGAATGGTCAACACAGGAGCACTCGTTAAACTCTCCATCAAGTTTCCAAAAGTTTGCTCACACTTTCAACTCATGTGAACACTTGGTTCTTCTTTGTCAATCTTGTCAACGGTGTAGCTACCTTGGAGAAACCCTTGATAAACCGTCGATAATAACTAGCTGACCCAAGGAAACTCCGTATATCCGTCGCATTCTTAGGCCTATCTCAGTCCTGGATTGATGCCACTTTAGAGGGGTCAACCGCTATCTCATTTCCAAAAACAACATGGCCTAAGAACCTCACTTCACTCTTCCAGACGTGACACTTTGAAAACTTAGCTCTCGGGTGATGTTTTACAAGATTTCCAACACAACTCTCAAGTGCGTCTTTTTCTCTTCCTCATTCCGAGGGTGAACCAGAATGCCATCCACGAATACAAGCACAAACTTGTTCAACTTATCCCTGAAATTCAAAAGATCCACAAAATACGCTGGCGCGTTTGTCAACCCGAATGGCATCACCAACCATTCGAAGAAACTATATGGTGTCCTAAAAGCAGTCTTTAGCACACTATCCTTTGCCACCTTCAACTGGTGAATCCCATTGTCAAATCCATTTGAGAAAACACTTTGGCCTCGTGAAGCTGATCGAACAAGTCATCATTCCTTAGCAACGTATACTTGTTCTTTTTAGTCACCTTGTTCAGCTCACGATAGTCCACACACAATCTTAATGAGCCATCTTCCTTGCTTGCAAATATGAGCGGTGCACCCCATTCGAATACACTGCTCCAAACGAATCCCTTCCCCAGAAGGTCACAAACTAGCACCTACAACTCTCGCTATTCCTTAGGCGCCATCCCCCTAAGAGGCATAACGATTGGTCCAACAACCTTGACCAGATCGATTCTAAACTCGATCTCACGATGCGGCAGCAACCCTTTGACCTCGTCAAAGACATCCTCATACTCATTAACGATCAACACAGATGATAATTCTTCCTGTGGAATCCCAAGCGAATATAGATAGCTTACGAAGACACCTTCTTCGTGCTTACATCTAATCAACACCTTTCGCCATTCCACATCCCCAACTCTCACTTCTAGCTTCTCGCAATTCACTCTTGCTGCATATCTCTTGAGCCAATCCATGCCCAAGATGATCCCAAACCCAGCGAAGTTCAATACAAAGCAATCGCACACAAAAGAGCAACCATGACTCGACAATCCTAGACCACAACAAATCATGCAAAGATTGGATGAGCCCCCAACTGGATTAGTCACTATGAAAGGTCCATCACAAATCTCAGGTTCCAAACCCAAACAGCACACAAGCTCATTGCAAATGAAAGAATGTGATGCTCTAGTATCAAAAAGCACACGAACTGAAACACCATTAATAAAAAGAGTACCTTGCACCACGACACCCTTTCCTTTATGCCCAGCGGTAGGAGCTCTCGAAGAGATTAGCACTACATCCAAAGCATATTCCTTCACAACCTGTTTGCATTAGCTGATTCTGGAAAGTCTTTCTTCACATGCCCAGGCTTCACACACTTGAAGCACTTCTTCTCAGCTTTGGAATTCTTGCACTCATCAGCAAAATGGCCTTTCTGCTGGCAGTTAAAGCAAAACACCTCACTCTTAGGCTTATTTTGGCTATTTTTCCTTTTTGTTGTTGTTGCTTCCTCTTCTAATTATTACCACTGTGCTGTGGTTTCTAAACCTCTTTTCTTGTAGCGACAACATTTGCTTTCTTAAGAAACAAGCTCTCATGGCGAATAGATTTTTCCACAATCTTATCGAATGAATCGTTAAGATGATCCACCAGTGGCCTTCCAATATAGAATTCCAGACCCATAACAAACTTCTCGTTCTTCTGGTAAGGTGTACCAATGTTTGAACGAGCATATTTGGACAAGGCCTCGAAATCAAAAAAATAATCAAGCACAGAACGACCATTCTGTTTAAGCTCCATGAACTTCTAGAACAAAGCAGACTTCTGAGCAGTGGAGATAAACTTTCTTCAAACTTAGCCTGGAATTACTCCCGTGAAATTTCTTCCTCTGGAGTCTCAAGCGTGACTAAATTCCACCATTTCATGGCCCTACCTTGAAGTTGCCTTGATGCAAGCTTTCTCTTTTGGTTGCACGATCCAAACTTAAGTCTCTAAAGATACGAACACAAGAATCCATCCACTTTCGAACCTCTTCATCTGGATCAGTTCCTTTGAATGGTTTTCCTCCTAGAAATGTATAATCTTTGCATAGCTTCGCAAAATCCACAACCCTAGGTAAATGAACTCCTACGTCTACCGTAGCTACCACTGGAGCAGGGACCCTTCGCATGAATGCCTCCATCATGGCTTCAAACATGGTAGGGTAGTCTGGTTCACCTCCATTTCCCCCTCCAGTATTAGCTCCCCTAGCAGCGTGTCTTGATGGTCGTTTACTTATTCTAAATATACAATTTAGAATAATTAGCTACTTCCAAGAAAAACTGCTGAAGAGATACGACCGCTAATACTATATATGCTAATATATATAGTAAGCATCCAACTGAAATGTACAAGTACGTCTCTCATACGTAATTACATCTTTGAACTTTGGCAAAAATCGTTAACCAGAGCTCTGATATCAAATGTGACGACTGCCCATAACCCCTGCACTATACAAGAGGAATAAAGAGCTGGAAGGTGTGCACGGCGACGGCTATGGACGATCATCAGAGTGGGAAAAGATCATCGGAACTTCTCGTAAAACTCACAGCGTAAGGATAAAATATAATAGAACATATACAACAGGTTATAGTAGTAAAGCATCATATAACAAACTTCAAACTTTCAAAACATACTGAAATATTATTCCAACATCGTAGGAAATATCAAGTATGTACATAAGGCCTCACTACAACACTCATAGAGCGACTCAAACCGCGGAACAAAAATTACCAGATAGCAGTAAAAGTAATACGCTAGCCTTCTGCTCGCCTTCGCACAGCAACATCGTCCTCACTAATCACCTGTTACCTGCAACTTAGTATGCCCATCCACAACCGGATGAGCAGCCTAAGGTAATAAGAGGAAACATAAAACCGTGAGTCAGACAACAGTCTTAGTGAGCGATAAAACAACTAACATACTTCAACAATAGAGTATACGAGAATGGATAGATAAACATACTAATATTCCCAAAATACTAGAGAAGAACTAAACCTTATCTTCCCCACATCAGATAGTGATAGTCTTTACGATAAACAATTCAACCATTCATCCATGGAAACCAGAACGCCCATTCAACCATGGTAAGCACTCATAACATCCAAATTATATATATCTCATGCAAACCATCCTAATCGAATTCAACATCCCTCAAGCACAAGCCCAAAGGCCTAAACCAATATCATACAAGCCCTCAACGAACATCTCCTTCGACGTTGGACGACCTACATGAGACGGTACAAACAGAACAACAATCATCCATGGCTGACTCTGGCTATCACCGTCTATCCTTCTTTGAAACCATCGTTAATCATATGATGGCCAACCTTCCCATATGTCAAGGGCTAATGGTAACCCCAGTTCTAGCATAAACTCCATACGCCTTTCAACAATACGCATGTATGTCCAACCTTGAAAACTGGGCCTTTCAACGATACCCAGGGTACTCGATCTATAACTGGTCTTTTAGGTGCCCCTATAGCACCCCTGCTTCGAGCCTGCTAGAACTTAACAACGTTAATATCTCGGCCTTCACATCTCTAGTCATCCAACCCGATGACTTTCCATAACTCAAGCAACCTTCTTTAGCAACCATTATTCACCAACTCACGACCTTTAAGTTGCCACATTTCTCGTTGTTCTACACCGATCAACGAACACATCAAACACTTTGAATATTCCCACTTGATTTCTCCTCGAAGTTATCACCAATCTTGAAACAAAGAAACATCACTCATTAGGACCGAAACCATTCCTAGCAACACATCAATTTGCAAGAGAAAACAAACCACAACACTTATGCCATTTGCTACGGCATTTAAAAGCGTTGCCAAACTCATCATTTCTCATCGATCGACCGACCCCTGAGAGCATGACCGACCAAATCATTTCTCAACCCATATGCTCGCCCGACCGACCCTATCATTCAACCTGTAGGCTCGCTCGACCGACCCTGACCCGCTCGACCGACTCTAACCCGCTCGATCTAACTAGAACGACCAGGCTTTATCACCACAACCAACCCGAACCATTCTGGGCAAACAACCGACCCAGTTATCTCCTTGGCTTGAACGATCCTGTAACAACCCGGAAAATCAGAACCAATTTAAATTTTTTATTTTGGCAATTTTAATGAATTTTGAATATTTAAAATGAATTATTTTAAATAATAACAAAGAGAAATTTATTTTGAATAGAGGTAGAACTTATATGTTTATTTAAATGGAAATTAGAATATAAATATTTATTTTTATTTATAAAAGGAATTGGAAATGGTGCAGCAGTTTGAAATTTCGATTTCAAATTTCAATTGAATGTACAGGATTCAAAATAAACCAGATTTTAGTAAAACCATAAATATTAGAATATATATGAAAATTATTTTCCAACGAATCCGAAAAATTGAAATTTCATAGCGGGAATAAAAAGTTATGCCTAGTTGAAAATTCAGAATAGTCGCTTAAGATCCGATCACATCTGTGCGACCGACCCTTTTCCCCCGAGCTTGACTCAAAAATGAGACTAACCCAAGCTCGCTCGCTCGAACCTCTTTCACCCAGGCTCGCTCGACCCAAACCCTACACTTCAACCTTGGGCTCGCTCGACCCGAACCCTACACTTCAACCTTGGGCTCGCTCGCCCCTTCCTGTCTTGTTCCATAAGAAACCACACCATGATGCGCGATCGACCCTCCTGCCTCGTTCTACCCACTTACTGACTTCTTTCCCAAGAAATCTGCACCTTTGGTTTGACCGACCCCGTATGCGCCACCCAAAACCTGCACCACTCCAATGCAACTCCAGTTTCTACCAAAACTCCGCCAATCAATACAATCGATGAAAGCAACTCATCTAATTCATTCAACACAACCATAAGCTTGTTATGAATTTAATAACATCACGAATCTGGCAATTTCATCACTAATTATGTGGAATTCACCAAAATCACCATAAATGTAGATATGAACAAAATTATAGATCTAACTTGCAACAGTCATATGGGATAGCATAGAAATGACAAGTTTAAACCTACTAAATGGATAATAAGGTTTTTCATATGAAAATGGACTTAAAATGATACATATCTATGGTCAAACACTTGAATATGATTAAAAACATGAACAATCACTCATATACTTCATTGAATCCATGTGAGAGATGTAAATCACTCACTGATTCTCCAAAACAAGCTAAAATGATAGAAATATGAATCCAGACAGCAAGCACCTCGCACCAAACCCCTTGATCCAATGAAATATTGCTTCAATTGATGTAGATCCAACCTCCAATTGTGTAGATTTTTGATTTCCCTCCTTGGATTTTGATTTTTAATAGTGGAAAGATGTTAGAGGAAGGAGGAGCACAAAGCCACCTAATGAGAGAATGGGGAAGTAAACTATTTCCCATAACTCTCACCCCCTATTTGTAGTTTCCACCAACCCACTAATGGGCCACCCCAAATCAACCCATTATGGCCTTATAAACCTGGACAACCAATTGAAAAACTTTAAAATAGCGATTTCCCCAAACCGCTGAGCCAAAATTTTAATGTAACCACTCTACGGAAAAGAAAACATCAATTCCTTTCCAATGGCACAGATCTAACCTTCTGATTCGACCTGAGTCAAAATTTATGCCCTGTACAAGACTAACAGGGATGAAATGGACACAAATAAAATCAGTAAAAATTATGGACATGTCTTACATCCCCATAAGCGACATATTAAAATATGAGAATGATCCAATCTTCAGGATATAAATTAAAAATAATATACGATCTTCTGATACGTAAAATGCGGGTTGTTACATTCTCCCCCCTTAAGAATTTCGCCCTCCAAATTCAAAGAAAACACAAGCAACCACAACAATTCTACATGCCTATCATCCATGAGAAGCCAATTCTATCACCCAAACTAGCAACTATCAAGCCATACATCCATAGCCTTATCGTTGCATGCGGAACTCTATCAAACAATCAACAAGATACAACGTTATGACAATGATACAATATCATAAGGTCCTACCAACGAAGAGCTCTGGATGAGTCGCCCTCATGCTCTATTCCGTATCCCATGTACAATCGTTGCCATATTCACTCCATTGTACCTTAACTAGCTTAACCGTCTTCCTCTTAAGCTGTTTCATGTCATTTTCCACAACACGAAGCGACTTACGTGGTTTCGTAACAACGATCTCAACTTCTAGGTCTTTATACTGCTCTGGAGGTACCACTAAATGTGAATCATGCACAAACTTCCGTATAAACGACACATGGAACACATTATGCACACTCGATGTTTTCTCGGCTAACTCCAATCTATATGCGGCTTTCCAATTCTCTATACTATCGGAAATGGTCCTACGAACCTAGGAGGTAACTTCCCTTTACTTCTGAATCGAACCACATGCTTTAATGGAGAAATCTTCATGAAAACCATATCGCTAACATCGAATTCCAAGTCTTTTCGACGCTTATCAGAATAACTCTTCTGACGATCTTGGCATGCCTTCATTCATTGTCGAACGATCTTGATATAATATGAGGTCTCTCTAATCATCTCTGGCCTAAGTACCAACTTATCTCCAGTCTCTGACCAACAAGTTAGAGAATTAGATGGCCTCCCATTCAATGCCTCATATGGTGTCATACCAATGCTAGACTAGTAGCTATTATTATATGCAAACTCCACTAAATGTGGATGGTCTTCCGATGATCCTTCGAAGTCTAAAATACAAGCCCTCGGGAGATCTACCAAAACTCAATTGACTCTCTCGGCTTGACCACCAGTTTGGGGATGGTAAGCCATACTTAAGCACAACTAAGTTGCCAAAGCTTCTTAAAACTCTTCCAAAATCCATTCGTAAATAATGTCTCTCGGTCACTCACTATGCTCTTTGGCATACCATGGAATCAAACTATCCATTTCACATAAAGTTCAACCAATTTTGATGCCGTCCGAGTTGACTTAGCAGGAATGAACAGTGCACTTTTGCTCAAGGGATCCACGATGACCTAAATTCCTTCGTTTCCTGCCCTTATTCTAGGTAATTCATCAATAAAGTCCATCGATATCTGCTCCCACTACCATGTAGGATCTACCAGTGGCTGAATTAAACCACTTGGCATCTTCTATTAAGCTTTCACCAACTGACAGTTCATGCATTTGGAAATGAACTTTCTAATATTTCATACCCTCCCAGTAATAGATTCGCTTAATGTCCGGATACATCTTATTACCACCGGGATGAATCGTCAACTTTGAGTGATGAAATTCTCTCAGAACCTCATCTCTTAATTCATCGATATCAGGAACAACTAATCACCCTTGCTTTCGAAGCAAACTTTCTCGTTCAACCTCGAACTCTTTATCTTCTGGTTCCAGCTTCTGGACAAACACGACAAGCTTCGCATCTCTCTTCTGACTTTCGCCAATACTTTCAATAAGAGTAAGTCTTATCGATAAGCCTCCCAACATTTCAGGTTCCAACTCGCAACTTAGCCTGAAATCGAACCTTGCCAAATAATCGAGGCTCTTCCATTCCGAAAACATCGCCCCTAAACTTGCGTGTCTTCGACTCAACTCATCTGCAACTGCGTTAACTTTTTCAGGAGTATATGTTATACCAAAATCATATGACGCTAGAAACTCTAACCATCGTTGCTGCTGAAGATTCAAATCCTTATTGGAGAAAATATACTTCAACGACTTGTAATCCGTAAATAACTCGAATCGAACTCCCAATAGGTAATGTATCCACATCTTCAGAGCAACCACATCTTTAGAGCAAACACAATCGCGGACAACTCCAAATCATGAGTTGGGTAATTTTTCTCATGCGGCTTTTGTTGTCGACTTGCGTAGGCCATAACCTTATCCTTTTGCATCAGTACCGCTCCTGTCCAGTACCACATGCATCGGTATATACCACCATCTCTTCATTCCCACCCGGAATGGTCAATGCAGAAGCACTTGTTAATCTCTCCTTCTGGATTCCAAAAGCTTGCTCACACTTTGCATCTCATGTGAACACTTGGTTCTTCTTTGTCAATCCTTTCAACGGTGCAGCTACCTTGGAGAAATCCTTGATAAACCGTTGGGAAGAATCAGCCAACCCAAGGAAACTCCGTACATCCATCGCATTCTGAGGCCTATCCCAGTCCTGGATTGATGCCACTTTAGCGGGGTCAACCGCTATATCAATTCCAGAAATAACGTGGCCTAAGAACTTCACTTCACTCTTCCAGAAGTGATACTTTGAAAACTTAGCTCTCAGCTGATGTTTTCGCAAAATAACGTGGCCTAAGAACCTTACCTCACTTCACTCATTCCGAGAGTAAAACGAATGCCATCCACGAACACAAGCACAAACTGGTTCAACTGATCCTTGCAAACCCTATGAATAAGATCCACAAAATATGTTGGCTCGTTAGTTAACCCGAATAGCATCACCAACCATTCGAAGAAACCGGATGGTGTCCTAAAAGCAGTCTTTGGCACACTATCCTTCGCTACCTTCAATTGGCGAAATCGCGTTGCCAAATCCATCTGAGGAAACACTTTGGCCTCGTGAAGCTGATCGAACAAGTCATCAATCCTTAACAACGGATACTTATTCTTTTAGTCACCTTGTTCAAATCACGATAGTCCACGCGCAATCTTAACGAGCCATATGCCTTGGTTGCAAACACGACTGGTGCACCCCATTTGGATACACTTCTCCGAATGAGTCCCTTCCCCAGAAGGTCACGAACTTGCAACTTTGAATCTCGCTGCTCCTTAGGCACCATCTGCCTAAGAGGCATAACGATTGGTCTATCACCCTCGACCAAATCGATTCTAAACTGGATCTCACGATGCGACTACAACCCCTTGACCTCGTCAAAGACATCCTCATACTCATTAGCAATCAACACAGATGACAAGTCTTTCTGTGGAATCCCAAGCGAATATAGCTAGCTCACGAAGACACCCACTTCGCCCTTACATCTAATCAACACCTTTCTCCCTTCCACATCCTCGACTCTTACCTCTAGCTTTTCGCATTTCACTCTTGCCGCATACCTCTTGAGCCAATCCATGCCCAAGATGATCCCAAATCCAGCAAAGTTCAATACAAAGCAATCACACACAAAAGAGAAACCATGACTTGACAACACCAGACCATGGAAAATCATGCAAAGATTGGATGAACCCCTAACTGGATTAGTCGCTATGAAAGGTCTATCACAAATCTTGGGTTCTAAACCCAAACGGCACACAAGCTCATTGCAAATGAAAGAATGTGATGCTCCAGTATCAAAAAGCGCATGAACTGAAACACCATTAACAGAAAGAGTACCTTGCATCACGACACCCTTTCCTTTATCCTCAGCAGTTGGAGCTATCAAGGAGGTTGGCACTGCTTCCAAAGCATATGACTTCACAACATGCTTAGCTGATTATGGATAGTCTTTCTTCTCATGCCCAGGCTTCCCACACTTGAAGCACTTCTTCTCAGCTTTTGGATTCTTGCACTCATTAGAAAATGACCTTTCTGCTGGCAGTTAAAGCAAACCACCTCACTCTTAGGCTTCTTTTGGCCATCTTTTCCTTTCTGTTGTTGCTACTTTCTCTTCTAATTATTACAACCCTGCTGTGGTTTCTGAACACTACAACAATAATGCAGTTTTATAGCGGCCCAATACCGCTATGAGTAACAAACATAGCGGTTTCATAAACGCTGTATATGAACATGTTATTAAAAACTGCTACATATTTATAGCACTTTCTCTGCCGTTATTAAAGATCCATTTTGATAGCGATGTCTTGCCGCTATGTTATATTATTACAATAGCTTATTTTGACCGTTATAATACATCAAAATCTCATTCATAGAGAAAATATTGATAACACAGTATTACCGCTATAAAATAAGTATTTAATAACAGTTATTCAATGCTATTAATGACTGTGTTATAGTTTTTACTAACCCCTTTGACAACTCATTTCAATACATATGTTGTCAATTCATATACATGAGTTAACACCTAATTCATTTTAATCGCAAATAAAGTATCAACTAACAAAAGAAATTCAATACATGAGTTAACACCTAATTCAATACATATGTTGTCAACTTCAGCACACAAAATATAAAACATAGTTTATAATTGTTCAGTTAACGCAGAAAAGGCACAAGACAAAACAGCCCTTCCATTGGTAATCGCAGCACCATCACCAAAGTCGATCATGTCCTATTTCCTCACTTGCATATCAACATCTTCATTGATAACATCTTCCTGGTATCAACAGTGAAAAAGTAATTAGACCATTGATGCATCCCACAGGGAAATAAAAGTGATATTAACAGAAACAGAATAATCAGTACATCCAAACTTCAGACAGTGACGAATCTAACTCATGGGTCGGGTGGGCAGTTGCAAATATATGCCAATTTGACTAATTAAATTAGACTAATTAAATTAGAAGCCTAATTCAAAGTTTCATTTCAAAACTAATTAAATTAACTCATGGGTCGGGTGGGCAGTTCCAAACTTCAATTTATTATTCATAACCAATTTGACTAAATAAATTAGAAGCCTAATTCAAAGTTTCATTTCAAGAGCCTGCAATTTCATCTCAGTCTCCACCTCACTCCGCAGACCCTATTTGAGGAGGTAGATTGAAACTCTTTTTTCCTTTGGTGTTATAGTATTTATCTTATGTTCCTTTTAATCCTGACAATAATTGCATCTATACTTTATTCTAATCCGTTGGCTTGTTGATTATTGTATTATAATTTATTTTAATTGGTTGATTTGTTGACAACTTGATTTGTTTGATTAAACTGCAAAAAAAAAATTAAGCATCATGATTGTTTGGTTATCTCTGACTAATTACTCCTTATTGATACTAAAATTGTATCTTCTTGATAAAAATTAGTTACCCTCAAACTGCCCAACGCAAAAAAAAATTCCTGGCTTCGTCGCTGACTTCAGAAGTATCCCAAACTTCAGAAGTATCCCACAGGGAATATTAACAGAGTCTTATATAAACAGAAGTATCCTCTAGCAATTTTATTTATAAACAGAGTCTTATATAATACACCCAAACTTCAGAAGTATCCCACAGGGAATATTAACTAACCACACATCAATTAAATTAAAATTATAAATTAAAATATTCCGTATAGGTATCTATTTAAAGTTACAAAAAACGCAGATAACTTCCCAGTTTATAAATGATGCCAAGTTTATTTATTGATTCAGTTTTGTCTACACCCCAAACTAAAAATGCAGCTGTAATAATACACAGCCCCATAACCCGAACCCACACCTCATTATTTCAGCGTTGAATACTCAAATTAGTTACTTCTACTACTTTATTACTACATATGGTTACAGTACCGTTGTCAGAATCTGAAGTTACTTCAAAAAGAATATTTCATGAATTAAGCGTACTGATCATGTCTTTATTGCATGTTGTATATTTGGATAAATGTTGCTATCATCTACCAACTATTCTAAACCAAGCGACAATAAAGGTTTTTTGTCCTAAATATTCAATTGCCTATGCAAGTTGCTCTTTGATATCATTGATCATACTCCTGTTTGCAATTTCTCTTTGATAATTTGATTACATCCGTGAGATTAATTTACAAATATATGCGCAGCATTTAGTTATAATTATCAATTCATGATTTCCTCTTCTTCTTTACCCTTTTTTTGGGGAAAAAATGGTTTTGAATGAGATCTTGTGGCAGAGTAGTTTTCAAATATGGATATCACATGCAGTAAAGTCATGATATATGAACCAAAAGAAAATCAAATATAAGGAGAGATATAAATTAAACCCTGAAGTGACCTGTATAGTGCTTGCCTTACTGTGTAGTGCTAAAGTATGGATAACTTAACAATCAAACCAAAAAGGGAAGAACATGGAAGAACATGGATAACTTAAGTAGTGATAATTTGCACCTGATTTTTCTCTAGTTGTAAAAATCTCTTCTCTATGTCTGACACTATGCAATTTATTAGTATAGATTCATTTACTAGAAGCTTAAATATGCTACTATGCAACATAATACATATGACATTATGCAATATTATGCTACTAATTTAAACAAAGAATTCACTTTATTACCTCATCATCATTCATAGATCCTGGGTAGACTTCTATGTTAGAACTATTGCACCATTGAAAATGGTAGCATGCACCTTGTCCCTACCAAAAAATAATAATTATTGAAACAAGAGCATATTAGACATGCTAACCCATAATTATTATCTCGATTAAAACAAAAATTACTAAAATAGTAGTTAAATTTCATTACCCTTTCAATATGACAAACATAATATTTTCTTCCTTCATTTGGTTTCTTGTCACATTCCTCTATTAAACATGGCCCTGCCCCACATATGCATATTGGATTCATTTCTTTCCTGTGAAGATTAGATATTATTATTAGTATAATTTTGCTACTGTATGCAACATACGAATTGTACGAAACTAATGGTATGATGGACTTTTCATATACACAAATCCATATATACAACCTATATACATTTTATAACTCTAATCAGTTTACAAAGACATACCAATATATCTTATCAATTACCATACAAAACATAATACAATATCATAATCTACCCAGTACCATCTATTCATGGTTTAGTATAGATATACTGAATGGTGTATGTCTCAATCTCAATTTATACAGCACTACTTAGTTTACAATTAAGCTGATAATCCTGTAAGACATACAATTTCAAATACCAAAACTTAACACACTTTAATTATATGTAAAACTGTGTTTGCATCACTCAGCAACCCCATTTTGACTGCCTACTTTAGCTTCATTTTCCCCATTGTAAATTGCAATAGGACCTGTAAAATAATCTTCCCGCACTGCCTCATTTGAATGAGACACCCAGAAGATTGCAGGAGCAATCAACTAGGTCAGACATAAAACGTCTGGTATGAGTGTATTTGATAAAACATGTAACAGTTTATAACCAGATTTTATAATATGCATTTCAACTCACTAATGATCTAAATAACACATAATTAGATTATATGCATTAATGTTATTCAAACTGCTTCGTGAATAACAATGTTATAACTCCTCTCAGTTTTAATCAAATGAACCAAGATCATGAAATCAAATAATATACACAATGACAAAGTAACTACAACCCCTATACTCAGCTTATATAAATACACAGCCGAGCCTATATGTTGCATCACAGGTTAACAAACTTCAGTGAATCACATATATTCATACAAAACAAACATTTTGACCAAGATAATTTACACTGTTACCATTTACAAAATATAATTCATTTCCAGGTTATATCTACACAGGTCTTGAATACAAGCTAAATTAGCAACTATCTTCTTTATCCCAGTGTTATACATATACATTTTACTACCATTCAGCTTAAGTCATTAGATCAGTTAAAATACTTTAATCCATGTATGACAAGCCAAACATCCAAACACAGTCAAAGACCAAATACTCACATATGGTCAGCAACCTCAAATCTCAGGAAAACTCAACTTGCATTGATATACACACATTCATATAATTATATATGAATATAGCAAAATGCAAGCTATTTGTAAATTTAAGTGTGTACAATTAGTAATTTTTGAATTGCACACATTCATATAGTTATATATGAATATAGCAAAGCCTGAGTTATTCTCAATTTACATGGATCCAAGCTTACCTCACAGTATACACACATTCATACACATTTTATTTCAGATTTCTTTTTATATTAGTGATACTACAAAGAAATCACTGACCCCATCATATGTTTGGGCATGCACATCACATACCACGTGCAAAATATCCATTTCATTTCTCAAATCAGATTAAATCCCCTATTTTTATGTATTCATTCCCAAGTTCATATATGAACACCCAAATAGGACATTAATATTTTATTTATTTTCCATATAAACGTTCAATCTATCAAGTATATGACAGTAAATCATACATGGAACCATCAATCCATTCAATCAACACACCATGCACAAACAAATCATGTATGATGCACAATCACACAACAAACAATTAGATTTACTCCTGCAGTATTATGATGAAACATCTATTTAAACGTCTGTCTATAATAGGGCTTATTGCCAGATAAACGAGAAAATACACTCACATAGATTTATTATTCTCGATTTCTTCCTCATTGGCTGATCGAGCTTGTTGATTTTGATGTCGTCGCTCGTGTTGCCGCCCAAGTCGTTGCTCGTTGCTGTCACCGAGCCCATAACCCATCTGCTGCATATGACAGCAGCCCCGTCTGCTGTCTTTATATAGGAAAAAAAAACATGTACCTAACTGCTCAAATTCTGTACATAGCTTGTAAATATGTGTGTATGTAACCAGTACATAACATAAACATAACAGAATTACCAAAAAAACCCAATTAAAAAAAGCAAAGAACCAAAGATGACTTATATACAAGTGTGTATATAATATATGTGCATTTATACATTGCTGAAGTAATAGTTAAGCTATTTTCAGTAAGTATGCATTGCCTATCCTAATGCACTGACATGGCACGAGTTAAACACAATGATTCGAGCTAACTAACTTCGGTGATCTAGTAGGATGGTTAGAACACAGACTAATCAGTGCCCTGTCTTAATTACTTGATATTTGAATATTTGCTTAAATCCGAATGTGGTATAAGGATAAATATAATTTGACCACCTTTTTTTTCCTTTGAATGGATGAAATTTGAATACAACCAGAAGTTTTCTTAAAGAATATCAGTCAACCTAGTTGGTTAGATTGGAAAATGACTTACTTGTAAAGTCAAATGGACGTGAGTTTGATACAACCAGAAGTTTTGTTAAAGAATATAATCGTAGTAATATATATATATATATATGTATATATATATGTATATATATATATGTATATGTATGTATGTATGTATGTATGTATGTTTATGTGTGTGTGTGTGTGTGTGTAGTAATTGTTTAGTATATAAATATTATAACTAGTCATAATTTTCAATATTCACATAGGTTTGCAAAAAATTGAGTAACATATCCACTTTAGTATGTATGCATATGATAAGGTTGACTGTTAGAGTCTGACAAGATTAAAAACAAATCCATATGCAGTCACTAGTTCTAAAAACAGGGTATGGATTTCTTTTCAAAAAAGGTATGGATTTCTTTTCAAAAAAGAAATTATTTGCACTAAAATATAAAAGTGAAAATACAAGTGGTATAATGTTCTAAAAACAGGGTTCTACAGGTCATTAGTTGGAAAAAAAATATCGTTCTACTCACAAAATATTCATAACCAACTAACCAAAACATTAATCTAACCAATAAAGCAAAAATAATGACAACATAAAATTACCTGACTTCAGGATTGACGGTAATGTTACTATAAAGAGAATACACGCAGGTACCCATAGCAGAGCCAACAGCAGCAAACAATGGGTAGACCTACCACCAAAATAAAATTAAGAATTAGGTTAAAAAAAATAGCAAAATGCCAACATATTTCTAATTATATATGTGCAATGACAGAGGATTTTGTTGCATGTTATAAAAAGTACACATATATTTTATTTTGTTGTAAAAATGCCAGCATGTTATAAAAAATTTGGTGCATCAGTGTGCAAGAGCCCTTTCCCATGTTATAAAAGTACAGTGAATTTTGTTGCATCAGTGTGCAAACATAACCATATACACACACACACACACACACACACACACACACATATATATATATATATACATACATATATATATATATATATATATATGCATGTCATTAATTATGATGGCTGATCAGAATTTATTATCTACATAGTACGATGTTACAGACAAAAAAAAATCAGTTCAAAACTGATTCTTGTAAATATACAAGTACAGGAATAATTGCTATGTTAATGAAATATGTATTAAAATATATGGTAATGGAGATGCATATATATAAACATGAAAATCATTCAGTAATGTTCATATATGGACCAAATTAGAAGTTTATGAATTGATCTAAAACCAATTCAATTTTGATATAATTGTTTATACATGCAGTATAAAGGCAAATATCATGTTACATTCGCAGAACTTTTCAATCTAATTTGGATCATGTATATTTATCAACAAAAATATACAAACAGCTCATTGATATCCTAATCTACTAAACATGATCTGTCAAGTATATGATGCAAGATATAAGATGAAAATTGGTCTTTTAAATCCAATTCTTGTCTTGGTGCATATATGTATGTCCAATACCCAAATTCAGTTTTTATAATAATGTTCAATACCCAGATTCAGTGTGTTCATGAAAATAATAAAGTAAGTCACACTTGTTTTTAAATAATAGTACATATTAGAACATTTATTATTATGAACACCACTGGCTTACCATTTGAATTAAACACATAGCATGTTATCAAATGTAAATAAAATTTATGTTATAATCTATCGGTTATAGCAAGGCAACAAACATATTATTTTAACAGTTTAAAACAAATGTCTTATATCCATTGCCTAGTGACCATGAATATAATTCAAATATATGAGCAGAAATCTTATCTTTTGAAATGGTGCAAGGAGCTTCACCAAATCATATTTGCATTATAAAGGCAGTGTCACAAATAGCTTTATATAAAACATACATTACATCTTATGCGAAGACAGATCGAGCAAAGCTTTTTCTACGGCAGGATATCCCTTTTATATCAAAACAAGCTCACAAACATCATTACCTTGTAAGGGGGTATACATTTTACAACTTACATTTCTAAGATTTAAACATCTGGAATTTATATAAAGGAACACATACTCAAAAATATTTGCACTTGCTTCTCTCTATACTACTCCTTATTGTCTTGCATTTCAAAGAATGGCCAGTACCCTTTGTAGGGGTAGGTGGTCCAAAGTGTACATTGGCATGAAGATGTACACATACTACGAATACATGCATACACACACATACATACATACATACATACATATACACACACACACACACACACACACACACACACACATATATATATATATATATATATATATATATATATATATATAAAACCAAAAGACTCATGTTTTCTTACTTTTTATACTCAGGCTATTTCGTTAATATGCCACATATAATTCCAATGATCATGAGGTTAAAGATTCTACTTAAGTTCAAATAAACTTACAAGCATTATTTATCCCTAATCTCAAATAACAAGTTATATCTTATCTACATATTACTTCATGTCATTCAATAATGTGTTTTTTCTATATATATGAACACTTACAAACAAATTCATACAAATTATTTTATATATTTACTACTGAAATTCAGGTGTTGCTCCTATAAATACATAAACTTCCAGGCTCAGTTTATATCTAATTCTCAAGCTTCTTGAAATACATACCTAAGATATTATATATATCAGGTATAAAACTAAGTGTCTATACAATACGTTAAAAACTAATCAATGGTCTCTCTCAAACTTCATTAAACCTCCAATTTAGTTTAGAAATTCGTAGGTTAAGCACCACCATTTTTACAAGCATTACATAACATCACTCCAAATTTAATAGCTAATTAAACTGACTTTTACACTCAGCATACAATAAAGCAATACATCAAACATACTATCCTCAAACAAGCATTTTGAATAACAATTTAATCATTAATTTAACAGTTCCTAGTAACATCTTTTTTGCGATAGGACGAGAAACCGTGTAAATATACAAATTAGGTGTGGATGAACTCAAGAATATGGTGGATGAAACCCTAGCTTACCAAACAACAACCCTAGCTTACCAAACAGCAACCCTAAAATTTAAACCTAGCTTACCCTAAAATTATTCAAGATGTTTACCCTAAAACAGTATCGTAAATCCAAAATCGTAAATGCATAATCGTAAGTTCAGATCTACAGAACACACAAACAAAGAATCGGGATCGCTTACCAAAATCCAATCGAATATTAGATCCAAATCGCATCGCGCCCTAGATTCGACAGAGATTGGAGATGGAAAAAGTTTTGAAGGGACACCGTGTATAAGAGTTGACGAGATTGGACATTGGAGTTGATGATTTGTGAGGTACGGTGTTAGTTTTGGGGGAAGAAGAATGGATTATCAGGGGGAAGACTGAAAAAATATTTGTGAAGTGGCGGCCTTGAAAAGAGGCTAGCGTTACACTCTAGTTACGTGAAAAAAAGCCAGCGTTACTCTCTAATTACAAAGCAAATTCACAGGTTGAAAAAAATAATCAAGTCTAATCAATAACAGTTTAGAATAGTATGTTATAAAAAAGTGTTATAAATAATATATTTTGTTGTAGTGGAACCTCTTTGGTTGCAGCGCAACATTTGCTTTCTTGGTAAACAAGATCTCACGGCGAATAGCTTTTTCCATAATCTTCTCGAATGAATCGTCAAGATGATCCACCTACGGCCTTCTAATATAGGTATCTGGACCCATAACAAACTTCTCGTTCTTCTGATAAGGTGTACCAATGTATGAACGAGCATATTTTGACAAGGCCTAAAACTGAGAAACATAATCAAGCACAGAACAACCATTCTGTTTAAGCTCCATGAACTTCTAGAACTAAGCTGACCTCTGAGTAGTGGAGATAAACTTTGCTTCGAACTTTGCCTGGAATTACTCCCGTGAAATTTCTTCCTCTGGAGTCTCAAGCGTGACTGGATTCCACCATTTCATGGCTCTACCTTGCAGTTGCCTTGATGCAAGCTCTCTCTTGGTTGCACCATCCAAACTTAAGTCTCCAAAGATACAAACACAAGAATCCATCCACCTTTGAATCTCCTCAGCTGGATCAGTTCCTTTGAATGGTTTTCCTCCTAGAGATGTATAATCTTTGCACAGCTTCGCAAAATCCACAAACCTAGGTGACTGAACTCCTACGTCTACCGTAGCAGCCACTGGAGCGGGGACCCTTCACATGAATGCCCCCATCATGGCTTCAAACATGGTAGGGTAGTCTGGTTCACCTCCATTTCCCTCTCCAGTATTATCTCCCCTAGCAGCGTGTCTTAATGGTCGTTTACTCATTCTAAATCTGCAATTTAGAATAATTAGCTACTTCCAAGAAAAACTGCTAAAGAGATATGACCGCTACTACTATATATGCTAATATATATAGTAAGCATCCAACTGAAATCTACAAGTACGTCTCTCACACGTAATTACATCTTTGAACTTTGACTAGAATCGTTAACCAGAGCTCTGATATCAAATGTAACGACCGCCCATAACCCCTGCACTGTACAAGAGGAATGATGCGCTGAAAGGTGTGCACAGCGGCTATGGATGATCATCAGAGCAGGTAAAGATCATTGGAACTTGTCGTAAAACTCACAGCGTAAGGATAAAATATAATAGAACATATATAACATGTTATAGTAGTGAAGCATCATACAGCAAACTTTTAGCTGGAACCGAAAAAGACCTGGTTCCACACACATGAGATAGGCAGAAGGTATGGGACGACCAGTTCACCACGGCCCTAAGAATTTGGTAAGCAGCGGAGGGTGCATGTGCGTAGCTAGTCTCCCCTAGCGCTTAGTCATATCAGGTGTTTGACCCTTCTTCCCCCTTCCCTTA
Organism: Allium sativum; assembly: GCA_030737875.1. Taxonomy (NCBI): domain Eukaryota; kingdom Viridiplantae; phylum Streptophyta; class Magnoliopsida; order Asparagales; family Amaryllidaceae; genus Allium; species Allium sativum. The sequence continues at coordinate 591,437,367 of CM060909.1, forward strand.
GTTTAGTTAGGTAGTTCATTTGCTTTGCCGCAAGACTCACATTCTCAATATCGCAGCTCCCAGTATATTAGTTCACCGCTAAATTGGATTAAGTCCTTAGGGCCTCTTTGGCCCGGGAGAATAGGACATCCTCACTCGACCCAGTATCTAGATCTGGTGAACAACTGGAGTCTTCTTTGTACGGTGTGCCTATAAGTCTCCTGCTCCTGGTGAACTAATACATAACATACCGGCTAGTTAAACCTTTCCTACAGCCTTTAGTTCTCCAGCACTTTGCTCTTTCTCCTAAGAAATCATTAAGTTGACCGGGACTTATCTTATATAAGGTCTTCAAATCGAGCTACAATTGATTTCCAGCAACCGCAAAGGGAAAGTGATTCAACTCTGAGAGATATATTATTGGTATACTAGGCACCTCTATTCCATCAGTGAATCCGGGATTCTCTTACTAGTCAGCTGCGCTACCTGCTTCGATAGGGTTCAAAATAATGTACTTTACAAGATAGTTATCTATGAACGCATCAATCCTAATCTGCAGAGAGTTATCTTACATTTCATAGATTCTTTAACAAAAAAGAATTCAGTTCAGATGTAGGATACCTATCCAGAAGTTTTTCGCAACTCAATCATGTATGATGGTCAAAGATTTTCTCTTTTCTAACTCTGTCTGTAACTCACTAAAGGCTCGGAAAAAAAGAGAAGATGGATATGAACGAGATATCCAGCAACAAGAAGGAAAATGATTGAATAGAAGAACTCCCAAGCATTTCTTGATCTCAGATGTGCCCATATCAATGGAACGGGTGACTCATTATTTGGATGAATCATTTCTTCGGATAGAAGAAGATTCTGTAAACACTTATTATTCCAACATCATAGGAAATATCAAGTATGTACATAAGGCTACTACAACACTCAGAGAGCAACTCAAATGGCGAAATAGAAATACTAGATAGTAGTAAAAGAAATACGTCGGCCTCCTTCTCGCCTTCGCACAGTAGCATCATCCTCATCAATCACTTGTCACCTGCTACTTAGTCTGCCCATCCTCAACCGGATGAACAACCCAAAGTAATAAGAGGAAACATAAAACCTTGAGTCAGACAACAGTCTTAGTGAGAGATAAAACAACTAACATACTTCAACAATAAAGTATATGAGAATGGATAAATAAACATACCAATCTAACCACAACACCATAGAAAAACTCAACCCTATCTTCCCCACATCAGATAGTGATAGCCTTTGCGATAAACAATTAAATCGTTCATCCATGGAAGCCAAAACACCTATTCAACCATAGTAAGCACTCATAACATCCAAATTATATATATGTCATGTAAAACATCTTAATCGAATTCAACATCCCTCAAGCACAAACCCCAAAGGCCTAAACCAATACTAGACAAACACTCAAGGAACATCTCTTTCGACGTTGGACGAACTACATGAGATGGTACAAACAGAACAACAATCATCCATGACTGACTCTGGTTATCACCTCCAATTCTGCTTTGAAACCATCGTTAATCGTATGACGACTAACCTTTCCCTATGTCAAGGGCTAATGGTAACCCCAGTTCTAGCATAAACTCCATACGCCTTTCAACGATACATATATATGTCTAACCTTGACGACTAGGCCTTTAAACGATACACAGGGTACTCGACCTAAAACCGATCTATTAGATGCCCCTATCGTACTCCTGCTTCGAGCCTACTAGAAATTACGACAACGATAATATCTCGGCCTTCACATCTCTAGTCATCCAACCCGACAACTTTCCATAGCTCAAGCAGCCTTCTTAAGCAACCATTATTCACCAACTCACGACCTTTGAGTTGCCACCTTCCTCGTTGATCTACACCGATCAATGAGCGCATTCAACACTTCAGATATTCCCACTTGAATTCTCCTCGAAGTTATAACCAATCTTGAACCAAAGAAACATCACTCATGAAGTTCGAAACCATTCCTAGCATCACATCAATTTGCTAGAGAAAACAAACCACATCACTTATGTCATTCACCGCGACATTTAGAAGCGCTGCCAAACTCATCATTTCTCATCGACCGACGACCCTTAGGAGCACGACCGACCGAACCATTTCTCAACCAATATGCTCGCTCGACCAACCTTATCATTCAACCGGTAGGCTCGCTTGACCGAACTAGACCGACCAGGTTTTATCACCACAATTAACCCGAACCATACTGGGCAAACAACCGACCCAGCTCTCTCCTTGATTCGAGCGACCCAGTTACATCTGCGCGACCGACACTTTTCCCCTGAGCTTGACTCAAAATTGAGACTAACCCAGGCTCACTCGCTCGAACCTCTTTCACCGAGGCTCGCTCGACCCGAACCCCACACTTCAACCTTGGGCTCGCTCGCTCCCTCCTGTCTTGTTCCCCAAGAAACCACACTACGATGCGCGACCGATCCTTCTGGCTAGTTCGTCCCACTTACTGACTTGTTTCCCAAGAAATCCGCACCTTTGGTGCGACCGACCCACCTACGCGTCACCCAAAACCTGCAACATTCCAATGCAACTCCAATTTCGATAAAAACTTCACTAATCAATACAATCAACGAAACCAACTCATCCGATTCATTCAACACAATCACAAGCATGTTATGAATCCAATAACATCACCAATCTAGCAATTTCATCACTAATTATGTGAAATTCACCATAAATGTAAATATGAAAAAAAACCATAGATCTAATTTGCATAATCATATGGAATAGCATAGAAATGACCGATTTAAACTTACTAAATGGATCATAAGGTGTTTCATATGAAAATGGACTTAAAATGATACAGATCTATGGTCAAATACTTGAATATGATGAAAAACATGAACAAACACTCATATACTTCATTGAATCCATGTGAGAGATGTAAATCACTCACCGATTCTCCAAAACAAACTAAAATGATAGAAATGTGAATCCAAACAGTAAGCACCTCGCACTAAACCCCTTGATCCGATGAATTCTTGCTTCAATTGATGTAGATCTAGCCTCCAATGGTGTAGATTTATGATTTCCCTCCTTGGATTTTGATTTTTAATGGTGGAAAGGTGTTAGAGGAAGGAGGAGCACAAGGCCACCTAATGAGAGAATGGGGAAGTAAATTATTTCCCATACCTCTCACCCCTATTCACAGTTTCCAGTAGTCCACTAATGGGCCTCCCCAAATTGACCCATTATGGCCTTATAAATCTGGACAACAAACTGGAAAACCTTAAAACCGCAATTTGTCGTAAACCGCTAAGCCAAATCTTTAACGTAACCACTCTTCGGAAAGGCAAACACCAATTCCTTTCCAATGGCACAGATGTTACCCTCAGATTCGACTTGAGTCAAAAGTAATTCCCTATATAAGACTGATAGGGACAAAATGGTCACAAACAAAATCAGCAAAAATTATGGACATGTCTCATATCCCCATAAGCATCATATTAAGATATGAGAATGATCCAACCCTTAGGATATAAGATAAAAATATTTTATGATATTTCGATATGTAAAATGTGGGTTGTTACATTCTCCCCCCTTAAGAATTTCGCCCCCCGAAATTCCAAGCAACCACAACAATCTGCATGTCTATCATCAATGAGAAGCTAATTCTATCACTCAAACTAGCAACCATCAAGCCATGCATCCATAGGCTTATCTTTGCATGCAGAATTCTATCAAACAATCAACAAGATACAAGATATAATGATGATACAATATCATAAGGTCCTACCGACGAAGAGCTCTGGATAAGTCGCCCTTATGCTCTCTTCCGTCTTCCATGTACAATCGTCGCCATCTTCACTCCATTGTACCTTGACTAGCTTAACCGTCTTCCTCCAAAGTTGTTTCATGTCATTTCCCATAACATGAAGCGACTTACGAGGTTTCACAACTACGATCTCTACTTCTAGGTCTTTATACTGCTCTAGAGGTACCACCACATTCGAATCATGTACAAACTTCTGTAGAAATGACACATGGAACACATTATGCACACTCGACATCTTCTCGGGTAACTCCAATCTATATGCGAGCTTTCCAATTCGCTATACTATCGAAAATGGTCCTACGAACCTAGTAGATAACTTTCCTTTACTTTCGAATCGAACCACATGCTTAAATGGCAAAATCTTCATGAAAACCATATCGCCAAAATTGAATTCCAAGTATTTTCGACGCTTATTAGCATAACTCTTCTGACGATCTTGGGCTGCCTTCATTTGTTGCCAAACTATCTCGATACAATCTGAGGTCTCTCTAATCATCTCTGGCCCAAGTACCAACTTATCTCCAGTCTCTAACCAACAAGCTGGAGAATTACACGGCCTCCCATACAATGCCTTGTATGGTGCCATCTCAATGCTTGACTGGTAGCTATTTTATTATACGCAAACTTCACTAAATGTATATGGTATTCCCATGTTCCTTCGAAGTCTAACACACAAGCCCTAAGTAGATCTTCCCAAAACTCAATTGACTCTCTTGGTCCGACCAACAGTTTGGGGATGGTAAGCCGTACTTAAGCACAACTCAGTTCCCAAAGCTTCATGCAAACTCTTCCAAAATCCACTTGTAAATAATGGATCTCGGTCACTCACTATGCTCTTTGGGATATCATGGAATCGAACTATACATTTCACATAAAGTTCAGCCAATTTCGATGCCGTCCTAGTCGACTTGACAGGAATGAACCGTGCCCTTTTGGCCAAGCGATCCACGATGACCCAAATTCCTTCGTTTCCTACCCTGGTTCTAGGTAATCCATCAATAAAGTCCATCGATATCTCCTCCCACTTCCAAGTAGGAACTTCCAATAGTAGAAGTAAACCACTCGGCTTCTTCTGTTCATCTTTCACCAACTAACAGTTCGTGCATTTAGAAACGAACTTTCCAATATCTCGCTTCATCCCCTCCCAGTAGTAAATTCGCTTCATGTCCTGATACATCATATTACCACCGGGATGAATCGTCAACTTCCGATGATGACATTCTCTCAGAACCTCATCTCTCAATTCGTTGATATCAGGATTAACTAATCGCCCTTAATTTCGAAGCCAACCTTCTTGATCGACCTCGAACTCTTTATCTTCTGGTTCCAGCTTCTGGACAAACTCGATAGACTTCGCACCTCTCTTTTGACTTTCACCAATCCTTTCGATAAGAGTAAGTCTTATCGATAAGCTTGCCAACATTTCAGGTTCCAACTCGCACCTTGGTCTGAAATTGAACCTTGCCAAATACTTGAGGCTCTTCCATTCCGATAACATCGCCCCCTAACTTGTGTGTCTTTGGCTCAACGCGTCTGCAACTGCGTTATCTTTTCCAGGAGTATAGGCTATACCAAAATCATATGACGCCAGAAATTCTAACCATCGTTGCTGCCGAAGATTCAAATCCTTTTGGGAGAAAAGATACTTCAACGACTTGTGATCCGTAAATAACTCAAATCGAACTCCCAATAGGTAATGTCTCCACATCTTCAAAGCAAACACAATCGCCGCCAACTCCAAATCATGAGTTGGGTAATTCTTCTCATGTGGATTTAGCTGTCGACTCGCGTAGGCCACAACCTTATCCTTTTGCATCAGTACCGCTCCAAATCTAGTACAACATGCATAAGTATATACCACCATCTCTTCATTCCCACCTGAAATGGTCAACACAGGAGTACTCTTTAATCTCTCCTTCGGGATTCCAAAATTTTGCTCACACTTTGCATCCCATTTGAACACTTGATTCTTCTTTGTCAATAATGTCAACGGTGCAGCTACCTTGGAGAAACCCTTCATAAACCGTCGGTAATAACCAGTCGACCCAAGGAAACTCTGTACATCCATCGCATTCTTAGGCCTATCTCAGTCCTGGATTGCTGCCAATTTAGAGGGGTCAACCGCTATTCCATTTCCAAAAAAAAACATGGCCTAAGAACTTCACTTCACTCTTCCAGACCTGACACCTTGAAAACTTAGCTCCCAGCTGATGTTTTTGCAAGATTTCCAACACAACTCTCTAGTGCATCTAGTGTCTTCTTCATTCCGAGAGTAAACGAGAATGTCATCCACGAACACAAGCACAAACTTGTTCAACTTATCTCGGAAAACCTTGTTTAAAAGATCAACAAAATATGCTGGCGTGTTAGTCTAACCGAATGGCATCACCAACCATTCGAAGAAACCGTATGGTGTCCTAAAAGCAGTCTTTGGCACACTATCCTTCGCCACCCTCAACTGGTGAAATCCCGTTGCCAAATCCATTTGAGAAAACACTTTGGCCTCATGAAGCTGATTGAACAAGTCATCAATCCTTGGTAACAGATACTTGTTCTTTTTAGTCGTCTTGTTCAGCTCACGATAGTCCACACACAATATTAACGAGCCGTCTTCCTTGGTTGCAAACATGACCGGTGCACCCCATTCGGATACACTTCTCTGAGTGAATACCATCCCCATAAGGTCACGAACTTGGACCTTCAACTCTCGCTATTCCTTAGGCGTCATCTGCCTAAGAGGCATAATGATTGGTCTAGCACCCTCGACCAAATAAATTTCAAACTCGATCTCACGATGCGACGGCAACCCTTTGACCTGGTCAAAGACATCCTCATACTCATTAGTGATCAGCAGAGATGATAAATATTCCTATGGAATCCCAAGCGAATATAAATAGCTTACAAAGACACCCTCTTCGTGCTTACATCTAATCAACACCTTTCGCCCTTCCACATCCCCGACTCTCACCTCTAGCTTCTCGCAATTCACTCTTGCGCATACCTCTTGAGCCAATCCATGTCCAAGATGATCCCAAACCCAGCGAAGTTCAATACAAAGCAATCACACACAAAAGATCAACCATGACTCGACAACACTAGACCATAGCAAATCATGCAAAGATTGGACGAACCCCCAACTGGATTACTCACTGTGAAAGGTCTATCACAAATCTTGGGTTCCAAACCCGAATGGCATACAAGCTCATTGCAAATGAAAGAATGTGATGCTCCAGTATCAAAAAGCACATGAACTTTAACACCATTAACAGAAAGAGTACCTTGCACTGCGACACTCTTTCCTTTATCCTCAGGAGTAAGAGCTCTCGGAGAGGTTGGCATTACTTCCAAAGCATATGCCTTCACAACCTACTTGCCCTTAGCTTATTCTGGACAGTCTTTCTTCTCATGCCCAGGCTTCCCACAATTGAAGCACTTCATCTCAGTTTTGGGATTCTTGCACTCATTAGCAAAATGGTCTTTCTTCTGGCAGTTAAAGCAAACCACCTCACTTTTAGGCTTCTTTTGGCCATCCTTTCCTTTTTGTTGTTGTTGCTTCCTCTTCTTATTATTACTACCCTGCTGTGGTTTCTGAACCTCTTTGGTTGCATCAACAACATTTGCTTCCTTAGGAAAAAAGCTCTCATGGCGAATAGCTTTTTCCACAATCTTCTCGAATGAATCGTCAAGATGATCCACCAACGGCCTTGCAATATAGGTATCCAGGCCCATAACAAACTTCTCTTTCTTCTGATAAGGTGTATCAATGTATGAACAAGCATATTTGGATAAGGCCTCAAAATCAGAAACATAACCAAGCACATAACGACCATTTTGTTTAAGCTCCACGAACTTCTTGAACAAAGCCGACTTCTGAGAAGTGGAGATAAACTTGGATTCAAACTTAGCCTGGAATTATTCCCATGAAATTTCTTCCTTTGGAGTCTCAAGCGTGACTGAATTCCACCATTTCATGGCCCTGCCTTGCAGTTGCATTGATGCAAGCTTTCTCTTGGTTGCACCATCCAAACTTAAGTCTCCAAATATATGAACACAAGAATCCATCCACCTCTGAACCTCTTCTGCTAGCTCAGTTCCTTTGAATGGTTTTCCTCCTAGAGATGTATAATCTTTGCACAACTTTGCAAAATCCACAACCCTATGCAACTGAACTCCTACATCTACCGTAGCTACCACTGCAGCGGGAACCCTTCACATGAATGCCTCCATCATAGCTTCAAACATGGTAGGGTAGTCTGGTTCACCGCCATTTCCCCCTCCAGTATTGGATCCCTTAGCAGCGTGTCTTGATGGTCGTTTACTCATTCTAAAACTACAATTTACAATACTTAGCCACTTCCAAGAAAACCTGCTAAAGAGATACGACCGCTACTACTATATATGCTAATATGTATGGTAAGCATCCAACTAAAATCTACAAGTACGTCTCTCATACATAAAAAGGTAACTACGTCTTTGAACTTTGGCTAACATCATTAACCAGAGCTCTGATATCAAATGTGACGACCGCACATAACCCTTGCACTATACAAGAGGAATAGTGCGCTGAAAGCTGTGCACGGCGGCTATGGACGATCATCAGAGTAGGAAAAGGTCATAGAAACCTGTCGTAAAACTCACAGCGCAAGGATAAAATATAATAGAACATATACAACAAGTAATAGTAGTGAAGCATCATATAGCAAACTTTTCAAACTTTCACAACATACTGAAATATTATTCCAACATCATAGGAAATATCAAGTATGTACATAAGGTCTCACTACAACACTCATAGAGAAACTCAAATAGAAAAACAAAAATACTAGATAGTAGTAAAACTAATACGAAAGCCTCCTGCTCACCTTCGCACAACAGCATCGTCCTCACTAATCACTTGTCACCTGCTACTTAGTCTGCCCATCCACAACCGGATGAACAGCCCAAGGTAATAAGAGGAAACATAAAACCTTGAGTCAGACAACAGTCTTAGTAAGCGATAAAACAGCTAACATACTTCAACAGTAAAGTATATGAGAATGGATATATAAATATACTAATCTACTCACAACACCAGAGAAGAACTCAACCCTATCTTCCCCACGTCGGACAGTGATAGCCTTTACGATAAACAATTTAACCATTCATCCATGGAAACCAGAACACCCACTCAACCATGGTAAGCACTCATAACATCCAAATTATATATATCTCATGTAAACCATCCTAATCGAATTCAACATCCCTCAAGCATAAGCCCCAAAGGCCTAAACCAATATCAGACAAGCACTCAAGGAACATCTCCTTCGACATTGGATGACCTACATGGGACGGTACAAACAGAACAATATTTATCCATGATTGACTCTGGCTATCACCGCCAATCCTGCTCTAAAACCATCGTCAATCGTAAGACGGACAACCTTGCCATATGTCAAGGGTTAATGGTAACCTCTATTCTAGCATAAACTCCATATGCCTTTCAACGATACATATGTATGTCCAACCTTGACATCTAGGCCTTTAAACGATACCTTGGGTACTCGACCTACAAATGGTCTTTTAGGTGCTCCTATCGTACCCCTGCTTCGAGCCTGCTTGAACTTACAACAACGATAATCTCTCGCCCTTCACATCTCTAGTCATCCAACCCGATGAATTTCCATAGCTCAAGCAACCTTCTTAAGCAACCATTATTCACCAACTCACGATCTTTGAGTTGCTACCTTCTTCATTATTCTACACCGATCAACAAACATATTCAACACTTCAAATATTCCCACTTGAATTCTCCTCGAAGTTATCACCAATTTGAACTAAAGAAACATCACTCATGTGGTCCAAAACCATTCCTAGCATCACATCAATTTGCTAGAGAAAACAAACCACAACACTTATGCCATTCACCGCGACATTTAGACATGTTGCCAAACTCATCATTTCTCATCGACCGACCGACCCCCAGGAGCACGACCGACCGAACCATTTCTCAACCCATATGCTCGGTCGATCGACCCTATCATTCAACCTGTAGGCTCGCTCGACTGACCCTGACCCGCTTGACCCAACTAGACCGACCAGGCTTTATCACCATAACCAACCTGAACCATTATGGGCAAACAACTGACCCAGTTCTCTCCTTGGCTCGAACTACCCTGTCACATCTACATGACTGACCCTTTTCCCCTGAGCTTGACTCGAAAATGAGACTAACCCATGCTTGCTCGCTCGAACCTCTTTCACCCAGGCTCGCTCCACCCGAACCCTACACTTCAACCTTGGGCTCACTCGCCCCTTCCTGTCTTGTTCCCCAAGAAACCACACCATGATGCGCGACCGACCCTCCTGGCTAGTTCATCCCACTTACTGACTTGTTTTCTAAGTAATCTGCACCTTTGGTGCGACTGACCCCCCTGCGCGCCACCAAAAATCTGCCCCACTCCAATGCAACTCCAATTTTGACCAAAACTCCTCCGACCAATACAATAGACGAAACCAACTCATCCGACTCATTCAACACAACCACAAGCATGTTATAAATCCAATAACATCACCAATTTGGCAATTTCATCACTAATTATGTGAAATTCACCAAAATCACCATAAATGTATATATGAATAAAACTATAGATCTAGCTTGCATAATCGTATGGATTAGCATAGAAATGACATGTTTAAACCTACAAAATGGATCATAAGGTGTTTTATATGAAAATGGACTTCAAATGATACAGATCTATGGTCCTACACTTGAATATGATGAAAAACATGAACAAACACTCATATACTTCATTGAATCCATGTGAGAGATGTAAATCACTCACTGATTCTCCGAAACAAGCTAAAATGATAGAATTATGAATTCGGACAGCACACACCTTATGCAAAACCCCTTAATCCGATGAATTCTTGCTTCAATTGATGAAGATCTAGCCTCCAATAGTATACATCTAGTGGAAAGGTGTTACAGGAAGGAGGAGCACAAGACCACCTAATGAGAGAATAGGGAAGTAAACTATTTCCCATACCTCCCACCCCCTATTTATAGTTTCCACCAGCCCACTAATGGGCCTCCCCAAATTAGCACATTATAGCCTTATAAACCTGGACAACCAACTGAAAAACCTTAAAATAGCGATTTCTCCCAAACCGCTGGGCCAAATCTTTAATGTAACCACTCTACGGAAAGGAAAACATCAATTCTTTTCCAATGGAACAGGTCTCACCCTCTAATTCGACCTGAGTCCAAAGTAATGCCCTGTACAAGACTGATAGGGACAAAATGGTCACAAACAAAATTGGTAAAAATTGTGGACATGTCTCACATCGCCATAAGCAAGATATTAAAATATGAGAATGGTCCAATCCTCAGGAAATAAAATAAAAACTTTTTACGATCTTCCGATACATAAAATGCGGGTTGTAACAAGGATCGTTAGGCTTTTTATGAGCATAGCTATTAGCATTTTCCTACTTTTGTTTCTTCACCATTCCAATAGTTATAAACTAATGAAGTATAGTGCCAGGAAATTATTTAGTTTGTTTAAGTTGATTTTCTTCTGCATTCTCTGTGATTGTTTGAGACGATAGACTTACATTGACAAGGAGGTAACCAGTTTCATATTTTGTTTGATTAGTGTTTTATTTTCCACTCAAATTCACTTGTTTGAGATGTTACTAAAACACATCAATTTGAAATGTAATAAAAAAATTGTGGAATTAGGATGTTCGTATCATTTTTCTTCTTAATATTTCAGAAACCTTTCTTAAAAATAAGTTTTAGTAAGCACCATGTCAATATTATCGGCGAAAATGTGCATTTTAGAGTGCAAATATTTGCAATTTAGACTATAATTTTTTTTCTACGACCACCACATTAATGTGAATTACTGCATTTCATTGATGTTGATATGTCTAATGCTATCAAAGTTAGGTAAACTATCTGCAATAATGCAACTATATATTATATAAAATATCTAATCCTTTCCACCCTCAGTGTGAACTAAAATTACGTACATAAGACAATAATCAATGGTTGTAAATAGCCTAATTCTATTTAAACCCAAATATTCTCTTTTCACGCCGCTTTATTTTATTAATTTTTTGATTTCTTGAAATTTCTGTACCTTTAAGCTATGAAAAATCACGTCTGAAAGATATGAAAACACACATAAGCTTTAGTCGAACGATGATTTTGCTAGAAAAACTAGTGCAATCCATGGGGAATTTGTGTAATAACCTAGCTTGGATCGAGCAAGGTTAGTACGATAATTTAGTTTAGGACGAGCGATGTTCGTGTGATGACCTATTTTAAACAGAATGACATTCTGTGAGAAAACATCAAAGCTGATAGTATCTTGAAAATTTTAAGGGTATTTTTATCATAAAGGGGGTGGAAGAGAAAAAGTGGGATGTGACAATTTTTTTAATTAAATGCGATGTGAAAAGAGGAACGAGGTGTATGAATAAATTTAGACCTGCAAACAAGAGCCATAGATAAAAAATACAACCTTAATGTCGACAGAGATGGTTGTTTGATTGTTGGTATTTCATGATATGATATACAGACGTTGGTGCAAAGTTTATAAAATTGGATTCAAATCATTGATTGTAAGATTCAGAATTTAAATTGAATCAGGATATAGATCGCAACTCAATGTTTCAAAAAGTCCATCAATCTAGATTAAATATTTATTCTAAACTCTTTTTCTGACTAGTTTTGAATTGGACTATGAATCATAGTATAAATAGAGATAATGGATGTAATGTCCTGTATTTTTGGTCGTTGAATATTTTTTTATCAATTTGAATATTATATTTTGAATATTAAACGATTTAATATTGAATTCGTTTATTAAAACAAAGTTTAAACATTAAATTTTATTATAATTTAAAATGAGCTCGAAATGGCGTGGTAGTTCGTAATATTGAGTTAGGAATTTCAGTTGAATTTACATGATCCAATATAAGTCGGATTTCCATGAAACAAGAAACGTTTAAATCTTGTTGATTATAATTTTCTAATGGAAGAGAAAAATACAAAATTTGTATTATAGATGGTTAGTTATGTCCAATTCAAATTTTAAAATAGTCGCTATGGAAATTATTATTAAAATATAATGTTTATTAATTAATAAAAAGGATTTTTAATATAATTTGAATATTAACTCGAAATGTTGATACCGAGTTATATAACTATGTGATAATTTTATTTGGATAAATATGATGATAATAATTTATTATTTTATTATTAGAATTATTTTGGAATTTAAATAATATTTTATCGATTTTTTATAAGCGTTCAAAATTGCAACAAAGCAACAGTCATTTTAATGGCAGAGCCTCCCCTTTTCCCCAATTTGCCGAATCCCATCTCAATCGCTCAAATTGACCCAATTCCCATTCCTCAACCATAATATGGCCCGTCTCCATCTTTGACCTCGTAGCCCTTCAGCCAACAACCGCCTCATCGCGATCCTCCTCCAGATCCACCAGATCCTCTGATGGCTACTATAGCTCCTCTACCTCCAATTGTCCCTCAACCTGTGCCTCCTCAGCATAGTCAGCCGATGCTGGCCAATGGAACCCTATCCTCCTCCATTCTGCAGGCTCTGGTCTCATTTTTCGTCTTTTCTGTTCCATCTGCTGTTTTACGACCTCTTCCTAGTTTATCTTTGAGTATGCCACATGTTAACCCATCATGAAACTATGCGAGCTCATCGCAGATAAATCATCAAGCAAATAATCAACGCGTTTGGAATTCTTTTACTCAGCGACTGCCCCACAACACTGGGAAGTATAAACCCGTTGACTTGAAGCCAACATATGAGAATGGAGCGTTAATGCATACTGATGCTGTAGTTGAAGCAGGAACAACTATTTGGAAAGAATTTTTAGTAGGATTCTTCCTAGACAAACCATTATCGTACTCTACGGTGGATCAGAGATGTAGATCAGTTTGGAAGCCAAAAGATGATCTGAAAATCAAATATGATGGAATGCTTTTCCTGTTTCAGTTTGCGTGCGAAGAAGACAAAGATAGAGCGCTTATGGGTGAGCAGTTAATTATTCAAAGTAAATTATTCATCATCAAACTGTATGATCCCAGTGTTTGTAATGTGTGTGGAATCATCAAATTTGTACCTATCTGGGTGTACTTCACCAATATATCGTTGTTTTCTTGGTCACACTATGGAATCAACTGCTTAGCGTGTAGACCTAGTAAGCTAATATGTCTAGACGAAATAACTCAGAGATTGGAAAGATTACACTATGCCAAATGTCTAATTGAGATTAAACTAGATAAAGCTCTTGTTGAGGACTTTCTAACAACTCTTCCTGATGGTGGTACACAGAGGGTCAAAGTAAATTACTACTGGAGACCACTGATATATACATAGTGTTGCGCCTTTGGTCACAAAATTGAAGAATATGAAGTGAACAACCAAAAGGAATATTCTCATCAAGAGCAGCAATGTAAGAATGTGGATTAGGACAAAAATAAGGGTAATAACAAGGGTAAAAATTAGGTTAAAGCAGTAATGTTACAATCAGAGAACGATAAAGTGAAATATCAAGAGAAGAGGAATCAAGTTAGGAAAGAAGTACCATGGAAAAGAGTAGAAAGGAGCAAAAGTAAGGTCGTGTTCAAAACACAAAGAGTTAATAGCTATGCCAAACCAAATTTTACTCATAAGCCTATCTATAAAAGGAAAGAAGTCAGATTGGCAGACTATATGCTGGATGAAGGGGAAATTGTTAGAAGTGCTCATAAGAACCATGCAAGCAATTCCTTGTCAGCGCAACCTTCAATTTAAGCCAAGAATAGCTTTAGTGTCCTAACTGATAATGATGGACATGACGGCAATATTGAAAGCAACTGTCAAAAGTCCCTACAATGCAAGTAGCAAGACCTTATGTCACAAACTACCCTCCAGGTGAATGGTTCACATGATGAATCACTGCACACTACTAATATCCAAAATAACCTTGTTAGTTCTAAATGTACTGAACCAACTCAGCTTTCAACAATATCTAAGGTCGATGTGGTGGCAAGTGAGGATAAACATATAAGAATCAAAGAGAAGAAAGACAACTTGAGTAAGGAACACTGCGAGTCAAATGCCATTGATACCAAACATGCTTCATCAGGTTTTGACAAGACTGATGAAGCTTTCATATTCACTGATATGAATTTTGAGCCTGGAATTCTAGCTGCTTTGCCAAGTCTGACCTCAATTAGTGTTTGCAATACTAGTAGCAGTCCAGTATTACATAGAGTAGCAAGTGAAACTGAGAATCATGTATTAAATAGAGAAGTTAGTCCTAATGTAAAACAGAAAGCTGTAATGAACTACAATTCCTGCAAAGAGGCTAATAGAATTTACAATTCAATGCAACCACCCCCTAGCTTCCTAGAAGCAGCAGAGTCGAGCTAGTTCATAAGAGATAAAGGCAGCGAAGAAAACCTGAACATATAAGAAAGCAAGATCACCACTCCGTAGTAGTGCATGTGCTGCAGTCGACGTTAGAAAGATGAAAACCAGATCCATGACAAAGAATACCGAAAGGCATCTCGAGTTTAATCAATGATACAAAACATATGTATATGGAATAATAGAGGAGTTCACAAGCAAATAAAGTTGGATAAATGCAAAACCATGATTTTGAAATATAACTTATCGGCACTAGCAATCCTGGAAACTAAACTTTCTGAAGAACTTACAATCAAAGCTGCAGGGTATGTGAATCCTAATTGGCACATGTTACACAATTTAGAGCATACTAGTTACGGCAGAATTTTGGTACTCTATGATCCTACTATTCATCGTCTAACTAAACTGATTCGACTAGCCAATTTTTACACTCTCAAAATGTGCACATTCCATCCTCTACTATGTATTTTATAACATTTGTTTATGCATATAATACACTAGCTTCTAGGGAAAATCTTTTTCAAGTTATGCCTTCTCCGATATAGGATCTTTTCCCTTGGCTGATTTGTGGTGGCTTTAATAATCCGCTTAACCTTAATGATAGTGTAGGAGAGTCTAATGTTACTCTCTCTGAAATCTGTCATATAAATATGGCCATTATGAACTTTGAACTTATTGATATAAAGTCTACCGGTCCTAAATTTACTTAGAATAATTGCAATAGAAATGACATTCACACATTTTCCAAAATAGATCATTCTTTTTGTAATGTTGCTCCGATGAATGTGTGGCCTAGTCTAGTTGATGAGCTTGCTATTCCAATCCTCTTGGATCATTCTCCTCAAATACTTTACTTGAATGAGCATCATTTAGATAGGAAACTTCCTTTAAATTTTTTAATATATGGTCTAAGCAAAGTGATTTTCAGGACATAGTTAAAAAGGCTTGGAATGTTAACTGTTACGGAAATCATATGTTTATACTGTTCAAAAAGCATAAAGCAGTTAAAAATGAATTGAAAGTTTGGTCTGCTAAGATTTTTGGTAGTGGTAGTTTGAAGTCACATACACTTGAGCGACAACTTATGCAAATTTAATCTGAAATGTTTCGCGATCTGCTCAACTTCTCTCTACCACAAATAGAGCATGATATATTATGTCAACATCAACAAGCTCTTATTATGAAATCCACGATGAGAAAACAAAAAAAGCAGAATCAAGTGGTTTAAAGATGGCGACAGAAACTCTGCATACTTCCATGCAGCGCTCAAAGCTAAGCAGTTTAGAGAAACAATTCACACGATTACCGATCACCATGGTCAGGTACTTTCTTCCCTTTTAGATATTCATAATGTTTTTGTAAACTATTATGCGGATCTCTGTGGTAATAGCGACAATTTTGTACCTCAAATTGATGACATTAATCCGATGTTATTACCTAAGATTAACCAAGACATGAAAAATTACTTAAGTATGACAATTTCTGATGAGGAAATTAAACTAGCTATGTGTTCTCTCAATAAAAATTCTTGTGGTGGTACAGATGGGATCAATGTTGTTTTTTACACTAAGTGTTGGGATATAGTTGGTAAAGATATTAGCAATGCAGTCAAACAATTTTTTAAGAAGGCTAATATGTTTCACTCTTACAATAATATTGTTATTGCTCTTATTCCCAAAACTAAAAATGTTAACAACGTGACTGCCTTTAGACATATTTCTTGCTTTAATACTATACATAAATGCATATCTAAGATCATAGCTAGCTGACTTAAGCATGTTCTCCCACAGATCATATCCCTTAATAAATCTGCTTTTCTTCCGAACATGAACATACTTGATAATGTTCTTTCATGGATTGTTAAAAGGCTACAACACACGTAATATATCCCCCAGAACCATGATTAAACTTGACATTAAGAAAGCATTTGATACTATTCAGTGGTCTTCTATCATCAGAATTCTTAGTTTCATGAATTTTCTTGCTTGTTTTACGGCTTAGGTTTACTTTTATATTGGTACACCTCACTTCTCTATCAACGTCAATGGCACTCCGGTTGGTTTTTTTAGAAGAAAATAAGGAATCAGGCAAGGTGACCCTATATCTCCCTATTTATTTATTACAGTTATGGAAATGTTAGCTAGAATGTTGGATAATTTGTTTGCAACTAATCTATTTGATTTGCATCCTAAATGTTCCGAATCACGCATCACCTCCCTCATGCTTGCTGACGACTTGATTGTATTCTGCAAGCCTAATGTTACAACGTTAACTAGTATTATGTCTACTCTCCATAAATTTTACATGTTAACTAGTTTGAAAATTAACTATGACAAATCAAACATTATGATTGTTGGTGTCTCTCAAACACGTATGTCTGATATCCAAAGTTATACTGGGATAACATGTAGTGAAACGACATTAACTTATCTTGGTCTGCCGATGGCTACATCTAGAATCACTATGCATCAATGCTTTCCCTTTTTGAGAAAATAACTAATAGATTTAATTGTTGGTCCAATAACTTACTTAGTCAAGCCGGTAGATTAACTTTGATTAAATATGTTATTATATCTATGCAAGTATACTGGTCAAGCACGTATATTCTTCCTAATAAACTTATAATATGATTCGTACTGCTTGCATGAGATTCCTTTGGAAAGGCAACATGCATGTGAAGTACACTGCGCCAATATCGTACACTAAACTTGCCAGACCAATTAACAAAGGCGGGCTAGGCATAATAAACACCAGTATTTGGAACTCTGCTGCTTTAGCTAAGAATATAGATGACATTCTGAACAACACTACAAGTCTTTGGGTTAGTTGGTCTTTAAAACATATACTTAAAGGTAAAAGTCTTTGGACACTTAAAACTCTACAGGGTTTTAGCTGGACTTTGATATCTATTAACAATTTAAAATATAAGATTCTTCCATACTTCAAATTTGGTTATGCTGCATTTGATAGGGCCAAATTTTGGGAAGACCCATGGACTGATCATGGGCTAATTTTAAATGACAACACGACGTTCCTTGAAAAGCAAGGATTGGGTGTGCACACTAATACTTTTGTAGGCGACATGTTGGTTCATGACAAGCTTAGGCTCCCCAACACAGTTTTTTGTAATGACCTAAGGCTGTGGAACAAAATTGTTGATATCAACAACAGTCAAGCCTCACAATGCATCACCTAATGGAAATGGAAAAGTGAGGGTTTAATATTAAACAAATGTACTTTGTATTATCAGACTTTACTTCCTTTCTGTCTGCAGATGGTATAAGACAATATGGAAAAGAGACAACAATGCCAAAGAAAACATGCTATTATGGAAGGTGATCAACCAAGCAAATTTAAATAAGGAGAGACTTTCGAGGCTGGGAATGGTAGTTCAAATGGACTACAAGCTTTGTGGAGCAGCTTTGGAAAATATACAACACCTATTCTTTGAATGTTCAATGGTACAACAATTATGCGAGGAGACCCTTCTTCAAACTGGGCAACACAACTTCCCATTTGTCAGCAGCGAACAGTGGAACTACTTCAAAACAAGGTCAGGCACCAAAAGACCGTGTTTGTAACGACCCAGAATTTTCGACATTTAGAATATAAATTAATTTAGAGTTTACTACTAAAAATAAATATTTATAGTGGGTTTTGATATAGAATTTGAAATTTATTTTGAACATAGTTGAACATAATTATTATTTAGATGTATAATTTTGCCTTTAAGTTTTGTTTTGAACATATAAAGAAAATTCCTTTTGTAGATTTCATATACATATATATGTATATATATCTATATACGTGTTAAAAGAAGCATTATTGAAATTTGTTAGATAATTTAAATTAATTAGAATACTTATTTTTGAAGTAAGTTTTAATGTTGAAGTAAATATTTATATTTTACATAAAATTTATTTATTTGAACGTAATTTGTTGTTAGAAGAAACAAGTGTTATCACCATTGTTAATTTCTTCGAATAGGCGATCATTGTGAATAAATTCAATTTTGAAGTAGAAAGTGTAATTCATTTAAAACTTGATGCGCTTGAAACGTTCTTTTCCGGTCAGCTCTTTGAATTTAAAACTGAACCATATCTGGTAAAAACTTCTTGTTCAAGATTTGGCTGCGACACCCATATATTTTATGCTGAATAAATTTGCCACTTGTATCTTCTTTACTGTGTATCATTACACCTGGTCTTGTTTCCCTGTAAACAAATTATACGCTAGATTTCTTTGGATACCGTCTCCTTTCTATGTATTATAAAAGAAGCGTAATTCATTCCTCTGTTCACCGCAATTAATTTCTCCTTTTACTTTTGTGTTCACCGCTTCCTCTCCAGTTCAATTAGTAAAAATCAGTTCTTTCCCCATGGAAACCATTCCTCCCGATGGTTGTTTGTCATCGTCGGATGATCATAATTTTTTTTTCTTCATCATGTAGTTGGATGAGAGTTGGTAAGTTATTAAACAATGTTTCTCTTTCATGTAAATGGCCTTGAATGGCAATGACTATCCGAGCTTGAGTATTGTAATCATGAGAGAATTAAGAATGTAAAGTGTGAAAATTTATATAAATAATATGTTAATGTTGGTATAACAAATACTTGTGTCGGTTTGGAATTACTATAATATAGTAATCATGTCGGTTTGGATAAACAAATATAGCAATCATGCATTGTAATAACCTTGAATGTTCTCATGTTATTTGTAGAGAAGAAGAAGCAACCTATGACAACTTCTGTTAGACGTAAGCGTGCGAAGGAGATCGAAAAACAAAAAAAGAAGGTTGTAGTACAAACTGAACACGTAGAAGATGAAAATAGAGATGACGAACAACCAACAAATGGGTCCACCGAAGAAGATACGAGAAATGAGTCTGGATCTCATGGTTTCGGAGATGGAACAGAGAAAGATGGCACCAACAGTGAACAGACGGAAGTGGTAACAAATTTACCACCTACAGCTGGTCCTTCTTCTAGCAAATATATGGCTCCTATACCAGTGGACACGTCCATATTAAAAAGCTTTGAAACACACATTGCATTTTCTATTTGGAATAAGGCTGAGGTTAGTTTGAATTTTTCCACCATTTAATCATTTATTTTTTTGTAATATATTTACATTTATTATATGTTTTATTTCAGGAGAGAGGCCCGCTCAAGTGCCTTTCACATACTACAAAGCTGAAGGAATGGAGTATCGAGGACATGCCAAATCAAGTTGCACAAAGGATTAAAAATTCTGTTTTGTATTATTTGGCACAGTGCTCATACAAGCATGTGGACTTTGTAACTATCTCAGCTTATGTAGAGAGATGGCATCCGGAAACTAATTCTTTTCACATGCTGTTTGGAGAGATGACAATTACATTAGACGACGTGGCACAAATTTTGAAAATCCTTGTTGTCGGCACTTGTATTTACAAGGAATCGAACAATCGTTCGACGATCGATCTTTTAGTTGATTATCTCGGCATTAAAAGAGATGAAGCTGGAAAAGAATTAAATTTCTCGAATTCGATAAAGCTTAACTTCTTATTGAACAAATGTCAAGAGAAAGCAAATAGAGACAATGAAACTGAAGGTGATTATGATGCTGTTGTGCGTGCCTGTCTTCTTTATCTACTAGGTTGTACTTTATTTTGTGATAAGTCATGCACTAAAGTTTCCACTAACTACTTGTAGTGTTTGGAGAATATCGATCAAGTGAATCAACAAGCTTGGAGGATGGGCGCATTAGCCTTTTTATATAGACAGTTAGGTCTGGCTTCTAGACATGATGTTAGACAAATAGCTGGTTACATGACACTGTAGACTGTAAGTATTTCTAATATTGTGTTATGTTATAAATCATTACACTAAAATAAATAATTTTTGTACAGGCTTGGATTCATGATCATTATCCTATGCTTCCTAATGCCATCCCCAGTAAAGAATACAATGACACGATGCCTAGGATGTGCAGATGGCAACCAATGAAACAAACCGGTGATACAACTTCGGCTATAATACGGCTAAGAGAGCAACTAGATGACTTAACTGCACAAGATGTAAGTTTGTCAATTATTTTCCTTACCCAACTTATCAAGTTAGTTAGTAGCTTAATAATTTTTAATTTCAACGGATTGCTAGGTGTGTTGGGATCCATATCAAAACTTAAGATCGAAGTACCCCTTGCCCGATTTTGCTTTCTACAATGGTGTCATTCTGTGTTTTGATATCGCGGAACCATACAATCCTAACCGAGTGCTTCGCCAATTCGGAATCGCTCAACGAATTCCAACAAATCCGATGCCGCCGCTTAAATGCCGTAGAGGTTAAAATGCTAACAAATACAAAATTGAATACGACAATAATTATTGGTATGCTGAAAATTGGCAACATCATCTTCTATCTATGAAGTCACGTTCCACTCATGTGATTGATCCATGGGATTGTACTGCTGAGTATATGTTTTGGTATTTGATTATTTCTCATTCTATCATTCAACCCCCGGATGTGCGGAAAACTACCTCAAGAAAACTGGACAACAATGAGAAGTTGGTATGAATAATTATTTTCTAATTTGTAATTAATTAATGAATAGACATGAAAATTTACACTCATTTGTTATATTTGTAGAGAGTGGCTGCTGGGAAAGCCATAGATAAGCTGAAAGAAAGTCTTAGTGTTCAGGATAAAACCTAAGAACAATGCCTTGTTGCTGAACGTGAAGCAGTTGACTTGCTGGAGGAAGCCTTGAACGAGCCGGATAAAAGAGAAAAACGAGCAAAAAGAAAGCATGATACAAGACCATGATATTATTGTTGGAGGAAGCTCGACGTGTTGTTGTTGACTGTTTGGTGATCATGTAATGGTGGTTTGACGGTGAAGTCTAATGATATGTTGTGTTTCATTTTGGTATGAACAAGTCTAAATGATATTTTGGTGATTATGTAGTGGTGTTTCATTTTGGTATAAACTAGTCTAATGATGTGCTGTGCTTATGTAATGGAGATTATGTAAGGGATATTATGTAATGGTCATTCATTTTGGTGTTATGTAATGGTATGCGGTGCTTATTGTTTCATTTTCCAATGATATGATGTTCTTATTGTTTCATTTTGTGTAATGATATTATATACTAGTATGCTGTCAATATGTAATGGAGATTATTATGCTGTCAATGTGTAATGATAGGCTGTGTTAATTGTTACATTCAGTGTCAAGATTAGTGTCTGATCGGTTATGAATAACCGAAAAGTGCAAAGGGTGCACGACTACTAGTAGCCGAACAGGGAAAAGAAATAAATTCAATTTTGTTACATGAACATGGCGGTGGTGTTTCACCGTAAGTAAATAGGTATTTCGGTGTGTCACCACCGTAATAAACCTACTTTTATTTTTATTTTTTCCTATTCGGTTATGAACTGTCAAGTGCTACGTTGAAACATCGGTTATAAATAACCGTACCAATGCATCATATATAACTTTTTTCATCATCTCTCTGCTCGGTCTTTAATAACCGAATATATTAACCAATTTCGGCTTCTCTTGGCCGTCACATATCATACATTAGGATTGTTTTCCTGTTCGGTTGGAAATAACCGAGAGTGTGTATGAAAATTCGGTTATATATAACCGAAGGTTACATAACTTGTATTGATCATCCCTGTGTTCATTGCTCGGTTATTTATAACCGAACAATTGGACCAAAATCGGTTTCTTACACCCGAACATCTGTTAAATTTATGACTAAAAACATGCTTCACCCCAACGGTGGTGTTCCACCGTAATCTGATACAATTCTCGGTTCGTAACCACTGCCAGAATGTCAATACAAATTTTCCTTTGCCCTGGTCGGTTGGTAACAACCGAAATTCATGGGTAATTTCGGTTTGTCTTGGCTGAATGGGCTGTGAATGAGGATGAGTTATTACATTTATTTCTGGTCGGTTATAAATAACCAAAATTTAATTATACCTTTGGTGATAGTAGACCGTAGGTTGTGTATATTTAACTAACTGTTGCAATGTTATTTTCAGCAAGTTTACATCTCGGTTTAACTTTACCAACTGTTGCAATGTAGTATACATCTCGGTTTAACTTTACCAACTGTTGCAATGTTATTTTCAGCATGCTTGATAATTTAACCATCCAAGACATAAATTTAAAAACAACATCAAGTTTACAACAATGCGTATAAGTTACGCAACATAACATACTAGTCAATAAAAACAAGAAAATATAAGCCATAAGCCATATCCAACTTGAATCATGTGACAAAATTTTCAAGTTTACATTTCAATACATTAGAAATTATCCATTGTGGCCATGTCAGGCGAGCACAATTGAACAAAATGAATTTGCCGATCAACATATAGCTCGCTCCATTCTTTCGCTTCCTTAGTTGCCAATCTATTCCAAAAGCTAGTGGCCGGTGGGATGGGTGCATTTTCCCAAAGTGTTAACTTTATAAAGTGAAAGTCCATGATATTTGCGAAAATAATGAATCGATGGTCGGATGCTAATCCGGGCCCTCTTTCATGTGGGAAAAATGTCAAACTTTGGCGATTGGATATGTAAACCACGACTCTATTGAAAGCATTTGCAACCAAGTATCCAGTCTCAGGCATTATCATCCAATTAGCTTTATCACAAGGACTAAGATCGCAATCAGTAGTTGTTTTGAATTCTTCACAATTTGTTATGTCAAAATGTCTAACATACAATTCCCAATTTTTCATCAATTCAGCTAATACCGACTTCCTTGCTTCTCTCCAATCAGAATTTAGTTAGTCAACTTGTTCAGCAATACAACGAAATCCACAATTGCCATCTCCCATGACGTCTTCAATGTTTTCAATGTATTGATGTAGAAAAGCCGGCAAGTAAGCTAAATACTTAAAATCTGATTTTTTTTGGAGGTACGTCGCACTCATCAAACTTCACATTGGGGTTTTTACGTTTCAGAGGTAGTTTATTGTTTACACTGGCTTGAGAAGGAATTTCAGTAGCGGTTTTTGCTAGTTCAAAAGCAAAGGGATTCCATTTTGTTGATTTTTGGCTTTTGACTTGCTTGTTAATCCACTTGTTATTACTACCCATTGGTCGTCCTTTGTGTTTCTCTAATTTCGGTTCCAAGATAGAAGTCGTGGTTGGTAATACAATTTCTCGTAGCTTCAATAGCATAGCTTCCCTTTCATCAATCATGCAAGAATAAAAATATTTATTGATTAATGCAAACTCAGCTGTATGGACAAAATCAAATGATTATACAACTTCAGGAATATAATTTAACTTTCTCCCATGATCATCTACGATTTCAAGTGGGATTGGCATGCCATCGATGTGATATTTATATATCTCATGTGCACATGGAAGACCATACACAAGTCGATTCAAATGATCAAAAATCGATAGATCCAAAGCAACAGAACTAATTTTTCCCATTTCTTTGACAATTAAGTCCAATGCATAAAAAGATGTCTTACCCCGTAATTTTCTAAGCAATGGAACTTGATAAGCTATCCGTACGGCTCCTAAACTTCTTTCGAAAGCGGCTTTAATTCCAACATGTTGTAGACACAACATATTATCCACTTTCGACCATACTACAGCAACTGATGATCTGGACAAACCAAGATGTTTTTTCAATTGAGCATGGGAAGGCTCAACTCGCGTTGTTGTTCTATTATCACGATGTTTTATTTTATTTGTCCATGGAAAAGCATAATACTCCTTGTATTCCAAACATTGATTCTGAATGTATTTCAAGCTTTTGGGATAGTTTATCCAATCTTTTTGAAAATCATTGCAGTACATCCAAAATTCATCTTCATTCGGTGCGTGAATTACCTTCTTCCAACTTTCCAAAAATATTTTGAAAACCTCATTTGTTTTAAACTCCGGTTTGCAATTCGTAATGACATTATTTCCCATGTGCCACAAACACATCAACAACTTTGCCCGTGGAAAAATTTTCTTGATCCCATTTATCAATGCCCATTCTCTCTCCGTAACTATTACCTCGGGTTCTTTTTCTGGTAAATAAAAATGTTTTAACTTTTTTTGAACCCATTCGTAGTTTTCCTCACGCTCGTATGCTAGGAATGCATGAGCAATACTAAACGTTCGACCAGTTGAAGTCATACCAACCATTTCCAACAAAGGCATATTATATCTGTTTGTCTTATACGTACAATCAAGCAGAAAAATGGATGGAAAACACTTACACAATACCGACGATTCCGGATGAGACCACATGATATCTGTCAAATGATCGGTTTCCACATCGGCCCTACTAAAATACATATAGTGCTTCTCCGTAAGTAATTTCATTAGATGTTGCATCGCGGATCTACACTCCATCGATGATAGCTGCATTTTATATTTAGCATTGTAGATAGTCTTCAAAGTCGAATAGTTGTCTAGATATGATTTTTTAATCGTAACCAATACATCTCTTGGCGGCACACCTGCACTACTCGTGTCTTCTAATATATTTTTATCCTCGTCCATCAACCATGCCGCAAAAGGATGTCCTTCTAACGTGTGAGGAAGTTCATGATTATGCAGCCCATTGAGTACAACTAATTTCCATTTATCTTCCTCCAAATACACACCCTTCAATCGAAACGGGCAATTGCGTTTTCTAGTTGCACTAGTTCTGGGTCGCTTCGCTGTATTTTCCTTTATTACTGTCTTAGGTTGATGGTTACGATAAACTCCAGCCCTTTCACAACACGATTGTAACCTTGGTTTTCTTCTGGGTCCAAATTTATCGGATTTTATAATTACTACAACAGTATTCAACTTTTTTTCAATTGTTTTACACCATCGAATCAGCGCATTCTGCGAATCAAATACCTAAAATCACATAGTTTAACAAAAAAATTAACATACTTCCAGTTTTACATGAATAATAGTGATTATAAATTAAGTACAAACTACATACTTCATCAGTTGTAAATTGATCTATCAAATCAACTTTTGTGTCTTCAGCGGCATTTGACCGATCATCTTGCGGCCTATTTCTATCATCTTCATAATTCTCAGTTGAAACAATAATAACACCCTCAAGTTTATCGTCGTTCACATTATCTTCCTAAAAAATTGAATAAAAATAATTAAAACGATTTTTTTGCAAAATATGACATATAAATTATTGTTGTATGAAGAAAACCCTAAAATTCAATAACTTACAATATCATTCTCTATTACAATGTCATCGAAATTAATCTCTTCCAAACTTGAAGTAGAGAGAAGGTTGAAAGAAAGATCCTACAAAAATTAAGTGTAAAACCCTAAAAAAAAAGAGTATGACAACAAAATAGATTATGCAGCATGATCTACAAAACTAACCTCTTTTTTGTCTTTATCTTCCATCCTCTACTCAGCCAAAATAAATTACTATTTTCTTAAGGTTCAAGATTTAGGGTTTGATATTTGAGATTTTACGTTGTTTGAGAAAGAAAGAGAAGAGAGAGTACGACTGTTATTGACTGAGTGAAAAGAAATAAAATGGTGGTAGGAAGTAGGTTAAAAATAATCAAATCTATTAATTTTTTAAAAGTGGCCAATAGTCTAAATGGGGGTGTGAATAGCAGCGCACTTAGTAAACATCAGTTCTTTCCCCATGAAAACCATTCCTCCCCAAATTAGCATTTCCTAAAAACCATTCCTCTTCTAAGAAAAATAATTTCCACCACGTCAATCAGTCCTCCGCAAACCGCCATTCGTCATCAGGTCGCCAGTGCTCCACTGCGTGAGACACACGCCACTGTCAAAATCACCATTGCCTTTTGAAATAATAAATTGCCGGGAGCCGCTAGGAGTTTAGAAGCCTATGGACCTGTGCGAACCCCACCTTTGATCAAACCCAAGCCTGGCCTCTCGCTGCTTCCTCGCAATCATCTCCTTGTCACTAACTTCAGCGCCTCGCACCCCAAAGCTAGTGGCTTTGAAGCCTTCACGTCTGTTAGTTCCATCTCAGAGCGCTGCAGCTCCAACTAAGCGCCTTTCTCGTTGTTGCCATTGCTCTTTCCTACAAACAAAGATAAGTCTTCTTACGATTAAACTTTTGGCAAGTTTGCATCTTCAGATTCACTAAGTATTATTTGTTGAGGCCTATTGTTCGCTATTATCCCTAGCCGATTTGGTTTGATTGCAGTCACACACATTTCCATTTGGTGTTAGTCTTGCATGTTCATATTAAATAATGTTTAGGTTCTGTTGATCTAAATTGAGTTTTATTTTGATGTTTTCCCCCTTAAAAATATGCTACTTCATAGTAAAGGGTTGGGGACTAGTGCTGGATATGCTAACTTGTACACTATTATGACTCTTGCTTAAACAAAAGCTATGTATGCATAGGACCGTAAATTTTTGACACTGGAACCTTCATGATCCTCACTTTGGTACAAGCTGTTTTACTGTGAATATATTAGGTTGCTACAACACCTATATGTGGTCATTTTTCTTTTCTTTAGCTTGGAGTTCCCTGATGTGTATTATTACGTGAATACGAACAACTACATTTTATGCTCTAAAATCACCCTGTAAGGATAGTAAGCCGGTCACGGCCATGATGAAGTATGTGATACTATTGTAGAGAATATTTTGTATCTGGAGAATATTTTGGATCTGGAGGATATTTTGGATCTAGAGAATATTTTGGATCTAGAGGATATTTTGGATCTTGAGAATATTTTGGATCTAGAGGATATTTTGGATCTGGAGAATATTTTGGATCTACAGGAAATTTTGGGAATTTCCATATACTTCTCTATGCCTATATAAGCTACATCGAATACAAAAGGAGGTGGATCACAAATCAAGAGATTAGATCTAAGTTTATTCTAATTAGGGTTTAGGCAATCCTAATCTTCTTCAATTCCTTTCTCCATAAAATCAATTTTTTCTAGTAAATTTGATCATTGTAATCAATCTCTTGTACTCTTCTATTGATATTAATAAAGGTTTCTCTCTCAAAGTGGACGTACACTGACAAGACGTCGGTGGAACCACTATAAATCCCTGAGTGATTTAGTTTCTCGTTATTGCTCTATTATTTCCATTGTTTGGTGATTGTGATTGGCTTGGATAAGATTGAGATTGTTCGATTGGTTGTTTTTGCACTATTACCACGATCTCGTTTTCCGCGGCGTTGGGGATTTTTTTTATTTAAGCAGTCTTGAATCAAAATTTCTCCACAACATTTGGTATCAGAGCATTGGTGTTGGTAGATAGTTGTAGAAATGCCGGAATCAGGTTCAAATAATCCATCAACAGGTGGTCCAAGTGGTGTAGCTCCTTATGTACGTGGGTCGTATGCAGCTGCTAGTTCACAATTGGTTATCGACAAGTGAAACGGCGATAATGATTTCGAAAAATGGCAGTGGAAGATGAAAGCGGTTCTTAGGCGGAATCAGGTACATCGCATAGTGCTTGATACACACTTATTATCAGAGGACATCTCAGATGTGGAGAGAGAAGAAATGGAAGAGTGGGCATTCACTACACTTCAACTTGCCATGGGAGAGAATGTTATTTCTGAAATTAGTGGTGAGATGACTGCTAAAGGTATTTGGAACAAGTTGGAGGAGTTTTATATGAAGAAATCACTCACAAATCGACTGATCTTGTTGTGGACTTTCTTTACCTACAAGATGAAGGAAGGAACTTCACTAAAGGCGCACTTAAATGTGTTTGATGATTTGCTAATGAAGATGAAGGCGGTAGATTTGAAGATTGAGGAGGAGCAGAAGGCGATGATATTGCTATGTTCGTTGCCTGAGCGCTATACTGGGTTCTCAAACAGTTTGATATATGGCCGGGATACATTGACTCTAAATGATGTCAAGACGGGTCTTCTTAGTGAGGAATTGCGAGATCAGATGAAGGAGCTGAGTGATGGTAGTAGTGGTGCTGGTAATGGTCAAGGTTTATTTGCGGAGAAAGAAAAGTCAGAGAAGAATGGAAACCAGGGGCGTTCTAAGTCTAAGAAGCCCGGTGGAAGAGGAAAGTCAAAGGAAAGAAATGGCAAGTGCTTTATATGTAAGAAACCTGGTCACTGGAAGAATGATTGTCCAGAGAAGGGGAAGAAGGAAGTAGCATCTTCATCAGTTGCGGTGGAGAGAGATGTTGGTGAGGGAGACGTAGATGTTTTGTCGGCAGTAGCATCAGATGTTTCGGGCAGCGATTGGGTGCTTGATTCGGGGGCTTCATATCACATGACGCCTAATAGGAATTGTTTTTCTTCTTATGTTGAACGGGAAGCAAAATCAATTGTTATGGCAAATGGTGCAGTTTGCAAGTAGAAGGGCATTGGATCCGTGCAAATTCGAATGTTTGACGGAGTGGTTCGTACTCTCACTAATATGCGCTATGTTTCGGGACTACAGAAGTCACTTATCTCTTTGGGATAGTTGGATCCTCTAGGTTGCAAGATCACCATTGAGAGTGATGGCTTGAGGGTTTCGAAGGGTGCGCTTGTGGTTATGAAGGGTGCTAGAACTCATGGTATCTATTTGCTTCAAGGAGTGACCGTGGAAGGCGAAACTTGTGTCAGTGTTGATAGTTCCCGTGGCTTAGATGCGACATGGCTGTGGCATTTGAGATTGGGTCATGTCTCGGAGAAGAGTTTAGATGTTCTTCGTCGAAGGGAGATGATTGATGGTGAGAGTTTCAGCAAGCTGGAGTTTTTCGAGGAATGTGTCATGGGGAAGCAAACTAGAGTATCATTCGATGAAGGAAAACACGATTCAAGAGGGATTCTTGAGTATGTGCACACGGATGTTTGGGGACCAGCGCCTGTAGCTTCTTTGGGAGGAGCAAGATATTATATTTCTTTCATTGATGATTTTTCTCGGAAGGTTTGGGTGTATGTAATGAAGGCCAAGTCGGAGGCATTTGCAAGATTCAAAGAATGGAAGGCTCTTGTTG
Organism: Allium sativum; assembly: GCA_030737875.1. NCBI lineage: Eukaryota > Viridiplantae > Streptophyta > Magnoliopsida > Asparagales > Amaryllidaceae > Allium > Allium sativum. Next base: position 591,467,531 of record CM060909.1, read on the forward strand.
AGAATGAGAGTGGAAAATCTTTGAAGGTTCTTAGGTCCGATAATGGCGGCGAGTATGTTTCCGGAGAGTTTCTGAATTTTTGCAAGCATTATGGTATTCGGAGGCATTTTACTACACCGGGAGATCCGCAATCTAATGGAGTGGCGGAGAGAATGAACCGAACTCTACTAGAGAAAGCTCGATGCTTGAGATTGACATCGGGTTTGTCTAAGGGATTTTGGGCCGAAGCTTTGTCAACCACGGTGCATATTATTAATCGAATTCCGTGCTCGACTATTGATAACAAAATTCCGGAGGAAGTGTGGAAAGGGAAGAGCATTGACTTGAGTTATCTTCGTGTATTTGGCAGTCCTGTTTATGTGCATGATCCGGGGAATGATAAGCTCTCGCCTAGAGCTTTCAAAGGGATTTTTCTTGGATATATGGATGGCGTCAAAGGCTATCGGATTTGGAATCCGGAAACGAAGAAGGCTATGGTTTCTCGTCATGTTACTTTTGATGAGTCAGCTATGTTCAAGGAGAACGAAGGCTCATCGGATGTTCCGGATTTGGTTCATGGTGAATCAAAGGAGAAGGAAGTTATTCTCACTTTCAGACCTAGAGAGAGTAGAGTTGTTGGAGGTGCTTGCGAGGTGAATGCGGTTGATGTTACATCACATAGTCCATAGGATTCCTCTAGTAGTGTTGGTGATGTGCACGAGCCTAGAGAAGATTCAGTTCAAGGTGGAGCTGAAGGAAGACCGGGTGATGGTATTGCTACTCGGGTTGGTCGGCGTGCTATAAGGCCACCCGAAAGATACGGTGATTGGAAGTATCTTAGCTTTTGTGAGAATTTGGACTATGCTCTTCATGTAGTCCAAAATGAGCCGATGGACCTTGATGACGTCATGGGTTCAAGTGATAGCTCGAAGTGGATTTGCGCCATAGAGGAAGAGATGCAATCGTTGATGAAGAACCAGACTTGGGAGTTGGTTCTACTTCCTCAAGGAAACCGTGCTATTGGGTGCAAATGGATATATAAGGTGAAGGACGATGGAAGATACAAAGCTAGGCTAGTGGCTAAGGGGTTTGCATAGAGGAAAGGAAAGGAGTATGATGAGATCTTCGCACCAGTTGTGAGGCGTACTTCTATCCGGATACTACTTGCATTAGGTGCTATTTACGACTTGGAGTTGGAGCAACTAGATGTGAAAACCGCCTTCTTGCATGGAGACTTGGATGAAGACATCTACATGGAGCAACCGGAAGGGTTTGTTGTAGAAGGTAAGTCGGTAGTAGTTTGCAAGTTGAAGAAATCACTATATGGTTTGAAGCAATCACCTAGGCAATGGTACAAGAGATTTGATCATTTCATGCTTGAAAGTGGCTTCTATCGAAGCATCAAGGATGCTTGCGTTTACTTCAAGAGGTTAGGAAATGATTGTTGGGTGTATTTACTCTTGTATGTGGACGATATGCTCATTGCTTCTAAGGACAAGGCAGAAATCAACAAGTTGAAAGAGAAATTAAAGGCGGAGTTCGAGATGAAAGACCTTGGAGAAGCAAAGAAGATCTTGGGCATGGAGATTGTACGGGACCGAAAGCATTTTGAGTTGAGATTGACTCAAAAGGAGTACATTAAGAAGGTGCTTTGCCGGTTTAACATGGAGAATGCAAAGGCGTTAAATACACCTTTACCTTTACATATGAAGCTTTCGGATAAGGGATCACCTATCGGAGAGAAAGACAAGGCTTATATGGCAAAGGTGCAATATGCAAGTGCGGTTGGTAGCTTAATGTATGCCATGGTGTGTACAAGGCCCGATATTGCAAATGCCGTTGGGGTGGTTATTCGGTATATGGCTAATCCGGGGAAATCGCATTGGGAAGCCGTAAAGGCTATATTGAGATACTTGAAAGGCACAGCATCTCTTGGTCTTGTTTTTGGTGGTAGTGATGGATTGAGTTGCAAGTTAGTTGGTTATTATGACTCGGACTACGCCGGTGATAGGGATCAGAGGAAATCAACTTCCGGATATGTCTTCACACTTGGTGGTACAGCCATTAGTTGGAGATCGAGATTGCAGACCGTAGTTGCTTTATCCACTACGGAGGCGTAGTTGATAGCCGCTGTGGAAGCGGCAAAGGAGGCACTCTATTTGAAGCGACTATTGTGTGACTTGGGTTTCGAACATGAGAGTATTGATGTTCGATGTGATAGCCAAAGTGCTATACATTTGGCGTTTAGCTCACGAACGAAGCATATTGAAGTGAGAGAATCATTTCTAGTAGCCATGGACGAAGACAAGCAAGTGTGCCTTCGGAAAGTGCACATAAAGGATAACGCGGCGGACATGTTCACTATGACATTGCTGGTTGGGAAGTTCGAGCATTGCTCGAACTTAATTCGCTTGGAGAGATGCTAGGTGCCACAAGGTGGCACAGTTGAGAGAGAAACTTGGGTGTAGAAGAGTATCGGTGAGAGATTGTTGTTCTATCTTCATGGTAAGTACTCGTTTTCACTCCCGAGTACATTGTCTTTCAGTGGGACTGGTTTAGGAGTTGGATGTTTCAGCACTTTATTGACGGGTGGGGGCTATACCTGAACTTGTTAGTGAAGTGCAATGGGCGGTGGCTATGCCGGAGTTCATAGGGGAAACATTCAAGCTTTCTTGATTGAAGATAGAAGGAAATGCTTGGGTGCATTGAAGGTTGTGATGTAGATGGATATAGTATCGAGGTGGAGTGTTGAAGTATGCGATACTATTATAGAGAATATTTTGGATCTGGAGAATATTTTGGATCTGGAGGATATTTTGGATCTAGAGGATATTTTGGATCTAGAGAATATTTTGGATCTAGAGGATATTTTGGATCTGGAGAATATTTTGGATCTAAAGGATATTTTGGAGGAAATTTTGGGAATTTCCATATACTTCTCTATGCCTATATAAGCTACATCGAATACAAAAGGAGGTGAATCACAAATCAAGAGATTAGATCTAAGTTTATTCTAATTAGGGTTTAGGAAATCCTAATCTTCTTCAATTCCCTTCCCCACAAAATCAATTTTTTCTAGTAAATTTGATCATTGTAATCAATCTCTTGTACTCTTCTATTGATATTAATAAAGGTTTTTCTCTCAAAGTGGACGTACACTGACAAGACGTCGGTGGAACCACTATAAATCCCTGTGTGATTTAGTTTCTCGTTATTGCTCTATTATTTCCATTGTTTGCTGATTGTGATTGGCTTGGTTAAGATTGAGATTGTTCTATTGGTTGTTTTTGCACCATTACCACGATCTCGTTTTCCGCGGCGTTGGGGATTTTTTTTTGATTTAAGCGGTCTTGAATCAAAATTTCTCCACAACAGGCCATGCATTTAAACTATGAACATGCGAATTCTCACAACAATGAATGCATGTTCCAGTGTCATATTTGTGATACGCCTTTTGGTTACTTGGGTCATATATATGTAGTTATTGGTTACCACATACAGTAGGAGTTACACCTCTTTACATGTACTTAAACATGAACATACTTGTCCACTTACAACAAACTATATAAGTGTCTCTTTTTCATAATTTAAAGGATTCAAGCCTGTTGACTTTAGTGATTTTGTTCTTTCCTCATTATGCGTGTTGGTTCCCTTGTTGGCATCTAGGTATGTGGCAGCAATTGTTAACATACACCTCCCACATTAAGTATACTAATGATAAAATATATGCGCACCACCTAAAGTATATTTTATTACAATCCCGGGGTTTGTTACCCAAGTTGTTTCATTCCTATTAAGTGTATATCATACATGTTGTTGAAGTACTCCTTCTATACAATGCCTAGTACTGACATTCACTCATGCGTGGACCATACACTTGCGTGCTGCATTTTAGTCTTCATACATGTTTACGGTACCTTCTTCTTATGCATGCTCAATGTATGACTGCAGTTTTGGTCAGTTGAATTTGTTTAAAAACTTAGCATCTTCTGTTGTACCCAGGCCTTGTTAGGAAATGCTTCTTATTTTGGCTTGTCCACCCTGATTTTGCCAGCATGTATATGGCTGCTTAACACTAAATTCATGGCTCATGCATGGAGCCGCACGGTATGATTCTTTGCTTTGTTCCATAATAATTCTTTCAGCAGTTCATTGGTGGTTATACTCGAATAAATGGGGCTAAACTAATTATATTTATGAGTTTAACGAAGTTTGCTTACTTGAAATAAGTTTAATCCTGACTAGGATGTTGTGTATTTTGCACGGGACACTCGGGTCATGCCCCAAGTGTTCCAGGATTAAAAATTCAGCTCGCAAAACAGGAGAGGACGCGAAGACATGAAGACGCACGCGCGCGCTAAGCCCGACAACAAAGTGTAAATTTTTATTCGTCTTAAATCTATGTACAAATTTATTTATCTTCTGTTGTATATTTTGTACAACTCAGATATTTATATAGAAATTTATATTCCGCTGCAATTATTGTACACTATTATTCTATATTGGTTCTGTTTAAACCATGTAAGCCAATAATAATCTGTTGTTTTGAACGGTTCGAGTTAGTTTAATTACCGACTTGGAGCGACCAAAATGCTAGGTCGGTACAATCTTGTATCAGAGCTTTGGTTCATACAAAGCTTGGCTTATTCGGTTTAAAAACTCATTAGACGTAAAGTAGAAATACCTTAGAATGAGTGGAACTGATGCTAGAATTAGCGGATTTCGAAAAATAAAAATATTTTGAAAATAAAATATTTTGAAGAAGATTTGAATATAAAATACTTTAAAGAAAGTATTTTCAAAAATAAAAGCTTTTGCGGTAAAGATTTCCGAAATCAATCGTCGAGTGTTCAAAATTTTCAAAGAAGTGAAAATTGAACCGATTTTACAGGTATTTTGAAATTTTCTAATTATTTTGAAGAGAAGAGAAAAGAGATTTCAAGAATAAATTAAAATTTCGTAATAAGAGTTTTCGAAACCTATATGTGAACGATGTATCTACGACAATTAATTCGAGAACTGTTATTTGAAAGAGATTTTACCAAAGAGGAATCAAGACAAGTTCTAAAGCATGTGTTTTGGAAGTACATTAAAAACTTGGTAAAACTGGAAAGTTGACGATACTCGAATGGTTGATGAAACGAGAGTTGAAACGGGACCGGAATTGACTTGGATTTGACTGAGATGTGGTATTTATATGTTCTATATTCATTTGAACTGTTTTATTTAAACATAATCTTGCCAACTATTTCAAACCTATACTATTATGTACTTGGCTATTATATTCATTGTTTCTTAAACTTGTATTTTGTACCAAGATTTCCACTTTTATCTATCTAGTATTTTTGACCTTGTCTTAACATTTAATTGTATTTGACTACTTTCTCTTTTACCAATCTTTCTACTTTCTAAATTATTTAACGATTTATTTGAACTCGCTATTTTACTTAAAATATTTGTATTTGCTTTTATGTATTATATTCTTCGTTTGTTCTAGCTCTTTGCACTTATAACATTCTACTTTTGATCTAGTCATTGGTGCTTAATAGTTTTCGGTATTTCACCTTTTATTTTAACCCATTGTATTAAGCTTATATTTTTTATCATATTTGAACTAAACATATTTCGATTTACCTATTTTATACTAAAAGCATTTATTTTATTAATTTTACTATTTTACTTTAATTTTTTTTTTCTAAATTGTCTTGTACCTAACTATTTATTTGACTTATAATATTGGGAGCTTTTGTCTTACTTTTATTTAAACTTGTTCCAAACTACTAATTTACTCAAACTATTTAGAACTATATGCAATCCGACCAGAGCCATTGTGGTCTAAGTAAACTAAGTATGAAGAATCGATCGAAGAAGTGATACGCATGGCGTAAACGCAAATTTTGAATATTGATGTTTGGATACAAGATTTATTTGAAAATATGAATTTGTATTTGTGAAATAAGGTTGAAAATCAGACCGATTTAGAAACCAAAAGTTTTTTGGGATTGAAATGAAAATTTCAAGATAATCAAGATAAAAGTTTTGAAACTTATATATAAACATATAACGAGCGATTAATTCGAAACTTTTGAAAATTGATATGAAATTGAATCTTTTATAGGAAAATATATAAGAACGATATGCGGGAACATGATTTGAAAATTTACATGTGAATGCCATCAAAATTTTAAGAATAAATCAAATGAGAATTACTTGATAAGTAATCACTTATGATGAAGAAAAAATATATATGGAATATAGTTTACTCAAGAGAGAAACTAACGAAAATATCATGTATCCCATGATTGAACTGCTGATATTTGTATCATTGTGTGCATTTGACTTTCCCATCTTGGCCTAGGATAATGATAACCTTTCGCTCTTGAGTAATGTCATTCTTATGAATTTGGCCAAGTGTCTTGATTCGGACCATTATACCTATGATGATCATTTGATATCAAACTTTTGTCTTGAGCACATAGAATTAGACTTGGTCCATGTATGCATAACCTTCACGACATTGTCGAACGAAACCAAGAGTGAATTCAAACTAGATAACTTTGATTTATCCAAGATATTATGTAACAAAACCATAATAAATGAGCCTTCTATAGTAATTAAAAGTGTTTTAAATATATGTTTCATCTTATGCAAGAAGAATTGGATTTTGAAATGTTAATTTTGAGAATTTGGGTCTGAAAATTTCGAAATCAATGTTTTGGAATGTTTTACCAATACTAGTTTGAATATGTATACGCATAATCAGAGAGCGCAGAGCAAGCTTGATGGTGTTTTTTTGTGAAAGAATAAAATAAAGTCCTACACTTTGAGAAAAGATTTTTAATGAAGTTGAAAAAAGGGTTATTTGACTATCTGAATTATAAATAATTTCTAAGATATTGATTTTAAACCCTAGAAAATTTTATATTACGAGAATATGAAATTTATTTGGAAATCTAAGAAATGTTCGAAATGAGATTCGATTTAAAGAAGGATTGATAAAGTAGAGTGGATTATAAACGATTTTCCTAAGCTTTTAAATTTTGAAAAGGCGTACTTAATTTGAATAGACGATAAGAAAATCGTATCGATCAAATTTGATTCCCAAGGATTGAAAGGAAAATTTATGGCAATATGAATCTCTTAGAAGATATCAACTTATGTATAATTATGGAAAGGATATTTCGAAATAAATTTGAAGTTTATCTTCATAAAGCTTGATATGGTATATAATGAATCTTAAAGTCCTTGATTTAGAAAATTTGAAAGGCTTGAAATTTTTGAATAAGATCATTAATTTCGAAATATAAAGCATAAGTTGTACGTTTAGAAGTTGAAATTCGTATTTTCAATTGATTGAATTAATTTTCATGTATTGAACGAAATCGGTTTCAAATTATTTTGGATATGACGTATAGTTTTTCATAAACTAAGAAAATTTCGACAACTTGAATCCAGATATTTGAAATGTCTGAAAGACAAAAATATTATGATTGAAAGTATTTGCGAATTATTGTTGCGAAATGGTTTATGCTTCGGGATATGAAATGATTTGATATATTTTCATAGATTCGGGTAACCCGTGACTAAAAGAAGGGTGTCTATGATTTAGGGTAAGCAACCTAGGCATATACAGTGTCTGAGTCCGGATGAAAACTGTGAGATATATGTGCTTCACGATTTTGTACTTGGAGGTCCGAGCCTAGACGAAAACCGTGAGATACACTTCGCTTGATAACCCTCGACGATGATCGGCTTTAAGTGTCCGGAGCGACCTTAATTATCTATATTACTGCGTACGATACGCAGTCCCTAGGCCTTGTTATGGGAAACTTGAGGAAACGAAACAGAATTTTTTTTTGGACTAGAAGTTGAAACAAGTATATTTAGTACTTTTATATTTTAGTCATGCACCTGATCAACGCATGTCTAAAGTTTGCAAGGACGACAATGGACTTGTTAGGCTTCAAGTTATCAAGCATTTAACAAATATGTTTGAAGTATTTGAAAGCGATTTTGATTTTGAAATCCCGAATTGAAGTATGATTCTATATAAAAGAAGTGTATAGTACGTTAATGGTTTGAAATGAAATGGGATTCTAAGTTCGGAGAAATCATTTTGAAGCTTTCAAATGATTTGAAATTTATGGTTTCAAGATATAGTAATTTATATAGCATTTTGATTTAAATTATCTAATTTATTCTTTTACTTAACTTAACATCTCACTGACTATTATATTTGTGTTTGTACTTATAATGTATCCATTTCAAACTCTTTTTACTTGTATTATTTTACTATTTATTGAATCATCTATTTTCTACCAAGTTTGTTGCTTATATTTAACCATTGGTTAGTAACTTTTAAGGCTATCTTATATTAAACTCTTGAATTTTATGAAAACCTACTTTTAATCAAAACAACTTATTTCAAAATAACTTTACCATTTTAAACTACTTTTACTTGAATTACTCTGTACTTTGAACATAACTTTCATTTAAATTCTATAGCAAATTCCCTTATTTAGTTTAATACGACAATTTAAGTTTCACTTATAATAGTTTTGATATAAGAAGTTTTACCAATTTAGTGTATGATACATTTTGTGTTAAGAACCTTTTTCTAAATTTTCAAACTAATAAGAATTTCAGTAAGCGTTTTAATTTATTATGTTTATTTTATTTATTTGGTTTCAATAAAATTTATAAGTAAAATTGTTTTACTTAAGTATAAATACTACAACTCTCCTTTTTTGAGGACGAAAAGTTTTAAGTGGGAGAGGATGTAACGACCCAAAATTTTCGACATTTAGAATATAAATTAATTTAGAGTTTACCGTTAAAAATAAAAATTTATAGTGGGTTTTGATATAGAATTTGTAATTTATTTTGAACATAGTTGAACATAATTATTATTTGGATGTATAATTTGGCCTTTAAGTTTTGTTTTGAATGTATAAAGAAAATTCCTTTTGTAGATTTCATATATATATATATATATATATATGTGTAAATATATCTATATATGTGTTAAAAGAAGCGTTATTGACATTTGTTAGATAATTTAAATTTATTAGAATACTTAATTTTGAATTAAGTTTTAATTTTGAAGTAAATATTTATACTTTACATTAAATTTATCAATTTGAATGTAATTTGAGTTTACTTCGTTAATTTTTTTGTAAATTTATAGATGGCTTGACTTGAATTCTTCTCATTTAGTTTTATTATGAACGTTTGCCAGAATTTTTAAAAGTTTGAATTTTAGTTAAACCGTCTACGGGTTTGTTTGTATTATAGCTTTTTTTTATTTTTACATTTAATTATTTAGTTTATTTTCGACTTGGCTATTTGTACTTGACTAGTTTGTTTCAAACATAGTGTTTTAAACACTTTTTTTTCCTGAACTGAATTATTTGTATTTAGCACTTATATATTATATTCTTCATTTGTTTTTGTTCCTTTGTATTTATGCCTAACATCTTGCTTTTAAATTTCATTACTTGCATTTGAAAAATTTTAGTATTTTAATTTTGCTGTCTTACTTAACCTACTTATCTGTTCAACTCAAATCTATTTCTTTTTTAAACCATTGTATTTACCTATTTTATATTAAAAATATCTATTTTGAACGTAGTATTAACTTTTGAATTAAAAGTGCTTTTGTAAATTTATTTTTCTAATGTAACGTTCTAGCGTAATTTACATCATTAACAAATTTGAATATTCAATGTTGGAATTCTTTTATTGTTTAATAAATGTGATTTGTGGTATTAACTAATGTGGATATGTAATATGCTTTCCATAAATTTGTTTGAAATATGAACACTATATAAAACAAACATCATTTTATTTATGAGAAAATATAATTCATTGTCTTTGAAAATTTAATTTCAATATGAGCGACTACTGAAACAAACAATGTTAGCAAGTTCTGAGTTGATGTAAATATTTGAAGTTTAGAATTTGAACTAAAATCAACTTTGGAATAAATTTTGCAATTTAAGAACGAAACGATTTATTTGATCTTAAACTGATTTACGCAGTAGGATATTGTTATCTAATCAATGATAAAATTGTTTTTGTTTTGAGAAAAAAAAACCTTTAAATATAAATTTCGAATATTTAGTGCTGAAATTCCTTTTTGTTGTTAGAAGAAACAAGTGGTATCACCATTGTTAATTTCTTCGAATAGGTGATCATTGTGAATAAATTCAATTTTGAAGTAGAAAGTGTAATTCGTTTAAAACTTGATGCACTTGAAACGTTCTTTTCCGGTCAGCACTTTGAATTTAAAACTGAACCATATCTAGTAAAAAAATCTTGTTCAAGATTTGGCTGCGACACCCATATATTTTATGCTGAATAAATTTGTCACTTGTATCTTCTTTACTGTGTATTATTAGACCTGCCCTTGTTTCCTTGTAAACAAACTATATGCTTTGATTTCTTTGGATACCGTCTCATTTCTATGTATTATAAAAGAAGCGTAACTGATTCCTCTGTTCACCGTAAATTAATTTCTCCCTTTTACTTTTGTGTTCACCGCTTCTTCTCCAGTTCAATTAGTAAAAATCAGTTCTTTCCCCATGGAAACCATTCCTCCCCAAATTAGCTATTAACTCACACATACAAAAATGCATTCAAATTCCTATGGGGACTTTAATCATATTACCTAATTTAAATGTATTTAATACACAATCTAATACGCGTAATATTACGTTTCATTATGCTGTTAATGTATAATAATTAATAAATAACATGACATAAATTAAGCTTTTGTATAGAAACGACCTAATATGTTTTAAATGTCAATCCTAACATAATAAAGGTTTACAAGTTCATTTTACTATATTCCTCAATGATGGCATAAACATATGATTTGAATAAAAGGGAAATAATAACATATGCATGCAACTTGTAACCAAGGCTTGAGTGATTACTTCAATAACAGAATAGAGACAAGGTGTAATATTTCTAAATAAATAAGTAAAACCCTCTTTTTGGTTTTAATTCACTTTTTATGTAATTCTCGTATACAGTATCTTAATACTTCAGTAAGTTGCAAGTAACATGTTTAAACTGCCTATTTTAGAAATAGATGCTTCAACCTGTTCAATTTGTAATACTCAAGTCCTTAAGATTTTACAACCAAAATATGCATATGTATGAATTTACAGATTTATAATAAAAGGATTAGATCTTATTCAAGACTCATAACAACAAACAAATGTATTTTCTTCCATTACATCGATAATCCAAACCTAACAATAGTTGATTGACCATTCCAACGTACAAATATAAATAATGGAAGATTTGGGGGATTTGATATTATTTTCGTTTCATATAAATCCAAATCTTCCTAGGCATAATAATCCAAATTTATACTATCAAATTATAGTAAATAGCAAACTTAAAGGACTTACACTCACATGGATTTGATATAGAAAAACAATAGGATTTGCAATAGAATTGAATTTGGATTCAGCCCACGATACTGTGCTCCAATCCTTCTGTAATATATATACATAGTAATTAGGGTCTTTTATATATATATATATATATATATATATATATATATATAACCAAAATCCAGAATCCTAAATCTATAGAGAACTTAGTTTAGAGAAGGTAGAGTGAAGATACGAGAGGTAGAAGAAATCCTAAATCTATAGAGAACTTAGATTAGAGAAGGTAGAACGTATATGCTGAGATTACTTTTAGATCAAAGAAACTATTAAATTTGAAACATATGTATATGTCTGGAGTATGATCTTATATTCATATACAAGCAGATAACATTAACACCATCTTAACTACTTATCCAAACATTTATTTGAAAGTTAAGGCTATTTCATTTTAATTGGCCACTGTTTTAGTAGGTATTAAGTAATCGTATACCATATTTTAATAAATAACATTTATAAGTCAGGGTCTAAGCAAAAAATTGTAAATCAAAACCATACCAGATCAAAGTCGCAAGAATCCATGAAACCGTATTGAAATTGAAGTCATATCGAACCCTAGCATGACCCAGCGCTGCCGCCTCTAGAGCTATCCACGAACGATCGCTCTTGATAGCGTCAAACGAAATTAAGAGTGAAGGATGGTTGGTACTAGCCAATTTTAGGGTTCATGCGTTTCCACATTTTATTTATTTTGTTTTCTTATGTGTACCGCTGATAATGGAAGGACGGTCCTTCCTTATATCATTTAAAACAAAATATCTAAGATAGGTAAATGGGAAACGGGAGATCCCTTTTACCAATTCAAAACTAAGAAAAATATCAATATTTGATTTCCTTTTGTTGTGAGCGGTTCTCACCCTTTTCGAACATTTCAATATTTTGTAATCAAATTACTCTATATATGCACTTAAAATGTGGTAATTTTTCTTATTTCCAAATAAAATAATAACATCAACAATGTTATTGATCACAACAAATGGATTGGCTCTAAGGCATAAACTCTAACAATCTCCCACTTGTAATTCTGACTTCATTTAATGCATTAGAAAATTCAAGCCTCTTTTCTTCGCATACATTTGATTCATTCCATATATGTGTTGTGATGTGTAGTTGACTATGTATTGTGGTTTTATTCATATAGATCGTTTTTGAAGGATAAGAATGATCTAATTATATTTTGAATGTAAAATTTAGGCTATGAGTCCAGTATAAATTCTAGAGGATCTATGCATATGAAGTCACAAGATAAATGGATTTATGACGTGGGTTGTAGCCCGGGTAGTCCTAGCCTTCCATCCGTTCCTACACTCGATGCAAATTCTAGATGATCGATGCAAATTCTATTTATCTTGCTTAGTAACATGGTATGACCTTTATTTTATTACGTTCTTGGTTATAGTAGGCGCAAAGTTGATCATTAAGCAATGAAATACTAGTTGATGGTGATTATGTGACTAAAAATTTCTTGCAAGTCTTTTTTCCAATGATCTGTTCTTGCTTATCGATATTATGTATTTATAGGCTTGCATATGTAAGAGAATGTGGATTTATAAGTTAGTTAATAACGTTGGTTGAGACTACATGGAACATTTTGGATAAACTATGAGTAGAGCAAACTTTAAGCAGTGATGAAAAGTTTGAATTATCTTTCACATTGAGTTAATATTTCTTCTGTTAGTTTGAGTTACTTATGCTTTCTAACTATTTGACCAAAAATCACAAAATTATGTATTCGCTTTTACAGAATAAATTTACCTGCATTTACCATGCCATTATAGCCACATAATCCAATGATTTTGAACTAGAATATTGAGGGACATTTACTGGATACTGTTTTCAAGTTACAGGCCATTATAGCCAAAAAAAATATGAACTTGCTTTTGTAAAAGTAATATACATGCATTTATTGGCCATATAGCCACCAAAAACAATAACTTGGAACTAGAATGTTGAGGAATATTTTTAGGCAACTATAGCCATAAGAAATCTACATGCATCTACACAATTCTTTTTCTAACAGCTTTACAGGACACTGGTTTCGAGTTTCTACCTTTTTTGAAGATTATAATATTAGGGATGTTATATGTTAATTTGGAACTCAATTAGGTATTGTTCCTTCAATTTTTTTTTGTCAATGTTCATTAGAGACTGTTGAATATCTAGAACCAGGAACAAGCAATTCAATGTAAATTTTGTACAATTTACGTTTGTCCATCTGTTCAATATATATTGGATTTACTACCTGATATAAAAAATAGAAGTTTGGATAATTTATGAATAAAATATAGAAAGTCGAAAGCTTGCACTAAAAACAATAATACAAACTATTTTCTCTACTCTAGGCATTTGGTTACCGATTTTATATGAATACTTGTGTGCTTATTATTATAGGAGATTACAACTGGGGATTTCTTGTTTCTTGTAAAATATAATGTAAGTTTGTGTGCTATGGAAGAGTTTGTAGCCTCATTGCTTTTGTTTTTGTTAGTGATTTAGAGTTGAGTTTGAGAAATATACGATTGGTTTTTTCTGTTTTAACAAAGGTATTAGTGTTGACGTTAATTGTTATTAGTCTGTTTTTGCTTTTCCTTTTTTCCACTGATTCGATTTCCATATAGTGTCTACGTTTTAACATGCTTAGGTACTATGCTTTGGCAAATGGAATTGGAAACAGAAATGAATTTGTTGGAATTTGTAAGTATTGAATGAAATATTTTTTTTTCCATTAAGCGAACAGGTGCGACTGTTAAGTGAAAGGATGTGACTATTAGAAGCATGCTTTTCCACGAAAAGACACTTTGCGAAAAGACACTTCGTGAAAAGACACTTCGCAAAAAGACACTTCGTGAAAAGACACTTCCTTTCACCAACAGTCATATTTCCAAACGGTCATATCTCAGCGAAAAAATACTTCGCGAAAAGACACTTCACGAAAAGACACTTCGCAAAAAGGAACTTCATTTCACCAAACAGTTGCATTTCTGCGAAAAGACACTTCGCGAAAAGACACTTCCTTTCATAGAAAGAGATGCGTCTGTACAAAGAGGTATGAGTACGACCGTTCGAAAGAGATGCAATCGTACGAAGAGGTACGGGTTCGACCGTTCAGAAGAGATGCGACCGTACGAAGAGGTACGGGTGCGACCATTCGAAGGGATGCGAATAAACTATAAATAAGAAGGAAACCTGATCACTTTCCTCACTGATTCCAATCTGAACTTCCTTCTCTCTTCTCTAATACTCTTATATATAATCACAGAGTGACATACTCATTACAATCCCGTGCAGAAAACGTCTGTTGTATCTTGGGAGAATTTTAAAATAAAATTCTTAAAGAAATTGTTACGAAAAGCCTCAGACGACATTGTACGGTTAGATTTTAATTTATTTGTATATTTATATACATTATTTTATAATCTTTCTGTTCTGTACGTTGTGCTATTTCTTAAAATAGTATAACGTTGTTGTTGTTGTAACTTGATTACAACATTCTTATTGCTATTATTAAATAGTATTAATTTCCAGTATAGTGGAAATTCGAGTTATAAACTTGTGCGACAAGTTTACAGTTGATTATTCTCTGTTTTGGTATACTAGACGTATAACATCTTAAGAATTTTACTGTTTTCTTACTAAAACAGATGAAATGAAAACAAAGGCTGTAGATTAGTAAAATCATTATATGGACTAAAACAAGCTCCAAAACAATGGCACGCAAAATTTGATAATGTCACGATGAAGAATGGTTTTCGTATAAATGAATGTGATAAGTGTGTTTATTATAAACAAGTTGGACAATCATATGTAATGATTTGTCTATATGTGGACGATATGTTAATATTTGGTCTGAGTACCCAAGTAATAGAGTCCATAAAGAATATGTTAATTAACAATTTCGATATGAAAGACTTAGGAGTTGCAAACGTTATTTTGGTAATCAAAATAATGAGAACACCTAATGGAATTGAATTATCTCAGTCACACTATGTAGACAAAGTGATTGAAAGATTCAAAAACTTTGGGATTAAAGAAGTACAGACACCTTTTAATCCATCAGCAGTACTGCATAAAAACACTAATGAGAGTATGATGCAACTAGAATACTCTCGTGTAATAGGATTTCTCATGAATTGCACAAGCCCAGATATAGCTTATGTAGTAAGTCGATTAAGCAGGTATACAAGCAATCCATGTAAGGAACACTGGAGAGCACTAATGAGAGTGCTAGGATATTTGAAAAATACTACAAACTATTCCTTACACTATGGAAAATATCCAGCCGTATTAGAAGGATATAGTGATGCAAACTGGATTGCTGATTCAGAGGAATCAAAATCAACGAGTGGTTATGTATTTACCCTAGCAGGGGCAGCAGTGTCATGGAAATCTTCTAAACAGACATGCATAGCTCAATCCACTATGGAATCAGAGTTCATCGCATTAGATAAAGCAGGCGAAGAAGCTGAATGACTTCGTCATTTTTTAGAAGATATCCCATTCTGGCCTAAACCTGTACTAGCCATATGCATACATTGCGATAACCAAGCAGCGCTAAGTAGAGCGCATAGTTTTGTGTATAATGGAAAGTCACGACATATTCGTAGACGCCATAACACAGTTCAGTAGTTACTCTCAAATAGAACTATTTCCATAGATTATGTGAGAACAAATGATAACCTAGTGGATCCGTTTACTAAAGGTTTATCAAGAGAGAAAATTAACTGCGCATCGAGGGGAATGGGTTTAAAAGCCTAAACCAACAAGAGTTGCCTTATACGGAAACCTATCCTAGCGACTGGAGATCCCACGGACTAGGATCAATAGGCAAACCAGTTATGATTAACTCAAGACGTAATGCATTTGTTTGGACATAGTCCTATTCCATTCTTATGGTGCACAACATAAATGCATGCCTACAGAAGAATTGATAGGTTAAAACTATGTTTTTTAATGATGGCCTTATCTTGTAAATAACAAGTGGAGTATATGTAGGATACTCTTAATGGTTGCGATCACCTATGTTAGTGTGAGCTGGGTCGGCTCTATGAGAATATTCAAGGCTTTTATTCTCTATAACACTCGCAGAACCAAGTAAGTGTTTAGGACCAAAATGAACACAACTAAGAGATTGGATTAGATGGGAACCGATGCTTCGTAAAACTTATTGTCTAGATATACAATAACGGCTGACGGTTCAAGATGAAATAATTCACCGATTAGCCAAGTAGATCCGATAAGTTTTAACTAGGGAAAGTTCAAAGTGAAATATCTACTTATCCACGATAAAGCATTATTCCATATGTACTCTTTGATCTTTCGCTTTGTGTGGGGGAAAAGAATATTATCATTCATGTGGGGGATTGTTGGAATTCGTAAGTATTGAATGAAATATGCTTTTTCCATTAAGCGAATAGGTGCGACTGATAAGTGAAAGGATGCGACTATTAGAAGCATGCTTTTCCGCGAAAAGACACTTCGCGAAAAGACACTTCGCGAAAAGACACTTCGTGAAAAAACAATTCCTTTCACCAACGGTCATATTTCCAAACGGTCATATCTCAGCGAAAAGACACTTCGCGAAAAGACACTTCACGAAAAGACACTTCATTTCGCCAAATGGTTACGTTTCAGCGAAAAGACACTTCGTGAAAAGACACTTCCTTTCATAGAAAGAGATGTGTCTGTACGAAGAGGTACGAGTACGACCGTTCGAAAGAGATCCAATCGTACGAAGAGGTATGGGTGCGACCGTTTAGAAGAGATGCAACTGTACGAAGAGGTACGGGTGTGACTGTTCGAAGGGATGCGGATAAACTATAAATAAGGAGGAAACCTGATCACTTTCCTCACTGATTCCAATTCGAACTTTCTTCTCTTTTCTCTAATACTCTTATATATAATCACAGAGTGACATACTTATTACAATCTCATGCAGAAAATGTCTGTTGTATCTTGGGAGAATTTTAAAATAAAATTCTTAAGGAAATTGTTACGACAAGCTCAGACGACATTATACGGTTAGATTTTAATTTATTTGTATATTTATATACATTATTTTATAATGTTTCCATTCTGTACGTTGTGCTATTTCTTAAAATAGTATAATGTTGTTGTTTTTGTAACTTGATTACAACAATCTTATTGCTATTATTAAATAGTGTTAATTTCCAGTATAGTGGAAATTCGAGTTATAAACTTGTGCGACAAGTTTATAGTTGATTATTCTTTGTTTTGGTATACTAGATGTATAACATAATTCAGCCTATGTTTACGTCCGCTTGTCGAAATTAGTGGAAATGGAAGTGAATAATTCACCTCAAGGTTGTATCTGAAATGGAAAAATATATCATTATAGGATCATAAGTGTTGAAAAATAATTAGGTTATTGGTGAAACCTTCAAACCAATTCAGGGAAGGAATTATTAGAGAAATTTGAAAAGGAATTACCGATAAACTCCTATGCTGCATAACAAATGATAAAATTATGAGCCCCAATATAATATATAGAAAGTGAATCCTAATGATGACCTACGTCTTCCGTGTATGCGACTGTACTGTACATCATAACCATTTTGGAGGTACTATAAAGCAAAAATAATAATATTCAACTCTCATTATCATATGCTTAATTTACCGTATTGACGTATCGGATGCGTAACGAATATGACCATCCCCGAGGATAATTAGGGACTACCCAACATCTCAGTCTTTCATGTCTTTCAATGGATCATGAATTGAACTTAGCATCCTAGTAGTAATAGTTTGCTAAACAAGTTCCAAAGTCAACAAATTTTAAGGCATGCTCTATCTTAGGTAAGCATTGCCATGTTTTCATTCTTTATATTATTGTTTTTTGTGTCAATTAGGAAGAAACAAATTTTCATAAATTTTAAGGCACGCACTATCCTAGGTAAGCATTGCCATGCATCTATTCTTTGTATTATTGTTTTTTGTGTTTTTGTATTTGTTTATTGAATTAATATTAGGGATTTATTACCTAATATAATTTTTTTTTGCAATATCCTATGTATGCAGGTTCTATAATGGGAATTGTTTTGTAATTTAGTTTGATCGTGTTTCTTCCTTTGGAGTTTGTGAGTGATTTTGCCTCTAGATGATTCTCTTTGTTACAGTATGATGTTATCAAAAATGGAATCATGTCAAAAGGTTATCTTGATTGGTTTGAGTATGAGTTATACTCCTTTACTTTACTGTGATTTTAATATCAGGCATGCATTGGTTTTGAGAAGCAGATGTTATTGACTTTCATGTTATCGAGAAATAAGAAAATATCCAAATTTTCATGTTCGTTAATATGCTCTTTTTTTTATTTTACATGTAGAGTTGACTCTTCTTGTATTTTCTATTCAAGTGCGGCTAGTTGAAAGTTATTTCACACATCATTCAGATATATCTTTTCTTATTACAGAAAAGTTTATTCTTTTTGGTGTACACCATTAGAGCATTCCCATCAGCTCCCCAATTTTTGAGCGTCGATTCATTAATTAGAGCGTGGACTCCCCTGCCGTCCCAACAGTGGGTAGGGGGACGCTTTATGTTTTTTATTATTATTTAACCTTAAACAGTTTTCTAAAAAACCGTTTAGGGGTTAAACGGTTTTCAGAAAACCGTTAACCCATAAGTAGTTTTCAGAAAACCGTTTTTTATTTTTTATTTCCTTCCCCTCATATATAATTTATAAATTGTCGGCAAAAAGAAAATTGGCCTGTACAATTGTCAAGATGTTTTAATGAAAATTAAATTAAAATTAATTTATGTTCAGCGCTGACGGATATAAAAATAAGTTATAACTATATAGTCGTTATTGGATATAAAATTATACTTATATATATATTGAGCCATTTTGGAATACTAAAACATAATATACTTAAATAAATTCGTTGTCGAATACTAAATTTAGTTTAAACTAATAACCGTTGCCGTATAGCAAATTACAGTTCAAATTTACAGCCGTTGCAGAATATTAAAATTTTGTATGAATTTATAGCCGTTGACGAATATATTTGTATACAACATTCTTATTGCCGTTGCAACTGTGGATTGAAGAATCTATAAAACCACTTTTGGTGTGCACATTAGATTCACAATACAAAAATGTCTCATAATATCTACAATGACGATGTTGTTTATGAATCAGATGTGCAAACCAACAGTTCAAATTACTTGACTGAAAATGGTCCGGAGGATACTAACTCTGATTCTGAGGAAGGCGATGATTTGTTGGGGCATACAAAATATCTTCAGTTTTCTTCGAATAGCACGACCGATAGAGATGAGTTAGAGATTATGATGCAAACTGTTACCGTTTAACAATTAAAGGTTAACCAACATTTCCTAATGGAAGGATCATCTAGTGGTACTCGAGGAGGCAGTGTGTACGGTCCTGCAGACATACGGAAAATGCGAGATCATAAAGGAGGTACTGCAAGATTACTTAAAGATTATTTCAGCACCCCTTGTACGTATAGTCCTGACGACTTTCGACGCCATTTTCGTATGAGCAAGAATATGTTTATGCGCATTTTCAATGGAGTTGTTGAACACGATAATTATTTTGTTCAAAAACGTAATAGTGTTGGTACCTTAGGATGTTCACCATACCAAAAAATTATAGGCGCATTACGTGTAATGGCTTATGGAATAGCTCCAGATGCGTTTGATGAGGTTGTCCGAATTGGTGAGAGTACTATTACCTTAAGTCTTGAAAGGTTTTGTGTTGCAATAATTGAATTGCATGGTGAGGAGTATCTACGTGCTCCAACGCAAAGCGATGTCAATAAATTGAAAAGGTTAGGAGCCAAAAGAGGATTTCCCGACATGTTAGGCAGCCTAAACTGTATGCATTGGGAATGGAAAAACTGTCCCACAGCATGGCATGGTCAATTTATTGGACATTACACCAAAGCGACAATGATACTTGAAGTTGTTGCTTCACATGATCTATGGTTTTGGCATGCATTTTTCGGATGTCCTGGTTTAATGAACGATATTAATATACTTCACCAATCACATTTGTTTAAGAACCTTACACATGGAAAAACACCTGCATGTGATTTTACTATTACAGGAAATACATATGACATGGGGTATTATTTAGCAGAAGGCATCTATCCTTCTCGGGGTACTCTTGTCAAAACTATTTCAGCTCCTGAAACAGAAAAAGAAAAATATTATGCTAAAAGGCAAGAGGCAGCGAGAAAAGACGTAGAACGTGCATTCGGGGTTCTCCAAGCAAGGTTTGTCATTGTTAAAAATCCTGTTAAATTGTTTAAGCCACAAGTTTTGAGCAACATTATGCATGCTTGTATTATAAAGCATAACATGATCACTAAAGAAGAAAGAGGAAAATTTCCATATTATTTGGGATATGATCCAGATAACTCCATAACTGTTGTTGCTGATAGAAATCCAGCGATTCTTGAGGTATTTCTTAGGCGCCTGCGTAAAATAAATCTAGGGAGGTACATAGTAAACTGCAAGATGACCTTATTGAACATTTATGGCATTTGAAAGGGAATGTTTAGATGTAGTCTACGCATTTGTTGAACTATTGCAATGTTGTAGTACTCGATGATTGTATTGTTTTATGTACTTTAAATCTATCGCGTTTCTTTTTTCTGTTGTAGCTAATATTTAAAATGCACTAGAGGATGACCCAAACTTTATAACTACTTACCTGAACTATTGTAACATTGTAGTACTCCATGATTGTATTATGTTATGTCATTTAAATATATTCCATTTCTATTTTATGTTGTAGCCAATATTCACAATTCAGAAGAGGACGACCCGAAATTTTTAACTCCTTAACTCTTTCTTTCTAGCAAGATGCAGACCACTAGAGCATGCCTTTTAATTTGATTGAAGCACGACATTTAATTCAATAGAGCACGACTTTTAATGTCCATAGACTGGTCATTTCAGTTGAATACGACACATAATATAGCGATGAATTGGAATTAAACTCTACGGATACATCCAAACTTTCCAAATACAAAAACCAAAAGATACATATTGAATACGACACAAAATATAACGATATACTACTAAAACTGTATAATATGATTATACCATAACCCGTACGTTTCGTGACCAAAGAAGTTTGAATGGTACGTGAAAAGATAGAATGAGTCGTACGTCGATCGTTTCTCTTGAAAAACATCATCCTTTTTTACCTCATCAATTACTTTGCGGTAATTCATACAATCAGTAGTAAATAAGAAGAATGCACTTCTGGTGGCTAAGTTAGTCCTTTGTATTCTACAACCAGTATGGTGGTTGTATTTTTCATTAAGGGTTGCCCAAAAATCTTGATCCACCTCTTATTCCACATGTAGTACATCTGCTTCAATGTACGCCTTTATCAAAACAACGTAATCTAAAGCAGTCTAGTTTTCATTTTCCATTTTTAAGTGTGTAGTCAAACAAAAATTCCAATGTTTAATATAGGCATAAAAGTTATATCTTAGGCACAACAATCAAGTAAAGTAAAGTAAAGCATCTTCCTGTTTAGGCACAACTTCCAAATGATATAAACAACATGCGCACTTGTATCAATATAACATGTCGCAGCTTTTAAGAGAATCATTAAAGTAAAGCATCTCACACCCTTTTAAGAATCATTAAAGTAAAATTAAACAGCTTTGTTATTTAGTAGGAGCACTCCCAGTTCAGGCACAACAGCCAAGAGTTATAAACAACATGTGCACTTATACCAATAAAGCATGTCACACCATTCACGGGAATCATTAAAGTTGATTTGATTAAACAACTTTACAAGGTAAGGGCAATTAAACTTACCCTAGTTTCTACAGTTGATTGGAAAACACATTGCAGAACATCGAATGGCTTATAATGATTAAGTCTACTTGCATCCTTTGTCTTCATAAATACGGGGTATGGGTTATAGTTTTCTTCATACTCACATACATTTCCAATTCTAAACAAACAACAATGGCTAACTCCGACAACAACAATTTCTCAGGCTATACCAATGATAACATTGGTAATTTTACTAGTTTATTATCTCAAGATGAAGGCCCGTCAATGATTCCACCCCCTTTCCTAACTACCTAACAAAGTCATTATCTCTACCACTTAAACCTCGCTCAACAGTACTGTAACATGTATGACCAACTTCCTCAAACAACTACTTTGGGTCATAATACAGTGATCCTAATCAAAATGTACACCAAGAGGTGGCTTCTCCGACCCCAGTACCTGACAAAGGACAAACCAAGGTTAAACGGTCTTACACCAAGCGAAAAAAAAAGAAATTAATGTTCAGAGTAGCATGGAAAAAACCGAAGCTACTGGTAAAATATGGAAAGCAGCTGACCATAAAGTGCTAGCTAGTGCAAGGGTAAACACGTTTGTCATTTAGAAGGTCGTTCTGGTGGTAAGTTTTTCTACCTCCGAGTTAATGATTTGTACAATGGAGATCCTGAATGCGTAACATGAAGATCAATTGAGAGCACAAAGACCGCATGGTATAATTTGAATACTATGTGTACCAAGTACAAAGGGATAAAACCACTAAAGGGGTATTCGCTTAGAAGAGGTCAAACATTCAGAGATTAAAGGAGGATTACGATACCATCTATCGTGACACTTTTAAGGCTGAATTCATTGCTCATGAAGCATTAGAAATTATTTCTTTGTGTCCACGTTGGGCCAATCTATGCGAAACAAATGTTGTAGATCTTGGAGACACGAAAGGTTCTAACTTAAGAAATGTAGCTTCTAGACTTTTGGTGGATTCATCCCCGGGAAATTCATTTGAATGTCCTATGGCTACATATGTAGATGGGAATAACAATAGTCATGTGACTCCTAATTCGGGAATGCTATATGGTGGGGTTGAAATAAGGCAAGAAGGAATAAAATCAAGCAAGTGAGCACTATTGAGAAATAAAGGAAACAAAATATTTGGCAGCATCTAGTGATAAACTAACTTCGTTGTTGAGTGATATATCACTTGCATCTGTCTCCAACAAAGAAGACCATGAAAAGCGTTAAGATAAGAAGCTACAGATCATTGAGATGCAACTACAGCAAGATGCCACTAGAACTAGTGCTCTCAACAAAAGAACTGATTACAAAGAAAAACATGAAAGACATTTGAAGGAAGAAAAAGAGGAGGAGTATCTAGCAAGAGATATATCTCATTTGACTAGAGAGGCCCATGAGTTTGCTAGAGTAAAAAAGCGTAGTATTTTGAGGGCTCAACAGAAACGATATCAAGAAGAAAAAGGAACTTCTCGGTTCTAGGCGAATTCTATGTTGCTATTTCTAGCTTGTTGTATCCTAGTTTTATATTTCTATGTTGGCTAATGTTGCTATTTCTATGTGGCGATTTCAAGCTTATTGTATCCTGTTTTCAGTTTTCTATGTTGGTTGTACTGTTTCGTGGGTTATTAAAAAAATTTAACTAGTTTTAAGTAATTAATTTTTTTTCTAATGCATATATGAGATTAAAACTTCTTTTAAATTGCTATCAAATATGCATACATATTTAAAACTATATTTAAAAGGTAAATAAAACTTTGTAGTAAGTGTCTGATACACAATAATAATCCAAACATTAAAAACCCATTATGAAAACTTGAAAGTAGATAGATTTTCATTCTTTAAAAGGTATTTGTGCTTTTCTTTACAAATTAATTTAAATATATTAAATTAAAACATCAAAAATTGGATTTAAAAAAAATCCATGTTTTATACGATTCTCATAAAACTGTATAAAACAAAAGGATTTTATGAAAAACGAATATAGGTTAAACGGTTTTCATAAAACTGTCTATACGTTAAACGGTATGAAAACCATTTAACCTATATACGGTTTTTATAAAACCATTTATATGTCGCCGCTCCAAATTGGAAATGGCGAGAGTCGCCATTTCAATTCCCTCCCTACACCCCTTACGCAACTGTTGGAGAGCGTGAATCTGGTTTTCCTCCCCATTTCCACTCCTCCTCGCACTGCTGGGACTGCACTTAGTTCCAAACTATTTGATTTCATGAATGATGAAGTTTTGTCCAATTCTTAATCAAAAGTACATGTATTGCATAGTCCATATATTATTTGGTCTAGTCCTATAAATGCTTCTCTGTGCAACATTGCATATGTGATTTTAAAAGTTCCCTTCAACTACTGATGTTTTGCGGATAGAGATGGAAGAAAAAGTGATGCACATGCAGCTGCATGTCCCCAAAGAATAATTCTTGGGCTAGCAAGGTATCTCGGCACCCAAGCATCAAACGGGCAGAAACAAAATAGCACCTTCCAGAAGATAAGCTAAAGGCTAAAACCTTTATCAATATTTCACGCAATTACTCTATTCAGTAACTTCCAGTAATTTCTGTTTTTCTTTTAAATTACATATGGTAGTTGTTGCAATAGAATAAAGTGTATGCACCACTTTTTCTTTAGTGGTTAGGAATCAATGGTTAGAAATGCTTTGTAGTAGCTATTAGAGTAAGGCGTGTACATAGTAACTGGCATGGGAATTATATGAGTCTTATTCTTTCCTACATCTTCTTCTTATTTATCTGCTAATGTCTGTCTACGAGTAACTTTAGTGCATCATTTTGGTGCTTTCATTTCCCAAACCCTCTTATCCACAACCATAGTTCACACCACACAAGACCGAAACCGTTCCATTGACAAAGCTATATTCCAACTCCATGACGATTCGACCAACCATACAACTTCCATGGAATCCATGTTCTCTGACATGTCTAAGCTCCAAACCTCCATAATGACTCTCACAACTATAATGCAAGACCTCTCTGCCAAATTTCCTTCCCCACCACTGCCATCACAAAAAGAACCGCAACCTTCACCAAGCAACGACCAACCCCCACCACTCCTCACAACTCCACTTCACTCAACTTTTCTCCCCAACCCAATAGCCATCCGAACTCCAAAATGTAAGTTATCCCAATTAAATGGATCGAAGCCCTTAGATTGGATCTTCCAAGCGGAACGATTCTTCATCTATCACGGCACACCAAAGGAGCAACAGATCGAACTCTCAAGTTTCTACATGGAAGGACAAGCCTTGACATGGTGTCAACGGATGTACCGGAACAAACAACTCTCCTCATGGTCGGCACTCACAATGGCAATTGAACCAAGGTTCAGACCCTCTACTTTCATTAACCCTGAATCTTCTCTTATTAAACATCGTTAAACTGGATCCGTAAACGAATACCAAGCAACATTTGAAACATTAAGCAACCGTATAACCTCCCTCTCTCCCGACTCCTTCCTCCATTGTTTTCTCTCCGTCCTCAAACCACCAATCAAAAATGAACTACACAAACTCCAACCAACATCACTTTGCCAAGCCATCGACCTAGATAAACTTATCGAAACCAAATACTGTAACAAACCAGAATTTTCGATATTTGAAATATAAATTAATTTAGGATTTATCATTAAAATAAATATTTATGGAATTTGTGGATTGAGTTTTTCCCTAACATGCATGAGTTTTCCCTTTGAAATTTGTGGATTGAGGTTATGTTTCCCTATACTATAGCCAACCCACTTGCTGTTAGAACTGCCTTAATTCACCTTAGTATGTTAATTCATTACTTGCATGCGTTGGTCTAAACTTGTTTTTTTCTGGAAGGCTTTGATTCAATTAGGTAGCATGCATTGTTCCAATTTATTTGCTATTGAAATTTCAAACATGTAAACTTTCATGCCATGCGTCTCCTTTGCTATATCACCTTATTTGATGTATGCGTATATTCGATCCATTTCAGTAAGCTTCTTGATACTCGAATATATTTAAAAATTGTCAGGATTAATAATCATACTTATGTGTATATCGAAGTGTGCTAACTTGAAATAAGTTCATTCATGACTCGGGTGTTTTGTGTATTTTGCATGGGACACTCGGGTAAGGCCCTAAGTGTTCCAGGTTATAGATTTCAGCTCGCAAACTGGAGAGGACGTGGAGACGTGAAGATGCTCGCGCGCGCTAAGACCGACAACAAAGTGTAAAATTTTATTCGATAAAAATTTATGTACAAAATTATTTTCCGCTGCAAATTTTGTACAACTCTGATAATTATATGAAAATTTTGTTCCGCTGCAAATTATTGTACTATGTGATTCTGCATTTATTCTGTTTAAACCGTGTAAGCCAATAACAATCTGTTGTTTTGAACGTTTCGGGTTAGTTTAAATTCCGACCTGAGGCGGGCAAAATGCCAGGTCATTACATCTGGTATCAGAGCTTTGTTTCATACAAAGCTTGGCTTATTCGGTTTTAAAACTCATTAGAGATAAGGTAGAAATACCTTAGAATGAGCGGAATTGATGCTAGAATCAGCGGATTTTGAAAAATAAATTTTTGGAGGAGATTTCGAAAATAAAATATTTTGGAAAGACTTGATATTTTAAAGAAAATATTTTTGAAATAAAAGCTCGTTGCGGTGAAAACTTCTTGAAGTCGATCGTCAAGTGTTTGGCATATCAATGAAAAGAAAAGTGAATAAATGAATCGGATTTCCAAACATTTTGAAATCTTCCAAATTATATTAAAGGATTTTGTGGAAGAGGAAAAAGAGATTTTGAGAACTATCATATGAAAAGGATTTTTCCCAAGAAAAATCAAGACATGTACTAAGTGTGGGTTTTTGAAAAAAAAAGTACAATAAAATTTGGTAAAGTTGAAACTTGACGAAGATGAACTTAACGATACTCGATCGAGGAGCGATTGTTGAAACAAGTATTTTGAAATCTCTAATACATTATTATGAAGAGAATATAAAGAAAAGAAAGGAGATTTCAAGATTAAAATGAAAATTTCCTAATGAAAGGTTTCCAAAAACCTATATGTGAATAAGACGGCGAATAGCTCGAGAACTATGCCAAAGAAAATCAATGCAAGTACAGAGTGTGAATTTTGAAAAGTACTTGATAAGTTGGAAATATGACAATTTAGAAATGTGAGTTAAAACGAAACTGAACTGGACTCGGATTGGATCGAAATTAGCATATTTGATCTTTATCTAATATAGTTGGTTAAACTTAATTTTCAATTAAAGTTGTATTACCAACCTTTACTATTTACACCTAGCTACCCACTTTATTCGTTATTTTGCTGAAACTATTTGTATCTTGTATGATTTGCCGCAAAGATTTATCTATTATTCACTTTAATTAAATTGTTTACTTTTTATTGTATTTAGCTATTACCTATTTCAATTTGTACCAAGTTTTTACTTTTCTAAATTCTTTAATCAAATTATTTATTATTTACTAAACAGTTGTATTTAGCTCTCATATATAGTATATTCGTTGTTATGTAAAGCTCTTTTGTATTCGATTTAATTATTTGTGTTTTAACTTTCTATTTAACCTGTTTTATCAAGCTTATATTCTTATTATATATTTATATTAAACATATTTCGAAACCAATAACATTCATTTTTTTCGAATTAATTTTTCTACTGTTTCATTTGAACTATTTACCCAATTTATCTTTTATTTAAACTATTTTGAACTATAATTCTAAAGCTTTCTATCTTATTTAATCTATTTATTTATTCAAATCTATTTCTTTGTAAACTATTTTGTTCAAGTTAACTTGACTATTTTATTCAGTTTTATTTGCGAAATTCTACCTTATTTTACTCGACTTGTTTATTTCAATTTATGTTACATTAACTTTACTACTTTACTATTTTACATACATCATCCTTTGCCTAAAACTATTTTGAAAATATATAAATTCGATCCGAGAAATTTTGGGTTATGAATTGAGTATGAAGACTCGATCGTCTAACGAAATGCGTGACATGTCAAATATGATGTTTTTATGACAATTTGACTTGAGAACATGGATTTGGATTTGAAATGATATTCGACACCGAATAGATATAAAAATCAGAAATGATTTTTGGAACTGAATGAAAATTTCCAAGATATTGATTTGAAGTTTTCAGAACTTATATAAGGAAGCGACTGGTTTGGAAACTATTGTTCGAAGGTAATTGATTTTATACAAAAGGAAGGTATACAAGAATGATGAGTTTGAAAACATGATTTGGAAATCTTATGAAAATGGACACTTATGTAAGTATTATATGTCGCAACATGAAATGAAGTACTATGTATATAGTATCCTATGTTTTCAATTTAAGATACGGGAAGTACCTTCTTGAGAATAATGAATCTATTTAGGTATTTCATGTGATGATTGGGTTGTCCAGACGTAAAAATTTGTATGTTCCCTTCGACTGCATAACGAAATCCGCAGGGTTGGGAGCGCCTGCGGCGATAGATGTTTCCTGGGGGATCCAGGCGAAACCATTGTGTCTGCTGCGATTAATGGTCGATTTGTGACGGCATAATCCACAGGGCTGGGAGTGCCTACGGGTACGAATGTTTCCTGGGGGATCCAGGCGCAACCATTGTGTATCTGCGGTCCAACTTGAGATATAGGGCGTAAGGTGGCGGTGATTGTCTAACCTAGCTGCGTTCTCTGGGCCTCAGGTTTTTGTTTTTTTAGATGCCTTCTGTTGATTTGCTCATGACGAAATTTGCAGGGAAGCGACTTCCTACTGGTGCGGATGTTTCCTGGGGAACCCAGCCGTAACCATTGTGTATCTGCGATTTGTGAGTAGTTTTGACAATTGGCATCGGTTGGAACTTCTAATATCTATTTTTAATAATTTTAAGTATTTCCACCGGGAGTTGAAATAAGTATATATTTAGTACTTAGGGATTTTTAGATATGCGTCGGTACCACGTATGACTAAATTTCTTTAAGAACAGAGGTAGACTTGTTAGACTTCGAGTTATCAAGTATTTTCAAACTCTAAATAAAAAAATCAACAACTCGAAATTAGAACTTGTACAACCTCAACTTAATGAATTAAGAAAGGGGATTTTAAATGGTTTCCAAGCCCACAACTTTGGAATTATATGCAAATCTTTCCGCTTTACCATAACTAATTTTGAAATCAAAGTTTTGAAATTAATCAAGTTGTATATAAATTTTGTAACCTAACCAAGGAGAATATTGTACGTAAACTTGTCGTTGAGTGTTAAATAAATTAGAATAAATAATCAACTTGAATATATGGATAAAAATAAAAGTTCATTTAAGAAATTAGAAGATAATTTCGATAATACTAACTAAAGTTAAGAAATCGTTTAGAAGGTAATTTGAATTATAACAAATGTTCAAGTAGGGGAGAAGGCTGATTTCCACCAATTGAAACAGCATGAAGAATCGAATAAGAATTCTGAACGTATAGTCAGTTACAGTGCATTAAAAATAAATTTTGGACCAAAATTTTATTCGAGTACCATATGACTGAACTGCCGATATTTGTATTTATGACTTTCCTATCTCGGCTTAGGCAAATCATTTAAATTTGAACCGTTGTCCTTGAATAATATCAATCATACCATTGTATCTTATGAACTTGGTCAAGCATTTTAATTCGAACCATTACACCTTTGGATACTCGTTGGACTTCTATTTTGACTAAACACCTGGAATTTTGACTTGGTCCATAATGGTTCACCCGTGTGTCGTTGCCGAATGTAACCAAGATTAAATTCAAAACTAATAAATTTGTTGGTCCAAGATATTGTGATAATGGAACCTCAACAAATGAGCTTTTATAGTAATTAAAAGTGTTTGAAGTATAAATGAAAAAATGAATTTTTGAAATGTTAATTTAGAGGAATTAGTTCCGAAATTTTCGAAATCCATGTTTTGAAATTAATATTTGGAACAATACTAGTGAAACATGCAACTAAATCAGAGTGCGGAGCGGAAGCGTGATGGTATTTTGAACATAAATGCTTTAAGAGGTTTTCCAACTAGTTGAATAGTGTAACCTTCTTAAACACAATTTGATCTTTGAAAGAAGAAAGGTTCCATATTGTTTTGAAATTGGCTATTTGAATTGTATGTGAATTAAAAGAAATAGTAATTTATAAAGCGTTTTGATATAATTTATCTAATTTATTCCTTCCATTTAGCTTATCATCTCACTAAACTATTAAAATTCGTGTTTGAACTTACAATCGATCCTTTTCAAGTTCTTTTACTTATATTGTTTTACTGTATTATCTATTCCCTACTAAGTTCTTCTAAATTGCTTATATTTAACCATTTAATTGTAACTTTTAAAGCTATTAAGCTCTTTGAATTTTACCTTTAGCTAAACAACTTACATTTCGAAACAACCTTACAATTTTAAACTACTTTTTCCTAAGTTGTTATATGCTCTGAACCTAAATTCCTTTTACACTGTGTAACAAATTTCCTTATTTAGTTTTTACAATGATTTAAGTTGCTTACAATAGTTTTGATATAAAAGGTTTTACCAATTGAGTATATGATGCATTTTGTGTTTAATCTATTAAGAACCTTTTTCCTAAATTTTCAAACTTATAAAAATTTCAGTAAATATTTTTGATAAGTTTATTTTATCTATATATTTGGTTTCAATAAATTTTATAAGTAAAACTGTTTTACTTAAGTATAAATTCTACAACTCTCATTTTCGAGGATGAAAAGTTTTAAGTGGGGGAGGCTGTAACGAACCAGAATTTTCGATATTTGAAATATAAATTAATTTAGGATTTATCATTAAAATAAATATTTATAGTAATTTTAAAAAGAATTTGAAATTTATTTTGAACATAGTTGAACATAATTATTAGTTGGATGTATAATTTGGACTTTGAGTTTTGTTTTGAACGTATAAAGAAAATTTCTTTTGTAGATTTAATATATATATATATATATATATATATATATATATATATATATATATATATATATAGGTGTTAAATGAAGCATTATCAACATTTATTGGATAATTTAAATTTATTAGAATACCTAATTTTGAATTAAGTTTTAATGTTGAAGTAAATAATTGTATTTTACATAAACTTTGTAATTTATCTATTTGAATGGAATTGAGTTTACTTCTAATAAATTATGGATGATTTAACATTATTACTTGTGAATTTAGCATCGAATTCTTTTCACTTAAATTCAATATGAACAATTGTCGAAATTTAA
Organism: Allium sativum; assembly: GCA_030737875.1. Lineage (NCBI taxonomy): Eukaryota > Viridiplantae > Streptophyta > Magnoliopsida > Asparagales > Amaryllidaceae > Allium > Allium sativum. The sequence goes on from CM060909.1 coordinate 591,499,062, forward strand.
AGTTTGAAATTTAAGTTAAACTGACTATGGTTTTATCGGTATTTAGCTACTTTCTATTTGTATTAAAGTTTTCTAACTTCCCAAATTTCTGTATTTAACAAATTTATATAATGTTTTAGCTTTTAGTTTTGTAATTTAGTAAAGAAACATTTTCCTTAATGTAAATTTATTTCGAATAAAGAATTTGTAAATGGTTGTTACTCAATTTAATCGGTTAACATAATAAACCAAGAACTGAGTTTTTCATTTGATTCCACCGTTTAATAAGCCATTAAGGACAAGTGAATAATCATTAATAAAAGAGTTTGGTTGATAAACTTTAATGTTGAGAAGCGTCGACTTGAGAAAACGAATTTTGAGGATATTTCCTTGATAATTTGTTCGGGTTTAAATCATGAACACATCTAGCAACATTGTTAATAAATTATAAAACTTGATGCACTTGGAAACATTCTTACCGGTCAATATTTTTCAAACTGAACCATATCTATTAAGAATATTTGCTAAAGATTGGCTATAGCACTCAAAGATTTTGTGCTGATGTTTTCTTCTACCTGTCGGTATCTCTCTGTGAGTGAATTATACGTTGAGATTTTGCCGGATACTGGTCCCCTGAGTTTTGTTATAAAATGCTGCGTACCCTTTTCCGTTCGTTCACAAAACAAATTCCTTTTTCCTCTTCGTATTCTGTTAACAACAGTTGTTTTCTCCCCAAAATCAAAGTGCTCCTTTTCCCTTTGTTAACAGCCGTTAGTTTCACCTGCTTTCCCAATTCAAATCCATTTTTCCCTTTTCCCCAAATCACTTCGTGCCCAAAACGAAATTATTACCACCAATTTGGTCCATCTTTCCCTCCTCGTCAAATTAATAACCATCAAATTGGGTCTACCACAATATCCTCCTACTTGACGGCGCAACCGGAGCTACCGAAGCTGTCACCAAACCCATTGTCATCGACGAATTGCTTTTGGCCACCATCGTCCTGTGATCTCCTCCTCCTACCCTACATCACTCCCATCGAAGCCACGCCACTGACCTTGATGCAAACCGTCACCGGCCTCAACCAACCACATGACGCCACCGCTCCGAGGGCCAACATGGCGCCTGGCTAATCATGTTCAACTACACCACTCGAGACCAAAGTCGACCGCTTTTGCCTATAGTCACCTCTGTCAGTTCCATTAGAGCCGAGCCTTCCTCCAAATGGAGTCCTGTAAACTAGAAAACCGAGTTGCTTGGAGCTGCTGCTCTTTCTTACTCGACTCGTGCCAATATGGATGCATCATCAACTCAACACCATTTCCAATTTTATGCCACTTCCAAACAGCGTTGTTTCTTCCGCCAACCAAAAGTAAGTTTTGCTTAGGATTGAATTTATTTCAAGCTTGTCTACTTCGAGTCACGAAGTATGATTCGTTAAAATGCTTGCTGCTGTGTTTCTGTCATGTTGATTGATTGTCTCGGGTGTGCATTCGATTTTAACTGTTAGATTTTGCAGCTTGATTTCGGTTCCATTTTGATATACTATCTTTGCGTGTCCTTTTGTAAGCCTAAGTTGTTCCCTTTCTGGCTTTGTATGCGTATACTACTTAACAATGGGATTTAACCTTTTCACATGTCTTTGGGGTTACATCTGACATAAATAAAAATATATATATGCATGACTCGCCAATCATGCCGGTGCTAGGGTACCCCTTTTACTCGCTGCTTTTGAAATAATGTATACGATAATTTAACAAGAAACGGATAGATGTTTAGATGGTTTTAAAACTTTAGAATGTTGGGTTTAACAGTGCACGTCATTTTCAGTTTTGGTATTTTGTGACATTTTTTCTTTCCAGCTCCAGTATGTTTGAATGCATGAAAAATGGTGACCGTTTTGCTGTATAGATATTTGAATTTGTTTATAATAGTTATATATCTTACTGCTAGTTATAACCATGTAGTCATCATGCATGTTATCTTGATCGTATACTGGCCATATGCCACTCATGCTACTGCATTTAAGTTGCCTCTTTTGATTTTGTTGTCAGACACTAAACCCACCTGCCCTCATATTTATTAGAACTGATGGAAATTTCATATATAATTTTGGCCATGCTATTCCTTTATATGCCACTCGCATATGGACCCCTTAGGAACCCATGTTGCCACTAATTTGCTAAGTATGATATTCGGTTGTGTCATCCCTCGGATTTAATATGCTAGTAACACTCCTCTTTATAGTTATAAGTTTGCATGATCCTGTGTCAGTACGTGTGACTAGCTAACCGGTTAAACAAACTTACTGGCTTATATACATAATAGTTTTGGAAATGTTGGATTGGGTTTAATCATATCTATCTTACTGCATGGATTCTTTTGTTTAGCTGTGCCTACTCTAACATGCATGAGTTTTTCCCTTTGAAATTTGCGGATTGAGGTTATGTTTCCCTATACTATAGCCAACCCACTTGCTGTTAGAACTGCCTTAATTCACCTTAGTATGTTAAGTATGCGATACTATTGTAGAGAATATTTTGGATCTGGAGGATATTTCGGATCTGGAGGATATTTTCGATCTGGAGGATATTTCGGATCTAGAGGTAATTTTGGGAATTTCCATTTACTTCTCTATGCCTATATAAGCTACATCAAATCCAAAAGGAGATAACACAAAATCAAGAGATTAGATCAAGATTTATTCTAATTAGGGTTTTGACAATCCTAATCTTCTTCAATTCTTTTCTCCACAAAATCAAAATTTTCTAGTAAATTTGATCATTGTAATAAATCTCTTGTACTCTTCTATTGATATTAATAAAGGTTTCTCTCTCAAAGTGGACGTACACTGACACGACGTCGGTGAAACCACTATAAATCCCTGTGTGATTTAGTTTCTCGTTATTGCTCTATTATTTCCATTGTTTGATGATTGTGATTGGCTTGGATAAGGTTGAGATTGTTCGATTGGTTGTTTTTGCACTATTACCACGATCTCGTTTTCCGCGGCGTTGGGGATTTTTGATTTGAGCGGTCTTGAATCAAAATTCCTCCACTACATTTGGTATCAGAGCATTGGTGTTGGTAGATAGTTGTAGAAATGCCGGAATCAGGTTCAAATAATCCATCAACAGGTGGTCCAAGTGGTGTAGCTCCTTATGTACGTGTGTCGTATGCAGCTGCTGGTTCACAATTGGTTATCGACAAGTGGAATGGCGATAATGATTTCGAAAAGTGGCAGTGAAAGATGAAAGCGGTTCTTAGGCGGAATCGGGTACATCGCGTAGTGTTTGATACACATTTATTGCCAGAGGACATCTCAGATGTGGAGAGAGAAGAAATGGAAGAGTGGGCATTCACTACACTTCAATTTGCCATGAGAGAGAATGTTATTTCCGAAATTAGTGGTGAGACAACTGCTAAAGGTATTTGGAACAAGTTGGAGGAGTTGTATATGAAGAAATCACTCACAAATCGATTGATCTTATTGCGGACTTTCTTTACCTACAAGATGAAGGAAGGAACTTCGCTAAAGGCGCACTTAAATGTGTTTGATGATTTGCTAATGAAGATGAAGGCGGTAGATTTGAAGATTGAGGAGGAGCAGAAGGCGATGATATTGCTATGTTCGTTGCCTGAGCGCTATACTGGGTTCTCAAACAGTTTGATCTATGACCGGGATACATTGACTCTAAATGATGTAAAGACGGGTCTTCTTAGTGAGGAATTGCGAGATCAGATGAAGGAGCTGAGTGATGGTAGTAGTGGTGCTGGTAATGGTCAAGGTTTATTTGCGGAGAAAGAAAAGTCAGAGAAGAAGGGAAACCGGGGGCTATCTAAGTCTAAGAAGCCCGGTGGAAGAGGAAAGTCAAAGGAAAGAAATGGCAAGTGCTTTATATGTAAGAAACCTGGTCACTGGAAGAATGATTGTCCAGAGAAGGGGAAGAAGGAAGTAGCATCTTCATCAGTTGCGGTGGAGAGAGATGTTGGTGAGGGAGACGTAGATGTTTTGTCGGCAGTAGCATCAGATGTTTCGGGCAGTGATTGGGTGCTTGATTCAGGGGCTTCATATCACATGACGCCTAATAGGAATTGTTTTTCTTCTTATGTTGAACGGGAAGCAAAATCAATTGTTATGGGAAATGGTGCAGTTTGCAAGTAGAAGGGCATTGCATCCGTGCAAATTCGAATGTTTGACGGAGTGGTTCGTACTCTCACTAATGTGCGCTATGTTCCGGGACTACGGAAGTCACTTATCTCTTTGGGACAGTTGGATTCTCTAGGTTGCAAGATCACCATTGAGAGTGATGGCTTGAGGGTTTCGAAGGGTGCGCTTGTGGTTATGAAGGGTGCTAGAACTCATGATATCTATTTGCTTCAAGGAGTGACCGTGGAAGGCGAAACTTGTGTCAGTGTTGATAGTTCTCGTGGCTTAGATGCTACACGACTGTGGCATTTGAGATTGGGTCATGTCTCGGATAAGAGTTTAGATGTTCTTCGTCGAAGGGAGATGATTGATGGTGAGAGTTTCAGCAAGCTGGAGTTTTGCGAGGAATGTGTCATGGGGAAGCAAACTAGAGTATCATTCGGTGAAGGAAAACATGATTCAAGAGGGATTCTTGAGTATGTGCACACGGATGTTTGGGGACCAGCGCCTGTAGCTTCTTTGGGAGGAGCAAGATATTATATTTCTTTCATTGATGATTTTTCTCGGAAGGTTTGGGTGTATGTAATGAAGGCCAAGTCGGAGGCATTTGCAAGATTCAAAGAATGGAAGGCTCTTGTTGAGAATGAGAGTGAAAAATCTTTGAAGGTTCTTAGGTCCGATAATGGCGGCGAGTATGTTTCCGGAGAGTTTCTGAATTTTTGCAAGCATCATGGTATTCGGAGGCATTTTACTACACCGGGAGATCCGCAATCTAATGGAGTGGCGGAGAGAATGAACCGAACTCTACTAGAGAAAGCTCGATGCTTGAGATTGACATCGGGTTTGTCAAAGGGATTTTGGGCCGAAGCTTTGTCAACCGCGGTGCATATTATTAATCGAATTCCGTGCTCGACTATTGATAACAAAATTCCGGAGGAAGTGTGGAAAGGGAAGAGCATTGACTTGAGTTATCTTCGTGTATTTGGCAGTCCTATTTATGTGCATGATCCGGGGAATGATAAGCTCTCGCCTAGAGCTTTCAAAGGGATTTTTCTCAGATATATGGGTGGCGTCAAAGGCTATCGGATTTGGAATCCGGAAACGAAGAAGGCTATGGTTTCTCGTCATGTTACTTTTGATGAGTCGGCTATGTTCAAGGAGAACGAAGGCTCATCGGATGTTCCGGATTTGGTTTATGGTGAATCAAAGGAGAAGGAAGTTATTCTCACTTTCAGACCTAGAGAGAGTAGAGTTGTTGGAGGTGTTTGCGAGGTGAATGCGGTTGATGTTACATCACATAGTCCATAGGATTCCTCTAGTAGTGTTGATGATGTGCACGAGCCTAGAGAAGATTCAGTTCAAGGTGGAGCTGAAGGAAGACCGGGTGATGGTATTGCTACTCGGGTTGGTCGCCGTGCTATAAGGCCACCCGAAAGATATGGTGATTGGAACTATCTTAGCTTTTGTGAGAATTTGGACTATGCTCTTTTTGTAGTCCAAAATGAGCCGATGGACCTTGATGACGTCATCGGTTCAAGTGATAGCTCGAAGTGGATTTGCGCCATAGAGGAGGAGATGCAATCGTTGATGAAGAACCAGACTTGGGAGTTGGTTCCACTTCCTCAAGGAAACTGTGCTATTGGGTGCAAATGGATATATAAGGTGAAGGACGATGGAAGATACAAAGCTAGGCTAGTGGCTAAGGGGTTTGCACAGAGGAAAGGAAAGGAGTATGATGAGATCTTCACACCGGTTGTGAGGCATACTTCTATCCGGAAACTACTTGCATTAGTTGCTATTTACGACTTGGAGTTGGTGCAAGTAGATGTGAAAACCGCCTTCTTGCATGGAGACTTGGATGAAGACATCTACATGGAGCAACCGGAAGGGTTTGTTGTAAAAGGTAAGTCAGAACTAGTTTGCAAGTTGAAGAAATCACTATATGGTTTGAAGCAATCACCTAGGCAATGGTACAAGAGATTTGATTATTTCATGCTTGAAAGTGACTTCCATCGAAGCATCAAGGATGCTTGCGTTTACTTAAAGAGGTTAGGAAATGATTGTTGGGTGTATTTACTCTTGTATGTGGACGATATGCTCATTGCTTCTAAAGACAAGGCAGAAATCAACAAGTTGAAAGAGAAATTAAAGGCAGAGTTCGAGATGAAAGACCTTGGAGAAGCAAAGAAGATCTTGGGCATGGAGATTGTAAGGGACCGAAAGCGTTTTGAGTTGAGATTGACTCAAAAGGAGTACATTAAGAAGGTGCTTTGCCGGTTTAACATGGAGAATGCAAAGGCGTTAAATACACCTTTACCTTTACATATGAAGCTTTCGGATAAGAGATCACCTATCGGAGAGAAGGACAAGGCTTATATGGCAAAGGTGCCATATGCAAGTGCGGTTGGTAGCTTAATGTATGTCATGGTGTGTACAAGGCCCGATATTGCAAATGCCGTCGGGGTGGTTAGTCGGTATATGGCTAATCCGGGGAAATCGGATTGGGAAGCCGTGAAGGCTATATTGAGATACTTGAAAGGCACAACATCTCATGGTCATGTTTTTTGTGGTAGTGATGGATTGAGTTGCAAGTTAGTTGGTTATTGTGACTCGGACTACGCCGGTGATAGGGATCGGAGGAAATCAACTTCCGGATATGTCTTCACACTTGGTGGTACGGCCATTAGTTGGAGATTGAGATTGCAGACCGTAGTTGCTTTATCCACTACGGAGGCGGAGTTGATAGCCGCTGTGGAAGCGGCAAAGGAGACACTCTATTTGAAGCGACTATTGTGTGACTTGGGTTTCGAACATGAGAGTATTGATGTTCGTTGTGATAGCCGAAGTGCTATACATTTGGCGGAGAATTTGGCGTTTAGCTCACGAACGAAGCATATTGAAGTGAGAGAGTCATTTCTAGTAACCATGGATGAAGACAAGCAAGTATGCCTTCGGAAAGTGCACACAAAGGATAATGCGGCGGACATGTTCACTAAGACATTGCCGGTTGGGAAGTTCGAGCATTGCTCGAACTTAATTCGCTTGGAGAGATGCTAGGTGCCACGAGGTGGCATAGTTGTGTAACACCCCGCCTCCGCTAGGGTCACTCGCAAAGGAATGCACTAGCTTTAGAGGGGCATTATTGGTAAACATGCACAGAAATATCACAAGACAGAACATATAAAAATAGCGGAAGTAGAATCAAACTTTCATAACATGAATAAATAAGGTCTAAAGCCTTTTACATCAGAGTACATCAAAACCTGTCTTGCAATAGTAAAGAAGCATAAAGACATTTTCATAAATTATTCCCCAAGTAAAAACAGTAAAGTAGCCATTAGCCAAGAAAAGTCCAAGCCATCCATGATGACCTTCAAGCAGAAGAAGTCCGAACTAAACAACAGTATTTCCTCCCTGTAACCTGGGGGGGGGGGGGGAACGGAAGAAAAGAGGCGAAACAAAACGGGTCAGTCAAAAAGACTGAGTAAGCCCTATCTACTATTAGCATAAAAACTAGTAAAGTTAACTGACATGAGAAACTGAGATGAACATAAGCATGATGACAAGATAGATAAGCTAAATCAAAATAACAGGATGAACTACTGAACTCAGATAAACTAATGTGTCATGATAAATTACGATGTCAAGATAAAACAAGGTATCACATCGTCAGGTTTCTATCAAGTATAATATCCCCAAGATATCTATCACGTATAACGTCCCATGATATCTATTCTGCATTTTTGCTCTGCACCTACCGTACTAGTATCCCCACCGTATCATGTGTTAACCAAGAATGACCCTCGCTCAAAAGTCGTGTAATGGTCCATGTCAACCTAATATATCGCATATATAGGTTACTCAACTTGTATGTTTTATTCCATGTAAATGTTCAGTCCCTTGCCGTAGACCATACGGGCTTTCCCATGAGATTCTACATTACTTTAACATAGTTCCATGATCCTTAAGATCGGTTTGGACTGTTACCCTAAACCTAGCTAGGGTCTTCCAACATGAATTATCGTTTGTACAACTAGGACTTATGCTACCTAGGGCCACTAGGGGTTACGCTTACCTATTGCACGTTTTCGTATCTCGGTTTTGGTTCAACCACCTAAGGCCACTGGGATTTACGCTAACCGTCAACCGCGCCCTTTTTCCCACGCATTCATCGTGAATCGTTTTCCATGACTGTATGCACATGTATCACATCATGCCATCCGAGTCCTGTCACAGGGCAGATCGAGAAATACAGGACTCGGTCGGGAGCTTTCGATTTATCTGCCGATGCAGATGCTAAGGTCTGTTTTTCTATACGTGGCTATGGTCTCACGCGACCCCTCCCTCAACTAGTGAAAGACAAGACAGGATAAATCCTGTATGAGAACACACTACTGGCCAACCCACAATCCTAGCCTTACCGCAACCATAATTAGATAGCAATTATGGTCTATTGGGTGTTCTCTGCCTTTTCGTACGTACACGCTTGACCAAAGATGGTAGGTAGTCTGACGAAATGCTATCTAGGGTACGACCGTGTATCGTCGACTATCCCCTATCCATCCCCGTCTTTAGGTCGCTCGCATAGCAACCAAGGCATACTCTTGGTTCTTCTAACGCAGACCTTAACCTCTCATGAGCCTAGTATAATCACCTGGCAGCTCATAGAGGGATACCAAGAATACCCTCACGTTCCCCGAAGCCGCTGCTTCGTTACCCAGTTCGCTGGAGCCTTTATCTAAATCAGATACGTGCTCCTACTCGTATACTTAAACGATGACCTACCGTATCAGGTTACTCATCTATCTATGAACTGGTCTAAATTTCCTTGACTAAGAATCATTACTTAGTTATTCCTCAACTAAGGTTTACCACTTAGCCTTATTCCCGTTATCCTTGTTAACTACGGTTATCCCCTATCCTCAGAACTAGGGTTTACATAATGGATTAAGTGTCACTTAAGTTCATGACTTAACCCGTCTACCAATCATGTCAAAATTGGCTAAGTATCCAAGTCCAAGACTTAACCCGTCTTCAAATCATGTCAAAATTGGCTAAGTATCCAAGTCCAAGACTTAACCCTACAAACCATGCTCACGTTGGTTAAGTATGTATTAAGCAATTCACGACTTAACCTCGTCCAATTATCATTCTAGATTGGTTAAGTATATATTAACTTGACCCTATCAATTTACTCAGTCAAATCGGTCAAGTGTATTCAAGCGATTTGTGACTTAGCCTTATCATGTTTTCACGTTAGATCGGTTAAGTATAGGTTAACTTAACCTCAATAAATTCACGAGTTAGATTGGTTAAGTATATGTCACTTAACCACATCAATTCATCATGTTTAGATTAGTTAAGTGTTTAACTTAACCCCATTAAACTACCAAGTGGGATTAATTAAGTCTAGGCTAACTTAAACCCCATCCGATTTCCATGTTTAGACTAGTTGAGTCTAATCTTAACCCCATTCGTTAACCGTATTTTTCGGTTAAGCGTCATTAAGAAAACTTACTTAACCTTACCAAGTTATCGCGTTGGATTGATTAAGTGTTGGTTAACTTAACCCCATCCACTAGTCATATAAAAATGGTTAAGTGTCATTAGGCAAATCAAGTTACTTAACCTACCCAACCTTGTCATGTTTTGTTAAGTATCATTAGCCTAATCAAATTACTTAACCCATTTGTCCATGTCATATTTGGTTAAGAGTCATTAATCAAATTAACTTAACCCTATCATGTGGCATTAATTACTTAATGCACCTTCACCTCTCACATTAGACTTTGTTGTGATTACTAGTTAAGCCGGTCGGTTCCGGGTAGCTTTGCACCACAACTTGGTCTAACCTCGGGTTCAAGCACAACATGACCAACTTCTCACATTGAGTCCTATTGTTTGCAACTACTAGTTAGGCCGGTCGGTTCCGGGTAGTTTTACGTTGCAAACTCAACCCAACCTCGAGTTGGCCACACTTATATTATCTAAGTGTCATGTCCATCATGTTTCCCAAAACATGTTACAAGTTTTCAAGCATTTGGGTAGACCTAACTTAATAGGTAAATTCCCAAAGGGTAGACCTAACTTAATAGGTAAATTCGCAAGCTTATGTTTTTATGCATACTTACATGCCAACTTCCATGTTATATTTCAAGTCATGTTTTCAAGTTGTATTTTCATGTCATTAGAAATTACCCATAACATAACCCAACGCTTTTAAACTCGCATATACGTTCGCGACAACGTAATGGATTAAAAGAAGAGACTTGGCAAAGGCATGACAAAAATGGATATTAAGCCACAAGTTAATCATGGTGGCAAATGAGGCACAAATGTGTTCATTAACTTGCATGTTACATTCTTAAGCCTCAAAACATGCATAAACCCAAACTTGGCACATAAGCGAATCATGGTGACAAAAGATATGGAATGATGACTAGTAACTCGCATATATCATCATATAAGGGTTATGACTTCATATGCAAGTTGACATAAAGGTTATGAGGGTTCTCATGTTGCCTAATGCAACATTTCAACATAAAGGTTGTAGCTTTTAGCTCACAAGATCAAGATAATGACTTCATAAACTTGCATGACATGATAGCATGTATCATACTCAATGATCAAACCCAAACTTGCAACATGAACATTTAACTTCATAGTTAATATCTAAGAGTAGGGAAAGGGCTTACATTGCTATGAAGGCACAAAAGATATGACAAAGCCCTTATGCAATCAAATAGACCCAAAATGCAAGCTCTAACATAAAAACCCTTGAGCCAAAATGATCAAAACCCTTGCTTTATGATGCAAAGATAGAAACTTGACTTGAATGCAAGCTAATGACACTCATACAAGCTTGAAAACACTTGTATGCATGGAAAATCTCTCATAGAAACCATTTAGAAATTTTATGAAGAGAGAGCTAATGACACTCATACAAGCTTGAAAACACTTGTATGCATGGAAAATCTCTCATAGAAACCATTTAGAAATTTTATGAAGAGAGTGGAGGCCATGAGAGGTAAAATTTTGCCATAGTTTAGTTGCATGAATGAATAATGAGGATTTAGGATAGGTTAGGGTCTTATTTATAGATTAGGCAAGTGTTTTAGGCCATAGGATTAAACCTAGATTCAATCCAAGCCATCAAAGCATGTCTTGGGGAAGAAGTCAAGTGTAGGAACCATCTAGGGCCTTTAGATTAAAGATGAACCATGAGAACCATCCAAATGCAAAATCTGCATTTGAGCGAATCGGCCCACGGGTTGACAGCCAAACACCCTGGATTAACCCCTAGTCGACCCAGCGGGCTCGGGTCGACCTCAAAAATTGGCCGGTTCGGTTATTCCCCTCTCCCAATTCGCTGTTTTGAACATTTTTGCATATTTATTTATTTAATTTTCAATTATATATATATATATATCAATATATATATATTTCGCTGCGCAACCCATTTCACTTAATTAAGTATACTTTAATTTGGGAATTTTTCGTGAAACTTCGCGAGGCCATATCTTGGTCATACGGACTCCGATTCTCGAAAACTCAGACTCTATTTCGCGTATTTTTCCGAGACGAACGCAATGGCATAGCCCGTTTTACTTGATTCAGAATTTAAAATTAAATTCTGCCTTGATTCTCGTCTTAACACGTTATCGAAAAATACGGGTTGTTACATTCTCCCCACCTTTTAGGATTTCGTCCCTGAAATCTCCAAGTTAGGAAGAACATATCATACCATCCATCATCCATCTACTCAAAACATCATCCACAAGCAACCATTGTCCTTAGATGATTTCTAATTCTGTATGAATATATGCAAAACGTGTGTGTACATGTTCCTTAGCTAATGCTAATGATCAGGCCTGAATAATCTTTCTAATGCAAAATATGTATAGTGCCATGAATCCAACATGTATGCAAATAGTCCTAGTCATATAGATACTATATGCGTGCACAATCATTCATTCATATGCAACAACCGCATGATAATACATTCGATTTCATCCATAAACAAGTATAAATACTCGTGCATATGCAATATGAAATGTGACTGAGTCGAGCTAGTATCTAATGTGTATTCGCGCATCCACGAGCAACCACTTGCAACCATATCAATCATAACATGTTTCAAATACATGTTTACATCCATAGGGTTCTACCTAGAATTCCCTGAAACAGGGCCGAGAAGATAAACAAGACAAACTCCTTACGGGGTTTGTAACAGAAAGTAGGACCGAGAGGATGTCCACAAAAGATAACCTACAAGTAAGCTCTACAGAAACAGGGATCAAGGATATACTCCCAAAAAGAGATATCATGCGCGTATATAGTCTTTGACCATCAAAGTCGTATTTCCTCGGGCTTACTTCCATTGTGCCTTGACCGCCCTTTAACTTCGCGATTTCGTAGCTTCTTATTTCCTGCTTCCATAACATGAGCTGAAACTCATTTCTTCGTCGCCTCTCGTTCCACTTGCACTTATCCTTTTTCTAGAATACTTGGCGCAAACATGACTGCGTACTCATGATCTCATGCAAGCTTTTCAAAATTCACTAGTGAATCTTGGATCTCGTTTATATACTATAAGGTATTCCATGTAGAAGAACTTTCTCTTGAAAGTAAACAGATGTTAACCAGGTTATCATGCGCACTTACTAGGGTGATCTCTATAACCCATGCATAAATGAAGTAAACCATCCGTCTTATTGGCGAACACCACTCGATCGGGCTTCAAATTTCCAATAAAGGCATCAAGGGATTCTAAGTAATTAGTCATGACAGAACCTCAAAAAGGTTACCCGATACTTCGAGGGCATTACCAAGGCTAGTCAAAAGGTCTAACTACCCTCCTATCAAAACCGAGAGTGGCACCCCCTACTGGATAACCACTTCATCCCTAGAATCCATCCATAGCTTATAAACATAAGCATTATTTCCAAACTCAACACTTGGCATAGACATTCCCAAATCCAAACAAGTCATGTATAAATGGACTGATTCTCCAATAGGACTTTGAGACAAAAATGGGATTCTCTATTACGTTAGTACTTAAGGTGCAGAGACTCAACTACCGAAGCGGACTTAAATGATGCGGGGATCAAAACAAAGTCTTGGCGGGATGATAGAAAAGAATAACTAGATCTTCAACAAGGATGTTATCCCCCTACTCAGGTACTCTAGTGAGGGTATACAACGATGATCTTGTCCTTGTCCCACAATACTTAACTATCCGTCCCGTTTCACCATACCAAAGATACTTTCTCGTCATGGGTTTCATTGTTCATCTTTCTCCCTCCTTTGAGGACTAAGCCATACCAACAAGTTGCTCATCCTTAAGCTCGTATCCTTTATCCTCTTTCTCACTATCCTTTCTTATAACGCGGCCACTGGTCTCTTGAAAACCACCTCCATCGCATGGAAAGCACTTTCGTAGATAGAAAAGACTAGTCGCAGTTAAAACCACTGTGACTACAGATGGAGGAAAGAAAGGATAAGAGATTCAATTAAGGAAACAAGGATAGTGCTAATGGCCTTTGGGGAATAGTCTTTTTCTTTTAAAAGAAAATTTTCTTGAAAAAATGCTTCTTTGTAAACGATTTTCAAATAGTTTTCAGAAGGTCTTTAAAAACTTTTGCCCAGTCTGGTAACCTTCTGCTCTGATACCACGTGTAACACCCCGCCTCCGCTAGGGTCACTCGCAAAGGAATGCACTAGCTTTAGAGGGGCATTATTGGTAAACATGCATAGAAATATCACAAGACAGAACATATAAAAATAGCGGAAGTAGAATCAAACTTTCATAACATGAATAAATAAGGTCTAAAGCCTTTTACATCAGAGTACATCAAAACCTATCTTGCAATAGTAAAGAAGCATAAAGACATTTTCATAAATTATTCCCCAAGTAAAAACAGTAAAGTAGCCATTAGCCAAGAAAAGTCCAAGCCATCCATGATGACCTTCAAGCAGAAGAAGTCCGAACTAAACAATAGTATTTCCTCCCTGTAACCTTGGGGGGGGGGAACGGAAGAAAAGAGGCGAAACAAAACGGGTCAGTCAAAAAGACTGAGTAAGCCCTATCTACTATTAGCATAAAAACTAGTAAAATTAACTGACATGAGAAACTGAGATGAACATAAGCATGATGACAAGATAGATAAGCTAAATCAAAATAACAGGATGAACTACTGAACTCAGATAAACTAAAGTGTCATGATAAATTACGATGTCAAGATAAAACAAGGTATCACATCGTCAGGTTTCTATCAAGTATAATATCCCCAAGATATCTATCACGTATAACGTCCCATGATATCTATCCTGCATTTTTGCTCTGCACCTACCGTACTAGTATCCCCACCGTATCATGTGTTAACCAAGAATGACCCTCACTCAAAAGTCGTGTAATGGTCCATGTCAACCTAATATATCGCATATATAGGTTACTCAACTTGTATGTTTTATTCCATGTAAATGTTCAGTCCCTTGCCGTAGACCATACGGGCTTTCCCATGAGATTCTACATTACTTTAACATAGTTCCATGATCCTTAAGATCGGTTTGGACTGTTACCCTAAACCTAGCTAGGGTCTTCCAACATGAATTATCATTTGTACAACTAGGACTTATGCTACCTAGGGCCACTAGGGATTACGCTTACCTATTGCACGTTTTTGTATCTCGGTTTTGGTTCAACCACCCAGGGCCACTGGGATTTACGCTAACCGTCAACCGCGCCCTTTTTCCCACGCATTCATCGTGAATCGTTTTCCATGGCTGTATGCACATGTATCACATCGTGCCATCCGAGTCCTGTCACAAGGCAGATCGAGAAATACATGACTCAGTCGGGAGCTTTCGATTTATCTGCCGATGCAGATGCTAAGGTCTGTTTTTCTATACGTGGCTATGGTCCCACGCGACCCCTCCCTCAACTAGTGAAAGACAAGACAGGATTAATCCTGTATGAGAACACACTACTGGCCAACCCAGAATCCTAGCCTTACCGCAACCATAATTAGATAGCAATTATGGTCTATTGGGTGTTCTCTGCCTTTCCGTACGTACACGCTTGACCAAAGATGGTAGGTAGTCTGACGAAATGCTATCTAGGGTACGACCGTGTATCGTCGACTATCCCCTATCCATCCCCGTCTTTAGGTCGCTCGCATAGCAACCAAGGCATACTCTTGGTTCTTCTAACGCAGACCTTAACCTCTCATGAGCCTAGTATAATCACCTGGCAGCTCATAGAGGGATACCAAGAATACCCTCACGTTCCCCGAAGCCGCTGCTTCGTTACCCAGTTCGCTGGAGCCTTTATCTAAATCAGATATGTGCTCCTACTCGTATACTTAAACGATGACCTACCGTATCAGGTTACTCATCTATCTATGAACTGGTCTAAATTTCCTTGACTAAGAATCATTACTTAGTTATTCCTCAACTAAGGTTTACCACTTAGCCTTATTCCCGTTATCCTTGTTAACTACGGTTATCCCCTATCCTCAGAACTAGGGTTTACATAATGGATTAAGTGTCACTTAAGTTCATGACTTAACCCGTCTACCAATCATGTCAAAATTGGCTAAGTATCCAAGTCCAAGACTTAACCCGTCTTCAAATCATGTCAAAATTGGCTAAGTATCCAAGTCCAAGACTTAACCCTACAAACCATGCTCACGTTGGTTAAGTATGTATTAAGCAATTCACGACTTAACCTCGTCCAATTATCATTCTAGATTGGTTAAGTATATATTAACTTGACCCTATCAATTTACTCAGTCAAATCGGTCAAGTGTATTCAAGCGATTCGTGACTTAGCCTTATCATGTTTTCACGTTAGATCGGTTAAGTATAGGTTAACTTAACCTCAATAAATTCACGAGTTAGATTGGTTAAGTATAGGTCACTTAACCACATCAATTCATCATGTTTAGATTAGTTAAGTGTTTAACTTAACCCCATTAAACTACCAAGTGGGATTAATTAAGTCTAGGCTAACTTAACCCCATCCGATTTCCATGTTTAGACTAGTTGAGTCTAATCTTAACCCCATTCGTTAACCGTATTTTTCGGTTAAGCGTCATTAAGAAAACTTACTTAACCTTACCAAGTTATCGCGTTGGATTGATTAAGTGTTGGTTAACTTAACCCCATCCACTAGTCATATAAAAATGGTTAAGTGTCATTAGGCAAATCAAGTTACTTAACCTACCCAACCTTGTCATGTTTTGTTAAGTATCATTAGCCTAATCAAATTACTTAACCCATTTGTCCATGTCATATTTGGTTAAGAGTCATTAATCAAATTAACTTAACCCTATCATGTGGCATTAATTGCTTAATGCACCTTCACCTCTCACATTATACTTTGTTGTGGTTACTAGTTAAGCCGGTCGGTTCCGGGTAGCTTTACACCACAACTTGGTCTAACCTCGGAATCAAGCACAACATGACCAACTTCTCACATTGGGTCCTATTGTTTGCAACTACTAGTTAGGCCGGTCGGTTCCGGGTAGTTTTACGTTGCAAACTCAACCCAACCTCGAGTTGGCCACACTTATATTATCTAAGTGTCATGTCCATCATGTTTCCCAAAACATGTTACAAGTTTTCAAGCATTTTGGTAGACCTAACTTAATAGGTAAATTCCCAAAGGGTAGACCTAACTTAATAGGTAAATTCCCAAGCTTATGTTTTTATGCATACTTACATGTCAACTTCCATGTTATATTTCAAGTCATGTTTTAAAGTTGTATTTTCATGTCATTAGAAATTACCCATAACATAACCCAACGCTTTTAAACTCGCATATACGTTCGCGACAACGTAATGGATTAAAAGAAGAGACTTGGCAAATGCATGACAAAAATGGATATTAAGCCACAAGTTAATCATGGTGGCAAATGAGGCACAAATGTGTTCATTAACTTGCATGTTACATTCTTAAGCCTCAAAACATGCATAAACCCAAACTTGGCACATAAGCGAATCATGGTGACAAAAGATATGGAATGATGACTAGTAACTCGCATATATCATCATATAAGGGTTATGACTTCATATGCAAGTTGACATAAAGGTTATGAGGGTTCTCATGTTGCCTAATGCAACATTTCAACATAAAGGTTGTAGCTTTTAGCTCACAAGATCAAGATAATGACTTCATAAACTTGCATGACATGATAGCATGTATCATACTCAATGATCAAACCCAAACTTGCAACATGAACATTTAACTTCATAGTTAATCTCTAAGAGTAGGGAAAGAGCTTACATTGCTATGAAGACACAAAAGATATGACAAAGCCCTTATGCAATCAAATAGACCCAAAATGCAAGCTCTAACATAAAAACCCTTGAGCCAAAATGATCAAAACCCTTGCTTTATGATGCAAAGATAGAAACTTGACTTGAATGCAAGCTAATGACACTCATACAAGCTTGAAAACACTTGTATGCATGGAAAATCTCTCATAGAAACCATTTAGAAATTTTATGAAGAGAGTGGAGGCCATGAGAGGTAAAATTTTGCCATAGTTTAGTTGCATGAATGAATAATGAGGATTTAGGATAGGTTAGGGTCTTATTTATAGATTAGGCAAGTGTTTTAGGCCATAGGATTAAACCTAGATTCAATCCAAGCCATCAAAGCATGTCTTGGGGAAGAAGTCAAGTGTAGGAACCATCTAGGGCCTTTAGATTAAAGATGAACCATGAGAACCATCCAAATGCAAAATCTGCATTTGAGCGAATCGGCCCACGGGTTGACAGCCAAACACCCTGGATTAACCCCTAGTCGACCCAGCGGGCTCGGGTCGACCTCAAAAATCGGCCGGTTCGGTTATTCCCCTCTCCCAATTCGCTGTTTTGAACATTTTTGCATATTTATTTATTTAATGTTCAATTATATATATATATATATCTATAAATATATATCAATATATATATATTTCTCTGCGCAACCCATTTCACTTAATTAAGTATACTTTAATTTGGGAATTTTTCGTGAAACTTCGCGAGGCCATATCTTGGTCATACGGACTCCGATTCTCGAAAACTCAGACTCTATTTCGCGTATTTTTCCGAGACGAACGCAATGGCATAGCCCGTTTTACTTGATTTAGAATTTAAAATTAAATTCTGCCTTGATTCTCGTCTTAACACGTTATCGAAAAATACGGGTTGTTACAAGTTGAGAGAGAAACTTGGGTGTAGAAGAGTATCGGTGAGAGGTTGTTCTATCTTCATGGTAAGTACTCGTTTTCACTCCCGAGTACATTGTCTTTCGGTGGGACTGGTTTAGGAGTTGGATGTTTCAACACTTTATTGACGGGTGGGGGCTATGCCTGAACTCGTTAGTGAAGTGCAATGGGCGGTGGCTATGCCAAAGTTCATTGGGGAAACATTCAAGCTTTCTTGATTGAAGATAGAAGGAAATGCTTGGGTGCATTGAAGGTTGTGATGTAGATGGATATAGTATCGAGGTGGAGTGTTGAAGTATGCGATACTATTGTAGAGAATATTTTGGATCTGGAGAATATTTTGGATTTGGAGGATATTTTGGGTCTGGATAATATTTTGGATCTGGAGGATATTTTGGATCTGGAGAATATTTCGGATCTAGAGGAAATTTTGGGAATTTCCATATACTTCTCTATGCCTATATAAGCTACATCAAATCCAAAAGGAGATAACATAAAATCAGGAGATTAGATCAAGATTTATTCTAATTAGGGTTTTGGCAATCCTAATCTTTTTCAATTCTTTTCTCCACAAAATCAAAATTTTCTAGTAAATTTGATCATTGTAATCAATCTCTTGTACTCTTCTATTGATATTAATAAATGTTTCTCTCTCAAAGTGGACGTACACTGACAAGACGTCGGTGGAACCACTATAAATCCCTGTGTGATTTAGTTTCTCGTTATTGCTCTATTATTTTCATTGTTTGGTGATTGTGATTGGCTTGGATAAGGTTGAGATTGTTCGATTGATTGTTTTTGCACTATTACCACGATCTCGTTTTCCGCGGCGTTGGGGATTTTTGATTTGAGCGGTCTTGAATCAAAATTCCTCCACTACATTTGTTACT
The DNA here is from genome assembly GCA_030737875.1 of Allium sativum. Taxonomy (NCBI): domain Eukaryota; kingdom Viridiplantae; phylum Streptophyta; class Magnoliopsida; order Asparagales; family Amaryllidaceae; genus Allium; species Allium sativum. Next base: position 591,518,297 of record CM060909.1, read on the forward strand.
TGCATGTGTTGGTATAAACTTGTTTTTTTCTGGAAGGCTTTGACTCAATTAGGTAGCATGCACTGTTCCAATTTATTTGCTATTGAAATTTCAAACATATAAGCTTTTGTGTCATGTGTCACCTTTGTTATATCACCTTATTTGATGTATGCTTATATTTGATCCATTTCAGTAAGCTTCTTGATACTCGAATATATTTATAAATTGTCAGGATTAATAATCATACTTATGTGTATATTGAACTGTGCTAACTTGAAATAAGTTCAATCTTGACTTGGGTGTTTTGTGTATTTTGCATGGGACACTTGGGTTAGGCCCTAAGTGTTCCAGGTTATAGATTTGAGCTCGCAAACTGGAGAGGACGTGGAGACGTGAAGACGCTCGTGTGCGCTAAGACCGACAACAAAGTGTAAAATTTTATTCGATAAAAATTTATGTACAAATTTACTTTCCGTTGCAAATTTTGTACAACTCTGATAATTATATGAATATTTTGTTCCACTGCAAATTATTGTACTATGTGATTATGCATTTATTCTGTTTAAACCGTGTAAGCCAATAACAATCTGTTGTTTTGAACGTTTCGGGTTGGTTTAAATACCGACTTGAAGCGGGCAAAATGTCAGGTCGTTACAAATACAATGACTAGCGTTCTTCTTTTTACAAACAACGATCTTCTACTAGCCAAAACCCATCTCCACCATTATTAATATCTTTTACTCAACCCAGCATACCACAATACCCTTCCAGTAGTCCCTCTCAGTCCCAAACAAGCACTACTAATCACCCAATTCGTCGCCTAACTTCATTAGAATTAGCCCAACGAAAATCCTAAGGCTTATGCTTCCACTGCGACAACCGCTACACACTAGGTCACCGTTGCCTTTACCCACGAGCCGTCTTCCTACTCCCTGACACAACCGCAGAACCACCAGACCAAAACCCCAATACAACCGAACCAAATACCGAGGACAACATCGAAATTTCCAACACCCAAATAGATCCCCCAAGCAGCTGAAACCCTAATTGGTCTCTCTAATAGTACGACCGATGTCACCTTTCATTCCATGGTGGGCCTCGCCAGCCCTCGAGCTCTGCGTCTCGCCACCATTATCATCGTTCACCAAGTACTTGCCCTAACCGACACAGGATCAACCCACAATTATATACACCCTCGCATGGCCAATTTTCTCAAATTACCTATTGAAGAGAACACACATTTTTTCGTTACTGTAGGGAATGAGGACAAATTAAAAAGCAAAGGTAAATGTACACATGTACAATTTACTATTCAAGAGCATGTATTCGAAGCCGATCTGCATTTACTTGAATTTACAGGTACGGATATTGTTTTGGGTATCCAATGGTTATAAACTCTAGGCCTAATTACTACCGACCATAAATCACTCACCAAGATTTTCAACTACAACCAACAATTTATAACCCTAGCCGGCCTCTCTAACATCTCTAACCCCAAAGAAATTTCCATACACCAACTTAAACACCTTAATTCCACAAACTTAATCACCTCTTATTTCCACTTACATATGACCCCACCAACCACTATTTCTCCAAACACCAACTACAAACATTCCACTTTCCATCCAAACCATATTAGACCAACACGCTTCCATTTTCCAAAAACCGACCGAACTTTCTCCTCACCGCTTCCTCGACCACCACATCAATTTAAAACCCAACCACCCACCCGTGAATGTATGTTCATATCGATACCCTCATTAGCAAAAAATTGAATTTGAAAAACAAATATGTGAAATGCTCCATGCCAAACTCATATAACCCTCCACTAGCCCATTTTCCTCACCCGTACTCCTCGTGATAAAGAAAGATGGCACTTGGCATTTTTGTGTAGACTATAGAGCCTTAAACGCTATCACCATCAAAGACCGCTTTCCCATTCCAACCATCGATGAACTTTTAGATGAGCTTCATGAAGTAACATATTTCACCAAATTAGATTTATGAAGTGGACATTTTCAAGTACGTGTCCATCCTCCCGACATTCCCAAAGTCGTTTTCCATACTCACGAAGGATATTATGAATTCGTTGTCATGCCATTTGACCTCACAAACCCCCCATCAACCTTTCAAGCAACTATGAACAAAATCTTTAACCCATATCTCCACAAATTCATTTTGGTATTCTTCGACGACATCCTCATCTGTAGTCCTACCCTCACTACCCACATCTCCCACTTACAAACCATCCTCCAACTCCTAACAAATCATAAATTTTTCATCAACCTTTCCAAATGCGCTTTCGCCCTCACCGAAATAGACTACGTAGGCTATATAATTTCGGCTAAGGGAGTCCAAGTCGACCTAGAGAAAATACCAGATATGGTTGATTGGCCTATTCCTCAAATGATAACGGAGATTCGTGGATTTCTAGGCCTCATGGGATAGTACCGCAAATTTATTCATAACTATGTAAAAATTGCCAACCTACTCACCAATTTACTCAAACAAGATGCCTTCCTTTGGGCCCAAGCTACCACCAACGCCTTTAACGCTCTAAAAAAAATGCCGTCACCACTACTCCAATACAAGGTTTTAAATCTCGGATATTGGTCGCATTTCGTCTTGGGGATTTTATAGACTCGGTCTCGTATTGGGGGAGATCTCGGACGAGATGAGTCTAACTCGAGAGCTCGTCTCCGATTTTCATCTCGTCTCTGAAAGTTCATATCGGAACAATCTCGGGGTACATGATATGTTAAAAATGATGTTTTAACAAATGCTATCAAAAACATAGTAACTTAAACTTAAAATGCAAAATAACCTTATTATTCTTTAATTTGCGAAAGATCATTCATACTCTAAATCGTAATATGCTTAAAACAGGAATATTGTTAGACAGGAAACATTAAAATGATCCAAAACATTAAAAAATCCAGCATAAATAAACCATAAAATACATAATTTCATAAGTAACATGTATGTAAAAAGATGAATATGAAAATCATAAGCATTGTAAAACATATACGAACATACAATATAGTCATTTAACATGCAGAATGTAAAATAACAAAAGATTGATATGGCTAGATATGAGTTTTTTAATTATAGTTCTAGTTCAGGAAAAATTTAAATTTATCCAAAAAAACTAAAATCTCGGACGATATTCCAGTATTTCGTCTCGGTCGATATATCGTTCGATATTGCAATATCTCAGGCGACATAATCGAAAGGAGATTTAGAGTGATATTAGCTATTTCATTTCGGAAGGAGCCCAAAATGAGATCTCGGAGGAGATCTTGGGCGATATTTGCGAGATTTGAAACAATGCTCCAATACTATCCCTACCCGATTTCACACAAACTTTCACAATCCATACCGGTGCTTCCATCATAGCCATTGGTGTCGTTCTCTCCCAAAATAAACACCCAATATCCTACTTTAGCAAATTTCTACCTCCACTCCTTCAACGAGGCTCCACCTATAGCCGTGAAATGTATGCCATCACATCATCCATCAAGTGTTGGCGACAATACCTCTTAGGTCGACACTTCATCATCATCACCGACCACCAAAGCTTAAGTTAACTTCTAACCGAACCCATGTAAAACCCGGAACAACAAAGATGGTTAACTAAATACTTGGTTTCAATTACACAATCCTTTATCACTAAGGTCACCTAAATTTTGTAGCTGATGCCCGCTCGCATACGCCCATTACAGCCCAACCCATAAAATTACAAACCTACTTTACTAATTCCTCCACTTTATCCCATCCCACTTCACTCACAACCAACATAAAACATACTGCAACTTCAGATCTAAATTCAGCCCCACTTCTGCCTACTAATCAACCTTCACCGCAAATTCCACTCCCAAATCCATAACCTCACACTGACCACCTACCCACTGCCACGAACCGCCAATTCAGATCTGCTACAAACCCTTCCAAACGCTGACGAATCACCTCCGCCATAGCCATCAATTCAACACACCGCCGTAACCGATCCCACCACCTCACCCCAGTGCCATACCTTCACGACCACCTGTTTCCTCCTCACAGACAAGGTTAAGGCAGTAGTAGCATAGGATTCTCACACGCAATAACTAATCTAGCAAATTTCTGCAGATTCACCCCATCTGCAACTTTGCAACTACTCTTCTACAACGGCAAAATCTTCGTTCCAGATGCTAATAATCTCCACCAACAAATTATGGCTTCCCTTCAGGCTTCTAAACTAGGAGGGCATTCATGTATAAAATCTACTCTCGCCCGCATTTCCGCAAACTTTTACTGGCCTAAATTACCCATATTTATCAAAGAATTTGTCAATCACTGTTATACATGTTTGCAATCTTAACCTAAAAATACACCACCTAAAGGGATGTTACAACCACTACAAATCTCCTCTCGTGTTTGGGAAGACATTTCGATGGATTTCATCATGTATTTACCACCCTCCTCCAGAAAAACCGTCATATGGGTCATTGTAGACCACCTCTCCAAATACAACCTCTTTGTTGCTTTACCAACGTCCACTTGCTCAACCCAACTAGTCAACTTCTTTATACAAGAATATGTGCGCCTGCATGGTTTTCCTCGTTCAATTACTTCTGATAGAGATCGACTCTTTATTAGCCATTTTTGGAAAGAACTTTGTTGTATCTATGGCACTGAATTAAAAATGAGCAGCGCCTACCGTCCACAAGCGGACGACCAAACCAAAGTGGTAAATAAATGCTTAGATACTTACTTGCGAGCGGTTGTTGGTGATACACCCAACCGATGGGTTCATCTATTACCATGGGCCGAGTGGTGGAACAACGCTAATCACCATTCTTCCCTTCACACTTCTCTGTTTCAAGTCGTGTATGGAAGATTCCCACCAACCCTTACAGACTATTGCGATTGAAGCACTAATATTAACAACCTTGACGAATGGCTTAGTGACTGTAACACCCTCCTCAAACAAATCAAAACCAACTTGGCGAAAGCTCAAACAAGAATGTTAAACCATGCCAACCAACACTGAACGGATAAAAAGTTTAACATCCAAACGTGGGTCTTCGTTCACCTACAACCTTATCGACAAACATCCCTTGGCAACACACACCACGAATTTTCCCACAAATACTTTGGTCTTTATGAAACTATAGAGAGAATCGGTGTCGTTGCATACAAACTCCGACTACCCGACGACTCCAAAATCCACCCGGTATTCCACATATCTCTCCTCCTCAAATACTGCCCTAACCCACACTCAACCATACCCACCACATTATCCCCATTAGCTCATGAAGGTCATCCATTATACTAGCCAGGCAAAATCCCTGCTTACCGCCACCTTAACCCCACCACACATCAAATACTCATCCAATGGCAAAACCTAGATCCCACTGAAGCCACGTGGGTGGACTACACATAGATGACTCGCAGTTTTCCACATCTCAACCTTTAGGACATGGCTGCTTTTGCAGAGGAGGGTATTGATGCACATGCAGCTGCATGTCCCCAAAGAATCATTCATAGGCCAGCAAGATATCTTGGCACCTAAGAATCAAATGGATAGAAACAAAGTAGCACCTTCCAAAAGATAAGCAAAAGTCCAAAACCGTTATCAATATTTCATGCAAATTTTCTTTTCAATAATTTCTATTTCTTTTAAATTGCAAATGGTAGTTGTTGCACCAAAATAAAGTGTATGCACTACTTTTTCTTTAGTGGTTAGGAATCAACAGTTAGAAATGCTTTGTAGCAGCTATAAGAGTAAGGCATGTACATAGTAACTGGCATGGAAAATATATGAATCTTCGTCTTGCGTTCATCTTCTTCTTATTTATCTGCTAATGTCTTTCTACGAGTAACTGAAGTGCATCAGAAAGACATGGAAATTCTTGAAGACAACCATCCAGATAGCCATAATTTTGATAGGCAGACTTTGCAATCTAAGGCAGTGCGTAAGGATAGATCTGAATAGAATTCTTTCGAATTTCAATCGGATTCGTCTAATGATGTAATAGACAATCCTACATGAGGTTCATCAATCAAAGAAATAAAAGATAGGAATGTGAAAAAGATGAAGAAATTTAAAAAGCTGGAAGCGTTATCGTTTTTTGGGCACGGTGCTTCCTTTGGGACTTAGTGTTATTTCATGTTTGAAGCGTGGTTGAAGTTTGTTAGCTTAAGTGTCATCTAATTTTAGTATTTTATTAGTCAAATATAGTAGTTAGATATAGTGTCTTTGGTTTTATATTTCTAGGTTATACAGTTATTTCGAATTTTCAAGTAGAGAGCTGTGTCACTTGTTTTGAAATATATGACCAAGAATGTAAAAACTTATATAATATAATAAAGTGCCAATTTTCTAAAAAAAACACCTATGGTACTCAGAGTTTCTGTTTAATCCTTGGCAATGGTTAAATTCACAGTTTCATATAATATAAGTAAAATTTACCATATTGCCTTCTTGCTCATCGTTGTGCTTAGCTATTGAAATGCCTTCTTCTTTCTATGCAATTTATAGAAAATGCATCCTTGAGAAGCTAGATGATGAAAAAAATTGATGGTTGCCCGGTGTTAGTTTGGGTGGTGATCCTGTATAAACTCAGGCCAGCTTCGCTTTCTTGTTTATGACGTTTATCGACTCGCTAGAGATGTTGAGTTATTTGAAATACTTGAAGATGTTGGTTGAACTGAAATATGAAAGAAAAAATTGGATAGTACAAACTTAAAACATAATTTAAATTTTTTGTTCTTAAAAGAAGAAAAACAATAATGGTCCTGAGAAGAGCACTTATTTTATTATTAATACATTCTAATGGTTATAATTTGATTTACTAATGTACTAGATGATGGACAAAATTAACCATGCACCTGGAAAAAACATGAATGCTAATAAAATGATCACAAATATACTAAGGCTACCAACCATTGTTTGCCTCATGTTACATTTTCCCAATTACATAAATAGATTTACAAATAAAGCCCAATATACAGTAAGTTTCATGTAATGATCAAATTGGATATGCACAACTATGGAGATAAACGACACCTAAAATCCAATCTGCAACTACATATAGGGCCTTCAAGCTTGTATGAACACCATTCTGATGCAGTCTGATTTACTCGACCAAGCTAGACATCAGTCATCTTTTACTTAAGCTTAGCCTTTTTCTAAAGTTGTAAAGTACATGACTCTGACTTGCTCGTTAATCTATATGGATTTGTATAGCTACATGGTTTTCTTAGCTTGAAATTACATTATATCAGAAAAAATTAATATCCCTTGCTTGTATTATTTTTGCAGTTCTTTATCAGTTGGATCATGAATGAGTCTTTAGTAGATGTTGTTATTGCCTTTCTATAACTTACCATGGAAATTAGGTTAATTACAGACATAATTCATAGCACTGTCTATAAATGGACTATCATTTTTATTTAGAAGCAGTAAATCAACCATTAGATACTGAAACTTGTGAATACAACGTATACCACTACACATAAACACTTGATCATTTCGGTTTTTATGAAAGGTTAGCTTTGTATTGGAAGTTGTTGCAAATTCGAATGCTAATTAGCTACAATCCCTTATATAAGTGTATCATATTTTATGTCATAGTTATATTTTTCATCTTCTTTTGGATTTCTTTTACTTTTAGAATATCTGATATAACAATTACTAATATCTTCATTGTTTATTTGACATTAACTGGACCGCTATTATTGATGTTAAGGAGAAAATATCATAAGCAAAGCAAGATTAGATCTTGCGTTTGTCCGGTTTTTTAGTAACTTGCTAATGGCAAAATTGTATGATATATTAACATGGAAAAATTGATAAAACAATATGTAAGAAATAGTAAGTTTTTATATGTTAAGAGCGGTTTAAATGATATGTACAAAGCACTATGTTTTGGTATATGAAAAGTTATTTGAATTATACGTATGAAATATTATGTTGCAATTTATATATTTGTTGTTTGAGAAATTATGTTGTGTGCATATTTATATATACATATGTGTGTGTGTTTGTGTGCGCGCGCACGTGAGTGTAATAAGATAAAATGATAATAAATAAAATCTCTAAATTAATATTATAGGCAATAGTGTTTCACAAATGCCGTTGAATGAAAAACGTTATAAAAACACACATTGGGAATGTTATAGTATAACTAGACAAATGCTAAGAAATACAAATAAAATGCTATAGAAACATATAGACAAAACACTAGAAAGTAAGTATCGGATGATATATTCTATAGCATTTTTGTTCGATTGCAAATGTAAAACGTTATAGAAAAATCACTTTTCATGCCGTTTCTTTTTTGCTATTTAAACCATGTAACACCCCATAAAATGTACTTAATTTAGACATAGTATAATTTAATTTTAAAAATAAACAGTAATATTTAATAATATATTAAAAGGTTGAAAATGGAATTTTGGACAATCCGGAATTTGCCCATGAAAATATTGTAGTTGCGTTAATGACGAGATTTCGATCCATTTTCATATATTATTTGCTGAAAACGGAGTTTATATGCAAAAGTTAGTAATAAATTAAGTTGTATGTGTATATTTTTTTGGCAAGGCCAACCGGTTTTTTTAGAGTGGATCGTGCCACTTTCATTATAGCTAGTAATGACACATGAGGGTACAAGTGATAGATAGTTAATTTATCAACTACAAATGGTTTTGAAGTGGACCGTCCACTAAATCCATCTAGATTACAACACAGATGTCGAGCTATCTCTCAAACTACTATTACATTCCATGTTACAAAAAACTAGTTAAGCCAGAACTAGAATATAGACAATGTACAAAAGTTCAAAGAAAAGAACATCCAGTTCCAGAATAACTTGCAGAAGAAGTCCATGCCGGAGTCCAACAAATAACTTACAACTCTAGCTGCAAAAGTAGTCACTTAACACAAATTGTTAGCTTCAAAGCACACTAAAGAATAGTATCATGAACAGTAGTAAGCCGCCACCATCACCATAGTAGAAATTCACAATCACAAAGCTTAGCTGATATCAGTCACTCCTAACACTCACTTATGCTTTGGTAGCTTGATGCAGCAGGGTGGGCAATAGCACAATGCACCAGTTCAGCACAAACACCCACCACAAAGCACCGCAGTTTCTTACAACAACTATGACCAGAGAAAGATGAAGAGAGAAATATCATATCCATCAACATAGCATACAACCCCAACAAATGAAATAAACCAAAACACCCACTCAGGAAAAAGAAGCACAAGCAAAACAACAACAAAAACCCTATGTTGCCACCAAGAAAACAAGACGAAACTCACCATAAAAAGCAAGATGCACCAAACCCGAAAGAACGCCCAACAAACCAACCAAGCAACTCCGACACTGAATCACAAATAAAGCTAAAACCAACTCACCAGCGCATCACGTACGATCCACAATGCAAAAGAAACCGCTTCCTTTCAGTGACGGTTTTAGCACTGAGAGTAAAAAGCGAATAAAGGGAAGGTCGCGAGTTGTTGAAAGATATGAGAGAGCAACTAGATTCGGATGAGCACTCCGCAAAATCTAGCAAAGAAATAGTGAAGATCTACATTCTTTAGCTAAATTGTAGAACAAGGAATCGGCAAGAGGTCGTAGTAAAGTCAAAATATAGGATTTGAATCTAGATCTGAAATGGGGAAAGTGGAGAAGATGGCCATGATAGCGGAAGGTGGGTTGAGAGGGGGTGAATCCGGAAGATGAGGGCACCACGAGGAGAAAAGAGGCATTTTGTAACACCCCATAATTTTAACAACACTAGAAGAGGATAAATTAAATAATAATTAATTTAATATTCATAATTAAGGGAAAAAGACTGCGCCATTGCATTCATCTCGAAATTTTGGTCAAGATAGACATTTGGTTTGCGTAAAACGAACATCGTATGAAGAAGTTATGAAGGTTTGAAGTTTGTATACGCACAAAATAATTATATATATACATAGGGCCCAGGAATTCAAAATTTCAGTTCAAAATTCAAAATCATGGAAATTGAGGGAAGTGGGAAAAATCTCACCTAGGGGAATCGACCCCAAAGGAGGGGTGTCGACCCCGGGGTCGACCCCTGAAGGGGCCTGTCGACCCGAACCCCCTAGGGCTGAGGTGGCAGGTCAGATTTTGGAGGCCAGTAGCTACATATAGAGGTCCATTTCTCTTGTTTTCTTCACTGAAAATCAATGGAGGCCAAACGCTGCCGGTGCCTGAAATGAACCGAACCGAATCCTTTTCTTCTACAACTATCAGCTAGAGCTAATCAGTTAGAGATTCGAGTTTAGATCCGAGATTCAACACCAACAATTTCTCTTCTATCCTCTAAATCCAAACATTGTGAGTTTAGTTATTTTTAGATTTAAATGAGTAAAAGTAAACGTGATATGACTGTGATTTGGATCTGTTATAAATTATGAATCTATGATATTCTTTGATCTTAACCTTTCTCATGCTAGGTCTATTTTATAGGTCTAATTCTTTCGTGGTTAATTTATCATGTCAGATATGCGGATCTTAACCTTTATCTATGTTTATGGTTAATTTGGATTTGTCATTATTTGGATAGTTAAAATCTTGTTTAGATCTATTTCTCCCTCTAAATCATCTTGTACCTATCATGTGGTGGTTAATTTAGATCTATCATCAATTGGACATATGAATCCTTTTTTTGATTTATTCATGCCTATTAGAACATCCTTGTTGTGTTAGATCTAGTTTATCATCACCTGTTCACTAGATCTGCTTTTATGTCCACCTTATTATTATGCCAATTACATGTCTATGCCAATATATATATATATATATATATATATATATGCCAGTTATGTTAGAATAATCAATGTTGTCATCTTCTCGTCACCTTTCCCTTTTTTTCAAAGCCAGGCTACTTTCTAGCTTAAGGCATGCCGCCAAATATATGCGAATGCGTTAGTTAGGGAATGGGGGAAAATATTAGAATTGGCATTATTTGTATAATGAATATTAATTTGGACATATAATTCGCTATGAACACCTATAAGACATAGGTAATTAATTGGTTAAAATGCTTAGGATTACAGTAATTAGAAACTGTAACAGCACTTATGACACGAGGTTAGATTGAATTTGTGGTGGAAGTCTGCCCGGACCCGACCGGCGTATCCATCAACTGTAAATGTTGAATCTAATGTAAGGGGTCTAAGTGCACAAATACGAGATGGGCTAATACATGAGGTTAGGCCCAATTTGTGGAAGAAGTCTGCCCGGACCCAACAGGCATATCCAGCATCCACAAGCCGTAGGCCTAATGTGGGAGGTCCAACCCATTATAAACCATAAATGGACATGGTAAGGAATTGAATACTTAACCTAGTTAAATCCATAAGGATTGGGTAAACATAAACGTGAATAAGGGTTAAGTAAACTTGGTTGAAAAATGAGGGGGTTAAGTTAAGTATATCTGAGATGGGTGGGTAATATTTAATGTAGGCCCATGAAACTTAACCAATTGGGTGTTATGTATTAAAGACACTTATGGGTAAGCATAACCGGTAGAAAGATTAGGCTTATATAATTAAAGACACCTTATAGGGTAAATATAACATGTGGAAAACCTAGTGGGGGATATATGACAAAGGGGAGAGCTTGTATCATATGGTGTGGGACCCGTTTCAGTCAGCAAGCCGGAGTAGGTATCAAACAAAATACGCCGAACTAGGTCGGAGAAGGGGCATGCTTACTGAACTGATTGTAAGTGATCCAAATGTGGAGGTTGGTATGGGCGGCGCAAACTGATTGGGTCATGTGCATGTATGGGCCGGGTAGAGGGGGATAAGACGACCGTGGCTCCTATAGATATGGGGTTGTGCATATCAGCGAAGATTTTCCACTTTAGGACGTGATATATCCTACGGTGGGGCCGACACAGAGTATCTACGCGGATTAGGGAGCCGATCAATTAGGGTAGTAGTTAGGATATATTCAGACGTATGCCTAAGTCTACCACCTTATAATGGAAGTGATCATCTCATTCTGGTTATACTAGTAATAGTGCAGAGTAATCATTAGGGAAGCATATACACTTTATCCTGTTACCTTGTCATGTTTACCTTTTATGTAATTATCTCTCTCTCTCTTGTCCACTTTATATGCCTGTCATGCTACTTTTATTTATTTACTTGCTAAAAGGAACTGGACTCGCTATACTTTATGTCTGACCCTGTTTGATTCCTCTTCTTTCTTCCATTTCCCCTCCCCCCCGGTTCTCAGGGCAGGAACACTCAAGCTTGACCGTGATTCCGCTTTTTATCTTGCTAAGGAGCTGCTCTTGAAGTATTGCTCAAGTTCTTATCTCTACTATGGCTTTGTCTCTTTTTGGGGAATTGTGCTTTTTATGTACTCTGATGGAACAAGACAGAAAGTTTTATGTTTTTATAGTGGCTTTTATGTAGTTTCAGACTTGTGATATTTTGGACCACGATGTTATGATCTATGTTTGAAATAAAAATTTGAATTTCGCTATTGCTTTTATATCCATCTTGTAATGTTTCTGTTTACCTATAACGCTTCACGAAACTTAATGCATTTTTCTTAATGAGTGACATTAACGGACGTGGGGTGTCACACTTGTTATCAGAGCTGAAGGTTACCAGATTAGAAAAAAGTTTTTGAAAATTATTTTCAAAATGGGTTTAAAAGAAAGCATTTTCAAAAAGAAATGTCTGTTTTGAAAAACATTCCCCAAAAAGCCATAAGTGATATCTTTCGATCCCTTGTATGAATCTCTTTCCTTTTCTTTTTCAGCATATCTGGGGAACCCAGTATTCGAGAGGGCGTTACGATACCTGGCTTGTTACGTAGGTATCTGGAGGCCACGGCGCCTGCCGAAGGCCAAGTAAACGTTCCTCCCCCAGCTACACCCGTTGTTCCTCCTCCTCCTCCGCGTGCAGACAACTTCTCTAAGATCTGCAAAGATTTTCGTGCTATGAGAGGAAAGCCATTCCATGGAACCGAGACATTCGTAGAGGAAAGGAATTGGCTCAAGGAGACCGAGGACTTGTTTGTAATCTTTGAAGTGGAAGATCGAAGGAAGATTCAGTTAGTTGTCTGGCTACTGAAGGATGAAGCTTCGTTTTGATGGGAGGTAACCCAAGCAGGCCGTCCAGTGGAAACTTACGATGATTTCAGACATAGGTTTGAAATGAAATTTCTTTCCCAAGCTGAGAAAAACATGCAAATGGAGAGGTTCTTGGCGCTCAAACATGGAAATTTGACTGTTAAAGAGTATGTGAACAAATTCAACCAGCTAGCGAGGTTTGGATTAGAATTGGTAGACACTCCACATAAGAAGGTTTTGCGGTTTGTCAAAGGACTTAATAAGCCCATTCATGGGTTAGCTATGTCCCACATTCCAATGGGAGCTACTTTTGAAAGGCTTGTTGATATGGCCTTGATGCATGAGGAAGACAAGGGAGAAAAGAAGGAAGTAAAGGCTGAGGAAACAACACAAAAGAAGAAAGTATGGACAAAGAAAGGGCAGCAGCTGCAACAACAACAAAATAAAGGCCGAAAGAATGACAAGGCTAAGGATAAGAGGAAGTGTCACAGTTGTGGGCGAGAAGGTCACTTGGTGAAGTACTGTAAAAGAAGGAAGAATTCTTGCTTCAATTGTGGAGAGGTCGGACACTTTGCTAGGGAGTGCCTAAAGAAACAAGGACAAGGTAAAAGGGTAGGAACTTCTGGAGGGCAGATGCATGCTCTCGCGATCAGTGCTCCAGATAGAGGTAGAAAAATTTCTGTAACACCCCACCTCCGTTAAGGTCACTCACAAAGGGAATGCCTTAACTTTGATGGAGAGTTTTAGTAGACAGAACAGAAATTTACAAGACAGATAAAACAATACTTGAAAAATTTATAACTTTATTACAAACAGAAACTGAAGCAAGTTTGGTTACATCTTTTCAAATCACAATATTAAAATTCAAGTACAAAAATATCAGTCTTGTACAAAAGCCTTCAGAATGCATAGTTTTTAAAATCATAATCCCCACAGAAGCTGCCATAAGGAGTCAAGCCATACTTTAAGCACTTTAAGTACTTCAACCAGAAGAAATCCGGATTAAGCTAAAGTATTCCCTCCTTGGAAACCTGGGGGGGGGGGGGGGAACGGAAGAAAAAGGGGCGAAAGCAAGCAAGGTCAGACATAAAGTCTGGCAAGTCCAGTGACTTTCAGCATATGAACCTATAATAATAATAATGACATGAAAATAAGCTGGATAAGAGATAACAGTAACAGGAGTAACAGATATACTTAGGTTAAACAGAAGAAACAGAATAATATTACTTTTCACCTCTCTGCACTAATACTAGTATAACATGATTAGGTGTCACCCCAATGTCTAGACGGAAACAGAAACGGGAACAGGATAATTTTCATAGAAGAGAATGCTAGTAATGGGCCTTTACCACCCCAACAGAAACAGACAGAAACAGAATGGTAATAATGGGCCTTTACTGCCCGAACAGAAGGTACAGAAACAGAAACAGATTAATCCCTACGGAAACAGAATGTAGAATTAGGTGTACACTAGTAAATGGGCCTTTACCACCCGAACAGACGGTACCACGCAGAAACAGATAGGTGTTACCACCCAACAGAAACAGACGGTACCAACAGAAACAGACATAACTAAGTGTACCCTGAAACCCTACCCCAAGTGATCGGCTCCCTAATACATAAATACTCTGTGCCAGCCCCACAAAAGGGTGTATCACTCCCCAAAGTGGCAACCTTTAAATGACACATACCTATTTACAGATGTCACGACGTCTTACATCCTCAGAGGCAGATCGGGATCCATGCACGCACATGACCCGGTTGGAACGCACCATCAACACTCCTCTCCATTATCAGAATGAACCGCTTATAATTAGTTCAGTATGCGTGCCCGGACCCTACCTACTGTTGGGTCAAAGTTTTGATACCAGAAAGGGTTACTAACTATTATGGGTCCCAAACAACAGATGACACAAGTAATTTCCCTCCTAACCTTGTGTCCCCAGACTAACAGATTTCAGATTAACTTGTTTACAAGTTCAGACATACAGAGTTCAGATCAACTAGTTCACATATCAGACAAGTTTTCAGACTAACGGATCAGATATACGGATTTAACAGATTTACAGATTTGCCTAACTTTGTAATTGGGCCTACAGATTCACGAAATGGGTTTGTTAAATTCATTAGTCCAATTGGTTCAACCCTATCCACCGAACACGTTTTAGACATCATATTTATCTTAGATTTGTATTAATTAAAAATTAATGCGCAGACCTCTCACATTAGACTGACAGTTTGCCGCCACTGGTTAGGCCGGTTGGTTCCGGGCAGATTTCTGCCGCAAACTGAGTCTAACCTCGGGTTTCAAGCGCGTTATGACTAACTTCTCACATTAGAACCTATTGTCTGCGGCCACTGGATGTGCCGGGCGGTTCCGGGCAGGACTATGCCGCAGACTCATTCTAACCTCGAGTTAGCCATGTTTCATGTTTAGCCAATGCATTCATTCACAGACTATGCTAATATCAGACTAATTATGCTAATTCAACAAATCAGCTTCTGTACAATTTACAGCAGATTATTCGAGATTATATTAACAAGTTTTGCTCAATTTCTAGATCGAGCCTACAGATATTCATACTCAAATTTCAATACTCCGTTTCAACAGATTTAGCAGATGAAAAGATCTAGCAGATTAGGCAATATAACAGATCTAGCAGATTAGGCAATATAACAGAACTAGCAGATTAGGCAATATAACAGAGCTAGCAGATTAGGCACTATAACAGAACTAGCAGATTAGGCAATATAACAGATTTAATCATTCCTTAAAGTTTCATAGACATATCTTGCCTAATTATAAATTTGGCCTAAGTTTGCATGCCTAAATAGTTGTCATGATTCACAATATGATCATATACCCCACGTTTGCATTGAATTTACATGGCACAGATTAGGGTCATAATTTACCATATAACACATGTCCCAAATTTAGTTAAACTTGCCTAGTACAAAAGATTCACATATAAATTATACCAAGTATAGCCATCGATTTCAATGCATGTCATATATTCAAAAATCTCCCACTTAGGTGTTATTCACGTTTAATAGTTATCAAATCTTAATATAGATCTTTACACCTAAGTCATATTGTCTTTTTATCTCAAGTCATGAATCGTTACATAGACAATATGCCTAACAATCTAGAACTTTAAATTATAACAGATCTTAATTCAAAATATGCGTTATGTCCAATGTCTCAAGTCACATGTTAACATACAATGGTTCCTCTTCTTCCAATTCACAGAATATGCATAGATCTAAATCTAGTTTACAACATATGTGCTTTCAGTCACAGATTAGTCATGTCCAATTATGCCATCATTCATTATTTGTCCCAAAGTTTAGTGTTTGTGCGTTAATCTCTTATGAGATTTGGCGCAGGCTCGTGGTAGCCTGGCTATAGAACAGAAAGAAGAAAGAGATACAGAATAAAATAGATCAGAACAGGACATACACAACCTCAAATTCATATTTACAATCATGTCACAATTATAATTAAAGTTTATATCAAAAAATAACTGTACTTGCCTTTCGTGGTTTTAAGAAAGGATAATAAACTGTTGTTGATGCAGAAATGCTGAATTACTCCTCCTTAATTGTTGTTGTGGCTCTAAACTTTGATTTGTGATTTGATTTAGCTTTTAATTCTATTCAGGTTGGAAGAAGATGCATCAGTCCAAGTTTTGATTCCAACAAGTAGCGACGCCATTTTTATTTTTAGTTAGAACAGAGACGGAGTATAGACATAATGAAATTGTGTAGAGAAAATGAGGCTAGGGGCTGTTTATATAGGATTAGACAGACGAATCTAGACAGAAAATGAGACCAGATACATTAGAATGAACCAGGTTCAAAAACTGGGTTTCGGGAGCAGGTCGACCCCTAGGTCGACTCCCCAGTCGACCTGGGCATGGGGATGTCGACACCCCAGTCGACTCCCCAATCGACCTGGTTGGGGGGGAGGGGGGGTCGACTCCCCAGTCGACCTGGGTATATGGGTGGGAATTTTCCCGCCAGCCTTCTCTGGGTTTGAATTTAGAATTTCTGGCTTTATTTTCGAGTTGTTTTATTTTATTCAAATTCCTGAAACTTCTGAGGGTCATAACTTGGTCATACGAACTCCGATTTTCGAAAACTCGGACTCGATTTCATGCAGAATTCCGAGATGAACGCAATGGCACAAACCGTTTCCCTTGATTCTTATTTTATAATTTAATTATTCTCTGATTTGTTACTTATACGTTCACATAAAATATGGGGTGTTACATTCTCCCCTCCTTAAAAGATTTCGTCCCCGAAATCTTCAAGTTCAGAAGAATGTGTCCTACCATCCAGTCATCCATCTACTCAACCATCATCCACAAGCATCCATTTTCCTTAGAAAACTTCTAATGTTGTATGAACATATGCAAAAGTGTGTGTATATGTTCCTTATCTAATGCAAAGATCAGGCGGTCTACTGATTCCGTTGACCTCCTTGATGCAAATTATATCAGTGCCAATAGTCCAACATGTATGTAATTTTCCTATTTGATACATATCATTTCTAAATGTGTGCGCAATCATTCATCCAAATGGAACATCCATGTGATGAGTCAACCATTTTGCATCCACAAAAATTGAAAATGCTCACACATCCATATGCAGTATGAGAGTGTTTTCGAGCCGATCTAATGCCTAGTGTGTGTATATGCATCCACGAGCAACCACTAGCAACCACTTGCATCCACTTGCAACCATCAAACATAATATGTCTCAAACACATGTTTACATCCATAGGATTCCTATCTAAACGTCGAAGACTCGATCGATAGGATATAGTCGAATGATGGAAGCGAGAAAAAAATAAAAACTTGGTTCCCATTAGACCTTTGTTGAGAAAATAATTCCCCTAAGTATCGGTCCCGAAGACCGAAATCAACATCAGATTCATACCCAGAGGATTACCCTCTTTAGACAATGTCAAAACTGGAAATCTTAATCTTATCAGAAATATTCAGATACTTACAGGCTACTGGTACAGATCAGATCACCAAATGATTCTTAGGAAACTAAGCATGATAAAACCCAGAATGTATGCGTCCTACTTGACGCCTAACACAGATACCTCTCAAACCCCAATCTATCACAAGCAGATGAGTCATAACCCTTATGGGTTTGAGCTTTCAGTGGAATCAAAAACAATACTAGTATTAAAGTGCAGAGTATCGGTTACAGAATCAAAATGCCAGAATCAGAAAGAGTTTCAACTCAACAATCAGATAAAGAAATTAAACCTCCCACAGAAAGCTTTCCTAATTCTATCCTATCCACTAGCCTCGAGAGTGTTCGCCTGCCCTCCAGAAGTTGGTCCTGCTCTCTGCCCTTGCCCTTTTTTTGGATAGTCCCTAATGAAGTGTCCCATCTCACCACATTGGAAGCAAGTGCCCTTCCTTTTTCTGCAATCCTTGTTCAGATGAGTCGAGCTTCCACAAGTAAAGCACTTTTTCTCCTTCTTATCTTCAGACTTCTCAATCTTCTTTTGTGTTTCCTTCTTGGGCCATGCTTTCCTGTTATGTGGTTCTTCCTTCTTTGCCTCTTCCTTTCCCTTGTCTTCCTCGTGCAACAGTGCCATGTCACCAATCTCTTGTAAGTCGCTCCCATGGGTACATGGGTCATGGATAGACTGTGCAGTGGCTCGTTCAATCCTTTAACAAAGCGGAGAGCCTTTTTATGTTGAGTGTTGACTAAATCCAGTCCGAACCTAGCCAGTTGGTTGAACTGGTTGACGTATTCCTTAACTGTCATACTTCCTTGCTTAAGAGATAAGAACTTTTCCAGTTGTAGACTTTGTTCAGCTTGCGAGAGGAATTTCGTCTCAAACCTTGTTCTGAAATCCATCCATGTTTCAACTGGCCTCTCGGCGTTAATGACTTCCCACCAATAGGAAGCTTCGTCCTTGAGTAACCATACCGCCAATTGTACCTTCTGCCTATCGTCTACCTCGAAAATGAAGAACAAATCTTCAGTCTCCTTCAACCAGTTCCTTGCTGCCACGAAGGATTCAGTTCCATAGAAGTCTTTTCCACCCAAAGCCTTGAAGTCTCTACACGTCTTTGCGAAAGCATTTCCACGAGGAGGAGGAGGAGGAGGAGGTGGTACCGCTGCCACGGGGGGAGAAATATCTACTGGGTCTGTACCGTTGGCCCTAGCCTCTAAGTACCTCCTGAACCAGTCAGGTATTGGCACACGCTCTGGAAGGTTAAGATTCCCGGACATGCTGAAACGAAAGAAAAAGGATTCAAAACGGAGAACTGAAAAGATAGATATACGGCTTTCGGGGATTATGTTTTTCAAAATAAGCTTTATTTTTGAAAATATTTCCTTTCAAAACCTTTTTGAAAATATTTTTCAAAAACTTTACCCAATCTGGTAACCTTCAGCTCTGATACCAAGTGTAACACCCCACCTCCGTTAAGGTCAGTCACAAAGGGAATGCCTTAACTTTGATGGAGCGTTTTAGTAGACAGAACAGAAATTTACAAGACAAATAAAACAGTACTTGAAAAATTTATAACTTTATTACAAACAGAAACCGAAGCAAGTTTGGTTACATCTTTTCAAATCACAACATCAGAATTCAAGTACAAAAATATCAGTCTTGTACAAAAGCCTTTAGAATGCATAGTTTTTAAAATCATAATCCCCACAGAAGCAGCCATAAGGAGTCAAGCCATACTTTAAGCACTTTAAGTACTTCAACCAGAAGAAATCCGGATTAAGCTAAAGTATTCCCTCCTTGGAAACCTGGGGGGGGGGAACGGAAGAAAAAGGGGCGAAAACAAGCAAGGTCAGACATAAAGTCTGGCAAATCCAGTGACTTTCAGCATATGAACCTATAATAATAATAATGACATGAAAATAAGCTGGATAAGAGATAACAGTAACAGGAGCAACATATATACTTAGGTTAAACAGAAGAAACAGAATAATATTACTTTTCACCTCTCTGCACTAATACTAGTATAACATGATTAGGTGTCACCCCAATGTCTAGACGGAAACAGAAACGGGAACAGGATAATTTTCATAGAAGAGAATGCTAGTAATGGGCCTTTACCACCCCAACAGAAACAGACAGAAACAGAATGCTAATAATGGGCCTTTACTGCCCGAACAGAAGGTACAGAAACAGAAACAGATTAATCCCTACGGAAACAGAATGTAGAATTAGGTGTACACTAGTAAATGGGCCTTTACCACCCGAACAGACGGTACCACGCAGAAACAGATAGGTGTTACCACCCAACAGAAACAGACGGTACCAACAGAAACAGACAGAACTAAGTGTACCCTAAAACCCTACCCCAAGCGATCGGCTCCCTAATACATAAATACCCTGTGCCAGCCCACAAAAGGGTGTATCACTCCCCAAAGTGGCAACCTTTAAATGACACCGACCTATTTACAGATGTCACGGCGTCTTACATCCTTAGAGGCTGACTGGGATCCATGCACGCACATGACCCGGTTGGAACGTACCATCAACACCCCTCGCCATTATCAGAATGAACCGCTTATAATTAGTTCAGTAAGCGTGCCCGGACCCTACCTACTATTGGGTCAAAGTTTTGATACCAGAAAGGGTTACTGACTAATATGGGTCCCAAACAATAGATGACACAAGTAATTTCCCTCCTAACCTTGTGTCTCCAGACTAACAGATTTCAGATTAACTTGTTTACAAGTTCAGACATACAGAGTTCAGATCAACTAGTTCACAGATCAAACAAGTTTTCAGACTAATGGATCAAATATACGAATTTAACAGATTTACAGATTTGCCTAACTTTGTAATTGGGCCTACAGATTCACGAAATGGGTTTGTTAAATTCATTAGTCCAATTGGTTCAACCCTATCCACCCAACACGTTTTAGACATCATATTTATCTTAGATTTGTATTAATTAAAAATTAATGCGCAGACCTCTCACATTAGACTGATAGTTTGCCGCCACTGGTTAGGCCGGTTGGTTCCAGGCAGATTTCTGCCGCAAACTGAGTCTAACCTCGGGTTTCAAGCACGTTATGACTAACTTCTCACATTAGAACCTATTGTCTGCGGCCACTGGATGTGCCGGGCGGTTCCGGGCAGGACTACGCCGCAGACTCATTCTAACCTTGAGTTAGCCATGTTTCATGTTTAGCCAATGCATTCATTCACAGACTATGCTAATATCAGACTAATTATGCTAATTTAACAAATCAGCTTCTGTACAATTTACAGCAGATTATTCGAGATTCTATTAACAAGTTTTGCTCAATTTCTAGATCGAGCCTACAGATATTCATACTCAAATTTCAATACTCAATTTTCAACCGATTTAGCAGATGAACAGATCTAGCAGATTAGGCAATATAACAGATCTAGTAGATTAGGCAATATAACAGAACTAGCAGATTAGGCAATATAACAGAACTAGCAGATTAGGCAATATAACAGATTTAATCATTCCTTAAAGTTTCATAGACATATCTTGCCTAATTATAAATTTGGCCTAAGTTTGCATGCCTAAATAGTTGTCATGATTCACAATATGGTCATATACCCCACGTTTGCATTGAATTTACATGGCACAGATTAGGGTCATAATTTACCATATAACACATGTCCCAAATTTAGTTAAAATTGCCTAGTACAAAAGATTCACATATAAATTATACCAAATATAGCCATCGATTTAAATGCATGTCATATATTCAAAAATCTCCCACTTAGGTGTTATTCACGTTTAACAGTTATCAAATCTTAATATAGATCTTTACACTTAAGTCATATTCTCTTTTTATCTCAAGTCATGAATCGTTGCATAGACAATATGCCCAACAATCTAGAACTTTAAATTATAACAGATCTTAATTCAAAATATGCGTTATGTCCAATGTCTCAAGTCACATGTTAACATACAATGGTTCCTCTTCTTCCAATTCACAGAATATGCATAAATCTAAATCTAGTTTACAATATATGTCCTTTCAGTTACAGATTAGCCATGTCCAATTATGTTGTCATTCATTACTTGTCCCAAAGTTTAGCGTTTGTGCGTTAATCTCTTATGAGATTTGGCGCAGGCTCGTGGTAGCCTAGCTATAGAACAGAAAGAAGAAAGAGATACAGAATAAAATAGATCAGAACAGAACATACACAACCTCAAATTCAGATTTACAATCATGTCACAATTATAGTTAAAGTTTATATCGAAAAATAACTGTACTTGCCTTTCGTGGTTTTAAGAAAGGATAATAAACTGTTATTGATGCAGAAATGTTTAATTACTCCTCTTTAATTGTTGCTGTGGCTCTAAACTTTGATTTGAGATTTGATTTAGCTTTTAATTCTATTCAGGTTGGAAGAAGATGCATCAGTCCAAATTTTGATTCCAGCAGAGTAGCGACGCCATTTTTATTTTTAGTTAGAACAGAGACGGAGTATAGATAGAATGAAATTGTGTAGAGAAAATGAGGCTAGGGGGCTGTTTATATAGGATTAGGCGGACGAATCTAGACAGAAAACGAGACCGGATACATCAGAATGAACCAGGTTCAAAAACTGGGTTTCGGGAGCAGGTCGACCCCCAGGTCGACACCCCAGTCGACTCCCCAGTCGACCTGGTTGGGGGGGGGGGTCAACTCCCCAGTCGACCTGGGTATATGGGCGGGATTTTTCCCGCCAGCCTTCTCTGGGTTTGAATTTCGAATTTCTGGCTTTATTTTCGAGCTGTTTTATTTTATTCAAATTCCTGAAACTTCTGATGGTCATAACTTGGTCATATGAACTTCGATTTTCAAAAACTCGGACTCGATTTCATGCAGAATTCCGAGACGAACGCAATGGCGTAGCCCGTTTCCCTTGATTCTTATTTTATAATTTAATTATTCTCTGATTTGTTACTTATACGTTCACAGAAAATACGGTGTGTTACAATTTCTGTGGAAGGTTTAATTTCTCTTTCAAATCATCCTCTTAGAACACTTTTTGATTATGAGTCTTCACATTAATTTATATCTAGTTATGTGGTAGAATCTCTGCACTTAATTACTAGTATGGTAGTGGATCCCGTAGTTGTCTCAAACCCCATTGGTGGTTCAGCTCATTTATCTATGATTTGTCGGGGTTTGAGAATATCTGTGTTAGGCATCTAGTTTGAGTGTGACACGTATATGCTCGGTTTTATGGGCTATGGTTTGATTCTGGGGATGGATTGGTTAAC
The DNA here is from genome assembly GCA_030737875.1 of Allium sativum. Lineage (NCBI taxonomy): Eukaryota > Viridiplantae > Streptophyta > Magnoliopsida > Asparagales > Amaryllidaceae > Allium > Allium sativum. The sequence continues at coordinate 591,541,651 of CM060909.1, forward strand.
CACGTATGGTGCCATTCTAGATTGTGAGAGGATGGTCGATAGAATTTTGACTTGCCATGAGAGGACCCTCGAGATTTCTTGTGACCCACAAGGGTCTGTTATGCTTAGTTTTCTAGAGTCTCTTGATGCATCTATCGATGATTTGCAATCTGTTCCAGTAGTACGAGATTATTCTGATATTTTTGATAAGGTATGGGGTTTACCTCCGAGGCACGGATCGATTTTCATATATATCTGGGGGACAATGCAAAGCCAATTGCATTACCAGTGCGTCATATGGCTCCAAAGGAAAGGAGAGAGCTTAGCAAACAAGTAGGGAAGCTACTTGAAAAAGGATTTATTAGGCGAAGCATATCTGAATGGGGTGCTCCAGTAGTATTCGCGACTAAGGCAGATGGTTCGCTTTGTTTGTGTGTGGACTATAGAGAATTGAATAAACTCACTAAGAAGAACAGGCACCCACTTCCGAGGATAGATGACTTGTTTGACCAACTTGTTGGTGCCTTGGTATTCTCTCAGTTAGACTTGGCCATGAGGTTTCATCAGTTGAGGGTGGCTGAGGACAATATAGACAAGACTGCTTTTAGAACTCCAGATGGTTTCTTTGAATGGCTAGTTATGCCTTTTGGGTTGACGAATGCACCAGCCTATTTTGTTGATCTAATGAGTAGGGAGTTTCAGGAGTTTCTAAATAAATTAATCGTCGTCTTTATTGATGATATCTTGATCTTCTCCAAAAGCGAAGAAGAGCATGCCCAACATTTAAGAGAAGTTTTGAAAACTTTCCATGAGGATCAGCTTAAGGCAAAGTTCTCCAAATGCCATTTTTGGAGAAAAGAGGTGAGATTCTTACGGCATGTGGTCTCCAAAGAAGAGATAGTTATAAATCCCGCAAAGGTGGTTGTAATGCAAGATTGGAAAATTCCGAAAAATGCAATAGTGAGAAGCTTTCTTGGATTGGCAGGCTATTATAGGAAGTTCATTAGGGACTTCGCAAAGATATCAGCCCCGCTCACCAGGCTGACGAAGAAAAACTTGGCATTTTCATGGGATATAAATTGTGATGTTGCTTTCCAACGACTGAAGAGGGCTCTATCAACAGCCCCAGTCTTGACCTTGACTGACGGGAATAAAGTGTTTATAGTTTACACTGATCCGTGTGGTACTGGGCTTGGTGCGTTCTGATGCAAGAAGGAAAGGTAGCGTGTTATGGGAGCAGACACTTGAGAGTTCATGAGAAGAACTACCCCATCCGTGATTTAGAGCTAGGTGCTATAGTATTCGCGCTTAAGACGTGGCGTCATTATTTACTTGGAGAGAAGTTCAAATTATACACCGATCATAAATCTCTCAAGTATCTGTTCTCGCAGAAGGACCTTAATTTAAGGCAACAAAGATGGATGGAATTCCTAGCTTCTTATGATTTTGAAATCTCTTATACCCCTGGCAAGGGTAATGTGGTGGCCGACGCAATAAGTAGGTAGAGGATGGCTTTAAGTCCTCTGTTTGTGGAGAGGAAGAGCCTGCAGTTCATATCAACTTTTGACTTTAGACCCTCCATCAAGATTTTGCCTGATTTATTTGCATCACTAGAAATACGACCAACTCTTATGGATCAGATAGGAGCTTCGCAACAAGGTTATCCACGATTTTAGACATCATGGATAAGCTCAGAAAAGGGGAGACTTCTAGTCACCTCAGCAGATGTTCCATAGATGAAAGGGGGTGGTTGCGACGAGAAGGAAAGCTTTACTCAAACTGGAAGCTTGATAAATGCAGTCCTAAAAGAAGCCCAACATTCTAAGATGACTATTCATCCAGGCGGTGATAAGATGTACAGAGACATAAAGAGGGTTTTCTTTTGGGTTGGGATGAAGAAAGATGTGGCAGAGTTTGTTTCTCAATGTTTAGTTTGCCAGCATGTTAAAGCTGAGCAAAAGAAGTCTGGTGGTTTACTTCATCCTTTGTAGGTTCCTCAGTGGAAATGGGAGAGCGTCTCTACGGATTCCATAGATGGTTTGCCTAGATAGAAGAAAGGCAACACTAATATCTGGGTTGTAGTAGATAGAATCATTAAGAGCGCTCATTTCATTCCAGTTAGGAGTAAGAGGATGGCATCATGGTTGGCCGCAATTTATGTTCGTGATATAGTCTGTCTTCATGGAGTACCTTCCAGCATATTAAGCGATCGTGACCCCATCTTTACTAGTGAATTTTGGAGGAGCTTGCAAGAAGCATTAGGTACACAGTTGTGTTTGAGCACCCCTTATCGTCCTCAGACCGATGGATAGACGGAGAGGGTGAACAGAGTTCTTGAGGATCTTTAGGGCTGCGTATCCTAAACTTTGGAGGGACTGGGGAAGAGCATCCACCTTTAGTAGAATTTTCCTACAACAACAGTTATCAAGCTAGCATTGGTATGGCACCCTTCGAAACATTGTACGGACTACCCTGTAGATCACCAACTTGTTGGTGGGAATCTACAGAAAGATTATTACTTGGACCTGATATGGTTAGAGAAACGTCCGAGAAAATTGGTCTTATTCGATGGTGAATGAAGATAGCTCATGATAAGCAAAAATCCTATGCAAACAAGAGAAGGACTGACATTGAATTTGAAGTAGGAGACTTAGTTTTTATTAAAGTATCACCTCTGAGGAATGTGACTCGCTTCAGATCTATAGGGAAATTGGCACCCAGATTTGTGGGACCATTTCCCATAACCAAAAGAATCGACCAAATGGCCTATAGAGTAAAGCTCCCAGAAAATCTATCCAGTGTTCATGATGTTTTCCATGTTTCTCATCTGTTGAAATGCTTGCATGACACCGCCGAAGTTGTTGAGCCAAGTATATTAGAGGGAGTAGAAGTGGAATGGGAAGCAACAGTTAGGCGAGTTCCTACCCGTATTCTTGGATCAGAAGTTAAGAAGCTTTGCAATAAAGAAATCAAGTTGATAAAGTTTCAATAGGGAGATAACCCAGAGGATGCGACTTGGGAGACCGAAGACAAGATTCGTGCTTCGTACCCTTTCCTTTTCGAGGGTATGTTCTCAACTCCTTTTCCAAAGTTTTATCTATGCTTGCTTCTATCATTTGAGTATGTCCTATTAGTAGTATTTTCGATGTTTAGATAGGAATCCTATGGATGTAAACAGGTGTTTGAGACATGTTATGTTTGATGGGTGCAAGTGGATGAAAGTGGTTTCCTGTGGATGCATATACACACACATAGGCACTAGATCGGCTCAATCACTCTTATACTGCATATGGATGTGTGTGCATTTTTCTTTTCTTTAATGGGTGAAAATGGATGTATTAGCATATGGATGTGAATTTGGTTGAATGAGTGTGCACACATATAGAACTTACATGTTATAATAGGATTATTTGCATACATATTGGATCCATGGAACTAACATACATTGCATTGAGGAGGTCGACTGAATCAGTAGACCGTCTAAGCTTCGCATTAGTATTAGGACATACACACACATTTGCATATGCTCATACAAACATTAGAAATTTTTAAGGACAATGGGTGCTTGTGATTGATGAATGAGTAGATGGATGATGGATGGTAGGATATACATTCTTCTCAACTTAGAGATTTCGGGGATGAAATCCTTTGAGTAGGGGAGAATGTAACACCCCTAATTTTAAAAACACTAGAAGAGGATAAATTAAATAATAATTAATTTAATATTCAGAATTAAGGGAAACAGACTGCGCCATTGCCTTCGTCTCGAAATTCTGGTCAAGATAGACATTTGCTTTACGTAAAACGGATATCGTATGAAGAAGTTATGAAGGTTTTAAGTTTGCATACGCGCAAGATAATTATATTTATATATATATATACAACCTAGGAATTCAAAATTTCAGTTCAAAATTCGAAATCACGGTAATTGAGGGAAGCGAGAAAAATCCCGCCTAGGGGAGTCGACCCCATAGGAGGGGGTCGACCCCATAGGGGGGGTGTCGACCCCTCAAGGGGGGTGTCAACCCATGGGTCTACCCCATAAGGGAGGGGTCGTCTCCCCTAGGGCTGAGGTGGAAGGTCGGGTTTTGGAGGTTGGCAGTAATTTATAGAGGTCCATTTCTCTTGTTTTCTTCACTGAAAATCAATGGAGGCCAAACGCTGCCGGTTCCTGAACTAAACCGAATCCTTTTCTTCTGCAACTATCAACAAGAACTTATCAGTTAGAGATTCGAGTTTAGATCCGAGATTCAACACCAACAATTTCTCTTCTATCTTTTAACATCCAAACACTGTAAGTTTAGTCATTTTTAGATTTAAATGACTAAAAGTAAACATGATATGACTGTGATTTGGATCTGTTATAAATTAGGAATCTATCATATTCTTGGACCTTAACCTTTCTCATGTTAGATCTATTTTATAGATCTAATTCTTTTGTGGTTAATTTATCATGTCACATATGTGGATCTTAATCTTTATCTATGTTTATGGTTAATTTGGATCTATCATTATCTGTACAGTTAAAATTTTGTTTAGATCTAATTCTCCCTCTAAATCATCTTGTACCTATCACGTGGTGGTTAATTTAGATCTATCATCAATTGGACATATGAATCCTTATTTAGATATATTCATGCCTATTAGAACATCCTTATCATGTTAGATCTAGTTTATCATCACTTGTTCACTAGATCTGCTCTTAAGTCCACCTTATTATGATGCTAACTACATGTCTGTGCCAGTATATATATTTATGCCAGTTATGTTAGAATAATCACTGTTGTCATCTTCCCATCACCTTTCCCTTTTTATTGTTCATAGTCAGGCTACTTTCGAGCCTAGGCATGCCGCCAAATATATGCAAATGCGTTAGTTAGGGAATGGGGGAAAATATTAGAATTGGCATAATTTGTATAATGAATATGAATTTGGACATATAATTCACTATGAATATAATTGGGTAAATGGGCATGAACACCTATAAAACATAGGTAATTAATTGGTTAAAATGCTTAGGATTACAGTAATTAGAAACTTTAACAGCACTTATGACACGAGGTTAGATTGCCTTTGTGGTGGAAGTCTTCCCGGACCCGACCAGCATATCAAGCAACCACAAATGTTGAATCTAATGTGAGGGGTCTAAGTGCACAAATACAAGATGGGCTAAGACACGAGGTTAGGCCCAACTTATGGAAGAAGTCTGTGCGGACCTGACCGGCATATCCAGCATCCGCAAGTTGTAGGCCTAATGTGGGAGGTCTAGCCCATTATAAACCATAAATGGACATGGTAAGGAATTGAATACTTAACCTAGTTGAATCCATAAGGATTGAGTGAACATAAACATGAATAGGGGTTAAGTAAACTTTGTTGAACAAGGGAAGGGTTAAGTTAAGTATATCTGAGATGGGTGGGTAATATTTAATATAGGCCCACGAAACTTAACCAATTGGGGGTTATGTATTAAAGACACCTATGGGTAAGCATAACCGGTAGAAAGATTGGGGTTATATAATTAAAGACACCTTATAGGGTAAATATAGCCTGTGGAAAACCTAGTGGGGGATACAAGAAAAACGGGAGAGCTTGTACCATATTGTGTGGGACCCGTTTCAGTCAGTAACCCGGAGTTGGTATCAAACAAAGTAGTCCAAACTAGGTTGGAGAAGGGGCACGCTTATTGAACTGATTGTAAGAGATCAAAACGTGGAGGACGGTGTGGGCCGCGCAAACCGACCGGGTCATCTGCGTGTATGGCCTGGGCAGAGGGGGATAAGACGATCGTGACACCTGTAGATATGGGGCTGTGCATATCAGCGAAGGGTTGCCACTTTAGGACATGATACATCTTACGGTGGGGCTGACACAAAGTATTTATGTGGATTAGGGAGCCGATCGATTAGGGTAGTAGTTAGGATACATTCTGATGTATGCCTAAGTCTACCACCTTATAGTGGAAGGGATCATCTCATTCTGGTTATACTATTAATACTGCAGAGTAATCGTTAGGGAAGCGTATACACTCTATCATGTTTACCTTTTATGTAGTTATCTCTCTCTCTTATCCACTTTATATGCCTATCATGCTACTTTTATTTATTTACTTGCTAAAAGTAACTGGACTCGCTAGACTTTATGTCTACCCTTTTTGTTTCCTCTTCTTTCTTCCGTTCCCCCCTCCAGGTTCTCAGGGCGGGAACACTCAGGCTTGACCGTGATTCTGCTTTTATCTTGCTAAGGAGCTGCTCTTGAAGTATTGCTCAAGTTCTTATCTCTACTATGGCTTTGTCTCTTTATAGGGAATTATGCTTTTTATGTACTCTGATGGAACAAGACATAAAGTTTTATGTTTTTGTAGTGGCTTTTATGTAGTTTCAGACTTGTGATATTTTGGACCACTATGTTATGATCTATGTTTGAAATAAAAAATTTGAATTCCGTTATTACTTTTATATTTGTCTTGTAATGTTTATGTTTACCTATAATGCTTCACGAAACTTAATGCATTCTCTTAATGAGTGACATTAACAAACGTGGGGTGTTACACGTTTGGAGAAGAAAATTGAAGGAAGTAGGTATAGAAAGGAACGAGGAAAAAATCACAATTGTCCAGTCGTTATTATTACTCCCCTTATTTGATATAAATATTAAATGAAAATATCGAAAATTTTTGATTTCAGAATTTAGCCTTGAAATATATACCATTGTGTTCGTGGAATTTTTTTGATTCGTTTTGATATATAGCTTTCCCAAAACGGAGTATGGATGGGTAAATTATTAACGAGTAAAGATTTAAAAGGTTGTATGCGTATATACGTGCAAAAATTCGAAATTTAAAAGCAGATAAGTGTTATGAGTGGAAAATAATAATTCGCATAAGAATATTAGGAATTAAAACGAACATTAAATGTAATGTTAAAATAAAAATTAATAGCCGTTGAAATCATATTCAGACCTAGGCATTTGGTCAACCCAGTGCATACCATAGGGTCGTTACACCTATAAGGTGGGTCGAAACATGTGTCGACCCACTTGGGGTCAGATCTTCTTTTGTGAGCAACGTGTTTTTCCGATTCAAATGGTTTCAGATTTTATATTATTGACTCTGATAGACCGGAGTCACCTGTGCACCTATAAATAGACTTTCAGGGCCTAGCCTTCAACTCATATTTTCTGAGACGATGCCAAGGCTCTGCCATTTTCTTTCTTGCCCAAATCTTTAAGAAATTATAATATTAGCTTTTAGGAGTTCTGATTCAAGATTTGAAGAGAAAGAATGTAAATCTACAGCATAGTTGTTTAGATTTCTAATCAATATGAAGTAAGTCCTGTGAATCTGATTTATTTAGGTTTCTTTCTTTTCCTCTTCTTTTAGTATTAGATTTGTAAATCCATGGTTACCTTAATACTAGATTTAGTTAGAAAGACCACGAAATAACAGATCTGATTCAGATTCATGGATTGGAAAAAAGTCATTTGAGTGGATTTAAATTATACTTTTTTGGTAACAATATATTTATCATTTACATACCCTTCTTAACATAATAAATAATCAAGAATTATGGTAATTGAGATTTAATCTATTACGAGTACATTAAGAATATTGCTGTTGTATAAAACATAATCTCTTAATCTTCTGTTTGGATTGGGAATCAATGTAAACAATGGAATTTTGGAATTTATATTAAATATGAATGTGTTCTTAAAATCATTATTAAGCGCTAACATGTTATAAATTGAATTATAGTGAAATTAGGGAATAGCGGAAAAGAATGGATATGCCTAATTGGCTAAAAAGAATTACAGTAATTGTAAATAGTATACGAAACTAGAATTTAATTTCTAAATCAGAAAATAAAAAGGAAAAGTTGGTAGTGGACTGAGTTAGTTGGAATTAGGGGAAAACGATATATTTCCATAATGACATATTACTGAGAGCATAGTTGCAAGAAAATAAAAGGTAAAGGGATTAGTGCTGAATAGGTACTGAAAACTAATCGAATAAGATATCTATACGTGTAACCACTAAAAATAAAAGAAATAGCTTGCAACTATGGATTTAAGTTGGTGTGCGTTGGGGAAATAGATCATTATATCTTTCTGTAAACCAAACTAATGAGGTGCGTGAAATGTTCTCCTAAGATAAAGAAAACGTACATAACGGAAATTAAAGAAAGATTACAATAATAAAAAGGCTACTTTATAATACAGAACCTAAAAAGAATTGTAATCAACGGGGAATATAACCTATTATGATTAATTATATGAATGAAAATGTAATATATATATATATATATATATAATAGGTAGGCTTGTCCTAGGGACAACTGAAATTATAACATGGGCTATAATAAATGAACAAGAAACTTATTAACAAACCTTGGTTAGGAGATCTAAGTTATTAAGTAGACAACAACAAGAAGTTGTGATAACGGTGTAAGACGAGGTTATGAATAAATAAGAAATAAGAAAGTATGCTTATTATTAGTAGGCTTAAAATTAGAAGTATTAAGTTTAGTAAAAGAGATCAATAATAAGCGGAAGCCGCTCCAATGACATAGGGCTGGGTAAAGAAAGTAAGCAACCATCTATGAGCTAATGAACCAAGTAACCTAAGATAAAAGTGAGTATGTGGATAACTAAGTTAATTAGCAACCTAATGAAGCAAGCACTTGATTAAAAAATTAGATGTAGAATCTAATAACACGTTAGTGTGATGCGCTTGGAAAAGTCCATACGTATGAATGTGAAGAACCCAACAGGATAGATCATCGAGGTGTTTGGAGACACGAGAGGAGCAGGTCCATCTAATTGTTCTATCTTATTATTCTGTTTGATTGCTCTGTGGGACTGTAGGGAAGCACACAACTTCCAAGGGACATGGTATGGTACTCCATGGTGGTCCTATGTATGGTGCATGCTCAGGCTATACTCGTAGAGGTTTGGTTTGCGTGGTACCACCTGGTGAGTATACCTTGACAAAAACTGTAGTTTGACAATCAGAAAGCTGTGGCGGATGGCAATGGTGATTCAACGATTTTCCTTAGGAAAGTGGGTTAGGACTAATACATGATAGTAATCGTCGGCTACCTATCATCGACACTCGGTGGAATGCGGAAAGACTAGAGCTAAATCTAGAGACCATCGATCTTTCACTATTGAGACGTTGGTTGCAGGACACGCCAAATTGGATGTTGGATAGTTTGTTAGGGGCACGTCACTTAACTCTTGATGTAGTCTTTCACTTGTTCAGGGAGGTGCCAGGGTAGGAACATAGCTACTGGGAAAATGCAGAACATTTTCTGGATATCTGTATAATAGGCCCAGTGAGGCGGACTTTACAGATATGGAAAGATCCCGACCGAGATTCGTGCATTGGATGCAGCCCCGTTATGGGACTTGGAGTACAGTAGACAGTACGTTCACGTGAGTATAGAGCCTTGAGTTGTGTAAACCCAAATAACCTAATAAATAAGAAAACATAACTGAACGACATGTGTAAAGTTATTTCAGAATGTATATTTTGTCCTCTCACTAGAACTTTGTGTTATGATCCACTCCTCATAACATACTAGAAGATCAGATTTGTGCAGAGATTTAATAGCTTTGGATAATGGTTAGACATTATTATTACTGCGGTACTCCTATATATGAGTATATTATATTTTATCCATTTCGCTGTGAGATGTTTACTGAGCTCTAATAGATTTATCATCTCTGTCTTTTCTACAGGGTTCCAAACAAGCCGACTCAAGCTTCGATAGATTGGGATTTTAAAAAGAATTCGGTTTATCGAAATTCTGGTTGTTACATCTGGTATCAGAGCTTAGGTTTAGGATTGTTGTATAGCTAGCCAGTGAACGTACTTGTATTTTTAAATATTAAGAATATTATATATGGATATATATTTTTATGCATGGAAGAGGTCGAGAGACCAAGGTTTGTAAACTAGAATTAAGATAATGGAAATATGAGGAAGATAAATCATTTAGCAGTTTGGTTAAGGAAAGTGTACAAAGTGGTTGGAAAAAAAATAAATATTGAAAAGTCAGTTCATGAAAGCCCTTTGGAAAATAATTGGTTTTAAGGAATTAATGTAAACGGTGTTATAACCAAAGGGAAATGTTTGGAAAGTGGAATAGACCGTTGACCGACCCTAAGGAAACATTTGCAGATTCAGAAGGAGCAAACCATCAGTAGGAAATCTGGAAATGAATAAAAAAACATATTAAGGGGTCGGGTCGACCCATGGGTTGACACACCCCTAAGGTGGGTCGACCAAGCTGCTTTTTCTTATGCTGTATAAAAGTAACGAAGCTTTCAGCTTCGTCATTTTCATTTCCTCCCCAAACCAAGACAACCAACCCATCCTCTTCCACCACTTCCAACACCCGCAATCACTCCAAAACTCCAACGTTTCTTGCAAATTTCATATCAAATCGAAGCTTTCAACCCCCCTTATCCAGATCTACACATCTTTTTCAAGGATTTAAAGAAATTTCACCATGCCTCCGAGACCCTCTTTAGGCGCATCCTTTTCCCAATTAAACCCCAAGAAATTTCTTGGTGTCTCAACCTTAGGCGCATAGTGGAAGCCTGTGGGGGTTCTATCGAATATAGGATTTTACTGGGGAGACCCATCAGATTTGCAGACTTTGTGGGCACCCACTTTGAGCAGCTTTTTTTTGATGCAAGGTAGCATGCTATACTTGACCATGCTATGGTAGAGCAGATCTTTTACCCAAAGTTAGTTCACCTTTTCGATGCTAATTTAAATGATAGAGAAGAGAATGGAGAGGCAGTAGTTCAGACTGTGTTGAAGGAGGTACAAATTGTTTTTACTGAGAGGCAGTAAGGGATATGCTATGTATTAGAGGAGAGGGTATAACTTTAGGGGAGACTGAGATGACTGGTATGGCCGCACTGGGTCAAACTTTTGTAGATGTTGAGCGCAGGATTTGGGATATGATACATTTGCTCCCATTAGCTAGAATAGTTATACGCATCTTATAGTATAACCTGGTTGCTCGAGCAACTAGTTTCGATAAGGTTACTAGTATGGTTAGGCATGCTATAGATGCTATTTTTGCCAGACTTCAGGCCAACCAGACAAAGGAGATTATGGAACATTTTGCTACCTCCCTTAACACTAGGTAATCTACAATCCCCTTCAGACATTTCTGGACAGTTGTGTTTAGACAGGCTCAGGTTCCTTTAGGAAATAATAGTTCTATTTTAGAGAACCACCCTCTTATTGATGCAACCACTCCGACTAGGATACATATTTATTTGGCCTAGTTACAAGAGGAGGCCCAGCCTATGGAGTTTGAGGAAGGTAGTGGCGACAATGTGGATAAGGGTCAGCAGGACCAGGGAGGTCAGCGGGACCAGGAGGATCAGTAATTTGGCCCAACTAGTTTTCAGCTTGAGGCAGTAGTTGGTTATCAGCTGGAAGTAGAGCTTAGGGACCAGTTCGCACATGAAGAGGGACAAGGGTGTTAACGTTATTTTCCGTCAACACCCAGACTAAGTTATATAGGACATGTGTTCAAGAAATTTGTTGCAGTCATGATCCAGGGTTATTGAAGTATGCTTGAAGAACAGTATTACAAAGCTAAATCTACCTTTCCTTAAGCATCGGAATCTCTGTTCTGAAGATTAGTTATCCTTCCCTCATGGGACGAATATCACACTTACAGTACAACGGAGTTCCGAAATGACTAGCTTGACATAACTAAGGTCTTATAAAATCAAATACTTCACCAGATCACGAGTATGATGATTCATATTGTGATAAGAAGAAAACAGGCTAATGCTTCCCCCTATTCGGGAAGGAGGGCATCACAATGCTTATTAACTCAGATGATCATTCCGCATTGAACTGGCCCGAAGTGCTTAAGAGATCAAGTTATAAGTCTGCATACGACCTCATTTCCGAGGTCAGGAAGCATTAGGCTCATTATGAGAACATTGATCAGCGTTGCAAAACCCTCAAGATAGAAGGAGGAGGACTTCGAATTCCATTGAAGCCCTTCCTCTTTCACGGAGGAACCATGATCAATTTTCCCATACGGAAGGTTAATGTTAACTCCCTGTTCTATCATAATGGCACAACGAGTTATCAAATCGCAAGATGTTTAATTCTCAGAGTTCTTCCTTCATAAATTCTAGATGTATTACAAGAGTTGAAGAAATCCTCAATCCGATCTAGGAATTAGAATTTGCTCTTTTAAAAGAAGAAAAATAAAGATTGAGAAATGAAAATTTTGTCCCCCTCTATATGGCTCTTGGGGTTTTATTTATAGAGAATTCGGGGGCCCTTCTGCTGTTAGGCTACTGGGCCTGCAGGGGCCTTTGCCGACTGCTTTTTTTTCTTGGTCTCGGACGTTTGGATTCCGCCCATCATTGGGGTGCTAATTATAGTCTTCAAAGTGAGGATCCCGGTCAATTGGGGATTTTTGGAGATTGATATGGGGTTTTCGATGTGGTGGCTTTCAGATGGTAATTGAACTCCTGGTAACAGCTCCTGGGTATAGGCTCTCATACGTAAGCTTCTAGATGTAGGCTTCCGGCTTTCTCGTGAATACTTAGAGGAGCTTGCCCTCACGATGTATGTAGATAGCTGTCGGTTTGAAACCGTTGTTGACCTCTGTACTAGGTAGATTTGTACATATAGCATGTTTCTCTGTTAGGGTTATAGTTAGCCTATTGGTGGGGCTTTTGGGATACTTTGGTTTTCCGGAAGGTAGCTCGCGGTGATGTTTCTGATGTCTATCAATGTGACCTTTCGTCACCTATGCAGTAGATGTTTCGGAAGCTGGTTCCAGATAATCTTTATGTACTACCGGCTTTATACCCTTGATACCTTCGCCTTCCGATGTGTTGGTATTACGTAGATTAATACCGGTAGCCCTTCCAGGTTTCAATAAGAGGAGTTCTCTCCACTGGGTAGACCCTGCCGGATAAACTTCACCTGTATTTTGTAGGCTTTGATCTCCTTTCTTTCCGGAAGGTGCTGGTTTATGCTGCTCTCATATCATTCTTTCCTTCTTTCGGTCTTTTCTAGCATTCATCTTTTTTTATTTTGGAAGAATCTTTTGTGCGTGTGTTCCTCCGATACCCCTTCATTGTCAGCCTATGTTAAGGGTCAATTTTTGTTGTAACATTTGCCCCCCTCACTCTAGTGAAGGTTTTTTTTTCGACTCTCCAAGTCAAACCTTTTCTTTCGAGATTCTTTTCTATTCATTTGCGAGTTGTTTCTTAACACCGGATTGCGTCACGAAACTTACAAGGCACAGCATTCAGGATAGTTTTCTTTTTTTCCGTTAAAGATTGAGAGCCAATGGTTGGTATTCCGCCTTGATAGTGACTTTAAACCAACTTTTACTTAGATAACCTAAAGTTGAAGACCAGAAATTCACTTCCAATATCGGTAATGAACTGAATCAACCAAAATTCGGTTAGTTAAATACTGAAGACCGGAAACCCCCTTCCAGTATTTGTGAAGAGTCGAATCAATCCAGATTCGGGTGTTAACATAGATAGAAGACGGGAAACCCATTCCGGTATTTGTGAGGAATCGAATCAACCCAGATTCGGGTATTAACATAGATTGAAGACCGGAAACCCCTTCCGGTATTTGTGAGTAGCCGAGTCAACCCAGATTCGGGTATTAATAGAAGGCCAGAAACCCCTTCCGATATTTGTAAGTAGCCGAATCAACCAAGATTCGGGTATTAACATAGATAGAAGACCGGGAACCCCTTCCGGTATTTGTGAGTAGCTGAATCAACCCAGATTCGGGTATTAATATAGATAGAAGACTGGAAACCCCTTTCGGTATTTGTCAGTAACCGAACCAACCCAGATTCGGGTATTAAAATAGATAGAAGACTGAAAACCCCTTCCGGTTTTTGTGAGTAGCTGAATTAACCCAGATTCGGATATTAATATAGATAGAAGACCGGAAACCCCTTCCAGTATTTATGAGTAGCCGAATCAACCCAGATTTGGGTATTTAATGATTGAAGACCAAAAACCCCTTCTGGCATTAATGTTTTGGTATCCCACTTGGATTCGATTTGTGAAGCAGAGGTTGTACATGCTTTTTGAGCCACTCTATGGGCTTCTGATGTCAAAGCAAAGGAGTAAGAGCTTTGTTGGCCACTCTCTGGGCATGTGCGTCCGGTGCTCTTGGCTAGCTTATCCACAAGCAGTGCCCAAGGACTTACCCGACCTCCCACCAGGAGGTGCCTTATCCTGACCATCGTAGGTGATGATAAGGTCTTAGAAACTTAGACGGGGACATCGTAGGCACAAAACTAAGGTTTACTCTTTTGATGCTATGCACAGACCATCGTAGGTACAGATAGAGGCTTACACACTGCCCCACCTCCGAGGGGTGCCCTATCCTGATCATCGTTGGTGATTATAGGTGTTTGTGTTCCCTTCTATGGGTAACACGGAACATAAGCAGAGGTAGGACGTGCTCTTCTGCGAGCAAAGGGAGGACGTGCTTAGTTCTAGTAGAGGCAGGGCGTGCTCTTCTACGAGCAGAGGCAGGGCATGCTAATTTTAGATGCACCGCCACGACCATTTCTGGTGTGAAACAGAAGCTTACGCTTTTGATGTTTTAACCTAGCCCCTCTAACTTGGGCATGGAGAAAGACTAACACACCATCCCGCTGTGTGGGATGCCTCGTCCTGACCAATTTTGGTGATGACAAGGTATTTGATCATTTATTCAGCTTGACCCCTTTTGGGTTTCCTTTGAGCTATTGATAGGGTTTCCGTGCCCTTGGTTACGTGATCATCTTTGGATGAAAGCCTTTTTCCTTATTCCTTTATCGTTGGGAAGTATGGTCTTAAGTGTTCCGAGTTCCATGTTCTTGGAACAAGGTCACCATTAGTTCTGCACAATCGATACGTTCCGGGTATAACTTCTTGATGGATGATCAAGGTCCCTTCCTAATTTGGGCCGAGAGGGCCATCCGCTAGGTTCTTTGTGTTAACCATCACTCTTTGTAAAACTAACTCTCCTTTTGCGGAAGTTCTAGTTCTGACCTTCGTGTTGTAGTAATTCGTAATTCTTCTTTGATATTCAGTTGTTCTGATTGCAGCCTCATCTCTTAATCCCTGTATTAAGTCTTGGGGTTCATTTCTTAACTCCTGATTGGGATTAAAAGCATATGATATCCTTTTATGCGACGAGATTTCAACCTCAACCGGAAGCATAGCTTCACATCCATAAGTCAGGGAAAAAGGGGTGTGTCCCATTGCTGTCTTGGCAGAGGATTACAAGAACTAAAGGCAACTCTTCGGCCTAATTTCCTTTGGCTTGGTTTAGGCGTTTTTTAAGAATTGTCTTAATGGTTTTGTTGGCAGCTTCCGCAGCTCCATTAGCTTTTGGATGGCCTACCGAGAAAAAACTTTTGTTGATTCCATTTTTCTCACAAAACCGAGTAAATTCTTTGCTCTCGAATTGTGTTCCATTATCTGATATGATTTGTGAGGGATACCAAAGCGAGTAACAATATTCTTTATTATGAATCTTAACACCTTTTTGAACGTGATTGTCGGAAGGGGTTCTGCCTCTACCTATTTGGTGAAGTAGTCGATGGCCACTACAACATACTTAGCTCCACCTTTGGAGATGGGTAAGGGTCCGATTAAATCTATCCCCTATATGTCGAATGGCCAGGGGCTCGATATAGTGGTTAGTTCACTAGGAGGAAGCCGGGGCACCTTAGAGTACTTTTGACACTTATCACATTTTTGACATACTCAACTGCTTGATTAACCATCTGCGGCCAATAATAACCTTGTCTCATGACCCTTTTGGCCAGCTTAATTCCATTGGAATTGTCTCCACACCATCCTCCATGAGCTTCCTTTAACAGGTTAAGCCTATCTTCGGAACTTGCACATCTTAAGTAAGGAAGCAAATGTCCCTTTTTATAGAGTATATTATCCATAATCACAAAGATAGGAGCTTGGTGTTTTTCCTTCTCGCGTCTTGCTTACTAAGGGGAAAAGTCATGTTTAGGAGGTAATCTACTATGGGAGTCATCCATGTAATTTTATGATGGCAGTTCATTTCCGTTAAGGGATGTTCCACATTGGAGTTTCCCTCTTTGTTTCCTTTGTCCCCCCTTCTCAAGCCTGGGATCTAGTTAAGACTAATAATTCTTTCCCCGTTTTCGATTCTTCATGCTCAATAATAGGCCTTTCCTGATAACCCACGGGAATTACTCGAGTTTCGGGAGCCTTAAGTCATTCTCTTTAATTGATTGTTCTGAAATGAAGCTTGTGCATTCATTCACGAAGTCTTCGAGGGCTTGTCCTTTAATTTCCGCTCGAGGATGGAACTAAATCTCGTATTGGCTAAGCTCGATACCCTATTTGATTAACCTTCCTGAGGTTTCCAGTTTACTGAACACTTGCTTGAACGGGAAACTAGTTAAAACCCTAACAGGGTGAGCTTGGAAGTATCCTCTGAGCGTCCATGCGGTAAATATTAGGCAATACACTAGTTTCTCTATCACAGGGTATCGGGTTTCTGCGTCCTTTTTCCTTTGGCTAACGTAGTAAATGGTATGCTGAGTTCCATTACTCTCTCTTGTTTGGACTGAGCAAACCGCATGTTCTTAAACAGCCATATATAGGTATGGGTCTTCTCCCTTCTCGGGACTGGACAAAATTGGAGGCATTCCCATATAAACTTTTAACTCTTGGAGCGCCCTCCTACATTCTTCTTTCCATTCTAAATTCTTCTTTTTCTTTATAACATCGAAGAAATGGACACATTCGTCGGTGGCTTTGGAAATGAACCTACTGAGGGCTGCTACTTTCCCATTCAGGCTCATGACTTCTTTGCTTGTCTTAGGTTCTTCCATATCTCTTATAGTTTGGATTTGGTCAGGGCCAGCATCAATCCCTTGCTCACTTACCACATATACTTCCATATTGTGCCCTATTTGTTCTTGGAACATCCTGTTTACCAGTCTTTTGTATGTTCCTCCTGCGTTCTTCAACCCGAAGGGCATCACTTTATAGCAAAATGTTCCCTAATCTATGATAAAGCTTGTATGCTCCTCGTTGGGTTTATGCATCGGAATTTGGTTGTACCCTGAGTAGGCATCCATAAGAGATACATCTTGTGACCACTCGTGGCATCAACTAACTGGTCAATCCGCGGAAGGGGATAGCAATCCTTTGGGCAAGCCTTGTTTAAATCTGTATAATCAATACATGTTCTCCACTTACCATTGGAATTCTTCATTAGCATCGGATTGGCTAACCATTTCAGGTAAAGGACTTCTCTGATATAACCGTTTGTTTCTAACCTTTTGACCTCCTCCTTCAAAGATTCTAGTCAGTCTCTATTACATTGTCTCTTCTTTTGTCGAATCGGGATCACGGCGGGGTCAATGTTTAAGGCATGACTCATAATAGAAGGTTAGATACCGATCATGTCTGAATGGGTCCAAGCGAAAACATCTTTGTTGAGTTGTAGGAACTAAATTAGGTCACTCTTAAAGGGCTCTATCAGCCTTTTTCCTATGTTGACGACCTTCGATTTATCCTTTGAGTCAACGTTTACCTCTTCCACGTCTTTTATTGGTTTCATCCTTTCAATGTCCCCCCTAGAGTCCAGATCTGTGATGATTTCTCCTTCTTCAGTCAAGTTTACCTCATCGGATCTCTTCCTCTTTCGTTTTAAAGAAGTGTACCTACCATTGGTACATTTTTCAGCCTTGTTAATTTTTTTCTTAGCTCCGAATGTGGGATGTAAGAATCCCTTACTCGAAGGTATAAAAACAGTAGAAGAGTCAAAGTATGAAGAATACTCCCTTTTGTATTTGTCAGTCGTTGCGAAATACAATTCACGGGAACTAAATTGTTCTCCCCTGATGGTACCCCACCCCAGCTTGGTTAAGAGATTTAACATAAGATACTTAGAAGAAACAAAAGCTTCCATCTCCTCGAAAGCTATTCGTCCAAAGATGGCGTTGTAATAGGATGGTTGATTGATCACAACGAAGAGAGTTTCGAAAGTCCTATGAAGCGGAGATAGTCCAACTTGAACCAGAAGGTTGATCTGCCCCACCGTAGTCAATCCCTTGTCGTTGAAGTCAAGGATTGGTTCATTGCTTAGCTCTAACTTCTTCTCAGAAATTCCCATCTGATCGAAAGAATGCTTGAAGATGACATTGACAGAACTCTCAGTATCCACAAGGATTTTGGAAACAACAAAGAGCCCTATTTGCGTTATTACCATAAGGGGATCATTATGTAGGTGGAAGACCCCTTTATTCATTTCCTTCATAGAGATCACTAGGTTGTGCATTATGAGAACATAACATGCATTCTTCAAGGATGGTTCTTCTTGAATGGAGAATATTCCCTCCATGGCTTCCTTCATGTATTGACTCCTATCTCTCGGACAGCTTCAGGCAGGGTGTGGCCCTCCAAGGATCACATTGATTTGATTTATGGGTGGACCCAAGTCTAGGTTTCCCTTTTCCATAGTAGCTCCTATCGCATTTACCGAAACCTTCTGTTGTCCACTTGTATGCTGAGATGATGTTGTTTTGTTTAAAACAAATTCTTTCAGATGTCCCTCTCTAATTAGCTTATGAATAATCTCGTCCAATACCTTGCACTCATCATTCTTATGTCCGTTGGTTTTGTGGAATTCATAATAGTTACAGCCAGAATAAGGTTCAGGGCAATTCTTGGCTTTGAACGAGATGGGGAAGTTATTAACCCTTTCTCTTGCGACAACATACACATACGAGATGGGCTTGTTTAGAGAAACCGAGCTGGTATTAAAATCAAATACTCCCTAGATCACGAGTATGATGATGCATATTGTGATAAGAATAAAATAGGCCAATGCTTCTCCCTAGTCGGGAAGGAGGGCATCGCAATGTTTATTTACCCCGATGATCATTCCGCATTGAATCGACCCGAAGAGCCTCGGCTACTTCAGAGATCAAGTAATAAGCCTGCATACGACCTCATTTCCGAGGTCAGGAAGCATTAATCTCATTATGAGAGCATTGATTAGTGTTGTAAAACCCTCAAGATAGAAGGATGAGGACTTCAAATTCCTATGAAGCCCTTCCTCTTTCACGGAGGTGCCCTGATCAAGTTTCTCATACGAAAGGTTAGGGTTAACTCCCTGTTCTATCATAATGGCACAACAAGATTATCAAATCGCAAGATGCTTAAGTCTCGGAATTCTTCATTCATAAATTGTAGATTTATTACAAGGAAGAAATCCTCAATCCGATCTAGGAATTAGGATTTTCTCTTTTTATAGAAGAAAGAACAAGATTGGGAAATGAAAATTTCGTCCCCCTCCATGTGGCACCTGGGGTCTTATTTATAGAGTATTCGGGGCCCCTTTTACTGCTAAGCTATTGGGCCTGCACGGGCCTTTGCCATCCGCTTTGTTTTCCTTGGTCTCGAACATTTGGCTTCCGGTCGTCTTTGGGGTGCTAATTATAGTTTTCAAAGTGAGGGTCCCGGTCAATTGGGGCTTTTTGGAGATTGATATGGGCTTGTCGATGTGGTGGCTTTCAGATGGTATTTGAACTCCCGATAACAACTCCTGGATGTAGGCTCTCACACGTAAGCTTCTGGATGTAGGCTTCCGGCTTTCTCATGAATACTTAGAGGAGCTTGCCCTCACGATGTGTGTAGATAGTTGCCAGTTCGAAACCATTGTTGGTCTCTGTACTAGGTAGTTTAGTACGGATAGCCTGTATCTCTACTACGGTTCCAGTTAACCTTCTGGTGAAGCTTTTTGGATAGTTTGGTTTTCCGAAAGGTAGCTCCCGGTGATGTTTCTGATGTTTATCAATGTGGCTTTTCGTCACGTATGCAGTAGGTATTTGGATGAACTATGCACTTGCTTTGTAAGGATGTAGGAAACATTGGATGAAAAAGGTATTTTTGATCTTCAAAATGTTGCATTTATATAGAAAATGCAAGTATATTTAGGATGTATGCATCATTTATTCAAAATGCTTTCAAGAAAATTTGCATTTCATATAGGTGGTACCGCTTAGGCCCTTATTACATTCATGTATTATTATATTGTGTCACATATTGCACAAGTGAACAAATGATTGAAAAATTGGATGTGCACATAATGGTTGCATTTTATACATAGGAGAACATCACATCATCCTTATCAATGAAATTTCCTGTAACACCCCGTATTTTATATAAATATCAAATGAAAATATCGATAATTTATGATTTTAGAATGTGGCCCCAAAACATATACCATTGTGTTCGTGGCCATTTTCTGATTCATTTTGATATGTAACTTGCCCAAAACAAAGTCTATATGGGAAATTTATTAAGGAGTAAAGATTCAAAAGGCTGTATGCATATATACTCGCACAAATTCGAAATTTGAAAGCAGATAAGTGTTATAAGTAGAAAATAATAATTTACATCAGAAATACTAGGAATTAAAACGAATGTTAAAAGTAATGTAAAAATAAGAATTTATAGCAGTTGAAATTACGTTCAGAAGCATGCATTGGTCACCCAATGCATACATGGTTCGACCAAAGAGTCAACACACATATAAGGTGGGTCGACAGTCGACTCGCCCGGAGTCAGATCTGCTTTTGTAAGTGATGTGTTTTTCTGATTTAAACAGTTTTGATTTTATATTATTGAATCTGACATAGCAGAATCTACTGTACACCTATAAATAGACTAGCAGGGACTTGCCTTTCAACTCATATTTTTTGAGACGATGTCATGGCTCTGCCATTTTCTTTCTTCTCCAAATCTTTCAAACATTAAAATACTTGCTTTTAGGTGTTCTTAATAAAGAATTAAAGACAAAGAAATCTACCACATAGGTATTCAGATTTTTGATCAACATGAGGTAAGTCCTTTGAATATGATTTATTTAGGTTTCTTTCTTTTTCTCTTCTTTTAGTATCAGATTAGTGAATCTGTGGTTATCTTAATACTAGATTCAGTTAGAAAGACCACGGAATAGCATATCTGAATCAGATTCAAGGATTGGAAAGCAGTCAGGTTAGTGGATTTAAATTATACCTTCTGGTCATAGTATATTTATCGTTTACATTCCCCATAATGCTTAACGTGATAAATAATCAGGAATTATGGTAATTGATCAAACGATAAAAAACATCGACTATTAATAGCATATGCCTCTTCCACCTCTTTTTCTTCCTTCTAACATTTTCCATACGCCCTTTCTCTCTCTGCCTTCCACTTCGAGAGTCCACTGCCCATTTTCTTACCTCATCCACCTCCCTTTTTGTTTCTTTTTCCTTAATATTGTCGATCCCTGACCTTGGCCTTTTTTTTGCTCTGGCTCCATAACCCTAATTTCTTTGTCCTTTCTTCTTGGCTTTAGTGTTCTCCTCGTTGTCACCGAGTTCGCACCAAGTTCGTCTAGGCCTTTCCCCACTTCCCAACTTTCTCGGTTTCCAAAGCCTTGCCCTTTCCTATGTTTTTGAGTCCTCCTCGAGCTTGCGGGTTTGTTGACATGTTTGGATTTAGCTCGATAGCTTTCTTCATTTTTTGATGTCTTTGCTCCTCTTCATATCTGATTCTGGCATATTTTCTGCCTGCTTTGATCCAACTCCGCCTTTCTGGTTATCCTCGTTACCCCTCCGTTATTTGCCTTCTATCGGACGTTAACACTTTTTATCTTCTGCGCTATGGACTTTACTGTTTCTAGCAACTCTGCTCCTAATCCTAGTTTAGTTCTTGTGTCGAAATCCCTCGTGGAGCTACTGGTGCTCCTTTGTTTGGTTCATGGATGGGATTCAACAGATGTAGTGAGGTTGCGCCTTGCTTCTCTTGCATGGTTTTCTCTTTGTAGCCTCACAACTATGTGTTGTTTTGTGTGCTGATGTTGGTTGTTAGGTGTTGGTCAGGGGTTTTGAAATTGGTTATAGATTTGAGAGTTGGTGTTGCTGTTTTTATGTGTTGTTTGTTCCAACTTCCGTGTTTATTGTACCCTCTCTGCATAGTCATTCCTTCTCTTCATGGTTCATACTTTACCTTCTATCATTGCGTGGTAGCCACTTCAGGTAATTTCGGATCTATGGTCCTATTCATATGTTTGTTTTGGCCTATTGGTCGGATTTTCAACTAGTAGTCCATCTTTCTTTTGTCCTGGATGGTTTTGTGTGGTATCCGATGTGCTTTGGGTGTGCAGTAAGGCCATCCACCATGTCTTGTCCCACGAATCACCCTCCCATGTCTAGTAAGCTGAACTCCATTCACTAAATTTTGCATTCTTCGCATAGCTCGGTAAGCTTTGTTTGTTGTCTCGGTTTCGGCAGCCATTGAGCTGTCTGCGTTGGTACAAAATGTAGTGCGGTGGCATTCAATGCACAACTTAGCCGTCGTCTAGTTGTTTGCAATCTGAGGACTGAACTATGTGACTGAAATTTATTGTGCTCATGTGTGTCTTGGGGTTTCTCTCTTGAAGTTTGGATTCATCTGATATGGTTTTGGTATGCTGGTTTTGTATTTGGTCTTGTTCAGGTGGGTCGTGGGTTTGGTGAGCTCCTTTAGTAGCACGGAGTTCTAGTTGTGCTCTGTGGTTATTCTATTCTTATTGGTCTTGGTGTGGTTCTCTTGACTGGTGATTGGAAATGGTGTGTCTTGTTCTATATTACTGACGTTTTGTCTGGTCTGTTTTTTTTCTTATGTGTTGTTATTGTTTTTATTGTATCCGGGCATAGGATTTTGTTTTTTTTATTGTGCTACAATATTTGTAGATTTTTCTACAAATCTATTTTTGTGAGCTGTTGGAGGATGACTTGATTCTCCCTATTGTTATATATTTCCCGTTTTAAAAAAAGGAATTGTGGTAATTGAAATTTAATCTGTTTCAAGTACGTTAAGAATATTGTTATTGTGTGAAACATAATCCCTCAATCCTCTTCTTGGATTGGAAATCACAATAAACCCTGGAATTGTGGAATTTATATTAACCATGAATATGTTCTTAACATCATTATTAAGTACCAAAATGTTGTAACAGAATTGCAGTTAAATTTAGGAATAATGGAAAAGAAAGGATACGCCTAATTGGCTAAGAAAAATTTATAGTAATTGGAAATATTATATGAAATAGTAATTTAATATCTAAAGCAGAAAATAAAAAGGAAAAATTGGTAATGGGCCGAGTTAGTTGGATTTGGGAAAAAATGATATATTTTCATAACGAAAAAATACTGAGAACGTAGTTGCAAAAAAAAAGGTAAAGGGATTAGTGTGAAATAGGCATTCTTTTACCATATTGCACACTAATAGAATAAGATATCGATATGTGTCCCTACTGAAAATAAAAAAATTAACTTGTAACTACGGATCTAAATCGGTGTGCGTTTTGGAAATAGATCATTATATCTTTCTGTAAACCAAATTAATGAGGTGCGTGGAATGATCTCCTAAAAGAAAATGTACATTACGGAAATTAAAGAAATATTACAACAATAAAAAGGTTGGTTCCTAATAAAGAACCTAAAAAGAATTATGATGAACATGGAATATAACCTATTATGATTAATTATATGAATGAAAATGTAATATAATAGGTAGCCCTGGTCTAGGGACAAGTGGAAATTATAACATGCATTATAATAAATGAACGTGGAACTTATTAATAAACCTTAGTTAAGAGAGCTGAGTTAATAAGTAGACAACAACAAGAAGTTGTGATAGCGGTGTAAGATGAGGTTATGAACAAATAAGAAATAAGAAAGTATGCTTATTATTAGTAGGCTTAAAATTATAAGTATTAAGCTTAATAAAAGGGATCAATAATAAGCGAGAGCCGCTCCAGCTACATAGGGCTGGGTAAAGAAAGTAAGCAGCCATCTATGAGCTAATGAACCTAGTAACCTGAGATAAAAGTGAGTATATGGATAACAAGTTAATTAGCAACCTAATGGGATAAAGCAAGCACTTGATTAAAAAATTAGATGTAGAATCTAATAACATGTTAGTGTGATGTGCTTGGACAAGTCCATACATATGAATGTGAAGAACCCAACATGATAGATCATCGAGGTGTCTGGAGACACGAGAGGAGCAGGTCCATCTGATTATTCTATCTTATTATTTTGTTTGATTTCTCTGTGGGACTGGAGGGAAGCACGTGGCTTCCAAGGGACGTGGTATGGTACTCCATGGTGGTCCTATGTATGGTTCATGCTCAGGCTGTACTCGTAGAGGTTTGGTTTGCGTGGTACCACCCGGTGAGTAGATCTTGACTGCAACTGTAGTTTGACAGTCAGAAAGCTATAGCGGATGGCATTGGTGATTCAATGATTTTCCTCAGGAAAGTGGGTTAGGACCAATACATGATTGTAATCGTCGGCTACCTGTCATCGACACTCGTTGGAATGCGGAAAGACTAGAGCTAAACCTAGAGACCATCGATCTTTAACTATTGAGACGTTGGTTGCGGGACATGCCAAATTGGATGTTGGATTGTTTGTTAGGGGCATGTCACTTAACTCTTGGTGTAGTCTTTCACTTGTTGAGGGAGGGGTCAGGGTAGGAACATAGCTACTGGGAAAATGCAGAACATTTTTTGGATATCTGTATTGTAGGCCCAGTGAGGCGGACTTTACAGATATGGAAAGCTCCCGATCGATTTTCTTGCATTGATGCAGTCATGTTATGGGACTTGAGGTACAGTAGACAGTACGTTCATGTGAGGGTCTAAATACATGCACTGGGCGGTGTATTATAGCGGGTAGGGCATTACTCCGTGTTGAGACCTGATTCGACCAAGGAGTTCGGATATGACGATCAACACACTTACGTTGCATAGTCATGATGGTTATGTGCGATAACATAGCATAATGATTTGGATTTCCGTAGAGGGTACTATGGGGAGTACCTTGATATGTTGGGGGTAGCTACGTATATACTATATTAGGTTAATCTACTAGGAAGTTGATGAGTACGACGAGAGTATAGAGCCTTGAGTGGTGTAAACCTAAATAACCTAATAAATAAGAAAACATAACTGAACGGTATGTGCAAAGTTATTTCAGAATGTATAATTTGTCATGTCACTTGAACTTTGTGTTCTAACCCACTCCTCATAACATACTAGAAGGTCAGATTTATGTAGAGATTTGATAGCTTTGGATAATGGCTAGACATTATTATTACTACGGTACTCCTATATATGATTATATTATATTTTATCCATTCCGCTATGAGATGTTTACTGAGCTCTGATAGATTTATCATCCCTGTCTTTTCTACAGGGTTCCAAACAAGCCGACTCGAGCTTCGATAGATTGGGATTTTTGAAAAGAATTCGGTTAATCGAAATTCTGGTTGTTACATCTAGTATAAGAGCTTAGGTTTAGGACTGTTGCATAGCTAAGCAGTGAACGTACTTGTATTTTTAAATATTAAGAATATTATGTATGGATATATATTTTTATGCATGGAAGTGGTCGAGAGACCAAGGTTTGTACGCTAGAATAAAGATAATGGAAATATGAGGAAGATGAATCATTTAGCAGTTTGGTTAAGGAAAGTGTACAGAGTGGTTGGAAAAAAATAAATACTGAAAAGTTAGTTCATGAAAGCCTTTTGGAAAATAATTGGATCTAAGGAATTAATGTAAAAGGTGTTATGACCAAAGGGAAACGTTTGGGAAGTGGAATAGACCGTTAACCGACCCTAAGGAAATATTTGCAGATTCAGAAGGAGCAAACCATCAGTAGGAAATCTAGAAATGAAAAAAAAAACATATTAAGGGGTCGGGTCGACCCATGGGTCGACACACCCTGAAGGTGGGTCGACCCAGCCACTTTCTCTTATGTTGTATAAAAGTGACGAAGCTTTCAGCTTCGTCATTTTCATTTCCTCCCCCAACCGAGACAACCAACCCATCCTCTTCCACCACTTCCAACACCCGCCACCACTCCAAAACTCCAACGTTTCTCGCAAATTTGGTATCAAATCGAAGCTCTCAACCCCCTCTATCTAGATCTACACATCTTTTTCAAGGATTTAAAGAAATTTCAACATGCCTCTGAGACCCTCTTTAGCCGCATCCTTTTCCCAATTAAACCCCCAAGAAATTGCTTGGTGTCGCAACCTTAGGCACGTAGTGGAAGCCTATGGGGGTTCTATCGAATATCGGATTTTACTGGGGAGACCCATCAGATTTGCAGACTTTGTGGGCATCCCCTTTGAGCAGCTTTTTCTTGATGCAAGGTAGCATGTTATACTAGACCATGCTATGGTAGAGCAGACCTTTTACCCAAGGTTAGTTCACCTTTTCGACGCTAATTTAAATGATAGAGAAGAGAATGGAGAGGCACCAGTTCAGACTGTGGTGAAGGGGGTACAAATTGTTTTTACTGAGAGGCAGTTTGGGGATATGCTATGTATTAGAGGAGAGGGTATAACTTTAGGGGAGATTGAGATGACTGACTGGTATGGCCTCATTGGGTTATACTTTTGCGGATGTTGAGCGCAGGGCTTGGGATATGATGCATTTGCGCCCATTAGCTAGATTAGTTATACGCATCTTACAACATAACCTGGCTGCTCTAGCAACTAGTTTTGATAAGGTTACTAGTACGGTTAGGCATGCTATAGATGTTATTTTTGCCAGACTTCAGGCCAACCAGGCAAGGGAGATTATGGAACATTTTGCTACCGCCCTTGGTACTAGGCAGTCTATGATCCCCTTCAGACATTTTTGGATAGTTGTGTTCAAACAGGCTCAGGTTCCTCTAGGAAATGACGGTTCTATTTTAGAGACCCACCCTCTTATTGATGCACCCACTCTGACTAGGATACGTATTGATTTGGCCCAGTTAGAAGAGGCTACCCAACCTATGGAGTATGAGGTGGGTGGTGGCGACAATGAGGATGAGGGTCAGTTAGACCTGGAAAGTCAGCGGGACGAGGAGGATCAGCAGTTTGGCCCAGCTAGTTTTCAGCATGAGGCAGTAGTTGGTTATCAGCCGGAAGTAGAGTTTGGGGACCAGTTTGCACATGAGGAGGGACAAGGGTGTTAACGTTATTTTCTATCAACAACCGGAGTAAGTTATATAGGACATGTGTTCAAGAAATTTGATGCGGTCATGATCCAGGGTTATTGAAGGATGCTTGAAGACTAGTATTACTTAGCTGAATCTGCCTTTCCTTAAGCATCGAAATCTCTGTTCTGAAGACTAGTTATCCTTCCCTCACGGGACGAATATCACACTTATAGTACAGCGGAGTTCCGAAATGACCAGAAGAATACTTAGCTTGACATAACTAAGGTCTTATAAAATCAAATACTCCCCTAAATCATGAGTATGATGATGCATATTATGATAAGAAGAAAAAGGGCTAATGCTTCTCCCTATTCGGGAAGGAGGGCATCGCAATGCTTATTAACTCAGATGATCATTCCGCATTGAACTGGCCTGAAGAGCCTCTTCTGCTTCAGAGATCAAGTTATAAGCCTGCATACGACCTCATTTCCGATGTCAGAAAGCATTAGGCTCATTATGAGAGCATTGATCAGCGTTGCAAAACCCTCAAGATAGAAGGAGGAGAAGTTTGAATTCCTATGAATCCATTCCTCTTTCACGGAGGTGTCATGATCAATTTTCTCATACAAAAGGTTAGTGTTAACTCCCTATTCTATCATAATGGGACAAGAAGATTATCAAATCGCAAGATGTTTAAGTCTCGGAGTCCTTCATTCATAAATTGTAGATGTATTACAAGAGTTGAAGAAATCCTCAATCTGATCTAGGAATTAGAATTTTCTCTTTTTAAAGAAGAAAGAACAAGATTTAGAAATGAAAAATTCTTCCCCACTATGTGGCTCCTGGGGTTTTATTTATAAATAATTCGGGGACCCTTCTGCTATTAGGCTATTGGGCCTGCAGTGGCTTTTGCCAACCGCTTTTTTCCTTGGTCTCAGATATTTGGCTTCCGACTATCTTTGGGGAGCTAATTATAGTCTTCAAAGTAAGGGCCCCGGTCAATTGGGGCTTTTTGTAAATTGATATGGGCTTGTCGATGTGGTGGCTTTCAGATGATATTTAAACTCCCGATAATAGCTCTTGGGTATAGGCTCTCGGACGTAAGCTTCTGGTTGTAGGCTTTCGACTTTCTCGGGAATACTTGGAGAATCTTGCCCTCATGATGGATGTTGATAGCTGCCGGTTCGAAACCGTCGTTGGTCTTTGTACTAGGCTGATTAGTACATATAGCATGTATCTCTGCTAGGGTTCCAGTTAGCCTTTCGGTGAAGCTTTTGGAATATTTTGGTTTTTCGGAAGGTAGCTCCCACTGATGTTTCTGATGTCTGTCAATGTGACCTTTCTTCACCTATGGAGTAGGTGTTTCGGAAGCTAGTTCCGGATAATCTTTATGTACTTCCAGCTTGATACCTTCACCTTTCGATGTGTTGGTATTAAGTAGATTAAAACCGGTAGCCCTTCTGGGTTTCAATAAGCGGAGTTCATGTCTTCCTCTTTCTTGGTATCTGTCCTAGGTGACCTTCCGCTACAGAACTCTCCACCGGGTAGACCCTGTCAGATAGGCCCTACCGGATAAACTTCGCCTGCATTTTGCAGGCTTTGATCTCCTTTCTTTCCGGAAGGTGCTAGTTTATGCTGCTCTCATATCATTCTTTCCTACTTTCGGTCTTTTTTATCATTTGGCTTTTTTGCTTTTGGAAGAATCTTCCATGCTTGTGTTCCTCTGATACACCTTCACAGTCAGCCTATGTCAAGGGTTAATTTTAGTAGTAACATTTGCCTCCCCAATGAAGGTTTTTTTTTTAACTTTCCAAGTCAAACTTTTTCTTTCTAGATTATTTTCTATTCACTTGTGAGTTGTTTCTTAACACCAGATTGCATCACGAAACTTACAAGGCACTGCCTTCGGGATAGTTTTCGTTTTGTTCGTTAAAGATTGAGAGCCAGTGGTTGGTTTTCCACCTTGATAGTGACTTTAAACCAACTTTTACTTAGTTAACCTAAAGATTGAAGACCAGAAATACCCTTCCGATATCGGTAATGAACTGAATCAACCAAGATTCAGTTAGTTGAATACTGAAGACCAGAAACCCCCTTCTGGTATTTGTGAAGAGTCGAATCAACCCAGGTTCAGGTGTTAACATAGATAGAAGACGGGAAACCCCTTCCGGTATTTGTGAGGAATCGAATCAACCCAGATTCGGGTATTAACAACGATTGAAGACCGAAAACCCGTCCGGTATTTGTGAGTAGCCGAGTCAACCCAGATTCGTGTAATAATAGAAGACCAGAAACCCCTTGCGGTATTTGTAAGTAGCCGAATCAACCTAGATTCGTGTATTAACATAGATAGAAGACCGGAAAACCCTTCCGGTATTTGTGAGTAGCCTAATCAACCCAGATTCGGGTATTAATATAGATAGAAGACTAGAAACCCCTTTCGGTATTTGTGAATAACCGAATCAACCTAGATTCGGGTATTAACACATATAGAAAACTGGAAACCCCTTCGGGTATTTATGAGTAGCCGAATTAACCAAGATTCGGGTATTAATATAGATAGAAGACCAAAAACCCCTTCCAGTATTTATGAGTAGCCAAATCAACCCAGATTCGGGTATTTAATGATTGAAGACCGGAAACACCTTCCGACATTAATGTTTTGGTATCCCACTTGGATTTGATTTGTGAAGCAGAGGTTGTACGTGCTTCCTGAGCCACTCCTTGGGCTTTTGATGTCAAAGCAGAGGATGTATGTGCTTTGTTGGCCACTCTCTGGGCATGTGCGTCCGGTGCGCTTGGCTAGCTTATCCACAAGCGAGGCCCAAGGATTTACCCGACCTCCCTTCAGGAGGTGCCTTATCCTGACCATCGTAGGTGATGATAAGTTCTTAGAAATTTAGACGGGGCCATCGTAGGCATAGAGCTAAGGTTTACTCTTTTGATGCTCTACACTGACCATCGTAGGTACTAATAGAGGCTTACACGCCAACCCCCTCTGAAGGGTACCCTATTCTGACCATCGTAGGTGATTATAGGGGTTTGTGTTCCCTTGACGGGTAACGTAGAACATAATCAGAGGTAGAACATGCTCTTCTGTGAGTAGAGGTAGAACGTGCTTTGTTCTAACAGAGGCAGGGCGTACTCTTCTGCGAGCATAGGAAGGGCATGCTAATTTTAGATGCACCACCATGATCATTTTGGTGTGAAACAGAGGCTTACGCTTTTGAGGCTTTAACCTAGCCCCTTTGACTTGGGCATGGAGAAAGACTAACACACCATCCCGCTCTGTGGGTTGCCTCATCCTGACCAATTTTGGTGATGACAAGGGATTTGATCCTTTATTCAGCTTGACCCCTTTTGGGTTTATTTTGAGCTATTGAGAGAGTTTTCGTGCCCTTGGTTACGTGATCATCTTTGGATGAAAATCTTTTCCCTTATTCCTTTATCGTTGGGAAGTATGGTCTTAAATGTCCAGAGTTCCATGTTCTTGGAACAAGATCACCATAAGGTCTGTGCAATCGATACATTCCGGGTATAACTTCTTGATGGATGATAAAGGATCCTTTCCAATTTGGGCTGAGAAGGCCATCCGCAGGGTTCTTTGTGTTAGCCATCACTCGTCGTAAAACTAACTCTCCTTTTGCGAAAGTTCTAGTTCTAACCTTCGTGTTGTAGTAATTCGTAATCCTTCTTGATATTCAGTTGTTCTGATTGCAGCCTCATCTCTTAATCCCTATGTTAAGTCTAGGGATTACTTTCTTAACTCCTGATTGGGATTAAACGCATATGCTATCCTTTTATGCAACGAGATTTCAACCTTAACCAGAAGCATAGCTTCGCATCCATAAGTCAAGGAAAAAGGGTGTGTCTCTTTGTTGTCTTGGCAGACGTTCTACACGCCCAAAGCATTAAAGGCAACTCTTCGGCCTAATTTCCTTTGGTTTGATTTAGGCATCTTTTAAGAATTGTCTTAATGGTTTTGTTGGTAGTATCCACAGCTCCATTAGCTTTTGGATAGGCTACCGAGTAAAAAAATTTGCTGATTCCATTTTTCTAACAAAACCGAGTAAATTCTTCTCTCTTGAATTGTGTTTCGTAATCTGATATGATTTTGTGAGGGATTCCAAAGCGGGTAACAATATTCTTTATTATGAATCTTAACACTTTTTGGACGTGATTATCAGAAGGGGTTCTACCTCCACCCATTTGGTGAAGTAGTCGATGGCTAGTACAACATACTTAGCTCCACCTTTGGATATGGGCAAGGGTCCGATTAAATCTATCCCCATACGTCGAATGGCCAGGGGCTCGATATAGTGGTTTGTTCACTGGGAGGAAGCAGGGGCACCTTATAGTACTATTGACACTTATCACATTTTTTGACATACTCAACTGCTTGATTAACCATCTACAGCCAATAATAACCTTGTTGCATAACCCTTTTGGCCAGCTTAATTCCACTGGAATGGTCTCCACACCATCCTCCATGAGCTTCCTTCAACAGGTTAAACCTATCTTCGGAACTTGCACATCTTAAATAAGGAAGCGAATGTCCCTTTTTATAGAGTATATTATCAGTAATCACAAAGGTAGAAGCTTGGTGCTTTATCCTTCTCGCGTTTTGCTTACTAAGGGGCAAAGTTGTAACACCCCGTTATTTTATAACATTATAATTCACTAATTAAAGTATACATAATTTTTAGAAGAAGAATTAAGTGAAATGGGTTGCACTATTATGTTCGTCTCAAAATTTTGGGTCAAGATAGACATTTGGTTTGCACGAAACGAATACCTTATGAAGATGTTATTAAGCCTTGAAGTTTGTATGCATATGAGAGAAATATATATAGATATACATAAAAATTAATAAATAAATATTCAAAAAAGTTCAAAACAGCAAATCGGGAGGGGGAATAGCCGAACCGCACCATTTTTGGAGTCGACCCGAGCCTCGCTGGGTCGACTAGGGGTCGATCCAGGGTGTTTGGCTATCAACCCGTGGCTCGATTTGCGCTGAGAGCTGATGTTGCATCTGAGTAGTCCTGATGATTTCTGGGTTAATCTAAGAGCTCTAATCGATCCCAGACATCTATATATACACCTTAAGACCTAACCCTAATTCATAAAATATTATCTATGACACCATTATGCTGTCAAGCTCTCTCTTAAACCCTAGCCGTCGCCTCTAAATTAAATCTCAAGTGTTCATACACAATTCAAATCAAAGTTTAGAGCTTCAACAACAATTAAAGAAGATTAATCAACGTCAATTCAACGTTTCTGCACCAATTCCAATTCATTAATCCTTTTCTTAAGCCACGAAAGGTGAGTACAGTTATTTTCACAAATCTAATGGGATTAAAGTAACATGAAAAAGTTATAAAAAGTATTCATATACATGTTTGTAATGAAAATCTCACCAAGTCTTCACCTTTTTGACTTATGTCATCATATGCTTATGTTTCTACGTAAAGTTCATACCTTTTATCAGTTTATTCATGTTGAATCTTTTATTATGTCTCTATGCCAGTCTATATGCCTCTTTATTTCATGATGATGTTTATTCCAATTTTCTATGAATTGATTCTCTCTTCTTACCCCTATTCCTTTTATTTCTGGATCTAGGCTACCTTCGAGCCTATATTAAAAATACGCACGAATGCGAATACGTGGGAACGATGTGGAATATTGGGAATATGGGAAATTTGGAAAATTGGATATTATTGGATATTTTGGATAATTGGATAATATGTGAAATTGACATATTTGGGTATGAATTACATGGAATTGATGAAATTGCCTAAAATTGTAAATTTGTAATTGAGGCTAATTAATGTGTAATTAGTGACAATTTGGAATAGGCAATATTATAGACATGATTATATGTTTAATTGGATATATATGACATGAAAATTGGGTATGGGTGAAATACGATGTTAATGAACCTTTGACACGAGGTTAGGCGCAATTGTGACGTAAGACTACCCGGAACCGCCCGACAAATCCAGCGGTCACAATTGGACGTCTAATGTGAGAGGTCAAAGGAATGAATTGTAGGCGTAACGGTTAATGACACGAGGTTAGACCCGGTTTGTGGCGTAAGACTGCCCAGAACCGCCCGGCAAATCCAGCGGCCACAAAGTGTTCGGTCTAATGTGAGAGGTCATGCACCGTTCGTCATAAGGAATGAATTAAAGAATACTTACCATAATAAGACATGGGTATGGTTAGAGGATTAAGTCGGGTGACATGTAAATTATGACATGTAAATATGGACTTAACCGGAATAAGATAGGACATGTAAATTATGACATGTAAGTATGGATTTAACCGTAGCATGTGTAAGACATGGACATTTAAATTAAAATGGTTAAGTGGGAGAAAAACCTAATGGGGACCAAGCATAGGTGGGAGGCTTGTGTCGGATGGGGACCCGTTTCAACCAGTAACCCGTTTGAGTATCTAATTGGGCCCGGTACTAGGCCGGGGTTGGGGCACGCTTACTGGGCTTGAATATAAGAGGTCAAAACGTAAATAGCGGTGGCAACGCAAGTCCAACGGGTTCATATGAGTGCATGGGTCCGGGCTGGTAAGTAAGACGTTGTTGCATCGTGTAGGTATGGCCGTGCATTTCATGTTGGTATCGGGGTTGCCACTTTAGGGAGTGATACACCCCACTGTGGGGCCAGCATGGGTGCCTACGGGGTTTAGGGAGCCGATCGAATGGGTAGATTAAGGGTACCTTAGCGGTGGTAGGAGCAAGCCGGCACCTACAATAGCAGCTAGGTACAAGTAACTACCAAGTTTGTCATGTGAGTACAATTAGTGGGAAGGGATCAACCTCTAGTAAAAAGAGACTAGTAGATGTGCGGTGTAATTAAGTAATGTGGTGTAACTTAGCAAAAGTGCGTAGCAACAAAATACATGGTGGTTGAGTTGGGTAGTCCTTTGGGTGCTAGTATGATGTTGACTTCGGTCTTCGGGGTTAGTACTTGGAGGGTTGTTCGCTTAGCCAAGGTGTAGGATTGTCTTTGTACTTAGGAACGAAATCATCTTGTCTATCCTTTTTATCTACCTTATCTAAGTTACAACCATATCATGATGTCTAGTTATGTCTTGATCATTTACCTTACCTATTATTTGTTAAAATTACTGGACTCGCCAGACTTTATGTCCGACCCGTTTGTTTCCACCTCTTTTCTTTCCTTTCCCCCTCCCCCAGGTTTGCAAGGAGGGAATACTACAGGTTAGTGCCGATTTATTTCAGTTGCTTGAAAAAAGTAGATGTATCGCTTTGGACTCTCTCATCTTTATGGCTTTGCTTATGCTCAGTGGGGAATTATGCATTTATGTTATTTAAGTATTTGCTTTTTTATGTACTTTGATGTTTTTGGAAAAGACTATTGATCCTATTGTAATGGTTTACTTATGTAAGCTTGTTTTGAGTTATGATGTTATGGAATAAGTTTTATCTTCCGATGTGTTGTTTTATTTATTTATTCTTGTAATTTATCTGTTCTATACAACAATAACGCTCCATGGACATTGATGCATTCCCTTTGTGAGTGACATTAATAGACATGGGGTGTTGCATGTGGTATCAGAGCTATGGTTACAAGAACAGATAAAAAGTTTTGAAAAGTGTTTTCAAAAGTATTATTTTCCTAGAAAAGTATTTTCAAAAACTTGTTTTAAAGAAGCTATTTTCAAGGAAAGTTTACTTTAAAAAGCATAATCCCCGCAAGCCATACATCTCTCTTTTGCTTCCCTTGTTTTGAAACTCTTTCTTTTTCTTTTCAGCATGTCTGGAGCATCTGAGATACCAGAGGGTGTTCATGTACCCGGTTGGATTCGTCAATATCTCGAGGCTAGGGCCACTGCCGCGGGTCCGGCCAACGTTCCTCCTCCTCCCCCAACTCCAGTCATTCCTCCGCGTGGAGATGTTTTCTCCAAGATATGTAAATACTTTCGTTCGATGGGTGGAAAACCTATTAGTGGGGTTTGAAACGTTCGTTGAAGCTAGAAATTGGTTGAAAGAAGTGGAGGATCTGTTTGGCATTTTCGATTTGGACGATTATAAGAAGGTCCAATTGGCTGCTTAGTTGATGAAGGACGAAGCTTCGTTTTGGTGGGAGGTTACTAATGGAGAGCATGCTGTAGAAACATGGTGTAATGACCCGTATTTTTGTGGTGGAATAAATAATTTATTTAATTATTTAAAATAAAGGTTGGGTAATTTATAATGACCAGAATTTAAATAATAAGGAATATTTAATTTATATAATAATTAAATAACATATTTAAATTCCAGAATAGACGGAAATAGTAGAATTCACCCTACGATGTGAACTGGATCATATATAAGCTATAATTCAGTTCAGAGTTGAATTATAATAACGAATATATTATATAAACGACAGTTGGACGAATAAATTATAATATAATTATAATCGAGCTCGAAATGGCGCGACAGTTCGCTATTTGGCAATCCGAACTTCAACTGAATGTATAGGGTTCGTTTTAAATCGGATTTCTGTGAAACAAGAAACGTACGGAACTGGTGGAGTATATCTTTCTAGTGGAAGAGAAAAATCGGGATTTCGTCGTGTAGATTTTGATTTATGTCCAAATTAAATATTCAAAAAAACAGCGGTATATTCATTCGTGGCCATAACGGTTATTTAAAAATATTTGAATATCGGGTTTGAATTTAGACAAGGTTCTTTTGAGACGTAGTGATAATTTAATTTTTAGAATTTTATGGTAATTTTTGATTAATTAAATAAGCAACTTTTTATTTGGAGTATTTTTGCACCCTTAATCAGCGATTTTGGGGTTTCACAATATGAGTTAATCTACCGATATTATTATATTTTTGGGATCGTGGAACCCAGCTCGATACAACAGTATTTTTATTTCTGTCCGTGCGTAAGTAGAACTTTACATAACGGGGTAAGACGAACTTTTAAACATAAACCATTTTTTCTGCGGTCAAAAGCAAAGCCACGTTCTTCATGTATCAGCCACACCATAATGTTTTCTTCTATGAGAAAAAAACAAGCCACACACTACTTTCCCTTCGATAAAACGTGTAAACTCTTCATCCCCAAAAATAACACCCTATATAATACCTTTCCATTCTCTAACCTATGATCATTTCGCGGTCAAAGCTTTATTTCCGCCGCCAGTGAAGACATTCACACAGAAAATGAGGAGCGATTTAATGTGGCGGTTGTATTGTATAGGATCGATGTTATAATTTAGGCGTGAGGAACTGGGGGAGATGCTGCATGATTATTGGTGAAGACGGTGGGCAACTGCATGGATATGGCGGATGGAGGCTAAAACGTTAATGATGGGTGCTGGCATATAAAACGTGGGAGCCGATAAGGAAGGAGATAGTGGGCACCTTTGAGATGGAGTTTTGTTTTACTGGTGACAAGTTTTAAATCATGGGAAGATGGCCAGTATATATAACTGTAGCGGGTGGCCTGGTAGTTGCCAAGCACGGTGGTGATTTTCTGGAGCGTGCTACTTCGGTTTGGAGAAGAGAACAATGAGAGGTTACTCCAGTAAGCTTGCATTGAAACATAACGTGGAGCAGAAGTTTTTGTTTTGAGGAGGAAAATGACCTGGTTACGTGGGTGTTTATGTGGCAGTGGGCCGGGTTTTTAGTGTGAAGCCCAACAATAAGGTAAAGAAAGAAATTTATACATATATAAGAAAGGTAAGATTTGCGGTAAGGAAAGAAAGCATTGAGGATCCAACATTTCAAATTGAAATTTGAGAAAGGAGGGTATTCACGCGGGTATGGTTTTATAAGGGGAAGATGAGCAGAATAAAATTGGTAAAGCCCAAGTGTTAATTTAAATAGAAATTTATGTAAAGTCAAATATGTGTCCATTTGGTAATCGTGATAACTTCTACATACTGTATCAGAATTCAGAATGGTCAATCAGGTTGGGATCGTATAGATGAGCGCAACACAATGGAACTGACTTGAAGTCCATCGGAGCTCGTTATAATTTATAGCGAAATAAATTGTCTGTCTGAATCAAATCAAGCGATGGTTATCGTTATTAACGATGATCGTCCAATGTGAGTAAAACTCACCAACTCTGAACAGTTATATTTTTATAACGTATTTTTAGAACTGTTAATCATCTGTTGATTGCTGTCTGTTAACTGTTTGGTTGAATTGCTTGTGTATTGGTTGAAATTATAGATAACGATGTATATATATAAATCGTTAATCTAATATCGATTCTGTTTAGCAGAATATTCCATAGTGAAATATTATCGATGTTAATTATATTGTTTAACATCTGTGATGCAGGGAAATAGGTTGGAGGAATCCGACTGGATTCCTCAACATTTATTACTGTTTTTCATATATTGTGATATATGATGTGTTATATAATCTGTTATGGATTATGTGTGTTAGAATGATAGTGATCCTTGTTATTTGATATTTTTAATATCATAAAAATACCCTGGGATGTAAAAAGAATTATTTCAATGTATATTGAAATAAAGGGATTTTATAAAATTAACAGATTTTATAAAAGGAAATATTTCGAAAGTAAATAAAAGGAAAAATGTTTATAAAACGAATAGAGTTTTATAAAAGGGAAAAATGTTGATAAAACGAATAGAATTAGAATAAAGGAATATTTATTTGAGAAATATATATAGAATTAAGGAAATATTTATTTAGAAAATAAATACGATATTATAAAAGGAGTTAGAATTAATCAGTAAGAGTTAAAGGAGTAAATCGAATATAGTTTATTTGAAAGGAGTTAATCAGTTAGAGTTAACCGGTTAGAGGTAATCAAATAGAGTTAATCGATTAGAGTTAAAAACGAACTAGAGGTAATCAAATAGAGTTAATCGATTAGAGTTAAAAACGAACTAGAGGTAATCAAATAGAGTTAAAGATATAGAGTTAAGCAAAATTAGAAACTGACTAGAATTAGTAAGTTGAATGGGTTCCTGAGTATCGATCTGATGTTGGTTTCGGCCTTCGGGGTTTATACTTAGGAAGTTATTCTCTTGTTTGTTTATAGTTAGAGTCCGATAGATGTGGAAGAATAGTGATACATAATTAAGCCATGGAAATGTTTTCCAGTGTTAATAACGTATATTTTCTAAACATAGAAAATGAGGATATATATATATATATATATATATATTGGATGATTGTTCGATATAATTTCCATCTGGAAATAGTATCGTTGTTTGCACACTTGTTTTTCTTTGATAGTTATCTCACAGACTATCGAAGTTTTGACCATTTTAACGTTGTTAATATGGAGAGACCGGTTGGATTATTTTCCAAAGAACCACTCTGTATTGGCATAAGCGTTGCGAATCATATTTTCCAAAGATAATTGAAGACGGAGTAAAGTGCAAGGGCTATTGTATAAGTCTTAGATAACAGTGCCTTAGATGGATATACTGAATAGTGCCTTCGGTTTGTCCAGTCTCAGGACAACTTGTATGGACGAAGGTCTGACAGAGTATATCTGGTAGATCACGTAAGTTGATCGTTTCAAATGTATTTACGTTGGTGGCGGAGGAATTCGTTTCTCTTAGCTTATACCCGTGGTATTTTTGGGAAAATCAATTTGTGATTTAGAGGGTATGACGATGTGACATTCTAAGTGAATGAAGATGTGGTATGTGAAAAGATAAGCGTAGCTTCTAGCCTCACATCCGGTAAATGACAGAAATCGCGCAGGCAGCATGGCTAAGTCGGTCGCACCGAAGTAGGGTGTATAATCACCTATCTAGAGAATATTCATTTTCTTCTTTAATCTATCAATGTTGTCCCATATATATATATATATATATATATATATATATATATATACATACGGGAAGCGATTGTTGATCCCAACCGTTGGTGATGTACATTCGATACACTCAAGCTAAATGAGTGGTCGATCATGTGTGGCTGAGTTGCAAGATGTTCGTGTTGAACTCCAGTGTATCGTTCCTAGAGTACACTGATCGGGAGGTGGTTCCATACCTTGTCATAGTTGGAAATCCATTACCCAATACATGCTTGCAGTTTTGATTGTATACTATATATGTAGAACGTGAGATGAAAGCGTTTCTGCTAGATGATTAATATATTGTGGCTGATAGACATTATTATAATATCAAAAGGTTTTTGATATAAAGATATTTTGGATTCTCATAAGGGAAAAACCTATTCCGTTATACGGCGTGGTCTTATGAGATATCGTTTACTTGTTCAAACTGCTTTAAATTGTTTTACTCATACCAGTCCCATGACTGACCCGGAGTTTATTTTGTTTTTTTTTCCCTAAACTCTTGGGTACCTAAATTTGTACGGGCAGTCAAGTAGTCGAGATTTTACAAATATACTTAGAGAACTTGGAGCAGGAAGCTTCAGGATTATATAGCTATTGTTTCTTTCCGCTGTGGTTGTAAGTGTTGTACCCTAATAAGTGCTATTGTATACATAACTATTTTATTTCAAAAGTTATGTTATATTTTATTCGTTCCGCTGTGAGATTCGTGTTTACTCTGATGATGATATTCTTCTTCTTCTATTCTATTAGTTCTATCTTATCTATCCTCACCCTATATCTTCTTTCTATTAATTTCTTGAATTTCCAGTGCAATTTGGGGTCGGACTTGTGATATTTGGTCAGCTCAAATTGGACCGGATTTTTGGGTCATTACAGTTGGTATCAGAGCTTAAGTTAAAAATTACCTTGGCTCTGTGGCGTGACTCGGTAGAGATAGGGTTAGTAATACCCTAGATTGAGTTTGAATTTATATATACGAGTGCGTATTTGTATTTGATATAAAGTGGTTTTATATTGTGTAGATTCATTGGTTGAGTTGTTTATGGGTTCTGGTCGATCGGTTTGATCCACTGTACCGGTAGGAGTTTGTAAACACTCGAATACGATGGGTCGACATGATATGTTTTGTAAAGAGGGTAAATTAAAATAAGTTTACCCAGAGTATATCCGGATATAGACGAATTATATATATCAGATATATTGGTTGTAATTATAATCGAGTAAGATTATAAAATGTGAAATGGTTATATATATAACCAATCAGAATTCCTGTAAGTAAAATACGTGGAATCAGATGAGTTAAATCTGAAATTTAAATCAGAATTGGAATAAAAATCCCAGAAATTGGAAAAGTGTTGTGTAAATAAATCTGGATTAAGTATAAGAGAATTTTTAAGATCCTGGGAGATTTTAAATTTGTTTACAACACTGTAAAAGGATATTTGGAATTGATTTCAAGGTGGAAATGTTTAAAAATGGGTTTTGAAAGTGCTATATTATTGAACTCACTTCGGTAGCTGGAAAATAGATTCCGATGTTGATCATGACTTTATCGGTATTCATTTTCGAGTATTTAAGTGACGGATTACTACCAAGGATTTTGTTTTGAATTTGTTTTGGGAAAACAAGTTGTGTTGAATTTCAAAAAGGAAAATTTGATTTTTGGAAGAGGTAAACTATTTAAAAACTTCCAGGAAGAAAAGGTTGTTTGAATTTAAACAAATTAAAGTAAAATTTGTAAAATCCAATAGAATTGGGATTGAATTAAAAGCCAGTAAGTGAAAATCATTTGAAATAGATTAGTGTCAAGTAGAATTAGACTTGATTAGAGATAATCTGGAATTATATTGGACTGGTGAATTATGGATTTGAAATCAAGAATAGTGCTTGAGATTGAAATAAAATTCGACTTAGGTATAAGCAAATAGGTGTGTTAAAGATAAACTGATTTGGGATCAAGTTGGAATTGCATTGGTATATATTGAATTGATGACAGGCGAAGTGATAGAGTTGATATGCCCAACAAAAAGGTACAAGTTTATATTTGATATAAGCATGTGATTTATGAGCCAAATTGGCAATCCGCTTGGCTGTTTCATTTTCTTTTTGGTTGGAGAAGGCCTAGAGATGCGAGATGGAGTTTTATCGATAGGGCTGTACAAAGGAGGTTATGGCGAAATTTTCCGATAATTTAAAGTGTTAGAAAATTCTCAGAATTTTTGAAAATTTTAGTTAGTCGAAAGGAATTAATACTTTAGTCAATATTAATTGGTTCAGTTGAAACCGGAGATAAGAGGTAAACAGATAAACTTTAATCCATAGATAGGGTCGTCCTCAAACTTAGCAATTTCAAGGACGAAATTATTTTAAGTGGGGAAGAATGTAATGACCCGTATTTTTGTGGTGGAATAAATAATTTATTTAATTATTTAAAACAAAGGTTGGGTAATTTATAATGACCAGAATTTAAATAATAAGGAATATTTAATTTATATAATAATTAAATAACATATTTAAA
Organism: Allium sativum; assembly: GCA_030737875.1. NCBI lineage: Eukaryota > Viridiplantae > Streptophyta > Magnoliopsida > Asparagales > Amaryllidaceae > Allium > Allium sativum. The sequence goes on from CM060909.1 coordinate 591,583,047, forward strand.
TTCCAGAATAGTCGAAAATAGTAGAATTCACCATACGATGTGAACTGGATCATATATAAGCTATAATTCAGATTAGAGTTGAATTATAATAACGAATATATTATATAAACGACAGTTGAACGAATAAATTATAATATAATTATAATCGAGCCCGAAATGGCGCGATAGTTCGCTATTTGGCGATCTGAACTTCAACTGAATGTACAGGGTTCGTTTTAAATCGGATTTCTGTTAAACAAGAAATGTACGGAGCTGGTGGAGTATATCTTTCTAGTGGAAGAGAAAAATCGGGATTTCGCCGTGTAGATTTTGATTTATGTCCAAATTAAATATTCAGAAAAACAGCGGTATATTCATTCGTGACCATAACGGTTATTTAAAAATATTTGAATATCGGTTTTGAATTTAGACAAGGTTCTTTTGAGACGTGGTGATAATTTAATTTTTAAAATTTTATGGTAATTTTTGATTAATTAAATAAGCAACTTTTTATTTGGAGTATTTTTGCACCCTTAATCAGCGATTTTGGGGTTTCACAATATAAGTTAATCTACCGGTATTATTATATTTTTGGGATAGTGGAACCCAGCTCGATACAACAGTATTTTTATTTCTGTTCGTGCGTAAGTAGAACTTTACATAACGTGGTAAGGCGAACTTTTAAACATAAACCATTTTTTCTGCGGTCAAAAGCAAAACAACGTTCTTCATGTATCAGCCACCCCATAACGTTTTCTTCTATGAGAAAAAAACAAGCCACGCACTACTTTCCCTTCCATAAAACGTGTAAACTCTTCATCCTCAAAAATAACACCCTATATAATACCTTTCCATTCTCTAACCTATGATCATTTCTTGGTCAAAGCTTTATTTCCGCCGCCAGTGAAGACATTCACACAGAAAATGAGGAGCGATTTAATGTGGCGGTTGTATTGTACAGGAGCGATGTTTTAATTTGGGCGTGAGGAACTCGGGGAGATGCTGCATGATTATTGGTGAAGACGGTGGGCAACTGCATGGATATGGCGGATGGAGGCTAAAACGTTAATGATGGGTGCTGGCATATAAAACGTGGGAGCCGATAAGGAAGGAGATAGTGGGCACCTTTGAGATGGAGTTTTGTTTTACTGGAGACAAGTTTTAAATCATGGGAAGATGGCCTGTATATATAACTGTAGCGGGTGGCCTTGTAGTTGCCAAGCACGGTGGTGATTTTCTGGAGCGTGCTACTTCGGTTTGGAGAAGAGAACAATGAGAGGTTACTCCAGTAAGCTTGCGTTGAAACATAACGTGGAGCAGAAGTTTTTGTTTTGAGGAGGAAAATGACCTGGTTACGTGGGTGTTTATGTGGCAGTGGGCCGGGTTTTTAGTGTGAAGCCCAACAATAAGGTAAAGAAAGAAATTTATACATATATAAGAAAGGTAAGATTTGCGGTAAGGAAAGAAAGCATTGAGGATCCAACGTTTCAAACTGAAATTTGAGAAAGGAGGGTATTCACGCGGGTATGGGTTTATAAGGGGAAGATGGGCCGAATAAAATTGGTAAAGCCCAAGTGTTAATTTGAATAGAAATTTATTTAAAGTCAAATATGTGTCCATCTGGTAATCGTGATAACTTCTAAATACTATATCAGAATTCAGAACGGTCAGTCACGTTGGGATCGTATGGACGAGCGCAACACAATGGAACTGACTGGAAGTCCATCGGAGATCGTTATAATTTATAGCGAAATAAATTGTCTGTCTGAATCAAATCAAGAGATGGTTATCGTTATTAACGATGATCGTCCAATGTGAGTAAAACTCACCAACTCTGAACAGTTATATTTTTATAACGTATTTTTAGAACTGTTAATCATCTGTTGATTGCTGTCTGTTAACTGTTTGGTTGAATTGCTTGTGTATTGATTGAAATTATAGATAACGATGTATATATATAAATCGTTAATCTAATATCGATTCTGTTTAGCATAATATTTCATTGTGAAATATTATCGATGTTAATTATATTGTTTAACATCTGTGATGAAGGGAAATAGGTTGGAGGAATCCGACTGGATTCCTCAACATTTATTTTACTATTTTTCATATATTGTGATATATGATGTGTTATATAATCTGTTATGGATTATATGTGTTAGAATGATAGTGATCCTTGTTATTCGATATTTTTAATTTCATAAAAAGACCCTGCGATGTAAAAAGAATTATTTCAATGTATATTGAAATAAAGGGATTTTATAAAATCAACATATTTTATAAAAGGAAATATTTCGAAAGTAAATAAAAGGAAAAATGTTTATAAAACGAATAGAGTTTTATAAAAGGGAAAAATGTTTATAAAACAAATAGAATTAGAATAAAGGAATATTTATTTGAGAAATGTATATAGAATAAAGGAAATATTTATTTAGAAAATAAATACGATATTATAAAAGGAGTTAGAATTAATCATTTAGAGTTAAAGGAGTAAATCGAATATAGTTTATTTGAAAGGAGTTAATCAGTTAGAGTTAACCGGTTAGAGGTAATCAAATAGAGTTAATCGATTAGAGTTAAAAACGAACTAGAGGTAATCAAATAGAGTTAATCGATTAGAGTTAAAAACGAACTAGAGGTAATCAAATAGAGTTAAAGATATAGAGTTAAGCAAAATTAGAAACTGACTAGAATTAGTAAGTTGAATGGGTTCCTGAGTATCGATCTGATGTTGGTTTCGGCCTTCGGGGTTTATACTTAGGAAGTTATTCTCTTGTTTGTTTATAGTTAGAGTCCGATAGACGTGGAAGAATAGTGATACATAATTAAGCCATGGAAATGTTTTCCAGTGTTAATAACGTATATTTTCTAAACATAGAAAATGAGGATATATATATATATATATATGTTGGATGATTGTTCGATATAATTTCCATTTGGAAATAGTATCGTTGTTTGCACACTTGTTTTTCTTTGATAGTTAACTCACAGACTATCGAAGTTTTGACCATTTTAACGTTGTTAATATGGAGAGACCGGTTGGATTATTTTCCAAAGAACCACTCTGTATTGGCATAAGCGTTGCGAATCATATTTTCCAAAGATAATTGAAGACGGAGTAAAGTGCAAGGGCTATTGTATAAGTCTTAGATAACAGTGCCTAAGATGGATCTACTGAATAGTGCCTTCGGTTTGTCCAGTCCCAGGACAACTTGTGTGGACGAAGGTCTGACAGAGTATATCTGGTAGATCACGTAAGTTGATCGTTTCAAAAGTATTTACGTTGGTGGCGGAGGAATTCATTTCTCTTAGCTTATACCCATGGTATTTTTTGGAAAATCAATTTGTGATTTAGAGGGTATGACGATGTGACATTCTAAGTGAATGAAAATGTGGTATGTGAAAAGATAAGGGTAGCTTCAAGCCTCACATCCGGTAAATGACAGAAATCGGGCAGGCAGCATGGCTAAGTCGGTCGCACCGAAGTAGGGTGTATAATCACCTATCTAGAGAATATTCATTTTTTCTTTAATCTATCAATGTTGTCCCATATATATATATATATATATATATATATATATATATATATATATACGGGAAACGGTTGCTGATCCCAACCGTTGGTGATGTACATTCGATACACTCAGGCTAAATGAGTGGTCGATCATGTGTGGCTGAGTTGCAAGATGTTCTTGTTGAACTCCAGTGTATCGTTCCTAGAGTACACTGATCGGAAGGTGGTTCCATACCTTGTCATAGTTGGAAATCCATTACCCAATACGTGCTTGCGGTTTTGATTGTATACTGTATATGTAGAACGTGAGATGAAAGCGTTTCTGCTAGATGATTAATACATTGTGGCTGATAGACATTATTATAATATCAAAAGGTTTTCGATATAAAGATATTTTGGATTCTCATAAGGGAAAAAACCGTTCCGTTATACGGCGTGGTCTTATGAGATATCGTTTACTTGTTCAAACTGCTTTAAACTATTTTACTCATACCAGTCCCATGACTGACCCAGAGTTTATTTTGTTTTGTTTTCCCTAAACTCTTGGGTGCCTAAATTTGCTCGGGCAGTCAAGTAGTCAGGATTTTACAGATATACTTAGAGAGCTTGGAGCAGGAGGCTTCAGGATTATATAGCTATTTATTTCCGCTGTGGTTGTAAGTGTTGTACCCTGATATGGGCTATTGTATACATAACTATTTTATTTCAAAAGTTATGTTATATTTTATTCGTTCCGCTGTGAGATTCGTGTTTACTCTGATGATGATGTTCTTCTTCTTCTTCTATTCTATTAGTTCTATCTAATCTATCCTCACCCTCTACCTTCTTTCTATTAATTTCTTGAACTTCCAGTGCAATTTGGGGTCGGACTTGTGATATTTGGTCAGCTCAAATTGGACCGGATTTTTGGGTCATTACACGTGGGAAGATTTTAGGGGAAGGTTTGAGTTGAAATTCCTTTCTCAAGCTGAGGAGAGTATGTACATGGAGAGGTTCTTGACATTGAAGCAGAAAAACTTGACCGTGAAGGAGTATGTGACCGAATTTAATAAGTTGGCGAGATTTTGTAACACCCCGTATTTTCTGTGAACATAAGAATAACAAATCTGAGAATAATTAAATTATAACAGAAGAATTAGAGGAAACGGGTTGCGCCATTGCGTTCGTCTCGAAATTCTGCTTGAGATAGAGTTTGAGTTTGCGTAAAACGGATACCGTATGAAGAAGATATGGACGAACGAAGTTAGGCAGAAAAACCGGAAACAGGCCAGAAATGCACTGGCGCACTTGTGAAGTGCGCCAGCACAAAAATACACTGGCGCACTTGGGAAGTGCGCCCACGTCGAGCCAGAAACCTGCACAGGGTTCTAGAGAGTTCTAGTGACAATTTTTGATGTGCTGGACGGACCTGATGGCTTCTAGGGTGATCTAATGGTTCTGAAACACTCTCTACACCTATAAATATGTGACTACCCTAACCCTAATTCATAAAATATTGTCTATGACACCATCATGCTACCAAACTCTCTCTTAAACCCTAGCCGCCGCCTCTAAATCTAATCTCAATTGTTCATTCACAATTCAAATTAAAGTTTAGAGCTGCGACAACAATCGAATAAGATTAATCAGCGTTTCTGCATCAAATTCGATTTATAATCCTTTTCTTTAGCCACTAAAGGCAAGTGCAGTTATTTTCCGATATGAAATTTAATTATGATCCTAGCATGATAATGATTCTGAATCTGAGATTATGGCCTTTTTTCTATTTATCAGATCTGTTCCTCTGTTTTATTGTTATTAGCCTGTTTGTTTTGTATTTCTTCCTCCTTTCTTTCTTTTTGATTGATAGCCAGGCTACCACGAGCCTGAGCCAAATCTCATAAGAGATGAACGCATAATCGCTAAATTTGGGAAGAATATTGAATGAGGCATATTTAGGTATAATTGATTTGTAACTGATTTGAGGACACAATGCATGTTGTATTTCAGGACATAAGTTTGAGGCATATTGCATAAGACGATTTATGACTTGGAAGAAGAGGATTATTGTGATTTAGAACATAAAGAACATATGTTGAAAATTTAAGATCTAGACCTGGGCATATTAAATCTGATAGTCTATCATTTGGAAGTAGGAGAATTAATTTGCACATGACTTAGGTGTAAAAATCTATATTAAGATTTGATGACTATTAAGTGTGAATACACCTAAATGGGGATTTTTGGATATGTGACATGCATTGAAATCAATGGCTATATTTGGCATAACTTATATGTGAACCATGATTGGGGTTTTTGGGGAATATTCTGTACCATGCTAAAATTTGGGCATATGTTATATTATGAATTTAAAGTTTTGAACACTGAGGGCTTTTGAACAAGGCTGATATATATATACTTGAGTTTTGTTAAAGTGATTCTGAAAGGTGTAACCAAACTGATTTCTGTTTTCCGTTGTAATAAAGTTATAAATTTTTCAAGTACTATTTTATGTATCTGTCTTGTAAGTTTTCTGTTCTGTTTACTTATAATGCTTCACCAAAGTTAAGGCATTCCCTTTGTGGGTGACCTTAACGGACATGGGGTGTTACAGATTTGGACTAAAGTTGGTGAATATGCCTCACAAGAAGGCCTTGAGGTTTGCAAAGGGCCTAAATGAACCGCTTCATAGTTTGGCTATGTCCCACATTCCAATGGGGGCTACGTATGAAAAGCTTGTTGATATGGCATACATGCATGAAGAAGAGAAGGGTGTAAGTACTTTTAGGCCGCAAGATAAGAAGGAGGATCCAAAGAAAGCCCAACAACAAAAGAAAGGTGGTAAAGAAAAGAGGAAGTGTCACAACTGTGGGATACCCGGCCATTTGAAGAAAGACCATAGGAAGAAGAAGAAGTTCGCTTGTTATCATTGTGGTGATCCAGGTCATGCAGTCAAGGACTGTCCTAAGAAGCAAGGGCAGAGGGAAGGTTCTACTTTGGGAGGGCAGGTTCACGCTCTCATGGCTCTGGGACAGGAAGGAGGTAGAAAAATTTCTTTCGAAAGTTTGATTTTCTTGTTTGATCTTACTGTCCGTATTTTATTCGATTCTGGCGCATCACATTCGTTTATCTCTACAACATTAGTTGAAAAACTGCACTTAAATACTAGTCTCGTTGTGGATCCCATTGTAGTCTCAAATCCTATTGGTGGGTCGGCTCATTTATCCATGGTTTGTAGGGATTTGAGATTGTCTATTTTAGGCGTTGGTTTTGAATGTAATGCTTTTGTGCTTGGTTTCATGGGCTATGGGTTGATTCTAGTAATGGATTGGCTAGCCAGACATGGTGCCATCCTAGATTGTGAACGAAGGGTAGTAAAATTGTTGACTCGTAGTGGAAAGACCCTTGAAATTTCTTGTGACCCTAGAGGATCGGTGATGCTTAGTTATCTTGAGTCACTTGACGCATCCAATGATGATTTTAATTCTGTTCGTATAGTCCGTGAATATGTTGATGTCTTCGATGAGGTGAGGGGTCTACCCCCAAAACGTGAGATAGACTTTTGTATGTATCTTGTAGACAATGCAAAACCCGTATCTCTGCCAGTACGCCACTTGGCTCCTCGTGAGAGGAGGGAACTCAATAAGCAAGTAGGGGAGTTGCTTGAGAAGGGGTTCATAAGATGTAGTATATCGGAGTGGGGTGCTCCAGTAGTATTTGCCACGAAGGTGGATGGGTCTCTTAGACTTTGTGTTGACTATAGAGAACTTAATAAGCTCACTAAGAAGAATAGGAACCCACTGCCAAGGATTGACGATCTCTTCGATCAGTTAGTTGGTGCCTCAATGTTTTCACAGTTGGACTTAGCCACTGGTTTCCATCAATTGAGAGTGGCTAAAGATAGCATAGACAAGACTGCCTTTAGGACTCCGGACGGTTTCTATGAGTGGCTTGTGATGCCCTTCGGTTTGACAAACGCCCCCGCATATATTGTTGACTTGATGAGTAGGGTGTTTAGGGAGCACCTTAATAAATTCGTGGTGGTCTTTGTGGATGACATCTTGGTCTTTTCTAAGAGTGCGGAAGAGCATGCCCTACATCTTAGGGAAGTGTTGGAGACCGTTCGAGAGCATAACCTTAAAGCTAAATTTTCTAAATGTCACTTTTGAAGGAAGGAAGTGCGATTCTTAGGGCACGTGGTTTCCAAAAAAGGGATAGCTGTGGATCCCGCGAAGGTGGTGGCCATCCAAGACTGGAAGGTCCCTAAAAATGCTACTGAGGTGAGGAGTTTCTTGGGGTTGGCAGGCTACTATAGGAAGTTTATCAAGGACTTCGCAAAGATATCAACCCCATTGACACGCTTGACGAAGAAGAACCTAGTTTTCAGGTGGGACGTAGATTGTGATGATGTATTCCAACGTTTAAAGAGAGCTTTGACCACAGCCCCAGTCTTAGTGTTGCCGGATAGGAGTAAGCCATTTACCGTTTATACCGATGCTTGTGGGACAGGACTAGGCGCAGTCTTAATGCAAGAGGAGAGGGTAATAGCCTATGGAGGAAGGCAGTTGAGAGTGCATGAGAGGAATTACCCTACACTTGACCTAGAGTTGGCCGCTATTGTTTTCGCGCTTAATTCTTGGCGCCATTATCTTCTTGGCGAGAAATTCGAATTGTTCACAGACCACAAATCGCTAAAATGCTTGTTCTCTCAGAAGGACTTGAACTTAAGGCAGCAAAGGTTAATGGAATTCTTAGCGTCCTACGATTTCGAGATAGCATATACCCTTGGCAAGGGTAACGTGGTGGCAGACGCCTTAAGTAGGAAAAGGTTGTCCTTGAGTCCGTTGTTTGTTGAGCGGTGAAGCTTAGAGTTCATCTCTACGTTTGACTTTAGACCTTCCATTGACTTTGTACCCGGTTTGCTAGCATCCTTAGAGGTTAGACCTACGCTTTTGGGACGGATTGGTGAGGCATAGCGAGATGACCCACAATTGGTTGAGTTAGTAGAGAAGCTCATAAGGGGGGAGTCATCGAGCCATCTCAGTAGGTATACCCTAGATGATAAGGGTTGATTACGTAGGGACAGTAGACTTTGTGTACCACGAGACGAGAACTTAAGGAAGACCATTCTTGATGATGCACATCGTTCGAAGATGACCATTCATCCCGGTGGGGACAAGATGTACATGGACATGAGACGAGTTTACTTTTGGGCCGGTATGAAGAGGGATGTGGCCGAGTTTGTCGCTAGATGCTTGGTGTGCCAACAAGTAAAAGCAGAGCAAAAGAAGCCCGGTCGGTTGCTTCACCCATTGGAGGTCCCACAATGGAAGTGGAAGAGTGTCTCGATGGACTTTGTTGTTGGGTTACCAAGATCGAGGAAGGGTAATACGGGGATTTGGGTCGTTGTAGACCGACTTATTAAGAGCGCTCATTTCATTCCCGTGAAGAGTAAGAGGACTGCTCTATGGTTTGCCTCCGTATACATTTGAGAGATAGTTCGTTTGCACGGTGTTCCTTCTAGCATAGTGAGCGATCGTGATCCTATTTTTACTAGCGAGTTTTGGAAGAGCTTCCAAGAGGCAGTAGGGACTCAGTTATGTTTGAGCACCGCATATCATCCTCAGATGGACGGCCAGACCGAGAGGGTGAATCGTATTCTAGAGGACCTTTTGAGGCTATGTGTTTTAGACTTCGGAGGTACATGGGAGGAGCATCTTCCTTTGGTGGAGTTCGTGTATAATAATAGTTTTCAGTCTAGCATTGGCATGGCACCTTTCGAGGCTCTTTATGGAAGGCCATGTCGTTCACCTAAGGTTTGGTGGGAATCTACGGATAAGATGAATCTACGGATAAGATCTTGCTTGGGCCCGATATGATTAGAGAGACTTCGGAAAAGATTGATTTGATTCGAAGGAGGATGAAGACGGCACAAGATAGGAAGAAATCGTACGCGGACAAGAGGAGGACAAATTTTGAGTTTGATATTAGGGACATGGTCTTTATCAAGGTGTTTCCATTACGGAAGGTTGTTCGCTTTGGGTTCGTTGGGAAGTTAGCACCAAGGTTCATAGGGTCGTTTCCTATTAAGGATAGGATTGGACAGATGGCGTATAGAGTGGAGTTGCCCGAGAGACTTAGTGGTGTACACGACGTATTCCATGTATCACATTTTAGGAAGTGCTTGCATGGGACCACGGAAGTGGTAGAGCCGAGATTGCTTAGAGATGTGGAGATAGAGTGTGATGCAACGATTCGACGAGCTCCTACATGCATTCTTGGGTCGGAGATTAAGAAGTTGAAGAATCGAGAGGTCAAGCTAGTCAAAGTGCAATGGGGAGATGACGAGAGCGACACTACTTGGGAGACGGATTATGTCTTTTAATTTCTCCTTTATCACTTAGCTTGTACTTGTTCTATCTTTAGCAGGTCCTCTCGCTAGTATCTTTTATCTTTAGATAGGGTAGTCCTATGGTTGAAACATGTGTTTGAGACATGTTATGTATGGTGGATGCATGTGGATGCAAGTGTTTGCTAGCGGTTGCTCGTGGATGCATATACACACACTTTAGGCACTAGATCGGTTCAGTCACTTTCATATTGCATATAAATGGATGTATTTAGTAAAATGAATGTACAGTGAATGTGTCTATCATTTGGATGTTGCATTTAAATGAATGGTTGTGCACACATGTAGTAATGATATGTATAGGGTTCTTTGCATACATGATGGATACATGACACTATCATTATTTGCATTAAGGAGGTCGACTGAATCAGTGGACCACCTAATTTTGCATTAGTATACAGACATATACACACACTATGCATATGTACATGAAAAGCATTAGAAATCTTTTAAGGACAATGGATGCTTGTGGATGATGGTTGAGTAGATGGATGATTGGATAGTAGGATACATTCTTCTTAACTTGGAGATTTGGGGGACGAAATCTTTTAAGGAGGGGAGAATGTAACACCCCGTAATTTTATAACATTAAAATTCACAAATAAAAGTATCCTTAATTTTTAGAAGAAGAATTAAGTGAAATGGGTTGCACTATTATGTTCGTCTCAAAATTTTAGGTCAAGATAGACATTTGGTTTGCACGAAACGGATACCTTATGAAGATGTTATTAAGCTTTGAAGTTTGTATGCTTATGAGAGAAATATATTTATAGATATATATAAAAATTAAATAAATAAATATTCAAAAAAGTTCAAAACAGCGAATCGGGAGGGGGAATAGCCGAACCGCACCATTTTTGGAGTCGACCCGAGCCCTGGGTCGACTAGCGGTCGATCCAGGGTGTTTGGCTGTCAAGCAGTGGCCCAATTCGCGTTGAGGGATGATGTTGCATCTGAGTGGTCCTGATGATTTCTGGGTTAATCTAAGAGCTCTAATCGATCCTAGACATCTATATATAGGCCTTAAGACCAAACCCTAATTCATAAAATATTATCTATGACACCATTATGCTGTCAAGCTCTCTCTTAAACCCTAGCCGTCGCCTCTAAATTAAATCTCAAGTGTTCATACACAATTCAAATCAAAGTTTAGAGATTCAAGAACAATTAAAGAAGATTAATCAACGTCAATTCAACGTTTCTGCACCAATTTCAATTCATTAATCCTTTTCTTAAGCCACGAAAGGTGAGTACAGTTATTTTCACAAATCTAATGGGATTAAAGTAACATGAAAAAGTTGTAAAAAGGATTCATATATATATATATATATATTTGTAATGAAAATCTCACCAAGTCTTCACCTTTTTGATTCATGTCATCATATGCCTATGTTTCTATGTAAAGTTCATACCTTTTATCAGTTTATTCATGTTGAATCTTTTATTATGCCTCTATGCCAGTCTATATGCCTCTTTGTTTCATGATGATGTTTTATTCCAATTTTCTATGAATTGATTCTCTCTTCTTACCCCTATTCCTTTTATTTGTGGATCTAGGCTACCTTCGAGCCTATATTAAAAATACACGCGAATGCGAATACATGGGAACAATGTGGAATATTGGGAATATGGAAATTTGGAAAATTGGATATTATTGGATATTTTGGATAATTGGATAATATGTGAAATTGGCATATTTGGGTATGAATTACTTGATCTTTATGAAATTGCCTAAAATTGTAAATTTGTAATTGAGGCTAATTAATGTGTAATTAGTGACAATTTGGAATAGGCAATATTATAGACATGATTATATGTTTAATTGGATATATATGACATGAAAATTGGGTATGGGTGAAATACGATGTTAATGAACCTTTGACACGAGGTTAGGCGCAATTGTGATGTAAGACTGCCCGGAAACGCCCGGCAAATCCAGCGGTCACAATTGGACGTCTAATGTGAGAGGTCAAAGGAATGAATTGTAGGCGTAACGGTTAATGACATGAGGTTAGACCCGGTTTGTGGCGTAAGACTGTCCGGAACCGCCCGGCAAATCCAGCGGCCACAAAGTGTTCGGTCTAATGTGAGAGGTCATGCACCGTTCGTCAAAAGGAATGAATTAAAGAATACTAACCATAATAAGACATGGGTATGGTTAGAGGGCTAAGTGGGGTGACATGTAAATTATGACATGTAAATATGGACTTAACCGGAATAAGATAGGACATGTAAATTATGACATGTAAGTATGGACTTAACCGTAGCATGTGTAAGACATGGACATTTAAATTAAAATGGTTAAGTGGGAGAAAAACCTAGTGGGGACCAAGCATAGGTGGGAGGCTTGTGTCGGATGGGGACCTGTTTCAACCAGTAACCCGTTTGAGTATCTAGTTGGGCCTGGTACTAGGCTGGGGTTGGGGCACGCTTACTAGGCTTGAATATAAGAGGTCAAAACGTGAATAGCGATGGCAACGCAAGTCCCGCGGGTTCACGTGCGTGCATGGGTCCGGGCTGGTAGGTAAGACGTTGTTGCATCGTATAGGTATGACTGTGCATTTCATGTTGGTATCGGGGTTGCCACTTTGGGGAGTGATACACCCCACTGTGGGGCCAACACGGGTGCCTACGGGGTTTAGGGAGCCGATCGAATGGGCAGATTAAGGGTACCTTAGCGGTGGTAGGAGCAAGCCGACACCTACGATGGCAGCTAGGTACAAGTAACTACCAAGTTTATCATGTGAGTACAGTTAGTGGGAAGGGATCAACCTCTAGTAAAAAGAGACTAGTAGATGTGCGGTGTAATTAAGTAATGTGGTGTAACTTAGCAAAAGTGCGGTGCAACGATATACATGTTGGTTGAGTTGGATAGTCCTTTGGGTGCTAGTCTGATGTTGACTTTGGTCTTCGGGGTTAGTACTTGGAGGGTTGTTCGCTTAGCCAAGGTGTAGGATTGTCTTAGTACTTAGGAACGAAATCATCTTGTCTATCCTTTTTATCTACCTTATCTAAGTTACAGCCATATCATGATGTCTAGTTATGTCTTGATCATTTACCTTACCTATTATTTGTTAAAATTACTGGACTCGCCAGACTTTATGTCTGACCCGTTTGTTTCCACCTCTTTTCTTTCGTTCCCCTTTCAGGTTTGCAAGGAGAAAATACTACAGCTTAGTGCCGATTTCTTTCAGTTGCTTGAAAAGAGTATATGTACCGCTTTGGACTCTCTCATCTTTATGGCTTTGCTTATGCTCAGTGGGGATTTATGCATTTATGTTATTTAAGTATTTGCTTCTTTATGTACTTTGAAATTTTTGGAAAAGACCATTGATCCTGTTGTAATGGTTTTGGAAACTACTTATGTAAGCTTGTTTCGAGTTATGATGCTATGAAATAAGTTTTATCTTCAGCTGTGTTGTTTTGTTTATTTATTCTCGTAATTTATCTATTCTATACAACAATAACGCTCCATGGACATTGATGCATTCCCTTTGTGAGTGACATTAATAGACATGGGGTGTTACAAAAGTCCTATTTAGGTGGTAATCTACTATGAGAGTCATCCATGTAATTTTATGATGGCAGTTCATTTTCGTTAAGGGAGGTTCCTTATTGGAGTTTCCCTCTTTGTTTCCTTTGTCCCCCCTTCTTAAGCCTGCGATCTAGTTAAGACTAATAATTCTTTCCTCATTTTTGATTCTTCATACTCGATACTAGGCCTTTCCTGATAAGCCACGTGAATTTCTCGAGTTTTGGGAGCCCCCTAGGAATTGGCTAATTTGGCTAGCGAATCCGCTTGAGTATTCTCCCCGCGGGGTATTTGATGAACTGAGAAATTCTCAAACTGGGAAAGCATCTTTAATACCCTCTTCACATATAGGATTTGTCGTGCATCCATTTTTTGATAGGTTTGCTTTATCTGGTTCACCATTAGTTGTGAATCACTAAAGATTTCTATCCGAGGTATCTTCAACTATAGTGCCAAATTCAAAACAGCTAACATTGACTCATACTCGGCTACGTTGTGAGTTGCCGGGAACCCTAACTTCATGACGTAGTGCAAGTGGTGTTAGTCAAGGGTAATTATAATATAACCTGTCCCTGCTCCCTGTTCGTTAGAAGCTCCATCTACAAAAAGTTGCCACTTGGCCTTTAAGTCGTTCTTTTTAATTGATTGTTCTGAAATGAAGCTTGTGCATTCATTCACGAAGTCTGCGAGGGCTTGTCCTTTAATTTTCACTCAAGGATAGAACTCAATCTCATATTGGTTAAGCTCGATACCCCATTTGATTAACCTCCCTGAGGTTTTCGGTTTACTGAACACTTGCTTTAGCGGGAAACTAGTTGAAACCCTAACATCGTGAGCTTGGAAGTATCCTTTGAGCTCCCACGTGGTAAGTATTAGGCAATACGCTAGTTTCTCTATCACAGATTATCTGGTTTCTGCGTCTTGTAGCCTTCGGCTAACGTAGTAAATGGGGTGCTGAGTTCCATTACTCCCTCTTGTTAGGACTGAGAAAACTGCCTGTTCTGAAGCAGCCATATATAGGTATAGGTCTTCTCCCTTCTTGGAACTGGACAAAATCAGAGGCATTCCCATATAAACTTTTAACTCTTGGAGCGCCCTCCTACATTCTTTGTTCCATTTGAAATTCTTCTTTTTCTTTATAACATCAAAGAAATGGACACATTTGTCAGTGGCTTTGGAAATGAACCTACTGAGGGCTGCTACTTTCCCGTTAGGCTTATGACTTCTTTGCTTGTCTTAGGTTCTTCCATGTCTCTTATAGCTTGGATTTGGTCAAGGCTAGCTTCAATCCATTTCTCACTTAGCACATATCCCATGAACTCTCCAGATTGAACTCCAAAAGAACACTTTGCAGTTTTAACTTCATTTGGTTACTCCTTAAGACATTGAACATTTCCTCCATGCCCTTTAGATGGTTCTCTGTTTCAGTGGACTTCACTAGCATGTCATCCACATATACTTTCATATTTCGCCCTATTTGTTCTTGGAACATCTATTTACCAGTCTTTGGAATGTTTCTCCCGCGTTCTTCAAACCGAAGGGCATCACTTTATAGCAAAATGTTCCCCAATGAATGATAAAGCTTGTATGCCCCTCGTCGGGTTTATGTATCGGAATTTGGTTGTACCCTGAGCTGGCATCCATAAGGGATATTATCTTATGACCACTCATGGCATCAACTAATTGGTCAATTCGCGGAAGGGGATAGCAATCCTTTGGGCAAGCCTTGTTTAAATCTGTATAATCAACACATGTTCTCCACTTCCCATTGGAATTCTTCACTAGCATGGGATTGGCTAACCATTTCGGGTAAAGGATTTCTCTTATATACTCATTTGTTTCTAACCTTTTGACCTCCTCCTTCAAAGCTTCTAGCTAGTCTCTATTACATTATCTCTTCTTTTGCCAAATCGGGATCACTACGGGGTCATTGTTTAAGGCATGACTCATAATAGAAGGATTGATACCGACCATGTCTGAATGGGTCCAAGCGAAAACATCTTTGTTGAGTTGTAGAAACTGAATTAGGTCACTCTTAAGGGGCTCTGTCAGCCTTTTTCCTATGTTGACGACCTTCGATTTATCCTTTGAGTCAACATTTACCTCTTTCACGTCTTATATTGGTTTCATCCTTTCAATGTCCCCCCTAGAGTCCAGATTCGTGATGATTTGCCCTTCTTTAGTCTAGTTTACCTCATCGGATCTCTTCCTCTTTCTTTTCAAAGAAGTGTACCTACCATTGGTACGTTTTTCAGCCTTACTAATTTTTATCTTAGCTTCGAATGTGGGATGTTAGAATCCCTTATCCTAAGGTATAAGAAAAGTAGAAAAATCAAAGTACGAAGAACACTCCCTTTTGTATTTGCCAATCGTCGTGAAGTACAATTCGCGGGAACAAAACCGTTCTCTGATGGTAACCCATCCCAGCTTGGTTAGGAATTTTAACATAAGATACTTAGAAGAAACAAAAGCTTCCATCTCCTCCAAAGATGGTCGTTTAAAGAAGGCATTGTAATAGGATGGTTGATTGATCGCAATGAAGAGAGTTTCAAAAGTCCTATGAAGCGGAGACAGTCCAACTTGAACCAGAAGGTTGATCTTCCCCCACCGTAGTTGATCCCTTGTTGTTGAAGCCGAAGATTGGTTCATTGCTTAGCTCTAACTTCTTCTCAGAAATTCCCATTTGATCGAAAGTGTGCTTGAAGATGACATTGACAGCACTCCCAGTATCCACAAGGATTTTGGAAATAACAGAGAGCCCTATTTGCGCTGTTACCATAAGGGGATCATTATGTAGGTGGCAGACCCCCTTCTTCATTTCTTTCAGAGAGATCACTAGGTTGTGCATTCTGAGAACATAACGTGTGTTCCTCAACGATGGTTCTTTCTTGAATGGAAAATATTCCCTCCATGACTTCCTTCATGTATTTAATCCTAACTCTCAGACGGCTTCAAGCACGGTGTGGCCTTCCATGGATCACATTGATTCGATTTATGGGTAGACTCAAGTCTAGATTGCCCTCTTCCATAGTAGTTCCTATCGCATTTATCAAAACCTTCTGTTGTCTACTTGTATGCTGAGTTAACGTTGTCTTGTTTAAAACAAATTCTTTCAGATGTCCCTCTCGAATCAACTTCTGAATAATCCCGTCCAATACCTTGCACTCGTCAGTCTTATGTCTGTTGGTTTTGTGGAATTCACAATAGTTACCTCCGGAATAAGGTTTTGGGCAATTCTTGGCTTTGAATGAGACGGGGAAGTTATTAACCCTTTCTCTTGCGACAGCATGCACATACGAGATGGGCTTGTTTAGAGCAACCGAGTTGGTATTAAAATCAAATGCTCCCCATACCACGAGTATGATGATGCATATTGTGATAAGAAGAAAACAGGATAATGATTCTCCCTATTCGGGAAGGAGGGTGTCGCAATGCTTATTAACTCAGATGATCATTCCGCATTGAACCGACCCGAAGAGCCTCGGTTGCATTAGAGATCGAGTTATAAGCCTGCATAGGACCTCATTTCCGAGGTCAGGAAGCATTAGGCTAATTATGAGAGCGTTGATCAGTGTTGCAAAACCCTTAAGATAGAAGGAGGAGGACTTCGAATTCCAATGAAGCCCTTCCTCTTTCAAGGAGGTGCCATGATCAAGTTTCTCATATGAAAGGTTAGTGTTAACTCCCTGTTCTATCATAATGGCACAATAAAATTATCAAATCACAAGATGTTTAAGTCTTGGAATTCTTCATTCATAAATTGTAGATGTATTACAAGGAAGAAATCCTCAATCCGATCTAGGAAATAGGATTTTCTCTTTTTAAAGAAGAAAGAACAAGATTGGGAAATGAAAATTTCGTCCCCCTCCATGTGGCTCCTGGGTCTTAATTATAGAGAATTCGGGGCCCCTTCTACTGTTAAGCATTTGGGCTAGCAGGGGCCTTTGTCAGCCGCTTTGTTTTCCTTGGTCTTGGATATTTGGCTTCTGGTCGTCTTTGGGGTGCTAACTATAGTTTTCAAAGTGAGGGTCCTGGTCAATTGGGACTTTTTGGAGATTGACATGGGCTTGTAGATGTGGTGGCTTTTGGATGGTATTTGAACTCCCGATAACAACTCCTGGATGTAGGTTCTCAAACGTAAGCTTTTGGAAGTAGGCTTCTGGCTTTCTCATGAATACTTAGAGGAGCTTACCCGCACGATGTATGTAGATAGCTACCAGTTCGAAACCATTGTTGGTCTCTGTACTAGGTAGTTTAGTACGGATAGTCTGTATCTCTAATCGGGTTCCGGTTAGCCTTCCGGTGAAGCATTTGGGATAGTTTGGTTTTCCGAAAGGTAGCTCCCAGTGATGTTTCTGATGTCTATCAATGTGACCTTTCGTCACCTATGCAGTAGGTATTTCGGAAGCTGGTTCCGGATAATCTTTACATACTTCTGGCTTGATACCCTTTATACCTTTGCCTTCTGATGTGTTGGTATTAAGTAGATTATTACCGGTAGCCCTTCCGGGTTTCAATAAGCGGAGTTTATGTCTTCCTCTTTTTTTGGTATCTGTCCTAGGTGACCTTCTGCTACATAACTCTCCGCCGGGTAGACCCTATCGGATAGACCCTGCCTTATAAACGTCGATGGTATTCTGGAGCCTTTAATCACCTTTCTTCCCGGGAGTGCTGGTTTATGCTGCTATCAGATCATTCTTTCCTGCTTTCGGTCTTTTCTATCATTCGGCTTTTTTTTGCTTTTGGAAGAATCTTCCGTGCTTGTGTTCCTCCGATACCCCTTAACTGTCAGCCTATGTCAAGGGTTAATTTTGGTAGTAACAAAGGGCAGTTCCAGTATTTTGACCCTTCAGCGGGATATGATTATCACAATGTAGAGCAATACTAGGGAGGTGCCGGATCTTCCCAGTCACCTCCATGGGGCTCATGGCTATCAGAGGAGCCATTGGAGTTGAGGACAGAGGTCAGGTCCATTTCTTAGATACAGGACCAGCTAGCCAGAGAGCACCGAGAGATCTTGCTTAGACAACAAGATATGGCTCGCACACGATTAGATTTTGTCTAGACACAACAGTAGTTCCGACAGGAGATGTATGCAGCCAACAACGATTTGAGCAGATGCAGTAGAGGGTGCGACATATGCACTTGGAGGTTCGGGATAGCATTAGGCTCCAAGAGGAACGCTTAGGTGAGTAGGATTCTTTTCTCAGGGATATATTTGGGCAGAGAGCCAGACCTCTGTTCTGAGGGTAGATTGTTATCGGTGTTACTGCATGTAGGACTGTTCCTTTTTAGTACTTGACTATCTTTGTTAGCTAGACAACTATAGTGAAAGCTTGTACTTCAAAGTTATTTTCTGTTGTAGTAGTGTTTTAACTTTATATGAGAAAAATTCTTCTAATTTATGAAGTCCTTGGTAAATCAATATAAATACGATCGGATGACAAAAGAAAACTGTAATGACCCGCATTTGCAGAGGTATTATAATTAATTTATTTAATTATATAAATAGTGATATAGTGAATTAAATGGTCATGGAATTAAATAATGGTGAATGTTTAATTAAAATAATAAATTAAATAATATATTTAATTCTGAAATAATCAGAATCGGCTGAAATGCCGATATGGTGTGAACCGGATCATCTGTGATATTTAATTCAGCTTGGAATTGAATTTGAATAACGAATATATTATATAAACGATAGTTTGAACGTAGAATTATAATATAATTAAAATCGAGCTTGAAATGGCGCTGCAGTTCGTAAATTGGCAATCCGAACTTCAACTGAATGTACAGGATTCGTTTTAAGCCGGATTTCTGTGAAACAAGAAACGTGTGGAGCCGGTGGAGTATATCTTTCTAGTGGAAGAGAAAAATCTGGATTTCATCGTGTAGATTTTGATTTATATCCAAATCAAATTTTAGAAAAGTCGCTGTGGAATTCCTTTATTATTTATAAAGGAATTATTTATATTTTAAAAAGAATTTTCAATATAAATCGAATATCGGGTTGACCCAGATTTGAAATATCAAGTTAGAAATTCATATAGGAATATTCTAGAGCTGTATGGTATTCCACTGTGAATATATACGGTAATATTTATTTATAAATATTTAATTTAATTATATTTATATATTTAAATGGGTTACTTAGGATTTTAAAAATAGCCACTTTTGCAACGAAGTCGTAATTCAATGAAACTAATTTTGTTGGATCTGCAATGTCAAATAGTTGTTAGATTTCCATTTTCGTGATTTTTGGGGTCACTGTGCGGTCGTACGGATTTTTAGAGTGAGAAACAGTCAGTATTTCGACCGTTAAAAATACGCTATGTGAGCATATGAAGTCAGAATTCGACGAAACCAGTTTCGTTGGGACCGTAATGTCGAACTGAAGGTGTATGTTCATTTTCGTGATTTTTGGCCATCGTGTGTGATCACACGGATTTTTAGAAGGCTAAAACGAATATAAAATGAATATTAAACTAAATTATCTCAACACAAAAATATCCAGATATTTAAAAAAAAAAACTATAAATACCCCCTTCAAAATTCTAAACCTAAGTCCTCTCTTCATTTCTGGTCAACAGATTTTTATTTCCCCCGTTCTTCATTTTCAGAAAATGAATCCTCTTTCTAACATTCATATCAAATAGAAATAAAATCTATAAATCGAAATAGATGTCCCTTTGAACTCTTGGCAAGAAGATCTTCATCCCCATGTAGTTTTCAATTGGTGCGACGCGAGTTCTGGATGCTCGAAAATGGCA
This sequence comes from Allium sativum, assembly GCA_030737875.1. Lineage (NCBI taxonomy): Eukaryota > Viridiplantae > Streptophyta > Magnoliopsida > Asparagales > Amaryllidaceae > Allium > Allium sativum. The sequence goes on from CM060909.1 coordinate 591,603,233, forward strand.
ACAGTAAACTAGGGTTCCTGTTTTTGGGTTATGAAAGCTTCAATTGAAGAAACGAGTAACATTTTTGGATTTCTCGTGAAGTTCCGAAGCCGGTGGAAAATTCTTGTGGAATACGATCACCAAAATGACGCGGGTCCTATAGCTCATCACTATCGACGTCGATTTCGAGTTGAGGTAAAGTGGGTCGGGGTTGTAGAGGCCTGAACGAGATGGTGGTTGGTGAGATTGGTTTGAAAATCGATAAAGGGAAGAAGGAGCGAAGGGCGGTCAACGATAGGCCATTGCGTGGAGTTTGGTTTTACTGGAGGCGTCGGTATATTGAGGAAGACGGGTTTTAAATGGTGGAGCGGGTATGGGCTGGGCAGAGAGGAGTTGGGCCGAGTTATGAAGGCATAGGGCCCAAGTTTAATTAAAATCCATGTTTTAATTATTTAAAAATGTATTAACTTCGAATGTGTATAACTCTACCATACGATATCAGAATCAAGCGAAACAAGATCCGTTAGGATCGTATGGACGAGAGCAACCAATGAGACTGATTGGGAGTGGAGTGGAGCTCGTTTTAATTTATGGCAAAATAAATTTTTTGATTCAAATCAAATAACAGTTTATCGTTCTTTAACGATGAATTACCAAAGTGAGTAAATCTCACTAACTCTGAACAGTTTATAATTTCATGTTGTATTTTTAGAACTGTTAAATATTGGCTGATTGACTGTTTGTTGACTGTTTGATTGAACTGCTAGTCAGTTAGTTGAATTTCTATATTGATTCTGTTTAACAAATTATATCATATGGAACTGAAAGTGATGTTAATTTTATTGTGTAACATCTGTGGATGCAGGGAAACAGGTTGGAGGAATTCGACTGAATTCCTCAACATTTATTTTACAGTTTTTCATATATTGTGATATATGATGTGATATATAATCTGGTGTCAATTATATGTGTTTGGACGATATTGATCATCGTGATTTGATATGTTGAATACCATAACATACCGGAATGTTGATAAGGGAATTTTCAAAGTGATATTGAAAATAAAATATTTATAAACTAGAATATTTATAAATAGGAGATATTTAGAAAGGGAATAAATATAAAATCAAAGAATTTTATAAAATGATTATTTACTTAGCAAGTAAATAGAAGTGTAAAACGATATTTATTTAAGAAGTAAATAGAAGTATAAAGAAAGATATTTACGTAGAAAGTAAATAAATAGAATAAAGGAATATTTAGTTGATAAATAAATAGAATAAAGAAATATTTATTGGGAAAATAAATAGGATTATAAAAGGAAATTAACGAGATAGAAAAGAGTTAGTCGATTAGAGTTATAAAATAGAGTCATCAAATAGGAGTCAATTGAACATAGTTATTCAAAAGGAGTCAATTGAACATAGTTATTCAAAAGAAGTTAATCGAACATAGTTAAAAGAAATAGAGTTAAACAAGATTAGAAACTGACTAGGGATTAGTTAAGTTGAATAGTTTTCTGAGTATCGATCTGATGTTGGTTTCGGCCTTCGTGGTTTATACTTAGAGAATTGTTCTCCTACTAGTTTACAGTCAGGGACTGATAGTTGTGAAATGATAGTGATATGTAAATAACAATGGAAATGTTTTCCAGTGTTAATAACGTATATTTTCTAAACATAGAAAATAAGGAAATGTGAATATATATACATATATATATATATATGATTGATGATTGATTGATAGTATTTCCATTTGGAAATAATATCGTTATTTGCACACGTGTTTTCATTCGATATTTAACTCACCGACTATCAAAGTTTTGACCATATTAACGTTGTTAATATGGAGAGACCGGTTGGATTATTATCCAAAGAACCACTCTGTATTGGCATAAGCGTTGCGAATCATATATGCCAAAGATAATTGTAGATGAAGTAAAGTGCAAGGGCTATTGTATAAGTCTTAGTTAACAGTGCCTAAGATGGATGTACTGAATAGTGCCTTCGGTTCATCCTGTTCCTGGATGACTTGTATGGACGGATGTCTGACAGAGTATTTCCAGACGATCACGTATATTGATTTCTCCAACCGTACCAAGAGTGGAAGCGGAGAAGGAAACTTCTTTTAGCTAACACATAATGTATTGTTGAGGACGTCAATCGGTGATTTGATGGATTTGACGATGTGGCATTCGAAGTGAATATGGCGTGATGATAAAGCGTAGCTTCTAGCCTCACATCCGGTAAATGACAGAAATCAGGCAGGCAGCATGGCTAAGTCGGTCGCTCCGAAGTAGGGTGTATAATCACCTGATCTAGAGTTTCATTTACTTCTAAAAATCTATTGTTGATGTTGTCCCATTCGGGAAACGATTGCTGATCCCAACCGTTGGTGATATACATTCGATACACTCAAGCGAAATGAGTGGTCGGTCATGTGTGGCCGGGTTGCAAGATGTTCTTGTTGAACCCAGTGTATTCCTTTCTAGAGGTACACTAGTGAAAGGTGGTTCCATACCTTGTCATAGTTGGAAATCCATTACCCAATACGTGCTTGCGGTTTTGATTGTATACTATATATGTAGAACGTGAGATGAAAGCGTTTCTGCTAGATGATTATTATATTGTGTTGATAGACATTATTATAATATCAAAAGATTTTTGATATAAAGACATTTTGGATTCTCATAAGGGAAAAACCCGTTCCGTTATACAGCGTGGTCTTATGAGATATCATTTACCTGCTTGAACTGTTTTACTCACACCAGTCCCATGACTGAGCCGGAGTTTATTTTGTTTTGTTTCCCTAAGCTCTTGGGTGCCCAATTTTGTACGGGCAGTCAAGTAGTCGGGATTTACAGACACTTGAAGAGCTGGAGCAGGAGGCTTCAGGATCATATAGCTATAGTTTTTTTCCGCTGTGTTGTAAGTGCTGTACTTGATGATGATATGTATATTCAAGTACAATCTTTTATTTCAAAGATATGTTATCTATTATATGTTATTCGTTCCGTTGTGAGGTTCGTGTTACTCTGATGTTGTGTTCTTCTTCTTCTTCTATTCTAAGTTTCTATCTTATCTATTCTCACCCTCTAAATTCTATATATTAGTTTCCTGGTTTCCAGTACAATTTGAGTTGGACTTGGGTTATTTAGTCAACTCAAATTCTGCCGGATTTTCGGGTCATTACAGTTGGTATCAGAGCTTAAGGTTAAGTGAATTACCTTGGCTCTGTGGCGTGACTCATTAGAGATAGGGTTAGCAATACCCTAGATTGAGTTGAGTGTATATGTACGAGTGAACGTATTTGTTATTCAATATAAAAAAAATTGTTTTATATTGTGGAGATTTGTTGGTTGAGTCGTTTATGTGTTCTGGTCGATCAGTTTGATCCACTGTATCGGTAGGGATTTTGTAAACACTCGAATACGATGAACCGTCATGGTATGTTTTGAAAAGAGGGTAAACGAAATAATTTTAACCAAATTATATTTTGATATAAAGAATTTATATCAGAATGATTTTAATATATTGGATATATTGGTTGTTATTATAATCGAGTAAAGATTATAAATTAAATGGTTATGTAAATAACCAATCAGAATTCATATAAGTGAAATACGTGAAATCAGATAAGTTAAATCTGAAATTTAAACCAAAAATTGAATTAAAATTCTGGAAAATTGGGTAAGTGTTTGTAAATGGATTTGGATTAAGAATAAGGAAAATTTAAGATCCTGGGAGATTTTAAATTGTTTTACAAGCAGTGTGAATTATATTTTGAAATGAGTTTCAAAGTGGAAATGTTTAGAAATTGTTTTATAGTATTGAACTCACTTCGATCGCTGGAAAATAGACTCTGATGATGACAGCTGCACCATCAGTATTCATTTTCGAGTTGTAAGTGACGGATTACTACCAGAGATACTGTTTTGAATTTGATTTAGGAAAGACAAGTTGTGTTGAATTTCAAAAAGGAAAATTTGATTTTTGAAAAGAGTAAACTGTTTAAAAACTCCCAGGGAAAGACTGTTTGAATTAAAAACAAATTTAACAGAAATTTGTGAAAAGCAAAATTGAATTAAAGTAAAGACAATAAAGTGGTAACTGAGATTGAATTAGAATGATATCAAGACAAATTGGATTGTGAGATTCAAATTTGAAGTGTAATGTGATAATCAAGTCAAGAGTTGGCAATCGAGAAGAAAACTCGAGTTGAAATGATATTTGGCTCGGATATAAGCGAATGGTTGTGGTGTGGATAAAAGCAGATTGGAATTTGACTGGGATGACCCTTGTATCTGCTGAATTGTTAACAGGGGGAAAGGATATAATGATATGCCGACAAAAGGTACAAGTTTATATTTCTATTGGATATCAGATTTATGAGTCGAATTGGCAAGCCGCTTGGCTGTTTGATTTTCTTTTGGGTTGGAGATGGCCTAGAGAGGCGAGTTGTGGTTTTACTGATAGGGCTGTACAAAAGAGGTTATGGCGAATTTTTTCGAAAAAAGTTAAGGCGTTAGAAAATTTTCAGTATTTTTTGAAAATTTTCGTTGATAAGAATTAATAAATTATTTAATTGAAATTAAATTTGGTTCAGTTGAAACCGGAGTTAAGAAGTGAACAAATATGTTCTAACCAGTCGATAGGGTCGTTCTCTACCTTAGCAATTTCGAGGACGAAATTATTTTAAGTGGGGAAGAATGTAATGACCCGCATTTGCAGAGGTATTATAATTAATTTATTTAATTATATAAATAGTGATATAGTGAATTAAATGGTCGTGGAATTAAATAGTGGTTAATATTTAATTAAAATAATAAATTAAATAATATATTTAATTCTGAAATAATCAGAATCGACTGAAATGGCGATATGGTGTGAACCGGATCATCTGTGATATTTAATTCAGCTTGGAATTGAATTTGAATAACGAAAATATTATATAAACGACAGTTTGAACGTAGAATTATAATATAATTAAAATCGAGCTTGAAATGGCACTGCAGTTCGTAAATTGGCAATTCGAACTTCAACTGAATGTACAGGATTCGTTTTAAAACGGATTTCTGTGAAACAAGAAACGTGTGGAGCCGGTGGAGTATATCTTTCTAGTGGAAGAGGAAAATCTGGATTTCATCGTGTAGATTTTGATGTATGTCCAAATCAAATTTTAGAAAAGTCGCTGTGGAATTCCTTTATAATTTATAAAGGAATTTTTTATATTTTAAAAAGAATTTTCAATATAAATCGAATATCGGGTTGACCCAGATTTGAAATATCAAGTTAGAAATTCATATAGGAATATTCTAGAGCTGTATGGTATTCCACTGTGAATATATACGATAGTATTTATTTATAAATATTTAATTTAATTATATTTATATATTTAAATCGGTTATTTAGGATTTTAAAAATAGCCACTTTTGCAACGAAGTCGGAAATTGATGAAACTAATTTTGTTGGATCTGCAATGTCAAATAGTTGTTAGATTTCCATTTTCGTGATTTTTGGGGTCACTGTATGGTCGTACGGATTTTTAGAGTGAGAAACAGTCAGTATTTCGACGGTTAAAAATACGTTGTGTGAGCATACGAAGTCGGAATTCGACGAATACAGTTTTGTTGGGACCGTAATGTCGAACTGAAGGTGTATGTTCATTTCCGTGATTTTTGGCCATCGTGTGTGATCACACAGATTTTTAGAAGGCTAAAACGAATATAAAATGAATATTAAACTAAATTATCTCAACACAAAAATATCTAGATATTTTGAAAAAAAAACAATAAATACCCCTTCAAAATTCTAAACCTAAGTCCTCTCTTCATTTCTGGTCAACAGATTTTTATTTCCGCCGTTCTTCATTTTCAGGAAATGAATCCTCTTTCTAAAATTCAAATCAAATAGAAATAAAATCTATAAATCGAAATAGATGTCCCTTTGAACTCTTGGCAAGAAGATCTTTATCCCCATGTAGTTTTCAATTGGTGCGACGCGAGTTCTGGATGCTCGAAAATGGCAACAGTAAACTAGGTTCCTGTTTTTGGGTTATGAAAGCTTCAATTGAAGAAACGAGTAACATTTTTGGATTTCTGGTGAAGTTCCGAAGCCGGTGGAAAATTCTTGTGGAATACGATCACCAAAATGACGCGGGTCCTATAGCTCGTCACTATCGACATCGGTTTCGAGTTGAGGTAAAGTGGGTCGGGGTTGTAGAGGCTTGAACGAGATGGTGGTTGGTGAGATTGGTTTGAAAATCGATAAAGGGAAGTAGGAGCGAAGGGCGGTCAACGATTGGCCATCGCGTGGAGTTTGGTTTTACTGGAGGCGTCGGTATATTGAGGAAGACGGGTTTTAAATGGTGGAGCGGGTATAGGCTGGGCAGAGAGGAGTTGGGCCGAGTTATGAAGGCATAGGGCCCAAGTTTAATTAAAATCCATGTTTTAATTATTTAAAAATGTATTAACTTCGAATGTGTATAACTCTACCATACGATATCAGAATCAAGCGAAACAAGATCCATTAGGATCGTATGGACGAGAGCAACCCAATGAGACTGATTGGGAGTGGAGTGGAGCTCGTTTTAATTTATGGCGAAATAAATTTTTTGATTCAAATCAAATAACAGTTTATCGTTCTTTAACGATGAATTACCAAAGTGAGTAAATCTCACTAACTCTGAACAGTTTATAATTTCATGTTGTATTTTTAGAACTGTTAAATATTGGCTGATTGACTGTGTGTTGACTGTTTGATTGAACTGCTAGTCAATTAGTTGAATTTCTATATTGATTCTGTTTAACAAATTATATCATATGGAACTGAAAGTGATGTTGATTTTATTGTGTAACATCTGTGGATGCGGGGAAACAGGTTGGAGGAATCCGACTGAATTCCTCAACATTTATTTTACAGTTTTTCATATATTGTGATATATGATGTGATATATAATCTGGTGTCAATTATATGTGTTTGGACGATATTGATCATCGTGATTTGATATGTTGAATACCATAACATACCGGAATGTTGATAAGGGAATTTTCAAAGTGATATTGAAAATAAAATATTTATAAACTAGAATATTTATAAATAGGAGATATTTAGAAAGGGAATAATTATAAAATCAAAGAATTTTATAAAACGATTATTTACTTAGCAAGTAAATAGAAGTGTAAAACGATATTTATTTAAGAAGTAAATAGAAGTATAAAGAAAGATATTTACGTAGAAAGTAAATAAATAGAATAAAGGAATATTTAGTTGATAAATAAATAGAATAAAGAAATATTTATTGGGAAAATAAATAGGATTATAAAAGGAAATTAATGAGATAGAAAACAGTTAGTCGATTAGAGTTATAAAATAGAGTCATCAAATAGGAGTCAATTGAACATAGTTATTCAAAAGGAGTTAATTGAACATAGTTATTCAAAAGAAGTTAATCGAACATAGTTAAAAGAAATAGAGTTAAACAAGATTAGAAACTGACTAGGGATTAGTTAAGTTGAATAGTTTTCTGAGTATCGATCTGATGTTGGTTTTGGCCTTCGTGGTTTATACTTAGAGAATTGTTCTCCTACTAGTTTACAGTCAGGGACTGATAGTTGTGAAATGATAGTGATATGTAAATAACAATGGAAATGTTTTCCAGTGTTAATAACGTATATTTTCTAAACATAGAAAATAAGGAAATGTGAATATATATACATAAATATATATATATGATTGATGATTGATTGATAGTATTTCCATTTGGAAATAATATCGTTGTTTGCACATGTGTTTTCATTTGATAGTTAACTCACCGACTATCAAAGTTTTGACCATATTAACGTTGTTAATATGGAGAGACCGGTTGGATTATTATCCAAAGAACCACTCTATTGGCATAAGCGTTGCGAATCATATATGCCACAGATAATTGAAGACGAAGTAAAGTGCAAGGGCTATTGTATAAGTCTTAGATAACAGTGCCTAAGATGGATGTACTGAATAGTGCCTTCGGTTCATCCTGTTCTTAGATGACTTGTATGGACGGATGTCTGACAGAGTATTTCCAGACGATCACGTATATTGATTTCTCCAACCGTACCAAGAGTGGAAGTGGAGAAGGAAACTTCTTTTAGCTAACACATAATGTATTGTTGAGGACGTCAATCGGTGATTTGATGGATTTGACGATGTGGCATTCGAAGTGAATCTGGTGTAATGATAAAGCGTAGCTTCTAGCCACACATCCGGTAAATGACAGAAATCGGGTAGGCAGCATGGCTAAGTCGGTCGCTCCGAAGTAGGGTGTATAATCTCCTGATCTAGTGTTTCATTTACTTCAAAAAATCTATTGTTGATGTTGTCCCATTCGGGAAACGGTTGCTGATCCCAACCGTTGGTGATATACATTCTATACACTCAAGCGAAATGAGTGGTCGGTCATGTGTGGCCGGGTTGCAAGATGTTCTTGTTGAACCCAGTGTATTCATTTCTAGAGGTACACTAGCGAAAGGTGGTTCCATACCTTGTCATAGTTGGAAATCCATTATCCAATACGTGCTTGCGGTTTTGATTGTATACTATATATGTAGAACGTGAGATGAAAGCATTTCTGCTAGATTATTATTATATTGTGTTGATAAAAATTATTATAATATCAAAAGGTTTTTGATATAAAGATATTTTGGATTCTCATAAGGGAAAAACCCGTTCCGTTATACGGCGTGGTCTTATGAGATATCATTTACCTGCTTGAACTGTTTTACTCACACCAGTCCCATGACTGGCCCGGAGTTTATTTTGTTTTGTTTTCCCTAAACTCTTGGGTGCCCAATTTTGTACGGGCAGTCAAGTAGTCCGGATTTACATATACTTGAAGAGCTGGAGCAGGAGGCTTCAGGATCATATAGCTATAGTTTATTTCCGCTGTGTTGTAAGTGCTGTACTTGATGATGATATGTATATTCAAGTACAATCTTTTATTTCAAAGATATGTTTTCTAGTATATGTTATTCGTTCCGGTGTGAGGTTCGTGTTACTCTGATGTTGTGTTCTTCTTCTTCTTTTATTCTAAGTTTGTATCTTATCTATTCTCACCCTCTAAATTTTATCTATTAGTTTCCTGGTTTCCAGTACAATTTGAGTTGGACTTGGGTTATTTAGTCAACTCAAATTCTACCGGATTTACGGGTCATTACAAAAACAGAAAACAGATATTACAAGATAGTAACAAAAACAAAGTTTTCCTCGAAATTGTGAGGTGCAAAATTCAGATTTTTTTTCTAAAATCGGAAACTTTAAAAGTTGGTTGGTAGGGTTTTTGATGCAAAATTTGGAAGAACTATGCTCTTGCTTTGTAAGGATGTAGGAAACATTAGATGAAAAAGGTATTTTTGATCTTCAAAATGTTGCATTTATATAGAAAATGCAAGTATATTTAGGATGTATGGATCATATATTCAAAATATTTTCATGAAAATTTTCATTTCATATAGGTGGTACCGCTTAGACACTTATTACATTCACGTATTATTATATTGTGTTACACTTTGCACAAGTGAACAGATGAATGAAAAATTGGATGTGCACATAATGGTTGCATTTTATACATGGGAGAACATCACATCATCCTTATCAAATTTCGGGGATGAAAATTCCTTAAGAGGAGAGGATGTAACACCCCGTATTTTATATAAATAATAAATGAAAATATCAATAATTTATGATTTCAGAATTTTGCCCTAAAACATATACCATTGTATTTGCGGCCATTTTCTGATTCATTTTGATATATAACTTGCCCATAACAAAGTTTATTTGGGAAATTTATTAAGGAGTAAAGATTCAAAAGGGTGTATGCATATATACTGGCACAAATTCGAAATTTGAAAGCAGATAAGTGTTATGAGTAGAAAATAATAATTTACATAAGAAATATTAGGAAATAAAACGAATGTTAAAAGTAACGTAAAAATAAGAATTTATAGCAGCTGAAATTACGTTCAGAACCATGCATTGGTCACCCAATGCATACATGGGTCGACCAAAGAGTCAACACACCTATAAGGTGGGTCGACAGTCGACCCACCTAGAGTCAGATCTGCTTTTGTGAGTGATGTGTTTTTCTGATTTAAACGGTTCTGATTTTATATTATTGAATCTGACATAGCAGAATCTCCTGTACACCTATAAATAGACTAGCAGGGACTTGCCTTTCAACTCATATTTTCTGAGACGATGCCATGGCTCTGCCATTTTCTTTCTTCTCCAAATCTTTCAAACATTAAAATATTAGCTTTTAGGTGTTCTGAATAAAGAATTGAAGACAAAGAAATCTATAACATAGGTATTCAGATTTCTGATCAACGTGAGGTAAGCCTTGGAATATGATTTATTTAGGTTTCATTCTTTCTCTCTTCTTTGAGTACCAGATTAGTAAATCCGTGGTTATCTTAATACTAGATTCAGTTAGAAAGACCACGGAATAGCATATCTGAATCAGATTCAAAGATTGGAAAGCAGTCAGGTTAGTGGATTTAAATTGTACCTTTTGGTAACAATATATTTATCGTTTGCATTCCCTGTAATTCTTAACGTGATAAATAATTAGGAATTATGGTAATTGATCAAACGATAAAGAATGTAGACTGTTAATGGCATACGCCTCTTCCACCTCCTTTTCTTCCTTCTACCATTTTCCATTCGCCCTTTCTCTCTCTTCCTTCCACTTGAACAGTCCTCTGCCCATTTTCTTACCTCTTCCACTTCTGTTTTTGTTTCCTTTTTCCTTAGTGTTGTCGGTCCCTGACCTTGGCCTTTTGTTTGCTCTACCCCTATAACCCTAATTTCTCTGTTCTTTCTTCTTGGCTTTAGTCTTCTCCTTGTTGTCACCGAGTTCGCACCAAGTTCGTCAGAGCCTTTCCCCACTTCCCAACTTTCTCGGTTTCCAAAGGCTCGCCCTTCTAATATTTTTGAGTCCTCCTCGAGCTTGCAGGGTTTGTTGACATGTTTGGATTTAGCTAGACAACTTTCTTTATTCGTTGATGTCTTTGCTCCTTTTCAGATCTGGTTCTGGCATATTTTCTGCCCGCTTTGATCCAACTCCCCCTTTCTGGTTTTCCTCGTTACCCCTCCATTATTTCCCTTCTATCGGATGTCAACAATTTTTACTGTTTCTAGCAACTGCACTCCTAATCCCAGTTTAGTTCTTGTGTCGAACTCCCCCGTGGAGCTGCTGGTGCTCCTGTGTTTGGTTCATGGATGGGATTCAACAGATGCAGTGAGGTTGCGCCTTGCTTCTCTTGCATGGTTTTCTCTTTGAAGTCTCACAACTGTGTGTTAGTTTGTGTGTTGATGCTGGTTGTTAGGTGTTGGCCAGGGGTTTCGAAATTGGTTGTAGCTTTGAGAGTTAGTGTTGTTGTTTTTATGTATTGTTTACTCCGACTTCCGTGTTTATTGTACCCTCTCTGCATGGCCATTCCTTCTCTCCATGGTTCAGACTTTACCTCCTATCATTGCATGGTAGCCACTTCAGGCAATTTCGGATCTATGGTCCTCTTCATATGTCCGTTTTGGTCTGTTAGTCGGATTTTCAACTGGTGATCTATCTTGCTTTTGGCGTGGATGGTTTTGTGTGGCATACGATGTGCTTTGGGTGTGCAGTAAGGTCATCCACCATGTCTTTCCCCATGAATCACTCTCCCATGTATGGTAAGCTGAGCTCCATTCACTGAGTTTTGCATTCTTCGCATAGCTCGGTGAGCTTTGTTTGTAGTCTCGGTTTCAGCAGCAATTAAGTTGTCTACGTCGGTACGAAATGTAGTGCGGTGATATTCAATGCACAACTTAGTCGTCATCTAGTTCTTTGCAATTTGAGGACTGAACTATGCGATTGAAATTTATTGTGCTCATGTGTGTCTTGGGGTTTCTCTCTTGAAGTTTGGATTCATCTGATATGGCTTTGGTACGCTGGTTTTGTATTTGGTCTTGTTCAAGTGGGTCGTGGGTTTGGTGAGCTCCTTCTACAGCATGGAGTTCTAGTCGTGCTCTGTGGTTATTCTATTCTTATTGGTCTTGGTGTGGTGCTCTTGACTGATGATTGGAAATTGTCATGTTTGTTGTGTGTCTTGTTCTATATTGCTGATATCTTGTCTGGTTTGTTCTTTTTTTCTTATTGTTTGTTGTTATTGTTTTTATTGTCTTAGGGTATAGGATTTTTTTTATTGTGCTACAATATTTTTAGATTTTTCTACAAATCTTTTTTTTGTGAGCTGTTGGAGGATGACTTGATTCTCCCTATTGTTATATATTTACCGTTTAAAAAAGGAATTGTGGTAATTGAAATTTAATCTGTTTCGAGTACGTTAAGAATATTGTTGTTGTATGAAACATAATCCCTTAATCCTCTGCTTGGATTGGGAATCACTGTAAACCCTGGAATTGTGGAATTTATATTAACCATGACTATGTTCTTAACATCATTTTTAAGTGCCAAAATGTTGTAAAAGAATTACAGTTAAATTTGGGAATAATGGAAAAGAAAGGATACGCCTAATTGGCTAAGAAAAAATTATAGTAAATGGAAATAGTATATGAAACAGTAATTTATAGTCTAGCTCAGAAAATAAAAAGGAAAATTTGGTAGTGGACCGAGTTAGTTGGATTTGGAGAAAAATGATATATTTCCATAACGACAAATTACTGAGAACGTAGTTGCAAAAAAAAAAGGTAAAGGGATTAGTGTGAAATAGGCATTCTTTTACCATATTGCACACTAATCGAATAAGATATCTATATGTGTCCCCACTGAAAATAAATTTTTTTGCTTGTAACTACGGATCTAAGTCGTTGTGCGTTGTGGAAATAGATCATTATATCTTTCTGTAAACCAAACTAATAAGGTGTGTGGAATATTCCCCTGAAATAAAGAAAATGTACATGACGGAAATTAAAGAAATATTACAACAATAAAAAGGTTGGTTCATAATAAAGAACCTAAAAGGAATTATAACGAACAAGGAATATAACCTATTATGATAAATTATATGAATGAAAATGTAATGTAATAGGTAGCCTTGTCCTAGGGACAAGTGGAAATTATAACATGGGTTATAATAAATGAACGTGGTACTTATTAATAAACCTTAGTTAAGAGAGATGAATTAACAAGTAGACAACAACAAGAAGTTGTGATAACGGTGTAAGATGAGGTCATGAATAAATAAAAAGAAGAAAGTAGGCTTATTATTAGTGGACTTAAAATTGAAAGTATTAAGTCTAATAAAAGAGATCAATAGTAAGCGAAATCCTGCTCCAGCGACATAGGGCTGGATAAAGAAAGAAAGCAGTCAATCGTGAGCTAATGAACCTGGTAACTTGAGATAAAAGTGAGTATATGGATAATCAAGTTAATTAGCAACCTGATGAGATAAAGTAAGTGATTGATTAAAAGATTAGACATGAATCTAATAACATGTTAGTGTGATGCGCTCGAACCAGTCTGCACACACGAATGTGAAGAACCCAATGAGGTAGATCACCGAGGTGTTTGAAGATACGCGAGGAACATATCCATCTGATTTTTCTACCTTGTTATTTGTCGTATTGCTCTATGGGACTGGAGGGACTCACGTGGCTTTAAAGGGACATGGTAAGGTACTTCATGGTGGTCCTCTGTGCGGTGCATGCTCAGGCTGTACTCACAGAGGTTTTGTCTTGTTGTACCACGCGGTGAGTATACCTTGACTGCAACTATAGTTTGGCAGTCGAAAGACTGTGGCGGATGGCGTTGGATGATTCAGCAATTTTCCTCAAGAGAGGAGGGTCAGGACCAATACAGGGTAGTAATCATCTAGTACCTATCATCGGCAGTTAGTGGAACATCGAAATACTAGAGCTAAACCTAGAGACCATCGATCTTTCACTACTGAGATGTTGGTTGTAGAACACGCCAAACTGGATGTTAGATTGTTCGCTATGGACACGTCCCTTAACTCTTGGTGTAATCTTTCACTAGTTGAGGGAGAGGACAGGGTGAGGCCTTAGCCATCAGAAAATGCAGACCATACTCTAGATATCTGTATTGTAGGACCAGTAAGGCGGACCTTTACAGATATGGAAAGCCCCCGACCGAGTTCTGTGCATTGGATGCAGCCCTATTAAGGGACTCTGGGTACAATGGACAGTACATTCGTATGTTGGTATAAATACACGCACTGGGTGGTGTATTATAGACGGTAGATCATTACTCCATGTTGAGACCTGATTCGTCCGAGGAGTTCAGATACGATGATCTGCACGCTGATGTGGCATAGCAATGATGATTCTATGTGATTATGTGGCGTAATGATTTGGATATTCGTACGTCGTTCGACGTAGGAGGAAAGTTGGATATGCTTCCGTGGCATAACAGCGGAGGCCGTACGAGGAGGGTACTATGGGGAGTACCTTGATATGTTAGGGGTTGCTACATATGTACTATACTAGGTTAATCTACTGGAAAGTAGATGGGTACGACGTGAATATACAGCCTTGAGTGTTGTTAACCCAAATAACCTGATATATAAAAAAACATAACTGAACGGTATGTGTAAGGTTATTTTAGAATGCATAATTTGTCCAGTCACCAAAAACTTTCTGTTCTGACCCCCTCCTCATAATCGCAGGTTAGGTTTATGACAGAGATTTGATAGCTTTGGATACTGGTTAGAGAATATTATTACTGCGGTAAGACTATATTTTATTATATTACTTTTTATCCATTCTGCTGTGAGATGTTTACTAAGCTCTGATATATTTATCATCTCTGTCTTTTCTGCAAGGTACCAGACAAGCCGACTCGAGCTTCGATAGATTAGGATTTTTGAAAAAAAAAGTTGGTCTGCAGAAATTCGGGTTGTTACAACCATGATGGAAAAAAGCTCCGACTTTTTCCTTGTAATATTGTGTTGTACATATATATTAATGTATAAAAGTTTGAATTTCAAATGAATATATATACAAGATTGGAATATATTAAATAGGATGTTGGATCCAAAATTGGCTCTAACACCCAAACTAGTTAAGATTCTAATGAAATGAAAACTAAAACGAAGAAAACACACAGTTTATAGTGGTTCGGCGTTAAATAGCCTACGTCCACTTTTCTTCTTTTTCGATTGATGTCTTAAATGCAAGTACAATAATGATTTTCACTCAATTTTCACTCATTTCGCACATTGATTCACTCAATTTCCTTTACAATATGACTTGAAAGATGCTTGTAGGCTGAATGAGTTGATAAAATTCGAGTTGCAAAGGAGTTTCAATCCTGAAAGTGCCAAAAGATCTTTCCAAATGCCTCTTGATGGTGTATTTATAGGTGGAAAATCCCCCTGGAGTGGGATCGGTTCGGATCCACGTGTCACCAATCCCGCTACAATCGGGATCAGATGGAATTTGATGATGATAGCACAACAGGTTAGTGGCAAACATGGGTAGATCGTGGGTATAACCGCTCCGAGTATTAAGGAATCGTTGGGTGAAACCGTCGCTGCGTGGGATCGGATCGGCTGTCCTATAGAGAATGGGATCAGATCAACCTACCCGAACTGATCCAGTCTTTGGAGAAGCTCTTCCTTCTTCCGCTCCCCTCTAATTTGATTTGGCAATAAGGATCCGATCCGATCTGGCTTGTTTTCCTTCCCTTTCTTCTTTGTACTGATCTGTTTTTGCTCGAGGAAACCCGATCCGATCCGATTATCTGGCAGGGTACTCTTCATTGTTTGACTCTTTAACTTTGTGTAGCCTAGTTCACAAAGTAGGCTAACATTTTGCCCCCTCAAGGGATGCTTCTATCGAAGATGGAGCATTCCTTGACATCGTCTATTCATTGGTCTCTGAATTTGAATCGTTAAATAGTCATCCCTGTTCGTTTCTAGAGATGTGTCATTTCATAAGGTTGTGCCTCTTGCAGCTTATAAATACACCAAAAAGGTTCACAGATTCCCTCCTTTGTTTTTGACAAGCTTTAGGAATTCTGACTGATGTCCAGAGATCCTTCCAGGTAGGCTTCTTCTTTGATTTTCTTTAAATTCAACTTATACGCCATTTCAACGTGTATGATTTAATTCGGGTTCGGACTCCGACCCGAATGGTTTTCTTTCTCGTCGTGCTTAACATTGGGTTAACATGCCAAAACGTTTTTGTGGGCTTGCACTCCGGTCCGAACGGAGTAAAAAGGCTGGGAATACGAGGGGTCACAATAGGCCTATATAAATCCGCTGCCTATCTCCTTCTTCCTCCCTTTCTCTTATTGCTCTCGCCTAACAGACTTTGCACCGAAACCCTAACTTTCCAAAACTCCAAATTCTTCTCGTTAATCTTCAAATTAAGCACTCTGGTAGGCTTAGAACTTCGATTTTCCTTGTAATAATCGAGTTTAGTTAGAATTTGTGGTCAATTTGAACGATTTGGTCATGGTAATGTTCGGCTTCGACGCCGTGGCCTCCTCCTTCCTTACCGTCATCGTTGGTGACTCCGTGATCATCTCGAGGTGCTAGGAGATAGGATTGGACATAATAGGGGTAAATTGGTCAATGGTGATTTTGCTGTGACATGCTTCTCAAAAAAGGATGGGTTTTTTAAGAAGGAGATGGGTTCAGTTTTGATGAGGAAGGGGGAGAAGAAGAAGAGGATAATGAATAGGATCGGTTCGGGTGAGGTATGACAAGAGTGGAGATGGGAATGGAATTTACCTAACTGGATCAGATCGGATTAAAAAGCAAAGATGGGGAGCAAAGCTCACTTGACCGGGTCGGGTCGGAATGAGAAACAAGAAGGAAGAGAGATATGGATACTCAAGTCTATCCGGACCGCTCCGAATGCCTACTTCCGAACCGATCCGGTTTTGCTGGCTGGTGTGAACGATTGCTTCAAACCAAAACATAGCTCCCTCTCCCGATCTGATCCCAACACTTACATCCGAACTGAACCAAAGCAGTCCTAGTCAATGCGCAAGAATTTGTTCAACTGACCCAATCAATACTTGACATAACCTTTAACTTAAAGAACAGTTAGGATAGTGCCTTACGAACATAGACGAACATCAAGAACTGTTTCAAACATTGCTGCTTCATTGAACCTTTGCATCACGCTCTCATGTGTTTACTTTGCATCTTTTGCACGCATAGCACACACTTTAGTTCACACACACACACACGGGGGGATACGGGCTATCTTACTCTAACTTATGTTATTGCTTCTTCAATAGTTTAGTGATCATGGCAGAGAGACGTTCATCTAGGTTAGCAGAGAAGATAGAAGTTGCAGAAACTTCCGAGAAATTTACTCTTGATGACATATCCTCTCCCTCAGACCCTGAATGGGACGATGAGGGCCCAGATTATGAAGTTGAAGCACACAATAGTGAAATACCTTATGATAGTGAAGTTTCTCTTGGCGATGAAGAGGAAGGAGTGATAGGAGATAATCAAGCTCCTGATGAGTTTGAGTCTGCCATTATACTGGAGTTACCCAAAGATTCTGTTGAATCGATGATTGATGATGATAGACTTGTTCGAATATGCCTAAAGCATGGGATACTAAAAAGAGATACCCTGGTGTCATCGAAAACAGATCGCCCTCACAATCCTCCAGAAGGATTTATGGCAGTTACTCGATTGATGTGTATGGTTGGGGCTATTCCGCCGTTTCTGCCTTTTGTTGTCGATTTCCTGAGACAGATGTGGATTGCCCCCATGCAATTACATCCCAACTCCTATGCTTATCTATACACCTTGTATATAGCATACAAAGAGGTTTTAGGTATAGAGCCTACCTTCGATGAAGTCCACTTTTTTTATAATTTCAAGCATCGGACTCAAGAGACTCCTTCCTTTTCATATTTTGAATCAGTCCCAAAAATGAAAATTATTATAGTTCCGTTTAGCAGCAAGGCTGGCGATTCTAAGCTCGAATGGTTTTATATTAGGCAGCAGCCGGGGTGCGCCAGAAGATGGACTAAATCAAGTAAAGCACCGATCTTCTAGATCTCAATTTTAAATGTTCATGCCAACACATTAACCTGCTTTCTTTTTTATTCGCAGTCGATAATCCAAAGCAAATATCGAATCAATTGTACTTTGATCGTTTGCATCGGCTTCTCAATGGCGATCAAAAGTTTCTAACCATCGACAAAGTTCCTAAGGATGAGTATCTCCATCATCACGGGTTACTATCCATTACCCGTAGCATTGGTCATGGGACGGGTCCATAAGTATACATACCCCCGGTAGACATTATTCCTGAGACGAGCGAGGGCTCGAAAGGTCCGACAATACCTCTTCGAACTTCGCCTTCTCCGTCTTCAACTCAGGACGATAAGTTAGCCAACATAGCTGAAAAACATAGAGAAGGATATACCGTCCCTGACAATGCTATTTCTCCTGAGAAGTCAACATCCCCAAAAGAGCTGCCGACAGATGCTTCCCAAGGAGATTCTCCTACTACCGACAATTCCACATTTAAGGGTTTAGGAGATCTCCCCCGCCTGAAACCATCTATACTTCAGAGGACTTTGACACAAATCCTTTAACTTTCACTTCTTCAGAGGAGACTACTCCCGTGAAGGCCAAAGAGCCCGCTCGTGCTAGTCTGGCTTTAGACTTGGGTTTGTTGGGGGAAACACCACTTAGGATGCACTCAACACATTAGCACCACATATCACAGCACTCACTTCTTATGTGAATACTGATTCTGAATTCCACTTACATTGTTGTGCAGGTACAATGTCTCGCCCTTACTACGATGTCAGAAAAATGCGCCGTAGCATGTCTAAACCTCCTTCCGATATCGAGCATGATCACCGTGAGAGCCGGGGAAGAGATGACAGAAGGACTCATGATTCTTATCGACCACACACCTCGCGCTCTCGTTCTCCCATCCGGTCGGATCCAGACAGATATAAGAGTTACCAGAGTCGTCGAGGAGAAGACACGTCGCAGCCTAAAGACCGAACTTCTCCTCAAGACAAACACAGTCGGGAAAAAAGTCCACCGAAACATACCGATTCATGAGACAAACACAAGGTTTCCGAGAAGCGATCTGGAAAGGGTGATACAGCCATCGTCCTGACTAAGCGAAAAGACATTGAACTAACATACTGCAAACCTCCACCGCTGGATGCTGAGTCCAAAGTTAAGCTGGCATATCTGAAGAAGCAGTTCCCAGATCATTACTTTGAGAATCTGACTTTTTTACCTGCACTTGAGCCTATTTCCTCAAAGTGGGCAGATGAGGCTAAAGCAAAGATTGACGCAGCTGAGAAGCAATACTCGGAGATGTTCAAATATTCACGCAATCTCTCCAGAATTATTCGGACTTTAATTACAGATGTTAATTCGATGAAAAAGACTGCGGATTCCGATGAGAAGGCCTTGAAAATTTTGGAAAAGGACCTAGAAGACACACAGGCTCAACTCGCCATCGCTCAACGAGACGCCAACAACTTCAAACAGCAATTTAAGGAGCTATAGAAGCGTTATCATGACTTGCTAGAATCTCATAGTCAAGAGCGCTTGGAGTTGAAGAAACAAGTGGAAGATGCTAAGTCGGACAGTGTCAAAATGCAACTAGTTTATAATACTCTTGAGCAAGAAAAAGCCGAGTTAGCAAGAAAAAATGCTGAACTGGAGAAACGAAACGCTGACTTGGAGTCCAAGTTAATGGAAGCCGAGAATAGGGCTGCCCTAGCTGAGGGGAATGTGGAGAACGTCATTAAGTCTGCTGAAGAGACCCGCAGATAGCTATCAGAGGCTCAGGAAGAAGTGCATGGTTTTGGTGAATTACTGATTGAATTCTTTGCGCACATAATTCGTCGCCGAAACATCTCTTGGATTGAAGACTATCCAACTACCTTAGTTCACGTATGGAGTCAAATCATCAAATGGGAGAAAGAGGAACTTAAGTTGGACTTTGTTGATGAAGATAAACTTATGGAGAAGTATCTGAGAGATGATGAACCGGCACGCCTGGCCGAGGGGCGTCGCCTCATTGCCGCTGCTATGGAGGAGGAGAAGTGCCTAGCCAAACAAAAGAATATCCCTAAGGCTGGTTCTTCTTCCGCTACCACTGAAACTACTGAAGTCGAGGGATATGATCCCGAGAACCCGGTAATTCCAAAGGCGCCTCTTTTATCTCCTATACCCGAATCAACGTTAGAGACGGTAGTCACCCCAATTGAGAAACCATCGGAAGGTATTTCTACCTTTTCACCTCAATTTGTCAAGGCCGTCTCCACCTTTCATCACATAATTGGGCAATCAATGGAGGATCATTTATTTTCTCCTGAGTTTATATCTCTTGCTTCTCATTCTGTAGGTGCTGGACCAGCTGAGAAGATCGATAAGCCTCAAAGATCCTCTATTGGAGAGGAATCCGTGAAGAAGGCTCAGGGAGGACAGGATAAGCGTACCACTGCCGAATCCGGACGAGGCACTGAGTTGTCTAAGGCTGACACTTCTCATGATGACGAGATGATAGATGCCTTAAAAGACGACGATGATAATGAGGGGCATGAAGAAGATCCTGATGTGGCTATAATCGGGGATTCAAAAAGTGCCGATGACATCACTTTGGCTGAAACGAAAGCCGAACAAGACAAACGTATGCAGCTAAAAGTTGAAGACTTGAATCCCGAAAGCCTTAAGCCCCTTGTAGTGGTGGATCCTGGATCAAGGTTAGTCGTTAAGCTTTCAACTAGGTCTATTACAGAAGAGCTTGCTAAAAAATCTTCTCTTGATTCCAGTGTTCCGACTCCTGGGAAGAAATCAACCGATTCTAGCACTTCGACTGCAAAGAAGAAAAGGCCAAAGCGCGTTATGACTAATGCTGAAAAGAGGCTAGGAATGCTCATAAGGCTGCCAAAAAATCCAAGCCTGCTCCAAAGCCCAAGTGATGACGTGCTTTGTTTTATTTTGATACTCAATTGGTCTGTAATTGTTGCAGCGAGTGCGACCCTCGCATCTTTTGCTTGATTTCCTTGTACAAATTCACATGTTTGTAAATAAAAATAGTTTATTTCCTGTAATGTCTGATAGTTGTTAGTTTAGTACTCAAGTAAAAATGCAAATAGACAACATGTCATATTACAGTTATATAATAAAGTCATTGTTGAGGGGAATATATGTACACATATATGCCCTAGTCAATCTTGGATAACTGAGCAAGAATTATTCAAGATTGATTAAATTCAAAATCCAATTGCCCCCGATTCTCCGACGGGGTCATTTTCCTTTCGTCATTGATGCCTATTCTTTCTAGCATCTTTATACTCTCCTGTCCCATAACCAGGTTAGAGTATTGTTGAGGCGGTCTCTCATCCGGGTGCACCTTCATGCCCTAAGGGACGTCGTCTTCCCATCCTTTATACTCTCTCTCGATTCATAAGAGTTAGAGTTAAGAATGTCATCTTCCCATTCTTTTGCAATATATCATGCAAGCGGTCATTTTTTTCGCTCCTGCACATAGGTTATTTCCAGTTTTCCAGATTTAATTTAATGTTTCGTATTTCATGGTCATGATAGAATGATTTTCAAATATGTAGATAATGCAGGAAAATATATGACACGTGATATTTTTATAGTGATTCAGCTAAGTCGTAGCCTACGTCTACTTCATAATCCTTTGTTCATATAAACAAACTTTTTAAGGCAAGTCGTGCCTTTTTACACAGCATATAAAAACAAAAAGGAAGACATTTCATATTTAGCTTAGATATCGTCGTAAGTGCTGAGCATTCCAAACTCTGGGAATCTCTTCACCGTCCACGGTCGTTAGCTTGAATGCTCCTGTATCAAGCTTCCGTTGAATGGTGTATGGCCCTTCCCATTTTGGACCCAATTGGGTCGAAGGTGGGAAGACTCGTTTCAATACTAGATCTCCTGGTTCAAAAGTTTTGAAGCGAACTTTCCGGTCATAATAACGTGCTACTTGATGTCGATGTCTCGAGGCACGTAATTCTGCTTCGTCTTTTTTTTCTTCAATCATATCAAGAGACTCTAGGAGGAGTGTCCTATTTGTCATTGGGTCATAATACGCTACTCGATGAGAAGGGACTTCCAATTCTACCGGAATCACTGCTTCTGACCCAAAGGAAAGGGCATAGGGAGTATGGCTGGTAGCCGTCTTAAAGGTTGTCCTGTAGGCCCATAAAGCTAGTGGAAACTCGTCTACCCATTTGTCTTTGGCCCGCTCCAACCGCTTCTTCAGAATAGATTTAATGACTTTGTTTATGGCTTCGACCTGGCCATTTGACTGCGGGTGAGCTACTGCAGTGTATCGTTTATCAATCTTGTACTTCTGGCAAAAGTTCTCGAATTCGATGTTGTCAAACTGTGTCCCATTATTGGTTATGATGGTCTTCGATATCCCAAATCGACAAATAATGTTTCTGACCACAAAACTGATTACCTTCCTCGTCATGATGGTTGTTAAAGGTTCAGCTTCCACCCATTTTGTGAGATAGTCCACGGCGACGATCGCGTACATAGCTCCTCCTCTAGCAATAGGCAACACTCCAATAATGTCAATTCCCCACATGGCAAATGGCCATGGGCTTACCATCGACTTAAGCTGAGTCGGAGGCACTCTGGGAACTTTAGCAAATCTTTGACATTTGTCGCAGTGTCGTGAATAATCAGCCGCATCTTTATTCACGGTAGGCCATAAATATCCATACCGCAATACTTTCTTTGCTAGGGTTTGGCCCCCAGTATGGTCTCCATACTCACCTTCATGTACTTCTTGCAGTACATGTTTAATGTCATCGTTTGCGATACACCGTAATAGGGGCATTCAAAACCCTTGGCGATAAAGGATGTCGTCCTGTAAAACGTATCTTGCAGCCTTGTGTCTTACAGCTCGCCTTTCGCTCTTTTTCAGCGGGAGGGTCCCATTCTTGAGAAAATTCTTGATCGATGTCATCCAGGACTCTCTCTCTCTGGGTCGACTTCCAAGACTAGTTCCGCTTCCATTAGGTCGAAACTCGGTGATTCCAAAACCTCTATCGGGACCATTTCAGTTTCTTTAGGGTTATCAGGACTTGCCAGCTTCGCCAGTCGATCTGCTTTCTGGTTTTTCGTTCTTGGAATGTGCGTTATGCTGCAATCCTCCAAACTTCCCAACAACTCCTTTACCTTTTTGAGATAAGTAATGAGTCGAGGTCCTTTAGCAATAAATTCTTCCCGAACCTGGCATACTACTATCTTGGAATCGCAATATACATCTAATGTCTTCACTCCCAATTCTTTGGCGAGTTTCAGCCCAGCAATCAGGGCTTCATACTCGGAATCGTTGTTAGTAGCAGCAAACTCTAATCGTAATGCATAGTAAATAGATCGTCCTTCAGGAGTTATTAAAACAACTCCGGCGCTAGGTTTTCGATCATTTTTGGCTCCGTCCGTATATAGCTTCCACGGACTAAGCTCTAATTCTTGGTCCAAATTAATTACCTTGTCACCCACCGTTTCCTCTTCGGGAATTGTAAATTCAGCTATAAGTCAGCTAATACCTGCCCCCTTATTGATCTTCGTGGCTGAAAATTCAAATCAAATTGACTCAGCTCGATGTTCCATCTAAATAACCACCCCGATGCTTCGGATTTTTGCAACACTTGTCTCAAAGGTTGATCGGTATATACAACTATTGGGTGAGCCTGAAAATAATGGCGAAGTTTGCAGGAAGCAATCAGGAGGCTATAAGCAAGTTTTTCTATCTTTGGATAATTACGTTCCGCAGCAGCTAGCTTTTTGCTCACGTAATATACAGGCTTCTGGACTTTATCCTCTTCACGTACTAATGCCTTACTGACGGCGTGAGATGATACCGCTAAGTAGACAAACAAATCCTCATGTTCCACGGGTTTTGATAATATTGGAGGCTTTTCTAATAAGTCTAATAGATTCTGGAACGCCTCCACACAATCGGGGGTCCACTTAAAATTTCGCTTTCCTCGTTTTATGAGATCGAAGAAAGGTACACATCTATCTATAGCTTTGGAGATAAACCTACTCAGTGCAGCAACTTTTCCGGCCAAGCTTTGAACGTCTTTGATCTTGCGTGGTTCTTCAATATCCCTTATTGCTTCTATTTGGCTAGGATTTATCTCAATTCCTCGAGAACTCACAATAAACCCAAGGAATTTTCCAGATGCGACCCCAAACGAACATTTTAGGGGGTTCAACTTCATCCCATACCTTCGAAGAATATCAAACATTTCAGTTAAGTCCCGTGTATGGTCGGAAGATTGTTTAGACTTCACAAGCATGTCATCCACGTAAACCTCTATGGTTTTCCCGATTTGATTATAAAACATGCGGTTGACCAGGCGCTGATATGTGGCTCCTGCATTCTTTAACCCAAATGGCATTACCACATAACAATATAACCCCAAGTCTGTGTTGAAGCTTGTATGCTCTTGATCTGGTATGTGCATGTGAATTTGATTATACCCAGAATAGGCGTCCATAAAGGATAAAAGCTCATGCCCGGCCGTCGAATCTACTACCCGATCAATTCTAGGGAGAGGAAAGCTATCCTTCGGGCAAGCCTTGTTCAAATCAGAAAAGTCAATACATGTTCACCACTTCCCGTGTGACTTTTTGACCAGGATAGGGTTCGATATCCAGTCGGGATATTTCGAATCCTTAATAAATCCATTATCTTTTCATTTCTCTACCTCTTCTTTTAAAGCTACTGACCGCTCCGGGCCTAACATCCGTCTCTTGTGTTTGACTGGTGGGTGCTTTGGATTAATAAACAAAGTGTGGCTCATGATGGCAGGCAAAATCCCACACATGTCAGCGTGAGTCCAGGCAAACACATCCAGATTTTCCTTTAAAAAATCAGCCAACTCTTTCGCTCGGACTGGATCTAGTTGCGAGCCGATATTTAGTACTTTTGTCGAATTTGTCTCATCAATAGGTATATCCACTGTTATTTCGTTGGGAGTCGCCTTCCTATCCTCGGGGTCTCTATCCTCTCTGGGATCTATATCCTCAAGCACATCTGAGGGCGACTCTCTTGGGGTAGGACCCCTTAATTGCTATACTGAGTTATCCATTGGAGGGGCAGAATCGTCCTTAGTTTTTATATCCAACCCCTTCATTAGCATCTTTAACTCCGTCATGTAACAAACTCGTCCCGTAGCTTGGTCTCCCCTCATCACCCCAATTCCTAAGTCAGTCGGGAATTTAAGCAGCAAGCACCAAGGTGCAATACATGCCCTAAACTCGGCAAGGGCCGGTCGGCCTAGGAAGGCATTGTAGGGTGACTCCACATCCAAAACTACAAACGGCAGGATCCTCACTCTCTGGCGATCTCCCTGCCCTAATGTGACTAGTAATTCCACATAGCCCATCGGAGCCGTCGACGCTCCGTTGAAGCTACGTATCCATCCTTCGCATGGCTTTAAATCTTTTGCTTTGAGTCTCATTTGTTCGAAAGCTTTCTTGAAGAGGATATTGACCGAGCTCCCGTTGTCCACTAACACTTTATGGACTAAGGCGTGGCCAATTGTCGTGGTAATCACTAGTGGATCCTCAGTAGGAGATTGAACTCCGGAATCATCTCTACTGCGGAATACGACGTCGTCTGACATCGTCTTTTGTTGTTTTACTGGAGTAATGTCTTCGAGGCTACTGCATTCTCCTACCTCAAAATGCTTTGCAGCGTTGACGTACTGGTCCATTGCTTTAAAACTACGACCAACTAGGTGAGGTCCGCCTATAATAGTATTAATAATGATCCCCTTACCTTTCTGATGGGCTGTGGGTTTTGAAGTGGGTTGGTTTTGGTTCGGGGCGTGTCCCCCTATCCCTTGGGGCAACATTATACTCGTCTAACTTCCCTTCCCGCATCAATTTTTCGACTAAATCTCTCAAATGACGGCATTCATTGGTGGAATGACCGTGAGTTCCATGGAACAAACAAAACTTTCCTGTTGCGATCTCTTTCTCAGTGGAGTCTCTAGGTGGTGGTTTTTTGTACTACAATATGCTATATGTATCCAAGTAAATATTCTCCAACATATCATTTAATGGCGTACAATTTTCAAAAGTCTGGAATCTGGGTCTTTTACTAGAGTTATTCCCTCGGTTTCTGTTTCTTCTATTGTCGTTCCCATTTCCGTTGCTATTACCCCCACTCTGGTTGCCAACGTTTACTTCAACCTTCCCTGAACTGTCTCCAGATTGTTACACAGCAACATTACTCTGGACACCTTCCCTCGAGGCCCCTTCGGACTTTCACTTCCTATTTGCATGAGCTTCTTCTCGCCTTAAGCGGATTTTAGCTTTTTCATAGAACAATTCTCTAGTAGGAGGCGGTTTCCCAGACAAGTAATCCCCGAATTCTGTGTCAAGGTCTACCCCTTCTATCAAGGCCATCAAGATAGTGGGCTCATGAGGATCACTAACTTCGGTGACGGCCAGGTTGAAGCGATCTAAATATGACTTCAAAGATTCTCCTGGGGCATGTTTAATCCGTGACAATTCTATGACGCTCTTGGACTTTCGGGCATGAAGTCGAAACTGATTCATGAAGCGCTCACTCAATTCTGTGAAATTTGATATCGACCAAGGGGGGAGTCGGGTGAACCACATTAACGCCACGTCTTCAAGATAAATTGGAAAGGCTTTGCATTTTACAACATCTGGACCTGCTGCAGCATTCATGAACCATGCATACCTCATCAGATGCTGCCCTGGGTCCGTTCTTCCTAAATATCGATCCATCTGAGGCAAGTTGAATCGCCGAGGGAACTGGAAGTCCAATATATCATCTGTGAAGGGGGTATGACTTCGCTTAATGCCCCAATCTTCATTAGTATATCGTCGGCTCTCGGACATAATCTGGCGCACCATTGCCCATACATCGGCATTTGTTAATGTCTGCACAGGTTCTCTAGGTCTGATGTTCGGATTACCCCTGGGTTCCTGATTAGGGGATAACCTCCTGTTTCTAGCGGTAGCTGCTCTACACTGCTCTCTGCGCTCCTGGTCGATCTCAGAAGGTAGAGGTTGAAGAAGCCGTTGTTGCGTAGGATTGGTAATATTAGGATCCCTGGGTAGGACGTGGGATCCACGCATGGGTAGCAACATAGGTTGTTGCAGGCTTGGGTCATCAGGCCCTAATACACGAGCGGCGTCTTCTCGGGATCCTAAAGATCCAAAAGTTAACTGATCGAGGTTCTGAGGTCGTTCAAGCAACCTTCTCTCACGAGGGTGTCCCTCGTCTGAAGAAGACAAATCATCTGTAGCAAGGCCGCGTGTTGGGGAAGGAGTCTTCTGCCTCCGGAGCTCTTGGAGTTTTCTACCCATAGTGATCATGTTTTCCTGCATGCGAAGGTTGTCACGCCTTTGGGCTTCCAATGCCTCCTTATTACTCTGGAGCATGTCAAGAAAGCGTGAAAAATCCCCCTATGTGACTGGTGCAGATGGATCAGGTTGAACATTAGTCATCGTGGCTGGAATCGGAGCATTGGTGGGAGATCGAGTAGAAGTTCCAGCTTCATTCTGGTTCGGATCGGATCGGAGTGCAGTGGCCTATCCAGAGCGGTTCGGATGGGGAGAATGAGTGCCCTCAACTTCATTGGACCGGCTCGGATCAGGGTCTTCCATCCGGTTCGGACCTTCTTGACCGGAGCGGCCTGCTCCAGAGTCTTGAGCACGTGACCTCGTTAGCACGATGGCTTGTTGATCTTCTCTAGCATCGTTTCCCCTAGTGCCTTGCACTTCTTTTCCTTTTTTCTTGGCTATAATATTCGATTCTTCAACAGTTAGTCAACAAGTACTTAAAGATGTCAGAAATAGAGAATTAACTTCTTTGAACTTGAGGGTCCAAATAGTAGAATGATAATCCCAAAAGGCTGAGAATTCGAAGAATTCTCAGTGAAAGCACCAAAATGTTAGATCCAAAATTGGCTCTAACACCCAAACTAGTTAAGATTCTAATGAAATGAAAAATAAAACAAAGAAAACACACAGTTTATAGTTGTTCGGCGTTAAATAGCCTACATCCACTTTTTTTTCGATTGATGTCTTGAATGCGAGTACAATAATGATTTTCACTCAATTTTCACTCATTTCACACATTGATTCACTCAATTTCCTTCACAATATGACTTGAAAGATGATTGTAGGATGAATGAGTTGATAAAATTCGAGTTGCAAAGGAGTTTCAATCCTGAAAGTGCCAAAAGATCTTTCCAAATGCCTCTTGATGGTGTATTTATAGGTGGAAAATCCCTTTGGAGTGGATCGGTTCGGATCCACGTGTCATCAATCCCGCCACAATCGGGTTCGGATGGAATTTGCTGATGACAACACAACAGGTTAGTGGCAAACATGGGTAGATCGTGGGTATAACCGCTCTGAGTATTAAGGAATCGTGGGGTGAAACCGTCGCTACGAGGGATCAGATCGGCTGTCCTATAGAGAATGGGA
This sequence comes from Allium sativum, assembly GCA_030737875.1. Taxonomy (NCBI): domain Eukaryota; kingdom Viridiplantae; phylum Streptophyta; class Magnoliopsida; order Asparagales; family Amaryllidaceae; genus Allium; species Allium sativum. Next base: position 591,631,689 of record CM060909.1, read on the forward strand.
TCGGATCAACCTACTCGAACCGATCCGGTCTTTGGAGAAGCTCTTCCTTCTTCCGCTTCCCTCTAATTTGATTTGGCAATAAGGATCCGATCCGATCTGGCTTGTTTTCCTTCCCTTTCTGCTTTGTACTGATCTGTTTTTGCTCGAGGAAACCCGATCCGATCCGATTATCTGGCAGGGCACTATTCATTGTTTGACTCTTTAACTTTGTGTAGCCTAGTTCACAAAGTAGGCTAACATAGGATAAGTATGAAAATAATATTCCCATTTATTTCAAACTTATGTGTATATATTCACATATAGTAAGGGGCAAGAATAAATTAATTAAGGAAAGAAATAAAGACAATTAATTAACGAATGATCAAAAAGTAGCGTTCTGGAAGAGATTCCTCCTGGGCTTAACCCAAAAGAGGGATCGACCGCCCCCCTAGGGGTGTCAACCGCCCTACTCTAGGGAAGCCTAGTAAGGGTTGTTTTATGTAGGGACTAGTCTTAATATACATCAAATGGACTGTTTAGATTTAATCAAACTAATCTAATGGTTCATGCACACAATAATAACCATAAATAGACCCTCAAACCCTTATTCTAACCCTAAAGCTAATTCTCTTAGTGCCTCCATTATGCCTTTCTTCTATCTCTAATTCCAAAAAGGTTAAAGGATTTAAGTTTCTTCTATTTTTCTAAATCTATTCTATCTTCTCTATCTTATTCTAACATTAGGTTTAAGATTTATCTAGAATTTAGATTTATACATATATATAAGATTCTAATGGTGATTCTTATATATATATATATATATATATATATATATATATATATTTGAAAGGATTGGAGCATACATTCGACCTTGAAGGCCATATCCAATTTCTTATCTTTTCAATCTTGTTCCTATTCTTCCTAATTGCTCTGTGAGTGGAATCGATCTGAGTTACTATTTTTTGTAATTTGATAGTTATATATTTGGATTGTTTTGCCTTGGAGGATTTGGGATATTCGAAAAAAACATGATTAAACCCTTCAAATCCTCCGTTTATTTTATTGTTCGTAGAAATGTTCAATCGAGTTATATTTGGGTTTTGGGTTGTTGTAATGATAAAAGGAAAACATTATTCTTTGTTACATGATTTTCTATATTTTTTGGATTCCCTTTTTATTCTATTTTCATGTAAATTCATACGTTTCATTTTTGGGAAAAAGGCTAATATTTGGATAACTTTGTACATTTAATAGGTATGAATCTCTACATTTCAAAATAGAGGATTTGAATGTATTAATTGCAATACATCTAAATATTAAGGTTTTGCGTATAAACATACATAAGAAAAGGAATCTTTCGAAAATAGGAATTATAAACATATATATTCGATGGTATGTTTATCTTTTATTGTTACAATAATCAAGTCAAAACGTGGGTTGCAAGTTTATATGTTGTTGTGATTCTTTTTTCGTTTGATTGTCATATTCACACTTATGTTATGGCTGAGGAAAATATGGGAAAATGACTTGTACACCTTTAAGAATTTAATAGGGTTGACATTTCAAAAACATGGTAAGGACACTATCTTGTTCGCTTAATTTGCGTTTGTGTGTGTGTGTGTATATATATATATATATATATATATATATATATATATATAATCCCTTCAAGTTAATTTTAGATCCAATTTCTATTTCAACCTTCAATGAAATAGCTCCTGGTTCGTTGATAAGCCTCGTTTTTTTCATTTTTTCCACAAAATAGATTTCAGATCTACACTACTAATTCAACCGCGAAATTGTATCTCAATCATTGCCAAATTTAATTTGAGATCTATGTCGATTTGCTTTCTACCACCCCAGTCTCTTTGGATCTGATTTATTCGATTATGGATTATCAAGCCACTATGAATTAGGGTTTCAGCATTGCTGGTGCAATTGAACTATCTTCAGTTCCTTTTTCCCTAACCAATCTTCCATTTTTTTAGCGTCTTCGATCTCAAATTGTATTGGTTTATTAGAAGGAACAACTGCATAGTAGTCTTGCGTTGGTTTGGATTGTGTAAACATAAGCACTTTGGTGATCTGACTTTTTGTTTCTAATCATATTCATTCGGTCGCCCCAAATTTCTTGTAGTTGGTGGAGCATTGAGAAACTGCAACAATTTATAGTGGTTTCTTCATATCTTCTATTTCTATTTCCAGAATATCATTGCATCCAAACGCCCTGTTTTCAGCACCCTGATGAAGCTGTTATAGGATTGATCTACTAGCAAACAGTGCGGGTGTAGTTTTGTTTTCTTTGGGACTTTATTAGCAAGTGTTTCTTGCCGAATTTAAGTACTATCTACATTTGTGTAAGGGTTTCTTGGGCGTGTTATTTCATATTGGATGATTGAGCTGCGTTGGATCATGAACTAGTGGTCAGATATGCCATTAATTTTGCATGAAGATGCCTACTGCATGTATTAAGGGCAGTTGGTTCAGGGTTAGTGCGGGCGAGTTTGCACATAAAGTGGGATTGGAGGCCTCATCATGGGCCGAATCTTTTTTACTTTGTTTTTATAGTTACTTGTATTCACCTTTTTTTCTCTCGTTTATATTGTAATAGTTAATATGCTAATATGTCTTTTGTACTATATTTTATTTAGAAATAAAGTGAATCAATTTTCAAAACAAAATATATATAATGTACTCAACGTATATTAATACATATTAAATGTGCAATAAATATGATTAAATTAGAAATAGAATTTGAATGTCCCTATAAGTGGAAGTCGGGTTAATGTGAGGGACGAACCGTATGAGACACAAGGTTAACTTTTACTTGAAGTCTTCCTCGAACCAACCGGCATACCTAGCGTCTACAAGTGAATCTAGTTAATATGAAACATCTATGTGTCATGGGCCACTATAATTAGTATGCTATGATGCGAGGTTATGCCCAACATGTAATAGAATTCAGCCCAGAACAGCCAGATAAATCTAGCATCTACAAGTGGTAGGCCTAATATGAGATGTCAAGTGTGCATATATATATATATATATATATGTGTGTGTGTGTGTGAGTGTGTGTGTGTATGTAGGTATGTATGTGTTGTGTGCGCAGTAGGTCTGCCTTTGGGAAAAAGGTATTAAGTGGCTGACCTATCTCTTGTTGGGTATTAAGTGATTAGAACTAGGTTCGTTTCCAAGGTTCACTCCTTGGTTCACAACCCAAGTCATGGGGCCCGCCCTTTCAGAATCAAATGGTTATTGGGTCCGCCTTTCTTCTATAATGTACTAAATGGTCTTGGCAGACGATAACATTAGTAGGTTAGTTCTCCAATTAATGTCCTCTTCTTATTTAGGGGCTAGAGAGGGCTGATTAAGGGACAAATTATGTATACATGGCTTAAGGAACCACCGTCTAAGGTAAGTATTAAGTAGTTAGGAGTTCACCCGTAGGGACAGCTAGATAGTAACAAGAGGGTTCGCTAGGGATTTTTTCTTATTAGAAGTCATGTTCCTGACCCAAAGTGTTTCTATTTCTTATCTTACAAGAGAGTCATCATTTATAACGATTAACATTACAACATGGTCTTAAGTGGTTTACGGTCCGTCATTGGGTATTAAGTGACTATAGGGATGTCGTCCCTAAATAAATATGGTATTAAGTGACCATAGGAGGTGCACGCCCTTAAATTAGTTTTGGGTTATTAAGTGACTTCTATGACGTCCGCGTCATATGTTTTCATTTTATGTTTTTATGAAGAATAACTTTAAAAGTCTACAACTGCCAAATATAGGAAATAGCCTTCTTAACTTACTTGTATTTCATTCACTAGAACTTTATGTTCCGACCTCCCTCCTTTTAACACTAATAGGACAATAGGTGAGATAGGTGGCTAAGGATAGAGAACGATCTCTTGGAGGAGGAGCCTCTTGAAGGTCTATTTATTATGGTTATAGCTTATTTACTATTATTGCTATGTAATTTGGATGAATGATGATGTACCTTGAAGTTTAAGACATGTTGTAATTCCGAATTGTGGTTTTTAAATAATTGGTACATCTTATATTTATGCTATTATATTTTGTCCCATCACCATGCGATTTTCTAATTTTCATTTTAGACTGCTTTGTATATCTATTTAAGTTAATCCTTATAGGAACCAACGATCCATTTAGAGTGGTTCTAAGTTCCGTTGGTCCTTTTCTAAGTTGGAATTTAGGCCCATTCCGAGCAGGTTATTACATTTGGTATCAGAGCCTAGGTTACTCGATTACTATGAAATATACGCATGTGAGACATATTTGTTATTTAAAAAGTTTTTCAAAACTAAATATATGTATGTATATATATGAGTGTTATACCCCTAAACATCTGCAGTTATACTAGGCAACCTCGTCTTTCTTTCTTTTTGGGCCTTGATACTATTGTAGGAAGTCAACAAAGGGTGTTTCCTTTTTTAGATAGTAGATATGGACGACAATCAGCTCAATCAGGGAAACCCGACACCTGCTAGAATGGTTCCAATAGTATTTTTCGATTATGGAATAAGTCCTGTTGTTAATCCTGCCTCAGCAAAACCAGTCGCTCTGCCAGCTAAAGGGGCACCCAATTTCCTTCTCCTATGTAAAGATTTTATAAGTTAGGAGGCAAGACTTTTTCGAGATCTGAGAACTTTGTAGATGCAGAACCGTGGATCTTTGAGTGTGAAAGGATTTTTGAGGCCACTCGATGGGAAGATGAACTAAAGCGTAGGGTAGCAGCCTGACACTTGAAGGAGGAAGTCCTAGAATGGTGGAACCTGATTTCATAAGAGAACATGGGTAAAGTGTTTACTCAGATAGAGTTAGGACCTATTTTGAGAACAAATTCCGAGCTAATGCAGAGAAGACCCTGCAGCTAGAAAAGTTTATCCATTTAAAGAAGGAGAAATGGAGTTGAAAGACTATGTGGTGAAGTTTATTAAGTTTTCTAAGTTTGGTAGGGGTTGGTGGACACCCCTATGTATAAAGCCCTTAGGTTTGTTAAGGGGTTGAATTCACCATTGAAGGAGATGCTTTTGGCACAAGTTACTTTTGGAGCAACATTTGTGGCCATGGTTGAGGCAACTATTTTATATTCAGCCGAGAATGTTAAGGAAGTTCAGACTGCTAATAAAGGAAAAGGTAATTCTAGTGATGGGAATAATAAGAAAAAGAATTTATGGCTCAAGAAGAAGAAGGGTGAAAAATTTAAGAAGGAAGCCCAGACATGTTCGAGATGACACAAGAAATGGCACGAAGTGAAGGACTGTAGAGTGAACTTGCTAAGATAGAGTTCAAAGGGAAATATTTTAACTATCACGAAGATAGACACTTAGCGAGTAACTTCTCTAAGCCGAGAGTAGTGCAAGGCAGCCAAAACCATGTTGTGCCAATTCGTAGTCATCCCTCTAGGGACCAGGGACAACCCGCACTGGAAGGTATAATTTCTGTTCTAGGAATTTTTTTTGTGTACCCTATTGGATTCTGGATCCATCCTCTCCGTTTTTGCTAAGAAGATTGTAGATTTTTTGAAACTTCACTTATCCTTTGCTATCCATCCGATAGAGGTTTCTAACCCTACCGGATAGACTATGCATCTTTATGTTGTTTGTAAAGACTAGTATTAGGCATCAGTGATGTTGACTTCTTTTATGATACATATGTGCTTGATTTTGAGGGGTATGACCTTATTTTGGATATGGACTAACTATCATTTATGGGGTCGTCCTCAACTGCATTAGGAGAGTGGTTTGTTTGAGAAGCCGTGGAGGCCGCAACAAAGAGATTCCTTATAAGACAAGGAGTAGGAATTCGACCTTATTTTCCTTATCTTCGAATTCTGGTGGATCAACCTTAGTACTAGTTATATGTGAATTTCTTAATGTTTTTAAGGAAGTCGTAGGACTCCAACCCCCACCGAGAGATATCATTTAGAACTCGTAAAGAATGTGAGGCCTGTAGCATTTCCTTTAAGGTACATGGCTCCATAGGAAAGGAGAGAGCTAGACAAGAAAATCTCGAAATTGTTGCAGAAGGGCTTCATTCATAGGAGTACCTCGGAGTGGGGTTCCCAAGTAGTATTTTCCATAAAGTCAATGAATCTTTAAGGTTATGCGTGGATTATAGAGAACTTAGCAAGCTGACCAAAAAGAATAGGTATCCCTTACCAAAAATTAATGACTAGTTTTTCAGTTTTGGAGGAGCCCAAATATTTTCCTAGTTAGACTTGACTATTGGATTTCACAAATTAAGCATTTCAGATGAGAGTAAACATAATACAGCGTTTAGGATGCCAAATGGATTGTTCGAGTGGGAGGTTATGCCTTTTGGTTTGTCAAATGCCCCTGCTTTCTTTGTAGACCTGATGAGTAAGGCATTTCGGGGAATACTCAATAAGATTGTAGTAGTATTTGTGGATGACATCCTTATCTTTTCCAAGGAGCATAAGGATCACTTTAGAAGGGTCCTAAGAATTCTAAGGGAACCCCCCACTAAAAGCCAAATTCTCAAAATTCCACTTTTAGAAGAAAGAAGTCAAGTTTCTAGGGCATATTGTTTTGAGAATGGTTTAGCGGTAGACCCCGCTAAGGCAGAAGTCGTCCATGAGTGGAAGATACCTCGAAATGCGACTGAGGTTAGGATCTTCCTTGGATTAGCAGACTATTATCGAAAATTTATTAAGGGATTCGCAAAGATTTCTATCCCTCTAACCCAGCTGACCAAAAAAGATCATAAGTTTGTATGTACTGAGAAGTATGGAACTTCCTTTGAGAGGTTGAAGGAATCTCTCACATGTGCACCTATTTTGATTATCTCGGACAGGGCCAAGATGTTCACTGTTTTCACAGATGCATGTGGGACCGGGTTAGGAGTGGTACTCATACAAGAGGGTAAAAGCTACCTACGCAACTAGACAACTTAAGGACCACAAGAAAAGGTACCCCGTCCATGATTTGGAGTTAGCAGCAGTAGTTTTCACTCTTAAGATGTGGAGGCATTATCTTCTTGGAGAGAAGTTTGAGTTATTCACATATCATAAGTCCCTTAGGTATCTGTTTTCTTAGAAAGATTTGACCCTTCGACAGTAGAGATGGATGGAATATCTTGCATCTTTTGATTTCGCCATTCAGTACAACTTTGGGAAGGGTAACATCATAGTTGATGCTTTAAATCAGAAGCACGCTATCCTTAGTGTGATTACTGTGTGGAGGCAGTTAGAGTTCCGATCTAGTTTCAATTTGCAACCACCATATGAGATAGCTTAAGGATTACTTGGAGCAATGGAGATAAGACCGGTTTTATTGGAAAGGATCAAGGGTGAGCAAGACCATGATGACGAGTTGAGGGCATTAAAGGAAAAAGTTTCTATTGGAGAATCTTTCTCTTATTTAAGTAGATATTCTATTGATAGTAGAAATAGCTTGAGAAGATACAGAGGATTTGTGTCCCTAGGAGTTTGAATCTTAGGAATAAGATTCTAGAAGAATGCTATAGGTCAATGATGACTATTCATCCCAGTGGTGATAAAATGTTTAGGGACAAAATAAAAGTTTCTATTGGGAAGGAATGAAGAGGGACGTGGTGGAGTTTGTTTCAAGAACTTTCCAATAAGTAAAGGTGGAACATGTGAAGCCTGGAGGACTTTTGTTACCTTGGAGGTTCCCACTTGGAAATGGGAGCACATTTCTATGGATTTTATTGATGGGCTTCCTAGAAGTAAGAGAGGGAATGAGGCTATTTGGGTGATAGTGGACCGACTGACGAAGAGTATCCATTTTATTCCCATCAAGAAGAATAGGACTGCTATCTGATTAGCCCAATTTTATGTTAAGGAGATTGTTAGGCTACATTGGATTCCAACCACTATAGTGAGTGACAGAGATCCATTATTTACTAGTGAAATTTGGAAGAGTCTTCAAAAAGCATTGGGAACGACTTTAGGTTTAAGCACAACTTATCATCCGCAGAAAGATGGCAAAATAGAAAGAGTTAATAGAGTTTCGGAGGATCTGTTCTAAGCTTGCATAGTCGACTTTGGAGGAGCATGGTAGAAGCACTTAACTTTGATTGAGTTCTCATACAGTAACAGTTACCAAGCAATGATTGGCATGGCCCCTTACGAAGCTTTGTATGAACGGCCATACAAATCACTAACTTGTTGGTGGGAAACTACCGACATGGTTTTACTTGGACTAGACTTTATCCATGAGTCCACAGAGATTATTTCATTGATTCGGCATAGAATGAAGGTTGTCCAAGACCGGCAAAAGTCATATGTGGATAGGAGGAGGAGAGAATTAGAATTTGATGTCGAAAGATAATGTTTCTCCTCTCAAGAAGAAAGTTCAGTTTGGAAAGACTAGGAAGTTAGCTTCAATTTATATTGGGCCTTTTCGGATTTTGGATAGAATTGGGAAGATGGCTTAACGAGTGGATCTTCCCGCGAGTTTATCGGGGGGCCACATGTTTTCCATCTTCGCAAATACCTTCATGATTCAGCCGACAGACTCAAGCTTGACAGTATTGGGGACATACGGAGCCTTCAGTCGGAGTCTAGGGGGCCTCGTGCCACTGCAAGGATCGTGGAGCGCGAAATCAAACGACTTCGCAATAAATCTATTCGACTTATCCGAGTTCAATAGGGAGATAACCCTGCAGGGTGAACATGAGAAACTGAGGAGAAGATTAGACTTTCTCATCCAGAGCTTTTCTCAAGTAATTATTTTCCCATAATTTGTCATTTTTGGTTGCATCGTGGTTTCTAGATTGGATGGTAAGATATGGATGTGACACAAATGCACTGTGCACTCATATAACATTAAATGCATGTTAGGGTGTTTTGCATACATATTGCATCACTTATTACACTTACACGCTAGGAATGAGCTTATTATTAGCAAGTTTGTAGTTCATAATCACTTTAATTTTTGGATGTTTATGGATGTTTTAAATATAACAAGGGCGTACAACATGGTTATTTAGAGCGAGATGTGTTCTTCGCCCCTTCAAAAGATTTCAGGACGAAATCTCCAATAAGGGGGAGAATGTAACGCCCCATAAAATATACTTAATTTAGACATAGGATAATTTAATTTAAAAATAAACAATAATAATTAATAATATATCAAGAGGATGAAAATGGAATTTTGGACAATTGTGAATTTGGCCTATGCATTCGTTGCGAGATTTTGATCCGTTTTCATATTTTATTTGTTGAAAACGAAGTCCGTATGCAAAAGTTATTAATAAATTAAGTTGTACATATATATTAACGTATAAAAATTTGAATTTCAAATAAATATATATACAAGCTGGGAATATAACAAATAGAATAAGCATGAAAAGAATATTCCCTTTTATTTCAAACTTATGTGTATATATTCATACAAAGTAGGGGACAAGAATAAATTAATTAAGGAAAGAAACAAAGAGAATTAATTAACGAAAAATCAAAAAGTAACGTTTTGGAGAAGATTTCTCCTAGGCTTGACCCTAAAAGGGGAGTCGAACGCCCCTTTCTAAGGGGCGTCAACCGCCCAGATCGACTGCTCTCCTGTAGGGAAGCCCAATGAAGGTTGTTTTATATAGGGACTTATTTATAATATATATCAAATGGACTGCTTAGATTTATTCAAACTAATCTAAAGGTTCATACACGCGATAGCAACTATAAGTAAACCCTCAAACCCTCATTCTAAACCCTACATCTATTTCTCTCAACACGTCCATTATGCCTTTCTTCTGTCTCTAATTCCAGAAAGCCTAAAGGATTTACGTTTTTCTATTTCTCTAAATCTATTATATCTTCTCTATCTTATTCTAACATTAGAATTAAGATTTATTTGGAATTTAGATTAATACGTATATATATGTAAGATTCTAATGGTAATTCTAATATATGTATTTAGATTTGAAAGGATTTGAGCATACGTTCGTTCTTGAAGGACAAATCCAATTTCAGTTCTGTAACAACCCGGAAAATCTGAACCAGTTTAAAAATTTTAATTTGGCTATTTTAGTGGATTTTAAATATTTAAAATAAATTATTTTAAATAATAATGACGCAAAGTATGTTTGAATCGATGTTTGAAAATAAATATAATTATTTTAAATTATAAACAAGGCCTGAAAAGGCGCGGCAGTTTCAAAATTTGAATTCAAACTTTGACTGATTGTACCGGGTGCAAAATAAAACGGATTTTAGTGAAACCAAAAATATTTAAATCTGTTAGTGAATATCTTTCTATTGAATCTGAAAAATCGAAGTTTCATAGCGGGAATCAAAATTTATGGCCAAATGAATTTTCAGAAAGGTCGTTATAGAGTATATACAGCCCTTGAAAATAGACATTTTGCAAACGACCTCAGAATTCGACGAAACCGCTTTTGTTGGAGCCGGGATGTCAAATTATTGCTAGGTTGCAAATTCCATAATTTTTGAAGTTAGTATGTGAGCGTGGCGAAGGAAAATGTGTTTAGTTGATTTTAGTTAAATTGGATCGACCAGAAAATGGCCATTTTTCAAATGGTCTCAGAATTCGACGAAACTAGTTTTATTGGGACCGTATCGTCAAAACATAGCTAAATTTATTTTTTGGGAATTTTTAGAATCAGTATGTGGCCCCAGCAAATTGAAATGTACGTTCAAATCAAATTTTGAATGTTTTATATTCTAATTTTGAAGAAAAACGGACTGAACAGTCGAATGGGCTTACGAAACATATCCTATTGTGTTAGGAATGGGGGTATTTAGCTAGGGGCGACAGTTGTTGGGTTTGAATTGGTGTTCGTTTGCAAAAACCCTATTTTTTGAACTAATATAAATATCGGCCAATCGGATTTTTTATATAAAAAAAAAATTAAACCCGCGTTTCTCTCTCCCCGACGTCGATCTGAAGGCGGAAAAGCTTTCCACCATTCCCGACCAAATTCCAACCAATCCACTTCGAATTAGACCTCCATCCAGTTGGGAATTTTGTAGAGAATCCCTTCCTCTTCAAATCCATACCTACCACTCCCCCTATCACCTCGTATTTCGTGCGCACCGCCTCCCCGAAGTCGAGACCTTCCCGCCGCCGCCTTGCCCTGATCCCACCGTCGATCTTGACGTGGTTACTGGCGCCGGAAAGCTTGTTTCAAGCTCTTCGCTGTGGCATAACCCGATCATCTCCAGGCGCTTCGGATTTCGAGAAAAGTTCAAACCTAATTTTGAACAGATTTGAAAGGTAACGGGTTTAATTATTTTGAACTGATTTTAACACGCTAAAGTGTTGCAAACTTCTAAAAATCGTATCTTTTTCATATATGATTGAAATCCAGTGAAACAAGAGATAGTGGATGTAGTAACCCGAAAATCCAGGGGAAATTTGAGCTGACTAAATAACACAAGTCCAACCCCAAATTACACTGGAAATTCAAGAAACTAATAGAAAGAAGGGAGAGGGTGAGAATAGATAAGGTAGAAACTTAGAATAGAAGAAGAAGAAGACAACATCAGAGTAACACGAATCTTGCAGCGGAACGAATAACATATAATAGATAACATAAGGGGGTGGCCGTATAAATACCCGGTGGCCATATAAATTATTTAAAATAAATTATATGTTATAATCGAATAACTTTGAAATATAACAGTTATGTATACAATAACATTTGTCAGAGTACAACACTTACAACACAGCGGAATAAATAATAGCTACCGACTGCTGAAGCCTCCTGCTCCAAGCTCTCCAAGTATACCTGTAAATCCTGACTACTTGACTGCCCGTATAAATTTAGGCACCCAAGAGTTTAGGGAAAACAAAACAAAATAAACTCTGGGTCAGTCATGTGACTGGTGTGAGTAAACTCAAATCATTTAAAACAAGTATATGATATCTCATAAGACCACGCCGTGAATACGGAACGGGATTTTCCCTTATGAGAATCCAAACATCTTTGAAAAGCAATATCATTCTGATATTATAATAATGTCTAAATACAAATAGATATCAATCTAGCAGAAACGCTTGCATCTCACGTTCTACATATATAGTATACAATCAAAACCGCAGGTGCGTATTGGATGATTGGGTTTCCAACTATGACAAGGTATGGAACCACCTTCCGATCAGTGTACTCTAGGAACGATACACAGGAGTTCAACAAGAACATCTTGTAACTCAGCCACACATGACCGACCACTCATTTCGCTTGAGTGTATCGAATGTACATCACCAACGGTTGGGATCAGCAACCGTTCCCGTATATATATATATATATATATATATATATATATATATATATATATATGGGACAGCCTTGATAGATTAAAGAAACAAATGAATGTTCTCTAGATAGGTGATTATACACCCTACTTCGGTGCGACCGACTTAGCCATGTTGCCTGCCCGATTTTTGTCATTTACCGGATGTGAAGCGAGAAGCTACGCTTACTTTCCATTCATTTATAACATGCTTACTTTGAATGCCACATTATCAGATCCGTTAATCATTAGTTGGTTTATACAAATATTCTGGATGTTATGCTAAGGGAATAAATCCGTTGCCACCATATATATTTGTACAGGCCAACCCATTCGATCATTGGAAATACTCTGTCAGACATTCGTCCATATACGTTCGTTCTGGGACTGAACGAAACCGAAGGCACTATTCTGTAAACAGGACAGCCCTTGCATAACACCGTCTTCAATTATCTTCATCGTATTTGATCACAACGCTTATATCAATACGGAGTGGTTCTTCGGATAATAATCCAACCGGTCTCTCCATATTAAAAACGTAAAATGGTCAAAATTTCGATAGTCTGTGATTTAACTATCAAATGAAAACATGTCGGTGTACAAACAACGATCTTAATTCCAAATGGAATTATCGATCCAATCAACGAATATATATATATATATATATATTCATATTTCCTTATTTCTACACTTAGAAAACATCTTTGATTTATATTTGGAAAACGTTTAGGAAACTCATTTATATGGATTTCAACTAACGCTGTATGAAACATCGTTACGACTACTAAATCCATAATTCATTTATTTCTTAACTGCATTACTAATCATCCTTTGTTATCGAACTTCAACTATTCCTTAGTCAATTTCAAAGTCAATCAAGTTGGGGTATAATTACCTCTCAGACCTTAACTGAACAACGATCTTAACCTTGCAATAGATAAAGCTCATCGCTTCAATTTCTAAAACCATTTGCTTACGCAAATTCTCGGATTCAGATTACGAATCCACTTCTTTATGAAAACATTTATTATAACGTTTAACGTTATAATCCTACTTCTGAAATATCTAACTTATAAGTCTAACCTGTATTTCTTACTTTGATTAATTAATCTAACAACTAATTTATGTATAAATAAATAAATCCTGATTTAAAAACTGGAAAGTAAATAATACTTTCCCCGAATTTGATAAAAATCGAATTCGCCGTATAACTCCCTTTCGAGAAATCTCTATTCGATTAACTCTCCTTCGAATAACTATTATTCGATTAACTCTCTTCGAATAGATTATATTCGATTATCTCTTTTTGGTTAATTCTATTTAATTAACTCTTCTCTCGAATAACTAATATTCGATTAACTCTAATTTGTTTAACTCTACTTCATTACTCCTATTCGAATAACTAATATTCGAATAACCCTATTTGATTAACCCCTTTTTGATTTAACTTTTATTCGAATAACTAATATTCGAATAACTCTATTTGCTTTACTCTTACTGCTTAACTCTTATTTGATTTACTCTATTGAACTAACTCTATTTCGGATAACTAATATTCGATTAACTCCATTCACTTGACTCTAGATCGCAGCGATCACAGTGGTTACGCTTGATTCCCTCAGGAAACATCCGACTGCCGTAGGCTATCTGCAGCCCTGCGAATTACGCTAGCAGTCGTGCAAAATGGTACTTACCCTAATAACTATGTCTGTTTTATCTCTATCTCGAATAACTATATTCGATCGACTCTAATTGGATAGCTGATATTCAATTAACCCTGATTGGATTAACTCTAATTCGATTAATCCTATTTGTTTAACTCACATTCGATTTACTAATCTTCGACTAACTAATAGTCAATTTACACTTATTTGCTTAACCAACATTCGACTAACTAATAGTCGATTAACTTACTTCGATTAATTCGATTAACTTTTATTTGATTTTCTTAAATCGATTAACATTATCTGATTATCTCTAATTGAATAACTAATATTCAATTAACTCTTTTCAAATAACTAAATTCGATTAGCTCCTTCGAATACTAAATTCGATTTAACTCTATTCGATTATCTCTTTGATATCTCGTCAATTTCCTCTTTATAACGTTTTATTTTTCGTTACAACTATTCCCTTTTTTATAACTTCTAATTACCGTTACAAATATTTCCTAATTATAACTTCTATTTACCGTTACAAATACTTCCTATTTATAACTTCTATTTATTTTCTAAATAAATATTCCTTTATTCTATTTATTTTCTAAATAAATATTCTCCTTTTCAATTCTATTTATTTTCTAAATAAATATCCCTTTTATAAAATCCTATTATTTTATAAATACTTCCTTTTTATAAAAACCGTGTTCGTTTTATAAATAATTTCCCTTTTATAAAACCGTGTTCGTTTTATAAATAATTTCCCTTTTATAAAACCGTGTTCGTTTTATAAATATTTCCTTTTATAAAATCCTGTGATTTTATAAATACTCTATTTTCAAATTGTTTCCTTTTATAAAATCGGTTGATTTTATAAAACTCGTTTATTTCAATATTCATTGAAATATTCCTTTTTACATCTCAGGGTTTCTTATGATATTTAAAATATCAAACAACGATGATCAATGTCGTTCTAACACACATAATCAAGAACAGATTATATAACACATCATATATCACAATATATGAAAACAGTAAAATAATTGTTGAGGAATCCAGTCGGATTCCTCCAACCGTCTCCCTGCATCCACAGATGTTACACAATATAATATATATCATATTTCATTTTGAAATGAAATATCCTGCTGTACAGAACCATATTTGACTAACAGTACATAGACTAATTATAACTACGTTTTCAATCAAATCTATTTAACAGTCCAGTTTAACAATCAATCTACAGCAGTCAATAAATAAAGTACAATTTATATTAAAATATAAATTGAGGAGAGTTAGTGAGTTTTACTCACCTTGTCCGATCATCGTTAATAACAATAACCATCGCTTGATTCAGACGGACAATTTATTTTTTTATAAATTGTGACGAGCTTCGATTCGCTCCCAGTCAGTTCCATTGTGTTGTCGTCGTCCCTACGATCCCAACGGGTCCGACCATTTGAAATTCTGACTTCGTTTGGACAAGTTATTTAGTTAGCAAGTTAGTATGTATTTAAACTTAGATTTTTAAACTAAATAAAATTAAAAGAAGAGATGGGCCTCACATTGTAAATTCGGCCGAATACCACCCTTAAAGCCCGTACCCGATTACCCTGCTCCTCTTCGTCTAAAATGTTTTCACTTCAGTATAATATATGCACACCCCACTACTTCGAAACTTTACAGTACCCGTACCCCTTATTTCTGCCAATACGTCATCCTCTATCCGCCCATTTTATTCCGGTCCAATCACATTTCACCGACCCACAAATAAAACATTATCTGCATAGCTCCTTCTTCCTTAATTCTATCCATCCGCTCCTTCCATTCTTGATTAACTCTTCATGGCTTTTCACACCAACATATATGACGCATCCACCGTTCTATTATGCTGAAGCGAATCCTTCGCATGCAACGTACACTCCAGAAGGACAGTACCCTTCTCATTTTCCACGTAAGTCCTAACCAGCTTCCCAAACAAAACGTGATGTGTCCATTCCAAAACCTCGTCATCAACCGGCCACACAGCAGCACAACCCACAGTGCTCTCCCTCCTTCAATCGCCTACACAGTGGAACCCTACGAGAGCACCAGAACGAGCTTCAGATCTCGTCATTTCTAGTGCTGCTTCATCGTTCCAACTATACGTTGCCTTCATGCCTCGACCCCTACATCCAACCGCAGCGCCTCACCTTCGGTTCATCACTGCCGCAACTACCAGGAAAGGCCAGAGCATCCCCGAGGATCATCAGAACTCGCACCGACCCCTTGACGACCTACGCTCCAGACGCCCTCAATCCAGCTACTGTCGCTCATCTACAAATGGCTCTTGACCACCGCATGTTCTAGCTCCAGATTCGGCCCCCAGAACGAGCGAGAGTCGATCACCACCGCACCATTCTGTCGCCCTTATCTAGATCTAGGTTTTTTTACTGTTATAGAGCTTTGATTTTTATTGAGTGGGGATGGAGATTAAGAGGGAAGAAGTTGAAGAAGTCGGGGCCATTGATTGGTATTAGCGGCGGCTACAAAGAAGCTTCAGCCGATGGAAAAATAATGACCTAGGTTTAGAAAACGTTTAAGGGGTTTTTATAGAAGAAATAAATATCTAGATTTTTATTGAGGGTGCAACGTGGACAGGTTAAGCATTGATGGAGAGGGGACGTCCCTGTTTCATGGGGTACCGAGTGGTTTTGTATAGTGTAGTGGTTTTGTTTAAATTAAAGGCCATGGGTCCATACTACGCATAATTTCGTTCGCTCACATAGGAAGAGTCATGGACAGAAATAAAATTACCGTTGTGACGAGTGAGGTGCCACGGTCCCAAAACTATAATAATATCGGTAGTTCAAATCATATTTTGAAACCCCAAAAATCGCTGATTAAGGGTGCACAATACTCCAAATAAAAAGTTGCATATTTAATTAATTAAAAATTACAGTAAAATTCTAACAATTAAATTATCGTTATGTCCCAAAAGAACCTTGTTTATATTCACACCCGATATTCAAATATTTTCAAATAACTGTTATGGCCACGAACGAATATACCGCTGTTTTTTTTTTTTTGAATATTTAATTTGGACATAACTCAAAATCTACCCGACGAAATCTCGATTTTTCTCTTCCATTAGAAAAATATAGTTTAACAGATTCATAGTTTCTTGTTTCACAGAAATCCGACTTAAAACGGATTCTGTATATTCATTTAAAGTTCGAATCGCCAAATAGCGAACTGCCGCGCCATTCCGAGCTCGATTATAATTATATTATAATTCCACGATCAAACTGTCGTATATTTATATATATTCGTTATTTGAATAATTAAATAACTTCATTATTCGACCGTTCAAAATACGGGTCACTACATTCTTCCCCCCTTATAATAATTTCGTCCTCGAAATTGCTAAGCTAGGAAAATGTTACTAACTCTACTAACTTGATTCAAATATCTTCTGGTTTACTTCTCAACTTTAATTTCAACTGAACCATTTAATTTCAATTAAATTATTAATTCTTTCCGACTAACTAAAATTTTCAAAAAAATCCTGAAAATTTTCTAACGCCTTAAATTTTCGGAAAATTTCACCATAACCTCCTTTGTATTGGTCGAGATGACAAACCACAACTCGCCTCTCTAGGCCTTCTCCAACCCAAAAGAAAATCAAACAGCCAAGCGGCTTGCCAATTCGGCTCATAAATCACCAAACTCATATATAAATAAACTTGTACCTTTTGTCGAGCACACCATTCATATCCTTTCATTTGTTACCACTTCAACATATACTCATGTCATTCCAAACAAATTCTAATCAGTTTATTCTCAATTCCAATCTTTCACTTATACAAGTCAGATTTCATTTTACTCCAATATCAACCTTCAACCTCTTAACTCATCAACTTAATGCCATTTGAGATTATTCTATAATCAAATTCAGTTTAATTCAACTTAGTTCAAGTTAAATTTCTAATTTGTTTATTCACATTTACTAGTTCATCTGCTTAACTCATAAGATAAATTCAAATTTCAAATGCCTGGGTTTATTTCAAATCCATTTGAAATCATAATACCAGTTCAAAACCTTTGAATTTCTAAACAACTTGTTTTTCTTAAAACAATTCAAAAACAAAACCTTTGGTAGTAATCCGTCACTTAGGAACTCAAAAATCACACCGACGATGTATCGATCCATCCTCGGAATCATTTCCCAGCGACCGAAGTGAGTTCAATACTATATCACTTTCAAATTGAAAAACATTTTCAAAATCTCCCAGGATTTTAAAATTCTCATATGTTCAATTCGATTCCATTTACAAACACTTCTCCAAATTTCTAGTGTTTTAATTTCAATTCAAATTCAAATTCAAATTCAAATTCAATTCATCTTGATTTCATATATTATACTCATATGAATTCTAATTAGTTATTTATAACCATTTCACCTTTATAATCTTATTTGATTATACTAACAACCAACACAACCAATTATACTATATTAATTTTCAAAACATACCATGTCGGTTCATCGTATTCAAGTGTTTATAAAACCCTTACCGATACAGTGGATCAAACTGATCGACCAGAATTCATAAGCCACTCAATCAATAAATCTCCATAATATAAAATCATTTTATATTCAATAACATATACGCTCTCATATATATACACTCAACTCAATCTAGGATATTACTAATCCTATCTCTACTGAGTTACGCCACAGAGCCAAGGTATTAACTAAACCTGGCTCTGATACCAACTGTAGTAACCCGAAAATCCGGGGGAAATTTGAGCTGACTAAATAACACAAGTCCAACCCCAAATTACACTGGAAATTCAAGAAACTAATAGAAAGAAGGGAGAGGGTGAGAATAGATAAGGTAGAAACTTAGAATAGAAGAAGAAGAAGACAACATCAGAGTAACACGAATCTTGCAGCGGAACGAATAACATATAATAGATAACATAAGGGGGTGGCCGTATAAATAGCCGGTGGCCGTATAAATTATTTAAAATAAATTATATGTTATAATCGAATAAATTTGAAATATAACAGTTATGTATACAATAACATTTGTCAGAGTACAACACTTACAACACAGCGGAATAAATAATAGCTACCGACTGCTGAAGCCTCCTGCTCCAAGCTCTCCAAGTATACCTGTAAATCCTGACTACTTGACTGCCCGTATAAATTTAGGCACCCAAGAGTTTAGGGAAAACAAAACAAAATAAACTCTGGGTCAGTCATGTGACTGGTGTGAGTAAACTCAAATCATTTAAAACAAGTATATGATATCTCACAAGACCACGCCGTGAATACGGAACGGGTTTTTCCCTTATGAGAATCCAAACATCTTTGAAAAGCAATATCATTCTGATATTATAATAATGTCTAAATACAAATAGATATCAATCTAGCAGAAACGCTTGCATCTCACGTTCTACATATATAGTATACAATCAAAACCGCAGGTGCGTATTGGATGATTGGGTTTCTAGCTATGACAAGGTATGGAACCACCTTCCGATCAGTGTACTCTAGGAACGATACACAGGAGTTCAACAAGAACATCTTGTAACTCAGCCACACATGACCGACCACTCATTTCGCTTGAGTGTATCGAATGTACATCACCAACGGTTGGGATCAGCAACCGTTCCCGTATATATATATATATATGGGACAGCCTTGATAGATTAAAGAAACAAATGAATATTCTCTAGATAGGTGATTATACACCCTACTTCGATGCGACCGACTTAGCCATGCTGCATGCCCGATTTTTGTCATTTACCGGATGTGAGGCTAGAAGCTACGCTTACTTTCCATTCATTTATAACATGCTTACTTTGAATGCCACATTATCAGATCCGTTAATCATTAGTTGGTTTATACAAATATTCTGGATGTTATGCTAAGGGAATAAATCCGTTGCCACCATATATATTTGTACAGGCCAACCCATTCGATCATTGGAAATACTCTGTCAGACATTCGTCCATATACGTTCGTTCTGGGACTGAACGAAACCGAAGGCACTATTCTGTAAACAGGACAGCCCTTGCATAACACCGTCTTCAATTATCTTCATCGTATTTGATCACAACGCTTATATCAATACAGAGTGGTTCTTCGGATAATAATACAACCGGTCTCTCCATATTAAAAACGTAAAATGGTCAAAATTTCGATAGTCTGTGATTTAACTATCAAATGAAAACATGTCGGTGTACAAACAACGATCTTAATTCCAAATGGAATTATCGATCCAATCAACGAATATATATATATTCATATTTCCTTATTTCTACACTTAGAAAACATCTTTGATTTATATTTGGAAAACGTTTCCGAAACTCATTTATATGGATTTCAACTAACGCTGTATGAAACATCGTTACGACTACTAAATCCATAATTCATTTATTTCTTAACTGCATTACTAATCATCCTTTGTTATCGAACTTCAACTATTCCTTAGTCAATTTCAAAGTCAATCAAGTTGGGGTATAATTACCTCTCAGACCTTAACTGAACAACGATCTTAACCTTGCAATAGATAAAGCTCATCGCTTCAATTTCTAAAACCATTTGCTTACGCAAATTCTCGGATTCAGATTACGAATCCACTTCTTTATGAAAACATTTATTATAACGTTTAACGTTATAATCCTACTTCTGAAATATCTAACTTATAAGTCTAACCTGTATTTCTTACTTTGATTAATTAATCTAACAACTAATTTATGTATAAATAAATAAATCCTGATTTAAAAACTGGAAAGTAAATAATACTTTCCCCGAATTTGATAAAAATCGAATTCGCCGTATAACTCCCTTTCGAGAAATCTCTATTCGATTAACTCTCCTTCGAATAACTATTATTCGATTAACTCTCTTCGAATAGATTATATTCGATTATCTTTCTTCGAATAGATTTTATTCGATTATCTCTTTTTGGTTAATTCTATTTAATTAACTCTTCTCTCGAATAACTAATATTCGATTAACTCTAATTTGTTTAACTCTACTTCATTACTTTTATTCGAATAACTAATATTCGAGTAACCCTATTTGATTAACCCCTTTTTGATTTAACTTTTATTCGAATAACTCTATTTGCTTTACTCTTACTGCTTAACTCTTATTTGATTTACTCTATTGAACTAACTCTATTTCGGATAACTAATATTCGATTAACTCCATTCGCTTGACTCTAGATCGCAGCGATCACAGTGGTTACGCTTGATTCCCTCAGGAAACATCCGACTGCCGTAGGCTATCTGCAGCCCTGCGAATTACGCTAGCAGTCGTGAAAAATGGTACTTACCCTAATAACTATGTCTGTTTTATCTCTATCTCGAATAACTATATTCGATCGACTCTAATTGGATAGCTGATATTCAATTAACCCTGATTGGATTAACTCTAATTCGATTAATCCTATTTGTTTAACTCACATTCGATTTACTAATCTTCGACTAACTAATAGTCAATTTACACTTATTTGCTTAACCAACATTCGACTAACTAATAGTCGATTAACTTACTTCGATTAATTCGATTAACTTTTATTTGATTTTCTCAAATCGATTAACTTTATCTGATTATCTCTAATTGAATAACTAATATTCAATTAACTCTTTTCAAATAACTAAATTCGATTAGCTCCTTCGAATACTAAATTCGATTTAACTCTATTCGATTATCTCTTTGATATCTCAATTTCCTCTTTATAACGTTTTATTTTTCGTTACAACTATTCCCTTTTTTATAACTTCTAATTACCGTTACAAATATTTCCTATTTATAACTTCTATTTACCGTTACAAATACTTCCTATTTATAACTTCTATTTATTTTCTAAATAAATATTCCTTTATTCTATTTATTTTCTAAATAAATATTCTCCTTTTCAATTCTATTTATTTTCTAAATAAATATCCCTTTTATAAAATCCTATTATTTTATAAATACTTCCTTTTTATAAAAACCGTGTTCGTTTTATAAATAATTTCCCTTTTATAAAACCGTGTTCGTTTTATAAATTATTTCCCTTTTATAAAACCGTGTTCGTTTTATAAATATTTCCTTTTATAAAATCCTGTGATTTTATAAATACTCTATTTTCAAATTGTTTCCATTTATAAAATCGGTTGATTTTATAAAACTCGTTTATTTCAATATTCATTGAACTATTCCTTTTTACATCCCAGGGTTTCTTATGATATTTAAAATATCAAACAACGATGATCAATGTCGTTCTAACACACATAATCCAGAACAGATTATATAACACATCATATACCACAATATATGAAAACAGTAAAATAATTGTTGAGGAATCCAGTCGGATTCCTCCAACCTGTCTCCCTGCATCCACAGATGTTACACAATATAATATATATCATATTTCATTTTGAAATGAAATATCCTGCTGTACAGAACCATATTTGACTAACAGTACATAGACTAACTATAACTACGTTTTCAATCAAATCTATTTAACAGTCCAGTTTAACAATCAATCTACAGCAGTCAATAAATAAAGTACAATTTATATTAAAATATAAATTGAGGAGAGTTAGTGAGTTTTACTCACCTTGTCCGATCATCGTTAATAACAATAACCATCGCTTGATTCAGACGGACAATTTATTTTGCTATAAATTGTGACGAGCTTCGATTCGCTCCCAGACAGTTCCATTGTGTTGTCGTCGTCCCTACGATCCCAACGGGTCCGACCATTTGAAATTCTGACTTCGTTTGGACAAGTTATTTAGTTAGCAAGTTAGTATGTATTTAAACTTAGATTTTTAAACTAAATAAAATTAAAAGAAGAGATGGGCCTCACATTGTAAATTCGGCCGAATACCACCCTTAATGTGACGGCCCGCCCCGCACCAGCCTGCATTTCCTCCGAAAGTGCGCTGTACACATGCCCAGCTAGCACAGAACGGTCGTCAGAAGAAAAGAAAGAAGGGAATGAACTAATCAAGGAACCTGTAGAATGTCTCACAGCGCATCGAACAAAATATAATAATAACATACTTGACATAAAACAGGAGAGACAGTGCATAAGCTGAAAATCAAAACTAAACATCATAGCAGCGGAAAATTCAGAATACAGCTTATTACAACTTTCAAACTGTCTCAAAGCAAAAGAAAGCTAAAATGGAAGATACACCACCAATGCCCAAGCAGTGATCTTCAACAACACAGGGAGAATACTATATATGTATATTACGTGGAAGCCTCCTGCTCGTCTCCGGATCATCTACCCGTGCATCACCAGCTAACCTGTCTCTAGTCTGCTCGTGTGAGCACCCAGAGTAATAAGAGAAGACATAAAACTCTGGGTCAGACATAAAGCCTGGTATGAGCGATAAGCATCTAAACAGAATAATAACAGGTATACTAAACCATACCTGAACCTGGACCTGCAACCAAAGAGTTAGTACCACATACCGTACAATACTCTAAGGTGCCATAATAAATAGTGTAAGGATACGGGGGTGGGGTGTGCATGTCACAATGATAGCAAACAAATCATCCATAGCAACCATCCTCACATCTCTCACTCAGTGCGTAAAGCATACGATATCTACCACTTTGGAACACTAGACAAATTGAGGTAACGACGAATCCCGACTTGTAGAAACCCCGCTGTGACCAAGCTAAACACATGGAGTCATGACCAAACATTTCAATGACCCACTTCATTGGTTGTAGCCCTTGGTTCTACCGATGCCATAATGGCCCTGAATCCGCCTTCGTACCTCCTACCATAGTGGTCCAAAGCTATAGATGTCGATAACTCCTTGGCACGCGTCCCGCAGCAAAGCCCAACCATGAAGCGAACTCGTTGATTCCCATCTGAATCTTAAGCTCTAACTTCTCATTTGGACTTTCTTTGCATCTCGGGTTTAGTCGAATTGGAGTGGGTCTTCAGAAGAGTTGTCGCGCATTAACAGTCCTAGAATTCGGTTCGGTTCGGTAGTCATCACCTTCATCGGTTCGGGTCGGGAGTCATCGCCTTCATCGGTTCGGGTTGGTCCTCCTTCCTTGTCATCTTTCCATTCGGTTCGGGTCGGGTACTCCACTTCGGGTCGGGTCGGTGTCCTCCTCCGGGTCGGGTCGGTTGCCCTTCCTTCCAGTGCTCCGATCCGCTCCCTCATTTCTTCACGTATTCCGATCCGATCCCTCCTTGCCATCTGATCCGCGTGGCCTTCCTTCTTGCTAGTTCTCCCAAATGTTTACTTCCGATCCGATCTGGCCTCCAATTATCCTTCCGATCCGATCCCCTTGTCCACTTCAACTCCAAGTAAACGGCCTTCCTTCTCGCCAAGCCTCCTCCAGTGACAAGTTCCAATTCAGTTCGAATTCCCTTGGTCAGTTCACAAATCCGATCCGACCCCTTTCTCCGATCCGAACCGGTTCGGAACCTGCACACTTCTGCAACTTTCCAACGAGCTTTCTACGCCATTCGACGGCATTTTCGACCAATCTAACTATTCTAATCAATCATAAAACATACCATAGAGTCATAGCAACATGTAAGAACAACCACAAACACCTAACAACAATTCAAATGAACCAAAATGGATCAAAAGTGGCTAAAACTCCTTATTTTCCCTTAAGCATGATTAAGTAAAACTGATCATAGGGTTAACAAAACTTAATCAAATCGAACCAAATTTCTAACAGAGGCATAAAATATTATTTAAGAATTTCTAAACATTTTTCCAGAATTTATTAGTGTGTAAATTCGCTAATCTTCACTAATTACCCTTAATTACCGTAATTAGTGCAAAAACTATGCAAATCACTCACCTTGGCCAAAAAATAAAACACCAAATCTGAAATATCCTCTGTTTGGGTTGAATTCCTATGTATAGCAGCAGCTCCAACCTTGCTTTGTTGCTATTCGGCCTTATTTTGATGTAGTTTAGGCTTAATCTTCACTAAAAATGTGTTTTGGGGTGGTTTTAGAGGATGGAAGCCATTACTAAGGTCTCAAGAAGGTTTGTGGCGGCTCAAAACTGAAATGAAAGTGATAACCTAACCCTAATCAGTCCTCCTATACCTCTAAACCCGAAATTCTCCTCTGGGCCTAGCTGCTAATCACCCGGTTAAGCCCAATTAAGCTGTTTTTCACCATCTGAAACTTGTTTCAGCCATATCTCCCAAACGGTGAGTCCGTTTGGCTAATGTGACCACTCTACGGAAAGAGAAACCATCATTCGGAGCCAATGGAAGTGGTTTCAGGTCAAAATTCCTTTCCAGTCAAAAGTTATGGCCAAAACAGTGCCAACTAGGGGTAAAATGGTCATTTAAAAATCGGGAAAAATCATGAACATGGGAAATGACCCCAATAGTCGTCCCCCAAAGTTACATGACCATACGACTTCGTATGTAAAAGAAATAAATATTCTACGATCTTATGATGCGTAGAATGCGGGTCGTTACACTCTCCCCCCCTTAAGAAATTTCGTCCCCGAAATTCCTTAACCCAAAACATACAAAGGATCCTGCATGCCTAACAGCCACGTACAACAATCAATCATGCAAAACAAGCAAACAAGCCTATCCTAGCATGCGGAAAACTAAATCGAAGTCAAAATCTTACCAGGCAAAGAGTTCTGGGTGTGTCTTCCTAATGTCCTCCTCTGTCTCCCAAGTACAATCACTCTCGTCCTCGCTCCACTGTACCTTGACTAGCTTCACCGCCTTCCTTCGAAGTTGCTTCATGTCGTGCTCGACAATACGGGCCGGCTTGCGGTTCCCAACCGCCTCGGGTTCTACTTCGAAGTCCTCTAACTGATCAGGTGAAATAGTCATATCTGAGTTGTGAACGAACTTCCTTAGTTGGGAAACATGAAATACGTTGTGAACTCCCGCCATTTTCTCTGGTAAGTCAATTCTATATGCCAAATTCCCGACTGGTTCAAGAACAGGGAATGGACCAACAAATCTTGGTGCTAACTTGCCTCTCCTGCCAAATCGTATTACGCTCTTCAACGGAGAAATCTTGACAAAAATCAAGTCACCAATGGAGAATTTTAGGTCTCTTCTTCTCTTATCAGCATAACTCTTTTGCCTATCTTGGGCAGCTTTCATTCGTTGTTGAATGATCTTGATCTTATCTGAGGTTTCCCTCACCACATCTGGTCCAAGCATAAACTTCTCGCCAGTCTCTACCCAACATGATGGTGAGTTGCACGGTCTTCCGTACAAAGCTTCAAACGGAGCCATACCGATACTGGATTGGTAGCTATTATTATATGCAAACTCTACTAGATGCAAATGGTCATCCCATGATCCACCAAAATCCAATATACATGCTCTCAAGAGATCTTCCAATATACGGTTCACCCTCTCCGTCTGACCGTCGGTCTGAGGATGATATGCGGTACTGAGATGTAACTCTGACCCTAGAGCCTCTTGTAAGCTATTCCAAAACCCACTAGTGAACAACGGGTCTCGGTCGCTCACAATGCTTTTAGGTACTCCATGAAATCTCACTACCCACTTCATATACAATTCTGCTAACTTAGCTGCCGTTCTGGTCGATCTGACTGGTATAAATCTTGCACTTTTGGTTAATCGGTCCACAATCACCCAAATGCTATCATGTCCCGATCTAGTCCTTGGTAAACCATCAATGAAATCCATCGAGACTTGCTCCCATTTCCATTCGGGAATTTCTAATGGCTGTAACAACCCACTAGGCTTCTTTTGCTCGGCTTTAACTAGCTGGCAATTCATGCATTTGGATATAAACTCCCCAACGTCTCTTTTCATCCCTTCCCAGTAGTAAGTCTGTCTCATGTCTCGATACATTTTGTTACCACCGGGGTGTATAGTCAGCTTTGAGTGATGACATTCTCTAAGTACTTCATCCCTCAATCCATTGACATTGGGTACAACAAGCTTTCCATTCTTTCTAAGCCATCTATCTCGATCAAGCCCATACTTGTTCATCTCCTCATCGATACCCACCTCTAACTTGGAGATGATTTCCAATAGGTTAGGATCGTCCCTCTGACTAGAGCCGATCCGCTCAATCAAAGTGGGTCTGATCGTCAAACTTGCTAACATTTCTGGATCCAATTCGCACTTTGGTCTGAAATCAAACCCCGCGATAAACTCCAGTTGCTTCCATTCAAGGAACATAGCCCCTAAGCTGGCATGTCTTCTACTCAATGCATCAGCCACCGCATTGCCCTTTCCTGGTGTGTATGCGATGTCAAAATCATAGGAAGCTAAGAACTCTAACCATCTCTGCTGATGGAGATTCAGATCTTTCTGAGAGAAGAGATACTTTAACGACTTATGATCTGTAAAAAGCTCAAATCTTTCTCCCAAGAGATAGTGTCTCCACATCTTTAACGCGAACACGATTGCTGCCAACTCTAAATCATGGGTAGGGTATCTTCTCTCGTGCGGTTTCAATTGCCGACTTGCGTAAGCTATAACCCTACCGCCTTGCATCAATACAGCACCCAGTCCGGTACCACAGGCGTCCGTGTATACCGTCATCTCTTCATCCCCCTTAGGAATGACTAACACTGGTGCGCTTGTCAACTTGTCCTTTAGACTTTTGAATGCATTCTCGCACCTTTCATCCCAGACAAAAGCTTGATTCTTCTTGGTCAACTAGGTCAATGGTGCTGCTATCTTGGAGAAACCTTGGATAAACTTACGATAGTATCCAGCTAATCCCAAGAAACTTCTTACATCTGTTGCATTCTTGGGCGTAGGCCAATCCTGTACCGTAGCCACCTTCGCCGGGTCCACGGCAATCCCATTTTCTGATACAACATGGCCCAAGAACCTCACTTCCCTCTTTCAGAAGTGACACTTAGAAAACTTTGCTTTCAATTGGTGTTTTCTCAACACCTCCATCACTATTCTTAAATGTCCCTTGTGTTCTTCCTCTGTCCTCGAGTAGACCAAAATATCATCAACGAACACAAGGACAAACTTATTCAACTGATCTCTGAATACCCTATTCATAAGATCCACAAAATATGTTGGGGCATTGGTCAGCCCGAATGGCATGACCAACCACTCATAAAACCCAGACGGCGTCCGAAATGCCGTTTTAGCTATACTCTCA
This sequence comes from Allium sativum, assembly GCA_030737875.1. Classification (NCBI taxonomy): domain Eukaryota; kingdom Viridiplantae; phylum Streptophyta; class Magnoliopsida; order Asparagales; family Amaryllidaceae; genus Allium; species Allium sativum. Next base: position 591,659,705 of record CM060909.1, read on the forward strand.
GCTTCCACTCTAAGCTGATGAAAACCTGTCGCGAGATCCAACTGAGAAAATACTCTCGCGCCACTCAACTGATCAAACAAATCATCTATCCGCGGTAGAGGATACTTGTTCTTCCTCGTCACTTTATTCAACTCGCGGTAGTCTACACACAAACGAAGGGAACCATCCGCCTTGGTAGCAAACACAACTGGTGCTCCCCATTCAGAAACACTCCTTCTGATAAATCCCTTCTTCAAAAGATCGCTGACTTGCACCTCGACCTCTCGCTGCTCCCTTGGTGCCATACGACGAAGTGGCATCACTATAGGCCTGGCATCTTTTACCAAATCAATACGGAACTCAATCTCTCGGTGTGGTGGAAGTCCGGTCACTTCTTCGAAAACATCCGGATACTGGCCAACCACGGGCAAACCTGACAACTCACTATGCGGAATGTCGAGGGAGTTTAGAAAACTAGCCAATACCCCCTTACTGGGTAGACCACCAAACACTATCCTCCGCCCATCATCCGCTCTAGCTGTCACCAACAAGCCCTCACAATCTACCACCACCCCGTATCTTTGGAGCCAATCTACTCCCAAAATAATGCCAAACCCAGTAAAGCCCAAAACAAAGCAATCACAAACAAACATGCATCCATGACTCGATAAGACCACATTACGACAAATCATGCTAAGGCTAGTCGAACCACCAATCGGGTTCGTCACTACTAAAGGTCTATCGACAATCTCGGGCTCCAATCCCAACCTATCTACCAGGTCACTAGATATGAAAGAACTGGAAGCTCCGGTATCAAACAAAACTCTAACAGGAACATCATAAACAGAAAGCATACCTTGAATGACGACATTCTTTCCCTTCTCCGCCGCTGTTGGGGCATTCGACGAAGAAGGAATAGCATTAAGAGCGTAGGCTTTCACCATTTGCTTTTCCTTAGGGGGCTGTGGACACTTGTCCTTATGATGTCCCATTTGGCCACAGTTGAAGCACTTCCTATCCGCTGGCTTGGCCCGACAATTACTAGCATAATGGCCCTTCTTACCACAGCTGAAGCACTCAACATCTTGCTTATTCTTTTTCTTCTGGCCATCCTTAGCTTGGTTCTGCTTTCTCTTTTTTTGGGAACCACCCTTGCCTCCACCACTTGCTTGTGGCTTTGGCTCATCTGCAGATGCAACCTCAGTCTTCGGCTTAGGGTAGAGACTTTCTGGTCTTAATGCTTTCCCCACAATCGATTCAAACGTCTCATCGATGTGGTTAATAAGTTTTTCCCCCAAGTACTGATCCAAACCAGTTATGAATTTCTCATTCTTCTTCTCGGCAGTATCAATAAGAGATAACCCATACTTTGACAAAGTGTCGAATTCAGCAATGTACTCCGAGACAGCTCTGCCATTCTGCTTGAGCTCCAAGAATTTCTTAAACAGCACTGACTTCTGAGCAGATGGAATGAACTTCTCGCTAAAGCGAGCTTTGAACTGCTCCCAAGTAATCTGATCTTCAGGAGTAGCTGCTTTTATAGCATTCCACCAATTCATTGCCCGCCTTGCAGCTGACGGGACGCTAACTTTCTCTTCATTGCATCCTCGATACCTAAATCCTCGAAGATACGTTCGCAACTATCCAACCAATCCTGAACATCCGTGGCCGACTCCGTTCCGTGGAACGGCTTCCCACCAAGGCTAGTATAGTCCTTGTTTAGCTTGGCGAAGTCGACCCTCGACGCCTGCACTATTGGACCACCACCATTTCCACCATTGGGAGCTGCCCTCTGTACATCTCGAAGCATCTCTCTCATGAGGTCAGTAAACATCGTCCTCATGTCAGCAGCATTCCCATTATTGGCTCCTCTACCAGCACCTCTAGTATCTCGGCTCATCGTCAATCTGGAAAAGGAAACGATTAACGACTCCATAGTGGTGCTAGTGCAGTATGACTTCATCCTTATACTAATAATAGTATATATATATATAGCTTTTAAAAATCAAAATAATCACAAATACGCTCTCTCGTATACGTATATTATCTCTCCCTGATAGCTTCCCTAGGTTAACTACGCAACCTAGAGCTCTGATACCAAGTGTGACGGCCCGCCCCGCACCAGCCTGCATTTCCTCCGAAAGTGCGCTGTACACATGCCCAGCTAGCACAGAACGGTCGTCAGAAGAAAAGAAAGAAGGGAATGAACTAATCAAGGAACCTGTAGAATGTCTCACAGCGCATCGAACAAAATATAATAATAACATACTTGACATAAAACAGGAGAGACAGTGCATAAGCTGAAAATCAAAACTAAACATCATAGCATCGGAAAATTCAGAATACAGCTTATTACAACTTTCAAACTGTCTCAAAGCAAAAGAAAGCTAAAATGGAAGATACACCACCAATGCCCAAGCAGTGATCTTCAACAACACAGGGAGAATACTATATATGTATATTACGTGGAAGCCTCCTGCTCGTCTCCGGATCATCTACCCGTGCATCACCAGCTAACCTGTCTCTAGTCTGCTCGTGTGAGCACCCAGAGTAATAAGAGAAGACATAAAACTCTGGGTCAGACATAAAGCCTGGTATGAGCGATAAGCATCTAAACAGAATAATAACAGGTATACTAAACCATACCTGAACCTGGACCTGCAACCAAAGAGTTAGTACCACATACCGTACAATACTCTAAGGTGCCATAATAAATAGTGTAAGGATACGGGGGTGGGGTGTGCATGTCACAATGATAACAAACAAATCATCCATAGCAACCATCCTCACATCTCTCACTCAGTGCGTAAAGCATACGATATCTACCACTTTGGAACACTAGACAAATTGAGGTAACGACGAATCCCGACTTGTAGAAACCCCGCTGTGACCAAGCTAAACACATGGAGTCATGACCAAACATTTCAATGACCCACTTAATTGGTTGTAGCCCTTGGTTCTACCGATGCCATAATGGCCCTGAATCCGCCTTCGTACCTCCTACCATAGTGGTACAAAGCTATAGACGTCGATAACTCCTTGGCACGCGTCCCGCAGCAAAGCCCAACCATGAAGCGAACTCGTTGATTCCCATCTGAATCTTAAGCTCTAACTTCTCATTTGGACTTCCTTTGCATCTCGGGTTTAGTCGAATTGGAGTGGGTCTTCAGAAGAGTTGTCGTGCATTAACAGTCCTAGAATTCGGTTCGGTTCGGTAGTCATCACCTTCATCGGTTCGGGTCGGGAGTCATCACCTTCATCGGTTCGGGTCGGTCCTCCTTCCTTGTCATCTTTCCATTCGGTTCGGGTCGGGTACTCCACTTCGGGTCGGGTCGGTGTCCTCCTCCGGGTCGGGTCGGTTGCCCTTCCTTCCAGTGCTCCGATCCGCTCCCTCATTTCTTCACGTATTCCGATCCGATCCCTCCTTGCCATCTGATCCGCGTGGCCTTCCTTCTTGCTAGTTCTCCCAAATGTTTACTTCCGATCCGAGCCCTGCCTCTCCAAGTCGATCCGATCTGGCCTCCAATTATCCTTCCGATCCGATCCCCTTGTCCACTCCAACTCCAAGTAAACGGCCTTCCTTCTCGCCAAGCCTCCTCCAATGACAAGTTCTAATTCAGTTCGAATTCCCTTGGTCAGTTCACAAATCCGATCCGACCCCTTTCTCCGATCCGAACCGGTTCGGAACCTGCACACTTCTGCAACTTTCCAGCGAGCTTTCTACGCCATTCGACGGCATTTTCGACCAATCTAACTATTCTAATCAATCATAAAACATACCATAGAGTCATAGCAACATGTAAGAACAACCACAAACACCTAACAACAATTCAAATGAACCAAAATGGATCAAAAGTGGCTAAAACTCCTTATTTTCCCTTAAGCATGATTAAGTAAAACTGATCATAGGGTTAACAAAACTTAATCAAATCGAACCAAATTTCTAACAGAGGCATAAAATATTATTTAAGAATTTCTAAACATTTTTCCAGAATTTATTAGTGTGTAAATTCGCTAATCTTCACTAATTACCCTTAATTACCGTAATTAGTGCAAAAACTATGAAAATCACTCACCTTGGCCACAAAATAAAACACCAAATCTGAAATATCCTCTGTTTGGGTCGAATTACTATGTATAGCAGCAGCTCCAACCTTGCTTTGTTGCTATTCGGCCGTGTTTTGATGTAGTTTAGGCTTAATCTTCACTAAAAATGTGTTTTGGGGTGGTTTTAGAGGATGGAAGCCATTACTAAGGTCTCAAGAAGGTTTGTGGCGGCTCAAAACTGAAATGAAAGTGATAACCTAACCCTAATCAGTCCTTCTATACCTATAAACCCGAAATTCTCCTCTGGGCCTAGCTGCTAATCACCCGGTTAAGCTCAATTAAGCTGTTTTTCACCATCTGAAACTTGTTTCAGCCATATCTCCCAAACGGTGAGTCCGTTTGGCTAATGTGACCACTCTACGGAAAGAGAAACCATCATTCGGAGCCAATGGAAATGGTTTCAGGTCAAAATTCCTTTCCAGTTAAAAGTTATGGCCAAAACAGTGCCAACTAGGGGTAAAATGGTCATTTAAAAATCGGGAAAAATCATGAACATGAGAAATGACCCCAATAGTCGTCCCCCAAAGTTACATGACCATACGACTTCGTATGTGAAAGAAATAAATATTCTACGATCTTATGATGCGTAGAATGCGGGTCGTTACACTTAAAGCCCATACCCGATTAACCTGCTCCTCTTCGTCTAAAATGTTTTCACTTCAGTATAATATATGCACACCCCACTACTTCGAAACTTTACAGTACCCGTACCCCTTATTTCTGCCAATACGTCATCCTCTATTGGCCCATTTTATTCCGGTCCAATCACATTTCACCGACCCACAAATAAAACATTATCTGCATAGCTCCTTCTTCCTTAATTCTATCCATCCGCTCCTTCCATTCTTGATTAACTCTTCATGGCTTTTCACACCAACATATATGCCGCATCCACCGTTCTATTATGCTGAAGCGAATCCTTCGCATGCAACGTACACTCCAGAAGGACAGTACCCCTCTCATTTTCCACGTAAGTCCTAACTAGCTTCCCAAACAAAACGTGATGTGTCCATTCCAAAACCTCGTCATCAACCGGCCACACAGCAGCACAACCCACAATGCTCTCCCTCCTTCAATCGCCTACACAGTGGAACCCTACGAGAGCACCAGAACGAGCTTCAGATCTCGTCATTTCTAGTGTTGCTTCATCGTTCCAACTATACGCTGCCTTCATGCCTCGACCCCTACATCCAACCGCAGCGCCTCACCTTCGGTTCATCACTGCCGCAACTACCAGGAAAGGCCAGAGCATCCCCGAAGATCATCAGAACTCGCGCCGACCCCTTGACGACCTACGCTCCAGACGCCCTCAGTCCAGCTACTGTCGCTCATCTACAAATGGCTCTTGACCACCGCGTGTTCTAGCTCCAGATTCGGCCACCAGAACGAGCGAGAGTCGATCACCACCGCACCATTTTGTCGCCCTTATCTAGATCTAGGTTTTTTTTACTGTTATAGAGCTTTGATTTTTATTGAGTGGGGATGGAGATTAAGAGGGAAGAAGTTGAAGAAGTCGGGGCCATTGATTGGTATTAGCGGCGGCTACAAAGAAGCTTCAGCCGATGGAAAAATAATGACCTAGGTTTAGAAAACGTTTAAGGGGTTTTTATAGAAGAAATAAATATCTAGATTTTTATTGAGGGTGCAACGTGGACAGGTTAAGCATTGATGGAGAGGGGACGTCCCTGTTTCATGGGGTACCGAGTGGTTTTGTATAGTGTAGTGGTTTTGTTTAAATTAAAGGCCATGGGTCCATACTACGCATAATTTCGTTCGCTCACATAGGAAGAGTCATGGACAGAAATAAAATTACCGTTGTGACGAGTGAGGTGCCACGGTCCCAAAACTATAATAATATCGGTAGTTCAACTCATATTTTGAAACCCCAAAAATCGCTGATTAAGGGTGCACAATACTCCAAATAAAAAGTTGCATATTTAATTAATTAAAAATTACAGTAAAATTCTAACAATTAAATTATCGTTATGTCCCAAAAGAACCTTGTTTATATTCACACCCGATATTCAAATATTTTCAAATAACTGTTATGGCCACGAACGAATATACCGCTGTTTTTTTTGAATATTTAATTTGGACATAACTCAAAATCTACCCGACGAAATCTCGATTTTTCTCTTCCATTAGAAAAATATAGTTTAACAGATTCGTAGTTTCTTGTTTCACAGAAATCCGACTTAAAACGGATTCTGTATATTCATTTAAAGTTCGAATCGCCAAATAGCGAACTGCCGCGCCATTCCGAGCTCGATTATAATTATATTATAATTCCACGATCAAACTGTCGTATATTTATATATATATTCGTTATTTGAATAATTAAATAACTTCATTATTCGACCGTTCAAAATACGGGTCACTACAGTGGACTCGTGCGGACGTCTTCTACATTCTAGAAGAGACCGGACATTTTTCTGAGCCTTCTATAATTTTTAGAGGAGTGGAACCCAATGTGAGATTTTTAATTTATAAACGATATGGAAAACAACGATGTATAAATTATATAGTCGATGTATGAGTTATATAAGCGTTGTACACCACATGTATAAGCGTTGTATAAGTTGTATGTTCGATGTATAAGTTATATATGCGTTGTAAAAATAATATATGTGTTGAAATAAATTGAAATGATATTGAAATGAAATCGAAGTATAGTTATATACGTATATCTATATATATATATACACTCCCCTCGTCCACAGACCATGGACGATATATATTGGTTGTGATATTGTTTCGATTATTGGTTGATGTGAAATCAGGTGAATATCATGAATGGTTGATTTGAAATGATTGATTGTGATTGAAATCCCAATAGGATTAGTATATGGGAAAATTCGTCTGCGTACGAACTAGATATTGAAAATCCCCATTGTCAAAAGCTGCGAGACTTTAAGGTAGAGTGAAGAGCCGTACTCAGGACGGTGCCGATTTTAACTACCCTACCGTTATGCTGCCGAAATTTTCAATAATATTCATGTGTTAGAATTATTTTCATGTGTTGAAACTATATTCATGTGTTGAATGAAAATTCATGTCTTGAATAGAAATTCATGTGTTGAATGAAGTTCATGTATTGATTAAATTCTTTGAAAGATAAAAATAACATTTTTATTATATATATAGACTATATAAAATATTAGTATTTTAAATCAATTGTTTTAACACCAGAAATAACATTTTTACCTTATGTATGAACTATATAAAATAATCATGTTTTGAAATAAATTGTTTTACAATAAAAATCACATTTTTATTATATATATAAACTATCGAAAATATTCATGTGTTGAATAAAGGACTAGAACGATCAAAATCATATTTTTATCGTATGTGTGAAGTCAAAAACATTCATGTGTTGAATATATAGATTGAACAATAAAATCTACATTTTTATTATGAATATGAAGTGCTAAATATATTCATGTGTTGAATAAATATTTTTGATGATAAAACTATCATTTTTATCATGTAAACGACTCGCTAAAAATACACAAGTGCTGAAATAAATATTTGTTTGCTATGAATATTATTTTTAACATGTGTATGAACTAAATAAAATAGTCATGTGTTGAAAGATATTTTTGTTCGCTAAAAATATCATTTTTATACGAAATATGAAGTGTTAAAAATAGTGATGTGTTGAAATGAATGTCTACTGGATAAAAATATCATTTTTATCAAATATATGAAGTGAATATGGTTTTGAAATCGAAGAATGAATTATATTTATATTTATATATAAATATAATTAAAATAATCGAATAACGAAGCTGCAGTTCGTATTTTGAAACCGTGATTTCAAAATATTATTGCGGGAGATCTGACCATCGGATTTTCCTGAAATCGAAACCGTTGGGTTCGTTTTGGAAATATCTTTCCAACGACACCCATTTTGTAAAGATCCAATGGTTGGATTGTCTGGAATGTTTAATTCAAATCTGAAGAAAAATAGTGCCAGAATCGATTATATATATATATATATATATATAATTAAAATAAATCGAATAACGACACTGCAGTTCGTATTTTGAAATCGTAACTTCAAACGATTAGTGCGGGAGATCCACTGGGAATAAACTGAATTTGCTCTGTTTATTTGAGATTTGATGGTTGAATATGTTTGGTGTGAAAATTACATTAAAGAACAGAATTATTGATGTCAAATAATTTAACCATTGAAATGAATTGATTTGAAATTCCAAATAAACGTGAATTATTTGAAAAGGACGAGTTAATTCTCATTTCAAATAATTGATCGACGATTAGAAGTCGAAGATATGAAGACGGTGCAAGACCGATGATCTTCATGTCGAATGGAGGGGTGTTACTGATGCTTATGATAGGAGTAGCTACCTTGAAGGGGCTGAAGTAGTAGCCGTCCGGACGTACTTGTTGATTGTACGGATATACGAGGTATTGAGTGCCTCCGGTTTCGTTCAGACCCCGAACGAACTTGTAAATGGACTGTGTGTCTGACATTGGATTTTTGTTCTGTGCTGATTGATCTCTATTAAATATATATCTGTTTGACGGCGGAGAATTTATTCTCTTACTTAACGCCCTTCTCTGAGACGTACGAGCTCAGAGGTTATATATCGATAGAAATCAGTCGCATGGAGTGAATTGCCTATGTGGCATGCCTAAGTGGCAGATGATCAAGGCTTCTGTTGAAAAGCAAAGTCTTGTGGTTGATGATCAAAGCGCGGCCTGTGTGACACAACTTTGTGTATAACGTTGATTCGCGAGCCTCACACCCCGGTATGGACTAGAAACGGGAGAAGGATCCAGGGAGGACATGCGTTTCCTTCTAGCTAGGGTGGTGTCAGTGACCTAACAACCCTGACATTTATATTATTCTCACCTGTGTGGTTGTTGGATTGCGAGGCGCCTCAGATATATCGGTGACTATGTGGAGCCGATGGAGTCATAGGACTCATTTATGCCCCAAAGGGCGAGGAAACACAGTGTTCAGGCATTTTAATCCACATCGGTGGACCGGCCCTGTGGCTCCTAAGGCTTGACTGAGTACTTGCTTGAGGCTCGGGCTAGAGAGTTTTAAATTTGGTAAGGACTATCTTTTGCCTTGGTTCATGATGGAAATCCAATTTCCAAATACGATACCGTGCGGTTTTGATTGTATACCTATATATGGCGACATAGTGGTATGGGGCATTAATGTCGTCTATGATTGATAATTATGATTTGAAATTGTTTTTGAAACATATAAACACTAGTAATAATATCAAATGCTTTTGTTTTATTTGTATCAAGCATATTTTGGCCATTATAAGGTAAAACTCTATCCTCTGGTTTGTGTTGCATTGTGTGATGGGAACTGAGTCTTATAATGGCTTCATTTTTATAAAAAGCATTGCGATGTTTTAAAGATTTACTTGTTTTGAAGCACTGGCAATCCAATGGAGTAAACCCGTTCCGCGAAAGTGGCGTGGTCCTGTGATTGGCCATATATTAAAGTGTTAAGTAGATTTCTCATACCAGTCCCATGACTGACTCGTAGTTTGTTTCACTTGCAAACTCGGGTGCCCCTATTTCTACATGGGCAACCTTGTATTCAGGTTTTAGCAGGCTCTTTCTGGATAGCTGGATCTGAAGATGGATTCTATCGTTTATCTCTTTTTATGTTGTTCAGCTCCTATTGTACATATTATGTTTTGATTCCCGCTATAGAGATTTATGTATAGCTGAACTGTATTTTGTACTAAGTATGATCCTGTATACTGAGTAACTCTGATGATTATGTTTATTCAGTGTATTATATTGTACATTATCTGGTCTATTTAATTATTTTTATTCTGCTGTTATCTGTTTATGTGTTATATTCCAAAGATTACCCTTGCCACCGTGAAACGGGGTTTGGGGTCGTCACAAGTTCTATTCAATATTGTTACTACTCTTTCTAATAGCTCTGTGAGTGGAATCCATCCGAGTTACTATTTTCTGTAATTTGATATTTATAGATTTGGATTGTTGTGCCTTAGAGGATTTGTGATATATGAAAAGAAAACATGATTAAATCCCCCTCAAATCTTACGCTTAATTATTGTTCGTAGAAATGTCCAATCTAGTTATATTTGGGTTTTTGTTTGTTGTAATAATAAAAGGAAAACTTGATCCTTGTTATATGATTTTCTATATTATTTGGATTCCCTTTTTATTTCATTTTCATGTAAATTCATATGTTGGATTTTTTGGCAAAAGGTTAAGATTTTGATAACTTTGTAGATCTAATTGGTTTGAATCTCTATTCTAAAAAATAGAGGATTTGAACATATTAATTACAATATATCTAAATATTAAGGTTTTGCTTATAAACAAACATACGAAAAGAAATCTATCCAAAATAGGAATTATAAACATATATATATATATATATATATATACACACATTTGATAATATATTTATTTTTTATAAGTCAAAACCTGGGTTGCTAGTATAAATGTTGTTGTGATTGTTTTTCTCATTTTATTGTCATATGCACACTTATGTTATGGTTGAGGAAAATATTGGAAAATGAATGGTACACCTTTAAGAATTTAGTAAGATTGACATTTCAAAAACCTGGTAAGAACGCTAATCGCGTTCGCTTAATTTGCATATATATATATATATATATATATATATATATATATATATTTGTGTGTGTGTAATGTAATCATCGTATATTAATACGTATTAAGTGCACAATATATACGATTAAATTAGGAATAGAATTTAAATGTCCCATAAGAATTTGTATGTTTGTATGTGCGTGAGTTAATGGATTAATCTATATTAATGACACATACACGAGGTTAACCGTTACTTGTAGTAGAAGTTTGCCCAGAACCTACAGGCATATCCTGCAACTACAAGTAAATCTGGTTAATGTGAGAGATATATGTGCCATTTAGTACACTATGATGCGAGGTCAGGCCCAATTTGTTGTAGAAGCCTGCTCGGAACGCCCGAGAAATCCAACATGTACAAGTGGTAGGCTTAATGTGAGATGTCTAATGTGCATATATATATATATATATATATATATACACACACACACATATATAATGTTTTATGTGCAGAGTGGCCTGTATTGGGAAAATATATTAAGTGGATGACCATCTCTTGTTGGGTATTAAGTGGTTATAGCTAGGTTCGTTTCTAAGGTTCACTCCTTGGTTCAGAACCTCAAGTCATTGGGCCAGCCCTTTAAGAATTAAATGGTTATTAAGTCTGTCTTTCTCCTATAATGTATTAAATGGTTATTAGGTCTTCCTTTATCCTATAAGATATTAAATGGTCTTGGTAGACGATAACATGTGTAAGGTAGTTCTCAAAGTAATATCCACTTCTTATCTACGGGCTAGAGAGGGCTGACTTAAGGACGAATTATGTATACATGGCCTAAGGAACCACCATATAAGGGAAGTATTAAGTGGTTAGGAGTTCACCCGTAGAGACAACTAGATAGTAACAAGAGGGTTTGCCATGTGGGTTTTTCTTATAAAAAGTCATGTTCCTGACCCAATCCCTAGTAGTAAGTAGCCATAACTATTTTTCGCCCTATAAGAGAGTCGTCATTTATAACGATTAACATTAGAACGGGTTTTATGTGGCTTGAGGTCTGCCATTGGGTATTAAGCGACTAGAGGGATGTCCACCCTTAATAAATATGATATTAAGTGACCATAGGAGGTGCCCACCCTTAAATTAGTTTTGGGGTATCAAGTGACTTCTAGGACATCCGACTCATACGTTTGCATTGTGTGTTTTTTACGAAGACATAACTTGAAAAGTTTAGTACATCCAAATATAGAAAATAGCGTTTTTAACTTGCATGTATTTCATTCACCAGAACTTTATGTTCTAACCTCCCTCCTCTTAATATTAACATGACAATAGGTGAAACAGGTGATCAAGGATGGAGAACGATCTCTTGGAGAACTTACATGTATTTCATTCATCAGAACTTTATGTTCTAACCTCCCCCCTCTTAATATTAACAGGACAATATGTGAAACAAGTGATTAAAGATAGAGAACGATCCCTTGGAGGAGGAGCCTCTTGAAGATCTAGTTATTATGGTTATTGCTTATTTACTATTATTGTTATGTAATTAGGATGAATGATTACCTCGAAGTTTGAGACATGTAATTTTGAATTGTGGTTTTTAAATAATTGGTACATCTTATATTTATGCTATTATATTTTGTCTTATACGTTGTGCGAGTTTTTTATTTTCCTTTTAGATTGCTTGGCATATCTGTTTGAGTTAATCTTTATAGGAATCAGTGATCCGTTTAGAGTGACTATAACTTCCGATGGGACTTTGCTGGATCGGAATTTACGCACATTGCGAGCGGGTTGTAACAAAACAGAAGGTCTAACATGGTATGTCATTACATGGCATTCTCCAAAACGCTATGTTGGGGTACAATTGCGTTTTTTAGACGCCATGAAAAGCGTATTATCGTAGTGAACTCGCTTATCAATATTAATATCGCTTTTAAATATTATGTTTTATTATAACGTAGAAATTCCCTATAAGTTGTAACCTTCACTCCTACATACGAAAGCAATTTTATGTGCATTTGTGCCATTTTGTGTTCATAATATAATTATGGACGTTTTGATACTATTTAACTGTATATCATATACTTGTACCTGATGTTGTAAATTAGACTTTAGTGTGTGTGTGTGTGAATATATATTATCACGATGAGAATGACAGGCCCGGCCCTGGGCATAGGCCCACTAGGCGACAGCCTAGGGCCTCGAGGTAAGATGGGGCCTCAAACAAATAAATATCTATACATATAATATATGATAACAGACTCTATTTGAAAGTAGATGTGGGTAGGTGGATAAGGCATTTGGCTTTCTTAGAGAGGTCAGAAATTCAAGTGCTTGCTGGGAATTTTCTGTTCAGGGATTTTTGCGTAGGGGAGATTTTCGGCTCAGGTTTTTTGTTTTTATGCCAATGGGCCTTCGCTTTTTTTTTTCATCTTTCACTTTGCCTTGGGCCTCCGATTGCCCAGGGCCGGCCTTGGAAAATGACATTTATAAATTAACACTGTTAACAGAAAAGCATATGAGTTGGTGACACTATTTCACAATTTATATATATTATCACGTTTTGATGCTATTCACCATTTGAACTTCCACTCTCTTCTCCTCCCTTATTCTCTTGACCTACTACCCCAACAAGCAAATAAAACGAAATAAGAATAATGCTAAATCATATATGAGGTAGTGATAGTGGAAGGTCATTTCCGAGTAGTAAAGAGTGTTATGTAACGACGATCAGAACAAAGGCCCCTGCATGTGAGTTGGTACACACATCCTAGTAACAAAAAGAATCCCTGATGTTACGTGCCTACCAACTCATATTTATACACTACTCCTTCAATTTATTCCTTGATGTGGGACTATTTATTCAAACCGCCATTCCTACCTTAATAACATGTGAGGCAATCCAAACAGTCTCCCCCTTGACTCACATCCTACGGGTATCTTTTGAGAGCACTGCCTTGCCTACATGGCCTAGTCTTTAATCTTCGGTTCCAATACTACTGTTGTGCGAAAGTTGCACAAATGCGGAAGCGCAATAAACATGATATAATCAAAAACCTCAAATTAGACTTAACAAGAAGAGATACTCCATGCCAGGATGGGTATACAATGTAGTCTACCCCTCAATATATAGCCAGTAAAAAAAACTATGTGAATCATCAATCAAATTATCAAGATATGGTAACAAATAATGGAGGCAAATTGCAGAGGAAACAAGTGGCACAAACATAGCAAGTAATCATTCAATTCCTTTCCTTAGCAAAAATGGAAGAAAATAATCCTTGCATTAATTTCTTGGCCATCGAATGCAATCAACACATACCCATATTAAAATATTTGCTTTTCATTTTGCATATTTGTTTCCATCTATTGTTATTTTGTATCACCAAAATTTAACACTCCACCTTGATGCGAAATCACATATCTCCAACACCCCACCTCGAATCAAATTCTTTTTTCAACATAAAACTCTTCAAAAGAACTTCACCTTAAACCAAAATCTCATAGTGAGATGGAAACCAAAAATGAATATTTATCTAATGAGTTCCAGCAAAGCTACCTCCCATCACACTTTGTTAATGAGCTCAGACTATGTCCCCGTCCGCCAACAAAATGTTGCAAATATCAAAAATAAAAAAGAAGGCGGATTTACATAAATTTCTACCTTGTATGATTGCGTTGGAACTATACTCGGTAGTCCTATCGGAAATCGGGATCCTACTCAGTAGGATCGCGTCGGACTCTCATTCGATGAGGTTGCGTCAGAATTTCACTTGGAAATCAGCAAATATTGTGAATAGTTTCAACATTTATAGCAATTTACTGTTGTTGAATTATCTTCTTTAAGCAAAAGTTGAATGAAATTCAGCAACATTTTGAAATAATTGCTGCAATGTCAGCAATTATACGTAAATTTGCATAAATTTCTTGTAGCGTTGCAATTTTTTTGGATTTGATTCATTTATTTGTAGTTTTATTGCATGAATATGATGATGATTATATGTTGAATTTAATTTTGAATTTTTGTGAAAAATTTGGTTGTTTTTTGTTGTATTTTTGATGATTTTCGAAAAACAGAAATCAACTTTATAAAGTTTTTAAACAGAGAGTTGCTTTGTATTTTGAAATGTAATAGGGACCTAAGCCAAATTGTCTCTTATTTTTATCCAAATAACCTAAGTACTTAGGAATTGCCAAAATCATATTATGTTCAAGAAGAACTAATCACTATTAGATTTCAGCTGCTGTAGCGAAATCCCACTATAGAATCAAATTATTTTTGAGTGAAATTAAAGGGGAATAGCATTTTGGTTTTTAAGATTAAAAAGGTGAAATGGATCCTGGTGAGAAGAGAGGAAGAAGGTATGTTAGGAACTAAACATGCAGAGCTGTGCAACTTCAACTTACACAACACATTGTAAATACGCTAATGCTTAGTGGCCCGGAAATACTGACAAAAAGATGTGTGGGAAAAACATCAACCGTCCCCTGAATTCAAAGCAATCCAATCCAACGCTTTTCAGTATCCCCGCACAAATCCGCTTCGGGCTTTCTAGCAAAGCTCTTGTAAATATGTGCAATTATATTACCTTTAGAACATTCCCAAGTTATTCAAAAGAACATCCTAGAGGAGATTTACTTGCCTTCAATTGACTGTTATAAAGCCGTCTAAAGAGTAACATGTAGATTGCATTCCTATTCCACACTATTGCAATCTGTGTGTGCAAAGTGGAAAAATCCACATTATCCACTTGGTTGGCCTTCGTAAAGTCGACCAAGTGAAGAACAATATCCCAAATGTTCAAAGGCTGGTTATTTATTCCTCTTTTCACCATTTTACCCCAACAAGCAAATAAAACGAAATAAGAAGGGCGCTAAATCATATATGAGGTAGTGATAGTGGAAGGTCATTTCCGAGTAGTGAAGAGAACATCAATATCCCTTTTACCAGTAGAGGAAGTCAATGATCTTGACATTTGGATGGAAATAATATAATCCACACGGGATGTAGTTTTTAATCTGCATTTTGGTCAAAATTTCATAGATGGTAAGGACTTGATGAATTTTGTTGGTTTTTCCAACAATGAACTACACATAAACATGTGCATCAGAGGTTCTGTAAGACATTCACTTTTGAGTTGTGAATACACAGTTAAATAAATCTATAGATTGTCAATTTAAGACGTACATTATTTGAATTTAGACTTATCGGGATCGATCCATGGCTTTGTCCTTGTATCATCTTCCCTTATAGAACTATAAGAGCACATCGACGATGTTACCAGAAATTTGATCTGAGAAATTTGATTTGGATATTTCTTGAGCGCATTTTTACGTACTTACTCTTCATTGTTTATAACTGTCGAATATATGCCGTAACTAGATATTATTTAATCAGGCATCCAAAATCTTTTTAAATTTGAATGTTTTAATTTTTTTTTCTACATTAACTTCATATTGATAGAACGAAGACTAGGCAATATTTTCACTCCAGAATTAGAGAGTAAGGTCTGACTTATTAGATTATTAATGATTGCCTATATACCCATTGGTCAGGGAGAACTTTTCTACGTGGCCATCTAGGGGACCAGTGACCAGTCTAAGAAACTACTGTTTTAGCAAAGCATTAACAGAATTAATAACGGCAAATAGAAGTATAAAAGGTTAGCACTCCTTCAAGGGGACCTTAAAATAAGATACAAAACACAACCCTATTCATTTACTAAAATTGTTATTTGCAGCCATTGACTATCGTAGTATATATATGATTCTAGTTCACATTTAGGGTGGAAAGGATCAGATATTCTATATAATAATACATAGTTGCAGATGTTTTACCTAACTTTGATAGCATTAGACATATCAGCACCAATGAAATACACAAATTCACATTAATGTAAGTCCTTAAAAATGACACTGTAAGACCGGACTGCCATTAATATATAGTTGCAGATGGTTACCTCCTTGTCAATGTAAGTCTGCCATCTGAAACGATTTCAGGGAACACACAAGTAAACTAACTGACACAGACATAGTAATGATTCCCGGCACAATATTTAATATGTTACAGCCATTTCTAGTGGAATAGTGAAAAATCAAAAGCTGGAAACTGCAACTAGCTTTGCTCATAAAAATTAAAAAGCCTGACGATCCTCCTTGTGAAACAATAATCACTTTTCAGACTATCTTAAAAATGACACTTGTCAGGGAACTGAATAACATGGACGAGAGGAGAGAAGGAACCACAAAAAGAAAATATACATTTATTATTAGCACAATGAAAATACTCAATGCTTTCAACACATTAATTAGGACAACATAATATAGAAATCAAGCATCACACATAACATATGGCAACAGCCTTTACCAAACAAGGCAGTCGTTATTGTCATTATATAAAATACAAATATGAAAGCATATATAGCACAACTGGGATACGATGGTTACTTAATGATGGGGTGGTTTGTAATGAGGTGGCTTGTGGTAGTGTGGGGGCTTGTAGTGATGTGGTGGTTTATAGTGAGGTCGCTTGTAGTGTGGCCGCTTGTAGTGACCGGCTTCAGCAACCATTCCCATCAAGAACATGGCCAAAATCAATAGAAAGCTCATGAATTTCTTATTAACAGCCATTATGATTTAACTACGTACTCAGGTTCTTTTCTTATGAATGAAACATACATAGGTATCTCTGCCTCTTTATATAGGAATAGAGCCTTATTGTGACATCAAGTTATTTCCATTTCTCGTTTTAATAACCAATTAACTTCACAGAAAATAGATGCATGAGCCTTTGAAAAGGTAATGATCACTTAGAATAGCCAAATATCAAGGAGGATTATACATTTGTTAATCTACATAGTCTATCGAACATGTGAGGTTGATAGATGAAGAAGTGTTCAACAACGCGTCTTAGGATAGCCAAATATCAAGGCAAATAACATATTAATCTACATAATTTAGCAATTATGTGATAAATGAAGAAGCATTCAGCAACACGTTTCGTAATGTTATATAAAACAAAATCATTATTGCTGCATGCAATGTCTTTGGGGTACAATATTATGCATCCTAATTTCATAATTTCATTCAAGTAACATAGCTGAAGAATTTATCTACAGAACAAACAGCCTCAACTAACCAGCCATATATTCTGACATTTTTGATATCCTTATAACATACATCTTAAAAGTCAACATGAATATCCAAACCAAACGGCTACATAATTTAGTTTACATTTTTTATTTTTTCCAAAACGAGATTACCAGAATTACAAAGATGTCGATCTAAATTTTTATTTTATTTTCCAATTCTAAATGTACGAACCAGACATGTGAAAAAGAAGAAACATCATTAGACCAACACAGGTTGTTTTGCTTTTTTACATTCCACCTTTTCATATGTATAATTCAGCCAGTGCTTCTTTCATTTTTTACATGGTGATATAACAACTGTACTGTTCAGCACAAAATCCCCTATAATACAACTAGCAAGTGAAAAGGTCTTAATAAGACCTATTCAGTGTTTCAGCTGTGCATATATTGTACCAAGTCTGCACATTTAAGATCGGTAAGATTATATATTCTATATGGTATAGTTGCAAATAATTTACCTAACTACGAAATCAAACCATTTGACATAATAGCATCAATGAAATAGGCTAAATTGTAGTAATGTGGTGATCACAACAACTTGTTGTATTTGGTAGTATTGGATAGCGTAATGTCTATATGCATCTATTTTAGCCTGCAGTATGTTGAAAAATAAACTTGGTTTTTAATAGGAAATATTAATTAGTGACATAATTAATTATTGTATTAGGAAAGGGCAATATAAAGGGAAATAAATTATAGACATATTAATATGAGAAGAATCTAGACTAAAGGATATGTAAAAGAAAAGTCTAGAAAAAGAAGTGTCTGGAGATTGTCTCTTATATAAATTAGGATGTAATCACTCATTTGTATGGATCAAGAAGGATGTACGAAGGAAGAATTAAGAAAAGAAAAGAGTAATAAAGTATTTAAAAGTTTTCCTCTCTTCCTCCCCAAAAAATTCTAACAAAGTGGTATAGAGCCTAGTTGAAAGTATGGCGCATCCGCATCTACTTTTTCCATCGTTTCTTCTCACTGATCTCACAAAAGAAAATTTTGAAGAATGGAGTAATAAGAAGAAAGAAGAGCTGATTTCCAAAGGGTTATGGGAAATCATTGAAAGTAGCTACGAATGGCCAAAAGATAGAAATATGACAGAGAAAGAGAGAAAATCATTTGTAAGCTGGAGGCGGAAAGATCTTCAAGCTCGTGCTGTGATGAGTGAGAATGTCGATGAAGAAGCATATCGTCGTATTTATGGACAAAGAACTACAAAAGATTCATGGAAAATATTGAAAGAATTATATGCAATGGATAACACAAAAGTAGAAGAAGAAAATGAAGATGAGGTCGAAGAAGAGGACGAAAACAAAGGAGTTAAAAATGAAGATATTGGGAGTGAAGAAAAGGAGGATGAAACACTTGCCGCGGATTTAAAGTTTGGTGAAAAGTCAATGGAGATTGGTCACACTATCGAGGAAGATCAAATTGCTAAAACAACTGTTAATGGGCCAGATTCAGCCGTAGAAGTACAATCGCTGATGTTGGAAAATGAGCTTGATAATTCCAAGATGCGAGTAGCTGGAAAATTTGATTGCGATGCTTCGGTTGTGGAAAAAGAAGAGACAGATAATGACTTTTCTATGATGGATATCGACGAAGATACAAATCATAGTGCGTCTAACTTACAGTCTCATTTTGTAGAAACTGGTGTTCATGTTCGTATTCATGACAGAGCGCATGTTGTCGCTGCTCAACTTTCTGTCTGCTACATCACTGGGCGGCGTTTGCCTGATAAGGCAATAAGGGATAAGCTGAACCCATTAAGAATGAAATACAGAATGGAAAAAGAAAGAATTGATGAGGTATGGAAACTAAAGCAGTGGCGTGAGGATTTGATGTTCACTTTGCAAGAAGCGGAGAGAAGAATAGATTTAGCTCAAGATGCCGATCTCAAATACGGTGCCCTTCAAGATTTTGATGCAACCATTGCAAAGCTTGAAGGTGAGAACAAAATGGTGTGCAATGATTATATCAAACCTTTTTGCAACAATTTTATTTTTCAATCAAAATATTTTGGAATCCCTTGTAATTGTCAAACTTTGGAAACATACAAAGAAATTGAATGGAGAGATATTATGTATGATTCATTCAATATTTATGATGCGGGGCCAAGATGGAATTTGATGAGCTTACTTTTTGGAGTATTTTATGGCAATGAAGGAGGACGAGATGAACGGAGCTTTGCAACAAGGATTCGAGAAATCATGTTAAAGATCTTCATGGTGAAAAAGAAGAGAAGAAAAAGGAAAGCTTGGATGATTTCTATACTTCTGCCAAAGCACGTAAAATACAAAAACTAAAACTTTTGGTACGAGTTGAAAAACCAAGTTTAAGGGGGGATGTTGAAAAATAAACTTGGTTTTTAATAGGAAATATTAATTAGTGACATAATTAATTATTGTATTAGGAAAGGGCAATATAAAGGGAAATAAATTATAGACATATTAATATGAGAAGAATCTAGACTAAAGGATATGTAAAAGAAAAATCTAGAAAAAGAAGTGTCTGGAGATTGTCTCTTATATAAATTAGGATGTAATCACTCATTTGTATGGATCAAGAAGGATGTACGAAGGAAGAATTAAGAAAAGAAAAGAGTAATAAAGTATTTACAAGTTTTCCTCTCTTCCTCCCCAAAAAATTCTAACACAGTATTCGGTGCGCTTATGACTTATTCATGGAAATCATAGATGGTGAATGTTTGGTCACAGTCAAATTACATGCATCCCTACACAAATCAAAAGCACCTGTAGTACTGTTCCCAGAGAGGTAGAACTGATTATACGTATGAAATAAGCATACTTGTGCCATCCTTATCAATTCATGATGTGGAATTTGAGACTGAAAATGAACAAAGTAATCAAAAACAGACTATTTCAATCTTGAAGGACTGCACAAATACATCTAAACAAGACTGATTCTACTTGTTATCTGTCAATTAACACACTAACATACTTTTATCGTGTTATATAATTGCACTTGTAATTAACGAGAGACACAAATATATACATTAATTAAACATGTTGTAAGTTATTGTGGCATAACATTATGTGCAGACTTGGTATTGTCTATGCCACTTCAATGCAGAGATTAATTCCATGCTAACAAAGTGAATCAGAACCTGAGCAATACAAGCAATCAAGCTGAATTTTTATATGTTATAAGCATTGTTTAAATAGAGTAGTTGCAAATTTAAAACTAAACAGATTAAATTTTCTTTTAATATCTTCTTAATATAATAAGGAGATTGTGCAGTAGTAGACCCTTTTGTAGCTTCACAATTCTTATTCCAAGAACCACTTCAACCACTCATAAGTTTTTGATGTCAAAAATAAGACAGAAACCATTCTGTTCTTTACGGCAAAAAGAAACAACATCACGAATTATAATAAAACTACCGTGAATAATAATACAAATTCTCAAAGCACTAAATTGCCTAGTAAGATATCTATGATACAATATCAGAAGTTAGATATCTAAACAATACTGAATCTACTTGTTATCTTTTCCTCCTTTCTTTGTACGTTGATTAGCACAATAACATACTCTGATCATATCAGTTAGACTTGTAATTACTGAAACACAAGCACGCACATTAACTAAACATATTATAAGTTCTTTATAAGGGTATTTAATTTTAAGGACACATTTAAAAAAAATAAAAAAAAAAATCAAAGGACAACTAAGTTTCATAATTGAATCAAGGACAAAGACCAAATTGTACTATATCAACATGAAATTCACTTTGATTTCTCATCATTACTAAATCAATTAAAGAATAGAAAATAACCCTCAAAATTTTTGTTAAAAAGATGTAATTTCAAAATTAAGTCTATTAATGTAATTGTAAACAAATAAAAATAATCAGCTCAGAAAGCTAAATGAATATAGCTTTGTAACTAAAATACGTAGCTTCATATTGTATCACGTAAGCACAGAACCAAGTCATTTTAAAGCTAATGTCGTTTACACCCAAAAAAAGTTATATGTAAAAAGCGAAGCTATATTCATTTAGCTTTCTGTCCTGGATTTTTTTTTATATTCATTTTTTCTATATTTGTAAAACAAAAAACATTTTCTAATTGATTTTTAATGTAATAATCACAGAAAAACATTTTTTTATTAATTTTTATTATTCGCAAGATGCCAATGTGTGTCCTTAATTTAAAATATTTGGACTTCATCCAATTAAAACATGTAGGTAGCAAAAGTTGTTTGTCATTTGACCTAATTTTTTTCTGATATGTGTACTTCAAACAAACATCCACTTCTTTATAATGCCTAACTAATAGAGAACCAAAATTATCATAAAACCAATTGGTAATGTGATGGGTGAACCCTTAGTAGTTATATAGGATTTATTTTACAAATTTCCCGATGTGGGACTTGTCTCAACACTGACGTTGTGTGCATACTTAGTATTTTCCCTGTATCACTTCACTGCAATGCAAAGTCAATCAACTCCACGCTAACAAATTGAATCTTGGCCTATTAACGGATACCTGAAAATCTAAAATCCATCAACATCTGTATTTAAAAAATGTGTACATATTGATTTCCAAACAAATTGATAACGGTATTCCCATCCAAAAATTATCTGTTTGATTTTTGTCAAGATAAAAGTGTAGACCTTGTGTATTTTTAGGACATAAAAGGCATGCGTTTATTCTCAAAACTATTAGTCATCATAAAGTTTATTATGTTTCACACTATTATAATCAATGTGATTGACAAAAGATTACGCTAAATCAAACCTTTCTATTTATATTTCTCGATTTATCGATCTTAACGGATAGTACAAAAATGAGGAAATTTGTTTAGTTGGTCTACTCTTATTTCTCAAAGAAATTCAAAATTTATGAAGAAAAACGTTGAATGGACATGTCTCAAACAAATAGACTTAAAACTAAAGGATGTTGTATTTTTTGATCAAACGAAAAATAAAAATAAAAAATTTACCGTGATAGCTATATCATGTGAGAAATATCAATAAAGCTACTGCTATCTAAATTCATTACGTCAAAAACTGCGAAACAGACACCAAATGAGGAGACCACACCCAATACATGAGACAAATTTACATTTTTACTCTCCTGAATTCAGGATTTAGTACCGATTCACATGTTTTGATCGATTTTCCATCGTCATTCTAGCACAACTCAAGAAATATATATTAGAAAAGGGTGCAGTATTGATTTATCTATGAGCACATAATAACAAAAAGAAAGTATGAAATACAAGTTTTATTCACAATGTTAGTTATCAATATTGCACTTAGCAAAATAATTTACTTTCCCAATTTTATTCTTGGTTCTTTTTCAACCCTTTCGGGCACAAGTTGAGTTGAATGGTACCCTAAAAGTTTGTACAGGAGAAGGGGCGGATTTAAGGGGGGCAAGTGGGATCACTGGATCCCACTACATTTTTTATATTTTATTTTGACTGGTTCTTTTATGCATTTTCTTGTTCTTACGGTTACCTTTAGCTGCTGTGTTTTCTTGCATTATTAAAATTTCTTTGCAAGCATAATGATGAAGTAAATAGAGTTTCTTTAAACAATGCTCCAGAGAACAACAAGTTGAGTTCACCTACAATTCAAAAAGACATTTGTAATGCTGCATCATTTCTTACTACAAAAGCTATCGTTGAAGATATTGGAGGTGATTTTTTCTCTTTATCAGTTGATGAAGCTCGTGATTTTGCAATTAAGGAGCAAATGGTCGTGTGTTTGAGGTATGTAAACAAACAAGGGTGCATAGCAGAGTGCATTCTAGGCATCTTGCATGTTTAAGAAACTACTTCTCGAGTTCTCAAAATTGCTATTGAGTCACTTTTTTGCTACACATGGATTAAGCCTTTCGAAAATTCGTGGACAAGGTTATGATGGCGCAAGTAACATGAGTGGAAATATTGGTGGACTTAAAAGTTTGATACTAGAAGATAATCAAAGTGCATTGTTTTGCACATCAACTACAATTGACACTTGTTGCGGTTGCAAGAAAGAATGATAAGCTTTCTTCATTCTTCGATTATTTGACATCTTTGGTCAATTTTATCGGTGCTTCCTGTAAAAGAAAAGAATTATCTCGACTGAAACAAATTGAGAAAGTGGTGGAAGGAATTTCTCAAGGCATTTTGGATGCGGGACGAGGCATGAATCAAGTAATTACTCTAAACCGTCCAGGAGAAACACGTTGGAGTTCACACTATAATACTATTATTAGTGTGATCTACACTTGAAGTGCTTGAGGAAATGAAAAAATTTCCATCATTTTCTAACCATAAAGGTGAAATAAGCCGACTTATTGAAGTAATGTGTGAGTTTGAATTTGTATTTCTACTATTTTTTATGAAGAAAGTGTTAGGAATTACAAACGATTTATCACAAACATTACAAAGAAAGGATCAAGACCTTCCAAATGCTATGTGTTTGGTTAAAGTAGCTAAAAGAAGGTTACAAGAACTAAGAGAAGATGGTTGGGATAGTCTGTTAGTAGAGGTTAATGATTTTTGTGAAAAGAATGAGACTGATATTCTAAACATGGATGAACCTTATGTCTCTCGTGGAAGATCAAAGCGTAATGTTCATAAAGTTACAAATCATCATCATTTTAAGACTCAAATACTTGTTGTCGTGGTTGATTTTTAACTTAAAGAGATGAATGAGCGTTTTGATAATGTGAATATCGAACTATTTGTGTGTATATCATGTTTTGATCCCCGTCATTCTTTCGTAGCTTTCGATAAACAATAGTTGATTCAACTTGCTAAGTTTTACCCTTTCGAATTTGAAGATGTTGTAATATGCGATACTATATGGTAGATTGAAGTGGTCGAAGATAGCTTCGCATAGGAGAAAATCGTTCGCAAATCGGAGTTTGCACGAGAAAGATATGAGCTGCAATGAGTAAGCTGTTCTATGTACAGTGCGACAGACGTCTGTCGTATGGGACGACAAACGTCTGTCACTACAGGGGGATTTTCCCGAAAGTTTCAACAGATGTCTGTCATCCCCACGACAAACGTCTGAGAGGGGGACAGACGTCTGTCATGGATGCGACAGACGTCTGAGCTGAGAGCTGGAGCCCAAATAATTCCTTGAGAGGGACAAACGTCTGTCACCTCCCACGACAGACGTTTGAATATTGAATTAGGCTATTTCGGGCTGAAAACCTTGTATGTTGATTTGTGAAGATACGTGGGCAATTTGGGTAATTGCCCTATCCCTATATAAGCGATTTTCTGAGGTGTTAGTGGGAGGAGCTTGAAGACTTGATTTGGGATCAAGGGTTTATTCTCAAGGGAGAATTAGGGTTTATAGCATAATTCCAATTCTTCAATTCTATTCTCCTCAAACTCTTTTCTATATTGAAATATAGTGATTATTGGATCAATCTCTTGTATTCCTTTCATCGTGGTAATAAAGTACTCTCTCCAAAGTGGATGCACACTAACAAGATGTTAGTGGAACCACTATAAATCCTTGTATGATTTATTTTTGCTACTTTGTCATTATTCTCTTGCTTGTGATTGAGATTTGGATTGTTCGTGATTGGTTGATATTGGTTTTGTGACTAGCGTTATTGCTTTGGTTGTTTTTGCAAGTCTAACAACGATCTAGTCTTCCGCTAACGCATTGTGGTTTAGATATCGGATTCGAGTGGTCTTGAATCAGATTAATCACAAGGGTTACAACAGTTGGTATCAGAGCTGTTTTGGTGCTTGTTAGGTGTTTGTGAAAATGCCGGAGACGGATAGTAGCTCGGTAAGTCCTCCAACCGAAAGTCCGAATAGTGTGGCGCCATATGTACGGGGTTCGTATGCGGCGTCGGGTTCTCAATTGGTTATTGACAAGTGGAATGGTGATAATAACTTTGAGAAGTGGCAATGGAAAATGAAAGCGGTTCTTAGGCGGAATCGGATGCACCGAGTAGTATTTGATACTCACTTATTGCCAAGTGATATCTCGGATGTTGAGAGAGAGGAGATGGAGGAATGGGCTTACACTACTCTTCAACTTGCTATGGGAGAGAATGTGATCTTCGAAATAAGTGGTAAGACTACCGCTAAAGGTATTTGGGACAAGTTGGAAGAACTTTGTATGAAGAAGTCGCTCACTAACCGTTTGATCTTATTGCGAACGTTTTTCACCTTCAAGATGAAGGAGGGTAATTTGCTTAAGGTACATTTGAATGCCTTTGATGACTTGCTCATGATGATGAAGGACGTTGATTTAAAGATTGAGGAAGAGCAAAAGGCGATGATATTATTGTGTTCATTGCCGGACCGCTATACGGTTTCTCAAATAGTTTGATCTAAGGTCGGGATACCTTGACTCTAGATGATGTCAAGACGGGTCTTCTTAGTGAGGAGTTGAGAGATCAAATGAAGGAGATGAGTGAGGGTAGTAGTGGAGCTAGTAGTAGTCACGGGTTGTTTGTGGAGAAAGAAAAGAATGTGAACAAAGGAAACCGGGGGCGTTCTAAATCAAGAAAACCCGGTGGAAGAGGTAAATCGAAAGAGAGAAATGGAAAGTGCTTTATTTGCAAGAAACCAGGACATTGGAAGAATGAATGTCCGGACAAAGATAAGAAGGAAGTAGCGTCTTCATCCGTGGCGGTGGAGAGTGGGTATGGTGAAGTAGATGAGAATGTGTTGACGACGGTAGCAACAAGTGTTTCGAGTAACGAATGGGTTCTCGATTCGGGTGTGTCATATCATATGACGCCATATAGAGATTGTTTTTCATCCTTTGAGGTCAAAGAGGAAAATGCAATTGCTATGGAAAATGGTGCTATTTGCAAGTCGATGGGTAGTGGCTCCGTGCAAATAAGAATGTTTGATGGAGTTGTTCGCACGCTCACCAATGTTCGCTATGTTCCGGAACTTAGGAAGTCGCTTATATCTTTGGGGTAATTGGATTCTCTAGGATGCAAGATCACTATCGAGAAGGATTGCTTGAGGATTTCGAAGGGAGCGCTTGTGGTTATGAAGGGTGTTAGGACTCATGGTATATATTTTCTTCAAGGTGTGACCATAGGAGGTGAGACTTGTGTAGGTGTTGATAGTTCTCGTGACTTGGATGCGACACGGTTGTGACATTTGAGATTGGGTCATGTCTCGGAGAGGAGTTTGGATATTATTCGGAAGCGGGAGATGATCGAGGGTGAGAGTTTCAACAAACTAGAGTTTTGCGAGGAATGTGTCATGGGGAAGCAAACAAGGGTATCATTCGATGAAGGCAAGCATGACTCAAAGGAGGTTTTGAGTATGTTCATTCGGATTTTTGGGGACCGGCACCGGTTGCTTCTTTGGGAGGAGCAAGGTATTATATCTCTTTCATTGATGATTTGTCTCGCAAGGTATGGGTGTATGTAATGGGGGCCAAGTCGGAGGCGTTTCCTAAGTTCAAAGTGTGGAAGGCTCTTGTTGAGAATGAGAGTGGTAAGACTTTGAAGGTGTTAAGGACCAACAATGGCGGTGAATATGTCTCGCGTGAATTCTTGGAGTATTGTAAGCATCATGGAATCCGGAGACATTTTACTACACCGGGAGATCCGCAACCTAATGGAGTAGCAGAGAGAATGAACCGAACTCTACTTGAGAAAGCTCGATGCTTGAGATTAACATCGGGCTTGTCTAAGGGATTTTGGGCCGAAGCTTTGTCAACCGCGGTGCATATTGTAAATCGAATTCCGTGCTCGGCCATTGGTAATAAAATTTCGGAGGAAGTGTGGAAAGGGAAGAGTATGGACTTGAGATATCTTCGTGTGTTTGGTAGCTCGGTTTATGTGCATGATCCGGGGAATGGTAAACTTGGAGTTAGAGCATTCAAAGGGGTCTTGCTTGGTTTCACGGATGGCGTGAAAGGCTATCGGATTTGGAATCCGGAAACGAAGAAGGTTGTTAATTCTCGTCACGTCACTTTTGATGAGTCGGCTTTATTCAAGGTGAATGAGAGCTCATCGGACGTTTCGGATTCGGTTCATGGTGAATCAAAGGAAAAATAAGTCATTCCCACATTACGTCCAAGTGGTAGTAGAGTTGAACAAGCTCGTGGGGTTCAAGCGGTTGATGAAACATCACGTAGTCCACATGGTTCCTCTGGTGATGATGTTGGTGATGTACATGATACTAGAGAAGTTTCGACTCAATGTGGAGCCGAAAGGGGTTTGGGTGATAGTATTGCTATTCGGGTTGGTCGACGTGCAATAAGGCCTCCCGAAAGATATGGTGATTGGAACTATCTTAGCTTTAGTGATCATTTGGACTATTCTCTCAATGTAGTCCAAGATGAGCCGATGAACCTTGATGACGTCATGGAGTCGAGAGAGAGCTCGAAGTGGATTTGCGCCACGGAGGAAGAGATGCAATCGCTTATGAAGAACCGAACTTGGGAGTTGGTTCCACTTCCTCAAGGAAACCGTGCTATAGGGTGCAAATGGATTTAGAAGGTGAAGGATGATGTAAGGTACAAAACAAGGTTAGTGGCAAAGGGGTTCTCACAAAGGAAAGGAAAGGAGTATGATGAAATTTTTGCACCGGTGGTTCGTCAATCGTTATACATCTATCCGGGTTTTAATAGCGATAGTTGCTATCCATGACTTGGAGTTGGAGCAACATGATGTGAAAACCGCCTTCTTGCATGGAGACTTGGATGAAGACATCTACATGAAGCAACCAGAAGGGTTTGTTGTAGATAGTAAGTCTAAATTGGTTTGCAAGTTGAAGAAATCACTATATGGATTAAAGCAATCGCCTAGACAATGGTACAAGAGATTCGATCATTTCATGCTTGAAAGTGGCTTCCATCGAAGCATCAAGGATGCTTGCGTATATTTCAAGAGGTTGGGAAATGATTGTTGGGTGTATTTACTCTTGTATGTGGAAGATATGCTCATTGCTTCCAAGGATCGAAATGAAATCAACAAGTTAAAGATGCTTTTGAAATCGGAATTCGAGATGAAGGATCTTGGAGAAGCAAGAAAAATCTTGGGCATGGAAATAGGAAGGGACCGAAAGCGTTTTGAGTTAAGATTGACTCAAAAGGAAAACATTAAGAAAGTGCTTTGTCGGTTTAGCATGGAGGATGCAAAGGCATTAAATACACATTTACCTTTGCATATGAAGCTTTCGGATAAGGGATCACCTATCGGGGATAAAGACAAGGCTTATATGGCAAAGGTGCCGTATGCAAGTGCGGTTGGTAGTTTGATGTACGCAACGGTGTGTACAAGGCCCGATATTGCAAATGCCGTCGGGGTGATTAGTCGGTATATGGCTAATCCGGGGAAATCGCATTGGGAAGCCGTGAAGGCTATTATGAGATACTTGAAAGGCACAGCATCTCATGGACTTGTCTTTGACGGTAGTGATGATAGAAGTTGCAAGTTGGTTGGTTATTGTGACTCGGACTATGCCGGTGATAGGGATCGGAGGAAATCAACTTCCGGGTATGTCTTCACACTTGGCGGGACAACCATTACTTGAAGATCGCGATTCCAAACCGTAGTTGTTTTATCCACTACGGAGGCGAAGTTGATTGCCGCTATGGAAGCGGCCAAGGAGGCACTCTACTTGAAGCGATTGTTGTGTGACTTGGGTTTCGAACATGAAAGTGTTGATGTTCGATGTGATAGCCAAAGTGCTATCCATTTGGCGGAGAATTTGGCATTTAGCTCACGGACCAAGCATATTGAGGTGAGGGAGTCATTTCTTGTAGCCATGGATGAGGGTAAGCTAGTATACCTTCGGAAAGTGCACACAAAGGATAATGCGGCGGATATGTTTACGAAGGCATTGTCGTATGGGAAGTTCGAGCATTGCTCGAACTTAATTCGCTTGTTGAGTTGGTAGGTGCCACGGGGTGGCACGAGGTGGAGAGAGTGATTTTTGTTTGTTGATGGAAAGAAATAGCAGTGAAAGATTGGAAATCTATCTTCATGGTAAGTACTCGTTACACTCCCGAGTACATTGTCTTTTGGTGAGACGGTTTGTGGTTTGAATGTTTTCAACACTACATCGACGGGTGGGTGCTTTGCCTGAACTCATTGGTGTAGTGCAATGAGCGGTGGCCATGCCGGAGCTCATTGGGGAAACATTCAAGTTTGCTTGGTCGAAGGTAGAAGAAAATGCTTGGGTGCATTGGAGTTTGAAGTTGAGATGGTTATAGTATCGAGGTGGAGTGTTGTAATATGTGATACTATATGGTAGATTGAAGTGGTCGAAGATAGCTTCGCATAGGAGAAAATCGTTTGCAAATCGGAGTTTGCACGAGGAAGATATGAGCTGAAATGAGTAAGTTGTTCTATGTACAGTGCGACAGACGTCTGTCGTATGGGACGACAGACGTCTGTCACTACAGAAGGATTTTTCCGAAAGTTTCCACAGACGTCTGTCATCCCCACGACAGACGTCTGAGAGGGGGACAGACGTATGTCATGGATGCGACAGACATCTGAGCTGAGAGCTGGAGCCCAAATAATTCCCTGGAAGGGACAAACGTCTGTCACCTCCCACGACAGACGTCTGAATATTGAATTGGGCTATTTCGAACTGAAAACCTTGTAAGTTGATTTGTGAAGATACATGGGCAATTTGGGTAATTGGCCGATCCCTATATAAGCGATTTTCTGAGGTGTTAGTGGGAGGAGCTTGAAGACTTGATTTGGGATCAAGGGTTTCTTCTCAAGGGAGAATTAGGGTTTATAGCCTAATTCCAATTCTTCAATTCTATTCTCCTCAAACTCTTTTCTATATTGAAATATAGTGATTATTGGATCAATCTCTTGTATTCCTTTCATCGTGGTAATAAAATACTCTCTCCAAAGTGGATGTACACTAACAAGATGTTAGTGGAACCACTATAAATCCTTGTGTGATTTATTTTTACTACTTTGTCATTAGTTTCTTGCTTGTAATTGAGATTTGGATTGTTCGTGATTGGTTGATATTGGTTTTGTGACTAGAGTTATTGCTTTGGTTGTTTTTGCAAGTCTAACAACGATCTAGTGTTCCGCTAATGCATTGTGGTTTAGATATCGGATTCGAGTGGTCTTGAATCGGATTAATCACAAGGGTTACAACAGAAGAATCACATCTCCTTGCACTTGAGGATCAACTTGAAAACTATATTCAAGATAGAGAAGTAACGAAGATTTTAGAGATCTAAAAGAGGTTGGGGAACTTGGTCAAAGAATGGTTCAGAAGCAAAAGGATATTGGATTTCCTTTGGTATATATGTTAGTTAAGTTAGCGTTGATGTTGCCAGTTGCAGCAGGCACTGTTGAAAGAGCTTTTTCTGCTATGAATCTTATAAGAAGTGTACTTCGTAATACAATGGGAGATACTTGGCTGAATGATTGTCTCGTGACATATATTAAAAGAGATATTTTTGAAAACATAAACAACGAAGCAATTATGCAAAGATTCCAAGATATGAAGAATAGGAGAATGTTACTTTAAAATTGTAAGTTATATGAAGTGTAGTACTTAAAAATAAAGTTTGGTAATTTTGTCCTCTTGTTTGGTTTAGTATTTTCTGAATGAATGTCTCGTTTTGCTTTTCAATTTGGTATTCTGAGTTTTGGTGGATGTTCTTGTGTCTTGGAATATGCTCAATGTTTGTTTGTAGTTGTTTGAGGTTTAAGATTTCCCGTAGTTTAAGCTTATGCTACTGTGTTTGTAGTTTAAGCTTCTGTTATTGTAGTTGTTGGTCCCCTCTAGTCTCGAGTCCTGGGTCCGCCACTTTACATAAGTTGGGTTCATTGCACCACTTAAGATATACGAGGAAGAACTCTGTTTGCTGGATAAACACAAGACTTCCCCAATCTTAGCCACTACAACAAAATATGATATACATTGCATTGTGTCATAGCTTTATATTAAAGAGCTATAACAAAGTAATAAAAGAAAATAAAATAACAAATAAATTGTGCAATATAAACTAGCTAAAAGAAATAAGGTTTAAATTGTGCTATTTATGAGTACCTTCCGCTATGTTAGTGTTGCGTGTCAGGAAGGCGGGAGCGAAAAGATAGAGTGAAAACCAAAGCCGCGAAAATAAAAATTTAGTCCACCACTTCCCCCAAAATCTCGTAGAATACCTAAAGAACGAATACCTAATTTCTTCAGTTCGCTCAACAAACTCCAGAAAAACCAGTCATCGAATTCACTCCAGCATTCCACCATCATCTATTCAGTACACCAGTAAATCGACCGATTCACTCCAGCATCCTACAATCGACCATCTCGATACGGTGAATCCTAAATCTTCGCTGTATCGTAAATCAACGATGGAATCGTCTAAAATTGGTTATATTTTGATTCTATAATTTTTTTGAAAATTCTATCGTAATATTTAATAACTTGATATACCGTCACTTGCTAAATACTTTATTACTCACCGTATGCAGATTTTATTATTCGGCACTATGTATCATTATTTCCATTTCTCAGATCGATGTTGTTAGATCTACTAGAAAATAGTGGGAAAGTCAAACCAATTGTTTTTGCATCGACTGCTGGTTGAAATGGAGAGCTTTGAGAGAAATGAGGAAACATCGAACACTGTTCTGGTTATTTCATAGTTTAAACTATTATTTAGTTTGACTTATTTCGACTGACTGCAAATTTTAATATAGGGCATAATACTAATGACTGCTACAGATTTGCCAGATATTCTTGAACTGGCATTAACAAGACATGGTAGATTTATGAGGCATGTAAGTTCTCAACATATTTTTGGAAATAAATATTAGCGACTCATAATGAGTGAAGCATTATAGTGCTATTGTCGTAATTTACATATTGCAGTGTAAAGTATATTATATATTTGGTTTCCAAGTTTGGTATTGCTATGGACATGAGTTTAATACAATAAAGGTGATTTTTTTTCTTGGAGGCTTGTGCAAATGTCAAAGAGAAGGCGACTGAACCGGATCCAGTATCGGACTTTGGATAGACCCAAATACAATGAATGTATTAAGGTGGGGCCTTGTACTTTGAAAACACTCAAAGCTCACTTGTAAATATCCAGGTTTCCATTCAGGTCAGTACATTTTTTTGTTGTCAGTTAGAGTATTAAGCTATGTACTAATTAAAAGGTTAGATTATTGAAAGCATTACTTCAGGAGCAAAGGAATATGCTAATTAGGCTTGAAACAAAATATATTTAAAAGCAAACAGTAACGAAGAAAGAAAATGATTACTGCATCTATATTCCAAGAATAAAAACATAGATAGTTAATTATTATAGGTAACACCTTTTTTTTGTCCATTATTTCTGTTTTTATGTTTGAAATTGATGCGATCTTTAATAAGAAATATATGATTCATTATTATTTTGCATGCATTTCATCGCCCATGGCAAGCTATGATATTCTTTTAGGCATTTACTAAGAAATATACTTCTGCAGTTATGCCAAACATGTACCAATTTCATATTAAATGTGCCATCATTTTGCATCCTAATTATTCTTTTTTACTTTTCTATATAGGTACACAGAACATCGCTTTGTTGTATGGAAGATTGCTAGATAAAATTATTAATAAAAGGTATCTTTTTGTGCATTTAATTGCGTACGCCATTACGAAGTATATTTTGTTATATATGCATTAATCCATTCTTGTTTGATCGTGTAAATGTATATTGAATTGGGGTGTGCGGGAAAGCACTAACGGTGCAAAGGTGGTGTTGTCGAAAATTCATAAAATCTGATAAGTTTATAAAAATCAACAAAGTTTGTAAGAATTAACTTAAATTAATCAAGTTCTATAAAATATAAAAATATTTAAAAAAAAATAACTAAGTTTTATAAAACTTAAAAGACATCTGATCTGATATGTCGTATAAATATTTGTCAGGTAACAATTATGAGAATTGGCTTGAGAGAAATGCGTGCATTGTCTAAGCTTCTGTTTCCTTCAGTTAAAGATAGAACTTTCTTTGAGAGCTGTGGATTTGCAAATCTGATCACAACATGCTGTATGAAAATTTTATAACCTTTTTAGA
Source organism: Allium sativum (assembly GCA_030737875.1). NCBI lineage: Eukaryota > Viridiplantae > Streptophyta > Magnoliopsida > Asparagales > Amaryllidaceae > Allium > Allium sativum. The sequence continues at coordinate 591,693,549 of CM060909.1, forward strand.
TCTAATGTGCTATAAAATTCAATATCTGGTAGTGCAATACTCTTAATTTATTTTCAATTGGAGGAAGAAACAGAAAAGTAGCTGAGGCTTTTGCAAGGAATGGGGGCGTAAGGTATATATAGAATAAGCTCCTAATTTGTAAAGGATTGTGTTTTCTAAAATACAATTGCCTGAATTTTTGATGGCAGATCTTTCGATGAGTTAGATGCTGAGTTATTGCAGGGTCAAAAATTACAGGTACATGTCAAAAGAATTCATAGTAAGAACTTAAATGCTGGGCATTCAACTTTGAATCAGTATCCGAACAAGCCATCACATTACAACTTTATTTTATTTTTTTGGACATTGGGTACTTAGGTACACAATTATACTATAAATCTTTGGCAATATAACATAGTGCAGGTTGGCCATAGAGGGTGGAAACAGTTATTTCCATTGTCTACTACAGTCCATGAGATTGCTGTTAGCAAGCTTCTGCCTTTTGCGACAATTGAATACAGCGAATATACTCCTAAAATTTCGGTAGTTGAAGATTCCACTCAATCCAAATACTAAACATTGGTTTTCTCTTTTCCTTATTTTTGTTGCAAAATATATATAATTGAAATCATTTATATTTCGTAATCATTGAATACGTAGAAGTGCTAATATGTGTTTTAATGGCACTTGTCAAAGATTGTTATTTTACGTATGTAGACCTCTTTAAATCCAGATATTAACAATACCCATTATGCATAACAGTTTTGGGAAATGAGAAGTTGGTGCTTGTCATCACTTAGCACATTTTATCAAATGATGGAGCATTTATGTATATATTATCAATTGTAGTGTGGTGCGTGATCTTTGAATGCAGACATGCACTTGGATCATGATTATCCAAATCAAATTTAAGCAGATAAACCATTAAATAATGGTTAATTCTATTTCAACCCACCATTTTAGTTAGTAGTCCCCCAAATCATGAAATAATCGGTAAACCCACAAATTTAGTTAGTAGCCCCCCGTTTTTAAAAAAAACCCAAAAATACCCTTTCACGTAGGGGGACTACGTGGTTTTTCACTGTACTTCGTAGTTGCCCTACGTGGTTCATCAAGGTACCATGTAGATGATCTCCGTGGTTCATTCATGGACCATGTAGACATACTACGAGGTACACCAAAAAACCACGTAGTGCAACTACGAGGTGTTCAAAAAACTGAAAAAAAAATATAACAGAAAAAGGGCAATTTGGTCATCGTATTTTTTTCATAAAATGGGGGGCTACTAACTAATTTTGTGGGTTGAAATAGAATTTGCCTTAAATAATTTGCTTTTGATCAATATCGCACATTAACATCGCTTGCTTAAAAGCATCCGGAATACATACTTGCTGCTTTATAGATTAATAATCTAATACTAGGAAGCACTTGCTACCATAAAAGGATAAATAAAATTTTCTTAAATATCTTTTTTTTCAATACATTTGTTTTCCTTAGAGTCAGTTTATATACAAATTAATACATGTCTTGAAGAGCAAGCTATTTAGTGAGATTTATGATAGGCAGCTCTCTAACTCTATTGTTTTCAAAGACAGTTGCAATGTTTCCAGCATTAAGAAGTAAACATATATGGCAAGATCTTTTCCCTAGGGAATTGCGCAACTTACATAGTCAGCTTGTGCCCTGTTTAAATCACATGCTTCGTTTACTCATGTCTCCATGAATGCATTGCCTGTAGCTTGGGAAATTGAACATGTTCATGCATTTGACCACGACTCCCTTATATTCCTTATGTTTAGAATTGCTTTTCCCTATGCTTGCTTTGAAAGAACGGTCTGTAGCATTATTTTGGTTGGCCACTCCTTTGCATTTTGTTGCCTTTTTTTTTGCTTCATGCAGTGCATATGCACTTCTACAATTCTCATTTTCTTTGCTTAGCATTATTTTGACTCACTCTGTGGTTTCTTTTATGTTTTGATTTTTCTTAAACTATAATAATTGTACATTCAATGACAAACCAGTAAATGGAAATATGGTTGGTCCAATGGACAAGATCCCTTTGAGAAAGAACAAGATGATATTTTTTCTAACTTGAAAGACATACCAAAGAAAGCTTATGATCGTTGTGTACTTTAGTTTTTGCCCATAACATTTGGATAAGAACTTTGATTTTATCTATATATCATTTCTGCCCATGACCTATGGCTGAAAACATTGATTTTTCTCCGCAGATAAATGAATTTGTGAAGCATGCAAGAGCAGCAAAATTTTATGCTTATTTTATAGGCCAGTTTGAAAAAGGAGATGCCTGCAATGATGGGCAAGGCTAGATCTCAGCAATGGCTAATTGATAATTTGGAGAATGAGTTTGGCAAAGGTAATCATTCTTTTCTTTTAGAAAATGCATAGTTCTGGTGCATTGGTTCTGTTTGAAGGTGACTGAAAGGAAAGAGTATGCGAGAGGGTGGATTGGTGATGTATGCAGCGGTGTTTGATCTAATGTTATTGGGTTTGATGGAAAATGTTAATCAAGTTTGCGATCAGAAAAGAAAAGAAACCGTCGGTATCCAGCTTTATGATATCGACAATGAAGAAAATAAAAGGGATGCAGCTATTAAATTTGCATTACATCCGCTTGATCTTAATATGAATGAAAAATATGATTTATTTAGAGAAAGAGCAGGGAATGAACTAGATTTAGGAATGCACCTGTAGGGCAGATAAATGTATGGCTTGTCTGGTAATGGTCGTTTGGAAAAACGATGTTCTTCATAGGATATTTTTGACTGGATGTGTAAGTCATATTATTTAACTGGGGTTACGCGCGTCGGTTCAATAATGATTCAAGGTACTATGTGAATGGTGATGAAGAATGTAAGCTTGATCTAGGGGTATTCTTCCTTGTGATTAAGGGTTCTTCTTGCACCAGGTTTTTTGATTTGTGGGAGCGAGTCACCGAGTTTACCTTGTAATGTAAGCTCAGTAGCTGGCAGTTGATGGTTTGTTTGATGATGGGGATGGTGTGGGCTGATTTGAGTAAGAAAACTGTTAAACTGAGCTAGAATTAGTTAAGAGAAAAAAAATTAAGCCAGTGAATTTTAGTTCGGTTGTTTCTGCTTAACCAAATTGTAGTTTCGAATTTAAATGGAATAATTGCAATCAACGTCAAAATCTTGGTTTTCTTTACTGCATACTACTATTACAGTATCATCTTCTAAAGTAACAATAAAACGTGCTGCAGGAGACAGTTAAACATAAGCACCCAAAAAGTGGAATGATTTTAATTGTGATCTAATTCGAGTTTCAACGCAATGGCTGACGTGATCCCAGCGGTTGTTCAGCATGGATTGGCAGATAAGCTATATGAGAAGCGCAAGATCGCTGCACTAGAGATCGAAGGGATAGTGAAGCAACTTGCCATTGTGAATGAACATGGGAAGATAAGCATGATAATTAAATTGTTGATTTTGGAGTTTACATATTCTCCCCAGTCAAACCATCACACGAGTGATTTAATTGGGCTTGCTGCAGTTACTATTGGATTTGCAGCAGGAGCTCATCGGCATCTTGAAGAAATTGTTCCACCTGTACTTAACTCATTCCTTGATCAAGACAGTAGAGTTCGATATTATGCTTGTGAAGCACTTTATAATATAGCTAAGGTTGTAAGAGGTGAATTTATTGTTTTTTTCAACAAAATTTTTGATGCACTATGCAAGTTATCAGCAGACTCAGATGCAAATGTGCAGGGTGCTGCGCATCTTCTAGACCGCCTTATAAAGGATATTGTTACTGAAGGAGACCAGTTCAGCATTGAAGAATTCATTCCATTTTTGAGGGAACGCATGAGCGTGCTCAATCCTTATGTGCGCCAATTTTTAGTAGGATGGATTACTGTTTTGGACAGCGTACCCAGAATTGACATGCTTGGCTTTCTTCCAGATTTTCTTGATGGCTTGTTTAATATGTTAAGCGATTCCAGTCATGAAATAAGGCAGCAGGTTGACTCCGCGCTATCTGAATTCTTGAATGAAATAAAGAACAATCCTGTAAGATTATTTTCTTTATTGAAGTTGGTTTCTAATAATGATGTTCTTTAGCACATTTGCATATATGGATAGTATTTGATGCCTGTAATCCTATAAATAAAGAGCAATCCTATAATGAGCTATGCTCTTTCTCTCTTACCGACTCTTCTTAATGATTATTTGTCCTCATACTGGTAAAACGTACACATGGAATTCACGACCTTAAGATTAGATCTTCAGTTTGATTCTTCACTGATTTTTCCAGCCACTAATCTACCGCTTTTAAATCATAGGTGCTACACTTTATAGCCACTGAATCATCAGGATTATATTGTGGAATATGTTTATTGGGATGGCAATGACCCCAAGATCACCATTTAATTGTATTTATACTTGCTGCAAAAAAAAAAAAAAAAAAAAAAAAAAAGAAAAAAAAAAGAGAGAGAGAGAGAGAGAAAAGAAAAAAGAATAATTGCAATCATGGTTTTCCTATCAAATATATTACAAGAAAACAATATTTGAGTATTGTGTAGTATGAAAAAAAAAATTAATACATTTACATAGATTCCACTGTCCTATAATACATATTGTTGGTGTATTTGTTTCTTTTAGTATTAAAAATGTTGGTGTATTTGTTTCTTTTAGTATTAAAAATGTTGGTGTATTTGTTTCTTTTAGTATTAAAAATGTTGGGGTATTATTGAGTATATCACTTATTAACCTAGCTCAATACTGTCCTATTATACATTTCTTTTCCTCTCACCGCAACTGGATATAGTATCAGCTTCCTTTCCATTATCTATGGTATGATCACCGATGGGTAGCAAAGGATGAGGTTGCAAATAATGGTTATTTGTTTCAGAAGGTTTTGTAGGTTTTGAGATTCTTAGCTTTAAAGAGGTGGTTGGTTTGGGCTGTTGCTCACTTATCGGTCTTCTTTTGCTCGCTACTATTGGAAACATTATCGACAGCAATAATATGGTCAGTCATGAGATGCTGTGCATCTGAAACAGTGCGAGGTTCAAGAGGTTTTGTGGTCAACCGTAACTTTATAGAGGTATCCTTAGACCATTCAGTAATTGCTTGGGATGCACCATCTGCAGCTGGTTCTGAAATTCTTCTTTAGTCAAAAATAATCAGACAACTACTTCAAATATAATTCTGTTAAACAGCTTCAGACAACGACCTAACCGGATATTGCTTTTGGTAAGAGCGCTTCCCGCCTATGACTATTAGCCTGCATATTGTAGGTCACTCTCCTGATGTCCTTTAGACCCGTATGTCCTCATTTTCCTGCAACACACTCGAGGGTGCTTGTCCCGTATTTCTTGTTTTGTCTTGGATAGACAGGCCCTTACTTAAATAACTCGAGCGTCATTGCAAAAAGAGACAGCGACTCAGTATTGTTCCATCGAAAAGATTAGAATATGCAATATTGTGTTCATTTAGAGTATTAAGTTATAAACCCATGCCAACACCCTATCTTTCTTCCCTTTTTCTCTTACGCGGTATTTTTTTTGTTTTCATGCTAGTACGAAAGAAAAAAAAAAAAAAAAAAAAAAAAAAGAGGAAAGACGAAGACGGGAAATCACTGCTGCTCGTTCAATTCGGCTCAATTCCAGATTACAGATTTGATTTCAGTTATAGCTTTCGACTGCAGCTGTTTCAGGTATTATATTTTGTCGATTTTGATTTGCCATCTTTTGATTTCATATTCGATTGCCGTATTTTGATTTTTCCCTACTTTGATTTTAATTTCGAGTGTTGTATTTCGATTTAAACTAATGATTTCAGTTTACAATGGAGTTACATTATTTATAGGAGTTACAAATTTTGATTTCAATATATAAGGACATTTCACCGATTTCAATTTAGATTACCCCCCAAAAAAAAATGAATTTCCTTGCAAGATACATAAATTTAATTCTTGTTTGATTTGGAACGAAGGCTTAATGATGCATGTGTCTTGTTTATATTTACTATATGCGTGACAGTATAGGTGAGTAAGTTCAAAATTGAAATTAGTTCTCCTACCGAGCCTAATATTAAACCAATTTTCTTTATATTTCGAATCAAACTAAAAAATTATATATATTTTTTGTCAATTTTAAAAATTTGTTATCGAAACTGATTGGATAAAAAAAATAGAGGTTACTTTGGATGGATTTCTTTGCTGATCTCGTTCTATTCAGTGATTAACTTGTTAAATGGACCAGTCCAAGTATTGAAGCTTGATCTCCCAAATGCATCAACTACCTAGTAATTTATTCAACCGAACCCAATTGAATTAGTTACTTTCTTAAACTATAATAAGAGTTTGTGCATGTATGCCATTTCTACTAGAGATATAAGAGTGTAATTGTGTCGTGTGAGTACGTGCAGCAGTTATAGCACACCATTATGTGTAAAACTTAGGCTAGAAAATGAGAGTACGTAAGTCAATAAGAGATGCGTATATATAAAACAAATTATAATTATGTGGATTAGTTCTAGTGAATGATTACTTCCACGATGCGAATGAACAATTTAAACAAATTTAATGCAACTGCATATCTCAAATCCATGCACCTGAGCTCAACCTTGATGTACATAGGTTCATGTATGTCATTTTCTTGATTTTCTTGTTAATTATTGTAAATTATTGCAAACGCGACAAGCATGTAGGGATTATGATTAATTTGGTTATCTGTTTTTCTTTTCTTTTTTTCATTAACATCTTGAATTGACGGATAACAGCATATCATTTTCCATGTCTTAACTTGTTATGCTTTCTCATTTCATTTTCGATAACTTGCCTGCCCCAGGCTAAGTAGTTAACCTCATAATCCACACACTACGGGTATCTCTGTATTTTTCGATATTAAATATGCATGTGATTGGGTTTTCTCTAGTTTATTCCGAAATTCATTGATAATCTGCGGATGTTAATACTCAACAGTCAATTTGTTGGTTCTTTATCAACAACTTGCAGCAAGTGATATGTGAAATTCGTAATTAATACTCTTTCAGCACTTATCTAAACATGGAAAATAATAAGCATGATATGATTATTATATTAATTATGGTGGTGGTGTTTATGTGGATGCTGATATGAATGAGCATTTGGGCAGTTGTTTTATTAATAGCGCGTCAACATTCGGCAGTTGCATTATACAGTTTGAAATAACAGTAAGCTTCAGTGTGTATATGCAGGTTTCATTTACCAGTTGATATACAACTTCAGTGTGTACATTCAGAATTATTCAGTGCTCTGTCCACTTAACCTTTTTTCAAAAAAAAAAAAAAAAAAAAACACTCAATTTTTTTTACACCACAACAGCTATATACTTGCATAAACTAAAGTTCATATGACTGTCATCAAAAAATGACACTACCAAAGATGGCTGGTTACCCAGTAATTAGTTAGAAGTTCATGTACATACCTTGCATGAAAGTTTGTCAAATGCTGCCAGCATTTCTAAGAAACCCACGCCCATTCCAGTCTTAGGTTATAAACTTATCGTCCTGCTTTTCGCTGAATAAATATATTTTACACTATCAACATAAACAATTAATATATTTTTCTCGCTCTTTGGGGCACCTCATTAAAAACGAATAAGAAAAGTGGTATGAACCTGCATGCTTTAAACCATAGTTCATGATTTTCAATGGAAAATTTGCAGAAAATGAGTTCATAATGTAACTGCATGATACATTGCTAATATCTATTTGTAAATTATAAGCACAAATGAATAAATGGTAATAATCCTGCATGACATGAGTTTAAGTCACGTCCAATACACAAACTAATAAATAAGTTTGCACTTAGTTTTTTTTATGCCAGTTTGTACATTTCCGACTGCTACTATTCTGATTACTGATTTACAAATTTCATACAGCATCTGTGTGTATTTGGGTAATATTGCTCTGTTATTTAGGTCATTTCACCTAAAATATTTCTATAAACTATCTTTGTCACCATCTGATCTCAGAATAGTATCGCTAAAAACAAAAAGGAGTTGTACAGGACAATGAACCAAGTTTCAAGGAACTACGATAAAACTGGAAATTAAACTGCATAATAATTTTAGGACTCAACTTCCATTCACGAGTCAGTGGAAATCCTGACAAGTTGACAGAGTTTAATGTTTACATCCCAAACCGACTCAGACATTGAGTCAACTGCTTTTTAATTCATGCATCTGTTTTTTTAATTTCTGTTCAGAATGTTTATGTCTGTTCTGATAGCATTATCAAGTAAATTTATCGGCATAGTGACAAAAATTAAAATCAATTTGGGAAATAGAAGCAATTTTCTATCTACACTCCCACCTATTTCGAATTGTGTACTAAGCTGACTTTTTTTGTTTGATAAGAATGTATCACTAAGCGATAATCATGTAAGAGAAATATGATACGCACAAATGCGAGGGAAGACGTGAACGATTACTTACGTTCATTAGTCCCAATCTATTGAATTAGTTGACTCTTTAAATAATGGTACATTCTCATAAAATCCCGCTTATTACGTGGATGTTGTTGTGTATCAATTGCCTCATCTGCCGCAGTGGTGACATAATTTATTTTAATGAAGCAACGGTAAAACTCGCCCATCTTGAACAAAGCAAAGGCATTATTGAAATCACTGCAAACATGCAACTCCCCAATGTCATTAAAGTAGGTGTAAGCATTGGAATCCCATATGTGGAAAAATTTATAAACAATGGGTGACAGTTTTACTTATAGATGTACCAAAAATCGCTATTGAAAGGCTCAATGGCACCTTTGCTAGGTCCCCATCAAATAAGTAGTATATTTAAAAGCAAACTTAGGAGCAACATTATTGGTATTTGACTCGTGATTTATTGTAGACTCGTGTCTTTTTAATGTTCAAGCTTCATGCTTGCAAGCTGGAACCCATACCTAAACATAAGCTTATACCAAGGGAACTTCTTGCCATGCATTTTAATTACTCTGCTCCTTTCTTTTGGGTCATTTATTTTGACTTGTAAAGAACCCGATAGCTTGAACTGTTTCCTAAAGCTGTTAACATGTTCATGCAGGAATGCGAAGAATTGGTGTCAAAAGGCATTACAGGTACTGGTCAAGGTTTCGATACTGTAGGAAAGCGCTTGGATGGATATACTATAGTAGGGAACCTCCATTATCTTCTCTGCAGCAAATAGCTGTCGCTGCCACAGCAAAGCGGGCCCGCACTAGTGCCTTATTACCTACTAGACCTGGACTCTTAGGCGGTGATAATGAAATAATGTTCGCTCTGACTCCAACACAAGCTGCTGCAATGACCGCTGAGACGAGGATGCAGGATGAATTGTGGTGTGCTTCTGGCTTCCAGAAAAATAGTAATGAGGTTGAAAGTGAAAACGGAGAGCTGGTGGAGGCTTTAATTTTAATTTGTGAAGTTCCTGAAGTTTTGGATATTGCATGGGATCCTTTCACCTTTTTATTTGGCAAGCACCTGCTGTAGCGCAATTTCTGAACTGCTTTCTAGTGTTTTATGCTGAAATTTTCTTGATACCTTGATTACAGAATACAAAGATGTCAAGTTTCTAAAGGAAATCTTCTAATTTTGCATGCGTGGCACTTTGGATTTGGATTTGACCGGTATATCCAGATTATTGGGATGATTTATGCATATTTTCACCCAACTGTAAGCATCATTCTTGTCAATAAAATTGACTGTTAGTATTTTTAGTTCCTAAATTTGGAAATTTTGATGAGGTTGAGTAAGTATCATGGATGTTGTCATGAAACCATTTTTGTGGTTGTTTCACAATAAACTTGCTATGTCTTTAAAGATAAGGGGTGTCAGTTTTATTATGAACACGATCAGTGATGATTTGTTCATTCTTTTTTTTTTTTTTTTTTTTTTTTTTTTGGGTTTTGTTTATATAAGAAACCTAAAGCGTCGTGCTTTTTTTATTGAGCCTGTCTTTGTTTAACTTAATAGAGGTTATATTTTTGAAATAGTTGTTCAAAAAATTTCTTTGTTAGATCGTATTTAACTGGATTATATTTGGAGTAGGCAAGGTTCTACTTTCAACTGCTTATACCTGGAGTCTATTATTGTCACTCCATGGTACATCACAAGTTGTATAGCTTCTATTTTCATTTATTTGTAGAATATATATTTTATTTTTCAAACTATAGATTAAGAGACGTATTTTTATCATATTTGTGAATAGGAAATTTGTCACAGATATCTCAAATTAGAGAATACATTATTGGATGGAACGTCAGTCCCATGCCTAAAGGTAAAAAAATTCAATTTAATATCTGAAAATAATTTGAATTTACAGTGTTTGCTTTCCATAATAGCGGTTGGGTTTGTTACATCCATGATTTTACTCAGGACATGGAGGCTGGTTGATAGATAGCTCCAATCTCCTTGACGGTCCTATTGCTAAAAATATCAGGTAATCAACACAAACTGACCAAATGTAATGTGTTTTCATATAAATGCGTACATGTATGTATGTTTTGTACATGTATGTATGTTTTCATATAAATGCGTACATGTTTTCATATGTAGCTCCAATCTCCTTCAATCTTAGTACACGGAAGTACTTCATTGTTAGTATGATTGTTAGCAAGGATGGTAAGGTTTAGGCCTTTAGCAAGTTTTCATTGTTAGTACACGGAAGTACTTTAGGTTTGTTTATATGTGCTAATTTATAATAATCAGAGGATCAGTAATGGCGAACGGAAGCAATTGTTCATTTGAAAAGTGTTTGTTATAAAAGCCTATTTTATAAAACTGTTTCATTTTACACGGTAGTTTCTACAATTTTATAATAATTAGATTGTTTCATTTTACTTAATGGTGAACGGCACTTTCTGCAGTTTCTGCAGAGGATCAGTAATGGTGAACGACAGTTTCTGCATATTTTCTGTTATACCAAAAGCATGTTTTACGTGTTTAGTACATACAACATATTTTCTATTTATTATGAACTATTTGAGATGACATTTAGACTGTTTCATTTTTGCATTTTCATTGTGTTTCTTGCATATTTTTTTTGTTATAAAACTATGACTTGTGCTTGTCAATTGCAGGTTCTAGAAGTTGGACGAGCTTACAAGCTGAAGACAAAGTGATTTTTTATGTAATCTTGTTTTGAAACGATGTTTGAACAATACGTACGTTAATTGACGTATTTCTATATTTATTAGTAGACTTGTTAACTTTGACTTTGTAATTGAAATCAAATATGCTTTTGGTATTAATTTTTTGCTATTGACAGTTTTGTCTTTTGAATTTACCGTTTAATTGTTTAAACTGTGCACAAATCAAATACGAGATTTGCTATATAAAGATCATAGCTGATGTTGCTATATATTAAAAATATTAATAGCGGAAATTTGCTCTTATGAAAATATAAGGTGAATGCTATGTAAAAAATTAAATAGTATGGAAAACCTTTTTATATCATTGAATGTGTACTACGAAAACACTGATAATGCTATATATACTAAAAATATTCATAGCGGAAAACTCCACCTATGAAATCAAAATGTGAAATGCTATTAAATCGTGTGGATAACTTTTCATATCATTGAATATGAGCTATGTAAACAATGATAATGCTATAGAAAATATTTTTCATATCAATGAATATGTGTTATGAAAATATTGATAATGCTATAAAAAAATAAGCTGAGATTTTAGTAAGCAAATATAATTGCAAGGTCTGAACGCTATGTAAAACATTTCATGGTGGTGAACGTGCGCTATAAAATGTATAATATTATAGCGTTTAGATTTGAGCTATAAGATATAACAGAGCTATTATAACATGTCGTTATATAGCGTCGTCACTAATGCTATGGTAGCCTATTATAGCGTTTTTCATGTGCTATTAAAAGGTAAATCTGTTGTAGTGAGCGTTGAATAATTGTTTGCCCAAAAAAGGTGTAAAAACACCGTAAGAATATGAGAATAGTTGGAGACAGAAAAATTTACATGGCAATTGGTGTAGGATCGATAATAACCCTAGAGGGGGGTGAATAGGATTTTAACAAAAATAAAACAAAACACATAGATATAAAAATATGCGATAAAAAAAATCACACGCAAAAATACCCAGCTTCGGCAAACTGTGCCTACTGCTGCCTTTCTAAGATTTCTACTAGGAGTTACAAACAGTTCCTGCTTACAATCCTATGTAAACTTGCATCTCCTGTTCCTGTTTAACCCTAAGCTCAAAATCATAGACTGGCCTATGTACCATAGACCAGATTTTACCAAACTACGCCAGTAATCTGTATACCCTAGTTCAAGATAAAACTAAAAAAAATGTTATTGTCGGAATTACAAAGCAAATACAAAGAGAGAACAAAGAACAAAGAAACCCCCCTTATTAAATAGATTGGCTTAGCCTATGAGGCACTTGGCCGGCCACTTTAGTAATTGTTTCACTCGTTCCTTTTTGGCTCAATCTCCTTTTACTGGAAATTAAAAAATGGCGGCTCAACAGACAATTAGGGTTTCTGAAAACGTGAATTTCTTCGAGTTGAATTTGATTGAAGACTCGAATTAGTTGAATTTGTCCTCTGGTTTGGCTCTGCAAGGTTCTGTCTCTCGATCCGACAAGTAAGACTTCTGATTTTTTGGATTAGGGTTTTGATTTTGCTGTCGAATTTTACTGATAATTTGTCGATGATGAAGAAGTGTGTTTATATAGGATTTTTGTGACCCTAATCTCTGATTTCCTCATAAAGGCTTGCTCGATTTGATTTGGGAATATTCGAATTGGATTTTCTTTTTCCTTGAGATTTTGTTGTTCGATTTGAACCCTTCCTGTTTTTAGAAAATGATTTCTCTGCTGATTTGACAATGAATAAGTAGGTTATTGATATTGCTATCAAAGCTTTCTTCATATGATCCGATTTAAAAACATTTCCTAATTTTGAGAACAACCAATAACTTTGCTGAATAAATTTCTGCCTAGTCACCATACTAGAAAATGATTTAACCGAATATTGTTTTCCATTTTTGAACTACCAGAGATTCTAAGAAAGAAATCAAATTTCTAGGCATTTAAACCTTTCCAAAAAAAACATAGTTTTGTTAATTTTTAAAACAAATTCATGTTAGAATGGTTTTGCTCCATCACGTATATGAACTATAGCACCATGCTTATGCAAATCTGAACTGCTCTGATTACTCACCCATACAGCTACATGCATTATTGCACTCATGTTTGTTTTCTTGGTCCGATCAAGATTTCAGGAAAGTTTTAAAAGACTTGCCAAAGATTGTTGAAATTGATTCTCTTGACTATTTTCATTTCTAGAAAGAATATTGCATGTTGATTTTCTTGCATTGCTCATACACATACTACAAACATTCTGCATACAATTTGTGCACTTGTTTCATAAATTTGCTTGTGTGGGCTGTTGCTTTCATGCATCACTTTAGCCAAGTCATTTTGCTATGTTGCCCTTGACTTAGTACTAGAGATTTGCTTGTCCATTTCATGCTGACACCATCCTTGTATATGCTATTTACCACATATCCATGCTTGTTGTGTTGATCTGCCATACCTTACCACTGCTTCATTTTCTAATCTGCCTTGATCATTCATGAAGCTGTTTTATATATTCTTGTGTATGTTCATACATCATCTTGTTGCATCATTTTGCTGTCGACATATATGCTGAGCTGCTTGGCCATTTTGCAGTTTGACTTGTAACTTATGTTGATTCTTTGCTATTGTCCTATGCATATCCATGTTGCATTACTGGATTGCCCATACACACTGACGTGTCCATGCTGCTCCATATTCATGTTGTCACTACTATATTTGTTGATGCCTAGAGCATTGAATATGAAACATGTGACCTGCTTTGATATGTATGCACTATGTCTTGTGTTTATTTCCACTTGCTTGTCCATGCCTTGATCACATTTCTTCATTACGCTGAACCACCAATGTATGATGACTTGTGCTCGACAAAAATAGCTTGCTTTCATTGTTATTTGAGGTTGCATCACCATCTTGAATCATTCTGTCTGTTATGTACTTGAATCATTTTGTCTATTATGTACACCATGCTGAGTTGTTTTCACACTGTTTTGAGTTTGCTGATGTATCCCTTTATTTCTCTTTTGATTTTTACCTTGTCTTTTGATCCTGAAACAAAAGAAACAAAAAAATAGCAGTCAAACTGTACTGTGTTGAGGCTGTTCAGAATTTGCTGATTCTGATCAGCAGACCAGTATGGTTATGGCGTGGCTGTTCAAGTCTTAAAAATGATGAGAAAAACACACAGAAAACTGAGACAAACAGAGAATCAACCAAACAGTAAAATTTTATTTGTCCAGTGTTTATTTTAGTTCCAGGGTACTGTGTGTATCTTCTTTTGTGACAGGTTTCAGGATGATGCACCAGAAGCTTGGGACAGTCAAAGTGTGCACAAGATTAATCCAGTAAAGAGATGTACATGAAGTGTAGACATTTGGGTTGAGTTTATTTGTAACTGTGAATTGAAAAGCCATGTAATAAGTGAGACTTAGATTGTATATAATTGTTAAAAAAATATTATTGGAAGACAAATACTTGTGTAAATTTCCTGTATTTTGTGTAAAGTATCATCACTCAATAATACTAATTATTTCACCATCAAACATATAAGTAAAAAAAATCTATTTGTTATCATCAAACAAAAACAGTATTCAACAAATTCCCCCTTTTGATGATGACAAACAGACTTAAGATTTTTGAGAATAACGAGTTGTGTTTGAGCAGAACTCCCCTTATATTTGTGCTCCCCCTATAACACAGCTCCCCCTACTAATTGTAAACAGACACAAGTTAAGAATTTGAAATAAGAAGAAAAAAAATTAAACACTTAGCATTAATGGAAAAATAAAATCTATAGATGTCTGTAAACAACACAAAATCTTAACTTCTTCTCCCCCTTTGTAATCATCAAAAGATGAACAGTCCTGGACATTTGCAAAGGATATGTACTGCAGTTAGAAACAGAGCCAGTCCCATAACTCCAAACAATCAAACAAAAATTATAATAATCCATAAAATAGGAACATAGTTCACAAATCAGAGAGTGAAGGGATTTTTTTTTTTCAAGAGCACACTAACCACGCATAACCAGAACTTGGATTTTTAAATGGGATTAGTTGCAGCATGAAAAAAAAACAAAATCTCATGACCATGCATAACCAGAACTTGGATTTTTAAATGAGGTCAGAGAAATTATTAGTATATAATTTTATAATGGATGATAGAAAGATAATAGAGATAGAGATGGATGAACAAAAAATTCCTAATTTACTCATATTACAAAGAATATTCAATCATATTAGAGTTGCAGACAAACTTTCAACCATCTCATATTCTGTAATCTTACACAGTCACAATTCTATCAAAAAATGTCCAAACAAAAACTGTTCTTTTCTTGATGGTTTGAAGATTGGGTTATTTGTTAAAAAAAATGTTATTGATAACAGATCATCTTAAGAGAAAACTTACCCAAAAATGCAAAGAGATTAATTTATTTCTATTATTCCCAAATCCAAATGCAATCTGCAAAATCTGTCTTCGGGAAGAGGTTTTGTGAAAATATCAGCCAGTTGTGATTCAGTTGGAATAAATTCAATACAAATGTCTTCACTACTAATATGATCTCTAAGAAAGTGGTGTCGTACATCAATGTGTTTTGTGCGTGAGTGATGTACTGGATTGTTTGATAAATCAATCGCACTCTTACTGTCACATTTTAAAGGAACTCGTTTATAGCAAAAACCAAAATCAGATAGAGTCTGCATCATCCATAAAATCTGTGCACAACAACTTCCTAAAGCAATATACTCATCCTCAGTGGTGGATAAAGCAACACAGTTTTGTTTACGACTTGACCAAGAAACAAGTGAATGACCTAGCATGAAACAAGTTCCACTAGTACTCTTCCTATCAGTGAGAGAGCCAGCATAATCAGCATCGGTAAACCCAACTAAATTAAAGTTATCACAAGAAGGATACCATAGACCAAGATTTGGTGTGTGTACCAGATATCTCAGAATTCGTTTTGTGGCTTTTAAATGAGATTCTTTTGGATTAGATTGAAAACGAGCACACAAACAAACAGAAAACATAATATCGGGTCTAGAAGCAGAAAGATAAAGAAGTGAACCGATAATACCGCGATATTTTTTCTGATCAACAACAACACCTTTTTCATCACTGTCAAGTTTGGTTGTTGGACTCATGGGTGTTTTCATCGGTTTTGCATCTTCAACTCCAAATTTCTTCAGTAACTCCGTCACATACTTTGTTTGTGAGATAAAGATACCTTTGCTGCTCTGCTTGATTTGAAAGCCAAGAAAGTATTTCAGTTCTCCCAACAAGCTCATCTCAAATTTGTCCTGCATAACTTTTTCAAATTTTTCACACAAGACATCATTAGTAGCACCGTATATGATATCATCAACATAGATTTGAACAATCAAAAAATCATCACCGTTATGTAATAGAAACAGAGTTGTGTCAGCACACCCCTTTTTAAAACCGTTTTCCAAAAGATAAGTACAGAGACAGTCATACCAAGCTCGAGGAGCTTGTTTAAGGCCATACAATGCTTTTTCTAGTTTATACACATGATTTGGAAAATCGTGACTCTCAAAACCAGGGGGGTTGTTCAACATAAACCTCTTCTTTTAGTTCTCCATTCAGAAAATCACTTTTCACATCCATTCGTTTCAGTTTAAAACCTTTAAAACATGCAAAGCTCAACAAGATTCTAATTGCTTCTAACCTAGCAACTGGGGCGAACGTCTCATCAAAGTCAATGCCTTCGATCTGATTGTATCCCTTAGCAACCAACCTAGCTTTGTTTCTAATTACATTTCCAGACTCGTCAAGCTTATTTTTAAACACCCATTTGGTTCCAACTACTGGATAGTCTTTTGGCCTAGGCACCAAGTTCCAGACTCTGTTTCTCTCAAACTGATTAAGTTCTTCTTGCATAGCTAACAACCAAAATTCATCATTAAGAGCAATATCATAAGAACTTGGTTCTATTTCAGATACAAAAGCATTATGGATACAAAAAGTACAAACATCCTTATTGAGAGAGGAACGTGTACGAACACCAACTGTTGGGCTTCCGATTACCAAATCTGGAGGATGATTGGGCTTGAATTTCAGTCTTTCAACATTTGCTGCTGCTTCAGCGGCTTCTTCGTTGTTTGCTTTAACATCGTTGCTTTCTTGTTCAACTTCTTGCGCACCATCATCATCTTTGTCACCTTCAGAGATCATATCCACATCAGATTCGTTGAACTTTACATTGACGGTTTCCACAATTGTTCTTGATTGTTTATTGAAGATTCTGTAAGCTTTACTTCTTGAGGAATAACCCATGAAAATCCCATCAATTGTTTTTGGCTCAAATTTCCCAAGCTGTTCTCCTGTGTTTAAAATATAACAAGGACATCAAAACACTCTAAAGTATGAAATGTTATGCTTTTTGTCAGACCAAAGTTCATATGCCGTTTTATTAAGTATTGGTCTAATCATAACTCTGTTCATTACATAGCTTGAAGTATTTACTGCTTCAGCCCAGAAGGTTTGAGGCATGTTATATTCACATAACATAGATCTAGCCATTTCTTGTAATGTACGATTTTTCCTTTCAACCACCCCATTTTGTTGAGGTGTTCGAAGAGCAGAAAATTCATGTTTAAAACCATTTTCTTCACAAAGCCTTTCAAAGTCTAAATTTTCAAATTCTCCTCCATGATCACTTCTCAAAGTTTTAATTGAAAACCCTTTTTCATTTTGAACAAGTTTTGAATACTTTGAAAAATAATCAAAATCTTCAGACTTTTTGGCTAGAAAGTAAACCCATGTAAATCTAGAGTAATCATCAACCAATACATAACAATAATGTTTACCGTTTAAGCTAGCAATGTCAGTAGGCCCAAACAAATCCATATGAATCAATTCAAGCACGCGTGAAGTACCAACAACATTTTTTGGACGAAAAGATGAGCGACTAAGTTTTCCCATAGTACAGGCTTTACACACTTTGTTATTTTTGAATTTCTGATGGGTAAACCTCTGACAAGCTCATTTGTTTCTAGTCTTTCAAGAAGACTCATACTTGCGTGTGCCAGCCTTCTGTGCCATAGAATTGCCTCCTCTTCCGTTGCTACCAAGCACCTAGAAGCAGTTACATCATCGAAAGAGAGTGTGTAGACATTTCCTTTTCTTTTCCTAGTAAAAACAACCTTTCCAGAGGATATTTCAATGATTTTGCAAACATTACTATCAAATACAACATTCATTCCTTTATCACAAAGTTGACTGATAGAAATAAGATTGTGAAATAGATTATCAACATATAAAACATCGGTTAAGGCAAAAATACTGTTACCTACTTTTCCTTTACCAATGATTTTACATTTGCTGTTGTCACCTAAAGTCACATTCCCACCTTTATGTTTTTCAAGGCTAAGGAACAGTCTTTTATCCCCTGTCATATGTCTGGAGCAACCTGAATCCAAATACCATTTTTGTTGCTCCTTAGCCTGCCAACATACCTACACATACAAAGAAAAGGATGACCCAGAGAATCTTCTAGGTCCGAGCATATCAGTAGTAGAGAAGTGATAATCATAAGATTCTTTTGGTACCCAGATTTGATTTTTCCTTTTATTTGTGTTCCTATCATTATGATAATTGTGTGCCAAGTATTTAGGAACCCAAACCTTTTTGAACTTTTGAATCTTATTGCAGTTTTCATGGTTGTGACCAATTACTCCACATTTTACACATTTGGGAAAGATACCTCTACCTTTAACATTGTCAATTTTAGTCATTTTTTCTTGTATCTTTCCAAAACCAAGTCCTTTTCTATTATTTACAAACAGTTGGTTTCCAAGCAACATTTTAAAAGATGTTTGACCAATTGAGAATTTATTCAAAGCAACCTCAAGATCTTGAACTCTCGTTCTTAAGATTGTGTTCTCATTCACAAGTGAAGTGTAATTCTTTCTTTTAGTGTCATCATCTTCTTTTAGAGTCAAATTTACTTTTTCAAGATTCTCCATGGTGCTCTTGAGTGTTGAGAGTTCTAGACTCACAGCCTTACAAATTTCACAATCTAGATTGTTGTTTTTTGAAATGTTTTCAAGTTCAGATTTCAACTTCTTATTATTGTGAATAAGATCAAGGTTTTTTGCCTTCAGTTTCTCTGCTTCTGATTCTAATGTGTCAATAATTTCAGAAAGATGTTTACACATTAAAACTAGATCGTTATAACTGTATACCTCAGTGGTTTCTTCGTTACCATCTTCTAGATCTGACTTCGTCATGAAGCACAGATTGCTTTCTTCCTCACTGCTGTCTGAATCTTCTTCTCCTTCCTCGTCATCCCAAGTTATAGCAAATGCTTTCTTCTTCTTCTTGTTTCTTTGGAGAAGTGGACAGTTTGGTTTTATGTGTCCCGGCTTTTGACAGTTGTAGCAGAGTGGTTCGTCTTTTGAATTGTTGGACTTTGGTTTATTTCTACGAGGTTTGAATTTTCTCCACTTCGTAAGTTGTCTGACTGCCATGGCAAGCTGTTCAATAGGATCTTCACTATCGCTGGTAACGGTGTTGGACAGAGCTATTGACTTCTTCTTCAGTTCTGAGTTGTTGCGATCATCTCTTGCTTTTAGCTCCATTTCATACGTCATCAGATTCCTGATAAGCTCTTCCATGCTCAGCTTACTCAGATCTTTAGATTCTTGAATGGCTGTGACTTTTGCTTCAAAGTTCATTGGCAGTACACGCAGAATCTTTCTCACAAGTTCCACTTCTGTATAGACCTTTCCAAGAGCTCTAGCATTGTAGACCAGCACAGAGAATCGACCATACATGTCCTTGACGCTCTCGTCCTT
Source organism: Allium sativum (assembly GCA_030737875.1). Lineage (NCBI taxonomy): Eukaryota > Viridiplantae > Streptophyta > Magnoliopsida > Asparagales > Amaryllidaceae > Allium > Allium sativum. Next base: position 591,713,463 of record CM060909.1, read on the forward strand.
CTGCATGATGAAGTTTTCATATTCATTGCTGAACATGGCAAAGACGAGATTCTTTAACCTGAGAGGTTCCTTCGTGTGTGACTTCCAGAGTATGCCAAATTTCCTGGGTTGTATTACAATGAGAGATTCTATTATATTCTGTTTTATCAAGAGCACAAATCAGAGCGTTCATAGCTTTAGAATCTATAGAATATAGTTTCTTCTCATTCGCATCCCACCTACTTTTTGGTTTAGGTGTTACAGTTCCATTAACAATTTCAGTAGGAGGTTTATATCCAGTTTCAATGATATCCCAGACGTCGTAATCAACGGACACAAGATAAATTTTCATCCTAGCTTTCCAATACGCGTAATCACCACCATTGAACATGGGTGGTCTAGCAATAGATTGACCTTCAGAAAAAGCATTGTTCACGGAAGTCATAATTCTAGAGTTGCACACTGGCTCTGATACCAATTGTAGGATCGATAATAACCCTAGAGGGGGGTGAATAGGATTTTAACAAAAATAAAACAAAACACAGAGATATAAAAATATGCAATAAAAAAAATCACATGCAAAAATACCCAGTTTCGGCAAACTGTGCCTACTGCTGCCTTTCTAAGATTTCTACTAGGAGTTACAAACAGTTCCAGCTTACAATCCTATGTAAACTTGCATCTCCTGTTCCTGTTTAACCCTAAGCTCAAAATCATAGACTGGCCTATGTACCCTAGACCAGATTTTCCCAGACTACGCCAGTAATCTGTAAACCCTAGTTCAAGATAAAACTAAAAAAAAATTGTTATTGTCGGAATTACAAAGCAAATACAAAGAGAGAACAAAGAACAAAGAAACCCCTCTTATTAAATAGATTGGCTTAGCCTATGAGGCACTTGGCCGGCCACTTTAGTAATTGTTTCACTCGTTCCTTTTTGGCTCAATCTCCTTTTACTGGAAATCAAAAAATGGCGGCTCAACAGACAATTAGGGTTTCTGAAAACGTGAATTTCTTCGAGTTGAATTTGATTGAAGACTCGAATTAGTTGAATTTGTCCTCTGGTTTGGCTCTGCAAGGTTCTGTCTCTCGATCCGACAAGTAAGACTTCTGATTTTTTGGATTAGGGTTTTGATTTTGCTGTCGAATTTTACTGATAATTTGTCGATGATGAAGAAGTGTGTTTATATAGGATTTTTGTGACCCTAATCTCTGATTTCCTCATAAAGGCTTGCTCGATTTGATTTGGGAATATTCGAATTGGATTTTCTTTTTCCCTGAGATTTTGTTGTTCGATTTGAACCCTTCCTGTTTTTAGAAAATGATTTCTCTGCTGATTTGACAATGAATAAGTAGGTTATTGATATTGCTATCAAAGCTTTCTTCATATGATCCGATTTAAAAACATTTCCTAATTTTGAGAACAACCAATAACTTTGCTGAATAAATTTCTGCCTAGTCACCATACTAGAAAATGATTTAACCGAATATTGTTTTCCATTTTTGAACTACCAGAGATTCTAAGAAAGAAATCGAATTTCTAGGCATTTAAACCTTTCCAAAAAAAACATAGTTTTGTTAATTTTTAAAACAAATTCATGTTAGAATGGTTTTGCTCTATCACGTATATGAACTATAGCACCATGCTTATGCAAATCTGAACTGCTCTGATTACTCACCCATACAGCTACATGCATTATTGCACTCATGTTTGTTTTCTTGGTCCGATCCAGATTTCAGGAAAGTTTTAGAAGACTTGCCAAAGATTGTTGAAATTGATTCTCTTGACTATTTTCATTTCTGGAAAGAATATTGCATGTTGATTTTCTTGCATTGCTCATACACATACTACAAACATTCTGCATACTATTTGTGCACTTGTTTCATAAATTTGCTTGTGTGGGCTGTTGCTTTCATGCATCACTTTAGCCAAGTCATTTTGCTATGTTGCCATTGACTTAGTACTAGAGATTTGCTTGTCCATTTCATGCTGACACCATCCTTGTATATGTTGTTTACCACATATCCATGCTTGTTGTGTTGATCTGCCATACCTTACCACTGCTTCATTTTCTAATCTGCCTTGATCATTCATGAAGCTGTTTTATATATTCTTGTGTATGTTCATACATCATCTTGTTGCATCATTTTGCTGTCGACATATATTGTAACACCCCGTATTTTCTGTAAACATAAGAGTTAAAAATCAAGGTATAATTAATTTTTAGGAGAAGAAATAAGGGAAACGGGTTGCGCCATTGTGTTCGTCTCGGAAAAATACGCGAAATAGAGTCCGAATTTGCGTAAATCGGAGTCCATATGAAGAAGATATGGACGAACGAAGTTAGGCAGAAAAACCGGAAACAGGCCAGAATACACTGGCGCACTTGTGAAGTGCGCCAGTACAAAAATACACTGGCGCACCTGCCAAGTGCGCCCATACAAATCCAGCACCGAATTCTGGAGTGTTCTGAGGTGACGTGTCTTCTTTTGAGTGGCTGGATGATGTGTATTCGAGCTGTACGATTCTGATGACTTCTGGACTGATCTGAAGGCTCTAAATCACCCTATTCTCCTATAAAAACACCCCCAAACCTCACTTTCTCTCCACACAACTTCATTCTACCTATACTCTGCCTTTATTCTAACTAAAATAAAATAATGGCGTCGCTACTCTGCTGGAATCAAAACTAGAAGATAATCAACATCAGCCTAAGCAACTCAATTCAAACTAGAGATTAAAGTTTCTGCAAAGATTCTACAACAAGTTAAAGTTCTTTCTTTAATCCAATCAAGGCAAGTACAGTTATTTTCCGATATAAACGTTAATTCTGATTGTGACATGAATTGTAAATCTGAATATGAGATTATATCTGTTCTTTTCTGTTCTGTTTGGATCTATCTTATCTCTTTCCTCTTTTTGTTCTATAGCCAGGCTACCACGAGCCTGAGCCAATCTCATAAGAGATTAACATACGCTAAAATATTTGGGACAATAAAATGAATGATGCATAATTGGACTGATTTGTGACTGATTTGAGTGAAGGACATAGGTTGTAAACTAGATCTAGATCTATGCATATATGACAATTTGGGATTATCATATGATAATATATGACTTGTAAATCTAGAATATAAGGCATGTTAAAAATTAAGATCTGAATAGAAAGACATAATACAGGTTAGATCTAGATCCTTGGGCATATTTTATATAACGGACTATGACTTTCAAAAAAAGGGAATATGGCTTAGGTAGAAAGATTTACATGGAAGTAGGATATCTATTATGTAAATAAACACCTAAGTAAGGGATCTTTGGGATATATGACATGCATAGTAATCTATGGTTATATTTGGTATAATCTATATATGGATCTTCTGTACTTTGCAAGTTTAATAAAAAGGGGAACATATGATATATGGTAAATTATGACCATAATCTGTGTTATGTGAATTTAATGCAAACATGGGGTAAATGATCATATTGGGAATCATGACTATTATTTATGCATGTGAACTTAGGCAAGATTTATATTTAGGCAAGATATGTTGTGAAACCTTAAGGAATGATTAAATCTAATATATTTGCCTGATTTGCTAGTTCTAATCTGCCAATTCTGCCTAAACTGCTAATTAGATTGAGATGCCTAGTCTGTTAAATTTGTCTGTTGAGATGCCTAATCTGTTATATGCTAAAATCTGCTAGTTTGTTTAATCGGCTAAATCCCTTAAGTCGCCTAATCTGCAAAACTTGTTATCTGCTATATCCATTAAGTTGATATATTCAGTCTGTTGTTGTCATTAGCTATGAATAATTGACATGTATATTAGGCATGAGTATAAATGGTAAATCGTTAATTAATTGGCCGCATAGATAAACATGGCTAACTCGAGGTTAGAATGAGTTTGCGACGTAATTCTGCCCGGAACCGCCCGGCATATTCCAGTGGTCGCAAACAATAGGTTCTAATGTGAGAAGTTAGTCATAACGTGCTTGAAACCCGAGGTTAGACTCAGTTTGCGACAGAAACCTGCCCGGAACCAACCGGCCTAACCAGTAGCCGCAAACTGTCAGTCTAATGTGAGAGGTTTGGGCATTAATATTTAATTAATGAAAATCTGAGATAATTGTGATGTCTAAAACGTGTTGGGTAAGGTTAAACCAATTGGACCAATGAATCTGATAAACCCGTTTCGTGAATCCATAGGCCCAATACAAAGTTAGATAATCTGGAACCAGTTAATCTGTAAGCTTGTTAATCCGAACATCTGATCCGTTAGTCTGAAAACCTGTTAACTTGATTGCCTGATCAGTGAACTAGTTAATCTAAATTTTGTATGTCTGAAACTTGTAGACAAGTTAAACTGAAATCTGTTAGTCTGGGGACACAAGGTTAGGAGGGGAATTACTTGTGTCATCTGTTGTTTGGGACCCATATTAGTCAGTAACCCTTTCTGGTATCAAAACTTTGACCCAACAGTAGGTAGGGTCCGGGCACGCTTACTGAACTAATTATAAGTGGTTCATTCTGATAATGGCGAGGGGTGTTGATGGTGCGTTCCAACCGGGTCATGTGCGTGCATGGATCCCGGTCTGCCTCTGAGGATGTAAGACGCCGTGACATCTATAAATAGGTCTGTGCCAATTGGTTGTCACTTTAGGGAGTGATACACCCTACTGTGGGGCCGACACAGGATATTTATGTATTAGGGAGCCGATCGCTTGGGGTAGGGTTTTAGGGTACGCTTAGTTCTGTCTGTTTCTGTTGGTACCGTCTGTTTCTGTTGGGTGGTAACACCTGTCTGTTTCTGTGTGGTACCGTCTGTTCGGGTGGTAAAGGCCCATTACTAGTGTACACCTAATTCTACATTCTGTTTCCGTAGGGATAAATCTGTTTCTGCTTCTGTCTGTTTCTGATCGGGTAGTAAAGGCCCATTATTAGCATTCTGTTTCTGTTAAAGTATTATGTACCCGTTCCTGCTTCAATTTAGACATTAGGGTGACACCTAATTCTGCTATACTAGTATTAGTGCAGAGAAGTGTAAAACAATAGTTTATATCATTCTGTTTTTCTGTTATATCTGCTACACCTGTTACAGTTATCTCACATCCAGTTTTATGTTCATATCATATTATTATCTGTTCATATGCTGAAAGTCACTGGACTTGCCAGACTTTTTGTCTGACCCTTGTTTTTTCGCCTCCTTTCTTCCGTTTCCCCCCCCCCCCAGGTTATCCAAGGAGGGAATACTTTAGCTTGATCCGGATTTCTCTTTGCTTGAAGTGCTTAAAGTATGGCTTGGCTCTGTATAGCTTCCGTTCCATGGGGATTATGATTTTAAACCATGCATTTTGAAGGCTTTTGTACAAGACTGATATTTTGTACTTGAATTCTGAAATTTGAAAGGATGTAACCATATTAATTTCTGTTTCCACTGTAATAAAGTTAAAAAATTTCAAGTACTGTTTTATCTGTCTTGTAAGTTTCTGTTCTGTTTACTAAAATGCTCCACCAAAGTTAAGGCATTCCCTTTGTGAGTGACCTTAACGGAGGTGGGGTGTTACACTTGGTATCAGAGCTGAAGGTTACCAGATTTTATAAAAAGTTTTGAAAACTATTTTCAAAAAAGGTTTTGAAAGGAAGTATTTTCAAAAATAAAGCTTATTTTGAAAAACATAATCCCCAAGAGCCATATATCTTTCTTTCAGTCCTTTTTGTATTGAACCTTTCCTTTTTCGTTTCAGCATGTCTGAAGCATCTGAGATACCAGAGGGTGTTCATGTACCCGGTTGGTTTCGTCAATATCTTGAGGCTAGGACCGCCGCTGCAGGTCCAGCAAATGATCCCCCTCTTCCACCCCCTCCTCGTACAGTTGCTTTCTCAAAGATCTGTAGAGATTTTAGGACCATGGGTGGGAAGGATTTCAAAGGAACTGAATCATTCGTAGAAGCAAGGAATTGGCTCAAAAAAACTGAGGATCTATTCATTATCTACGAGGTGGACGATAGGCAGAAGGTACAGATGGCAGTATGGCTGCTCAAAGACGAAGCTTCCTACTGGTGGGAAGTCACTAACGCCGAGAGGCCGGTTGAGACATGGATGGATTTCAGAACAAGGTTTGAGACAAAATTCCTCTCGCAAGTTGAACGAAGTTTACAATTGGAAAAGTTCTTATCTCTTAAGCAAGGAAGTATGACGGTCAAGGAATACGTCAACCAGTTCAACCAACTAGCAAGATTCGGATTGGATTTAGTCAACACTCAGCATAAAAAGGCTCTCCGCTTTGTTAAAGGATTGAATGAGCCACTGCACAGCCTAGCCATGACCCATGTACCCATGGGAGCAACTTACGAGAAATTGGTGGATATGGCACTACTGCACGAGGAAGACAAGGGCCCGAAAGAGACAAAGAAGGAAGAACCACAGAATAAGAAAGCGGGGCCCAAAAAGGAAACACAAAAGAAGGATGAGAAGTCTGAAGATAAGAAGGGGAAAATGTGCTTTACTTGTGGGAGCTCGACTCATCTGAACAAGGATTGCAGAAAAAGGAAGGGCGCTTGCTTCAACTGTGGGGAGATGGGACACTTCACTAGGGACTGCCCGAAGAGACGAGGACAAGGAGGGCAGGCGAACACTCTTGAGGCTAGTGGCTAGGATAGAAATAGGAAAATTTCTATAGTAGGTTTAATTTCTTTATCTGATTATGGAGTTAAGACTTTTTCTGATTCTGGTATTTTGATTTTGTAATCGATACTCTGCACTTTAATACTAGTATTATTTCTGAATTCCGCTGTAGACTCAGACCCATAAGGGTTATGGATCATCTGTTTGAGATTGGGGTTTGAGGGATATCTGTGTTAGGCGTCAAGTATGACGCATACATTCTGAGTTTTCGTGGGGTATGATTTTATCATGCTTAGCTTCCTAAGAATCATTAGGGAACCTGATCTGTACCAGTAGTCTGTAAATATCTAAATACTTTTGATAGGATTTCCAGTTTTGACATTGTCTAAAGAAGGTAATCCTCTGAGTGTCAATTTGATGTTGGTTTCGGTCTTTGGGGCCGATACTTAGGACCCATGTCTAATGGGAACCAAATTTTCGTTCTATCTGTACTCGCTTCCATCATTCGACTGTATCCTATCGATCGAATATTCGAACTTTAGGTAGAAACTAATGGGTGTAAACATGTGTTTGAGACATGTTATGTTTGATGGTTGCAAGTGGATGCAAGTGGTTGCTAGTGGTTGCCCGTGGATGCATATACACACACTAGGCAATAGATCGGCTCGAAAACACTCTCATACTGCATATGGATGGGTGAGCATTTTTTCAATTCTTGTGGATGCAAAATGGTTGATTCAGCACATGGATGTTGCATTTGAGTGAATGATTGTGCACTCATATAGAAATAAAATATATCATCAGAATTCTATTGCATACATGTTGGACTCATGGCACTGACATAATTCGCATTAAGGAGGTCAACTGAATCAGTAGACCGCCTGATCTTTGCATTAGATAAGGAACATATACACACACTTTTGCATATGTTCATACAACATTAGAAGTTTTCTAAGGACAATGGATGCTTGTGGATGATGGTTCAGTATATGGGTGATTGGATAGTAGGACACATTCTTCTTAACTTGGAGATTTCGGGGACGAAATCCTCTAAGGAGGGGAGAATGTAACACCCCGTATTTTCTGTAAACATAAGAGTTAAAAATCAAGGTATAATTAATTTTTAGGAGAAGAAATAAGGGAAACGGGTTGCGCCATTGTGTTCGTCTCGGAAAAATACGCGAAATAGAGTCCGAATTTGCGTAAATCGGAGTCCATATGAAGAAGATATGGACGAACGAAGTTAGGCAGAAAAACCGGAAACAGGCCAGAATACACTGGCGCACTTGTGAAGTGCGCCAGTACAAAAATACACTGGCGCACCTGCCAAGTGCGCCCATACAAATCCAGCACCGAATTCTGGAGTGTTCTGAGGTGACGTGTCTTCTTTTGAGTGGCTGGATGATGTGTATTCGAGCTGTACGATTCTGATGACTTCTGGACTGATCTGAAGGCTCTAAATCACCCTATTCTCCTATAAAAACACCCCCAAACCTCACTTTCTCTCCACACAACTTCATTCTACCTATACTCTGCCTTTATTCTAACTAAAATAAAATAATGGCGTCGCTACTCTGCTGGAATCAAAACTAGAAGATAATCAACATCAGCCTAAGCAACTCAATTCAAACTAGAGATTAAAGTTTCTGCAAAGATTCTACAACAAGTTAAAGTTCTTTCTTTAATCCAATCAAGGCAAGTACAGTTATTTTCCGATATAAACGTTAATTCTGATTGTGACATGAATTGTAAATCTGAATATGAGATTATATCTGTTCTTTTCTGTTCTGTTTGGATCTATCTTATCTCTTTCCTCTTTTTGTTCTATAGCCAGGCTACCACGAGCCTGAGCCAATCTCATAAGAGATTAACATACGCTAAAATATTTGGGACAATAAAATGAATGATGCATAATTGGACTGATTTGTGACTGATTTGAGTGAAGGACATAGGTTGTAAACTAGATCTAGATCTATGCATATATGACAATTTGGGATTATCATATGATAATATATGACTTGTAAATCTAGAATATAAGGCATGTTAAAAATTAAGATCTGAATAGAAAGACATAATACAGGTTAGATCTAGATCCTTGGGCATATTTTATATAACGGACTATGACTTTCAAAAAAAGGGAATATGGCTTAGGTAGAAAGATTTACATGGAAGTTTATTATGTAAATAAACACCTAAGTAAGGGATCTTTGGGATATATGACATGCATAGTAATCTATGGTTATATTTGGTATAATCTATATATGGATCTTCTGTACTTTGCAAGTTTAATAAAAAGGGGAACATATGATATATGGTAAATTATGACCATAATCTGTGCTATGTGAATTTAATGCAAACATGGGATAAATGATCATATTGGGAATCATGACTATTATTTATGCATGTGAACTTAGGCAAGATTTATATTTAGGCAAGATATGTTATGAAACCTTAAGGAATGATTAAATCTAATATATTTGCCTGATTTGCTAGTTCTAATCTGCCAATTCTGCCTAAACTGCTAATTAGATTGAGATGCCTAGTCTGTTAAATTTGTCTGTTGAGATGCCTAATCTGTTATATGCTAAAATCTGCTAGTTTGTTTAATCGGCTAAATCCGTTAAGTCGCCTAATCTGCAAAACTTGTTATCTGCTATATCCATTAAGTTGATATATTCAGTCTGTTGTTGTCATTAGCTATGAATAATTGACATGTATATTAGGCATGAGTATAAATGGTAAATCGTTAATTAATTGGCCGCATAGATAAACATGGCTAACTCGAGGTTAGAATGAGTTTGCGACGTAATTCTGCCCGGAACCGCCCGGCATATTCCAGTGGTCGCAAACAATAGGTTCTAATGTGAGAAGTTAGTCATAACGTGCTTGAAACCCGAGGTTAGTCTCAGTTTGCGACAGAAACCTGCCCGGAACCAACCGGCCTAACCAGTAGCCGCAAACTGTCAGTCTAATGTGAGAGGTTTGGGCATTAATATTTAATTAATGAAAATCTGAGATAATTGTGATGTCTAAAACGTGTTGGGTAAGGTTAAACCAATTGGACCAATGAATCTGATAAACCCGTTTCGTGAATCCATAGGCCCAATACAAAGTTAGATAATCTGGAACCAGTTAATCTGTAAGCTTGTTAATCCGAACATCTGATCCGTTAGTCTGAAAACCTGTTAACTTGATTGCCTGATCAGTGAACTAGTTAATCTAAATTTTGTATGTCTGAAACTTGTAGACAAGTTAAACTGAAATCTGTTAGTCTGGGGACACAAGGTTAGGAGGGGAATTACTTGTGTCATCTGTTGTTTGGGACCCATATTAGTCAGTAACCCTTTCTGGTATCAAAACTTTGACCCAACAGTAGGTAGGGTCCGGGCACGCTTACTGAACTAATTATAAGTGGTTCATTCTGATAATGGCGAGGGGTGTTGATGGTGCGTTCCAACCGGGTCATGTGCGTGCATGGATCCCGGTCTGCCTCTGAGGATGTAAGACGCCGTGACATCTGTAAATAGGTCTGTGCCAATTGGTTGTCACTTTAGGGAGTGATACACCCTACTGTGGGGCCGACACAGGATATTTATGTATTAGGGAGCCGATCGCTTGGGGTAGGGTTTTAGGGTACGCTTAGTTCTGTCTGTTTCTGTTGGTACCGTCTGTTTCTGTTGGGTGGTAACACCTGTCTGTTTCTGTGTGGTACCGTCTGTTCGGGTGGTAAAGGCCCATTACTAGTGTACACCTAATTCTACATTCTGTTTCCGTAGGGATAAATCTGTTTCTGCTTCTGTCTGTTTCTGATCGGGTAGTAAAGGCCCATTATTAGCATTCTGTTTCTGTTAAAGTATTATGTACCCGTTCCTGCTTCAATTTAGACATTAGGGTGACACCTAATTCTGCTATACTAGTATTAGTGCAGAGAAGTGTAAAACAATAGTTTATATCATTCTGTTTTTCTGTTATATCTGCTACACCTGTTACAGTTATCTCACATCCAGTTTTATGTTCATATCATATTATTATTATCTGTTCATATGCTGAAAGTCACTGGACTTGCCAGACTTTTTGTCTGACCCTTGTTGTTTCGCCTCCTTTCTTCCGTTCCCCCCCCCCCCCAGGTTATCCAAGGAGGGAATACTTTAGCTTGATCCGGATTTCTCTTTGCTTGAAGTGCTTAAAGTATGGCTTGGCTCTGTATAGCTTCCGTTCCATGGGGATTATGATTTTAAACCATGCATTTTGAAGGCTTTTGTACAAGACTGATATTTTGTACTTGAATTCTGAAATTTGAAAGGATGTAACCATATTAATTTCTGTTTCCACTGTAATAAAGTTAAAAAATTTCAAGTACTGTTTTATCTGTCTTGTAAGTTTCTGTTCTGTTTACTAAAATGCTCCACCAAAGTTAAGGCATTCCCTTTGTGAGTGACCTTAACGGAGGTGGGGTGTTACATATATGCTGAGCTGCTTGGTCATTTTGTAGTTTGACTTGTAACTTATGTTGATTCTTTGCTACTGTCCTATGCATATCCATGTTGCATTACTGGATTGCCCATACACACTGACGTGTCCATGCTGCTCCATATTCATGTTGTCACTACTATATTTGTTGATGCCTAGAGCATTGAATATGAAACATGTGACCTGCTTTGATATGTATGCACTATGTCTTGTGTTTATTTCCACTTGCTTGTCCATGCCTTGATCACATTTCTTCATTACGCTGAACCACCAATGTATGATGACTTGTGCTCGACAAAAATAGCTTGCTTTCATTGTTATTTGAGGTTGCATCACCATCTTGAATCATTCTGTCTGTTATGTACTTGAATCATTCTGTCTATTATGTACACCATGCTGAGTTGTTTTCACACTGTTTTGAGTTTGTTGATGTATCCCTTTATTTCTCTTTTGATTTTTACCTTGTCTTTTGATCCTGAAACAAAAGAAACAAAAAAAACAGCAGTCAAACTGTACTGTGTTGAGGCTGGTCAGAATTTGCTGATTCTGATCAGCAGACCAGTATGGTTATGGCGTGGCTGTTCAAGTCTGAAAAATGATGAGAAAAACACACCGAAAACTGAGACAAACAGAGAATCAACCAAACAGTAAAATTTTATTTGTCCAGTGTTTATTTTAGTTTCAGGGTACTGTGTGTATCTTCTTTTGTGACAGGTTTCAGGATGATGCACCAGAAGCTTGGGACTGTCAAAGTGTGCACAAGATTAATCCAGTAAAGAGATGTACATGAAGTGTAGACATTTGGGTTGAGTTTATTTGTAACTGTGAATTGAAAAGCCATGTAATAAGTGAGACTTAGATTGTATATAATTGTTAAAAAAAATATTATTGAAAGGCAAATACTTGTGTAAATTTCCTGTCATTTGTGTAAAGCATCATCACTCAATAATACTAATTATTTCACCATCAAACATATCAGTAAAAAAAATCTATTTGTTATCATCAAACAAAAACAGTATTCAACAATTGGTCGTATGAGAAATGTGATTTATGTGCCATCACTTGCGATCATTTTTTTTTAGGTTGCATTCTTTATGTAAGATTGTTATTTGCGGCCATTGACTGTTGTAATTTGCACATTATTTTAAACCACATTTAAGGCAGGTAAGTTACTGTATATAGCATAGTTGCAAAAACATTACCTAACTTTGATAGCATTAGACATATTAGCATTAATCAAATAGACTAATTTGTAACAATTTAGTGATCATAACGAAAAGTTATATATAGGATGATGCAAAATTTCACTATTTTATTTCCTTTCAGATTGATGTGTTTGAGCAGCATCTCAGACAAGGGAATATGAGTGGGAGTGAAAACACTAATCAAACAAAATTTCAAACGGGTTACCTCCTTGTCAATGGAAGTCTGCCATCTGAAACGATTTCAGGGAACACACCAAGTAAACTAATTAAAACAAACAGCCATTTCTAGTGGAATAGGGATGAAACAAAAGCTGGAAACTGCAAATAGCTTTGCTCATAAAAAGCTTGACGATCCTTCTCGTGAAACAATCATATTTCAGACTATCTTAAAAATGACACTTGTCAGGGAACTGTGAATAATATGGATGAGAGATGGAACCACAAAAAGAAAATTGAACATTTATCAGCACAATGAAATACTCACTACTTTCAACACATTAATTAGTACAACATAACATAGAAATCAGGCATCACATAACAATATATGGCAACAGCCTTATCAAGCTAGGCAGTTGTTATTGTCATTATATAAAATACAAATACGAAAGCATAGCACAACTGGGACACGATGGTTAATGATGGGGTGGTTTGTAATGAGGTGGCTTGTAATGTGGGGGTTTGTAATGGGGAGGCTTGTAGTGGTGCGGTGGTTTATAGTGAGGTTTCTTGTAGTGTGGCCGCTTATAATGACCGGCTTCAGCAACCAAAACCATCATGCACATGGCCAAAATCAATAGAAAGCTCATGAATTTCTTATTAACGGCCATTATGATTTATGTACTACGATTATTTTCTTATGAATGAAACATAGGTATCTCTGCCTCTTTATATAGGAATAGAGCCTTACCGGGACATCATATGATTTCCAATTTATTTTTTGAAACAATCAATTAATTTTATAGAGAAACAGCGTGAGCCTTTGAAAAGGTAAAGATCACTTAGGATAGCTAAATATCAAGGCAGATTACGTATTAATCCACATAGTTTAGCAATTATGTGATAAATGAAGAAGCATTCAGCAACACGTCTCATAATGTTGCATTAAAAAAATTAGTATTGCTGCATGCAATGTCTTTGGGTAACAATAACATGCATCCTACTTCCATAGTTTCATTCAAGTAACATAGCTGAAGAATTTATCTACAGAACAAACGGTCTCAACTAACCGGCTATATATTCTGACAATTTTGATATCCTAATAAGTAATAACATACATCTTAAAAGTGAACATGAATATCCAAACGAAACGGCTACATAATTTAGTTTACATTTTTTTCTTCTTTCTAAAACGATATTACCAGAGTTACAAAGATATCGACCTAATTGAAAAAAATAAATCCATTCTAAATGTACGAACCAGGCACGTAAAAAAGAAGAAAAATCATTATACCAGCACCGGTTGTTTTGCTCTTTTACATTACACCTTTTCATATGTATAATTCAGCCGATACTTCTTTCATTTTTTTTAAAAAAAAATATATAACGATATAACAACTGTTCAACACTAAATCTCCTATAATTCAACAAATAGGGCTGTCAATTTCCAACATAACCCGAAACCCGATCCGAACCCGCACGGAAAATTAGCGGGTTGGCCCGACCCGTTTAATAACGGGTCATTTTAGGGTCAACCCGACTTTGACCCGTTTATAAACGGGTGGGTTTAGGGTTGACCCGCGAAACCCGAATTTGACCCGACTAACTCGTTTATGGGCTATATATTATTGTAAAATTCTCATCTTAGCTTGAAAATGAAGAATGTTGTCATTATTCAATTATTTATACACATTAACACTTAACAAATTTTCATGTTTCCATGTTTATTCCCACATTAACAACTTTTTACATTTTTATTCTCATCTTAGCTTGCAACAAGTGAATGACGACAATACCATTCTTTCATGTTTTCATGTTCATTCACATCTTTTTATACAAAAAAATTTCTTAACGGGTTACACGAATCAAATCCGAAACACGCACGATTATAAATGGGTCAACCTGAAACCGACTAGTTTAATAAACGGGTTGAGCTGACCCAATCCGAACTCAACCCGAACACGACTTGACTCGACCCGAACCCGACTCATTGACAGCCCTAACAACAAGCAAGTGAAAAGGTCTTAAATAAGACCTATTCAGTGTTTCATCTTGTGCATATATCGTACCAAGTCTGCACATTTAAGGTGGGTAAGATTATATATTTTATATGGTATAATATATAAAACATTAAGAAGACCATGGACATATATGACAATATTTTTTGTAAACGAAGAGGCGTTCAAGAAGACATGTTAAGCATTTCTTTATTCAATGTTGCCACTTAGCCATATATTTTAGTTAATGCAAAATGTATCTTCCCTTCGTACTTTAATGTATGCACCATAAGTCGAGAGATTAATCTATTATATATGAGACAAACAACCTCAACTAAATAGCTAACTTAAAATCCACAATTCTGATATCTTAGTTTATATGCACTGAAATATGAATATCTGTTCCAGTTAATGCTGAAAGCTAGAATAAAATATAAACAAGTGTTCTGGTGTTCGAGTTTTTCCGTGAGGTTACAGGCGCCATGCTAGTAGAATCATGAGGCCGCTTCAAGGATTTCTGCACTTATACCTTTTCTTACATTAAGTTGAGTCAAACTTATCTCATAACTTTGTATAATGACATGACTATTATCCAGTTCAGGATTTCAGATCTTCACAAGGGTTTAAGCATAAATCTATGGTACCACGGAACACTTAAGACTTTCTAACAACTCCCATACTATGACAGTAAGATGTAAGTTTATTTAACAGTATTAATTTTTCACAGCCATTGACTATTATATATCAAAAGAGTTTGCGTTCAAGGCAAATCAATATAATAAGGCAAATTCTATTTAAACCCGTAAATGTGCTGAGTATACCCATGAAATTCTAAAAAAATGGTTAAACCCAGCGTTTTGCTGAGTTTACCCATACACAATTAAAAAAAAGACAATTTTGCCCTTCCACGTAAGAACACTACGTGGTGCCATAAAGGCACCACGTAGAGCAACTACGTGGTGCCTTTAGGACACCTCGTTGAGCCCCTACGTGGTGTCTTCATGGTACCACGTAATGGTCCTACGTGGTGCTCTAAAGGCACCACGTACATTTTCTACGAGGTGTGCTGAGAAACTAAAAAAAAAAATTGTCGAGCAGGGGTAGTTTTGTCCTAATTTTTTTAATAAAAAAATGGGTATACTCAGCAGATTTCTGGGTTTAAATAGAATTTGCCATATAATAATAGTATACTGGCACATTATTTAACTAAGTTCGGACGGTAATCCTCAATGAATTGGACTTATTCGTGTGTATTCGGTGATCATATCTATTAGATATATATTGGTAGAAAAGCTAATTGCCAGATCAAACGTTGAAGGGATTCCCCGAGCACAAAGAGGATTTGGCCACATTAAAAATATTGGTAGATATCCATTTATATCATATTTATAATACATACATCCTAGCTAGCACGAATTATTAAGGGCACTTGGTTCGAAGTAGCTGCAGGAAAATCATGGATAGTCCAATGTTTGGTCTCGTGAAAACATTGGCAGTGTTGGGCTATATGTGTATTTTGGAGAGGCACAAGTGAATATACAGGCATGGATAGTCCAAGGTCGCTTGTAATGTGGCCGCTTGTAGTGACCGGCTTCAGCAACCATTCCCATCAAGAACATGGCCAATATTAATAGAAAGCTCATGAACTTTTTATTAACAGCCATTATGATTTGTCTATTCCGATTCTTTTCTTGTGAATGAAACATAGGTATCTTTGCCTCTTTATATAGGAACTGAGCCTTATCATGACATCATATGATTTCCAGGTTGTCTTTTTAAACAATCAATTTATTTTATAGAGAAACAGCCTGAGCCTTTGAAAAGGTAAAGATCACTTAGGATAGCCAAATATCAAGGCAGATAACATATTAATCTACAAAGTTTATCTCCTATAATACAACAAGCACGGGAAAAGGTCTTAATAAGACCTATTCAGTGTTTCAGCGTACAAATATAGTACCACGTAATACCAATGACTTAATAACCATCCCCATCGAATGACATTGTGGTTGCATTCTTTATCTGAGATAATTACGATTCTAGTTTCACATTTGTGGTGGGTAAGAACTGATATCCTATATAGTATAGTTGCAAATAATTCACCTAATTAACTTGAAACCATTTGACATAATAGCATCAATGAAATAGGCTAAATTGTTGTAATGTGGTGATCACAACAACTTGTTATATTTGGAAGTATTGGATAGCGTAATGTCTATATGCATCCATGTTAGCCTGCAGTATTGGGTGCGCTTATGACTTATTCACGGAAATCATAGATGGTGAATGTTTGGTCACAGTCGAATTACATGCATCCCTACACAAATCAAAAGTATCTGTAATACTGTTCCCAGAGAGGCAGAACTGATCATACATATGAAATAAGCATGCTTGTTTCTTCCTTATCAATTCATGATGTGGAATTTGAGACTGAAAATGAACAAAGTAATCAAAATCAGACTATTTCAATCTTGAAGGACTGCACAAATATATCTAAACAAGACTGATTCTCCTTGTTATCTTTTTCATTGTTCTTCCTATGTCAATTAACACACTACTATATTTTTATCGGGTTTAATTAGACTTGTAATTATATACATTGATTGAACATGTTGTAAGTTATTGTAGCATAACATTATGTGCAGACTTGGTATTCTCTATGCCAGTTCAATGCAGAGATTAATTCCATGCTAACAAAGTGAATCAGAACCTCAGCAATACAAGTAATCAAGCTGAATTTTTATATGTTTATAAACATTGTTTAAATAGAGTAGTTGCAGATTTAAAACCAAACAGATTAAACCTTTTTAATATCATCTTCATATAAGGAGATTGTCCTTCTGTAGTTTCACAATTCTTATTCCAAGAACCACTTCAACCACTCATAAGTTCCTGATGTCGAAAATAAGACAGAAACCATTCTGTTCTTTACGGGGAAAAGAAACAGCATCACGGATTATAATAAACCCAACGTGAATAATACAAATTCTCAAAGCACTAAATTGCCTAGTAAGATCACACAGACCAAAGCAAGGTCTCCATAATACAATATCAGAAGTTAGATATCTAAAACAATACTAAATCTACTTATCTTTTCCTACATTCTTTGTATGTTGATTAGCACAATAACATACTCTGATCATATCAGTTAGACTTGTAATCACCGAAACACAAGCATAAACACTAACTAAACATATTATAAGTTCTTTATAATGCCTGACGTTGTGTGCAGACTTAGCATTTTCCCTGTATCACTTCAATGCAATGCCAAGTCAATCAACTCCACGCTAACAAATTGAATCTTTGCCTATTAACGGATACATGAAAAACTAAAATCCATCCACATTTGTATCTGAAAAACGGATACATGTCCGATTTCCAAACAAACTGGTAACGGTATCCAAATCCAAAAATTATATGTTCGGTTTTTGTCAAGATAAAAGTGTACACTTTGTGTATTTTTAGAACATGAAAGGCATGCGTTTATGCTCAAAACTATTTATCATCATAAAGTTTATTATGTTTCACACTATTATAATCAATGTGATTGACAAAAGATTACGCTAAATCAAACCTTTCTATTTATATTTCTGAATTTATCGATCATAGCGAATAGTACAAAAATGAGGAAATTTGTTTAGTTGGTCAATTTTTATTTCTAAAAGAAATTCAAAACAGAAGAAGAAAAAAGTAGAACGGACATACCTCAAACAAATAGACTTGAAATTAAAGGATGTTGGATTTTTTGATCAAATGAAAAGTAAAAATAAAAAAATAACCGTGAGAGCTATATTATGAGAGAAATATCAATAAAGCTGCAGGTATCAAAATTCATTACGTCAAAAACTGCGAAACATGTTGCGCTTTCTGACACGAAATCACATATGTTAATGAAGATTAATTTGATTAATTGATATTGACTGATTGATTGGTTGATTGATTGATTGGTTGATTGATTGTATCATAGAAGGAAATAAATGAATAATTTTATCTTGGATATATTTCTGGGGGGCAAATTGGATATTTGTCTAGGCCTTCTATTCTCCTATATTAACAGCATCTAGGATTGGATTAAGTGCATGGGATTGAGACTGAAATAGTTAATCCAAAGGTTGTCGCTGTTCCTCATTGTTCTCCTTCTCTAACAAAAGTTGTAACCATCTAAATTTTTTTCTCTATCTCAATAAGGTTATTAATTCTTGTAATTTTGTTTATTGTTGGTGTTGATCCATTGTGTGTAAACAAAATTTGTTTTTGTGAATCAATAAAGAGGGTGGTTGGGTGGAATATCTTGTGTTTACGCGTGTGATTTCATATCTGTGTTGTTTTTCATAGAAATCATCTTTAAGTATTTGGGTGAATAAGATCCCGGTCCCTTCCGCAAAGGCGCAATTTTCCTAACAAAACAGACACCAAATGTGGAGACCACACCCAATACATGAGACAGATTTACATTTTTACCCTCCTGGATTTAGGATTTAGTACTGATTCGCATGTTTCGAACGATGTCATTGGTCATTCTAGCACAGCTCGAGAAATATATATATATATATTAGAAAAGGGTGCAGTATCGATTTATATATGAGCACATAATAACAAAAAGAATGTATGAAATACAAGTTTTATATCCACAATTTTAATTTTCAATATTGCACTTAGCAAAATAATTTACTTTCCCAATTTTATTCTCGGTTCATTTTCAATACTTTCAGGCACAAGTTGAGTTGAATGGTTACCTAGAAGGTTGTACAGGAGTTGGATTGATTACACCACTTAATAAGAGACGCATAAAAAACTTAAGATATAAATCATGAAGACAGGGTAGAACTCTGTTTGCCGGATAAACACAAGACTTCCCCGATCTTAGCGTTGAATAATTGTTTCCCAAAAAAGGGGTAAAAACACCACAAGAATATGAGAAGAGTTGGAGACAGAAAAAATTACATGGCAATTGGTTGCATGAGAAATGAGATTTATGTGCCAACACTTTCGATCATTTTTTTCTTATTTATCTTCTATCCTCTTTTTGGCTTTCTCGCTTATTTTTTAGGGACATTTTCTTTCCAGACATTTTTCACAAGTTCCATAATTTACTTTCGTTCCTTGTCAAAAACATGTTTTGCGAAACTCTCTTCATTATTTTCAAAATATGATTACTAGAATTTATAAATGTAATGATCCAATATTTTCCCCAATTTACATGCAGGAACCAAGGCAACCCAAAAAAATTATTTAAAATTAAAATCATTAGACCACAAGTTTATTTTTTGCTCTCTTACAGTATAGCTTTTCATACATTGAATTCAGTCATATTATCGATAATTCAGTTCTAAATATCAAATAATCATACATGCATGTGAAAAGATCTTAATAAGACCTATTTGGTGTTTCAGCGTACGTATCATATACCACGGCATACCTACGACTTTATAACTATCCCCGTCCCATGACATTGAGGTTGCATTCTTTATGTAAGATTGTTATTTGCAGCCATTGACTCTTGTAATTTGCACATTATTTTAGCCCACATTTAAGGCAAGAAAGTTATTGTATATAGCATAGTTGCAAAAAAAATACCTAACTTTGATAGCATTAGACGTATCAGCATTAATCAAATAGACTAATTTGTATTAATTTAGTGATCATAACGAAAAGTTATATATGGGATGATGCTAAATTCCACTATTTTATTACCTTTCAGATTGATGCGTTTGAGCAGCATCTCAGACAAGGGAATATGAGTTGGAGAAAAAACACTAATCAAACAAAATTTCAAACTGGTTACCTCCTTGTCAATGGAAGTCTGCCATCTGAAACGATTTCAGGGAACACGCTAAGTAAACTAACTAAAACAAAGACAGCCATTTCTAGTGGAATAGCGAAGAAACAAAAGCTGGAAACTGCAAATATCTTTGCTCATAAAAAGTTTGACGATCCTCCTTGTGAAACAATCACTTTTCAGACTATCTTAGAAATGACACTTGTCAGGAACTGTGAATAATATGGACGAGAGACGGAACCACAAAAAGAAAAATTGAACATTTATCAGCACAATGAAATACTCACTACTTTCAACACATTAATTAGTACAACATAATATAGAAATCAGGCATCACATAACAATATATGGCAACAGCCTTATCAAGCTAGGCAGTTGTTATTGTCATTATATAAAATACAAATACGAAAGCATAGCACAACTGGGACACGATGGTTAATGATGGGGTGGTTTGTAATGAGGTGGCTTGTAATGTGGGGGTTTGTAATGGGGAGGCTTGTAGTGGTGCGGTGGTTTATAGTGAGGTTTCTTGTAGTGTGGCCGCTTATAATGACCGGCTTCAGCAACCATTACCATCATGCACATGGCCAAAATCAATAGAAAGCTCATGAATTTCTTATTAACGGCCATTATGATTTATGTACTACGATTATTTTCTTATGAATGAAACATAGGTATCTCTGCCTCTTTATATAGGAATAGAGCCTTACCGGGACATCATATGATTTCCAATTTATTTTTTGAAACAATCAATTAATTTTATAGAGAAACGGCCGTGAGCCTTTGAAAAGGTAAAGATCACTTAGGATAGCTAAATATCAAGGCAGATTACGTATTAATCCACATAGTTTAGCAATTATGTGATAAATGAAGAAGCATTCAGCAACACGTCTCATAATGTTGCATTAAAAAAATTAGTATTGCTGCATGCAATGTCTTTGGGTAACAATAACATGCATCATACTTCCATAGTTTCATTCAAGTAACATAGCTGAAGAATTTATCTACAGAACAAACGGTCTCAACTAACCGGCTATATATTCTGACAATTTTGATATCCTAATAAGTAATAACATACATCTTAAAAGTGAACATGAATATCCAAACGAAACGGCTACATAATTTAGTTTACATTTTTTTCTTCTTTCTAAAACGATATTACCAGAGTTACAAAGATATCGACCTAATTGAAAAAAATAAATCCATTCTAAATGTATGAACCAGGCACGTAAAAAAGAAGAAAAATCATTATACCAGCACCGGTTGTTTTGCTCTTTTACATTACACCTTTTCATATGTATAATTCAGCCAATACTTCTTTCAAATTTTTTTTTTTTAAAATATAATGATATAACAACTGTTCAGCACTAAATCTCCTATAATACAACAAGCAAGTGAAAAGGTCTTAAATAAGACCTATTCAGTGTTTCAGCTTGTGCATATATCGTACCAAGTCTGCGCATTTAAGGTGGGTAAGATTATATATTCTATATGGTATAGTTGCAAATAATTTACCTAACTATGAACACTTGACATAATAGCATCAATATTGAAATAGGCTAAATTGTACCAAGTCTGCTCATCAATATTGAAATAAACTTAGTTCATGGAAATGATGGATGGTCAATGTAAGGTATGCAACTTTACACAAAACAAAAGTATCTGTTGTACTACTCTCAGTGAATTTATACATACTAAATGAAAATGAACAAAGTGTTAAAGGACTGCACAAAAATATCTAAACAAGACTGATTCTACTTGTTATCTTTTTCACTGTTCTTCGTATGCCAATTAACACACTACTATATTTTTATGGAGTTTAATTAGACTTGTAATTACAAAGAGATACAAGTATATACATTGATTAAACATATTACAAGTTACTTATGTGGCATAACATTATGTGCAGACTTGGTATTCTCTATGCCACTTCAATGCAGGCATTAATTCCATGCTAACACAGTGAACATAACCTGAGCAATACAAGTAATCAAGCTGAATTTGATAAAAAAATAATTATAAAACAAGATTTAAAAAGATGCAACGTACATTTAGGAGGTACGATTAGCTTGGGAGAAGCATTTTCTCAATCAAGGTGTTGCCGACAATGAAAAATCAACTGCATGGAATTTCCTACGTCCATACATTGTAAACTTCAACATAAACTCGATGGCCGATACTGACGATTATAGAATGGTATTTTGATAGTGCTGTCTTCGAAGTTCCTGCATAGTCGATCTAACCGTGGGAATGGGTCGGTCGATTCTTCGATTTAGCATCACGGCTGGGCTCGCAATGGCTACCAAAAAAAAAACTAGTGTGTAATTCATGTGTTGCACACGGTAATATTATAAAATATAGATTTTAAAATATTTTATTATACAATATACAATGAAATAGTTAAAATAAATATAATATAAATTATTATGTTTGTTTATACATGATATGTTTTATGTAACTTATATTTCTTTTAAGTAATACAATAATTTTATTATTCTTACTATTATAAGCAAGTATTCTTTTTGAAATTGATATATTATAATAATTTTAGATGAATTACCAAATATTATTTAACTTGGTTTTTTACATAATTTAAAATTATGTAATTAGAATAAATAATATGAATAAATTGAGAATGATTCCATAAAAAGATTACAAAGATTTTGATGCGGAGTCATTTTAAGTTAAAAATCTAATTTTTTAACGTTATGTATGATTAATTTATTGTTTACGTACATAAATGATTATAATTAATTTACAAATTAACTTTGTTATTATTATTTATCTACATAAATACACGTATGTGATCTGCATATATGTTGTTGTTTCTATTAGCATGTGTGTGTATACATATACGACTGCCATATATATTATTAAAATAATTTAAATTTGAGATTTTGTAAGCAATTTAAATACATGGATCTAAACATGAAAGATTACGAAATAGTCGATGAAGTTGCACATAACTATAGAAGTGTCAAAATATGTATTTTTAAAAGTTGAAAACAGAAATCAATAGTGCAGATAAATTCATTAAGATAAATGAATAATAAATTAGCTTTGTTAACGTTATTAATGTAAAATATTTATGATATTTGAATCATATATCTTAATATTTAAATGAAAAATCTATTTAACTGTTTTTTAATATATATATATATATATATATATATATATATATATATATATGTATGTGTGTGTGTGTGTGACACACAAATTGAAATCGTCACATTTAAGGTTTTTTTTTTTTGGCAAATCCACATTTAAGGTTTTATTACATGAATTAGTTAATATTTATTAATTATATTTATTCTAATAAATTGAAATCAGGACTACATGCTTAATTTAAATTACATTGATGTAAATGTACAAAATTATGTGATAATTAAGTGAGTTTTAAAAGCAACCATGGAAATTTTAGAATGTAGGCACTTTAGTTAAAATAAATAATTTGCAATGTAATGCATCAACGTATCAATATAGATGAATCATAAATTAAATTTGCAATCATTGCGTATATATATATATATATATATATAATTATGTTATGTAACTAATGTATTTGTATATCCAAATGAATTTTATATCATTTTCGTTAATAGGAATATTGTGCAAATATTGAAAATTTCACATTTGTATGATTTATAATTACACATCAACAATTAATAGTTTACAAAGTTTAATTATAGTTTTAAGATTCATTATTTATTCTAATATGAAGTCATATAAAATATTAGAAGTGAACCGAGATAATTTGGTAAAAGATTGTAGAAATTTTAAAATTAAGGTTTTTGTTGTAAAAAACATAATTTTGTAATGCATGGCAAATTTATTGATATTTTTTCTTTTATTTTTTCTCAAAATTTAATTTTGTAATTAATCCCATTTCTCTACAATATTTTGAATTTTCCTTGCTAAAGTGCAACTTCTTTTGGGCGAACGCGAAAATATTCTCTGTTTTATTGTAATTATTTATAGACTGACTGGAAGTAAAAGTAAATAGTGTTTCTTAAACATATTTTTGAGAAAGAAAATATATGTATCACGAAACTTAAAGAGTATATTTTATAAAAGTTCCTTATTGTTTGTGATATACTACATGTCATGTGCCTTATGTGTGTTTTTGTCTAATAAAAATACAATTTTATCATATTTAATTGATATAGGTATGATGTATAAGACTTCCACTCTCTTATTCTCTTGACCCACTACCCCAAACAAGCAAATAAAACGAAATAAGAAGAGTGCTAAATCATATACGAGGTAGTGATAGTGGAAGGTCATTTCTGAGTAGTGAAGAGAACATCGATGATCTGGACATTTGGATGAAAATAATATATCTAGATGAAGAGGCTCAGGGAAATATACACGGGATGTAGTTTTTAATATGCATTTTGGCAGCATTAGACATATCAGCACCAATGAAATGCACAAATTCACATTAGCGTAAGTCTGTCACTAATATATAGTTGCGGATGCAGGGGCGGAGGCACATTGGCCCCAGCTAGGGCCAAGACCCCACCTGAATTATATTTTTCCTTCTACAAAAATCAGCTAACAGATTTTGGCCATAGGTGAACTCAAGTTGCTACCCTATCTGACGTAATAAGTTTTGCTGCTTTGACTAATTTTGTTTTCTTATCCCTATGTCAGTTATTCATATTATTAAACTAAAGGTTGTTTACGTGGAAAGAATCAAAATTTGCAGAAAGAAAATTAAAAAGAACAGCATTTTTAAATGAATCACAGCTTGCAGCTTCTTGGTTAAAAATTTTGTACGAAATCCGCCCTATCTGATTTCATAGGCTAGCTCCGCCACTGTGCGGATGGTTACCTCCTTGTCAATGGAAGTCACTAACTAAACTAAGTAAAAATTGAGAAAATCAGTGTCTTTCGATTTTAGGGAACACGTTAAGTAAGCTAACTAAAACAAACATAGCCATTTCTAGCGGAAAAGTGAAGAAACAAAAGCTGGAAACTGTAAATAGCTTTTGCTCATAAAAATTAAAAAGCTTGACGATCCTTCTTGTCAAACAATCGCTTTTCAGACTACGTTGAAAATGACACTTGTCAGGGAACTAATAACATGGACGAGAGGAGAAGGAACCACAAAAAGAAAACATACATTTATCAGCACAATGAAATACTCACTACTAATTTCAACACATTAATTAGCACAACATAATATAGAAATCAAGCATCACATAACATATGGCAACAGCTTTTATCAAACTAGGCAGTTGTTATTGTCATTAATTATAAAATACAAATATTAAAGCATAGCACAACTGGAGCACAAAGGTTAATGGTGAGGTGGTTTGTAGTGAGGTGGCTTGTGGTAGTGAGGGGGCTTGTAGTGATGTGGTGGTTTATAGTGAGGTCGCTTGTAATGACCGGCTTCAGCAACCATTCCCATCAAGGAACTGAGCCTTATTGTGACATCATATGATTTCCAGGTTGTCTTTAAAAACGATCAATTTATTTTATAGAGAAACAGCCTGAGCCTTTGAAAAGGTAAAGATCACTTAGGATAGCCAAATATCAAGGCAGATAACATAATAATCTACATAGTTTATCTCCTATAATACAACAAGCACGGGAAAAGGTCTTAATAAGACCTATTCAGTGTTTCAGCATACAAATATAGTACCACGGAATATCAATGAATTGATAACCATCCCCATCGAATGTCATTGTGGTTGCATTCTTTACCCGAGATAATTACGATTCTAGTTTCACATTTGTGGTGGGTAAGATTTGATATCCTATATGGTATAGTTGCAAATAATTTACCTAATTAACTATGAAACCATTTGACATAATAGCATCAATGAAATAGGCTAAATTGTATTAATGTGGTGATCACAACAACTTGTTGTATTTGGTAGTATTGGATAGCGTAATGTCTATATGCATCCATGTTAGCCTGCAGTATTGGGTGCGCTTATGACTTATTCATGGAAATCATGGATGGTCAATGTTTGGTCACAGTCGAATTACATGCATCCCTACACAAATCAAAAGTATCTGTACTACTGTTCCCAAAGAGGCAGAACTGATCATACATATGAAATAAACATGCTTGTGTCATCCTTATCAATTCATGATGTGGACTTTGAGACTGAAAATGAACAAAGTAATCAAAATCAGACTATTTCAATCTTGAAGGACTGCACAAATATATCTAAACAAGACTGATTCTCCTTGTTATCTTTTTCACTGTTCTTCCTATGTCAATTAACACACTACTATATTTTTATCGGGTTTAATTAGACTTGTAACTATATACATTGATTGAACATGTTGCAAGTTATTGTGGCATAACATTATGTGCTGACTTGGTATTCTCTATGCCACTTCAATGCAGACATTAATTCCATGCTAACACAGTGAACATAACCTGAGCAATACAAGTAATCAAGCTGAATTTGATAAAAAAATAATTATAAAACAAGATTTAAAAAGAGGCAACTTACATTTAGGAGGTACGATTAGCTCGGGAGAAGCATTTTCTCAATCAAGGCGTTGCCGACAATGAAAAATCAACTGCATGGAATTTCCTACGTCCATCCATTGTAAACTTCAACATAAACTCGATGGCCGATACTCACGATTATAGAATGGTATTTTGATAGTGCTGTCTTCGAAGTTCCTGCTTAGTCGATCTAACCGTGGGAATGGGTCGGTCGATTCTTCGATTTAGCATCACGGCTGGGCTCGCAATGGCTACCACTAAAAAACTAGTGTGTAATTCATGTGTTGCACACGATAATATTATAAAATATAGATTTTAAAATATTTTATTATACAATATACAATGAAATAGTTAAAATAAATATAATATAAATTATTATGGTTGTTTATACATGATATGTTTTATGTAACTTATATTTCTTTGAAGTAATACAATAATTTTATTATTCTTACTATTATAAGCAAGTATTCTTTTTGAAATTGACATATTATAATAATTTTAGATGAATTAACAAATATTATTTAACTTGTTTTTTTTACATAATTTAAAATTATGTAATTAGAATAAATAATATGAATAAATTGAGAATGATTCCATAAAAAGATTACAAAGATTTTGATGCGGAGTCATTTTAAGTTAAAAATCTAATTTTTTAACGTTATGTATGATTAATTTATTGTTTATGTACATAAATGATTATAATTAATTTACAAATTAACTTTGTTATTATTATTTATCTACATAAATACACGTATGTGATCTGCATATATGTTGTTGTTTATATTAGCATGCGTGTGTATACATATACGACTGCCATATATATTATTAAAATAATTTAAATTTGAGATTTTGTAAGCAATTTAAATACATGGATCTAAACATGAAAGATTACGAAATAGTCGATGAAGTTGCACATAACTATAGAAGTGTCAAAATATGTATTTTTAAAAGTTGAAAACAGAAATCAATAGTGCAGATAAATTTATTGAGATAAATCATAGTTAAGAAAGGCGCGCCGCGGCGCGCGCCATGGCGCGGCGAGGCTCGGCGTTTGCGCCATTTTTGCTTGCGGCGCGACGCATATGAAAAGGCGCACCAAACGGCGGCGCATAAATGGCGCACGGCGCAAAATGACACGTCTTTTCTTTATTTTTTGGTTTTTGGTTTTTGGTTTTTTGTTTTTTGTTTTTTATTCGCATTTCAAACTGCTATAACTACTACTACAAATACTCTTACCATCATTACAACCACTATCACAACTACTATTACTGCTATTATCATAATGATATGAAATATGAAAATTTTGTTAATATCTTTTTTTTAATTATATGAAAACATAATTACATCATCATTATTTCCTATACGATTATCATCAGCGAGTTAGTAACCTTACAATTATGTAATTGGTTGATCTTAGCATGCCGATATTTAGAACAGACATATGTTTTATTATCCAACTTAGTTTAGATTCCTTTTAATATTGTCAGAAGTATATTATTTGATGTATAGAAGATCATAAAATATTGTCTAGCATTGATGCAAAAGTAAATGAATGAAACTCTGAAGCTGTGAATGATATATTAAGAGAAGCAATTTTGGAGGAAGAAAAAATATTCTCATAAGATAAGCATTCAAGCAGCTCTGAAACATACCCTTGGATTTTATTTTATTTTTGCATATACGTAAATATGTCCAATGTCTTTGTACGATTTGTCTGTAATATAAAAATATTTCATGATTTGGTACTTGTTAAATACAATCGAGCATTAAAAAGAATGTATAATATTCGTGACACTGTTGGTCCAGTATCTTTGAATTATATTGATGATTGTAATTAATGGTTAATTGAATATATGGCTGATATTGAAGATGAGTTTGTGTTCGACGATGAGGATGACATGACTTGGTGTGTTGCTGCTAGAGCATCAAGAGTGGAGAGATTCAGTTTTTTAGTTCATCTTTAATGTGTATTATTATTTTTGATTTGAAAAATATTGTGCTTGAAATTTTATGCTTTATGTTTTTTTTTTGTAAAATACATAATTTTTTTCCCCATATATTTTAGCAGAAATAGATATTTTTTAAAATCTTTTGTTAAAATATTAATTATATTAAAAAAAATAAACATGCGCAGTAAATTAAAAAGGCGCGCGCCATTTGCCGTGCCGTGCGCCAAGGCTCCAGAGAGGGTTTGCGCCTTTTTGCGCCGTGCGCCATTAATAACACTGAGAAAAATGAATAATAAATTAGCTTTGTTAACGTTATTAATGTAAAATATTTATGATATTTGAATCATATATCTTAATATTTAAATGAAATATCTATTTAACTGTTTTTTAATATATATGTGACACAAAAATTGAAATCGTCACATTTAATGTTTTTTTTTTTGGGCAAATCCACATTTAAGGTTTTATTAGATGAATTAGTTAATATTTATTAATTGGATTTATTCTAATAAATTGAAATCAGGATTACATGCTTAATTTAAATTATAATGATGTAAATGTACAAAATTATGTGATAATTAAGTGAGTTTTAAAAGCAACCATGGAAATTTTAGAATGTAGGCACTTCAGCTAAAATAAATAATTTGCAATGTAATGCATCAACGTATCGATATAGATGAATCATAAATTAAATTTGCAATCATTGCGTATATATATATAATTATGTTATGTAACTAATGTAATTGTATATCCAAATGAATTTTATATCATTTTTGTTAATAGGAATATTGTGCAAATATTGAAAATTTCACATTTTTATGATTTATAATTACACATCAACAATTAATAGTTTACTAAGTTTAATTATAGTTTTAAGATTCTTTATTTATTCTAATATGAAGTCGTATAAAATATTAGAAGTGAACCGAGATAATTTGGTAAAAGATTGTAGAAATTTTAAAATTAAGGTTTTTGTTGTAAAAAACATAATTTTGTAATGCATGGCAAATTTATTGATATTTTTTCTTTTATTTTTTCTCAAAATTTAATTTTGTAATTAATCCCATTTCTCTACAATATTTTGAATTTTCCTTGCTAAAGTGCAACTTCTTTTAGGCGAACGCGAAAATATTCTCTGTTTTATTGTAATTATTTATAGACTGACTGGAAGTAAAAGTAAATAGTGTTTCTTAAACATATTTTTGAGAAAGAAAATATATGTATCACGAAACTTAAAGAGTGTATTTTATAAAAGTTCCTTATTGTTTGTGATTTACTACATGTCATGTGCCTTATGTGTGTTTTTGTCTAATAAAAATACAATTTTATCATATTTAATTGATATAGGTATGATGTATAAGACTTCCACTCTCTTATTCTCTTGACCCACTACCCCAAACAAGCAAATAAAACGAAATAAGAAGAGTGCTAAATCATATACGAGGTAGTGATAGTGGAAGGTCATTTCTGAGTAGTGAAGAGAACATCGATGATCTGTACATTTGGATGAAAATAATATATCTAGATGAAGAGGCTCAGGGAAATATACACGGGATGTAGTTTTTAATATGCATTTTGGCAGCATTAGACATATCAGCACCAAGGAAATGCACAAATTCACATTAGCGTAAGTCTGTCACTAATATATAGTTGCGGATGCAGGGACGGAGGCACATTGGCCCCAGCTAGGGCCAAGGCCCCACCTGAATTATATTTTTCCTTCTACAAAAATCAGCTAACAGATTTTGGCCATAGGTGAACTCAAGTTGCTACCCTATCTGACGTAATAAGTCTTGCTGCTTTGACTAATTTTGTTTTCTTATCCCTATGTCAGTTATTCATATTATTAAACTAAAGGTTGTTTACGTGGAAAGAATGAAAATTTGCAGAAAGAAAATTAAAAATAACAGCATTTTTAAATGAATCACAGCTTGCAGCTTCTTGGTTAAAAATTTTGTACGAAATCCGCCCTATCTGATTTCATAGGCTAGCTCCGCCACTGTGCGGATGGTTACCTCCTTGTCAATGAAGTCACTAACTAAACTAAGTAAAAATTGAGAAAATCAGTGTCTTTCGATTTCAGGGAACACGTTAAGTAAGCTAACTAAAACAAACATAGCCATTTCTAGCGGAAAAGTGAAGAAACAAAAGCTGGAAACTGCAAATAGCTTTTGCTCATAAAAATTAAAAAGCTTGACGATCCTTCTTGTGAAACAATCGCTTTTCAGACTACGTTGAAAATGACACTTGTCAGGGAACTAATAACATGGACGAGAGGAGAAGGAACCACAAAAAGAAAACATACATTTATCAGCACAATGAAATACTCACTACTAATTTCAACACATTAATTAGCACAACATAATATAGAAATCAAGCATCACATAACATATGGCAACAGCTTTTATCAAACTAGGCAGTTGTTATTGTCATTAATTATAAAATACAAATATTAAAGCATAGCACAACTGGAGCACAAAGGTTAATGGTGAGGTGGTTTGTAGTGAGGTGGCTTGTGGTAGTGTGGGGGCTTGTAGTGAT
The DNA here is from genome assembly GCA_030737875.1 of Allium sativum. Taxonomy (NCBI): domain Eukaryota; kingdom Viridiplantae; phylum Streptophyta; class Magnoliopsida; order Asparagales; family Amaryllidaceae; genus Allium; species Allium sativum. Next base: position 591,744,639 of record CM060909.1, read on the forward strand.
GTGGTGGTTTATAGTGAGGTCGCTTGTAATGTGGCCGCTTGTAATGACCGGCTTCAGCAACCATAACCATCAAGAACATGGCCAATAATAATAGAAAGCTCATGAATTTCTTATTAACAGCCATTATGATTTATCTACTCCGATTCTTTTCTTGTGAATGAAACATAGGCATCTTTGCCTCTTTATATAGGAACTGAGCCTTATTGTGACATCATATGATTTCCAGGTTGTCTTTTAAAACGATCAATTTATTTTATAGAGAAACAGCCTGAGCCTTTGAAAAGGTAAAGATCACTTAGGATAGCCAAATATCAAGGCAGATAACATATTAATCTACATAGTTTATCTCCTATAATACAACAAGCACGGGAAAAGGTCTTAATAAGACCTATTCAGTGTTTCAGCATACAAATATAGTACCACGGAATACCAATGACTTGATAACCATCCCCATCGAATGTCATTGTGGTTGCATTCTTTACCCGAGATAATTACGATTCTAGTTTCACATTTGTGGTGGGTAAGATTTGATATCCTATATGGTATAGTTGCAAATAATTTACCTAATTAACTATGAAACCATTTGACATAATAGCATCAATGAAATAGGCTAAATTGTATTAATGTGGTGATCACAACAACTTGTTGTATTTGGTAGTATTGGATAGCGTAATGTCTATATGCATCCATGTTAGCCTGCGGTATTGGGTGCACTTATGACTTATTCATGGAAATCATGGATGGTCAATGTTTGGTCACAGTCGAATTACATGTATCCCTACACAAATCAAAAGTATCTGTAGTACTGTTCCCAGAGAGGCAGAACTGATCATACATATGAAATAAGCATGCTTGTGTCATCCTTATCAATTCATGATGTGGATTTTGAGACTGAAAATGAACAAAGTAATCAAAATCAGACTATTTCAATCTTGAAGGACTGCACAAATATATCTAAACAAGACTGATTCTCCTTGTTATCTTTTTCACTGTTCTTCCTATGTCAATTAACACACTACTATATTTTTATCGGGTTTAATTAGACTTGTAACTATATACATTGATTGAACATGTTGTAAGTTATTGTGGCATAACATTATGTGCAGACTTGGTATTCTCTATGCCAGTTCAATGCAGAGATTAATTCCATGCTAACAAAGTGAATCAGAACCTGAGCAATACCAGTAATCAAGCTGAATTTTTATATGTTTATAAACATTGTTTAAATAGAGTAGTTGCAGATTTAAAACCAAACAGATTAAACCTTTTTAATATCATCTTCATATAAGGAGATTGTCCTTCTGTAGTTTCACAGTTCTTATTCCAAGAACCACTTCAACCACTCATAAGTTCCTGATGTCGAAAATAAGACAGAAACCATTCTGTTCTTTACGGGAAAAAGAAACAGCATCACGGATTATAATAAACCTAACCTGAATAATACAAATTCTCAAAGCACTAAATTGCCTAGTAAGATCACACAGACCAAAGCAAGGTTTCCACGATACAATATCAGAAGTTAGATATCTAAAACAATACTAAATCTACTTATCTTTTCCTACATTCTTTGTATGTTGATTAGCACAATAACATACTCTGATCATATCAGTTAGACTTGTAATCACCGAAACACAAGCATAAACATTAACTAAACATATTATAAGTTCTTTATAATGCCTGACGTTGTGTGCAGACTTAGCATTTTCCCTGTATCACTTCAATGCAATGCAAAGTCAATCAACTCCACGCTAACAAATTGAATCTTTGCCTATTAACGGATACATGAAAAACTAAAATCCATCCACATTTGTATCTGAAAAACGAATACATGTCCAATTTCCAAACAAACTGGTAACGGTATCCAAAACCAAAAATTATATGTTCGGTTTTTGTCAAGATAAAAGTGTACACTTTGTGTATTTTTAAAACATGAAAGGCATGCGTTTATGCTCAAAACTATTTATCATCATAAAGTTTATTATGTTTCCCACTATTATAATCAATGTGATTGACAAAAGATTACGCTAAATCAAACCTTTCTATTTATATTTCTCAATTTATCGATAATAGCGAATAGTACAAAAATGAGGAAATTTGTTTAGTTGGTCAATTTTTATATCTAAAAGAAATTCAAAACTGAAGAAGAAAAAAGTAGAACGGACATACCTCAAACAAATAGACTTGAAATTAAAGGATGTTGGATTTTTTGATCAAATGAAAAGTAAAAATAAAAAAATTACCGTGAGAGCTATATTATGAGAGAAATATAAATAAAGCTGCAGGTATCAAAATTCATTACGTCAAAAACTGCGAAACATGTTGCGATTTGTGACATGAAATCACATATGTTAATGAAGATTAATTTGATTAATTGATATTGATTGATTGATTGACTAATTGATCTGATTTATTGGTTGATTGATTGATTGTATCATAGAAGGAAAGAAATGAATAATTTTATTTTGGATATATTTCTGGGGGGCAAATTGGATATTTGCCTAGGCCTTCTATTCTCCTATATTAACAGCATCTAGGATTGGATTAAGTGCATGGGATTGAGACCGAAATAGTTAATCCAAAGGTTGTCGTTGTTCCTCATTGTTCTCCTTCTCTAACAAAAGATGTAGTCATCTAATTTTTTTTCTCTATCTCAATAAGGTTATTGATTCTTGTAATTTTGTTTATTGTTGGTGTTGATCCATTGTGTGTAAACAAAATTTGTTTTTGTGAATCAATAAAGAGGGTGGTTGAGTAGAATATCTTGTGTTTACGCGTGTGATTTCATATCTGTGTTGTTTTTCATAAAAATCATCTTTAAGTATTTGGGTGAATAAGATCCTGGTCGCTTCCGCAAGGGCGCAATTTTCCTAACAAAACAGACACCAAATGCGGAGACCACACCCAATACATGAGACAGATTTACATTTTTACCCTCCTGGATTTAGGATTTAGTACTGAGTTGCATGTTTCGATCGATGTCATTGGTCATTCTAGCATAGCTCGAGAAATATATATATTAGAAAAGGGTGCTGTATCGATTTATATATGAGCACATAATAACAAAAAGAATGTATGAAATACAAGTTTTATATCCACAATTTTAATTTTCAATATTGCACTTAGCAAAATAATTTATTTTCCCAATTTTATTCTCGGTTCATTTTCAATACTTTCAGGCACAAGTTGAGTTGAATGGTTACCTAAAAGGTTGTACAGGAGTTGGATTGATTACACCACTTAATAAGAGACGCATAAAAAACTTAAGATATAAATCATGAAGACAGGGTAGAACTCTGTTTGCCGGATAAACACAAGACTTCCCCAATCTTAGCGTTGAATAATTGTTTCCCAAAAAAGGGGTAAAAACACCATAAGAATATGAGAAGAGTTGGAGACAGAAAAATTTACATGGCAATTGGTTGCATGAGAAATGAGATTTATGTGCCAACACTTTCGATCATTTTTTTCTTATTTATCTTCTATCCTCTTTTTGGCTTTCTCGCTTATTTTTTAGGGACATTTTCTTTCCAGACATCCTTCACAAGTTCCATAATTTACTTTCGTTCCTTGTCAAAAACATGTTTTGCGAAACTCTCTTCATTATTTTCAAAATATGATTACTAGAATTTACAAATGTAATGATCCAATATTTTCCCCAATTTACACGCAGGAACCAAGGCAACCCAAAAAAATTATTTAAAATTAAAATCATTAGACCACAAGTTTATTTTTTGCTCTCTTACAGTATAGCTTTTCATACATTGAATTCAGTCATATTATCGATAATTCAGTTCTAAATATCAAATAATCATACATGCATGTGAAAAGATCTTAATAAGACCTATTTGGTGTTTCAGCGTACATATCATATACCACGGCATACCTACGACTTTATAACTATCCCCGTCCCATGACATTGAGGTTGCATTCTTTATGTAAGATTGTTATTTGCAGCCATTGACTCTTGTAATTTGCACATTATTTTAGCCCACATTTAAGGCAAGAAAGTAATTGTATATAGCATAGTTGCAAAAAAAATACCTAACTTTGATAGCATTAGACATATTAGCATTAATCAAATAGACTAATTTGTATTAATTTAGTGATCATAACGAAAAGTTATATATGGGATGATGCTAAATTCCACTATTTTATTACCTTTCAGATTGATGTGTTTGAGCAGCATCTCAGACAAGGGAATATGAGTTGGAGAAAAAACACTAATCAAACAAAATTTCAAACTGGTTACCTCCTTGTCAATGGAAGTTTGCCATCTGAAACGATTTCAGGGAACACACTAAGTAAACTAACTAAAACATAGATAGCCATTTCTAGTGGAATAGCGAAGAAACAAAAGCTGGAAACTGCAAATAGCTTTGCTCATAAAAAGTTTGACGATCCTCCTTGTGAAACAATCACTTTTCAGACTATCTTAGAAATGACACTTGTCAGGAACTGTGAATAATATGGACGAGACGGAACCACAAAAAGAAAATTGAACATTTATCAGCACAATGAAATACTCACTACTTTCAACACATTAATTAGCACAACATAATATAGAAATCAAGCATCACATAACAATATATGGCAACAGCCTTTATCAAGCTAGGCAGTTGTTATTGTCATTATATAAAATACAAATACGAAAGCATAGCACAACTGGGACACGATGGTTAATGATGGGGTGGTTTGTAATGAGGTGGCTTGTAATGTGGGGGTTTGTAATGGGGAGGCTTGTAGTGGTGCGGTGGTTTATAGTGAGGTTTCTTGTAGTGTGGCCGCTTATAATGACCGGCTTCAGCAACCATTACCATCATGCACATGGCCAAAATCAATAGAAAGCTCATAAATTTCTTATTAACAGCCATTATGATTTATGTAGTACGATTATTTTCTTATGAATGAAACATAGGTATCTCTGCCTCTTTATATAGGAATAGAGCCTTACCGGGATATCATATGATTTCCAATTTATTTTTTGAAACAATCAATTAATTTTATAGAGAAACAGCGTGAGCCTTTGAAAAGGTAAAGATCACTTAGGATAGCTAAATATCAAGGCAGATTACGTATTAATCCACATAGTTTAGCAATTATGTGATAAATGAAGAAGCATTCAGCAACACGTCTCATAATGTTGCATTAAAAAAATTAGTATTGCTGCATGCAATGTCTTTGGGTAACAATAACATGCATCCTACTTCCATAGTTTCATTCAAGTAACATAGCTGAAGAATTTATCTACAGAACAAACGGTCTCAACTAACCGGCTATATATTCTGACAATTTTGATATCCTAATAAGTAATAACATACATCTTAAAAGTGAACATGAATATCCAAACGAAACGGCTACATAATTTAGTTTACATTTTTTTCTTCTTTCTAAAACGATATTACCAGAGTTACAAAGATATCGATCTAATTGAAAAAAAAAAAAAAAATCCATTCTAAATGTACGAACCAGGCACGTAAAAAAGAAGAAAAATCATTATACCAGCACCGGTTGTTTTGCTCATATGTATAATTCAGCCAATACTTCTTTCAATTTTTTTTTTTTTTTTTTTTTAATATAATGATATAACAACTGTTCAGCACTAAGTCTCCTATAATACAACAAGCAAGTGAAAAGGTCTTAAATAAGACCTATTCAGTGTTTCAGCTTGTGCATATATCGTACCAAGTCTGCGCATTTAAGGTGGGTAAGATTATATATTCTATATGGTATAGTTGCAAATAATTTACCTAACTATGAACATTTGACATAATAGCATCAATATTGAAATAGGCTAAATTGTACCAAGTCTGCTCATCAATATTGAAATAGACTTAATTCATGGAAATAATGGATGGTCAATGTAAGGTATGCAACTTTACACAAAACAAAAGTATCTGTTGTACTACTCTCAATGAATTTATACATACGAAATGAAAATGAACAAAGTGTTAAAGGACTGCACAAAAATATCTAAACAAGACTGATTCTACTTGTTATCTTTTAAACTATTCTTCGTATGCCAATTAACACACTACTATATTTTTACGGAGTTTAAGTAGACTTGTAATTACAAAGAGATACAAGTATATACATTGATTAAACATATTACAAGTTATTTATGTGGCATAACATTATGTGCAGACTTGGTATTCTCTATGCCACTTCAATGCAGACATTAATTCCATGCTAACACAGTGAACATAACCTGAGCAATACAAGTAATCAAGCTGAATTTGATAAAAAATAATTATAAAACAAGATTTAAAAAGAGGCAACTTACATTTAGGAGGTACGATTAGCTCGGGAGAAACATTTTCTCAATCAAGGCGTTGCCGACAATGAAAAATCAACTGCATGGAATTTCCTACGTCCATCCATTGTAAACTTCAACATAAACTCGATGGCTGATACTCACGATTATAGAATGGTACTTTGATAGTGCTGTCTTCGAAGTTCCTGCATAGTCGATCTAACCGTGGGAATGGGTCGGTCGATTCTTCGATTTAGCATCACGGCTGGGCTCGCAATGGCTACCAAAAAAAAAAAAAAAAAAAAAAAAAAAAAAAAAAAAAAAAAAAAAACTAGTGTGTAATTCATGTGTTGCACACGATAATATTATAAAATATAGATTTTAAAATATTTTATTATACAATATACAATGAAATCGTTAAAATAAAGATAGTATAAATTATTATGGTTGTTTATACATGATATGTTTTATGTAACTTATATTTCTTTGAAGTAATACAATAATTTTATTATTTTTACTATTATAAGCAAGTATTCTTTTTGAAATTGACATATTATAATAATTTTAGATGAATTAACAAATATTATTTAACTTGTTTTTTTACATAATTTAAAATTATGTAATTAGAATAAATAATATGAATAAATTGAGAATGATTGCATAAAAAGATTACAAAGATTTTGATGCGGAGTCATTTTAAGTTGAAAAACTAATTTTTTAACGTTATGTATGATTAATTTATTGTTTATGTACATAAATGATTATAATTAATTTACAAATTAACTTTGTTATTATTATTTATCTACATAAATACACGTATGTGATCTGCATATATGTTGTTGTTTCTATTAGCATGTGTGTGTATACATATACGACTGCCATATATATTATTAAAATAATTTAAATTTGAGATTTTGTAAGCAATTAAAATACATGGATCTAAACATGAAAGATTACGAAATAGTCGATGAAGTTGCACATAATTATAGAAGTGTCAAAATATGTATTTTTAAAAGTTGAAAACAGAAATCAATAGTGCAGATAAATTTATTGAGATAAATGAATAATAAATTAGCTTTGTTAACGTTATTAATGTAAAATATTTATGATATTTGAATCATATATCTTAATATTTAAATGAAATATCTATTTAACTGTTTTTTAATATATATGTGACACACAAATTGAAATCGTCACATTTAAGGTTTTTTTTTTGGGCAAATCCACATTTAAGGTTTTATTAGATGAATTAGTTAATATTTATTAATTAGATTTATTCTAATAAATTGAAAGCAGGACTACATGCTTAATTTAAATTATATTGATGTAAATGTACAAAATTATGTGATAATTAAGTGAGTTTTAAAAGCAACCATGGAAATTTTAGAATGTAGGCACTTTAGTTAAAATAAATAATTTGCAATGTAATGCATCAACGTATCGATATAGATGAATCATAAATTAAATTTGCAATCATTGCGTATATATATATAATTATGTTATGTAACTAATGTATTTGTATATCCAAATGAATTTTATATCATTTTCGTTAATAGGAATATTGTGCAAATATTGAAAATTTCACATTTTTATGATTTATAATTACACATCAACAATTAATAGTTTACTAAGTTTAATTATAGTTTTAAGATTCTTTATTTATTCTAATATGAAGTCATATAAAATATTAGAAGTGAACCGAGATAATTTGGTAAAAGATTGTAGAAATTATAAAATTAAGGTTTTTGTTGTAAAAAACATAATTTTGTAATGCACGGCAAATTATTGATATTTTTTCTTTTATTTTATCTCAAAAGTTAATTTTGTAATTAATCCCATTTCCCTACAAACAATTTTATTTTGAATTTTCCTTGCTAAAGTGCAATTTCTTTTGGGCGAACGCGAAAATATTCTCTGTTTTATTGTAATTATTTATAGACTGACTGGAAGTAAAAGTAAATAGTGTTTCTTAAACATATTTTTGAGAAAGAAAATATATGTATCACGAAACTTAAAGAGTGTATTTTATGGAAGTTCCTTATTGTTTGTGATATACTACATGTCATGTGCCTTATGTGTGTTTTAGTCTAATAAAAATACAATTTTATCATATTTAATTGATATAGGTATGATGTATAAGACTTCCACTCTCTTATTCTCTTGACCCACTACCCCAAACAAGCAAATAAAACGAAATAAGAAGAGTGCTAAATCATATACGAGGTAGTGATGGTGGAAGGTCATTTCTGAGTAGTGAAGAGAACATCAATGATCTGTACATTTGGATGAAAATAATATATCTAGATGAAGAGGCTCAGGGAAATATACACGGGATGTAGTTTTTAATATGCATTTTGGCAGCATTAGACATATCAGCACCAATGAAATGCACAAATTCACATTAACGTAAGTCTGTCACTAATATATAGTTACGGATGCAGGGGCGGAGGCACATTGGCCCCAGCTAGGGCCAAGGCCCCACCTGAATTATATTTTTCCTTCTACAAAAATCAGCTGATAGATTTTGGCCATAGGTGAATTCAAGTTGCTACCCTATCTGAGTTAATAAGTTTTGCTGCTTTGACTAATTTTGTTTTCTTATCCCTATGTCAGTTATTCATATTATTAAACTAAAGGTTGTTTACGTGGAAAGAATCAAAATTTGCAGAAAGAAAATTAAAAAAGAACAGCATTTTTAAATGAATCACAGCTTGCAGCTTCTTGGTTAAAAATTTTGTACGAAATCCGCCCTATCTGATTTCATAGGCTAGCTCCGCCACTGTGCGGATGGTTATAGAAATCAAGCATCACATAGCATATGGCAACAGCTTTTATCAAACTAGGCAGTTGTTATTGTCATTAATTATAAAATACAAATATTAAAGCATAGCACAACTGGAGCACAAAGGTTAATGGTGAGGTGGTTTGTAGTGAGGTGGCTTGTGGTAGTGTGGGGGCTTGTAGTAATGCGGTGGTTTATAGTGAGGTCGCTTGTAATGACCGGCTTCAGCAACCATTCCCATCAAGAACATGGCCAATATTAATAGAAAGCTCATGAATTTCTTATTAACAGCCATTATGATTTATCTACTCCGATTCTTTTCTTGTGAATGAAACATAGGTATCTTTGCCTCTTTATATAGGAACTGAGCCTTATTGTGACATCATATGATTTCCAGGTTGTCTTTTAAAACGATCAATTTATTTTATAGAGAAACAGCCTGAGCCTTTGAAAAGGTAAAGATAACTTAGGATAGCCAAATATCAAGGCAGATAACATATTAATCTACATAGTTTATCTCCTATAATACAACAAGCACGGGAAAAGGTCTTAATAAGGCCTATTCAGTGTTTCAGCATACAAATATAGTACCACGGAATACCAATGACTTGATAACCATCCCCATCGAATGTCATTGTGGTTGCATTCTTTACCCGAGATAATTACGATTCTAGTTTCACATTTGTGGTGGGTAAGATTTGATATCCTATATGGTATAGTTGCAAATAATTTACCTAATTAACTATGAAACCATTTGACATAATAGCATCAATGAAATAGGCTAAATTGTATTAATGTGGTGATCACAACAACTTGTTGTATTTGGTAGTATTGGATAGCGTAATGTCTATATGCATCCGTGTTAGCCTGCAGTATTAGGTGCGCTTATGACTTATTCATGGAAATCATGGATGGTCAATGTTTGGTCACAGTCGAATTACATGCATCCCTACACAAATCAAAAGTATCTGCAGTACTGTTCCCAGAGAGGCAGAACTGATCATACATATGAAATAAGCATGCTTGTGTCATCCTTATCAATTCATGATGTGGAATTTGAGACTGAAAATGAACAAAGTAATCAAAATCAGACTATTTCAATCTTGAAGGACTGCACAAATATATCTAAACAAGACTGATTCTCCTTGTTATCTTTTTCACTGTTCTTCCTATGTCAATTAACACACTACTATATTTTTATCGGGTTTAATTAGACTTGTAATTACCGAAAGACACAGGTATACACATTGATTAAGCATGTTGTAAGTTATTGTGGCATAACATTATGTGCAGACTTGGTATTCTCTATCCCAGTTCAATGCAGAGATTAATTCCATGCTAATAACGTGAATCAGAACCTGAGCAATACAAGTAATCAAGCTGAATTTTTATATGTTTATAAACATTGTTTAAATAGAGTAGTTGCAGATTTAAAACCAAACAGATTAGACTTTTTTAATATCATCTTCATATAAGGAGATTGTATAGTAGTAGACCCTTTTGTAGTTTCACAATTATTATTTCAAGAACCAATTCAACCACTCATAAGTTCTTGTGTCAAAAATAAGACAGAAACCATTATGTTCTTTACGGTAAAAAGAAACAACATCACAGATTATAATAAACCTACCGTGAATAAAGCAAATTCTCAAAGCACTAAATTTCCTAGTGAGATCACACAGAGCAAAGCAAGGTTTCCATGATACAATATCAGAAGTTAGATATCTAAAACAATACTGAATCTACTTGTTATCTTTTACTCCATTCTTTGTTTGGTTATTAGCACAATAACATACTCTGATCATATCAGTTAGACTTGTAATCACCGAAACAAAAGCATACACATTAACTAAACATATTATAAGTTCTTTATAATGCCTGACGTTGTGTGCAGACTAAGCATTTTCCCTGTATCACTTCCATGCAATGCAAAGTCAATCAACTCCACGCTAACAAATTGAATCTTTGCCTATTAACGGATACCTGAAAATCTAAAACCCATCCACATCTGTATTTGAAAAACGAATACATGTCCGATTTCCAAACAAACTGATAACGGTATCCACATCCAAAAATTATCTGTTCGGTTTTTGTCAAGATAAAAATGTAAACTTTGTGTATTTTTAGAACATAAAAGGCATGCGTTTATGCTCAAAACTATTTATCATCATAAAGTTTATTATGTTTCACACTATTATAATCTATGTGATTGACAAAAGATTACGCTAAATCAAACCTTTCTATTTATATTTATCAATTTATCGATCATAGCGAATAATACAAAAATGAGGAAATTTGTTTAGTTGGTCAATTTTTATTTCTCAAAGAAATTCATAATTGAAAAAAAAAACGTAGAACGGACATGCCTCAAACAAACAGACTTGAAATTAAAGGATGTTGGATTTTTTTATCAAATGAAAAATAAAAATAAAATAATTACTGTGAGAGCTATATCATGAGAGAAATATCAATAAAGCTACTGGTATCAAAATTCATTACGTCAAAAACTGCGAAACAGACACCAAATGCGGAGACCACACCCAATACATGAGACAAAATTACATTTTTACCCTCCTGGATTCAGGATTTAGTACTGATTCGCATGTTTTGATCGATGTCACCGGTCATTCTAGCACAGCTCGAGAAATATATATTTGAAAAGGGTGCAGCATCGATTTATATATGAGCACATAATAACAAAAAGAAAGTATGAAATACAAGTTTTATTCACAATGTTAATTTTCAATATTGCACTTAGCAAAATAGTTTACTTTCCCAATTTTATTCTCGGTTCTTTTTGAACACTTTCAGGCACAAGTTGAGTTGGATGGTTACAGGAGTTGGATTCATTACCCCACTTAATAAGAGACGCATAAAAAACTTAAGAAATAAATCATGAAAAAAGGGCAGAACTCTGTTTGCCGGATAAACACAAGACTTCCCTGATCTTAGTGTTGAATAATTGTTTGCCCAAAAAAGGGGTAAAAATACCGTAAGAATATGAGAAGAGTTGGAGACAGAAAATTTTACATGGCAATTGGTTGTATGAGAAATGAGATTTATGTGCCAACACTTCCGATCATTTTTTATCTAATTTATCTTCTGTCCTCTTTTTGGCTTTCTCGTTTATTTTTTAGGGACATTTTCTTTCCAGACATCCTTCACAAGTTCCATAATTTTCTTTCGTTCCTTGTCAAAAACATGTTTTGCAAAACTCTCTTCATTATTTTCAAAATAAGATTACTAGAATTTACAAATGTAATGATCCAATATTTTCCCCATTTTACACGCAGGAACTAAGGCAACCCAAAAAAATTAATTAAAATTAAAATCATTAAACCACAAGTTTATTTTTTGCTCTTTACAGTATACCTTTTCATACATTGAATTCAGTCATATTATCGATAATTCAGTTCTAAATATCAAATAATCATGCATGCATGTGAAAAGATCTTAATAAGACCTATTTGGTGTTTCAGCATACATATCATATACCACAGCATACCTACGACTTTATAGCTATCCCCGTCCCATGACATTGAGGTTGCATTCTTTATGTAAGATTGTTATTTGCAGCCATTAACCATTGTAATTTGCACATTATTTTAGCCCACATTTAAAGCAGATAAGTAATTCTATATAGCATAGTTGCAAAAGTTATTCTATATAGCATAGTTGCAAAAAATTACCTAACTTTGATAGCATTAGACATATTAGCATTAATCAAATACACTAATTTGTATTAATGTAGTGATTATAACAAAGAGTTATATTTGGTAGTTGCTGTTGCTAACATGATGTATACGGTACATGCGTTCATGCTAGCACAATACTGGGTGCGCTTACATCAAATTCATGGAATCGCAGATGGTCAATGTCTGGTTTCACTCAAGTTACATATGCCTCTTCATAAACAAAATATATCTGCAGGCTGCAGCAATATGCCCAGAGAGGCCCAACTGAATATATACAATATAAGCATACTTGTGTTGTACTTATCAATTCATCATGTGGAATTTAAGCTAAAAATGAACAAAGTAATTAAAAAAAGATAGTTAAAATTTTAAAAACTACGTAAAAATAGTGAAGACAAAATGGATTCTACTTGGCATCTTTTCCACAATTTTGTATATTGATGAGAAAAACACCACTTTTTTATTGTATCGATTTGACTTACCCAGAGACGCAAGTATGTAGACTGAGTATTCCCTTTGCCACTTCAATGCAGAGAAAATTTTAATTAATGCATGGCCAAAAACTGAACCGAAACCTAAACAATACAAGTAATCAAACTGAAATTCGATAAAACAAAAATTATAAAAGATGAGTAAAAATTTGGCAACTTACATTCAAGAGGGACAATTAGATTAGGTAAAGAGGCATTTTCTCAAGCGTGATATTGGCGAAAATGAAAAGGCTATGGCATCCAATTTTCTTGCACCTATCCATTGTAAATTTTGGTGTGGGAATGAGCCGGACTTAATGTAGCATCACTTGCAACATTGCTAAATGCAAATCAAAATTACTCAATGCAAATCGAGAAAATTACACTATTGTCCTTCCTGTTTTTTTGTGCAAAGAGCCAACCGTCACATGTCCTTTTATGTTTTAATTTACCAAACATTTAATTTCATTAATATTTATACAGTATGTAATATTTGCACAAAAAAGTAGAAAGTACAATAGTGTATTTTTCTCAATTTGCCTTGAGTAATTTTGATTTGCATTTAGCAATAACCATCACTTTGTAAAGTTACAAAAGCCGAAGCAAAATGTAAGCGCACACCAAAATTGTTCACTTTAAGATTATTCTAGGATTTGGATGTTAAATTTGATATTAGCACTTGCACTACGAGAAAGGCTGCTAACAGCGATCGGCAGAAACCGGTGCTAGCCGATGCTAACACACAAAAAAAAAAAACGGACGTCAATTACCCCGACTTAAACAAAATAGCATCAACTTTTGTGACGACTCTCGTAGCCACTTTAGCAACGATCGATGTCGACTTTAAGAGATACGTGGTCGGTTGTTGGCTGTTTGGTTTCAGTCACAGACCGTCGCTAATCGACACAAGCCTGAAAACTATAAATTGTCACTAGCCGTCGCTAACCGATATAAATCTGGAAACTATAAATCATCATTAGCCGTCGTTAACCGACACAAGCCAAGAAACATCAACCAACACAAGCCGTCGCTAACCAACAACAGTGGTGACCAATAAGCTTCCACTAGCCGTCGCTAACCAACAACATGGGTGACAAATAAGCCGCCTCTAGCCGACGTCAGCCATCGCAATACTAATACTTTTGCTCTGCAAGTCTGATTCGTTACCGCCTTCCAACCATATGATACTCGTCATACTCATATTCAATCATTTCACAATTCATAAACACTAAATTCCATAACGCATCCATATCCAATAATTTCACAACATATATATACACAATTCCAAAACATATATACATATAATTCTCAAAAAACAAACAAATGTACAACAAAATAACAGATATACCCAAAAAAACCAATATATCTTATTCACGTACCAAACAAAAATATCCACAATCTACCATAAAAAACATCCATACACCGTAAATACACCAAAATCTCATCCAATAACACATATTTATATTTACAAAACAACATAAAAGACCAGTACTTACTCGTCGGCATCGTTAATATCATCCCCTGACACATCCTGATCTCTAAGCATCCTCCTATGTTCGGATTGATATGCGGTGATCCTCTCATCAAGCATGACAATCAGTCTGCTATACCACTAGTCCTAAAACTCAACCATCAGCTGACGAAGCACAGCTATATCCTCCTCCTGCTGGAATCTCTTATAAGCGGTCTTGATCATCGCTGCTTGTAATTTATTTTATTAGGAGTTATAATTTAGATAATAAAACGCTTTACCTCCATAATGTTGAAACCATAATGTTATTCCTAGTAAGTGAGTCAATGATAGCATCCTATATACAATTGCACTTGTCTAAGATCAGCTCATGGCCTATGAACTATGCCACTGAAGCGACCTCCACCTCGTATCTCTCCAGCGATAGCAAATGGTGAATTCACACATTAAATATTCAATTTAGAATTTATCGATTGTGAAATATAAAATAAAAATGCTTCTCATCACATGTTGGGACTTAGTGTCCGTCCAAATATAACATGTTGGGAGGAAAATTTCCTAAAAACGCCTTGGGAATAAAGCCCAACCTTGCAAAAAAACAAATAGGAACGGATTGATGGTGAGGCAAAACAAACAACAGATAGTCACCAGCAAAACAATCACGGATCAAGCAATAAAAGAAAGAACATAAGAGATTTATAGTGGTTCCACTAACGTCTTGTTAATGTACATCCACTTGGAGAGAGGATATTTTATTACTTTTCTAAATAAGAAAATATTACAAGACTGATAATAGGGAAGAAGAAGAAGAAATACAATTTTTAGAGATGATACATACATTTACCTATTCTCTATCCTTATATAAGGATTAATACTTGGGGTTGAAGTAATTGATTTATGGTTATAAATTAATGCCTAATTAATTTTTCAATTTATTTGCTCCTGATAAGATTCCTTTTTAATAAACCAATCAAAGAACTAATTCCTTATTTCAATATCCCAAAAAAAAAACTTCTTCATATTCTTCTACTTGTGTAGGTAATTTATTGCCCTGTCTAATTTTATAAAAAGAGATAATAAATTTTCTGATATCTTCCAAATCTTCTGCAGTTGAAAATATTATATTACTCAAATTAACAATATTTCCCAAATTTTCTCTAAATGGAAATATTGTATCACCATAATCAATAATATCTTCCAAATCTTCTGCAGATGGAAATATTGTATCACGAAATGCAACAATCTCCACCTTGATACTATATTTCCTTGAAAGCATACCAACTCCACCTACATCCTCTTACTCTAAGCATCTTCTCGAACAAGACACCATGGTTACTTTCCCCAATGAGCTTCGGCATGGCCATCACTCATTGCACTTTGTCAACAAACTCCGGCAACGCCATCGCTCGCCAATAAAGTGTTCAATGTACCCCTTCATGTAAGACCTATCACTCTTCACCATGAAAACAAACGTCTCCATGAACCATCTCAACTCTCTCCCCATACCATGCCACCGTACTTAGCATTTCGATAAGCGGTTCCTACTCGAGCAATGCTCGAACTTAGCAGTCTACAATGACTTATGCATATCCACTGCTTTCTCCTTTGATCTCTAACCAACTTCAGACGATCCCTTCTTCCGCTTATCAAGCACATCCTTTTGGAAAAATCCCATCTTGTTGAAGCTTTCCCCTTTGATCATATTCTGCCTATGCAGAAACTCAAAGTCCCTTCTGGTATGCCTAGCTTTGACATCTTTTCCACGAGAACTGTAGACTCCAACTCTTGACTCTCCAAGTATAATACTTCCCTTCAGGAGATACAAAATTATGAAACATATCTCCCTTCATCACTACAAATTCACCCTTAGAAACTTTTAGACTATCTTTATCAATAGTCACCTCGCATCCTTTGGATGCCAACTGCCCAAGTGATACCATTGACTTCCGAAGACCTGGAACATAACGGACACTTGTCAAGGTGCATATTACTCTGTCATACATGCGAATCTGCACAGTACCTTCGCCTATGACTCAACAACTAGCATCATTTCCCATAAGAACCAGTTTCCCTTTTTTATTTTAACAAAAACTGAAATAATTCTTATTCAGTGTCATATGAAAAGATGCCCATGTGTCTAGCACCCAATGGTTTGATACATATGATACTACCGCTGTCAACAAGTCATCAGATAAAAATTCCTCCACAGCAACCGATGAATTTCCATCATCTACTGTTAATGTATCTCTGACATAAATAAGACTGTTAGTGAAACCTATGTATCGCTCCGGAAGTGAACACAAAAGAATCATTGTTATTTGCTCCTCATCCACTTTCAAGTCAACAATCTTCATCTTCATCATGAGATCATCGAAGAAACTTAGATGTGCCTTCACTGAAGTACCCTCTCTCATCTGCATGGTGAAAAACGTCTTCAGCAAAATCAGATGGTTGGTTAGTGACTTCTTCAAATAGAGTTTTTCCAGCTTGGTCCAAATGTCATTAGTAGTGGTCTCACCGCTAATTTCTGAAATGACGTTTTCTTCCATTGCTAATTGTAAAGTAGTAAATCCCATAGTTCCATCTCCTTCCTTTCCATGGCTGAAATATCACCCGTCAACTCCTCAGGAGCAAACACCATAGGATGAACATTGTTCTTCATCAGAACAACTTTCATCCTTCATTGCCACTTCTCGAAGTCTTTATCCCTATTCCATCATCCGATTGCTAACTGAGATCCTGCTGTCATATATATTCCTTTGACATACAACCTTAATACAATTGCTGAATTCTCCTCATCTCCTGTCATAATGCCTAACACCCTTTCTTAAGCAACTTCGTAGCTCTGGTACCAATTGTTAGGGGGGAAATTTCCCAAAAATGCCTTGGGAATAAAACCCAATTTTGCTGAAAAACAAATAAGAACGGATTGATAGTGAGGTAAAACAAACAACAGATAGTCACCAGCAAAACAATCACGGATCAAGCAATAAAAGAAAGAACATGAGAGATTTATAGTGGTTCCACTAACATCTTATTAGTGTACGTCTACTTGGGGAGAGGAGATTTTATTACTTTTCTAAATAAGAAAATATTACAAGACTGATAATAGGGAAGAAGAAGAAGAAATACAACTTTTAGAGATGATACATACATTTACCTAATCTTTATCCTAATATAAGGATTAATACTTGGGGTTGATGTAATTGATTTATGGTTATAAAATCAATGCCTAATTAATTTTCCAATTTATTTGCTCCTGATAAGATTCCTTGTTTAATAAACCAATCAAAGAATTAATTCGTTACTTCAATATCCCAAAAAAAATATTTTTCATATTCTTCCACTTAAGTAGGTAATTTATTGCCCTGTCTAATTCTATAAAAAGAGGCAATAAATTTTCTGATATCTTCCAAATCTTCTACAGTTGGAAATGTTATATTACTCAAATTAACAGTATTTCCCAAATTTTCTTTAAATGGAAATATTGCATCACCATAATCAATAATATCTTCCAAATCTTCTGCAAATGGAAGTATTGTATCATGAAGTCTAACATAACATATAGTATTGTCCTCATCAGTCTGCTCGACGGCATGAGTTCAGGTGGAAATCTCAACAAGTGCAGGCTCCCTAAGTAGAGTCGACATCTGAAGTTGTACAAATGAACTATGTTATCAATATGACTAAGAAATGTTACAACTATTTATAAATGCAATTTATGATAAGTACCAGTTTTCTCCGATGCAACAAGAAGGACTTAGAGTCACCACGGTGCAAAGAAGGATTTTTATTCATGTTTGCCTGGTTTTGTTCTATAAATCTTCTATAAATTAAATATACGATTAACTTAATTGATATACGAAACTTAAATAAACATAAATTAAAAATGAGTTTATTCAACTTACCCTCGCTTCGGGAGTCTCCCACAACTGAAGAAACTATGCCCATACCTCGTTGCTCATCCAGTTCGGCTTCTTTCCCGCATTTTTGACTTTGGATATTGTTTTTCTATAGTTCTTTCGCATTCTTTCAATAAACAGAGACATTCATATCCTAAAGTTCAATGCTAACGGAC
Source organism: Allium sativum (assembly GCA_030737875.1). Classification (NCBI taxonomy): domain Eukaryota; kingdom Viridiplantae; phylum Streptophyta; class Magnoliopsida; order Asparagales; family Amaryllidaceae; genus Allium; species Allium sativum. The sequence continues at coordinate 591,763,385 of CM060909.1, forward strand.
GTCCGTGTTTTACAAAAAATTGTATTACGTACATTATACTGATTTTCGAATGAATTATAAATTTATATTTACTAGGTGATAGCCTGAACATATGCGTAGAAAAAATTAAACATGGCTGGAAGGATGTAACTTTTTTCAATCAATAACAGTCTAAACTCTACCATGAAATGGCCAAAGCTAGGCAATAGTTTATTATGTGTTTCACCCTATAAATACACTGTGTATCTCCCATAAGCACTCATACAAAAACCTAAACCAAAACTGGAGCAAGAAATGGTAGCAAAACATAATGTAAAACTGGAAACTAGATATGCTAGAAATAGAAAACAGCGGACCATAACTGTGAGAAACATGTTACTAGACCTTTCCTTTTTTTCACTGATTTTTTTTATAGGTTAAGTAAACATATATAGATATATATGCATGCATATACCATATTTCCTTATCATAAAACCTGAAATGGCAAGCCTGTAGCAGTGTAAATATGAGAGTAAGCTTCCCCATTTGTTTTACTAATTTTGCAAGCATATGCAACTATGAATATGTCGATTTGGTTAAATTAATCCTCATACTAACTAAAACCTGAAATTGTAAATCATTTTGTGAGTAAAAAACCTTTTTTCCAGTTAAGATATATTGCTTAATATTTATGATGATGCAAAATGTTATATAAGTATAATTATTCTTGGATGTATGGTTTTGAAACAACTCGGTCCACTTACCAGATCTGAAATAAAGAAAACCTGAAACAATGTATATATGCCTGTAACCTGAATGGTAGTAAACAAAATAAGAGAGTAATGTTGAGACAAGTTCATATTTATGATTCAAACTTTTAAATAAGTAACTAGATCTTCATACAGCAAATGACAGAGTACACTTATATTTATAACATAACAAGTACTAGACTCTTCTTATCTAGATTCTTCTTTATCCTCTAATTTCTAGGCTTGCCTTAAAAAACCATTCTCTAGATAGTTCTACTACATATATGATGACTCTAATATTTATTACCATTTATTTTTTCCTTCCCTAAATATAAGAATTAAATCTATTTCATAATTTATGTTTCCTTTTAAACCCAAGTTTATTTTCAACATCCCCCATAAACTTGGCTTTATTACTCCAAGCAGATTCCTTTGTATCTCATGTGTTTTGGCAAGAGAAAGATTGATATGAGTATACATTCATTGACTGCAGTGACTTTGTTATCCATCGTAGAGATCTTCAAAGCAAAATCATGCGTCTTCCTTTTGTTTTTATTAATTCTTCCATAATTTCCCAAAAGTCTCTTAAATTTTCCAAAAATCATTGGTTCAAAACTAAAGTCGATAAATATATGAGATAAATAGGCAAACTTATTGTTTGGAATTGCATAAAGTGATTTAACCTTAACTTTATTTTCTTCTTTCACGGTATCATCATCTTTCTCATTAATGACTTTATATTTAGTAACATCATCAACCTTCTTCTCACAATTACTATTCCTTCCATCATCCACCATTTCACTTTGTTGTTCCTTGATTACCAATTTTTTCATTTCTTCGATCTTTGGAAGATTTTCTTCCTTCAAATCATCGAATTCATCGTCCTTTATTTCATCAAGTTTAACTAACTTTATGTCTTCATTTTTTGTTGACTCTTCTATAACGTTTTCTTCGTTCTTGTTCTTCTTTTCCTCTTCTTCTTCATTTTCTTTGTGGGCCAGTAGTGATGTACCGTCTTCTGTCCTTCTTTCTTCAACGTAATTGGTCTTCTCTTCAACTTTACTGCTTCTTGGAGCTCTACATTCAGAAGCATAATGCCTGAATTTCTCATAATTATAACATTGAATGCTTGACTTGTCATACCTTGAATTTGAGTTACCTCTTCCACGTCCTCTTGTTGTGTTTTCTCCTCTTTGATTATTGTTGCTATAGTTGTTTTCATTGTTGGGCCTCCAACCTCGTCCATATCCACGTCCTCTTCCTCATTCTTGATCACAATCTGATCTTTCTTGGCTTTGATTATTTTCTTCCTTTTCTGAATCAATCCTTGTCTTGATAACGTGCTCTATAGTCTCTTCCTTCTTTCTTTTCTTTTCTTCATATGCTTGCAATGAGCTTAAAAGCTCCTCTATATCCATGGTATCCAAATTTTTTGTTTCTTCGATGATGGCAACAATATGTTCAAATTTTGGATCTAATGATATAAGAATCTTCTCCATGATTCTGACATCATCTAATTTTTCACCATTTCTTTTCAAATTATTAGTACCAACTTAAACTCTTGAAAAATAATCAGAAACAAGTTCACCTTCTTTCATATGCAGAGATTTAATTCTCCTCTTTGTTTGAAGACACACCTTTTTGACTTAATCGGCTCCCTTGTAAGATATTTGAAGCTTTTCTCATGCTTCTTTTGTTGTCTTTGCTTCCAAAATCTTTTCAAATATGTCATCATCCATACTTGATAAATTAGACAGAAAGTCGTCTTGTCTCTCATCCTTGTGTTTCTCGATTCATCCCTTTGGGTTTGAGATAGACTATCTTCGTCTTCTTGTTCGGTATAACATTTCTCAACTATCTCCCATAGATCATATTCTCCAAGTAGGACCATCATCCTTAAACTCCAATCATCATATTTGATCTTGGTAAGCATTGGAATTTGTATGGGAATGTTGTTATTCGCCATCTTTTAGGATCTTCAACCTTTTTCTTCCTTTTGTTAAAAGGATCTTCTAGCTCTGATACCACTATTAGAAATTTTATAGCTCTAATACCACTTTGTTGGAAATTTTGGAGGAGGAAGAGGAAAAAATTATAAGAAAAAGGAATTTTTTAGGAGAAGAAAACCTTTGCTTGATTGCTTTTATTTCCTCTTTTTTTTTTTTTTTTTTTTTTTTTTTTTGCTTAATACAATCTTCATACTGCTTGATTACTTGATTTCATTCTTCATACAACAAATGACAGAGTACACTTATATTTATAACATAACAAGGTTCTAGACTCTTCTTATCTAAATTCTTCTTTATCCTCTAATTTCTAGGCTTGCTTTAACAAACCATTCTCTAGATAATTCTACTACATATATGATGACTCTGATATTTATTACCATTTATTTTGTCCTTCCCTAAATATAAGAATTAAATCTATTTCATAATTTATGGTTCCATTTAAACCAAGTTTATTTTCAACATTTTTGTGTGTGGGTTATGGGCTATGCTGCCAACTTATTAGGGAACTATGATGCTAGCATTTGTTCGATCAGATTAAATAATTTCTGATCTTCAATAGAAAGAAAGGCTACTGAAACTTCGCATAAAGAATTGTCTAGAATAAAATTTGGCAAAAGAAACTTAATCTCTCTAATGCTAAAAACTGGACTTGAAAGAGTGTATACGAATATGACAATGAATCCGGATGATCCTAGCTTAGCAACTACTAAAGCTACTTTGTCCACATAATACTACAATGGTTTACAAATAGATTCCGAACTGATTAAATAGAAAGAATGGAATGGTTCAAGAGAGTGAAAGAAATTCCTCCTCCTATCATGTATCACTTAAAGCAAGGTATAACAAGGAGAATATTGTTCTAGTGGATCGGGATAGAGAACTTACAAATGAACCTCTAAAAATACAATGTATGTTTCACTCTTACTTAAAAAAATTAATTGGGAACTCAATAACTTTATGCCTTATCTTCTACCTCTAGAAATTTGGAGCTCCTAAATTGAGTCAATAGGATTAGAACTAGGTAGGATGGGGAATGTTTTACTAAAGCTGTGTGATTGGGAAACTAGTGCATAAAATTCACCAACAGTGAATTACAGGGGAAAGCCAAAAATGAAAAAGTAAGAAAGAATAATAGAGAGAAGAAGAAATGGGGAGTAGCAGTAGAAAAACAGAAGTAATCTGAAGGGAAGAGAGTTGGGTGACGGCTTGCAAGCATGTAGGTGATGGAGTTGGATTTTTATTTGGGTAGAATTAGCCGCATGCAGAGTTGTGGAAGTATAATGTTTATTCTCACTTAAAGATTCTTTGGTTATGCATCCAAACAAGCACCTTGTCAGCATCAGTTGGGTACGTGAATTTTAGCCTATAGGGTTTGGGCTTAGCCCATTTTAAACTAAAAAAATTAATAAAAAGAAAATGGGAAGAAAGGGAAAGAATTGGCAAGGGAAAAGAACAACTAGAAAGAAGAAGGGGAATACAAAAAGGAAGGGACCGGGGGGGGGGGAGGGGGAGGGAAGAATGGGCGTGGGTGGATAAATGTTCAAGCGTGAGTTTTTCTTATATTGGGCTTTAGGCTTGGCGATGGTTATATATATATATATATATATATATATATATATATATGTGGTTGTAATTGGGCTTGGCCCATTCAAATAAAAAGAAAGGAGAAATAAATGTTTTAAGTTGATATATATATATATATGTGTGTGTGTGTGTGTGTGTTGATGTATATATCAAGAGCATATGTTCAGATGGATTTTTGGTTCGTGTATGTGTAGTTGATCTATGGTGTGTATAAATAAATTGACGAAGCTATCGAGTTTTATACAATTCAATTTAAAGCAAATTGATTTATTATGTAATTAAAAGTGATTTTTATACTGGATATCATTTAAAATTAATCAAACGTAAATTTAGTCATCGAACTAAATTAGTAATCGATCGGTAATGATCGTAATTCAATCAATTCCAAATTGGTTGTTAAATTAATTGATTAATTAGTTAAGTTTTGTTTAATTACGTTAACCGTAATTATAGATTAAAATTGACATCTGTTAGTGGAAATAAAACACCATTCCACTATATATATATATATATATATATATATATATATATGATTGGCTGAATTGTTTAAACAACCCATTAGTAGAAATAAACACCAATTTGCTATTATATCAGTTTGATATATTTATCAGTTAATATATGATGTTGAGATATTATATTACCAGCTGATAATATTCAATTTGCAATTGTATGATTGTTTGTGCAAATTGGGTTAATGACTTAATGTCGTTTGTTATAAGAACTGCTATCTACCTTGGGAACTGCTAAGTGATAAATTTTATAAAGTAACTCAGAAATAAACTTATGTTTTAATAATTGAATATTAATTGTTTTTAAAAAACAATTAAAGGGGTTATTTTAAATTAATTATATTAATTAATTTAAAAGGAAAGATTAATTATAATTAGTTAATCAGATTGTTTAGAGTTTATTTAAATCAACTATTTTAAATAGGAATTGATTATTAAATTAATTGATTTTAATCAATTTAATAAAAGAGCTCTTAATAAATGGTTGTTTAAAGACTTGATAATGTTTTAAATTAACAAATTGGGTAGGATAATGGTGCAGTTAAATAGAGAAGTTAAAATTGGATAAGATAATGTATTTAAGTTAATAAATCTTTTAGTTAAGTAAGTAAGATAATTTAACTATAAAAGGATAAAGAAATCAAGTTGGTTTATTTGGATTAAATTCCCTGGTTTAATATTTAAGTTAAACTAAGTTGACTTGATCAATTGTTCAAAACAAAAACGTTGTTTGAAGTGTTTTAAGATTTGGAAATAAGTTGAAATTATCAATTCTTGTTTTGAGGAGATAATTTGGACATCAAACTTCTACGAATCTTGAAGATAAGAATAATTTCGACTCAAGGTCTGAGAGGTGATTAAAATACCACAACTTGAATGATTTCACTATTATCAGATAGATCGTACATATTAGTTTGTGTTTCGAATGACTGTTAGAGTTGAATGTCGTCTTCAGCTATGAAATGGGTGTTCGAGAATGAGATTATCACGTAATATTTAATAATAAGAGTTTTGTTATTTAATTAATAATTACGTTTTCAAATTAACATATACAAAGTTAATTTTTGAATGTAAATATTTAAAGATTATTTAAATAAGGCTTAGCAGATCCAGTGGAAATAAACCTATTTATTTAATTTTATATTTGATAGTTAAATAACCAACTATCAAATTTGGACGTTATCATTTTGAAGAGACCGGAATCTAAATTCCACTTCGATTCGATATATATGTTATGAGTCAGAGATTTTTGAAGACCATTGAAGATGGTGTTATGCAAGGGCTATTCTGTCAATCCTAGGCAGAAATTGCCTAAGATGGATTTACAGGATAGTGTCTTCGGTATCCAGTCCCAGGACAACTTGTATGGGCGAATTTCGGACAGAGTACGCCTAACCGATCACAAACGTTGATCTCTTCAAACGTATTTATGTTGGTGGCAGAGGAATTCGTTTCTCTTGCTTTATACCCATAATATTTTTTTGGGGAAGTCAATTAGTGGATGGCGGTATTGATGATGTGGCATTCAAAGAAATGATTTGTTAAAGGTAAGTTCAGCCTCATGCCTCACAACTGGGAAATGAAAAAAAAATCGGGCAGGCAACATGGCTAAGTGGGTTACTGCTAATTAGGGTGTATTGTCACCTATCTAGAGAAATTCCATTCACTTCTGTATTCTTTCGATGTTGTCCCTTTCGGGAAACGGTAGGTAGCTCCCAACCATTGGTGACAATGTATTCGATACACTCAAGCGAAATGAGTGGTCGATCATGTGTGGCCGAGATGCAAGATGTTCTTGTTGAACCCAGTGCATTCCCCTATAGAGATACACTATTAAAAGGTGGTTCCATACCTTGTCATAGTTGGAAATCCATTACCCAATAAGCACTTGCGGTTTTGATTGTATACTATGTATGTAGAACGTGAGATGCAAGCGTTCTACTAGATTGTTATTTATTTGATTTAGACACTATTACAATATCAGAAGAATTTTGATATAAAGCTATTTTGGGTTATCATAAAGTAAAAACCATTCATGTTTATGTATGGATCGGTCTTACGATTACCTTTTCTTTCAAAACGTTCTGGAAATTTAAACCAAGTTATTTTTGGATCCTCGAAAGAGAAAAACCCGTTCCGTTTTTACGGTGTGGTCTTATGAGATATCTTTTATTAATCGAGTTATTTTAAAATCGCTTACTCATACCAGTCCCATGACTGACCCATGGTTTATTTTTTTTATGTTTTCCCTAAACTCTTCGGTCCCCAAATTTGTACGGGCAGTCAAGTAGTTCAGGTTTTACAGATTTATCTGAAGGAGCTTAAAGCAGGAGGCTTCAGTATTAGATATTTAGAATTTATTCGACTATGTCGTATATATGATGTACTCTAGTGATCTATGTAAGTTCAATTACCATTTGTATTTCAAAAATGATTAGTTATATACTATATTTTATTCCACTGCGATTGTAGGATTCTACGTTATTATTCAGTTCTATCTTCTATCTATTTTCTTCTATTCTAATTTTTTATCTTTCTATTTCTCACCCTTTAACTTCTTTCTATTAATGATTCGTATTTTCGGGCAATTTTGGTTGGACGTGAGTTGTATTCAGTCAGCTCAAATGGTAAAAATTTGCAGGTCGTTACAGGCTTACACATACAGCATAATATCAATTATAGAGACTAGAACGTAAAGTATCCGATGAAATTAACAAATCATAATTGGAAACTCACAAGTTCAACGACCATGCTCCGATACCAAATATAAGAATTTTATGCTAATGGATTTTTTTCATGCAGATCAATATTATTATTATTAATAATGATAGGGGCATGATATATCATATCTTAGAATAATATGACTTTTACACTTTATAGAATAAATTCAAAAGGAACATACCTTGACCCATGATGAAAGTGTAGCAGTAACCGTAAATCACTAGAATTGAATTTCTCCCTCTTAGCCTCTTTAGGCCCTGAGAAAGATTTTGTGATGGAGGAAAGGACTTTTCGCTATCAGGTAGAGAGAGGGCCAATCCCTAGGGTTATACATATATATATATATATATATATATATATATATATATATATATATATATACACCATCATATTTGGAATTTACCTCTATATCCTTTCAGTTAATTGGAATTTACCTTTTTGTCCTTTTAATTAATTGTTGACCAATAGGAAGTCATCTTTACTTGACATTAGACTATTAATTGTAAGTATACTAAAACCACAATAACACGTTCTATTGGATGTAGGCATGAGGACTAAGAAGTGTGTGTGTGTGTGTGTATGTATGTGTATATATAGCAAACTTAGTATTAGGTACACTTAAGAAAAAGTAATGAAAATCAGGGATAGTCAATGTTAGGTCTTAGCCAAATTACATGTGCCATCATAAAGCAAAAATATTTGTAGTATAATACCCATGGAGAAACAACTGAATATATATATATATATATATATATATATATATATATATATATATATATACATACATACATATATACACATACACACACACACACACACACACACACATATATATATATATCATGATGTGGATGTTAAAATTTTCAGCATCCCCTCGCATCTACGACATACATGCACTTCATTTAACGTAGATAAAGCAAGACCGCTGAAAGTAGCTCATCTGGCGCAACACCATAATTGAATATCCATATATCCACTAAAACACATACATGGTCATGACACCATAATTGCAACAAAAGGAATGTCTAGTTGTTACATATCACCAATCTTATATATACTCATTTTCTTTAAGATATTTTGCGAGTGAGACTAATTGCAAATCCAATTTACGTACCCACTCCAATACAATGTGAGCCATGCCTAACAAATCTCCACATTAGCAAACGTTTTCTCCAATAAACTTGAACTTATAAGGAGTCATCAAACGTCTATATAAGGTTGTTAACACTTCTAGTAGTTCATCTTTAGCAGCTTGCAGTTCGATGATTTAAAGGGTCCTCTTTTCAATGGTTTGATCAAACCATGATTTAGCATATAACTCCACCTTAATGAGAATCCGAAGTTTAAGCTACATATTGAAGCAGATTTAGGTCAATGTTGCATCATTTGTTCACTTGAACCATCGGCTATGATGCTATTTTGAAAATTTAGTGTTGCTAGAGCAAGACCACTGAACGAAGTTAATTTGGTGCTAACGTCATTATTGGATATCCCTAAATCCCCTAAAGAACAAATATGTTTATGACAACATTTAATTGTATAAAAAGTAATCCCTTATTTTTGGTGCCATCAAAATCATATAAATACTCCATCTTTTTTGAGATATTCTGTGATATGGGACTTCTCGCATTTTCATTATGCATGCATTTCATTCAGTGTAAATGAAACAAGACTACTTAACATAGCTCATTTGGTGTTGGTATAATTATTGAATATTCCTACGTACCCTAAAGCACATAAATACATGTACATGACAACATTTAATTATAAAAAAACTTTTGTAGTTAGTGCCGTCAATTTCATATAGATATCCATCTTCTTAAAGATAATTTCCGTTAAAAGACTAACTGCAAATTCAATCTGTACGCACACTCTAATATAATGTGAGCCATATCTAATATAATTATGACTTGGAAAATGAACAAAATAATCGAAAACAGAATACTTAGAATATCTAAAATAAGACTTGTTCTACTTGTTATCTTTTCCACTATTTTTTGCATGTTGATTAGGATAATACCATACTTTTATAATATTAGTTAGACCTATAATCACCGGGACACAAATATATGAAAGTGAGCTGTGGATCGAATAATACGGAAATGTAATAATGTGGAAGTGTATATAATAATAAATAATAGTAGTAGTAGAGAATATAAAAGCAATAAAATAAAATGACACCAGAGATTTGTATATTGGTTTGGAGCTTCATCCTATGTCTAGTTTTATACTCATTTTGAAATATCGACTAAACAACAAACCTCACATAATCCGAAGGAATACGTATTACAACACTTGAGTAGCAGAACAGGACTTGAATGGCAAAATAGGATTTTTCCTCAGCATTCGAACAGGATTTTGACGTGCCTGAGCAACAGAGCATGACTTATACCAACATAAAAGATAATTGGCTCTTTGTGTTCTTAATAACATGGATATGTCGCTTTATAGTACACAGTTAATACCGTCTTCTCCTTGATAATATATAGCATTTGATATATGAACAATGAAGGGAAAATGTGATTATTTATAATCACAAAATATTTAAATGAGAGCACGAGAGAATATATATAGAATGCTTTATATAATTAGAAAATATAAGATTAGAATCGAGTAAGTTGAGTGAGTTAAAATAACTGATTTTTGAGTTAATTTATGAGATATAAATGGTTTCTTGCGAATGGATTTGATCAAAAGATATGGACATAACTCTTGATTTATGAGTTATATCTCTTCAGAAAAATTGCAATCCCTTCAGTTTAGCCTATTGAAAATAAATTTCAATTGGATAAAAAAAGGGTTAATTTTTTAAAATTGTTGCGCACATGCTCAAGGCACATGAATCAGCCAGCTGAATTGTAGATTCAGCCAGTTGAATATTCATATGGTTTTATGAATATTCAGCAACCAGCCGGCTGAATCTAAAATTGAACTAGCTGCTTGCACATGTTTCTTAATGCAAGCGTACAATCTAATATTTATAAGTATAAATAACTTATATTGCTATATATTTCAGGAGAGATTTTAGCAAGAATTCTAACTATAATACCGACTCCATTATAAAAAATATAACAGCTAATTTTGTCTTCGAATCTTCTTGTATTCGAACCATAATTTCCAACATTTCTCCTGCAATAATAGTTAGTATATGATATTTGTCGATATATAGTTGTCAAAATCAAAATATCATAAAATAAAAGTTTTAGCAATCTCCTCTCTTTTGATGATGACAACTATATACGATAAGCATATATAAATATATATAACAAAATATAAATAAATAATATTTCTATTTGCTCGTTGTGTGCTCCCCATGTCTATATGGTATATTTTCCCTTCCTTCGTCATCGAAAAAAAGGAGTTAGAGCTCACAAAAATATAAATTGTAAGTGTATTATAAGCATGTAAGTGTATTCTATTATGTTTAACATTGGTTTTAATATAAAAATATGTACGTATATCATAGATGACATTGAAGCATATAAACTAATACGTATGCTTGTGTGTAGTACATAGGAATTTAAATTGTAACATGTATAAACTTATTAGCACATAAGCATAACCAACACATAAATAATAACAAGAAGTTTGAGAATAAAACATAACATAGACATTCAAAACAACCATTTCAGAAGTTTAAAATAACAGAAGTACGAACACAACATTGTACCCACAAAGTACATACATCTTAGAACAAGTCATAAAACCATAGAATGTATGTATATATATATATATATATATATATATATATATGAGTTAAAATTACTTAGGCAAACCATTTTGGAGAATATAAAGCATTATTTTGAAAAGTTGAAGTTCATTCCGAGGAGCTACTCCCTTCTTTTTTTTTCTTCATTAGACAACCATTCGAAAGGAGCTGGATTTTGGGATTTAGTGAAAAATGAACTTACGAAAGAAATTTTATCCAAAATTTTATTAAAAAAAATCCTTTGATCGAGTTGAGTCATCTATTCGTTTTGCTCTATAAATTTTTGAGTTTAGAGTGGAGCTTAGCTTGATTTTTGGATAAAGTAATAAAGGCTTGCTTTTGAATTTCCTCCATAGTAACAATTTGAATGGAATCATCGTCTTGAGAAGGTTGGGATGAGGAAGCTTGCTTTATGGCTTTAGGTTCGGATGGTTGTGGAGTTTTGTCGGTAATACTCTTTAGCTATTGCGAGAAAGGAATGATATTAAGAGAAGTTGGTCGTGCCAGAATGTTCATTAATGTTAAAGTCTTTGAACCTAATTCTGGTATTTTAGAAGTGGTGGAATCAGTAAGCTTAACTTTCTAAATGAATAAGATTCTCATAATCTAAACTCCATAATGTATGGTTTTGTATCTTCGCTTGTATTTAACGTTAATTAATTCATCCATGAATATCTTGTTAGTTAACTAAGTACTGCATAAATCATACGCGGAAGCAATAATGGAATCAATAGAGTACCTCCAGCCATTGCTATGGGAAATCAGATAAGTTTGTATGTTCTTCTTCTTCCAATTTGATTCTTTATGCTCTGATTCTTGTTTCCAAACCCTTCTTCTCTATTTAGATGGTGTTTTCGATTTGAGAGTAGGTTTAGTGAACCCGTAATTCAGAAAAGTGAATCACGTTTTTAGATACCACTTTGGTCATCATGGAGCGGTTACAACGTGAAACAAAAAAAAATTAGTGGGTGGTTAAGGGAAATATGGGCTGTTACCAAATAATGGGTTTATGGCCAAAACAAATGAGCCGCAAAATCCGACATTCTCCCACTTGGCCCATTTGAGATGAGATATGATATACGAATCATAGCGACGAAATCTCTTAGTACGAGAATTAATCTTCCATGTATCACAATATATCAAATTCTCAACAACCACACTCACACTTAACTTAATGAGTAAACCTCATGTTTACTCTAGGTTCAAACAAATGATATTTCTCAATATAATAACATAAATATGCACATAAATCCAAAAGGAGAAAATATCCAACATAATAAAAGTTCAGTAAAAACATAATGAATGTACTACTTAATGGGTGCAAGTCCCATTTTCAATACATGATCCCTAAAAGTCTTAATTGGCATGCCTTTAGTCAAGGGATTAGCAATCATTAAACTAGTGCTCGATGATCACTTTTCTTTCTTGAACATGTTCTTCACGACTAGATGCTTTATGTCAATGTGTTTATTTTGACTTCCACTCCTATTTTTCTTAGTCATGAAGACAACAACTGAATTGTCACAATACATTCTTATCAGCCGATTAATAGAGTCAACAACTCTAAGTCCAGATATGGAACTTTTCAACCAAACACCATGCGAAGTAGCCTCAAAGCAAGAAATGAACTCTGCGACCATAGTGGAACTAGCCGTCAAAGTTTGCTTTGCACTTCTCCACGATACGGCACCATCAGCTAGCATGAACACACATCCTGATGTGGATTTAAGTGAATCACTACAGCCACCGTAGTCAGAGTCTGAATAGCCTACCACTTACAGATTATCAGTTCTTCTATACATAAGCATGTAATCCTTAGTACCCTTAAGGTACCTCGTCACTTTCTTTGCAGCCTTCCAATGATCGGTCCCTGGATTACTCCGATATCTTCCTAATACCCCAACTGCATATGCAATATCAGGTCTGGTACAGACCTGGGCATACATTATGCTACCAACAGCTGAAGCATATGGAATATTTTTCATCTATTCTCTTTCAGAGTCATTCCTAGGGCACTGGTCCAAACTGAACCGGTCTCCCTTCACAATGGGTGCTGCACCTGGTGAACAATCTTTCATTCTAAATATCTCAAGTACTTTGTTGATATAGGCCTCTTGAGACAATGCCAAAATGCCTCGAGATCTATCCCTATGGATCTTAATGCCAATGACATAAGATGCATCTCTCATATCTTTCATATCAAAGTTTCTTGAAAGGAACTGTTTTACCTTATGTAGCAACCCTTTATTATTGGTTGCAAGCAAAATATCATCCATATATAATACAAGAAAACAATTTTACTCCCACTGACCTTAACATATATACATTGATCCATGATATTTTCTTCGAAACCAAATGAAGTAATTATTTCATGGAATTTCTTATATCACTGGCACGAGGCTTGTTTTAACCCATATATGGATTTATTTAGCTTACAAACCAAATGTTCACCATCCTTAGAGGAGAATCCTTCAGGTTGTTTCATATAAACCTCTTCCTCTAAATCACCATTAAGGAATGCCGTTTTCAAATCCATTTGATGTACCTCGAAATCAATATGAGCTACCAATGCCATAATTACATGAAGGGAATCTTTCTTTAATACAGGAGAAAAGGTCTTCGTGTAGTCGATTCCTTCTCTTTGAGTGAACCCTTTAGCAACGAGTCTTGCTTTATATCTTTCGATGTTGCCTAGTGAGTCTCTTTTTGTCTTAAAAACCCACTTGCATCCAATGATTTTTACACCATCAGGCAACTCGACAAGATTCCAAACTCGATTAGAAGCCATTGAATTCATATCTTCCTTCATAGCATTCATCCACAAGTTTGAATCTGTAGAACTTATGGCTTGTGAAAATGACAAAGGATCATTATCGACTCCAATATTATAATCCAATTTTTGTAGGTACACTTCATAGTCATCAGGAACAGCTGATCGCCTTTCTCGAGTAGATATTCTTAGTGGGATTATATCAGTCTCATTATGAACCAAATCCTCATTTACAACACGATCTATTGGATTTTGATCAATAATCTGTGGAGTTTCTATATTTGGTTGTCTAACACTCCGGTTAACTTGAGGAGTACGAATGACAATCAACCTATCACTTGAATCAGAGGGTGGAACCTCATAGTGGTCTTTTTTAGGGATAATATTCTGAAATTGATCACTCCTACTGATCAAATCATTCTCAAGAAATTTAGCATTTCTTGATTCCACAATCCTGGTATAATAGGATGGACAATAAAATCTATAACCCTTTGACTTCTCGACATATCCAATGAAATACCCACTAATAGTCCTGGGGTCAAGTTTCTTCTCTTGTGGATTGTAGATTCTCACTTCAGACGGACATCCCCAAGTGCGTATATGTCGCAAACTTGGTTTCCAACCTTTGAATAGCTCAAAGGGCGTCTTAGAGACAACCTTGGATGGAACCCAGTTTAATATATATGCTGCCGTCTTTAGAGCATCAATCCACAAAATGATGGAAGTTTAACATTACTTCTCATGCTACGCACCATTTCAATTAATGTCCGATTTCTTCTTTCAGCTACACCATTTTGGTCTGGAGAACCAGGCATGGTGTATTGGGGAATAATCCCATGCTCTTGAAGAAATTTAGCAAATGGACCAGGTGTTTGTCCGTTCTCAGTGTATCTACCATAATTCTCTCCACCTCGATCTGATCTCACGATCTTAATGTGCTTACCATGTTGATTCTCTACTTTAAACTTAAATAATTTAAAGGCATTTAAAGCTTTGTCTTTGGAACGAAGTAAGTAGAGATACATATATCACGAATAATCATCTATGAAGGTGATAAAGTATTTTGGATCATCAGCATTCATGTCCGGGCAACAAATGTCCGTATGTATGATTTCTAATAACTCAGAAATCCTCTTAGCACCAATTTTGTGTTTATTAGTTTGCTTTCCTTTAATGCAACTAACACAAGTGTTGAAATCAGTAAAGTCTAGAATACCAAGTACCCCTTTCTTTACTAACCTCTTAATTCTTTCAATGGAGATGTGTCCTAATCTCCGATGCTACAACATAGAAGAATCCTCATTCATAATATATCTTTTTAAACCAACATTAACATGCATAGAACTATGAGTGGTATCATTTTGCAAGTCAAGATGAAATAAATTATCAGACAATGTACCATAGCCAATAACTTCAGAATTTTTGATAATTATATAACCAGAGTCTGAAAAATTAAAGGAAAATCCAAAAGGTAGAAGTCTAGATACAGAAATCAAATTCCTTGCAAAATTAGGAACATAGAATGTTTTTTCTAAACATAAAGTAAAACCATTACTTAAAACCAAACTGCATGTCCCAACGGTTTCCACATGTGAAGCTATCTTGTTGCCTGAATAGATAAGTCTTTCACTGTCCACTGATTTCCTTAGGTTTGTCATACCCTGCAAGGTATTCGAAACATGGATTGTAGTCCCAGTATCAATCCACCATGTATCATGATTAACATTAACCATATTAGATTCATAACAAACAAATGCTGGAAAATTACCTTTCTTCTCAAGCCAAGCTTTAAACTTAATGCGGTCCTTCTTAATGTGTCCCTTCTTTTTACAGAAGTAACACTTTGACTCCTTCTTCGTGACTTGATTCGCATGAATCTTTCCTTTTTCCTTTTCCTTATTGTGATCCCTTTTCTTCTTTGAATAAGAAGTTGTAGCAAGGTTCACCTTTTCGCCCTCTTCCATCAACAATCTACCCTCCTCTTGAGCACACATGGTCATAAGCTCATTGATTGACCATTTGTCCTTATGTGTGTTGTAAGAGATCTTAAATGGGGCATATTGTTGAGGTAGAGTGCACAGAATGTAATGGACCAAGAAAGATTCATACATGTTAACTTCTAAAGCCTTTAGTTGAGCCGCTATATCCCTCATGCGCATGATATAATCATGCACTCCCTTAACCTCAGTGTGCCTCATGGATGAGAACTTCATAATCAAGGAGCTGGATAGAGCCTTATCAGAGGATGCAAACTGCTCATTGATGGCTCCAAGAAGATCCTTGACTTTAACATGCTGATCGACCGAACCCCTAATACTAGCACAAATCTTGGTCTTTATGAACATAACTGAAAGATGATTAAATCGCTCCCACTTTTCATAAAGATCAATGGCTTCAGGAGCACTAGCCTCCGTTATTCTAGGTGGTTCGTCTTTCCGAATAGCATAGTCAGTATCCATCCATTCTAAATGTATTAACACTCTCTCTCCTTCCATTCCTTGTAGTTATCACCTCTTAATTCAGGAATGTCGCATTTAGCATCAGAAATATTTCCAGGTAAAATTACTGCAAATAGAAAATATATGCTTATTAACAAAGTAAACCGAGACTGTAATTTTATCACAATTTACCAATGTAAACTATGCACATATGAATCCAGTGACATAAAACTTGCATGTGGGCTAAAGTCTACTCAAATCAGATTCATAAATTTAATCTTATAATGAAACTATCAAATCATTATTTCTTAACTCCTATGGGTAGATTAAGAAACACAATATGATACATCAACCTAATTAATCATGCAAAACAATAAAATTTCCTGTGGGCAAATCTTATTATGTATCACATGATTAATTACAATCAATGTCTAGTATCCACATGTGATTTCAGTTTATCAAATCTATTAATAATTAGAGATGTTGTGACTACTCTCTAACTAATAAAATTTGCTCAATCACTTGACATTTCACATTATTTTATACACATATACCTAGCTTGCAATGTATAAAGGAACCTTTTTTTAATTCAACCAGTACAAACAAAAACTGTAGGTAGACTAGAAAAGAATTACAAGTCTACAAGTCAGGTTATAATATGTAAGCCTATGTATATTGGTTGTACATAAAACAATACAATATGTGTACAAGGCATAAAGCATTGTCTATACTATGCTATACATATATGTTTCATGGAAAAACTATGCAGGAGTGCTCTAATCATAAAAAAAAATTGAGCAAGTGGTACCATATTTTATTATTATCAAAAGCAAAAAACAAATTAGACTGGAGAAAACTTTCGCAGCTGCTATACCATCAATGAAACCCATGCCAGCCCTGCCACTCTACCAAGTAAAGCAATAAACAAATTTGACCAACAAAAATTTTCCGTAGCATGAAAAGTCTTCCAGATTTTCCGCCTTTTTTAATCTCTATTTTAAACCAGATTTAAATAATGTCAAATTCTGACATAGTAGAAGCATCTAGTTTTTCCTGATGAAGACTCATTCACTCATGAAGATAGTTCAATGAAATATGAAATCGGCAAGGGGAATTTCAACAAATTCGATGGCAGTTTAATTATTAAAGCAAGGCAGAGGCGATTTAAGCTCTGATACCAAATGTTAGTTAACTGATTACTGCATAAATCATACGCGGAAGCAATAATTGAATCAATAGAGTACCTCCAGCCATTGCTATGCGAAATCAGATGAGCTGAATGTTCTTCTTCTTCCAATATGATTCTTTATGCTTTGATTCTTGTTTCCAAACCCTTCTTCTCAATTTAGACGGTGTTTTCGATTTGAGAGTAACTTTAATGAACCCGTAAATCAGAAAAGTGAATCCCGTTTTTAGTTGTACCACTTTGGCCACCATAGAGCGGTTCAACGTGAAACGAAAAAAAATTAGTGGGTGGTTAAGGGAAATATGAGCTGTTACCAAATAACGGGTTTACAGCCAAAACAAACGGGCCACAAAATCCGACATATCTTTCCTCAATTCACTTATGTTCGATTATAGTTAGCATAAAGTGCTTGAAAATCTCCTTTTTATACTTTCTCATAACTTCCCGTCCTAGGTTGCAAAGAATGAACGAAGGCATGATGGAGAATATGTGCTTGGAGACGTAAAGCACTCGATCTTGAATCATTCACATTTTCCGAGAAGTCGAAAAGAAAACGATGGGATACTTCATCTCTATTTAATATATCTACTTGTACATCATCAATGTCGGTACCAAGGTGAGGACAACAAATAATTTTCCCTATTCTCTCAAGTGGCAAGAATATTCGAACTCCATATACCATTGACCATATTACATTCTCCATAATCTCTGGTTTTTCAAAATTAAGGTTGGGATTGGCCAAGAACAATTTAATTAATAGATGATCCAATTTGACATTATTTTCATTATAATCAATAAGCGAATCAGAATTAAAAGCTTTAGCTAGGTATTCAATTTGGTAAGAAGCAAATTCGAGGAATTTAATAAATGAACAAGCGAAGAACTTTAAATTTTTCATGCTTTGAAAACTTTGGACAGCGGTGTCGTCGTATAACCACTGTCAAAATCAGCTGCTTTTATGGTTCGGCGATTGTTTGCTTTTGGTTTTTAGCACGAGAAGGCATGATAACTTGATTTTGATTTGAAATTGGATTGAGAAATTGAAAAGTGGTGATCAATGGAGGTTATATTTCTGAAGTTTTTGATAAAAGATTGTGAAAAGTTGAAGGAAGTAGTAGATATAGGGTTGAATTCGTTATGGCTTACAGGTTTAAAACTCTAAAAAAATGACCTAGTTACAAAATAACCGACTGAGTCACTCATTCAGCCGTCTGAATGTGCCAGGGTTTCTAAAACGAGAGCACACTCTGTTTTTAGCTGGTTGAATCATTAATTTGGATAGTTGTTTCATGAGTGAAGTTTTTATTTTTACTTTGAAGATTTAGCCATATGAAATCCTTGTTCAAACGTCTGAATCTGCACATCCTTGTTATCTCTATATTTTATTATGTGGAACTAATTTTAACTATATAGTGTGATTATTATTACGTGTAAAATAGAGAGAAGGACAAATTTAACTAGGGCTGTTATGGTAATGGTTACCGTTACCCTTTGGCAAATACCGTTACCTTACCGTTTTTACTGGTGAGCCAGAATCGCTTACCGTTACCGTTACCGATCGACTGGTATACCGATAATCTGGTAACCATTACACTGGTAATGGTAAATTACCGTTTGTCCATCAAAGTTTATATCTTGACATATTTTTTGTAAATAGTATATCATTATTATACTATATGTCATGGAATTCAAAAATCGTAAAATCGTACGATTTGAAATGCGTTTCAGATCGAAACGTATGCTTGCCGATTCAAATTTTAGTTTGAATCGCAAGTGGTGAAAATCGTACGTGTCATACCAAAATCGAAAATATTGAAACCTAAATCGAAATCGCGATTCACGTCGGTAACGAAGCAAAAACTGGAAATCTAAAAAGATTTCTTTTTATAAAATCTGAGAATAGAAATTGAAAGTACATAAGCCAAAAGGAAAAAGGAGGAAGAAGAACCAGCAACCAAGTGAGAGCGGAAGAAGAGTAAGCTAAAAAAAGAAGGAAGAAGAACCTGTAGCCAAATGAAAGCGGAAGAAGAATAAGGCAAAAAATAAAATAAAAGAAGAAGAACCTGTAGCCAAGTGAGAGCGGAAGAAGAGTAAGATTTTCGTTCTTGCTTTCTCTTATCTTCCCCATTTTTCTTCTATTTTTTTAATATTTTTTTACCTGCAGATAGATTACAATATCGAGACTGCTATAGTAATTAAGCAAGAGGAGAGGAGTGATATTCATAATGCGGTTTGTTGTTCCCCCACTGCAGATAAATAATGGAGATATTTAGTGTATCTTGTGTGAATGAAAATTAATATCATAATGATGTTTGCTGTTTGTTGTCCCCACTGCACAGTAAATGAATAATGGAGATATTTGGGGTCTTGTGAGAATGAGAAGTAATATTTTTGTACTTAGGAAATGATAACTATCTCATAATTTCACAGTTTTATTTGTTTTAAATTTCTACTATTTGAATCCTACTTGAATCTATGATTCACGATTTGAATCCCGTTTCGACTCAAATTTTCAACTTTACGATTTACTATTCGAATCTCATATTGAAATCATTGCTATATGTAGTGTTAGTTTATAAAGAACATAAATGAGAAAGTAAACAAGTGTACCTAGAATTATTTCACATAATTATTGAACTAAATATAATCACTTATTTGTTTTTACATGCATGTAATAAAGCATATCGAATGAGTATACTTATGTGTTGAAATAAGTTCCACGTCCGGGAATTTATAAAATAATCCCTGTATAAACATTAAGAGTCCACCCTTCACATTGCCAATTGGTTTTTTGATAATTCGGGGTTCTCTAACATGGTATCAGAGCAGTTTTAATTCGTGCGCACAATGCCACACTTATCCACGTCACCCAATAAAGGTCCACGTGTTAGGCTCATGATATGCCACACGTGCGGGAGCGTGTTGAAATAAGTCCCACGTCCGGGAATTTATAAAATAATCCCTGTATAAACATTAAGAGTCCACCCTTCACATTGCCAATTGGTTTTGTGATAATTCGGGGTTCCCTAACATTATGTTTTGAATTAACTGGTAAATTACCGTTACCGCTAGTATTGAAGAAATGTTACCGATAATTTACCATTAAAAATGGTAAATTTACCGTTACCATACCGTTTTAACTGGTATACCGATTTCAATCCAATATGGTTACCGATCGACTGGTAATGGTATGGTAATGGTAAATTTACCATTATCGTAACAGCCCTAAATTTAACAAAAAAATTGGTGAAAAGTATGGAAAGTTTAGAATTTAGAGAGAATGTCAAATGATAGTGTAAATAAAAAAATGTTAGTTGGCCCCTGAATTTCACATTTAGTGTAAATGTGTCTTTCTCCCTAATTTTGAAACTTACCATACTTCTCATCCAAAAAATTCCAAAGTTTGTCCTTTAAAAGAAAATCCTCTATATTATTATATGACATATAATGTAATACCTTGTGACTGTAAAATCTTATGGTTTCATATGTGAAGTTATACCTTCATATTCTAGATAGTAAAGGTGTACAAATATGTGTTTAAGAAAAAACACTTATATAGAGTACTCATAAGATTAACTAACATATTTCTTTTGAAGCTCATATGCTTTTATATATATAGCAGTTATATATTTATATATGTTATATACTTGTAAGTTTTGAAGTGTTGTAAACTAGACGTGTAGAACAGAAAATTAAAGGAAATATTATTATAAAACAATATAATAAATAAAAACAAATGTACGTGTTATTAAAAAATACAACAATGTGAACTTAAAAGCTGATATAACAAGCCTTCTACATTGATGGACTTGGGGTTTTATGACCATGGTTATCAACCTTCTTTTTCTCATTTGATTCAAACAAGTTTATAATTGTACATAAGTGTTTAGACTATAAAACACTTGGATTTATCAATTCAACTATATATGTCTTTTGAAAGCTTAGTACTTGTATGGTTGTTTTATTTAAAAGGTAGAATAATAAAAGTGACAAATGAAAATTATATTCATAAGAATAATAACAAATATTAAGTTTCTATTTTGAAGGACTTAGGGATTTGTGTTTAGGGAATTCTACCTTCTTTCTTTTATTAGATGCTTCATTCTGATCCCGTGAGTTTGGTAAGACGGGAGAACTCTTCGGTGAACGGTTCCATGGATGACGGATTGGTGATGTAGCATGTTCGTCAATATAGTGAGAGGATGAACTATAAAATTTCATGGCTATGTGTTTAATGATCACTTTTGCATTTACTTTTCATTCGTAATACATTTCTCATTGTAACTCGAGAGATTCATAGTGACAATGATGTACGTCGTTTTATTTCCACTTTAGTTGAAGGACACCTATGGAACAACGTTCTTTTAGCTTTCTTTTTCTCCTGTGTGTAAGTAGTATGAGCCACGAAGGAATATAACCGAGTATATGTGTAGTAGGGAGTTTGTTGAGCATGAGAATCAACAGATGGTGAGGTAAGACCAATAGTTGAGTGACTTGAGTTACTGGAAGACGACATATTGTCTTAGAGATGATAAAAGAGAATATCATGACGATGAGTGTGAAGGTATTAGTAGTATTTAAAAATATGGTGTAGGCAACAGAAACACGTTTAGGTATTTATAATTGATAGAGGGAGAGAATGCAAGAATTAGTTTGAGGAAGGGAGCAAATGGAGAATTAGACTAGTGGTGAGGAGGGGTAGCTGCAAAACGAACTTTAAAAACTATATTTCATAGTATTTTATTTATATGATTTTGGGCCAAATGTATATTAAATAGATATAGTAATAATAATATATATATATGACTTAAATTATATAGTATAAAATTATATTTCGAAAATGTTTAGATGTTTTAATATATGTTAAGTCTGACAAGAAGCATGCATAGCTCAGATGGAAAAAAAAATCTAAGTCTAAATAAATAGTTCCGATACCAAATGAAAGTGAGTCATGGATCCAGTAATACGGAAATGTACTATTGCGGAGTGTATATGATAATAAATAACAATAGCAGTAGAGAATATAAAAAAAATGACACCAAAGATTTTCATACATGTTGAGAGCTCTGTCCTACGCCCAGTCCGTGACTCCTTCTGGAATTTCAACTAAAAAACAACCCTCACTTAACTCGGAGGAGTAAGTATTACAACATCTAAGCAGCAGAACATGACCTGAGCAGTAGAACGAGATTTCGCCTTAGCAGCTGAAGAGGACTTTGACGCGCCTAGCAGTGGGACATGATTTGTACCGATACAAATAATAATGGACTCTTTGTGTTCTTAATAACACGGATATATCACTTTATAGTACACCCTTCATATAATTCCCTCCTTGATAAAATATAGCGTTTGATATATGAAGAATTAAAGAAGGAAGTTATTATTTATAATCACAGACTATATAAATGAGAGCACGAGAGAATATATAGAATGATTTATAAAATTAGAAAATATAAGATTAGAATAGGGTTAGTTGAATGAGTTAAACTAACTAATTCTGGAGTTTATTTTGTAAGATATAGAATGTTGCTTTCATTCGTGAATGTGTTTGCTCAAAAGATATGAACATAAATCTTGATTTAAGAGATATGTCTCTTCAGAAAAAATCGCAACCCATCAGTTCAGTCGACTAAAATAAATTTCAGTTGGCTAAAGTACGATTGGTTTTTTAAAATAGTTATGCACATGCTTAAGGCACATGAGTTAGTCGTATGAATTGTTGATTCAGTTTACTAAATATTCATATAGTTTTACGAATATTCAGCAACCAGCCTGCTAAATCTACAATTCAACTGGTTGGTTGCACATGTTTCTTTGTGCATGTGCACATCCTAATATTCATTAGTATAAACAGCTTATATTACTATATATTTTAGGAGAGATTTTAACAAAAATTCCAACTATAATACTGACTTGAATATAAAATATAACAATTAATCTGAGCTTCGAATCTTCTTGTTTTGGACCATAATTTCCAGTATTTCTCCTGCAATAATTGTCAGTATATGATATTTGTCGATATATAGTTGTCATGACCAAAATATCATAAAATTGAGGTTCTAACAGTATATACACTAATTAAGCATATTATAAGTCTTTTATAGCCTGAAATTATGTGCAGACTTAGTACTCTCTATACCACTTTAGTCTCGTGCAAAATCAATCAATGCTACGCTAACAAATTGAATCTAAGTCTGTCAATGGATATCCAAAAATAAAAAATAAAAAAATCTGCATAAATTTGTATCAGCAATGCAGATATATATCTGTTATCCAAAGGAACAACAATATTCGAAAATTATCCATTCGATTTTTTTTCAAAATAATAGTTTATATTTTTTATATTTTAGTACAATAAAAGACAAGTGTTTACTTTCTTATCAAGCCAATAGTTTGTTTAATATGCATCCAACACACTTAATTCTAAAAACTAATTACTCTCATCACATTGTTTATTATATGTTGGTATAGAAACTGTTAGGGAACGCAGAATGTGGATCTTAAGGGAAGACCAACACTAAGGGGTGGGGGGGGGGGGTGAATAGTGTTCTTAAGGAATTTACAAAAATCTTAAACTTAAACGATCCACTATATGAATCACACACAACAGAGATGATCATAGGCACATAATCAAACACTAACACAGAAACAAATATAAAATGCAAAAAAGGAAAGAACACCCCGAATTTTATACTGGTTCGGATTACTCCTACGTCCAGTCTCACGTAATGCTGGATTGTACAGAGTTTTATTAATATCACTATCCAAGTACAGTCCCCTTGATTTCACGGCTACAAAGTTAACACCGCTCCAACCACTCTTGATTTCACGGCTATAAGATTATCACTGCTCTCTTTCCTTGATTTCAAGGCTACAAGGAGCATACCTTTTCCCAAAAACTTCCCCAATGATTACAACAACCCTACTCTTAAATAACACTTCAATTCAGAGAGTAATGAGTAGAGAGTGAGAAAAGAAGAAGTTTTATGTAATTAGAATAGAAATCGACAAATTAGAAGTGTAGAAATCAATAAAATATGAAATATTAATGGTGGGATGAAGAAGGGTGAATATGGAGAAGAAGAATGATCAAAAAATCAAAATCAACCCCTATTTATAAGATTTGAAAGATTGCAACGCTTATGGAACGTTACAAATAGTGAAAAGACATTTCCTTTGAAAATTGAATTTCTGCCAGTTATATGTCGACATAGACATATATGTATGTAGATATAAGCATGTATAAAATATTTTTGAAACTAATTTTCAAGTGTTTAATTGTATACATTATTCTGAAAATTCTTGAATTAAAACTTAGTGATATAAATGAGTATTATAAAATATAAAATCATATGAAAAAATAAATATATATTATAGAAACATATTTATAAAATTATAAGGTTTAAAACCATATAACTATAAAACTCTAAAACTATATAACTATATAAACTTATATATTAAACTAAAAACTTATATTTGAAATCATAAGTAAGATAGAAAAACAATTTGAATTTTGAAAATTAGAATTTGAATTTGAACCTGGAGTGCTATTCAGAGTCTTACATATAAACTAGACTCTATTACTATATTTGTCTTGAACTCTTGATAACTTGATTACTAATGAGTCTTGAATCTCCTCTGAATTCTCAATCTCTTGAAACTCTAAAACTGTACAGTCTTCAGTATTTATTCCTGTATACAAATCTCCCATATATATATGTATATATATTCTAGACAGAAACGTTAGCATATATTTTATAATCAATGATAATTGAAATAAGGTTGTCATCATCAAAACTCCATTCTCTAATAATCCCCCCCCTTTTGATGATGACAACCTTTTGATTTATAAAATATTCATACCTATTCATATCTGTTGATTCTGATCCTTCTTATACTCCCCACGTCATCATGAATCCTATACACTCTCCTTATTATATAATTTCTTCCCCTTTATCATTATCAAAAAGAAATTCTAATATACTCCCTCTAAATCCTATAACTAACTATATATATCCTGTTATTATACTAAAGTAAAGTACTCCTCCTAAATTCATGACTATAAAATAATCAATACCAAGTATTTACAATTTTATCTATCCATATACATACAAGTTTTAAATCCAAGCAAACCAATCCAATCAATACTAACAGACAATGTTTTAAAAAAAATCACACAAATTCAAACATAATTCAATCAAACAAACCAATCAAATCATACCAAACAATCAAACATCTTTTGGAACTTTTATCCATCCATCTTCTACAAAGATCGGATCCTTCTTGATGACTTCCCAATCTTCATCTTCTTTTGTCGGTAATGCCTTAGCGAGATTGTTGTCTTTGTCTCTAAAAAGAAAAGATATTAGCCAACAGGTGGCATCAAAGTGCTTCTCTTGTTGTTTAAACATTTTTATTTGGCTTAGTTTGAGATGACACTGATTTCGTAGAATTATGGAGAGGATATTCTTGAAAAAAATTCAAAGTTTCTTAAAGATTTTCACTCAAATTATGTATTGGATTTGCCATAATTTTATAATTTTAGATAAGAATTGATTAGAGAGAAAGGAGAAAAGATAGAATAAATTTTTCTAGAAGAAATAGGTTTATATAGGGTCTGGAATTTGTTGGATTTTAATAAGTATGAGTTAGTTATTTAAATTTTAAAGTTTGAACAAATTTGAAAATCTATCAGTTATATGTCGACGTCGTGATATATGCGTGTCGACATACACTATAAGTTTTTGGACATTTTCAATTTTTAATTAATTGTTTTTATATTATATTAACATATTTAATTTAATGTTTTTATAGTAACTTAAAGATAGTTTCGACATAAATAGAACATCATTCATTTCAACTTGAAAGCAAATACATCCAACTAATTACGAGACACTAAATATGATATTCGAAAGCAAATACTAAAGATAACTTAAACTAGATAGGCTTAGATTTCAGCGGATAATGAGGTGGAAGATGAAATTCCAAGTTTTCTTCCTATTTTGCCAATGAACAAAGACATATGAGTAAGCGTCTTTTTGAGGTTCTTTTGGTTCTTGACTATATTCACTTTATTTTGAAAAAGCGTCTCTTTGGAAATAGATCTAGTGTTGAGTGGACACTCTACACTTTCTAAAGAAGTTCTTTTTCTTCTTCGATATCCGTAGGCTCTTGTTCTTGTTGCATTTGAGCCTGTTTGTCTTCGAATGTCTCATAAGGCTTGAAAGTGAGTGGAATTTGCATAAGGTGTATATTTGTAGAGTCGAACAAACTTCTTGGTACTTCTTCTCCTTTGAGATCAACTCCAAAATATTTGAAAATACGAGTAAGGTAAACTCCATAATAAAGAGTGTTTTGTCTATTTGACATTTCTTTGGGCTTAAGTTCTTTTAAGATCATATCGGCCCAATTGATGTCATAAACACCAATAATAGCTAAGAGTGCTTTTTGAACTTTGAGAGTTGGGTTGTTGAAGTTTCCGGAGCGAGGAGTGATGGTAGTTGAAGGAGGAGGTTTACGATTCTTAGTTTTGGGCGGAAAGAGCGATATTTGAATTCCAAGTGATCATCGCTTTCAAATATATGGTGAAAGGTTTCCAAATCGATTTCATCGATTTCGAATTCCGAGAAATATATGCCTGTACTTTTGTAATTTGAGATATTGCCCAAAGTTTCACAATCTAGAACAATCTGTGTGCCATTTACACTACGCCAAATTTGATTTTCATCTCCTTCGTAAAAGTCACGATTAATATTTGCATAGAACATTTTGACGAGTTTCGGGTAACATACTTCATCGTTATCCCGAGCGTCAACCAAGCTTAAGATTCATTATGATTGAAAAGATAAGGAAGATTGTAAGACGGAAAATCTCCAAAGATGGCGAAAGCTCCCGTATTGACATTTGCATTTGCTATGTAGTCAACATAGGTTTTGATTGCTTCTCTATCATTATTAAGATAATTTTTTGATGGTTTTGGATAATCCCATTGTTTAAGGAGTGCCGGAGGAAGCCATTAGAGATTTGTTTTTGAAGAGTGTTGTTTGAATTTTGAATGAGAGGTAGAGAGAATAAGATTTAATAGATATATAAACAGAGAATGAATGGGTGCAACTTTTTGAAATCAATGTCAGCTTTTCAGTCCTTGGGAGTTGGAGGGAAGTTTGAAAGTTTAAACCTTTGAAATTCAAATTTTGAATTTCATCTTACAGGCCTTTATGTCGACATAGGGATATATGTATGTCGACATACATGTAGAAATATGGTTTTTGACTTTTGGTTTTATATTATCAATTTATATTTCAGGTTTTATTATTTTCTGAAATTTTATCCTAACAAACATCTAAAATTTATTTTATTATTATTTATTATTATTATTTTGAATTTCAAATTTTGATTTCAAATTTCAAGTTTGAATTTAAAAGTTTAAATTTCAAATTCAAAACAAAGAAAGTAAACAAAGCATCCATTCAACCAAAAAATAAAAAATTAATTAAGGCATACCCGGTTTTTAGACCCATTTCTTCGATATTTTCCAGAATTCTGAACTGCTATAAAACACATATTTGAATTTCTAGTTTCTGGCTCTTAATGATAAATCTAAATAATCTAAAGTTGCTACATATGCCCTCTTTCTTTTCTTTGATGAATTACTATTGTCCATCTGTTGAATTGATTTATCTGGATTTGGACACATTCTCTTAATATGGCCTGGTTTGTTGCAGTTATAACATCGATCGTCATTTCTTCCTGAACTCCCCTGATTATTTCTTTGAAAGTTATTTCTCTTTCGGTATCTCACAAATTTTCTGAAATTTCTTGTGTAATGACCCAACTTTCGAACACATTGGAAGTCGTGCCATTAATAAGAATAAAATAGATAGAAGATAAAATCACAGAAAAATATCAGAATCTCACAGCGGAATTTTCACAAAAGATAATACTTTATAATATTACACAGCTGAATATATTACATCAGAGCATCATAGGTCTAGTAATACAAGCCATTCATAGTACATCTTTAATTATACATATCATTGACGATTAATCTTGCAGACTTAATTATACAGTAGTCATGATAAGTAGATCAGCACACAGGAAGTTCCATCCCAGCTTCTCGAGTTTTATCGAATCTTGATTCACTTGTTTATTCATAACAAGCGTTATGAATACTCAAGAGTTTAAACAGAAACACAGAAAAATAAACTCCGGGTCAGTCAGGGGACTGGTATGAGTAAACAGTTTAAAACAGATTAGAGAAATAAAAATATCTCATAGGACCACGCCGTGAATACGGAACGGGTGTTTATCTTATAAGATCAAAACACTTTGTATACTTGAAATCAGATATTATCATAATGTTTATAAGATTTCACAAATAAATTAGAATCTAGAAGAATGCTTGCATCTCACATTCTCCTATATAGTATACAAATAAAAACCGCTTGGCGCTTATGGAAATTGGATCTCCAACTATGACAAGGTATGGGACCACCTTCCGATGATGTATCTCTAGAGGCAAATACACCTGGGTTCAACAAGAACGTCTTGCAACCCGACCCTCACATGACCGACCACTCATTTCTCTTGAGTGTATCGAGTGTATATCATCAATGGTTGTGTACGACAACCATTCCCGAATGGGCATAATCGATAGATTAAGAAACAAAAGGAATTTCTCTAGATAGGTTATGCTATACCATAATGGGAGCGACCGACATAGCCATGTTGCCTGCCCGATTTTTGTCATTTCCTGGGTGTGAAGCTTGAGGCTAAACTTACCTTTTCACCACCACTGTTTAATTTCTTTGAATGCCACATTGTCAAATTCATCGGAAAACGCTAATTGATTTCCACAAAAATACTCTAGTTGTCAGGCTAAAGAAGTTTCCCTTCTGTGCCAGCAACTAGTACATTTGAAGAAAACAATGTACATGATTCCTTTGGAAATACTCTGTCAGACATTCGTCCATACAAATTGTCCTGGGACTGGACAAACCGAAGGCACTATTATGAAAAGCCCTTGTATATCGTCGTCTTCAATTTAAAAATCTTTGACGCGCGGCGTATAATCAAATCAAGTGGAATAAATTCCGGTCTCTTTGAAATGATTTACGAATATTTTTTCTTTTTTAATCATAAATATAACAAGATTATAATCTAATATGCATATATAATTACCGTCAAACTACACAGTATAAGATCATCTTGTCTCTATCTAGTTATTTTGATCATCTTTTCAAAACAACCTATTTTAGTGTGTACGTCGCACATGGTTTTTCTTTCCGTTTTGTTCGTCGCTTCTAAAAATAAATACTTACATTTATCCTTTATAAAAATCATTTTTCCATAATCATTTCTTAATCTGATTATTCAAAAATGCCTGAAATCTATGATTTATAATTTATATTTCAACCTTTACACTTCGTATTATTCTCATCAAATTTCCCTTTTGATCTATTATAGTAGATTTACTTATTCTTCTTCCTATCCTGATGAAGTTTCTCTTTTAATTTTTCAATCTAAACACAAAATTATTATTCAGAAAAAAATACAGAACTGTACTTGACAAGTTCCTTGTTCAGGGAATACTGTTTAAAGCTGACAAATCTAGCATATGTTTGACATATAGTTCCGCTTTATCTTGTTTGTTTCAAATTTAAATATTTCATTTAAATTCTAATTTAAATTATAAACTAAATTTATAATTTGATAAAATTACAGTTTCTGCTGACTTCTCGACGTCTGTCAGAACCATATCTGATCTGCTATACTTGAACGACTTCCTTTGTTTGACTTTAAAGTTTGAATATTTCATTAGAAAATCTTTTCTAATTCACCTTTTAAATTAAATTTATAATTTAATTTAAAATTACAGTTTCAGCATTTTAATATTTTTTTATATGCTGATCAAAACTATATTTTATCCCGATTCACTCCTTTTATTTCTCTTGCAAATTAAATAAAATGTTATTTTTATTTAAATATTTATTTTTCCTTTTTATTTAAACCATTATTAAATTTAAAAACTTGTTTAACTTTGGAATATATTTAAAAACCATTGTTTTTAAATCCAAAACGTCAAAGTACCATTTCTGGTCAAGTGCTACTTTGAAAACATGGTATGCACACGTGAAAGCAGTGGCCGATCACTTGCAAACTCCAATGTCCACCCCTTCTTCCCTTCCTTCCTTCCCTGTGCCATGGCTGTGCCTGTGCACAACCATGTGGGCCACCTCCAGCCACCATGGACCCTCGCCACCAGTCATCCTCCAACCCCTGAACGTGCCGCCACCCTCCGATGAACTTCCCCTGCCCTGAATAGTAATATGCCGTGCCCCTTCTTCTTCCCAGAAAAGCCCATCCTCCAAGGAAACCCACACCATGTCTTCCCTTGACCACGCACCACCACAACCACCACTTAGCCACGTCACCACACCACCCAGGCACCGCCATCCCCCCTGGACCGCACCCCCTAGTCCCTCCACCTCCGAGCAGTTCCGACGCAAACCCAATGAACCCAAAACGCCAGTTTAACCCTATTTTTTAGTTTGTTTATAAAATCCATTCATTTAAAAATTAAATAATTTTTCCAATGATCCACATCCTTTCATGCTCCTTCAGGCCGAACACCATCACACCAAATCAAGTGATGCGCCATAAGTTCATCAAAGTTGAACTTCTGGCCATCTTCTCATGTCTCCTGATTTACATACTTAAAAATCTAGATTTCTGGTTTAAAAATCATCCTTTGTTTACCTCATCACGTTTATATAATCAAAACAAGTTTTAATCAGTTTTGAAAATCCATTTTGAGAATTTGAAACAGAGAGCCTGCTGTTGCCTTGTTTTCAAATGACAGTGAAGGTTTTGTTAAGATTTGTTTTATTTTGAACAAATTAATAACTATGGTAAAGTTTTAAAACAGTAAGGCATCATATCCTTAATTCCCAATCCTATGTCTACTGATCTATCTAAATCTATGGAGGTTCAACGAAAGAAACACTACCTGGTGATAGTAGCTGGTAATACCACTTCTAACATATGACACTTTAGGATTTCATTAACAATTAATGATCACTACATCATACCAACCAAGCAAGCACTTCACACATGACTTATTACTTGAACAAAACATCACAAGAACCCAAGTTTAAATCATAGTTCACACAGTAAAACTGCAGGAATTTAAACAGAAAATTCAGATCAGGTTTACTCGCCTTTAAAGTGCTAAAACTCCTTGCTTTCTTTGCTGAAATTCCTTTGAATGCTTGTGTGTTTGTGTGAGTGAAAGTCGTGCATGGACTGGTCTTTTTATAGTGGTAGAAAATAGTAAAATATTGGTGCATTTAATGCATGATTTGAAAACAGAAAATCAGCTTTTTGCTTGACAAATGAAAGACCATATAAACAACCATTTCTCTCTCAAAATCCTTACATTCTCTCATCAAATTCACATGGCATTTTCCAGCCTAGATGCCAACTGAAAATACCTTAAGCATTGTACTATAACTATTCTCATTAGCCTTCCAAGAACATCACATTAAATGTTCTATGTACCACTATGTTTTCTCACTCTTCTTCCTTGATTTTTACAAAATATTTAGATCATTTATGTACCATAAATGCTCAGAAAATATTGAGCTTTCAAACCATGTGTCTCACATGTCAGTATTTGATTTTACAAGAATTTAATTTAAAACTTCCAAGGTGAGTAAAAATCTGAAAGTTTTGTACGTGAAAATCCATGTCATGTGATGAAAATAATCCATGTCATGTGATGAAAATACATAGGAAAATACTTAGAAAAATCTATGGTGTTGAACTCAACTAGTGTAGGTAAGATCTATGATATATATGCACGATTTTGTAATCTTGTATGCATATGTTCTTTTGACAAATTTGCCAAGGTTTTGAAAGATGAGAAGGGGATTTTATTTTCAGAAAATCAAATGAAAGGAAATAAAAAAAATGCAAAACTGAAAATGCCCTTTTCTAATTGATCTTACCATGTGCACCATATTTTCCTTGAGATCTTATTTGCTATCACATCTATGGTGTAGATGGTTTATGAGTGAGATCATGAATTTGAAAGAAGATTTGACAATACTTGCTCTTGTTTTAATGCATATAAAAATTCAAATATTTCTTGCATTTTGTTTTGAGAATAAAGAGGGTGTTTAATTATGTATTTAGGCAAGAGGCTTTGAGGTTTAAAAGCAAAGAGTTTGCCAAACTAAGGTTTTATAGCCTTTTGAAAAATGAACAAGTGTTTGTAAAGAAAATGGCATTTAAAATTGCTATGCATAAGTGTTATTTAACATACATTTAAAAATATAAATTTAAACAACACTATTAAAATATGCTATCATATACATACATAAGAAAAATGCAATTTACCCTTTGACATGTTTTAAACATTTTAAAGTTTCGAATTTTAAATTGTATTTGTGAATACATACTCACGATCATTTAATATGTGTTTACGATCGATGTAAAAACCCCGGGTCATTACAATCTACCCCCTTATAAAAATTTCGTCCCCGAAATTTGTAAGTAGATTTCAGTTATCAACTTATAAATTAATAATTAACACACATCAGAAATATCCTATTCAAAACCAAAAATATATGTCCAAATTCCCTCTTTAACTCATCAGTCAATTTACTTAACTCCGTTAAGTATTACCCGAAATATTCATTCACGTACTTAACAATCTCCATTTCGGGACCCACAAATATGATTTGATTGCACAAACCGACCAATTCACTTTTCCTGAGTTCATACCCAAATAAATACTTAGGTCGAGCCTTAATTTCAGGAAATCCAAATTCTATCCCGATTTCTGGTATCAATATGACTGGATATCATTCAATCTATTCCAACCATATTTAATTTATCTTGAGGCTGACCCTAGTTAATTAACTCCTTTTATCGAAAAAGAGTATGGTACCTTCTGAAGCTCCTCCCAAATTCACATTCTCAGAAGTTGACGACTTATCCATTAAAGCATAGACCTTTGGTTGTTGTACCTTTTTCATGAGTGGACAGTCTTTGACCAAGTGCCCAGGCTGATGACAATTATAGCATGAAAACTTTTTGGGAATAACATCACTTGTTCCCTTTGGTTTCTGTTGAGGTTGCTCTGATTGCTGAGTTTGCTGTGGCTTTTCAGCTGCTGGCTTCGCACAAAACCTAGCAATGTGTCCCTTCTCCTTGCAGTTGGGGCATTGCGTATCTTTATAACGCTCTTTGGCTTTCTCCCCATCTTTGGTATTCACTTGTTGTTCCAGTTCGGATTAAATTTCCTTTTGTTTGGATTCCCACCACTTGGTTCTCCTGTCTGCGCTGCTTTTGCAACTGTCTTCTTACCCTCCAGTGCCTCATAACGAACTGCCATATCAACTAGATCAACAAATGGAATCTTAAGATGTCCAATCATCTGAACTTGCAGGCTATCCCGTAATCCCGCTATGAACATTTCATTTTTCTTTAGTGGAGTGTTGATCAGTTCTGGCCCAAAACAAGAAAGTGAGTTGAATTTTTCTCATATTCAGATACTTTCATGTTCCCATGCTTAAGATCAATGAAATCCCGATACATTCTAGTCTTTCCGGCAGCAGGTAGAAATTGTGCTTCGAAAGCTTCCTTGAATTTTTCCCAAGTGAAGTCTTCCTCAGGAACATTCGTGGTCTGAGCATCACACCAAATAGCAACAGCTTCATGTAGTTGCCACGAAGCTAAGAGACGTTTCTGCTCATCATTCAATTTCAGTCTTTTGAAAATCCTCTCACAGGACCTCAACCATGCTTGGACTTCAATGAAAGATTCCATCCCTTTGAAAACTTTTCCTCCCAGAGTTGTATATTCTTTACAAATGGTTGCAAAGCTTTTATCCTGTTGGACTAGTGCAACTTCCTCCACTATCTCCCCTTATCCTGGGATCCAGTATTACGAACAGTAGCAGTGGAAGACCCTTTAGCGACCTCTTCGTCCTCGGTTACTCATCTTAATCACCTGAGTATAACAGGATGTCAATCTAGACTTGATCGGATATAACTAACTTAGGTATATTGTACAAATTGATTTATTTTTATTTTCCAAAAATACGCTCTCTCACAATCACCCAAAGCCTAGGTAATTAGTAACCTAAGCTCTGATACCAACTGTAACTACCCAACTTTCAAACACATCGGAAGTCGTGCCATTAATAAGAATAAGAATAGATAGAAGATAAAATCACAGAAAACATCAGAATCTCACAACGGAATTTTCACAAAAGATAATACTTCATAATATTACACAGCGGAATATATTACATCAGAGCATCATAGGTCTAGTAATACAAGCCATTCATAGTACATCTTTAATTATACATATCATTGATGACTAATCTTACAGACTTAATTATACAGTAGACATAATAAGTAGATCATCACATAGGAAGTTCAATCCCAGCTTCTCGAGTTTTATCCAATCCTGATTCACTTGTCTATTCATAACAAGCATTATGAATACCCAAGAGTTTAAAGAGAAACAC
The DNA here is from genome assembly GCA_030737875.1 of Allium sativum. Classification (NCBI taxonomy): domain Eukaryota; kingdom Viridiplantae; phylum Streptophyta; class Magnoliopsida; order Asparagales; family Amaryllidaceae; genus Allium; species Allium sativum. The sequence continues at coordinate 591,798,557 of CM060909.1, forward strand.
AGAAAAATAAACTCTAGGTCAGTCAGGGGACTAGTATGAGTAAACAGTTTAAAACAGATTAGAGAAATAAAAATATCTCATAGGACCACGCCGTGAATACGGAACGGGTTTTTATCTTATGAGATCAAAACACTTTGTATACTTGAAATCAGATATTATCATAATGTTTATAAGATTTCACAAATAAATTAGAATCTAGAAGAATGCTTGCATCTCACATTCTCCTATATAGTATAAAAATAAAAACTGCTTGGCACTTATGGAAATTGGATCTCCAACTATGAGAAGGTATGGGACCACCTTCCGATGATGTATCTCTAGAGGCGAATACACTTGGGTTCAAACAAGAACATCTTGCAATTCGGCCCTCACATGACCGACCACTCATTTCTCTTGAGTGTATCGAGTGTATATCACCAATGGTTGTGTATGGAAACCATTCCCGAATGGGCAGAATCGATAGATTAAGAAACAAAAGGAATTTCTCTAGATAACAGATGCTACACCCTAATGGGAGCGACCCACATAGCCATGCTGCCTGCCCAATTTTTGTCATTTCCTAGGTGTGAGGCTTGAGGCTAAACTTACCTTTTCATCATCACTGTTTAATTTCTTTGAATGCCACATTGTCAAATCCATTGGAAAACACTAATTGATTTCCACAAAAATACTCTAGTTGTCAGGCTAAAGAAGTTTCCCTTCTGTGCCAGCAAATGGTACGTTTGAAGAAAACAACGTACATGATTCCGTTGGAAATACTCTGTCAGACATTCATCCATACAAGTTGTCCTGGGACTGGACAAACCGAAGGCACTATTCACGAAAAGCCCTTGTATATCGTCGTCTTCAATTTAAAAATCTCTGATGCGCGGCGTATAATCAAATCAAGTGGAACGTAAATTCCGGTCTCTTTGAAATGATTAACGAATATTTTTTTATTTTTAAATCATAAATCTAACAAGATTATAATCTAATCTACATATACAATTACCGTCAAACTACACAATATAAGATCATCTGGTCTCTATCTGGTTATTTTGATCATCTTTTCAAAACAGCCAATTTTAGTGTGTGTGTGTCGCACATGGTTTTTCTTTCCGTTTTGTTCGTTGCTAATAAATACTTGCATTTATCCTTTAGAAAAATCATTATTCCATAATCATTTCTTAATCTGATTATTCAAAAATGCCTGAAAGCTATGATTTATAATTTATATTTTAACCTTTACACTTCGTATTATTCTCATCAAATTTCCCTTTTGATCTCTTATAGTCGATTTAGTTATTCTTCTTCCTATCCTGATGAATTTTCTCTTTTAATTTTTCAATCTAAACACAAAAATATTATTCAAAAAAAAATACGGAACTGTACTCGACAAGTTCCTTGTAACAGGGAATATGGTTTAAAGCTGACAAATCTAGCATATGTTTGAAATACAGTTCCTCTTTATCTTGTTTGTTTCAAATTTAAATATTTCATTTAAATTCTAATTTAAATTACAAACTAAATTTATAATTTAATAAAATTACAGTTTCTGCTGACTTCTCGACGTCTGTCAGAACCATATCCGATCTGCTAAACTTGAACGACTTCCTTCGTTTGACTTTAAAGTTTGAATATTTCATTAGAAAGTCTTTTCTAATTCACCTTTTAAATTAAATTTATAATTTAATTTAAAATTACAGTTTCAGTATTTTTTTTATATGCTGATCAAAACTGTATTTTATTCTGATTCACTCCTTCTATTTCTCTTGCGAATTAAATAAAAATGTTATTTTTATTTAAATATTTATTTTTCCTTTTTATTTAAACCATTATTAAATTTAAAACTAGTTTAACTTTGGAATATATTTAAAAACCAATGTTTTTAAGCCCAAAATACAAAGTACCATTTCTGGTCAAGTGCTACTTTGAAAATATGGTGTGCACACGTGAAAGCAGTGGCCGATCACTTGCAAACTCCAATGTCCACTCCTTCTTCCCTTCCTTCCTCCCCCGTGCCATGGCTGTGCACGTGCACAACCACGTGGGCCACCTCCAGCCACCAAGGACCCTCGCCACCAGTCATCCTCCGATCCCTGAACGCGCCACCACCCTCCAATGAACTTCCCCTTCCCTGAACAGTAATATGCTGTGCCCCTTTTTCTTCCCAGAAAAACCCATCCTCCAAGAAAACCCACTCCACGTCTTCCCTTGACCACGTGCCACCACCCCCACTTAGCCACGTCACCACACCACCCAGGCGTCGCCATCCCCCCTGGACCGCACCCCCTTGTCCCTCCACCTCCGAGCAGTTCCGACGCAAACCCAATGAACCAAAAACCCCAGTTTAACCCTATTTTTACTTTGTTTATAAAATCCATTCATTTAAAAATTAAATTAGTATTTTTCCTATGATCCACATCCTTCCATGCTCCTTAAGGCCGAACACCATCACACCAAATCAAGTGATGCGCCGGTAGTTCACCAAAGTTGAACTTTTGGCCATCTTCTCATGTCTCTTGATTTACATACTTAAAAATCTAGATTTCTATTTTAAAAATCATCGTTTGTTTACCTCATCATGTTTATATAATCAAAACAAGTTTTAATCAGTTTTGAAAATCCATTTTGAGAATTTGAAACAGAGAGCCTGTTGTTGCCTTGTTTTCAAATGACAGTGAAGGTTTTGTTAAGGTTTGTTTTATTTTGAACAGATTAATAACTATGGTAAAGTTTTAAAACAGTAAGGCATCATATCCTTAATTCCCAATCCTATGTCTATTGATCTATCTAAATCTATGGAGGTTCAACCAAAGTAACACTACCTGGTGATAGTAGCAGGTAATACCACTTCTAACATATGACACTTAAGGATTTCATTAAAAATTAATGATCACTACATCATACCAACCAAGCAAGCACTTCACACATGACTTATTACTTGAACAAAACATCACAACAACCCAAGTTTAAATCATATTTCACACAGTAAAACTGCAGGAATTTAAACAGAAAATTCAGATCAGGTTTACTCACCTTTAAAGTGCTAAAACTCCTCGCTTTCTTTGCTGAAATTCCTTTGAATGCTTGTATGTTTGTGTGAGTGAAAGTTGTGCATGTACTGGTCTTTATACAGGGGTAGAAAATAGTAAAATATTGGTGCATTTAATGCATGATTTGAAAACAGAAAATCAGCTTTTTGCTTGATAAATGAAAGACCATATAAACAACCATTTCTCTCTCAAAATCCTTACATTCTCTCATCAAATTCACATGGCATTTTCCAGCCTTGATGCCACCTGAAAATACCCTAAGCATTGTACTAAAACTCTTCTCATTAGCCTTCCAAGAACATCACATTAAATGTTCTATGTACCACTATGTTTTCTCACTCTTCTTCCTTGGTTTTTACTAAATATTTAGATCATTTATGTACCATAAATGCATAGAAAATATTGAGCTTTCAAACCATATGTCTCACATGTTAATATTTGATTTTACAAGAATTTAATTTAAAAACTTACTTGCCTTCCAAGGTGAGTGAAAATCTGAAAGTTTTGTACATGAAAATCCATGTCATGTGATGAAAATACATAGGAAAATATGTAGGAAAATCTATGGTGTTGAACTCAACTAGTGTAGGTAAGATCTATGATATCTATGCACGATTTTGTAATCTTGTATGCATATGTTCTTTTGACAAATTTGCCAAGGTTTTGAAAGATGAGAAAGGGATTTTATTTTCAGAAAATCAAATGAAAGGAAATAAAGAGATTGCAAAACTGAAAATGCCCTTATCTAAATTGATCTTACCATGTGTACCATATTTTCCTTGAGATCTTATTTGCTATCACATCTGTGGTGTAGATGGTTCATGAGTGAGATCATGAATTTGAAAGAAGATTTGACAATACTTGCTTTTGTTTTAATGCATATAAAAGTTCAAATATTTCTTGCATTTTGTATTGAGAATAAAGAGGGCATTTAATTATGTATTTAGGCAAGAGGCTTTAAGGTTTAAAAGTAATGAGTTTGCCAAACTAAGGTTTTAAAGCCTTTTGAAAAATGAATAAGTGTTTGTAAAGAAAATGGCATTTAAAATTGCTATGCATAAGTGTTATTTAACATACATTTAAAAATATAAATTTAAACAACACTATTAAAATATGCTATCATATACATACATAAGAAAAATGCAATTTACCCTTTAACATGTTTTAAACATTTTAAAGTTTTGAATTTTAAATTGTATTTGTGAATACATACTCACGATCATTTAATATGTGTTTACGATCGATGTAAAAACCCTGGGTTATTACATCTTGTCATTAAGGTTGTTTCTTCATCGTCTTCGCTGCATGAATCAGAACCATTTATAGTTGCTTTTAATGATATGGATTTCTTTTCAATTGGCTTGTTTTCCTTTCTTTTCTGTAATTGGACTTCAAAAGACATAAAAATCCTGATTAGCTCCTCAATCCTCATTTCACTGACATTATAGGCTTCTTCAATTGCCAATGTTTTTTGATCCCATTTTAGAGTAAATGAACTCAATATTTTTCTGACTTTGTCTTCTTCTGAATAAGTTTTCCCAATGCTATTAGTGAATGCACTATCTCTTAGAATCTGCAATACATATCGAAGATAGATTCATTCTCATTCATTTTGAATAACTCAAACTAATTAATTAACATTGATATCTTTGTCTGTTTAACTTTATTGGTTCCTTCATGGGTAACTTGTAAAGTCCTCCAAATTTCATAAGCAGATTTACAAAAAGACACTCTATTAAATTCATTTCTATCTAATGAACATAATAACACATTCATGGCTTTAGAATTACTTTGTGCAGTAGCCTTTTGTTCATTAGTCCATTGTGCAAAATTTAAGTAGCCTTTTGTTCATTAGTCCATTGTTCATTAGCCAGTGTTTTGAAAATACTCGGTCTATGGACTATTCCATGTGTCTAATCCTAATGATTGCAAATATATTTTCGTTCTACTTGCCCAATATGAATAATTACTACCATTAAATAGTGGTAGTCTAACAGTGGACTAACCCTTTACAAAAGAACTATTATTACCAGTGTTGGTTTCCATTTAATATTTTCAAATATCAGATTATGAACTTTTTGAAAACCTATGCTCCGATACTAATTGTTAGCGAATGAGGGATGCAGATCTTAAGGAAAGACTAACACTTAAGGTAGGGGGTGAGTAGTGTTTCTAAGAAATTTACAAAAATCCAAAATTTAAACGATCTACTAAATCGCACACAACATAGATGATCACAGACACTGAATCAAACACAAACACAGAAACAGATAAATATAAAATGCACAAAAGGAAATAACACACTGGATTTTATACTGGTTTAGATTACTCCTACATCCAATTCCACGCAACGCTGGATTGCGAAGAGTTTTATTAATATTACTATCCAAGTACAATCCCCTTGATTTCACGACTACAAAATTAACACCGCTCCAACCGCTCTTGATTTCATGGCTACAAGATTACTACCACTCCCTTTCCTTGATTTCAATACTACAAGGAACACACCTTTTCCCAACCACTTCCCAAATGATTACAACAAACCTATAACTCTTCAACAACACTTCAATTCAGAGAGTAATGAGTAGAGAGTAAGAAAAGAAGTTTTATGTAATTATAATAGAAATCGGTAAAGTAGAAGTGTAGTAACCAATAAAATATGAAATATTAATGGTGGGATGAAGAGGGGTGAAGATGGAGAAGAAGAATGATAAAAAATTCGAAATCAACCCCTATTTATAAGATTTTAAAGGTTGCAATGCTTCTAGAATGTTACAAATAGTGTAAAGACACTTCCTTTGAAAATTGAATTTCTGACAGTTATATTTCGACATAGACATATATGTATATTGACATAAGCATGTACAAAATATTTTAAAACCTATTTTTCAAGTGTTTAATTGTATGTATTATTCTAGAAATTATTGAATTAAAACTTAGTGATATAAATGAGTATTATAAAGTATAAAATCATATGAAAACAAAAATATATATTATATAAACATATTTATAAAACTACAAGGTTTACCACTATATAACTATAAAACTCTAAAGCTATACAACTATATAAACTTATATATTAAATTAAAACTTATATTTGAAATCATAAGTAAGATAGGAAGACAATTTGAAATTAGAATTAGAATTTTGAAAATCATAATTTGAAAATCATAATTTGAAAAACAGAATTTGAATTTGAACCTGGAGTGCTATTCAGAGTCTTACACATAAACTAGACTCTATTACTATAATTTTCTTGAACTCTTGAAGTCTTGATAACTCATGAGTCCTGAATCTCCTCTAAATTTTGAATCCCTTGAAACTCTAAAACTGTACAGTCTTCAATATTAATTCCTGTATACAAATCCTACATATATGTGTATATATATTCTAGATAGAAATGTTGGTATATATTTTATAATTAATGATAATTGAAATAATTAAGGTTGTTGTCATCAAAACTCCATTCTCCAACAATCTCCCCATTTTTTATGATAACGATCTTGATTTATAAATTATTCATACCTGTTGATTCTGATCCTTCTTATACTTCGCCTATCATCATGAATCCTACATACTCTCCTTATTATATAATTCTTCCCCTTTTGTATTATCAAAAATAAATTCTAAATATACTCCCCCTAAATCCTATAACTAACTATACATATCCTATTATTATACTAAAGTAAAGTACTCCCCAAAACTATAAAATAATCAATACCAAGTATTTACAATTGTATCAATCCATATATATACAAGTTTTAAATCCAATAAAACCAATCCAATCAATATTTACAGACAATGTTTAAAAAAATTCACACAAATTCAAACATAATTCAATCAAACAAACCAATCAAATCATGCCAAACAATCAAACATCTCTTGGAACTTGTACCCATCCATCTTCTACAAAGATCGAATCCTTCTTGATGACTTTCCAATCTTCAACTTCTTTTGTTGGTGCTGCCTTAGTGAGATTTTGTCTTCATCTTCGAAAAGAGAAGATATTAGCCAATGGATGGCATCAAAGTGCTTCTCTTGTTGTTCAAACATTTTTATTTGTCTTAATTCGAGGTGACACTGATTTCGTAGAATGGAAAAGATATTCTTTAAAGAATTCAAAGTTTCTTCAAGATTTTCACTCAAATTAGGTATTTGATTTGCCATAATTTGATAATTTTAGATAAAAATTGATTAGAGAGGAAGGAGAAAAGATAGAATAAATTTTTCTAGAAGAAATAAGTTTATATGGGGTCTGGAATTCGTTGTATTTGAATAGACATGAGTTAGTTATTTAAATTTCAAAGTTTGAAAAAATTTGAAAATCTGTCAGTTATATGTCGACATAGTGATATATGTATGGCAACATACACTATAATTTTTTTTTTGGAAATTTTCAATTTTTAGTTAATTGTTATTATATTATATTAATACATTTAGTTCTAATATTTTTACAGTAACTTAAAGATAGTTTGACATAATTAAAACATCATTCATTTCAACCTGAAAGCAAATACATCCAACTAATTATGAGACACTAAACACGAAATTCGAAAGCTAATACAAAAGATAATTAACTAGATAGGCTTAGATTTCAGCGGATGATGAGGAGAAAGATGAAATTCCAGGTTTTCTTCCTATTTTGCCAATGAACCTAGACATATGAGTAAGCGTCCTTTTGAGATTATTTTGACAGAAATCTTGACATGGTGCTCTCTAAAACCTTTTTTCAAAAAGGGATTGTAAGAAAGGTTTTGTAACGATACGGATTTCGCTTGGACCTAATCGATCGCTAAGTCGACCAAGACCGTTCAAAACCTGGATATGCTAACTCTGGGCATACGGCACATCGGAACAGACAACAGAAGACTTTTATAAACATCATAGTAATGTTACATCAGAGTACAGAATATCAGAGTACATCGGAAATAATAACACAGTGGAAGATTAATTTACAATAAATGTAATACAATGCAGCGGAAACAAATAAACTAACACAGCGGAATGCTATCAATGCTCTGGACACAGCTTTAAGCATCGATCCAGAATCCTGCTTATATATCTGCAAAATAAACTACTCGATTGCCCATATGGAAAATAGGGGCACCCGAGTTTGCAAGGAAAAATCAAACTACGAGTCAGTCACGGGACTGGTGTGAGAAAATCTATAGTTAAAATTAACTTATTTAATAATAAGACAAATCACAGGACCACGTCGCTAACGCGAAACGGGTTTACCCCCATTAATGTCAGTGTATAAACAAAAATCAGTAATAGAGATATGAAACTATGCATCAATCAACATGCAATATCCCAATCTACCCATCTAGAATAATCACCACACTTAGATTTTCCAAATCGAATTCAATTTACAGAATATTCCTTTGTACTTTATTTCCTGATTTCTGTTTCAAATCATTTGAAATACATATCTAACTTTTATATCAAAGTAGATTTCACTTCGAGATCTCAAATCAAAATCTTGGGAAATATGTATTCTGTTGACGTCAAAAGTTGGTCACTAGTGACAGTCAACCCCTAATCGCGTGATCTACACACGAATAAAGATAAAATGCAAAATAAAACAACGGGTAGCACACACAGAATTTTTATAGTGGTTCGGCAAAGATAATGCCTACGTCCACTTTATATATTATTTCTCTCTTCTTTGATTACAAATACAATGCTTTTATTGTTTGGAGGAAGAAAAAAGAAATGACTATTTTCCTTTCTTCCTTTTGAGAGATTAAGATTCCGGAGAAGAGTAGAGATGAGAAGTTTTTGAGAAAGCCTTCTAGCCAAGAAGAGTTTTCTCTTTCTTTAAGCTTGGAGGTATTTATAGGTGGAAAATGTTGCTTGGGCTGTTGCGAAATGATCTGGCCATTTCGAGAAAGTCTAGACATGTGGAATTCATTCATTGGCTCGAATTGCGGCTAGAAGACTGATTCCACTGCTCATAAATAGTATCCTCGAAAGTTGTGGCCGACGTGGCATCCATGGAGAGGTATATCAAAAGCAGAGCTTTGTTTGCATATGGTTGACCGCCTTTATCTCCTTGGAAGTTGGGATGTTAAGTGGACTGGCTCTGTAGAAATCTTCCACGCTGGCCCGAGATAATCGGTCGACGAGTTCTTTCTGGAAGTGAGAAACTCGGTCGTCCTGGTGAGCGATTTTTCTTGGTAATGTGCAGTTAATCTGACTGAGTTGGATTTGGACCGATATACCATTGCATGGTATAGTGCCCCTGATGGGTCTCCTAGAGCGCGATTTGTATTTGGTTGTGCGTTTGGGCTTTGGTTTAGGCCCGATGAGATTAGTGCCAAAAAAGGGCTAACACTTTGCCCCTCAGAATATATCTTCCTCGACAGAGGGAGGTGTATTCTGAAATCTGAACTGAAGCACAAACGCTCGAGCTGCTATGGTCGTGCCGGACCATATCAAGGCCAGAAAACCGACGGTCCGATGTTGTATTAAGACCAGAAAACCGACGACCATGCCAGGTCGTATTAAGGCCAGAAAATCAACAACTATCGGAGATCGTATTAAGACCGAAATAATGATCGCCACCGGTACAAAAGTTGGTTCCTGCAAATACAAAACAAACAATGGGTCGAGTTTTTTATTCCACTTGGCTTTAGAGGGTGGCGAGTATAAACCATACTCGGCTTGGTGGCGAGCATAAACCACGCTCGGCTTGGTGGCGAGCATAAACCATGCTCGGCTTGGTGGCGAGCATAAACCATGCTCGGCTTAGTGGCGAGCATAAACCATGCTTGGCTTAGTACAAGTGTTTCTTATGCTCGACTCATGCTGGGTTAGTTAGTTTAACGAGCTATGCACGCTCTTGGTGTAAAGAAAGAGAGTGTAATCCACACTCATGTTTAAGAAAAAGCGACCTTTCTCACTTGAAAGGGTTGGTGTTTGAAGTAGTGGTAGACCAACCACATAGAACAGGGAGGAGGGGCGAGCATTAACCATGTTCGGCTTAATGGTGAACACTAATCTGGTTCGGCTTAGAAATTTTACAATAGTCGATCTACTTTTGCAAAAAGTTAAGTTCATAACTGCTAAGCAACTATTACAAAGAAAGTCTACGGGGACAGCGATTGATTACATGTCATCAAGGCGTCCCTGTTATTGAAAGAAATACATTGAGAGAAAAGATAAAAAATCTAATTAATGATAATGCCGCGAGTGCTAGTTTCAGGGTCCTTTCCATTTCTAGGGGCTTGCGGACCAGCCTGAGGAGCTCGGACAGAAGGTCGTGGCGGCGTGGTCGGGGTGTATTTTTGACATACTCAGCAATTTTCCCTTTTCTGACTCGTCCTTCAATGAGATAGCACAGATGTCGGCAATCATTTGTATTATGTCCAGCTACGTTGTGGAATATACAATGCTTGCCAGAGTCAAGTTCCATCTGGGTCGGCCCTCGTTGAGGTGGCCTTGGAGTGGGGAAGGACTCGCGCATATCGAGATAGATATCGAGCAAAGAGGAATTGAGCTCGGTATATCGATTATATTTGTTTTCATTTCGAGGTCGGACATTGCATTTATCCTTTTCCGGGGCCGTTCCTCTTCCTTTATTCGGACCATTGCCGTTGAGTGGACCTTGTTGTTTGGCTACCAGGACTTCAAGGCTCTCCATCTCAAGGCTGGCATCCTCTTGTCGGAGGAATCTTTCGGCCTCGGAATAGAAATCATCTATATCTTTGGGAGGATCCATAGTTAAGGAGTTAGAGAATTCTGATCTCTTCTGGACTCCCGCAATGGCTGCCATCAACACCATCGATGGCTCGGGCCGATCGACAGATGCTACGGCTGCGTTGAACCTTTCGAGGAAGGATCTTAGCATCTCTCCAGATCGTTGTTTAATGGTAGATAGAAACATGACACTCTTCGATCGAGAGATTTGCACTCGAAACTGCTCGATGAATCGGGTGACCAGAGTATTCCAACTACTGATTGACTCCGTTGTTAGTTGCCGAAACCACATACTGGCTATGTCTGTGAGAAAGAGTGGAAAGCACTTAGCCATGAAGCTGGTCGATGCACCAAGTACTTCCATATGTCGCATGTATCGCATAAGATGAATGGTCGGGTCAATACGACCGTTGTATGGTTCGATGGCAGGGAACCTGAAGTCCGGAGGGTTTCAAGAATTTCTGATTTCTCTAGTGAAGGGGCTGCGATTGACATTGTTTATGTCTTGCCGCGAAGAATTGCCCCGAGTGAATCATCGGATGATGCTTGCAAGCTGACTCCCATCTCCAAGGAGTCGTTGCCATGAACTTAACTCTGTATCCTGAGGGGGTTCTGTACGAGGATCTGGTAAAAGCATGCTTGAAAGGGTAGTCGTTGGGTAGGATCGACCTCCGAGAGTTGAGTGAAGGTGTGAGGGAAGGTGAGATCTGGCGGGTTGTTCTGGATAGAATGGCCCCTCTAGAACCTGATGAGTTGTGGATCGAGCCATATTTGTAGCTAAAGATCTAGGCTGATCGCATAGCATGTGATGTTCGGAGGCCAGGGTTGCCTCTGTTTGAAGCGAGGTTAGGAGGGTTTACAGTAGCATTTTCTTCCGCTACGGTGAGGACCGGAACGGTGGGGTGGCTTCCCTCGTTCGAAGGGAAGACTATTCCAACTCTTCATTGAAGAGGAAGAGTGGTTAGACTGGTCTGCAGCAAGATCCCGCGTTGTAATGGGAATGGCGTTGATTCTGATGGACCTGGAGGTAGCTCGACTGATTCGGTAGGTCGAGATATTCCAAAGAGTGGAGGCATATTTGTCAGACGACCTAGATCTTGGTCGCCAGCTTCCTGAGGTTCTGTTGTTGCAGCCGCGTTGGTCGCTGGAAGCGATATTCTCGGCGGGGATCGATCGGTTGATGGAGCCAAACAAGGATGAAATAAAGGTGTAGCCCGATCAGTGGCCTGATTTCGTGCAGACCGAAGATCTGTTATTGCCGCAGCTTCGGTCGATGGAGGAATTGATGTTGAAGCGTTCAACCCTATTTCCAGTCGACCGAGAAGGTGATCCATCAACTGCTGCTGTCGTTCGAGGACTTTACCCTCAGTTGTCATATGGTCTCTGAGTTCGACCATGATTTTATCCATGTCGTCCCGGGTAAGGATTCGGGACATGTTGTCATGAGAGGAAACTTCGTGGCTTACTTCTGCGGCATCGGCATCAGCTGCATCGGCGTTTGTGGGACGAGAGGATATTGCATCTTTCTTTCGCTTGTTCGCCATGACCTGAGATAAGCAGGAGCTCGATGGCGATGTTGGTGCGCTGCCTCTAGCTGGCGCGCTAAAGTGTTGATGTCAAAAGTTGGTCACTAGTGATAATCAACCCCTAATCGCGTGATCTACACACGAATAAAGATAAAATGCAAAATAAAACAACGGGGAGCACACACAAAATTTTTATAGTGGTTCGGCAAAGATAATGCCTACGTCCACTTTATATATTATTTCTCTCTTCTTTGATTGCAAATACAATGCTTTTTCTGTTTGGAGGAAGAAAAAAGAAATGACTATTTTCCTTTCTTCCTTTTGAGAGATTAAGATTCCGGAGAAGAGTAGAGATGAGAAGTTTTTGAGAAAGCCTTCTGGCCAAGAAGAGTTGTCTCTTTCTTTAATCTTAGAGGTATTTATAGGTGGAAAATGCTGCTTGGGCTGTTGCGAAATGATCCGGCCATTTCGAGAAAGTCTAGACACGTGGAATTCAGTCATTGGCTCGAATTGCGGCTAGAAGACTGATTCCACTGCTCATAAATAGTACTACTTGAAAGTTGTGGCCGACGTGGCATCCATGGAGAGGTATATCAAAAGTAGAGCTTTGTTTGCATATGGTTGACCGCCTTTATCTCCTTGGAAGTCGGGATATTAAGTGGACTGGCTCTGTAGAAATCTTCCACGCTGGCCTGAGATAATCGGTCGACGAGTTCTTTCTGGAAGCGAGAAACTCGGTCGTCCTGGTGAGCGATTTTTCTTGGTAATGTGCAGTTAATCTGACTGAGTTGGATTTGGACCGATATACCATTGCATGGTGTAGTGCCCCTGATGGGTGTCCTGGAGCGCGATTTGTATTTGGTTGTGCGTTTGGGCTTTGGTTTAGGCCCGATGAGATTAGTTTCAAAAAGAGGGCTAACAAATTCCAAATCATCACAATGCATACAAAACAAATATGCAACCAAATATCACGAATCTTCCCTCAGACAAGGTTGTACACGCCTCTCCAACTCGATATATATATATATATGTGTGTGTGTGTGTGTGTGTGTGTGTGTGTGTGCGCGCACCTCCCACTATGGAGCAGGCTACACGCAGATCACTCAACCTAAGGTCCTGGATCCAGCCCATACTTTTAGTCGTCCAGGTCACCCGATCTTTAGCCACATACTTGCTAAATCATTTTATATTCGAAGTAGGGACAATCATTTCACCACATAATAATCACAAGTATTTTCAGACTATAGTACTTCACATCAGCAATTCACACAAATGATCCGTCGCTATTAATCACATAACCTTTGAGCTCGTATGCATCAAAGATGGGTGTTAAGCAAGAGAATAAATTCTACGTCACCAAACAGATACATCATTAATAGCAACTAATCGAATATGTGATGAAACTACAATGTAAAACCATGATACATTTCCAAATCATTTTGAAATTATCAGGTTTTAGCCCTCGAAATCCTTTCTGTTTTATAAAACATTCCTTATCCAAAATCGGGAATAATATTCTTTTCACTTGAGAAAAATATCGTTTCAAAATCATTCATTAAATTTGAAATGAACACAATAACATCGCTACACATCTCATAGTCAAATCGTGAAGTGTTTCACATGATGTTAGCATACCAGTATTTCTACCCAACTCAATGCTAAATGTAAAAGCATATCTTGCTCATAAACTGGTCGAGCACAATCCAAACAATCAATCAATCACAATCATGAATATCAACAACCAAGCAAATTTGGTTTAATCACATTACGTGCTTTGGTGAATTCAATTACCATTTAGTCATTCACAATTTATAAAAGATTCATTCAAACTCCAATTGGTTTTAATCCCAAAAATCATTTCTTATTGATTGTTCCAATTTCTGGAAATTAATCCCGCTTTAATTGGGTTAAAGAACCAATGTCATTTAAACATAGTTCACGACAAACCCAAAATCCAATTCGATATTAAATATAAGGCTCAAAATAGAAATTGTATCAACTTATATTCAATATCAAATTCTGAAACCAATGGATATCGTATTGGAATAACGATATTAATATCTTCCGAATTCCCACAACAATATCCGTATAAACACGGAATCCAATATCGAAATATTCCGAAGATTATTTCCATTCAAATCCATTCCAATTTATATATTAGGAATTTCTGGTTATATTAAAACCCTTTCCGATTCCAATTTATTTATTTATAGATTATTGGATTATTAATCTAGTTAATAACTAATTCAATTTGATAAAAATATATTTTTATCTTCACAAATGTGGAATTTTTCATCCAAATTCTTTCCAAATCATTTACTATGATTTTACACAAATTATTAATATTTTTAATATTTATTAAGGCCCTTTTAGTCGATTTTCATAAACGGTCATCGAACTGCATTTACAACGACCTTTTCCAAATTTGATTTGGACACATTTCCAAATCTAACCGTCAGATTTCAAATCTCTTATATCCATTGGAAAGCCCTTTTCGATACGAACTAAACGGTTTCTAGGAGAATCCGACGGTCGGATCTCCTGTAATGTCAATTCGAAGTCAATGGTCGAAATTCGCGAACGGTCGCAGCACAGCGCGTTCTATTCAGGCCATTAAATATATATTATATATATTTCATCGATTTCCGTTTAATACGTATTTTATAAATCGTTTGTAATTTGGTTTAAAAAACGATTTCAGCTTTCATTTCAATTTTAAATCAAAAATGAATATTCCATTACATGACAATTTTATACATCTCATATATATGTTAAAAATAATATTTTTAACCAACCAATATTTATTTCATTCACACTTCATATATATATTATTCACATTTCATATATATAATATTTTCACTTCATATATATATTTTATTCACACTTCATATATATATTTATATATTTCACATTTCATATATATATATATATATTATTTTCACACTTTTTATATATAGAATATTCACATTTCATATATATAATATTTTCATTTCATATATATATTGTTGACCTACTTTTTAGTCAAAGCCGTCACATGTGAAATTTCTTGTTAATAATGCGCTCAAGTATTGGGAACACCATCAGGAGACATGAAGCGGTTTGGTTGAAGTCGCATCACAAACAAAGAACGGCCTGAAACTCCTATCAGAAGACCTCTTTTGGGTCTGAAAACATCAATTACGGAGCTTTGCTTTGTAGCTCTTGCGGCCCTCTGAATTAGCTTCAAGTCGAGCTTTCGTTTGGTTGAAATGGACTTACGGTTTGAAAGTTATGCCCGTTCCCGTAAACGCACACAGAACCAGAAACTTAGAAACATCGATTACTTGACCCAATCGGATCGGTTCGGTCATGGCGGTTTGGATCGGATGTGAGGAAGTCGAACCCGATAGCACCAGGAGGAAAAGCATGGCACTGGATGGTTTCAGCATAGCACTGGCTCGGTTTAGAGCGAGATAGGCCGAATCAGCCCCCCTTGGATTCTGCATAGAAGTACGTGACGCCTTCGAATCGAAGACATAAACTCGGTCCGGATCGGACCGGAACCGAACCCCCCTCAAACCTGCTCTAACACACGAAGTTTGACATGTTCTTAAGGCAACAAATGTTCCTACTATCATGGATCGAACTCCACCTGTCTCCACACGATCTGGTGGCCACTACTCCACTTACTTCCGAGATCGCCTCAGTGCTCACCACATGGCACACCCGATCCGAACCACCCAGGAGCTCCTCAACGCCTATAAATACACCACTACATGGCCATTTTGAGGGGACTTTTGGCCACTCCAATACTTGGCCTCCATTGCAATCAAGCAAGGACATTGCTCAACACTTTAACATGAGAAATTCATGTATAAAATCAATCTCTAATCCCCTCTTTTTCATTGTATCACAAGATTATTGTGTATGCATGAATCTCATGGATTGTGAGATAACATTGTACTTGTAATTTCTTAGGCTTTAAGAAACTATAAAGTGGATGTAGGCTTGATTTGAACCGAACCACTATAAAAACCTCGTGTGTCTCCTATTATTTACTGCTTTTTCTGCATTTACTCTCTGAAATCTGTGATTGTGAGGATTTCACATAGCATTTGTGTGTTAGTGCCAATTTTTGGTCTAACATTTTGGCGCACCAGGAAGGGGCACACAATACAACTCCTTCTTGTAGCTTGAAAGGAAGCGGATTACTTGCAATTAAATCAACGGTTAAATGAAAGCTCCCCCTTGTTGAAGGCGAAGTCACGAGAAACGAGGCAAGCATGGAGGCTTCCTCTCATGAAAATTCATCGGCATACTTAACCCGAGAAGAGATAGATGATGTTCTCACTGAATTGAGAACCCAGATGGCAAGGCAAGATGATCTCTTATGCAAACAACAGGAGATGATGGATGAATTCTTTGCTCGGATGGAAGGCAGACCGAGTAGCAGCATACGACCCGCTGGAAACAATGCTTTATGGGGCAAAGCAGCACTGGATTCAACCCCCACAGCAAATCCGAACCAAGCTTAAATAGAAACAGGGGGCAACCCGAACCAGGTCGGTTCGGATCGGATCCGAACAGCCACTCTACATGAATTTCGGGGCATCGGCCTCCCCTTTAGAAATCAAGGCTTCGCTCGGCTTCGACCTATATCTGCTCTGGATCGGATAGACCCTATGCAAAGGTAGCGGCATCAAAGAGGACCTTTGGGCAGGCATCCAAGCACCATATTGGTTCGGAATCCTCGAACCGCCACTCAAGAACGTACCCGATCCGAACCAACTACATCCCTACGACCCGAACCTGTCACGTCAGCATGCAACTCATCACGAGTCCCCTCAATCTCTTGCATTGAATGTTTGGGGCACCGGCTCTGATTTAGGCAATTTACGATAGCTCTTTGAAGGCGACCGGCTCGCCAATCTGATTGAACACCTCTTGAGGGGTCGCACTTATCAGAATGACATGGATGACGTCAATCACAACCCGTTCACTCAGGAAATCAGAAATTCTCACAATCCACCGGATTTCAAGCTTCCAGTTCTGGAACCATACAATGGCAGGACGGATCCTACCGTGCATATGCGATACAAACGGCGTATGGAAGTTCAATCGGCGTCGGAAAACGTTATGGCAAAATGCTTCCCACTCTTTTTGACTGATATATGTAACGACCTGGAATTTTTTTGACCATTCAAATCGACAATAAACCACACATGTCGACCCAAACAAATCACCAACACAGGCAGTTATTGGGAAAAGAAAAAAAAGAAGAAAGAAGAGAAAAACAAATCTTAGAATCTCACAGCGGAAGGACAACATATAATAAATAACTATCTGTCTAAATCAGTTGAAATATATACATTGACTAGAATATACTGCGATTACCAGAGTTACACATTTACAGATATACATAACAAGACAGTGGAAACACAGTGCAGCGGAAATACATATATATAATAAATATATACCAAATCTTTATCTCCATCCTCTAAGTTATGGAAATCTTCGCTAACTGCAACATCTGCTGACCCGAGCATATTGCATAAAAAGAAAACACAACAAACACTCGGGTCAACACTAAATCATTCTCATATTAGTCAAATTAAAATACGAAATAACATCAGTGTCATGGGTGCAGTAACTCAAGAGATGTTACGGGATTTTTCCATCTCTCGAGGATCCGTTAAATTAATACATACATAGTATAATACGCTATTATGATAGTGTCATCCAGTAAAGTAAATATCTTAAAAATAGCGTAAGAGGGATTACCATATTACCCTTACGTCGTTTACAGGTATCAACAGTCTATACAGTACCGTAAATTGACCGTACGGCTGTTATCAGAGGGCACTCCATAGAAGGCAATGTTAAATCAAAATCGTATGGGCTCGATATGGATAAATATGACAAGGCACTCGAGGCAATGCCCAGGGTAGGATTCTACCAATTGCACCCCCGGACTGGTGGTAATGCATAGCAGCCACTACAGCCCACCTCGGAACACACTCCCAAATCAAAAAGGGCCCTAATTCATCATCATCATAGTCATGGAAATAGTATCGGAGGAGTGCGTCCGATCAGAGGTGCTACCTCAATTAGTCACGGTATAGCTCCTGTTTTAGTCATTTCAATTATGACCCGAAGGTCAAGGCTATTCCATCATCGTTCTCTATCTTCAAATCCAGTAATCGCCTCCAAGTCATCATATTTCATTCTGGATACGTCATAACATTCACAGTTGTTAAAGTGGTATCAACACTGGCAGAGAGTACGCCACTTGTCGTCTCCGGCCTCTTTAACAACCAACGTTTACATTTTTCCGCATTGGTTGGTTCTTTTATATTTCACAAAGTTTCACTTTATATCCAAAAT
The DNA here is from genome assembly GCA_030737875.1 of Allium sativum. Taxonomy (NCBI): domain Eukaryota; kingdom Viridiplantae; phylum Streptophyta; class Magnoliopsida; order Asparagales; family Amaryllidaceae; genus Allium; species Allium sativum. Next base: position 591,817,182 of record CM060909.1, read on the forward strand.
ATCATGTTTTGCTTCGAAACCAATTTATATTCAAAAAGAATATAATTTTCATATCAACATATCGTAATCATACCAAACCCGATTATATTCCAAATTAGAATATATTTCATATCCATATATTATTATCATATAACATTTTAGAATCGATTCATATTCAAGTAGAATATATTTCATATCAACATCATAATCATTTCAAAAATCGATTTGTAGTCGGAAATACCAAACCCGATTATATCCTAACTAGAATATATTCCATATCCTTATATTATAATCATATAATATTTCAAAAATTGATTCATATTCAAATAGCTTTATTCCTACTCCATTGACCCAACGGATTAAATCCAAATACTTTCCATTTGGAAGAAATTTACAATTCATAAAAATACAAATGAAAATAAATGTTTATAAGAAAATCTTTATATAAAATAAATATATATATATCTATATAATATAATAATTAAAAACAATAAGATAATTTAAAATATCATGTATTTACATAAATTAAAAGTTTACTAGATAGTTTGAATAATAAAATATAAAGGAAATAGCTTTATAATGGAATAGTTTATAGGCTAAAGTTTGAATAAATAATTTTAAATGGCCAAGTGATTTTAAATTTAATTTCTTGATATTCCAGGGATGGATCTATCATTTCAATCCAAATCAGGGTCACAGAGATTTATCATTTCACTCTGTGTTCTTAATTTATTTTTGTTGATTAATCCCAGGTTTATTGGATGCCCGTAACATCAAGGGTAATTGGGATTAATCATCACAGTAACATAAACCTCCATATACTGAAAAATGGGACATAACAATATCAATATCCATTCAGATTTCAAACAACCAAAGCATCCATCGCAACCATTTATTCAAACAGTACACATCAAATCATTTCACTGGTTAACAAGTGTCGGGCTTTCTAACTAGAAATTTAAATTAAATATAAATAACTTGTTATCGACTTTCATTTGCATGTTAACACACTTGCATGTTAAATTTTAAGCAACCCATCATCAATAAAACACAACCATGCAACCTAACTTATTTCACAATTTAATTTGATAAATATGCGAAAAATTTAGTTATTCGTGAGTGAGAAAATCACTCACCTTTGAGTCCTTAGTGGATCAGACGTCCAACCAAAGCCCAAAATTTTTCTGTCTCCAAACGCAGCCAAACCAGTCTCATATCTTCCGCAACTCCGCCACGATCCCAACGCACCCAACACACCCAACCGCATTCAAATCCGAGTTGATATGAGAAAGTTATTAGCATTATAGCATTTGAAATTTAAATATATAAAATAAATAAATAAATTCTCTCACCCAATACGGATCTGCCACATCAGCTTCTCCCTCCCGCTCATTTCCTCTTTCCGCTACAGTGAACTAACAGTGGAAAAACGCATAGCCCGTTCGATTTTGACCAACCCTAGCTCCCAATTCCGACGCCCTGAAGGCCTCCGACCACTACCATTCTGAACCCCCTTGTGAACCGCGTCCACCTGTGTCAGGCCCACCACCTCCGATGGCCTCCAGCGTTGCCGGCGTCGAGATGACCAAACGGGTTTTCGAACCCTAATTCTCAAATTTCGGCTACCCACAACCATTTTCGATCAAACAAACACCACTTTTGCACTCCTGACTACAATCCGAACAATACCCATGTCTTAATTCTTTCGATGGAAGTCTAGAATCGAAACGTCCATTTTTGCTTTTAGGATTTCAAAAATTCAGAACTTTGATCGAGATTTTTGGTGAATCCAGTCACCGCATGTCGAAATTGAGAACACCCATAGCTTCGTATCGTCGAGGCCTTCGATTTGATATATAATTTGCTAGGGTTTATGAAGATTTGAAATCAAAGTTTGAAATTTTATTTCTGACCTAGGGTTTAGAATTTGTTTCTGCCATTGGAGAACGAAATCGGCAGATAGAAAATATATGTGGATGAGAAATGAGTTGGTGAGGTGGTAGTTGGATTTTATTTGTATAGATATAGGAGGCCCAATATGATCAACACAGAGTTATCTTATTACACCGATTCCCTTTCTCTTTTTCTCTTGTACGATCAAGGTTAGTCGGATTGTAACGCAAATTGAAATCCTACCAAAATTCACCGTTCTGGTTCCGATGAGACTGGTTTCATCGGATTCCGAGACAGTTGCCAAAACAGTTAGATTTCACAGTTAATTAATAAATAAAATATTCATTTAACTGTTTTAATTTAAATTTAAATATTTATAAAATTCTATTTAAATCAAATATTCAACTTAAATAAATTTTATACAACGATTTCACAAGTTTTAAGTTCCCAATTTTGATTATTTGAATTTAAATTTGAATTTCAACGTTTTACTTATCCAACTTAAATTTTATTTAATCATTTAAATATTATATCTCAAATTACAACATTTCTATATAAAACGAAATTTGGAAAAATCTATTCATACTTAATTCAAACAAAAATTATCATTACAATCAAAAAATTCCCTAGGTTATTCCATTTTATTTATTTTAAATTGAATATTAAATATACTGAAAATTGTGTGTTGTTACAATATAGCTGCTATGTGGATTCGGCAGTTGGAATCCGAATCAATCAACAGTTGGAACATGTTGGTCGCTCGCTTTATTGAACATTTTCGGGTCCACATCGCTGGACCCAAGAACGTCATGTCGCTTACTACAATCAAGCAGAGGCCTAGAGAAACTCTGCACTCATTTCTGGAAAGATTCAATGCAGCAGCATCAGTTGATCGACCTGAACCATCGATGGTATTGATGGCTGCAGTATCTAGCATTTTGGATAACTCCGAATTCAAAAAATCTTTGTACCGAGATCCACAACGGAATCTCAGCGAGTTCTACCTTGAATCTGATAGATTTCTGTGTGAGGAAGAAGCAACTTCTGAGAAGAAGATTCTCGATGTCAACATGCTTAAAGACGAAGGACCATCTAATTCTGGAAAAGAAAAAGGAAAAGCTGTTGTAAAGAATGACCGCAACACTCAGCCCTGGAGAGGGCCTAGATATGAAAAGTACACAGAGCTCAATTCAACGTTGATTGACATCTACATGGACACTAACGGTGTTATCTCCTACCCAAAGCCACCCAGGAGGGAGCCATCGCAAAGAGAACGTGACTCCGGAAAGCATTGCGTACTCCATGATATGGGCGGTCATGACACGAATGACTGCAGACATCTTCGTGATCTGATTGAGGAACGGGTTAGACGTGGAGAGCTACCCGAGTATATGAAACAACCAACAACGACTGCATCCACGTTGCCACCTCCTACTCCCTGGAGAGGGAATGACCCTGGATCGAGCTCTCATGGGCTCATCATCAACTGATCTGGATTGGATCACTCTGCATTTCCTGCATTTCTTAGGATTTAAGATATGTTTCTTTGCTTTCTTTAGGTTTTTCGATTGGCTGAATTGGAGTACACATGTTTGGGGTTAGGATTTAGCTCCAAACCGTGCTCTGGACTCAATGACAAACCAATCAGGATTTGCTTTGGTTTTGTACTTTGAATTGAATAAGGAAGGATTTTACGAGTATGGATTATGTTTGGCGAATTTAAATGTCTTGTCAGGTTGTGGCAGGATTCACAATCTTAATTAAATTATGGCTTATACTTATCTCGGAACCCTAGGTACGGATTCTGCCTAGGGACGGACTATCTTGTCAAGCTTTGGCAAGTATAGCTCTATCTCGGTATGAGTATGGATTGTACTCTAATGAATCTCTAAGTATGGATTATACTTAGGAACGGCTAATGGTCTCGTTAAGATCTGGTAAAGGAACTCAATAAAACTCGAGTATGGTTTATGCTCAATTTGAACTTCCTGGTATGGCTTATGCCTGGAAGGTTAGGTCCTTCACCAGGTTTTGGAAGGATGATTCGAATGTCCCTTGAGTATGGTTTATGCTCAATCGGATGCCCAAGCATGGTATATGCTCGAAAAAGTAATCAGTTTTGTCATGTTTTGACACATCTGTTTGCCCTCTTATTCTATGTAGGTATGGATTATACTTGCAGTTGGCAGGCCCGGTGTGGCCTAGGATCTCCTGGATTATCCAAAACACATCTTCCTTCATTTAGCAAGATATGTTCTGGGGGGCAAAATGTTGACCTGCTTTTTAGTCAAAGCCGTCACACGTGAAATCTCTTATTAATAATGCGCTCGAGTATTGGGAACACCATCAGGAGACATGAAGCAGTTTGGTTGAAGTCGTATCACAAAAAAAGAATGACCCAAAACTCCTATCAGACGACCTCTTTTGGGTCCGAAAACATCAAATACGAAGCTTTTCTTAGTAACTCTTGTAGCCCTTCTGAATTAGCTTCAAGTAGAACTTTCGTTTGGCTGAAATGGACTTACGGTTTGAAAGTTACGCCCGTTTCCGTGAACGCACACAGAACCGGAAACTTAGAAACATTGATTACTTGACCCAATCGGATCGGTTCAGTCATGGCTGCTCGGATCGGATGTGAGGAAGTCGAACCCGATAGCACTAGGTGGAATAGCATGGCACTGGATGGTTTTAGCATAGCACTGGCTCGGTTCGGACCGAGATAGGTCGAACCGCCCCCCTTGGATTCTGCATAGAAGTGCGCGACGCCTTCGGATCGAAGACATAAACTCGGTCTGGATCGTACCGGAACCGGACCCCCCTCAAACCTGCTCCAACACACGAAGTTTGACCTGTTCTTAAGGTAACAACCATTCCTACTATCATGGATCGAACTCCACCTGTCTCCACACTATCTGGTGACCACTACTCCACTTACTTCCGAGATCGCCTCGGTGCTCGCCACGTGGCACACCCGATCTGAACCACCCAGGAGCTCCTCTGCGCCTACAAAAACACCACTACATGGCCATTTTGAGGGGACTTTTGGCCACTCCAATACTTTTCCTCCATTGCAATCAAGCAAGGACATTGCTCATCACTTTAACACGTGTATAAAATCAATCTCTAATCCCCTCTTTTTCATTGTATCACAAGATTATTGTGTATGGATAAATCTCATGGATTGTGAGATGGCATTGTACTTGTAATTTATTAGGCTTTAAGAAACTATAAAGTGGACGTAGGCTTGATTTGAGACGAACCACTATAAAAACCTCGTGTGTCTCCTGTTATTTACTGCGTTTTCTACATTTACTCTCTGAAATCTGTGATTCTGAGGATTTCACTTAGCATTTGGGTGTTAGTGCCAATTTTTGGTCCAACATATATTATTTCCATTTCATATATATATATATATATTATTCACATCGTATATATATATATATATATATATATATAATTTTCACATCGTAAATATATATTTAATCACATTTCATATTTATATATATTATTCACACTTTATATATATATTATTTTCATTTCATATATATATATTATTTACACATTTCATATATATATATATATAAGTTTCACATCGTATATATATATTATTTTCACAACGCATATATATATATATATATTACTCACATTCCATATATATATATATTATATTCACATCGTATATATATATATATATATATATATATATATATATATATTTGTATTTGTACATCACAATCTAAATCACAATCACAATCACAACACAATAAAATAAATTGTCCATGGTCTGTGAATGACAAGGAGGTGATCTAACAGAAAATAAATAACAGTACAAAAATTTATAGTGAGAGAAGTTCTCACCTTGATAGATTTTGAAATCGTCTGAATAATGATTGTTTTTAACTGAATTTAACTTAATGATCAATTCGGTCAAAACTGTAACTAGCTCCAAATCCGTCCTGGTAAGTGGTAAAATGTAGCTCTCTTCAACACGAGTCCAATGCACTTGATTTTGTGAAATTCGGGTTCTATTTGGAAAAGTTACGGGTGTTTATATCTTAATTACATAATAATTAAATTAAAATGATTAACGTAGTTAATTACACTAATCCTCCTTTATCCTTTACTCCCCTTCGTTCTTTAATTGGAAACCCATCCCAGACCAAATCGAATTGCAGAAACCCATACACGACATTTCTTTCCCCAAATCGCGGTCCCCATTCCACCATCTGCCGTTGATCGGCTTATGCCATATCGAAGGCCTTGAAGCCCTCCTCCAGCGCTAGGAGTGCCTTGTAACTCGAGCCACTGTGGTGCTCTCTATTTGACATCGAAGTCTGCAGCTTCTCGGCGTTGCTGGGGCCACCACAGGCCATTATTTCCGATCACCGCCATAGGGATTGTAGCCCTCACTAAGATAAACATTTTCCTGGTTGGGAGAACTATGATTCGAAGTGTTGATTGAGATAAAAAGGAGGGGGAAGGAGTGAACGAGGTTGCCGTTCATTGGAGAAGTGGCGGCATTAGTTTTGGTTGACCACAGAAAAGGGTTCTAGGGTTTTGACTAAATAATAGGTAATTTATATATAAATTATATTAATATTAAAGTCATATATTTTTCATTTAATGTTCCGAACTCCAAATCGAACCCAACGACTGTCGCTCCTAACTAAGTACCCCATTCTGGACACAATGGGGTATGTTTCGCATGCCAATTTGACTTTTTTGTTCATTTTTCGCTGAAATTGAAATATAAACCAATATATATTTAATTTAAACGTACTTTTAATTTACCGAGGCCACATACTGACTCCAAAAATTCCAGAATAATAAATCTAACTATATTTTGATGGTATGGTCCTAACAAAACTAATTTCATCGAATTTGGAGACCATTTGAAAAACGGTCATTTTCCAGTTGATTAAATTCAAATTGAAATTACCAAACATGTTTAAATTCACCACGCTCACATATTGATTCCAAAAATTATGGAAATTGGAATCCAGCAATAATTTGACATTCCAGATCCAACAAAAGTGGTTTCGTCGAAAATGGAGATCGTTTGCAAAATCGCTATTTTTAAGGGTTATATATATATATATATATATATTCCATAGCGACTATTCTGAATTTTCAACTTGACATAACTTTTTATTCCCGTTATGAAATCTGGATTTTTCACATTCGTTGGAAAGATATTTTCAAACAGATTCAAATATTTCTGGTTTTATTGAAATCCAATTTATTTTGAATCCTGCACATGCATTTGAAATTTGAAATCGAATTTTCAAACTATCGCGTCATTTCAGGCTCGTTATATAATTAAAATAAATTTATTCTTTCTAGCTTCGATTTAAATAATTTTTTAGTCATTATTATTTAAAATAAATCATTTTAAATATTCAAAATTCGTAAAAATAGCAAAAATAAAATTTTAAATTTGTTCCGATTTTTCGGGTTGTTACAATCTCCGCCACTTAAAATATTTTCTTCCTCGAATTGGAACGGAGCTGAAAATTGTTTAACTAACTAACTCAACTTTCATTCTGGCATTCATTCTTCAACTTTTCAATTTATAAGAATTTTCAAATTCTTCAAAAATTTGGCTAACACCCTAAATTTTTGAAAAATTTCGCCATAACCTCCTTTGCACGGGGAGACATTTGAAACCGCAACTAGCCACGCAGGGCCCTCATCATTCGAAAAGAAAAAGAAAAAGAAAACGCCAAGCGGCTCATAAAATCATCCAAACCCAATAAATTAGTAAACATGTACCTATTTGTTGGGCATACAATTTTATTCCTCTCCTTAGCCTCATTGCTATGACATGTTCAGTATATACACATGTACATATATGCAATTACAATCAATTTTCAAGTCAGTTCAATATTTGATCAATTTGGCCAAATTTACCATACATTATCATATCCGTTTCAATAATTTGTTAGTTAAAGTAATAATCAAACAACACAACCAGCAATCAATTAGTTTATTAACGTTTCAAATATATACAATTTTTACATATTCAAAAATCGTATTTTTAAAGATTGGATTATATATATAATCACAAATAAGTTATTTATAAACATATAACTCTCAACTCATTCTGGGGCATTTCTAAACCCATCTCCAATGAGTCACTCATTCTAGAATGCTACTAATTCTATCTCTAATGAGGATTCTTCAATAGGATATTACTAATCCTATCTCTAATGAGTCTTTTATTCCGTTCTAAGGAGTTGTACCCCAAAGATTTGTGTTAACCAAAGATCTGATACCAGCTGTAACGATACAGATTTCGCTCGGACCTAATCGATCGCTAAATCAACCAAGACCATTCAAAACCCGGATAGCTAACTCTGGGCATACAACACATCAGAACAAATAACAGAAGACTTTTATAAACATCATACTAATATGACATCATAGTATAGAATATCAGAGTACATCGGAAATAATAATACACGGAAGATTAATTTACAATAAATGTAATACAATGCTACGGAAATAAATAAACTAACACAGCGGAAGGCTATCGCTCTAGACACAGCTTTAAGCATCGATCCAGAATCCTGCTTATATATCTGCAAAATAAACTATTCGACTGCCCGTGTGGAAAATAAGGGCACCCGAGTTTGCAAGGGAAAAGCAAACTACGAGTCAGTCATGCGACTGGTGTGAGAAACTCTACCGTTAATAAACTTATTTAATAATAAGACAAAACATAGGACCACGACGCTAACGCGGAATGGGTTTACCCCTATGAATGTCAGTGTATAAACAATAATCAGTAATAGAGATGTGGATTTACTTGCATCAGTCAACATGCAATATCCCAATCTACCCATTTAGATTAATCACCACACTTAGATTTTCCAAATCCAATTCAATTTACAGAAATTATTCTTTTGGACTTTATTTCGCGATTTCTATTTCAAATCATTTGAAATACATATCTAACTTTAATATCAAAGTAGATTTCACTTCAGGATCTCAAATCAAAATCTTTGGAATTATGAATTCCAAACCATCACAATGCATACAAAACAAGGTACAAAACAAGTATGCAACCAAATATCGGGAATCTTCCCTCAGACAAGGCTGTACGCGCCTCTCCAACTCGATATATATATATATATATATATATATATATGTGTGTGTGTGTGTGTGTGTGCACCTCCCACTATAGAGCAGGCTACACGCTGACCACTCAACCTAAGGTCCTGGATCCAGCCCATACTTTTAGTCATATAGGTCACCCGATCTTTAGCCACATACTTGCTAAATCATTTTATATCCCGAAGTAGGGAAAACCATTTCACCACATAATAATCACAAGTACTTTTAAATTATAGTACTTCACATCAGCAATTCATATGTAACAATCCGTATTTTTATAATATGTTAAAGCCATAAATCAAGGCAGAATTAAATTTTAAATCGGGAATCAAGGGAAACGAGGTAGCACCATTGCGTTCGTCTCGAAATTCTACTTGGAAACGAGTCTGGTTTTTCGAGAAACGGAGTACGTATAAGGGAGATATGACCCTCCGAAGTTTCGGGAATTTTCAGAATCGAAAACAGCTCGAAATTCGAATTCGAAATTCGAATTCAAACTCCAACGCAGACTGGGCAGGAATTTTCGCGCCCAGGACCAGGTCGACCTGGGGGTCGACACTACGGTCGACCTGGGGGTCGACATTACGGTCGACCTCCCAGGGACCATGTCGACCTGGGGGTCGACCTCGTGCCAGAACCCAATTTTGAGCTTGGGTTCATTCTGATGTATCTGGTCTCGTTTTCAGTCTAGATTTGCCCGTCTAATCCTATATAAACAGCCCCCTAGCCTCATTCTCTTTACACCATTCTTCTCTCCTTATGCTGCCTCTGAAATAATAGAAATAAATAAATAAAATAATGGCGTCACTACTCTGCTGGGATCAAAACTAGAACTAGTGCATCTTCTTCCAAATCAGAATAAGATTAAAAGAGAACAACTTCAACTCTTCTTCTATAATCCAACCAAGGCAAGTGCAGTTATTTTCCGATATGAAATTTAATCTTGACATAATTATAAATCTGAATCTGAGACTAGGTCTGTTCCTCTGCTTTATTATTCTGTTTGTTCTGTATTTCTTCCTCCTTTCTTTCTTTTGTTTGATAGCCAGGCTACCACGAGCCTGAGCCAAGTCTCATAAGAGATGAATGCATAAACGCTAAATTTGGGAAGGATATTGAATGAGGCATATTTGGGCAAAATCGATTTGTAACTAATTTGAGGACAGCGCATGTTGTAATTCTGGACATAAATTTGAGACATATTACATAAGATGATTTTTGACTTGGAAGAAGAGGATTATAGTGACTTAGAACATAAAGAACATATTTCATAATTTAAGATCTGGATCTAGGCATATTAAATCTGATAGTTTGTCATTTGGAAGTAGGAGAATTAATTTGCATATGGCTTAGGTGTAAAAACCTATATTAAGATTTGATAACTATTAAATGTGAATACACCTAAATAAGGTTTTTTTTGGATATGTGACATGCATTGTAATCAATGGCTATATTTGGCATAATTTATATGTGAATCACGATTGGGGTTTTTCGAGAATATTCTGAACTATGCAAGTTTAACTAAAATTTGGACATATGTTATATGGTGGATTATGACCATAATTTGGGCATATAAGTTTAGGCTTACTTTATGAATTAGGCAAGATATGTGAATAGGACTTTAAGGAATGTTTAAATCAGCTAAAACTGTTATCTGCTTAATACGTTAAATTTGCCTAATCTGCTAAATCTGTTACCTGTTTAATCCGTTGAATTGCCTAAACTGTTAAATATGTTGAATCGCCTAATCTGCTAATTATGCCTAATCTGCTAAATCTGTTGAGTTGCCTAATCTGCTAAATCTGTTGAACCGCCTGAGCTGCTAAATCTGTTAAAGTTGAATAGCTGAATGATTGTAAATTGTGTGTGAAAATCTGTAGGCTCGATCTAAGATTGAGTAAAACATGTTAATTCGATTAATCTGCTGCAACTTTAAAAGGAGTCAAATTTGTTAAATTGGCATAATTAGTCTAATATGTATAATTTGTAATGGAATAAACTAGTTATAATAAAAATGCTGAGACACGAGGTTAGACTCATGTTTGCAGTAGAAGCCTGCCCAGACCCAACCGACTTAAACAGCAACCGCAAACTGCTAGTCTAATGTGAGAGGTCGTAGGCATAACTAAAATATGCTTAGACACGAGGTTAGGTCTGGCATGTGGCAGAAGTCTGCTTGGAACCACCCGGCTTATCCAGCGGCCACAAGCTACCGACCTAATGTGAGAGGTCTGCGCATTAATATTTAATTAATGCAAATATGAGATAAATATGATGTTTAAAACGTGTTGGGTGGATAGGGCTAAACCAACTGGACTAATGAATTATTAAACTTGTTTCATGAATCTGTAGGCCCAATACAAAGTTAGACAATCGGTAAGTCTGTTAAAGCTGTACATCTGATCCGTTAGTCTGAAAACCTATTGTCTTGATTTTCTGATCTGTGAACTAGTTAATCTGAACTCTGTAGGTCTGAAAACTTATAAACAAATTAATCTGAAATCCATCAGTTTGGGGACACAAGGTTAGGAGGGAAAATACTTGTGTCATCTGTTGTTTGGGACCCATATTAGTCTGTAACCCTTTCTGGTATCAAAACTATGACCCAACAGTAGGTATGGTCTGGGCACGCTTACTGAACTAATTATAAGCGGTTCATTTCGATAATGGCGAGGGGTGTTGATGGTGCGTTCCAACTGGGTCATGTGCGTTCATGGATCCCAGTCTGCCTCTGAGGATGTAAGACGCCGAGACATCTGTAAATAGGTCTGTGTCATTCAAAGGTAGCCACTTTAGGGAGTGATGCACCCCTGTGGGGCTGGCACAGGGTATTTATATTAGGGAGCCGATCGCTTGGGGGTAGATTTAGGGTACACTTAGTTCTGTCTGTTTCCGTTGGGGTACCATCTGTTTCTATTGGGTGGTAACACCTGTCTGTTTCTGCGTGATACCGTCTGTTGGGGTGGTAAAGGCCCATTTACTAGTGTACACCTAATTCTAACATTCTCTTTTCGTTGGGATTATTCTGTTTTTGTCTCTGATTCATTTTGTGTACCTTCTGTCTGTTGGGGTGGTAAAGGCCCATTACTAGCATTATGTTTCTGCATAGACTATTCTGTTCCGTTTCTATTCCAGTTTAGACATTAGGGTAACACCTAATCCTGTTATACTAGTATTAGTGCAGAGAAGTAAGATATAAGTAAGAAGCATAACTTGGGCTATATCATTCTGTTTCTTCTGTTTAGCTTAAGTATACCAGTTACACATGTTGTTATTGTCTCTTATCCAGCTTTATTTTTCATGTCATGATATTATTATCTGTTAATATGTTGAAGGTCACTGGACTTGCCAGACTTTATGTCTGATCTTGCTTGTTTTCGCCCCTTTTCTTTTGTCCCCTCCCCCCCAGTTTTTAGGGTGGAAATATATGATCTTGATTCGGATTTTCTCTACTTGAAGTATCGCTTGGCCTTGGCTCTATCTTTCCATGGCAGTTTATGTTGGGGATTATGACTTTAAAAACTATGCATTCTGAAGGCTTTTGTATAAGACCGATATTTTGTAATTGAATTCTGATATTGTGATTTGAAAAGATGTAACCAAACTTATTTTCATTTTCTTTTGTAATAAAGTTATAAAATTTTCAAGTACTGTTTTATTTGTCTTGTAAATTTCTGTTCTGCCTACTAAAATGCTCCATCAAAGTTAAGGTATTCTCTTTGTGAGTGACCTTAACGGAGGTGGGGTGTTACACTTGGTATCAGAGCTGAAGGTTACCAGATTTGATAAAATGTTTTGGAAAACTATTTTCAAAAAGGTTTTAAAAAGGAAGTATTTTCAAAAGTAGAGTTTATTTTGAAAAACATAATCCCCAAAGCCATAGCCTATCTTTCTATCCTTTGTTTCGAATCTTTCCTTTTTCTTTCGTTTCAGCATGTCTGGGGATCTTAACCATCTGGAGGGCGTACCGATACCTGGCTAGTTCAGGAGGTACCTAGAAGCTAGGGCTAATGATGCGGGCCCAACAAACGTCCCTCCTCCCCCAGCTACAGCGGTTCCTCCTCCTCCTCCGCCCGTGAATACTTCCCCGAAGATATGTAGAGACTTTCGAGCCATGGGTGGGAAGAACTTTAATGGAACTGAATCCTTCGTGGAAGCAAGGAACTAGCTCAAAGAAACTGAGGATTTTTTCGTTATCTTCGAGGTGGACGATAGGCAGAAGATACAGTTGGCGATATGGTTGCTTAAGGATGAAGCTTCTTTTTGGTGGGACGTCACAAATGGAGAGCGTCCGGTAGAGAGATGGATGGATTTCAGGCATAGGTTTGAGATGAAATTTCTCTTACGAGCGGAAGAGAGTCTATATATAGAAAGGTTCTTGGCGTTGGAGCAGGGGGATTTATCAGTGAGAGAGTACGTCAACGAGTTTAATCAATTGGCAAGATTCGGCTTAGAATTTGTGAATACACCGCATAAGAAAGCACTAAGGTTTGCTAAAGGTTTGAATGAGCCGCTACATGGATTGGCGATGTCCCACATTACTATGGGGGCAACCTTCAAAAAATTAGTGGACATGGCGTTAATGCATGAAGAAGAAGCCGAAAGTAAAAAGAAAGAGGAAAAGCTTGAAGGACCACAGAACAAGAAGGCATGACCCAAAAAGGAAACACAAAAGAAGGATGAGAAGACTGAAGATAAGAAGGAGAAGAAGTGCTTTACTTGTGGAAGCTCGACCCATCTGAACAAGGATTGCAGAAAAAGGAAGGGCACTTGCTTCAACTGTGGAGAAATGGGGCACTTCACAAGGGACTTCCCAAAGAAACGGGGGCAAGGGCAGAACCCACTTCTGGAGGACAGGCGAATGCTCAAGTGACTGGTAGATAGGGTAGAAATAAGAAAATTTATGTAGAAGGTTTAATTTCCTTATCTGATTGAGGAGTTAAAATCTCCTTCTGATTCTGGCATTTTGATTCTGTAATTGAAACTTTGCACTTTAATACTAGTCTTGTTTCTCGTTCCGTTATAGTCTCATACCCCATGAGGGTTATGACTCATCTGCTTGTGATAAGTTGGCATTTGAGGGCATCTACGTTTGGCGTTAAGTTGACCATGACTCATACATTCTGAGTTTTTATCATGCTTAGTTTCATAAGAATCATTTGGTAATCTGATCTGTATCAGTAGTCTGTAGGTTTCTGAAAAGGATAGGAGTTAATACTCAAAGTTTGAAATAGATTTCCAGTTAGGCATTTGTTTAATGGGAGTGATTCTCTGAGTATTAATCTAATGTTGATTTTGGTCTTCGGGGTTGATACTTCGGGATTTATTCTCTTAAACCGATGACTAATGGGAACCTAGCTTTAGTTTTAAATATACTTGCTTCTATCACTCGACTTTATCCTTCGACCTTTAGGAAGAAACTAATGGGTGTAAACATGTGTTTGAGACATGTTATGTTTGATGGTTTCAAGTGGATGCAAGTGGTTTCTAGTGATTGCTCGTGGATGCATATACACACTAGGCAGTTGATCGGCTCAAAACCACTCTCATACTGCATATGGATGTGTGTGCATTTTTTTTTAATTTTATGGATGCAAAATGGTTGACTCAGCACATGGATGTTGCATATGAATGAACGGTTGTGCACTCATATAGAACTGATATGTATCAAATAGGAAAATTGCATACATGTTGGACTCATGGCACTGACATAATTCGCATTAAGGAGGTCAACTGAATTAGTGGACCGCCTGATCTTTGCATTGGATAAGTACATATACACACACTCTTGCATAAGTTCATACAACATTAGAAATCTTTTAAGGACAATGGTTGCTTGTGGATGATGGTTGAGTAGATGGATGATTGGATGATAGGATGCATTCTTCTTAACTAGAAGATTTCGGGGACGAAATCCTTTAAGGAGGGGAGAATGTAACAACCCGTATTTTCATAACATGTTAAAGCCATAAATCAAGGAAGAATTAAATTTTAAAATAGGAATCAAGGGAAACGGGTTGCACCATTGCATTCGTCTCGAAATTCTATTTGGAAATGATCCAAGTTTTCGAGAAACGGAGTTCGTATGATGAGATATGACCCTCCGAAGTTTCAGGAATTTTCGAAATCGGAAACATCTCGAAATTCGAATTCGAAATTCGAATTCAAACCCCAGCGCAGACTAGGCGGGAATTTTCCAGCCCAGGACCATGTCGACCTGGGGGTCGACACTATGGTCGACCTCCCAGGGACCAGGTCGACCTGGGGGTCGACCTGGTACCAGAACCCAGTTTTGAGCTTGGGTTCATTCTGATGTATCTTGTCTCGTTTTCAGTCTAGATTCTCCCGCCTAATCCTACATATATAGAGCCCTAGCCCCATTCTCTTTACACCATTCTTCTCTCCTTATGCTGCCTCTGAAACAATAGTAATAAATAAATAAAATAATGGCGTCGCTACTCTAATGGGAACAAAACTAGAACTAGTGCATCTTATCCCAAATCAGAATAAGATTAAAAGAGAACAACTGCAACTCTTCTTCTATAATCCAACCAAGGCAAGTGCAGTTATTTTCCGATATGAAATTTAATCTTGACATTATTATAAATCTGAATATGAGACTAGGTCTGTTCCTCTGTTTTATTATTCTGTTTGTTCTGTATTTCTTCCTCCTTTCTTTCTTTTGTTTGATAGCCAGGCTACCACGAGCCTGAGCCAAGTCTCATAAGAGATGAATGCATAAACGCTAAATTTGGGAAGGTTATTGAATAAGGCATATTTGGGCAAAATCGATTTGTAACTAATTTGAGGACAACGCATGTTGTAATTCTGGACATAAATTGGAGACATATTACATAAGATGATCTATCACTTGGAAGAAGAGGATTATAGTGACTTAGAACATAAAGAACATATTTCATAATTTAAGATCTGGATCTGGGCAAATTAAATCTGATAGTTTGTCATTTGGAAGTAGGAGAATTAATTTGCATATGGCTTAGGTGTAAAAATCTATATTAAGTGCGAATACACCTAAGTAAGAGGGATTTTGGATATGTGACATGCATTGTAATCAATGGCTATATTTGGCATAATTTATATGTGAATCACGATTGGGGTTTTTTGAGAATGTTCTGAACTATGCAAGTTTAACTAAAATTTGGACATATGTTATATGGTGGATTATGACCATAATTTGGGCATATAAGTTAAGGCTTACTTTATGAATTAGGCAAGATATGTGAATAGGACTTTAAGGAATGATTAAATCAGCTAAAACTGTTATCTACTTAATATGTTAAATTTGCCTAATCTGCTAAATCTGTTACCTGTTTAATCTGTTGAATTGCCTAAACTGTTAAATATGCTGAATCGCCTAATCTGCTAATTATGCCTAATCTGCTAAATCTGTTGAGTTGCCTAATCTACTAAATCTATTGAATCACCTGAGCTGCTAAATCTGTTAAATCTATTGAAAAGCTGAATGATTGTAATTTGTGTATGAAAATCCGTAGGCTCGATCTAAGATTGAGTAAAACATGTTAATTTGATTAATCTGCTGCGACTTGAAAAGGAGTCAAATCTGTTAAATTGGAAAAATTAGTCTGATATTTGTATAATTTGTAATGGAATAAACTAGTTATAATAAAAATGCTGAGACACGAGGTTAAACTCATGTTTGTGGTAGAAGCCTGCCCGGACCCAACCTGCTTAACCAGCAACCGCAAACTGCTAGTCTAATGTGAGAGGTCGTAGGCATAACTAAAATATGCTTAGACACGAGGTTAGGTCTGGCTTGTGGTAGAAGTCTGCCCGGAACCGCCCGACTTATCCAGCGGCCACAAGCTACCGACCTAATGTGAGAGGTCTGCGCATTACTATTTAATTAATGCAAATCTGAGATAAATATGATGTCTAAAACGTGTTGGGTGGATAGGGCTAAACCAACTGGACTGATGAATTAATAAACCTGTTTCATGAATCTGTAGGCCCAATACAAAGTTAGACAATCGGTAAGTCTGTTAAAACAGTACATCTGATCCATTAGTCTGAAAACCTGTTGTCTTGATTTTCTGATCTGTGAACTAGTTGATATGAACTCTGTAGGTCTGAAAACTTGTATAAAAGTTAATCTGAAATCCATTGGTCTGGGGACACAAGGTTAGGAGGGAAAATACTTGTGTCATCTGTTGTTTGGGACCCATATTAGTCAGTAAACCTTTCTGGTATCAAAACTATGACCCAACAGTAGGTAGGGTCCGGGCACGCTTACTGAACTAATTATAAGCGGTTCATTCCGATAATGGCGAGATGGTGTTGATGGTGCGTTCCAACCGGGTCATGTGCGTGCATGGATCCCGGTCTGCCTCTGAGGATGTAAGACGCCGTGACATCTGCAAATAGGTCTGTGTCATTCAAAGGTTGCCACTTTAGAGAGTGATACACCCTTCTGTGGGGCTAGCACAGGGTATTTATGTATTAGGGAGCCGATCGCTTGGGGGTTGATTTAGGGTACACTTAGTTCTGTCTGTTTCCGTTGGGGTACCGTCTGTTTCTGTTGGGTGGTAACACCAGTCTGTTTCTGCGTGGTACCGTCTGTTGGGGTGGTAAAGGCCCATTTACTAGTGTACACCTAATTCTAACATTCTGTTTCTGTTGGGAATATTCTGCATCTGTCTCTGATTCCGTTTATGTACCTTCTGTCTGTTGGGGTGGTAAAGGCCCATTACTGGAATTCTGTTTCTGTATAGAATATTCTGTTCCGTTTCTGTTCCAGTTTAAATATTAGGTAACACCTAATCCTGTTATACTAGTATTAGTGTAGAGAAGTAAGATATAAGTAAGAAGCATAACTTGGGCTATATCATTCTGTTTCTTCTGTTTAGCTTAAGTATACCAGTTACACCTGTTGTTGTTGTCTCTTATCCAGCTTTATTTTTCAGGTCATGATATTATTATCTGTTAATATGTTGAAAGTCACTGGACTTGCCAGACTTTATGTCTGACCTTTCTTGTTTTCACCCCTTTTATTACATTCTCCCCCCAGGTTTTTAGGGTGGAAATATTGGAGCTTGATTCGGATTTTCTCTACTTGAAGTATCGCTTGGCCTTGGCTCTATCTTTCAATGGTAGTTTATGTTGGGGATTATGACTTTAAAAACTATGCATTCTGAAGGCTTTTGTATAGTACCGATATTTTGTACTTGAATTCTGATATTGTGATTTGAAAAGATGTAACCAAACTTATTTTTGTTTTCTGTTGTAATAAAGTTATAAAATTTTCAAGTACTGTTTTATTAGTATTGTAAATTTCTGTTCTGTTTACTAAAACACTCCATCAAAGTTAAGGCATTCCCTTTGTGAGTGACCATAACGGAGGTGGGGTGTTACATCATACATATGATCAGTCACTATTAATCACATAACCTTGGGGCTTCTACGTCTCAAAGAGGGGTGTTAAGCAATATAATAAATTCTCCTCCACCAAACAGATACATCATTAATAGCAACTAATCGAATATGTGATGAACTACAATGTAAAACCATAATACATTTCCAAATCATTTCGAAATCATTGGGTTTTAGCCCTCGAATTCCTTTCTGTTTTATAGAACATTTTTATAAAACATTCCCTGTCCAAAATCAGGAATACTATTCTTTTCACTTAAGAAAAATATCATTTCAAAATCATTCAATTAATTTGAAATGAACACAACAACATCGCTACACATCACATAATCAAATCATGAAGTGTTTCACAAGATGTTAGCATACAGTATTTCTACCCAACCCAATGCTAAATGTAAAAGCATATCTTGCTCATAAACTGGTCGAGCACAATCCAAACAATCAATCAATCACAATCATGAATATCACCTATTAAGTAAATTTGGTTTAAACACATCACGTGTTTTGGTAAATTCAATTACCATTTATTCATTCATAATTTAATTAAAGATTCATTCAAAATCCAGTTGGTTTTAATCCCAAAAATCATTTCTTATTGATTGTTCAACTTTCTGGAAATTAATCCTGCTTTAACTAGGTTAAAGAACCAATGTCATTTAAACACATTTCACAAAAAACCCAAAATCCAATTCGATATTAAATATAAGGCTCAGAATAGAAATTGTATCGGCTTATATTCAATATCAAATTCTGAAACCAACGGATATCGTATTGGAATAACGATATCAATATCTTCCAAATTCCCACAACAATATCCGTATAATCACGGAAGCCAATACCAAAATATTCCGAAGATTATTTCCATT
The DNA here is from genome assembly GCA_030737875.1 of Allium sativum. Classification (NCBI taxonomy): domain Eukaryota; kingdom Viridiplantae; phylum Streptophyta; class Magnoliopsida; order Asparagales; family Amaryllidaceae; genus Allium; species Allium sativum. Next base: position 591,836,444 of record CM060909.1, read on the forward strand.
CAAATCCATTCCAATTTATATATTGGGAATTTCTGGTTGTATTAAAACCCTTTCTGAATCCAAATTATTTAAACATTATTGGATTATTAATCTAGTTAATAACTAGTTCAATTTGATAAAAATATATTTTTATCTTCACAAATGTGGATTTTTTCATCCAAATTCTTTCCGAATCATTTATTATGATTTTACAAAAATTATTAATATTTTTAATAATTTTATTAAGGCCCTTTTAGTCGATTTCCATAAACGGTCATCGAATTGCATTTACAGCGACCTTTTCCAAATTTGATTTGGACATATTTCCAAATATAACCGTTAGATTTCAAATCTCTTATATCCATTGGAAAGCTCTTTTCGATACGAACCAAATAGTTCTTAGGAGAATTCGACGGTCTGATCTCCTGTAATGTCAATTCGAAGTCAATGGTCGAAATTCGCGAACGGTCGCAGCACGACGCGTTCTATTCGGGCCATTAAAAATATGTAATATATATATTATATATATTTCGTTGATTTCCATTTAAAACATATTTTATAAATCGTTTATAATTTGGTTTAAAAACGATTTCAACTTTCATTTCAATTTTAAATCAAAATTGAATATTCCATTACATGGCAATTTTATACATCTCATATATATGTTAAAAATAATATTTTTAACCAACCAATATTTTTTTCATTCACACTTCATATATATATTATTCACATTTCATATATATAATATTTTCATTTCATATATATATATATTTTATTCACACTTCATATATATATATATATTTCACATTTCATATATATATATATATTATTTTCACACTCATATATATAGATTATTCACATTTCATATATATAATATTTCCATTTCATATATATGTTATTTCCAATTCATATATATATATTATTCACATGGTATATATATATAATTTTCACATCATGTATATATATATATAATATATATATATTCACATTTCATATATATATATTATTCACACTTTATATATATATATAATTTTCATTTCATATATATATTATTTCCATTATATATATATTATTCACATCGTATATATATATATATATAATTTTCACATTTCATATATATGTTTCACTATTCATATATATATATATTGTTTTCATTTCATATATATATTACTTACACATTTCATATATATATATATATATATATATATATATATATATATATATATAATCTCTCATCGTATAAATATATTGTTTTCACAATGCATATATATATTATTCACATTTCATATATATATTATTCACATTCCGTATGTATATATATTATATTCACATCGTATATATATATGTACATCACAATCATAACACAATCAAATAAATCGTCCATGGTTTGTGGATAACAAGGAGATGATCTAACAGAAAATAAATAACTGTACAAAAATTTATAGTGAGAGAAGTTCTCACCTTGATTGGTTTTGAAATCGTCTGAATAACGATTGTTTTAACTGAATTTAACTGAATGATCAATTCAGTCAAGAACTGTAACTAGCTCCAAATCCGTATCCTGGTCAGTCCTAAAATGTAGCTCTCTTCAACATGAGTCTAACACACTTGATTTTGTGAAATTTGGGTTCTATATGCAAAAATTATGGCTGTTTATATCTTAATTAATAATAATTAAATTAAAATGATTAACGTAGTTAATTACACTAATTCTCCTTTATCCTTTACTCCTCATTGTTCTTTGACTGGAAACCCATCCCATACCAAATCGAATTGCAGAAACCCAAACACGCCATCTCTTCCCCCAAATCACGATCCCCATTCCACCATCCGCCGTTGATCGGCTTATTCCATGTCGAAGGCCTTGGAGCCCTCCTCCAACGCTGTGAGCGCCTTGGAACTCGAGCCACTATGGTGCTGTCCATTTGACCTCGAAATCCGCAGCTTCTCGGCGCTGCTGGGGCCACCACAGGCCTCTATTTCCGATCACCGCCGTAGGGATTGTAGCTCTCACTAAGACAAACATTTCCCTAGTTGGGAGAACTATGATTCGAAGTGTTGATTGAGAGAAAAAGGTAGGGGAAGGAGTGAACGAGGATGCCATTCATTGGAGAAGTGGCGGCATTAGTTTCGGCTGACCACAGAAAAGGGGTTCTAGGGTTTTGACTAAATAATAGGCAATTTATATATAAATTATATTAATATTAAAGCCGTATATTTTCCATTTATTGTTTGGAACTCCAAATCAAACCCAACGGCTGTCGCCCCTAGCTAAATACCCCCATTCCAGACACAATGAGATATGTTTCGCAAGCCAATCTACTGTTTCGTTTAGTTTTCGCTGAAATTAAAATATAAGTCAATATATATTTAATTTAAACATACATTTTAATTTACCGGGGCCACATACTGACTCCAAAAATTCCAGAAAAATAAATCTAGCTATAGTTTGATGATATGGTCCTAACAAAACTAATTTCATCGAGTTTGGAGACCCTTTGAAAAACGATCATTTTCCAGTCGATTAAACTCAAACTAAAATTACCAAACACGTTAAATTCACCACGCTCACATATTGATTCCAAAAATTATGAAAATTGGAAACTAGTAATAATTTGACATTCCGGATACAACAAAAGTGGTTTCGTAAAAAACGGAGGTCGTTTGCAAAATCACTATTTTTAAGGGCTATGTATATATAAATTCCATAGCGACTATTCTGAATTTTCAACTGGACATAACTTTTTATTCCCGTTATGAAATCTGGATTTTTCATCTTCGTTGGAAAGATATTTTCAAACAGATTCAAATATTTTTGGTTTTACTAAAATCCGATTTATTTTGAATCCTGAATTCATTTGAAATTTGAAATCGAATTTTCAAACTGCCACACCATTTCAGGCTCGTTATATAATTAAAATAATTTTTTTCTTTCTAACTTCGATTTAAGTAAATTTTTAGTCATTATTATTTAAAATTAATCATTTTAAATATTCAAAATTCGTTAAAATTGCCAAAATATTTTTTTTTAAAATTGGTTCTGATTTTCCGGGTTGTTACAGGTTTTATGGGATATTAAGTATTAATGTGATGGGATGATGCTAATTTTCACTATTTTTATTACCTTTCATGTTGACGTGTTTGAGCAGTATCATAGAGAAGTGAATTTGAGTGGGAGAAGAAAATACTAATAAAAAAAAATTGAAACTGGTTACCTCTCTGGTAATGTAAGTCTACAATCTTAAACGATTTCAGGGGACACAAAAGTAAACTAACTAAAAAAACATATCTTGTTAATCCCACTATGAAGACGCAATTCAAAGGATAGGTGAGAATATTGTAATTGATGGATCGAAAATAATCAAGCTGGATGGATCGGAAAGATTGTTGCACTAATGGGTCAGAATAGCTTCATAACTATGGATCAGAAGGTTTGGCATACTCCATGGACCGAAAGAAGTGCAAGAGCCATAGACAGGAAGACTTCATCTTATGGATCAAAAATATTCTTAGTCATGGACAGGAAAGGTTGCATTATAGTGGACCAGAATGCTTCATGGATCGGAACATTACTTGGATTGGAAGCTCCTCAGTGGCCTGGACCGGAAGGTCTTCAAGGTGATGGATCAAATACTGTTAATGTCTTGGATCGGAACATTTTTTTGTGATGGACCGAAAGGTGCATGTACAGAAAGGGCAGCATGTGATTTGTATAACAAAAGTGATGGAGTGGAAGGCTATGACTGCAAAGCTTTGACCGGAAGGAAAGTATTATATGTGGAGCGGAAATGGTGTTATAAATGGAGTGGAAAGTGTAGTTTGACTGAAATGGGTAGTTTGAATAGAATAATATGGAATAGATTCGATCCATATTACTGCATACAACTAATTACAGCTTTGCCACTCTCTTTAAATTACACTTATAAATACCCTCTCACTTCCTACATTTAGGGGAACCGAATTCTCAGACCACGAAGTGCTTCCATTTTCATTCTCTAACGTCCTATAGAAACTAAAACTCCATTAAGGCTCTCTCAAACATGATCAAAGCTTCTTCATCATCAATCCATTCCGAAAAACGTCAAAGTTCATCATTGATCACAATTAACGAAGATTTACTTCAATTATTGCCGATACTTGTGTGAATTGATCATTTCTACTTCGGAAATAGAAAGTGATTGAAGAAGATACATAATTCGTAAAGAAAAAGAGAAATTGGTTGTAAAGATAAAATGTATAAAGTAAAAGAGATTGTGTAGCTTGTAATGATATGCAGATCATAATGAAATCCTCCATTAAAGTGGACGTAAGCCAAATCTGAGGCCGAACAACAATAAATGCTTGTCTCTTTTTCTGTTTTCTCCATATGCTTTCTCTTAACCTTGCTTTAAGTATTTTTACGATGTTGTCACACCGCTTGGGGGTGTTAGTGTCTATTTTTGACATTAACATGGCCATTTCTAGTGGAATAGCGAAGAAACAAAACCAAAAAACCGCAAGTAGATTTTGCTCATAAAAATTAAAAAACCTGACGATCCTCCTTATGAAACAATCACTTTTTATACTATGTGAAAACTGACACTTGTCAGGTAACATGGATAGAAATGACGACGAAAGAGTATGGGACTTCGCTCCGAGGAATACCCCTCTCACTGAAAGGAATCAGAAGGCTGAATTTCCAAAGAAATTTACTCCTCCAACCATGACAGCTTATGGCAGGACTGGTGATGCCAACTTGTTCCTCTATAAGTATGATCAGCATATGAAAAGTGTGTGGGCTACAGATGAGATAAAGTGCTTATATTTCCCAATTTACTTAAAAGGATTGGCATCGCTCTGGTTCACTAAACTATCGCCAAAGTCTGTGGATTATTTCTCTGTTTTGGAAAAGAAATTTAGGGAGTAGTGTAGCTTGTATACTACGAAGGTCGAAGACGTGGTGTCATTGAATGATGTGGAGCAAAGACCGGGTGAGCCGGTTATAGCCTTTCTTACATGCTTCAATGCTATTGTGACTGAAATAGGGAATCCTGAATCCCGTATGGTGTTGATGGCATTACAGTGCTGCTGATAAAAAGTCTGAGATTAGGAGATGGATGAAAATGAAGAAGCCTAACACTCTCGAGAAAATCTATAAAAAAGCGGAAGCGTTCATCAGGGTTGAAGATGATGACTCTCTTTCTGTTCAGAATGTTGCCGAGAGTAATGTTGTGCTAGAGAAAAAGGATATTGCTGCTCAAGGTGGTCAAAAGAATAATGAGGGACACTAGAGAGGAAACGAGGGGAAGCATAACAGGAATGGCAAGAAATCCAGATTCTTCAACATCTCGGAATTGACTCCTCTAACTAACACCTTAGAAAATATCTTTATGGCCACCAAAGATACGGAAGATTATCCAAAACCAAAACCTTAGAAGGTTAGGGCTCAATAGTTGAAGTTTAGAAGGTTTTGTCGCTTCCATAATCAGCCTGATCACAACACAAACGAATGTAGACATCTTCAGAGCCTGATTGAAGAATTGATAAGGAAGAATAGGTTGCAACAATACGCGAAGAATCTCAAACTACGAATCCTCAAGTTCTAATCAACCTAGTTCAAGTGGTGGAATTCCAGTGCAAGCTAACCAAAGGCCGGTGATTAATACAATTTCTGTATGTCTTCATCTGGCAGGTAGCAAGATGGGAGACATTGAAAGATATGCACAGGCTTTGAAGTATGTCCCAAAGGAAGAGAGGTGTTTGATCTTCAGCAATACTATTCCTGTACAACAGCAAAAGATTTCTTATGAAAACATTGTGTTTAAAAAGAAAGATGCAGAAGGTGTAAAACTCCTACTCTCGACCGAATGGTTGTAACAGTCGGCATAGTCCCAGCAACGGTTAAACGGGTGCTTGTTGACTGCGGCGTCTTAGTTAAGGTGTTGTTCTGAAACATTTTTAACCAAATGAAGCTTTCCATGGCCAATGTGTGAGTTTATCAAACTAAGATTCAGGGGTTCACTGGCAAACCAAAGACATCGATTAGTGTTATTGACTTTCTTGTCGAATTGAGAGAAGGAGAAAGACGGGTCGCCATGATGCAAACATTTATGCTTATTGACGAACTTTCTGCATATAACGCATTCTTGGGTAGACCTGCAGTAGTTGATTTCAGGATTGCCCAGGCATCTTGGTGTTTGACCATGAAGTTTCCAACTGATAAGGGTGTGGGTACGATCAAGAGAGACCAGTAAACTGCTAGAGAATGCTATCTCACGGAACTGCGTGAAGCGAAGAAGAAGGATATGGGTAAGAATGTGGAGGCTCCTCTCCACAATCGTGACCCCATCTTATAGCACCTAGGGCATGGCCCCTGCATTGGAGAGCACAACGGAGTTCAAAAAGAAACGGATCCTCATAAAACCAGTACAGGGAATAATCGAGTGGCACCAGATGAAGTCACAATATCTATATCAGTTCATCCAAAATTTCCTGTTTGAGTGTTGAAGATAGGATCTCAGTTAGGCCCGAAGTTGCAGAAAGGCTTAGTTGTTTTCTTGAAAGCTAACCTGGATGTGTTCACTTCGATCCATTCTGATATGTGCGAGATTTCACCCGGAGTGGCAGTTCATGCTCTAAACATTGATCCAAGTGTATCACCCATAAAACAGAAGAGAAGGATTCAAGACCCCGAAAGGTCGATGGTTCTCAAGGAAGAAGTGGATAGGCTGATAGGAAAACACTTTATGCCACTACACCAAAAAAGGCTTTTAACAGCATGTCAAAAACGTTGTTATATGATATTACAGCTTTTTGATAAACGCTGTTTAACAACATGTTGTCATAGGCCCTTTTTTTTCAACAGCGAAAAATAAATGCTGTTAAAAATTGAGTTTCACAGTGTTTGGTCTATGTTGTTAATACTTTATACACAACATTTTTCCTGGGCTGTTAATATTTTATGCACAGCGTTTATAATGAGCTGTTAATGGGTTTCAAGTCTGCGCTGCTTCCATTTTCAACAGCGGATTATAAACGTAGTTAATAATATTTCACAGCGTTTTTCTTCTACTACCATTTGTTCCTGATATTTCCACTCCACCATTTCATCATATTTCAACTAAACAATATATATAACATTGTATCAAACTAGAAACCATATTATGAACATATAATTATTAATCATCATTTTCATAAAGTAATATGAATACAATATCCGTAGACAAAATTTACATAAATTCATAAATTCATAAACAAATGTCATACAACATTAGACAAACTTATGAAAACAAACCTAGTTATGACATGTTAAAAACATACATATTTATCCCTTCAACCTATGGTTCTGATACATACCGCTTAAGCATGTCTTCTGTTGTTTCCTTTTAGTCCACACTACAGATTGCTCTGTTGTTCGTCTCTGTAATGCTTAAAGTCCACTTAAGCTTCAACACTGTAAGTGTAAGATCAATCAATTCTCATTATGAATTATTTATTAGCGAAACAATGATGGTTTCTTTTAATTATCATTGTCATCGTCTAAAATTATGCATTGGTGCTAATGGTGCACTACGTCAAAGTAATGGTGCACATGTGCACCACTCTTGTGGTGTAAATGCACCACAGTAGTGAACTGCACCACACAATGGTGCAATTGCACCACAGTGGTGAACTGCACCACACAATGGTGCATCTTGCACCACTGTGTGGTGCTATTCACCACTGTGGTGCATTTGCACCACTACAGTTATGCATGGGTGCACCATTATTGTGGTGTAGTGCACCATTAGCCAATAATACATAATGCCCGCAAAGAGATGAAAAGGAAAAAAAATCCTAACTTACGAGAGAAATGAAACTGTGTAGGAGCGGCAAACCAAAATGTCCGTGCAATACTTAAGAGCACTGATACGCAACCAAACACACTAAATCCATGCCTCAGTTATGAAACTGAAGCAACTGACTTCAGCTTGATAACTGAAGCCATACGTGTTTAACACTGAAGTCACACTTAAGTTTTAAACTGAAAAGCTTTAGTTTTTAAACTGAAGTAGTGCACTTACTATTCTCAGACAGGTGATGTACATGGGATATGTACACAAGATTACTTCCCAAAAGGCATCGAAAACAGGTGTTTTCAATTTAAGTTAAAGTCGTATCCCATGTGGCTAGCGGAGCGAGATATTACCTGATATAAATATCAAATGCGTTGATTTTTCCTGCTAAGTACCATGGCAGAAATCCCAATCCAGCAAATCTTGCATAATTATAGTTTTACTACATAGTTATAACCTATTTGGTTCAAAACACTAATAACTTCTCATATTACATGAGGGTTGTACATGAACCGAGACAACTTTATTACCATGGTCGTAAGTAGGATAATGCCATGCAAATCCTTTTTTCAATATCTTCTCCTTCCATAGATATTAACCTTGAGCCTCTTTCCTTCCACAAATTTTAGCAATTTCTCCTTCGACTCCTTCCCATACGACATTGCACTTTCAACTCATCACCCGACAGGTTCAACAAAAAGCCATAAAAAGCATAAATAATAAGTAAAAGTGTTCTAATAAGCATGCATATATCCTAGCATCATTACTACATAAATGGCAGTACCTCATTAAGCATCGAACTAGAAACCTCTGTAAGTATGTTGAGATATGAACAAGTAACAAAATCAAAAGCTATAGTGACATTAAGAGATATGAACAAGTAAAAAAACTACCTGAATGTAACGATACAAATTAAGAATAAGTTGATCTTTTTCATGACCCATACCATTTCTGAAGTGTGTTACACCAAAGTCCACAATCTTCACATTACCTATGATATTGATAAGACAAGAGTTGAATAGCATAAAATTTAGGAATCTTCCCAATTTCTATGCTATTCAACTCAATTGCCTCATCAATATCATTTAGACCTTATACCATAGTGACAACATCTATACTTCATTTCAGTCAAGCCTGTAAATAAAATTATAGAGTAAACCTCATCGTTGGCAAGAAATATTCATATATTAGTTCAGTACTTCAAATGTAAAGCAATAGCCAATAGTACAAAAGATAAGCAATTAAAATTGGGTTAAAATAGCTACATCTCAAATGCATATAACCGTGCATGTGTTTGAGTATGCCCTTGATAAGGATGTGTTTGAGTCAAAGAATCTCAGCTTATGGGGATGATTGAGAATCCACCCTGGAACTTAGTCATAATTATTTCAGCAAATGATCATTGGCTCCACACGTAGAACATTAAGAGGAAGAATTTGGCAAACCAAGCTTTGCACTAGTTAGATCATTGGCGTCATTTACATTTACAGTGGCTATTGTGATGTAAGGTCCCCTTGAGAAGCCTATTCGTCAAATCAAATTCCACTTTATAGCTGAATTAGGTAAAGCATGACTACTTATAATTATACCTGGGATTTTGATGAAGGTTGATTAGCACATTGGAATGATGCCAATGATATAACTAGCACAAAGATGGAGACACTTATAATTATTGAGAACGTCACGAAAGCCAATCTGCTGAAGTTTTATAAAAAGTCTTGAAAGCCAATCAGTTGTCACTTATAATGATTTAACTGATGCTTGGGTTTCAGCCCATATGTGTAAAACTACTAGTTGACTGCCAAAAGGCACAAAAGTATTAATGCATACCACATTTAATAATCCAACTGATAATCACAACCAGTCAACACAAATTGAATCAGAACACCTATAATTCTGTGAACTGAAATGAAAGTTTGAACATCAACATATAAGAAAACAAAAGAAAATAGCATCTCACCTCGCCCTAATATTCTGTTCTTTTCTTCACATATATTTGTGCTTCCAGATATGTATTATTCAACTTCTTCCAAATAAATCAAAATCCAAATCTAACAGTCAAACCTGGATAAAATTACCTATTATTATAAGGCTTACAGAACACATGAACTACAAAAAGGAAGAAAAATCAACTAGCAGATCTTAATTATGAATCTTAAAATTTGTACAGCAAAGGAAAACTGTGTGGGGCACTGATACACAACCAAACACACTAAACAGACATGTACAACTCAAATATCCATGTATTCATTCATGTCCAATCGTAGCATGGCACCTTCCTGTTTAACATCAGTTTGTTCAAAGCGATTGCTTTAGTTAAAGCTATAGAATTCTATCCTTTTGTGTAGACAAAATTACAAGATGACGTGCATATACACCCAATCAATTCAAATGATGCGCATATACACCCAATCAATTCAAAGATGCTTAGTAAAAGCTTAGAAATGATTGATTTTGATTATAACAAGCGAAGTTACAAATTTTGTGTGAGGCTGAGCTTTGTAAATATGAAATAAAGAGAGGATACCGAGCCAAAGTAGTATGAAACCAATGCTTTATCAACATCTTCTCCTATGTAAATTGTTGAGGCAAGAGTTGAAAATTATAAAAATTAGGAATCTTCCCAATATTTATGTTATTCAACCTTGTTTCATCAACATATACTTAAAGCATATAAACATCAAGCATGCAATGTAAGGCTTCCAACTTCAACCCTGAAAAAACTTAGAAGAGTTAAACATAGGCTTATAAACAAACAACCTGCATTTTAAGCAAACAAAGAATGATTGCGTTACGAAGGAAAGTGACCATGGTAATACTGACTTATGTAGCTCACAAAAATGTTATAAGTAACTTACCCAATACGTTTATTTGGCAACAAGGTGCATAAGGAAACAAGTGTAACACTTTAAAAAACTGACCAGTAAAAGAACAAATGAATTTTGAATGCAACATCATTGTACTTATACATACATTCATATAGACAAAGAAACATGAATGCAACATGCTTCAAGCTTAAATATTTCATATTAGCCTTCTCTGCTATAAGCATGTTATGATGCCACACAGTAAATTACTGCAGAATTCTAAACTAAATTTTTATCATGTGAAAACAAGGCATCATTTACAAAATTTGTATGTATAGTAACTTTTTAGTATGGATACGTACTATCTAGATATACACATTGCTTTGTCCATACTGTGTGGCATCATAACTCCACGGTACATTTGTTTAACATTAGCATATCTATAATATAATATTAGCAAACAATAGATAGAACCCAGAACTATTTGGTGCCTCTACAACAAGAGAATCAAAAATATAAACGAAATACATAATTATTTAACTCAATAACAAAAGTAGCTTTAGATTACCCAATCTTCACTTAACATCCAACATTTTTCCATGTATATCCATACTGTAAAGCATAACCCACACAAACTATGAGATCGCATACCGAAAATCTCTAAATTTAACTACTGAAAAAAACGAACCTGTGAAAATTGCTAATTAAATTTATTAGGGAAAGAAACCGAACCTGTGAAAAGTAGAAGCATCAAACAAATTTAGGAGAGCACCCAAGGTTTGAACTTTAGAAGAGGCTGCAAAGATTTAGAAAGGCTGTTTTGAAGTATTTGCAGATCAGAGGCGATTAAGGTTTGAGGTCGCTTATGACTTAGGGTTTCCTGTATTGGGGAGAAGACGGAAATTGATTTACGTGCGGTAATAATATTTTTAGAATTAAGGTTCGTAGTAGCTTATGACATAGGGTTTTCTGTTTTGGGAGAGAAGAGGGAAATTGACTTACGCGGCAAGGAAAGTTTTGGGTAGAAGAGCGGTAATGAAAGTTTTGGGGAGAAGAGGGAAACTAATTTACATGCGACAACGGAAATTCTAGAGGGAACGACGAATGTAAATCTACTCATGAGGATCTCAACATTCTTACATGTTGTCTTTGGTTTTTACCTGGGTTTATAATTTGTGAAAGGTCCAACCACTGCAATTAATGGTCAATCGCTGTCCTATACTGCTGTTGAAAGCAATTTTTCTTGTACTGTACGAGAGTCAACGTATCCCAATTGGGTGTCAAATCCTATGTTAGTGAAGAAACCCAATGGCAAATAGCGAGTATGCATTGACTATTCTAATCTCAATAAAGCATGCCCTAAAGACAAATTCCCTTGCCAGAATCGATCAACTTTTAGATGCGACAACGGGGAATGAGCTATTGTCATTTATGGATGCTTATTCAGGCTACAACCAGATAATCATGCATGAGGCAAACCAGGAGAACACAACCTTCATTACAGATGTTGGTTTGTATTGTTACAAGGTGATGCCACTTGGGTCAAAGAATGTTGGAGCGACTTATCAACGTCTCGTCAATGCGATGTTCAAGCCTCAGATTGGAAGGACAATGGAAGTATATGTGGACGACATGCTAGTATAGTCGAAGAGAGCAGACGATCATTTGGAGAATCTAGCTGAGATTTTACATATCCTAAGGAAGTACGACATGAATTTGAATCCTTTTAAATGTTCCTTCGGAGTCGCATCTGGGAAATTCCTTGTGTTTATGGTCAATGCCAGGGGCATCGAGGTCAATCCTACTTAGATTTCAACATTAAAAGAGATGAGGGAACCTAGTACAAAGGAAGAGCTTTAGAGTTTGAATAGGAAGGTTGCAACGTTAAGTCGCTTCATTTCAAAGGCAACATATAAGTGTATTCCAATCTTTGATGCATTCAGAAAAGGGAAGAAGGACTTCCAATGGACTCCAAAATGCCGAACGGCTTTTGAGGAGCTAGTCAAGCATATGGAAGCACCTCTAATGTTGTCAAAGCCCAAAGATGGAGAAGACTTGTTCTTGTACTTGGTTGTTTTATCCCATGCCTTAAGAGCGACTTTGGTTAGAGAGGGTTCAAAGATTCAAAGGTCGGCGTATTACATCAGTAAAAGGCTTGCAGGGGCAGAGCTGAATTATCCGAAGTTGGAAAAGCATGCATATTGTTTGGTCATTGCCTCGAAGAAGCTCAATCCATATTTCCAAGCTTACCATATAAAAGTGCTCAAAGATCAGCAGCTAAAGCAAGTAATGTTTCGTCCAGAAACGTCGTGAAAGTTATTAAAGTGGAATATTGAGCTCATTCATTTTGATATCACTTACCATCCACGAAGGGCGATTAACGAAAAAGCTTTAGCAGACTTCATTGCTGAGTTTACAGATATAGGAGATGAGAAGGAAGAGCTTGTAGAAGTGATCACTCGATGGAAGTTGTTCGTTGATGGTGCTATGACTGTATATTTCTCGGAGCCAGGAGTAGTTCTAGAAACTCCTGAAGGACGCTCAGTTTGCTATGCTTTGAGATTGGAGTTTCCACCGATATACAACGAAGCTGAGTATAAAGCATTAACGCTAGACTAAAGATAGCAAAGGAGTTGTGCTTTCAAGCCTTCCAAATTTTCAGCGAGGTGCAATTGGTTGTGTGCCAAGTTAAATGAGAGTTTCAAGCCAAGGGGGGAAATTGCCAGCTTATTTGTCGAAGGCATGGGAACTGCTCAATAACTTGGATTACTACACCATAACACAATTTCTCGGGAAGAAAATATGAAGGTGGATGCACTTGCAAAGTATGCTAGTTCGGGAGATGCTCAGTTGTTGGGATTGGTGCAAGTTGAAGTTCTCTCAAATACCAGCATGGAAGACAATGACATAGATTGGATCATGGAAGTATCTGAAGAGTCAGACTCATGGATAACTCTAATCAGAGAATATCTCCTCAATGGTGTGCTCCTAAGTGATCCCTCCTATGTTTCTTGTGCAGGATGGTCGGTCATACAGAAGGGGTTTCTCTATACCTCTACTTCGATGTGTTACCAAAGAGGAATCTAAGTCAATTCTGGTAGAATTAAATGGCGGAGTGTGTGGAGGGATTCAGGTGGACAGACATTGGCCAAGAAAATTTTGCGATATGGTTATTTATGGTCTGGCTTGAATCGAGACTCTGCAACACATGCTAAGAAATGTGACAGTTGTCAGAGAGTTTCCAAGATTCCAAGAGCACCATCCATAGAATTGAATCAAATGGTCTGTCCATGGTCGTTTGTTGTCTGGGGCATCAATTTGATTGGGGATTGCCTATTGCAAAAATATAGTATGCATGCCATTGTAGCGATCAATTACTTTACAAAGTGGGCTGAAACAGAGCCACTGGCCAACATTACCTCAAAGAAAGTCATCAATTTCATCTTGAAGAATATCATTTGCTGGTTTGGTGTACCACAGAAGATAATCACCGACAATGGGACTCAGTTTGAAAGCGAAGAGTTTAAAGGTTTCTGCGGCAAGTATAAAATCCAGAAGAGTTTTGCAGTTGTAGCTCATCAGTAGGAAAACGGGCAAGTGGAAGCACTCAACAAGATCATAAAGTATTCCATCAAGAATCGTCTTGAGAAAGAAAAAGGTGGTTGTGTAGATGAACTTCTTCTTGCACTATGGGTATATAGGACAATACATAAATCTGCGACTGGGCACACTCCTTTCTCCTTGGCATTCGATTTTGAAGCGATGATTTAGGTAGAGCTAGAGGTTCCTACTCACCGCAAAATTCTTTTCAACCAATCACAGAATGATTAACTGCAATTAGAGGCACTCGATCAACTCGAGGAGAGAAGGAACGAAGAATAAATATGAATCGCAGCACACCAAAGTAGAGTAACTCGCCACTTCAATAGCAAAGTTCATCCAAGGACTTTCGAAGTTGGTGATCTTGTGCTGAAAAGGTTGATGACTGCCATAGGTGTATTTGGGCCAAACTGGGAAGGGCCATATGTAATCAGAAGCTTCTAAATGGCACTTTCAAACTCTCCACTGCTAGTGGAATCCAGATTCTGCGAGCTTGGAACTTTGACTATATTTATCGTTATTTTTCATAGTTTCTTTGTTCAGTTTCCTATAAAAATAAAGATTGTAAATAATTTTGTAAGTTTTGTAATTGATCATCATTATGAATGAAAAGCTAGCCTGCTTAGTCGATAATATCTTTGCAAATTCTTGTTAAATAATCCAAAATTTGCTTAAAGTCGATTTAAAACTGCAGGTTACATAAAGAACGCTAGTTTCCTCAATTACAATGAGACCTACTGACCTTGACAACAAACCATCCCAACAATGCTAGCTCAAGGATCAAGTGCTACAAACATCGATATGAAAAAAGTGCAAGGATGAATGGCACCTCCTTGAAGAGTGAAAGGAAGGAGTCACTAGGAGTCAAATGGCACAAGACACGACAAGCGGGAACGAAGCCAAAACAAAAGGTTGTAAGTTCCACCAAAGGTTGTAACTTCCACCAAAGGGGAACCTCTCCTGGAGAGAGGCATAGGGCCTTGGCACTTTAACTAGGATAGCTTGTTAAATCAAGCGTTCGGTGAAGGAACTGGCGTCCGCCCCGTGGAATGATGCAACAACCAAAAGTGTGCAAGCTCCATCGAAGGGGCATCTCTCAAAGCAAAAGGTCCAGTGCCCTGGTTCTTCAATTATGATAGCTTGTTAACTCAAGCGTCCGGTGAAGGAACTGGCATCCACCCCGTGGAAGGATGCAACAACAAAAGCCTCTCATGGCGAAGCTTAACAGAAATCCCAGCCGAAAGTGGGTGTCCAACATTAGTTTCTCTGATGTTAGATTTATTCGACAGAAGAAGAAACGAAGGCTGGATTAAGCAAAAGTCCTAGCCGAAAGGGGGCACCCAATAAGAACGTCAATGTCAGGAAGTACCTGGCCCGATTTTTACAAATGTTGGGCTTTAACCAAAGACCTCTTCAAGGGCATCCAACAAGATCGTCAATGTCAAGAAGTACCTGGTCCGATTACGACAAATGTTGGGCTTTAACTAAATACCTCTCCGGCCAACAAAATTGTCAGTGTTAGAAAGTACTGGCCCAATTATGACAAATGTTGGGATTTAATAAAAGACCTCTCTGAGGGTACCCATTAAGTTTGTCAATGCCAGGAAGTACCTGGGCCGATTATAAAAAATGTTGGGCTTTAACCAAAGACCTCTCCGGGGGAACCCAATCAATTCAGTTAGCGCTAGATTTATTCAGCTGCAACAAATGTAGGGATTAAATTCAAGACCTCTCTGGAGACACCCAATTTAAGTTGTCGATGCTTAAGTTAATTAACTAGTAGTAGATGAAAGTCTTCGACACTCGAATTAACTGGGTTGGATAGTAGACGAACATTGGTCCTAAATATAAAACTTCCCATGTGGGGGCACAGGTACACAAGACTTCTCCAAGAAGAAGAACAAGATCGACCAACAAAGTTGGGTCTTCTGGATGCAATGGAAGGCTCTGAAGCTTTCAGTGAAACGACAGAAGCAAAAAAGGTCTTCGTCGACAAATTAGAAGCTTCGAGTGCCCTAGTTAAAATAAAAGAAAACTTGACAATGTAGATATCATCCAACATATGCAATTCATGCCGATCTATGGTATGAGGGCAACACAACCACATCGGAATGAAACAATGCTCCAAAACCATTCCACAACTTATCACAACTTTGCAGCATATAAAGAACTTGCATTCCATATAGAAGTAAATGCGCAAAAGTACGACAATGCTAAAAGCAGAAGCTAAAGTACACCAAATAAAAGCATCTTCATCACATATACACAGATTTAAATGCAAGTTTACACAAACCCATAGGCAAGGGCCGACACTTGCATATACATCCAGTCAAATCAAATGACAAATAACAAAGCTATATAAAGTAAAGCTAACAGCCGAAAGCTTTAATCATCCTTCTTTCTGCCTTTTGAAGCACTTCCAGGCCTCAAACTAATCTTGGGAACTTTGGGAGTAGGAGGTGTAGTGGAAGGTTGTTCTTTACCTTTGGTCTCTTCATCATCTTTAGGATCGTCAGGGAAGGAAAGGGAAAGAGTCGTCTTGTGAGTGCCACACTTACCCTTGTTCCTTTATGATGAAGATGTTCTCTTCTTCCCTGAACGTCCTTTTTTTATCCTTGTCCGGGCTTTCATCTGTATCCACAAGCTCCTCTTTCCCTCCTTCCGGTGAATATTCTGGGTTATCCAGATTAGCAATCGCTTCAATCTTTTTTGATTGTGACCCGGGTTGGGTAGCGGAAGCAGGAGTGGAGGCTTTAGCCAAAGAAGGATCGGCGGGTGGAGGAGTGCTAATCAAAGCATTATCGCCGTCAAATTTGAAGGAGTAAAGATAGTTGTAGTTCTCGTCACTTCAGCAACAACGGGATAAGGCTTCAGAGTAGTCGGGCCTAATGCATATGAATGGAAAGTAAGAAGCTCACTATAACCTTGTGTAGTGTTAACATTATCCAAGTCCGATAAGACTTATGTAACATCAACTTTGCCTGAGGCATGAGGACTTCTGTGATCCACTTCATACTTGCCGGAGTCATCATCGTTGCCCTCCTCATCTCGTGCATGCTCCTTAATTATTTCTTTCCTTTCCTCATAACTAGCAGAAGGGTTAAGGGAAGAAGAAATAAGAGCCTAGGGAACAGAAACATGAATATCAACAAAAGTGGTGTGAGTAGCGGTGGTAGTTGTGTCTAGGACTTGTTCCCCAAAAGGCCTAGCTCCATCTAGTAAACCATGCTCTCTCATCAGTTGTTCTCTCCCCTTGGATAAAGCATCACGAGATTCATTATCTAGAAGGATCTTTAAGAGTACCTCTTCAATATAGCCACAACCGTCGAGTTCCACAGCCATTTAGTTGTGCAAGCAGCTTCCCAAACATCAGCCAAGGTAATTGGAAATGAATCTTCCAAAAGGATAGGATACCATGGATCATAACGCTGAGAGTACAAAATTTAAACAAAGTAGGTGTAACACCCCACGTCCATTAATGTCACTCACAAAGGGAATGCATTAACTTCCATGGAGGTTTTAAGTGAATATAGAACAGTAAAATTACAACAAGACAGATATAAAATAGTACTTGGAAATTCAAAAACTTTATTTCATTGTAGCAGAAGTCAAAACATGTTTGATTACATCATAACACCATATTCAATGTCAAGTACAATATCTATCTTGATAAAACAAGTACATAATCCCATTACATGAATAGCCACTAAAAAGAAAGATAACAAGCTGGACTTTACTTCAGCAGTCCAAGCTTTCCAGAAGATAAGCGATCCAACTAGACTCCACTAGAACTTGGCCCAACCTGCGGACCTGAAGGGAGAAAAAGGATGGAAAAGAGGGGGTCAGACATGAAGTCTGGTGAATATGGTAATTCTACAATACTATTACCAAAATAACTGGACTAAGGCATAAGCTGGAAAACAAGAAAATGTCTATGAAGAGCAGATTAAGGACATAGACAATCGCTAAAGGCAACGTTATAGGCGCTCCTAAATACTAAAGGATAAACACTATACTGCACCACACCAGTCACCCTAAAGATTCATCCCACTTAGCTTCACTTAGAAACTTTCCCAATGGCTTTACGTACCCCTAGCTGACTACATAGGTGCCGCCTGCCCCTATCTCCACTAGGTGTACCCTACTTCCCATTATTCGATCGGCTCCCTAACTCGTAGATACCCGTGCTGGCCCCACAGTGGGGTGTATCACTCCCCTAAAGTGGCAACCTGATACAACGGATATGCACGGCTTATACCTACACGATGCAACAACGTCTTACCTACCAGCCCGGGTCCACACACGCATATGAAACCCGTTGGACTTGCGTTGCCACCGCTCCCTGTTTTGGCCTCTTATAGTCAAACCCAGTATGCGTGTCCCGTCCTCGACTTGGGTCAAGCCCACAAAGATACGTTTTGGGATACTGGTTGAAATGGGCCCCCACTATTTACCACAAGCATTCCACCTAAGCTTGTCCCCATTAGTCCATCCCACTTAACCCACTTAGTCATGTTCATTTACATGTGTGTTTGGTTAAGTCTAATCGTATTTCAAATGCCTCTAAAGGCAACCACCAGATTCCTCATGCCACCCAAGGCACCTACTTAACCCCCATGTCCCACCTTACATGATTATCTGGTTAAGTATTTCTTAGTCCATTAAGACCATAACCTCATAAAGACCTCTCACATTAGACTGGCATTTATGGCAGCTGGATTTGCCGGGCGGGTCCGGGCAGTCTTACACCATAAAAGAGTCTAACCTCATGTCTTTACAACTGTTATGCTTTAGTTTGGGCCTAGGACCTCTCACATTGGGCCGACATTTGTGACCACTGGATTTGCCGGGCGGGTCCGGGCAGGTTTACATCACAAACGGGTCCAACCTCGTGTCCTAAGCATTGATTATTAATAATAATCCACTTTCCCCCAATTTTAATAATTCCCTACTTGAATTATTAATTACTTCCAATTTTTAACAATGTCCATAATTGACTCAATTATGGACATCCATTCATGGTATGCAAAATCTTACAAAATTGCACCCAATTTATTAATTCCTAATATTACCCCTACCCCACGTTTGAACGTTTATTCGCAAAATATATGTTAGACTCGAATAGCCTAACTCATAGCATAAAAGAGATTATCATAATAACAACATGTATATGTGACCAAATGAATCATAATATGGGGTGAAACTTGCATATGTCCAACTTGCATAGATTATACATGTCATGGACCTAAAGGTGTCAACTTGTTCAAAATTCACCTAATATAATCTCAATCAATTTTCATAAACTTACATATGAACATGTGTGAATCAACATCATCTAATTTTTTTAACAACATGGTTTTATATGGGTACACCTAACTCAATAGGCAAATTCCCATATTCAAGTTTTATTTAATTATAGTTTCAAGTTTATGGGTACACCTAACCTAATAGGCAAATTCCCATAAACAAGATCCGTTTAAATTAAAAAAACATAACTTTAAGCATGTTCCAACAACATCATGATTTTTCAACATAATATAGCATGATTTATAACATGGCATAGTATGATAGTATAACATAGCTTGACATGATTCTCAACATAGCACGACATAGCATAAGAGAATTTACAACATAGCATGACATAGCATATATAATTTACATCATACGACAACATAATAACATAATAAGAGATCCACAATATATAGAATTTACAATTACAAATCACATCACTTTCTTGTGATCCATTCATAACTGAGTCAAATTAGTTTGTAATAGTCTTGTAAGAATCATTATACTCACCAACAAAAGAAAAGAATTAGAGAAAGAGAGATCTTTTGATTTGATTTGTGTAGATTTAGTTGTAGATGATTAGGCTTCCTCTTCTTAGTTTGTGACGGCTATGCTGAACTCCATGGCAGCAGCATGACGGTAGCTTCTCTAATTTTACAAGTGATTTAGGTCTAGGGTCTACCCACTTATTTATAGATTTTAGAATTCATTTAGGCCATTAGATTTAACCTAGAAATAACCGCAGCCGTTCAGACAAGATGGGGTTTATCTTGTTGACTCAGCAATGAGTCAGAAGTGACTCAGCAAACACTCAGCATATTAATAAACTTCTATTCATGTCATAAATATATATATATTTTCTACAATGTACATATTAGATACATCCCCCTTTACTTATTATTGTTTTTATATACATATTAGATACATCCCCTCTCTCACACACTTATTAATATTTTTATATTCATATTAGATACATCCCCTCTCTTACACACTTATTAATATTTTTATATTCATATTAGATACATCCCCTCTCTTACACACTTATTAATATTTTTATATTCATATTAGATACATCCCCTCCTCTACACACTTATTATTATTTTAGCAACTTTAGTGTTAATAGAAAATTCGGGGTGTTACATTCTCCCCTCCTTTTAGGATTTCGTCCCCGAAATCTTCAAGTCTGGAAGAATGTATATCCTACCATCCAAACGTCCATCTACTCATCCATCATACACATGCATCCATTGTCCTTACAGACTTCTAATGCTTTCATGTTTAAATGCACAGTGTGTGTATATGTCCGTATCTAATGCAAAATCAGGCGGTCCACTGATTCAGTTGACCTCCTTAATGCAACTATGATCGTGCCATGCATCCATTATGTATGCAAAAGATTCTTAATGCTACATAATACTTCTATATGCCTGCACAACCATCATCTGAATGCAGCATCCACATGATAATACAACCATCGTTCATCCATTTTACTAAATACATCCATATATATATGCAATATGCAATATGTAGTGACTGAGCCGATCTAGTGCCTAAAGTGTGTGTATATATGCATCCACGAGCAACAACTAGCAAACACTTGCATCCATTTTGCATCCATCATACATAACATGTCTCAAACACATGTTTCAACCCTAGGATTATCCTAACTAAAGGTCAAAGATACTAATGAGAGGACATGCTAAAGATAAGATAAGATAAGCTAAGCGATAAAGGAGAAATTAAAAGACATACCCTCAAAAAGAAAAGGGTACAACGAACGCATCTTCTCTTCTGTCTCCCAAGTTGCGTTGCTCTCATCATCTCCCCATTGCACTTTAACCAGTCTGACCTCTCGATTCCTTAACTTTTTGATCTCCGACCCAAGAATGCATGTAGGAGCTCGTCTAATTGTTGCATCACGCTTTATTTCCACCTCTTTAAGCAAGCTCGGCTCTACCACCTCCGCGGTCTTGTGCAAACACTTCCTCAAATGTGATACATGGAATACGTCGTGTATTCCACTAAGTTTCTCAGGCAACTCCACCCTATATGCCATCTTCCCAATCCTGTGTTTTTACAGGAAACGGCCCTACAAACCTTGGTGCTAATTTCCCCACGGACCCAAAGCGAACAACATTCTGTAACGGAGATACTTTGATAAAAACCATGTCCCCAATGTCAAACTCAAGATCTGTCCTCCTCTTATCAGCATACGATTTTTGCCTATCTTGTGCTGCTTTCATCCTCCTTCGAATCAACTCAATCTTCTCCGAGGTTTCCCTAACCATATCGGGCCCAAGTAGGATTTTATCGGTAGATTCCCACCAACATGTAGGCGAATGGCAAGGCCTTCCATAAAGAGCTTTGAAAGGTGCCATGCCAATACTAGACTGAAAGCTATTATTATATGCGAATTCTACTAACGGAAGGTGCTCTTCCCATGTACCCCCAAAGTCTAGGATACAAAGCCTTAAAAGATCCTCTAGAATGCGATTCACCCTCTCGGTCTGGCCGTCTGTCTGAGGATGATATGCGGTGCTCAAACATAGCTGAGTCCCTACCGCCTCTTGTAAACTCTTCCAAAATTCGTTAGTAAAGATGGGGTCACGATCGCTTACTATACTAGAAGGAATACCGTGCAAACGAACTATCTCCTTAATGTATACAGAAGCCAACCACTGAGCAGTCCTCTTACTTTTCACGGGAATAAAATGGGCGCTTTTAGTAAGTCTATCTACTATAACCCAAATCCCCGTGTTACCCTTCCTTGATCTTGGTAATCCATCCACAAAATCCATTGAGATGCTTTCCCATTTCCATAGTGGAACTTCTAATGGGTGAAGCAACCCACCGGGTTTCTTTTGTTCTGCTTTAACTCGTTGGCACACCAAGCATCTAGCGACGTACTCGGCCACATCCTTTTTCATACCGGCCCAAAAGAAAACCCGCTTCATATCTTTGTACATCTTATCCCCGCCGGGATGAATGGTCATTTTTGAGCGATGAGCATCATCAAGAATGGCCTTCCTTAAGTCTTCGTCTTGTGGTACACAAAGTCTATTATCCCTTCGTAACCAACCCTTATCGTCTAGGGTATACCTACGAAGATGGCTTGACGACTCCCCCCCTTTGAGCTTTTCTACTATCTCAACCAACTGTGGGTCGTCTCGCTGTGCCTCACCAACCCGTCCTAGAAGTGTAG
Source organism: Allium sativum (assembly GCA_030737875.1). Taxonomy (NCBI): domain Eukaryota; kingdom Viridiplantae; phylum Streptophyta; class Magnoliopsida; order Asparagales; family Amaryllidaceae; genus Allium; species Allium sativum. Next base: position 591,859,135 of record CM060909.1, read on the forward strand.
GTCTAACCTCCAAGGATGCTAACAGACCGGGTACTAAGTCAACGGAGGGTCTAAAGTCAAACATAGAGATGAATTCTAAGCTTTGTCGTTCAACAAACAACGGACTCAAGGACAACCTTTTCCTACTTAAGGCGTCTGCCACTACGTTACCCTTACCCGGGGTATATGCTATTTCAAAATCGTAGGAGGCTAAGAATTCCATCCACCGTTGCTGCCTTAAATTCAAATCCTTCTGAGAGAATAAGTATTTTAATGATTTGTGGTCAGTGAACAGTTCGAATTTCTCACCAAGAAGATAGTGACGCCAAGACTTAAGCGCGAAAACAATTGCGGCTAGCTCTAAGTCATGCGTGGGGTAATTCTTTTCATGAACCCTCAACTGCCTTCCACCATAGGCTATTACTCTTCCCTCTTGCATGAGGACCGCGCCAAGTCCCGTCCCACAAGCATCAGTATAGATGGTAAACGGTTTATTCCCGTCTGGCAGCACTAAGACTGGGGCTGAAGTTAAGGCTCTCTTTAAACGTTGGAACGCATCATCGCAATCTTTGTCCCACGTAAAAACCAGGTTCTTCTTCGTTAACCGTGTTAATGGAGCTGATATTTTTGCGAAGTCTTTGATAAACTTCCTATAATAGCCAGCCAACCCCAAGAAACTTCTTACTTCGGTTGCATTTTTAGGGACCTTCCAATCTTGGATGGCCACCACCTTTGCGGGATCCACTGCTATCCCTTCTTTGGAAACCACGTGCCCTAAGAACCGTACTTCCTTCCTCCAGAAGTGACACTTAGAAAATTTTGCCTTAAGGTTATGCGCTCGAAGGGTTTCCAACACTTCCCTAAGATGTAGGGAGTGCTCTTCTTTATTCTTAGAAAAGACTAAGATGTCATCCACAAAGACTACCACGAATTTGTTAAGGTATTCCCTAAACACCCTACTCATCAAATCAACAAAATATGCAGGGGCGTTTGTCAAACCAAAGGGCATCACTAGCCATTCATAAAATCCGTCAGGAGTCCTAAAAGCAGTCTTATCTATACTATCCTCAGCCACTCTCAGTTGATGAAAGCCAGTGGCTAAGTCCAACTGCGAAAACACTGAGGCGCCAACTAACTGATCAAAGAGATCGTCAGTCCTCGGCAGTGGGTGTCGGTTCTTTTTAGTAAGCTTGTTTAGTTCTCTATAGTCCATACAAAGTCTAAGAGACCCATCCGCCTTTGTGGCAAAAACTACTGGAGCACCCCACTCCGATATACTACGTCTTATGAACCCCTTCTCAAGCAACTCCTTTACTTGCTTATTGAGTTCCTTCCTTTCACGAGGAGCCATGTGGCGCACTGGCAAAGATACGGGTTTAGCATTATCCACAAGATAAATTCGAAAGTCTATCTCCCGCTTTGGAGGTAAGCCCTTCACCTCCTCAAACACATCCGGATATTCCCGGACCACTTCTACCGATCGCAGGTTCTCTACAGACGCGTCAAGCGATTCAAGATAACTTAGCATAACGGAATTTATGGGATTACAAAAGATGTCGAGAGCATTACCAAGGCGAGTCACAAGCCTAACTACTCTCCTTTCACAATCAAGAATGGCCCTATTTCTAGACAAACAATACATTCCTAAAATTAGCCCATAGCCCGTGAAGCCCAATACATAAGCATCACATCTAAATTCAACGCTAAGTATAGAGATTTTCAAATCCAAACATATCATGGTCAAATGAGCCGAACCCCCAATTGGATTTGAAACGACCAAGGGATCTTCTACTAAACTGGTGTTCAAGTGCAGTGATTCAACTAATGATGCAGAGATAAACGAATGAGATGCGCCAGAATCGAATAAGGTACGGACAGGATGATCAAACAGAAAAACTAAGTTTTCAACAGAAATTGTTCTACCTCTTTCTTGCAGCGGTGGGGCCGCAATAGCCTGAACTTGCCCCCTTGCCTGCCCTGGTGCCATAAGAGCCTGCACCCGTCCTCCCGAGGTAGACCCTGCCCTCTGCCCCTTCTTTGGACAGTCCTTTACTAAATGTCCCGCATCTCCACAATGAAAACAACCAGTCTTCTTTTTCTTTCTACAATCTTTGCTGAGATGGCCAGGCGTCCCACAATTGAAGCATTTCTTCTTCCCTTTGCCATTATTGTTTTTATCACCCTTCTTATTTTGCTGTTGGGGTTTCTTCTGATCCCCTTTCTTTTCAACTGCCTTATCCTCATGCATAAGTGCCATTTCTACTAGTTTTTCAAAGGTGGCTCCCATAGGGATGTGGGTCATAGCCAACCCTTGCAACGGTTCATTCAAGCCTCTAACGAACCTCAAAGCTTTCTTCTCTGGCGTGTTCACCAACTCCAAGCCAAACCTTGCTAACTGATTAAATTTATTGACATATTCCTTTACTGATGAGCTCCCTTGCTTTAGTGCCAGGAATTTTTCCATATTTAAGTTCTCCTCTGCCCTTGAAAGAAACTTTGCCTCAAACCGTCGTCTGAAATCCGCCCATGAATCAACTGGACGTTCCCCATTAGTGACCTCCCACCAAAACGAGGCCTCTCCCTTCATTAACCAAGCAGCTAAACGGACTTTCCTCCCATCTTCCACTTCAAAGATATCCAACAATTCCTCAGTCTCCTTAAGCCAATCTCTGGCCTCCACAAACGTCTCAGTCCCTTGAAAAGTTTTTCCTCCCATAGCCTTGAATTCCTTGCACGTCTTTGCAAAAGTGTCAACACGAGGAGGAGGAGGAATGGGTGCAACTAGGGGTGGAGGAGTATCCGCTGGGCCTGCAGTGGTGGCCCTAGCCTCCAAGTATCTCCTAAACCACCCTGGAATCGTCACACCTTCTGGGAGATTAAGATCTTCAGCCATGCTGAAACGAAAAAGGAAAGATTCAAAATGGAGAATTCGAAAGATAAAGATAAGGATGTGGCTATTTGGGATTATGTTTTTCATTAAAACTCTCTTTAAATAACATGTTTTTTTTTTTTTTTTTGAAAGCACTTCTTCCAAAAATACTTTAGAAATTTTTTTTTATCTGTTCTGGTAACCTTATGCTCTGATACCACGTGTAACACCCCACGTCCATTAATGTCACTCACAAAGGGAATGCATTAATTTCCATGGAGGTTTTAAGTGAATATAGAACAGTAAAATTACAACAAGACAGATATAAAATAGTACTTGGAAATTCAAAAACTTTATTTCATTGTAGCAGAAGTCAAAACATGTTTGATTACATCATAACACCATATTCAATGTCAAGTACAATATCTATCTTGATAAAACAAGTACATAATCCCATTACATGAATAGCCACTAAAAAGAAAGATAACAAGCTGGACTTTACTTCAGCAGTCCAAGCTTTCCAGAAGATAAGCGATCCAACTAGACTCCACTAGAACTTGGCCCAACCTGCGGACCTGAAGGGAGAAAAAGGATGGAAAAGAGGGGGTCAGACATAAAGTCTGGTGAATATGATAATTCTACAATACTATTACCAAAATAACTGGACTAAGGCATAAGCTGGAAAACAAGAAAATGTCTATGAAGAGCAGATTAAGGACATAGACAATCGCTAAAGACAACGTTATAGGCGCTCCTAAATACTAAAGGATAAACACTATACTGCACCACACCAGTCACCCTAAAGATTCATCCCACTTAGCTTCACTTAGAAACTTTCCCAATGGCTTTACGTACCCCTAGCTGACTACATAGGTGCCGCCTGCCCCTATCTCCACTAGGTGTACCCTACTTCCCACTATTCGATCGGCTCCCTAACTCGTAGATACCCGTGCTGGCCCCACAGTGGGGTGTATCACTCCCCTAAAGTGACAACCTGATACAACGGACATGCACGGCTTATACCTACACGATGCAACAACGTCTTACCTACCAGCCCGGGTCCACACACGCATATGAAACCCGTTGGACTTGCGTTGCCACCGCTCCCTGTTTTGGCCTCTTATAGTCAAACCCAGTATGCGTGTCCCGTCCTCGACTTGGGTCGAGCCCACAAAGATACGTTTTGGGATACTGGTTGAAATGGGCCCCCACTATTTACCACAAGCATTCCACCTAAGCTTGTCCCCATTAGTCCATCCCACTTAACCCACTTAGTCATGTTCATTTACATGTGTGTTTGGTTAAGTCTAATCGTATTTCAAATGCCTCTAAAGGCAACCACCAGATTCCTCATGCCACCCAAGGCACCTACTTAACCCCCATGTCCCACCTTACATGATTATCTGGTTAAGTATTTCTTAGTCCATTAAGGCCATAACCTCATAAAGACCTCTCACATTAGACTGGCATTTATGGCAGCTGGATTTGCCGGGCGGGTCCGGGCAGTCTTACACCATAAAAGAGTCTAACCTCGTGTCTTTACAACTGTTATGCTTTAGTTTGGGCCTAGGACCTCTCACATTGGGCCGACATTTGTGACTACTAGATTTGCCGGGCGGGTCCGGGCAGGTTTACATCACAAACGGGTCCAACATCGTGTCCTAAGCATTGATTATTAATAATAATCCACTTTCCCCCAATTTTAATAATTCCCTACTTGAATTATTAATTACTTCCAATTTTTAACAATGTCCATAATTGACTCAATTATGGACATCCATTCATGGTATGCAAAATCTTACAAAATTGCACCCAATTTATTAATTCCTAATACCCCTACCCCACGTTTGAACGTTTATTCGCAAAATATATGTTAGACTCGAATAGCCTAACTCATAGCATAAAAGAGATTATCATAATAACAACATGTATATGTGACCAAATGAATCATAATAAGGGGTGAAACTTGCATATGTCCAACTTGCATAGATTATACATGTCATGGACCTAAAGGTGTCAACTTGTTCAAAATTCACCTAATATAATCTCAATCAATTTTCATAAACTTACATATGAACATGTGTGAATCAACATCATCTAATTTTTTTAACAACATGGTTTTATATGGGTACACCTAACTCAATAGGCAAATTCCCATATTCAAGTTTTATTTAATTATAGTTTCAAGTTTATGGGTACACCTAACCTAATAGGCAAATTCCCATAAACAAGATCCATTTAAATTAAAAAAACATAACTTTAAGCATGTTCCAACAACATCATGATTTTTCAACATAATATAGCATGATTTATAACATGGCATAGTATGATAGTATAACATAGATTGACATGATTCTCAACATAGCACGACATAGCATAAGAGAATTTACAACATAGCATGACATAGCATATATAATTTACATCATACGACAACATAATAACATAATAAGAGATCCACAATATATAGAATTTACAATTACAAATCACATCACTTTCTTGTGATCCATTCATAACTGAGTCAAATTAGTTTGTAATAGTCTTGTAAGAATCATCATACTCACCAACAAAAGAAAAGAATTAGAGAAAGAGAGATCTTTTGATTTGATTTGTGTAGATTTAGTTGTAGATGATTAGGCTTCCTCTTCTTAGTTTGTGACGGCTATGCTGAACTCCATGGCAGCAGCATGACGGTAGCTTCTCTAATTTTACAAGTGATTTAGGTCTAGGGTCTACCCACTTATTTATAGATTTTAGAATTCATTTAGGCCATTAGATTTAACCTAGAAATAACCGCAGCCGTTCAGACAAGATGGGGTTTATCTTGTTGACTCAGCAATGAGTCAGAAGTGACTCAGCAAACACTCAGCATATTAATAAACTTCTATTCATGTCATAAATATATATTTTTTTTCTACAATGTACATATTAGATACATCCCCCTTTACTTATTATTGTTTTTATATACATATTAGATACATCCCCTCTCTCACACACTTATTAATATTTTTATATTCATATTAGATACATCCCCTCTCTTACACACTTATTAATATTTTTATATTCATATTAGATACATCCCCTCTCTTACACACTTATTAATATTTTTATATTCATATTAGATACATCCCCTCCTCTACACACTTATTATTATTTTAGCAACTTTAGTGTTAATAGAAAATTCGGGGTGTTACAGTAGCATTGACATTGGTATCTGCTTCAGCCTGCACTTGCTCTGCAGCATCTTTTCCAGCAAGAGCCTGATCTCCCTCCTACTCAAGACTTTCTACTTTGGCTTTCAGTAAAGAAATCTCCAAATCCTAAGCAGCACTCTTCTCACGAAGACTAGAAATGTCTCGCTGATTAGTTGCAGTAGTTTTCTGCTCTACGGATAACTTATCCTCAATAGTTTTTTGGGTGGAGTGAGCGTCTTTAACTTGAGAATTTAGCAAAGTATCCCGCTGTTTGGCGGCTGCAAGCCCTTCTCTTAGGCTCGTGCTCTCAATTTCTAACTCATGGTTCTTCTCGGTGAGAGAGAGAATGCTAGCATCGCAAGATCGAAGGGTTCTGTCCCACTCAGCTTTATCATTTTCTAGCATAAGAATTTGCTAGAAATTAAGTTTGTTGACTCATTGAAGTTCATCTGCTAGTTTTTCCCATTAAGACAGCTTCTCAACATGAATCTTAACCACATCAAGTTGCTTCTCGAAATGATATTTCACCGCATCCAACTCCTTAAGCATGTCTCCTTTGTCTGCTGAAGTAATGTCCAAGTGATAGTGACCTCCTTTAAAGGAACCAACGAGGAAAACGTGTAGCAAGTGTGTTGGGTGCAGGTTCAAGAGAGTGAGTTGGCTTATGAATAATTTGCTATATATCTATAGGAGTAGGTGTGACTAATGGAGGGATAAGAGTTATAAGGCTGGACTGAGTAGTAGGAGCAGAATCTCTATTTGATCTAAAATGCTTATGCGAATCACCTACATCGTGATCCTTGCCCCGATCATCCATATCTCTCCTCCTCTTTCGGACATCCTCTTCTTCCCATTTACTCCATTCATGATGATCATCATAAGTGCCCCGACTCCGATCATCCCTCTCTTGCTTATCCCTGTCATGGCAGTAATCATGATCTTGCTGGCCCTTCTCATATACATCCTGGCGATCCCGAGCTTCCTGAGCTTTTCTCAACCTTCTTTGATCTTCGGTTTCATCATAATAACGGGACTGCATATAAGGTCGTGGGACATAAGAGCTTGTTCGATGTTTGAATTCCTTCATATACTATCGGCTCATGGTTGGACATGAGACAAAAAACCAAGATTTTAGCGTTTAAAGCAGGTAGTGCTGGGGCAAGACAAAAAACATAAGCGAAATGTCAGAATTCTGAGTGTGTGTAGTGTGTGTTCTAACGTGCATTAATCTACGAACCACTCGCAGTTTTTGAAGTCAAGGTCGCTGTGGTTTCCGAGATAGATTCTTGGAATGAAGGAGTCATAAACATCCTAGAGACCACCTTTTCCACTAATGTGGAAATTTCGGGAGTAAAAATACCGCTTGTCGGTTTTGCGACTAAGGAGGTCGTAGTTTCGGTAATGGATTTCTAAGATGTCTGAATCAAGGTAGAAGCCACCGTAGTCGCCAGGGGAGAAAGTCTAGAAGCTATAATATCTCTCGTGGTAAGATCGCTTGTTGTAACATTAAGGTCACTCACACCATCGTATATGTCCATGAAGTCATCTTCATGAGTGATAGGGGATGTAGGATCAGGATTAGTTCTCTCGACATTAGGATCACCTCTGGCTATAGTTTCTCCTTCTTCAAATTGTTCAATATCTCTTATAGGATTTTTTTCCATCGCGATGTACAATTTCCTCTTCCTCGATAGAAGGTAATTGAGGTTGGGAAGATGATTCAGCTCCGCCAGCAAGGTCTGAGCACTTCTTTAATGATGACTCATCAGTAGAGCTCTTCATAATAGCATCCTTACCAGAGGTCACGACACCCGATGCTTCGAGCACAAAAGGGGAAGCAGGAATTTGTTCAGATGCTAAAGATCGGGATGGATAGAGTAACCTGTACTAGTAAAGGAATTCGTTGGTAATTGAAAATTGACAAGTCTTCTCTTTTGTCATCAACCATTTTTAAAGCCTTCAGAGTGGATTTGCAAACAACGAAATCTCTGAAGGTATTTCTACAAAGCAAATGGAATGGTTAACAATCAAGGCTATGAGAAAAACAATTATATAATTCTAAGCAATGAATGTTCACCTCCTTACATCCAGATCCCTTGAAAAGTATCATGGCATCGAACATAGAAATATTGATTTAAAAAACCATGCATATTATCTGATAAGTTGAAAATAAGCTTGCGATGGTAAGCACCTTTAACGAAGATAATCGAGGTGTGATCTTTCCTCCTCTTGAAAACACACAAATAGCAGACGTCTTGGAAAGTAGGCACATCACGTCCTGACCTCAGAAAAAGCACACAAAGCCCTAATAAAATGGCATAGCCATTAGGGTGTAGCTGAATTGGGGCAACGACTAGACGTCAAAGGACCATCTATAAAAATTGGTAGAAGAGAGGGATGGCCCCAGTCGCTAGCATACGACAGTTGACTACTACAAAACCAACATGCGGGCGATTAGCAATATCTCCTGGATTTGGCAACCTTGCATTCGCCTCAGGAATGCCAAACTGGGAATATAATTGCTTGAGGACACGTGGAGTAATTGTTGAATGGCATCTTTTTGTTGGTTGATTTCTAAGTGGGCGGGGACCAGGAAAAGCCTGATCAGACACCGACTCAGGAGCTACGGTAATTGTAGCTTTAGAAGGTTGAGTGGAAGTTACCACTTGAGAAGAAGTAGAAGTCTCCTCGGATTGAAGACGAGCTTTCTGTTTGGTAGTCATTCTACATAAGTAATCTTATTTTAAACAACTTATGCACGTGCATTTCCTAAGTTGAAGGAGCTATGCAGAATTATATAAGTCATAAAATGAAGATGAGGCTTGAAATCCACGGTCGACATGTGTCGGTTAGTTGATCTCAAGCGTCATCATAAATTTGAATTATAATGATGTGTTGGTGCAACCAGTGTTCAACAAACACTAAATTATTAAGTAAAGTAAATCTTGTGCGGACACTTCATTTAGCTAAAGTTAGAAAAATTGACTGTAGTCTATTCTTAATGTTTAAACTAATATGTTGTTGATGTGGGCCGTCAGCAGCAAAATATTAGCCTAAAAATGTGCAAGTGTTTTTGTTGCTTAGAACAGATACCAGTTTCAAGCTATAAATGCAGGTTCACGTCATTGATCACTTTAACACTTGAGCTGCTTCAATACACTTGATAATAAACAAAGAGGCAAGCTCATACGTATGGTACTTCAACAAGGAAGGATAGGCTCATGATCAATCATAGGTCGAAAAGCTTTCGGTCCATCATGGATCAAAATGCATCCGATCCATCATGGATCGAAAAGCGTCCGGCCCACCATGGATCAGAAAGCATCGGATCCACCATGGAACGGAATGCATCTGATCCACAATGGATCGAAACTATCTGATCCACAGTTGATCAAAACTATCTGATCCATAATAGATCTGGAGTATCTGATCCAATGAAATGGTCACTCTTCCAAGTCGCAATCTGATGCTCGTGGGTGATCAATTCATCAACCAACACACAACTACACACAATTCAGCAAAGTCTGGCAATTAATAAGATCGAACTTCTAAACATGCAATGGATTCAGGATTGAAGCATGCAACTTTGAAACATGAATCACAAGAATTTATCATCATCAAACGTGAGCTATCAACAGATCAAACAACATGAAAATGGGAACACTTTAGGGCATAAGCTATTTTACAAGATTATCGAAACTAATTGGAGACAAATACTCAAACCCAAGTACTAATTAGAAGCTAATTGGATCTAAATTCATGAACGAATCGTCAAATCGGTGCAACTAGGGGTGGCAATTAGACCCGGCCTGATAGACCGGATCCGACCCATCGGGTCTCGGGTCTAGGCGAGTTGAGTTTTTTCGGGTCTAAACCATACATTTCCAAAACCTAGACCCGACCCGAGCTTCGTTCGGGTCGGGTAGGGTTCTGTTGGGTAGCAACACTAAAAATACATATATTTCAATTCTTTTTGGTTGGGTCTTTTAGGTCAGGTCAATTCGGGTCAGGTTTAATCAGGTCTTTATTGTTTTTTCATCACCTAGACCCGACCCAAAATCGTTGGGTTCAGGTACGGGTCGAGTCGGGTCGGTTTTTCTATTCTCGGTTCTAATTGCCAGCCCTAGGCGCAACAAGATCCAATCATTAAAACTGAAAATCAATACAACAGGTTTTAGGCCACAAGTTCATCAATTGCAAACGTCGAATTATCACTCAAAGCTAAATCGAGGTGTAGGTTGTAGTCTGACCAGATCTAATTTCACACATAGTTAAGTGAATTAACTAGCATCGAATGTCAAACTGCAAAAATTCGATTCGAGCCCCAAACCCTAGAATTCGTGAAATTAAACCAATTTGAGAGCTTGAAAAAGGGAATTGGCACTTACGATGTAGAAAAGTGATTGAACTTTAGTGAGGAGGAGTTGAACGAGCTCGACGATGCTGAAGTTCACCAGATCTAGAGAAGGGGGACCTCGACTTGATTCGAAATCAGCCGAAGTAGTGGAATTCGAAGATGATATAAAGATTACTGATGAACGTCAACAAAGAAACTAGAGCAGATCTAATCGGAGGAGATGAGTTAAAGCTAGGGCGATTTTCTCTGAGGAAAAAACTTGGCCACCATTAAAGAGATTTTGTTCTAAAGAGAATACATGGAAAAATGGATCTGGGAAAGGAATATAAAGATTGGGCAAACAGTCTCCGGTCCATCTGTTAGGCCGAATTAAGACCATAAGAAAATAGCGATAACCGGTTTGTTGTTGCCTAAATAAGCCAACCCATTAGAACATTCCGGTCCTTTTGCTATATGCTCGATCCATATGAAAAGCATCGTAGGAATTAAAATATTCATGATCCATTTTTTTAAAAAAAAAGAAAAAGAAAGAAAGCCGTGTAATTTTAGTACTCATTAGAATCAGACAAAAAATGTTTTAAAAATTGCCAAGAGGCGTGCTCGAAGAAGAAGGCAGTTGAGAACATTGACGATGATTTGGATGAGGAAATTGATTACTCATTAGAGGAGTTTCTCCCTAATTCAATGAAGTTTCCACCTAGATATACCAGCAGAAATCCAGTTTAATGTGATCAGTTGTGATTGTTGAAGATAGTTGAAGTTGTGTGCTTTTTGATGAAGTTTTCTTTTCGTTGAAGTTTGGTTCTTAGCTGTGATTACAGTTGAGTTTTGCTATTATTGATGTTGATTATTGGAATAAGCCATTCTGGTAGCTGGTAGAATACTGTTCTATGTGTAATTTGATGCTGGGTATTGGAAGCCATTCTGATGAGCTGGTTCTTAGTTTGCATGTGATGATAGTGGTTTCTATGTGTGTAACACCCCACATCCGTTAGTGTCACTCACAAAGGGAATGCACTAAGTTCTGTGGAGCATTTAAGGTAAAAGATGATGATAAATTACAAGACAGACAAAATTAAAGCAGCGGGGAAATAAAACTTTACTTTATTGATAAAATAGTTTGTACAACAATTTCTTTTCAATACCAGAGTAACATCTGTCTTACAAAATAAAGAAGCATAAAAATAACATTTGTATTCCCCAATGTAGCATAAGCCATAGCAGCGGAAAAGAGAGTCTACAGCGATATATCCAAGAGTCTTCAAGCTTGGGAAGAGAACTGAGCCTAAGTAATAACATTCCCTCCCTACAGACCTGGGGCGGGGGGGGGGGGGGGGGGGGGAGACGGAAGACAAGAAAGCGAAAGAAAACAGAGTCAGACATTAAGTCTGGTAAGTTCAGTAACTTTCAGCATGTGAACGGAAAAAGCAGCACTACATGAATTAACTGAATATAAGATAATACCATAATGATAGGGCTAACAAGCCAACATAAGATTTATGCAAGATATGCTAAGGCAAGATAAGACATGCTTCCCTATTTCCTCTGCTTCGCTATTATCCTATTATTCTGGATTCTATATCGCTGCACCACTTAACTAATGTCTCAACTTGAAATCTGTATAATATGATAACGTGATCCCAATCCCATAGGTTGTGGTTGTTTTCAGGTGTACATCTATTATTTATTACCTAGATCTAATCTAGGGTCTTTCTATTGAGTGCTTCCTAGATTCAACTAAGGTTTACGTGACTTGTCTAATGCTTTACAGATTCAGGGTTTATGCCACCTAGGTCCACTAGGGATTACGCTACCTTTCGAACGATGCCCCTAGTCTAGGACACACTACCTAGAGTGGTATATGTTCCTAGACTTTCCCCACGTATGTGTCGCGAATCGTTTATCGCTGTCTAGATGCACATGTCCTCAAATGTGCGACCCGAGTCCCGTGGCAGGGCTACTCTAGAAACACGGAACTCGGTCGGGAGCTTTTCAGATATCTGCCGGTGCAGATGCTAAGGTCTGTTTTTCTACCAGTGGTTATGGTCCCACGTGACCCCTCCCTCAACTAATGAAAGGCAATCCAAGAAAATCAAGCGCGAGAACTATACTTTTGCCACCCTATGCCCTACTTTCCTATTGGCCAGCCTCACCCATAACTAGATAGCAAGTATATGGTCTGTTGGGAGTTCTCTGCCTTTCCGCATACGTACAACGATTGACTAAAGATGGTAGGTAGACGACGAGTTGCTATCACAGGGTAAAAACTAGTCTCGCCGAATCACGCTGATCCACCCTATTCTTTAGGTTGCCATATATTGCAACCAAGGCATACCCTTGGTTCTTCTAACGCAGACCTTAACCTCTGTGAGCCCAGAAGGATCATCTGCCACCTTACAGAGGGATACCAAGAGTACCCTCACGTCCCCTCGAAGCCTCGGGCTTCGTAACCCAATTCGTTGGAGGCCTCTTTAAGATCAGATGGACGTTCGCTCCTACTTGTGATATACTAAGGACTACTACTAAGTTTTCTAACTAAGGTTTACCACTTAGTTTGTTGAATCATCGTTTTCTTAACTAAGGTTTACGACTTAGTTCATATTAACTAAGGTTTACTACTTAGTTCTTGTTCTCGTCAAGTTGGGTTGGTTAAGTGTCATTAGTCAATTCGAGTCAACTTAACCATTTCGTTTGCCATATAAAACTGGTTAAGTGTTATCAGTAGTTCATGTTAACTTAACCCCTACCACAAGCCGAGTTATATTGGTTAAGTATTTTCTTATTACTTAACCCTACCCATTCATCTTGTATTGGTTAAACGTTCCCTTTAACCTAACCTTGCCCATCTGTTTTAACTGACATGTTATAGCGGTTAAGTGTTCCCTTAGCTAACTTAACCATAACATCTGTTTAATTAACATGTTCTAATGGTTAAGTATTGTCCTTTCATGTTTTTAACTTAACCCTGTTCATTTATCCTGCTATGATGACTAAGTGTTCCAAGTTTACTTAACCCCACCTTCTAGTCTTAGTTAACATGTTAAATTGGATAAGTGTATTAAACTACTTAACCCCACCTTCTAGTCTAGTTAACATGTTAAACTTGCTAAGTGTATTAAATTTACTTAACCCTTACAAGTCTTGTCTTGTTAACATGTTAAGTGGTTTAGTGCCCAGATTAGCCTAACCCCACTCATCGGATTTAGTTAACATGTTGAGTTGGTTAAGTGTTTTAGTTAACTTAACCCTACCATTCTTGTTCTAGCTTTAATTAATAAATTAAACCCGCGACCACTCACATTAGACATATATTGTTGCGATTACTGGATGTGCCGGTTGGTTCCGGGCAGGTTTATACCGCAACTCAGTCTAACCTCGGGTTAGGCATATTCGTGTTTTCTAAGTTCAAAGGGTTTTGATTAATTTTCAAATCAGGTTTTGAAAGTAACCATCTCGTCCGTCGGATCTGTTAGGGATAGCCAGGGAGAGCAGGAAACATGTATTTTCCAAACCCAAGCCTAGACATTATCCTCTCTGTCACCCTAGAACTTTCTGGTGTATTTATTATTAAAAGAGATGTCATTAATAAACCTTTCTTTTGTATAAATATAAATTTTTAACAATTTATCCTCAAAGTTTAACCATTTATCCTCAAAGTCCATTTTCCCTTTTTAAATAAATTTGGCCTATACCATATTCATTTGCCATGCCCACTAATGGACTTATATTCTAGGCCCAAATCTTGATTTGCCTATCTTACAGTTTATAGCAATTTAGATCCAACATCCTCATTTACAGTACATGCCAAAACTAGATTTTATATTCTAGTTTACAGTTTATGCCAAACTAGATTTCATATTCTAGTTCACCGTTTATGCCTAAAACTTAATTTGCATACCAACTACCTACTTTGTGGCCCATTTAACCATTTACCATTTACGCCCAATGTATGTAAATTATTCACAATTATGCTAATATACTTATCATGCTTAATTTAGCCACCCAATTCTGATTTAATATTCTAATTTCAGTTCATGTCAAAACTAGACTTGTTATTCTAATTTTCATCTTAATAGTCATGCTATAATGCATGTTCCCAAATTATGCCAATTTCCAAGTTTATTCAATTTCATGTTTTTCCCAAAACGTATTCCCATCGTTCGTATAATCGTGATTCAACCTAGATTATAAATAAATCTAGATTCGTGGATAAAAGGGAATGAACCAAAATGCCATGAAAGAATAGACATAATAACTGGTATAAGATGATAATCCACAGGCATATAGATCTGGTAATATTACGACATGAAAAGGGTTAAATAAATAGGTTCAAGAACATGGGTAGACCTAACTTAATAGGTAAATTCCCAAGATCAAGATCCAAGGATAACTAAGAATAAACTGAAATAGAAAGTCAAGCCTAGATCCAATATAATGCCAGTTTGGGGTACAACATGGTTTTGTAATTACTGTGTCATGGGCATAAATAATAATCTTATGTCCATAGTCATAGGCAATAAATCCTCACAGTTAATGAATCACAGTCATAGGCGATGTTCATAGTCAAAGGAAAATAATTCTCACAGTCATGAGTCACAGTCATAGGCAATGTTCATAGTCAAAAAGGCATTTGGTTTTAAGGTCCCTAGTTTCATAGTCACAGTCTTATTGGTCATCGAATCATAACAGTTCTTAATTAGGTCCAAAGATTTAAGCACTGATTCGAATAGAAAGATTTGGCATATTCTTTTATTCCTTTAATTTCATGTCACGAATAGAGAAAACGTTCAAATCTAAAAAGTAACCGACTTACAGAGATTATATTAGATTCGTAGAAAAACAGTCATTGAAGTCGTTTGAATCTTCACTTGAATCCTAACTTGTTTTGAATCTCCTCTTGAAAGTCTTGAGCAGCATTTCATCGTCTTGATTTATTTTATATATTATTTTATTTATTATTTAATTTAGTGGAGGAGAAGATGCCATGTCCACCAAGAATCTTTGCAGCATAAGGTTAGAGAAGAATTGTGAATATTGAAGGAGACTAGGGTCTGTTTATATAGGATTAGGCGGACGAATCTAGGCAGAAAACGAGACCAGGTACATCAGAATGCACCCAGGCCCAAAAGTGGGTTTTGCACCCAGGTCGACACCCAGGTCGACTGCCCAGTCGACCTGGTCAGGGGGGGTCGACTACCCAGTCGACTCCCCAGTCGACCTGGGTCCTGGGCGGGAATTTTACCACCCAACCAGCTTCTGGATTTGAATTCGAATTTCGAGCTGTTTTCGATTCTGAAAATTCCTGAAACTTCGGAGGGTCATATCTCCCTCATACGGACTCCGATTCTCGCAAACTCGGACTCGTTTCCAAGCAAAATTTCGAGACGAACGCAATGGCGTAACCCGTTTCCCTTAATTTTTCTTAAAACATTTAATTATACCTTAATTTGTGAAACTTAATGTTACAAAATTACGGGGTGTTACATTCTCCCCCTCTTAAAAGGATTTCGTCCCCGAAATCTTCTAGTTGGGAAGAATGTGTCCTACCATCCAATCACCCATCTACTCGACCATTCAATCACAGGCATTCATTGTCCTTAGAAAGATTTCTAATGCTTTCATGTTCATATGCATGGTGTGTGTGTATATGTCTTTATCTAGTGCAAAATTAGGCGGTCTACTGATTCAGTTGACCTCCTTAATGCGAATCATGTCAGTGCTATGCGTCCAATCATGTATGCAAACATCCCTAGTTATGTAAATACTACATGTGTGCATAGTCATTCATCCATATGCAACATCCATATGATAACATATCAAGTTAAATCCGTTAAGCAGATACATATATGCGAATGAAATATGAAAGTGACTAAGTCGTTCTTGCGTATATGGTGTGTATATGCCTCCACAAGCAACCACTTGCAACCATCAATCATAACATATTTCAAATACACGTTAACATCCATTGGCTTCTACCTAAGGATCGATGATACGTCCTAGAGGATATACCTAAAAAGCTAGAAACAAGTAGGCCTAAAACTCATAGAGAAAGGATATACCCTTAAGAAAAAGGGTATGATGCATGTATCTAGTCTACAATCTCTTAAGTCGCATCTTCTTGAGCTTCAATCCACTGTGCCTTTACCAATATCGGATAACTGGCCTTCCAAATTCAACTGGATACATCTGCGTACTCATTGACTATTCTAACGGATAGAAAATCTTCGATCAATGTATTAAGCAATTCTAGATAGCTAAGCCTAACCGATCCTTTTAGGATCACACGAAATATCGAGGGTATTTCCAAGGCATGTCAAAAAGTCTAACTTTCAGAATTACTAGCCAACCAGCCTCATAGCTCATGGAACCAAAACATAAGCATTATGCTTAAACTCAACACTTAATGTGGTTGTTCTCAAATCCCTATAAACCAAAGGTAAACAGGTCGAACCACCAATTTGGATCTAAGTCTATTTGGGACCTTGTACTATAGTAAGGTGCAGAGATTCAACTATGGACGCAGACATGAAAAAATGCGAGGCGCTAAAACCAAAAGAAAGAGTACGGACGGAAAAAAACTAGACTTCTCCAACAGAACTTTACTGCCTTTCTCTTAGGTACGCTTAGTGGTGAAAGCATGTACTTGCCCTTTTGAAAACCTTGTCCTTTGTCCTTAATTATATCCTAGTAAAAGTACTTCCTCTTGTCTTAGGTTTTATAATTCCTTCCTCCTTCGTGAGTTAAATCTACATCCCTGAATTCCTCATCCTTGGTTGTGCTCCTTTGCTAAACTCCTCATCTTCTTACTCGTGTAATCATGTTGACAAATCTCTCGAAAGCCGCCTCCATCGTACAGAAAGTCCTACAAAGCTTGAAAGAAAACTGGCCGCAAGTAAAACTACTACGGCTATAGATGGAAGTCGGGCACTACTTTGCCCTACAATTAGGTTACCTCCCAGAGAGCCGAGAGCCCCAGAGACTCAAGAAAGAAGGAAACAAGGACTCAAACAGAGAATCAAAAGATAGTGCATATGGCTTTGGGGAATATGCCTTTAAAACAAAAAAATCTTTTGAAAATGCTTCTTTTAAAACCGTTTTGAAAATAATTTTTCAAATCTTTTATCTGATCCGGTAACCTTTAGCTCTGATACCAGGTGTAACACCCCACATCCGTTAGTGTCACTCACAAAGGGAATGCACTAAGTTCTGTGGAGCATTTAAGGTAAAAGATGATGATAAATTACAAGACATACAAAATTAAAGCAGCGGGGAAATAAAACTTTACTTTATTGATAAAATAGTTTGTACAACAATTTATTTTCAATACCAGAGTAACATCTGTCTTACAAAATAAAGAAGCATAAAAATAACATTTGTATTCCCCAATGTAGCATAAGCCATAGCAGCGGAAAAGAGAGTCTGCAGCGATATATCCAAGAGTCTTCAAGCTTGGGAAGAGAACTGAGCCTAAGTAATAACATTCCCTCCCTACGGACCTTGGGGAGGGGGGGGGGGGGCAGAGACGGAAGACAAGAAAGCGAAAGAAAACAGAGTCAGACATTAAGTCTGGTAAGTTCAGTAACTTTCAGCATGTGAACGGAAAAAGCAGCACGACATGAATTAACTGAATATAAGATAATACCATAATGATAGGGCTAACAAGCCAACAAAAGATTTATGCAAGATATGCTAAGGCAAGATAAGACATGCTTCCCTATTTCCTCTGCTTCGCTATTATCCTATTATTCTGGATTCTATATCGCTGCACCACTTAACTAATGTCTCAACTTGAAATCTGTATAATATGATAACGTGATCCCAATCCCCTAGGTTGTGGTTGTTTTCAGGTGTACATCTATTATTTATTACCTAGATCTAATCTAGGGCCTTTCTATTGAGTGCTTCCTAGATTCAACTAGGATTTACGTGACTTGTCTAATGCTTTACAGATTCAGGGTTTATGCCACCTAGGTCCACTAGGGATTACGCTACCTGTCGAACGATGCCCCTAGTCTAGGACACACTACCTAGAGTGGTATATGTTCCTAGACTTTCCCCACGTATGTGTCGCGAATCGTTTATCGCTGTCTAAATGCACATGTCCTGAAATGTGCGACCCGAGTCCCGTGGCAGGGCTACTCTAGAAACACGGAACTCGGTCGGGAGCTTTTCAGATATCTGCCAGTGCAGATGCTAAGGTCTGTTTTTCTACCAGTGGTTATGGTCCCACGTGACCCCTCCCTCAACTAATGAAAGGCAATCCAAGAAAATCAAGCGCGAGAACTGTACTTTTGCCACCCTATGCCCTACTTTCCTATTGGCCAGCCTCACCCATAACTAGATAGCAAGTATATGGTCTGTTGGGAGTTCTCTGCCTTTCCGCATATGTACAATGATTGACTAAAGATGGTAGGTAGACGACGAGTTGCTATCACAGGGCAAAAACTAGTCTCGCCGAATCACGCTGATCCACCCTAGTCTTTAGGTTGCCATATATTGCAACCAAGGCATACCCTTGGTTCTTCTAACGCAGACCTTAACCTCTGTGAGCCCAGGAGGATCATCTGCCACCTCACAGAGGGATACCAAGAGTACCCTCACGTCCCCTCGAAGCCTCGGGCTTCGTAACCCAATTCGTTGGAGGCCTCTTTAAGATCAGATGGATGTTCGCACCTACTTGTGATATACTAAGGATTACTACTTAGTTTTCTAACTAAGGTTTACCACTTAGTTTGTTGAATCATCGTTTTCTTAACTAAGGTTTACGACTTAGTTCATATTAACTAAGGTTTACTACTTAATTCTTGTTCTTGTCAAGTTGGGTTGGTTAAGTGTCATTAGTCAATTCGAGTCAACTTAACACTTTCGTTTTCCATATAAAACTGGTTAAGTGTTATCAGTAGTTCATGTTGACTTAACCCCTACCACAAGCCGAGTTATATTGGTTAAGTATTTTCTTATTACTTAACCCTACCCATTCATCTTGTATTGGTTAAACGTTCCCTTTAACCTAACCTTGCCCATCTGTTTTAACTGACATGTTATAGCGGTTAAGTGTTCCCTTAGCTAACTTAACCATACCATCTATTTAATTAACATGTTCTAATGGTTAAGTATTGTCCTTCCATGTTTTTAACTTAACCCTGTTCATTTATCCTGCTATGATGACTAAGTGTTCCAAGTTTACTTAACCCCACCTTCTAGTCTTAGTTAACATGTTAAATTGGCTAAGTGTATTAAACTTACTTAACCCCACCTTCTAGTCTAGTTAACATGTTAAACTTGCTAAGTGTATTAAATTTACTTAACCCCTACAAGTCTTGTCTTGTTAACATGTTAAGTGGTTAAGTGTCCAGATTAGCCTAACCCCACTCATCAGATTTAGTTAACATGTTGAGTTGGTTAAGTGTTTTAGTTAACTTAACCCTACCATTCTTGTTCTAGCTTTAATTAATAAATTAAACCCGCGACCACTCACATTAGACATATATTGTTGCGATTACTGGATGTGTCGGTTGGTTCCGGGAAGGTTTATACCGCAACTCAGTCTAACCTCGGGTTAGGCATATTCGTGTTTTCTAAGTTCAAAGGGTTTTGATTAATTTTCAAATCAGGTTTTGAAAGTAACCATCTCGTCCGCCGGATCTGGTAGGGATAGCCAGGGAGAGCAGGAAACTTGTATTTTCCAAACCCAAGCCTAGACACTATCCTCTCTGTAACCCTAGAACTTTCTGGTGTATTTATTATTAAAAGAGATGTCATTAATAAACCTTTCTTTTGTGTATATATATTAATTGTTAACAATTTATCCTCAAAGTTTAACCATTTATCCTCAAAGTACATTTTCCCTTTTTAAATAAATTTGGCCTATACCATATTCATTTGCCATGCCCACTAATGGACTTATATTCTAGGCCCAAATCTTGATTTTCCTATCTTACAGTTTATAGCAATTTAGATCCAACATCCTCATTTACAGTTCATGCCAAAACTAGATTTTATATTCTAGTTTATAGTTTATGCCAAACTAGATTTCATATTCTAGTTCACCGTTTATGCCCAAAACTTAATTTGCATACCAACTACCTACTTTGTGGCCCATTTAACCATTTACCATTTAGACCTAATGTATGTAAATTATTCACAATTATGCTAATATACTTATCATGCTTAATTTAGCCACCCAATTCTTATTTAATATTCTAATTTCAGTTCATGTCAAAACTAGACTTGTTATTCTAATTTTCATCTTAACAGTCATGCTATAATGCATGTTCCCAAATTATGCCAATTTCCAAGTTTAGTCAATTTCATGTTTTTCCCAAAACGTATTCCCATCGTTCGTATAATCGTGATTCAACCTAGATTATAAATAAATCTAGATTCGTGGATAAAATGGAATGAACCAAAATGCCATGAAAGAAAAGACATAATAACTGGCATAAGATGATAATCCACAGGCATATAGATCTGGTAATATTACGAGATGAAAAGGGTTGAATAGTATAGGTTCAAGAACATGGGTAGACCTAACTTAATAGGTAAATTCCCAAGATCAAGATCCAAGGATAACTAAGAATAAACTGAAATAGAAAGTCAAGCCTAGATCCAATATAATGCCAGTTTGGGGTACAACATGGTTTTGTAACTACAGTGTCATGAGCATAAATAATTATCTCATATCCATAGTCATAGGCAATAAATCCTCATAGTTAATGAATCACAGTCATAGGCGATGTTCATAGTCAAAGGAAAATAATTCTCACAGTCATGAGTCACAGTCATAGGCAATGTTCATAGTCAAAAAGGCATATGGTTTTAAGGTCCCTAGTTTCATAGTCACAGTCTTATTGGTCATCGAATCATAATAGTTCTTAATTAGGTCCAAAGATATAAGCACTGATTCGAATAGAAAGATTTGGCATATTCTTTTATTCCTTTAATTTCATTTCACGAATAGAGAAAATGTTCAAATCTAAAAAGTAACCGACTTACAGAGATTATATTAGATTCGTAGAAAAACAGTCGTTGAAGTCGTTTGAATCTTCGCTTGAATCCTAAATTGTTTTGAATCTCCTCTTGAAAGTCTTGAGCAGCATTTCCTCGTCTTGATTTATTTTATATATTATTTTATTTATTATTTAATTTAGTGGAGGAGAAGATGCCATGTCCACCAAGAATCTTTGCAGCATAAGGTTAGAGAAGAATTGTGAATAGTGAAGGAGACTAGGTTCTGTTTATATAGGATTAGGCGGACGAATCAAGGCAGAAAACGAGACCAGGAACATCAGAATGCACCCAGGCCCAAAAGTGGGTTTTGCACCCAGGTCGACACCCAGGTCGACTGCCTAGTCGACCTGGTCAGGGGGGATCGACTACCCAGTCGACTCCCCAGTCGACCTGGGTCCTGGGCGGGAATTTTCCCGCCCAGCCCGCTTCTGGGTTTGAATTCGAATTTCGAATTCGAATTTTGAGCTGTTTTCGGTTCTGAAAATTCCTGAAACTTCGGAGGGTCATATCTCCCTCATACGGACTCCATTCTCGCAAACTCGGATTCGTTTCCAAGCAGAATTTCGAGACGAACGCAATGGCATAATCCGTTTCCCTTAATTTTTCTTCTAACATTTAATTATACCTTAATTTGTGAAACTTAATGTCACAGAATTACGGGGTGTTACATTCTCCCCCTCTTAAAAGGATTTCGTCCCCGAAATCTTCTAGTTAGGAAGAATGTGTCCTACCATCCAATCACCCATCTACTCGACCATTCAATCACAGGCATTCATTGTCCTTAGAAAGATTTCTAATGCTTTCATGTTCATATGCATAGTGTGTGTATATGTCTTTATCTAATGCAAAATCAGGCGGTCTACTGATTCAGTTGACCTCCTTAATGCGAATCATGTCAGTGCCATGCGTCCAATCATGTATGCAAACATCCCTAGTTATGTAAATACTACATGTGTGCATTGTCATTCATCCATATGCAACATCCATATGATAACATATCAAGTCAAATCTGTTAAGCAGATACATATATGCGAATGAAATATGAAAGTGACTAAGTCGTTCTAGCGTATATGGTGTGTATATGCCTCCACGAGCAACCACTTGCAACCATCAATCATAACATGTTTCAAATACATGTTTCAAATACACGTTAACATCCATCGGCTTCTACCTAAGGATCGATGATACGTCCTAGAGGATATACCTAAAAAGCTAGAAACAAGTAGGCCTAAAACTCCTAGAGAAAGGATATACCCTTAAGAAAAAGGGTATGATGCATGTATCTAGTCTACAATCTCTTAAGTCGCATCTTCTTGAGCTTCACTCCACTGTGCCTTTACCAATTGTTGATCAGATATCTGGCCTTCCAAATTCAACTGGATACATCTGCGTACTCATTGACTATTCTAACGGATAGAAAATCGTCGATCAATGTATTAAGCAATTCTAGATAGCTAAGCCTAACCGATCCTTTTAGGATCACACGAAATCTCGAGGGTATTTCCAAGGCATGTCAAAAAGTCTAACTTTCAGAATTACTAGCCAACCAGCCTCATAGCTCATGGAACCAAAACATAAGCATTACGCTTAAACTCAACACTTAACGTGGCTGTTCTCAAATCCCTAAAAACCAAAGGTAAACGAGTCGAACCACCAATTTGGATCTAAGTCTATTTGGGACCTTCTACTATAGTAAGGTGCAGAGATTCAACTATGGACGCAGACATGAAAAAATGCGAGGCGCTAAAACCAAAAGAAAGAGTACGGACGGAAAAAAAACTAGACTTCTCCAACAGAACTTTACTGCCTTTCTCTTAGGTAAGCTTAGTGGTGAAAGCATGTACTTGCCCTTTTGAAAACCTTGTCCTTTGTCCTTAATTATATCCTAGTAAAAGTACTTCCTCTTGTCTTAGGTTTTATAATTCCTTCCTCCTTCGTGAGTTAAATCTACATCCCCGAATTCCTCATCCTTGGTTGTGCTCCTTTGCTAAACTCCTCATCTTCTTACTCGTGTAATCATGTTGACAAATCTCTCGAAAGCCGCCTCCAGCGTACAGAAAGTCCTACAAAGCTTGAAAGAAAACTGGCCGCAAGTAAAACTACTACGGCTATAGATGGAAGTCGGGCACTACTTTGCCCTTCGATTAGGTTACCTCCTAGAGAGCCAGGAGCCCCAGAGACTCAAGAAAGAAGGAAACACGGACTCAAACAGAGAATCAAAAGATAGTGCATATGGCTTTGGGGAATATGCCTTTAAAACAAAAAAATTCTTTTGAAAATGCTTCTTTTAAAACCGTTTTGAAAATAATTTTTCAAATCTTTTATCTGATCCGGTAACCTTTAGATCTGATGCCAGGTGTAACACCCCACATCCGTTAGTGTCACTCACAAAGGGAATGCACTAAGTTCTGTGGAGCATTTAAGGTAAAAGATGATGATAAATTACAAGACAGACAAAATTAAAGCAGCGGAGAAATAAAACTTTACTTTATTGATAAAATAGTTTGTACAACAATTGCTTTTCAATACCAGAGTAACATCTGTCTTACAAAATAAAGAAGCATAAAAATAACATTTGTATTCCCCAATGTAGCATAAGCCATAGCAGCGGAAAAGAGAGTTTGCAGCGATATATCCAAGAGTCTTCAAGCTTGGGAAGAGAACTGAGCCTAAGTATTAACATTCCCTCCCTACGGACCTGGGGGGGGGGGAGACGGAAGACAAGAAAGCGAAAGAAAACAGAGTCAGACATTAAGTCTGGTAAGTTCAGTAACTTTCAGCATGTGAACAGAAAAAGCAGCACGACATGAATTAACTGAATATAAGATAATACCATAATGATAGGGCTAACAAGCCAACATAAGATTTATGCAAGATATGCTAAGGCAAGATAAGACATGCTTCCCTATTTCCTCTGCTTCGCTATTATCTTATTATTCTGGATTCTATATCGCTGCACCACTTAACTAATGTCTCAACTTGAAATCTGTATAATATGATAACGTGATCCCAATCCCCTAGGTTGTGGTTGTTTTCAGGTGTACATCTATTATTTATTACATAGATCTTATCTAGGGTCTTTCTATTGAGTGCTTCCTAGATTCAACTAGGGTTTACGTGACTTGTCTAATACTTTACAGATTCAGGGTTTATGCCACCTAGGTCCACTAGGGATTACGCTACCTATCGAACGATGCCCCTAGTCTAGGACACACTACCTAGAGTGGTATATGTTCCTAGACTTTCCCCACATATGTGTAGTGAATCGTTTATCGCTGTCTAGATGCACATGTCCTGAAATGTGCGACCCGAGTCCCGTGGCAGGGCTACTCTAGAAACACGGAACTCGGTCGGGAGCTTTTCAGATATCTGCCGGTGCAGATGCTAAGGTCTGTTTTCTACCAGTGGTTATGGTCCCACGTGACCCCTCCCTTAACTAATGAAAGGCAATCCAAGAAAATCAAGCGCAAGAACTATACTTTTGCCACCCTATGCCCTACTTTCCTATTAGCCAGCCTCACCCATAACTAGATAGCAAGTATATGGTCTGTTGGGAGTTCTTTGCCTTTCCGCATACGTACAACGATTGACTAAAGATGGTAGGTAGACGACGAGTTGCTATCACAGGGCAAAAAATAGTCTCGCCGAATCACGCTGATCCACCCTAGTCTTTAGTTTGCCATATATTGCAACCAAGGCATACCCTTGGTTCTTCTAACGCAGACCTTAACCTCTGTGAGCCCAGGAGGATCATCTGCCACCTCACAGAGGAATACAAAGAGTACCCTCCGTCCCCTCGAAGCCTCGGGCTTCGTAACCCAATTCGTTGGAGGCCTCTTTAAGATCAGATGGAC
Source organism: Allium sativum (assembly GCA_030737875.1). NCBI lineage: Eukaryota > Viridiplantae > Streptophyta > Magnoliopsida > Asparagales > Amaryllidaceae > Allium > Allium sativum. The sequence continues at coordinate 591,884,395 of CM060909.1, forward strand.
GTTCGCTCCTACTTGTGATAAACTAAGGATTACTACTTAGTTTTCTAACTAAGGTTTACCACTTAGTTTGTTGAATCATCGTTTTCTTAACAAAGGTTTACGACTTAGTTCATATTAACTAAGGTTTACTACTTAGTTCTTGTTCTTGTCAAGTTGGGTTGGTTAAGTGTCATTAGTCAATTCGAGTCAACTTAACCCTTTCGTTTGCCATATAAAACTGGTTAAGTGTTATCAGTAGTTCATGTTGACTTAACCCCTACCACAAACCGATATTGGTTAAGTATTTTCTTATTACTTAACCCTACCCATTCATCTTGTATTGGTTAAACGTTCCCTTTAACCTAACCTTGCCCATCTGTTTTAACTAACATGTTATAGCGGTTAAGTGTTCCCATAGCTAACTTAACCCTAACATCTGTTTAATTAATATGTTCTAATGGTTAAGTATTGTCCTTTCATGTTTTTAACTTAACCCTGTTCATTTATCCTGCTATGATGACTAAGTGTTCCAAGTTTACTTAACCCCACCTTCTAGTCTTAGTTAACATGTTAAATTGGCTAAGTGTATTAAACTTACTTAACCCCACCTTCTAGTCTAGTTAACATGTTAAACTTGCTAAGTGTATTAAATTTACTTAACCCTTACAAGTCTTGTCTTGTTAACATGTTAAGTGGTTAAGTGTCCAGATTAGCCTAACCCCACTCATCGGATTTAGTTAAAATGTTGAGTTGGTTAAGTGTTTTAGTTAACTTAACCCTACCATTCTTGTTCTAGCTTTAATTAATAAATTAAAGTCGCGACCACTCACATTAGACATATATTGTTGCGATTACTGGATGTGCCGGTTGGTTCCGGGCAGGTTTATACCGCAACTCAGTCTAACCTCGGGTTAGGCATATTCGTGTTTTCTAAATTCAAAGGGTTTTGATTAATTTTCAAATTAGGTTTTGAAAGTAACCATCCCGTCCATCGGATCAGTTAGGGATAGCCAGGGAGAGCAGGAAACTTGTATTTTCCAAACCCAAGCCTAGACACTATCCTCTCTGTCACCCTAGAACTTTCTGGTGTATGTATTATTAAAAGAGATGTCATTAATAAACCTTTCTTTTGTATATATATATATATAAATTGTTAACAATTTATCCTCAAAGTTTAACCATTTATCCTCAAAGTCCATTTTCCCTTTTTAAATAAATTTGGCCTATACCATATTCATTTGCCATGCCCACTAATGGACTTATATTCTAGGCCCAAATCTTGATTTGCCTATCTTACAGTTTATAGCAATTTAGATCCAACATCCTCATTTACAGTTTATGCCAAAACTAGATTTTATATTCTAGTTTACAGTTTATGCCAAACTAGATTTCATATTCTAGTTCACCGTTTATGCCCAAAACTTAATTTGCATACCAACTACCTACTTTGTGGCCCATTTAACCATTTATCATTTACCATTTACACCCAATGTATGTAAATTATTCACAATTATGCTAATATACTTATCATGCTTAATTTAGCCACCCAATTCTGATTTAATATTCGAATTTCAGTTCATGTCAAAACTAGACTTGTTATTCTAATTTTCATCTTAACAGTCATGCTATAATGCATGTTCCCAAATTATGCCAATTTCCAAGTTTAGTCAATTTCATGTTTTTCCCAAAACGTATTCTCATCGTTCGTATAATCGTGATTCAACCTAGATTATAAATAAATCTAGATTCGTGGATAAAAGGGAATGAACCAAAATGCCATGAAAGAATAGACATAATAACTGGCATAAAATGATAATCCACAGGCATATAGATCTGGTAATATTACGACATGAAAAGGGTTGAATAGTATAGGTTCAAGAACATGGGTAGACCTAACTTAATAGGTAAATTCCCAAGATCAAGATCCAAGGATAACTAAGAATAAACTGAAATAGAAAGTCAAGCCTAGATCCAATATAATGCCAGTTTGGGGTACAACTTGGTTTTGTAACTACAGTGTCATGGGCATAAATAATAATCTTATATCCATAGTCATAGGCAATAAATCCTCACAGTTAATGAATCACAGTCATAGGCGATGTTCATAGTCAAAGGAAAATAATTCTCACAGTCATGAGTCACAGTCATAGGCAATGTTCATAGTCAAAAATGCATATGGTTTTAAGGTCCCTAGTTTCATAGTCACAGTCTTATTGGTCATCGAATCATAACAGTTCTTAATTAGGTCCAAAGATATAAGCACTGATTCGAATAGAAAGATTTGGCATATTCTTTTATTCCTTTAATTTCATGTCACGAATAGAGAAAACGTTCAAATCTAAAAAGTAACCGACTTACAGAGATTATATTAGATTCGTAGAAAAACAGTCGTTGAAGTCGTTTGAATCTTCACTTGAATCCTAACTTGTTTTGAATCTCCTCTTGAAAGTCTTGAGCTGCATTTCCTCGTCTTGATTTATTTTATATATTATTTTATTTATTATTTAATTTAGTGGAGGATAAGAAGCCATGTCCACCAAGAATCTTTGTAGCATAAGGTTAGAGAAGAATTGTGAATAGTGAAGGAGACTAGGGGCTGTTTGTATAGGATTAGGCGGACGAATCTAGGCAGAAAACGAGACCAGGTACATCAGAATGCACCCAGGCCCAAAAGTTGGTTTTGCACCCAGATCGACTGCCCAGTCGACCTGGTCGGGGGGGGGGGGGGGGGGTCGACTACCCAGTCGACTTCCCAGTCGACCTGGGTCCTGGGCGGGAATTTTCCCGCCCAGCCCACTTCTGGGTTTGAATTCGAATTTCGAATTCGAATTTCGAGCTGTTTTCGATTCTGAAAATTCCTAAAACTTCGGAGGGTCATATCTCCCTCATACGGACTCCATTCTCGCAAACTCGGACTCGTTTCCAAGCAAAATTTCGAGACGAACGCAATGGCGTAACTCGTTTCCCTTAATTTTTCTTCTAACATTTAATTATACCTTAATTTGTGAAACTTAATGTTACAGAATTACGGGGTGTTACAATGTGATATCTGTTTCTAAGATTTTTGATGCTTGTTGAGGATAGTTAAAGTCGTGAATCTTTTGATGAACCGATGCAGTTTGATTTTTGATGTATTATGTGTAATTTTGTATATGCGATATTGAGTTTTTCTAGGATATATGTAGTTATCTTTATGTATTTTTTCTCAATACCGCATAGTTCTGTTGTGTGATTCGAGTCATCTAGTAATCCTTGTAATTGATACTAGTGTGAATACAATAATACTCGCCTTTCAAAAATAAGAAAGAAAACAAAGCAACAAAAGCATTTCTAGTCCATACGAAGCAATACATGATGATCCATATACGTATTAATACAAATTGTGTAAGAGCCATTCATTTCGAAGCTTATATTCTTGGCAAGCAAAAATATAAACTTCAAGGGGAAATTGTTAATCCCGTTATCAAGACGCAATTCAAAGGCCAGGTTAGAATATTGGAATTGATGGATAAAAAATAATCAAGCTGGATGGATTGGAAAGATTGTTGCACTAATGGGTCAGAATAGCTTCATAACTATGGACCGAAAGGTTTGGCATACTCCATTGACTGGAAGAAGTGCAAGAGCCATAGACCGGAACACTTCATCTTATGGATCGGAAATATTCTTAATCGTGGACAGGGAAGGTTGCATTATAGTAGACCAGAATGCTTCGTGGATCGGAACATTACATGGATCGGAAGCTCCTCAGTGGCCTGGATCGGAAGGTCTTCAAGTAATGGATCAGATACTATTAATCTGTTGGATCGGAACATTTCTTTGCGATGGATCGGAAGGTACATGTATAGAAAGGACAACATGTGATTTGCATAACAAAACTTATGGAGTGGAAGGCATTGACAGGAAAGCAAGTATTATATGTAGAGCGTAAACGATATTATAAGTGGAGCGGAAAGTGTTGTTTGACCGAAATGAGTAGTTTGGCCGGAACAATATGGATTAGATTTGATCCATAATACCGCATATAAATAATTACAGCTTTGTCATTCCCTTTAAATTACACCTAAAAATACCCCCTTATTTCCAACATTTTGGGGAGCCGAATTCTCCGACCATAAAGTGCTGCATTTTCATTCTCAGGCCTCCTAAAGCTACTCAAACTCCATTAAAGCTCTCTCAAGCAAGATCACAGCTTCTTCATCTTCAATTCATTCCGAAAAACATCAAAGTTCATCACCGATTACGATTAATGAATAATGAAGATTTACTTCAATAATCGCAGATGCTTGTGAGAATTGATCGTTTCTACTTTGAAAATAGAAAGTGATTAAAGAAGATAGAGAATTCGTAAAGAAGAGAGAGAAATTCATTGTAAAGAGAAAAGGATAAAGTAAAAGAAATTGTGTACCTTGTAATGATGCAAATCTTAAGAAATCCTCCATTATAGTGGACGTAATCCAAATTTGAGACCGAACAACTAAAGTACTTGTCTCTTTTTCTATTTTCTCCCTGTGCTTGGTCTTAACCTTATTTTAAGTATTTTTACAGTGTTGTCACACCACTTGGGGTGTTAGTGTCTGTTTTTGGCATTAACATAGCCATTTTTAGTGGAACAGCGAAGAAACAAAAGCTGGAAACTGCAAATAGCTTTTTGTCATAAAAATTAAAAAGCCTGACGATCCTCCTTATGAAACAATCACTTTTCAGACTATGTTAAAAATGACACTTGTAAGGGAATTGGATAACATGGACGAGAGGAGAGAAGGAACCACAAAAAGAAAATTGAACATTTATTAGCACAATGATATAATTACTTTCAACACATTAATTAGCACAACATAATATAGAAATCAAGCATCACATAACATATGGCAATAGCCTTTATCAAACTAGGCAGTTGTTATTGTCATTAATTATAAAATACAAATATTAAATAATAGCACAACTGGGACACAATGGTTAATGTTGGGGTGATTTGTTGTGAAAACCCGTAACTTCCCCGTAAAGGAAAGCGCCGGATAGTTCGAGAACAAACCACAATAAAACGCATATGAAAGAACATTTCATTGTATATTACAACAATGCATCAGATTACAAGAATATACAGAGTAAAAATGAATAAATATTACACAGAAATATCAGAGATTTAAATTACATTTAAATACATAGCAGCGGAAAATAATACAATACGCAACTAGAAGTAGATATACGGATACAAAGCTTTCCGGATATCGTTCCAGCTGTAAACCAGGATCCTATGAATATAAATCTGCAAAACCAAAACTACTAGCTGCCCGTGTCAAAATAAGGGCACCCAGAGTTTAGGTTAAAACAATAAACTCCAGGTCAGTCATGTGACTGGTGTGAGAACTAAAATAGTTAATCTTTATTTTAAAGTTAGGTAGATCAAGGGACCACGCCGTATAACACGGAACGGGTTTCCTCCCAAGAATACCAGTGCATAAAACAAACAGCGCAATGCTAAATAAAGAAAAATGAAGCTGTTATAAGACCCAGGTCCTATCACACAATGCAACGCAAGCCGGGGGATAGGGTTTTCCCTTATAACAGCCAAAGAATGCTTGATACGTTTAAAACAAATCATTTGATACTATAATAAGTGCATAGTGTATAAAACAACTTTGAATCATAAGTATCAATCATAGGCGACATGAGCGTCCCATGCCACTATGTCGCCATATATAGGTTTACAAATAAAACTGCAAAGTCACGTATTTGGAAATTGGATTTCCGTCTATGAACCGAGGCAAAAGATAGTCCTCAACCGATTCGAGACAATCTAGCCCATGTCTCAGGTCAGAGCTCGAGTGACCTTGGAGCGACAGGGCCGGTCCACCGATGTGGATTAAAATGCCTGAACACTACGTTTCCCCGCCCTTTGGGGCGTAAATGAGCCAACCAAATGACTCCATCGGTTCGAGAACGACCGATCAATCCGAGGCGCCTCGCAACAGCAACAACCACATAAGTCAAACTCGTCAGGGCGTGTAAAACCACTGACGCCACTTTTTAGCTAGAAGGAAACGCATGCCCTCCCTGAGGTCCTCTCCCGTTTTTGGTTCATACCGGGTGTGAAACTAGCGAAATAAACGTTACACAAAGCTACGCCACAAAGGCCGTGCTTTGATCATCACCACAAGACCTTGCTTTTCAACAGAAGCCTTGATCATTTGCATCTTAGCATGCCACACAGGCAAACCACTCTATGCAACCGATATCAGTCATACAGAATGAAATCCAATGTCAGACACACAGTCCATTTACAAGTCCGTTCTGGGTCTGAACGAAACCGGAGGCACCTAGTACCCCGCATATCCATCGATCTCCAAGTACGTCTGGACGATCACCAACTGTTTCCATCTTCTTGGGTGTACAGCCCAATCAAGATCATCAGTAATTACCCAAACGACTTGAAGACTTCCGGTCTTCGACCATCGTCTTCATCTTCGACTTATCGTCGTATCAGTTATTCAGAATGGGATAAACCCGGCCTTTCCGAATAACTCGCGTATATTTTATAAAAGTGCTACACAAACACAACATACGCCTCATTCCAATTCATCAGTCACTAACCGCAAATTAATCAAGAGAATAATTCCCCAAATATTAACCCCGAAGGCCGAAACCAACATCAGATCAATATCCAGAAAACCATTCTGCTTAGCTAACCAACAGTTAGTTTCTAAATTTCACATTCATAGGGAAAGGTTCCCATTAATCTTATCCAAGATAAATTTCTTGAATTTGTTCTTTAATCTATTTTTGAATATCAATTCAAAACTAGTCGGGATTAGCGAACCTTACCGAAGTAATCATTTATTTTAATTTCCCAATCCCAACCTATTCATCCCATGAAGTAAAACTGGTAATACTTCATATCTAACACCACAGTGTTATCGGTAAATTCAATTACCATTTCACGTTCAAATCTAATTAAAGATTTAACTATCGCCTGGAGCAAAACTGGTGATACTCCATTTTCGATCTTTTCAATCTAATTAAAGATTCATTAAAACTCCACTTAATTTTAATCGTTAACTGGGTTAAAGAACCCGTGTCATTTAAAATACGGTTCACGATAAACCCAAAGTCGCATTCCATTGATTATCGGGTTAAAGAACGAGTGTTATTTAAAACACTGTTCACGATAAACCCAAAAATCAATATCAATTCAATTCCAATTAAATATTATTTAATTGGTACACTTCATTAAATCTAAATAAAAAGATTTAATCTTTTCTCAACTGGGTTCAAGAACAGTGTTAGTGAAGACACCATTCACGACAAACCCAAATCACATTCGATATTCAATACAAGGCTCTGAATAGAAAATATATCGGCTTATATTCAATATCAAATTCTACGACTAACAAATGTCGTATTGGAAATAACGATATAAATATACATCTTTCAAATTTCCATAACAACACCTGTATAATCACGAATTCCAACATCGAAATATTCCGAAGACAATTTCGATTCAAATCCACTCCAATGCAATCATTGGAAATTTTGGTTATTTTCAAAACCCTTTTTAAATTCAATTCATTTATTTAAAAATAAATAGAATTATAATTCTAGTTCAAAACTAGTTCATTTCGATAAAAACCTATTTTTATCTTTTCAAATATGGAGTTTTTCATCCCAAATCTTCACAAATCATTTCTTATGATTTTACACAAATTATTACTATTTTTAATAATTTTATCAAGGCCCGTACAGTCGATTTCCATCAACGGCCATCGAACTGCACTTACAGCGACCTTTTTCGAATTTGATTTGGACGTATCTCCAAATCCAACCGTTAGATTTTGAATTTCTAATATTCGTTAGAAAGCTCTTTTCGATACAAACCCAACGGTTCCGGTTTTAGGAGAATCCGACGGTCGGATCTCCCGCAATGTCCGTTTGAAATAGATGGTCGAAATTCACGAACTGCCGCGGCGCGGCGCGTTCTATTCAGGCCATTATATTATATATATAATATATATAATATATTTCGTCGATTTCTATTTAAAACGAATTATATAAATAGTTTTAAATTCGTTTCAAAAGCAATTTCAACTTCCGTTTCAATTCAAATCTAAATTGAATTCTTCTCTATAAATTCGTTTTAAAATTCATTTCTTATTCAATTCAAATTTCAATTCAATTTGAATTCATTTCAATTCACTTTCAATTCAATTTGAATTCGTTTTCAATTCAATTCATTTCGAAATCGTTTTCAATTCATTTCATTTCGAAATCGTTTTCAATTCATTTCATTTCGAAATCGTTTTCAATTCATTTCATTTCGAAATCGTTATATATTCAATTCATTTCGAAATCGTTTTCAATTCATTTCATTTCGAAATCGTTTTCAATTCAATTCATTTCGAAATCGTTTTCAATTCATTTCATTTCGAAATCGTTTTCAATTCAATTCATTTCGAAATCGTTTTCAATTCATTTCATTTCGAAATCGTTTTCAATTCAATTCATTTCGAAATCGTTTTCAATTCAATTCATTTCGAAATCGTTTTCAATTCAATTCATTTCGAAATCGTTTTCAATTCATTTCATTTCGAAATCGTTTTCAATTCAATTCATTTCGAAATCGTTTTCAATTCAATTCATTTCGAAATCGTTTTCAATTCATTTCATTTCAAAATGAATAAAATCGATATAAATATCGTTCACGTCAAAATGGCGTCAATCTAATCAACACGGCTTCATAAATTTCTATTTTCAAATATTCTATTTCAAATATTTCTTTTTTTTTTTTCAAAATAGTTGTTATTATCAAAATATTTCGTTCAACACATGACCAATCTCAATGAATGAGTACTGTCAACACATGAACTTTTATTTTATATCGATAGAGGTGTAAATTTTATTACTAAAATATTTCGTTCAACACATGACCAATCTCAATGAATGAGTACTGTCAACACATGAACTTTTATTCTATATCGATAAAGGTGTAAATTTTATTACTAAAATATTTCGTTCAACACATGACCAATCTCAATAAATGAGTACTGTCAACACATGAACTTTTATTTTATAATATTCTTTATTTTCTAAATTGGAATGAGGCCCAATCAATCACCATATAATGTTAATGATATGGATTTTCATACATTACACACATGTAATAACATTGAAGAATAATCAACCATCAACCAAAGTGCACTACACTGTATAAGCATCAAATATAGATATCTAACGCTTATAACAGCCTGTCAATCAATCGATCGACATATTTAATCAATCAGGATGAGTGAACTTCAAATTTCATCCCAACACCCGTGTGGGGTTTCAAACAATCAAACAAATATTTTATTCGTGCAGTTGGGCGATGTGTAAAATTTATCGTCCCAATCAATGTTCTTCAAATAGGTGTACATAAACAAACCGTCTGGTTTGTAAATGAATATTCTATTTTATTCACTTCACGTTAAAAATTATATTTTTAACGATAAAACATTTTATTTCAACCTATGAATTTCTATTCAATTCATTTATTCAATAAAATGATATTTTTATTTTTCTAACTTATTTTAGAAAATTTCGGCGGCATAACGGCACGATACTAGAAACGGGACGAGGCCTAGCCTGATCCCCGGTCTAGTGAAGGCCCACGCCATTCACACATCAATCATATCAATTTCAATTTCACCAAAACAATCAAATCCAAATCAAATAACCTAACCAACTACACAACCAATCAAACAAGTCCATGGTCTGTGGACGGGTGTCGGGTGCTTCTAATAAGCACCGTCTGCATCCTAGTATATATATATATAACTAGAAAAGTAGAATTTGAGTGAGAAGTTCTCACTTATAGCTATCCTAGCTCCACGGCACTTCATTGATAGAAATCTTCGTCGCTACCGCATCTTCGTCATCTTCGTTGTCCGCTTTCACTACCTATGTAAAAATCGAATTTTTACTTCGCTATTTCATATATAAAAATCATATTTTTATTTCGAAGTTCAATATATAAAAATCTAGTCTTTGCCTTATAAAAAATCTAGTCTTTGCTTTATATAAAAAAAAAATCTAGTCTTTAAATTAAAACAAGAAAATCAGTTTTTAAATTAAAACAAGAAAATCAGTTTTTAAATTAAAACAAGAAAATCAGTTTTTAAATTAAAACAAGAAAATCAGTTTTTAAATTAAAACAAGAAAATCAGTTTTTAAATTAAAACAAGAAAATCAGTTTTTAAATTAAAACAAGAAAATCAGTTTTTAAATTAAATAAATAAAAAAAAACAGGGAACTTACAGAGGGGGGGGGGGGCTGTCAGGCGCGAGCGGCAGCGATTGGGGGGGGGGGGGGAAGAGATCGGCGGTGGTCGGCGCTCGACGTGGAGGTGACTGCGGCGGAGGGCGAGGTCGGAGGAGGGGAACGCGTGCGGGTTTGGGGAGGGTTTCGCGCTGGCTTCGAGGTGGAGATCGAGGGGGGGGGGGGGTTGCAGGCGCGAGCGGCAGCGGGGGGGGGGGGGGGAGAGATCGGCGGTGGTCGGCGCCGCCTAGGGGCGCGATTAGGTCTGGGTTTTTTTTTTTTGTTTCTGAAATGAATCGGGGGGGGGGGGGGTATAAAGGAGAAAATATATATATTAATTTTATTTTATTTTTCTTTAAGTTACTAAAAGGTTGACTTTTCAAACGAACCCCAATCTGAACTCAACGACTGTCGCCCATAGCTAAATACCCCCATTCCGAACGCAATGGGATATGTATCGTAAGCTGGTTTGATCGTTACAATCAGTTTCTGTTGAATTTTCATTTAAATCCTTATATTGAATTGTAAATGTACATTTCAAATTACCGGGGTCACATACTAACTCTAAAAATTCTCGAAAAATATTTTCTAGCTTCGTATTGACGATACGGTCCTAACAAAACTAGTTTCGTTGAATTCTGAGACCGTTTGAAAAATGGCCATTTTCCAGTCGATTAAAATCAACTGAAACTGGTCAAACGCATTTTCCTTTGCCACGCTCACATATTGATTCAGAAAATTATGAAATTTGAACCCTAGCAATAACTTTACATCACGGACCCAACAAAACTGGTTTCGTCGAAATCCGAGGTCGTTTGCAAAATGTCCATTTTTAAGGGCCTGAATTCCATAGCGACTATTCAGAATTTTCAACTGGACATATCTTTTGATTCCCACTACGAAATTTTGATTTGTTGGATTCGTTAGAAAGATATTATCAATTAGATCCTAATGTTTTTGGTTTCACTAAAATCCGGATTGTTTTGCACCCGGTACATTCAATTGAAGTTTGAAATCGAATTATCGAACTACCGCGCCATTTTCAATTCTATTTATAATTATATATAAATATTTATATTCTAACGACGACGCGTATAATATATACGTTCTAATTATATTCAAAATAAATTTCTCGTCGATATTATTTAAAATAATTCATTTTAAATAATCAAAATTCGCCAAAATTTCCAAAATAAAAATTTTAAACTGGCCCAGATTTTCGGGTTATTACATTTGTAATGAGGTGGCTTGTGGTAGTGTGGGGGCTTGTAGTGATGTGGTGGTTTATAGTGAGGTCGCTTGTAGTGTGGCCGCTTGTAATGACCAGCTTCAGCAACCATTCCCATCAAGAACAAGGCCAATATTAATAGAAAGCTCATGAATTTCTTATTAACATCCATTATGATTTATCTATTCCTATTCTTTTCTTGTGAATGAAACATATATAGGTATCTCTGCCTCTTTAGAGCCCTACTGTGATATCATATGAATTTGTCTTTCAAAACAATCAATTAATTCATAGAGGAATAGTGCGATCCTTTTGAAAACGTAAAAATCACTTAGGATAGCTAAATATCAAAGAAGATAGTACATTAATCTACATAATTGTATGTGATAAATGAAGAAACAAGTGAAAAGGTCTTAATAAGACCTATTCAGTGTTTCAGCATGTGCATATATCGTACCACGAAATACCAATGACTTTATAACCATCACCATCGAATGAAGCTATTGTTGTATTCTTTATATGAGATAATTATGGTTCTAGTTTCACATTTAAGGTGGGTAAGATTAGATATTCTATATGGTATAGTTGCAAATGATTTACCTAACCACATAAGAAACCATTTGACATAATAGCATCAATGAAATAGGCTAAATTGTATTAATGTGGTGATCACAACAACTTGTTATATTTGATGGTATTGGATAGCGTAATGTCTATACTCTTGTGTTATGACCCGAACTTCCCCGGTAATGAAAGCGCGGATTAAGTTGAGGACAAGCCACATCGGAACGCAAACAGAAGAACTTTTCATTGCTTTTTACAACAATTTCATCAGATTACAAGAATATACAGATTATAAATAAATATTACACAGAAAATATCAGAGATTTAAATACATCGCAGCAGAAAAACAATACAAAGCACAACTGAAAACAGATGCACGGATACAGAGCTTTCCGAATACCGCTTCAGCTGTAAATCAGGATCATGTGAATATAAATCTGCAAAACCAAAACTACTAGCTGCCCACGTCAAAATAGGGGCACCCAGAGTTTAGGTTAAAGCAATAAACTCCAGGTCAGTCATGTGACTGGTGTGAGAACTAAAAAAGTTATTAATCTTTATTTTAAAGTTAGGTAAATCAAGGGACCACGCCGTATAACACGGAACGGGTTTCCTCCTAAGAGTACCAGTGCATAGAACAAACATCGCAATGCTAAATAAAGAAGAATGAAGTTATTATAAGACCCAGGTCCCATCACACAATGCAATACAAACCGGAGGATAGGATTTTACCTTATAATTGCTAAAGAATGCTTGATACGCTAAATTTCATCTTTTATTACTATAAGTGTATGGTGTCAAAACAATTTCAATCATAAGTATCAATCATAGACGGCATAAGTGCCCCATCCAACTATGTCGCCATATATAGGTTCTACAATCAAAACCGCAAAGTCACGTATTGGAAGTTGGATTTCCATCTGTGAACTGAGACAAAAGATAGTCCTCTACCGATTCGAGATGCTCTAGCCCGCCCCTTAGGTCAGATCTCGAGTGACCTTTGGATCATCTTGGTCGGTCCACCGATGTGGATTAAAATGCTTGAACACTGCGTTTCCCCACCCTATGGGGTGTCAATGAGTCCAATGACTCCATCGGCTCCACACAGTCACCGACATATCCGAGGTGCCTTGCAACAGCAACAACCACATAAGTCAAACTCGTCAGGGCGTGTAAAACCACTGACGCCACTTCTAGCTAGAAGGAAACACATGCCCTCCCTGATGTCCTCTCCCATTTCTGGTTCACAACCGGGGTGTGGGGCTCGCGAATCAACGTTACACAAAGCTATGCCACACAGGCGTTGCGTTGATCATCAACCACAAGACTTTGCTTTTCAACAAAAGCCTTGATCAATTGCCACTTAGGCATGCCACACAGGCGATTTACTCCATGCGATTAATATCCATCAATATATAACCCCTGAGCTCGTGCGTCTCAGAGAAGGGCGTTAAGAAAGAGAATAAATTCTCCGCCTCCAAACAGATATATATTTAATAGACATCAATCACACAGAATAAAATCCAATGTCAGACACACAGTCCATTCACAAGTTCGTTCTGGGTCTGAACGAAACCGGAGGCACCTTATACATCGCATATCCATCGATCTCCAAGTACGTCTGGACGATCACCAACTGATTCCCTCCTCTTGGGTATACGGCCCAATTAGGATCATCAGTAATCACCCAAACGATGTGAAGACCTCCGGTCTTCAACCACCGTCTTCATCCTCGACACCACGTCGAATCAGTTATTCAGAATGGGATAAACCCGGTCTTTCTGAATAACTTGCGTATATAATAAACAAGTGTTACACAAACACAACATATGCCTCATTCCAATTCAGAATATTCTTTTATTCAAATATTCTTAATACTTTGGGAAAGGTTCCCATTAACTTTATCAAAGATAAATTCTTTAAATTTATTCTTTAATCTTCCTTTGAATATTAATTCAAACTAGTCGAGATTAGCGAACCACACCGAAGTTATCATTTATTTTATTTCCCAATCCCAACCTATTCATCCCATGAAGTAAAATTGGTAATACTTCATATCTTACACCACGGTGTTTACCATTTCACGTTCAAATCTAATTAAAGATTTAACTATTGCCTGGAGCAAAAACTGGTGATACTCCATTCTCCATCATTTCAATCTAATTAAAGATTCATTAAAACTCCACTTGGTTTTAATCTTCCCAATAATCACTATCAATGATTATTTAACTTGGCAAATCATATCCTGTCATTAACTGGGTTAAAGAACCAATATCATTTATAACACGGTTCACTATAAACCCAAAATCACATTCCATTCCAATTCAATTATTGAAACTTCTAGTTACTTTCAAAACCATTTCAAATCCAATTTATTTATTTAAAAATAAATTATTATTCTAGTTCAAAACTAGTTAATTTCGATAAAAATCTATTTTTATTTTTTCAACTATGGAGTTTTTCAACCCAATTCTTTCCAAATCATTTCTTATGCTTTTAAACAAATTATTACTATTTTTAATAATTTTATCAAGGCCCATACAGTCGATTTCCATCAACAGCCATCGAACTGCACTTACAGCGACCTTTTCCAAATTTGATTTGGACATAATTCCAAACCCAACCGTTAGATTTCAAATATATAATATTATTTAGAAAGCTCTTTTCGATACGAACTCAACGGTTCTGGTTTTAGGAGAATCCGACGGTCGGATCTCCCGTAATATACGTTAGAAGTCAATGGTCGAAATTGCGAACTACCGCGGCGCAGCGCGTTCTATTCAGGCCATTATATATATATAATATATATATATATTATATATATTTCGTCGATTTCCTTTCAAAACGTATTTTATAAATCTTTTAAAATTCATTTTCAAAATGATTTTAACTTCATATTCAATTTCTAATCAAAATTGAATATTCCATATTATTAATCTATAAAGGATAATATTTTCAAAACGTTATATTTTGAAATCACTTCTTTTTTTCTATAATCATTATAAAACGAATATAATCGATATAAATATCGTTCGCATCAAAATGGCGCATATCTAACCAACACGGCTTTATATATTTCAATAACTTAGTTATTCTATTCAACAAATGAATATTTTCTTCAACACATGAATATATATTTTATTCAACACATGAATATATATTTTTATTCAACACATGAATTTATATTTTCTATTCAACACATGAATATTTATTTCTATTCAACACATGAATTTATATTCTCATTTCAACACATGAATATATATTTCCATTCAACACATGAATATTTATTCTATTCAACACATGAATATATCTTTTATAATATTCCTTATTTTCCAAATTGGAATGAGGCCCAATCAATTACCATATAATGTTAATTATATGGATTCCATACAACACATGTATATAGTAGCGACGATAAATAATCAACCATCATCCAAAGTGCACCACACAACTTCATAAGCATTAAATATAAATAATTAATGCTTACATAGTCTGTCAACCCATCGATTGACATACAACTAAACAATCGGGATTAGTGTACGTCAAATATCATCCCAATACCCGTGTGGAGTTTCAAATCAACAAACACAGATTTTTATTTGTGCAGTTGGGCGATGTGTAAAATTTATCGTCCCAATCAATATCAATCAAAAGGTTGTACGTAAACAAATCGTCCGATTTGTTTATTCATATTTATTTTATATACACGTTAAAAATTATATTTTTAACTAAAAAATAGTTTATTCATTCTATTTCACACAATCAACTTTCACAACACATCAATTAAACAAACAAGTCATCCATGGTCTGTGGACAACGGGTCTTGGGTGCTGCTAAGCACCGTCTGCATCATAGTATATATTTCAAAAATGAAATAGAAATAAAAGTGAGGAGTTCTCACCGATAAGCTAAACCAAACACCGCGACTCTTCACATGTAGAAATCTTCGTCGTGCTCGCCTTTTGTCGATTACATTGTCCGTAGCCACTACATATATAAAAATCACATTTTTATATTGTTGCTATGTATATAAAAGTCATATTTTTATAATCACTCTATATGGATAAAAATTCTATTTTTACACCGCTAGTATATAGATAAAAATTCTATTTTTACACCGCTACTATATAGATGAAAATTCTATTTTTACAACGGTGTTCATATAATAAAGATTATATTTTTATCACGCTATCTTCATAATAAAAATTATATTTTTTTTATTTCCACTTCATATATATAAAAATCATATTTTTATATTGCTACTTCATTATAAAAATTATATTTTTATATCACTCTTCTTCTACTAAAGATTGTATTTTTATATCGTTGTTTAAATTATAAAAGATCATGCTTTTACCTAAACAAAGATCAAATCTTTTACATTTTCAAACTAGTTTTTATAGCGATAAAAAACCAGTTTTTATAACAAGTAAATAAATAAGATTATAAAAACACACCTTTATAATTGTTGGTGAATGGGGGAATGGAGGGGGAGGAGGCTGCTTGATGGCGCGCGGTGGTTAGGCAGGTGGCGCATTGGGTGTCGGCTGCTGAGAAGGGGGCTGAGGGTCTCAATAGAAGGGGAGGAGGGATTCGCGAGCAGGGAGGCTGCGATGCTTGGGAGGAGGGTGGAGAGCTCCGTCGCGAGGAGGGGAAGTCGATTGCGCCTGTGGCGGGGCAAGGGGGGGCTGCGATGGTGGCGACGGCTAGGGTTCCGTCGCACCTTTTCCTTCTTTTTTTTAGTTGGTTACAGTTTTTCTGATTGGGAGAAAAGGGAAAAACAAGGGGGGGTTTAAAGGAGAATTTTATATTTTATTTTATTTTATTTTATTTTAAGACCCTCTTAAAGTAACTTTTTACAACGAACTCAAAATCGAACCCACCGACTGTCACCCCTAGCGTATTACCCCCATTCCGAACTCAATGAGATATGTATCGTAAGCCAGTTCGGCTATTTCGAGAGGTTTTCATCGAAATTAAAATATAAATATGTATATATTCCATTTGAACGTACTTTTCAAATTACCGGGGCCACATACTGACTCTAAAAATTACAGAAAAATTATTTTTAGCTTCGCATTGACGATACGGTCCTAACAAAACTAATTTCATCAAATTTGAAGACCTTTTAAAAAATGGCCATTTTCTAGTCGATCCAAATTGACTGAAACTGGCAAAACATGTTTTCCTTCGCCACGCTCACATATTGATTCGAAAAATTATGAATTTTGGAATCTAGCAATAATTTGACATCCCGGATCCAATAAAAGTGGTTTAGTCGAAATCCGAGGTCGTTTGCAAAATTTCCATTTTTAAGGGCCAGAATTCCATGGCGACTATTCTGAATTTTCAACTGGATGTATTTTTTGATTCCCGCTATGAAATTTCAATTTTTCGGATTCGTTAGAAAGTTATTCTCAATTAGATTCAAATATTTTTGGTTTCGCCAAAATCCGGTTTATTTTGAATCCTGCACATTCATTTGAACTTTGTAATCGAATTTTCGAACTACCGCGCCATTTTCAATTCCTTTTATAATTATAAATAATATTTATATTCTAACGACGATTCATATAAATATATATGTTCTAATTCTATTCAAAATAAATTCCTCGTCGTTTTTATTTAAAATAATTCATTTTAAATAATCAAAATTCATTAAAATTGCCAAAATAAAAATTTTAAATTGGCTCGGATTTCCGGGTTATTACAATCTCCCCTACTTAAAGCTTTTCGTCCCCGAAAAGGAACGAAGCCGAAAGTTGTTTAACAAATCAACTCAACTTTCATTGTTTTCTTTACGGCTTAAGTTCTTCAACTTTTCAGTTTCTATGAACATTTCAAATTTTTCAAAAATTTGGCTAACACCCTAAATTTTTCGAAAAATTTCGCCATAACCTCCCTTGCACCGGGGACTTCGGGATATTTCAAATAGCCTCCCATGGCCCTCATCAATCCAAAAAGAAAAAGAAACAGCCAAGCGGCTAGCCATTCGGCTCATAAAATCATTCAAACCTAATAAATTTGTAAACATGTACCTATTTGTCGGGCAAACAATTTTATTCTTTTGCTCTAGCCTCCTTGCTATGACCTGTTCAATGTAAGTACATGCATATGTATGCAAATGCGACTAATTTTCCATACAACTCACTATTTGGTTCAATTTGGCTAAAGGTTCGACATTTTAATTAATCAAAAAATAATCAAACAACCAACCATCACTCAATTTGTTGATTATCATTTCAAATTCATAACTTTGATACATATACGGAAAATCATGTTTTTGATGCCAATTCACAACAATAAGCCCTACCTAGTTTTGGTTCTCACACCAATCAATAGGAAATATATAGACGTCCTACCTTCGAAACTCGAACATGAATACTGATGATGTGATTGCTATAGCGATCATCAGAACCATCTTCGAGCGACTAGAGTCTATATACTCGATTGTACAAATCAATTTAAAATAAATATTCAAATACTAATAATAAAGTTTAAATTTTCAAAACAAAAATTGTTTTCATTTTTAAAAATATACTCTTCACACTCGTTCTAGGATACTACCGATCCCATCTCTAACGAGTCATTCCCATTGGATATTACTAATCCAATCTCTGATGAATTCTTTCGTATGGTTCTAACGTGTCTTGTTCTTTGAGCTTTGTAAACCAAAGCTCTGACACCAAGCTGTTACGACCCGAACTTCCTCGGTAAGGAAAGCCCGGATTGAGTTGAGGATAAGCCACAACGGAACACAAACAGAAGAACTTTTCATTGCTTATTACAACAATTTCATCAGATTACAAGAATATACAAAGTATAAATAAATATTACACAGAAAATACCAGAGATTTAAATTACATTTAAATACATCGCAGCGGAAAAACAATACAAAGCACAACTGAAAACAGATACATGGATACAGAGCTTTCCAAATACCGCTTCAGCTGTAAATCAGGATCCTGTGAATATAAATCTGCAAAACCAAAACTATTAGCTGCCCGTGCCAAAATAGGGGCACCCAAAGTTTAGGTTAAAACAGTAAACTCCAGGTCAGTCATGTGACTGGTGTGAGAACTAAAACAGTTATTAATCTTTATTTTAAAGTTAGGTAAATCAAGGGACCACGCCGTATAGCACAGAACGGGTTTCCTCCCAAGAGTACAAGTGCATAGAACAAACAACGCAATGCTAAATAAAGAAGAATGAAGCAATTATAAGACCCAGGTCCCATCACACAATGCAACACAAGCCGGAGGATAGGGTTTTACATAATAATAGCCAAAGAATGCTTGATACGCTAAATTTCATCTTTTATTATAATAAGTGTATAGTGTCAAAACAATTTCAATCATAAGTATCAATCATAGACAACATAAGTGCCCCATCCCACTATGTCGCCACATATAGGTTCTACAATCAAAACCACAAAGTCACGTATTGGAAGTGGGATTTCCATCCGTGAACCGAGGCAAAAGATAGATCTCAATCGATTCGAGACGCTCTAGCCCGCCCCTCAGGTCAGAGCTCGAGTGACCTTTGGATCGTCAGGGCCGGTCCACCGATGTGGATTAAAATGCCTGAACACTGCGTTTCCCCACCCTATGGGGTGTCAATGAGTCCAATGACTCTATCGGCTCCACACAGTCACCGATATATCCGAGGCGCCTTGCAATAGTAACAACCACATAAGTCAAACTCATCAAGGCGTGTAAAACCACTGACGCCACTTCTAACTAGAAGGAAACGCATGCCCTTTCTGATGTCCTCTCCCGTTTCTGGTTCACAACCGGGGTGTGAGGCTCGCGAATCAACGTTACACAAAGCTATGCCACGTAGGCGGTGCTCTGATAATCAACCACAAGACTTTTCTTTTCAACAAAAGCCTTGATCAATTGCCACTTAGGCATGCCACACAGGCGGTTCACTCCATGCGATTGATATCCATCAATATATAACCTCTGAGCTCGTACGTCTCAGAGAAGGGCGTTAAGCAAGAGAATAAATTCTCCGCCGCCAAACAGATATATATTTAATAGAAATCAATCACATAGAATAAAATCCAATATCAGACACACAGTCCACTTACAAGTTCGTTCTGGGTCTGAACGAAACCGGAGGCACCTTGTACCTCACATATCCATCGATCTCCAAGTACGTTTGGACGATCACCAACTGATTCCTTCCTCTTGGGTGTACATCCCAATCAGGATCATCAGTAATCACCCAAACGATGTGAAGCCCTCTGATCTTCAACCATCGTCTTCATCCTCAACACCACGTCGAATCAGTTATTCAGAATGGGATAAACCCGGTCTTTCTGAATAACTCGCGTATATAATAAACAAGTGTTACACAAACACAACATACGCCTCATTCCAATTCATAATATTCTTTTATTCAAATATTCTTATACTTTGGGAAAGGTTCCCATTAATTTTATCAAAGATAAATTCTTTAAATTTATTCTTTAATCTTCCTTTGAATATTAATTCAAACTAGTCGGGATTAGCGAACCACACCGAAGTTATCATTTATTTTATTTCCTAATCCCAACCTATTCATCCCATGAAGTAAAACTAGTAATACTTCATATCTAACACCACGGTGTTATCGGTAAATTCAATAACCATTTCATGTTCAAATCTAATTAAAGATTTAACTATCGCCTGGAGCAAAAACCGGTGATACTCCATTCTCGATCATCTCAATCTAATTAAAGATTCATTAAAACTCCACTTGGTTTTAATCTTCCCAATAATCACTATCAATGATTATTTAACTTGGGAAATCATATTCTGTCTTTAACTGGGTTAAAGAACAAATGTCATTTAAAACACGGTTCACTATAAACCCAAAATCACATTCCATTCCAATTCAATTATTGAAACTTCTGGTTACTTTTAAAATCCTTTCAAATCCAATTTATTTATTTAAAAATAAATAAATTATTATTCTAGTTCAAAACTAGTTAATTTCGATAAAATTTTATTTTTATCTTTTCAAATATGGAGTTTTTCATCCCAATTCTTTCCAAATCATTTCTTATGATTTTAAACAAATTATTACTATTTTTAATAATTTTATCAAGGCCCATACAGTCGATTTCCATCAACGGCCATCGAACTGCACTTACAACGACCTTTTTCAAATTTGATTTGGACACAATTCCAAAATCAACCATTAGATTTCAAATCTCTAATATTCGTTAGAAAGCTCTTTTCGATATGAACCCAACAGTTCTGGTTTTAGGGGAATCCGACGGTCGTATCTCCCGTAATATCCGTTCGAAGTCAATGGTCGAAATTCGCGAACTGCCGCGACGCAGCGCGTTCTATTCAGGCCATTATATATATATATAATATATATTATATATATTTCAATGATTTCCTTTCAAAATGTATTATATAAATCATTTAAAATTCTTTTTCAAAACGATTTTAACTTTATATTCAATTTCTAATCAAAATTGAATATTCCATATCATTAATCTATAAATGATAATATTTTCAAAACGTTATATTTTGAAATCACTTCTTTTTTTCTATAATCATTATAAAACGAATATAATCGATATAAATATCGTTCGCGTCAAAATGGCGCATATCTGACCAACACGGCTTTATATATTTCAATAACTTTGTTATTCTATTTAACAAATGAATATTTTCTTCAACACATGAATATATATTTTATTCAATACATGAATATATATTTTTATTCAACACATGAATTTATATTTTCTATTCAACACATGAATATTTGATTCTATTCAACACATAAATTTATATTCTCAATTCAACACATGAATATATATTTCCATTCAACACATGAATATTTATTCTATTCAACACATGAATATTTATTTTCCATTCAACACATGAATTTATTTTTATTCAACACATGAATTTATTTTATATTCAACACGTGAATATATATTTTATTTCAACACATGAATATATATTTTATTTCAACACATGAATATATATTTTATAATATTCCTTATTTTCCAAATTGGAATGCGGCCCAATCAATTACCATATAATGTTAATTATATGGATTCCATACAACACATGTATATAATAGCAACGATAAATAATCAACCATGATCCAAAGTGCGCCACACAACTGCATAAGCATTAAATATAAATAATTAACGCTTACACAGTCTGTCACCCCGTCGATTGATATACAACTAAACAATCTGGATTAGTGTACGTCAAATATCATCCCAATACCTGTGTGGGGTTTCAAATCAACAAACATAGATTTTTATTTGTGCAGTTGGGCGATGTGTAAAATTTATCGTCCCAATCAATATCAATCAAATGGGTGTACATAAACAAATCGTCTGATTTGTTTATTCATATTTATTTTATATACACGTTAAAAATTATATTTTTAACTATAAAATATTTTATTTATTCCATTTCACACAATCAACTTTCACAACACATCAATTAAACAAACAAGTCATCCATGGTCTGTGGACAACGGGTGTCGGGTGCTGCTAAGCACCGTCTGCATCCTAGTATATATTTCAAACTAGAAATAGAAATAAAAGTGAGGAGTTCTCACCAATAAGCTAAACCAAACACCGCGACTCTTCACATGTAGAAATCTTCGTCGTGCTCGCCTTTTGTCAATTACATTGTCCGTAGCCACTATATAAAAATCACATTTTATATTGTTGCTATGTATATAAAAATCACATTTTTATAATCACTCTATATGGATAAAAATTCTATTTTTACACTACTACTATATAGATAAAATTACACCGCTACTATATAGACGAAAATTTTATTTTTACAACGGTGTTCATATAATAAACATTATATTTTTATCACGCTATCTTCATAATAAAAATTATATTTTTATTTCCACTTCATATATATAAAAATCATATTTTTATACTCCCACTTCGTTATTAAAATTATATTTTTATATCTCTCTTCTTCTACTAAAGATTATATTTTTAAAATGTTGTTTAAATTATAAAAGATCATGCTTTCACCTAAACAAAGATCAAATCTTTTACCTTTTCAAATTAGTTTTTATAGCGATAAAAAAACCAGTTTTTATAACAAGTAAATAAATAAATAAAATTATAAAAACACACCTTTATAATCGTTGGTGAATGGGGGATTGTGGGTGGAGGAGGATGCTTGATGGCGCGCGGTGGCTCAGGCAGGTGGCGCATTGGGTGTCGGCTGCTGAGAAGGAGGCTCACGGGTCTCAATAGAAGGGGAGGAGGGATTCGCGAGCAGGGGGGCTGAGATGCTTGAGAGGAGGGTGGAGAGCTCCGTCGCGAGGAGGGGAAGTAGGTTGCGCCTGTGGCGGCGCGAGGGGGGGCTGCGATGGTGGCGATGGCTAGGGTTCCGTCGCCTCTTTTCCTTCTTTTTTTTAGTTGGTTACGTTTTTCTGATTGGGAGAAAAGGGAAAAACGAGGGGGGTTTAAAGGAGAATTTTATATTTTAATTTATTTAATTTTATTTTAAGACCCTCTTAAAGTAACTTTTTATAATGAACTCAAAATCGAACCCACCGACTATCGCCCCTAGCGTATTACCCCCATTCCGAACACAATGGAATACGTATCGTAAGCCAGTTCGACTGCTTCGAGAGGTTTTCATCAAAATTAAAATATAAATCTGTATATATTCATTTGAACGTACTTTTCAAATTACCGGGGCCACATACTGACTCTAAAAATTACAGAAAAATTATTTTCAGCTTCTTATTGACGATACGGTCCTAACAAAACTAATTTCATCAAATTTGAAGACCGTTTGAAAAATGGCCATTTTCTGGTCGATCCAAATTGACTGAAACTGGCAAAACACGTTTTCCTTCACAACGCTCACATATTGATTCGAAAAATTATGAATTTTGGATTCTAGCAATAATTTGACATCACGAATCCAACAAAACTAGTTTCGTCAAAAACCGAGGTCGTTTGCAAAATTTTCATTTTTAAGGGCAAGAATTCCATAACGACTATTCTGAATTTTCAACTGGACGTATCTTTTGATTCCCGCTATGAAATTTCAATAATGCAGTGAGCTCGAGGTCATTTAGGGAGGGACTGGCAGTTGAAAGAAAAGGGGAGTTCGGTGATGACAGTAAAGTTTAGGGAGGAGGTTGCTGTTTTTCCTGTAGGCTCAAAAATGAAGAGAAGGATTAAGGTAAATTATTTAATTTAGTTATTTAGTTAAAAGCAGGTAATATAATTAAGAAGTGTAGTTGATAAATTAGTATAATTTAAATTATGGAAAATATTAAATGTGATAACTTATTCGATTTAGGTAAAGAGGTTGGTTCGGGTTTTTCTGTAGCTAACAAGAAGTCGTGAATTCTTAAAAATGGATTACGATTTACACGGAAATGAAATCCATTTGGTTCTCATGAATGTAGATCTCGCATGGGAATAAATCGGGATAGATCACGATAAAAATCACAGTGAGTAAATCTCACTCGAATTTTATATAAAGATTTATTTTTATCGTTAATAATATTTATTCGTTGTTTGGTTGCATTGAAATATTACTGTGGCTATTATAAATATATATATTAGTTATTTAGGATTGGTGCTAGTGGCTATTATATATATATATATATTGGTGGTTGGATTCCCATGGTATCATTAGCATATGCCCGCGGTATCAT
Organism: Allium sativum; assembly: GCA_030737875.1. NCBI lineage: Eukaryota > Viridiplantae > Streptophyta > Magnoliopsida > Asparagales > Amaryllidaceae > Allium > Allium sativum. The sequence continues at coordinate 591,909,128 of CM060909.1, forward strand.
TAGCGGATGATTTCCCTATGCGCCCCACAAATATATATTAGTGGATGACCCTCATACCGCGATATCCTGCCTCGAAGCAGGATGGGTATTATTTATGTTGGCTAACATCTGTGGATGCAGTAAAACAGGTTGGAGGGATCCAACTAGATCCCTCAAATTTATTTATTGCTTGTTTACATATATATCATCATACATGCTATGTTAAAAACCTGTGATTGTTAAATAAGGTGTTTTGTGTGTTTAAATACCACAGGGCCTAAATGTTGATATTTAAAAATATCATGAAAAGAAATTTAGAGATTTAAAAGGAAAATTCCATTTTTCTAAAAATAGAATTTGAGTTTTGAATGGACTTGATATATTAACTTGTTTTGAATAATGGAAACATGCAGTTCATTTGTAAACGAAGTTTATAAACATTTATAAACGAAGTTTATAAACATTTATAAACGAAGTTTATAAATGAAGTGAAATGAATTATCATTGGATAATTCGGAGAAAAAAATAAATACAAGTGTGAATTTGAAAAGGAAACTTTATTTTTCCAAAATATAAATATTTTTTTCAAATGAATTTGAAAGCCTGACTTGTTTAATATATAAACAAGTAAAATATATGGTGTTTGTAAATAAAAAGGAAAAATTATCATTTGGATAAATTTAAATATTTAAATTCAAATGTAAGTATAAAATGAGAACTCAGAATCATTTTAAATAATAAACGATAGATTTTATTCCGGAATTTGGAATATAAATGAACTTGAATAAATCCTTAGGATTTATGTTTGGATTCGATTATGTCGGATTTATAAAAATAGATTATTCCTAATTATGATATTTAAATTATATTAAATAGAAACTGAGATAAAACATGAAAATAGGTTCTATATTTATATAGATAAGTGTTGATAAAGATAATACTCCAAAATAAGATTTTGGTTTTAAATAGGTTTCGAAATGGAAACTTGTTTTAACTTTATAAAACAAGGAAGTTAAATAATAAACGATGTTTATAATTTAGTGAGATAAATTATCGTTAGATAACTTAGAAGTTTAAATTCAAGTATGAATTTATAAAAATGAATTGAGAATCGTTTCAAAAAGGGGACGACAACTTTTTTATTCCGAAATTCGAATATAAAATGAATTGAGATAAATCTAAGGATTTATAATTAGAATTCGATTATATCGAACTTTATATATAATTTATAAAGGAATTGGAATGTAGTATAAAGGATGGAGTTATAAATGAAATTATAAACGAGTAGTGAAATAATAGACAAATAAGGATAATCATAAATATAAGTTGAAATTGGGAAAATAGCTTTAATATATATTGAAATATATTAGAATGAAGTTAAAGTTTCTATATAAACGAAGTTAAAATGTTTATATATTAAAAATAATTAAAACGAACTCGCCATGGCGCGGTAGTTCGTAAATTGGCATTTCGAACTTCAATTGAGTATATAGAACTCAATTGAAATCAGAATTCCTTGAAACAAGAATCATCGAGACTGAAAGAGAAAAATCTGGAATTCATCTTATAAATTTTGAGTTATGTCAAAATCAATTTTTCAGAAAAACAGCGCCATAATCGTTATAAAACTATAACGGTTCATTTAAGTAAATAAATGGATTTTAAGCAAATAAAATCCGAATGTCCATTAGAAAAATCTAGACTTGAGTTATAACATAAATATGAACTCAAGTAAAGGAAATGAATAGATTGTTGAAACAAAAATCATATTTTTGATTATTGAATAACATTAACTAAGTAAGAGGAAAAAAATTACTTAATCGAGTTTAGATTGAAATAAGACTTCAAATAAGTAAATGAGATTTGTGAATCCATATTCAAAATCGAATATGGAACTTGAATTGAAAATAGAATTTAATTAGTTTATAAGCAAGTTAAAATATATTTGAACATGTTATGTTCAAATATGAAAGAGAAATAGGCAAAAGAGTTAATTAGCAAATTAATTAACGAATTGAGTTAAAACGACTAGGTTGAATTGGAATAAAGTGGAAATGATTAGATATGTGCTAAGCATGTATGGAATGAAGTGTTAGAAGAGATATAAATAGAATGCTTGACAAAATGGTATGTATTTAAATTGAATATGAGGTTTTATGCGCCATATCGGCAAGCCACCTGCCTTTTTGATTTTCTTTTCGAAAGGAGAGGGCCTGCGTGGCAAGTTTGAATTTTTCTGGTAACCCCGTACAAAGGAGGTTATGGCGAATTTTTCTGGAAATTTAAGGAGTTAGAATATTTTTAAGAAAATTTGATAATTGGAAATCTATATATCAATATATATAGAATTCGATAAGGAAAAGAACTTGAAAATAGAATAGTATAAACAAAAATGAAATCTATGAATAAAATCTCATAAGAATAAAAAGAGAAATATGTACATGTTTGAAAATGGAATAATTGGTTTGTATGGTATTCATTATTCGAGTAAGTAGTCTTGTCTGTTTTGACGTTATGAATGTTATTCAGTCAAGGTCTGAGAGGTAGTTATACCCTAACTTGATTAATGTCATTATTAACAAACAAATAGTAAGATTCAGGCTCGAAGGTCAATGTTGAATAAGATTTAGTTAAATACAGTAGTTGGGTTTTCGTAATGATGTTTTACACAACATCCATTTTAACCCAAATAAGTGTAAGTTGGAAATAGAATAATAAATATTTCCTAATTATAGAAATAAACGAGTTGGAAAAGAGATAAGTAATTGGAATATTTTCCAATTATAAATAGAAGATATTTCCTAAGTACAGAAAATAAAAGAAGGCGATATATGGAAATGTTTTCCAGTGTTATTAACATAAATTTTGTAAACATAGAAAATAAGGAAATATGTGTATATATATATATAGGTTTGATGATTTGATCAATAATTCCATTTGGAAATAAGATCGTTGTGTGTACACGAACATTTTTCATTTGATAGTTAAATCATCGACTATCAAAGTTTTTGACCATTTTAACATTGTTAATATGGAGAGACCGGTTGGATTATTATCCGAAGAACCACTCTGTATTGGCATAAGCGTTGCAAACCAACTATGCTGAATATATGCAAGACGGAGTAAAGTGCAAGGGCTTTTTCTATTAATGGAAATTATGCCTTCAGTTTCATTCAATCCCAGAACGAACGTATATGGAAGAATGTCTGACAAAGTATTTCCAATGATCGAATATGTTGGTCTGTATAAATATATATGGTGGCACCGGATTTATTCCCTTAGCATAATATCCAGAATATATTTGTGTAAACCAAATGAGTGATTAATGGATCTGACAATGTGACATTCAAAGTGATTGTGTTATAAATGAATGGCAAGCAAGCGTAGCCTCAGGCCTCAACAACCGTGAAATGAAAAAAATCGGGTAGGCAACATGGCTATGTGATAAGCTCCAATTTGGGTGTATTATCACCTATATAGAGATTCATTTAATTCCCTATTCTATTAGATGTTGTCCCATTCGGGAAATGGTTGCTGATCCCAGTCGTTGGTGGTATACATTCGATACACTCAAGTGAAATGAGTGGTCAGACATGTGTGGCCGGGTTGCAAGATGTTCTTGTTGAACCCAGTGTATTCTACTCTAGAGATACACCATCAGAAGGTGGTTCCGTACCTTGTCATAGTTGGAAATTCATTACCCAATAAGTGCTTGCGGTTTTGATTGTATATAATATATGAGGAACGTGAGATGCAAGCGTTCCACTAAATTTCTATTTATTTGATTTAGACACTATCATAATATCAAATGAGTTTTGATATAAAGACTTTGTTTTTGGATTCTCATGAGGGAAAAACCCGTTCCATGTTATACGGCGTGGTCTTATGAGGTATCATTTAGTTTCTGAAACTGTTTTGAATTGTTTACTCATACCAGTCCCATGACTGACCCGGAGTTTATTTTGTTTTGTTTTACCTAAACTCTTGGGTGCCCAATTTTATATGGGCAGTCAAGTAGTTCAGGATTTTTCAGATTTATCCAAAGGAGCTTGGAGCAGGAGGCTTTGCCTTTATCTAATTATTGTTATTTCCGCTGTATTGTAAGTTGTACTCTGATAATGATACGTTATACAGTTAAAATTTTGTATTTCAAAAGATATAATATATTATATTTTGTTCCGCTGCGATGTGAGATTCTGTGTTGTTATTTCTGTTCTTCTTCTACCTTTTTCTTCAAAAAAATAATAATTCCTATTTTCGTGATATTTGGGTTGGATGTATGGTGTATGTAGTCAACTCTGATATTACGGATTTGCGGGCCGTTACAGTTGGTATCAGGGCTTAGGTTTAGCGAATACCTAGGCTTTGGTGGGATTGTGCTCATTAGAGATAAGGTCAGTAGTACCCTAGAATGAGTTTACTGTATATATACGGGAGCGCGTATTTGATAGTTGATATAAAAACAGTTTTATATTAAGTTGATTGGTTTAGCAAGTGATTTATGAATTCTGATCGATACAGGATGTACAACTGTATCGATTGTTGTTTCTAAAACACTTGAAAAGAATAATTTGAAATTTTAAAGTGGGTAAATGAAATAACTTTACCCAAAACTATATCTTGATATAGAAAGAATAATTTTCTAAAATTATTATATTTTGGATGTGTTGATTGTTGTTCTTATAATCAAATAAGATTATAAAATTGGAGTGGTTATATATAACCAAAATAAAATTTGTAAATGAATTAATTATATAAATGAGATGAATTAGAATTGAATTCAAACCAGAATTTGGAATTTTTAATCGTGGGAAGTTTGAAAACATTTTCTAAAGTATATTAAAATAATATAGCTTTGTTGTGAATGGATTTTTGAAAGTAATTAAGCACCGAACTCACTTCAGTGGCTGGAAAATAATTCTGATGATGACTGCAGCATCATTATTGTTCATTTTCAAGTTTCTAAGGGATGGATTGCTACCTTAGAAAAGATATTGATGGAAATTTGTTCAAAGAAAACAAGTTAGTTTGAAAATTCAAATGTTTTGAGTTGAAGTGGTTATAAATATATGTATATATATATTTATGTGATTTCAAAATGGATTTGAGATGAAAACCTTGGGATTTGAATTTCTGTAATTAGAATTTAACTTAAGAAAGTAAATCAATGTAAATAAATTGATTAAAAATCAATTTGAATGATTGAATACATATGAGTGAAATATGAATCAAATGTGAATATATTAATTTTAAACCATTCAGACTAGATGAATGTAAACCTATATGTTGAGCCATATGAATACAAACCAAATGATTTGGTAAGATAAAATTTATTGAAGTATGAAATGTTGAGTTCAACATAAGTAAGTTTTTGAAAGGTTAATAGGTTAGTAACATTTTTTCTACCTTAATAATTTCGGGGACGAAATGCTTTTAAGGGGGAAGAATGTGATGACTCGGGTTTTCGGTCAACTAATTTTAAATATTTAATATGGTTTTAAATATTGAATTGAGAATATAAATCAATTTTTATATTGATTTATCGATTTAATAATCGATTTCGATTTAATATCGAATATATTAAATTATCATAATACAGAAATAATTAAATTCAAAATTCAATGCTGAATCGAGACGATTCAGAGATAATCAATAAAAATTTTATTAGAATAAAATGATAATAATAGTAATATGTGGTCAAGTAATTAATGGTTTGAAATTTAAATTATATCGATTCAAATCAATATCTTTTCCATACAATCAGATCAGACATCGGAACTTGTTCTAATGGGTCCAAAATATAGGAATAACCCTAGGAATGTCAGTTGTTGGATTCAGAAAGGAGTTCAGAATCATAGGGTATTTTAATTAAAGGACACTGGTTCAAAATGAATTAAAATAAAATAATTGGTGGCCTTGTTTATTCCACCGTTCACTCAAGAAAACAAAAGCGTGCCTTATTCTAGGCTATAAGAGAAAAATCAAACGTGGCCCTTTCTTTTTCCATCTGTTCCTTTATAAAATCACGCTCACCTTCCCTTTGCCATTCATTTTTCACAAACAGTAAAATCAAAATCACGTTGGTTATTCAAGTATTAAATCCTCTAGTAAATTTAAAAAATGGGTGGGGGGAGTTATTCGCAATTAAATCAAGGTCGCGATGTCTTCTGAACTCGACGCCAGGGAAGAAGTGCACGATTTCCAGTGGAGTTGAGGGGTTTCGTTCGAACGGGGTTTGGAGGTGCGCGACTGGTTTTTGGGAAAGAATCGAACTCGAGTAAGGCTCCAGGAGACGGTGCGATAGGGACTGGAGGGGCTGCGATGTACTGTAGCTCGAAATTGAAGGCTGACTTACGCTTGAACCTAGTACCCTTTAAATTTGATGTGACGCTGATTAAGGGAGATCGAAGTTTGTTAATGCAAGTGGAGTTACTGATCGAAGTCGTGATCGGTTATGAGCAGGCGAGTTCGTTGGTATGGTTTTCAAAGTTGAGAAAAAGGGTCTCGTGTACGATGTAAGGTGAAAGTCGCGATAGGTTATTTTGGAAGGGAGGGAGAGAAACCTGGGATTTACTAGAAAAGGGCATCGCAAGTTTCAAATTGGTGAACAGAGCAGTGAGCTCGAGATCATTTAAGGAGGGATTGACAGTTGAAAGAAAAGGGAGTTCGGTGATGATAGTAAAGTTCAGGGAGGAATTTTCTGTTTTTCCTGTAGGCTCAAAAATGAGAGAAGGATTAAGGTAAATTATTTAATTTAGTTAGTTAGTTAAATGCAGGTAATCTAATTAAGAAGTGTAGTTGATAAATTAGTATAATTTAAATTATGAAAAATATTAAATGTGATAACTTATTCGACTTAGGTAAAGTGGTTGGTTAGGGTTTTTCTGGAGCTAACAACGGGTCGTGAATTCTTAAAAATGGATTGTGATTTACACGGAAATGAAATCCATTTGGTTCTCATGAACGTAAACCTCGCATGGGAATAAATTGGGATAGATCACGATAAAAACCACGGTGAGTAAATCTCACTTGAATTTTATATAAAGATTTATTTTTATCGTTAAAAATATTTATTGGTTGTATGGTGCATTGAAATATTACTGTGAATATTATAAATATATATATATTAGTTATTTAGGATTGGTGTTTATGGCTATTATATATATATATATATATTGGTGGTTGGATTCCCGCAGTATCATTAGCGGATGATTTCCCAATGCCCCCCACAAATATATATTAGTGGATGACCCTCACACCGCGATATCCTGCCTCGAAGCAGGATGGGTATTATTTATGTTGGCTAACATCTGTGGATGCAGGAAAACAGGTTGGAGGGATCCAACTGGATCCCTCAAATTTATTTATTGTTTGTTTTAATATATGTCATCATAAATGCTATGTTAAAAACCTGTGATTGTTAAATTAGGTGTTTTTTGTGTTCAAATACCACTGGGCCTAAATGTTGATATTTAAAAATATCGTGAAAAGGAATTTAGAGATTTAAAAGGAAAATTCCATTTTTCTAAAAATAGAATTTGAGTTTTGAATGGACTTGATATATTAACTTGTTTTGAATAATGGAAACAAGCAGTTCATTTATAAACGAAGTTTATAAATGAAGTGAAATGAATTATCATTGGATAATTCAGATATAAAAATAAATACAAGTGTGAATTTGAAAAGGAAAATTTATTTCTCCAAAATAGAAATATTTTTTCAAATGAATTTGAAAGCGAGACTTGTTTAATATATAAACAAGTAAAATAAATGGTGTTTGTAAATAAAAAGGAAAAATTATCATTTGGATAAATTTAAATATTTAAATTCAAATGTGAGTTTAAAATGAAAACTCAGAATCATTTAAAATAATAAACGATAGATTATATTCCGGAATTCGGAATATAAATGAAGTTGAATAAATCCTTAGGATTTATGTTTGAATTCGACTATGTCGGATTTATAAAAATAGATTATTCCCAATTAGGATATTTAAATTATATTAAATAGAAACTGAGATAAAACATGAAAATAGTTTCTATATTTATATAGATAAGTGTTGATAAAGAGAAAACTCCAAAATAAGATTTTGGTTTTAAATAGATTTCGAAATGGAAACTTGTTTTAACTTTATAAAACAAGGAAGTTAAATTATAAATAATGTTCACAATTTAGTGAGATAAATTATCGTTAGATAACATAGAAGTTTAAATTCAAGTATGAATTTATAAAAATGAAATTAGAATCGTTTCAAAAAGGGGACGACGGGTTTTTATTCCGGAATTCAGAATATAAAATGAATTGAGATAAATCTAAGGATTTATAATTAGAATTCGATTATATCGAACTTTATATATAATTTATAAAGGAATTGGAATGTAGTATAAAGGATGGAGTTATAAATGAAATTATAAACGGGTAGTGAAATAATCGACAAATAAGGATAATCAGAAATATAAATTGAAATTGGGAAAATAGGTATAATATATAATGAAATATATTAGAATGAAGTTAGAGTTTCTATATAAACGAAGTTAAAATGTTTATATATTAAAAATAATTAAAACGAACTCGCCGCGGCGCGGTAGTTCGTAAATTGGCGTTTCAAACTTCAATTGAGTATATAGAACTCAGTTGAAATCGAAATTTCTTGAAACAAGAATCATCGGGACCGATTGAATAATAGTTTTCTAATGAAAGAGAAAAATCTGGAATTCATCTTATAAATTTTGAGTTATGTCAAAATCAATTTTTCAGAAAAACAGTGCCATAATCGTTATAAAACTATAATGGTTCATTTAAGTAAATAAAAGGATTTTAAGCAAATAAAATCCGAATGTCCATTAGAAAAATCCAGACTTGAGTTATAACATAAATATGAACTAAAGTAAAGGAAAAGAATAGATTGTTGAAACAAAAATCATATTTTTGATTATCGAATAGCATTAACTAAGTAAGAGGAAAAAATTAGTTAATCGAGTTTAGATTGAAATATGACTTCGGATAAGTAAATGAGATTTGTGAATCCATATTCGAAATCAAATTTGGAACTTGAATTGAAAATAGAATTTAATTAGTTTATAAGCAAGTTAAAATATATTTGAACATGTTATGTTCAAATATGAAAGTGAATTAGGCAAAAGAGTTAATTGGCGAATTAATTAACGAACTGAGTTAAAACGATTAGGTTGAGTTGGAATAAAGTGGAAATGATTAGATATATGCTAAGCAGGTATGGAATGAAGTGTTAGAAGAAATATAAATAGAATGCTCAACAACAAGGTATGTATTTAAATTGAATATGAGGTTTTATGCGCCATATCGGCAAGCCGCTTGGCTTTTTGATTTTCTTTTTGAAAGGAGAGGGCCTATGTGGCAAGGTTTGAATTTGGCCGGTAACCCCGTACAAAGGAGGTTATGGCGAATTTTTCCGGAAATTTAAGGAGTCAGAATATTTTTAAGAAAATTTGATAACCCGAAATCTATATATCAATATATATAGAATTCGATAAGGAAACGAACTTAAAAATAGAATAGTATAAACAAAAAGGAAATCTATGAATAAAATCTCGTAAGAATAAAAAGAGAAGCATGTACATGTTTAAAAATGGAATAGTTGGTTTGTATGGTATTGATTATTCGAGTAAGTAGTCTTGCCTGTTTTGACGTTATGAATGTTATTCGGTCAAGGTCTGAGAGGTAGTTATACCCCAACTTGATTGATGTCATTATTAACAAATAGTAGGATTCAGGCTCGAAGGTCAATGGTGAATAATGTTTAGTTAAATACAGTATTTGGGTTGTCGTAACGATGTTTTACACAACATCCGTTTTAACGCAAATAAGTGTAAGTTGAAAATAGAATAATAAATATTTCCTAAGTATAGAAATAAATGAGTCGGAAAAGAGATAAGTAATTGGAATATTTTCCAATTATAAATAGAAGATATTTTCTAAGTACAGAAAATAAAAGAAGGCGATATATGGAAATGTTTTCCAGTGTTATTAACATATATTTTCTAAACATAGAAAATAAGGAAATATGAATATATATATATATATGTTTGATGATTTGATCGACAATTCCATTTGGAAATAAGATCATTGTGTGTACACGTACATTTTTCATTTGGTAGTTAAATCACCGACTATCAAAATTTTTGACCATTTTAACGTTGTTAATATGGAGAGACCGGTTGGATTATTATCCGAAGAACCACATTGTATTGGCATAAGCGTTGCAAACCAAGTATGCTGAATATATTGAAGACAGAGTAAAGTGCAAAGGCTTTTTCTATTAAAGGAAATTGCGCCTTCAGTTTCGTTCAATCCCAGAACGAACGTATACGGGCGAATGTCTGACAAAGTATTTCCATTGATCAACTATGTTGGTCTGTATAAATATATATGATGGCACCGGATTTATTCCCTTAGCATAATATCCAGAATATATTTGTGTAAACCAAATTAGCGATTAACGGATCTGACAAGTGACATTCAAAATGATTGTGTTATAAATGAATGGTAAGTAAGCGTAGCCTCTGGCCTCAACAACTAGGAAATGGCAAAAATCGGGCAGGCAGCATGGCTATGTGGTTAGCTCCCATTAGGGTGTATTATCGTCTATCTAGAGATTCATTTAATTCCTTATTCGATTCTGTCCCATTCGGGAAACGGTTGCTGATCCCAACCGTTGGTGGTATACATTCGATACACTCAAGCGAAATGAGTGGTCGGTCATGTGTGGCCGGGTTTCAAGATGTTCTTGTTGAACCCAGTGTATTCTCCTCTAGAGATACACTATCGGAAGGTGGTTCCATACCTTATCGTAGTTTGAAATTCATTACCCAATAAGTGCTTGCAGTTTTGATTGTATATAATATATGTGAAACGTGAGATGCAAGCGTTTCACTAGATTTCTATTTATTTGATTTAGACACTATCATAATATCAAATGAGTTTTGATATAAAGACTTTGTTTTTGGATTCTCATGAGGGAAAAACCCCTTCCGTGTTATACAACATGGTTGTAATAACCCGGAAAATACGAGCCAATTTAAAATTTTTAAATTGATTATTTCAAAGGAATTTGAACAATTGAAATAGAATATTTCAATAAAATAGTAAGTTAAGAATAGTGAGTCAGTTTGAAAATTTGAATTCAAACTTTGACTGACTATGCAGGGTGGAAAATATAACGGATTTTAGTGAAACCAAAAATATTTAAATCTGTTAGTCAATACCTTTCTAACGAATCAGAAAAATCGAAGTTTCATAACGGGAATCAAAAGTTACGGCCGAATGAATTTTCAGAGGGGTCGGTATATAGAATATAGCCCTGGAAAATTGATATTTTGCAAACGACCTCGGAATTCGACGAAACCACTTTCGTTGGGTCCGGGATGTCAAATTATTGCTAGGTTTCAAATTTCATAATTTTTGAAGCGAGTATGTGAGCGTAGCAAAAGAAAATGTGTTTGGTCGATTTCTGTTAAATTGGATCGACCAGAAAATGGCCATTTTTCAAACGACCTCAGAATTCGACGAAACTAGTTTTCTTGGGACCGTAGCGTCAAAACATAGCTAGATTTATTTTTCTGGAATTTTTCGAATCCGTTTGTGGCCCTGGCAAATTGAAATGTGCGTTCAGAGTTAAAAATTAAATGTTTTATACTTTAATTTGAAAAATAACTGACTGTAACAGTCGAATTGGCCTACGAAACATATCCCATTGTGTTCGGAATGGGGGTATTTAGCTAGGGGCGACAGTCGTTGGGTTTAAAAAGGAGTTCGTTTAATAAAACACTATTTAAAATTTTTAATATAGTCTCGGCCAATCATATTTCTCCATTCATAATTAAAAAAAAAAAAACAGAAACCCCCCCCCCCCCCGACCCCGACATCGACGGTGAAATAACAGCGATTTATTATCGAAAGGACCCACTACTCCCACAGAAGTTAGAAGTTTTATGGGGTTGGCTAGTTATTATCGAAAGTTCGTTAAGGATTTTTCGAAGATATCCGGTCCGTTAACGAAGCTCACAAAGAAACATGAGAAGTTTAAGTGGACTTCCGACTGTGAAGAAGCTTTCCAGGAATTGAAATCGAAGCTGACCACCGCTCCAGTGTTAACTATTATTGATGGCAATCAGGATTTAACGGTTTGGACAGATGCTTCTATTAGAGGTCTTGGTGCAGTGTTAATGTAGAGAGGCCAAGTAGTCGCTTATGCAGGCCGCCAATTGAAACCGCATGAGAAGAATTATGTGACTCATGATCTTGAGTTGCTAGCCATCGTATTTGCATTGAAAATCTGGAGGCATTACTTGTTGGGCGAGAAATTTATACTGTATACAGACCATCAATCATTGAAGTATTTATATACCCAAAAAGATCTGAATCTGAGACAGCAGCGTTGGCTAGAGTTTCTTGCAGCGTATGATCTTGATATCCTGTATACGCCGGGGAAAGCTAACGTAGTAGCGGATGCACTTAGTAGAAAGACCGCAATTGTTGCCCATCTTATAATTGCACCTGGATTAATCGATAGGATATCTGCTCTTCAGAAGAGTGACAATTTTGTGAAAGAGATGGTAAAAAGGATCCAAAGGGGCGAAGGCTCCAGTTTCCAAGTGGATACAGAAGGAGTTCTGAGGCTGAATAGAAGAATATGTGTTCCCGACATTCCCGAGCTTAAAAGAGAAGTGCTAGACGAATGCCATAAGTCCAAATTTTGCATCCATCCTGGGGTGAGTAAAATGTACAACGATATCAAACGCACTTTCTGGTGGAAGGCAATGAAAAGAGATATTTCTTTGTATGTTAGCAGATGCCCTACTTGTCAATTGGTCAAGAGTGACCAACAGAAGCTAGCTGGACTGTTACAACCGTTGGAAGTCCCAGGCTGGAAATGGGAACAAATTTCCATGGATTTCATAGATGGTTTGCCGCGAACCAAGAAAGGTAATGACAGCATTTGGGTAATCGTAGATCGCTTCACGAAGACTGCCCATTTTATACCTGTCAGATCCAATAGAACTGCCCAAAGTCTAGCACAGATATATTTCAAAGAAATTGTTAAGCTGCATGGAATTCCCATCAGCATAGTCAGTGATAGAGATCCCCTATTTACTAGCAAATTCTGGGAGGCTTTCCAGACAGAATTGGGGACGAAACTGAATATGAGCACCGCTTATCACCCACAAACAGATGGCCAAACTGAGCGGGTGAATAGAATTCTAGAAGATTTATTGCGGGCTTGTATAATCGATTTTGGTGGGTCGTGGGAAGATCATTTGCATTTGGCAGAGTTCTCATATAACAATAGCTATCAAGCAAGTTTGAAAATGTCACCATTTGAAGCATTATATGGCAGACCCTGCAGATCTCCAGCATGTTGGGTAGAACCTGGCAACAGACTTGTACTAGGACCCGATATGATTAGGGAAGCATCTGATAAAGTGGACTTCATCAAGAAGCGATTGAAAACCGCCCAAAGCCGACAGAAAAGTTATGCAGACTCTAGAAGGAGAGATTTGACATTTGCTGTTGGTGATCATGTTTATTTAAAGGTTTCTCCGATGAGAGGAGTAATCAGATTTGGAAAGACTGGGAAGTTGGCACCGAGATTTATTGGTCCCTTTCCTATACTTGAGCGAATTGGAACTCTTGCTTATAGGGTTCAATTGCCAGATTGGTTGCCTGGAGTACACAATGTTTTTCACGTATCTCAACTGAGGAGACATGTGCATGATCCGGATCTTGTTGTAGAAGAAGCAGCGCAACAGGATGTGGAGATAACTCCAGAATTAGCACTCAAAAGAGAGCCATTAAAAATTGTTGGTAAAGAAACTAGAGAACTCAGAAGCAAAAAGGTTCATTTAGTTAAAGTGCAGTGGAGCAGTGATCCTAGAGACTGTACTTGGGAAACTGAGGAGAGCATTAAGCAAGCTTACCCCAAATGCAGAGTGGATATCTCTGACTAACTCCGGTGCAAGGTACCTTTACAATACTTTGCATTTACATTTTATTTCCTACTTTACTGTTGTTTCCTTTTCGAGGACGAAAAGTTTTAAGTAGGGGAGATTGTAATAACCCGGAAAATACGAGCCAATTTAAAATTTTTAAATTGATTATTTCAAAGGAATTTGAACAATTGAAATAGAATATTTCAATAAAATAGTAAGTTAAGAATAGTGAGTCAGTTTGAAAATTTGAATTCAAACTTTGACTGACTATGCAGGGTGGAAAATATAACGGATTTTAGTGAAACCAAAAATATTTAAATCTATTAGTCAATACCTTTCTAACGAATCTGAAAAATCGAAGTTTCATAATGGGAATCAAAAGTTATGGCCGAATGAATTTTCAGAGGGGTCGGTATATAGAATATAGCCCTGGAAAATTGATATTTTGCAAACGACCTCGGAATTCGACGAAACCACTTTTGTTGGGTCCGGGATGTCAAATTATTGCTAGGTTTCAAATTTCATAATTTTTGAAGCGAGTATGTGAGCGTAGCAAAAGAAAATGTGTTTGGTCGATTTCTGTTAAATTGGATCGACCAGAAAATGGCCATTTTTCAAACGACCTCAGAATTCGACGAAACTAGTTTTGTTGGGACCGTAGCGTCAAAACATAGCTAGATTTATTTTTCTGGAATTTTTCGAATCAGTTTGTGGCCCTGGCAAATTGAAATGTGCGTTCAGAGTTAAAAATTAAATGTTTTATACTTTAATTTGAAAAATAACTGACTGTAACAGTCGAATTGGCCTATGAAACATATCCCATTGTGTTCGGAATGGGGGTATTTAGCTAGGGGCGACAGTCGTTGGGTTTAAAAAGGAGTTCGTTTAATAAAACACTATTTAAAAATTTTAATATAGTCTCAGCCAATCATATTTCTCCATTCATAATTAAAAAAAAAAATAACAGAAACCCCCCCCCCCCCCCGACCCCGACATCGACGGCGAAAAGCCTTCGTCACCTTCCCAGGCGATTTCCGATCGCCACGGCCAGAATTAGCCCCTCCTCCAGTTCAACTTTTTGTAGTTCTCCCTCCCCTCTTCAAATCCATATAAGGAGCTCCCCCTATCGTCGCCTCTCCGCCGAGATATCCGCCTCCAAACTTCCGACCTTCAAGCCGTCGCCGCCGCCGTTCTGCGCCACCGAGTCCCACCAAACCACCGCGCACCTGTAGCTCTCTCGAAGCTCTTCCACCTCCAACTTCCTGATCGTCCCCTCGTGTCCTGGTTCTCGCGAAAATCGCTGACCTAGTTTTGAAGCTTTCTGAAAGTGCGTTTTTCTTTGATCTTTACACTTTGAAAAATCATATCTTTTTGGTGTGTTGACGAAATTCGATGAAACAGGAAACATCGAGTCCGCAAGGAAGCTCTCTACCCAATAGAAGAAGCCGCGGATTTTTCTGACATCGTATCGATTTTTAGCGCTCAGAAAACCAAGGTGAGAAATCTAAATTAACGTGAAATTGAATGGAAAATGTCGTATATAATTTATATAAGCGAAATATAAATTACATACGTGTTGTATACCTCATGTACATGCGTGGTGTAAGCTATATGAGGGAAGTATGAATTTTTACATGCATAGAATAATTGATATATGTGTTGAAATGCAAGTGATATACATATTATATTATATATATATACTCCCCTCGTCCACAAACCATGGACGATATTTATTGTGGTGAATTGGTGTGAAATATTGGGTGAAAAAAAAATACGAATGGTTGAATAATTGTTTGTGGTTGATATTGTTTGGTTGTGGTTGAAAAATACCCATTGGTGATTGAAATGAATTGGAAATATTTGTGGAAATAAAAATAAACATGCCGCCTGCGTGCGAATTAGATGCATGAATCCCCATTGTCAAAAACCGCGAGGTTTTAAGGTAGAGCGAGGAGCCGTACTAGGGACGGTGCCGGTTTTAACTACCCTGCCGTTATGCTGCCGAAATTTTGAATAATCTTTGTGTGTTAGAATTATTTTCATATGTTGAAATTATTTTCATGCATAGAAATTAAAGTCATATATGAAACTATGTCCATGTGTGGAAATATTCATGTGTTGAAAGTGTTGTATGAATATTAAATTCATTTGTGAATGAATGAAGTGCTTAAACAATAAAAATCACATTTTTATATATATATGAAGTATGAAAAATATTCGCCTTATATAAATAGTTTCAACAATCAAAATTTCATCTTTCTAATAAGAACAACATAAATAAAATGTCCATGTGTGGAAATGCTCATTTGTTGAGAAGTGTGTGTAGTGGAAAGGTTCATGTGTTGAATAAAAAGATTGAACGATAAAAATTACATTTTTATTTAAACTAGGCAGTGTTGAAACCATACATTGGTTGAATAAGTATTTTAAATGATAAAAATATCATTTTTATCATATGTGTGATATGCTACAGATATGCGGACGTTGAAACAAATATTTGTGATAGAAATATTATTTTTAACATGCATAAGAACTAAATAAAATAGTCATGTGTTGAAATCTATTTTAGTTCGCCAAAATTATCATCTTTGAAATGTGAAGTGTTAAAAATAGCCACTTGTTCAAATAAACGTGCATGAGTTGAAATATACATTAACTAGCTAATGATATGATTTTAGCCTATGCATGCAACATTCGAATGAATGGTGTTTTTAAACCAAAGCAAATCAAATATGAAATTGAATGGAAAATGATAAATGTTAGAAATTGTATATATGTACATGCATATCTATTGAACAGGTCAAAGCAAAAGGGGCTAGAGAAGAGAAATAGAATTTTGTGCCCGACAAATAGGTACACATTTACCGCTTTGTTTGGGTGATGATTTTATGAGCCTGTTGGCTAGCCGCTTGGCTTTTTCTTTTTCTTTTTGATATGAGACGCCCGTGTGGCTATTTGGGAATTTTCCCAGACCCTCCCGTACAAAGGAGGTTATGGCGAAATTTTCCAAAATTTAAAGGCGTTAGTGAAATAATTGAAGTGGAAACGATATTGGAATTTTTGAATGAACTATATTTATATAAATATATAAATATAAATTAAATTAAAACGAAATGTGGCCGTGCAGTTCATATTTCTAAACCGTGATTTCAAACGACTAGTGCGGAAGATCCGACCATTGGATTTTCCCGAAACCTCAACCGTTGGGTTCGCCTTGGAAATACCTTTCCAACGGCACCAACTTTGTGAAGATCCGACGGTTGGATTGTCTGAAATGTTTAATTCCAAACTGAAGAAAAACAGCGCCAAAAACGATTATATTTATATATATATAAATATAATCAAATTAAATCGAATAACGACGCTGCAGTTCGTAAATTGAAATCGTAACTTCAAATGATTAGTGTGGAAGATCCGACCGTCGGATTTTCCCAAAACTAAAACCGTTGGATTCGTTTTGAAAAGACCTTCCCAATGATGTAAAATTCGGGAAGATCCAACGGTTAGATTTTCAGATATGTGTAAGACAAAATTTGTGGAAAGCAGCGCCAGTGCATCGACACGACCTGAAACGTCGTTTAATTAAATATGGCCGTTTTAAATTAAATAAAAATGGTGATATATCGTTATAAAGTGCTATAGACGATATAGAGTGAAAATGAACCAATTTGGTTGTGTTTGCTTGAGATGGGATGGTTGAATGTATTTGACATAAAAATTTTAACTAAATAACTGAAATGTGAATGTTAAATAGTCCGACCATGTGAATAATCGATTTGAAAATCTAAATATACGTGGGTTATTTGAAAAGGCCGAGTTTATCTCATTTCAAATAATCGATCGACGTTGAAAAGTCGAAGAGTCGAAGACGACTGAAGACCGACGATCTCCACATTGGATGGATGGGCGCTACTGATGCTCATGATTGGAGTAGCTACCATGAAGGAATTGAAGTAGTAGCCGTCCAAACATATTGTTGATTGTACGGATATGCGAGGAATTGGTGCCTCCGGTTTCGTTCAGACCCAGAACGGACTTGTAAATGGACTGTGTGTCTGACATTGGATTTTGTTCTGTGTTGATTGATCTCTGTTAAATATATATCTGCTTGGCGGCGGAGAATTTATTCTCTTGCTTAACGCCCTTCTCTGAGACGTACGAGCTCAGAGGTTATGTATTGACAGAAATCAGTCGCATGGAGTGGATTGCCTGTGTGGCACGCCTAAGTGGCATATGATCAAGGCTTCTGTTGCAAAGCAAAGTCTTGTGGTTGATGATCCAAGCATGGTCTGTGTGACGTAGCTTGGTGTATAACGTGAATTCGTGAGCCTCACACCTCGGTATGAGTCAAAAACGGGAGAGTGACTGCAGGGAGAGCACGACGTTTCTTTCTAGCTAAGGTGGTGTCAGTGACCTACCAGCCCTGACATTATATATACTTTTCACCTGTGTGGTTGTTGGAATGCGAGGCGCCTCGATATAGGTCTGTAAGGACCGGGAAACGTGTGTTCAGGAATAACTAATCCTCAAAAGTAAGAGAGGACCGGCCCTGAAGATCCAAGGATCATAGTGGGGTCCTGGGACATTTGCTAGAGTGTCTCGAATCGGAGAGGAGCTTGCCCCTTGCCTCGACTCATGAAGGAATCCAATTTCCAATACGCAATATGCGGACGTGATTGTATTACTAGTATGGTGACATAGTGGTATGGGTCATTTATGCCGCCTATGATTGATATTTATGATTGAAATCGCTTTTGAAACATATATGCACTAGTAATAATACCAAACACCTTTGTTTTATTCGTATGAAGCATCTTTGGCCATTATAAGGTAAAAAACTCTATCCTCCGGCTTGCGTTGCATTGTGTGATGGGACCTGAGTCTTATAATGGCTTCATTTTATAAAAAGCATTGCGTTGATTGAATCGTTTGTTTTATTTCATGCACTAGCACTCATTGGAGTAAACCCGTTCCGCGAAAGTGGCGTGGTCCTTTGATTTGCCTTATTATTGTTGTTAATAAGTTGAGTAGATTTCTCATATTAGTCCCATGACTGACTCGTAGTTTGTTTCACCTTGCAAACTCGGGTGCCCTCATTTTCACACGGGCAGCCTAGTTACAGGTTTCTGACGCACCTTTTGGCTCATGGCGAGGCTTGACTACACCGTGCTGACTTGGATTTTCTCTGCCATTATTGTATCTATATTATGATTTCGCCACTGGCGATGTAGACTGATATTCCTTTTGTGTACTCTTTATGTATGATTCCGCATCAGGCGATGGTGACTGATTATGTATCATTATACACTAAGTTGTATCCTGTACTGTGCTCTCTGATGTGATGATATCTATATGATTCCGCTGTCATATGTGTGTAAATTATTCTATTTTCTGTTTATGCTATTATCTGTGATCTGCTAATGATGATTAATGTGTTATATTCCAATGATTATCCTTAACACCGTGTCACGGGGTTTTGGGATCGTCACAGC
This sequence comes from Allium sativum, assembly GCA_030737875.1. Taxonomy (NCBI): domain Eukaryota; kingdom Viridiplantae; phylum Streptophyta; class Magnoliopsida; order Asparagales; family Amaryllidaceae; genus Allium; species Allium sativum. The sequence continues at coordinate 591,928,566 of CM060909.1, forward strand.
TGGTATCAGAGCTTTGGTTAACCTTAGTTCTGGAGTCTAACACATTAAACACTTCGTCAAAATAATATCAGTAGTATTCTAAGGCGAGTCGCTCATTAGAGATAGGACTAGTAAAGTCCTAGAATGAGCTAAACAGATTAGCAAAAACAATTGATCAGTCCATCGTTATCTTTCCGTAGAAATTCCTGCTTAACCATGCAATAGACTATCATTTCTGTTAGCTGACTTTTTTCGTTGCTTATACAGAATTTGACAAATGGCTACCAGAGCAGCCGCCGCTAGAGGAGGCCGTGCCGGCCGAGGCCGAGGTAGGGGAGAAATCCCAGCTCAAGAAGGACCTTTGATACAACCTCCGGCAGCTCAATACTTCGAGCTCGACCGTGTCGCTAAGAGATATAAGAACTTAGGAGGCAAGACCTTCTCGGGAACTGGCACCGTAATAGAGGCCCTTGCATGGCTCAAAACATGCGAGAAAATTCTTGAAGGCCTAAAGCTAGGAGACGAAGACAAAGCTGTTATGGGCGCCTGGCTTATGCAGGAACAAGCTGAATTATGGTGGGAATCTCTTACCGCCGGGAATAGAGAAGCTGGAAGAACATGGGATGGATTCAAAGAACTCTTCAAGGAGAAATATGTCCCAGAACAAGCTCTAGAAAGAATGCACGATGACTTCGCCAATCTCCAGCAAGGGGATCTTTCCGTGCAAGATTATCCGAACAAATTTACAATGTTTTTGCCCTATGCTCCAGAACTCGTCGCTACTGCGAAATCCAAAAATAAGAGGTTTATCTTTGGACTAAGACGACAATATCATGATAGAGCCATGGCCCATGTCAAGTTGGATTTCAACGAGCTGGTGGAAATGACATGCAACTATGAAGACCTTGATCAAAGGCATCTGGATCAGGATCGCGCTAGAAGCCAAGCCGGAAACAAGCGCAATCCTGCTGTAAATCAAGGCGAGTCAAGCCAAGCAGCATCTTCAAAGCCTCAGACTGGCAAGCCGCCAAGAGGAAGTTGCTTTAACTGTGGTAAGCCGGGGCACTACTCAAACGTCTGCACAGCTCCGAAGAAACAGAAAACAAATTCTCAAGGCTCGAGCCAAGGCTCTCAGAACCCTCGCTCGTGCTTCAACTGTCGCAAGACCGATCATCTGGTCAAAGACTGTCCTTTGTTGAAGAAAGCTACTGTAGCTCATGTCTATGACGGGTCTAGCCCGCCAGCTGCTTCCGATGGAGCAGGTAAACCCGATGTTTTGGGAGGTACCCTTACAATTAAAAATATTCCTGTTTCTGTATTATTTGACACAGGTGCATCGCGTAGTTTTATTGCTAGAAACACAGTGCACAAATTAAAGTTAAAACAGCGAAAACTTAAAGAATCAGTTGAAGTTCATAACCCGATAGGGGGTCCTACTACTCTCAATTCCTGTTGTAAAGTGCCAATCTCTTATTCTTCCTACAAGTTTCCTTTCAATTTAATCGTTATGGATTTTCCCGAATTCGATATTATTCTCGGGCTAGATTGGTTAACGAAATATGAAGCCGAAGTGAATTGTGCGGAAAGAATCGTTAAAATTCGAACGAAGCTTGGATATATTAAGGTTCCCTTTCATGGTTTGAATCCGAATAGAGAAGAATTTTGGTCAGCATTGGAAATTATCCCCACTTCCATAGAAAAGATTCCGATTGTTAGAAACTTTGCGGATGTGTTTGAAGAAGTTGAAAACTTACCTCCGCAAAGAGAAATTGAATTCCGAATCGATCTAATTCCCAATGCCAGACCAGTGGTGCATCCAATTCGTAGAATGACTCCGAAAGAAAAAGAAGAATTAGGCGATCAAACTCGTCAACTATTGTGGAAGGGTCTAATCAGACCGAGTTTTTCCAATTGGGGTGCAGCTGTTGTGTTTGTCCCGAAGTCAGACGGTACTCTTAGATTATGTGTTGATTACCGAGACCTCAACAAACAGACACTTAAAAACAAATATCCACTACCCCGCATTGATGATTTGCTAGACCAATTGAATGGGGCGAAAGTATTTTCCCGAATGGACCTAGCTACAGGTTTTCATCAATTGAGAATAGCAGAAGAGTGTGTTCCTTTGACCGCTTTCAGAGGCTCAGACATATTTTATGAATGGTTAGTAATGCCGTTTGGCCTATGTAACGCTCCAGCATACTTTGTCGATCTAATGAATAGAGTGTTCAGGGGAGTTCTGAATAAATTTGTCCTCGTATTCATCGATGATATTTTAATCTACTCCAAATCAAAACCCGAGCATGAAAAACACTTAGAACAAGTATTGGGGATTCTAAGGAAGAACGTCTTCAAAGCCAAATTCTCCAAATGTGTCTTCTGGCAAGAAGAAGTTAAATTTCTTGGCCATGTCGTGTCAGAGAAAGGAATTTCTGTTGACCCAAGCAAAATAACAGCGATTCAAGACTGGAAACAACCCACTACTCCCACAGAAGTTAGAAGTTTTATGGGGTTGGCTAGTTATTATCGAAAGTTCGTTAAGGATTTTTCGAAGATATCCGGTCCGTTAACGAAGCTCACAAAGAAACATGAGAAGTTTAAGTGGACTTCCGACTGTGAAGAAGCTTTCCAGGAATTGAAATCGAAGCTGACCACCGCTCCAGTGTTAACTATTATTGATGGCAATCAGGATTTAACGGTTTGGACAGATGCTTCTATTAGAGGTCTTGGTGCAGTGTTAATGTAGAGAGGCCAAGTAGTCGCTTATGCAAGCCGCCAATTGAAACCGCATGAGAAGAATTATGTGACTCATGATCTTGAGTTGCTAGCCATCGTATTTGCCTTGAAAATCTGGAGGCATTACTTGTTGGGCGAGAAATTCATACTGTATACAGACCATCAATCATTGAAGTATTTATATACCCAAAAAGATCTGAATCTGAGACAGCAGCGTTGGCTAGAGTTTCTTGCAGCGTATGATCTTGATATCCTGTATACGCCGGGGAAAGCTAACGTAGTAGCGGATGCACTTAGTAGAAAGACCGCAATTGTTGCCCATCTTATAATTACACCTGGATTAATCGATAGGATATCTGCTCTTCAGAAGAGTGACAATTTTGTGAAAGAGATGGTAAAAAGGATCCAAAGGGGCGAAGGCTCCAGTTTCCAAGTGGATACAGAAGGAGTTCTGAGGCTGAATAGAAGAATATGTGTTCCCGACATTCCCGAGCTTAAAAGAGAAGTGCTAGACGAATGCCATAAGTCCAAATTTTGCATCCATCCTGGGGTGAGTAAAATGTACAACGATATCAAACGCACTTTCTGGTGGAAGGCAATGAAAAGAGATATTTCTTTGTATGTTAGCAGATGCCTTACTTGTCAATTGGTCAAGAGTGACCAACAGAAGCTAGCTGGACTGTTACAACCGTTGGAAGTCCCAGGCTGGAAATGGGAACAGATTTCCATGGATTTCATAGATGGTTTGCCGCGAACCAAGAAAGGTAATGACAGCATTTGGGTAATCGTAGATCGCTTCACGAAGACTGCCCATTTTATACCTGTCAGATCCAATAGAACTGCCCAAAGTCTAGCACAGATATATTTCAAAGAAATTGTTAAGCTGCATGGAATTCCCATCAGCATAGTCAGTGATAGAGATCCCCTATTTACTAGCAAATTCTGGGAGGCTTTCCAGACAGAATTGGGGACGAAACTGAATATGAGCACCGCTTATCACCCACAAACAGATGGCCAAACTGAGCGGGTGAATAGAATTCTAGAAGATTTATTGCGGGCTTGTATAATCGATTTTGGTGGGTCGTGGGAAGATCATTTGCATTTGGCAGAGTTCTCATATAACAATAGCTATCAAGCAAGTTTGAAAATGTCACCATTTGAAGCATTATATGGCAGACCCTGCAGATCTCCAGCATGTTGGGTAGAACCTGGCAACAGACTTGTACTAGGACCCGATATGATTAGGGAAACATCTGATAAAGTGGACTTCATCAAGAAGCGATTTAAAACCGCCCAAAGCCGACAGAAAAGTTATGCAGACTCTAGAAGGAGAGATTTGACATTTGCTGTTGGTGATCATGTTTATTTAAAGGTTTCTCCGATGAGAGGAGTAATCAGATTTGGAAAGATTGGGAAGTTGGCACCGAGATTTATTGGTCCCTTTCCTATACTTGAGCGAATTGGAACTCTTGCTTATAGGGTTCAATTGCCAGATTGGTTGCCTGGAGTGCACAATGTTTTTCACGTATCTCAACTGAGGAGACATGTGCATGATCTGAATCTTGTTGTAGAAGAAGCAGCGCAACAGGATGTGGAGATAACTCCAGAATTAGCACTCAAAAGAGAGCCATTAAAAATTGCTGGTAAAGAAACTAGAGAACTCAGAAGCAAAAAGGTTCATTTAGTTAAAGTGCAGTGGAGCAGTGATCCTAGAGACTGTACTTGGGAAACCGAGGAAAGCATTAAGCAAGCTTACCCCAAATGCAGAGTGGATATCTCTGACTAACTCCGGTGCAAGGTACCTTTACAATACTTTGCATTTACAATTTATTTCCTACTTTACTGTTGTTTCCTTTTCGAGGACGAAAAGTTTTAAGTAGGAGAGATTGTAATAACCCGGAAAATACGAGCCAATTTAAAATTTTTAAATTGATTATTTCAAAGGAATTTGAACAATTGAAATAGAATATTTCAATAAAATAGTAAGTTAAGAATAGTGAGTCAGTTTGAAAATTTGAATTCAAACTTTGACTGACTATGCAGGGTGGAAAATATAACGGATTTTAGTGAAACCAAAAATATTTAAATTTGTTAGTCAATACCTTTCTAACGAATCTGAAAAATCGAAGTTTCATAACGGGAATCAAAAGTTATGGCCGAATGAATTTTCAGAGGGGTCGGTATATAGAATATAGCCCTGGAAAATTGATATTTTGCAAACGACCTCGGAATTCGACGAAACCACTTTTTTTGGGTCCGGGATATCAAATTATTGCTAGGTTTTAAATTTCATAATTTTTGAAGCGAGTATGTGAGCGTAGAAAAAGAAAATGTGTTTGGTCGATTTCTGTTAAATTGGATCGACCAGAAAATGGCCATTTTTCAAACGACCTCAGAATTCGACGAAACTAGTTTTCTTGGGACCGTAGCATCAAAACATAGCTAGATTTATTTTTCTGGAATTTTTCGAATCCGTTTGTGGCCCTGGCAAATTGAAATGTGCGTTCAGAGTTAAAAATTAAATGTTTTATACTTTAATTTGAAAAATAACTGACTGTAACAGTCGAATTGGCCTACGAAACATATCCCATTGTGTTCGGAATGGGGGTATTTAGCTAGGGGCGACAGTCGTTGGGTTTAAAAAGGAGTTCGTTTAATAAAACACTATTTAAAAATTTTAATATAGTCTCGGCCAATCATATTTCTCCATTCATAATTAAAAAAAAAAATAACAGAAAACCCCCCCGACCCCGACATCGACGGCGAAAAGCCTTCGTCACCTTCCCAGGCGATTTCCGATCGCCACGGCCAGAATTAGCCCCTCCTCCAGTTCAACTTTTTGTAGTTCTCCCTCCCCTCTTCAAATCCATATAAGGAGCTCCCCCTATCGTCGCCTCTCCGCCGAGATATCCGCCTCCAAACTTCCGACCTTCAAGCCGTCGCCGCCGCCATTCTGCGCCACCGAGTCCCACCAAACCACCGCGCGCCTGTAGCTCTCTCGAAGCTCTTCCACCTCCAACTTCCTGATCGTCCCCTCGTGTCCTGGTTCTCGCGAAAATCGCTGACCTAGTTTTGAAGCTTTCTGAAAGTGCGTTTTTCTTTGATCTTTACACTTTGAAAAATCATATCTTTTTGGTGTGTTGACGAAATTCGATGAAACAGGAAACATCGAGACCGCAAGGAAGCTCTCTACCCAATAGAAGAAGCCGCGGATTTTTCTGACATCGTATCGATTTTTAGCGCTCAGAAAACCAAGGTGAGAAATCTAAATTAACGTGAAATTGAATGGAAAATGTCGTATATAATTTATATAAGCGAAATATAAATTACATACGTGTTGTATACCTCATGTACATGCGTAGTGTAAGCTATATGAGGGAAGTATGAATTTTTACATGCATAGAATAATTGATATATGTGTTGAAATGCAAGTGATATACATATTATATTATATATATATACTCCCCTCGTCCACAAACCATGGACGATATTTATTGTGGTGAATTGGTGTGAAATATTGGGTGAAAAAAAAAATACGAATGGTTGAATAATTGTTTGTGGTTGATATTGTTTGATTTTGGTTGAAAAATACCCATTGGTGATTGAAATGAATTGGAAATATTTGTGGAAATAAAAATAAACATGCCTCCTGCGTGCGAATTAGATGCATGAATCCCCATTGTCAAAAACCGCGAGGTTTTAAGGTAGAGCGAGGAGCCGTACTAGGGACGGTGCCGGTTTTAACTACCCTGCCGTTATGCTGCCGAAATTTTGAATAATCTTTGTGTGTTAGAATTATTTTCATATGTTGAAATTATTTTCATGCATAGAAATTAAAGTCATATATGAAACTATGTCCATGTGTGGAAATATTCATGTGTTGAAAAGTGTTGTATGAAAATTAAATTCATTTGTGAATGAATGAAGTGCTTAAACAATAAAAATCACATTTTTATATATATATGAAGTATGAAAAATATTCGCCTTATATAAATAGTTTCAACAATCAAAATTTCATCTTTCTAATAAGAACAACATAAATAAAATGTCCATGTGTGGAAATGCTCATTTGTTGAGAAGTGTGTGTAGTGGAAAGGTTCATGTGTTGAATAAAAAGATTGAACGATAAAAATTACATTTTTATTTAAACTAGGCAGTGTTGAAACCATACATTGGTTGAATAAGTATTTTAAATGATAAAAATATCATTTTTATCATATGTGTGATATGCTACAGATATGCGGACGTTGAAACAAATATTTGTGATAGAAATATTATTTTTAACATGCATAAGAACTAAATAAAATAGTCATGTGTTGAAATCTATTTTAGTTCGCCAAAATTATCATCTTTGAAATGTGAAGTGTTAAAAATAGCCACTTGTTCAAATAAACGTGCATGAGTTGAAATATACATTAACTAGCTAATGATATGATTTTAGCCTATGCATGCAACATTCGAATGAATGGTGTTTTTAAACCAAAGCAAATCAAATATGAAATTGAATGGAAAATGATAAATGTTAGAAATTGTATATATGTACATGCATATCTATTGAACAGGTCAAAGCAAAAGGGGCTAGAGAAGAGAAATAGAATTTTGTGCCCGACAAATAGGTACACATTTACCGCTTTGTTTGGGTGATGATTTTATGAGCCTGTTGGCTAGCCGCTTGGCTTTTTCTTTTTTCTTTTTGATATGAGACGCCCGTGTGGCTATTTGGGAATTTTCCCAGACCCTCCCGTACAAAGGAGGTTATGGCGAAATTTTCCAAAATTTAAAGGCGTTAGTGAAATAATTGAAGTGGAAACGATATTGGAATTTTTGAATGAACTATATTTATATAAATATATAAATATAAATTAAATTAAAACGAAATGTGGCCGTGCAGTTCATATTTCTAAACCGTGATTTCAAACGACTAGTGCGGAAGATCCGACCATTGGATTTTCCCGAAACCTCAACCGTTGGGTTCGCCTTGGAAATACCTTTCCAACGGCACCAACTTTGTGAAGATCCGACGGTTGGATTGTCTGAAATGTTTAATTCAAAACTGAAGAAAAACAGCGCCAAAAACGATTATATTTATATATATATATAAATATAATCAAATTAAATCGAATAACGACGCTGCAGTTCGTAAATTGAAATCGTAACTTCAAATGATTAGTGTGGAAGATCCGACCGTCGGATTTTCCCAAAACTAAAACCGTTGGATTCGTTTTGAAAAGACCTTCCCAATGATGTAAAATTCGGGAAGATCCAACGGTTAGATTTTCAGATATGTGTAAGACAAAATTTGTGGAAAGCAGCGCCAGTGCATCGACACGACCTGAAACGTCGTTTAATTAAATATGGCCGTTTTAAATTAAATAAAAATGGTGATATATCGTTATAAAGTGCTATAGACGATATAGAGTGAAAATGAACCAATTTGGTTGTGTTTGCTTGAGATGGGATGGTTGAATGTATTTGACATAAAAATTATAACTAAATAACTGAAATGTGAATGTTAAATAGTCCGACCATGTGAATAATCGATTTGAAAATCTAAATATACGTGGGTTATTTGAAAAGGCCGAGTTTATCTCATTTCAAATAATCGATCGACGTTGAAAAGTCGAAGAGTCGAAGACGACTGAAGACCGATGATCTCCACATTGGATGAATGGGCGCTACTGATGCTCGTGATTGGAGTAGCTACCATGAAGGAATTGAAGTAGTAGCCGTCCAAACATATTGTTGATTGTACGGATATGCGAGGAATTGGTGCCTCCGGTTTCGTTCAGACCCAGAACGGACTTGTAAATGGACTGTGTGTCTGACATTGGATTTTGTTCTGTGTTGATTGATCTCTGTTAAATATATATCTGCTTGGCGGCGGAGAATTTATTCTCTTGCTTAACGCCCTTCTCTGAGACGTACGAGCTCAGAGGTTATGTATTGACAGAAATCAGTCGCATGGAGTGGATTGCCTGTGTGGCACGCCTAAGTGGCATATGATCAAGGCTTCTGTTGCAAAGCAAAGTCTTGTGGTTGATGATCCAAGCATGGTCTGTGTGACGTAGCTTGGTGTATAACGTGAATTCGTGAGCCTCACACCTCGGTATGAGTCAAAAACGGGAGAGTGACTGCAGGGAGAGCACGATGTTTCTTTCTAGCTAAGGTGGTGTCAGTGACCTACCAGCCCTGACATTATATATACTTTTCACCTGTGTGGTTGTTGGAATGCGAGGCGCCTCGATATAGGTCTGTAAGGACCGGGAAACGTGTGTTCAGGAATAACTAATCCTCAAAAGTAAGAGAGGACCGGCCCTGAAGATCCAAGGATCATAGTGGGGTCCTGGGACATTTGCTAGAGTGTCTCGAATCGGAGAGGAGCTTGCCCCTTGCCTCGAATCATGAAGGAATCCAATTTCCAATACGCAATATGCGGACGTGATTGTATTACTAGTATGGCGACATGGTGGTATGGGTCATTTATGCCGCCTATGATTGATATTTATGATTGAAATCGCTTTTGAAACATATATGCACTAGTAATAATACCAAACACCTTTGTTTTATTCGTATGAAGCATCTTTGGCCATTATAAGGTAAAAAACTCTATCCTTCGGCTTGCGTTGCATTGTGTGATGGGACCTGAGTCTTATAATGGCTTCATTTTATAAAAAGCATTGCGTTGATTGAATCGTTTGTTTTATTTCATGCACTAGCACTCATTGGAGTAAACCCGTTCCGCGAAAGTGGCGTGGTCCTTTGATTTGCCTTATTATTGTTGTTAATAAGTTGAGTAGATTTCTCATACCAGTCCCATGACTGACTCGTAATTTGTTTCACCTTGCAAACTCGGGTGCCCTCATTTTCACAAGGGCAGCCTAGTTACAGGTTTCTGACGCACCTTTTGGCTCATGGCGAGGCTTGACTACACCGTGCTGACTTGGATTTTCTCCGCCATTATTGTATCTATATTATGATTCCGCCACTGGCGATGTAGACTGATATTCCTTTTGTGTACTCTTTATGTATGATTCCGCCTCAGGCGATGGTGACTGATTATGTATCATTATACACTAAGTTGTATCCTGTACTGTGCTCTCTGATGTGATGATATCTATATGATTCCGCTGTCATATGTGTGTAAATTATTCTATTTTCTGTTTATGCTATTATCTGTGATCTGCTAATGATGATTAATGTGTTATATTCCAATGATTATCCTTAACACCGTGTCACGGGGTTTTGGGATCGTCACAATGGTCTTATGAGATATCATTTAGTTTCTGAAACTGTTTTAAATTGTTTACTCATACTAGTCCCATGACTGATCAGGATTTTATTTTGTTTTGTTTACCTAAACTCTTGGGTGCCCAATTTTATATGGGCAGCCAAGTTGTTCAGGATTTTACAGATTTATCCAAAGGAGCTTGGAGCAGGAGGCTTCAGCGTTATCTAGTTATTTTTATTTCCGCTGTGTTGTAAGTTGTACTCTGATAGTGATACTCTGATAGTGTAACAATCCGGAAAATCAAAACCAATTTAAAAATTTTAATTTGACTATTTTAGTGGAATTTGAATATTTAAAATAAATTATTTTGAATAATAACGATCAAAAAATCTATTTGGATCGATGTTGGAAAATAAATAGATTTATTTTAATTATAAACAAGGCCTGGAATGGCACAGCAGTTTGAAAATTTGAATTCAAACTTTGACGGACTGTACCGGGTGCAGAATAAAACGGATTTTAGTGAAACCAAAAATATTTAAATCTGCTTATGAATATCTTTCTAACGAATCCGAAAAATTGAAATTTCCTCGCGGGAATCAAAAGTTATGGCCAAATGAATTTTTAGAAAGGTCGCTATGGAGTTTATATAGCCCTAGAAAATAGCCATTTTGCAAACGACCTCCGTTTTTGACGAAACCACTTTTGTTGCATCCGGGATGTCAAATTATTGCTAGGTTTCAAATTCCATAATTTTTGAAGTTAATATGTGAGCGTGGCGGAGGAAAATATGTTTGGTTGATTTCAGTTAATTTGAATCGACCAGAAAATGGCCATTTTTCAAACGGTCTCCAAATACAATGAAACTCATTTTGTTGGGACCGTATTATCAAAACATAGCAAGATTTATTTTTTTGGAATTTTTGGGATCAGTTTGTGGCCCCGGCAAATTGAAATGTACGTTCAAATCGAATATTGAATATTTTATATTTTAATTTTAAGAATAACTAACTCAAACAGTCGAATGGGCCTACGAAACATATCCGTTGTGTTCAAAATGGGATTATTTAGCTAGGGGTGACAGTCGTTAGGTTTGAATTGGAGTTCGTATGGATTGGAGGGTATTTTTGGATTTAAATAAATTAAAAATAATTATAATTTCTCCTGGCCAATCACATTCTTTCTTCCCCATCGCTCAGGCCCGATAGCTCCAGCGTGAACGACGGATTAGGCTTCCGACCTTCTCTCCTCCTTCCCTCTCAATCCACACACCAAAACACCTCGCCTCAGCAGAAATTTTCAAAGATCTTTCCTTCCTCTTCAAATCAAGACCGACCTCACCTCCTGTCATCGCTCCACCGTCGAGATATATCCCCACGAATGGCGACACTTCCAATCGCCGCCACGAACAGGATGCGCCACCGGACCTGTCGCCTCCACCCTCGATAGCTGTAACGGATTGTCGGGGAAATCAAAATCTAACTTCGAACAGTTCTGAAAGGGTAACAGCCTGGTATAATTTTAACTGTTTATAATGCTTTTAACCGCTACGAAATATGATTAACTTATAAAAATAAATTCTTTTTGCTTTGTTGTCGAAATCCAGTGAAACAAGAGAGAGTGGACACGTATGGACGTCTTCTACATTCTAGAAGAGACCAGATATTTTTCTGAGCCTTCTATAATTTTTGGAGGAGTGGAACCCAATGTGAGATTTGTGAATTATAAACGATATGGAATAACGATGTATAAATTATACGGTCAATGTATGAGTTATATTAGCGTTGTACACCTCATGTATAAGCATTGTACAAGTTGTATGTGCGATGTATAAGTTATATATGCGTTGTAAAAAATATATATGCGTTGAATGTAATTGAAATGAAATCGAAATATATTTATATACGTGTGTATATATATATATATATATATATATATATATATATCCACAGACCATGGACGATATATATTGGTTGTGATTGTTTGGATTTGGTTGATGTGAAATTTGGTGAATACTATGAATGGTTAATATGATTGGTTGTGGTTAAAATCTCAATAGGAATAGTATATGGGAAAATTCGTCTGCGTACGAACTAGATACTGAAATCCCCATTGTCAAAAGCTGCGAGGCTTTAAGGTAGAGCGAGGAGCCGTACTAGGGACGGTGCCGGTTTTAACTACCCTGCTGTTATGCTGCTGAATTTTTTTGAAATATTCCTTTGTTTGATTTATATTCATGTATTGAAATATATTCATGAATGGGAAAAATATTCATGTTTGAAATAAAATGGTTTGAACGATAAAAATAACATTTTTATTGAATGTAAGAAATAGAAATGGTTTAAAGGATAAAAATAACATTTTTATTGTATATACGAAGTATAGAAAATATTCATGTTTGAAATAAAATGGTTTGAACGATAAAAATGACATTTTTATTGTTTGAAACAAAAGTGGTTTGAATGATAAAAATAACATTTTTATTGAATGTAAGAAATAGAAATGGTTTGAAGGATAAAAATAACATTTTTATTGTATATACGAAGTATAGAAAATATTCATGTTTGAAATAAATTGCTTTAACAATAAAAATCACATTTCTTATAATATATATAAATCACTAAAAATCTTCATTTTTGAAATAAATTTTTTGACAATGAAAATCACATTTTTATCATCTATAGGAAGTATATAATAATCGTGTTTTGAAATAAATTGTTTTAACAATAAAAATCAATTTTTTATTGTATGTATGAAGTATATAAAGTAATCGTGTTTTGAAATAAATTGTTCTAACAATAAAAATCACATAATTCGAAAAATGAAGCTATGGTTCGTACTTTGAAACCGTGATTTCAAACAATTATTGCAGGAGATCAGACCATCGGATTTTCCCGAAACTGAAACCGTTGGGTTTGCTTTGGAAATATCTTACCAACGACACCAACTTTGCAAAGATCTAATAGTTAGATTATCTGGAATGTTTAATTCAAATCTAAATGAAAATTGCGCCAGAATGAATTATATTTATTAGGGGTGGGCATAAACTACACCGTAATGCTGAAACCGCCCAGACCGAACCGCAAAAACGGTGCGGAAAACTGCACCGGATTCTCTCTCTAAAGCAAACAACCCAAACCGAACCGACTTGGAACGATACGGCTCAGTTGCGGTTTGAACTTTTACCAAACCATATTAAACGAACCGAACTGCATAGCTACACCAACAATGTTATGATAAAAAAATTAACAAATTCCTATCTAACTTTTAATTTAACGATATATATTCTATTTTCAACATATGTTGTATTTATATTAATTAAAGATAACACTATGTGTTTAATCTTTAGGTGACACAACGTTATACAATCGTAAATTGATTGTTGACGGAAGTAATTTTCTTGTTTCATATTTAATACGGATTCAAACCAGACCGAACCAAAACCAGACCGTATTAGATCGAAACCGAACCAAAACCGAACCGTTTGAACGGTTAGTATAATGGTTTGTATTTTTAATAAACTGTTTGATGCGGTGCGGAAGCGGTTTGAGCTTCAAACTGCACCGAACCGAACCGCGCCCACCCCTAATATATATATATATAATTAATTAAAATAAATTGAATAACGACGCTGCAGCTCGTATTTTGAAATTGTAACTTCAAACGATTGTACCAGGAGATCCAACCGTTGGATTCGTTTTGAAAAGATCTTTCCAATGATATAAAATTTGTAAAGATCTAGCAGACAGATTTTCAGATATGTGTAAATCAAATCTGAAGAAAAACAGCGCCACGGTCGCGTTATGGCCTAATGCGTCGTTTGAATGAATTGGCTATTTTTAAATAAATAAAAATAGTGATAAATCATCATAAAACATTATAAACGATATGGAATGGAAATAAACTGAATTTACTCAGTTTATTGGATATTTTATGGTTGAATGTGTTTAACATGAAAATTACGTTAACGAACTGAATTATGGATGTCGAATAATTTGACCATTGAAATGAATTGATTTGAATTCTAAATATACATGGATTATTTGAAAAGGCTGAGTTAATTCTCATTTCAAATAATTGATCGACGGTTAGGAGTGGAAGATATGAAGACGGTGCAAGACCGATGATCTTCAGGTCGGATGGATGGCTACTGATGCCTTGGATGGGAGTTGCTGCCCTGAAGGGGTTACAGTGGTGGTTGTCCGGACGTACTTATTGATCGTTCGGATGTGCGAGGTATAAGGTGCCTCCGGTTTCGTTCAGACCCAGAACGGACTTGTAAATGGAAGTATGTCTGACATTGTATATTGACAACGTGGCATGCAGAGATGCTGTGATCAAAGCTTTTGTTGAAAAGCATAGCTTTGTGGTTGATGATCAAAGCACGGCTTTAAATAGCTAGCTTTGTGTTTAGCATTGATTCACGAGCCTCACACCCCGGTATGGACTAGAAACGGGATAAGACCTTAGGGAGGACCTGCGTTTCTTTCTAACTAGAAGTGGTGTCAGTGTTTTTACATGGCCTGAAATTTTACTTATTTGGATGATGGATATCGAGGCGCCTCGGTTATATCGGTCACTCCTGCGCCGATGGTTTGGTCGGTATATGACCATTTTACTCCCCATAAGGCGGGGAAACGCAGTGTTCAGACATTTAATCCACTCGGTGTGGACTAGCCCTGACGATCCAAGGGTCGATGCGCTCTGACCCTAAGGCTCGGGCTAGAGAGTCTCAAGGAGGTAAGGATGATCCCTTGCCTTGGTTCATGACAGAAATCCAATTTCCAAATACGACATCGTGTGGTTTAGATCGTATACCTATATATGGCGATATAGCGGTATGAGGCATTCATGCTGTCTATGATTGAAATTGTTTTTGAAACATATAAACACTAGCAATAATATAAAATGATTTGTTTTGTTCGTATCAAGCATATTTTGGCCATTATAAGGAAAAACTCTATCCTCCGGTTTGCATTGCATTGTGTGATGGGAATTGAATCTTATAATGGCTTCATTTTTGTAAAAAGCATTGCGATGTTTAAATGATTTACTTGTTTTAAAGCACTGGCAATCCAATGGAGTAAACCCGTTCCGCGTTAGCGGCGTGGTCCTGTAATTAGCCTTATTATAAAATAAGTTAAGTTGATTTCTCATACCAGTCTCATGACTGACTCGTAGTTTGTTTCACTTGCAAACTCGGGTGCCCTACTTCTACATAGGCAGCCTTGTATTTTGGTTTTAGCAGGCTCTTTCTGGATAGCTGGAGCTGAAGATGGATTCTATTATTTCTTTCTTTTTATGTTGTTCCACTCCTGTTGTACATATTTTGTTGTGATTCCACTGTAGACATTTATGTAAAGTTGAACTGTATTTTGTACTAAGTATGATCTTGTATACTGTGTAACTCTGACGATTATGTTTATCCAGTGTACTCTATTGTACATTATCAAGTGTATTTATTTTATTTTGTTCTGTTGTTATTTGTTTATGTGTTATATTCTAAAGATTACCCTTTCCACTGTGGAATGGGGTTTGGGGTCGTCACAACGTGGTATCAGAGCCCGGATTTAATTCAGAATCCAAAGATGAAGAATCTGAGGTTTATTAACGGGCTCCAAAGAAAGTACCAACGCAGGGTAACTGCACATGTGCAACAATCTTTTTCTGAAATGATATATATGGCTTATCAGTATGAAGTTCAAGATAAGAAAGGTCTTTTGGGAGACGAAGAGGAATGTAGTTCCAGCAATAAAAGGAAATTCAAAACTGGAAGCCCGGAGACAAGTACACAGCCAGAGGCCAGTACGAGGTCTGGGTTTAGTAAGAAGCCTATATTCAATAAGAAAAAGGTTAAGTCTGAGAAAGAGCTAGTAACGACTGCCGTATGCTCTAACTGCAATAAGCAAGGACATTTTTCGATAAGTTGCAGAGCTTTAATGAAACAAAGGAAGGAAGTATCAAAATCCAAGCGGAAACAGAAAAAGAAGGGGTTTGAACCCGATAACACGTTTCAAGAGAATAGGAAATGCTATTAATGCCATCGGACTGGCCATCTTGTGAAGGATTGTCGGTTATTAAAGAAATCCGAAAAGCTACATATAAATGAAGTAGCAAAAACTTCTGATCCCTCAGCTAGTCAGGGAAGGCCAGATGTTTTAGAAGGCATGCTTACTGTCAAAGATATTACAGTTAAAGTAATGTTTAATACAGGCATGTCATGAAGCTTTATTGCAAAGAATGCGGTTAAGAAACTGGATTTGAACATGAAAAAGCTCAAAACACCCATGACTGTTCGTAATCCAACTGGGGGTTCCCTCAACCTTAGTTGGGTTTGTGGGGTTCCTGTTTCTTTTTCCCGTTATCAATTCCCTACCATCGCGAACGTCATGAATTTTACAGAATTTGATCTTATTCTAGGATTGGATTGGTTAACCAAATATGAAGCTGAGGTTAAATGCACCGATAGAGTCGTAAAGGCGAAGATTAAATCAGGGGATCATATAACCATTCCATGTGAAGGTCCAAATTCAGATAGAAAAGACTTCTGAGCAGCTTTGGATGTTTCTCCTGCTCAATTAGAACATGTTCCTATCGTTATGGAGAATATTCCGGTCGACATAGAAAATATTCCTGTTGTCAAGAACTTTGTGGATGTGTTCGAAGAAGTTGTTAGCTTACCTCCGCGTAGAGAAATTGATTTCAAAATCTCTTTAGTTCCAAATGAAAGGCCAGTAGTTCATGCTATTCGAAAAATGACCTTGAAAGAGAAAGAATAGGTAGACAATCAAACTCGATAGCTAGTATGAAAGGGTCTGATCAGACCTAGTTTCTCTGACTGGGGAGCAGCAGTGGTATTTGTCCCAAAGTCAGACGGTACTCTCAGACTATGCGTGGATTATCGTGACTTGAACAAGCAGACATTAAAGAACAAATATTCATTGCCGTAGATTGATTATTTGTTGGATCGATTGAATGGCACACAAGTATTTTCACGAATGGACATAGCTACAGGTTTCCATCAGCTTCGTATTATCGAAGAGTGTGTTCCTTTGAAAGCATTTATAGGTCCAGACTTATTCTATGAGTGGTTATTAATGTTGCTCAGCTTATGTAACGCTCCAGCTTATTTTGTCGATCTAATGAACAGGGTATTCAGAGAAGTATTGAATAAATTTGTTTTTGTTTTCATTGATGATATTTCGATCTTCTCTTAATCAAAGGATGAGCATGCAAAACATTTGGAACAAGTGTTGGAAATTCTCAGAAAGAATGTTCTAAAAGCCAAATTTTCCAAATGTATATTCTGGTAAGAAGAAGTCAAATTTCTTGGCCATATCGTGTCAAAGAAAGGAATTTATGTGGATCCCAGTAAAATCACTGCTATTCAAAATTGGAAACAACCTCGTACACCCACAGAAGTCCGAAGTTTTCTTGGATTGGCCAGTTATTATCGGAAGTTCTTTAAGAATTTTTCGAAGATATCTAGTTCCTTAACGAAGCTTACTAAGAAACATTCAAGGTTCAATTGGACTCCAGAATGTGAGGTGGCTTTCCAAGAGCTGAAGTTAAAATTGACAACTACTCCAGTGTTAACACATATTGATGGCAATCAAGACTTGAAAATCTGGACAAATACTTCTAAAGAAGGTCTCGGTGTAGTATTAATGCAAAAAGGCCAGGTAGTCGCTTATGCTAGCCATCAACTGAAGCCACATGATAAAAATTATGCAACTCACGATCTTGAATTGTTAGCCATCGTGTTTGCGATGAAAATCTGGAGGCACTATCTATTGGGTGAGAAGTTCGAACTATATACTGATCATCAATCCTTGAAGAATTTATTCACCCAGAAGGATCTGAATGTGAGGCAGCAGCGTTGGTTAGAATTTCTCGCGGCATATGAGCTTGATATATTATATACTCCGAGGAAAGCAAATGTTGTGGCTGATGCACTCAACAGGAAGAATGTGATCATCGCAAAAATTATCATTACACCATCGTTGATTGATAAAATATCTATTCTTTAGAAAGTATATAGTTTTGTTAAAGAGATGATCAAAAGAATTCAAAGGGACGAAGTCTCCAGTTTCCAAGTGGATAGCGCAGGAGTTCTGAGATTGAAAGGAAGGATTTGTGTTCCCGACAACCTTGAGCTCAAAAGAGAAGTAATGGACGAGAGTCACAAGTCCAAACTAAGTATCCACCCAGGGGGTAGTAAAATGTATAATGACCTCAAGCGAACTTTCTGGTGGAAGGCGATGAAAAGAGATATCTCTATATATGTTAGCCGATGTTCCACCTGTCAGCAAGTCAAAAGTGATCAACAGAAACTCGTTGGATTGTTGCAACCGTTGAAAATTTCAGGTGGAAAGTGGGAATAGATTTCTATGGATTTCATAGACGATTTGCCTAGAACCAGGAAAGGAAATGATAGAATTTGGGTGATCGTAGATCGTTTCACGAAGACCGCCCATTTCATACCTGTCAGATCGAATAGAACTGCTCAGAGTCTGGCACAGATTTATTTTAGAGAAATTGTTAAACTTCAGGGAGTTCCCATGAGTATCGTTAGTGATCATGACCCTTTTTTTGCTAGTAAATTCTGGGAAGCATTCCAAGCAGAATTGGGAATGAAACTGAACTTGAGCACCGCTTATCAACCTCATATAGATGGTCAAACTGAGAGGGTGAATCGTATTCTAGAAGATTTATTGTGGGCTTGTGTTATTGATTTTGGCGGATCATGGGTAGATCACTTGCATTTGGCTGAGTTCTCATACAACAACAACTACCAAGCGAGTCTGGAAATGTCACCATTCGAAGCACTGTATGGTAGACCATGCCGATCTCCTGCTTTTTGGGTATAACCTGGTAATAGACTCGTATTGGGGCCCGATATGATTTGTGAAGCTGCGGACAAAGTCGATTTCGTTAAGAAACGATTACTGGCCACTCAAAGCCTACAGAAGAGCTATGCAGATAAGAGAAGAAGAGATTTATCATTCGTTGTTGGCGACTATGTGTATTTGAAGGTATCTCCGATGAGAGGAGTAATCCGGTTCGGTAAAACAGGGGAATTGGCGCCTAAATTTATTGGTCCGTTTACTATTCTAGAACAGATTGGAACTCTTGCTTATAGGGTTCAATTACCAGATTGGTTGCCTGGAGTACATGATGTGTTTCACGTGTCTCAACTTCGAAAGCATGTGCATGATCCAGAGTTGATCGTGGATGAAGGCGCACAATGGGATTTGGAAATTACTCTAGAATTGGCTGTGAGGGGAGAGCCACTAAAGATTATTGGCAAAGAAACTAAGGAGCTGAGGGACAAGAAGGTTCACTTAGTCAAAGTGCAATGGAGTGGAGATCCGCGAGACTGTACTTGGGAAATTGAGGAGAACATTAAGAAATCCTATCCCAAGTGCAGGGTGGATATCTTTGATTAACTCTGGTGCAAGCTACATTTACCATATTTTGCATTTCCATTTTGTTCTCTACTTTGTTGTTGTTTTCTTTTCATGGGTGTAAATTTTTTAATCATATAGTCTGAATAATTTCAAAAGAGCATATGAACTAATTACTATATTTTTGCAAAGTTAATCAATAAATTGATTGTTGTATGTGTGTGTGATTATGATTTGATTAATCAAATTATGGGAATGATAGTTAATCTAATCAATAAGAGAATGAAGTTAAATTTATGCAATTAAATCAAGTGTCGAACTGATTTCAAAATAGATAGAAATATGTACATGTGCATTATATGTGTTTGAACAGGTAAATGGATTTGCTGTTGAGTAAAGACTTTATTTGTGTGCCCGACAAATAGGTAAACCTTAATGAGTTGGATGCACAATTTTATTATTATATCAACTCCTGTGAATGCCATTGGATGCGGAGTGCTGGTTATTCTGTGTGTAATAATAAACGTAGCCATAGGATAGTAACAATTAATTTTGAACTACACTACATGGCATACTTCTTGAAGATAGCATACTTCATCATATACCACATAAGAATTTGGAGCTTGTGTGACGAGGTAGAAGATTTACCATACGAGCGAGAGGCTTGTATGGCGATGACTATATATTACAGGTTAAACTGATGACTGGTATGGACTATATAAAATGTAATGGTAAATTGCCAAATTAATAAAAAAAACCACATAGGTCTGGAGATGACAATAAACACGTCTCTCTAGTCATTAAGGCACAAAAACCATTTATAGGGTGACGAGAATTTATTCTTTGGAGTTATGATCTACACGCACTCCCCTGTGGATACTGGAATATATCACTATAAATATGTGTATGCTTATTAGTATTAATTGGGTACCTAATACGGCCCAATAAATTTCCAAAACCCTCCCCGTACAAAGGAGGTTATGGCGAAATTTTTCGAAAATTTAGGGTGTTAGCCAAATTTTTGAAGAATTTGAAAATTCTTAGAAACTGAAAAGTTGAAGAATGAAAACCTGAGGAAAAGTTGAGTTGGTTAATTAAACAAATTTCCAATTTGTTCCTTTTCGGGGACGAAAAGATTTTAAGTGAGGGAGATTGTAATAACCTGGAAAATCAGAACCAATTTAAAAAATTTAATTTGGCTATTTTAGTGGATTTTGAATATCTAAAATAATTTTTTAAAATAATAACGATCAAAAATCTATTTGAATCGATGTTGGAAAATAAATATATTTATTTTAATTATAAACAAGGCCTGAAATGGCGCGGTAGTTTGAAAATTTGAATTCTAATTTTGACTGACTGTACCGGGTGCAAAATAAAACGTATTTTAGTGAAACCAAAAATATTTAATTTTGTTTATGAATATCTTTCTAAGAATCCGAAAAATCGAAATTTCGTAGCGGGAATCAAAATTTTTGGCCAAATGAATTTTCTGAAAGGTCATTATGGAGTTTATATAGCCCTTGAAAATAGTCATTTTGCAAACCACCTTTGTTTTCAACGAAATCACTTTTTTTGGATTCAGGATGTCAAATTATTGCTAGGTTTCAAATTCCATAATTTTTGAAGTTAATGTGTGAGCATGGCGGAGGAAAATGTGTTTGGTTAATTTAAGTCAATTTTGATCGACCAGAAAATGGCCATTTTTCAAACGGTCTCCAAATTCGACGAAACTAGTTTTGTTGGGACCGTATCGTCAAAACATAGCTAGATTTATTTTTCTGGAATTTTTGGGATCAGTTTGTGGCCCCGGGAAATTGAAATGTACGTTTAAATCAAATATTGAATGTTTTATTTTTTAATTTGAAGAATAACTGACATAAACAGTCGAATGGGTCTATGAAACATATCCCATTGTGTTTGGAATGGGGGTATTTAGCAAGAGGCGACAGTCGTTGGGTTTGAATTGGGGTTCGTATGGATTAGAGGGTATTTTCGGATTTAAATAAATTAAAAATAATTATAAATTCTCCTTGCCAATCACATTCTTTCTTCCCCATCGCTCAGGCCCGATAGCTCCAGCATGAACGACGGATTAGGCTTTCGACCTTCTCTCCTCCTTTCCTTTCGATCCACACACCAAAACACCTCGCCCCAGTGGAACTTCTCAAAGATCCTTCCTTACTCTTCAAATCAAGACCGACCACACCTCCTGTCATCGCTCCACCATCGAGATCTAGCCCCACGAATGGCGACACTTCCAACCGCCACCACGAACAGGATGCGCCACCGGACCTATTGCCTCCACCCTCGATAGCTGCGCCTTCCGACCCTCTTCGACACTGTATGACCTGATCTGAAAGAAGTACAACGGATTGGTGGGGAAATCAAAACCTAACTTCGAACAGTTCTGAAAGGGTAACAGCCTGGTATAATTTTAACCTTTTATAACGCTTTTAAGTGCTACGAAATATGATTAACTTATAAAAATCATATCTTTTTGCTATGTTGTCAAAATCTAGTGAAACAAGAGACAATGGAATCGTGTGGATGTCTTCTACATTCTAAAAGAGACCGGATATTTTTCTGAGCCTTCTACAATTTTTGGAGGAGTGGAACACAAAGTGAGATTTCTAAATTATAAACGATTTGGAATAACGATGTATAAATTATACGGTCGATGTATGAGTTATATAAGTGTTGTACACCTCATGTATAAGCTTTGTATAAGTTGTATGTGCGATGTATAAGTTATATATGCATTGTAAAAATTATATATGCGTTGAATGGAATTGAAATGAAATCAAAATATATTTATATACGTATATATATCTATCTATATATATATATACACACTCCCCTCATCCACAGACCATAGACGATATATATTGGTTGCGATTGTTTGGATTTGGTTGATGTGAAATTTGGTGAATGCTACGAATGGTTGATGTGATTTGTTGTGGTTAAAATCCCAATAGGATTAGTATATGGGAAAATTCGTCTACGTACGAACTAGATATTAAAATCCCCATTGTCAAAAGCTACGAGGCTTTAAGGTAGAGCGAGAAGCCGTACTAGGGACGGTGCCGGTTTTAACTAACCTGCCGTTATGCTGCCGATTTTTTTTGAAATATTCTTGTGTTTGATTTATATTCATGTATTGAAATATATTCATGTATGGGAAAAATATTCATGTTTGAAATAAAATGGTTTGAACGATAAAAATAACATTTTTATTGAATGTAAGAAATAGAAATGGTTTGAAGGATAAAAATAACATTTTTATTGTATATACGAAGTATAGAAAATATTCTTGTTTGAAATTAAATGGTTTGAACGATAAAAATGACATTTTTTTTGAATGTTTGAAACAAAATGGTTTGAATGATAAAAATAATATTTTTATTGAATGTAAGAAATAGAAATGGTTTGAAGGATAAAAATAACATTTTTATTGTATATACGAAGTATAGAAAATATTCATGTTTGAAATAAATTTCTTAAACAATAAAAATCACATTTTTTATAACATATATAAATCGCTAAAAATCTTCATTTTTGAAATAAATTGTTTTAACAATGAAATCACATTTTTATCATCTATAGGAAGTATATAAAATAATTGTGTTTTGAAATAAATCGTTTTAACAATAAAAATCACATTTTGATTATATGTATGAAGTATATAAAATAATCGTGTTTTGAAATAAATTGTTCTGACAATAAAAATCACATTTTTACTATATATATGAAGTGGTAAAAATAGTCATGTGTTGATATAATTATTTGTTGGATTTTATCATATATATAAAATGAAATGGTTTTGAAATTGAAGAACGGATTATATTTATATATATATATATATATATATAAATATAATTAACATAAACCGAAAAACGAAGCTGTAGTTCGTATTTTGAAACCGTGATTTCAAACGATTATTGCGGGAGATCCGACCATCATATTTTCCCGAAACTGACCCCGTTGGGTTTGCTTTGGAAATATCTTTCCAACGACACCAACTTTGCAAAGATCCAATAGTTAGATTGTGTGGATGTTTAATTCAAATCAGAATGAAAACAGTGCCAGAATGGATTATATTTATATATATATATATATATATATATATATAATTAAAATAAATTGAATAACGTATTTTGAAATCGTAACTTCAGATGATTGTACCGGGAGATCCGACCATCGGATTTTCCCGAAACTAGAACCGTTGGATTCATTTTGAAAAGATCTTTCAAATCATATAAAATTTGTAAAGATCCAATGGTTAGATTTTCATATATGTGTAAATCAAATCTGAAGAAAAACAGCGCCACGGCCGCGTTATGGCCTGAAGCGTCGTTTGAATGAATTGGCTATTTTTAAATAAATAAAAATAGCGATAAATCGTGATAAAACATTATAAATGATATGGAATGGAAATAAATTGAATTTACTCGGTTTATTGGATATTTGATGGTTGAATGTGTTTGACATGAAAATTACATTAATGAACTGAATTACGGATGTCGAATAATTCAACCATTAAAATGAATTGATTTGAATTCTAAATATACGTGGATTATTTGAAAAGGCCAAGTTAATTCTCAATTCAAATAATTGATCGACGGTTGATAGTCGAAGATATGAAGACGGTGCAAGACCGATGATCTTCAAGTGGATGGATGGCTACTGATGCCTTGGATGGGAGTTGCTGCCCTGAAGGGGTTACGGTGATGGTTGTCCGGATGTACTTGTTGATCGTTCGGATGTGCGAGGTATAAGGTGCCTCCGTTTCATTCAGACCCAGAACAGACTTGTAAATAGAAGTATGTCTGACGTTGTATATTGACTAGGTGGCATGCAGAGATGCTGTGATCAAAGCTTTTGTTGAAAAGCAGAGCTTTGTGGTTGATGATCAAAGCATGGCTTTAAATAACCAGTTTTGTGTTTAGCGTTGATTCGTGAGCCTCACACCCCGGTATGGACCAGAAACGGGAGAGGGCCTCAGGGAGGAGCTGTGTTTCTTTCTAGCTAGAAGTGGTGTCAGTGTTTTTACACGGCCTGGCATTTTACTTATGTGGATGGCGGATAGCGAGGCACCTCAGTTACATCGGTCGCTCCTGGGCCGATGGTTTGTTCGGTATATGACCAGTTTATGCCCCCATAGGTCGGGGAAACATAGTGTTCAGGCATTTTAATCCACTCCGTGTGGACCGGCCCTGATGTTCCAAGGGTCGATGCGCTCTGAACCTGAGGCTCGAGCTAGAGAGTCTCGAAGCGGTAAGGACGATCCCTTGCTTTGGTTCATGATGGAAATCCAATTTCCAAATACGACATCGTGTTGTTTAGATAATATACCTATATATGGCGACATATTGGTATGGGGCATCCATGCCGTCTATGATTGAAATAGTTTTTGAAACATATAAACACTAGCAATAATATCAAATGATTTGTTTTGTTCGTATCAAGCATATTTTGGCCATTATAAGGAAAAACTCTATCCTCTGGTTTGCTTTGCATTGTGTAATGGGAACTGAGTCTTATAATGGCTTCATTTTTGTAAAAAGCATTATGATGTTTAAATGATTTACTTGTTTTAAAGCACTGGCAATCCAATGGAGTAAACCTGTTCCGCGTTAGCGGCGTGGTCCTGTGATTAGCCTTATTGTAAAATAAGATAAGTTGATTTCTCATACCAGTCCCATGACTGACTCGTAGTTTGTTTCACTTGCAAACTCGAGTGCCCTATTTCTACACGGGCAACCTTGTATTCAAGTTTTAGCAGGCTCTTTCTGGACAGCTGGAGCTGAAGATGGATTCTATTATTTCTTTCTTTTTATGCTGTTCAGCTCCTGTTGTGCATGTTATATTGTGATTCCGTTGTAGACATTTATGTAAAGCTGAACTGTATTTTGTACTAAGTATGATCTTGTATACTGTGTAATTCTGATGATTATGTTTATACAGTGTATTCTATTGTACATTATCAGATGTATTTATTTATTTATGTTCTGCTGTTATTTGTTTATGTGTTATATTCCAAAGATTACCCTTGCCACCGTGGAACGGGGTTTGGGGTCGTCAGAGATAATGATATGTTATACAGTTAAAATTTTGTATTTTAAAAGTTATAATATATTATATTTTATTCTGCTGCGATGTGAGATTCTGTGTTGTTATTTCTGTTCTTCTTCTACCTTTTTCTTCAAAAAAAATGGTTCGTATTTTCATGATATTTGGGTTGGATGTATGGTGTATGTAGTCAACTCTAATATTACGGATTTGCGGGCCGTTACATGATCAGTCACTCTTAGTCACATATCCTTTAAGCTTGTACGTCTCAAAGAAGGGTGTTAAGTAAGAGAATAAATTCTTTACTACCAAACAGATATGCTATCAATAGCAACGAATCAGATACGCGATGAACCACAATGTAAAACCATAATACAATTCCAAATCATTTTGAAATCATCGGGTTATCCCTCAAAATCCTTTCCGTTTTATAAAACATTTTTATAAAACACCCCCTAACAAAATCGGGAATAGTTTTCTTTTCACTTAAGAAATCGTTTCAAAAGCATTCATTAAATTTGAAATGAACAACAACATCACTAAACACCTCATAGTCAAATAGTGAAGTGTTTCACGAGGTGTTAGCACACAGATATTTGTACCCAATTCAATGCTAAATGTAAAAGCTTGTTATGCTCATAAACTGGTCAAGCACCATCCAAACAATCAATCAACCACAATCAATGTCAACAACCAAGTAAATATGGTTTAATCACATCATGTTTTTTTGTTAAATTCAGTTACCATTTATTCATTCACAATCTAATTAAAGATTTATTCGAACTCTAATTGGTTTCAATCCCGAAAATCATTTCTTATTGATTGTTCAACTATTTGGAAATTAATCCTGCTTTAACTAGGTTAAAGAACCAATGTCATTTAAACACAGTTCATGTAACAACCTGAATTTTTATAACATGATAAGACCATAAATCAAGGCAGAATTAAATTTCAAAATAAGAATCAGGGGAAACGGGTTGCGCCATTGCGTTCGTCTAGAAATTTTGCTCGGAAACGAGTCCGAGTTTACGAGAAATGGAGTCCGTATGAGGGAGATATGACCCTCCGAAGTTTCAGTATTTTCAGAATCGAAAACAGCTCGAAATTCGAATTCGAAATTCGAATTCAAAACCCAAGAGCAGACTGGGCGGGAATTTTCCTGCCCAGGACCAGGTCTACCTGGGGGTCGACCTCCTAGGGACCAGGTTGACCCTATGGTTGACCTGGGGGTTGACCTGGTGCCAGAACCCAGTTTTGAGCCTGGGTTCATTCTGATGTATCTGGTCACGTTTTCAGCCTAGATTTATCCGCCTAATCCTATATAAACAGCCCCCTATCCCCATTCTCTTTACACCATTCTTCTCTCCTTATGCTGCCTCTGAAATAATAGAGATAAATAAAATAATGGCGTCGCTACTCTGCTGGGATCAAAACTAGAACTAGTGCATCTTCTTCCAAATCTGAATAAGATTAAAAGAGAACAACTGCAACTCTTCTTCTATAATCCAATCAAGGCAAGTGCAGTTATTTTCCGATATGAAATTTAATCATAATCTTGACATAATTATAATTCTGAATCTGAGACTAGGCCCTTTTTCTATTTATCAGATATGTTCCTCTGTTTTATTATTTTGTTTGTTCTGTATTTCTTCCTCCTTTCTTTCTTTTTGTTTGATAGCCAAGCTACCACGAGCCTGAGCCAAGTCTCATAAGAGACGAACGCATAAACGCTATATTTGGGAAGAATATTGAATGAGGCATATTTGAGCATAATCGATTTGTAACTAATTTGAGGACACAACGCATGTCGTAATTCTGGACATAAATTTGAGACATATTGCATAAGATGATCTATAACTTGAAAGAAGAGGATTATAGTGACTTAGAACATAAAGAACATATTTCATAATTTTAGATCTGGATCTAGGCATATTAAATCTGATAGTTTGTCATTTGGAAGTAGGAGAATTAATTTGCATATGACTTAGGTCTAAAAACCTATATTAAGATTTGATGACTATTAAGTGTGAATACACCTAAGTAAGGTTTTTTTTGGATATGTGACATGCATTGTAATCAATGGCTATATTTGGCATAATTTATATGTAAGGTTTTTGGAGAATATTTTGAACTATGTAAGTTTAACTAAAATTTAGGACATAGGTTATATGGTGGATTATAACCATAATTTGGGCATATAAGTTTAGGCTTACTTTATGAATTAGGCAAGATATGTGAATAGGACTTTAAGGAATGTTTAAATCGGCTGAAACTATTATCTGCTTAATATGTTAAATTTGCCTAATCTGCTAAATCTGTTACCTGTTTAATCTGTTGAATTGCCTAAACTGTTAAATATGTTGAATCGCCTAATCTGCTGATTATGCCTAATCTGCTAAATCTGTTGAGTTGCCTAATCTGCTAAATCTGTTGAACCGCCCGAGATGCTAAATCTGTTAAATCTGTTGAAAGGCTGAATGATTGTAATTTGTATATGAAAATCCGTAGGCTCGATCTGAGGTTGAGTAAAACATGTTAATTTGATTAATCTGATGCGACATGAAAAGAAGTCAAATCCGTTAAATTGTCTGATATTTATATAATTTGTAACAGAATAAACTAGTTATAATAAAAATGCTGAGACACGAGGTTAGACTCTTGATTGCGGTAGAAGCCTGCCCGGACCCAACCGGCTTAACCAACAACCGCAAACCGCTAGTCTAATGTGAGAAGTCGTAGGTATAACTAAAATATGCTTGGACACGAGGTTAGGTCTGGCTTGTGGTAGAAGTCTGCCCGGAACCGCCCGGCTTATCCAGCGGCCACAAGCTACCAACCTAATGTGAGAGGTCTGCGCATTAATATTTAATTAATGCAAATCTGAGATAAATATGATGTCTAAAACGTGTTGGGTGGATAGGGCTAAGCCAACTGGACTGATGAATTAATAAACCAAGTTCGTGAATCTATAGGACAAATACAAAGTTAGACAATCTGTATGTCTGTTAAAACTGTACATCTGATCCGTTAGTCTGAAAACCTGTTGATTTGATTTTCTAGTCTGTGAACTAGTTGATCTGAACTCTGTAGGTCTGAAAACTTGTAAACAAGTTAATATGAAATCCATTAGTCTGCGGACACAATGTTAGGAGGGAAAATACTTGTGTCATTTGTTGTTTGGGACCCATATTAGTCAGTAACCCTTTCTGGTATCAAAATTATGACCCAACAGTAGGTAGGGTCGGGCACGCTTACTGAACTAATTATAAGCGGTTTATTCTGATAATGGCGAGGGGTGTTGATGGTGCGTTCCAACCGAGTCATGTGTGTGCATGGATCCCGGTCTGCCTCTGAGGATGTAAGACGCCGTGACATCCGTAAATAGGCCTGTGTCATTCAAAGGTTGCCACTTTAGGGAGTGATACACCCTTCTGCTGGGCTGGCACAAGGTATTTATGTATTAGGGAGCTGATCGCTTGGGGTAGACTTAGGGTACACTTAGTTCTGCCTGTTTCCGTTGGGGTACCGTCTGTTTTTGTTGGGTGGTAACACCTGTCTGTTTCTGCGTGGTACCGTCTGTTGGGGTGGTAAAGGCCCATTTACTAGTGTACACCTAATTTTAACATTCTGTTTCCGTAGGGATTATTCTATTTCCGTTTATGTACCTTCCGTCTGTTGGGGTGGTAAAGGCCCATTTACTAGTGTACACCTAATTCCAACATTGTTTCCGTAGGGATTATTCTGTTTCCGTCTCTGATTCCGCTTATGTGCCTTCTGTCTGTTGGGGTGGTAAAGGCCCATTACTGGCATTCTGTTTCTGTATAGATTATTCTGTTCCGTTTTTGTTTCAGTTTAGATATTAGGGTAACACCTAATCCTGTTATACTAGTATTAGTGCATTGAAGTAAGATATAAGTAAGAAGCATAACTTGGGCTATATCATTCTGTTTCTTCTATTTAGCTTAAGTATACCAGTTACTCCCGTTGTTGTTGTCTCTTATCCAGCTTTATTTTCATGTCATGATATTATTATTTGTTCATATGCTAAAAGTTACTTGACTTGCCAGACTTTAAGTCTGACCTTGCTTGTTTTCGCCCCTTTTTCTTTCGCCCCCCCCCCCCCCCCAGTTTTTATGGTGGAAGTATAGGAGCTTGATTCGGATTTTCTCTGCTTGAAGTATCGCTTGGCCTTGGCTCTATCTTTCCATGGTAGTTTATGTTGGGGATTATGACTTTAAAAACTATGCATTCTGAAGGCTTTTGTACCAGACCGATATTTTGTACTTGAATTCTGGTATTGTGATTTGAAAAGATGTAACCAAACTTATTTCGATTTCTGTTGTAATAAAATTATAAAATTTTCAAGTACTGTTTTATCTATCTTGTAAGTTTCTGTTCTATCTGCTAAAACGCTCCATCAAAGTTAAGGCATACCTTTTGTTTGTGACCTTAATGGATGTGGGGTGTTACACTTGGTATCAGAGCTGAAGGTTAACAGATTTGATAAAAAGTTTGGGAAAAACTATTTTAAAAAAAAAGGTTTTTAAAAGGAAGTATTTTCAAAAGTAGAGTTTATTTTGAAAAACATAATCCCTAAAGCCATAGCCTATCTTTCTATCCTTTGTTTTGAATCTTTCCGTTTCTTTCGTTTCAGCATGTCTGGGGATCTTAACCTTCCGGAGGGCGTACCGATACCTAGCTGGTTCAGGAGGTACCTAGAAGCTAGGGCTAATGATGCAGGGCCAACAAATGTCCCTCCTCCCCCAGCTGCAGCGATTCCTCCTCCTCCTCCGCGCGTGAATACTTTCCCGAAGATATGTAAAGACCTTCGATCCATGAGTGGGAAGAACTTTAATGGAACTAAATCCTTCGTGGAAGCAACGAACTGGCTCAAAGAAACTGAGGATTTGTTCATTATCTTCGAGGTGGACGATAGGCAGAAGATACAGTTGGTGGTATGGTTGCTTAAGGACGAAGCTTCTTTTTGGTGGGAGGTCACAAATGGAGAGCGTCCGGTAGAGAGATGGATGGATTTCAGGCATAGGTTCGAGATGAAATTTCTCTCATGAGCGGAAGAGAGTCTATACGTAGAAAGGTTCTTGGCGTTAAAGCAGGGAGATTTATCAGTGAGAGAGTAAGTCAACAAGTTTAATCAATTGGCAAGATTCGCCTTAGAATTGGTAAATACACTGCATAAGAAGGCAATAAGGTTTGCTAAAGGTTTGAATGAGCCGCTACATGGATTGGCGATGTCCCACATTCCTATGGGGGCAACCTTCGAAAAATTGGTGGACATGGCGTTAATGCATGAATAGGAAGCCGAAAGTAAAAAGAAAGAGGAAAAGCTTGAAGGACCAAAGAACAAGAAGGCGGGGCCCAAAAAGGAAACACAAAAGAAGGATGAGAAGAGTAAAGATAAGAAGGAGAAGAAGTGCTTTACTTGTGGAAGCTCGACCCATCTGAACAAGGATTGCAGAAAAAGGAAGGGCACTTGCTTCAACTGTGGAGAAATGGGGCACTTCATGAGGGACTGCCCAAAGAAACGAGGGCAAGGGCAGAGGGCGGAACCCACTTCTGGAGGACAGGCGAACGCTCAAGTGACTGGTAGATAGGGTAGAAATAAGAAAATTTATTTAGAAGGTTTAATTTCCTTATCTGATTGAGGAGTTAAAAACGCTTTCTAATTCTGGCATTTTGATTCTGTAATTGAAACTCTGCACTCTAATACTAGTCTTGTTTCTGGTTCCGTTATAGTCTCAGACCCCATGAGGGTTACGACTCATCTGTTTGTGATAAGTTGGGGTTTGAGGGCATTTGTATTGGGCGTTAAGTTGACCATGACGCATACATCCTTAGTTTTTATCATGCTTAGTTTCCTAACAATCATTTGGTAATCTGATTTGTATCAGTAGTCTGTAGGTTTCTGAAAAGGATAAGAGTTTTTACTCAAAGTGTGAAATAGATTTCCAGTTGGGCATTTGTTTGATGGAGTGATTCTCTGAGTATTAATCTGATGTTGATTTCGGTCTTCGGGGTTGATACTTAGGGAGTTATTCTCTTAAACCGATGTCTAATGGGAACCTAGCTTTAGTTTTAATTACACTTGCTTCTATCACTCGACTTTATCCTTTGACGTTTAGGTAGAAACTAATGGGTGTAAACATGTGTTTGAGACATGTTATGTTTGATGGTTGCAAGTGGATGCAAGTGGTTGCTTGTGATTGCTCATGGATGCATATACACACACTAGGCACTAGATCGGCTCAAAAACACTCTCATACTGCATATGGATGTTTTTGCATTTTTTTTTAAATTTTATGGATGCAAAATGGTTGACTCAGCACATGAATGTTGCATATGAATGAACGGTTGTACACTCTAATAGAAATGATATGTATCAAATAGGAAAATTGCATACATGTTGGATTCATGGCACTGACATAATCCGCATTAAGGAGGTCAACTGAATCAGTGGACTGTCTGATCTTTGCATTAGATAAGTACATATACACACACTCTTGCATAAATTCATACAGCATTAGAAATCTTTTAAAGACAATGGTTGCTTGTGGATGATGGTTGAGTAGAAGGATGATTGGATGATAGGATGCATTCTTCTTAACTTGAAGATTTCGGGGATGAAAATCCTTTAAGGGGGGAGAATGCAACAACCCGAATTTTTATAACATGTTAAGACCATAAATCATGGCAGAATTAAATTTTAAAATAATAAGCAGGGGAAACGAATTGCGCCATTGCGTTCGTCTCGAAATTCTGCTTGGAAACGAGTCCGAGTTTACGAGAAACGGAGTCCGTATAAGGGAGATATGACCCTCCGAAGTTTCAGAAATTTTCAGAATCAAAAACAACTTGAAATTCGAATTCGAAATTCGAATTCAAAACCCCAGAGCAGACTGGGCGGGAGTTTTCCCGCCCAGGACCAGGTCGACCTGGGGGTCGACACTACGGTCGACCTCCCAGGGACCAGATCGACCCTATGGTCGACCTGGGGGTCGACCTGGTGCCGGAACCTAGTTTTGAGCCTGGGTTCATTCCGATGTATCTGGTCACGTTTTCAGCCTAGATTCATCAGCCTAATCCTATATAAACAGCCACCTAGCCCCATTATCTTTACACCATTCTTCTCTTCTTATGTTGCCTCTGAAATAATAGAGATAAATAAATAAAATAATGGTGTCGCTACTCTGCTGGGATCAAAACTAGAACAAGTGCATCTTCTTCCAAATTTGAATAAAATTAAAAGAGAAAAATTGCAACTCTTCTTCTATAATCCAATCAAGGCAAGTGCAGTTTTTTTCCTATATGAAATTTAATCATGATCTTGACATAATTATAATTCTAATTCTGAGAGGCCCTTTTTCTATTTATTAGATCTATTCCTCTATTTTATTATTCTGTTTGTTCTGTATTTCTTCCTCCTTTCTTTCTTTTTGTTTGATAGCCAGTCTACCACGAGCCTGAGCCAAGTCTCATAAGAGACGAATGCATAAACGCTAAATTTGGGAAGAATATTGAATGAGGCATATTTGGGCATAATCGATTTGTAACTAATTTGAGGACACAACACATGTTCTAATTCTGGACATAAATTTGAGACATATTGCATAAGATGATCTATGACTTGGAAGAAGAGGATTATAGTGACTTAAAACATAAAGAACATATTTCATAATTTTAGATTTGGATCTGGGCATATTAAATATGATAGTTTGTCATTTGGAAGTAGGAGAATTAATTTGCATTTGACTTAGGTGTAAAAACCTATATTAAGATTTGATGACTATAAAGTGTGAATACACCTAAGTAAGGGGGGTTTTGGATATGTGACATGCGTTGTAATCAATGGCTATATTTGGCATAATTTATATGTAAGGTTTTTGGAGAATATTCTGAACTATGTAAGTTTAACTAGACAAAGGTTATATGGTGGATTATGACCATAATTTGGGCATATAAGTTTAAGTTTACTTTATGAATTAGGCAAGATATCTGAATAGGACTTTAAGGAATGTTTTAATCGGCTGAAACTGTTATCTGCTTAATATGTTAAATTTTCCTACTCTGCTAAATATGTTACCTGTTTAATCTGTTGAATTGCCTAAACTGTTAAATATGTTGAATCGCCTAATATGCTAATTATGCCTAATCTGCTAAATCTGTTGAGTTGCCTAATCTGCTAAATCTGTTGAACCGTCTGAGATGCTAAATCTGTTAAATCTGTTGAAAGGCTGGATGATTGTAATTTGTGTATGAAAATCCGTAGGCTCGATCTGAAAAACATGTTAATTTGATTAATATGCTGTGACTTGAGAAGAAGTCAAATCCGTTAAGTTTTCTGATATTTTTATAATTTGTAATAGAATAAACTGGTTATAATAAAAATGCTGAGACACGAGGTTAGACTCATGTTTGCGGTAGAAGCCTGCCCGGACCCAACCGGCTTAACCAGCAACTTGAAACTGCTAGTCTAATGTGAGAGGTCGTAGGCATAACTAAAATATGCTTAGACACGAGGTTAGATCTGTCTTGGGGCAGAAGTCTTCCCGTAATCGCCCGGCTTATCCAGCGGCCACAAGCTACCGACTTAATATGAGAGGTCTGCGCATTAATATTTAATTAATGCAAATCTAAGATAAATATGATGTCGAAAACGTGTTGGGTGGATAGGGCGAAACTAACAGGACTGATGAATTAATAAACCTGTTTTGTGAATCTGTAGGCCCAATACAAAGTTAGACAATCTGTAAGTCTGTTAAAATTGTACATTTATCCATTAGTTTGAAAACCTGTTGATTTGATTTTCTGATCTGTGAACTAGTTGATCTGAACTCTGTAGGTCTGAAAACTTGTAAACAAGTTAATCTGAAATCCATTAGTCTGCGGACACAAGGTTAGGAGGAAAAATACTTGTGTAAGCTGTTTTTTGGGACCTATATTAGTCAGTAACCCTTTTTGGTATCAAAATTATGACCCAACAGTAGGTAGGGTCCGGGCACGCTTACTGAACTAATTATAAACGGTTCATTTTGATAATGGCGAGCGGTGTTGATGGTGCATTCCAACCGGGTCATGTGCGTGCATGGATCCCGGTCTGCATCTGAGGATGTAAGACACCGTGATATATGTAAATAGGTCTGTGTCATTCAAAGGTTGCCACTTTAGGGAGTGATACACCCTTCTGTGGGGCTGGTACTGGGTATTTATGTATTAGGGAGTCGATCGCTTGGGGTAGACTTAGGGTACACTTAGTTCTGTCTGTTTCCGTTGGGGTACCGTCTGTTTTTGTTGGGTGGTAACACCTATCTGTTTCTGCGTGGTACCGTCTGTTGGGGTGGTAAAGGCCCATTTACTAGTGTACACCTAATTCTAACATTCTGTTTCCGTAGGGATTATTCTATTTCCGTCTCTGATTCCGTTTATGTACCTTCCATCTGTTGGGGTGGTAAAAGCCCATTTACTAGTGTACACCTAATTCTAACATTCTATTTACGTAGGGATTGTTCTGTTTCCGTCTCTGATTCCGTTTATGTACCTTCTGTCTGTTGGGGTGGTAAAGGCCCATTACTGGCATTCTGTTTCTGTATAGATTATTCTGTTTCGTTTCTGTTTCAGTTTAGACATTAGGGTAACACCTAATCCTGTTATACTAGTATTAGTGCAGAGAAGTAAGATACAAGTAAGAAGCATAACTTGGGCTATATCATTCTGTTTCTTCTGTTTAGCTTAAGTATACCAGTTACTCCTATTGTTGTTGTCTCTTATCCAGCTTTATTTTCATGTCATGATATTATTATCTGTTCATATGCTGAAAGTCATTGGACTTGCCAGACTTTAAGTCTGACCTTGCTTTTTTTCGTCCCTTTTTCTTTCGTTCCCCCCCCCCCCCCGGTTTTTAGGGTGGAAGTATAAGAGCTTGATTCGGATTTTCTCTGCTTGAAGTATCGCTTGGCCTTGGCTCTATCTTTCCATAGCAGTTTATGTTGGGGATTATGACTTTAAAAACTATGCATTCTAAAGGCTTTTCTACGAGACCATATTTTGTACTTGAATTCTGATATTGTGATTGAAAAGATGTAACCAAACTTATTTCGGTTTCTGTTGTAACAAAATTATAAATTTTTCAAGTACTATTTTATCTGTCTTGTTAATTTCTGTTCTGTCTACTAAAACGCTCCATCAAAGTTAAGGCATTCCCTTTGTGAGTGACCTTAACGGAAGTGGGGTGTTACAGTTCACGATAAACCCAAAATCCAATTTGATATTAAACAAAAGGCTCTGAATAAAAATAGTATCGGCTTATATTCAACATCAAATTCTGAAACCAAAAAATATCTTATTGGAATTGCAATATATATATATTCCAAATTCCTCAACAATATCTGTATAACCTTGGAATCCAATATAGAAATATTCCGAAGATTATTTCAATTCAAATTCATTCCAATTTATTCATTGGAAATTTCTGGTTTTGGATTATTATTCTAGTAATAACTAGTTCATTTCGATAAAAATATATTTTTATCATTTCAAATATGGAATTTTTCACCCAAAATATTTCCAAATCATTTATTATGATTTTACACAATTTTTCCATATTTTTAATAATTTTATTTAGGCTCTTACAGTCGGTTTCCAATAACAGCCACTGAACTGCATCTATAGCGAACTTTTCTGAATTTGATTTGGACATATCATAAAATCCAACTGTTCAAATTTAAATCTCTTATATTCGTCGGAATGCTCTTTTCGATATGAACCCAATGGTTCCAGGTTTCGACGATCGGATCTTCCGCTACATCAATTTGAAGTTAATGGTCGAAATTCGCAAATAGTCGTTGCGCGGCGCGTTCTATTCAAGCCACTAATATATATATATATATATATATATATATATATATATATATATATATATATATAATATACTTCGTCATTTTCCATTCAAATCGTATTTTATAAATCGTTTATAAATTCATTTTAAAACGATTCCAACTTCCATTTCAATTTTAAATCAAAATTGAATATTCCATTACATGACAATTCTATATAGTGCATATATATGTTAAAAATGATATTTTTAACAATCCAATAATTATTTCATTTCATGACCATTTTATATATTCCATATATACGTTAAAAATTATATTTCTAACAAACAAATAATTATTTCATTGCATGACCATTTTATATATCGCATATATAAGCTAAAATAATATTTTTAGCGAACAAATTTTTTTTTCCAATACATGACCATTTTATATATCGTATATATAATTTATACAACACATATATATAATTTATACAACACACATATATGACTTATACAACGCATATATAATTTATACAACGCATATATATTTTATTCACATCTCATATATATATATATTTTATTCTCATCGCATATATATATATATATATTACTCGCATCTCATATATATATTTTATTCACATCTCATATATATATTTTATTCACATCGCATATATATATATTATTCATATTGCATATATATATTTTATTCACATCTCATATATATATTTTATTCACATCGCATATATATATCTTATTCACATTGCATATATATATTTTATTCACATCGCATATATATATTTTATTCACATCGCATATATATATTTTATTCACATCTCATATATATATATATATATATATATATATATATATTATTCGCATTGCATATATATATTTTATTAACATCGCGTATATATACATATATATATATATTCACATCTCATATATATATTTTATTCACACTGCAATCATATCACACAAATCATCCAAAGTTTGTACAAAAAATAGTGTCAGGAGCTACTAAGCCCCGTCCGCGACCTATGATATAATTGCATAACAAAAGTAGTTGAGTGAGAAAGAGTTCTCACATTGGATTCCACTTCGTCAGTCTTTATTTCTGACTTCTGTAATGTTTGTTTTTAAAATTGCCTCGATTTCTGATTTTCTCTGTTTTGGTTCTAGTCAGCTCCATGGCGTGGATCTCGAATTTATGGTTCCAATGGATTCAGATTCGGTGAATTCTGACATCGTATCACAAAGTTATCGAATTTATAAGGTTTCACAATTATTGTATAAATAATTTCAGATTTAAATAAATATTATTTAACCTAAATTATTTTCACCATTAACCTAAATCCAATGGCCATTGTGATTCCCCCCTTCCATCTTCATCATGCACAGACAAAAATCAATCTCACCGTCGTCTTAAATTCCTCATCCATGCTCGCAAACCAAGGCACTGGAGCACCATCACCTAATCGCCTTGATGCGTCGCCTAGCCACCTCCCCACACCAGCGACGGTGAAGAGCTCAGCCACCCATTAGTCGTGAAACAACGCTCAAACTCTAGCCAGTTGTGCTCAAAATTCGAGCTATCCACAACACCAAATCAGATCATCATCGTCCACTTTACAGTTCTTGCCTAGCTTTACATTTTGCCTTTGAAAAATTTGGAAAATATTTTGTGGATTTAGGGAACAGAGGGTTTTAATTTTGGAGCTTTCTGATCGCCGATCGCTGATGGGGGCGGCAAAAAGACGTTGACCACGGGTTGTGAAGGATAGGGTTTGACTAGGGTTTATATAATTTATATGTAATTATATTTTATTCACAAATTACTTGTTAATCGTTCTGAACTCCAAATCAAACCCAACGACTGTCGCCCCTAGCCAAATATCCTCATTCCGGACACAATGGGATATGTTTCGTAAGCCAATTCTACCATTTCGATTAGTTTTCATCAAAATTAAAATATAAATTAATATAACATTCAAAATTGATTTCAACATACATTTTAATTTATCGAGGCCACATACTAACTCCAAAAATTCCCGAAAAATAATTCTAGGTATGTTTTGATGATACGGTCCTAACAAAACTAATTTCGTCTAATTTGGAGACCGTTTGAAAAATGACCATTTTCCAGTCGATTAAATTCAAATTGAATTGACCAAACGCGTTTAAATTCAACACACTCACATATTAATTCCAAAAATTATGAAAATTGGAATCTAGCAATAATTTGACATTCTAAATCCAACATAAGTGGTTTCGTCGAAAACGGAGGTCGTTCGTAAAATGATTATTTTTAAGGGCTATATATTATATTAATATATATATATATATATATATAAATTCCATAGCGACTATTTTAACTTTTAAACTGGACATAACTTTCAATTTATATTATGAAATCCTAGTTTCTTACATTCACTAGAAGGATATAATTAAACAGATTCAAATATTTCTAGTTTTACTGAAATCCGATTTATTTTGAATCATGTACATTCAATTGAAATTTAAAAACGAATTTTCAAACTATTGCGCCATTTCAAGCTCGTTTTATAATTAAAATAAATGTATACGTTCTAACTTCGATTAAAATAAATTTTTAGCTGTTATTATTTAAAATAAATCATTTTAAATATCCAAAATTCATTAAAATAGCTAAAGTAAAAAATTTAAATTGGTTTTGAAGATCCGGGTTGTTATAATCTCCCCCACTTTAAATCTTTTCGTCCTCGAAATGGAACGGTGCTGAAAGTTGTTTAACCCACTCTACATTCATTTTGGATTTCATTCTTCAACTTTTCAGTTTCTAAGAATTTTCAAAATTCTCAAAAATTTGGTTACGCCCTAAATTTTTGAACTTTTTTGCCATAACCTCCTTTGTACGGGTTGATATTTCAAACCGCAACTTGCCTCACAGGGCCCTCATCAATCCAAAAGAAAAAGAAAAAGCCAAGCGGCTAGTCAATTGGCTCATAAAATCATCAAAAACCAAGAAATACAGTAAATATGTACCTATTTGTCGGGCATACAATTTTATTCCTCTTCTTAGCTTCCATGCTATGACCTTTTCAATGTATACACATGTACATATATGCAATTCTAATCTATTTTCAATTCAGCTCAATATTTGATTCGATTTGGCTTAATTCACCTTTCGTTTCACATGTTGGTTAAATGAATAATCACACAACACAATCAGCAATCAGCAATCAGCAATCAATTAGTTGATTAACGTTTCAAACACATAACTTTAATACATTGTCAAAATCATATTTTCTAAGATCGCATTATATATATAATCAAAAATACGTTATTTATAAACTTGTCACTCTCAACTCATTCTACGGCATTTCTATTCCCATATCTAACGAGTTTCTCATTTCAGGATACTACTGATCCTATCTCTAATGAGTTTTCTTTCATAGGATATTACTAATCCAATGTTGGATGAGTCTTTTAGTTATTCTGTTCTAAAAAGTTGCACCCCAAATATTTGAGTTAACCAAAGCTCTCATACCATATGTAATGATACGATTTCGCTCGGACCAAATCAATCGCTAAATCGACCAAGACCGTCCAAAACCGGATACGCTAACTCTGGGCATACAACACATCAGAACAAATAACATAAGACTTTTATAAACATCATAATAATGTTACATCAGAGTACATAATATATCAGAGTATATCGAAATTTTATACAGCGGAAGATTAATTTACAATAAATGTAATACAATGCAGCGGAAACAAATTAACTAACACAACGGAAGACTATCAATGCTATGGACACAACTTTAAGCTTCAATCCTGAATCCTACTAAATGAAATAATCTGCAAAACTAAACTATTGACTACCCGTGTGGAAAATATGGGCACCTAGAGTTTAGGTGGAAACAATAAATTTCGAGTTAGTCATGGGACTGGTGTGAGAATTCAAAAACAGTTATTAAACTTTACTTTAAAATAAGGTAAATCACGAGACCACGCCATATGTCATGGAACTGGTTTACCCCCATGAATACTTGTGCATAAACAATAACCAATAATAGACATATGGATCTTCAATGCATAATACAACATGCATTTTTCCAATCTACCCATTTAGGCTTAATCACCGCACTTAGATTTTCCAAATCCAATTCACTTTATAGAAATTATCCCTTTGAACTTTATTTCCCAATTTCTCATTTAAAATCATTTGAAATACATATCTAGCTTTTATATTAAAGTAGATTTCACTTCGGGATCTCAAACCAAATCATTTGGAAATATAAATTCCAATTCATCACAATGCATACAAATAATTATGCAACCAAATATCAGGAGGTTTAATCACA
Source organism: Allium sativum (assembly GCA_030737875.1). Classification (NCBI taxonomy): domain Eukaryota; kingdom Viridiplantae; phylum Streptophyta; class Magnoliopsida; order Asparagales; family Amaryllidaceae; genus Allium; species Allium sativum. The sequence goes on from CM060909.1 coordinate 591,969,162, forward strand.
TCATGTTTTTTGGTGAATTCAGTTACCATTTATTCATTCACAATCTAATTAAAGATTTATTCAAATTCCAATTGGTTTCAATCCTAAAAATCATTTCTTATTGATTGTTCAACTTTCTGGAAATTAATCCTGCTTTAACTAGGTTAAAGAACCAATGTCATTTAAACACAGTTCACGACAAACCCAAAATCCAATTTGATATTAAATATAAGGCTCTGAATAAAAGTAGTATCAGCTTATATTCAACATCAAATTTTGAAACCAACAAATATCGTATTGGAATAATGATATATATATATATCTTTAATAATAGTTGGAATAGGTTTGGTGTCACACTTTTTTGGTGTACACACAAACTACCGAAAATGCACTTTAATCAATTTGAACAGATCTTAATAAATCCACAAAAAGTTCCATCCGCGCATTAAAGGGCAATTCAAGTATATAAAAGGAATCTTTTAGCACCTAAATAAATTAGATCCACAATATTTGCATTGGCGCATGGTATAACAATTCAAATAAATAGATCTTCTTAAACATAGAAACATGCCAAAATCATAGCAACTTTCACGCATGCTCATCTACACATAGGTACTAGAATTTTCTTTTGTTATTGTGAAACATTCAAGGCTTCATTTGAACAAATATAGAATGCTGGAAATATTCATGGATCCCTTTATATTAGACATCTTATCATTATTAAATGTTGTCATGTAATTTACATTAAATTAAAATTTATATTATTAAATGTCCTCACGTCATTTACATGAAATTAGAATTTATATTATACTTATTTCGCGAAAATAATACATTATATCTTTTATTATTACAAAGTATGTCATCACCTTTATTTAATTATCTGCATTGATATATATATATATATATATATATATATATATATATATATATATTTCCTCCTTGAATCTTGGATCATAATATATTATACCTTTTAATCAATTTGAACATATCTTAATAGATTCACAAAAAGTTCCGTTCGCGCATTGAAGGGCAATTCAAATATATAAAAGGAATCTTTTAGAACCTAAAGAAATTAGATCTAAAAAATTAGCATTGGCTCATGGTATAACAATTCAAATAAAGAGTTCTTCTTGAACATGGAAACTGAGCCGGTCATAGCAATTTTCACGCATGAGCATGTATTAGAATTTATATTATACTTATTTCGGGAAAATAATATATTATATCTTTTATTATTAAAAAAGATGACATCACCTTTACTTAATTATATGCGTTGATATATATGTTTCCTCCTTGAATATTGAATCATTATATTTCCTTGGTCAATACATCTGCTAGAATCCTGCAATATTTCATTTATAAATGCACATACCTTCTTTTATTCCTCAATCCCACATATCAACTTCTCTACTTCTCTCTCTTTTTTCCTTCCTCTTTCAGCTACTCTGCAGAAGTATTTTGGCTTCAGATAAACTCCACTTTAAAGATATATATTCTGCAATATTTCAAAATCTGTTTTATATTCCATCAATCTACATGCTTTCTTCATCACCTATTTTGAAGACCGACCGGTTTGGTGGTAGGTTATAATTATTTACTGCTTCACTTTTTTTAACTGTGATATGTTTAGTGAATTTTGTAGGGCAGATATTAGGTAAGGACTTAATTTTGTCTTTGGTAAGTTCTTAGAAAAATTATGCTGCTAGGTTTTTTATGTTTATCAATAATGCATTTTACTATAGTATTCATTATCTCTAGAAAACTCATTCTATATACTTCAGGATGAGGAAGCAAGCCATTCCAATGTATCCAAATGCTGATGAACCTACTCAAGAAGATAAAACAGATGAGGCCAATGCATATTCAAATGTTAATCTGTCTGATGATACAGTTTACACAACAATCAGTGACAATGAAGGAACATAGCATACACTGGATGATATAATCTATCCATGTAATGTTACAAGGAAACAGGGTCAGAATAAGGCTACGTTTGCTAGCAGAAAATATTTATTGTCCCAAAGGTGCTTAAGTATCATTTTTTTCATGTATATTAGCGATTACACAAACTTTTGAATATCATAGAAGCCGGAGAAATTTAAAACACGGAAATAGGAGCAGAAATGTTTAATATCTCCTAAGATAAAATAATTGAATAATATTTTGTAGCCATTACTTTAGAATTTGTTTATATTTAATATTTTTATATCTTTTTCTTGCATTGACAGTTTATAAATTATGCAACATTTGTACTTGCCTATAAAAATATAAAATATTTGAGAATTAGTAACCCACGCGCGGAGCGCGTGCCGTTACGCTCGTATATATATATATATATCTTCCAAATTCCTCAACAATATCCGTATAATCACAGAATCCAATATAGAAATATTCCGAAGATTATTTCAATTCAAATCCATTCCAATGTATTCATTGGAAAATTTTGGTTATTTTAAAACCCCTTTACAAATCCAATTTGTTTATTTAAAAACATTGGATTATTATTCTAGTTAATAATTAGTTCATTTCGATAAAAATATATTTTTATCTTTTCAAATATGGAATTTTCACCCAAAATCTTTCCAAATCGTTTCTTATGATTTTACACTATTTTTAATAATTTTATTTAGACCCTTACAGTCGGTTTCCAATAACGGCCACTGAACTGCATTTATAGCGACCTTTTTTGAATTTGATTTGAACATATCTTTAAATCCAACCATTCAAATTTAAATCTCTTATATTCATCAGGAAACTGTTTTCGATACGAACCCAGTGGTTCCAGGTTTAGGAGAATCTGACGGTCGGATCTCCCGCTACATCAATTTGAAGTTAATGGTCGAAATTTGCGAACGGTTGCTGCGCGACGCTTTCTTTTCAAGCCATTAAAATATATATAATATATATTTCATCGATTTTCATTCAAATTGTGTTTTATAAATTGTTTATAAATTCATTTTAAAACGATTCCAACTTCAATTTCAATTTTAAATCAAAATTGAATATTCCATTACATGACAATTATATACAGTGCACACACATGTTAAAAATAATATTTTTAACAATCCAATAATTATTCCATTTCACGACCATTTTATATATTCCATATATACGTTAAAAATTATATTTTTAACGAACAAATAATTATTTCATTACATGACCATTTTATATATCGCATATATAAGCTAAAAATAATATTTTTAGCGAACAAATATTTATTTCATTACATGACCATTTTATATATCGTATATATAATTTATACAATGCATATATATAATTTATACAATGCATACACATGATTTATACAACACGTATATAATTTATACGACGCATATATATTTTATTCACATCTCATATATATATATATTATTCTCATCGCATATATATATATATATATATGCATGTATTTTATTCACATCTCATATATATATTTTATTCACATCACATATATATATTTTATTCACATCACATATATACCTTTTATTCACATTGCATATATATATATATATTATTCACATTGCATATATATATATTTTATTCACATCTCATATACATATTTTATTCACATCACAATCATATCACACAAATCATCCAAAGTTTGTACAAAATGTAGTGTCAGGAGCTACTAAGCCCCATCTGCAACATATGATATAATTAATTACATAACAAAAGTAGTTGAGTGATGAAGAGTTCTCACATTGGATTCCACTCCATCAGCCTTTATTTCTGATTTTTGTAATGTTTGTTTTTAAAATTGCCTCGAATTCTGATTTGCTCTGTTTTTGTTCTAGTCAGCTCCACGGCGTAGATCACAAATTTACGGTACTAATGGATCCAGATTTGCTGAATTCTGACATCATATCACAAAGTTATCGAATTTTAAGGTTTCACACTTATCGTATAAATAATTTCAGATTTAAATAAATATTATTTAGCATAAATTATTTTCACCGTTAATCCTAGATCCAACGGCCATCGTGATTCTCCCTTCCATCTTCATCACGCATAGACAAAAATCGATCTCGTCATCGTCTTAAATTCCTCGTCCATGCTCGCAAACCAAGGCGCCGGAGCATCATAACCTACCTCACCTCGACGCGCTGCCAGGCCACCTCCCCATACCAGCGACGGCGAAGAGCTCGGCCCCTCCATCAGTCGTGAAACAATGCTCAAACTCCACCCAGTTGTGCTCAAAATTCGAGCTATCCACCATGTAACGACCCAAAAAATCTGAATCAATTTAAAAATTTTAAATTGGCTAAAATAATGGATTTTAAATATTTAAAATAAATATTTTAAATAATGGCGATGAAAACTGAGTTTGAATCGACAATTGAAAACGAATATAATTAATTATAATTATAAACAAGGCCTGAAATGGCGCTGCAGTTTCAAAAATTGAATTCAAACTTTGTCGGACTATGCCGGGTGCAGAACAATCCGGATTTTAGTGAAACCAAAAACATTAGGATCTATTGGATGATATCTTTCTAACGAATCCGACCAATCGAAATTTCATAGCGGTAATCAAAAGATATGTCCAGTTGAAAATTCTGAATAGTCGCTATGGAATTCAGGCCCTTAAAAATAGACATTTTGCAAACGACCTCGGATTTCGACGAAACCACTTTTGTTGGATCCGCAGTTCAAGTTATTGCTAGGTTTCAAATTTCATAATTTTTCGAATCAATATGTGAGCGTGGCAAAAGAAAACGCGTTTGACCAGTTTCAGTTGATTTTAATCGACTGGAAAATGGCCATTTTTCAAACGGTCTCAGAATTCGACGAAACTAGTTTTGTTAGGACCGTATCGTCAATACGAAGCTAGAAATTATTTTTCTGGAATTTTTCTAGTTAGTATGTGACCCCGGTAATTTGAAATGTACGTTTAAAATTCAATATAATGATTTAAATGTAAATCAAACGGAAACTGATTGTAACTATCGAATCAGCTTATAATATATATCCCATTGTGTTTGGAATGAGGGTGAAACGCTATGGACAACAGGCGGTGGGCCTCGTTTCGAGGTCGTGGGTAAAAGTCAACTTTATGCAATTAAATTAATTAATAATAATAAAAAAATCTCCCTCCCTTTTCTCTTTCTGCCCCCCCCCCCCCCCCCCGATTTCATTAAACAGAAAAAAAAAAGAAAGGAGGAGCAGCAGCCGCCGCCTCCACCAAGTTCCAGCCACCACCTCTGCGCGCCACCAGCAGCTCCGACGCGAGCTCGAGACCCCCTCCGACTCTCCACCCACCTTGCGACGCATCCGCCCCCCCTGAAGCCATCGCGACGCTCCAATTCGCGAGCCCCCCCTCAGTTCGAGACCCACCTCCGACCGCTGGCCAGCTCCGCCCTGACGACCCCCCCTTCTTCGCAGATTACAGTAAGTTGTTTTATTTTATTTTATTATTTTAATTCTGAAAAACCGATTTTTATGTATTTAAAAACTGATTTTTAAAAGGTTTAAAAACTGATTTTTAAAAGGTTCAAAAACTGATTTTTAAAAGGTTTAAAAACTGATTTTTAAAAAAGGTTTAAAAAATGATTTTATTTTAAGATATAAAAAGAAAAAGATTTGAACTTGGATAGAAAAGATCAGATTTTTAGAATAGAATAGGTCAGATCTTTAAAATAGAAAAGACGGAATTTTTATTAAGTAGAAGATGTAAAATATGATTTTTATATATTGAACATCGAAGTAAAAATTCGATTTTTATATATTGAATAGCATAATAAAAATATGATTTTTATATATTGAACATCGAAGTAAAAATTCGATTTTTATATATTGAATAGCATAATAAAAATATGATTTTTATATATTGAACATCGAAGTAAAAATTCGATTTTTATATATTGAATAGCATAATAAAAATATGATTTTTATATATGGAATAACGAAGTAAAAAAAAATTCGATCTTTACATATGTAGTGAATACGGGCAACGAAAGCGACAAAAGGCGAGAACGGTGAAGATTTATGCAAAGAAGAGTCGTGGGATTGAATTAGCTATTCGGTGAGAATTTCTCACTCTTCAATTCATTTTTCTAGCAATATATATATATGTGTTGAAATAAAAGTGAATTGCTATATATAAATATATATATATATATATATATATATATATATATATATATACGCCCCTCGTCCACAAACCATGGACGATATTTATTGGTTGAAATGGTGTGAAAATTGATTGATAGCGAATGATTGTTTGGGATTGTTTTGTGGTTGATATTGATTGACTGTGGTTGAAAAATACCCATTTGTGGTTGAGAAATATTTGGTTGAAACCACATAGGATTAGTTTGTGGAAATGAAATAAATATATACATGCCGCCTGCGTGCGAACTAGATGCATGATTCCCATTGTCAAAAACCGCGAGGTTTTAAGGTAGAGCGAGGAGCCGTACTAGGGACGGTCCCGGTTTTAACTACCCTGCCGTTATGCTGCCGAAATTTTGAATAATATTCATGTGTTTGAATTATTTTCATCTGCTTAAACTATATTTATTCATTGAATAGAAAACCTTCATGTGTTGAATTGATATTCATTCGTTGATTAGAAATTCATGTGTTGAATGGTATTCGCGTTATAAATATAAATATAAAAATCACATTTTTATATATTTATAGAAACTATAGAAAACCTTCATGTGTTGAATCGATATTCATTCGCTGATTTGAAATTCATGTGTTGAATGGTATTCATATTTTGAAATAAATTGTTTGATAATAAAAATCACCTTTTATCGACTATATGAACTGTGTAAAATAATATCGTTTTAGAAGAAATTGTTTTATAAGAAAAATCCTATTTTTATCACCAATATGAAATATATAAAATAATAGTGTTTTGAAATGAGTTGTTTTACAATAAAAATCACATTTTTATTATATGCATGAATCGTTAAAATGTGAAGTGTTAAAAATAGCCACTTGTTCAAATAAATATATATGAGTTGAAATATTCATTAATTAGCTAATGATATGATTTGTACCTATGTATGTAACATTAGAATGAATGGTGTTTTTAAACCAAATAGAAATCAAATATGAAGTTGAATAGAAAATGATAAATGATAAGAACTGTATATATATGTACATGCATATTCATTGAACAGGTTATAGCAAAGGGGCTAGAGAAGAGGAATAAAATTTTGTGCCCGACAAATAGGTACACATTTACGGTTTTGTTTGGGTGATGATTTTATGAGCCTGTTGGCTAGCCGCTTGGCTTTTTCTTTTTCTTTTTGAGATTAGAAGGACCGGGAAAGCTATTTGCGATTTCCCGATGCTCCCGGTGCAGGGGAGGTTATGGCGAAATTTTCCAAAATTTTAAGGCGTTAGTGAAATATTTGAAGTGAAAACGGTATTGAAATCATTGAATGGACTATATTTATATTAATATATAAATATAAATAAAATTAAAACGAAACGAGGCCGTGCAGTTCGTATTTTGAAACCGTGATTTCAAACAACTAGTGCGGGAAATCCGACCATTGGATTTTCCCGAAACCTCAACCGTCGGGTTCGCCTTGGAAATATCTTCCCAACAGCACCAACCTTGTAAAAATCCAACGGTTGGATTGTCTGGAATGTTTAATTCAAATCTAAAGAAAAACAGCGCCAGAAGCGATTATATTTTTATATATATAAATATAATTATATATTTAATCGAATAACGACGCTGCAGTTCGTATTTTGAAATCGAAAATTCAAACGATTGTACCGGGAGATCCGACCGTCGGATTTTCCCGAAATTGGAACCGTTGGATTCATTTTGAAAAGACCTTTCTAATGATGTAAATTTTGTGAAGATCCAACGGTTAGATTTTCAGATATGTGTAAATCAAATCTGAAGAAAAACAGCGCCACGGCCGCGTTATGGCCCGAAGCGTCGTTTTGAATAAATGGGCTATTTTAAAATAAATAAAAATAGCGATAAATCATTATAAAGTACCATAAACAATATGGAGTGGAAATAAACTGAATTTGCTCGATTTATGTTGTATTTGATGGTTGAATGTGTTTGGTGTGAAAATTACATTAAAGAACAATATTGGTGTTGTCGAATAATTTAACCATTGAAATAAATTGATTTGAAATTCTAAATATACGTGAATTATTTGAAAATGCCGAGTTAATTCTCATTTCAAATAATTGACCGACGATTGAAAGTCGAAGATGAAGACGGTGGTCGAAGACCGGAGATCTTCACCTCGTTTGGATGATAACCGAGGTCCTGATTGGGAGGCATCCCGAAATATGGATAATGAGTGGTGATCGTCCAGACGTACGTGGTGATCGAAGGGTTTGCGAGGTATTTAGTGCCTCCGGTTTCATTCGGACCCAGAACGGACTAGTAAATGGACGGTGTGTCTGACATTGGATTTTATTCTGTGTTGATTGATCTCCGTTAAATATACATCTGTTTGGCGGCGGAGAATTTATTCTTTTGCTTAACGCCCTTCTCTGAGACGCACGAGCTCAGAGGTTGTATATCGATGGACATCAGTCGCATGGCATGGATTGCCTGTGTGGCATGCTAAGATGCAGTGATCAGGGCTTCTGTTGAAAAGCAAAGTCTTGTAGTGATGATCAAAGCACCGCGTGTGTGGCGTAGCTTTGTGTATAACGTAAATTCGCGAGCCTCACACCCCGGTATGAACCAGAAACGGGAGAAGGACCTCGGGGAGGGCATGCGTTTCTTTCTAGCTAGGGTGGTGTCAGTGACCTACCAGCCCTGACATTTATATACTTTTCACCTATGTGGTTGTTACTGTTGCGAGGCGCCTCGGTTTGATCGGACGATCCGGGTCCGATGGAGTCATTCGTTGGCTCGTTGACGCCCCAAAGGGCGGGGAAACGTATTGTTCAGGCATAATAATCCACATCGGTGGACCGACCCTGATGATCCAAGGCATGCCTACGCGCTTGCCTGAGACACGGGCTAGAGCGTCTCGAATTCGGTAAGGACTATCTTTTGCCTTGGTTCATGATGGAAATCCAATTTCCAAATACGACATCGTGCGATTTTGATTGTATACCTATATATATGGCGACATAGTGGTATGGGGCATTAATGCCGTCTATGATTAATAGTTATGATTTGAAATTGTTTTCAAAACATATAAACACTAGCAATAATATCAAATGCCTTTGTTTTATTCGTATCAAGCATATTTTGGCCGTTATAAGGTAAAAACTCTATCCTCCGGTTTGCGTTGCATTGTGTGATGGGAACTGAGTCTTATAATGGCTTCATTTTTATAAAAAGCATAGCGATGTTTAAAAGAATGATTTGTTTTAAAGCACTGGCAATCCAATGGAGTAAACCCGTTCCACGAAAGTGGCGTGGTCCTGTGATTAGCCATATTATATATATGTGTTGAATGGATTTCTCATACCAGTCCCATGACTGACTCGTAGTTTGTTTCACTCTCAAACTCGGGTGCCCCTTTTTCTACACGGGCAGCCTTGTATTCAGGTTTAGCTGGTTCTTTCTAGATAGCTGGAGCTGAAGATGGATTCTATCATTTACTTCTTTTTATGCTGTTCAGCTCCTATTGTACATATTTTGTTTGTTTTCCGCTGTAGACATTTATGTATAGCTGAACTGTATTTGTACTAAGTAAGATCCTGTATACTGTGTAACTCTGATGATTACTTTTATCCAGTATATTTTGTTGTTCATTATCTGGTGTAATTATTTAATTTTGTTCTGCTATTATCTGTTTCTGTGTTATATTCCAAAGATAACCCTTGTCTCCGTCAGAACGGGATTTCGGGTCGTCTCACACCACACCAAATCAGATCATCACTGTTCACTTTACTGATCTTGCCTAGCTTTACATTTTTGCCTTTGAAAGATTTGGAAAATATTGTGTGGATTTGGGGAATAGAGGGTTTTAATTTCAGAGCTTTCTGATCGTCGATCGCTTATGGGGGCGGCAAAAAGATGTTGACCACGGGATGTGAAGGATAGGGTTTGACTAGGGTTTATGTAATTTATATTTAATTATATTTAATTCACAAATAACTTGTTAATCGTTTCGAACTCCAAATCAAACCCAATGACTATCGCCCCTAACCAAATACCCTCATTCCAGACACGCTGAGATATGTTTCATAAACCAATTCTATCATTTCAATTAGTTTTCATCAAAATTAAAATATAAATTAATATAACGTTCAAAATTGATTTTAACGTACATTTTAATTTACCGGGGCCACATACTGACTCGAAAAATTCCCAAAAAATAATTCTAGCTATGTTTTGATGATACGGTTCTAACAAAACTAATTTCATCTGATTTGGAGACCGTTTGAAAAATGGTCATTTTCCAGTCTATTAAATTCAAATTGAATTGATCAAACGCGTTTAAATTCACCACGCTCACATATTGATTCCAAAAATTATGAAAATTAGAATCTAGCAATAATTTGACATTCCGGATCCAACAAAAGTGGTTTCGTCAAAAAAAGAGGTCGTTTGCAAAATGACTATTTTTAAGGGTTATATATTATATTAAAATATATATAAATTCCATAGCGACTATTTTGAATTTTAAACTGGACATAACTTTCAATTTATATTATGAAATCCTAGTTTCTTACATTCATTAGAAAGATATAATTAAATAGATTCAAATATTTCTAAGTTTACATAAATCCGATTTATTTTGAATCATGTACATTCAATTGAAATTTAAAATCAAAATTTCAAACTACCGCTCCATTTCAGGCTCATTTCATAATTAAAATAAATTTATACGTTCTAACTTCAATTAAAATAAATTTTTAGTCGTTTTTAACTATCCAAAATCCATTAAAATAGCTAAAACAAAAATTTTAAATTGGTTCTGAAAATCCGGGTTGTTACAGCACCTGATAAATAAATTACCCACCAAAGTTCTTAAAAATGAAAGCCCACATAAGATGCTATTCGGGTAAAACCTAATTATGAGGAGTTAAGAACTTTTGGTTGTTTGTGTTTTCCTTACCTCAGACCATACACCAAGCATAAATTAAATTTAAGATCTGCACCATGTACTATTCTAGGTTACCCAAATAATCAAAAAGGATACAAATGCTTGGATGAGTGTGGAAGGGTTTATATTTCTAAGCATGTGGTATTTAATGAATCTATATTTCATTTTGTAGAAAAAGGAACAAAGACTACTAGTAAAGTAAGAAGTAGTAGCAATGTGATGCAATCATCAAATTTCTCAATGAATGGAACATAAACATGAAGAAAGATCAATTAGATAGAAATGATGCATACACCATAGCAAGCACCAAAACTGGGTATAGCTCAGACAAATCAGAAGCAGACATACATCATAATAATGATTATCATGATAGCATTGATGTAGATATGGAAGAACATGAGCATGGAAATAATAACAATGAAGATGAAGGCATTAATCAACATACAAGTAGCAGTTCATCTCTAGAAAACAAAAATGAAAACAGTACACAAGCATGTACTTTGAATAAGCATCATATGGTGACTAGGGCAAAAGGTGGGATCTTCAAGCCAAAAATCTTCAATAAATCATTAAATAATAAAGAGCCTACATGTTATGTTGAAGCCAAAAGAAGTGAAAAATGGCAGTAAGCAATGAATGAGGAAAACGTGGCTCTAGTCAAAAATAACACATGGAGTTTAGTTCAAGCACCCAGTCACAAAAACATTACTGGGTGTAAATGGACATTTAAGTTGAAAAAGAACCCAGATGGTAGCATACACAAAATTAAAGCAAGATTGGAAGCGAAGGGTTACTCTCAACAAAATGGTTTCGATTTTAAAAAAAACTTTTTCCCCTACTGTTAAATCTACCCACTATTAGAATTATCATCACTATTGCTTTGTGTGAACTGTGGAAGATAAGACAACTTGATGTATATAATGCCTTCCTCAATGGTGAACTACAAGAGGAAGTATATATGACACAACCAGAGGGTTTTTATAAAGATGATGAAAAGAAACTCGTATACAAGTTACACAAAGCTATATATGGTCTAAAACAGGCATCTCGAGTATGGTAAAACAAATTAAAGGAGACTTTCAAAAAATTGGGTTTTACAGTTAGCAGATCAAATTGTTCTTTATATACCATATTTAAAGAAAATTTTATCATATATGTGCTAGCGCACGTTTGTAATAACCCGGAAATTCTGAGCCAACTTAAAAATTTTATTCTGGCAATTTTAATGAATTTTGAATATTTAAAATGAATTACTTTAAATAATATCGACGAGAAATTTATTTTGAATAGCATTCAAATGTATATATTTATGCAGATCGTCGTTAGAATATAAATATTTTATTTTAATTATAAAAGGAATTGAAAATGGCGCGGTAGTTCGATAATTCGATTTCAAAGTTCAAATGACTGTACAGGATTCAAAATAAACCGGATTTTAGCGAAACAAAAAATAATAGGATCTATTTGAAAATATCTTTCCAACGAATCTGAAAAATCAAAATTTCATAGCGGGAATCAAAAGTTAAGCCCAGCTGAAAATTGAGAATAGTCGCTATGGAAATATAAGCCTTTAAAAATGGAAATTTTGCATACGGATGAATTAGGACTCGATTTGAGTTCAAAATGTCGTTTACAACTCCGAAAAGTATAAGCTTCGATATATTCCGAGTTTCGGAATAGTGGCAATGGGATGGGGTTTTCGGTTATCAATACATAGCCCTTAAAAAGTGAAATTTTGCATATGAGCTCAGAATTCGACGAGATAAATTTTTCTGGATTCATAATGACAAATCATTGTTGTGTTCCAAAGGGCACGTCGAACGGAGTTAGTATGTGGTCGTGCGAGCTAAAACAGTTCAGGATGAAACAGACAGTCATTTTACAAAGGAACGTTATTGATACGACCTTAGAATTAGATTTCGTTTTTTTTCTGGATTCGTATCGTCTAATAATGGTTAAATCCAAAAGGGCATGATTTTTGGAGTTAGCATGTGAGCGTGCAAGAAGAAATGGTGCGCCAAAATCGCATTTTTAGAGCTTATCAGAGCATCTTTGAGAATTTTAACGGATGGTCAAACGAACTCGGAATTCGACGAAACTTGTTTCGTTGGACTTGCCTTCACATCTACTACCTCGTGTCCGAAATCCGCGGTGATTGGAGATCATTAGCGTTCAGGCGATCCGAAATCCCCACCTCCAATCAGGTCCGGCTCCGCCCACCCCCCAGCCCAATTCCGGTCGTGGACCCCGCTACACCCAAAAACCCATTTTCACCAAAAATCCCGTTTTGCAAATAACACCCTGTCACTATTTCACCAATAACTCTCAAACCGTGCATTTTTAGCCAAAACTCTTCTAGACGAACGTCGAACAACACTTTCTCCTCTTCGATTTGGCTATATGGAAGTCACATTTTGGATTGCGGAGCTGTCCGGAAAACGCGTCCGAAGTTGACGGACCTACAGCTGTTTTTGGCGATTTCCGGCGAATTGGTGCAGTTTTGGAAGAAAGTCCCCTACACCAAAGTTGTCCGGAATGGCGCGTTTAGGCTAGTGACCAAGTTTGGTGAAGTTTGGAGGCCATATGCAAGTTATGGAGCCAAAGAGGCGAATTCGAGTGCGGTGAACGACAAAAGCAAGCGCGGCGACAAAGATTTTCTACATTAGAAGAATCACGACGAATTGGTTTAGCTTATGTGTGAGAACTTCTCACTCGAAATTTCGTTTTTCTAGTTAAAAATATATACTAGGATGCTGACAGTGCTTAGCAGCACCCGACACCCGTCATCCACAGACCAAGGATGACTTGTTTGCTTGTTTGATTTGTTTGTTGAGTTGATGGGAATATTGGTTTAAATTTGGTTTGTGGTGAAATGGAATTGATAAAAATTGGTATGTGTATGGCGTGGGTCATTATTAGACTGGGGATAAGGCTAGGCCTTGTCCCGTTTCTAGTATCGTGTCGTTATGCCGCCAAAATTTTCTAAAATAAGATAGAAAAATAAAGATATCATTTTATTTAATAAATGAGCTGAATAGAAAGTCATGTGTTGAAATAAAATATTTTATCGTTAAAAATATAATTTTTAACGTGTATATGGATAAATAAATATTCATTTACAAACCAGACGGTTTGTTTATGTACACCTATTTGAAGGACATTGATTGGGACGATAAATTTTATACATCGCCCAACTGCACAAATAATATTCGGTGTTTGTGGATTGAAACCCCACACGGGTGTTGGAATGATATTTGAGGTACACTAATCCCAATTATTTAGTTGTATGTCGATCGATTGGTCGAAAGACTGTGTGAGCGTTAATTATTTATATTTGATGCTTATGCAGTTGTGTGGTGCACTTTGGATGATGGTTGATTATTTATCTTTGCTATTATATACATGTGTTGTATGGAATCCATATAATTAACATTATATGGTAATTGATTGGGCCTCATTCCAATTGGGAAAATAAATAATATTATAAAATATAGATTCATGTGTTGACAGTACTCATTTGTTGAGATTAGTCATGTGTTGAACGAAATATTTTAACAATAAAATTTACATCTTTATCATATATAAAATTAGAAACTAACTGGAAAATAGATTAGATGAGTGGTCTCCTGGGTATTGATCTGATGTTGGTTTCGGCCTTCGAGGTTATTGCTTAGGGAATCATTCTCTTACTAATTTACGGTTGGAGTTTGATTAAAAATTTAACGATAGAAATCATAATTTTATAAAATATATTAAATAACGAAAATAGTCACGTGTTGACAGTACTCATTTGTTGAGATTAGTCATGTGTTGAAAGAAATATAGATTCATGTGTTGAATAGAATAAATATTCATTTGTTGAATAGAATAACGAAGTCATTGAAAAATATAAAGCCGTGTTGATTAGAGATGCGCTATTTTGACGCGAACGATATTTATATCGATTATATTCGTTTTTATAATGAATATTGAAAAGAGATTTAAAAATTTAATATTTATAAAATGAATTCGAATTGAATATAATATAAAATGAATTCGAATTGAATAGAATATAAAATGGATTCAAATTGAAATGAATTCAAATCGAATTGAAAACGAACTGAAATCGATTTGACTTGAAATCAAATAGAAATGAATGTAAAAAGAATTTATAATGGAAAATGCAATTTTGATTTGAATTTGAAATGAAGGTTGAAATTGTTTTTGAAACAAATTTGAAACGATTTATAAAATTCGTTTTAAAAGGAAATCGACGAAATATATATAATATATGTATATATTATATATATAATGGCCTGAATAGAACGCGCCGCGCCGCTGTACTTCGTAAATTTCGACCATTGACTTCGAACGGACATTACGGGAGATCCGACCGTTGGATTCTCCTAAAACCGAAACCGCTGGGTTCGTATCGAAAAGAGCTTTCTAACGAATACAAGAGATTTGAAATCTGACGGTTGGATTTGGAGATATGTCCAAATCAATTTCAGAAAAGGTCGTTGTAAGTGCAGTTCGATGGCCGTTATTGGAAATCGACTGTACGGGCCTTGATAAAATTATTAAAAATATTAATAATTAGTGTAAAATCATAAGAAATGATTTGGAAAGAATTGGGCTGAAAAATCCCATATTTGAAAAGATAAAAATAGATTTTTATCGAAATGAACTAGTTAGTAAATAGAATAATAATTGATTTATTTTTAAATAAATAAATTGGATTTGAAATGGGTTTTAAATAACTATGATTTCTAATATATGAATTAGAAAGGATTTGAATCGAAATTGTCTTTGGATTATTTCAATATTAGATTCCGCGATTATACAGATATTTTGCAGGAAATTTGGAAGATATATTTTATATCGTTATTTCCAAAGAGAAATTTGTGGGTTTCAAAATTTGATATTGAATATAAGCCGATATATTTCCTATTCAGAGCCTTGTATTTAATATCAAATGGGATTTGGGTTTATCGTGAACGGTGTTTTAAATACCACTTGTTCTTCAACCCGATAATAAATAGAATGTGATTTGGGCTTATCGTGAACTGTGTTTTAAATGACATTAGTTCTTTAACCCAGTAAAAGGAGTTTTAATTAATTTGTAATTAGATTGTAATGTGAATTGATAATTTAAATTATCAAATTTGGAAAGTGAGCGAGAATGGAGTATCACCAGTTTTGCTCCAAAGCGATAGTTAAATCTTTAATTAGATTTGAATGTGAAATGGTAATTAATTTTACTGATAACACCGTGGTGTTAGATATGGAGTATTACCCGTATTGCTTCATGGGATGAATAGGTTGGGATTGGGAAATAAAATAAATAATTACTTCGGTGTTGTTCCCTAATCCCGACTAGTTTGGAAAACCTTAAAATGATTTGAATTGACATCCAAAGGAAAATTAAAGAATAAATTTAAAAGGATTTATCTTTGATAAAATTAATGGGAACCTTTCCCTAAGAATGTGAAATTTAGAAACTAACTGTAGGTTAGCTAAGAAGAATGGTTTCCTGGATATTGATCTGATGTTGGTTTCGTCCTTCGGGGTTAATATTTGGGGAATTGTTCTCTTGCTAATTTACGGTTAGTAACTGATGAATTCGAGTGAGGCGTATGTTGTGTTTGTGTAACATTTGTTTATTATATAAGCGGGTTATTCGGAAAGGCCGGGTTTATACCCATTCTGAATTACCGATTCGACGATATGTCGAATAGGAAGACCGTGATTGAAGACCGGAAGTCTTCACATCGTTTGGGTGATTACCGATGATCTTGATTGGGTTGTACACCCGGGATGAGGGAATCAGTTGGTGATCGTCAAGATGTACTTGGAGATCGATGGATATGCGAGGAAAGTGCCTCCGGTTTTGTTCAGACCCAGAACGAACTTGTAAATGGACTATGTGTCTGACATTGGATTTTATTCTTTGTTGATTGATCTCTATTAAATATATATCTGTTTGGCGGCGGAGAATTTCTTATCTTGCTTAATGCCCTTCTCTGAGACGTACGAGCTCAGAGGTTGTATATCGATGGACATCAGTCGCATGGAGTGAATTGCCTGTGTGGCATGCCTAAGTGGTAGATGATCAAGGCTTCTGTTGAAAAGCAAAGTCTTGTGGTTGATGATCAAAGCATGGCCTACGTGGCCCAGCTTTGTGCACAGTGTGGATTCGCGAGCCTCACACCTCTGTATGAGTCAAAAATTGGATAAGGACTGCAGGGAGAGCACGACGTTTCTTTCTAGCTATGGGTGGTGTCCGTGCTTAAACTGGCTGACATTTATAAATATTTTTTCCTATGTGGTTGCTGGAATTAGGCGCCACGATTTTAGGTCTGTTAGGACCGGGAAACATGTGTTCAGGAATAATTAATCCTCAAACATAAGGGAGGACCGGCCCTGAAGCATCCAAGGGTTACCTAGAGTGTGTAGTCCTGGGACATTTGCTAGAGTGTCTCGAAGCGGAGAGAAGCTTGCCTCTTGCCTCGACTCATGACGGAAATCCAATTTCAAATACGAAATATTTCGGTTTTATTTGTAGAGCCTAGTATGGCGACATGATATATGGTACCCATGCCGTCTATGATTGATATTTATGATTGAAATGTTTTGACACTATACACTTATAATAGTATCAAATGATTTGTTTTAAACGTACCAAGCATGTTTGGATATTATAAGGGAAAACCCTAACCTCCGGCTTGCGTTGCATTGTGTGATGAGACCTGGGTCTTATAATAACTTCAATTTTCCAAAAAGCATTGCGCTGTTTTGATATATGCACTAGTGTTCTTGGGAGAAAACCCGTTCCGTGTTATACGGCGTGGTCCCTTGAACTACTCTCTTTTAAAGTAAAGTTTTAAATAACTGCTTTAGTTCTCACACCAGTCACATGACTGACCTGGAGTTTATTGTTTTAACCTAAACTTTGTGTGCCCTTATTTTCGACCCGGGCAGCTAGTAGTTTTGGTTTTGCAGATTTATATTCACAGGATCCTGATTTACAGCTGGAACAATGCTCGGAAAGCTTTGTATTCGTGTATTACTTTCAGTTGTGTTTTGTATTGTTTTTCCGCTGCTATGTAATTTAAGTTTCTGATATTTCTCTGATGTATATTATTTATTCATACTCTGTATATTCTTGCATTCTGATGGAATTGTTGTAATATAAAATGAAATGTTCTACTGCCTGCGCTCTGATGTGTGTTGTTCCCAACGCCATCCGTGCTTTCCTTCACGGGGAAGTTACGGGCTATCACAGTTGGTATCAGAAATTTGGTTTACAGAGCTCGAGAACAAGACACATTAGAACCAACCGAAAGGATTCATCAGAAATTGGTTTACTAATATCCAATAAGAATTACTCGTTAGAGATAGGATCTGTAATATCCTAGAACGAGTGTGAAGAGTATGTTTTTAAATAAAACAAATTTTGTTTTGAAAATTAAAATCAAGTATACGTATTTGAATATTTTATTTGTATTGAATTTGGACAATCGAGTATATAAAAGTTTCGCATATACACGTCATGAACATATATTCGAAGTTTTAATATACTGGATAGATATAAAAACACATTCTAGACACCCGGAGGTGATTATGATGATTGATATATCATCATCAGAATTTGTGTTCATGTTTCGAAAGTGAGATATCTATATATTTCTATTAGACTGGTGTGAGAACCAAAATTAGATAGGATTATTTGTTGTGATTTGGCATCAAAAACATGATTTTCTGTATATGTATCAAAATTATGAATTTGAAACATTAATCCACTAATTGATTGCTGGTTGTGTTGTTTGATTATTGCTTGATTAATTATATGTTGAACCATTATGCCAAATTGAACCAAATGTTGAACTGTATTGAAAAATGATTGCAATTGCATGCATATACATGTACTTACCTTGAGCAGGTCATAGCAAGGAGCTAGAGCAAAAGAATAAAATTGTTTGCCCAACAAATAGGTACATGTTTATTGTATTTCTTTGGGTTTGGATGATTTTATGAGCCCATTGGCTAGCCACTTGGTTTTTTCTTTTTCTTTTGGATTGAAGAAGGCCATGGGAGGCTATATGAAATATCCCGAAGTCCCCGGTGCAGGGGAGGTTATGGCGAAATTTTTCGAAAATTTAGGGTGTTAGCCAAATTTTTGAAAAAATCGAAAAGTTCTTAGAAACTGAAAAGTTGAAGAACTTAAGTCGTAATGGAAATAATGGAAGTTGAGTTGGTTTGTAAAACAACTTTTGGCTTCGTTCCTTTTCGGGGACGAAAAGTTTTAAGTGGGGGAGATTGTAATAACCCGGAAATTTTGAGCCAATTAAAAATTTTTATTTTGGCAATTTTAATGAATTTTGAATATCTAAAATGAATTATTTTAAATAATATCGACGAGAAATTTATTTTGAATAGAATTCAAACGTATATATTTATATAGATCGTCGTTAGAATATAAATATTTTATTTTAATTATAAAAGGAATTGAAAATGGCGCGGTAGTTCGATAATTCGATTTCAAAGTTCAAATGATTGTACAGGATTCAAAATAAACGGGATTTTAGTGAAACCAAAAATATTAGGATCTATTTGAAAATATCTTTCCAACGAATCCGAAAAATCAAAATTTCATAGCGGGAAACGAAAGTTATGCCTAGCTGAAAATTGAGAATAGTCGCTATGGAAATATAGGCCTTAAAAAATGGAAATTTTGCATACGGATGAATTTGGACTCGAAACCACTTCCATTGAGTTCAAAATGCTGTTTACAACTCCGAAAAGTGGAAGCTTCGATATATTCCGAGTTCTGGAATAGTGGCAATGGGATGGGGCCTTAAAAAGTGAAATTTTGCACATGAGCTCAGAATTCGACGAGATAATTTTTTCTGGATTCATAATGACAAATCATTGTTGTGTTCCAAAGGGCGCGTCTAACGGAGTTAGTATATGGCCATGCGAGCTAAAACAGTTCAGGGTGAAACAGGCAGTCATTTTAAAAAGGAACGTTATTGATACGACCTCAGAATTCGATTTCGTTTTTTTTGGATTCGTATCGTCTAATAATGGTTAAATCCAAAAGGGCATGATTTTTGGAGTTAGCATGTGAGCGTGCAAGAAGAAATGGTGCGCCAAAATCACATTTTTAGAGCTTATCAGAGCATTTTTGAGAATTTTAACGGATGGCCAAACGAACTCGGAATTCGACGAAACTTGTTTCGTTGGACTCTCCTTCACGTCTACTATATTGTGTCTGAAATTCGCGGCGATTGGAGATCATTAGCGTTCAGGCGATACGGGAGAAACTAGCATATAATCACTTTTCCTCGTTTTCTAATTCATTATTTCCTCCTTCCTCTTTTCCTCATTTTCCTCTTTAATGGCCACCGCCTCCTCCTTGCCGCTGCCACCCCTCCTCCCGCTGCCACCGCCCACCGCCGCCGCTCTTCCTCCCCTCCAGCCACCCTCCTCCTCCTCCTCTTCTCTCTCCTCTTCTCTTTCTCTCTCTCCCTTCACAAACCTAAACCCTAGGAGCCACCATCACCACCACGGGCCCCGCTACCACCGCCGCTGCCCCTTAGCCACCTCCGCACCTCCAATCAGGTCCGGCGGTGCCCACCCCCCAGCCCAATTCCGGCCGTGGGCCCCGCTACACCAAAAAACCTATTTTCACCAAAAATCCCATTTTGCAAATAATACTCTGTCACTATTTCGCCAATAACTCCCAAACCGTGCATTTTAAGCCAAAACTCCTCTAGACCAAAGTCGAAGAGCACTCTCTCCTCTTCGATTTGGCTATATGAAAGTCACATTTTGGATTGCGGAGCTGTCTGGAAAACGCGTCCGAAGTTGACGGACCTACTGCTATTTTTGGCGATTTCCGGCGAACTGGTGCAGTTTTGGAAGAAAGTCCCCTAGACCAAAGTTGTCCGGAATGGCGCGTTTAGGCTAGTGACCTAGTTTGGTGAAGTTTGGAGGCCATATGCAAGTTCTAGAGCCAAAGAGGCGAATTCGAGTGCGGTGAATGACAAAAGCGAGCTCGGCGACAAAGATTTTCTACATCAGAAGAATCACGACGAATTGGTTTAGCTTATGGGTGAGAACTTCTCACTCTAAATTTCATTTTCTAGTTAAAAATATATACTAGGATGCAGACGGTGCTTAGCAGCACCCGACACCCGTCATCCACAGACCATGGATGACTTGTTTGCTTGTTTGATTTGTTTGTTGAGTTGATGAGAATATTGGTTTGTGGTGAAATGGAATTGATAAAAATTGGTAAGTGTATGGCGTGGGCCATTATTAGACTGGGGATAAGGCTAGGCCTTGTCCCGTTTCTAGTATCGTGCCGTTATGCCACCGAAATTTTCTAAATAAGTTAGAAAAATAAAGATATCATTTTATTTAATAAATGAGCTGAATAGAAAGTCATGTGTTGAAATAAAATATTTTATCATTAGAAATATAATTTTTAACGTGTATATGGATAAATAAATATTCATTTACAAACCGGACGGTTTGTTTATGTACACCTATTTGAAGGACATTGATTGGGACGATAAATTTTACACATCGCCCAACTGCACAAATAATATTCGGTGCTTGTCGATTGAAACCCCACATGGGTGTTGGGATGATATTTGGCGTACACTAATCCCAATTATTTAGTTGTATGTCGATCGATTGGTCGACGGACTGTGTGAGCGTTAACTATTTATATTTGATGCTTATGCAGTTGTGTGGTGCACTTTGGATGATGGTTGATTATTTATCTTTGCTATTATTTACATGTGTTGTATGGAATCCATATAATTAACATTTTATGGTAATTGATTGGGCCTCATTCAAATTGGGAAAATAAAGAATTTTATAAAATATAGATTCATGTGTTGACAGTACTCATTTGTTGAGATTAGTCATGTGTTGAACGAAATATTTTAATAATAAAATTTACATCTTTATCATATATAAAATTAGAAACTAACTGGAAAATAGATAAGATGAGTGGTCTCCTGGGTATTGATCTGATGTTGGTTTCGGCCTTCGGGGTTAATGCTTGGGGAATCATTCTCTTACTAATTTACGGTTAGAGTTTGATTAAAAATTTAACGATAGAAATCATAATTTTATAAAATATATTAAATAACGAAAATAGTCACGTGTTGACAGTACTCATTTGTTGAGATTAGTCATGTGTTGAAAGAAATATAGATTCATGTGTTGAATAAGATAAATATTCATTTGTTGAATAGAATAACGAAGTCATTGAAAAATATAAAGTAGTGTTGATTAGAGATGCGCTATTTTGACGCGAACGATATTTATATCGATTATATTCATTTTTATAATGAATATTGAAAAGAGATTTAAAAATTTAATATTTATAAAATGAATTCGAATTAAATATAATATAAAATGAATTCGAATTGAATAGAATATAAAATGGATTCGAATTGAAAACGAACTGGAATCGCTTTGAATTGAAATCAAATAGAAATGAATGTAAAAAGAATTTATAATGGAAAATGCTATTTTGATTTGAATTTGAAATGAAGGTTGAAATTGTTTTTGAAACAAATTTGAAACGATTTATAAAAGTTATTTTAAAAGGAAATCGACGAAATATATATAATATCTATATTATATATATATATATATATATATTTATATATATATAATGGCCTGAATAGAACGCGCCGCGCCGCGGTAGTTCGTGAATTTCGACCATTGACTTCGAACGGACATTACGGGAGATCCGACCGTTGGATTCTCCTAGAACTGGAACCGTTGGGTTCGTATCGAAAAGATCTTTCTAACGAATACAGGAGATTTGAAATCTAACGGTTGGATTTGGAGATATGTCCAAATCAATTTCAGAAAAGGTCGTTGTAAGTGCAGTTCGATGGCCGTTATTGGAAATTATTGGAAATCGACTGTACGGGCCTTGATAAAAGTATTAAAAATATTAAAAATTAGTGTAAAATCGTAAGAAATGATTTGGAAAGAATTGGGCTGAAAAATCCCATATTTGAAAAGATAAAAATAGATTTTTATCGAAATGAACTAGTTAGTAACTTGAATAAAAATTTATTTATTTTTAAATAAATAAATTGGATTTGAAATGGGTTTTAAATAACCAGGATTTCTAATATATGAATTGGAATGGATTTGAATCGAAATTGTATTTGGAATATTTCGATATTAGATTCCGCGATTATACAGATATTTTGGAGGAAATTTGGAAGATATATTTTATATCATTATTTCCAAAGCAAGATTTGTGGGTTTCAGAATTTGATATTGAATATAAGACGATATATTTTCTATTCAGAGCCTTGTATTTAATATCAAATGGGATTTGGGTTTATCGTGAATGGTGTTTTAAATAACACTTGTTTTTTAACCCGATAATAAATAGAATGTGATTTGGGCTTATCGTGAACTGTGTTTTAAATGAAAGTAGTTCTTTAACCCTGTAAAAGGAGTTTTAATTAATCTGTAATTAGATTTAAATGTGAATTGATAATTTAAATTATCAAATTTGGAAAGTGAGCGAGAATGGAGTATCACCAGTTTTGCTCCAAAGCGATAGTTAAATCTTTAATTAGATTTGAACCTGAAACGGTAATTAATTTTACTGATAATACCGTGGTGTTAGATATGGAGTATTACCAGTTTTGCTTCATGGGATGAATAGGTTGGGATTGGGAAATAAAATAAATAATTACTTCGGTGTGGTTCGCTAATCCCGACTAGTTTGGAAAACCTTAAAATGGTTGGAATTGACATCCAAAGGAAAATTAAAGAATAAATTTAAAAGGATTTATCTTTGATAAAATTAATGGGAACCTTTCCCTAAGAATGTGAAATTTAGAAACTAACTGTAGGTTAGCTAAGAAGAATGGTTTCCTGGATATTGATCTGATGTTAGTTTCGGCCTTCGGGGTTAATATTTAGGGAATTGTTCTCTTGCTAATTTACGGTTAGTGACTGATGAATTCGAATGAGGAGTATGTTGTGTTTGTGTAACATTTGTTTATTATATACGCAGGTTATTCGGAAAGGCCGGGTTTATACACATTCTGAATAACCGATTCGACGATATGTCGAAGAGGAAGACCGTGATTGAAGACCTGAAGTCTTCACATCGTTTGGGTGATTACTGATGATCTTGATTGGGCTGTACACCCGAGATGAGGGAATCAGTTGGTGATCGTCCAGCCGTACTTGGAGATCGATGGATATGCAAGGAAAGTGCCTCCGGTTTCGTTCAGACCCAGAACGAACTTGTAAATGGACTGTGTGTATGACATTGGATTTTATTCTGTGTTGATTGATCTCTATTGAATATACATCTGTTTGGCGGAGGAGAATTTATTTTCTTGCTTAACGCCCTTCTCTGAGACGTACGAGCTCAGAGGTTGTATATCGATGGACATCAGTCGCATGGAGTGAATTGCCTGTGTGGCATGCCTAAGTGGCAGATGATCAAGGCTTCTGTTGAAAAGCAAAGTCTTGTGGTTGATTATCAAAGCACGGCCTACGTGGCCCAGCTTTGTGTATAGCGTGGATTTGCGAGCCGCACACCTCGGTATGAGTCAAAAAGGGGATAAGGACTACAGGGAGAGCTCGACGTTTCTTTCTAGCTATGGGTGGTGTCAGTGCTTAAACTGGCTGACATTTTTATATATTTTTGCCTATGTGGTTGTTGGAATGAGGCGCCTCGATTTTAGGTCTATTAGGACTGGGAAATGTGTGTCCAGGAATAATAATCCTCAAACGTAAGGGAGGACCGACCCTGAAGCATCCAAGGGTTACCCAGAGTGTGTAGTCCTAAGACATTTGCTAGAGTGTCTCGAAGCGGAGAGGAGCTTGCCCCTTGCCTCAACTCATGACAGAAATCCAATTTCCAATACGAGATATTTCGGTTTTATTTGTAGAGCCTAGTATGGCGACATGATATATGGTACCCTTGCTGTCTATGATTGAAATGTTTTGACACTATACACTTATAATAGTATCAAATGATTTGTTTTAAACGTACCAAGCGTGTTTGGCTATTATAAGGGAAAACCCTATCTTCCGGCTTGCGTTGCATTGTGTGATGGGACCTGGGTCTTATAATAGCTTCATTTTTCCAAAAAGCATTGCGTTGTTTTTATATATGCACTAGTGTTCTTGGGAGGAAACCCGTTCCGTGTTATATGGCGTGGTCCCTTGAACTACTCTCTTTTAAATAAGTTTTAAATAACTGTTTTAGTTCTCACACCAGTCACATGACTGACCTGGAGTTTATTGTTTTAACCTAAACTCTGGATGCCCTTATTTTTGATCCGGGCAGCTAGTAGTTTTGGTTTTGCATATTTATATTCACAGGATCCTGATTTACAGCGGGAACGATGCTCGGAAAGCTCTGTATCCGTGTATTACTTTCAGTTGTGTTTTGTATTGTTTTTCCGCTGCTATGTAATTTAAGTCTCTGATATTTCTCTAATGTGTATTATTTATTCATACTCTGTATATTCTTGCATTCTGATGGAATTGTTGTAATATACAATGAAATGTTCTACAGTCTACGCTCTGATGTGTGTTGTTCTTAACGCCATCCGTGCTTTCCTTCACGGGGAAGTTACGAGCTATCACAACGTTAACGACATCCTGATTATTGGGAACAATGAAGCTGAAATTAACAACATTATCAAATACTTGAACGATGTTTTTTCAGTTAAAGACATGGATGGAGTAAACTATTTTATGAGAATTGATACAACACAGTTTGAGCTCAGAAATCATCTTGCGACAAAAGAAGTATATCAATGAATTATTAGATCGTGCATATATGAGCAAAGCTATGCCACAACCAATACCCATGATTAGTAATCAACAATTATCAAAATTTAAAGGTGAAACCATCGAGAATACAAAGCAATACAGAAGCATGGTTGGTGCGTTACAGTATGCAACTATTACTAGACCCGAACTATGTTACAGTGTGAATAAAGTGCCCTAGTTCATGCAAAACACTTTGAGTGAACATTGGAAGGCAGTTAGGCGTATTTTGAGATATTTTAAAGGAACATGGACATTTAAGTTGGAAAAGAACCCAGATGGTAGCATACACAAACATAGAGCAAGATTGGAAGCGAAGGGTTACTCTCAACAATATGCGATTTAAAAAAAAAAAAACTTTTTCCTCTACTGTTAAATCTACCCACTAATAGAATTACCATCACTATTTCTTTGTGTAAACAGTGAAGGATAAGATAACTTGATGTATATAATGCCTTCCTCAATGACGAACTACAAGAGGAAGTATATATGACACAACCAGAGGGTTTTTATAAATATGATGAAAAGAAACTCGTATGCAAGTTACACAAAGCTATATATGGGCTAAAACAGGCATCTCGAGTATGGTAAAACAAATTAAAGGAGACTTTCATAAAACTGGGTGTAACAACCCGTATTTTTATAACATGTTAAAACAGTAAATCAGGCATAATTAAACTTTAAAATAAGAATCAGGGAAAAGGGTTACGCCATAGCGTTCGTCTCGAAATTCTGCTTGAGATTGAGTCCGAGTTTGCGTAAATCGGACTCTGTACGAAGGAGTTATGACCTCAGGAAGTTTCAGAATTCGATTTAAAAATTCAAACAACCCGAAAACAAGTTCAAAATTCAAAACTGGACCAGAACTGGGCTGGGCAGGAATTTTCCCACCTAGGACCCAGGTCGACCAGGGGGTCGACCTGGGAGTCAACCTGGGTACCCAGGTCGACCATGTAGTCGACCTGGGGGTTGACCTACAGATCGACCTGTTTGGTCGACCAAACCTTCTTGGTCTGGTCCTAGCTCGGTTTATGGGGCTTGGCTGTGTCACTAGGGCTGACTTGTCACTTTCTGATTGGCTTCTCTTGAGACGGATGGCCTTGATTAACTCTAGCTTCATCGACGAGTCTAATTAGTTTGAAATTCTATATAAACAGCCCCTTAGCCCCATTCTCTTTACACCATTCTTCTTCCCTTATGCTGCCTCTGAGATAATATAAATAAATAAAATGGCGTCGCTACTCTACTGGAATCAAATCTAGAACTAATGCATTTTCTTCCAAATCTGAATTAGATTTAAAGAGAACTACTGCAACGCTTCTTCTATAATCCAATCAAGGCAAGTGTAGTTATTTTCCGATATGAATTTTAATCATGATCTTGACATAATTATAAAACTGAATCTGAGATTATGCCCTTTTTCTATTTATCAGATCTGTTCCTCTGTTTTATTATTTTGTTTGTTTTGTATTTCTTTCTCCTTTCTTTCTTTTTGTTTGATAGTCAGGCTACCACGAGCCTGAGCATAGTCTTATAAGAGATGAACGCATAAACGCTAAATTTGGGAAGAATATTGAATGAGGCATATTTGGGCAAAATCGATTTGTAATTAATTTGAGGATACAACGCATGTTGTAATTCTGGACATAAATTTGAAGCATATTGCATAAGACGATCTATGACTTGGAAGGAAAGGATTATTGTGACTTAGAACATAAAGAACATAGGTTGTAACTTAGAACATAAGTCTGAGGCATATAATTAGGGCATATTGTATTTAAAACATAAGGTGTATTTAACATATGTCTTGAGTTTTGAGGCATAAAGAATATTGGACATATGACTTGGGATTTGGGGCGTAAAATTTAACTGTGAACATGTAACTGATTTGGATGCATAGTACAAGTTATAATTCAAGATCTAGATCTGGACATACTATATATATTATAGTCTATAATTTGGAAAAAGGAGAATTAATTTGCATATAACTTAGTTGTAAAGATCCATATTAAGATTTGATGATTATTAAGTGTGAATACACCTAAATGAGGGCTTTTTTTTTGATATGTGACATGAAACATAATCCATGGCTATATTTGGCATAATTTATATGTAAGGTTTTTTTAGAATATTCTGAACTATGCAAGTTTAACTATAATTTGGGACATATGTTATATGGTGGATTATGACCATAATTTGGGCATATAAGTTTAGGCTTACTTTATGAATTAGGCAAGATATGTGAATAAGACTTTAAGGAATGTTTAAATCGACTAAAACTGTTATCTGCTTGATAAATCTATTACCTGTTTAATCTGTTGAATTGCCTAAACTGTTACATATGTTGAATCGCCTAATCTGCTTAATCTGTTGAGTTTCCTAATCTACTAAATCTGTTGAACCGCCTGAGCTGCTAAATCTGTTAAATCTGTTGAAAAGCTAAATGATTGCAATTTGTGTATGAAAATCCATAGGCTCGATCTAAGATTGAGTAAAACATGTTAATTTGATTAATCTGCTGCGACATGAAAAGAAGTCAAATCCGTTAGTCTGATAGTTGTATAATTTGTAATGGAATAAATTGGTTATAATAAAATGCTGAGACACGAGGTTAGACTCATGTTTGCGGTAGAAGCCTGCCCGGACCTAACCGGCTTAACCAGCAACCACAAACTGCTAGTCTAATGTGAGAGGTCGTAGGCATAACTAAAATATGCTTAGATACAAGGTTAGGTCTAGCTTGTGGTAGAAGTCTGCCCGGAACCGCCCGGCTTATCCAGCGGCCACAAGCTACCGACCTAATGTGAGAGGTCTGCGCATTAATATTTAATTAATGCAAATCTGAGATAAATATGATGTCTAAAACGTGTTGGGTGGATAAGGCTAAACCAACTGGACTGATGAATTAATAAACCTGTTTCGTGAATCTGTAGGCCCAATACAAAGTTAGACAATTTGTAAGTCTGTTAAAACTGTACATCTGATCCGTTAGTCTGAAAACCTGTTGACTTGATTTTCTGATCTGTGAACTAGTTGATCTGAACTCTGTAATTCTGGAAATTTGTAAACAAGTTAATCTGAAATCCATTAGTCTTGGGACACAAGGTTAGGAGGGAAAATACTTGTGTCATCTGTTGTTTGGGACCCATATTAGTCAGTAACCCTTTCTGGTATCAAAACTATGATCCAACAGTAGGTAGGGTCCGGGCACGCTTACTGAACTAATTATAAACGGTTCATTCTGATAATGGCGAGGGGTGTTGATGGTGCGTTCCAACCGGGTCATGTGCGTGCATGGATCCCGGTCTGCCTCTGAGGATGTAAGACGCTGTGACATCTGTAAATAGGTCTGTGTCATTCAAAGGTTGCCACTTTAGGGAGTGATACACCCTTCTGTGGGGCTGGCACAGGGTATTTATGTATTAGGGAGCCGATCACTTGGAGTTGATTTAGGGTACACTTGGTTCTGTTTGTTTCCGTTGAGGTACCGTCTGTTTCTGTTGGGTGGTAACACCTGTCTGTTTCTGCATGGTACCGTCTGTTGGGGTGGTAAAGGCTCATTGACTAGTGTACACCTAATTCTAACATTCTATTTACGTTGGGATTATTTTGTTTCTGTCTTTGATTCTGTTCATGTACCTTTTGTCTGTTGGGGTGGTAGAGGCCCATTACTGGCATTTTGTTTCTGTATTGATTATTCTGTTCCGTTTCTGCTTCAGTTTAGACATTAGGGTAACACTTAATCATGTTATACTAGTATTAGTGCAGAGAAATAAGATGTAAGTAAGAAGCATAACTTGGGCTATATCATTCTGTTTCTTCTGTTTAGCTTAAGTATACCTGTCACTCCTATTGCTGTTGTCTCTTATCTAGCTTTATTTTCATGTCATGATATTATTATCTGTTCATATGCTGAAAGTCACTGGACTTGCCAGACTTTATGTCTGACCTTGCTTGTTTTCGCCCCTTTTCTTTCGTTTCCCCCCCCCCCCCCGCACCCAGGTTTTTAAGGTGGAAATATAGGAGCTTGATTCGAATTTTCTCTGCTTGAAGTATAACTTGGCTATGGCTCTATCTTTCCATGGCAGTTTATGTTGGGGATTATGATCTTAAAAACTATGCATTTTGAAGGCTTTTGTATAAAACTGATATTTTGTACTTGAATTCTGATATTGTGATTTGAAAAGATGTAACCAAACTTACTTGGGTTTCCGTTGTAATAAAGTTAATAATTTTTCAAGTACTGTTTTATCTGTCTTATCAATTTCTGTTCTGTCTACTAAAACGCTCCATCAAAGTTAAGGCATTCCATTTGTGAGTGACCTTAACGGAGGTGGGGTGTTGCACTTGGTATCAGAGCTGAAGGTTACCAGATTTGATAAAAAGTTTTGGAAAACTATTTTCAAAAAGGTTTTTAAAGGAAGTATTTTCAAAAGTAGAGTTTATTTTGAAAAACATAATCCCCAAAGCCATAGCCTATCTTTCTATCCTTTGTTTTGAATCTTTCCTTTTTCTTTCGTTTCAGCATGTCTGGGAATCTTAACCTTCCGGAGGGCGTACCGATACCTGGCTGGTTCAGGAGGTACTTAGAAGCTAGGGCTAATGATGCGGGCCCAAAAAATGTCCCTCCTCCCACAGTTGCAGCGGTTCCTCCACCTTCGCCACGCGTGAATACTTTCCCGAAGATATGTAGGGACTTTCGAGCCATGGGTGGGAAAAACTTTAATGGAACTGAATCCTTCGTGGAAGCAAGGAACTGGCTCAAAGAAGCTGAGGATTTGTTCGTTATCTTCGAGGTGGACGATAGGCAAAAGATACAGTTGGCGATATGGTTGCTTAAGGACGAAGCTTCTTTTTGGTGGGAGGTCACAAATGGAGAGCGTCTGGGAGAGAGATGGATGGATTTCAGGCATAGGTTCGAAATGAAATTTCTCTCACGAGCGGAAGAGAGTCTATACGTAGAAAGGTTCTTGGCGTTAAAGCAGGGGGATTTATCAGTGAGAGAGTACATCAACAAGTTTAATCAATTAGCAAGATTCGGCCTAGAATTGGTAAATACACCACATAAGAAGGCACTAAGGTTTGCTAAAGGTTTGAATGAGCCGCTACATGGATTGGCGATATCCCACATTCCTATGGGGGCAACCTTCGAAATATCGGTGGACATGGCGTTAATGCATGAAGAGGAAGCCGAAAGTAAAGAGAAAGAGGAAAAGCTTGAAGGACCACAGAATAAGAAGGCGGGGCCCAAAAAGGAAACACAAAATAAGGATGAGAAGACTGAAGATAAGAAAGAGAAGAAGTGCTTTACTTGTGGAAGCTCAACCCATCTGAACAAGGATTGCAGAAAAAGGAAGGGCACTTGCTTCAACTATGGAGAAATGAGGCACTTCACAAGGGACTGCCCAAAGAAATGGGGGCAAGGGCAGAGGGCAAAACCCACTTCTGGAGGACAGGCAAATGCTCAAGTGACTGGTAGATAGGGTAGAAATAAGAAAATTTATGTAGAAGGTTTAATTTCCTTATCTGATTGACGAGTTAAAAACTCTTTCTGATTCTGGCATTTTGATTCTGTAATTGAAACTCTGCACTTTAATACTAGCCTTGTTTCTGTTTCCGTTATAGTCTCAGACCCCATGAGGGTTACGACTCATCTGTTTGTGATAAGTTGGGGTTTGAGGGCATCTGTGTTAGGTGTGACGCATACATTCTGAGTTTTTATCATGCTTAGTTTCCTAAGAATCATTTGGTAATCTGATCTGTATCAGCAGTCTGTAGGTTTCTTAAAAGGATAGGAGTTTTCACTCAAAATGTGAAATAGGTTTCCAGTTGGGCATTTGTTTAATGGGAGTGATTCTCTGAGTATTAATCTGATGTTGATTTCGGTCTTCGGGGTTGATACTTAGAAGTTATTCTCTTAAACCGATGTCTAATAGGAACCTAGCTTTAGTTTTAATTATACTTGCTTCTATCACTCAACTTTATCCTTCGACCTTTAGGTAGAAACTAATGGGTGTAAACATGTGTTTGAGACATGTTATGTTTGATGGTTGCAAGTGGATGCAAGTGGTTGCTAGTGATTGCTCGTGGATGCATATACACACACTAGGCACTAGATCGGCTCAAAAACACTCTCATACTGCATATGGATGTGTGTGCATTTTTTTTATGGATGCAAAATGGTTGGCTCAACACATGGATATTGCATATGAATGAACGATTGTTCACTCATGTAGAAATGATATGTATCAAATAAGAAAATTTAATACATGCTGGACTCATGACACTGACATAATCCGCATTAAGGAGGTCAACTGAATAGTGGACCGCCTGATCTTTGCATTAGATAAGTACATATACACACATTCTTACATAAGTTCATACAGCATTAGAAATCTTTTAAGGAAAATGGTTGCTTGTGGATGATGGTTGAGTAGATGGATGATAGGATGCATTCTTCTTAACTTGAAGATTTCGGGGACGAAATCCTTTAAGGAGGGGAGAATGTAACAACCCATATTTTTATAACATGTCAAAACAGTAAATATGGCAGAATTAAATTTTAAAATAAGAATAATGGAAAAACAGTTTGCGCCATTGCGTTCGTCTCGAAATTCTGCTTGAGATAGAGTCCGAGTTTGCGTAAATCGGACTCCGTATGAAGGAGTTATGACCTCTGGAAGTTTCAGAATTCGATTTAAAAATTCAAACAGCCCGAAAACAAGTTCAAAATTCAAAACTGGACCTGAACTGGGCTGGGCGGGAATTTTCCCGCCCAGGACCCAGGTCGACCAGGGGGGTCGACCTGGGAGTCGACCTGGGTTCCCAGGTCGACCATGTAATCGACCTGGGAGTCGACCTACAGGTCGACCTGCTAGGTCGACCTGACCTGCTTGGTCTGGTCCTGGCTCGGTTTCTGAGGCTTGGCTGTGTCACTAGGGCTGATTTGTCACTTTCTGATTGGTTTCTCTTGAGATGGATGTCCTTGATTAACTCTAGCTTCATCGACGGCTCTAATTAGTTTGAAATTCTATATAAACAGCCCCCTAGCCCCATTCTCTTTACACCATTCTTCTTCCCTTATGCTGCCTCTGAGATAATATAAATAAATAAAATGGCGTCGCTACTCTGCTGGAATCAAATCTAGAACTAATGCATCTTCTTTCAAATCTGAATTAGATTAAAAGAGAACTACTGCAACTCTTCTTCTATAATCCAATCAAGGCAAGTGAAGTTATTTTCCGATATGAATTTTAATCATGATCTTGACATAATTATAAAACTAAATCTGAGATTATGCCCATTTTTTATTTATCAGATCTGTTCCTCTGTTTTATTATTCTGTTTTTCTGTATTTCTTTCTCCTTTCTTTCTTTTTGTTTGATAGCCAGGCTACCATGAGCCTGAGAAAAGTCTCATAAGAGATGAACGCATAAACGCTAAATTTGGGAAGAATATTGAATGAGGCATATTTGGGCAAAATCGATTTGTAATTAATTTGAGGACACAACGCATGTTGTAATTCTGGACATAAATTTGAGGCATATTTCATAAAACGATCTATAACTTGGAAGGAAAGGATTATTGTGACTTAGAACATAAAGAACATAGGTTGTAACTTAGAACATAAATCTGAGGCATATAATTAGGGCATATTGTATTTAAAACATAAGGTGTATTTAACATATGTCTTGAGTTTTGAGGCATAAAGAATACTGGACATATGACTTGGGATTTGGGGTGTAAAATTTAACTGTAAACATGTAACTGATTTGGATGCATAGTACAAGTTATAATTCAAGATCTAGATCTGGACATACTATATATATTATAGTCTGTAATTTGGAAAAAGGAGAATTAATTTGCATATAACTTAGGTGTAAAGATCCATATTAAGATTTGATGATTATTAAGTGTGAATACACCTAAGTGGGTTTTTTTTTTTTTTTTTTTTTTTTTTTTTTTTTTTTTTTTTGATATGTGACATGCATCATAATCCATGGCTATATTTGGCATAATTTATATGTAAGGTTTTTTTAGAATATTCTGAACTATGCAAGTTTAACTATAATTCGGGACATATGTTATATGGTGGATTATGACCATAATTTGGGCATATAAGTTTAGGCTTACTTTATGAATTAGGCAAGATATGTGAATAGGACTTTAAGGAATGTTTAAATCGACTAAAACTGTTATCTGCTTGATAGTTTAAATTTGCCCAATCTGCTAAATCTGTTACCTGTTTAATCTGTTGAATTGCCTAAACTGTTACATATGTTGAATCGCCTAATCTGCTAATTATGCCTAATCTGCTAAATCTGTTGAGTTGCCTAATCTGCTAAATCTGTTGAACCTCCTGAGCTGCTAAATCTGTTAAATCTGTTGACAAGCTTAATGATTGTAATTTGTGTATGAAAATCCGTAGGCTCGATCTAAGATTGAGTAAAACATGTTAATTTGATTAATCTGCTGCGACTTGAAAAGAAGTCAAATCTGTTAGTCTAATAGTTGTATAATTTGTAATGGAATAAACTGGTTGTAATAAAATGCTAAGACACGAGGTTAGACTCATGTTTGCGGTAGAAGCCTGCCCGGACCCAACCGGCTTAACCAGCAACCGCAAACTGCTAGTCTAATGTGAGAGGTCGTAGGCATAACTAAAATATGCTTAGACACGAGGTTAGGTCTGGCTTGTGGCAGAAGTCTACCCGTAACCGCCCGGCTTATCCAACGGCCACAAGCTACCGACCTAACGTGAGAGGTATGCGCATTAATATTTAATTAATGCAAATCTGAGATAAATACAATATCTAAAACGTGTTGGGTGTATAGGGCTAAACCAACTGGACTGATGAATTAATAAACCCATTTCGTGAATCTGTAGGCCCAATACAAAGTTAGACAATCTGTAAGTCTGTTAAAACTGTACATCTGATCTGTTAGTCTGAAAACCTGTTGACTTGATTTTCTAGTCTGTGAACTAGTTGATCTGAACTCTGTAAGTCTGGAAATTTG
Source organism: Allium sativum (assembly GCA_030737875.1). NCBI lineage: Eukaryota > Viridiplantae > Streptophyta > Magnoliopsida > Asparagales > Amaryllidaceae > Allium > Allium sativum. Next base: position 592,003,985 of record CM060909.1, read on the forward strand.
TAAAATAGTTAATCTGAAATCCATTAGTCTGGGGACACAAGGATAGGAGGGAAAATACTTGTGTCATCTGTTGTTTGGGACCCATATTAGTCAGTAACCCTTTCTGGTATCAAAACTATGACCCAACAGTAGGTAGGGTTCGAGCACGCTTACTGAACTAATTATAAGCGGTTCATTCTGATAATGGAGAGGGGTGTTGATGGTGCGTTCCAACCGGATCAAGTGCGTGCATGCATCCCGGTCTGCCTCTGAGGATGTAAGATGCCGTGACATCTGTAAATAGGTCTGTGTCATTCAAAGGTTGCCACTTTAGGGAGTGATACACCCTTCTGTGGGGCTGGCACAGGGTATTTATGTATTAGGGAGCTGATCGCTTGGTGTATATTTAGGGTACACTTAGTTCTGTCTGTTTCCGTTGAGGTACCGTTTGTTTCTGTTGGGTGGTAACACCTGTCTGTTTCTGCATTGTACCGTCTACTGGGGTGGTAAAGGCCCATTTACTAGTGTACACCTAATTCTAGCATTCTGTTTACGTAGGGATTATTCTGTTTCCGTCTCTGATTCCGTTCATGTACCTTCTGTCTGTTGGGGGTGGTAAAGGCCCATTACTGGCATTCTGTTTCTGTATAGATTATTATGTTCCGCTTCTGTTTCAGTTTAGACATTAGGGTAACAACTAATCCTGCTATACTAGTATTAGTGCAGAGAAATAAGATGTAAGTAAGAAGCATAACTTGGGCTATATCATTCTGTTTAGCTTAAGTATACATGTTACTCCTTTTGCTGTTGTCTCTTATCCATCTTTATTTTCATGTCATGATATTATTATCTGTTCATATGCTGAAAGTCACTGGACTTGCCAGACTTTATATCTGACCTTGCTTGTTTTCGCCCCTTTTCTTTCGTCCCCCCCCCCCGGTTTTTTGGGTGGAAATATAGGAGCTTGATTCGGATTTTCTCTGCTTGAAGTATCGCTTGCCCTTGGCTCTATCTTTCCATGGCAGTTTATGTTGGGGATTATGATTTTAAAAACTATGCATTCTGAAGGCTTTTGTACAAGACTGATATTTTGTACTTGAATTCTGATATTGTGATTTGAAAAGATGTAACCAAACTTACTTCGGTTTCTGTTGTAATAAAGTTATTATTTTTTCAAGTACTATTTTATCTGTTTTATAAATTTCTGCTATGTCTACTAAAACGCTCCATCAAAGTTAAAACATTCCCTTTGTGAGTGACCTTAACGGAGGTGGGGGTGTTACACTGGGTTTTACAGTTAGCAGATCAGATTGTTCTTTATATACCATATTTAAAGAAAGTTCTATCATATATGTGCTAGTGTACGTTGACGACATCCTGATTTCTGGGAACAATGAAGCTGAAATTAAAACATTATCAAATACTTGAACGATGTTTTTTCAGTTAAAAACATGGGTGAAGTAAACTATTTTATGAGAATTGATACAACACAATTTGAGCTCAGAAATCAACTTGTCACAAAAGAAGTATATCAATGAATTATTAGATCGTGCAGATATGAGCAAAGCTAAGCCACAACCAATGCCCATGATTAGTAATCAACAATTATCCAAACTCAAAGGTGAAGCCATCGAGAATAAAAAGCAATACAGAAGCATAGTTGGTGCGTTACAGTATGTTACTATTACTAGACCCGAATTATGTTACAGTCTGAATAAAGTGTCTCGGTTCATGCAAAATTCTTTGAGTGAACATTGGAAGGCAGTTAAGCGTATTTTGAGATATTTTAAAGGAACACAAGATTATGGATTAAAATTACATGCTAGTAAAAAATTTCACCATACAAGCTTTCGGCGATGCTGATTGGGCCTACGACCAAGATGACCAAAGATCTACTTCAGGTTACTGCATCTTATGGGTCCAAATCCAATTTCATGGTGTTCTAGAAAACATCCCACAATTTCACGCTCCAGTACTGAAGTGGAGTACGGATTTGTGGCAAGCACCAGCGCCGAGCTCATGTGGATTCAATCGTTGCTTTGTGAGCTTCGAATTGAAAAGCCTAGGAGTCCAACGATTTGGTGCAATAACATGAGCACGATTTCAATTTCAGCTAACCCAATCCATCACTCACGTACGAAGCACATAGAGATCGATTTGCACTTCGTATGTGAGTAGATTGCTAGAGGAAAACAGGTAATCATGCGCCTTCACTATTTCAACGCGCCGATGTTCTTATAAAACCCTCTCAGCAAAAAAAATTATCAGATTTAGAGAGGAATTGAAAGCTGAAGATGGTGGCGGCGTAAAAATGGGGAAACGAGACAGGAAACCCTAGATATATTCGAGGGGGAATAATAAGTGAATGAGCCAGCACAGTCCATCTGTTATTGCATATGTATTCTGTTAATTAGTACATGGGCTTCAAGCCCAATTACAATAATAATTATTTTGGGTTGTCGTTCTTTTCTGTTCACGACGGTTATATTATTTTATTCACTATATGTAGCCCTATATTGTACATAGTTTGTATTCTTTCCAATCATTCAATAATAAAAGATTACAAGATTTCTTTTAGGTGCAACTCCCAAATATAACTTATTTTTATGATCACCACATTAATACCAGTTAGTTTATTTTATTAATGCTAATATGTCCGATACTACGAAAGCTAGGTAAATTATTTGCAACTATACTATGTAGAATATCTAAGCCTATTGGCCTTAAATATGTTCTGAATTCATGTACAAATGAAGATAGTCAATGACTGCATATAGCAGTCATAAATAAAAGAATACAACCTCAATGTCAGGGATGCGAATGGTTACAACGTCCTAGGTATTTCATGAACAATGTATGTACGTTAAAACAACCTTTTCCCAATTGGATTCAAATCGTGAATCGGAAAATTCAAAAAAAAAAAAAAAATCGAAATGAGATATAGATTGCAGATTTAGAAAATCTATACCTTTAGGTATGCACATCTTGAAATTGATTCCGATGTTTCTAAACGTAAATTTTCATTTTCTTTTTTGTTCCAATTTTATTTTACTTGGAAGTGATCAAAATTGAAATTGTTGTTTCAAATAAGTATCCAGAATACATCTATTTGCATTGAATGATTTTTCTGAACTATGATATTAGCTAAGCTTGGATTAAAATATAAATTGAATTGTAAAGAGAGTGATCAGATTTGGAACGAGGTGTAAATCGTAGGACCTTAAATTTTCTGAAAACAATACATTGAAACACTATATAAGACCTTTTCACATGCGGGGGTATATGAAATTTAGTACTACATAGTACGTAGTTGTTATATTATTATAAAAATGAGATAAGCAAGGCTATACACACACAGAGAGACACACACACACACACATATATATATATATATATATATATATATATATATATATATATATATATATATATATATATATACAACTTCCCCCCGAGTAAAATTAACCCGGTATTGGCAGGTCCAAGTGGATCTTTGATGCGGACTGGATTGGCCTATACCCCCCAAGATGGACGATTCGTCGTTAGTCTTCGGTTGCACCCCAAAAATGGAGCACCCCAAATGCCCTCTGATTTCCACCACCCGTTTATATTAAAGAGTGTGAGTGAGAAGTGAGAGAGTGAGTGGAAGGAGAGAGAAAGGGAAATACTTGGTGGAGGTTGAGGGGCATTTGGGGTGCTGCACTGTTTAGGGTGCTCTCGAACCTCTTATATATTTATATATATATATATATATATATATATATATATATATATATATATATACACACACACACACATATACATATATATAAGCGTTCAATGATACCCCAAACAGTGCAGCACCCCAAAAGCCTCTTGATTTCCACCACAAATTCCTCATTTATTTCAACACATGTTCCCCTTACATGGCAAACCTCAGAATTCCATTTATTTAGTATATAGCGACAAATCACTAAGATTTATTGGTTAGAAGTCTTTTTTCTTGCTTTTATATTAGTTCCTCATTTCTAACAATAAATATATACCGTTGGATTGCCCCCCATGAAGTACATCTCTCATATAAAAACAAAAAAAATCTAACGATCAAGATTTCGTGTTTTTCAATTTGTGTTTAATTTTATATTCAAGTTGCCAGGCCTTATAACTATAATTAGTATTCATACCAATCTGTCTATTCTTTATTGAGCAGTGGTACAATGCCCAATTTTTTTTTTTTTTATCAAAATCTTCCAATAGCGTATTCATGTTCTGGATTTACAAGCGGAAATTAAGAGGGGTCTATGTGTTTTTTTTTGTTCATAGTTTTTGACAAAACTTAACTCAGATATAGTAGAATTGTTGTTCTTTACACTAGGCCACAAGGTTGTTTTGCTCTATACATACCTAACCACAAGCATGTAGTGCGAAGAAAAATTCATTAGGCCACGAGGTTGTTTTGCTTTGTACACTATACCTTCTTTTAATGCTTGTGAAATGGTCCTAACAAGGCTTACCAAGTAATCTTACCATACATATAACTTTCCAACAATCCACATCCCACGACGCACATAATATTAACCTACCGTTGATTTCTTTTCTTTTTTAAACAGCCATTGACTATTGTAAACATAATTTGTATATGGTACAGTTGCAAATAATTTACTTAATTTTGATAGCAGTAGTACATACGGTCTTCAACAAAATGGACCAATTCATATGTTTATGGTGATCAAACCAATAAGATATATATATATATATATATGTATATATATATATATATATATATGTATATATATATATATATATATATATATATATGTGCGCGCGCGCACACACATATATATACACACATATATATATATTTCAATTGCCGAAACCAGCATCCAGCTGGTGATGCCTGAGCATTAAAATAATTACCTTGTCAATAAGATAGAGTATAAAATCTTGATTTGCATGATGTCAATATACATCCATGCTAGCATGCAGTATTTGGTGATCTTAGACTAAATTCAGCCGCAGGAAATCATAGATGGACCCATGTCTGGTCTCATATAACATATGTCCAAACATTTGTTGTAGTACTATGCCTTAGTTTAAAATGGTGTAACTAAACAAATAAGCGTGATTGTGTCTTTATCAATTTAAGTTGTGGGGTTTACGACTGCACAAATGAATATACAATTACAATAACAGTGTAACTAAATTTTTAAGGATTGCACAGAAATTTGTAAAACAAGATTGATTCTACATCTTGGCACTAAACCTTCCTCTGTTTGCATTTTACAACTTCCTCTCTCGACCACAAATGAACGGTTAATGTTATACTTTTCTACTACCTTTGTATTTGGTATTCGCAACCTCGTTTCTTCCTTTTTCTAAGAGCACTCCACCACATACCTGCTACAAGTTAATGATATTCTTTGTTTCCACGTTCTTTTTGGTTAAGAATTAAAACAAAATTGCGTAAGTTTGAAAAATTCCAAAAGATGTAAATTTCCGTTACTCTGTTGAAAAATAATGTCGGCTGAAACAATTCTGTGAAGAACTCATCTATCTCTTCGTGTAATATTACAAAGTGTATATGGGCCAACTTTATTTAAGCCCAACCGCTTTTTTGTACTGTATTTCAATTGTTACTGCACACATATATAAACAGTGCGGTGCCTATGTAAACAATATGAAAAGTAATATTAGAAAGTTCATTTTACAGTTTCTCTACATTTTATCAGTCTACAATTTACTTTCTCAGATCAAAATTTAATATGGTACCGGAGCCATTCACGCTTAACCGCTTCACTGAATAGCTTTCAGATCCTGCCACGCAATTGTTGGAGATATCCATCAGATTAAGTTTCATCACTTGCATATCAGAACTCATCAGAGAATACTCTCATCATTTGAGTTCAAGATTCACAACCAATAAATGCGTCGTGCCTGACCTTTTGGTGGCTGCATCAAGAATTGGTTGCAAATCTTATACAGGCTTAAGATCATCCATTCCGCAACCGATCAAGAAAATCAAAATACATTATACAGTCAAGAAAATTCTTTCAGTTTTTTTTTTTTTTTCTCTTTTGCTCTTATCAAGATTTCATAGTCTATCATCATAAAGAATTTTCCAAGACTGTGTAATAGCTTTTAATTAGCTTAATACTAGATTGCGGAATTTCAGTTCTTACCTGTTTCTTGAAGCCATCTCTTCATAATGGTCGAAATATCAGTATCAGGAGGTGAAACCTCCAGTTCAAGTGTCAATCCACCATCGCAACCCGTTGAGCAACTCATCAAAACCATCATAAACCCTCAGAGCCAACTAATTACGGTCAAGCTGGATGAAAACAACTTTCTTTTATGGAAGCTTCAAGTAGAAACCGCCATACAGGGCTACGGACTTGAAGGATACGTTTATGGGACATTGCCAATCCCTCCTCAGTTCATCACTGATAAAGACAACAAGATAATTAGCAATGAGGATTATAATCAATTTCATAGACAAGAAAGACTGATTAGCGCTTGGTTACTATCCTCAATTAGCCCAAATCAGTTATCCCAAGTAATCGGATGCAAAACTGCAAACGACATTTGGGTCACTGTTGACAAGAACTTTAATGCTCAATCTTCAGCCAAGTCCCTGTTCTATAGAAGACAACTACAGAATTGCAGGAAAGAAAATTTAAGCATGAGGGAATACATTGTCAAAGTCAAAAATATATGTGATATGCTTCTTGCTTCAGGTAGCAAGGTTGATGAGTCAGAACATGTACTGGCATTGTTAAATGGTCTAGGAAATGAGTATGAAGCTGTTGTTGCAGTGATAACATCACAGAAGACAACACCATCTCTGGATGATGTTCATTCAATATTACTCGCACATGAGGCTAGAATTGATATCAAAATACTAATGACTCTGATTATTCACTTATCCTAGTAGTGAGTAACAGGGGAAGCAGACAACCCTACAGAGGCAATAACACTAATCAGAGAGGAGGCTACCCTAACCGTGGAAGAGGAAGGGGTAGATGGAGCAACAATAACAATAAACCAAAGTGCCAGATCTGTGAGAAAGTAGGACACACTGCTTTTAAGTGTTATTTTAGGTATAATTCAAATTTTGTGCCAAATTAGAATGAAAATAATCAGAGAAGTGCAAATCCAGATGCTAACATAGCACATACTCAAAGTGATGTATCAAATTCATCAGACAACAACAAAAGCACCAATCAGAATGAAAGTACAAGAAGTGACAGTTTTCGAGATGACAACTGGTATCCTGATTCAGGGGCTACTAATCATATGACAAACAATCTTGACAATCTTAATCAAGGAAACAGGTAGTATAGAGGTAAACAATCAATAAGCATGAGTAATGGTAAGTGTATAAACATTTCTCATATTGGTAATAGTATAATTCAAGGGAAAAGGCAGTTATTTTTACATAACCTACTTAGAGTGCCAAAGATCAAAAAGAATTTAATTAGTGAATCACAATTTGCTTCAGACAATAATGTTTTCTTTGAGTTCTTTCCTAAGTACTGCTTTGTTAAAGACATTCTAACTAATGAAATTTTACTGCAGGGTGATGCTATAAATGGACTATACAAGTTCAGAATTAATACAAGAGAAAATCCTGCAGTTCAGAACTCATGTTATACCTCTGTTGTACAAGCCAGTTGTAATAATGCAACGACTTTTGGTATTTGGCACTACAAACTTGGCCACCCTAGTGTAAAAACAATGAAAACTATTTTCAGTAGAAATAATATTTCTTGCAATGATATTACTATGCCTTACATCTGTACCTACTGCCAAATGGGTAAAAATCACAAGTTGTCATTCAATGATTCCCTAACTAAGTACTCTAAACCATTTGATCTTGTTGCAACTGATTTATGGGGACCTGCCCCAATCAGCACTGATTATGGTTACAAATATTATATTTCCTTTGTAGATGCTCACACAAGGTATACATGGATATATTTTTTAAAATCGAAGTCTGACACTCATGACACCACCATTAGATATATGAACATGATTGAAAATCAATTTAATACAAAAGTTAAAGTCATACAATCAGATGGTGGGTCTGAATTTAAAACTTTAGACAGTTATTTCAAGGATAAAGGAATTATCCATAGAATTACATGTCCATAAACTTCTGAACAGAATGGTTTAGTTGAAAGAAAACATAGGCATATTGTTGAGACTGGTTTAACACTACTTGCACATGCATCTTTACCAATCAAGTTTTGGTCAGAATCATTTAATATTGTTGTCTATCTAATTAATAGAATGCCAACAAAAGTATTAAAGGGTAACAGTCCATTAGAAACTTTATATAATGTTAAACCAGATTACTCTAGTCTGAAAACATTTGGATGCTTATGTTTTCCCTATATTAGACCATACAACTCAAATAAGTTAGACTTCAGGTCTAAACCATGTACTTTCTTAGGCTATGTTGTTAGACAGAAAGGCTACAGATGCATTGATGAGAAGGGAAGAATTTTTATCAGTAGACATGTTATATTCAATGAGAACATATTCCCCTACAGTAATAAAAGCATTAAGACTACAAATAAGGTTTACAGTGACAAAACAGAGATACCTGAGATTCCAATATACGTCGACACTGTGCCTTCCCTCACAAGTAGAATGACTGCTGATGCTCATGTCACTGATAATATGGCTGATAATCAGCATAGTACCAATGATCATGAACCACCCAGCCTCGCCAGTCCTGTACATGAAGCAAATGAAGACGGTTATGAGCAAAGTCAAAGTTACCAGGATAATGCAACCAGAACTGAAGGTTCAGATGATACAGTACCTGAAGAAGGGAATGACAATGATCAACAACCACCTGATCTACCTGAAACGACTGGCCATCCAATGATAACCAGGTCTAAAAGTGGCATTTTCAAGCCCAAGATATACATTGCATCAGCCAATACTGATGAGCCATGCACTTTTGAGCAAGCCATTACATCCAAGCACTGGAAAACTGCCATGGATGATGAGTACAATGCACTCATCAACAACAAAACATGGGAATTAGTCAAAAAGCTAAAAGACAAAAATCTGATTGGTTGCAAATGGACATATAGGGTCAAGAAGAATCCTGATGGAACAGTAAGCAGATATAAAGCAAGATTAGTTGCTAAAGGTTACACTCAGGAGTATGAGTTCGATTACAATGAAACTTTTTCACCAGTAATCAAACCAGCAACAATTAGACTAGTGTTTACCATAGCACTAAATAATCATTGGAACATAATTCATCTTGATGTGAATAATGCTTTCTTAAATGGTGTACTACAGGAGGAGATCTATATGATGCAACCACAGGGATACATAACGGAACCAGAACATGTATGCAAGCTCAAAAGGCTATATATGGTTTAAAACAGTCCCCAAGGGTCTGGTTCGAAAGACTAAAGTCAGCTCTAACCAACTTGGGCTATCAATATGCAAAATCTGACAATTCTCTCTTCTTTAAAATTCATAACAATACTACTATATATATTTTGATGTATGTTGATGACCTTATTGTGACAGGTAATAACAGGGATGAAGTATGCAAGCTAACTCAATACCTAGATAAAGAATTCTCTATCAAAAATCTTGGTGAAATTACATATTTTCTGGGCATAGAAGTACATAGAAAATCTACAATAGAGATGACATTGTGCCAGAAGAAGTACATAACATAATTACTGATCAAAACAAATATGATAGAGGCTAAAGCTCAGCCAACTCCAATGATATCCAATCAACATCTCACCAAAAACAGGGGAGAAGCCATGAATAATATAAAACAATATAGAAGTGTTGTGGGTGCACTACAATATGCAACCATAACACGCCCAGACATTGCATTCAGTGTTAACAAGGTTTCACAATTTTTACAGGACCCAAAGGAAGAACACTGGAAAGCAGTGAAGAGGATATTACGATATTTAAAGGGCACAGTCGACTATGGGCTCACATTCAGAGGGGGAAAAGAGCTAACTATCACTGGGTACACAGACATAGATTGGGCTACAGACCCAGATGATAGAAAATCTGTCACTGGGTACTGCATATTTGTTGGACACAACCCTATCTCATGGAGTTCGAAGAAGCAATCTACTATTTCAAAATCGAGTGCAGAAGCAGAATACAGGAGCATTGCAAGCGATATTGCTGAAATAGCATGGTTACAATCTATACTAAAAGAAATGAAACTTCTAAGTACTGACAAAGCAACCATATGGTGTGACAATCAGAGTTCTATATACATGTCATCTAATCCTATTCAACACGCCAGAACAAAGCATATCGAGATTGATATCTACTTTGTAAGAGAATTTGTACGAAATGGAAAACTTCAAGTTAACTTCATACCATCTTACCATCAGAAGGCTGATATCCTCACCAAGGCACTGTCAGCAAAGAACTTTACCCGATTACGTGATGAGCTGAAGATCCAGAAGCTAATTACTCATGAATCTCCAACCAGCGCACCTCATCAGCCAAATTCATCACTAATCAAGGAGCAGAACCCCAAATCTGAACTTCACAGTCCCAATTTGGACAGCTCACAAACTACAAGGCTCTCGAAGGAAACCAAGAAACGAAGCTGCACAAACTCACATCAATACGGCAAGGAGAAGACTGGAAATCAATAGCCGTACCGCAAATTCACCGACTTTATTTTTATGGAGCAAATCATAGCGTAGAAACCCTAACCCTAGATTTGAGAGGGGGTGTTGAAAAATAATGTCGGCTGAAACAATTCTGTGAAGAAGTCATCTATCTCTTCGTGTTATATTACAAAGTGTATATGGGCCAACTTTATTTAAGCCCAACCACTTTTTTGTACTGTATTTCAACTGTTACTGCACACATATATAAACAGTGCGGTGCCTATGTAAACAATATGAAAAGTAATATTAGAAAGTTCATTTTACAGTTTCTCTACATTTTATCAGTCTACAATTTACTTTCTCAGTTCAAAATTTAATATACTCCATATAGGTTAAAATAGATACGTATAGGGAATTTGCAAACCAAGATAAAAGTACAGTGGCTTATCTTGACAATAATTTCGAATTTTGGTTTGTGATTTTAATCCGGTAATAAAGCTAGTAGGTTTAATTGCATGTTAAGCTCAACCATTACACATGCTCTATTTATATATTATAATTATGAACGTATTTGATTAAAGATACAACATATGATAACAAGAATGATGGGAATAATCTTTGACAAAATGATATCAAAGGCCAGAATAAACTTTTTTTTTTGGGTTAGAAATTGGTTACTTCGATATATTGATTTAGATACTACATACCATGCTATCATTACAAGGCTTTCCGATTGAATTGAAATCATGATCTCTTACATCCTACTCCGACGCCTTAATGACTAGAAAGCTTGTTTCCAGTATAAAGTATAAACATCAAACAACCACTCTTCATATGACAATCGATTGTGTGAGAGGCTAGCACTTTCAAGCTTGTTTCTATCTTGTTTATCTTCTCTGTATTTTTGTTTTTCTCAGCTCCTAGTCAATTTTATTTTATTACATTTCAGGCTTAGTGTCTGAGTAGCTTGTCAGCCAAGTGAATTTGATCAGCTAATAAAACACCAGTCATACCAAAAAACTTTGATGATCCTCCTAGTGAGACAACCACTCTTTTAAAAGACTTAATAAAATTGACATCAGTAGCAGTCTATCAGAGGACCTGAAAACCAAAAAAGAAAATGAACATTTACCAACACAATAACAAACATCATACTTTCAACACAACAGCACAATTTGACGTAAATAACAACCATTACAATACACAAAGGAGACACCCTTCATCGATCAAACCTAGGGAGGGAGCTGATTATTGTCATTATAAAATACATAAACATAGGCGTATCACATAATATAATGTTCAGTGATGAGCTGGTGTGTACGTAGAGACTAGCGAGGTGGTCTGTAGGGCGGTGGTCGAGCTGGCCGTTTGTATTGGGCTTCAGCAACGATTACCATCAAGAACATTGCCAATAGTACAACAAGACTCATGAGCTTCTTATTTATAGCCATTATGACTTATGAACTAGCTTCTTTTCTGATGAATGAAACATAGGTATTTCTGCCTATTTATATTGGATGGGAGACATATATGCCAACATCATGTTATTTCCAAGTTGCCAGTTAGAATAATAATCCGTTAACTTTATTTTAGGTGCATCAGATCACTTTGAAAAATGTATCCCTTAGGATAATGAAATATTGAGATCGAGCAAGCTTGTTTACGAAAATTAATTCTGAGATAATGGAGAAGTATTCAACAACACATTTAAAAAGCATATGGCTTAAATCTACGGTAGTGTTTAGTTTACCCTTTTCAGTTTTGGGCTTTGTGTTTTCGTTCATACAAAAATGTGCACAACGCATGTATATTGCGAAAAACAATCATTTAAGAAAATAAAGTTTACATTCAAAATAAAGAACAACTTTTATTTAAGTTTCATGTTTTGAGAAATAAGGCAAATATGAATAGCAATTCTTCCTTCCATGATTGCTACATCTCCTCCGTGCTCCCCTCCATCTTCCTTTCGTTCTGCCAATCATCTTCTCACACCTTTAATATTTTATGATAATTTTGAAAACTCAAAACCCAAAACTCATTTTTAACCAAATGCACCTCCCGATTGATATGCGCTGTAACAAATGTATGATATACGATGTATTTGTATTTCAGCGAGCAATGAAAGCTAGAAATAAGGCATGATTCTTGACTAGATTAGAACTCAATTTTACGCACATATTTTTCCACAAAAGGATAGGACTATAATTTGTAAACATACCAATCTGTCTTTTCTTTATTATGTACGCAACCACTTGCATGCAGTGAATAACTTATTAAGTGAGGCCAGGAAAATAGGGCCACGGGAAGTGATTTTTTTTTAATAGTATGATTTGCATTCTTCTCTTATTTTCAACTCTTCAATTGTAAATCCGCATCTTTCCGGTAATTACATCATTGTATTAAGTATTCGAACTGTTAAGTTTCGGACTGGTTCATAACTGTTGCAGTCTATGGTTGCGCATAATTTATTTACAGCCGCAAATCATTATTTAAAATAAATAAAAATTAACAGCCATTGACTATTGTAAACATAATTTGTCGTTCTCGTTTAAGGCAGATAAGATATTTTATGCTGTACAGTTGCGCATAATTTATTTAATTCTGATAGCGGTGGATAGTAGAACTTCTACAAAATGGACTAATTCATATGTATGTGGTGACCAAACAATTAAAACATGTATTCCACTTGCCGAAACCAACATCTAAGTGATGCCAGGGCGCTAGAATAATCACCATGTCAAGTCTTGATTTTGCATGATGTCAATATGTATTCATGCTAGCATGCAGCATTTGGTGATCTTAGATTAAATTTTCTGAAGTATTAAATTTGATCCGGATTGCCACAGAGTTTCTAAAGTCCACCATTATTTAGATGATTATATATACACGTACTAAACATCTATAAATTTTTATTGGATTTGGATTGGTGCAGCTCACGAATGGATAGATAGGACGGTCAACGGATACTTTCGGATGCGGATAGTGCATTTTCCGCATCCGCATCCGAAACCATTTTCGGATATCAGATATCCGCATCCGCGAATACGAACGGATATCGGATAATTATTCGCTCTACCAACGATCGATAAATTAATGAATATAAATGACTTTTTTTAGCTTAATATTAAGCTTTTCCAATCCAATTGATAACTAAAGTGTTAAAAATAAATAAATATGATGATAATATATAATTTTGAGCAATTAACATGTGTTTAGTAGACTTTTAGTTTTGCAAAATAATAAATTAGTATACTTAATTATGTTAAAACTCACATAATTTAAGTTTTAACCGTGAAAAAAAAGCGGACGGATAATTTTCGGATGCGGATATGTTTATATCCGCATCCGCTTCTCTGGATATCGGATACTTATCCACTTTTCGGATACGGATGCGAACGGATTTCTAATTTTTCGGATATCCATTGACAACTTTAGGGTAGGTATGCTAAATAAATGTTATAAAACCGAGGTATCCAAAAACCTATATGTATACACACACATATACACACATATATACACACACACACACGAGCGTAATTGGCTTTTTCAAACATGTAAATTGTAACAAATGCCCAAAAAAATACATATAAATTGTAACAAATGCCCAAAAAAATACTTAAAATTTGGCTTTTTCGAACAGCTGACAAACTGACTAATAGACAGAAATAGAATTATAACATCCAACTAATCATCCATACTAAAGTACATTAAATGGCAAATCCCTAACAAAAGCGTGGTCTTTGTCTCGCCGCTTACAAATGGAAAATTTTCACTTGGCTCCCCCACCTTCTGATCACTGGAGCGGCCATCTTTTGTTATGTTGCCTGCCAATACAACTACGAGTCTTCTTCAATTTCCTGTGCCTTCCGCTGATTCTAATTCTACTATTTCCAGTTTAGTGCAAACTTCGCTCCCTGCCTCAACTTACATGGCTTGTGAAAAAACCATAAAGAAACCCAAAGTCTAAAATAAATACTCTTATTAAAATGTCAAAAAAAGAGGGGGGGGGGGGGGGGGGGGATGCAGGTTTTTTTTTAAAGAAGCCAACCAAGCCACCACTCGGCAGTAATTGGCTTCTTCAATATTTCAAACCTCAATGGCATCGTCTTCACCAGACTTTGTAATTTTCTATAATCACATTTCTGCATATAAATCGCTTCAATGAAAAGAATTACACATGAAATTCAGCAACCGCTAAATTCCAAATTACTAAAAACTGAACTTATGCATGAATTATAATACATAGATGCGGATGAGCCAAAATAGTAGACAAAAAGCTCGAGACATACAACTTGTTAAGTTAAAAACACAACAAATTACTATGATAGTTACTTATTAATCAGAACACAACGTTCACGTATAAAAAATCATAACCTTTTCATATCAGGAATAATAATAAACTTATAATCTTAATTTTAGCAATGGACACAACAAATACAGCAAATTCTATTTAGCATAATTGATGTGGTAACTGTAAAACAATCTAATTATCACAAATAACTGAAATGTTAAGATAGCCATCAATCTCAAATTACCGGTATAAAGACGATCGTAGTAATGGTATCCGAACTATGTATTGTTCAATGGACGAAATTGTGAGCAAACTTTATTTTAGTTTCAAAACATTACAAAGAGCTAAAAACTTTGATCATATTTTTTTGCATATTTATTGTTACTTATGCAGATTTTGATATTGTATGTAAAATGATATCAATCTTGTATAGAATATTCCTCTTACAAAGAAGAATAACAATTTTAACTGCAACCATGTCATATTTGGCTTGTTGATTTTGTGACCAGACTTTATTTTAGTTTCAAAGTATAATAAAATGCTAGAAACTCAGATAGTATATTATATTTGCATGTTTTTACTACCATGTGCAAATTTTGATATTGTATATGGTAAGATGATAGCAAACCATATGTTATATAACATCTGCAAAAATATTTTTGCATACCATTCATGAAAACATTCGAATTATAATTCCGTTGTACATCTGCATAACATTTGAATTATAATTCTGCTTTTATGAATTTGTATGTATAAATTTTTTTAATGATAAATTGCTCTTAGACATGTTTGGCTCTCATACATCAAACATCTCAATATAGGGAAAAAATACTAAAATTTTCATTACCTTTACTCAGTAGAAAAAATAATCAAAATTTTAACATCACTTGTTTTATCGTTATGGACATGAAAAGTAAACAATAAAAGGTGCAACATAAAATGGTCGCTGTTAATCATGCCACATAAAGTCAAACGGTGCTTTTATGAAAATTGCGTCTATATCAGACTCCGATGTATTCATAAAACTGGAAAACCTAAAAATAAAGTGAGAAAATTTATAATAGGCATCAGTAAATCCAAATTTGTGGTAACAATGGTAAGCAAAATGGATTGGTTCTCTATGCAAAATACTTAAGCTTCAAATGCATGACTAGACACCTATTGATTAAAAGAGAAAAAGAAAATTATGTGTTGATGATACCAATTGGCTAGCTAATTGCCTAATTGCAGCAATTGTGCAGTAAGGAATTATGTATTAAATTATGAAAAGTTACCATAAGTTCATCCATCTCAAATCTGATTAATGTGCCGCAATTAGCCAGACATCCACCCTTACTGTTTTAATTAACCAATCTAGGAAACTTTTAACAGAACCACAGGAAAGATTATATCATGAATTAATATATAAAGTGAAAATTAAAGGAAAGTTGAATAAATTACCAGACGATTGTGAAACACAGAGCAATCAAACTTCACAACTGTTGATTGATTACAAACGATATGGTAAACTAAAAGTACCATCTTTCCAACTAATTACAATATCATTCCACTCACCGATTAGCCTTGGAACCTCTTGCCCATCTGTTAGAACATAATAGGGAAAATCGGTGATGTCCTCGCCGGTGAACTTAGATATTACAGCTGCACTCGTGTTTGTAAATCTGTATGGCGTTATACATCCAATATGTTTGAAAAGAGATTCTCATACCAAATCCATCTACCTTTAAATGTTATAAACTATAACCATGTTTGCTAAATATTCAGAAATTTAATCAGAGTATATGACATACACACATGATTGCACTTTGTTGGCTCTTTGGAAATGGGAGACATAATTTGATTCAAGAACCATTATATATTGTGAACATAATCAATAACAAAATAGTAAAATTTAGCGTACCTTTTTCATTGTCCATGTGAAGATTAAGTGTTATGAAGTTCCAAAAACTATGAAAGATGAAATAGAGTTTTTTAATTTATGACGGTAGATAGTAGCTAGGAGTGGGAATAAGAGGAATAAATTGAAAATATAACATTTCCGGCTATTTTTTAAAAGAAAGTGCGGGAATTGCTTTCAAAATCCACATTACATGGCCTGTTATTTACAATAACATCAACCATGTACTATACTCAATGGGGGTATCAATTCGGGCTCATTATTAATAAAGTTCACGGAGATGATATTAATGTAAAGTAAACTGCAAATTATCTTGTGATTGATCATGCTCATGAGTTGTAAAATCATATAAGGTTATTAAATATTAATGCCTAAAGAGAATAACAAAACATGGTATATAGTAAGCTAGTGGCCTACTTACTTTTATACTGCATTCAAGAAGGATGGTATTTGCTAGTTTTGGATCAAAGGAGCAATATAAACTTTTCGTCACTTGCAAAAATTGAGATATTAATTATAAAGATCGTTCCAAAACAATTCAAAAAAACCAAAATTGAAAGTGACATACAGTAATAAATACCACAGATTAAGAGTTAAAAATATGTGAAAGATCCACTAATGAATGTTTAAAACATGAATACATATAACATTATAGACTTTGGCTGAAACAATAAAAATAGACAAATGAGAATTAGGTATCATGTTGTAGGATTAGCATATATCTGAAATAATAAGATACAAAAAGCTTCATTTTGGCACTTGACTAAAAACCATGTATAGTACTAAAAACCATGTATAATAAGATCTAAACCACTTAGCAGGACAAAATTATTCATGATATCTATTTATTATCTAGTACTAAAGTTTCAGTCTTTTTGCACCAATGAACTCTAACAGAATCAAATTTTTGAAGACACAAATAAAGCCATATATTAAAACGCAACTGTATAAGTAATAAATTGCCAGGCCGACCCATGCCCAAAACAAACGAGACATTTGTCTAGGGCATCGTTGGCGAATGGGGCAACAGAAATCAGACGGAAATTTTTCAGGCAAAAATAAAATATTCGCTCCACTCTAATCTGACACTCCGGGCGACTTTGTGCGACTTCGGCAACCGCGGCAGCTCTCCAACTCGGGAAGGGGGCGGAGGCGACGCCAGCTCAGCAACGGCAAGGGGGGAAACGATGACGATAGGCGACGTTCACTTTCAGCGAAACAAGGCAGGTGCGAGCAATTTTATTTCAATTTTGCAATTTGATTTCGATTTTGCAATTTTTGTCAAAAACAACGAATTGGAATTGGGTTGAAATAGTTATGCTACAAAGTGCAAATTGCATAGACTATAGTTGGCTGAGGAGAACTATGAACTATCCAGCATGATCGATTGGAAAGTGGAAACTCAATTTTTTTTGTTGCCAATTACAATTGGCAGCAGTCATTGGGTGTAAAAATTGGGCAGTAAATACCTTGTGATTATTCAGTTGACGCTAGAGGTTAAGGTAAAGCTGTAGGTTGTTCAAAATTGGGAAGTAGATACCTTATGATTTTTTTTATTGCCAATTACAAATGCCTAAATATATCTATCTGCTTTTTCTGCTGTCTTAATAATGAATTTGAGTTTTAGTTTAAATGCAAAATGAAACACAAATGAAACTCTTTTCTCATGTTATTAAATATGAGTTTGTTCATTATTTACAGGACTTCATTTGTAGGAGCACGGTTGGATAAGCAATTCATTTGTTCAACTTCAATCAATTTGCAGCTACAGTAAAAATGTTTTCGCTAATTTTGTTTTGTTTGATACCATGTTGACATTTTAATATTTTGGCATGTAAACTAATGATTTAGTTTAACAATATTTTGTAATCAACGTTATATGTTATAAATACATTTTCATGTGATTTTATGGAAATATTGAAATAGAAATTCTTCATGAATGATATTAAGCATTTCGATGAAGTATTAGGAGTTGCTTATTTATTGTTATGATAGAAATAGTAATTCTTCATGAATACGTTAATGGTAAAACTGGAGCAACAAAAATGTAAAAAAACAGTAGTTCGTCTTCGGCACATTATATGTTATAAATATATTTTCATGTGATTTTATGGAAATATCGAAATAGAAATTCTTCATGAATGATATTAAGCATTTTGATGAAGTATTAGGAGTTGCTTATTTATTGTTATGATAGAAATAATAATAGTTCATGAATACGTTCATGGTAAAACTAGAGCAACAAAAATGTAAAAAAACAGTAGTTCGTCTTGGGCACCAAACTTCCTCGGGTCGCCCCTGAAATTGCTAAGTTCAATTTGAATAATTAAGAGATAAAAGGATTAAACCTGAGAGGCGTCGAAGATTCAGAGCAACAAACTATTGGCTGATGCAGAAAGGCAGTCCACCACCGCTCGAAGTTCCAGGGGCTTTGTTGTAGCTTTGGGCGACTTATGCTGGCGTTTAACCACACATATCATCTAACTACGAATTAGGCATCAGATGATAGGGTAAACGTAAGGAGGCTATAAGAAAAGAGATTCAAATTTCCTTACTTTCGTATTAAGTATCCTTTTTTCAGTGAAGTTAGAAGAAAAAGGAGTGATGCAAGGTGAAAATTGAATTCAGCAGAATTTAGGGGGAAAGTGGAAAAGTGGGTAGGTATGAGGATAATGGGTGGAGAATTTAACCGAGCCAGACGGTGTTAACTACTTAAGTGTACGTGTCTTACTATGCGCCACTTGATACACAATGTGAAGATAAATATAGAGATGAACAGTGTAGGAAAAAGATAATGGGATAGTGGAACCGGTAACGGAGGAGGAAGTTTGGAAACGAACTCAAAACGTAAGAGCATCCCCAACGCAATGTTGGTTGGGGAGCAACTGAACCCCAACGGGGGTCAGTAAATCAAATCCAGGTTTCTTTGGCAACCCCGAAGGTTGCCAAAGCAACCTGGTTGGTTGCTTTTGAAATGGATTTAGCCGGCTTATTTAAAGCAGGCTAAAGTTAGCCAACTTTAAGTAAGCCGGCTAAGCTTTGTAGAATTAATTTTTTTTGCCTCAACAGGCTGTTGTGACATATTATATATATATATATATATATATATATATATACATACATACATATATATATATATATATATATATATATATATATATATATATAATTAAAGACCTTAGCCAGCTTAAAATAAGCTGGCTAAGGTGTAACCCAAGTTCTCCCCGTTGGGGGAAGTAGCAGGTCAACCAACCTTGATTTGACCTCCAACAACCCGCTGCATTGGGAGTGCTCTAACTGTAGCGTCAAATTTTGAATAGAAATATAACGGTGTCAGAATGCAAAGCGTATCTGCTGATGTGGATCAATTATATCCATCTGTTGTCTTTTTCGGTAATAATTCTAAACCATTCTTTGTCTTTTGTTTGTCTACCATGGAAATTTATTATATACATATATATATACATATATATATATATATATACATATACATATATATACATAAAATATGAAATAGAGTGAAAAGCACCCCCAAACAATGCAACACTACTATAACCTCTTATTTTCACCACATATTGTCGTTTTTCTCTCTTTTACTAGCTCTTTCTCCCCTCACTAATTTATTTAAATATAAATGGATAATCCAAATTGAGGGACAATTGGGTTGCTTGAAAAGAGGTGTGTCATAGAATGCTCACACGTGTGTGTGTGTGTGTATAATAATAATGCGGTAGCTAATTTTTCTAGAATTAGGACTGTATGTCGGACATGACAGTTCATTTTTCGGCTCGGTCTGAGGGTATAAAGTATCTGCTCCATGTCTATACGATTCTCTTATAGGGAATGGACTAGGACACACCACCTTCCAATCCGATCCAAAATATTCGGTGTTTTTCTATTATTCGAACATTGTCCGTCCATTGTCCGGCTCGTACGAACAGAACTCGAACTTAATACTTGTTCGGTCTGTATCCATCTGAATCTCTTATAGGTCAAGACTAGGACAATGGTCTACAAAGTACTATAAATACGAGTATTCTCTTATAGTTTTATACAACTTTGTATCAAACAAAAACCCAACTCAAATTTAGTAATAAAAAAATCTTTCATTGCAAATATTCTCTTTCTATTCTCCTTAATTTCCAAAAAGTGATATCGGGGCAATGTTTTTGAAGAAATAATGGAAAATGGAGGGATGGTTCCCTTCAAAGTTCCAATACTCACGATGACAACTATGACAACTAGAGCATTAAGATGAAGGATGTACTAGGAGCTCAAGATGTGTGGGAGGTTGTTGAGAAAGGCCAAAAGAAGCAAGACAATTTTTCTTTTTCTCAAACTCAACTAGAAGTGTAACAACTCGGAATTTTGGCAATATAAATTAATTTTTAGAATTTCAAAAATAGGAATTTTTGCAAACGATGAAATTTGACCATGAAACTTTAACTGAAGCATTGGTCTCGGAATTTTGGTTAACTTTCATGTTTGGAGTTTCGTGAAAGGAGTCTGTATGAAAAAGTTACAGACGAAATACAAAAACGAACGAAAAATAAATAAATCAGAATAATTAAATATTATATACCTTATTTAACTAGCCTGACTGGGCAACAGAGGACCCAAGCGGTCGACCCTAGAGGTCAACTGGCGATCGACCCTAACGGTCGAACCACTAGGTATTAGAATGCCTAATGACGGCTAGGGTTTTAAGGTTAGATTATAATATAATATAAATGAAATTCGTATGTAAAATAAAATTAATCTAACGGTTCAAGGTCAATTCCACTCCTATAAATAAATGGGTAAAGTCTCATTCTTTTCCATACAACTATGTGGGAAGTTGCGAAGCTCTGCCATTTTCCTCCCTTTTCTTACCTAATTTCCTAATAAAAAATATATTCATAAACAACAAATCATATAGAATTGAGAGGATTATCAGATGCAATGGAAAAGAATGTGAATTGACACTCCAAATCATATTCTCTCCTCTCCTCCTATTTATTTACGCATCTACAGATCTGAAATTTATCCTCTTTTCAGATAAATTGTAGATTTATAAGAATTTGGGAATTGTAGGCCTAAAAGATTCAAACTTTGGATTTGGATACTTTAAGGTGAGTGGGAAATTTATATAAACAGTTATAATAACTTATTTATTTCGTTTGAATTAGATCTCAATTTTTATGTCTATTCTCATCAGATCTGTTCATAATATTGCTGTAAATGAATTCACATCTGTCATATTTGATTGAAAATATTGTTAAAGCTTGTAAGTTGTGAAATTATGGTTAGGCATAATATTAATTGTAGGATTTCTAAATTTGTTCATACATATTTCCTACAAATTATATTGTAGAATGTATTGTGGATGTTGCAAAGCACTGTAGATCTGGAAATCAGTCTCATTAAAAACCATTTAGATGTAGTTACATTCCGGATCTCTATTTTCAAAGTTGAATAATGAAATTTATGAATTTGGATAAAAAGATAAAATGGTGAACATTGTGTTGATATTTTAAAAGAAATATGCCCGTTTGTATTCAATGTTGTTGGGTTTTGGCTTAGTTGTTGTAAATATGTTGATTTCTTCTTTATGAACAAAAAGATGTTATTTTGAATTCATAAGAGATGTGACAAAAAAATTGAAAAAGGGGAAAGTGGTGTAAACGTACGTATAAATATATACATTTGTACGCTGTTCGCATCAACTATTCTAAAAATATATATATACATATATATTTCTTGTGAATTTGAAATATGTCTATTCCCCAAATCAAGCATAATTTACGATAATTATAGCTAACAGTCTTTTTGGAAGATTTGAAACCTTTTGGCAAGACTGAATGCAAAAAGAAATGTTTGGTTATTTATTAAACCAAATCATAAAATTTAATAATAATTATAAGAATAAATGATAACTACGTTGACCGCACAAAAACATAAAAATATAAATATATGCATGTTATCCATCCAAATCAGCGTAACATAGTAAATTATACAATACATTGAATGTTTGAATGATGTTCAATTATGGAATTATATGAAAATATATCTGTATTGGATTAATATATTTTTGGTGACCATTGTAGCAATTAATATAATTTATTGTTATAAATGAGACCGCAAATACAAATACATAAATACCAATTGTAACCAATGTTGATTGGGGAAAGTAAATATAATAGGATAATGGTTACAATTCCTAAATTAATTAGGATAAATGTTGTACATCCAATTAGGAAATTTAAATTATAATCACATTCAGACATGAGATTAAGCTTAACTTGTGGTAGAAGTCTGCTCGGAAGCGACCGACAAATCCAGCATCCATTGGTGGTCAGCTTAATGTGAGGGGTCTAATGCATAAATATAAATGTACCAAGGCACGAGGTTAAGTTCAACTTGTGGTAGAAGTTTGCCCGGAATCGACTGACAAATCCAGCATCCACAAGTGGTCAACTTAATGTAAGACATCTGGTTCACAATATATATATATATATCAAGTAAAAAATAAATAAATTAATAAGAATAGTAATTGTCTGTTGGGGTACAACAAATAGATACCTTGGGACTGATAAATGGTTGTCTCAAGAAAATATGACCGTTATGTTCATAAAGGGAAATAAACAAAGAAATAGAAGTAAATGGGTGTAAAAAGGGGATTAATGGATATTGATTGTTGTTTGAATACTATGTCCAATTAGGGAAGTAATCAAATAAATATCTTAGAGTACAGAGGATATAACTTTCCTTGATTATATTAATTAATATAGAACTTATAATTAAAACTAGAGATGGTCTTAGTAGGTTAATGATGTAAAAATATTATTAACCATAGAAACTCGTGACGATAATAAATCTTGTGCATATAATATTTCCATGGAGGAGAGTAACTAAATGGAAAAGAAGTAGTGATGTGGCCCACATTATTCCAATAAGGAAAGGTACTAAGGGCTAATGGGGTACAAACCTAATAACCTTCGCGTATAGTACGTTTCCTGGGTCTTAAGCGACTGCGGTCGAAGAGTCCACCTAGGAGTAGGTCTTTCAGTTTAGGGGTCTTAAATTGTGTAAGTGTGTGTGGCCTACCAAAACCTAGAAACTAAAAACATCAGATATGATTACCTACCCTATGGGAAGTAGTAAGTGACTAGGTGGGTTATCTAATAAGGTCAGCTAGAAGGTATAGCGAACGATAAAATACCATCTCTCACCTTATGCGGGGCAATGATATAAGCGTGAATGACGGGAGCCTTAACTAGTAGGTCCCGTAGTTAGTGCCCTCTAGTTTATAAGAATGTTGAACAAATTATCGAGAGGTATTAAGTGACCAATTGGTCCATCGATCAATAAATCCGCCTAGGGTCTTAAGGGATCGGGAGAATCCACCCTATCTATCATTGATAGTGCGACGTTGAGTAATAAAGGGTACGTGGATGGAAATATATATATATATATATATATATATATATATATGTATGTATGTAAAAAAATCGCAGTTAGGGGTTCATTCCTCGGTCTAATCACCAGTTAAATCATGGTCTAAAGGTTTCCTAAATATGTGCGTAAACATTCTATCTCGGAATTATATCTTGGAATACTACTTTGGGAAGGGTAGTAAGTTCGTACGTAAACAATTACAAGGTTAAGCTAGAATTACTTACTTTGGTAGACATACATCTTGGGTTGAACTAAATAGGATACATTTGTGTATTATAATCCATGTTGTACATTTCCTGATCACTAGGATCTTGTTGTTCTGACCCCCTCATTGCAACCACCCAGGTTTTGTAGAGAAGGTCAGGTTCTCACAGGTGTTTTAGTTTGGCTTTCGGTTCTCGTTCTCTCTCATGCTCGGTATTGGCAAAGTGACTTACTTTAAAAAGGTAGTTACTTGAGTTAATACTAGTTTATCCTATTTTGTTTCCATTGTAAGTTATCTTATCGTACTGATTATGCTCATGCTCATTTATTTGTGGGTACCAGATATACACGCTCCATGCTTGGATGTGTTTGAGTTTCGATTTTTGTCGAAATTTGGGCGCATAAAAGTGTGGGGTATTACATTTGGTATCATAGCATAAGTTAAACGATCAAAGGAATTAGTTAAATTAGGATTCATGCGAGAATGCAATTTGATTTTCTTTTCTTTCTTTGTCTTTCTTACTCGACATTAATTTATTTCAACGATGAATTAGTTGTGGGTCTAATTATATAAAATGGGCTTTAAGCGACTGAGAGTTGAAATATGTTGAGTTTGGGTTTCTAGCCAATTCTATCTTACCCCACAGTACATTAGCGATCTCGTCGTGAAGAGCATGAGGACTACATATGGTGAATTCCATTGATTCGAGTTTGGAGAGTGGAATAGTAATATATATATAATATTAATATCTAGCTACAACTGAGATAGTCACGGTTTTTGGTTTCTGGTTTGGTTTCGTTGGTAGTTCCGGTTAACACCTTTACTCGATCTAAAACGGGAAAAGTCTATGTTATTATGTCTTATCTATTTCGAAAATATAATTTCGAGGTATATCCAATTGTTACTTCGTTGAATTTCCGAATCTAACTCTACTGAAATACTCATTTAAGTTCTTGGTCTTGCATTCGAGGAAATTTTATTTTTAAACTATTTGGAGAAAATAAAAATGGGTTTTGAAGTTGTGGAATACGATTTCGAAGAATGATTTTATAAAGGCCTAGTTTTA
Organism: Allium sativum; assembly: GCA_030737875.1. NCBI lineage: Eukaryota > Viridiplantae > Streptophyta > Magnoliopsida > Asparagales > Amaryllidaceae > Allium > Allium sativum. The sequence continues at coordinate 592,029,464 of CM060909.1, forward strand.
TAAAGACATGATTTTAAATTTTTAGTCCATTCGTGTTTTAAAGTTTTGGGGCTTAGGAGCTAGAAATGACAAGGAATATACCACTAAACTTGAAAATAATGAATATAAATTCCTTGTGACTTTTAGTATCCCTCTTCCTATATATATACTGGATAAATTATTGAAATTATCATAATTAATCATTAAGATCTTGAAGCTCCAACATTTTTGAACATGAAAAGGTTTTCAGTTTGTAATATAAACTGTAATATAAATAATAACAATAAAATGGATTTATAAATACGAAACCGTCAGATTATAATAAAATTCCAATTTTTAAAAAGTTATAAATTTTTCCTCGAAAAGCCTAAGGAAATCCTTCATTCAGATTTTTGGGGTATTTGATTTTGCATCGTTTAGTTTATGTCGAGCTAGTAAAGGGAATGTCCATTTTACAATTTTATTTTGAATTTCTAGCTGATTTCCTATTTTAAGTTCGTTCGATTTAGTGGTCACAAGTCTTTTTGGAGGCAGGGAAAAGGCGTTGGAAAATAATGTTTCTTAACTTGACGAGTTGTGGAAGTCGATATGAGAATTCAGTTGGAAGCGGAAGTTGTTTTAACGTGATAGAAATTTTATTTTAATTTATATATAATTTATATGGGTCGTTGGGCCGAGGTTCGTACCGCTCCTAGTATGGGGAAAGCAGTCGACGACCCTTCTATGGCCAGGTCGACCGCTCCCCCTTAGTGAGCGTGGCCTGGAACCCAACCCGAATCTGCTGAAATGATATATATATATATCATTCCAGCCAACTCTTCCTCCCCCAACCCCAATTTCCACCGAAACCTAAACCCTCCTCCTTCCCAAGCTACAATTCGAGCAATCCCCACTCCGTTTCATCCCTAATTACCACCAAAATCCTTCTCGTGCAGGTCTCTACCCAATTATACTCCATATTTTCAGTTTCCTTTGCCCAATTTGCCGATTCCTCCATGGAACCGCGCACTCAACACCCCGATCTCACGCTTCAGGAAGCCGCTTGGTTAGACCGTGATGAAGGGATGCCTATTTCGCCGCTTTTTGTTTGGAGGAGCTTTTTATCGTCGCAAGCCTAGCACTGATCCTCCGTTTCGACATCTTTTAGCATGACCTGTATCCGCGCTGCGTCCGTCTGTTTGATGCACAGATGGATGCCGACATTGATGATGAATCCTGTGTCATCAGATCTGAGGTTATGGGAACCCCCATCGAGTTAACTAACAATGACTTGGCTTAGATTTTGGGCATCACAGAAGTTGGAGCCAATCTTGATGCTGTAGAGATGGAAGATCCTCAGATTCTTCAACGTATCTTCCTCGGAGCCCCCCGAGCCTAGACCATCGCAAATCTGCAACCCATCGTCTGAGTAGTTGTACGCATCCTATAGCACAATATCATTCTGAAGACGAGAAGCTTGGAGAAGATTTATCCTTTTGTTCGTCGTGCCACCTATGATATTCTTGACGGCATAGCCGTCAATTGGGCGCGCGTGCTTATGATTTATCTTTATGAGCCCTTCGTTGGCACCCCAGAGCCATTTTCCATATAGTCACCTTCTCATCTGTGTCTTCCGACACTTTCAGATGAGACTTTCTGGGGAGACGATGGTGAAGAAGACGTCGACCGCCATTACCTGCGCCACTCTCCGAAAGATGGGCATTCAGTTGCCCAATGCTCATGTCCCCGCAACACCCGCTCCGTCTCAGCAGCCCCAATAACCTGGAAGGAAGAGTCCAGAGCTCGCCGTCTCCGCACCATCCACGCCGAGATTCGAGAGGTTCGCGACGAGCAGCGCCAGCAGGTGCATGAGATTGGTTGCATCTCCGCCATACTACGCGCCTAGCGTGGGCGTCACAATGGATCATGCTCCAGCCGTGTAGGTAGGCCAGCCTATAGTGGGTTGTTATAATCATTGTTAGCTCATGCCTTGCGCATGTTGTATCTTGTATCGCGTGTTTCTCTTTCAAACATTTTTTTTGTCTTCGTTGTTGTTGTAGTGTTGTAACTACTAGTATTGAAAAAAATCGTACGACGATGGTTAATGAGATTTCTATGTTTGAAATTGTCTGGTCATTCATGCATATTTATTTGAAAGAAATCTCGTTCATAAACTAGCATTTGTCCTAGAGCTGGAAATAATAGAATTTTGTGTTGGGTAAATTTTAGTAAAGGACCGGTTCCAAGTCATGGTTATATAAATAAATAATCGCCCCTTGTTAAAACTAAAATTTATTTCGGTCTTTTGTATGATTACAGTTTCCGCATTTTTGTGCGACCAACTTCCTTATTCGCCAACATGTGACTTGAACTGTTTAAGTTTCTGCAAAATATATTTTTGAAGTTGTTGGAAGAAGATCATTTTCTTATTTTTATAGAAAGGTGGAATGGTTTTGAAAGGAAAATTTCAAAGTAAACGTAAGAAGTTTTCAAGCGGAAATTTATTTTTATGAAAATTTTTGGTTTTTGCTCACATGAACGGCGTAGGGAAGATTTTTGGGTGGTTTGTGTGCGCATTTTAGCGGTGCAATTGGACCAATGGTATGATAAAAATGTTAATGATAACAAGGAAATGGCTTTTTTAGCCTTTGGAACGTTGTCTCTATGCCTTGTCAGCGATGCACGTGAGTTATCAATTAACTCATTTTACGTTTTAATAGCTTGTCTTAAGCCTCCTTTACAGTCTACAAATGGAAATTTTTGGAGTATTTTGGGTAATTGAGGTGAAAATTCCACTGTAGGACGGAAAATGGATTATTTGTAAGTGGAGAAAATGTTAAAATACTTCACTTCGATTTCCTTTTTTCGGTTTAAGAGAAATTAAATCGGAAACGATTAGATTGTGTGAAGTTTTGGATGGTAGGGTTTGGATGAAAAATTGGTTGCTTCACACTTTTATTCGTAATTGTGTGAAGATAAGAATGAAAACGGATTTTCAAAAGTTGCAATCTTATAGAACTACCAGTATATTTAGGATATTTTGCATCGTGCTTTCAAAAGTATTTCAAAATTTTAATTCATACATATAGAAGGATCCGATTTAGAATCATCTTGCATGCATATTTAATGGTTGAAACTGCATTATGTACACCATGCACATATACACATGGTTGCAAAGTGCATGTACACAATTTGGTTGTGTAGAATAGGATAATAGACATTGGAATTTCGGGACGAAATTCCTTTTATGGAGGGAAGAATGTAAGAACTCGGAAATTTAGCAATATAAATTAATTTTTAGAATTTCAAAAATAGGAATTTCTACAAACGAAGGAATTTGACTACGAAACTTTAACTGATGCATTCATCTTGGAATTTTGGTCAACTTTCATGTTTGAAGTTTCACGAATGAAGTCCGTATGAAAAAGTTACGGACAAAATGCGAAAATATACGGAAAATTAATAAACTAGAACAATTAAATATTATATACCTTATTTAACTATTCTGACCGGGCAACTAATGACCCAAGCGGTCGACCCACTAGGAGTCAGAATGCCCAGTGACTGCTAGGGTTATAAGGTTAGATTGTAATATAATATAAAACGAATGGAAGGATGTAAACTAAAATGAATCTAACGATTCAAGACCAATTCCATTCCTATAAATAAAGGGGTAAGGCCTCATTCTTTTCCATACAAATCTGTGGACGTAGCGAAGCTCTACCATTTTCCCCCCTTTTCTTACCTAATTAAAAATTTATTAATATACAACAAATTGTATAGAATTGAGAGGATTATCAAATCCAATGGAAAAGAATGTTAATTGAAGCTCCAAATCATATTCTCTCCTCCCTTCTTATTTTCTTACGCATCTACAGATCTGAAATTTATCCCCTTTTCAGATAAATTATAGGTTTATAAGAATTTGGGAATTTTAGGCCTAAATGATTTAAACTTTGGATTTGGATGATTTAAGGTGAGTGAGAAATTTATATATATAGTTATAATAACCTATTTATTTCGTTCGAATTAGATCTCAATTTTTATGCCTATTCTCATCAGATTTGTTCATAATATTTTTGCAAATGAATTAACGTCTGTCAGATCTGATTGAAAATATTGTTGAAACATGTAAATTGTGAAATTGTGGTTAGGCATAATATTAATTGTAGGATTCCTAAATTTGTTCATACATATTTCCAATAAATTTTGCTGTAAAATGTATTGTGGATGTTGCAAAGCACTATAGATTTGGAAATCAGTCCCATTAAACACCATTTAGATGTAGTCATGTTCCGTATCTCAATTTTTAGTGTTGAATAATGAATTTTGTGAATTTGGATAAAATGATAAAATGGTGAATTTTGTGGATTTGATGTTAAAAAGAAATATGCCTGTTTGCATTCAATGTTGTTGTAAATATGTTGTTTTCCTCTTTTCGAATAAAAAGATGTTATTTTGAATTCACAAGAGATATGACATAAAGATTGAAAAACGGAAAAGTGGTGCAAACGTACGTGTGTGTGTGTATATATATATATATATATATTTGCGAAATTTGCATCAGCTATTCTAAAAATATATATAAACATATATATTTCTTGTGAATTTGAAATATGTCTATTCCGGAAATAAGGCATAATTTACAATAATTACATCTAACGGTCTTTTTGAAAGATTTGAACCTTTTGGCAAGAATGAATGCAAAAAGGAATGTTTGGTTATTGATTAAACCAAATCATAAAATTTAATAATAATTACAAGAATAAATGATAACTACGTTGACCGCACGAAAACATAAAAATATAAATATATACATATTATCCGTCCAAATTAGCGTAAAATAGTAAAATATACATTGTATTGAATGTTTAAATGATGTACAATTTTGGAATTATATGAAAATATAATCCATATTGAATTAATATGTTTGTGGTGACCATTGTAGGAATTAATATAATTTATTGCAATAAATGAGACTGCAAATCAATAAATACCAATTGTAACCAATGTTGATTGGGGAAAGTAAATATAATAGGATAATGATTACAATTCCTAAATTAATTAGAATAAATGTTGTACACCTCAATTAGGAAATTTAAATTATAACTACATTTAGACATGAGGTTAAGCTTAACTTGTGGTAGAAGTCTGCCCATAACTTACCGGCAAATCCAGTATCCAAAGGTGGTCAACTTAAGGTGAGGGGTCTAATGCATAAGTATAAATGTACCAAGGCACGACGTTAAGTTCAACCTGTGGTAGAAGTCTGTCCGGAACCGACCGGCAAATCCAGCATCCACAAATGGTCAACTTAATGTGAGAGGTCTGGTTCACAAATAATGTGTATATATATATAACAAGAAAAAATAAATAAATTAATAAGAACAATAATTGGCTGTTGGGGTACGACAAATAGATGCCTTGGGACCGATAATTGGTTGCCTTAGAAAACTATGACTGTTATGGTCATAAAGGGCAATAAACAAAGAAATAGAAGTAAATGACTGTAAAAAGGGGATAAAAGGATACTGATTGTTGTTTGAATACTAAATCCAATTAGGGAAGTAATCAAATAAATATCCTAGGATAAAGAGGATATAACTTTATGTAACAACCTGCACCTCCGTTCACGCAAGATATTGTCCCTAACTTAGCCACCGTATAGGTGTGGGGTTTTGTTCCTTAAAAGGCCTCGATGTTAGTAAGAGATTGACTCTACTATATAATTACCCGCTTCACACAGGCTTCCACAATGTGGGATTTAGGGGTGTTACATTCTCCCCTCCTTCAGAGCCCAACGCCCTCGTTGGCTCACAAACATGTCACCCAGGCACTGTGGTTCACACAGGAGCCACAATTCTGGCTGGGTATTGGCTCTGATACCACTGTAACAACCCGCAGCTCCATTCATGCAAGATATTGTCCCCAGCTTAGCCACCGTATAGGTGCGGGGTTTTGTTCCTTAAAAGGCCTCGGCGTTAGTAAGAGATGGGCTCTACTATATAATTACCCACTTCACACAGGCTTCCACGATGTGGGACTTAGGGGTGTTACACTTTCCTTAATTATATTAATTAATATAGAACTTATAATTAAAAGTAGAGTTGGACTTAGTAGCTTAATGATGTAAAAATATTATTAATCATAAAACACTTGATGATAATAAATCTTATACATATAATATTTCTGTGAAGAGTAATTAAATGGAAAAGGCGTAATGAGGTGGCCCACTTTATCCCAATAAGGAAAGGTACTAAGGGCAAATGGGGTACGAACCTAATAACCTTCGCGTCGCGTATAGTCCGCTTCCTAGGACTTAAGCTATTGGGGTTGAAGAGTCCACCGGGAGTAGGACTTTCAGTTTAGGAGTCTTAAATGGCGTAAGTGTGTGGGGCCTACCCAAACCTGGAAACTAAAAATATCAGATATGGCTACCTACCATACGGGAAGTAGTAAGCGGCTAAGGGGGTTATCCAATAAGGTCAGCTAGAAGTACAGCGAACGATAAAATACAATCTCTCATCTTACGCGGGGTCAGGGTATAAGTGTGAATGATGGTAGCCTTAACTAGTAGGGACCATAGCTAGTGCCCTCTAGTTTATAAGAATGTTGAACAAACTATCGAAAGGTATTAAGTGACCAATAGGCCCGCAGACCAATAAGTCCGCCTAGGGTCTTAAGGGATCAGGAGAACACCCTATCTATCATTGATAGCGAGATGTTAAGTAATAAAGGGTAAGTGGATAGAAATGTATATATATGGAAAAAATCGCAGTTAGGGGTTCACTTCTCGGTCTAATCACTAGTTAAATCATGGTATAAAGGCTTCCTAAATATGTGCGTAAACATTCTATCTCAGAGTTATGTCTCGGAATACTACTTTGGGAAGGGTAGTAAGTTCGTACTTAAACAGTTACAAGGTTAGACTAGAATTACTAACCTTAGTAGGTATACATCTTGGGTTGGACCAAATGGGATACGTTTGTTTATTATAATCAGTGTTATGCATTTTCTGTTCACTAGAATTTTATTGTTTTGACCCCTCCTCATTACAACCACCCTGGTTTTCTAAAGAAGGGTGGGTTCTCACAGGTGTTTTAGTATGGATTTTAGTTCTCGTTCTCTCTCGTGCTCGGTATTGGCAAAGTGGCTTACTTTATAAAGGTAGTTACTTGATATACACGCTCCATGCTTGGATGTGTTTGAGATTCAATTTTTTTTTTTGAATTTTGGGTGCAAATAAGTGTGGCGTGTTACAGGAAGACTTGAGGGTGTCATGAAAGAGAGGGATTGATGAAAGACAGACAAGAAACTTCTTTACCTTATGTATCAAGCAGTGGATGAAGATTAATTCGAGAAAATCTCAAATGCAACTACAGCAAAAATGGCATGGGAGAAGCTTCAAACTTGCAAAAAAAAAGAGTGAATTAAGTTAAAAGGATTCATCTTCAAGCACTTAAACTTGAGTTTGAACTTATTCATGGAAGAATTTAAATCTATTTCTAACTATTTTGCTAGAGTATTGTCAATTAATCCAAAAGTAAATAGACCATATGTTAGTGAAGTGAAGAGTGTAGAAAAAAATCTTTGTACGTTGAGTTTAGCTTTTGAGTACATTCCTACAAATATTTAAGGAAAAAATATTTAGAAAGTATGACTGTTGAGAAACCCATGGATTTCATTAAAGTTTGTGAGGAGAAACAAAAGTTGAAAAGAAGCAAAAGGAAATTGTGGAGCAGTTGCAACTCAACTTGAGGGAAGGAAATTTTGAGAATAACATAGATCAAAGAGAAAGAGGAAATGATTGACGAAGAGAATATGGACGTGGCAACATACAACAACTTCAATAATGGAGAAAGTAGTCGAAATCCACAAGCAACAAGAGGTCGCGAAAGGGGCAATTCATGGTCATGGAATGACAAATCCCACATTGATTGTGTAACGACCCATATTTTTAGCCGTTAAGTTTGAACATTTGGAACTAGTTTTAAATATTGATTTGAAATTTAAATAACTCGAATTCTACTATTTTGAGTATTAAATTAATTTAAATGGAAAACTTGAAAATTTAATTCAAATTAATTGAGAATAAATTGGATTTGTGGTAAAGTATGAATTGGATAATTTATTAAGACCCAATTAAGTTCAGATTTGGATTATAATAAGAAATTTATTAATTAAATGAAGTTTGGTCATATTAATTGAAATTCATTAAAAAAGGAGCTCGCCGCATCATAGTAGTTCGTAATTTTGTGATTTAAACTTCAATTGCATATATGATTCAATATAAGTCGGAGTACTTTGAAATAAGTATTTTTTCGGATCTTTTGGATTATAGTTTTCTAATGAAAGAGAAAAATGGAAATTTCATCTTATAGGCTTTTAGTTATATCAAAATCAATTTTTCACAAAAATCACGATATAATCATTTATGAAATATTACGAGGGTTTAAATACATTGGATATCGATTTAACTTAGGATTCAAAATATTAAGTTTAAAATCCAAATTAGTTTATTTTAAAGCTATATAAAACTATCTTTGACTATATATATACACGATAATAATAATTTACTATCAATAGATTTGATTGTTTTGAAATTGTTTTATATTTTATTGATTTAGAATGTGGAAATAGTCAATTTTCATATGACCTCGGATCTCAATGAAACTAATTTTATAAAATCCATAATGGTTAATTATTATAAGATTTCAAGTTTCGAGTCAATTGAAGCTATAATGTGATCATGCGCGATATAAACGCGTGTTGATTTTCGTTTTGAAATTTAAATAAGTGATTTTCAAACAATCCCGGAATTCGATGAAACTAGTTCCATCGTCTTCGGAATATTAAGTTAATATAGGATTTCAAATTTCATGACGATCGAAGTTCGTATGGGTTCATACGAGCTTAAAAAGCTCGATGCGAATATAAATGAATATAATAATATAAAATCTTATCATCCATACTAAATCAAATCCAAAATCTTATCCAATCTCATCCTTAATCTATCCTAATCTGCACAATTGATACATATCATTTTTTCAAATATTTCAGCTATCCATCTTTATATAAACCTAAAGTCCACCTTTTAAATTAAATTTATCCAATCTCAAAAACCATGGCGAATTCGACTAAGTGTTTAACTAAGAAGTTGTAGAGGAAGGTGGCAGTAACCCACGGCTGGATTTTGAGATGGTTTGATGACCTGTAGTGGCCATGGTCATGAGTTGAACACAGAAAGGAGTTTTCGTATTTTCATTGATATCGGCAAATTGGCTAAATTTTGGAAATTGTGGTCTTAAGGAAAGTTGTAGAGGGGAGAGAGGTCGAGATGTGGATAATGGTCTGGTCGGAGGCGATGGCTGTAGGAGGGGAAATCAATAGTTGAAGGTGGTTGGGTCTGTTTTCAGGTTATATGGTTTTGTGCGTGGACCGTTGCTCGAGGGGAGGTGGATCTTGAAGGGCGAAGGTGGCAAAGGGAGGCGCGGTTCCCTTGGTGGCAGTCTGGTCGAAAATTATGGGTCATGGTGGCCATGGTTCCTAGATGAACAAAACCTGGTGGTTTCTGTGTTTTCATCTCGTGTGGGGCTTACGAGGGACAAGAGGAGGGGGGATCAGATGGGGAAGGAAGCTAGGTCGGAGGCGGAGCTGGCGATGACTAGAGGTTAGTGTCTGGTCATCAGAGGCTACGATAGTGGGTGTGTGAAGAGGTCGGGTTTGTTCGCTTGGGTGGATGTCGAGGTTTACACGAGATTTACGTAGTGATTAGTTTTATTAATCACATAAATTATGGTAAATTAGTGATATTTAACGAATTAATTTAATTATTTAATACAACATTAACTTGTAACACCAATTACTATATCATCCATGATCAGAATCTAATGAAATGATGCCCATTGGGATCGTATAAACGTGGTTTACATTGTCAAGCTGGTTTGGTTAGATTTGGAGGAAATTGGAATCTCGTTTGATTTTAAACGATTGTTTAAAATAAAATGAAATAAGGCGACATCGTCAAATCGAAAATGAATTGTGAGTTAACTCTCACGCCTTTTGGAATACAATGATGTCATTAAACTCATTTAATAATATTCATGTTTATTAGTATAAAATTGGATGTTTGGATGCTTTGGATGTTATTGTTTGATTGTTGATTTTAATTATTATAATCCTCTTTTTAAATGCATTAGATTAAAATTTCCATTTCATATGCATTTACGAAATAATATTGTGAGCTGTGATGCAATGAAAAACAGGTTTGAGGGATCCAACTGGATTCCTCAAATATATTGTATGCTATTGTTTTCATATTATCCATATATAAACTGTTTAACTCAACTAACGTTAAAACTTTGTTTGGACGTTTGATTGTTGAATTGAATTCAACATTGATGCGTTGTTAATCAATAAACAATATTGATTAAGTGATTGACAGCGGATGGCCTAAAACCCATCTTTAAAGATGTTGATTGCCGTTAGGCGAACTGATGTAGTTGAAGTTATATAAATTTATTTTTATAACTGAAGTAAGATTTTCAACTATATTTTTATAAGTTATATAGAAATGGAAGTTTTTATAAATTTATATTTTATAGTTTATTTTTATGAGGTAATTATAAACAATTTTTATATTAAAATTTTGTGTTTATAAGTTTATAAGCAAATAAGTTAGAAATTAACCTAAAAGTTAATGGTTTTGTGATAATTGTTTTTAGGGAAATAATTAAGTGAGATAATATTAAATTAATTATATTATTAATTAATTTAATAGGAAGAATTGGAGGAAACCAGTTAAAAAGTTAACTGTGTTTTCAAGTTTACTAAGTCGACTATTTTTAATTGTAATTATTTATTTAAGTTTTGAGCTAGAATGATTTATTTAATTAATTTGTTTCGATTATTTGATAGAAATAATTTTAACAAATAGGTGTTTACGAAACTTAACGAGTGTTAATAAAAGTTGATTAATATTTTAATTAACCATGTATAAAGCAAATTATTTAGTCAATTGTTATTACTTAAGTTAATGATTATTTTGATAACTATCTGAAAGAGATTTTAGAACTAAAGGTTGGTAATTTAATAAGTATTTACTTAATCAAATTCAGTAAAGGTAATTTAAATTGGAAGTAGATTTTATAAAGGAAAGTAATAATGGTTTATAAAACCGTATTTTAATTAAATGGTAAATAGGACTTGTGATATTATAAATAATATCAGCTTTTGAGTTACAAGCTTTTATCTATCTCAATATAAGAATGTTGTCGAGTCAAGGTCTAAGAGGTAAATAAAATACCCCAACTTGAACAACTTCACTATTTTCTAATGATGGTATTAGACAATGTTGGAAATAACTTATTATTTCCATGAGAGAAATATTACAACTTATTTTGCAAGATTTAGAGAATTAATTAAACCATTAGATTATATTGTAAACAATGTATCACTTGACATTGTTTAGCCCAAATATGAAGTGTAACTATACTTATACCACTTGATCTTGATTTTGCTTCTTGAATCTTGGAATCTTTGATCTTGATGGAATGTGTGATGATAGGATGAGATGGGATGGTCTCGTGGTTCACACGTGGAGAGGATAGCCTCGTCCAACGTTGGGAGCTATCAGCCATGCTTAACAGTAATGCTAAGGCCCAGGTCCGTCACACTAACTATACAACACTATTATCTAAGTAACAAAAATAGTATATTTTAAGAATACACTTATTCCAAGAAATAAGTAAATGACTAGGGATGTCAAAGAAATGAAATAACAGATTGTACTGGTTTTAAAGGAAATAAGATATATTGTTTTTGAAGTATTAAAAACAAGAGATTTGTTAACAAACTTATTCAGTTGAGATAAGTATATGAAATCCATGTATAAGACTCGATTTGATTGCTGTGGTGCACATAACATATTGACATCATGCAAAGATCTCGGAATAAATTGAAGGTATGGAGTACAAACATGAGTTGATAGGCATGTAACATTAGGGATTCCTTTTGTTAGAAGAATGTGTGTGCCAACTCATATGTGTGCTCCTTGTGCAAGATATGACAACTGCAATTTGATTGCAGTGGTTCACTTGTCAAAGAACATAATGTTTCTATTAAATATCAACATGATTTTCTAAAGTGTATAAAGGCTTGTTACAAAGAGACATTATAACTATCATCATTTTTTTAATGGGAATATTTAATTATTTAAACATTCAAAATGATTAATTTTAAAATTTATTGATTTGGAATGTCGATTCTACTTAAATTGTAATTTTTTGGTTTAAAATCAACTTAATTTATTTTGAAGCCATAGACAATCCTATTTGAATACGAACAATAATAAGAAATTATTATCAATTAATTTGAATATTGAAAAATATAAATATTGGAATTTATGATTTAAGTATTAGCTATTATGAGTTCGATAATTTTAGCTATCATCGTTTAGTTAGTCGATGTTGATTATTAATCCAATTTGTAAATCCACTGATGATAATGAATAATAGTTTGGCATTAAGTTGATATTTATATCGTGTTTTAAAAAAATATTTTAACATGGAAACAACCAATTTTCAGATGATCTAGGAATTCGATGAAACCAGTTTCATTGAATCCAGAATGGTAAATTATTATCAAATTTCAATTTTCGTATCCATCAGATTTGTTATGCGTTCATGCATGATAAAAATGCATATCGATAAACGATTTGAATTTATAATTTTGTTTTAAAAATTACTATTAAATATGATTGAATTAGCTTTCGAAAAATTCCATTGTTCTCGGAATATGGGTTATTGATTATGAATGACAGTTATAGTGTCTCGTTTCGAGTTTAGAAAATTTACCCTCATTGTATAGCGTTTCACATTTTCCTATAAATAGAGCTCATAAGTTGCAAAACCCTAAAGTTAAAACACTAGCCTCCATTTTATACTAATCAATGATTATAGTTTAATTTCTCAGTCCGTCCACCTTTAGCAAAAACTCCCAACTAGAAAGTTGTTTGCATCGACGTTTAGAGTTCGTCCATGTAGGGTGCTCGACCATTGGAGGTCATAGGTGACCGGATTTCCTCGTTGACCATGAAGGGGAAATTTTAGCATTTCTTGAATTTTCCGAGCTGGTGGTTGACTTTCCGACAATGGTGTCTGAAGGGCTAAGGAAGAGGAGGAGTTGGGCTTTCCCATGCTGGTGATGCGGTCATCGAAGGAGGTGCGTAGGCGGAGCAATTTATAGTTGAACGCAATCTTTTCAACTCAGACTTCTGGAAGCTGGTGGCGTTGTTAGGGCGGGGGTTTGCGAGCGAGGGTTTGTCTTGGATTGCCGGTGATGGCGGCTGAGAGGGTCGGCGGTCTGGTCGCCTTGATGAGGCGTAACAGTGAAATTTAGGGCTGGACCTTTGTTCGTGCTCGATCTGGAAGGAGAGGTTATTAAAGGTGTAATTAACTTGTTTAATCAAGGTGACTAGTGGGCTTAATGATGTCATTAATTAATCTATATTTATTTTAATTTGTTTCGTAATTTATAAAATGCAAATCTTTTTATACATGGTCGGATTCGCGCGAAACAAGTTGCATTGGATTCGTATTGGCTAACACTACACGTACGAGTTGGAATGGAGTGATTTGAAGCTGCATTGATTTTTATGTAATTTCAAATGCTTGTTTGGAATTATATAAATCGACGTGAAATCATCGAATTAGATTGGTTGGTGAGTTAACTCTCATGCTTTCTGGATAACTATATTATCATATCGTATAACATAAATATCTATTGTTAAATTGATATTTATTTATATGATATGTTCGATTGATTGGATGATTTATTGCTTGGTTGGTGGTTATCGGTATATATATTTCCGTTTATGAATGGAAGACCTTTAACATCACCTGCTTTTAAAAGGGAGATTCATCTTAAATGAATTATATTATATTACATGTTCCATATGCATATAAATAACCATTTGTTGCAAGGGACTATAAAGGGGAAAGCGAAGTGTACGTAGCGAATTAGGTTGCGATGGAACACTCTGAAATCTACACATCTATTTTTGATTATTATGGGATTCATACATTTCTTTGATTTTCCATATTTATTCTCATTCATCCATTCGCCTATATTTATATTTTCTTGCATTTATTTGTTGAGTTCGTTTATTACCCAAATTTACTTATGTGTGTTCACATATTGTTTATATTGTCGATGATTGAAGTTAATTAAACATTTTGTTTAATGTAAGTTTTGTTTTCACAATATCGATATTTGAACAAAAATTATCATTTTAAGTAATGATGTTTATAAGTTTATTTATTATTCGAGTTAATAATGATTAAATTCAATTATCTATTTTAACAAATGACGATTTAGTCATATTTTTATAAGTAACAAACTGAATTTTAATTATTTATTTTAATTAATGATAATTGAATTTAATTCATTGTTTTAGTTATTAAAACTTGACTTTAATCAATGATTTTAATTAAAAACCAGTTGAAACTTAATAATCATTTTAATGAATGATGCTTTAGTTCCATTAACTATTTTAACTAACGATATTGATAGGTCTTTTTTAGTAAGTTGCTTTTAAAGTGAAATTGAATTGATTTAGTGTAATTAATAAAACCACTTTATTTGATTTAAAATAAAGGATTTAAAAATAATTAACTGATTTATAAAAGGTTTTAAGCTTAGTGAATCAATTTAATCATGGTTTGTAAATAAGCAACTTATTGGTTATAAAAGATCATAAATGGGACTAATTATTCTACGGGATAATTAATGTTGTTTAAGAAGTGCTAAACACATTTATAATTGGTTTATTTTCCCTTGTGAATATTAAAAGATGGTTTTTAATTTATAAAAGGAATTTGATGAATTGTCTCTTTTGATGATCAATATTTACATTAAGTATATTAAAGTAATTAAGTATAATAAATTATCCTTTTTAGATAAATATCGCTCAAATGATAGTTTTAAATAAGAATGTCCTTTTAAATAGAAATGGTTTTGAAATTCAGTCTAAGCGTAAGATGAGTTGGGTTTTGTTGAAATTAATGTTTTAATCTAACATCGGTTCTAATTTTTCTTTAAAATACACTTAGTATAACAATTATCTCGTTAAAACTAATATTTCAAAGAGTATTGTCAAAAGGTTTCCTTTCAAATATTTGAAATGTGAAAACCAAACATAAGTTCGAGTTTTGAAATTAAAATGTTTTCAATACAAATATGGAAAAAAAATTCCATAAATGAAGTCACTTTTGATTTGGCCTGCACGTATGCAGTGCAACATGATATGGGGTTATCGCTTTGTGTTTGGTGGCGAGCAATTGACTCTTACTGTAACGACTAGCCTTTTCAACACTTCAATTCAGTAATTAAACTAACTCGCAATGTTCTCAAAGGCTGATTGTTATTGGGGTAGTAACACATTAGAACATAAACAAAAGAACTTTTATGGCTTTAACAATATTTTACATCAGGGTATAATGATTACACAGCGGAAAATACTAAAGCTTGGTGGAAGAATATAAATGCTCTAAACTCACTCCAGCCTAAATCTAGCACCTACTCTGTAAAATTACTCCAAGACTTTCTGCAAACCATCACTACTAGCTACCCGTATAGAAATTATAGGCTCTCAGAGTTTAGATGAAAGAATGATAAATTCCAAGTCAATGAGTGGACTGATATGAGAAACTTAAAAATAGTTTTATTTATTTTAAAGTGAGGGAACTCATAAGACCACGTCGTATAACACTGAATAGTTCCCCTTACCAGTGCAGAAAATTCGCAACGTTATTTGGAAAATGAAGCTATCATAGGGTCTTGCATTGAACACACAATGCAAATGTATACTTAGGCAATGATTCTCCTTATGATAACCAGAACATCTTAATACACGAAAAAAATTGGTATTATTATTAGTGCATAGTGTGGAAAATCACTTCGCAAGTAAATGTATAAATCTAAGCTAGTATAATACCCTATCCTATTATGTTGATATAAGTATACAACTAAAACCATATGGACTCATAGTGGTGAATGGATTTCCAACAAATGACCATGCTAAGGAACTTCCTTATCTGATGGGTACACCTCTAGAGGGATGTCCGAAGAACTTTCTTCTCCCTGCCAACACAAGGATGGGTTTCCTTTGTAACTAGGTTACTAACTGTCACGAGTATGCTACCTCTCGGTTGATACCAACCTTTAATCGAGGCACGAGCATCAACAACAACATAAGTAGTAGTTTCCACATAAGTAATACCTGGGATCCATGCCATGATACACTTTTTATTTGGAAGGAAATAATCATACTACCAACCTTGTTGTATCTTTCCCTGTTTCGGTCATTTCCGAGGTGTGAAGCTTAACAAAATCTCGTTACACAAAGCTATGCTTTATCCTAAAACCGTGCTTTGATCATCTACAACTCAATCATTTGGCATGCCACATTGTCATTTTATAATATATATTTGATAATCACCAATCAAATCACCTTTGAGCTCGTATGTCTCAAAGAATGGTATTAAGCTAAGAGAATACTTCTTCGCCACCAACAGAAATATGTTTAGTCAAAATCAATTAATATATTACAAGATACAATGTGAGATATGCATCCATAAAAGTTTTTTCCACATTTGAATGAAACCGAAGACGCTTTATTCCTCGTCCAGTTGTGGAGAGAAGCCCTTCTAAATCCGAAAAATTTCCATCTATGTCTGGACCACTACTATAATATAATCCCAAAATGGGTATATATCCCAAGACATCAACAAGCAGTCCTTTCGATGGGAAGATTTTCGATCTTCAGCCGTCATTTTTTAATATCTATATTTTGATCCATTTCATCGTATCGTTATTCGAAATGGCTTTTAGATAAAAATTTAATCCAACTCTTTCCAAATAATGAGCACAAATTTAAAACAATATGAATTATACAGGATTTCGAATTAAATCTCCTTTCACATGATTTTAGTTAATCAAAACCTTTATTAAAACGGTTCTCTTTAACAAAGTCCTAATTAGAGAAGAAACTCTTTAATCCAAAAAATCCATTTCTTTAAATCTTTTGAACCAAAATTTATTAACTTTAACCAAGGTTCCACATATTCCAATTAAATCTTAATTTAAAATTTATTCCACAGATTTTCATTTTAAACATATCCTTTAATCAAAGGATAATTACACCTTATTAATCTTAATAAATGTTGCTTAAAGCTTTGCTTACATTAAGCCCATGTATTAAACCTTCATTGATTCCTTGATGAAGAAATATTTAAAAAAAATCATTCATTAATTTTTGGCCAAACCAAAGAAAATTGTTATCAAATATAAAATTTGTATAGAAATTATATCCACTCATATTCAATACCAAATCTTGTAATCAACGATACTATAGGCGAAATAACGATATAAATATCATTCAAATTCCTTAAATAGTATACATCCTAACTATGGAATTCAATGTCAAATATCCAAAGATTATTTTATCCAAATACAATTTATTTATAATTGTAAAATCCTTATTGGGGTTATATAATATCCAAATTATCATTAATATACTTTATTAACCATTTGAAAATGTTTACAAAAGATTTGGATAATAATTCTTAAGTTAAAACCATAAAGTTCTAATACTGGCAAAAAGCGTTGCAAAAGCATCGCAAAAGTGTTTCAAAAGGGCTTATATTAACTAGTTTGATAAAAAAAAAATTTATCATCTAGAACTTAATATTTTCAGTTCAAATCACTTTCAAATAATCTATTATGATTAATTAAATTTTTGCAATATTTTTTATAATTTTTTGAAAGCCATTCCTATTGGTTTCCAATTACGATTGCAAAACCATAATTTTATTTAAAACTTGTTTTGGACATAACTGAAAATTTATAAATTCAAATCCAAAAATTCTTTTTCTATTTGAAAGCTATTAACTTTAGATTGAAAACGTGTTTTGTCTCATGTAAATCCAATTTAAATTACATCTGTTATAAGCATTTGAAGTTTATGGTCGAAATTAGCGAACTGCCACAGCGCAAGCGCAACTAGACCTATCCGGATCATATTAGAACTTCAAAATAAAATTCATCTTAATAACTTCTAACATGATTATAAATTTTAATAAACTCACTTATAAACAATATTTTCAATTTCAACTTCAAATTCAATTTTAAATCAAAATTGAATATTATAATATTAATAAAATACTATTATTTTTCAAAATTTAATCTTTTGAAACCCAAACTTTGCAGAAATCAAATTAAATATTATATGAGACTATTAGAATAATCGATTTGAGTTTGAACTATCATTTATACACGTAACTCAAATGCAATTTTGGAATTCACTATTTAAAATCGATTTCAAATTTGAATAAGCCATTTATAATCAACATCTTTTTCAAATTCATTTCCTTATTTACAATTTTTTTGTAATTAATTTAATTTCATTTCCCAACAATTTCGAATTCAACCTTTATTATTTAACCTTGTTTTCACTTTATAAAGAGCACTTATATTTTCATTAGAAAAGGGACTTAACTGATCACCCATATAACTCCATAATTCAAGGTATAACAGGTGTATGATGATATATAAGCAATAATAACATTCATATCATATCCATGGCAAACATCCACAATATCATTAATAAAGGCGGTTAACTACGATACGAGAGGTACGTAATTAACGCTCGTTAGTGTATAAATAGAACTAACTACACAACCATTCATTCAACATCTACCATATATATATATATAATGATAATAATAACAATATATATTTGTGTAAAGTCTCACCAGCATTTCCACTCCTTCTAACTTTATGGTAGGACAGGCTAGCTAACCGAGATTGCTTTGGACTGACAATATTTCCTTGCCGACTTCTTTAATATTATTATTATTGTTGTTATTATTATATATATATATATATATATATTATAAATGGAGGGAGGATGTAACGACCCGGCGGATTTTCAATCTCGAAAATCGACACCTATACATAATCAGTATCAAATGTCAATTAATCCATTACTGAAATACGTGAACGTTAAAAGAAAAAGTTAGAGGGTGAGAAAGAAAAGGATAGAAAATTAGAATAAAATAAAATAGATAAAAGATAGAACTCAACACCAACATAGAATCTCACAATCACAGTGGAACAAAATATAATTTATATTATAGCCTTTAAAATACAAAACTGTATTTTAACTTACATACATCATCAGAGTACATTAAATGTAACGACTCGGATTTTGCCACGTTCACCTATTAATTCTAAAAATCATGAAAATTGAAACCTAGCAATAATTTGACTTTCCAGTTCCAACAAAAGTGGTTTCGTCGAAAACGGTGGTCGTTTGAAAAATGGATATTTTTAATATTAAAAAATATATATAAATTCCATAGCGATTATTCTGAAATTTAAACTGGTCATAACTTTTGGTTCCCGTTATGAAATTTCAATTTTTCGGATTTGTTGGAAAGATATTTTTAAATAGATTCTAATATTTTTGGTTTTACTAAAATCCGATTTATTATGCAACCTGTACAGTCAATCAAAGTTCAAATTCAAATTTTCAAACTACCATCCTATTTCTAATTCCTTTTATAATTAAATTAAATTTATTCGTTTTAACTTCGATTAAAATAAATTTTTAGTCGTTGTTATTTGAAATAAATTATTTTAAATATTAAATTTCCATTGAAATTTCTAAAATGAAAATTTCAAATTGGTTCAGAATTTGCGGGTTGTTACAGTTCCCCACTTAAAATCTTTTCGTCCTCGAAAAGGAACGAAGCTGAAAGTTGTTTAATTTACCAGTTAAATTTTTATTTCTATTGTTGTTTTTAATTATTTTATTAGTTGATTAACTTTTCAATTATATATCACTTTTATATATTCGAAAATCATATTTTCTAAGATCTTAACTTCCTCTTCAACTTTCGCTTTACATTCACGATCTGATTTGAATTATATGAGGGGAGATTAACAATCTAAGTTCGGATGTTTTCAGCCTTTGAAGAGAGGCTGGCGGCTATGAAGTATGGCTAGGGTTAGGGAAATATGTAGTGTATTTATACTAGTATTTATACCGGGAGTTTATTGTTTTAACCTAAATTCTGGGTGCCCATAATTTACACATGGGCAGCTAGTAGTTTTGGTTTTGCAGATACTATGTTCACAGGATCCAGGTCTACAGCTAAAACGATATTCAGAAAGCTCTGTGTTTGTGTATTTCCTTCAGTTGTATTTTGTATTATTCTTCTGCTGCTTTTTAAATGTAGTTTAAATCTCTGATATTGTATTTATCAAATGTAAAATATTTATTTATACTATGATATATTCTTGTACTCTGATGTAATCGTTGTAACAAGCAATAAAATGTTCTTCTGTTTATGTTCTGATATGTCGTGTTCTCAAAGCAATCCGGGCTTTCCTTTACTGGGAAGTTTGGGTCGCCACATTAAATATACAACACAACAGAATAAACTATAAACTCTTGCTCCATGCCTCTTCAGTATATCTGTAAATCCTAAACTACTTGACTGCCGTACAAATTTGGGCAACGGAGAGTTCAGGAAAAACATAGAAAAATAAACTATGGGTCAGTCATGGGACATGTGTGAGTAAACGATTTTAAAATAGCTTGATAAAATAAAATGTATCTCATAAGACCACACTGTATAACACGGAACAGGTTTTTCCCTTATGAAAATCCAAAATACCTGTTTAACATTTCCTTTTGAAAGAAAAGATAATCGTATGACCGATCCACACATAAACATGGATGGCTTTTACCCAAAACATTCTTTGTATGAAAACTCGTCTGATGTTATAATAATATCTAAATCAAATAAATTGAAATTTTGAAGAAAACTTGCATCTCGCGCTCTACATACATAGTATACATTCAAAACCGCGAGCGCTTATGGGATAATGGATTTCCAACTATGACAAGGTATGGAACTACCTTCCGATAGTGTATCTCTAGAGAAGAATACACTAGGTTCAACAAGAACATCTTGCAACCCGACCACACATGACCGACCACTCATTCCTCTTGAGTGTATCAAATATGTTCTCACCTTACGGTTCACAAACCACCCCATTTCCAGGGAGATACAGAAATAAAAAAAGAACAAATGAATTTTCACTAGATGATGATAATACGCCCTAACTGGAGCGACCCACATAGACATGTTGTCTGCCTGATTTTTGTCATTTCCTGGTTGTGAAGCTTAAGGCTATATTTACCTTTGACAAATCATTTTTTATTTACTTTGAATGCCACATCGTCAACATCCGCCAACCACTAATTGATTTCCCCAAAAATAGGTATAAATCTAAGAGAAACAAATTCCTTCGCCATCAAACAAAAATACGTTCTAAACAACGTACGTGATCGGTTAGATATAATCTGTCGGACATTCATCCATACGAGTTGTCCTGAGACTGGACAAATCGAAGGCACTATCCTGTAAATCCATCTTAGGCAATTTCTACTTTGGGATTGACATAACAACCATTGCATAAAACTAAGTCTTCAGTAATCGCCGACTTGCAACGTATAGATTGGATCGAAGTGGAATTCAGATTCTGGACTCTTAGAAACGATAACGTTAATATCTTTTTGGGTCAGGTGGTACTTAATAGCAATCAAATCAACAAATTTCATATGGGTTTCTATATCGTAATTGATTATCTGCACTTATCTACTAAAATTATTTCATATATAAGATTTAACTTTTAGATTTAAACTGCGATCTAATACAGTATGATTTAAATGGGTCAATGTTTAATTTAACTACTCAAATTAGGATAATCACAACATAACTGTCAACTTAATCAACAATCAATGATCACAACATATATAACAATTCAAATATTATTTGCTTAAACAAAATCATATTTAAATATCCAACAATGGTGAATATTAATGATTTAATTAACATAAATCATGTCAACGTTTTATAAATATTAATTTGTTACGACGTGTGTTGACTAGCTTTTAGCAAAATAGTCATACATCAAAGTTATGAATAACGACATGCTCAAATCACAAGAATGTCATCGGGAAAATCATAGTGGCTAGTCATGAAATATTTAGAAAAGATTATAAATAACGCCGATTTTTGAAATCATCATTAATAAGTTTAGAAAAGCTGGTGAAGCGAAAATACTTGATCGACTCGGTCCGATCAGCTCAAAATAACTAAGCGCGTCGATCCGATCACGTGGTAAAACCCATTGCGGAAAACTATTTTAAAATTTGTAAAATAGCATCATGCACTGAAAAATAGCTGATCGGTACGTATTGATTAGCAAAAATGGCTTGCGCGACTCGCACGCGAATAAACTTGGTAAAAATATATTTTTTGGTGAAAACCCGGTTCTGGTATCAAATATATGGTGATCGACATGGCTCGATCACCTACTTTTCATTTGCCAGATCATCCAAAACTAAAGTGCCAAAACCATGTTTGGCACTATAAAAACTCATAATCGGCACATGTTGATCACCTCAAAAATCTTCCCCGATCGTACTATTTCCTTTTGATCGATCCGACTTCCTAACATAACAAAAACCATTAATCAACTCAACCAATCACTTCATTTCTGCTTGCCCGATCCACACTTTTTCTTACTTGTCAACTCCAAAATCCTGGCACCTCAAAAACCAAGATCTCCATGCTGCGATCACCCTAAAATTCTGCCCTGATCTCCTCTCCTTCTATTGGCCAAATCCCATGAGTATTTTAAAGACCTGAAATCTTCGGTCGGCCTAAACCGAACATGAATACGAATTGTTTGAGAACACGGTGCATCAAAACACATAATAATAGAGCTTTTCATTGCTATTACAACAATTTACATCAGAGTACAAGAATATCAGAGCGTGGAAAATAAATACACAACAGAAATACAATTATCAGTGAATAAATTACATAGTAGCAGAGATAAAAATTAATAAATACAATGCATAGCGGAAATACATCAACTAATACAACTAAAAGAAATAAACTAATACAGAGCTTTCCGAATATAGCACCAGATGTGTAACGAATTGGGATTTTCGACTCCGAAAATCAACAAAAAACTCCCATGTTGAGTCGGAAATACCTGATCATTAATAGAAAGAAGTTAGAGGGTGAGAATAGATAAGATAGAAAATTTGAATAGAAGAATAAGAACAACACAATCAGAGTAAACACGAATCTCACAGCGAAATGAATAAAATATAATATATAACATAACTTTGCAATAAAACAGTATAATAACATAATCAAAGTACAACACTTACACACAACAGAAATAACAATAGCTATATATTCCTGAAGCCTCCTGCTTCAAGCTACTCCAAGTATATATGTAAAGACCTGAACGACTTGACTGCTCGTACAAATTAGGGCACCAAGAGTTTAGGGAAAACAAAAAAAAAATAAACTCTGGGTCAGTCATAGGACTGGTGTGAGTAAACTCAAATCATTTGGTTTAACTTTGCAAAACCCTTTTCAAAAGAAATGGTAATCGTAAGACCGATCCACACATAAACATGATGGTTTTTATCTTACGATAACCCAAAACAGTTTTGGAAATCAATACTTCTTTAATATTATAATAATGTCTAATCACAAGTAATTAACAATCTAGCAGAACGCTTGCATCTCACATTCGACATATATAGTATACAAATCAAAATCGCGGGCGCTTATTGGAGATTGGATTCCGACTATGACAAGGTATGAGACTACCTGCCGATTGTGTATATCTAGAGGAAAATACACCGGGTTCAATAAGAATGTCTTGCAACCCGGCCCACACATGACCGACTACTCATTTTGCTTGAGTGTATCGAATGTATATCACCAACGGTTGGGAGCTGCCCACCGTTTCCCGAAAAGGGACAGCATCCATAATAGATAAAAGAATGAAATGGATTTTCTCTAGATAGGTGATATACACCCTAATGGGAGCGACCCACTTAGCCATGCTGCCTGCCCGATTTATGTCATTTCCCGGTTGGTGAGGCTTGAGGTCAAAACGTATCTTTTGGAATACCTAACCACAATTTACTTTGAATGCCACATCGTCATACCCGTCAAATCACAAATTGATATTTGGAAAATGTTTCCAAAATTTATTCATTTGATTTAAATAGATGTTTAAATAAAACATCACTAAGCCAATTTAAACCATTACACTCATTAACTAAATTCACTTAATCAATCTTCACTATCAAACCTTACCCATCCCTTAGTTAAAAACGAAGTCAATCAAGTTGGGGTATAATTACCTTTCAGACCTTAACTGAACAACCTTTCTAACCTTGAAATAGACAAAGTTCACCCTTTTAAACCTTAAACAACTTCCTTATGTAACTCGAATTCTATTTATGAATCACCTTCTTTATTTTAAAACATTGATTTTAACTATAACGTTATAATTCCTTTCTTCTTAAATATCCAACTTCAAAATGTAACTTTTATTCCTTAATTTAACTAAATAACTAAACCACTAATCTATTAATAAATAAGTAAATCTTGATTAAACCGTAAAGTAAATATTACTGTTCGGAATTCGATATAATCGAATTCAATGTATAATTTTATTTGTTCAAATAATCTCTATTCGATAGCTCCTTTTTGAATAAACTATATTCGATAACTCTTTCTTCGAATAACTATATTCGAAAATCTCTCTTCGAATGATTTACATTCGATTTACTTTCTACGAATGATTTACATTCGATTAATCCCCTTTCGAATAAACTATATTCGATTAACTACTTTAATTTTATTCGAATAAACTATTTCGAATAACTCCTTTGGATTAGCTCATTTGGATTAACTCGGTTTGATTAACTCAATCGATTAACTCAACTTGATTAACTTACTTGATTAACTCAACTTATTTAACTCCTATCTAATAACTAATATTCGATTAATTTATATTCGAACAACTATGTCTGTTTTAACTTTATTTCGAATGGCTAATGTTCGATTTAACGCCATTCGCTGGACTCTAGATTGCAGTGATCACAATGGTTACGCCTGAGTCCCTCAGGAAACATCCAACCGACGTAGACTATCTGCAGCCCTGCGAATTACGCTAGCAGTCGTACGAAATGGCAAACATCCTAAATAACTATGTTTGACTAACTCTATCTCAAATAACTATATTCGATCAATTCTAATTGAATAACTAATATTCAATAAATCCTAATTCGATTAACTATGTTCAATTAACTCTAATTCGATTAATTTTAACTCTAATCGATTTACTCTAACTGATTAACTCTAATTGATTAACTCCTTTGATTAACTCTACGTCCCTATTCAGTTTCAATTGTCGATGTTGAAATCGATTCTTACTTCTCTATATAAGTCCCGACTTATATATTCTTTTTATCCAATGATAAACATTTCATTTGATTTATAAAATATTATTTATAAATTTATCTTCTCAATCTATCGGTCAGAATAAATTCTATTTAAAATCTTTGCTTTAAATCCATATCAAGTTATACCCGTGTGCAAAGCACGGGTCTAAACATTTCAAATGTAAAATTCTCCTTTTATGCAATTCTAGTCACTTTTCAAGTATTTCCTTTTAAAATCAATTTATTTACAAAATAAATCCCTTTTCGATAATTCTATTTATTCTATAAAATATTTTCTATTAATAAAATCTATTGATTTTATAAGTAATTCCTTTGATAATCTAACTATTTTCTTTTTCTATTTACTTTGCACGCATTTCCCCTTTCTATTCTATTTATTTTTCAAATAAATATCCCTTTTCAATTCAATTTATAAATAGTTTACAAACATTTCCTTTTCAATTCTATTTGTAAATGTTTTACAAATATTTCCCTTCAATTCTATCTAAGGCTGCACACAACCCATATCCAACCCGACCCAACCCACCAACCCGACCCAACCCACATAAACCCAACCCAACCCATCCTAGTACGGGTCGGGTATGGGTTACAATTTGTAACCCATACTATATGCGGGTCGGGTTTGACATTTTGTTCAACCCAACCTCATTTTAACCCAACCCAAACCTATTTAAAAAAAAACTAATTTAATATCCATCCAATTAAAATTGGAATACTATAATCCTAGAATAATTTTTATGTATTCTTTAATAAATGTACAAAAAAATATTTCATGTCAATCCAAACTAGATCGAATTTGATAAATATATTTTAAAGAGCATTTTAATGTATTTTAAATTGAAATGCTTGCTCAACTATGTAGTAAATTAATTTCATATGATGTGTTTTACAATGAAATTTTAATTATATGTCTTGTAATGAATCAGTTATTTTAAATGCATTATGCTAGCTAAAATCTGATATATTATGCTGAATATATTGATATAATTTTTAGAAAAAATCCCTCATTTTCTCATTTTTTATTGTATTCAAGTGACCCAACCCAACCTTACTTAACCCGACCCAACCCATACTTCAACCCAACCCATATCCAACCTCATATAGGGTCGGGTACGGGTTGAGCTACCTTAAACCCATACCTATGCGGGTCGGATAAAGTATTTGGTCTAACCCGACCCAACCCATACTTTGTGCAGCCCTAATTCTATCTATTTGATTAACAAATAAGTATTCCCTTTTTAATCTATTTATTTTCTAAATAAATAGTTTTCTTTTTATAAATCTTTTGATTCTATAAATATTTCTTTTTCAATATAACATTGAAATTTCCCTTTTTAACATTACAACATTCCTTATTGTATTTAACGTACCATATAACAATGATCGATATCATTTAACCATATAAAATCAACAACAGAGTTCATATCACATCATATAACACAATATATGAAAAACAGTAAAATAAATGTTGAGGAACCCAGTTGGATCCCTCCGACCTGTTTCCCTGCATCCACAGATGTTAAACAATAAAATTAACATCAATTTAATTTTACTATGAAATATTCTGCTAAACAGAATCAATATTTGAATAACGATTTATATTTATATCGTTATCTATATTTTCAATCAACTGACTAGCAGTTCAACCAAACAACCAACACATAGCAAACAACCATCATTTATCATTTCTAAAAATACTTTAGAAAAATATAACTGAGAAGAGTTAGTGAGTTTACTCACATTTCGCGTTAACCGTTAAATAACGATTTGCGTCTGTTGATTCAGATGGACAATTTATTTTGCTATAAATTGTAACGAGCTCGGATTCACTCTCAGTCAGTTCCATTGAGTTGCTCCCATCCATACGATCCGAACGGATCTTATTTCGCTGAATTTCGATAATATATGAGGAAGTTACACATTTTTAAAGTTAACACTAGTTTAAATAAAAACAAAGGTTTATTTTCAAATTGGCTTAACTATTTACCATCACCGACCCATTTTCCTATTATAAGCCCAGCACCGAAACCATCTTCCCCAAAATATCGCAACACCAGGAACAACTTCCTCCACCATTTTCATGATTTCAAATCCCAAACTGATCCTCCATTTCTTCACAACAGTTCAAACGAACATAACCAAACTACTCCACATCATCCCCTCCGTCACCCCGTACCCTCAACTTCAAACTCGAACCTACTTTCCAACTGTCGACTTCAGTATTTCTGTCGAGCCACGCAGTACACGCACGACACAAATTGTAACCGAAATCCACAAAAGCTTCACAATAGATGCAGACAACCACCAGTGACCCAAATCTAATATCAAAAACACAATTTGATGCTTTCAATCCTCGTATTTGTCAACCCCACTCAACATTGTTCACAAACCCTTCGACAAAAATGATGTCGAGCTTAAAACAAACCACACTGCATTGAAGAGCAGTTCATCTCGAGCCTAAAAACATATAGTTCGTGATTTATAAATTTAGTTTGGATTTTCTTTTGATTTTTGAGCTCCTGGAATTTTTACTGTAAGGAGAATAAGAGAGCGACCGATTTTTCTTGCTTGTTGACCATCGTAGAAATAGAATTAGGTTTAGGTTTTGAAATGGTATTATATAGGAAAAATATATTATTTTTATATTCCATTATTTAATTTATTTTTAAGCATACGCTGTTTACATATGTTCTCTAAAATTCCTGTCACCACATACGATACCCAAAAATCATGAAAATTGACATTCACCTTCAGTTCGACATTACGGTCCCAACGAAACTGGTTTCATCGAATTCCGACTCCGTTTGCTCACACAGCGTATTTTAACCGTCAAAATACTGACTGTTTTTCACATTAAAAATCCATACGGCCACACACTGACTCTAAAAATCACGAAACTTGATATCTTGCAATAATTTAATATTGCGGATCCAACAAAATTAGTTTCGTCAAATTCTGAGGTCGTTCTCAAAAGTGGCTATTTTTAAAGCTTTAAATAACCCATTTGAATATATAAATATATTTAAATACAATTAAATTAAATAAAAATAATTTAATATTATCTTATATATTCACATTAGAATATCATACAGCTCTAATGGAATTTATAACTCGATATTTCAAATCCAGTGTTACATCGATATTCAATTTACATTTAAAAATCCATTTTAAAATATAAATAAATCGATATAAATTATAAAGGAATTCCATAGCGACTTTTCTAAAATTTGATTTGGACATAACTAAAAATCTGCACAATGATATCCCGATTTTTCTCTTCCCCTAGAAAAATTTACTTCACCAGCTCCTAACGTTTCTTGTTTCACAGAAGTCCGATTTAAAACGGACCCTGTATATCCGGTTGAAGTTCAAATCGCCAAATAGCGAACTGCCGCACCGTTTCGAGCTCGATTATAATTATAATATAAATTATACGTTCAACTATCGTTCAGATAATATATACGTTATTCTAATTCAATTCTAAACTGAATTAAATATCACAGATGATCCAATTCACACCATATTGTGAATTCCACTATTTCTGACTATTTCCGAAATTAAATATATTATTCATATTAATTAAATATTCACTACTATTTAATTTAACAACCATTAAATAAATTATTTATATACCGTAAAAATACGGGTTGTTACGTTCTTTCCCCCTTAAAATAATTTCGTCCTCGAAATTGCTAAGGTAGAAAACAAACCCTGTTGACTAGGTTAAAAATTATTTGTTTACTCTTAACTTCAGTTTTAACTGAATTAATTAGTTTCAATTAAATTGTTACTTTATTTCGATTAAAGAAAATTTTCTAAAATTCTGAAAATTTCCTATCACCTTAAATTTCCGGAAAATTTCGCCAGCACCTCCTTTGTACCGGTCAATAGTTCAAACCCCAACTTGCCTCTCTAGGCCTTCTCCAATCCAAAAGAAAATCAAATAGCCAAGCGGCTTGCCAAATCGGCCCATAAATCACCAAATCCATAAAAATAAACGTGTACCTTTTTGTCGGGCATATCATTATATTCTTTTCCATCTGCTTCCCATTTCAGCGTATACCAAAGTCATCCCAATCAATCTCTGATCAATTTATCCTCAACACAGCTATTCGCTTAAACAACCAATTACCATTTCAAACTCAAGTTTCATTCTCGATTCCAACTCCTAACTCACCAATCCAATACCATTTCAGATTCTATCCCACAATTCAAAATTTGATTCTACTTGATATATCATATCCAATTCAATTTATAGTTAATTGGTTTCAATTCAATTCCAGCTTGCTTTCAAAAATTTCTACTTTAATTTGCTTCTGTTTCAAACAATCTTTACCTGAGAGTTTCAAATAGCTTAGCCTTTCCCAAAATCAAATATTTTTTTCTTCTTTTGGAATTTCAAAACAACTTGTTTTTCCCAAAATAATTCGAAAACAAAATCTTTGGTAGTAATCTGTCACTTACAACTCGAAAATGAACACTGATGATGTGGCCAGTATCATCAGAGTTATTTCCCAGCTATCGAAGTGAGTTCAATACTATATCACTTATCAAAACCATATTTAAACACTTTCATTTTGAAATCTTTTTCAAAATCTCATTCATGATACTTGTAAAAAATTTCAAATCTCCCAGGATTTCAAAATTTGCTTATACTTAACACAAATCCACTTACAAACACTTCTCCCAGTTTTCAAAATTTTAATTCCAATCCTAATTTAATTCAGATTTAATTCATCTGATTCTATATATTACGCTTGTATGAATTTTATTTGGTTATATATACATAACCAACTCACTTTAAGCTTCATTCGATTTAGACAACAACCAACACATCCAATGTACTATAACACTTCAAATATTAATATTTTTTTATATCAAAATATAATTTGGGTATAATTATTTCATTTACCCCTTTTCAAAACATACTGTGTCGGTTCATCATATTCGAGTGTTTAGAAACTCCTACCGATATAGTGGATCAAACTAATCGATTAGAACCCATAAACGACTCAACCAATAAATCTCCATAATATAAAACAATTTTTATAAAATCTACAAATACGTTCACTAGTATACATACACTCAACTAAATCTAGGGCATTACTAACCCCATCTCTACTGAGTCACTCCACAGAGCCAAGGTAATCACTTAACCTTCAGCTCTGATACCACTATAACGAACTGGGATTTTCGACTCCGAAAATCAACACAAAACTGCCATGTTGACTATTCGAACATCGGAAATACCTGATCATTAATAGAAAGAAGTTAGAAGGTGAGAATAGATAAGATAGAAAATTTGAATAGAAGAAAAGAAGAACACAATCATAGTAAATAAGAATCTCATAGCGGAACGAATAAAATATAATATATAACATAACTTTGCAATAAAACAATATAATAACATTATCAGAGTACAACACTTACACACAATGGAAATAACAATAGCTATATATTCCTGAAGCCTCCTGCTTCAAGCTCCTCTAAGTATATCTGTAAAGACTTGAACTACTTGACTGCCCGTACAAATTTGGGCACCCAAGAGTTTTGGGAAAACAAAACAAAATAAACTCTGGATCAGTCATGGGACTGGTGTGAGCAAACTCAAATCATTTGGTTTAACTTTGCAAAATCCTTTTCAAAAGAAAAGGTAATCGTAAGACCGATCCACACATAAACAAGGATGGTTTTTATCTTATGATAACCCAAAACAGTTTTGGAAATCAATACTTCTCTGATATTATAATAATGTCTAATCACAAGTAATTAACAATCTAGTAGAACGCTTGCATCTCACGTTCCACATATATAGTATACAAATCAAAATCGCGGGTGCTTATTGGAGATTGGATTCCGACTATGACAAGGTATGTGACCACCTGCCGATAGTGTATCTCTAGAGGCAAATACACCGGGTTCAACAAGAACGTCTTGCAACCCGGCCCACACATGACCGACCACTCATTTCGCTTGAGCGTATCGAATGTATATCACCAACGGTTGGGAGCTACCCACCGTTTCCCGAAAAAGGACAGCATCGATAATAGATAAAAGAATGAAATGGATTTTCTCTAGATAGGTGATATACAACCTAATGGGAGAGACCCACTTAGCCATGTTGCTAGCCCGATTTATGTCATTTCCCGGTTGATGGGCTTCAGGTCAAAACGTATCTTTTGGAATATCTACCCATGATTTACTTTGAATGCCACATCGTCATACCCGTCAAATCACAAATTGATTTCCCCAAAAATACCATGGATATAAAGCTAAGAGAAACGAATTTCTCCGCCACCAAACGTAAGTACGTTTGAAGAGATCTTGCGCGATCCGTTAGATATACTCTGTCAGACATTGTCCATTCACGTTTGTCCTGGGACTGGACAAACCGAAGGCACTATTCTGTAAACAGGATAGCCCTTGTATAACTCCGTCTTCAAATCTCTTTATCATATTTGATTGCAACGCTAACGCCCATACAGAGTGGTTTTCAGATAATGAATCTGATCCCGGTCCCTCTATATTAACGATGGAAAAATGGTCAAAAACTTCGATAGCGGTGATTTAACTATCAAAGAAAAATAGGTGTACAACCAACAATCTTATTTCTAGATAGAAATTCGATCGATCAATCATCAATCAACATTAATCTCCTTTAATTTATCATTAATTTATTCATTTCCCATTTCCATATACTCAACATTTCTTATTTTCTAAATTTAAGAAATATACGTTATCAATCATTGGAAAACATTTCCATCTCTGTTTCGCGTATCATTATCATTCCAATATTCTTTCTCATCAACATTTCATTTTCTATGACTAAAAAATATCTCTGATTATATTTGGAAAATGTTTCCAAAATTTATTCATTTGATTTAAATAGATGTTTAAATAAAACATCACTAAGCCAATTTAAACCATTACACTCATTAACTAAATTCACTTAATCAATCTTCACTATCGAACCTTACCCATCCCTTAGTTAAAAACGAAGTCAATCAAGTTGGGGTATAATTACCTCTCAAACCTTAATTGACCAACCTTTCTAACCTCGAAATAGACAAAGTTCACCCTTTTAAACCTTTAACAACTTCCTTATGTAACTCAGATTCTATTTATGAATCCCCTTCTTTAATTTAAAACATTGATTTTAACTATAGCATTATAATTCCTTTCTTCTTAAATATCCAACTTCAAAATGTAATTTTTATTCCTTAATTTAACTAAATAACTAAACCACTAATCTATTAATAAATAAGTAAATCTTGATTAAACCGGAAAGTAAATATTACTTTCCCGAATTCGATATAATCGAATTCAATGTATAATTCTCTTTTTCGAGTAATCTCTATTCGATAGCTCCTTTTCGAATAAACTATATTTGATAACTCTTTCTTCGAATAACTATATTCGAAAATCTCTCTTCGAATGATTTACATTCGATTTACTTTCTACGAATGATTTACATTCGATTAATCTCCTTTCGAATAAACTATATTCGATTAACTACTTTAATTTTATTCGAATAAACTATTTTGAATAACTCCTTTGGATTAACTCATTTGGATTAACTCGGTTTGATTAACTCAACTCGATTAACTCAACTTGATTAACTTACTTGATTAACTCAACTTATTTAACTCCTATCTAATAATTAATATTCGATTAATTTATATTCGAATAACTATGTCTGTTTTAATTTTATTTCGAATGGCTAATATTCGATTTAACGTCATTCGCCTGACTCTAGATCGTAGTGATCGCAATGGTTACGCCTGAGTCCCTCAGGAAACATCCGACTGCCGTAGACTATCTGCAGCCCTGCGAATTATGCTAGCAGTCGTACGAAATGGCGACACATCCTAAATAACTATATTTGACTAACTCTATCTCAAATAACTATATTCGATCAATTCTAATTGAATAACTAATATTCAATAAATCCTAATTCGATTAACTATGTTCAATTAACTCTAATTCGATTAATTTTAACTCTAATCGATTTACTCTAACTGATTAATTCTAATTGATTAACTCCTTTGACTAACTCTACGTCCCTATTCAGTTTCAATTATCGATGTTGAAATCGATTCTTACTTCTACATATAAGTCCCGACTTATATATTCTTTTTATCCAATGATAAACATTTCATTTGATTTATAAAATATTATTTATAAATTTATCTTCTCAATCTATCGGTTAGAATAGATTCTATTTAAAATCTTTGCTTTAAATCCATATCAAGTTATACCCGTGTGCGAAGCACGGGTCTAAACATTTCAAATGTAAAATTCTCCTTTTATGCAATTCTAGTCACTTTTCAAGTATTTCCTTACAAAATCAATTTATTTACAAAATAAATCCCTTTTCGATAATTCTATTTATTCTATAAAATATTTTCTATTTATAAAATCTATTGATTTTATAAGTAATTCGTTTGATAATCAAACTATTTTCTTTTTCTATTTACTTTACACGCATTTCCCCTTTCTATTCTATTTATTTTTCAAATAAATATCCCTTTTCAATTCTATTTATAAATAGTTTACAAATATTTCTTTTTCAATTTTATTTGTAAATGTTTTACAAATATTTCCCTTCAATTCTATCTATTTGATTAACAAATAAGTATTCCCTTTTTATTCTATTTATTTTCTAAATAAATAGTTTTCTTTTTATAAATCTTTTGATTCTACAATTATTTCTTTTTCAATATAACATTGAAAATTCCCTTTTTAACATTCCAGTATTCCTTATGGTATTTAACGTACCATATAACAATGATCCATATCATTCAACCATATAAAATCAACAATAGAGTTCATATCACATCATATAACACAATATATGAAAACAGTAAAATAAATGTTGAGGAACCCAGTTGGGTCCCTCCGACCTGTTTCCCTGCATCCACAGATGTTAAACAATAAAATTAACATCAATTTAATTTTACTATCGAATATTCCGCTAAAAGAATCAATATTTGATTAACGATTTATATTTATATCGTTATCTATATTTTCAATCAACTGACTAGCAGTTCGACCAAACAGCCAACACATAGCAAACAACCATCATTTATCATTTCTAAAAATACTTTAGAAAAATATAACTGAGAAGAGTTAATGAGTTTACTCACATTTCATGTTAACCGTTAAATAATGATTTGCGTCTGTTGATTCAGATGGAAAATTTATTTTGCTATAAATTGTAACGAGCTCGGATTCACTCTCAGTCAGTTCCATTGGGTTGCTCCCGTCCATACGATCCCAACGGATCTTGTTTCGCTGAATTTCGATAATAAATGAGGAAGTTACACATTTTTAAAGTTAACACTAGTTTAAATAAAATCAAAACAAAGGTTTATTTTCAAATTGGGCTTAACAATTTACCATCACCGGCCCATTCTCCTATTATAAGCCCAGAACCGAAACCATCTTCCCCAAAATATCGCGAACACCAGGAACAGCTTCCTCCACCATTTTCATGATTTCAAATCACAAACTGATCCTCCATTTCTTCACAACAATTCAAACGAACATAACCAAACTACACCATATCATCCCCTCCATCACCCCGTACCCTCAACTTCAAACTCGAATCTACTTTCCAACTCTCGACTTCAGTATTTTCGTTGAGCCACGCAGTACACGCACGACACAAATTGTAACCGAAATCCACAAAATCATCACAATAGATGCAGACAACCACCAGTGACTCAAATCTAATATCAAAAACACAATTTGATTCATTCAATGCTCGTATTTGTCAACCCTACTCAACGCTGTTCAGAAACCCTTCGACAGAAATGATGTCGAGCTTAAAACAAACCATACTGCATTGAAGAGCAGTTCATCCTGAGCCTAAAAACATATAGTTCATGATTTATAAATTTAGTTTGGATTTTCTTTTGATTTTTGAGCTCCTGGAATTTTTACTGTAAGGAGAATAAGAGAGCGGCGGATTTTTCTTGCTTGTTGACCACCGTAGAAATAGAATTAGGTTTAGGTTTTGAAATGGTATTGTATAGGAAAAATATATTATTTTTATATTCCATTATTTAATTTATTTTTAAGCATACGCTGTTTACATATGTCCTCTAAAATTCCTGTGATCACATACGATACTAAAAATCATGAAAATTGACATGCACCTTCAGTTCGACATTACGGTCCCAACGAAACTGGTTTCGTCGAATTCTGACTCAGTTTGCTCACACAGCGTATTTTTAACCATCAAAATACTGACTGTTTTTCACATTAAAAATCCATACGGCCACACACTGACTCTAAAAATCACGAAACTTGATATCTAGCAATAATTTAATATTGCTGATCCAACAAAATTAGTTTCGTCGAATTCTGAGGTCGTTTGCAAAAGTGGCAAGCTCTAAATAACCCATTTAAATATATAAATATACTTAAATACAATTAAATTAAATAAAAATAATTTAATATTATATTATATATTCACACTAGAATATCATACAACTCCAATGGAATTTATAACTCGATATTTCAAATCCAGGGTTACATCGATATTCAATTTAAATTTAAAAATTCATTTTAGAATATAAATAAATCGATATAAATTATAAAGGAATTCCATAGCAACTTTTCTAAAATTTGATTTGGACATAAATAAAAATCTACATAATGAAATCCCGATTTTTCTCTTCTATAGAAAAATATACTTCACCAGCTCCTAACGTTTCTCGTTTCACAGAAATCCAATTTAAAATGGACCCTGTATATCCAGTTAAAGTTCAAATCGCCAAATAGCGAACTGCCGCGCCATTTCGAGCTCGATTATGATTATAATATAAATTATACATTCAACGGTCGTTCAGATAATATATTCGTTATTCTAATTCAATTATAAACTGAATTAAATATCACAGATGATCCAATTCACACCATATTGTGAATTCCACTATTTCTGACTATTTCCGAAATTAAATATATTATTCTATTATTTATATTAATTAAATATTCACTATTATTTAATTAAACAACCATTTAATTCTCTAAACCATTAAATAAATTATTTATATACCGTAAAAATACGGGTCGTTACAAGATGTAAACCAGGATCCTGTTAAATAAAAATATGCAAAACCAAATTAGTACATGTGGAAATTATGGGCACCCAGAGTTTATGTGAAAACAAAAACTCCAGGTTAGTCATGGGACTGGTGTGAGAACTTAAAACAATTATTAAAACTTTGTTCAAAATAAGGCATATCATGAGGCTACACTATATAATACGGAACTGGTTTACTCCACATGAATGTTAATGCATAAACAACTACCAAACATAGACTTATGAAGCCTAAGATGCAAAAACAGTACGTAATTCCTTAAACTACCCATTTAGGCTTAATCCCTAAACTTAGATTTTTAAAATCTAACTAACTTTACACAAGTTATTTCTTTGCACTTTATTCTCGAAATCTTATTTCAAATCATTTGAAATATGTTTCTAGCTTTTGTATCAAAGTAGATTTCACT
Organism: Allium sativum; assembly: GCA_030737875.1. Lineage (NCBI taxonomy): Eukaryota > Viridiplantae > Streptophyta > Magnoliopsida > Asparagales > Amaryllidaceae > Allium > Allium sativum. Next base: position 592,066,356 of record CM060909.1, read on the forward strand.
TCGGGATCTCAAACCAAATCATTTGGAAATATGAATTCCAAAATATCACAAACATGCATAACAATACATATGACACAAAATATCGGGAGGTTTCTCTTGACAAACAAGGTAAAGTGCACACACCTTTCTCTTTCTTGATATATATACACACTTGTGCACCTCCCACACTTGGAGTAGACTACACTAACCACTGACCAATTCTTAAGGTCCTGGGTCTTCCTCTCACCCATACTTTTAGTTGTCAGGTTACCCAAATCTTTAGCCATATACTAAATCATTTTATATCCCGAAATGAAGAAAATCATTTTGCAATAATCATAATCACTAGTGCTTTCAAACCATAGTGCTTCACATCGATAATTAACATATATGATCAATCACCATTAACCATATAACCTTTGAGCTCTACGTCTCTTAGAAGGGTGTTAAGCTAAGAGAAAAATTCTCTGCCACCAACAGATATATAATCAATAGCAACTAATCTGTTATGTGATGAACATACAATATAAAACAAATAATTCATTTCCAAATCATTTTGAAAACATAGTGTTTAGTCCTCGAAATCCTTTCTGTTTTATAAAAGATTTTTATAAAACATTCTCTGTGCAAAATCCGGAAAACATTTCTTTTCACTTAAGAAATTCTCATTTCAAAAACCATTCATTAAACTGAAATGAACCAAACAACATCGCTATACACCTCATAATCAAATCGTGAAATTAATCACTGGGTTTTAGCATATAAGTATTTTCCGCCCAATCCAATGCTAAGTGTAAACGCATATGATTGCTCATAAACTGATCAAGCACAATCCAAACAATCAATCGACAACAAATATTGACAACCAAGTATATTTGGTTCTAACACATGTAGTGTTTTGGTAAATTTAATTACCATTTAACTTTCAATCTAATTAAAGATTCGTTAAAACTCTACTTAGTTTTAATCTTCAAACACAAAATTTAATTTGATATCAAATATTAAGGCTTTGAATAGAAATCATATTGAATTATATTCAATATCAAATTCTAAAACCAATTGGTAACATATCAGGAATAACGATATTTATATTTCCCAAATTCCTCAACGATATCCGTAAAATTACGGAATCCAATACCGAAATATCTGTAGATTATTTCCAGTCAAAACCATTCCAATTCATATGTTAGAAAAACTCTGGTTATATTAAAACTATATTCCATCCATTTCGTTATATTAAAATCATTGCATTTTCCTTTTAGTTCTAAAACAACACTTTCAGATAAAATTAACATTTATCTTTCAAAACTTGGAATATTTTATCCCAATTCTTTTCTAAATCATTTATTATGATTTTACTTAATTTATTCATATTTTTAATCATTTTAAAGCCCTTACATTCGGTTCCAATATCAGCCACCGAACTGCATCCGTAGTGACCTTTTCCAAAATTGATTTAAACTTAATTTAAAATCTAACCATTGGATTTCACCATTCTTATATTTGTTTGAAATCTCTTTTCGGTATGAACCCAACGGTTCTAGTTTCAAGAGAATTCGACAGTTGGATCTCCCGCTACGTCAATTTGAAGTTACGGGTTTGTCGATGTGCGACACATCCTATTCAAACCCGAATTCGAGTTATAAAACTAAAAATAAATCGACATACCTCCAAACCAATTTTACAAATTGTATAAAATGTATATATTCATCATTGAAAACTCGTTTCAATCGTTTATCTTCAAAAAATTATCTACGCATCCATCCATAATCGAGAATCGAATTCATACTCCGATTTTTCACTGGATATTATATTGTTAAAACATTTATATTTATTCTGAATTGGAATGATTTCAACCAAACATCATACAATTTAACTAGCATGAATTTTGTACATCCAACAATAGTTGTAAACAACTATCAAATATCCAAATAACATTCAATGTGCACCTATATTCATATAAGCTTCAATCAAATAATTGACGCTTATTTCAATCTGTTAATCAACCGATCAACATACAAACTACATACAAGAGAGATGTGGAAGTCAAATATCATCCCGAACCCGTACCGGGTTTTCAACCAACAAACAATCAATTTAAATCAATTATTAATTCATGAATTTAATCATAAATAGTTCAATTCAAATTATTTTTCAATCTAACCAAATTTACTTAAAACAAGCGATGATAAATTTATCGTTTCAACTACAAATGGATATTTTAATCTAGTTTAACTACCAAAAATATTTGCTCATCATTTTAGCGTGTTAAGTGACTCAAAATCGCATCCAAATCACAATACAATCAATCACCCATTCATTCATATGGTTTTCAAACAACTTATGATGTGAGCTACCATGTACCATATAACAAATTTATGATAATTAATCTTACAACAACTACCACAAGCAACCAATACATGTTCATTTATGATTATAATAACTGTAAAAAAAAACCAGTTTGAGTGAGAAACTCTCACATTGGTCGTTTTCGCTAAATAATGGTAAACGACGAATTGACTGAATTAGACGTTTTCTTCCACCAAAATTGATACGGGCTCCAAATTACTTCAAATTAGTTTCATTGTGAAACTCTCGCAATAGAGTTCCAACGGATCTTGTTTAGCTGAATTTCTAGTTCGTATGAAAAATTTATATATTTTACTAGATTGTGTGTATACATAATCTTAACACATAAATTGATTAATTACCTCATTTCTTCCCTAATCACTTCCTATATTCTCTCATCCTCCAAAAATCACGTAACAGGATATGCTATGCTATGCAGTCCACAACATATGCTATGTGGTGTAGTCCACACCTGTTAACTGTCCAATGATGTATACTTAATTTCACACAAGCAACCATCACATCGCATCCAATTCACTTACAACAATAATAATAATTAAACTGCACAATCGATATAATAAACATGTACCTTTTTATCGGGCATGCAAATTTATTTCTCTTCTTTACCTTTATGTAACAACCTGTTTGATATATGCACATGTCTAATCTAAACTAATTTTCAATTCAGTTCAACATTATATTGGATTTGGCTTAATTCACCTTTCATTCTTATATTGGTTTTATTATTCCAATATTTTTATTAGTTAAACTAATTATCACACATCACAACCAACAATTAATTGGTCAATTAACTTTCCAAACATATAGCTTTTATATACTCAAAAATATATTTTCAAAACCAGATCATATAATAATCACAAATATGTTACTTATAAATGCGTCACTCTCGGCTCATCCTATGGCATTACTAACCTTATCTCTAATGAGTCTCTCATTCTAGGATACTACTGATCCTATCCCTAATGAGTATTCTTTAATAGGATATTACTAATCCTATCTCCGATGAGTTCTTTCATTTGGTTCTAATGTGTCTTGTTCTCGAGCTTTGTAAATCAAGGCTCTAATACCAAACTGATACGACCAAAAATATACTTCAGAGTACAATAGGACTTTTCATTTATTCTTTAATAGAACATGACGCATCGGAACATAGAACAATATGACTTTTCATTGCTATTACAATAATATACTTCATAGTACAAAAATATCAGAGTGCAGAAAGTAAATACACAGTGAAAATATAATTATCACAGAATAAATTACATAGCAATAGGAATAAAAATGTATAAATACAATGCATAGCGGGAATACATCAACTAACACAACTGAAGAATACACGGAAACAGAGCTTTTCGAATATAGCTCTAGTTGTAAACTAAGACCATGTTAAATAAAAATCTGCAAAACCTAAACTACTAGCTGCCCATGTGGAAAATATGGGCACCCAGAGTTTAGGTGAAAACAATAAAATCAAGTTAGTCATTGTAACAACCCGAATTTTGGGGGAAAGATTGTGACGACTTAGAGGATTTTGGCATCTGCAGCACGAGTAAAAATTAAGAATTAACATTAAAATTAATAGTATATTTGGATTTCTACGTCGAATTCGGAAATTTTATCTAAGTTAACATAATTGGATTTACTTTAAATAAAAATTCTTTCCATAAACATAATTTCGATAAGAACGTTTGTCAAGGAAAACGTTATTTTTGGGTTGTTTGAATATTTGAACGTTAACGTTAGAACTAAAAAATTACTTTGAGATAATAATAGTAATTAAATATGATTCATTTCAAGATTTTACTCATGACATTTTGATGGTGTGTCAGGTTGCTGGAATTTAGAATGCTAATATATGCATTCCCCTTGATCTAATTTTTCATTTAATATTTGTTGAAATTTATAACATGTTTAAAATGGGTAAAAAACGTTATTGACATATTTCATTTCAATCGTATTCTATTCTAGCCATTCGTTCAAACCATTTTCCTTCGTTCAACCCAAGCGTTCATTCAACTGTATTCGTATATGAGAATCTTTCCATTTAACTACTGAAAATTTGTACCACTTGTCTTCGTTGTACTGAAATATATTACCATTTGTCATTTACCACCAGAATTGGGTACCACGTGTTTATTTTTCTACGATTTTCTGGTTTCTTCGTTCGAACTTTTAAAACTAGTATGCCCCTTTGCTTTCGAGAGAACAGAATGGGTCCCCTCCATTTTTTTTATTAACAGCCGACTCATTTTTTTCTTCTTCCTTAAAAATTGAATTCCTCCACAAAAATAAAAAATTATTGCTTCTCTGATTTGACGAAATGGCCACCGGCCGAGTGTACGTTCGTTGCCGGAACTACCACAGGCGCTGTACCCTTCTCGTCGACGTCACCTCTCCCCCGAACAGTTGCGACATTGATAGTCCCTATAGTTTCTCTCTCTTCCTCCCCCTCGCTAGTCAAAGTCGGCATCTTTGGCACCATCGACACCACGCAAGTCAGTTGTTGCTGCCACGGTTGCCTCCACCTTCGTGAGTGAACACCAATGGACTGCAGCACCCAAAGCTGCCGCCTTTTCTCCTTCGAAGCCGGTCCATCGTGCTGCTTTCCTTCGTAGATGATGCAGGGTGAGTAATCTCACGATTTAAACTAATTGCAAGTCCTTCACTTTGTTTTTTGGTCACTAAGATTAATTCGGTTGCGGGCCGTTATCCTATTTCTTGCCTCTTATCTCTTAGTTGCCTTGTTTTGTCTGTGAACATGATGCATGAATTCATATAATCTGATCCATGAGTTTTGTTGATATCCCTTTTTGCACTGCGGTTTTTCACTAGCCAGAAAATAACAATGCTAAGAGCATCTCCAACAGTGTTACGGGCCGTAACGTTACGACCCGTAACATTACGGGAGATATCTTTGATATCTCCCAACGGGCGCGAGCCGATAAAATCGGCTCGTGCCTGTCCCGAGCCTATATATGGCTCGGGAGGGGGGGGGGTTGTTATATTAGCTTAATTTTAATTTCCTCCTTTTTAATTTCTTTTTAACTCCTTTGTATATACGTTTAAATAACACGGGTTAGTGGACGACCCTAGTTTTAAACTCCTTTATAACTCCTTCGGGTGCTTAAATGTTTACATTATGAGGATAAGTGGACGACCCTCCTTTTAAACTCCTTTTGAACTCCTTTTTATATACGTGTAAATATCACGGGTTAGTGGACGACCCTAGTTTTAAACTCCTTCGGGTGCTTAAATGTTTACATTATGAGGATAAGTGGACGACCCTCCTTTTAAACTCCTTTTGAACTCCTTTTTATATACGTGTAAATATCACGGGTTAGTGGACGACCCTAGTTTTAAACTCCTTTTTAACTCCTTCGCGTGCTTAAATGTTTACATTATGCAGATAAGTGGACGACCCTCCTTTTAAAATCCTTTTTAACTCCTTCTTACATACGTGTAAAGAGACACTCAAACCAATAAAGAGACACTCAGACCAATAAACGATTCCAATAAAGAGACACTCAAACCAATAAAGAGACACTCAGACCAATAAAGGATTCCGATAAACATACACTCAAACCAATAAAGAGACACACAAACCAATAAAGAGACACTCAGACCAATAAACGATTCCAATAAAGAGACACTCAGACCAATAAAGAGACACTCAAACCAATAAAGAGACACTCAGACCAATAAAGAGACACTCAAACTTATATGGCTCGGGAAGTTTGGGGGGGGGGGGGGGTGTGTGGAATGTGTGTTCATTTGACTAAATATTTGGGTTTTTTTTAATCTACTTATTAATTTTTATTAGTAGGAAGATTATATACGAAAGATTATATTTTAAATATATAGAACATGAAATTTTTATATAGGAAAGATTACAATAATTCAACTAGTGGGTTTTCGCATAACAATAACCATACAGATACAACCGACCGTTACAGATACAACACCGAATAATAGTACATGCCTACTACAACATCAACGCAAACATTAAAAGTACAAATTCAATTTCAAGGGAGTCGCATTGCGTTCAGTCGCAACTCTTGAACAAGATTTTCGAGATGCCTAATCTCTCGTTCGAGTTGGTTTGCATATACTATTCCCCTTGGGCACAACGGCTCGTCAATCCATTCCGTGTAGCTGCATCCATTTGGATAGAATCGACATTTTTGCATGCGCCGACCTATATTGTCGCCTTCTGCACGAACCACAACTTCGACCGCATGACCGCAGTAGCAAAGTACAGGATAAGATTCACCTTCATGTTCATGCGGTGGTACTCGGTAGAACTCTACTTCTTGTTGTGGTTGAGCGAGAGTCTGTTCGTTTGCTAGTTGAACATGTGGCACTTGAACTTCTTGTATATGCTGGAGGTTCCCCTGTTCATGTGATGGTTCATCCTGGGGTGTAATTTGGATTAGAAACTCGAATTCGTCTTCGAGCTCTTAAAGTCTCATCTGTTCGTACGTCTGTTCATCAGAGTCAGTTTCGGATGGCCAAGAAGGCATTTTCGAGTGAGTAAGTAGTAGAATGAGAACGAAGTTGTTTGAGTGAGGTATTATGTGAGTAAATTGCATTGAGATATATATATGCAAGGAGTGTACAAATAAATAAAAAAAATCATGATGGTACCGGTCACTGTTTCGCCTGACGTAATACTGTAGGGAATCTCTTTTTCTGACTGCCTTGATGTGAACAGACACTGGCTCTACTTTGTGTGTTGAGGGAGATAAGGTGTGTGAAAGTTGACAGAACCAAATACAATACCTACAACATTTCAGCCTTTGCCACATAATGTTACACAAAATACAGGGAAATAAGACATACAAATACGAAAGCGGTTACTACAGAAGGAAATACAACGTTACTACAACAACATAATACGAGCATCTACTAATACGAGCATCTACTAATACGAGCAACTACTAATACGTTACTACATCAACTCCGGAAACCTTGACGTTATAATACGACGTTTCATCCCATTCCAAAATTCCTTTTCCAAATAAGACATTCCATCCAGATCTTTGTCAATGATAGCGTTCTCTTCTTGTTCTTTTTTATACGCATCTTGCTGTTTCTTATACTCATCGTGCTCTTTCTTATACGCTAAGTCCCCGGAAAGAATTTGAAGTTTCTTCTCTTCCAGATCAGCAATCCTTTTCAAAACTTCTGTTCTTTCCCTAGCTTCTACAAGCCTTTTTCCGCTCTACGACTGTGTTCTTCGTGTCGGGAGTTCACTTTTGATTCAAGCTCAACCGTTGTTTTGCCCCTTCTTTTCGCCGCTTTGCATCCCTCAGGTCTAAAATCTTCGTCATTCGTGGCATTGAACTCATCAAATAGGTTTTCCCCTACACATTGAGAAATATTGGCACCTGAGCCGCTAGGACTAGAAGAATAACCCGATTTTGAACTTTTTTTCTTGCCCTTGCTAGCACTTTGAACATCGTGGAGACTCTTGGCAAGTTCTGAGTTCCACTTCGGTTGACTAGTAAGCAGATCATAACAATGCATAAACTGGTAATAGTGTGGCCTTTTCGTCCCATTTTCTCTAGGAAAAAGCTTCTTGAACCCCTCGTTTGCTAGTCGTTTCTACTTTTCAAAAGAAAATGTATCAATTAACATGCTAACAACCACAAATAAAGTACGTACAAATACAAACATACCAGATTATCTTCCCCTCCCATGCCGCTTGGATTCGCTATTTTTAGTTTGTACACTTGTGACTCATAATATTGGGTTTGACGGCTTATTTTCCCAAAACGGCCTTGGATCGCCAATAACGTCCTATGGCATTCCGGATGCCTCTCAACGAAGGCTTTTCCACTTTTTTCCAAAACGCAACGGCTGTTTGGTCGTTCCCCGTTGCATAATCTTGTGTGAAATGACAATATATGTTGCATAGAGAAATGTCTTCTTCTTCAGTCCACGGACTGGTTCCTTGCCTGCTCGATGGAGTTTCAAATATATTGCTCGTGTTGCCTTGCGAGAACTGAGTTCCATCTATCGTCGGATGCGAAAAATCTCCGAATGGGGAAGACATTATGTAGCAAGACTTGGTGTGGAGTAGAGAGATGTAAAAAGAAGTTATGAATATGTTGTGATGAAGAAAGAATGCGAATGGAATGCTTTTATAACTGAAAATATGGCCGTTAGAAAAGTTTTAACCGTTTTATGGCCGTTGGTAATCAAAATCGAGGCGGAAATGGCCGTTGGAAGCCATTGGAATGAGATAGCCGTTGGGGAATTGGAGAGGGGAGATGGCGAGCCGATTTTATCCGCTCGCCATGTCGCGAGCTGATTTTATCGGCGCGAGCCGATAAAATCGGCTCGCTGGACCAATTCAGAATTCTGAATTGGTCCCGTAACATTCCGCTGAACGTTACATGGCGTAACGTTTGTTGGGTAGGTTTTTTACCCTAATTCAGTATTAAGGGGCTGAATTCTCCCTTTGTTGGAGATGCTCTAACCGTGTTTCATGAAGTTAGTGTGTTCATCTTTTATTTATTTGACCGTATAGGGCAAGTGGGTTCTGTTACCCCCCTCTTATTCAATTTGTGCCAGGCTGCCAGCCGTTATAAACTAATAGTAAGCTTGTGCTTAATAATGTTGAAAGATCACTGACAAGTTTAATTATTTGGACAGTCCCACTTAAGGCAAGAATCATTAATGAATGATAAAGCCTATACTCGCAACATATCCAACTAAATCATAATAAAATAAATTAATCTATAGGCCATAAAATAGTAACAGACATTACTATGCATTGCTCTGACATCAAAGTCACCCTTAAATATCACTAACGAAAATTTATTCTAGAAAATAATCTGTAGTCAAGTTTTAAATTCAGGCGTGTGATCAATAAGACTATGTATATAGCAAGTTTTTTTATATGATGTAACTTGCAAGCACAATTGAGTTAATATATTCATTCATTTTGGACGTGTTGGATGAAGAATCTTTTGTTTCAAATGTTATATGTCAGTGCAGCCCATGTGGTCACCAGGAATCTTAGAGCATCCCCAACATGGGGGTTGCTCGTGGTCAATTCGAGGGGGTTGACACGAGCAACCCCCCAACGCGGTCAAGGGTTAAAACCCTTGGTCGGTGTTGAGAAAACCGGTTATTGTTAACCGGTTTTCCCAACACCGGTTTAGGGTTTTAACCCTTAACCGCGTGTCGGGTCCCCCCTCCCCTATTTGTTTGCACCCGTATTGATTTGCTCTCAAACCCTTCGCAGCCGCCACTCCTTTCTTCCTTCTTCCTCCGCCGAAAGCTCCAATCCTCTTATTAAAAAAACAATGAGAAGATTGGGTAAAACTATTTTTGGTTCTGGAAGTCGTAATGCCTCCAACAACAATGCACAAGCGGAGAATGAACCGGTTGAAGACTCTAGTCTGACGCTCGTCGTTCAAAACCCGTTCGGAGAAGACGGGTTGCTAAAGCCGGTGTTTATGCTGCATTGGATCCACACATCGATGTTAATTTGTCTGCATAGAAAAAGTTGGCTGATTTTCTCGAACTGCCTGATGGGGAAAGACACCTTACCGATAACTTAAAGTCGTATTTTGTGGTATTTCTTAAACTTGTTAGTGTATTAGTCGGTATTTGATCAAGAAGTGTGTCGTACAAACAGTAGTTATTTTTTTGTATGTTTTAGGCTCGTACTGATCGTACACGAGGATCGTGGGTTAGTATCGTCCGTTTGCATACGATGATTCGTGCGTACGACACAGACAGAATTATTGCAGGTATCTTAAAAGTATTGGTTTTGGAGATTTCTTGAGTATGTAATTTTGATGAACCCACTTACATATTACGTATGTTAGAAAATGAAATATATTTTCTTGATTTTAGTACTTTTAATTTGCATCCTTAGGTATTGAAAACCTGTACAATAATGATGTTCAATTATGTGGTGCTTTAGCCATGTGTTGGTGAAAAACGACACATACATTTTACTTTAGTTTTGGAGAGATGGGTATTACGCCACTGGATTTTACCATGCTTACTGGCATACAAATTGGTCAGGGTGCCACTTTACCATATGATGAGCTATATCAATAGTATGATTTATTGGCTAGTATATTTCCACATTTGAACTTACGAGGGGGAGGCTTAACATTCATCATATCAGAATCTCTTTCATGAAGCAAGTCGTAATGGACTTAGTGGAACGTCAGCCTGCAGATCACCACTTAGAGATTCTTATATTGTTTGTATTATATATGATGGGTAATTTATTCTTCACGAATTCATCAAACACATTGTCATGTGGATATGTAGCTGTTGTTGCCGGCATATCGTTCGACAGTACTCCTATTTCATATGACTGTGATACGCCGATTTTAGCTCATTTGTATAGGGGTTTGGACCAGCAGTGCACTATTAGGACTCGTGGGTCGTTGATTACAGGTTTTTGAGAGGTTCTGCAGTATTGGTATTTTGAGTACTTTCATAACATGACATTTCCGATATTGGATCCTACACTATCACTTTTCTACCCTCGTGCGAAAGCTTGGTCGCCCGATAACCGGCGGGTTGTACCAGGAGGTGATTGCCGTCATGTATTTGCAGTGGCTCGTACTCAGATAGAGATGAGGACCACACGAGAGTCAGTTCTGTGGCGTCCTTTTGTCGATTCCCCGTTCTTGCTAAGCCCAGCGCAGCAACACGCTCTATTTCTGTCTGGTAGACGATTTCCTCTGGTATCGGCCCCACCTGGTTTAGGATGTTACTGGTACTGGGGGAGCATTGTTGGCGACAGTTACGCGATGTCGACGTTGTTCCCGATGATCCACACCCTGATACAGGTCATTTATGGGTCTATTCTAGTGCTGATTTACAGCAGTATGCCGGTGACTGGTGGCCAGCTGATAGATTTATCATTACCGGTAGAGATTACATTACTTTTTGGGGATCTTTTTATGAGCCTACTAATATGGCAATGTTTGTACATGCCGCCGGAGTTGATTTTTTTGTCCTTCCGCCTACACTCCTTTTGGTGATCCATGTGTTTTACGCGACATGTCTCAGAGTACCCTTACTAATGTATAGGCCTCCTCAGGCCCCTCAGGCTCCTCGTCATCAGCCTCCTCAGCCCCCTCAGCCTCCTCGTCAACACCCTCCTCGGCCACCTTACTCGACTACGCCGACGAGTTATGGTTGGACCGTGGGCATTCCTGAGACATCTGGTCCAGACACGTATGTTGATATTTCACGGCCTACTGTCACACAGTTTCTAGATCCCGCTGTTCTCCCCTACGAGGAACTATATCGTATGCATGTTGGTCTTCGAGATACGATGTATAGAGAGCATAAGCGCGCAGTTGATGAGTTGACGGCTCGCATTACCGAGCTAACTGCTGCGGATGACGAGCGATATCATCCTGTACGACGAGTAGATGACGATGATGATGACGATGACCATGGCTATAGTGGAGAAGCAGCACCTCTTGCAGATGATTCGTGGATATTTGGTGATATACCTTAGATTCAGTTTACGTGATATGTTAGTATTGCTATATGTACTCGTACGTTATCCTTTAGTGTGTTGTAGTTGTAATTTTATGTAGTATGTGCGATCTTGTTGTTATCTTATTTTTTAGACTGTGATGGTTGTATTGTAGTTGTATGTGTGTAAAAAGCATCTAGTTTGGGTTTAGCGGTTGTATTGTATTGTTATCTTCAAGTCTCTTTCTGTTGTACCTGGTAACTTATCTTGTTATTAAGATTACTCGTATTGTTTATTTTTAATAATAACACAAATAGATCAAACAATAAACTTAAGGATAGAACACCGATACATTCAATAATAAGCGTAAAGATACAAAAGCTTGTATAGACACAACAGGTAACGGTAGTAGATTCAGTACGCAAACACATTAATTGTTACGCTCATTCAAAGCGGTTTAAAGTCGCCTATTCTCTTGCTCTAACTCGTTGGCGTAAGAAATTTCCCTTTGAGGGAAACACTCGTCTATCCACTCAAAATAATTGCATCCGTTAGGCCATAGCGAGCATAAATGGATCCTGCGACCAATATTCTCTCCATCCGCTCGGACTACCACCTCTACCGCGTAACCACAGTGGCAACAAAGAGGATAAGAGTTAACTTCCTGCTCGTTAGGAGCCTGGTTAACTGAAACTCGTCTTACCTCTTGATGACCTACATCTGGTGCAGTCGTAGTACGAGGGACTGTAGACGCTTGTAAGCGTTCTTCAGTTACAATTTGGACTACTTGGTGACCTACCTCTGGAACAGGTGCAACTGGTGGACGAATCGTCATGCGAGTGAACTCCAGGTAGACTTGACGCAATTCCTCATAGTGCCGCTCTTGGTACTCGATATTCCAATCAATATCTGTTCTTGGACTTGAAGGAGGACGCTCTGGAAAGTTTTGATCATAGTTCGAATCCATTGACGATGGCCATGACCATGAAGACATTTTTTTATTTTGATGAAAATTTTGGTTCCAGCTAACTACAACGTAGTAACCGTATATATTTATAGAGCCAACATGTGGAGTAAATATGAAATGTTGCAATTCTTAATACGGACTTGTCTACTATGGGAATCCGTTTACCATTCAACGTTGTAGGGTTAAATTTGTAAACTTTATCGTTTCAAATTCCAATACTGACTGGTCCATTCGCTGGACAAACGTGATAAAGTGACAGAAAGGTGAAAGTGATACAACCAAACTTTGTAATAAAGTGACATAAAGATAAAGTAACGCCAAATTCCAAGTAGAAGGAATCCACCCTATCCACAGAACACTATACACTATACATCAAAGCATATGTCGGTAGTGATATAATTATTGATGTAACTGGACACTATAGGCTTTAAAGATCTATTTATATGGCCCAGTTGTATGCTGTATTAACTCATAAGTAAATTACCACACAATGACAATTTGAGATATGAACAGCTGGGTAAACGAAGACCAGGTTTCCATTACTCAACGACCTGGCCCAGTTATATGTTGGAATTTCTATTCATGTGTTTAGTTATCTTAGTTTCTATGACCGTGGTTTGGTCGTACACTTCTAAGTTGTTGTTGTAGAAGTTTGTTTGAACGTTGTTCTAGTTTGTAAAACTGTTGTTGTTGTACGCTTGTAAGATTCATTGTGGTTGTGCGTTTAATTTGTTGTCCCTATGTTCAGTTGTAGTAGAAGGCAACCGTTGAGTGTAAAAATAAATGCCAAAATTTATTGTGATGTTAACTGTTAGCTGCATTAAGAAGTCCTTTCCCACATAAATGACAACAGTATACGAAATTACTATTCACTGCCTACAGTTCTTGTGATGTGAGTAGTCCACCTTGTTGAACTGTTGCTATAGGCAGTACATTATCCTTATAAGTAATGCATAGTTGATAATCCTTCCTATTCCTTTTATATCTTCAAGCATCACCGTTCCAGACTGAAGTGAGAACTTTATTTCCTTCTTTGTTAAAAGGTAATATTCGTTATCAGCAATACTTCATACTTCTAGTTAATCCAATTATTTTACTAATGCATAGGTTACATGGACGATTCCGAAATAAGTGATGAACATATGAGAAGGATTTTTGATGAGTACGAACGAAACCTACTCAACGATAATGGAGTTGGAGTAGTTCAAGATACACAAATCGAAGAGGTGCCTTGACCGAATCAGCATCGAGCGGTTACAGCTCCGCGTCCATCTCCACTAAATCAACGACCTAGTGATAGTGTTCAAACAACGAATTCTGCAACTCGAGAATTTTCTTCCAAGGATTTGCTTGCCCTCGTAAAAGTCAAAATTGACGTTGAAAAAAGAGATGAGCTACTAATGCAAGGTGGAGGGGGTTTAACATATAAAGAAAGATGGGCACTGATCACGCAGCTGTACAACAACCATCGTTCCCGGCCGACTAGACGAACATCAGTTGAACTCCAAACAGGTAATCGTCGTTTTGCAGACGCTTGTGATCGGTACACAAAGATTATCGAAACTGTTGAATACGAAAACATTTTTAAAACAAACCAAGCAACATATGATTCTCGTTACCTTTTCGTGTACGGTGAGGAATTTGTTGGCTACAAAGCGTATAAACTCCGCAACAGTTGGTTGACTCGCTATGGAACGGAGTAGTCTTACGGTATTATGATTTTAATGTTGTTTGAATGTATGTTTAATTTGATGTGTGTACGTAGAATCTGGAGTTATATGTAATCCTTGTTATGTCAACGTGATATTTAACTATTTTGCATTTCTATTTAACTAATTTGCATTTCTATTTATATGTAATCCTTGTTATGTCAAATTTCAATAAAGACTGGTCTAAGCTGTGGAGAAATGTGATAAAGTGACATAAAGGAGATGTGAATCCACACTATACACTATACACCCACTATGACAGTGAAACAACATAACTTTGCAGTACAGTGACTTAAAGATAAAGTAACACCATCATTTATGCTATAGGAATTCACACCATACACTATACACTGACATATAAAACAAATCAATGTTTCTTCTCCTAGTTAACATTTTTACTTTACCCACCATCCTTCGTAGCCCCCCCTACCTTCAACACTTCTTCTTCACCCGTGACTTGTTCAAACATAAACATATTAGCCAAAATTCCTAAACTTTTAACAACTTAATTATGTCATGTGCTGGGACCCTGGGTTTGCTTTATAATAACCGTAGTGTTGTTCTTCCACCTCATCCAATTATCATTGCTTAGAAATCATCGTTCACACCATGAATGGTTTAAAGCGATTATGGTGCTTCATAAATTCCTCATCATCTTCGTCTTCTGGTTCAGATGAAGTCGAAGAACAGTACAACAAACAACGGCTAACGTACCAACGAGAAACTTTAAACGTGATGCAACGTGATATAGCATAGAGCTCCAAATCAACCCAAGGAGTCAGCCAAGTGGGTAGAAGAGATAAACGCTACGGACGTGACTATCCAGGGGGGCACAATTAGTTGGTGAAGGATACTTTGTGCCAAACCCAGTATATGGCGATGTTTACTTTTGTCGTAGATTTCGTATGTCGCGGACAGTGTTTGATAGAGTCGTCAACAAGGTTTCTGAGTCCAATGTAATTTTTACTCACCGAAGAAATGCTATCAAAGAACTAGGAATTTCACCTCTACAAAAAGTAACAGCGGCACTACGTATGATTTCATACGCAAGTTCAACTGATTCGTTAGATGATAAGTTAACAATTGGTGAATCAACGACAATTCTATGCTTGAAAGAGTTCTGCAAAACAGTTGTTCGTGTATTCGGTGAAGAGTATCTACGATCCCCCACTGCACGCGACGTCGAACGATTGTTAAAAATGGGAGATCAACGTGGTTTCCCGGGTATGCTGGGCAGCTTAGATTGTATGCATTGGACGTGGAAAAACTGTCCAGTTGCACTACAAGGCCAATACAGAGGCCACACAAAAAAGGCAACGTTGGTGTTAGAAGCGGTCGCTTCTTTCGATTTGTACATATGGCATGCATTTTTTGGTGTTCCTGGATCATTAAACGATATTAATGTTCTTCGTCAATCATACTTGTTTAATGATTTGTACAACGATCTGTCACCGTCGTGCAACTATAAAATTGGTGATATAGACCATTAAATGGGTTATTATTTGGTTGATGGTATATACCCGAAATGGAAGACATTGGTGCATGCATTTAAAAAGCCGAACAATGCCAAAGAGACGAAATTTACGCAACAACAAGAGAGTCTGAGAAAGGACGTAGAACGATCATTTGGAGTTCTACAGGGACGGTTTCATATTTTAAGAAATGAGGTGCACTATCATGAACAAGCAGTTATATCAGATATCATGTACTGTTGTATTATACTACATAATATGATAGTTGAAGAAGAAAGGGGGGATTCGAACTACAACTTAAAAACTACCCGGATATAGCAGTGGCGTTTAGAAGTAAGCCGTACAAGGACCCGAATACTTTTGCCGAGTACTTGCAGCGTATCCAGGACATTAGAGATCCCCAAGCACATCTACAATTAAGCGACGAACTATTCGAACACTATTGGGAGCATGCCGGCAATCATTAGGAAGTGGTGAACTCTATCTGGATGTTTAAGTTAAATTACGTTCGTTGTTTAGTTATATGTTTTCCTTAATGCTTTAATGTACCTTTGCTTGCTACAGTGATGAAATATTACGTTAATGTTCTAGTATTACAAGTTCATGCTTGCAAGATTGCTAGTGACAATTAAAAAAGGAAATTCACATACATTTAATAATCTTTTACTCCTACAACATTGGTACTTAGTAATTAAAAACTACATAATGACATAGCAACAAACAACTACAAGGAAACGATCAAAACATAAATACGTCATATCCCATGCGTCTTCTGCGGCACGCTTCTAGTTCTTGCTCTAGTAACAATCGTTGCATCGGATTTAATGTATCCATATTGACAGTCATTAGTGCCCTGTCATCAATTCGTTCGAGGCGAGCTAATTCACGCTCCCTAACATCCAGGTCACGCTCTCTTGATATTTGAAGTTCTTCGTGTCTACGCTGCTTCTCCTTGGATCTCTCATCTCTCTTAGCTTCCCTCACTTCTGCCAAAAGTCGGTTTGATTCTTCTGAAGCTACCATTTGACTGTGTATTTGTTCGTAGTATGAACTGTAATCTGCAACGGTTTTTTTTCTTATCTTTGTATTTACCAAGAGGCCTACCACCAGAACTTGTAGAAAAAGGGTTGTTTTCTTGAGGATCTGGACTTCCCGGGCTTGATTTCGCCATTGGCCTTCTTGGCATAAATCGCGCTGCAGAATGTTCTTGGCGTATAGTGCTCCATTTTTCCTCTCTAGATAATATGGCGTAGCAATTATGCAAATTGAATGGTTGATTTTTGTGCTCTGCCATATAAACTTCATTCGCACTCTTTAGCTGTATGTGTTGACGAAACGTAAGGTTGTAATATTATACAGTAAAACATATTAACCATTATTTAAGTAATCAAAATTTACCAAGTCCGTCTCGTTGGCACCGCTTTGCTGTCTACTTAGTAGTCCAGCCATAATCTGATTCCAACTTTGACAGTTAGCGTTGATTCTCTTCCACGACTGTATCAAAGAGTCAACTGTTCTCGATGGGTTTTCGGGACTACGGCTGTTAAACAGTCTTGAAACAGAACTCCAAAATGAATTATCGGACTGACTAGTCCCTTTAAGATTGTCTTTAGAGCACTCCACCCAACAAAACGCTAGTTCTGCTTGTTCTTCTGGAGACCATTTCACTATTTTGTTTGATCTTCTCATTGGTTTGTTGGGAAAAACATCTGGATTTTCAGTATCATCGACTTCTGTTTCTTCATTCAAGCCACTGTTATCTCCAAACATACAATTCAAATTTCTTGACAGATTTGGAGAAGTTTCAGGCGGGACTAACCATTGTTGGATGCTTGGAGAAGCGTAGTGATGCTCACTACAGTTTTGCTGAAAATACGCGTTTTGACCGGATCCAGAATTTTGAGTACTATGATAATGATTGGAGTTTTGCTGGGATTGATAGAAATTCGGGTTCTGTTGAGGATAATTAGAGTTCGGAATATTCGGGAAGTTACCATAAATGGAGTGTTGATTCTGCTGGAACGACGGATGGATAAGAAACTGGTTGTTGTCGGATTGATTAGGGTGTTGCTTTTGTGCAGAATTGGAGACACCCTTCTTTCCTTTACCAATGTTTGACATTGCAAATAAGTTGAACAGAATTGAATAAAGAATAGAGGTGTGGTTTGATGTAGAAATGTTGTGTGTTATAATGTACAAAGGAATGCTGTACATATAGGTTAAAATCAAATGGTAACATAAAACAACGGTAACACAACGACCAAGTTTCAAAAAAAAAAAAAAATTAAACCGGCTTTATACAAGCCGGCTATGGGGGGAGATAAATTAACTCTCCCCACCATGGCCGACTTCTTAGAAGCCGGCCATGCCATAGCCGGCTTCCCCCAAGCCGGCTATGGCCGATTGCTGGAGCAACCATTCTGTTGCTCCAGCAACCTCCAGGGTTGCCAAAGCAACCCTGGCCCCCCCTTTTATCCCCGTGTTGGGGGTTGGTTGTTTTTCAACCGACCCCGCGTTGGGGATGCTCTTACATCGTTAAATTTAAAACCATGCATGTAGTCCTTTATATTAAACTCAGAACTGTACACCACTGCTCCATTTGAAGTGTCATTCAAATTCCAATAGTTTGATTTAAACTTATTACCTAAGCTGGTTGTATAGTTTCAGATTTCGACTGTGCTGGATTGAGATAGTGTGCGCAACATTCTTATTAACTCCTTCATTAACTATTACACACACTCAAGTAATATACATTTGTAGTGCTCCTGGTAATTGACAAAGAGTTTACCAAATATAGAAATATTATCTCAGTGTGATACCTTTTACACTAGCTAGGACATTATGTATGTAGTCACTTCAGTTTAATGATGTCTGTCTGCTATATTTGGTTTCGAAATAGTCCACCAGCATTAATCATCCTCCTATATAGCAGTTGATAGTTCATCTGTTAACTTGTATATAAGCATTGCTGCCATTGACAATTTGTATGTCACAAGAACAAGAATTTCATGTATTTAAGCGTTGCTTCTATAGTTCATCTGTTGTGCGACAACATGTATTTTAGTTAGTTTGGTTGAATTATCGTTATGTTATTTACAATGTATATTTGTTAAAAGGTATACAAAGGATGTGAGAAAATTTTAGTAAAGAAAAAAAATTAAACTTGTTATCTTTTAAGCTTCTTTTTCTTTTTCTAGTAATGCAGAATAATGTTGCTTCTAGTCACCAAATATACTGTTATTGATGCAAAATGCGTTGTTGCTGTAAACATTTAAATTGCATGCACCCAGTGAAGGGCATAGGGCATTATGGTACTGAATGGCTAGTCTTTCTTATATTGATTATTCCATTGAAAGTTTAAGATCATGTAGAGTTTGGTTTGTGTATGTGATTAAGCCATGAAAATCAAGATTTATTGTTGCCAATATAGTAGCTCTTGGACATAAGACAATCACTATAGGGAAACATTCTTTTGTTATAGGGTACTGCTATGTCGCATACTAGAGTTCATGCCTTGCTTTTTATTTTAATGTATTATTAAAGAGGCAATAAAACTTAAGGACACCAAAGGCAAGTAGTATTCGCTTTTTAACATGTTCCTTGACAATGGAAAATGGCTTTCAGAATTTCTTTTGCACTTTTTGCCTGTTCTCATTTCATCTATTCTGACACTATCATCACAAGGTACTTGAAACGAGGGGTCAATGAATATGGTAGAGCTGCAAGTGATGTGGAAACTGAAAAAATCATTTTCGAGTACAATCCTGAAGGTATAGCAACACAAATAAGCTCAGTAGTGCCAAATAGGGGATCAATACGTCTCAAGAAACTTCTCGACTCAATCTCAAGCAAACTGTAAATTTTTTTAAAAAAAATTCATGTATATATTTTACATTTTTCTAATGTATAAATTTGTAAACTCTGATATTTATATGAAAACTTATTTCGCTACGAATATTGTGCACTGTAATTCTTTGTTAAATTTCATTTAAAACCCTGTAAGCTAATAAAAATCCGTTGTTTTGATGCTCCGAGTTGGTTTAATTGCCGATTTGAGGCGATCAAAATGACAGGTTGTTACAGTCATGGGACTGGTGTGAGAACTTAAAATAGTCATTAAAATTTTATTTTAATATAAGATATATCATGGGACCACGACATATAACAAAGAACGGTTTACTCCACATGAATGTCAGTGCATAAACAACTACCAAAAATAAACTTATAAAGCGTTCGATGCAACAAACAATATGCAATTCCTCAAACTGCCCATTTAGGCTTAATTCCCAAACTTAGATTTTTAAAATCTAATTAACTTTACATAAATTATTTATTTGGACTTTATTCCCGAAATCTTATTTCAAATCATTTAAAATACATATCTAGCTTTGATATCAAATACGAGGCTTTGAATAGAAATTGTATCGACTTATATTCAATATCAAATTCTGAAACCAACTGGATCATGTTGTTACTTCGATCTGGTTGTTCCAGCATTATTGTTAATGGTGTAATGGGTAAGAAGATACAATCCAAGAGAGGACTTAGGCAAGGCGATCCTTTATCGCCTTTTCTATTTAATCTAGCAGTTGATGTCTTCTCAAAAATTATTAAGAGAGCTGGGAGTTTAGGTATTCTAGGGAGTGTAGGGAATGAGGAATTTAACAATGAATTATCTATTCTTCAATTTGCTGATGATACTTTATTATTTTCATCTCATCTACCTGAGCATATTACTGCTCTTAAATTTATACTTTACGGTTTTGAGATGTTATCTGGTCTAAGTATTAATTTTGAAAAGAGCGCAGTGATGGTCATCAATGATTCTAACAATATTGAGACTTTAGTGGCTAGCACTTTGAATTGTTCGATTATGAAATTTCCTTTTGATTATTTAGGTTTTAAGATAAGACCATCAAAGCTTAAAAAGGAGGACTGGATAGTCATCATTGATAAGATTAGTAGTAGACTATCTAACTGGAATAATAGATTCCTGTCCAGAGCAGGTAGATTGGTTCTAGTTAATTCGGTCTTATCAGCTATTCCCTCGTATTGGATGGCGGTTCATCGAATTCCCAAATGGGTCATTGAGAAAATTGATAGGATTAGACGTAATTATCTTTGGAATGGTGATTCTAGTTGTAGTAGCTATAAATGTCTAGTTAATTGGGAAATATGCTGTAAATCTAAGATAGAGGGGGGTTTGGGAATCATAAATCTTCATAATTTCAACTCAGCTCTACTTGCTAAATGGTTATGAAAATATAGATGCCCAGAGGTAAAGGCTTCTTGGAAATCTATCGTTTTCAAATCTTATTATTCTAGAGGAGAGTTTCTTATTGGTAATGGTGGTAGATGGGAGCATAGTTTATCACATTTTTGGAAGTCCGTTTTATGTTGTTTTGAATTTTTTAATATAGGATGCAAAGTGTTAGTTCATTCTGGTAATTTTACTTATTTTTGGCACGATGCTTGGATATCTAGAGTACCGTTAAAAATTGAATTTAGTAAGCTCTTTAATATCTGTAGATTTAAGAATGCCTTAATTAAGGATGTTTACATAGCTGAATTAGACCCTCCGTGGGTATTCTCCTTTGATAATATACTGGATGATGATTCCTTAAGACAATTGGCTCTACTTAAAGTCAAGTTAGCACTATACCATGTAGACTCAAATAGCGATTCTATTAGTTGGGGTATGGATAAGAGTCTAGTTTACACCGTTAATTCAATGTATAGTTTTATAAATTTCTCCGGGATATCATTATTCCCTTTTAAATTTCTATGGAAAACTAATTCAACACCTAAAGCAAAGTTTTTAATGTGGTTGATTATTCATAAGAAACTAAATACGATTGAGTTGCTAAAAAGGAAAAAAGTTATTTTTGATTTAAAATGCTGTTTTTGTAATACTGGAGAGGAGGAGGTAGATCATTTATTTTTCTCTTGTTATTTTACCTTTTCTATTTTTAATATGATCATTAGGATTTTTACTTTTGATGGTTTTAATTCCTTTAATAGTTGTATTGATTATTGGAATTATTATAGATTTAGATACAATTCTAGTCAGAAATACATTTTGGATTCTTTGGTAATATACATAAGTTGGTTTATTTGGGTTGAGAGGAATCAGAGGATATTTCATTCAATCTCTGTATCAAAGGATATTTTAATCATTAATATAGTTAATTTCTGTTTGTTTTGGATGTCCAATTCACACTATAAGCTATTTGGCAAACTGCAATTTGGGCATTTTTTGTCAAAGGTAAGATTTAATCTGAGTTTATTCATTCGTGTTAGTAGTTATTTTAGATACAATTGGCTGCGTCTGGGATGCTGAGTCCAGTTACGGGTTGATATTTCCTCTTGTTTTGTTTGTTTCTTATGCTTATCTCTTAATACATGTATATATGATTATATGCCTATATATATAATTATTTGCTATATATAGGTATACACTCATATATATGTGTTATCTACTGACAATCTGTTTCAGTTTTTCAGATTACAGGTTGTAGATATAATTGTGGAGCTGTTGAAGTTGCTTTTCGGATTGTTCATCCTGTTATTGCTTTGGATATTTAGTATATGTGGAGTAGGGATGATTGTATCTTTTGTGATTTGTACACATCTTTTTTACTCATAGACAGTTATATGTATGGAAATAGATATACTTCTTATCGGGTGGTGGCCTTGCCGGAATTCGATAATGAAGTATGATGGGTGGTGGCCTTGCCGGAACTCATCTATCTATTATTTCATACTTGACTATGTGAGTCTTTCGTACTGGGTCTGTATTGGTTACATTGTATTACCTCATTTTTATTATATATATATATGTGTGCTCTCTTCCTATAGGAAGATCACACATTTTTGCTCAAAAAAAAAATGTAGGATTTTACCATTCTTATATTTGTTCGAAATCTATTTTCGATACGAACCCAACGGTTCAAGTTTCAGGAGAATCTGATGGTCGAATCTCCCACTACGTCAATTCGAAGTTACCGGTTGAACTTCACGAACTATTGATGTGCGACACGTCTTATTCAAGCCTGAATTCGATTTATAAAATTAAAATTAAATTGATATACCTCCAAACCAGTTTTATAAATTATATAAAACGTGTATATTCATCTTTGAAAACTCGTTCCAATCATTTATCTTCAAAATCTTATCAATGCGTCTATCCAAAATCGGATATCGAAATTGAACTACGATTCTTCACTGAATATTATATTATAAAAACATTTATATTTATTCCGGATTGGAATTAAATTCAACCAAGCATCATATAATTTCACGGGCATGAATTTGTACATCCATTAATAGTTATAAAAAACTGTCAAACATCCATATAACATCCAATGTGCATATATATTCATATAAGCTTCAATCAAATAATTGATGCTTATTTCAACCTGTCAATCAACCGATCAACATACAAACTACATATAAGGGTGATTTGGAAGTCAATTATCATCCTGAGACCCATATGGTGTTTTCAACCAACAAACAATCAATTTAAATCAACTATTAATTCATGAATTTAATCAAAACTAGTTTAATTCAAATTATTTTTCAATCTAACCAATTTACTTAAAAAAGTGATGATAAATTCATTATTTCAACTCTAAATGGACATTTTAATATAATTTCACTACCACAAATATTTTAACATCATTTAGTTTGTTAAATGACTCAAAATCGCATCCAAATCACAATATAATCAATCATTCATTCATCCATATTGTTTTCAAACAACTTGTGATGTGAGCAACCATATAACATATAACAAATTTATGATAATTAATCCTATAACAACTATCACAAGCAACCAATATATATATATATATATATATATATATATATATATTCATTTATGATTATAATAACTGTAAAAATATTCAGTTTGAGTGAGAAGCTCTCACATTGACCGTTTTCGCTAAATAACGGTAAACGGTTGATTGACTGAATTAGACGTTTTCTTCTACCAAAAATTGAGTCGAGTCTAAATCACTCTAAATAAGTTTCATTGTGAAGCACTCGTCGATACGGTTCCAACAGATCATGTTTCGCTGAATTCCGGTTTCGTATGAAAAAGTTATGTATTTTACTAGATTGTATGTTACATAAATCACTAACTTAACACGTAAATTAATTAATTACCCTCATTTATTGCCTAATCACTTCCTCAAATCTCTTCTCCTCCAAAATTCACGTAACAGCCCAAAACGCAGCAGTCGTGTCCCCATTCATGCAAGCTTCCTCTTCCCTTCTCTCCTTCCTTACTTCACGAAATCGCAAGTTGTTTACACCGAAATTCATCTCTTCATCTCCTCTACAACCTCTACACCTTAAATCTCAAGCTCAAACTCCCCTCTTCCATGCGTGTAGCAGCCCAACGCATGCTGCGCCCTTCACACATCGACAAAAAATCTCACCAAATCGTCTTAAACTTCACATACAAGTGCTACTCTACCTCCTAAATAACAAAACAACATCGAATCCATGCATCGTTGCTTCAAATTCAAGAATCACCTAATCCTACCAATGTTAGCCGCACACTGTAATTTTTAGGACATACCAAATCATCACCGAACTCGATCAAACACATATATGTTGAAGTTGATCTCCATACGAACTCAAATATATATGTATTGTGACTTTTAGTGGAGTATAGGATTTATTCTTGAATTTAAAAGGGGGGAAAACTCACGTTTTGGAAGAAGGAAGGGGGCTGCGTGCTTTTAGATACTTGGGTTAGGTTTAGATTAGGTTAAGATATTATATAGGAGGAATTTTTTTTACTTTTATAATTAATTATAGTCAATTGTTGATTGTTTTCATCGTTTAAAAATCCATGTGATCACGTACGGATTCCGTTTTCACTAAAAATTGACATGAAGCTACCCTCTAACATTATGGACCTCACGAAACTTATTTCGTTGAATTCCGATCCGTTTGCACAAACAAAGAATTTCTAAATTCAAAATATTGACTATTTTTTGCAGTAAATTCATGCATGATCACATACTAGCTTCAAAAATCACGAAATTTGGAATTCTATCATTATATGATGTTACATATTTAATAAAAAAGTTTCGTCAAATTCTGATATCGTCTCAATAATGTTTCTTTGTAAAACTGCTCAAATTATTACATCAAACGGTTTTATCGCGTACGACCACATATTAAGTCTATTTGGTGCAAAATTTGAAATCTAGCAGTAATTTAATATTCCAAATCCAAAAAATTGGTTTCGTCTAAAACGGAGGTCGTTTGCAAAATGTCCATTTTTAAGAGCTATGTAATATTAAAATATTGATAAATTCCACAGCGACTATTTTAAATTTTGAATTGGACGTAACTTACATTTATAATATGAAATCTAAATTTTCCACTTTCATTAGAAAGATAGTGTTAAAGAGACCCTAATGTTTCTTGTTTTACTGAAATCCGACTTATATTGAATTCTGTACTGTCATTTAAAGTTCAAAACATATTATTATGAACTATTGTGATGTTACGAGTTCATTAAATTCAATTTTAAATTCATACGTTCAAACTTTGTTTTAGATAAATTCTAAGTCTTTAATTTTCAAAATAAATCATTTTAAAATATTTACTTTCCATTAAATCAATTAAAAATAAATTTTAAATTGGTTCCAAACACTACTACAAACCAAGTCGTTTGTTTCGAATGTCAATCCCTTTTGGCTTCTGTTTAACAACAATAGAAAATGCAGGCGTTGCAACAGACATTAACTTTTTTGCTACTGGTTTTTAGCCATCACAAAAAAAAAACAAGTTTTTTGCGACTGTTCATTAATTTAACTATCGCAATTTTTTTTTTTTTTGCGACTATGTACAACCACAACAGTAGCAATCCTTATGATAGTCTTATCCGACTGGTGATTAAAGAAACCATCGCAAAACCTTGATGCTTAAGCGACTGTTTTTTCTACAACAGTAGCAAGAGGATGTTATTTTACTTCAAAAACTGTGCAGTTTTGCTATTGTTGTTTATCACAATAGTCGCAAAATATCTTTCACTTATTTAATTCTAATATTAAAACTGAAAATAAATGTCACACTTCAATAAAATAATATTTGCAGCTGAGAAGGTACACACAACAACATGTTTGTTATAATCAGTTCAAAGCAAATATATATATATATATATATATTTATATTTATATATATATAACACTATTCTCATATGCAATCTGAACTGTTTACAGTATTATGAAAAAAAATATGAAAATTGTTTACATGAGTAGTTTGTAATGCTAGTAGACATGCTAAACTGTTTTTCTTACAATTCCAACGTGGTTTAATATTCTGGAAGCTTCCAACTTGGATGTCTGTCATTAACTTCAAGAATCTCTTCTACTACTGCACCTGCATGTAATGATGATCCCTTCCGCATCTACATACTAACAAACAAAAAGTTTTAAATACCAAGACAATTGTTAAATAAAATATAATTGGCCACATTCATAGGCAGACATATGGACACATTCACACGTTAATGGCTTACCTTTTTTTATACATAATGCAATAATATGTAGAAAGGATGCGCTACAACCTTAATTTAAAGCCACAAGCAAGGCGCAAAATACTAGTGTAATGAAGATGGACACGGCAACATGTGATAGTAATGCTATTAATATTATTACTACGTATAAGTAATGTTATTAGTCAATGTATAAGAAGAAATTTGAAGTTTGTATCAACAATATAATATCGATCAAGGCTCCAATAATAAATTACAACAAACAAGATGCAGAATAATATGAATTCATTTGAAGTATAGTTCTAGGAAGAGTCGGGTTATGAGTGTTCAGACCAGGAGTAAAAGTAATACAAAGATTATTATTAATTGTTATAATAAAGAGAAAATTTTGGTAAATAATACTGCAAATTGAATATGAATATAAACCATATATATGCCTTGCATGCAACCAATATATTGTGGACATCAAACTCAAAATCTGGAAAATTTTGGAATTCATTATAGCAGCATTATCAATAAAATCCCTCTTGGAATATAAATCAATGTTGTGTATTAGATGAATAATTACATTCATTTCTTCTCCGAACCATGTTGAAACAATTAGTTGTTTCTCACAAATGGCAAATTTCATGTTGCAACCTTTTTTATTAGCATGCAAAGTGACTAATTCATGTGGAACTGAGTATAAAACATTTCGTAAAGCAATAACACATTAATAATAGTATGTAATAGATCCAAAATATGTGTATATCATACTAAATCCTTTCTTATGATATTCTAAAGGTAAAATATCTTAAAATATGTGATGTACAAATGATTACTAAAATAAGTATTGCCATGAGTTATAGGTCCCTGTATTTTATCTACAACTGGTATTGTACAATATCATATCAGGAAAGGAGATATGACATCATAGAATATGCACACAAGATATTGTAAATTTAGTGTTGTTAGGAATATTGCTTAATATAGAAATAATTTGTTTTTTTCACTACAGCATGGGTTCATGCTCTTAATCTTTGCAATTGTGCTTTTTGATTAAGAGAAGTTGCGATCCCTTGGACATGTTTATTTAAGCTTCATATTAGAGCTTGACATAAACAACTCAATTATAAAATGGTATAACTAATGTATTGATGGTAGCAAGTCAGATAGTCGCAATTACATGAGAAAATGATGTAATCTTGAACAAATTCACTCTTATGAAGTCAGGACACAATAAACAAGAAAGCAGGTAATGTGATAATGCCGCTACAATGAATTCCAAAAAAATGGGACATACAAAAGGCATGGTAACCAAAACCGGGCACTGGTGCATAACAAATGTAAAGAAGATTAACACTAACATATGGAAAGCATTTTCATACTGCATATGCCATGTATGGAAAGCATCATTGTTCATAACAGAAACACCCTTGGAGATGTGAAAAAGGCTTAGGAATAAAGATTTTTCTCCTTTTTATCTGAGGAATCTACTAAATTTGTAGGGCTTGTCTAAACTGACTTGTCAAAACGAAAAGTAAATAATTATTATTATGTTGTAGATCTAAGAAGTAATATATGACAAATTTTATAGTCCATACAAAGCCAAGTATTTTTAAATTATCTGAAAGGGATTCATATCCTTTATTAAAAATCCGACGAGGTACAACAGTCATACTAAATGTATGATATTTTCATCAAGCAAAAAATGAGTGAATCTCAAAATACGTCGCTGTAGGAATATAGCAAAAGACATTAAAATGTTCTTGACAACCACATCTCTGAATCAAACTCCCAGTTTTCTTACAAAATTTACCTATAAAATAAATACATTAAAATTGAACTGACAAAATAAAAATGTTATATCGGATGCAACAAAAGCCAGTCCTTGACAATGACCCTACAAAATACTCTGAGAACTATCAAATATCAGAAGCCAACCAAAAGAAAGTACTAGGTCAAATACAGTTGAAATTTTCAACTTTGCACATAACCTATACAGTCATGATCAACCTACAAAGTAATTTGTTTTTATAACTCATGGACATAACCTATAAGGTCATGATCAGAATACACCATAATGTATAACAAGCAAATAACAAAAAAGAAAAGAAAATTACCGTAATATAAGCATCTTGCTCCCTTGATGTATCAACAATTCCCATAATTACTGATTAATGATAATGTTGACTTAAATTCTGTGGTAAAACACAAACGCGCAATCATAAAATTTGTAACGATCCAGAATTTTTAACCAATTTAAAAATTGGAATTTTTATTACTTAATTTGAAATTAAATTTGAATTTTACATAAATATATATGGTTTAGAATATTTAATAAATTTATAAGTTATATGATAGATTTTACTTGAATTATAAATGAGAATGATTATTAGTAAGTTTGAATTTAATGATACTATTTGTCGTTTGATCGGATTTGTCAACCCATAACATGAATTAGTAGCGTTAGAACTAAGTATTGTCCTTAGTTTTCATAGCATTTTAAAGGAAATGCTACCAAAAGATCACTTTCCCAAGGACACTTGTGTTTTTGCATGCCTCCTTTCATGCTTGTTTTACACTTTCCCCCTTATATGGCATTACCTCCTTAACCCTCCATTCCTATAAAACTAGGCCTTTCCTCCATTTTTTAACCATTCCACTCCATTTTCTTCTTTTCATCTTCTTCTTAAAGCTTATGGCCGTGGTTTCCATGACATAAGTCTTCCTCTTTTTCACCACCACCTTGCCAAAGTTCGTCACCATCCTCCTCCTCCTCTAATGGTAGATAGAGAGAGATTAGTATATATATTTTGGTGAAGAAGACGTTGCGCCGAAATACTGTCCGATGGTTTGCTCAGCTAGGATCGCCTACCAGGAAGTTTGGTGTGATAGCCCGTAACTTCCCCGGTAAGGAAAGCCCGGATTACCTTGAGAACACGACAAAATAGAACGCAAACACAAGAACATTTCATTGTTATTACAACAATTCCATCAGATACAAGAATATACAGAGTATAAATAAATATTACACATTTCACAACTATCAGAGATTTAAATTACATTTACATACATCACAGCGGAAAATAATACAAAACACAACTAGAAGTAATACACGGATACAGAGCTTTTCGAGTATTGTTCCAGCTGTAAATCAGGATCTCGTGAATATAAATCTGCAAAAACCCAACTACTAGCTGCTCGTGTCGAAAATAAGGGCACCCAGAGTTTAGGTTAAAACAAGAACTCCAGGTCAGTCATGTGACTGGTGTGAGAACTGAAACAGTTATTTAAAACTTTACTTTAAAAGAGAGTAATTCAAGGGACCACGCCGTATAACACGGAACAGATTTCCTCCCAAGAATACTAGTGCATATATCAAAACAGCGCAATACTTTTTGGAAAAATGAAGCTATTATAAGACCCAGGTCCCATCACACAATGCAATGCAATCCGGAGGATAGGGTTTTCCCTTATAATAGCCAAACATGCTTGGTACCTTTAAAACAAATCATTTGATACTATTATAAGTGTATAGTGTCAAAATAATTTCAATAATAAATACCAATCCTAAGCGGCATGGGTACCATCTATCATGTCGCCATACTAGGTTCTACAAATAAAACCGAATTATCACGTATTGGAAATTGGATTCCATCATGAGTCGAGGGAAGGGGCAAGCTCCTCTCCGATTCGAGACACTCTAGCAAATGTCTCAGGACCCCACTATGATCCTTTGATCGGTTGGGCCGGTCCTCTCTTACTTTTGAGGATTGGAAAATCCTGAACACACGTTTCTCGGTCCTAACAGACCTATATCCGAGGTGTCTCGCATTCCAACAACCACACAGGTGAAAAGTATATAAATGTCAGCCAGTTTAAGCACTGACACCACCACTAGCTAGAAAGAAACGTCGTGTTCTCCCAATGGTCACTATCCCGTTTTTGACTCATACCGAGGTGTGAGGCTCGCGAATTCACACTATACACAAAGTGTAACACCCCACCTCCGTTAAGGTCACTCACAAAGGGAATGCCTTAACTTTGGTGGAGCATTTTAGTAAACAGAACAGAAACTTACAAGACAGATAAAACAGTACTTGAAATTTTTTAACTTTATTACAGCGGAAACAGAAATTAATATGGTTACATCCTTTCAAAATTCAGAATTCAAGTACAAAATATCAGTCTTGTACAAAAGCCTTCAAAATGCATGGTTTAAAATCATAATCCCCATGGAACGGAAGCTATACAGAGCCAAGCCATACTTTAAGCACTTCAAGCAAAGAGAAATCCGTATCAAGCTAAAGTATTCCTTCCTTGGATAACCTGGGGGGAAACGGAAGAAAGGAGGCGAAACAACAAGGGTCAGACAAAAAGTCTGGCAAGTCCAGTGACTTTCAGCATATGAACAGATAATAATAATATGATATGAACATAAAACTGGATGTGAGATAACTGTAACAGGTGTAGCAGATATAACAGAAAAACAGAATGATATAAACTATTGTTTTACACTTCTCTGCACTAATACTAGTATAGCAGAATTAGGTGTCACCCTAATGTCTAAATTGAAGCAGGAACGGGTACAGAATACTTTAACAGAAACAGAATGCTAATAATGGGCCTTTACTACCCGATCAGAAACAGACAGAAGCAGAAACAGATTTATCCCTACAGAAACAGAATGTAGAATTAGGTGTACACTAGTAATGGGCCTTTACCACCCGAACAGACGGTACCACACAGAAACAGACAGGTGTTTCCACCCAACAAAAACAGACGGTACCAACAGAAACAGATAGAACTAAGCGTACCCTAAAATCCTACCCCAAGCGATCGGCTCCCTAATACATAAATATCCTGTGTCGGCCCCACAGTAGGGTGTATCACTCCCTAAAGTGACAACCAATTGGCACAGACCTATTTACAGATGTCACGGCGTCTTACATCCTCAGAGGCAGACCGGGATCCATGCACGCACATGACCCGGTTGGAACGCACCATCAACACCCCTCGCCATTATCAGAATGAACCACTTATAATTAGTTCAGTAAGCGTGCCCGGACCCTACCTATTGTTGGGTCAAAGTTTTGATACCAGAAAGGGTTACTGACTAATATGGGTCCCAAACAACAAATGACACAAGTAATTCCCCTCCTAACCTTGTGTCCCCAGACTAACAGATCTCAGATTAACTTGTTTACAAGTTCAGACATACAGAATTCAGATTTACTAGTTCACAGATTAAGTTAACAAGTTTTCAGACTAACAGATCAGATGTACAGATTTTTCAGATTTGTCTAACTTTGTATTGGGCCTACAGATTCATGGACGGGTTTACTACACCTATTAATCCAGTTGGTTCAACCCTATTTTCCCCCAATACGTTTTAGACGTCGTTATTATCTTAGATTTTCATTAATTAATTATTAATGCCCAGACCTCTCACATTAGGTCGCTAGCTTGTGGCCGCTGGATGGGCCGGGCGGTTCCGGGCAGACTTCTGCCACAAGCCAGATCTAACCTCGTGTCTTAAGCAGGTTATGACTAACTTCTCACATTAGAACCTATTGTTTGCGGCCACTGGATGTGCCGGGCGGTTCCAGGAAGAATTACACCGCAAACTCATTCTAACCTCGAGTTAGTCACGTTTATCTTTGCGGCCAATTAATTAATAATTTACCGTTTATGCGCACGCCCAATATATATGCCAATTCATATTATATCAATAACAGGATGATTATATCAACACAGTAGATAACAGATTTTAGCAGATAACAGATTTTATATGACTTAACGGATTTAACAGATTTAGCAACTTAGCAGATTTTTGCATATAACAGGTTAGGCATTTCAACCGACAAATTTAACAGATTAGGCATTTCAATCTAATTAGCAGTCTAGGCAATATAACAAAACTAGCAGTTTAGGCAACTTGGCAAATTAGCAGATTTAGCAAATTTAATATTTCTAAAGGTTCTATTTACATGCCTTTCCTAATCATAAATTGGCCTAAATTCATATGCCTACATAATTGTCATGATTCACAACATATACTCCATGTTTGCATAAGCGCAGAATATGGACATAATTTGCCATATAACATATGTTCCAATTTTTGTTAAACTAGCATTTTACAGCAGATTCACATATAAATTATACCAAATATAACCATTAATTTCAATGCATGCCATATATCCAAAAATCCCTATTTAGGTGTAATCACAATAATAGATATCCTAATTAATGTAAATCTTTACACCTAAGTTTCCATATCTTCTTCTTTTTATGTCATGAATCATTATGCAAACTATACCCAACAATCTAAATCTTTAAATCATATCTTCTAAAAATCAGATCTTGACTTTTATATGCATTTTGTCCAAAGTCTCAAATCATATGTAATCTTACAGTGGTTCCTCTTCTTCTTTTATCACAGAATATGCATAGGTCTAAAACTAGTTTATAACATATGCTTATTTTTCTAATTAATTACAGATCTAAATAACATATGTTCATTTCTCTAATTAGTTACAGATCTAGATTACAACGTACACTATGCATACAACATATATAAATTATATGTTTACAGTCAAATTCATGCATCCAATCCCAAGTCATATGTCAATATATTTTATGCCTCAGATCTAAAGTCATATGTTCAATTCAGTCTCGTCAAATTTCGCATCATTCATTATTTATCCCAAAATTTGCGTTCATACGTTAATCTCTTATGAGATTACGCACAGGCTCGTGGTAGCCTGGCTATAGAAACAGAAAGGAAGCAGAAAGGGATACAGAACAGTCACAGAAAAACAGATCTGACAGATATACAATCTCAGATTCAGATTTAAAAGCATATCAGAATTATAATTAATGTTTATAGCAGAAAATAACTGTACTTGCCTTGATTGGATTAAAGAAAGAACTTTAGTTGTTACAGAATTGTTGCAGAAGCTTTTATCTCAAATTTGAATTTAGGATGATGTTGATTGACTTCTAGTTTTGATTCTAGCAGAGTAGCGACGCCATTTTTATTTTTAATTAGAAGAAGAGAGAAATGGAGGCTAGAGAATTGTGTAAGAGACTTAGGTTTAGGTTAGGGATGTATTTATAGGAGGATAGGGTGATTTAGAGCCTTCAGATCAGTCCAGAAGTCATCAGAATCGCACAGCTCGAATACACATCATCCAGCCACTCAAAAGAAGACACGTCACCTCAGAACACTCCAGAATTCGGTGTTGGATTTGTATGGGCGCACTTGGCAGGTGCGCCAGTGTATTTTTGTACTGGCGCACTTCACAAGTGCGCCAGTGTATTCTGGCATGTTTCCGGTTTTTCTGCCTAACTTCGTTCGTCCATATCTTCTTCATACGGACTCCGATTTACGCAAATTCGGACTCTATTTCGCGTATTTTTCCGAGACGAACACAATGGCGCAACCTGTTTCCCTTATTTCTTCTCCTAAAAATTAATTATACCTTGATTTTTAACTCTTATGTTTACAGAAAATACGGGGTGTTACACAAAGCTACGCCACACAGGCTGTGCTTTGATCATCAACCACAAGACTTTGCTTTTCAATAGAAGCCTTGATCATTTGCCACTAAGCCGTGCCACACAGCAATTCATGCCATGCGACTGATGTCCATCGATATACAACCTCTGAGCTCGTACGTCTCAGAGAAGGGCGTTAAACAAGAGAATAAATTCTCCGCCGCCAAACAGATGTATATTTAATAGAGATCAATCAACACAGAATAAAATCCAATGTCAGACACACAGTCCATTTACAAGTTCGTTCTGGGTCTGAACGAAACCAGAGGCACTTTCCTCGCATATCCATCGATCTCCAAGTACGTCTGGACGACCACCAACTAATTCCCTCATCTTGGGTGTTCATCCCAATCAAGATCATCAGTAATCACCCAAACAATGTGAAGACTTCCGGTCTTCAACCACCATCTTCATCTTCGACTTATCGTCGAATCGGTTATTCAGAATGGGTAAAACCCGGTCTTTCCGAATAACCCACGTATATAATAAACAAATGTTACACAAACACAACATACACCTAATTCCAATCCAGAATATTCTTTTATTCAAATTTTCACATTCCTAGGGAAAGGTTCCCATTAATTTTATCAAAGATAAATTCTTCTAAATTTATTCTTTAATCTTCCTTTGGATATCATTTCAAACCATATTATGGTTTTCCAAACTAGTCGGGATTAGCGAACCACACTGAAGTAATTATTTATTTTATTCCCCAATCCCAACCTATTTATCCCATGGAGCAAAATTGGTAATACTCCATATCTAGCACCACTGTGTTATCGGTAAAATTAATTACCATTTCGCGTTCAAATCTAATTAAAGATTTTACTATCGCTTTGGAGCAAAACTGGTGATACTCCATCCTCGATCACTTTTCAAATTTTATAATTTAAATTATCAATTCACATTTCAATATAATTAAAAATTCATTAAAACTCCACTTAGTTTTAATTTTCCCAAAAATCAATATCCTGTCTTTAACTGGGTTAAAGAACCAATGTCATCTAAAACACGATTCACGATAAACCCAAAATCACATTCAAATTCAATTCCAATTAAATATTATTTAACTGGTACACCTCATTAAATCTAAACAGAAAGATTTAATCTTTTTTATACTGGGTCCAAGAACAGTGCTATTCAAGACACCATTCACGACGAACCCAAAATCCAATTTGATATTAAATACAAGGCTCTGAATAGAAAATATATCGGCTTATATTCAATATCAAATTCTGGAACCAACAAATATCGTATTGGAAATAACGATATAAATATATCTTTCAAATTTCCACAACCATATCTGTATAATCACGAAATCCAACATCAAAATATTCCGAAGATAATTTCGATTCAAATCCATTCCAATTCGTATATTGGAAATTCTGATTATTTTTAAAACCACTTCCAAATTCAGTTTATTTATTTCAAAAATAAATTGATTTTAATTCTAGTTCAAAACTAGTTCATTTCGATAAAAATATATTTTTATCTTTTCAAATATGGAGTTTTTCATCCCAGTTCTTTTCAAATCATTTCTTATGATTTTACACTAATTATTGATATTTTTAATAATTTTATCAAGGCCCGTACAGTCGATTTCCATCAACGGCAATCGAACTGCACTTACAACGACCTTTTCCAAATTTGATTTGGATATAATTCCAAATCCAACCGTTAGATTTTAAATTTCTAATATTCATTGGAAAGCTCTTTTCGATACGAACCCAACGGTTCTGGTTTTAGGAGAATCCGACGGTCGGATCTCCCGTAATGTCAATTCGAAGTCAATGGTCGAAATTCACGAACTGTCGCGGCGCGGCGCGTTCTATTCAGGACACTATATATATAATATATATATATATATATATATATTATATATTTCATCGATTTCCTTTTTAAAACGTATTTTGTAAATCGTTTTAAATTCGTTTTCAAAACCATTTCAACTCTATATTCAATTTCAAATCAAAATTGAATATTTCATATCATTACCAAATAAATGATGATATTTTCAAAGCGTTATATTTTGAAATCACTACCTTTTCTATATTCATTATAAAAACGAATATAATCGATATAAATATCGTTCACGTCAAAATAGCGCAACTCTAATCAACACGGCTTTATATATTTTAGTAAATTCGTTATTCTATTCGACAAATGAATATCTATTCTATTCAACACATGAATCTATATTCTTTCAACACATGAATATTCTCAACACATGAGCACCATCAACACATGATTATTTTTATTATTTAATATATTTTTATAAAATTATAATAAAGATGTAAATTTTGTTGTTTAAAATGTTTTACTCAACACATGAATACTTTCAACACACGAATCTATATTCTCAACACATGAGCGTCGTCAACACATGATTATTTTTATTATTTAATATATTTTTATAAAATTATAATAAAGATGTAAATTTTATTGTTTAAAATATTTTACTCAACACATGAATACTTTCAACACACGAATCTATATTCTCAACACATGAGCGTCGTCAACACATGACTATTTATATTATAATATTCTTTATTTTCCCAATTTGAATGAGGCTCAATCAATTACCATATAATGTTAATTATATGGATCCTATACAACACATGTATATAATAGCAATGATAAATAAGCAACCATCATCCAAAGTGCACCACACAACTGCATAAGCATCAAATATAAATAATTAATGCTTATAACAGCCGTCAATCAATCGATCGACATACAACTAATTATTGGGATTAGTGTATGCCGTATTTTATCCCAATACCCGTGTGGGGTTTCAAATCAAGAAACACAGATTTTTATTTATTCACATACCCGTTAAATTTTTTATTTTTAATGATAAAATATTTTTAACTATATAAATATTTTACTTCATTTCACATCACATAATCAATTTTCACCATAACAAACAATCAAACGTACAAGCCATCCATGGTCTGTGGACGACGGGTGTCGGGTGCTACTAAGCACCGTCTGCATCCTAGTATATAATTTAAACTAGAGAAGAAAATTTAAAGTGAGAAATTCTCGCCGACTAGCTAAACCAATGCCACGACTCTTCTTATGTAGGAAATCTTCACCGTTGCTCGCCTTTTGTCACTTTCGTCGGACGTATTCACTACATATATAAAAATCACATTTTTATATTCTCGTTTTACATATAATAAAAATCGTACTTTTTTATATCGTTATTATATGCATAAAATCCAATTCTTTCCATGCTGCTCTTATATAAAGAATATATTTTTATTTCTACGCTATACAGATAAAAATCACATTTTTCTACCCCTACTATATAGATAAAAATTCTATTTTTATAAATCTAACTTCATAATAAAAATCCCATTTTTATTTCGAAGCCATTCAACTAAAAATCACTTTTTTTTTCAACGCTATTCGAATAAAAATCACATTTTTATTCGGCTCTTTTATATATAAAAATTCTATTTTCCTTCGCTATATGAAGGTATAAAAATCGAATCTTTTCTCTTGTAAAAATCTATTCTTTTTCTAAATAAAAATAAAATCTTTATTTATGTAAAAATATAATATTTCCTTACACAAAAAATCTAATCTTTCTATAATTAAAAATCTCGCCTATCTAATGTTAAAAATCCTTTCTTTCTAATGTTAAAAATTCAGTAAATAAATTCACAGTCAAAACAAAATAAAACCGAAAATAAACAAACTGTTAAGATAAAATAAAAACTGAAAATAGCTAAACCGTTATACCTTTCTTCCTCCCTTCGTTAGTCTCTCCAGGCCCTCACGATAATTCGAATCCAACATCCTGAAAGGAGCAGCCCCGCCTTCAGCCGGAGTCACCATTCAGATCGGAGTTTGCCATCGGGGTGCTCAAGGGGGTTTGCGGCTTCAGGGGGGCGGAGGTTTCACTGTTGGTGGCCTCACGCATTGGTCTCGCGTGTGGGAGTTGAGCGCTATACGAAGGGGGCGGTCGACTGGAGAAGGGGAGGAAGAAGGAGGGACTGCGGAGGAAGGGGAGCGGTCGCGATGGGCGATCGGCTGAGGGAGGCGCCGTACTGGAGCGATGGAGCGATTTTTTTCCCTTTTTTTATTTCTTCGTTCGATTTCAATACTGAAGAGAGGGGGGCTAGGGTTTTTATATATATTTTTTATTTAATTAATTAATTTCAAAAAGCAACTTTTTATTTCGACATCGAAATCGAACCCACCGCCTATCGTCCATAGCTAATTACCCCCATTCCGAACACAATGGGATATGTATCGTAAGCTGATTCGATCGTTTCGATCAGTTTTCGTCAAAATCAACATATAACTCTATATATTGAATTTGAACGCACATTTCAATTTACCGGGGCCACATACGGGCACTAAAAATTCCCGAAAAATATTTTCTAGCTTCGTATTGACAATACGATCCTCAAAAATAATTTCCTCGAATTCTGAGACCGTTGGAAAAATGGCCATTTTCCAGTCGATTAAAATCAACTAAAACTGGTCAAACGCGTTTTCCTTTGCCACGCTCACATATTGATTCGAAAAATTATGAAATTTGAAACCTAGCAATAACTTGACATCACAGATCCAACAAAAGTGGTTTCGTCGAAATCCGAGGTCGTTAGCAAAATTTCCATTTTTAAGGGCCTGAATTCCATAGCGACTATTCAGAATTTTCAACTGGGCGTAACTTTTGATTCCCACTATGAAATTTCAATTTTTCGGATTCGTTGGAAAGATATTCTCAATTAGATTCAAATATTTTTGGTTTCAGTAAAATCCGGTTTATTTTGCAACCGGTATGTTCATTTGAACTTTGAAATCGAATTTTCAAACTACCGCGCCATTTTCAATTCCTTTTATAATTACAAATAAAATATTTATATTCTAACGACGACGTATATAAATATATACGTTCTAATTCTATTCAAAATAAATTTCTCGTCAAATTATTTAAAATAATTCATTTTAAATATTCAAAATTCGCTAAAATAAAAAATTTATGGCTCAGAATTTCCGGGTTTTTACATTTGGAAAGCTATTTGGTGAGAACTCTTTAACCAAGGTTTATATATTTAATTAGTAGTTAGACCGATTTAAATATAGTGATGAATTATTAGTGGTTAATGATGATTGATGTTTGTTGTGAAGGATGATGGATGCATAGTTTAGACCACACACACTATTAAGCGTTATTGTTATAACGCTTATGCACAGTTATGATTTATTTAATTATGTTGATGATGGTTGTTATGGATGTTTAAATGGTTGTTGATGTTGTTTTGCACACAATATGACACAAAAATTATGGTATCATATTGGTGATCGATAAATCTCCTTCATAATTAGAGCAATATCATTATTGAATTTGAAGGTTAATAATTTGGAAAGACCGTATGTATGAATTCATATATATTGATAAAGTCCTTTAAATGAGTAAATAAATGCCGGGACATTCTAGGATGACAGAGAGGATAGTGTCTAGGCTTGGATTTGGAAATAAAGTATCCTGCTCTCCCTGGCTATCCCTAACTGATCCGACGAATGGGATGGTTAATTTGAAGTTATTTGAATTTAGAAATGAATTGGAATTTGATTTATTAAGTAAAAAAATAAAAGTTTAATTTTAGATCCAACATAATTTGGAAAGTAAATGTAAATGAATTTAAAAGGGTTATATAAGGATATAATGGTTTTCTAAGATATTTTAAAGTATCGTAGAATAATGGTTATTATGGTCAAAATAGAGCTTGTCGCATAACGACAATTTACGTATTTTAGATGCAAATATTAAGCGCTTATAACTTTTGCAATCTAAATCGGATTTCCATAAAATGAAAAATTTCTGATTTCCATTAACAAGAACTTTCAAGTGAGTGAAAGTAGATTTTGAATTCGAGTTATAATTTTCAAGTTATGTTTGAAACCGTTTTGGAAAAGTTCAATGTAAGAACAATTATTGACCACAATTATAAACAACTATTTTTAAATATTTTAAAAATATGGAAAAAAAATTGTAAAATAATTACAAATTATGAAAAGGTGTTTTGAATTGTAAAGCTTAAGTTTTGGCTAAGATAAATGATATTTTGATTAAAGTAGTTAAGATAACTGTTTTGTAACGATTTTGTAGCACTTTTGAGATGCTATTGTAACGCTTCCTTCGAAAACAATCTAATTTGAAGTTTCAGACCGTAAACTATTTTCTGAACTATAAGTAATAATTTTTGGAATGTTTTCAAAGGTTTAAAAGTATTAGAAATATTTTATATGGAATTCATAAGGTAGTTCACTGTTATTCCACTTATAGTGTGAGTCGGATACAGAGATTAATATTAAGGATAAGTTGATGGTATTTTTATCCAGATCTAATGTCAAAGAGTTGGATAAATCTTTTAATTAAGATATGGGTTTCCCAATTTTATTAGGATAAGTCGGATAGAAATAATCTTTGGAAATTTGATATGAAATTCTTTGGTGTAAACGTATAATATTTGAGGAATTTGGAAGATACTATTATATTGTTATTCCACTTATAGTATTCGTTGATTATGAGAATTGATATCGAATATAAGTAGATGCAATCTCTATGTAACTTATGTTCAATATCGATAGATTTGGGTTTTGTCGTGAATGATATGTTCAACAATATCATTCTTGAAACCCAATGAGACTAAGTTGGGGAAATTCATATCGTTAATTGGGATTTAACCAAATCTTTGATTTGAGAAAATGAAAAATAAGATATTGGGAACCAAGTATAATCTTTTAGTTAAGATTAAAGAATTGAATGTTGGAAAATCGATCTAATTGGAAACTATGGTTGAAATATGGATTAAAGGATTTTCAAAGGAAACTGGGTTTTGACAACGAGTTATCAAACGGAAAATTAATTAAGGCTTTGGGGCTAGATTATCTTTGATTTAATGGATGTGTTTTAAAGAAGAAGGGTTAAATATGGATTTTGTTAAAGATAATTTAGAATGGGTATAAAGAAATTTAATTTAACAAAATCTAAGATGGAAGGAGATTTGGTTGAAAGCCTGTGTGTTCCGTAATTGTGTTTTAAAAATTAAGCTTATTATTTGGAAAGACCGGGATCAGATGTATGTCCGAAAACCATTCCAAGTAGTAATACGACGTTGTGGAACAATTGAAGATAGTACTAAAGACCGGGACCCTTCATATCGTAAGGACGACTTACTGAATGTCTCAAATGGGTAGCTCCCATTTGTAGATGGATTTTATATCAGCTATGTAGAAAGAAGCCCAAACGTATGTGAAGGAATTTCGGATTGTTTTTTTGTTCAGACCCTGAACAGACATTTATAGATTGTGTCTGACATTGTGCGTAGCACTGATCTCTGTTAAATATATATCTGTTTGGTGGCGGAGAATTTATTCTCTTTCTTAACACCCTTCTCTAAGACGTATGAGCTTAGAGGTTATATATCGATAGAAATCAGTAGTGCGTTGTTAATGGACAATGTAACATACTTAAGTTATGTGGTGAGCTTTGGATGATCAAAGCATGGCTTATTTAAGCGTAGTTTTGTGTATATCGAGACCTCGGCAAGCCTCATACCCCGGTAAATGGCCAAAACAGGAAGAAATACAGCAGGGTTATGGGGTGTTGTCTCCTTCTAGATAAAAGGTGTACTATGGTATGGAGCCCAAGTATTAACCTACGTGGTAAAAGAATCTACTTTTATGGTTGTTGTTGGCGCGTGCTCGGAAAGGTTGGTAACGACTGGGAGATGGCATACTCAGGCGTACTCTAAGTTACCCAGTTAAGGGTAACCCTGTCCTTGTCTGGCATGAGGCAGCGTGATAGGGGGTTCCCGCTCTTGGTTTGGTGGCGAGCAGGAAAGTCTTACCTCTACACATCCCAAGAGGGGTAGGTTAGGCATGAGGCCACGACAGTCGAGAGGCTGGCCGTAAAATAAGGTGCTAGGGTACCATTGTAATGCCACGACGAAGTATTAGCCGTTGTCCGATGGTTGAAAAAGACCAGACCGTTACAACGTGGTATCGGAGCTTTGGTTTAAACAAAGTTATGTGGTACGACACATTTGAACAAAAGGAAAGACTCATCAGAGTTATAATATCTCATTTGAGATAGGGTTAGTAATGCCCTAGAATGAGATTTTAGAGTATTATATTTGAGAGAGCATATTTGAAAATATGAAATGAGTTTTGAAAAGTTATATTTTAAGAAAGAAACCTATTTTGGAAATATATGGTTAATTATAACCTGGATACTTAATCTAACGATTAAGGTTAAGTTTACATTTTGTGATTATAATTACACATAAAATAATTCTTATGGCATGATAATTAAGCCCCTTCCACTGATCAGGAAAATGATACGAGTAC
This sequence comes from Allium sativum, assembly GCA_030737875.1. Taxonomy (NCBI): domain Eukaryota; kingdom Viridiplantae; phylum Streptophyta; class Magnoliopsida; order Asparagales; family Amaryllidaceae; genus Allium; species Allium sativum. Next base: position 592,108,750 of record CM060909.1, read on the forward strand.
AAATGCCTTTTGGATTTAATGTCACTACTGGGTAACATTTCGAAATATCGATAAACTTGGGTCAAATTGGTTAAGGTAACTAATCAATATGGTTAGAAATTAAAAATTAGAATTTGAGTATTGTATTCGATGTTGAGGTTGGACTATCGAGTATAAGAAGATTTTAAACATACGCCTAGCTAACATATATACGAAGTCTTAAGTATACTAGATATATATAGAATCACACTCTAGTCGCTTGAAGATGATTTTGTTTATGATTGCAGCATCATCAATATGTATTTTCGAGTTTCGAAAGTGGGATGACTATATGATTCAGATTAAAACATCAATATATACTTAAACCCATTTATATAAGTGTTTGAAATTGTTTGGTAAATTGATGTGAACTTAAATCGAAAAGTGAAAATTTGATTGGGTTATAATAATTATACCAGGTAAACTTCTTAGTAAGGGATAATCCAGTAAAGAGTTTTGAGAAAGTGCATTTGTGATATATATATATATATAAAGGCTTTTGTAAAGATGTATAATTTGAAAACTCAAATCAAAATTTTGAGTAAGAATTGGCAGTTACTTTGGAATTGATTTTGTAAGAATATATTTTGAATCTAAGGAAAAATATATTTGAAAATATTTGGAAATTAAAAACTTGAGAACGAACATCTTATGATTGGGATTTCTCAGTTGATTAAAAGACGTTTACGCAAAATTGTAATTTACATAAGCAATCCAAATATAGAAAAAGTAGTTTGGGAAACGATTTAAAGGCTAAGATGTAATTAAATAATTAGGATATTTTATAATTAGTCCTTCCCAACTAATTAAATTTAAAATGCAAATATCTTGAGAATTTAGTTTCACAATATGACTATAAGATATTTGACGATATTTTGGTTAAGGACCATAGTGGTTAAAGATGTTAATAAAAATATATCTAAATGGTTTCTCTAAAGATTGAAGGAAATAAGTTTTGTAACCTTGAATTTGGAATAACTAATGAGAATAGCAAAAAACTATATAAGGAATTAAAATATCGAATTATCGACAATTTTGGATAGATGATAAGTTCTAAAGTATATTGTGGTTACAAAAAGGAACTGTTTAAGTAAGCATGAGTACCTTGTGAATTAAGTTACAATTTGATTAAAGGATATTTGGCAAGCAGGAATAGTAATAAGAAATTACCTAAACTGAAACATTTAGACAAGCTGAGTTCGGAGATGATCAAGTTTTTCATGTAACGAATAATAGTAAATTTTGGAAACTGAAAAGGAATAAGTTTCATAACCATTGTATTTGAAGATAAGTTTTAAGAGAATAAATTTATAACTATAAGGAGGTAAATGGTTAAGTATAAGTAATTGGCCCAGTAAACGATGAATCGAATATAATGGGTGATTGGAAGACAACGTTGGAGGACATGTAAATATTGTTATCCATAAATATGTGTGTTATAATATTCTACCCGGTATATCCATTATGAGAATGGGGAGCTTTGGTATAAAGAATTTTAATCTTGTATCTGTAAATCTACAAGATGTCAAATGAGTAATTGTGATTCCCTTTCCTTTTCGAGGACGAAAAGATTTAAGGGGGAGGAGAATGTAACGATCCATAATTTTTAACCAATTTAAAATTTGGAATTTTTATTATTTAAATTTGAATTTGACATAAGTATGTATGGTTTAGAATATTTAATAATTTTTATAAGTTGTATGATAGATTTTACTTGAATTATAAATGAGAATGATTATTAAGAAGCTTGAATTTATTGATACTATTTGTCGTTTGATCATATTTGTCAAACCATAACATGAACTAGTAGCATTAGAACTAATTGTTGCCCTTAGTTTTCATAGCATTTTAAAGGAAATGCTACCAAAAGATCACTTCCCTCCTTTAGACAAGTGTAAGGACACTTGAATTTTTGCATGCCTCCTTTCATGCATGTTTTACACTTGCCCTCTTATGTGTCATTACCTCATTAATCCTCCATTCCTATATAAGGAGGCCTTCCCTCCATTTTTAACCATTCCACTCCCTTTTCTTCTTTTCATCTTTTTTTTAAGGGTGCGTTTTTTACAGGTCCCTGTTAAGTTTCAAAATAGAAAAAAAACCCGGTGATAAAAACAATATGAAATACATCCCTATTTTTGAAATTCCACTAAAAACATTCCATCTCTACCCTTGCGCAATTAAAAAACGTTACAACTTTAATTTGTCATCATTTAATCATTAAAAACATACCTTTAATATCGCTAAAAACACTATTTCCATGATTCTGCAAAACCATCAATAAAAAAACGCTATTTAACTTTTCAATTTTTTTTTTAAAAACGCGTTGAACACTCAAAAGCTGTTGGTCATAATTTTAATGAAGATCATGCGAATATTCAAAAAAATTGCACACTTATATGCAAAAATGATCAGTAGTGGTTTCCTAATAAGCATATTTATAGTTTAATATTTTGCAGATTCTACTTGTTTCTTACAGTATAGACATGCAAATTTTTTTGTACAAATGAGGCAAATGAACATTCAAAAAAACTGCATACATTTATTCAGATATAACAAATATTTGCATACATTTCAGCTTGAAAAAATGACTGGTAAGTAAAAACAAATTTACAACAAAATACTGAATTGATGGTATTACATCACATAAATGTTTACAACAAATGGTAAAAGTTTACAACAAATGAAACAGAACTAATGTAGCAGCACTAATGATCTTATGAAGAACAAATTCTTTTGTTATGGCCCAGCTTACTCCACAAACCACTTCTAGTACTCCTTGTAAAATCACCTGCAAAATAACTAATTAGATAGATATAAAAATATGCGTAAAATTCAGCAAAATAAGAATAATATCTGCATATTTATATGCGTACAATTCAGCAAAATAACAATAATGTTATAACAATATGTTTTTCTTCGTGTCTGGTAAAAAGTTGCATACAGATATGCATATATTTAGATTATATGCATATTCGTAGGCAAATTTTTAACAAAAATGTTGAAAATAGATCTTTAAAATATATGCATATTTGTATGCGTATATCACGAATATATGCATACTTATACTCAACTTTTCTGATCACATGCAAACACAAATGTTCTGACAATAATCTCATGCGTGAATTGTCGGAAAACATCCAATTTTTAAAAATATATGCATATTTGTATGCATATATCTATTAAATATGCATACTTGTACTCAACTTTTCTTAGCACATGAAAACCCAAATGTTCTACCAATAGTTTCATACTTGAATTTGTCGAGAAACATGTAATTTTTAAAAGGAATGGTCGACCAAGTTATAACACAAAAGTGAACCAAACCTTATATCCCATCAATATAATTGCCAGAAGAACTCAGTTGTGATCATCTAACTCAAATAAATTGATCAAAATCAGAGTGTCATTTTGATCGAATTACAACAGAGTAAGTCAAGTCCCATTTTTATATCAGAGACCCAATAGGACATCAGAAATGAATTTTACACCAGAAATGAATTTAAATTACATGCGTTTCAGATTCTTGCATCAGTCACCGTTAATTCTAGCAAGAATTCATACACGCATGACTTAATACAGAATAAAATCAACAAATCATTTCCGCATGATGCTCAGATATAAATGAATGGTTTCTACTACCTAAATTGGAAACGGATTTTACAAAATTAGAAACCCAAAAACTGGATCCAAACGAAATTAATAAATCAAGTTAGAACATACCGATTTAGGGATTTAGGTTGAGCCGCCGCCCTGCTTTTGGTGCTGGAGCCGCCGCCTATCTTTTGGTGATGGAGCCGCCGCCCTGCTTTTGGTGCTGGAGCCGCCACGGATTTAGGTTGAGCCGCCGCCATGGATTAGGGTTAACAACAAAATTGCGTTTCTGTAAAAAACAGAGAACGATGGAGGCGCCGCCATTTTTTTGAACAATACGATACTGGAAAAAATAAAACCCTAATACCTGTTTCGAAATACATAAATGACGGCGTGAATTATGTGAAAAAGGGCAGTAAGGGCAGTTCTGTAAAAACACGAGCGGTTATTTGAAAACAGGGATGAAATTTAAATGTTTCTAAAGGGGAGGATGTGAGCCTAATTAAGTTTGCTTTTAGGGATGTGTGCCTAATTTTCACTTTTTTTAAAGCCTATGGCCATGGTTTCCATGGCATAAATCTTCCTCTTTTCCATAACCACCTTGCCAAAGTTCATCCTCCTCCTCCTCCTCCTCTAATGATAGAGAGAGAGATAGATTAGTATATATATTTTGGTGAAGAAGACGTTGCGCCGAAATACAGTCCAACGGTTCGCTCAGCTAGGATCACCTACCAGGAAATTTGGAAAGCTGTTTGGTGAGAACTCTTTAACCACGGTTTATATATTTAATTGGTAGTTAGACTAATTTAAATACAGTGATGAATTATTAGTGGTTAATGATGATTGATGTTTGTTGTGATGGAAGATGGATGCATAGTTTAGACCACACACACTATTAAGTGTTAGTGTTATAACGCTTGTGCACAGTTATGATTTATTTAATTATGCTGATGATGGTTGCTATGGATGTTTAAATGGTTGTTGATGTTGTTTTTCACAAACTATGACACAACAATTATGGTATCACAATGGTGATCGACAAATCTCCTTCGTAATTAGAAGCAATTTCATTGTTGAATTTGAAGGTTAATAATTTGGAAAGACCATATGTATGAAGTCATATATATTGATAAAGTCCTTTAAATGAATAAATAAATACCGGAACATTCTAGGATTACAGAGAGGATAGTGTCTAGGCTTGGGTTTGGAAATAAAATTTCCTGCTCTCCCTAGCTATCCCTAACTGATCCAACGAATGGGATGGTTAATTTGAAGTTATTTGATTTTAGAAATGATTTGTAATTTGATTTATTAAGTAAAAAAAATAAAAGTTGAATTTTAGATCCTAAATAATTTGGAAAGTAAATTTAAATGATTTTAAAAGAGTTATATAAGGATATAATGGTTTTCTAAGATATTTTAAAGTATAATAGAATAATGGTTATTATGGTCAAAATAGAGCTTGTCGCATAACGACAATTTACGTATTTTAGATGCAAACTTTAAACGCTTATAACTTTTGCTATCTAAATCAGATTTCCATAAAGTGAAAAACGTTTGTCGCATAACAACTATTTTTAAATGTTTTAAAAATATGGAAAAAATCGTAAAATCATTACAAATTATGAAAAGGTGTTTTGAATTGTAAACTTTAAGTTTTGGCTAAGATAAACGATATTTTGATCAAAATAGTTAAGATAACTGTTTTTTAATGCTTTCGTAACACTTTTGAAATGCTATTGTAACGTTTTCTTCGAAAACAAACTATTTTGAAGTTCTAAACCGTAAGCTATTTTCCGAACTATAAGTAATGATTTGTGGAATGTTTTCATTGGTTTAAAATTATTAGAAATGTTTTATATGGACTTTAAAAGGTGGTTCACAGTTATTCCGCTTACATGTGAGTTGGATATGGAGATTAATATTGAGGATAAGTTGATGGTATTTTTTATCTAGATCTAATGTAACGATACGGATTTCACTCGGGCCTAATCGATCGCTAAATCGACCAAGACCGTTCAAAACCCGGATATACTACCTCTGGGCATACAATATTTATTCCTCTTTTCTAGCCTCCTTAATATGACCTATTCATACATATATATGTACATGCATGCAATTCCAATCAATTTTCAATTCAGTACAAAATTTGTTTCGATTTGGCTAATTTTACCTTTCATTTGGATATTGGTTTGATTAATTATCATTCCAATATTTTTATTAGTTACACTAATTATCAATCAACACAACCAGCAATCAGTTTGTGAATTAGCTTTTCAAACATATATCTTTAATACATATAGTCAAAAATCATATTTTTGATGCCAAATCACAACAATTTTGATATTAGTTTGAATTTTTAAAAATCTAATCTTTTTATTTTTGAAAATCTAATCCTTTTATTTTTAAAAATCTAATCCTTTTATTTTTAAAAATCTAATCTTTTTATTTTTAAAAACAATACAAATTTCATAATGAGAATGGAGTTTCACCAGTTTTGTTCCAAGCGATAGTTAAATCTTTAATTAGATTTGAACGTGAAATCGTAAATAATTTTACCAATAACACTATGGTGTTATATATGGAGTATTACCAGTTTTGCTCCATGGGATGAATAGGTTGGGATTGGGAAATATAAAATAAATTATTACTTTGGTAAGGTGTGCTAATCCCGACTAGTTTGGATAAACCTTAATTTGGTTTGAATTTATATCCAAAGGAAGATTAAAGAATAAATTTAAAAGAATTTATCTTTGATAACATCAATGGGAACCTTTCCCTAAAGATATGAATATTTGAATAAAAGAATATTCTAGATCAGAATGAGGCGTATGTTGTGTTTTTATAGCACTGGTTTATAAGATACATGAGTTATTCAGAAAGACCGGGTTTATCCCATTCAGAATAACTGTATCGACGATAAGTCGACGATGAAGACGGTGGTTGAAGACCGGAGGTCTTCACATCGTTTGGATGATTACTGATGTCTTGATTGGGCTGACACCCAAGACGAGGTAATAAGTGGTGATCGTCCAGACGTACTTGGAGATCGATCGGATATGCGAGGACCTCTCCTGTATTGGACATATGGGACGAGGAATAAGGTGCCTCCAGTTTCGTTCAGACCCAGAACGAACTTGTAAATGGATGTGCGTCTGACATTGCATTTTATTCTGTGTTGATCTCTATTAAATATATATTGGTTTGGTGGCGGAAAATTTATTCTCTTGCTTAACACCCTTCTCTGAGACGTACGAGCTCAGAGGTTATATATCCATAGACATCAGTCGCATGGCGTGAATTGCCTAGGTGGCATGCTGAGATGAAAATGATCAAAGCTTCGGTTGAAAAGCCGAGTTTTGTGGTTGATGATCAAAGCATGACTTTAATATATCATAGCTTTGTGTATAATGCTAATTTGCGAACCTGACACCTCGGTGTGAACCAGAAATGAGAGGGACTACAGGGAGGACATGCGTTTCTTTCTAGTTAGGAGTAGTGTCATGGTATGGAGCCCAGACATTTTTACTTATGTGGTTATTGGATTGCAAGACGCCTCAGATATATCGGTTACTTCGAAGCCGATGGATATTGAGTCATCTGGCTCATTTACGCCCCCATAGGGCGAGGAAACACATTGTTCAGGAATTGCCAATCCTTAAACTTAAGAGAGGACCAACTCTGAAGATCCAAGGTGCAGTTGCGACTATAGCCTGAGATATGGTAGGCTAGAATGTCTCAAATGAGCACAGGATGATCCCTTTGCCTTGGTTCATAGATGGAAATCCAACTTCCAATATGGACTTTGCTGTTTTAGTTATAGAACTAGTATGGCGACATAATGGGATGGGGAACTATGTCGTCTATGTTTGATACATTTATATTTGAAGTTGTTTTCATACACTTCACACTATAATAGTATCAAAATGATTTGTTTTAAATGTACCAAGCATGTTTGGCTATTATAAGGTAAAAATCTATCCTCTGGCTTGCGTTGCATTATGTGATGGGACCTGAGTCTTATAATAGCTTCATTTTTCCAAAAAGCATTGCGCTGTTTTGTTATATGCACTGGTATTCTAGGGAGGAAACCCATTCCGTATTATACTGCGTGGTCCCATGATTTACCATATTTCTAAAGCAAAGTTTTAAATTACAGTTTTTGTTCTCACACCAGTCACATGATTGACCTGGAGTTTATTTTTTTAACCTAAACTCCGAGTGCCCCTATTTTCCACACGGGCAGCTAGTAGTTTTGGTTTGCAGATGGTATATTCACAGGATCTTGGTTTACAGCTGGAGCTATATTCGGAACGCTCTGTATCCGTGTATTTCTTTCATTTGTGTTTTGTATTATTTTCCGCTGCATAATAATTTGTAAATCTCTAATATTTATCAAATGTATAATATTTGTTCATACTCTGTATATCCTTGTACTTTGATGTAAATTGTTGTAATAAGCAATGAAAGGTTCTTTTGTTTATGATCTGATTTGTCGTGTTCTCAAACAATCCGTTCTTTCTCTTCTCTTCGGAGACTGGGGAAGCTCGGGTCCTCACATCTAATGTCAAAGAGTTGGATAAATCTTTTAATTAAGATATGGGTTTCCCAATTTAATTGGGATAAGTTAGATAGAAATAATATTTGGATATTTGATATGAAATTCTTTGGTGTAAACGTATACTATTTGAGGAATTTGGAAGATATTATTATTATATCGTTATTCCACTTATAGTATTCGTTGATTACAAGAATTGATATCGAATATAAGTGGATACAATCTCTGTGTAACTTATGTTCAATATCGATTGATTTGGGTTTTGTCGTGAATCATATGTTTAACAATATCATTCTTGATACCTAATGAAACTGAGTTGTGGAAATTCATATCGTAAATTGGGATTTAATCAAATTTTTGATTTGAGAAAATTAAAAATAAGAAATTGGGAACCAAGTATAATCTTTTAGTTAAGATTAAAGAATTAAATGTAGGAAAATCGATCTAATTGGTAGCTATGGTTGAAATATGGATTAAAGGATTTTCAAAGGAAACTGGGTTTTGATAACGAGTTATCAAACGGAAAATTAATTAAGGCTTTGGGGCTAGATTATCTTTGATTTAAGGGATGTGTTTTAAAGAAGAAGGATTAAATATGGATTTTGTTAAAGATAATTTGAGAATGAGTTTAAAGAAATTTAATTTAACAAAATCAAAGATGGAAGGAGGTTTGGTTGAAAGCATGTGTGTTCCGTAATTGTGTTTTAAAAATTAAGCATATTTTTTGAAAAGATCGGGATCAGATGTACGTCCAAAAACCATTCCAAGTAATAATACAACATTATGGAGGTATTGAAGATATTGAAAACAGTACTAAGACCGGGACCCTTCATATCGTAAGGACGACTTGCTGAATGTCTCAAATGGGTAGCTTCCATTTGCAAATCGATTTTATATTAGCTAAGTGGCATGAAGCCCAAATGTATGTGAAGAAATTTCGGATTGTTGTTTCGTTCAGACCCAGAACGGACATTTATGGATTGTGTTTCTGACATTGAATTGACTGCGTAGCACTGATCTCTGTTAAATATCTGTTTGGTGGGGGAGAATTTATTCTCTTGCTTAGCACCCTTCTCTAAAATGTATGAGCTTAGAGGTTATATATCAATAGAAATCAGTGATGCATTTTGAATGGACAATGTGACATACTTAAGTTATGTGGTGAGCTTTGGATGATCAAAGCATGGCTTATTTAAGCATAGCTTTGTGTATATCGGGACCTTAGCAAGCCTCACACCCCGGTAAATGGCCAAAACAGGAAGAAATACAGCAGGGTTATGGGGTGTTGTCTCCTTCTAGATAAAAGATGTACTACAGTATGGAGCCCAGGTATTAACCTATGTGGAAAAAGCATCTACTTTTGTGGTTGTTGTTGGCGAACGCTCGGAAAGGTCGGTAACAACAGGGATATGACATACTCATGCGTACTCTAAGTTACCCAGTCAAGGGTAACCCGACCTTGTGTTGGCATGAGGAGCATCACTGTTGATCCTTGGACATCCCTCTAGAGGTGTTCAAAATTTTGTTTGGAAGGAAGTTCCTTTGCCTGGTCATTGTTAGAAACCCAATCTCCGCTACGAGCCCGTGCGATTTTGATTGTGTGCCATACTTCATTATAGTATATGGTCCTATGCTATTTAAGATTGATACATTTACTTTCGAAAGGATTTTTCACACTATATTATAGTATTGAAAGAGGATTTTCACGTATCAAGCATTTTTGACTGCAAGGAGAAACCTCGCCCATGTATGCGTTTGCATTGCGTGTGTGCCGCGAGACCTTATGTTAGTTTCATTTTTCAAAAAGTCATTGCGAATTTCTATGCACGGGTATTCACATGGAGTAAACCCGTTCCACATTAGCGGCGTGGTCCGGTGAATTACCTAACTTTAAAATAAACCCTAAAAACAAATGTTTTGAGTTCTCACACCACTCCCATGACTGACCTGGAGTTTATTGTTCCCACACCTAAACTCTGGGTGCCCATAAATTTTACACGGCAGCCTAGTAGTTTGGTTTGCAGTTTAGACTTGGAGTGGTTGGAGCAGGATGTTGGTTTAGTTAGAGCTATTATAACTTGGAGCATGCATATTTTTCCGCTAAGTTTAGTATCCTTTCCGCTGTGTAATCGATGTACTCTGATGTTTCTTTAGTAACTCTGATGTATTATTATTGTAATGATAATGGAAAAGTTCTTTTTATTTTCTGCAAATGTGTAAGTATTCCTAACAATCCGTCTTTATGAATGGTTTAAGTTGGTTTAATTACTGGTGAGAACCGAGCAAAAAGCCGGGTTGTTACAAAATTTGTTTGAGGTTAAAAATTTACGGTGAAATCAACAAATTTGTTGTGGTGGTTAATTGAGGTGGTTTGGTACGTTTTCTGGTTGTTAGTGAAGTGGTTGCGTAGAGTTTGTTTGCGACTTCAGTGATAGAGATTGGGTGATGGAAACTAAGTAGTTCGTGATGGGTAGTTAAAGCATAGGGATAATGAAGTTGAGATCGCGGTTTTGAGTCGATGGCAGGATGTGATTTGGGTGACCGATAGGAACAGATGGTTCGGTGATAGTTTTAGGCACTTTAGGGAGATGGTGGTGATTGTCAATTGAGCAGTGGCAGAGAAAAAATGGGGTTGGTGGTGAAACTGAGTTCAATTAGGGACTCGCAATTTTGGGTTTGGCGGATAGTTGAATGAGAGGAATGAAATAGGTGTTTGGCTTATGTGGTTACATTGATAGAGATGGTCGTTAGTCATCGATGGCTGGTGGAGGATGGTCACTGGAAGTAGGTTGAGTTTGAGGAGGGTGAAACGGTTTGGTGGTTGAAGATGTTTGTGGGCTTGTGGTTGGATGTGGTAAGTGATTGAGGATGAGTGATTGACATAGGGGTGTGTTGATGAAACTATTTGGTGCAGGTGCAGTACTGATGATGGATTGGTTATGGAGTTGTATGGTTTGGTGGTGAGCTATCTGATGTTCAAGCTGTTGCTATTTTTGAGTGTGAAAACTTGTTCGACTAAGTGATGATTAAAATTGAAGTGTATAAAAACTGGTTCTGTGTGTACACCTGTTTTGGCATCCAAAATCAAAATTCACATTGTTCGCTTATATTTGAATCTATCACTAATAGAGTCAGCAAATGGCCTTCATACATGCTCTCATATGTCGGCAGGCTGTTATAAACTTATTGGGTTGTCATGAATTCATATCTTTCTAGCATCTTTCTTCTCCTGAAGAAGCTTATTTCCTTGGTCAGTAGGGTGCTCAATCAATTTTTATGGTCTATAGGCTATTTTTTTTAAAAGTGTATCCTTATTGTTTTCAAAATAATTAATTCTCTAAAGTTATGGTAGATTTGGCATTCTAAATTCATTTTTTGGATAAGGTCGCTGCTGCTAAACATATGAATGACTATTATCTTGCAATGATTTTGTCTAGGTTAACTGGATGCATAAATTCCATAAAAAAAGCAATAATTTTTTTATTATGGTAATTCCTACAGCTTCTCGTTAGTTATTTGGATAACTTCTACAACTAAGAACTGAAAATTCACATATACCCGCATATTGTATTCTTTCAAAATGTAAAAAATCACTTTGGCGTACTCTTTGGGCTATGGACGACATATTTCTCAATAACATGTTCACATTTAGTCAAAAAATGGCATTTGGCATTTTGCATAATGCCCTAACAATTAATTATGTCAACCTTAGAACTATCTAAAAAAAAGGGTGTTACTAACTAAACACACAAAATATACGCCTCTCGTCCATTTTTCGACATCCACGAAAAATTATTCACACAAACACCCACACCCACCAATTTAATTTATGTTTCTTTCTATTGTGTTTTACCTTTCTAAATAAATTAATGGTTCACACTTATATCTCTCCCCCAAAAAAGGTAATCTCTTCCCCCCTAACATGCTCGAATTCCTAGCAGTAAAAACCACATCAATTTTCAAATTGAAATTACATTGAAACTAGCAAAATACATATTTGTCAAGCTGTTCAACTCCTAATCCCAATTTTAATGGAAAACTGAAATAATATATTTGATATTGTTTTAACCAACATTAAATTTTTATTACACGCTATATTAAAAAACATCCATACAAACTACAAAAAAAATTGACCTTCAACTTATTGTGATTAGTAGACACATAAATATTTTGCATAATCTAAACAACAGCTGGAAAAACTATCAACCCATACAATGATCTTTTCAAATACTATAATATATTTCTTACTTGATTAATTCCAGTATAATCCGAAATTATTATGACCATACTACCAAAATGCTTCAACATTTGAAATAATGTCATTACAATGATTTTAGATCACTATTGATCAAATCATTGTATGGACATATCGATTTCAAATGTTGTATTTTTCGTGGAAGTATGGTATCACAAATATTAACCTTAAGATGACTACTGTTGATAGTTTAGCATAATTCCACTTGTAATAAAGTTACACTGCTTCTGTAATTTCTGTTAAGATGACTATATTTTTCATGGTAGTATGGTATAAAATATTTCTTACTTACATGATTAAAATACTACTTAATATAGTGGCATCTAAGGCAAGATTCAAGAGAAATTACTTTTGGATTATTACCAAAATGCTTTAGATGCCACCACGTTACATATAATTATAAGTCCAATTGATAGAGCAAAACATAGTCAATGGAACAGAGTATTAAAATATCTTATTATACTATAAATTAGTATGAGTACTTTTAGTATTTTTCTTACACATAAAATACAAACAAGGTATAATATCGACAACCCAGTGTCATTGTTATGCATATAAGACAAAACTAAAAATATCTCTCTCTCTCACACACACACACACGCGCGCGCGCGCACACACACACACACACACATAGTTTTCTTTCAAGCATAAGAACTAGATCGAAAATGATATTGGCTTAAAGAAGAAGTAAATAATAACCTTATATTATTTTCAAGTTTGTCAAAGAAAATTATCTGTAAGTGTATTCCTTGACTTTTTGCTAATCTTGTTAAAAATAAGATAACTATTAGTTAAGAATGTGTAATGTTTCCTTTGCTAATATTCCTTTATTATAAGTATATTTAATACTTCACGTTACATGTTTTGCTGATAATAGAAAATATAGAAAATATGACAATTGCCCAATACCACCAAAAAAAAGGAAATTGTGCGTTAAAACATGCCAAGTTGAATGGTGAAATATTCCCGGAATGATGAAATAAGAGTCACCAAATCCAAACATGGTAGTAATTCTAACAGAAGTGATGAAATATTCCTGGATCGATGATATTCTTTCAAATGTAGCATGCTACCACAATTGGTATCAGTAACATCTCAAAGTAATCTACGTAAAAAAAATATCAAAACACAAATCCATTTCAAATACAAATTACATTGTTCAACATCTACTTTAATAAGGTAAAAGCAACAAATTTGTCAATTTCTTTGTTGTACAAGTAGTCAAATAAGCTAGAAGTATAAATCCTGTCAAATCATAGAAAATATTAACTTCAAGAAAATGGAAGCTAAAAATATGAATGAAATTGGAAGAAACTTCATGTGATGACGAGTAAGTCATACCTTAAATCAATGAAGATAAAAATGAAACTAAATGGAAAACTTGACTTAGTCAAAAATAAGTGGTAATTTTCTTTATTTGGATGAGTAAAGTGAATGAAGAGGGAGATTGCTGCCTTGTTTTACAAAAAAAAAAAAAAAAAATTCAATGGGGGATTTTTTGAAATTGTGCTAATTGATGATTTTTGAAAAATGCTTGCATGAGACTTTAAGATAAGAACGATGTATTAGAACACGACATTGAAAACCATCATATATCATTCACAATGAATAGCAAACCATACCACATGCCATTCAAATAATCGACAATATGATACTATACTAATACAACCACATTACAACGAACACAATACCATACTATACACATATAAATTCAAGACCAAACCGTCACACAACATCGACGATTAACAAAATAGAGCCAGCACGACATAAATAATAGAGTCAATATTCAACAATTGAGTATAACCCAAGCTAATCATTGTTACAATAACGAATAATATGTGATATCATCACTAATTAAACAATAGATCTAAATAATAAACGATCCAATCACTATAATCAAATTAAAATAGGAGAACCAATTTAATAAATCTGGTGAAAAAAATTCCACTAATTAATAATTTATTCTGCAATTAACAAAGGTTGGTCCACACAGTATGGATAATCATGGAAATTATATCATGATCATTAATAAAAAGGTCCTTGAAAAATTAAATCGGAAAATCGTCAATGGTAAGAAAATTATAGGAGAAGTAGGTAGATAGAAATAGGAACAGAAACAGATGAATAGGAACGAAAAATTTATTTAAAGAAATCAAATACGGTATCAAATCTCATCTTGGTCGTAACCAGAAGACAACTAGAGAACACCTTCAGACGTTGATCAGGGATCTTTTTCTGAATACAAACAAGGATTTATAGTAGCAAAGATGGGACCGTTTTATGAATATAGGGTTGATTTTTGTAAACGAAGAAGGGATCGACCAATTTTTGGAAACGAAGAAGGGATCAATCGCTGGAAACGGAGGTATTGATCGATAAAAAAATAGTGAAAATTCGGGTTGTTACAAGTTTGGCACTTCAAAAATAGTGATCACCACGAGTTTGGCTAAGCAAAAATTGGTGATCACCCCATACTTTCCCCTTCCCCATTCTTCATGCCATTGTCAGTGCACCGTGTATACATATGCACGTGTGCAGCTAATTCGATCACCAGGGAGACAACACATTTATTCCCACATGTCACGCTGCCACCATGCTTCGTTGCTAACCCATCATCCTAGCTCCAGAGTGCTTCTTCCCCAAAAACACTTCTTCTGCCATTAAACTCGAAAGTGAAAGCTCCAGGTCGACATAAAAACCAAACTCCCTACGTCATCTTCGACCTTTTGCCAACCTGCCACCACCGCCGATCTATAGCCTATCTCCAAACCTTCCTTCCTACTAAAGCTTATAATACACTATTAACCCTAGCCCACGCACACAGTTTAAAAACTCAACTGTTGAAACTTCACAAAACTCTAAAATCACTTTCCTCGATCAACCCCTACCGTCAGAATTCATCGAACTACACCCGTGACTCCTTTTACTTCCATTGAAACTCCCTGAACAATAGTTTACAAATTCGTTATCCTAATTCCACGAATTTAAAATTTTCCCAAATTCATAATTAAATCCTAACACCCATTCTAAGATACTAAAAATCTTAATATTAGCATTAAAAAACATGTTGAGGTATTTAGATTACGATGGTGAATACCATCTAGTATAACTCATACTAGAATTTTGGTTATCAAAATTTAAAGTTAGTGCAAGTGAATTATTATCATGCACAGTTAATATATATGTAAGGTCCCATATTTTTGAATATTAATTACAAATATTTAAATATGTTTCAAATATTGATTTGGTGATATTGATGGATTTTATATCAAATTTATTTATTTAGAATGGAGTTTAAAAATATATTTTATAAATTAATTAAAACGAGCCCAAAATGTCGCGGGGGTTCGTAATTTACGATTTGAACTTCAATTGAATATACAAGATCAATCATAAGTTGGAATTTTTTGAAACAAGAACCGGTTGGATCAATTCGATTATATTTTTCTAATGGAAGAGAAAAATGGAGATTTCATTTTATAGATTCCAAGTTATGTCCGATTCAAATTTCCAAATAGTCGTTGTGGAATTCGTTAGTAAACGATAATGTTTATTTAATAAATATTAAAGGATTTATATATACATATATATATGCGATTTGAATATCATTTAAATCGAAATTTTAAAACATTAAGTTTAAAATCTATAATGATTTATCTAGAAATATACGATAATAATAATTTACTATTATTAAATAGAATTTTTTTTATTTAAATATATTTTATTAATATTATGTAAGCTTTAAAAATAACTGTTTTTCAAACAAGCTCTATTTTCAACGAAACAAATTTCATTGGGATCGGAACATTGAGACGTAAGTGGTGCGTTCATCTTTATTGTGTTTGGAGTTCGTGGATAACAGTGACCATAATAATAATAATAATAATAATAATATATGAAATATTAACTTTGAGTAATGGATACACACATCTACCCCAAGATAAATAGCTACACACCTACTTCAGTACATTCCCAAATAAATCAGCCTTCTACTGCCCTAAGGATTCCCGTGCATATTAGGATTATCTTATGTGAATTCATTTAACTTCTAAGTGAAGGGACCTGCATACCCAACACCCTAACACTCTAATGCAGACACACATTTCCTTTCCAAGTAAATCACGCTTATGCCTTTCTTCAACTCAGGCCATATTGATTGAAAATTTTGGCCCCTACCCTATACAATGTTGATTTAGCCTTGTTCTTATCAACTTATTTTCTCTCCTATAAATAGTTGTGCCTTCGTCCATTTCTTTCAGCAATCATTTCTTCTCCAATAAGAGAACATTCGATTCTTCACTTTATCTTCCTATTTTATATTTCTGCGCTGCCTTTAACAATAGAACCCAAGTATACTTATATAGTATATTTAAAGTCGGGCATAATTAGGAGCAGTTCTGGTCTTGCGATGTTGATCGACGCTCGACATAGGTGATGAATGTAACAATGAAGTGAAGAGAAGCGCTAGATCGTGGTGAAGTTGTCTCCTTTCTCCTCTCCTTGCTACTTGTTCATGGTGCATCGAGTTTTTATTTGTGCGAGTCAGGGCTGCATGGGTATCGTGGTGACTACGGTGCACAGGTGTATGGGTGTTTGCAGATTAATGGAGCAGTAGTGTAGAAATTGTTACGCAGGGGTCTGTTTGACATGGAAAGCTGCATGCAGTAGGAGGATCCGTCAAGGTGAGGATGAGAAGATAGTTGGTACCCAGGTGGTACTGATGGGCGGTTTCAAACCAAATAAGGGAGTGCTATGTTGGACGTGGGTAAGGAAAATGGAGGCCGCGGGTGTGAGTGCTGGAATGAAACGGGGTTTGTGACGAGATGATCGTCAATGCGTCACGATATATAGGGGACAGAAATAGGGCTGTTTGAAGTAGATCAATCGTCGTTTGTTTTCTGGTATGGGAGGTGCGGTTCAGTTGTAGTGGGAGTAGCAGTTCGCGAGCTGAAGAGAGTAAGGTGAGGTTGCCGGAGTTTTGATGGGATGAGGTCGACCGTGAGCATGGAAATAGTGGGTTAACGTGAGTTTTATTCTATACGCATATATGTATATACAATACGAAAACGAAGTTGGAATTATAGGCGTATCAGGAAGATGCCGGTAGAGTGAAGTCACGGCGGCGTGTGGCATGGAGCTGTAGAAATGAATCCAGTTCTAAAAGGAAGTAGCGAACCTTGCAGCGGAGCATGAAAAGTGGACATTATGTCTAAAGGAATGGAGCAACTGGTACTAAGGAAGAGGGCAGGGTATAGAGGCTTGATCATTGGCGGAGTAGAGTTCGTGAGTCTGAAGCATGAATGGTGTAGTGGCATTAACAATAAGGTAGGGGAAGATGATAATGTAGAAGAAGAAGACATAGCATATAAGCCGAAGAGGTTATGTGCTTAGTGGGACTTTATATAAAAAATAGAAAACAAAAGAAAAGATCACCGCCTAATACACCGTGTATGGGGGAGCTAAAAGTTAGCATGCAAATGAGAAGAACGGTGTGGAATCGGTCTGGATGCACTAACAAAGCCTGGGTGTATTTACAATGCACCCAAACACATTTACTAATTAAGAATTCGATAAAGCCAAAGATGTTGGAGCCATGTCGGTGGGCATAACATTATGAATCTGGATTGACGAAGTGAAAGCAAATGAAACGAATCATTTCCTCACTAGATAAAATCAAGGTGAGTTCAACTCACTCAGTTTATCCCGCTTATAATTTTTTATAAGCCAGGTTTTTATTTTGTGTGCAATATTTGCTAATGGATGATGCTTGAATGACTGTTTATATATGTGCCGAATATTTTTAATATTTACTGATTAAATTAAATGTTTGTTTAATCTAATCAAATTAAATCGTTATTTTAACTATTATATTCCAAACGAGGTGACTTACCTTATAAGAATGTTACCATTTCAAGGTCTGAGAGGTAAATAAAATACCCCAACTTGAACGATTTCAGGATTATCCAAGGGTGATATTAGTTTAGAAATAAGGGTAGTCGAGGGAATTTATATAATATTGTCGTGAATGATATTATATGCTATAATTCAAAGAATTATAAGTTGAGTTTTCTGGAAAAAAGAATAGAAAAGCGGTATTCCAAATGTTGGAAGATATAGAAATTTAATTAACAACTGAGGCCAAGTGATGCTATATACTAACCCAATAAATCTTTTTTTATTTTTCTATGGATGATGTTGGCCAAGTCAATTGTTGATACGGAAAGGCCGGGATCGAATTTATATTTGAAAATCATTCCGACCAGCAAATACGTAAATGTTGAAGATGTTCAGAAGCTGATCAAGATGGAGCAATTGAAGACCGTGGATCTTCATAAGAGGAATGATTACTGTCGAATTTCTCTGACTTGCAACCACAGGTTTTCTGACATGATTCGTTCATGGTTGAGGTTTTGCGGATTGCAAGGACTACTTGCTACTGATCCTTTGGATGTGGTAGGAGGGTGCCTTCGATTCAACCTGTTCTTGGATGACTTGTATGAATGAGTGTATGACAAAGTATTTCTAGATGATCACGTACATTGATTTCTTTAAATGTGCCCAGTGTATTTTTGAGGACGTCAATTAGTGATTTGACGGATCTGACAATGTGGCATTCAAAGTGGTGTGCTGATCTAAAAAGGTAGGTAATCGTTGCCTTAAGCCTTATCAATAGGGAAATGGCAAAAATTGGGCAAGCAGCATGGCTAGGTGGGTCATACCCAAGCAGGGTGTATTATCACCATCTAGAGAAATTCCTTTTTGCTCTTAATCTATATTTCACTGCTGCAGCTTTTGGTGACGGTTGCTGATCACAACCGTGGTTGGTAACATATTCGATATACTCGCGCTAAATGAGTGGTCGGTCATGTGTGGTCGGGTTGCAAGATGTTTTTGTTGAACCCCAGTGTATCCCCTGTAGGGTACACTAATCGAAAGGTGGTCTCATACCTTGTCATAATTGGAATCCAATCTCCAATAAGCGCCCGTGGTTTTCGATTTTATAATATATATATATAAAGCATGGGATGCAAGCGTTATACTACTTGGTTATTTGCTTGATGTACATCACTATTATAATATCAGAATAATATTGATTTCAAAAATGTTTTGGTTATGGTAAGGTAAAAACCGTCCGTGTTTATGTTTGGACTGGTCTTACTATTACTCTTCCTTTCAAAAGTTTTTTTTTCCAAAGCTAAGCAATATGGATGTTATTTAAACTTAGTGAGTTTTCTAATGTTAGTTCTCCAGACGAATTCGTAGCTTTTGTAATGTCTCGGGTCAGCCCGAGTTATAGGTTCAGGTTATCGGGTGCTGTGAAGTTCAGAGACGAGCTGAAGGAGTCTAGACATATATATATATATATATATATAATTATTCCATTGTATGGATAGGTTGTTATAACTGTCCACATTATTTGACTGCTGCACTCTAATGATTGTATGTACTATTTAAATTTGTTAATAAAGGTATTTCTGTATTATATTTTATTCCGCTACGATATGAGACTTTGTGTGGTGTTGGTTCTTCTTCCAATTATTCTATTCAAATATTTCTTTCTTTCTTATCTCGTCCTCTAATTTTCTTTCTACTAAAGATTTGGATTTTCCTTCAAATTGGGTTGGACGTGTGTAATACTTGTAACAACCCGCAAACTCTGAACCAGGTTAAAAAAAATTATTTTAGAAAATTTAATGAATTTTGAGGTTATAATATAATTTATTATAAATAATAATGGCTAGAATTTATTTTAATCGAACTTAAAACGAATAAATTTAATTCAAATATTAAAAGGAGTTAGAAATAACGCAGTAGTTTGAAAAGTCAAACTTGAACTTTGACTGACCGTATAGGATGCAAAATTTAACGGATTTTAGTGAAACCAAAAATATTAGAATCTATTTAAAAATATCTTTCTAACAAATCTGAAAATTTGAAATTTCATAGTGGAAATCAAAAGTTATGGCCAATTCAATATTTAGAAAGGTCGCTGTAGAATTTATATATATAATATATATGGCCCAAAAGGCTACTTTTCACATATGAAGAAATTTCGACTCGAAACCACTTCCATTGAGTTTGGAATGATGTTTCTGCATTGAAAAACAGTAAACACTTATATATTTTGAGTTTCGGGAATTATTTGTTTAAAAATGTATTTTTAATATTAAATATATTGGCCTTAAAAATAGTCAATTTTCAAACGACCTCCGTTTTCGACGAAACCACTTTTGTTGGAACCGGAATGTCAAATTATAGCTAGGTTTCAATTTTCAGAATTTTTCGAATTAATATGTGAGCGTGGCGAAAGAAAATGTGTTTTGACTATTTCAGTTAAATTTAAACGACTTGAAAATAGCCATTTTTCAAACAGTCTCATAATTTGATGAAATAAGTCTTGTTAGAACCTTATCGTCATAAGAAAGCTAAAAATATTTTTTTTAGAATTTTCTGAGGTCATATGTGGCCCCGGCATATTTAAATGTACGGTCAATATTTAATTAATTAATTTTTAATGTAATTTTAAATAAAATTTCTACAGATTTCGGAATTGGA
This sequence comes from Allium sativum, assembly GCA_030737875.1. NCBI lineage: Eukaryota > Viridiplantae > Streptophyta > Magnoliopsida > Asparagales > Amaryllidaceae > Allium > Allium sativum. The sequence goes on from CM060909.1 coordinate 592,129,731, forward strand.
CCCCGAGACCCATCCCATTGTGTTCAGAAGGCCTCAAAACGTTAAGATCGACAGTAAGCAAGCCCAATTCGGAGACAACCCGCATTTTCACATTTATAACACATTTTTTTAATAATAAAATAATAAAAAAATCCGAAAATAAAACCCTAACCCTAAAAACGCAACCGCCGCCTATGGCTATTCAATGGCCAGAAACTTCCCAACTTCAAACATCAATTTCTCTCAATCCGTTCAACGAAAATCTACAAATTATATACCAAATCGAAGAGAATTCAGAGAGCTTCGAATCTATACGGTTAAGATCGGGTTTTGGTGCACGGATTTCGCGAATTCTGGCGAGGAAGTGGCCGCGTTCGGGTTCGGATTTCGAGGCAAGGGGGAGGCCGAGTTGGCTGGGCTTCTGGGCGGTGGTGGCTCGCGGGCGGAGCTTCGGAGTGGCGGTGTCTAATCGGCGCCTGGGGGGCCAAAGGGGGGTGCGACGTGGAGGGTTGCGCGATGGAAAATGGGTTCGTGCGTGTTACTGAGTAACGACGTAAGGAGGGAGAGGGTATTATTTTATTATTATTTTATTTATTTAATATTTAAATTATCCAATCTTTAAAAATCAATATCTCTTTCATACGAGGGCCGATTGACGAACCGTAAGTTGCGTTGGACTTGTCTTTCCGAGATCTTCGCGATGGCGCAGACCAGAGATGAATCCGAGACAGTCAAATTTTCAGCAAAAATCAATGTGAGAACTCTGAATTTTATTATTTAATTTATTTTTAATTATTTTTCTCGCGTTAAAGATTATTGTATTATAATATTAATTCAGTTCTGAAAATGTTCTGTGATTGATGAATTGTTGATTGTTGTTGGTTGTATGGTTTGGTTGTTTATGATAGGCTAGATCTGCATTGAATGTAATATATTGTTGAATGTATTTGTAGTTAGAGAATTAGATCTAAAATTAGATCTAAACCATATTTTATTCAGATTTAAATCGTAATATAGTTTCTCTAATTTATTTTAAAATATTAAATTATTTATTCTATTATTTTGATGTTACAATAAAATTTGAACGACAAATAATATATTATTTTTATTTGTTTATTTACAATAGAATCTGAACAACGAATAGAATATATTTTCATTGTTTCATTACAATAGAATTTGGCTAACGAAAAAAAATCCTATTTTATTGGTTTACATTTAGGACACGGTTTATGAATTACAGTAAAAATTTTCTTTTTGCTATCACCTTAAACATAGGATGTTATAGAATTAGAATCGTTATAAAAAATTAAGTTTTATTGTTGATATTTAAAACATATTTATAAAACAAAACTTTATTTACATTGTATTTGTAAATTAAAAGTAATATTTGAAAAAAAACACATAAGTGTTTACATTTTATTTGAGAAACCATTCTTTTATTTGTGTTTTTCGTCACAAATAATAACATAGAAAAAGAACCATTCTTTTATTTGTGTTTTTCAACATAAATACATACATAGAAATGATTTTTTTTTTTCAACACAAATATAACTCAGCAAGAGAATCATCTTTTTATTTGTGTTTAATAACACAAATAAAACTTAGAATATGAATTATTTATTTATTTGCATTTTACAATGAAAATATAACATAGAAATAAAGTTCATCTTTTTATTTGTATTTTTCAATACAAATATAACATAGAAATAAAGTTCATCTTTTTATTTCTATTTTTCAATACAAATATAACATAGAAATAAAGTTCATCTTTTTATTTCTATTTTTCAATACAAATATAACATAGAAATAAAGTTCATCTTTTTATTTGTATTTTTCAATACAAAAATAACATAGAAATAAAGTTAATCTTTTTATTTGTATTTTTCAATACAAATATAACATAGAAATAAAGTTCATCTTTTTATTTGTATTTTTCAATACAAATATAACATAGAAATAAAGTTCATCTTTTTATTTGTATTTTTCAATACAAATATAACATAGAAATAAAGTTCATCTTTTTATTTGTATTTTTCCATACAAATATAACATAAGAATTAAGTTCATCTTTTTATTTGTATTTTTCCATACAAATATGACATAGAAATAAAGTCCATCTTTTTATATACATGCTACAACACAAATATATACTTAGAATTTGTTGCACAAATAAAATTCACTTTTTATTTGTCATTTGAAACTTAGAATTTATTATACGAATAAAATCTACTTTTTTTATTTGTCATTTAAAAATTAGGATTTATTATACAAATAAAATTCACTTTTATTTGACATTAGAATACATAGAAAAATGTTTACATATAAAATATTTTTTTATATGCTATTAAAATGTATAGAAAAGTATAAACAAATAAAAGGATTCTTTTATTTGTTATTAGAACACATAGAAAAGTGTAAAACAATGAAATACCCTTTTTATGTTATCCTAGAACTGAAATTTTGAGTTCACTCTTTTATTTGCATTCAGTAATGCAAACATACATTGAAATAAAATTTACCCTTTTATTTGCACCCACCAATACAAATATATGTTGAAACTAAAATTTATTCTTCTATTTACATTCACTAATGCAAACATAACATGGAAAAATAAGTTAACTTTTTTTATTTGCATTTTTCAATGCAAATATACATTGAAGATTAAGTTTATTCTTTTATTTGCATTCTCTAATGCAAATATACATTAAAATATAAATTGTTCTTTTATCTGCATTCCCTAATGCAAATATATTCTTAAAATAGAGCTTGCCCTTTTATTTGCACTCACAAATGCAATATATTCTGAAAATAAAATTTGTTCTTTTATTTGCATTCTTCAGTGCAAATATACATTGGAAATAAAATTATTTCTTTTATTTGCATTCACAAATGCAAATACATATTGAAAATAAAATTTGCTCTTTTTACATTCACAAATGTAAATATACTTTGAAAAATCAAGTTTGTTCTTTTATTTGCATTCCAAAATGCAATATAACATCTAAAATAAAAGTTACATTTTATTTGCAAACAAAAAAAATATGAAATAAACATCTGTGTCAAACATGATTTAGTTAAAAAGAAATAAACATTTTTGCCAAACTTGATTAGTTAAATTAAAACAATTACTTTTGTCAATTTATGCTAGTTGAAATAAAATAATCACTTTTATCAATTTATACTATTGGAAACAAAATATGCATTTTTGTCAAATTGATTAGTTAAAATGAAATAAACACTTTTGTCAATTTATACTAGTTAATAACAAAATATTCGCTTTTATCAATTTACATTGTTGAAATAGTTATTTATTTTAGTTAATTTTTACTAGTTAAACCAAAATAGACATTTTGTCAAAAATATTCATTTTTGTCAAAATGAATTAGTTAAAGCAATATATATATATATTATGTTTGGCAAGAAATATACTTGTCAAGATAGGTTAGTTAATCAATATTTATTTTGTCGAAACAAAAATCATCATTTTTGTCTCATTAGAATTGTCAGAACAATATAACTATTCTTGCTTGAGTTTAAAATAGCGAAATAGGAATTTGCAATAGAGACCTTTTCTGGTCATGGTTATATCGTGTATTACACTTCCATTCACAAGTTACCCGACTTGTTTATGTCATTGGGACGATAATTTTCACACATCGCCCAAGTGCACAAATTAGTTTATTATTTGTTTGATGGTTGAAACCCCACACGGGTGTGGGATGAAAATTTACATACACTAATCCCAATGTTTAGTTGTATGTTGATCGTTAGATCGACAGGCTGCGATGAGCGTTATGATTTAATTTTAACGCTTACACAGTGGAAATTACACTTTGGATGTAGATGGATGACTTGATGATTATACTGTTGTTATCATGATGTGTGTGAAATCCATATAATCTAAATTATATGGTAAATGTTTGAGTCGCATTTTGATCCAGGTGTTCTTTTAAATAAGAATATTTTTACATTAGAAATCCATTTTATATAAAGTGTATATATTTTCATAAAATATATTTTTAATCAAGTATATGTTAAAACATAGAATATTTGGAAAAGATAAGAATTTGTAATATAAAGACTACTTCTCATTTAGAATCTTTTATATAAAGAATATTTTTAATGATTATTTTAAATTATGTTATTATAATAATTAATATTTAAAGGGAGATCTTTTAATTAAGATTTCTAGAATTTGTAATTATAAATAAATGGAGATGTGAAGTGGATTTATCGTGGACGGTGTTTTTAAACGAAATTTGTCCTTTAATCCAATTTACATTGAAATTTATAAATCTATTTTATAGATTTGAAATAAATGATCTTATAATAATGATTTTTGATATCAAATCAAACTGGAGTTTTAATAAATCTTTTAAGGAAAATTTAAGATTTTATTTTCAGAGTTTATCTTTGATAAAATTAATGAGAATCTTTTAAAATGAATATCTTATTAAAAGAACATTCTGAGTTGGAATGTGGCGAAATGTGTGATTTTCCAATATTTGCTTTTTAATCACAAAATACGCGAGTTATTCAGAAAGACCGGGTTTAACCCATTCTGAATAATCATCATGACGATCAAGAGTCGAAGATGAAGACGGTGATTGAAGACCGAAGGTTTTCACATCGTTGGGATGATGATGACTGGTATCTTGAATTGGGATTGGCCTTCCAAGGCAAGGTATTTAGTAATGATCGTCCAAACGCATTTGGAGATCGACGGACACGTTGTTTCTCTCAGACCCAGAGCGGACTTGTAAATGGATTGCGTGTCTGACATTGTATTCATTTCTACTGTATTTGTTGAACGCTACTGATTATATATTTCTGTTTGGTGGTGAAGAATTTATTCTTTACTTATCACCCTTCTCTAAGACGTATGAGCTTAGAGGTTATATATATATATTGGTAGATGATCAATAATATGGTAGGGTCTGACAATGTGACATGCTAAGATGCAAATGATCAAGGCTTTGTTGAAAAGCAGGCCTTGTAGTTGATGATCAAAGCACAGTCTCTTTAGGCATAGCTTTGTGTATGTCGTGACTTCGCGAGCCTCACACACCGGTTGAGTCTAAAACGGGAGAAGGGAACGCAGGGAGTGCACACGTTTCTTTCTAACTAGAAGTGGTGTTGGGCTTTAATACGACCCGATATTTGCTTATGTGGTTGATGGAATTTTAGCGAGGCCTCGGTTTATTCTTATCGGTCGCCCTCGACCGATTTGTAGGTCCAATAGGATCGGGGAGCGTGTGTTCAGGCATAACTAATCCACTAAAGTATTTGTGGACCGGCCCTGCTGTATCCAAGGGTTCGCCAGCGTCTGAATCCTGAGGCATTGCTAGAGTGTCTCGAATCGGTCAGGAGCTCCTCCCTAGCCTTGACTCATGATGGAAACCCAATTTCCAATACGCCCTTGCGGTTTTGATTGTATAACTAGTATGGCGACATAGTAGATGGTATCTATGCCGTCTAGGATTGATATTATATTTGAAATATTTTAAATACATATATACACACTAATAATAATATCGTATTTTGCGCATTTAGCATCTTTTGACCATTATAAGGTAAAACCTTATCCTCTGGTGTGCGTTGCATTGTGTGATGGGACCTGGGTCTTATAATGGTTTCATTTTTCTAAAAAGCATTGCGTTGTTTGACGATTTACTTTATTTATGCACTGGCAATCCAATGGAGTAAACCCGTTCCACGTTAGCGGCGTGGTCTTGTGATTAGCCTACTTATTAGATAAGTTAAGCATAGAATTCTCAAACCAGTCCCATGACTAACCTGTAGTTTGTTTCACTTTGCAAACTCGGGTGGCCTCTTTCCACACGGGCAGTCGAGTAGCTTTTTGCAGATATAGTTAAGAAGGATCCTGGATTGAAGCCTGAAGCTGGGTCCAGAATATTGATGGCCTTCCGCTGAGATTAGTTCCGCTGCAATTTATTTAATTTATTGTAAATGTATCTTCCGCTGTATTATTTATCGATGTACTCTGATATATTCTGTACTCTGATGTAACATTTATTATTGATGTTATAAAAGTCTGTGTTGTTGTTCTGATATTGTTGTATGCCCAAAGTTAACGTATGCGGGTTTTGAACGGTCTTGATCGATCTTGCGATCGTTTGGGGTCGGGCGAAATCCTGGTCGTTACAATACTAGTCAACTCAAAGTGAACGGATTTACGGGCCTTCACAATATAGGTACTTAAAAACAAAAGCAGTGGTTTACTTCATATGTGTTAAGTATACATGTGACACAAACAAAGCCAAATGCATGAATATATACCTAGGTTTAAATCAAAATAAATAGACAATCATGAAACCATCTAGGGGAAAACACGGTTGGGGTTTACTCACAGGATTCATCTCTCAGTTCTAGGTTGTGTATCAGATTTTATATCGTTCCCGTTTAATGGGAAGGTTGAATTTGACTCAGTATAACATATCATAAGTAGATGTGCATGTTCAAATGTTTGCATTACAATCAATAATAGATTTACAGTGGGTAAAAGGAGAGTCTTCTCACATATAGCTAACTGTCTTAAGTGATTATATTCACTGAGTAAATATTCAAGTATTCATGCAATAACTTCAAATTAACAAAGTTTTAAATACATTCACATGGTTTGTTCATGTAAACACATATGGATTTTCATTAATTTGTGAGTTCAAAGGATTTAAGAAGTGTTTACTCATATTTATACACACTTTTTTTCATATTTTTGTTCCTAGTTTTTGACATGAAGAACAAATTAGCTACACACACATATTCAACAATATATATATATATATATGTATATATATATATGTCTGCATCACACCATCACATTCAGTAATGGTTCTAAATGAACCAGGCTTGTTCTCTTTTTGCTTTGGTTTTTTACCCAGGTTTTTAAGCCTCCCATTTGCAGCCATGTTTTATTTATATGATTTAATTTGATTACACTAATGTGTGCATGAATTGAGGATGGTCTACTATGTATTTATAGATGGAACAAGTAGTAAAATAATGCGGCATTCATTTCTTGCGTAGGAGATGAAATAGAGGTAGCTGGCTCTATGCTTTTAGCTGTGTGTGTTGATTTTAAGAGTTTGCCTAGGTTTGTAGCTGTGTGAAGATTGATTGAATAGAATATGCCTATAGTTTCTAGCTAGGTATAACTTTGATTGAAAAGAATTTTTCTACAAATCTCTAGCTAAACAAACTATAACAACCCGGAAAATCAGAACCACTTTAAAATTTTTATTTTAGAAATTTTAATGGATTTTGAATATTTAAAATGGTTTATTTTAAATAATAACAGCTAAAAATTTATTTAAATCGAAGTTATAACGAATAATTTTAATTTAATTATAAAAGCAGTTAAAAACAGCGTAGTAATTTGAAAATTTGAATTTAAAATTTGACTGAATGTACAGGATGCAAAATAAAATGGATTTTGGTGAAACCAAAAATATCTAAATCTATTTAAAAATCTTTCCAAGAATCCAACAAATCAAAATTTCATAGCGCGAATCAAAAGTTATGCCTAGTTTAAATTTAGAAAGGTCGCTATAGAATTTATATGTATATTTTAATATAACATACGGTCCTTAAAAATAGCCATTTTGCAAACGACCTCCGTTTTCGACGAAACCAATTTTGTTGGATCTGAAATGTCAAATTATTGCTAAGTTTCAATTTTCATAATTTTTAGAACTAATATGAAAGCGTGGCAAAAGAAAATGTGTTTTGTCAGTTTTAGTCAAATCGGATCGACCTGAAAATGGCCATTCTTGAAACGGTCTCAGAATTCGATGAAATTAGTTTTGTTAGGACCGTATTGTCAAAACATAACTAGAAATAAGTTTTTTGTAATTTTTAGAGTCAGTATGTGGCCTCAATGAATTTAAATGTACGATCAAATTAAATAATTAGGGTGCTTTTTTTAGAGATTCCTATTAAGTTTTGAAATAAACTCCACGTCCCTCCAATGTTTTAAACCCAAATCCGGTCCCTACTTTTACCAGCCGCCTCCTCAAAAATGAAACTTTCGCCTCCTGCTGCTTCCCTTCGCCTCCTTCATTTCCAGCAAAAAAAAAATCTAAAAAATCATAAAAAAAAATCCCAGAAGTCCACGTAAATAAAAAAAAAGTTGCATACATGTATGCAACTATTGCATACAGGGGATTCAGCTAACGTGTTAGCCTATAAATATGTTGCACACATGTGTGCATGTTTTCCAAGTTATTTGCACAGTTGGATGCAAATAAAAATGAACTGAATTTTACTATTATGAATTATAGCATCCTTTTATGCAATAAATGTGCATACATGCGTAGAAATATGCAAATAAATCAATGCGGCTGTAAGAACTGGAATACATGCACATATGCATGCAATAAAATCAAGTATGTGCATAATATTATGCATTTAACTGCAGTTTTTTTGCTGTTTTCATCTTTCTACCGTGATTTTTGTTGTTTTTTGAACTGAATTTTTTGTATAATGCATAATTTATTTTATTATTAATTTACGAATTTTTTTATTTTTCAAATTATTATTTTATAAAGTTTTGAAAAATAAGGACCTAATTTATAATAAGTTTATGACTGGATGAGGGCCTGATTAAGTTTCAAAATAGGGATGTGAGCCTAATATTCACAAATAATTAAATGTTTTATATTTTAAAATAAGGAAAAGTGAGTCGAGACGATCAAACGGGCTAACGGGACCTAGCCCATTGTGTTCCGAAGGGGGGTATTTGGGTAGGGGCAACTCTCGTTGGGCTGGATTTGGAGATATTATGAATTAACGGGCTTCTTTGTAAATTAATGAATTAAATATTATAATATTATAAATACACCATACAAGAAATCCCTAAACCTCTATTAGAACAGCAGCCGCCACTTTCATTCGATGGCCAGATTGATCCCAACTTCAATCTCCTTTTTCCCTCAATCCACACTGAATTAAAACAATGTTCCAAATCAAAAATAAAAGAGCAGTCTTAGATCTATAAAATGATACGGTGGTGATTTGTTTTTGATGTTTGTGGAGGCTGGAATTGCAGCTTGAAGTAGCCGCAGTTGGGCCTGTTTTTCGAGGCGGAATGGAATTCGAACGTTGAGCAGTTCGTGTTGGTGGCCGGCGACGCGTAGCCGGATGTGGTGGTGGCTTCCGATCTGGTAATGGTGGGTCGTAGAGGAGGCGCACAAGGAGAGAGAAGGTGGAAGGATGGGCTCGTGGGATACAAGAAGGAAGGAAGAAGAAGCAATCTTAAGTTCTTAATTAAGGTTAATTATGGGATTAAAAATAAATAAATTAAATTAATTATATTTTAAATATATCGAACTATAATCAATGTTTAAACCCTTGTAACTTCTCCATACAGCGTCAGAAAATTGCAAACAAGGGTGCGTTAGAACCATAATTTTGAGATCTACATTTCAAAAGTAAGCTGGGCAAATTATGAAGTAATGGGAAAATCTGATTAAATTAAACTCTCTCGTTTGATTTAATTAAAATCATCGTATGGAACGATTTCTAACCGATCAAGAAGAGATCTCTATTTTTAAAGAAAATTATTTATTAATCGCGATGTGAAATTTATATTTATTCATGTTGGTGTTGTGTAAAATTGTAATTGTTAGTTTGTGAATTCGATGAACATCTGTGTAACGACCCGCATTCTACGCATCGGGGGATCGTTGAATATTTATTTCTTTCCCGTATGAAGTCGTATGGTCATGTAACTTTGGGAAACATCTATTAGAGTCATTTCCCATGTTCATGATTTTTTTCGATTTTTAAATGACCATTTTGCCCCTAGCTGATCTTGTTTTGGCCATAACTTTTGACTGGAAAGGAATTTTTACCTAAAACCACTTCCATTGGATTCGTTTGATGGTTTACCTTTCCGTAGAGTGGTCATAATAGCCAAACGGACTTACCGTTTGGGAGATATGGCTGAAACAAGGTTTGGAGGGTGAAAAACTGCTTAACCGGGCCAAATCGGGTGATTAGTTGATAGGCCCATAACCCATTTCGGGATTAGGGTTATGGGGAGGCTGAAATGAAGTAGAGAATCATTCCATTTCAGTTTTCTAGCCTCCACTTATCACCAAGGAACCCTAAAAATGGCCTCCAACCTCTAAATCACCTTTTGGTCAAGGATTTGGCTTAGCAACCCCTAATCAAGGAAGATCTACACCAAAGCAACATTGGAGTTGCTGTTTAGCATCGGGATTCGCATCAAATCAGAGATTTATTTCAGATCTAAGTTTTGTTTGTGGCTAAGGTAAGTGATTTGCATAGTTTTGCACTGATTATGGCTAATTAGGGGTGATTAGTGTTAATTAGCGAATTTAAGCATGATAAAATTCTGGGAAAAATGTTTATAAAATTCGGAATGATGTTTTAGACCTCTGATATGAATTTGGGTTAATTTGGTTAAGTTTTGCTAATCCTATCATTAGTTTCACCTAAACATGCTTAGGGGGAGATATGAGATTTTGGGGTATGTTTGATCCATTTTAACCTATCACATTGTTGTTCTGATGTTTGTGGTTGACTATATATGTTTCTATGACTGTATGGTATGCTTTGTGACTGATTAGAATAGTTGGAATGGTCGAAAACGCCGTCGAGGGGCGTGAACAACTTGCTGGACGAGGTGCAGGAGTTCAGATCGGATGGGGGTTGAGGGTCGATCGGATCGCCCTATGGGATCGTGGGACATCACCACGAGTCGAGTCATCTCCTCCGAGCCGAACCATCTGCGCTAGGCCCACGAGCACCAACCGTGAACTGCTACCCGATCCGATCCACTCGTGCTTCGTATCACGATCCGACTAGAGGAAAGCAGCATCCACGATCCGATGCACTACGAGACGCCGATCCGAACCGGGGAAGCGACGAGCTGGAGGAGCGCGATCCGACCCATACGGGGTATTCCGATCCGAGCTAAGGAGAGGAGAGCGATCTGAAGCAAAGAGAAAGAGGACCGCGATGACGATTCGAACCGTGGTAAGCTGGAGACCCGACCCGATCCGCCAGGGGTGATGGCGACCCGACCCGATCCAGTGAAGAAGGAGCATTCTGATCCGAACCGAACCGATGAAGACTGATAACCCGAGATGCAAAGGTAGTCCAAATGAAGGGTATTGACTCAGGATCCAGATAGGAACCAATGAGTGGACTTCATGAGTTGGACTTTGTTGCGGGACGTGTGCTAAGGAGTTGTCGACGTTCATAACTTCGATTCACCACTGAAAGGAATGATGGGCTACTTATCAGTGCAGTAGGGTCATTGTGACCTGAGGGGCAAGGTGATGGTAGCAAGACTACGTTATCAGTGCAGTAGGGTCATTATGACCTGAGGGGCAAGGTGATGCGTAGTAAGACTATGAGCTAGCGCAGATGGGGTGAACAACTCCATGGAGCAAGTGGACATAGTAAGGATTGGTAAGGCTATGAGCCAGCGCAGATGGGGTGAATAACTCCATGGGGCAAGTGGACATAGCGAGGAATTAGTGGCTACGTTATCAGTGCAGTGAAGCCATTTATGACTTCATGGGGCAAAGTGATCGTAGCAAGGTATGTTGGGTGATCGAAGTGGTGAATATCGTATGCTTTATGCACTGAGTGAGAGATGTGAGGATGGATGTTATGTTTGATTGTTTGCCATCTCTATGACATGAACACCTCCCCCACCTCCGTATCTTTACACCGTTTGATATGATACCTTAGAGTGTTGTACAGTATGTAGTGCTAACTCTTTGGTTGTAGGTCCAGGTTCAGGTATGTTTTAGTCTACCTGTTATTGTTCACTTTAGATGCTTATCGCTCATACCAGGATTTATGTCTGACCCAGAGTTTTATGTCTCCTCTTATTACTCTGGGTGCTCACACGAGCAGACTAGAGACAGGTTAGCTGGTGATGCGCGAGTAGCTGATTCGGAGGCGGGCAGGAGGCTTCCACGTATGATATATATATACACACACATTCTCCCTGTGTCGTTGGTGGTCGCTACTTGGGCATTAGTAGTGTACCTCCTTTATCTTACTTTTGCTTTGAGACAGTTTGAAAGTTGTAATAAGCTATATTTTGGATTTCCGCTGCTATGATGCTTAGTTCTGTTTTAGCTTATGCACTGTCTCTCCTGTTTTATGTCAAGTATGTTATTATTATATTTTGTTCTATGCGCTGTGAGACATTCTACAGGTTCTTTGTATGTCCATTTCCTTCTTCCCTTTCCTTCTGACGACCCGTTCCGTGTTAACCGGACATGTGTACAGCGCACCTTTAGAGTAAATGTCGGTTGGTGCGGGGCGGGCCGTCACACTTGGTATCAGAGCTCTAGGTTGCGTAGTTAACCTAGGGAAAGACACTAGGGAGAGTTAGTACGTATATGAGAGTGCGTATTTGTGATTATTTTGGTTTTCAAAAGTTATGTATATATATACTATTAGTAGTATAAGAATGAAGTCGCACTGCACTAGCACCACTATGGGGTCATTAATCATTTCCCTTTTTCAGATTGACGATGAGCCGAGATACGAGGGGTGCTGGTAGAGGGACCAACCAAGGGAATGCCGCTGACATGAGGGCGATGTTTACTAACCTCATGAGAGACATGCTTAGAGAAGTGCAAGGGGCAGTTCCCAATCCCGGAGTTGGTGTTGGCCCAGTAGTGCAAGCGCCTAGGGTCGATTTCGCCAAGTTGTGCAAGGATTACACTAATCTTGGTGGAAAGCCGTTCCACGGAACGGAGTCGGCCACAGATGTTCAAGATTGGATGGATAGCTGTGATCGTATCTTTGACGACTTGGGTCTTGAGGATGCGATGGAGAGAAGGATAGCGTCTCGTCAGCTGCAAGGGCGAGCGATGAATTGGTGGAATGCCATTAGAACAGCTACTCCAGAGGACCAGGTTACTTGGGATCAGTTCAAGGCTCGCTTTAGCGAGAAGTTTATTCCAGCTGCCCAGAAGTCAGTGTTGTTCAAGAGGTTCTTGGAACTCAAGCAGAACGGAAGGGCAGTTTCTGATTATATTGCTGAGTTCGACACTTTGTCGAAGTATGGACTATCTCTTATCGATACTCCTGAGAAGAATAATGAGAAGTTTATTACTGGTTTGGATGGATACTTGGGGGAAAGGCTTATCAACCACATCGATGAGACTTTTGAATCGATCGTGGGGAAAGCTTTGAGATCAGAGAGTCTTTACCCTAAGTCAAAGACTGAGGCTGCATCTGCAGAAGGGCCAAAGCCGCAAGCAGGCGGTGGAGGCAAGAATAACTCTCAGAATAAGAGGAAGTAGGACCAATCTAAGGGTGGCCAGAAAAAGAGCAAGAAGGATGTTGAGTGCTTCAGCTGTGGTAAGAAGGGCCATTATGCTAAAGAATGTCGGGCCAAGCCAGCGGAAAGGAAGTGCTACAACTGTGGTCAAATGGGACCTCAGAATGATTAGTGTCCGCAACCTCTTAAGGAGAAGCAGATTGTGAAAGCATACACTATTGATGCTGTTCCTTCTTCGTCGAATGCCCCAACTGCGGCGGAGAAAGGAAAGAATGTTGTTATTCAAGGTATGCTTTCTATTTATGATGTACCAGTTCGAGTTTTCTTTGATACTGGGGCTTCCCGTTCCTTCATATATAGTGACCTGGTAGATAGGTTGGGACTGGAACCCGAGATAGTCGATAGACCATTGGTTGTGACGAACCCGATTGGTGGTTCGACTAGCCTTAGTATGATTTGCAGGAATTTGGTCTTATCGAGTCATGGATGTATGTTTGTTTGTGATTGCTTTGTTTTGGGCTTTACTGGGTATGGCATTATATTGGGAGTCGATTGGCTCCAAAGATACGGGGTGGTGGTAGACTGTGAGGGCTTTTTGGTGACAGTGAGGGCGGATGATGGGCGGATGGTAGTGTTTGGTAGTCTACCTAGTGATGGGGTTATGGCTAGTTTTGTAAATTCCCTTGACATCCCGCAGGATGAGTTGTCAGATGTGCCCATGGTTGGCCAGTATCCGGACGTATTCGAGGAGGTGACCGGGCTTCCACCACACCGATAGATTGAGTTCTGTATTGATTTAGTGAAAGATGCCTGACCTATAGTGATGCCACTTCGTCGTATGGCACCAAGGGAGCAGCGAGAGCTCGGGGTGCAAGTCAACAATCTTTTGAAGAAGGGATTTATTAGAAGGAGTGTCTCCGAGTGGGGAGCACCAGTCGTGTTTGCCACTAAGGCAGATGGCTCCCTTCGTTTGTGTGTGGACTATCGCGAGTTGAATAAGGTGACGAGGAAGAATAAGTATCCTCTACCGCGGATAGATGATTTGTTTGATCAATTGGAAGGGGCAAGAGTGTTCTCCCAGTTGGACCTCGCGACAGGATTTCACCAGCTCCGAGTAGCAGATGAGAGTGTTCTGAAAACGGCATTTAGGACGCCGTCTGGATTTTATGAGTGGTTGGTCATGCCATTTGGGTTGACCAATGCACCAGCCTACTTTGTGGATCTTATGAATCGAGTATTCAGGGATCAGTTGAATAAGTTTGTTCTTGTGTTCGTGGATGATATCCTTGTTTACTCAAGGACAGAAGAGGAACACAAGGGACACTTGAGGATAGTGATGGAGGTGTTGAGGAAACACCAATTGAAAGCGAAATTCTCTAAGTGTCATTTTTGGAGAAGGGAAGTAAGATTCTTGGGTCATGTTGTTTCAGAGAGTGGTATTGCCGTGGACCCTGCAAAGGTGGCTACAGTACAGGATTGGCCTACACCCAAGAATGCAACAGATGTAAGAAGTTTCTTGGGATTAGCTGGATATTATCGTAAGTTTATCCAGGACTTCTCCAAGATAGCAGCACCGTTGACTCAGTCGACTAAGAAGAATCAGTCCTTCGTCTGGGATGGAGTGTGTGAGAATGCCTTCAAGAGTCTAAAAGAGAAGTTGACGCGTGCGCCAGTGTTAGTCATTCCTAAAGGGAATGAAGAGATGACGGTATACACGGATGCTTGTGGTACCGGACTGGGTGCTGTATTGATGCAAGGAGGTAGGGTTGTGGCTTATGCTAGTCGACAGCTAAAGCCGCATGATAAGAAGTATCCTACCCATGACTTGGAATTAGCAGCGATCGTGTTTGCGCTGAAGATGTGGAGACATTATCTCTTGGGAGAACGATTTGAGTTGTTTACCGATCATAAATCGTTAAAGTATCTCTTCTCTCAGAAAGATCTGAATCTCCGTCAACAGAGATGGTTAGAGTTCTTGGCTTCGTATGATTTTGATATCGCATATACACCTGGGAAGGGTAATGCGGTAGCCGATGCCTTGAGTAGGAGACATGCCAGCTTAGGGGCAATGTTTCTTGAATGGAAGCAACTGGAGTATATCGCGGGGTTTGATTTCAGACCATGGTGTGAATTGGATCCAGTCATGCTAGCTAGTTTGACGATCAGACCCACTTTGATAGAGCGGATTGGTTCCAGCCAGAGGAACGATCCTAATCTATTGGAAATCATCTCCAAGTTAGAGATGAACATCGATGGTGAGGAGATGAATGTGTATGGGCTTGATCGAGATGGATGGCTTCGGAAGAATGGAAGACTAGTTGTGCCCAACGTAAATGGTTTGAGAGATGAAGTGCTTAGAGAATGTCATCACTCAAAACTGACTATACATCCCGGTGGTAATAAGATGTATCGAGACATGAAGAAGACTTACTACTGGGAAGGGATGAAAAGGGACGTTGGGAAGTTTATATCCAAATGCATGAATTGTCAGCTCGTTAAAGCCGAGCAAAAGAAGCCTAGTGGGTTGTTGCAACCATTAGAAATTCCCGAATGGAAATGGGAGCAAGTCTCGATGGATTTCATCGATGGTTTACCAAGGACTAGATCGGGATATGATAGCATTTGGGTAATTGTGGATCGATTGACTAAGAGCGCAAGATTTATACCAGTCAAATCGACCAGAACGGCAGCCAAGTTGGCAGAATTGTATATGAAGTGGGTAGTGAGATTTCACGGAGTACCCAAAAGCATTGTTAGTGACCGAGACCCGTTGTTCACTAGTGGGTTTTGGAAGAGCTTACAAGAGGCTCTAGGGTCAGGATTACATCTCAGTACCACATATCATCCTCAGACCGTCGGTCAGACGGAGAGGGTGAATCGTATATTGGAAGATCTCTTGAGAGCTTGTATATTGGATTTTGGTGGATCATGGGATGACCATTTGCATCTAGTAGAGTTTGCATATAATAATAGCTACCAATCCAGTATCGGTATGGCTCCATATGAAGCTTTGTACGGAAGACCGTGCAACTCACCATCATGTTGGATAGAGACTGGCGAGAAGTTTGTGCTTGGACCAGATGTGGTGAGAGAAACTTCGGATAAGATTAAGATCATTCAGCAACGAATGAAAGCTGCCCAAGATAGGCAGAAGAGTTATGCCGATAAGAGGAGAAGAGACTTGAAATTCTCCGTTGGTGACTTGGTGTTTGTCAAGATCTCTCCGTTGAAAAGCGTGATACGATTTGGCAGGAGAGGCAAGTTGGCACCAAGATTTGTTGGCCCATTCCCAGTTCTTGAACTAGTCGGGAATTTGGCATATAGAGTTGGCTTACCAGAGAAAATGGTGGGAGTTCACAATGTATTTCATGTTTCCCAATTAAGGAAGTTCGTTCACGACTCAGATATGACTATTTCACCTGATCAGTTAGAGGACTTCGAAGTAGAACCCGAGGCGGTTGGGAACCGCAAGCCGATTCGTATTGTGGAGCACGATACGAAGCAACTTCGAAGGAAGTCGGTGAAGCTGGTCAAGGTTCAGTGGGGCGAGGACGAGAATGATTGTACTTGGGAGACAGAGGAGAGCATTAGGAAGGCATATCCAGAACTCTTTGCCTGGTAAGATTTATTTTGCAATTTAGTTTTCCGCATGCTAGGGTAGACTTGTTTTGCTTGTTTGCATGTTTGATTGATGTTTTATGGTTGATAGGCATGCGGGAACCTTTGTGTGTGTTTTGATCGAGGAATTTCGAGGGCGAAATTTCTTAAAGGGGGGAGAGTGTAACGACCCGCATTCTACGCATCGGGGGATCGTAGAATATTTATTTCTTTCCCGTATGAAGTCAAATGGTCATGTAACTTTGGGAAACATCTATTAGAGTCATTTCCCATGTTCATGATTTTTGTTGATTTTTAAATGACCATTTTGCCCCTAGCTGATCTTGTTTTGGCCATAACTTTTGACTGGAAAGGAATTTTTACCTGAAACCACTTCCATTGGATTCGCTTGATGGTTTACCTTTCCGTAGAGTGGTCATAATAGCTAAACGGACTTACCGTTTGGGAGATATGGCTGAAACAAGGTTTGGAGGGTGAAAAACTGCTTAACCGGGCCAAATCGGGTGATTAGTGGATAGGCCCATAACCCATTTCGGGATTAGGGTTATGGGGAGGCTGAAATGAAGTAGAGAATCATTCCATTTCAGTTTTCTAGCCTCCACTTATCACCAAGGAACCCTAAAAATGGCCTCCAACCTCTAAATCACCTCCAAATCACCTTTTGGTCAAGGATTTGACTTAGCAACCCCTAATCAAGGAAGATCTACACCAAAGCAACATTGGAGCTGCTGTTTAGCATCGGGATTCGCATCAAATCAGAGATTTATTTCAGATCTAAGTTTTGTTTGTGGCTAAGGTGAGTGATTTGCATAGTTTTGCACTAATTATGGCTAATTAGGGGTGATTAGTGTTAATTAGCGAATTTAAACATGATAAAATTCTGGGAAAAATGTTTATAAAATTCGGAATGATGTTTTAGACCTCTGATATGAATTTGGGTTAATTTGGTTAAGTTTTGCTAATCCTACCATTAGTTTCACCTAAACATGCTTAGGGGGAGATATGGGATTTTGGGGTATGTTTGATCCATTTTAACCTATCACATTGTTGTTCTGATGTTTGTGGTTGACTATATATGTTTCTATGACTGTATGGTATGCTTTGTGACTGATTAGAATAGTTGGAATGGTCGAAAACGCCGTCGAGGGGCGTGAACAACTCGCTAGACGAGGTGCAAGAGTTCGGATCAGATGGGGGTTGATGGTCGATCGGATCGCCCTATGGGATCGTGGGACATCACCACGAGTCGAGTCATCTCCTCCGAGCCAAACCATCTGCGCTAGGCCCACGAGCACCAACCGTGAACTGCTACCCGATCCGATCCACTCGTGCTTCGTATCATGATCCGACTAGAGGAAAGCAGCATCCACGATCCGATGCACTACGAGACGCCGATCCAAACCGGGGAAGCGACGAGCTGGAGGAGCGCGATCCGACACGTACGGGGTATTCCGATCCGAGCTAAGGAGAGGAGCGCGATCTGAAGCAAAGAGAAAGAGGACCGCGATGACGATCCGAACCGTGGCAAGCTGGAGACCCGACCCGATCCGCCAGGGGTGATGGCGACCCGACCCGATCCAGTGAATAAGGAGCATTCTGATCCGAACCGAACCGATGAAGACTGATAACCCGAGATGCAAAGGTAGTCCAAATGAAGGGTATTGACTCAGGATCCAGATAGGAACCAATGAGTGGACTTCATGAGTTGGACTTTGTTGCGGGACGTGTGCTAAGGAGTTGTCGACGTTCATAACTTCGATTCACCACTGAACGGAATGATGGGCTACTTATCAGTGCAGTAGGGTCATTGTGACATGAGGGGCAAGGTGATGGTAGCAAGACTACGTTATCAGTGCAGTAGGGTCATTATGACCTGAGGGACAAGGTGATGCGTAGTAAGACTATGAGCCAGCGCAGATGGGGTGAACAACTCCATGGAGCAAGTGGACATAGTAAGGATTGGTAAGGCTATGAGTCAACGCAGATGGGGTGAATAACTCCATGGGGCAAGTGGACATAGCGAGGAATTAGTGGCTACGTTATCAGTGCAGTGAAGCCATTTATGACTTCATGGGGCAGAGTGATCGTAGCAAGGTATGTTGGGTGATCGAAGTGGTGAATATCGTATGCTTTATGCACTGAGTGAGAGATGTGAGGATGGATGTTATGTTTGATTGTTTTCCATCTCTATGACATGCACACCTCCCCCACCTCCGTATCTTTACACCGTTTGATATGATACCTTAGAGTGTTGTACAATATGTAGTGCTAACTCTTTGGTTGCAGGTCCAGGTATGTTTTAGTCTACCTGTTATTGTTTACTTTAGATGCTTATCGCTCATACCAGGCTTTATGTCTGACCCAGAGTTTTATGTCTCCTCTTATTACTCTGGGTGCTCACACGAGCAGACTAGAGACAGGTTAGCTGGTGATGCGCGAGTAGCTGATTCGGAGGCGGGCAGGAGGTTTCCACGTATGATATATATATACACATTCTCCCTGTGTCGTTGGTGGTCGCTACTTGGGCATTAGTAGTGTACCTCCTTTATCTTACTTTTGCTTTGAGACAGTTTGAAAGTTGTAATAAGCTATATTTTGGATTTCCGCTGCTATGATGCTTAGTTCTGTTTTAGCTTATGCACTGTATCTCCTGTTTTATGTCAAGTATGTTATTATTATATTTTGTTCTATGCGCTGTGAGACATTCTACAAGTTCTTTGTATGTCCATTTCCTTCTTCCCTTTCCTTCTGACGACCCGTTCCGTGCTAACCGGATATGTGTACAGCGCACCTTTGGAGTAAATGTCGGTTGGTGCGGGGCGGGCCGTCACAATCTGAATTGAATTGTGTATATTTATGTTAGTCAAAATTTGTGCAAACAATAAAAACCATATTTCTGTTGTTTATATATATAACTAAGATGTTACATGTTAGAAATAAAGAGAAATTATATTTTTATTGTTTATGTACAAAAAGGATGCTCATGTTAGGAATAAATAAAAATTACATTTTTATTCTTTGAAGAATAAAAAGAATAACATGCTAAACATACTTTGTTATTTATAAAAATTATCATTTGTTAGACATGTTAGTTTGAAATAAAAATTATCAAATATTAGATATGTTAGTTTGAAATAAAAATCTCATTTTTATGTATAAAATGTTAGCGTAATAAAACACCATTTGTGTTGTATAGAATGTTAGCGTAATAAAAACACCATTTTTGTTTTAAAATATTAAGATAGATTAAAAACATCATTTTTATATAGAAACATCATATTGGATTAAAAATGTCATATGTTTAGATTATGGTCAAGTTACATTAGATTTTGTACACAAAATGAAAATAAACATTTTATTTTCATATCATGTTTAATTTGTATACAAAATGTATGTGACAATCCGAAAACCCGTACGACGGTGTTAAGGATAATCATTGGAATTTAACTAATTAATCATCATTAGCAGAGTACAGATAATAGCATAAACAATAAATAGAATAATTTTTACATAGATATGACAGCGGAATCATAACATGCAACAACATCAGAGTAGCACAGTGTAGGATATAACTTAGTGCATAAAAAGGGAATGATCAGTCAACATCGCCATAAGCGGAATATATTCATATAGTGAGACATAATAAAGATATCAGTCTACATCGCCTGAGGCGGTACATATACATAAGATAATACATGCTGGAAGTAAATCAGTCTACATCGCCATAGGCGGAATCATATACATAAGATAAGGATAGCGGAAAGTCAATAGCCAAAATACAAGTGAATCTAATCCTCGCCATCAAGATAAAAGCACACTCCGTACTGCAGTGCTAAGCCAAAATAACCTGTCATCTGTCAACTAGGCTGCCCGTGTGAAAATAAGGGCACCCGAGTTTGCAAAGTAAAACAAACAATGAGTCAGTCGTGGGACTGGTATGAGAAATCTACTTAACTGGTTAAACAACAGTAATAAGGCAAATCATAGGACCACGCCACTTTCGCGGAACGGGTTTACTCCAGTGATTGCAAGGGCATTTAAAACAAAGTAAATTCTTTAAAACAACACAATTCTTTTTAAAAGAATGAAGTCGTTATAAGACTAAAGTCCCATCACACAATGCAACGCAAACCGGGGGATAGAGTTTTACCTTATAATGGCCAAAATATGCTTAATACGTGCAAAGCAAAATCACTTGATATTATTACTAGTGCATATATGTTTCAAAAACGAATATCATCATAAATATTAATCATAAATAACATGAGCGTCCCATGCCACTATGTTGCCATATATAAGTTACAGTCGAATCCGTAATCTCGTATTGGAAATTGGATTTTCGTCATGAGTCGAGGCAAGGGGCAAGCTCCTCTCCGCTTCGAGACACTCTAGAAAATGCCTCAGGACTACACACTCTGGGTAACCCCTGGAATCGGCTGGGCCGGTCCTACCTTACGTTTGAGGATTAGTTATTCCTGAACACACGTTTCTCGGTCCTTACAGACCTAAAATCGAGCCGCCTCGCATTCCAACAACCACAAATATGAAAGTAATATAAATGCCAGCCAGTTTAAGCACTGACACCATCATAACTAGAAAGAAACGTCATGTTCTCCCAGCGGTCCTTATCTCGTTTTTGACTCATACCGAGGTGTGAGGCTCGCGAATCCACGCTATACACAAAGCCAGGCCACGTAGGCCGTTCTTTGATCATCGACCACAAGATTTTGCTTTGCAACAAAATCCTTGATCACTGCATCTTGGCATGCCACACAGGCAATCCACTCCATACGACTGATTTCTATCCATATATAAACTCTGAGCTCGTACGTCTCAGAGAAGGGCGTTAAGCAAGAGAATAAATTCTCCGCCGCCAAACAGATATATATTTAACAGAGATCAATCAATATAGACCAAAATCCAATGTCTGACACACAGTCCATTTATAAGTCCGTTTTAGGTCTGAACGAAACCGGAGGCACCATATTCCTCGCATATCCGTACAATCAACACATACGTCCAGATGGCTGCTACTTCCGTCCCTTCAAGGTAGCTACTCCAATCAGGAACCTCAGCAGCGCCCATCCATCCGATACGAAGATCATCGGTCTTGAACCGTCTTCGTATTTTCAAATTCGAATCGTTCGATCAATTATTTGAAACGAGGGTTAGCTCGGCCTTTTCAAATAAGTCACGTATATTTAAAATTCAAATCAATTCTTTCCATGGTTAAATTATTCGACATCCACATTTCAGTTCTTTAGTATAATTTTCATGTCAAACACATTCAACCATCAAATATCAAGCAAACCAAGTAAAATTGGTTTATTTCCATTCCATGTCGCTTATAATATTTTATAATGATTTTTCGCCATTTTAATTTATTTAAAAATGGCCATATTTAATTAAATGACGTTTCAGGTCGTGCCGTGGCACTGGCGTTGTTTTCCCCAAATTTGTTTTACACATATCGGGAAATCTAGCCCTTGTATTTCTGCAAAGTTCATATCACCTGGAAGATATTTCCAAAGCGAACCCAACGGTTCCAGTTTCGTGAAAATCTGATGGTCGGATCTTCCGCACTAGTCGTTTGAAGTTACGGTTTCAAAATACGAACTGCAACGTCATTATTTGATTTAATTTAATTATATTTATATTTATATGTAAATATAATCGATTCTGGTGCTATTTTTCTTCAAAATTGAATTAAACATTCCAAACAATACAACCGTTGGATCTTTACAAAGTTGGTGCCATTGGAAAGATATTTCCAAGGAGAACCCAACAGTTGCAGTTTCGGGAAAATATGATGGTCGGATCTCTCGTACTAATCGATTGAAGTTACGATTTCAAAACACAAACTGCACGGCCTCGATTCGTTTCAATTCTATTTATATTTATATATAGTTAATTCTGCGATTTCAATATCGTTTTCACTTCAAATATTTCACTAACGCCTTTATATTTCGAAAAATTTCGCCATAACCTCCTTTGTACGGGAAGGGGTTTGGAAATTTATTGGGCCGTATTAGGTACCCAATAAATCCTAATAAGCATACACATATTTATAATGATATATTCCGGTGTCCACAGGGGAGTGTGTATAGATCATAACTCCAGAGAATAAATTCTCGTCACCCTAAAAATGGTTTTTGTGCCTTAATGACCAGAGAGACGTGTTTATTGTCATCTCCAGACCCGTATGGGGTTTTTATTAATCTGGCAATTTACAGTTACAATTTATATAGTTCAGACCAGTCATCAGTTCAACCTGTAATATATAGTCATCGCCATACAAGCCTCTCACTCGTATGGTAAATCTTCAACCTCATCACACAAGCTCCAAATGCTTATGTGGAATATGATGAAGTATGCCTATCGCCAAGAAGTATGCCGTGTAGTGTAGTTCAAAATTAATTGTTACTATCCTATGGCGATGTTTATCATTACACACAGAATAACCAGCACTCCGCATCCAATGGCATTCACAGGAGTTGATATAAAAATAAAATTGAGCAGCCAACTCATTAAGGCTTACCTATTTGTCGGGATGCAAATAATTTCTTTACTCAACAGCTAATCCATTTTCTCTATTCGACACATGTACATATATGTGCAGAACAAGGCTAATAATAATATTTCTAGCGAACAATTATTTATTTCAACACGTGTGTATTTTTAGCACTTCATATTCACAATAAAAATGTAATTTTTTTTGTTAAATCAATTTATTTAAAACACGGATAATTCAACACATGAACTTCTATTCAACGAATAAATTTCTATTCAACACATGAATGTTTTCTATAGTTCGTATATATAATAAAAATGTGATTTTTATTGTTAAAGCTATTTATTTAAAACACGAATACCATTCAACACATGAATTTCTATTCAACGAATGAATTTCTATTCAACACATGAATGTTTTCTATAGTTCGTATATATAATAAAAATGTGATTTTTATTGTTAAAGCTATTTATTTAAAACACGAATACCATTCAACACATGAATTTCTATTCAACGAATGAATTTCTATTCAACACATGAATGTTCTCTATAGTTTGTATATAAAATAAAAATGTGATTTTCATTGTTAAAGCTATTTATTTAAAACAGGAATACCATTCAAAACATGAATTTCTATTCAACGAATGAATTTCTATCCAACACATGAATGTGGTTTCAACATATGAAAATAATTTCAAAAAATGAAGATTATTCTAACACATGAATATTTCAGAAAATTTCAGCAGCATAACGGCGGGGTAGTTAAATCCGGAACCTTCCCTAGTATGGCTCCTCGCTCTACCTTAAAACCTCGCGGTTTCTGACAATGGGGATTTCATGCATCTAGTTCGCTCGCAGGCGGCATGTTTTATTTTCATTTGCACAATCCTATTCTAATTTGTTTCAACCACAAGAGGGTATTTTTCAACCACAAAGGTATTTTTCAACCACAATCCAACAATATCAACCACAAACAATTATTTTCAACCATTCATCATACCACACATTTTCACGCCAATCACAAGCAATAAATATCGTCAATGTTTTGTGGACGAGGGGAGTATATATATATTATTTCTATATTTCACTTGCATTTCAAAACAATTAAAAGCATATATGTTTCATACAACGCTTGTATAATTTATACATCGCTCATATAACTTATACAACACATGTACATGAGGTATACAATGCGTATATAATTTACACTTCGCTTATATAATTTATACAACACGATTTCATTCACACGTTTCGAATTAGAGTTCTCACATTGGTTTTCGAGGTGCTAAAAATCGTAGATAGCTCAGAAAAATCCGCGGTCTCTTCTAGATGGTAGAGAACCTCCTTGAGGTCACGATGTTTCCTTTTTCATCGAATTTCGTCAACACATCATAAAGATATGATTTTTTTCAAAGTTTGCAAGATTTAAATTTATAGGAAAGGGACCAATAAATCTCGGTGCCAACTTCCCAGTTTTGCCAAATCTGATTACTCCCCTCATCAGAGAAACTCTTAAATACACATAATCACCCACAACAAAAGATAAATCTCTTCTTCTAGAATCAACATAACTTTTCTGTCTGCTTTGCGCGTCTTTCAATCGCTTCTTGATGAAATTGACTTTATCAAATGCTTCTCGAATCATACCGGGTCCCAACACAAGTCTGTTGCCAGGTTCTACCCAACATGCTGGAGGTCTGCACGGTCTACCGTATAATGCTTCAAATGGCGACATTCTCAAACTTGCTTGATAGCTATTGTTATATGAGAATTCTGCCAAATGCAAGTGATCCTCCCATGACCCGCCAAAATCAATAATACAAGCCCGCATTAAATCTTCTAGAATTCTATTCACACGCTCAGTTTGGCCATCTATCTGAGGGTGATAAGCGGTGCTCAGATTCAATTTGGTTCCCAATTCTGTCTAGAATGCTTCCCAGAATTTGCTAGTAAATAGTGGATCTCTATCACTGACTATACTGAGAGGCACTCCATGCAGTTTAACTATTTCTTTGAAGTAAATCTGCGCTAAACTTTGAGCCGTTCTGTTGTATCTGACAGGTATGAAATGGGCAGTCTTCGTGAAGCGATCTACGATCACCCAAATACTGTCGTTTCCTTTCTTAGTTCGAGGCAAACCATCTATGAAGTCCATGTAAATTTGTTCCTACTTCCATCCTGGAATATCTAATGGTTGTAATAATCCAGCTAGTTTCTGCTGATCGCTCTTGAATTGTTGACAGGTGGGACACCGACTAACATAAATTGAAATGTCCCTTTTTAACGACTTCCACCAGAACGTGCGCTTAATATCATTGTACATTTTGCTAACTCCTGGATGGATACTCATTTTGGACTTGTGACATTCATCCAGCACCTCTCTTCTGAGCTCAGAAGTTTCGGGAACACAAATTCGCCCTTGTAATCTTAGGACCCCTTGGCTATCCAGGCTGAAATCTGAAGTTTTGCCTTCTCGGATCCGCTGACTAATCCTTTTAATAAATTCATCGTCTTTCTGAAGAGCAGCGATCTTATCATTCAAGGAGGAAGTAACGATAAAACTGGCGATGATTTCATTCTTTCTGCTAAGCGCGTCCGCCCCAACATTGGTTTTCCCTGGAGTATACAGAATTTCAAAATCGTATGCTGCTAG
Source organism: Allium sativum (assembly GCA_030737875.1). NCBI lineage: Eukaryota > Viridiplantae > Streptophyta > Magnoliopsida > Asparagales > Amaryllidaceae > Allium > Allium sativum. The sequence continues at coordinate 592,155,789 of CM060909.1, forward strand.
GAATTCCAACCAACGCTGTTGTCTCAAATTTAGATCTTTCTGAGTGAATAGATACTTCAATGATTGATGATCAGTAAACAGCTCGAACTTTTCACCCAACAAATAATGCCTCCAGATTCTCAAAGCAAACACGATGGCTAACAACTCAAGATCATGAGTTGCATAGTTCCTCTCATGCGGCTTCAGCTGACGGCTAGCATAAGCGACCACCTGGCCTCTTTGCATTAATACTGCGCCATGACCTCTAATAGAAGCATCCGTCCACACCGTCAAGTCCTGGTTGCCCTCAATAATTGTTAATACTGGGGCAGTTGTCAATTTCAGTTTCAACTCTTGGAAAGCTTCCTCACATTCTAGAGTCCACTTGAATTTTTCATGCTTCTTTGTAAGCTTTGTTAATACACCAGATATCTTCAAAAAGTCCTTAACGAATTTCCGATAGTAACTAGCCAACCCAAGGAAACTTCGAACTTCGGTGGGGGTAGTAGGCTGTTTCCAGTCCTGAATCGCTGCAATTTTGCTTGGATCAACAGAAATCCCTTCTTTTGATACGACATGGCCAAGGAACTTAACTTCATCTTGCCAGAAGATACACTTAGAAAATTTAGCTTTCAAGACATTACTTCTCAGAATTTCCAACACTTGTTCTAAATGTTTTGCATGCTCGCCTTCTGACTTGGAGTAGATTAAGATATAATCAATGAAGACCAGAACAAATTTATTCAAGACACCACGGAACACTCTGTTCATTAAATCGACAAAGTAGGCTGGAGCATTACACAAGCCGAACGACATTACTAACCATTCGTAGAATAAATCGGGACCCTTGAAGGCTGTCAAAGGAACACAGTCTTCGGCTATACGTAATTGGTGGAAACCTGTAGTCAGGTCCATTCTAGAAAATACCCTCGCCCCATTTAATTGATCTAGCAAATCATCGATTCGCGGCAATGGATATTTATTCTTTAGTGTTTGCTTATTGAGATCTCGGTAATCAACACAAAGTCATAGAGTACCGTCTGATTTCGGGACAAACACTACTGCTGCTCCCCAATCTGAAAAGCTTGGTCTGATCAGACATTTCCACAGCAATTCTCGAGTTTGGTTGCCCAACTCTTCTTTTTCTTTCGGGGCCATTCTTCGAATTGGATGTACTACTGGTCTGGCATTCGGAATTAGATCAATTCTGAATTCAATTTCTCTTTGCGGAGGTAAGTTTTCGACTTCTTCAAACACATCCGCATAGTTTTTAACGATAGGAATCTTTTCTAATGAGGTGGGAATAACTTCCAAAGCAGACCAAAATTCTTTTCTATTTGCATCCGAGCCATGACAAGGTATAACAATACTCCAAAGTTTTGTTTTAATTTTTACTTCTCTTTCAACACACTTCACTTCAGCTTTGTACTCCGTTAGTCAGTCAAACCCAAGAATAGCATCGAATTCAGAAAAATCCATAACAATCAACTTAAAAGGAATTCAGTATCTGGAAAAAGAAATAGGTACTTTACAACATGAACTGAGAATGATAGAGCCTCTTATCGGGTTTTGAACTCTAATCGGTTCTTTAAGCTTCCTTTTTTTAATTTTAACTTGTCAACCGTGTTACAAGATATGAAGCTACGTGATGCACTAGTGTCAAAAAGTACAGAAACAGGAATATTTTTAATTGTAAGGGTACCTCCTAAGACATCGGGTTTACCTAATCCATCAGTGATAACTGGCGGGTCCTCCCCGTCATAAACGTGTGCTACCTGTGCATTCTTCTTCAAAGGACAATTCCTGCTAAAGTGCCCCTTCTGATGGCAGTTGTAGCATTCAACCGAGCTGCGAGGGTTCGGATTTGAGCTTTGCGGGTTTGTCTTTATCCACTTTGGAGAGGTGCACACATTTGAATAATGCCCCTTCTTACTGCAATTGTAATAGCTGCCTTTGGGTATCTTACCAGCTTGCTGAGTAGCGGCTGCTGCATTGCTGGACTCGGGCTGATCTCCAGAAGCTTTGCGCTTGTTTCTTGCTTGGCTTTTAACGCGGTCTAGATTGGAGTTCCTCTCATCCATATCTTCGTAGTTACAGGCTATCTCTACCAGTTCTGAAAATGGAAGCTTGATGTTACTCATGGCCCGGTCCGGATACTTGCGCTGTAGCCCCAGTATAAACCTCTTATTCTTTGCTTTTGATGTCAAGATAAGCTCTGGAGCATAACGTGATAGCTGTGTGAATTTGTTTAGATATTCTTGAATAGAGCGTTCTCCCTGCTGGAGATTAGCAAACTCATCATGCATACGCTCTAATGCTTGATCGAGGATGAACTTCCCCTTGAACAATGTCTTGAACTCCTCCCAAGTCCGTACTGTATCTTACTCATCCTCAGAGGTGATGGCATCGCACCACAATTAGGCCTCCTCCTGTAAAAGCCAAGCGCCCATAAGCGCTTTGTCGTGGGTTCCAAGTCTCATGCCACCAAAATTCTTCTCGCATGTCTTCAACCATACCAAAGCCTCTGTTACGGTGCCAATTCCAGAAAAGGGTTTGCCTTCGAGGTTCCTGTACTTCTTTGCTACTCGGTCAAGGTCGAAGTCCTGAGGTGCTGGTGGCTGTATCATAGGCCCTTGTTCTGCTGCGGGGATATTCCCCTATCTTCCAGCTCTGCCTGCTCGGCCGCCTCTGGCTGCAGCTGCTCGTGTAGCCATTAAGTCAAGTTCTGTATAAGCAAGAAAAGAGTCAAGCTCACAGGAATGATAACTTTCATATACGATAAAGCAGAAGAACATTAGGAAAGGTAATGATGTACTGATCAAATTGTTTTGCTATTATGCTTAGCTCATTCTAGGGCATTACTGATCCTATCTCAAATGAGCCACTCGCCTTAGAATTCTACTGGTTCTATTCTGACGAGGTGTTTAATCTGTTAAATCCCAGAACTAAGGTTAATCAAAGCTCTGATACCGACTGTGACGATCCCAAAACCCGTACGACGGTGTTAAGGATAATCATTGGAATTTAACTCATTAATCATCATTAGCAGAGTACATATAATAGCATAAACAATAAATAGAATAATTTTTACATAGATATGACAGCAGAATCATAACATGTAACAACATCAGAGTAGCACAGTGTAGGATATAACTTAGTGCATAAAAAGGGAATGATCAGTCAACGTCGCCATAAGCGGAATATATACATACCGTGAGACATAATAAAGATATCAGTCTACATCGCCTGAGGCGGTACATATACATAAGATAATACATGCTGGAAGTAAATCAGTCTACATCGCCATAGGCGAAATCATATACATAAGATAAGGATAAAGGAAAGTCAATAGCCAAAATACAAGTGAATCTAATCCTCGCCATCAAGCCAAAAGCGCACTCCGTACTGCAGTGCTAAGCCAAAATAACCTGTCATCTGTCAACTAGGCTGCCCATGTGAAAATAAGGGCACCCGAGTTTGCAAAGTGAAACAAACAACGAGTCAGTCGTGGGACTGGTATGAGAAATCTACTTAACTGGTTAAACAACAGTAATAAGGCAAATCATAGGACCACGCCACTTTCGCGGAACGGGTTTACTCCAGTGATTGCAAGTGCATTTAAAACAAAGTAAATTCTTTGAAACAACACAATGCTTTTTAAAAGAATGAAGCCGTTATAAGACTCAAGTCACATCACACAATGCAACGCAAACCGGAGGATAGAGTTTTACCTTATAATGGCCAAAATATGCTTAATACGTGCAAAGCAAAATCACTTGATATTATTACTAGTGCATATATGTTTCAAAAACGAATATCATCATAAATATTAATCATAGACGACATGAGTGTCCCATGCCACTATGTCGCCATATATAAGTTACAATCGAATCCGTAATCTCGTATTGGAAATTGGATTTCCATCATGAGTCGAGGCAAGGGGAAAGATCCTCTCCGCTTCGAGACACTCTAGCAAATGCCCCAGGACTACACACTCTGGGTAGCCCTTGGAATCAGTTGGGCCGGTCCTCCCTTACATTTGAGGATTAGTTATTCCTGAACACACGTTTCCCGGTCCTTACAGACCTAAAATCGAGGCACCTCGCATTCCAACAACCACAAAGATGAAAGTAATATAAATGTCAGACAGTTTAAGCACTGACACCATCATAACTAGAAAGAAACGTCGTGTTCTCCCAGCCGTCCTTATCCCGTTTTTGACTCATACCGAGGTGTGAGGCTCGCGAATCCACGTTATACACAAATCCAGGCCACGTAGGCCGTTCTTTTATCATCGACCACAAGACTTTGCTTTGCAACAAAAGCCTTGATCACTGCATCTTGGCATGCCACACAGGCAATCCACTCCATACGACCGATTTCTATCGATATATAACCTCTGAGCTCGTACGTCTCAGAGAAGGGCGTTAAGCAAGAGAATAAATTCTCCGCCGCTAAACAAATACATATTTAACAGAGATCAATCAGTACAGAACAAAATCCAATGTCACAAACACAGTACATTTACAAGTCCGTTCTGGGTCTGAACAAAACCGGAGGCATCATATTCCTCACATATCCGTACAATCAACACATACGTCTAGACGGCTACTACTTCCATCCCTTCAAGGTAGCTACTCCAATAAGGAACCTCGGCAGCGCCCATCTATCCGATACGAAGATCGTCGGTCTTGAACCTTCTTCGTATTTCAACTTCCAATCGTTCAATCAATTATTTGAAATGAGGGATAGCTCGGCATTTTCAAATAATTCACGTATATTTAAAATTAAAATCAATTCTTTCCATGGTTAAATTATTCGATGTCCACATTTTAGTTCTTTAGTATAATTTTCATGTCAAACACATTCAACCATCAAATATCAAGCAAACCAAGTAAAATTGGTTTATTTCCATTCCATGTCGCTTATAATATTTTATAACGATTTTTCGCCATTTTAATTTATTTAAAAATGGCCATATTTAATTAAATGACGTTTTAGGTCATGTCGTGGCACTGGCGCTGTTTTTCCCCAAAATTTGTTTTACACGTATCGGGTAATATAACCGTTGGATTTCTACAAAGTTCATATCACCGGGAAGATATTTCCAAAGCGAACCCAACAGTTCCAGTTTCGTGAAAATCCGACGGTCGGATCTTCCGCACTAGTCGTTTGAAGTTACGGTTTCAAAATACGAACTGCAGCGTCGTTATTCGATTTAATTTAATTATATTTATATTTATATATAAATATAATCGATTCTGGCGCTGGTTTTCTTCAAAATTGAATTAAACATTCCAGACAATCCAACCGTTGGATCTTTACAAAGTTGGTGCCGTTGGAAAGATATTTCCAAGGCGAGCCCAACGGTTGCCGTTTCGGGAAAATCCGATGGTCGGATCTCTCGTGCTAATCGATTGAAGTTTACGATTTCAAAACACGAACTGCACGGCCTCGATTCATTTCAATTCTATTTATATGGCAATTTATCGTTACAATTTATATAGTTCAGATCAGTCATCAGTTCAGCCTGTAATATATAGTCATCGCCATACAAGCCTCTCGCTCATATGGTAAATCTTTAACCTCGTCACATAAGCTCCAAATGCTTATGTGGAATATGATGAAGTATGCCTATCATCAAGAAGTATGCCATGTAGTGTAGTTCAAAATTAATTGTTACTATCCTATGGCGATGTTTATCATTACACACAGAATAACCAACACTCCGGATCCAATGGCATTCACAGGAGTTGATATAAAAATAAAATTGCGCAGCCAACTCATTAAGGCTTACTTATTTGTTGGGCACGCAAATAATTTCTTTTCTCAACAGCTAATCCATTTTCTCTGTTCAACAAATGTATATATATATATATATATATATGTGCAGAACAAGGCTAATAATAATATTTCTAGCGAAAAAATATTTATTTCAACACATGTGTATTTTTAGCACTTCATATTCAAAATAAAAATGTAATTTTTATTGTTAAATCAATTTATTTAAAACACGGATACCATTCAACACATGAATTTCTATTCAACGAATGAATTTCTAACCAACACATGAATGTTTTCTATAGTTCGTATATATAATAAAAATGTGATTTTTATTGTTAAAGCTATTTATTTAAAACACGAATACCATTCAACACATGAATTTCTATTCAACGAATGAATTTCTATTCAACACATGAATGTTCTCTATATTTTGTATATATAATAAAAATGTGATTTTTATTGTTAAAGCTATTTATTTAAAACACGAATACCATTCAACACATGAATTTCTATTCAACGAATGAATTTCTATTCAACACATGAATGTTTTCTATAGTTCATATATATAATAAAAATGTGGTTTTTATTGTTAAAGCTATTTATTTAAAGTACGAATACCATTCAACACATGAATTTCTATTCAACGAATGCATTTCTATTTAACACATGAATGTTTTCTATAGTTCATATATATAATAAAAATGTGATTTTTATTGTTAAAGCTATTTATTTAAAACACGAATACCATTCAACACATGAATTTCTGTTCAACGAATGAATTTCGATTCAACACATGAATTTTTTCTATAGTTTGTATATATAATAAAAAGGTGATTTTTATTGTTAAAGCTATTTATTTAAAACAGGAATACCATTCAAAACATGAATTTCTATTCAATGAATGAATTTCTATCCAACACATGAATGTGGTTTCAACATATGAAAATAATTTCAACAAATGAAGATTATTCTAACACATGAATATTTCAGAAAATTTCGGCAGCATAACGGTAGGGTAGTTTAAAACGGGACCGTCCCTAGTACGGCTCCTCGCTCTACCTTAAAACCTCGCGGTTTTTGACAATGGGGATTTCATGCATCTAGTTCGCACGCAGGCGGCATGTTTTATTTTCATTTCCACAATCCTATTCTAATTTGTTTCAACCACAAGATGGTATTTTTCAACCACAAAGGTATTTTTCAACCACAATCCAACAATATCAACCACAAACAATTATTTTCAACCATTCATCATACCACACATTTTCACGCCAATCACAAGCAATAAATATCGTCCATGGTTTGTGGACGAGGGGAGTATATATGTATATATTATTTCTATATTTCACTTGCATTTCAACACAATTCAAAGCATATATGTTTCATACAACGCTTGTATAATTTATACATCGCTCATATAACTTATACAACACATGTACATGAGGTATACAATGCGTATATAATTTACACTTCGCTTATATAATTTATAAAACACGATTTCATTCACACATTTCGAATTAGAGTTCTCATATTGATTTTCAGGGTGCTAAAAATCGTAGATAGCTCAAAAAAATCCGCGGGGTCTTCTAGATGGTAGAGAGCCTCCTTGCGGTCACGATGTTTCCTGTTTCATTGAATTTCATCAACACATCATAAAGATATGATTTTTCAAAGTTTGCAACACATAAAAGTCTTATTTTCAATTCAGAAAAATCAAGCCGTTCACCTCGTTTAACCCTTCGAAACTAGGGTTGAAATTATCTTTCAATCCGTGTAGTGATACCAAAATCAGAAGGCACCACGTTGTAGGGGGAAGAGTGGCGCTCAGATCGGTGGCACGAACGTCGAACTCGGTGGTCAAAATCGGTGGTGGCGGCGGCTTCCAAGCGGCGACTTCAGGAGGTCGATTCTCCTCCAATACTGAACGATAGCGGGTGTTCTTGGTATGGATTTAAAGAGGGGAGTGAGAGCTTCAATAAGTTGCAAAGGGAGGGGGTCTGATTCTTCTTGGATCGATCGGAAACTGGGAGGGAAGATCAGAGCTTTTCCGTCGTTCGGGAGGGGGGGGGGGAGGTTTATCGAGTTTGACTGGTCAAAGGGGAAATGAGAGAGAAGGTGAGGGATTGGCCCATTATATTTTATTTTTAATTTATTTTAAATTCAAAAATATCCTTTTGTCTAAACGAACACCAATTTCAACCCAACGACTGTCGCCCTAGCTAAATACCCCCATCCCGGACACAATGGGATATGTTTCTTAGGCCAATTCGATTGTTACAGTCAGTTATTTTTCAAATTAAAGTATATAACATTCAATATTCAATTTGAACGTACATTTCAATTTGCCAGGGCCACAAACTGATTCGAAAAATTCTAGAAAAATAAATCTAGCTATGTTTTGACGCTACGGTCCCAACAAAACTAGTTTCATCGAATTCTGAAATATTTTGAAAAATGCCATTTTCTGCTCGATCCAATTTAACAGATATTGACCAATCACATTTTCTTTTGCCACGCTCACATACTAGCTTCAAAAATTATGAAATTTGAAACCTAGCAATAGTTTGACATCCCGGATCCAACAAAAGTGGTTTCGTCGAATTCCAAGGTCGTTTGCAAAATGTCTATTTTCAAGGGCTATATATTCTATATAGCGACCTTTCTGAAAATTCATTTGGCCATAACTTTTGATTCCCGCTAGGGAACTTCGATTTTTCAGATTCGTTGGAAAGGTATTCATAAACAGATTTAAATATTTTTGGTTTCACTAAAATCCTTTATATTTTACACCCGGTACAGTTAGTTCAAAGTTTGAATTCAAATTTTCAAACTGTCTCACTATTTTCAATTCAATATTTCATTGAAATATTCTATTTCAATTGTTTAAATTTTTTGAAAATAACCAATTAAATTTTTTTAAATTGGCTTGCATTTTCCGGGTTGTTACAATGTAAATAAATATTTGGTTGTAGAATGTTACATTAGAAATAAAAATATCATTTTGGTTAGAATATGTTATGTAAACAAAAACAACATTTTGTTAGAAATACGTTATGTAAAAAGAAATAACGTTTTTAGTATAAAATGTTGCATTATAAAAGAAATACATTTTGTTATAAAAATGTTGCATTAGAAATAAAACCACATTTTGTTATAAAATGTTACATCAGTATAAAATAACATTTTTGTTATAAAATGTTGCATTAGAAACAAAACCATATTTTGTTATAAAAGGTTGCATTAGAATAAAAATCACATTTTGTTGTAAGAACTTTCATTTGAATACAATTGCCATTTTAGTTAAAATGTTATATTAGATTAAAAATGCCATTTTTTTTAAATTGTGAAGTTAGAATAAAAATATCATTTTTATTAGAAATGACATGTTGAATAAAAATAACATTTTTGTTTAGGATCATGCTATGAAATAAAAATGTCATTTATTAGAATTGTCATGTTAATATAAAATGTCATTTATGTTAGATTTGAAATGTCATTTATGTTAAAATTGAAATGTCATTTATGTTAAAATTGAAATGTCATTTATGTTTTTTTAGAGGAAGACGAGTGTGTAGCGTGGAACTACACAGCCGATTACGCATAATAGTAAATAAGTAGAAATATACCTGGTTGACAGGCCCAACCAGTAGCATAGTGGTTTAGGCCAAGAAGGACAATATAGCTAGTACAAGCAAAGTGCAGAATAAATAATGTACATCAGATTGTTTAGAACAAAGTATATAATAAGTGACAACAAGCCAAAAACTAGCATATCAGATAATACTAGATTGCAGCAGGAATCAAAGCGGGACTTGGGTGCTACTTTCCTGCGATCCTGGAGACTGAGGCAATGGTAAGGAGAGCCTGAAGCGAGCGGGTCTGGATGATCATGTCCAAGAATCGAAAAGATGCAAGATGTGATGACAAGTACCCATCAGGAGTTTCTTGGGTCTACCGAAGATGTGGGCGTTGCGTTCTAGCCAAATACTTTAGGAAAAGAAAGCCACTAAAGAATCCAGAATGGGGTTAGGGGGATTATGTAGCCAATAATCAAAGAACGAGTGGATTAAAGGAATGAAGCCAAGAAGGAAGGAGCTGATAGCTACCCAGACAGGATATGAAAAATCGCACTTGAAGAAAAGTTAAGTGAGGGATTCAATATGATTGTTACAGAGGACGCAAGACGGGTCAATGTTGTCGCAAAAACGATGCAGGCAATCTTTGGTGTTAATGCGGTTGTGGATAAGAAGCCATTGAAAGAAGATGACACGAGGGGGAAGGTGACAATGCCAAACACGAGAGAAAGTGAAACATCAACCTGGATGGATAAGGAATTTGTAGCAGGACGAAACTGAAAAATTGGATCCCAAGGCCCATAAGAATTTATCAGGTCCGATATTGAATTGGGTTGACTTAAGATTGAAAGTTTCATTTTATTAGAAATACCATATTGAAATAAAAATGACATTTTATTAGAAATTTGATCATAAGTTAAAATATGATTTAGGCTAGATTAAAATATTTTCATTATCATATTAATCTAAATATGACAGTTGAAATTTAATTATATATATTTATTTATAATTTAAGCAGTGAAAAATTGGTTAATTTATTAACCAATGATTTATTTAGACGAACTGTTGTTGCTTGAAAACCCCACACGGGTGTTGGGATGACGAACGCTAGTCCCAATATTTAGTTATATGTCAGTCGTTGGATTGACAGTTTGTGATGAGCGTTATTATTTATTTTAATGCTCACACAATTATAAATTTCACTCTGAATGTGAATGGATTGCTTATTGAATATTTATCATTACTATATATATGGAATGTATGAAAACCATATAACTGAAATATATGGTAATTGATTGAGTCGCATTCCGATTCAGAATATTTTAAAATAAAACACACTTTTCTATAAAGTCTATTTTAAAATAAAGAATCTTTTAAAGGTAAGGAATATTTTTAAGTAACGAATATTTTAAATAATATTCAGTGAAGGAGAAAAATATGAAGCCGGATTAAGTAGCAAACGCCATTTTTAACCAAAGTGGGTTTGTCGATTGATTTTATTCATTTTATAATGAATATAAAAAAGAAGTGATGTTAAAATCCAATATTTTGAAAATATTATTATGTTAATATGATAAAGATATAGAATACTTAATTTTGCTTTAAATTTGAAAATGAAGTTAAATACTTTTAAAATGAATTTTTATATATTTTATAAAATACGATTTAATTAGGAATCGACGAAAATATATAATATATATATATATATTTATATAATGGCCAGAATAGAACGCGTCGCGCAGCGACTGTTCGCGAATTTCGAACATTAACTTCAAATTTATGTGATGAGAGATCCGACCGTCGGAATCTCATAAAACCGGAATTGATGGGTTCGTATCGAAAATAGCTTTCCAATGAATATAAGAGTTTTGAAATCTAATGGTTGGATTTGGAATTATGTCCAAATCAATTTCAGAAAAGGTCGCTGTAAAAGCAGTTCGGTGGCCGTTGTGGGAAACCAACTGTACGAGCGATAATAAAAATATTAAAAATATGGAAAAATTATTTAAAATCATAATAAATGATTTGGAAAGAATTTGGATGAAAAATTCCAATTTTGTAAAATTAAAAATATATTTTTATCAAAACGAACTAATCATTAACTAGAAATAAAAGTCCAATGTTTTTAAAAGAATAAAATAAATTGGATTTTGGATTTTCCGTGAATTGTGTCTTAAATAACACTGTTCTTAAACCCCGTATAAAAAGAATAAATCTTTTAATTAAGATTATTAGAGTTTTTAATTATATTTAGTAATTGGAATAAAATGAAATGTGAATTGGATTTATTGTGAACTGTGTTTTCAAACGACATTTGTTCTTTAACTCAATTAACATTGAAATATAATGTGGAATTTATAAATCTTTTTATTAAGATTTAAATGGGGATTTTCAAAGTAAAGTTTTCCAATTTAATATATTAAATTGGAATTGAATGGAATTCGATTTGATTATAATCGAAATGAGCTTCTGTAAAAGAAGACCGTTAATATATATGGAATTTAAAAGGCTTTGCCATTATTCCATTTATATTATTGGTCTGATACAGAAATTTATATCGATTATATATTGATTTCATTTCTGTGGAAATTCCATATTAAATTGAATATGATTTTGGGGTTTATCGTGAATAATGTTTTTAAATGACATTGGTTCTTTAACCCAGTTTAAAGACAAGATTTATTTCTTGAAATTGAATAATCATTAGACAATGATTTTTGATATTAAAACCAAATTGGAGTTTTGATGAATCTTTAAAAAGAAGATTTGAAAATAAATTTAAAAGAATTTACCTTTGATAAAATTAATGGGAACCTTTCCCTAATAATGTTAATATTTTTTTAAAAGAGTATTCTGAATTGGAATGAGGCGTATAATGTGTTTTTATAGCACTTTATTTTAATTTACAAAATACGCGAGTTATTCGAAAAGACCGGGTTTAACCCATTCTGAATAATTACTACGATGATCAAGAGTCGAAGATGAAGACGGTGGTTGAAGACCGGAGGTCTTCACATCGCTTGGATGGTTACTGATGTCTTGATTAGGCGGCCACCCAAGACAAGGTAATAAGTGGTGATCGTCTAGACGTACTTGGAGATCGATGGATATGCAAGCACCTCACTTCTGTATTGGACATATGAGACGAGGAATAAGGTGTCTCTGGTTTCGTTCAGACCCAGAACGAACTTGTAAGTGGATGGTATGTCTGGCATTGTATTCCTTTATGCTGTATTCGTTGATCTCTGCTAAATATATATCTGTTGGTGGCGAAGAATTTATTCTCTTGCATAACACCCTTCTCTAAGACGTACGAGCTTAGAGGTTATATATTGGCAGAAATCAATGGTATGGTATGGATTGAAAATACGGCATGCTAAGATGCAATTGATCAAGGATTTTGTTGAAAAGCAGAGCCTTGTGGTTGATGATCAAAGCACAACTCATTTTAGGCAAAGCTGTGTGTATAGCGATACTTCGCGGGTCTTACACCCCGGTATGAACCAGAAATGGGAGTAATGACTGCAGAGAGGACATACATTTCTCTCTAGCTAGAAGTGGTGTCAGGGTTTTACACGCCCAAGTATTTTTACTAATGTGGATGATGGTTGAGGCGCCTCGGTTATTTGAGTCCCTAGTGGCTCTATTTACGCCCCATAGGGCAGGGAAACGTATTGTCCAGGCATTCCTAATCCAGCCATTGCACTTTGGTGGACCGGCCCTAAAGATCTAGGTGCGGTTGCGACTGTATCCAGAGGCATGGGCTAGAATATCTCGAATTTGGTAAGGACTATCTTTTGCCTTGGTTCATGATGGAAATCCGACTTCCAATACGACCCATATGATTTTGATTGTATAACTAGTACGGCGACATAGTATATGGTAGCTATGCCGTCTATGATTGATATATTATGATTGAAATTTTTTTGAAACATATATACACTAATAAAAATATCAAATTCGTTTTATCGTATCAAGCATTTTTTACCATTATACGGTAAAATCCCATCCTCTAGTTTGCGTTGCATTGTGTGATGGGACTTGAGTCTTATAATGGTTCCATTTTTCTAAATAGCATTGCGTTTTTTAACGATTTACTTTTTTTCATGCACCGGCAACCCAATGGAGTAAACCCGTTCCGCGTTAGCGGTGTGGTCCTGTGATTAGCCTTATTGTTAAATAGGTTAAGTAAGATTTCTCATACCAGTCCCATGACTGACCCGTAGTTTGTTTCACTTTGCAAACTCGGGTGCCCATATTTTCACATGGAAAGTCGAGTAGCTTATTTTGTAGATATATGCAGCAGGAGTCTGGATTAAAGCTTAAAGTTGTGTCCAGAGCATTGATAGTCTTCCGTTGTATTATTAATTTTATTGTAATAAAATCTTCCGCTGTATTATTTATCCAATGTACTATGATATTCTGTACTCTGATGTAACATTATTATAATGTTTATGAAAGTCTTCTGTTATTTTTTCTAATGTGTTGTATGCCCAAAGTTAAAGTATTCGAGGATTTTCAACTTTTGGACCAGACCTGTGTGGTTTATGGTATATTCAAAGGGCGGGGATTTATGGGTCTTTACAGTTGGTATCAGAGCTCTGGTTAGGTCAAATCTTTGGGGTACGACTTGTTTGAACTGAACAAAAGACTCATCGGAGATTGGATTAGTAATATCCAATAAGAATACTCATTAGAGGTTGTATCAGCAACATCCTAGAGTGAGATACTCATTAGAGATGGGGTTAGAAATTCCCTAGAATGAGTTCAGAGTAATAAGTTTATAATTAACGTATTTGTGATTATATATATAATCTGATCTTAGAAAATATGATTTTTGAATATATAAAAGTTATATATATTTGAAAATCTAATCAACGAATAAAATTACTGAAACCAATAAAAAAAATTGGTTAATTTAACAACTTTTAGTTCCGTTCCTTTTTGAGGACAAAAAGATTTTAAGTTGGGGAGATTGTAACAACCCGGAAAATCAGAACCAATCAAAAAATTTTATTTTAGAAATTATAATGGATTTTGAATATTTAAAATGGTTTATTTTAAATAATAATGGCTAAAAATTTATTTAAATCGAAGTTAGTACGAATAATTTCAATTTAATTATAAAAGGAGTTAAAAACAGCGTAGGAGTTTGAAAATTTGAATTTAAACTTTAACTGAATGTACAGGATGCAAAATATAACGGATTTTGGTGAAACCAAAAATATATAAATCTATTTAAAAATATCTTTCCAACGAATCCGAAAAATTGAAATTTCATAGCGAGAATCAAAAGTTATGTCCAGTTTAAAATTTAGAAAGGTCGCTATAGAATTTATATATATTTTAATATAATATATGGCCCTTAAAAATAGCCATTTTGCAAACGACCTCTGTTTTCGACGAAACAACTTTTATTGGATCCGGAATGTCAAATTATTGCTAATTTTTAATTTTCATAATTTTTAGAATTAATATGAGAGCATGGCAAAAGAAAATGTGTTTTGTCAGTTTTAGTAAAATCGGATCGACCAGAAAATGCCCATTTTTCAAACGGTCTCGAAATTCGATGAAATTAGTTTTGTTAGGACTGTATCGTCAAAACATAACTAGAAATATTTTTCTGGAATTTTTAGAGTTCGTATGTGGCCTCGATGAATTTAAATGTACGATCAAATTAAATAATTAAATGTTTTATGTTTTAAAATAAAGAAAAGTGGTTTGAGACGATCAAAAGGGCTGACAGGACCTAGTCCATTGTGTTCGAAAGGGGGGTATTTGGGTGCGGGCAACTGTCGTTGAGCTGGATTTGGAGATATTATGAATTAACGGGCTTTTTTTTAATTTAATGAATTAAATATTATAATATTATAAATACACCATACAAGAAAACCCTAAACCTCTATTTGAACAGCATCCGCCACTTTCATTCGATGGCTAGATTGATCCCAATTTCAATCACCTTTTTCCCTCAATCCACACTGAATTAAAACAATGTTCCAAATCAAAAATAAAAGAGCAATCTTAGATCTATAAAATGATACGGTGGTGATTTGTTTCTGTTGTTTGTGGAGGATGGAACCGCAGCTCGAAGTAGCCGCAGTTGGGCCCATTTTTTGAGGCAGAATGAAGTTCGAACGTCGAGCAGTTCGTGTTAGTGGTCGGCGACGCGTAGCCGGATGTGGTGGTGGCTTCCGATCTGGTGATGGTGGGTCGTAGAGGAGGCGCGCAAGGAGAGAGAAGGTGGAAGGATGGGTTCGTGTGATACCAGAAAGACGGAAGAAGAAGCGGTCTTAAGTTCTTAATTAAGGTTAATTATGGGATTAAAAATGAATTAATTAAATTAATTATATTTTAAATATATCAAACTATAATCAATGTTTCAACCCTTGTAACTTCTTCATACAGCGTTAGAAAATTGCAAACAAGGGTGCGTTAGAACCGTAATTTTGAGATCTACATTTTAGAAATGAGATGGACAAATTCTGAAGTAATGGGAAAAAATGATTAAATTAAACGCTCTCATTTGATTTAATTAAAATCATCGTATGGAACGATTTCTAACCGATCAAGGTGAGATCTCTATTTTTAAAGAAAATTAGTTATTAATTGTGATGTTAAATTTATATTAACCCATGTTGGTGTTGTTTAAAATTGTAATTGTTTGTATGTGATTACGATGAACATCTGAATTGAATTGTGTATATTTATGTTAGTCAAAATTTATGCAAACAATAAAAACCATATTTCTATTGTTTATATATATATATAACTAAGATGTTACATGTTAGAAATAAATAAAAATTATATTTTTATTTTTTATGTACAAAAAGGATGTTCATGTTTGGAATAAATAAAAATTACATTTTTATTGTTTAAAAATTAAAAATAATAACATGTTAAACATACTTTGTTATTTATAAAATTATCATTTGTTAGACATGTTAGTTTGAAATAAAAATTATCATTTGTTAGATATGTTAGTTTGAAATAAAAATCTCAATTTTATATATAAAATGTTAGCGTAATAAAACACCATTTTTGTTGTATAGAATGTTTGTGTAACAAAAACAACATTTTTGTTATAAAATATTAAGATAGATTAAAAACATCATTTTTATATAGAAACATCATATAGGATTAAAAATGTCATATGTTTAGATTATGGTCAAGTTACATTAGATTTTGTACACAAAATGAAAATAAACATTTTATTTTCATGTCATGTTAAATTTGTATACAGAATGTAAATAAACATTTTGTTGTAAAATGTTACATTAGAAATAAAAATTTCATTTTGGTTAGAATATGTTATGTAAACAAAAACAACATTTTGTTAGAAATACGTTATGTGAAAAGAAATAACATTTTTAGTATAAAATGTTGCATTATAAAAGAAATACAATTTGTTATAAAAATGTTGCATTAGAAATAAAACCACATTTTGTTATAAAATGTTGCATTAGTATAAAAGAACATTTTTGTTATAAAATGTTGCATTAGAAACAAAACCATATTTTGTTGTAAAAGGTTGCATTAGAATAAAAATCACATTTTGTTGTAAGAACTTTCATTTGAATACAATTGTCATTTTAGTTAAAATGTTATATTAGATTAAAAATTCTATTTTTGTTAAAATTGTGAAATTAGAATAAAAATGTCATTTTTATTAGAAATGACATGTTAGAATAAAAATAACATTTTTGTTTAGGATCATGCTATGAAATAAAAATGTCATTTATTAGAATTGTCATGTTAATATAAAATGTCATTTATGTTAGATTTGAAATGTCATTTATGTTAAAGTTGAAATGTCATTTATGCTAAAATTGAAAGTGTCATTTTATTACAAATGTCATGTTGAAATAAAAATGGCATTTTATTAGAAAATTGATCATAAGTTAAAATATGATTTGGGCTAGATTAGAACATTTTTATTATCATGTTAATATAAATATGACCATTGAAATTTAATTATAATATTTATTTATAATTTAAGCAGTGAAAAATTGGTTAATTCATTAACCAATGATTTATTTAGATGAAACGTTGTTGCTTGGAAACCCCACACGGGTGCTGGGATGACGAACACTAGTCCCAATATTTAGTTATATGTCATTCGTTGGATTGACTGTTTGTGATGAGCGTTATTATTTATTTTAATGCTCACACAGTTATAAATTTCACTCTGAATGTGAATGGATTGCTTATTGATTATTTATCATTATTATATACATGCAATGTATGAAAACTGTAACACCCCACCTCCGCTGGGGTCACTCACAAAGGGAATGCACTAGTTTTGGTGGAGCATTATCTAGGTAACCATACACAGGGATATCACAAGACAGAACATAAGTAAAGCAGCGGTAGAAATTAAAAACCAAATCTTATTACTTCCAAGAAAGTAGTCAAAACCTCATATATCCAAAGTACAAGTTGCCATTATTCCATTACATCAAGTTCTAAATAAAGAAGCATAAACTTAAAAATAACAAAAGTAAATTATTCCCCAAAAATAGCAAACGTGCAGCCATAGCATAGCTCAAGACCAAACCATACATAAGCTGATGGAAAGCAAGCAGAATCTAAGCTAAGTGCTAGAGTTTCATCCCTGAGAACCTGGGGGAGGGGGAAACGAAAGAAAAAGAGGCGAAAGAAAACGGGTCAGTCATAAAGACTGGTAAGTCCAAGTGTTTTTCGGCATAAAACAGGTAAAGGAAACATGACATGTATAAACTGAAAGTAAACATAAGTACGATGTCAAGATGGATAAGATAGACTAAGATAACATGATGAATCAAATATAGGTCAAGTATAGCATCGCATGTTCAAGGTTCGCTGCACCAACTGTACTAGTAGCCCAACCCATGTCAAGTATTAATCATGAAATGATCCCCTGGCCCAAAATCGTGAATGACCCATTACTAGGTCCAACGGAATGATCCACTAATCGATCGGCTCCCTACAAGTTCTAGCTCGTTGTCTTTCTGTGTCATACGGCCCAACCACGAATGCAGTCACCTATGCTAGGTCCACCATAGAGTGTATCAAGCCCTATGGTGCCAACCACCGACACGAATCAAGAATGCACAGATAAACCTACTGATGCCCAATGCCTGCTTTTTCTGCTCCGGAGTGTGTGCACGCCCGCACTTCGTTAGAACCTACACTGGCGCACCCACACAGCCGTCGTTCTGGTCGCTTACAATCGGCCCAGTAATCATGCCCCACCCTGCCTGGTTCCAGGGTACCATGATACATCTAGTGGGTTACTGCTGAAACGAACCATGTAACTAGGGTTTCCGTCAAGTAGGTTAAATGTCGTCATTTAAATTCGAGACTTAACCCCATCAGTCTAGTATATCAAGTTGGCTAAGTGTTGTCATTTAAGTTCGTGACTTAGCCCTACCATTCACGTGTTAAGTTGGTTATGTGTTGTCGTTCAAGTTCATGACCTAACCCTACCAATCATATTTCAAGTGTTGTCTTTCATGTTCATGACTTAACCCTATCATGTGGCATTAATTCATTAATGCACCCTAACCTCTCACATTAGACCTGTTGTTGTGGTCACTGGATATGCAGGGCGGTTCCGGGCAGATTTACACCACAACTCAGTCTAACCTCGGGTTTCAAGTGCGATATGACCAACTACTCACATTGGATCCTATTGTTTGCAGTAATTGGATTATTGGGCGGTTCCGGGCAGATTTACACTGCAAACTCAACCCAACCTCGAGTTGGCCATTTTCAAGTTCATTCTAGTGTCATGACCATGTTCAAGTTTCATGTCAAGTTCGTGTCAAGTTTCAAGGATAAGTTTCTTGCCCACATCCAGATTCAAGTTATAACAATGTTCATGTTTCAAGTTTTACCTATTATCAAGTTCATAATTCATGTTCATAACCAATTCATGTTTAGCCTAATCTACCCAAATCGTATTCCCATCGCATGTAAACGTTAATCGACCTAAATTACAAGCAAATCTATTTCTAGAGATAAAGGGAATAACATCAAAACTATGATAGCAGAAGGGACAAGTATAAAGTGATAAAAGAAATTACAAGACTGGCATGGTATGACTTGAGATAATTGGTTGCAACATCACTGGCATATAGAAATTAACAGGGTTTTCAAATCTAGCAAAATAAGGCGATAGTCCCGATAAAACTTGACATAAAAGAATAGGTATGCGAAAGCAAGCCAAATACAAGGATAATGGATCTAGTGGTTTTGGTGTACATAATAGTGAATAAACTAAGCAAGTCACACCCTAGGTATGAGATCCAACAAACTGCAAATTCGGTGTACAACATGGGTTTCAACTATGGGCATGAACAATCAACTATAATAGTTTCAGGTAATTAACCCCAATAGTCAGAGTCATGGTCATAGGTAGAAATCTCATAATTAAGAACCATAAGCGATTAATCACAATAGTCATGGTTAATTATCCAAAATAGTTCTAGGCAATAGTCATAGGCAATTAACAGTAATAGTTTCAAAGTCATGGTCATATATAATAGCCTTATGTTCACAATCATCGGTAATAATTCTCATAGTCAAGAGTCATAGGTGATTAGTCACCATTGTCCTTGTCATAGTCATAGGCAATTAGTCTTATGTCCACCGTCATAGGCATAGTCTTATGTTCACAGTCATAGTCCTTGGCCATTAACAATAGTTTCAACATCATAGGCATGTCAAGGTTATAGACACGAGAGAGTTTGATTTACAACATGAATAGGTCCAAAGCAATATTCACGAAAGTCAAGATCCAAGATGAACAAGAATAGATACGAATCAATTACCATACATAGATCCAATTCCAATTTACAGCATGGATATTAAGTTTACAGCTTTTATCTAAAAGTAACTTGAACTTACAGTGCGTGGACCGAGAATTAGAAAGCAAAATTTGATTGTTGAATCTCTATTTGATTGATCGCGTTCTAATTGGAATCCACCAATTTGCAAATCTCTAAGCGTAGTCTTGATGGAGAAGAAGCAGTCCTTTCTTCTTCCTTTTTATCTTAGTATTTTGATTATCTTAGAAGCAGCATAATGACAGAAAGAAATGGTGTGGAGAGAATGAGGCTAGGGGGCTGTTTATATAGGGTTAGGCAGACGAATCTGGTCACGAAACAAGTCTAAATACATCAGAATGCATCTGGTTCAAGAAATGGGTTCGGGAGGCAGGTCGACCCCCAGATCGACACTATGGTCGACCCCCAGGTCGACACTATGGTCGACCTGGTCCCTGGGAGGTCGACACTATGGTCGACCCCCAGGTCGATCTGGTCTATGGGCGGGAGTTTTCCCGCCCTGCCTGCTGCGAGGTTTGAATTCGAATTTCGAATTCGAAATTCGAGCTGTCTTTGATTCTGAAAATTTCTGAAACTTCTAAAGGTCATAACTTGGTCATACTAACTCCGATTTTCGAAAACTCGGACTCTATTTCATGTAAAATTTCGAGACGAACGCAATGGCGCAACCCGTTTCCCCTGATTCTTATTTTAAAATTTAATTCTGCCTTGATTTATGACTTTAACATGTTATAAAAATTAGGGTTGTTACATTCTCCCCTCCTTAAAGGATTTCGTCCCCGAAATCTTCAAGTTAAGAAGAATGCATCCTATCATCCAATCATCCATCTACTCAACCATCATTCACGAGCAATCATTGTCCTTAAAAGATTTCTAATGCTATATGAACATATGCAGAAAGTGTGTGTATATGTTCCTTATCTAATGCAAATGATCAAGCCTGTTTGATCTTCTTAATGCAAAATATGTTTAGTGTCATGAATCCAACATGTATGCAAATAATCCTAGTCACTATATGTGTGCACAAACATTCATCCATATGCAACATCCACATGATAACACATTCAATTTCATCCATAAACAAGTATAAACACTCATGCATATGCAATATGAAAACGTGTCTGAGCCGATCTAGTGCCTAATATGTGTTATGCAACCACGAGCAACCACTTGCGACCACTTGCAACCATTTGCAAACATCAACCATAACATGTTTCAAATACATGTTTACATCCATAGGGTTCTACCTAAGGTTCTCAAGATAGGATCGAAAAGATATACAAGATAAAACAAAGCATCAAGGAGAGGAAGTTAAAGATGTACCCCCAGAAGGTCCTGCTTGCGGGGCTTGCCCTTGCTTCTTAGGGCGGTTCTTGCTGATATGTCCAGTTTCACCACACTGAAAGCATGCTCCCATCTTCATATTCTTCTTTCTACAATCCTGGATAACATGCCCAACTATACCACAGAAGTTGCACTTCCTCTTATCACGTGACTTGTTATTATTATCGTTGTTCTCGCCTCCCTTCTGGAAATCTTTCTTCTCGTTCTAAGACTCATCCGCCTTAACTTCTTTCTTATCACTCATACCTTTCCTATGTAACATGTTAACAAGCCTCACGAAAACTATCTCCATCGTACGGAAAACCCTCTACGAAGCTAGAAAGAAGATTAGCCATAGGTAAAACTACTGCGATACAGATGGAGAAAAGGAAGGAAAAGAGATTCAAACAAGGAAACAAAGGATAGTGCTAATGGCTTTTGGGAAATAGCCTTTTCAAAATAAACTTTTCTTGAAAAATGCTTCTTTGTAAGCGGTTTTGAAAATAATTTTAGAAGGTTTTTAAAAGCTTTTGCCCAGTCTGGTAACCTTCTGCTTTGATACCAAATGTAACACCCCACCTCCGCTAGGGTCACTCACAAAGGGAATGCACTTGTTTTGGTGGAGCATTATCTAGGTAACCTTACACAGAGATATCACAAGACAGAACATAAGTAAAACAGCAGTAGAAATTAAAAACCAAATATTAATACTTTCAAGAAAGGAGTCAAAACCTCATATATCCAAAGTACAAGTTGCCATTATTCCATTACATCAAGTTCTAAATAAAGAAGCATAAACTTAAAAATAACAAAAGTAAATTATTCCCCAAAAATAGCAAACGTGCAGCCATAGCATAGCTCAAGACCAAACCGTACATGAGCTGACGGAAAGCAAGCAGAATCCAAGCTAAGTGCTAGAGTTTCCTCCCTGAGAACCTGGGGAGGGGGGGCGAAAGAAAAAGAGGCGAAAGAAAACGGGTCAGTCATAAAGACTGGTAAGTCCAAGTGACTTTCAGCATAAAAACAGGTAAAGGTAACATGACATGTATAAACTGAAAGTAAACATAAGTATGATGTCAAGATGGATAAGATAGACTAAGATAACATGATGAATCAAGTATAGGTCAAGTATAGCATCGCATGTTCAAGGTTCGCTGCACCAACTGTACTAGTAGCCCAACCCATGTCAAGTATTAATCATGAAATGATCCCCTGGCCCAAAATCGTGAATGACCCATTACTAGGTCCAACGGAACAATCCACTAATCGATCGGCTCCCTACAAGTTCTAGCTCGTTGTATTTCTGTGTCATACGACCCAATCACGAATGTAGTCACCTGTGCTAGGCCCACCATAGAGTGTATCAAGCCCTATGGTGCCAACCACCGACACGAATCAAGAATGCACAGATAAACCTACTGATGCCCAATGCCTGCTTTTTTTGCTCCGGAGTGTGTGCACGCCCGCACTCCGTTAGAACCTACACCAGTGCGCCCACACAACTGTCGTTCTGGTCGCTTACAATCAGCCCAGTAATCGTGCCCTACCCTGCCTAGTTCCAGGGTACCATGATACATCTAGTGGGTTACTGCTGAAACGGACCGCGTAATTAGGGTTTCCGTCTAGTAGGTTAAGTGTTGTCATTTAAATTCGAGACTTAACCTTATCAGTCTAGTATATCAATTTGGCTAAGTGTTGTCATTTAAGTTCATGACTTAGCCCTACCATTCACGTGTTAAGTTGGTTAGGTGTTGTCGTTCAAGTTCATGACCTAACCCTACCAATCATATTTCAAGTGTTGTCTTTCATGTTCATGATTTAACCCTATCATGTGGCATTAATTCATTAATGCACCCTAACCTCTCACATTAGACCTGTTGTTGTGGTCACTGGATATGTCGGGCGGTTCCGGGCAGATTTACACCACAACTCAGTCTAACCTCGGGTTTCAAGTGCGATACGACCAACTACTCACATTGGATCCTATTGTTTGCCGTAACTGGATTTGTCGGGCGGTTCCGGGCAGATTTACACTACAAACTCAACCGAACCTCGAGTTGGCCATTTTCAAGTTCATTCTAGTGTCATGACCATGTTCAAGTTTCATGTCAAGTTCGTGTCAAGTTACAAGGATAAGTTTCATGCCCACATCCAGATTCAAGTTATAACAATGTTCATGTTTCAAGTTTTGCCTATTATCAAGTTCATAATTCATGTTCATAACCAATTCATGTTTTGCCTAATCTACCCAAATCGTATTCCCATCGCATGTAAACGTTAATCGACCTAAATTACAAGCAAATCTAATTCTAGAGATAAAGGTAATAACATCAAAACTATGATAGGCAGAAGGGACAAGCATAAAGCGATAAAAGAGATTACAAGACTGGCATGATATGACTTGAGATAATTGGTTACAACATCACTGACATATAGAAATTAACAGGTTTTCAAATCTAGCAAAATAAGCCGATAGTCCCGATAAACCTTGACATAAAAGAATAGGTATGCAAAAGCAAGGCAAATACAAGGATAATGGATCCAATGGTTTTAGTGTACATAATAGTGAATAAACTAAGCAAGTCACACCCAAGGTATGAGATCCAACAAACTGCAAATTCGGTGTACAACATGGGTTTCAACTATGGGCATGAACAATCAACTATAATAGTTTCAGGTAATTAACCCCAATAGTCATAGTCATGGTCATAGGCAGAAATCTCATAATTAAGAACCATAAGCGATTAATCACAATAGTCATGGTTAATTATCCAAAATAGTTCTAGGCAATAGTCATAGGCAATTAACAGTAATAGTTTCAAAGTCATGGTCATATATAATAGCCTTATGTTCACAATCATCGATAATACTTCTCATAGTCAAGAGTCATAGGTGATTAGTCACCATTGTCCTTGTCATAGTCATAGGCAATTAGTCTTATGTTCACCGTCATAGGCATAGGCATAGTCTTATGTTCATAGTCATTGTCCTTGGCCATTAACAATAGTTTTAACGTCATAGGCATGTCAAGGTTATAGACACGAGAGAGTTTGATTTACAACATGAATAGGTGCAAAGCAATATTCACGAAAGTCAAGATCCAAGATGAACAAGAATATATACGAATCAATTACCATACATAGATCCAATTCCAATTTACAACATGGATATTAAGTTTACAGCTTTTATCTAAAAGTAACTTGAACTTACAGTGCGTGGATCGAGAATTAGAAAGCAGAATTTGATTGTTGAATCTCTATTTGATTAATCGTGTTCTAATTGAAATCCCCTAATTTGCAAATCTCTAAGCGTAGTCTTGATGGAGAAGAAGCAGTCCTTTCTTCTTCCTTTTTATCTTAGTATTTTGATTATCTTAGAAGCAACATAAGGACAGAAAGAAATGGTGTGGAGAGAATGAGGCTAGGGGGCTGTTTATATAGGTTTAGGCAAACGAATCTGGTCACGAAACAAGTCTAAATACATCAGAATGCATCTGGTTCAAGAAGTGGGTTCGGGAGGCAGGTCGACCCCCAAGTCGACACTATGGTCGACCTGGTCCCTGGGAGGTCGACACTATGGTCAACTTCCAGGTCGACCTGGTCTATGGGCGGGAGTTTTCCCGCCCTACCTGCTGCGGGGTTTGAATTCGAATTTCGAATTCGAAATTCGAGCTGTTTTTGATTCTGAAAATTTATGAAACTTCTAGAGGTCATAACTTGGTCATACGAACTCCGATTTTCGAAAACTCGAACTCTATTTCATGCAAAATTTCGAGGCGAACGCAATGGCGCAACCCGTTTCCCTTGATTCTTATTTTAAAATTTAATTCTGCCTTGATTTATGACTTTAACATGTTATAAAAATTCGGGTTGTTACAAAAACCATATAATTGAAATATACTGTAATTGATTGAGTCTCATTCCGATTCAGAATATATTAAAATAAAAAACTCTTTTCTATAAAGTCTATTTTAAAATAAAGAATCTTTTAAAAGTAAGGAATATTTTTAACTAACGAATATTTTAAATAATATTCAGTAAAGGAGAAAAATATGAAGCCGGATTAAGTAGCAAACGCCATTTTAAACCCAAACGGGTTTATCAATCGATTTTATTCATTTTATAATTAATATAAAAATGAAGTGATTTCAAAATCCAATATTTTGAAATTATTATTATTTTAATATGATAAAGATATAGAATATTCAATTTTGCTTTAAGTTTGAAAATGAAGTTAAATCATTTTAAAATGAATTTTTATATATTTTATAAAATAAGATTTAATTAGGAATCGACGAAAATATAATATATATATATATATATATATAATGGCCAGAATAGAATGCGCCGCGCAACGGCCGTTCGCGAATTTCGACCGTTAATTTCAGATTGATGTGACGAGGGATAAAACCATCGGATTCTCCTGAAATCGGAAACGTTAAGTTCATATCGAAAAGAGCTTTCCAATGAATATAAGAGTTTTGAAATTTAACGGATGGATTTGGAATTATGTCCAAATTAATTTCAGAAAAGGTCATTATAAATGCAGTTCGGTGGCCGTTATTGGAAACCGACTACACAGGCGATAATAAAAATATGGAAAAATTATGTAAAATCATAATAAATGATCTGGAAAGAATTTGGATGAAAAAAAATCCACTTTTGTAAATTTAAAATATATTTTTATCAAAACAAACTTGTCATTAACTAGAAATAAAAATCCAATGTTTTTAAAAGAATAAAATAAATTGGATTTTGGGTTTGTCATGAATGGTGTCTTAAATAACACTGTTCTTAAACCCCGTATGAAAAGAATAAATATTTTAATTAAGATTATTAGAGTTTTCAATTATATTTAGTAATTGGAATAAAATGAAATGTGAATTGGGTTTATTGTGAACTGTGTTTTCAAACGACATTTGTTCTTTAACTCAATTAACAATGAAATATAATGTGGAATTTATAAATCTTTTTATTAAGATTGAAATGGGAGTTTTCCAAAGTAAAGTTTTCCAATTTAATATATTAAACTGGAATTGAATGGAATTCGATTTGATTATAGTCGAGATGAGCTTCTGTAAAAGAAGACCGTTAATATATATGGAATTTAAAAGCCTTTGTCGTTTTTTCATTTATATTATTAGTCTGAAATAAAAATTTATATCGATTATATATTGATTTGATTTCTATGGAAATTCCATATTAAATGGAAGATAATTTTGGGGTTTATCATGAACAATGTTTGAAGTGGCATTGGTTCTTTAACCCAGTTTAAAGACAAGATTTATTTCTTGAAGTTGAATAATCATTAGACAATGATTTTTGATATTAAAACCAAATTGGAGTTTTGATGAATCTTTAAAAAGAAGATCATAAAATAATTTTAAAAGAATTTACCTTTGATAAAATTAATGGGAACCTTTCCTTAATAATGTGAACATTTTATTTAAAAGAGTATTCTGAATTGGAAAGAGGTGTATGATGCGTTTTTATAGCACTTTATTTTAATTGACAAAATACACGAGTTATTCAAAAAGACCGGGTTTAACCCATTCTGAATAATTATTACGACGATCAAGGGTCGAAGATGAAGACGGTGGTTGAAGACCGGATGTCTTCACATTGTTTGGATGGTTATTGATGTCTTGATTGGGCGGCCACCCAAGACAAGGTAATAAGTGGTGATCGTCTAGATGTACTTGGAGATCGATGGATATGCGAGCACCTCACTTCTGTATTGGACATATGGGACGAGGAATAAGGTGTCTCTTGTTTCGTTCAGACCCAGAACGAACTTATAAATGGATGGTATGTCTGACATTGTATTCTTTTATGATGTATTTGTTGATCTCTGCTAAATATATATATCTGTTGTGGCAGAAAATTTATTCTCTTGCATAACACCCTTCTCTGAGACATACGAGCTTAGAGGTTACATATTGGCAGAAATCAATCGTATGGTATGGATTGACAATGTGGCATGCTAAGATCAATTGATCAAGGCTTTTGTTGAAAAGCAGAGCCTTGTAGTTGATGATCAAAGCACATCTCATTTTAGGCATAGCTGTGTGTATAGCGATACTTCGCGAGCCTCACACCCCGGTATGAAGCAGAAACGGGAGTAAGGACTGCAGGGAGGACATACGTTTCTTTCTAGCTAGAAGTGGTGTTAGGGTTTTACACGCCCGGGCATTTTTACTTATGTGTATGATGGAATGAGGTGCCTCAGTTATTTGAGTCCCTAGTGGCTCTATTTATGCCCCATAGCGCAGGGAAACGTATTGTTCAGGCATTACTAATCCAACCATTGCACTTTGGTGGACCAGCCCTAAAGATCCAGGTGTGGTTGCGACAGTATCCTAAGGCACAGGCTAGAATGTCTCGAATTTGGTAAGGACTATCTTTTGCCTTGGTTCATGATGGAAATCCTACTTCCAATACGACTCATACAGTTTTGATTGTATAACTAGTACGACAACATAGTATATGGTAGCTATGCCGTTTATGATTGATATATTATGATTGAAATGTTTTTGAAACATATATACACTAATAATAATATCAAATTCGTTTTATCGTTTCAAGCATTTTTGACCATTATAAGTTAAAACTCTATCCTCCGGTTTGCGTTGCATTGTGTGGTGGGACTTGAGTCTTATAATGGTTCCATTTTTCTAAAAAGCATTGCGTTGTTTAACGATTTACTTTATTTCATGCACCGACAATCCAATGGAGTAAACCCGTTCCGCGTTAGCGGTGTGGTCCTGTGATTAGCCTTATTGTTAGATAGGTTAAGTAAGATTTCTTATACCAGTTCCATGACTGACCCATAGTTCGTTTCACTTTGCAAACTCGGGTGCCTATAATTTTCACGCGGGCAGTCGAGTAGCTTCTTTCGCAGATATATGGAGCAGGAGTCTGGATCGAAGCTTAAAGTTGTGTCCAGAGTATTGATAGTCTTTCGCAGTATTGTATTAATATTGTTATAATGAAATCTTCCGCTGTATTATTTATCCAATGTACTCTGTTATTCTGTACTCTGATGTAACATTATTATAATGTTTATAAAAGTCTTTTGTTATTTGTTCTGATGTGTTGTATGCCCAAAGTTAAAGTATTCGTGGATTTTCAACTTTTGGATCGGACCTGTGTGATTTATCGTGGATTCTAAGGGCGGGATTTACGGGTCTTTACACAAACCCTCTTCTTTGAATAGAAGCCATGACCATAAACGGGCACATATATTTGTACTTGTCACATGCATGAAATAGCTTACAAAGTTATGCTTTTTTCTTAAGAAAACCATATATTTATTCTTTGATTTGAATGTGTAGTCTGTCTTTATTTCTAGTTTATGAAAAAAGGCGTTGTTGCTAGTTGTTTTCATTTCTTTAGATGTGCCTAAGTTTGATTGAATGAACTACCCTATGTAGTTTAGTTGTGCAAGCATGAAAAGAAGCTATGGCCTAGGTACATATATATTGTATAGTATGTAAAAATGGAATTTTAATGTATACTTTGCTTCTAAGCTTGCAATGCCTATGCATCCTACTGATTTGAATGGCACAATTGTATACATCAAAAGATTTTGTTAAATGATTTATGATTTTAGGTATATAGGTTTTAAATCTTGCATATTACCTCATTCCCTTATATTTGAAGTAAATGAAATATTTTATTTAAATTATGGATTTTACATAAGTTAAAATCCAATTAAATATGTAAAAGAGAAGATAAAGCATTACTTATTACTTTATTTTACATATCTACATATGTTAATATTTTTATAACAAATTAATGTGCATATATATATACATAGGAATTTTTAAATAAAAGATTAATTAAAATTTTCTCAAGTATTAACTCCAATTATATTTAATTTAATTAATCATTGATATAATCAATAATTTATTATTTAACAAAGTTAGTTAAAACCCGGGACGTTACACATGAGGTAAGGGGATAGTGGCTGAACCAAGTGGGGTGGTGTTATGGATGTACGACAAGGGTATGGGGAAGGCTCAGAGGTAGTGGCGACGGGTTATATGCGGTAGGCCGTGAAGGGAGAGGAGGAAAAAGGGGAGGGGTGTTGTTGGAGGAGGAGGGGATTGTCGGAGGTGGTGGAGGTAGGTAGGTCGGGGGAAGGGGCTCTAGGCTGGGGAGGAGATGGGAGGAATGGGAGATGGAGGAAGCTAAGAAAATGAAGAAGAAATGTAGGAAGAAAGAGGAGAAGTGTGACGACCCAAACTTCCGGTACCCTTTGAGTCGACCAAAACCACACAAGTCCAACCCAAAGTGTACTAGAAACCCAGATGCCAATAGAAAGAAATTAGAGGCTGAGAAAAAGATAAGAAAGATAGATTAGAGTAGAAGAAAAAAGAAGAAGAATCTAACATAATAATACGCAGAGTCTCACATTGCAGCGGAATAAAATATAATACAGGAACAAATCTTTATTGAGATCTTGAAATAATACTTACAATCATTAGAGTACAGCGGACATCCAATTCATCTGGACAGTTATAACAACCTGGCCTCATTTACAACACAAAGCAGAATACTTACAATGTACAAATCATACATCTAAACTTCTCCATCTCGTCTCCTGAAATTCGTAACATTCTATCTTGAACCTGTAAAACTCGATCTGACCTGAGCATTACTGACGCCAAGAACTAGTCTGGTAAACCAGAAGGAGAAAAACTCACTAAATTATTGGTATCATCTAACTTATTTAAAGTAAAAAAATATTTTTGAAAAAAAGGATAATCGTAAGTCTAGTCCACACATAAACACGAACTTTTTTACCTTATGATAACCCAAAACATTTTTGATATCAAATCCGGCTATATTCTAATAGTATAATAGTGTCTAAATCAAATAAGTAACCATATAGTAGATCGTTTGCATTTCACGCTCTACATACATATTATGTAATCAGAAAACATGAGGTTCTTCTTATAGAATGGATTAGAACTATGGTAAGGTATGGGACCACCTTTCGAACAGTGTATCTCCGAGGATGAATATATTGGGTTTCAGCAAGAACATCTTGTAACCTGGCTAAACATGATCGACCACTCATTCTAATTGAGTGTACCAAATATATCATTACCATAATTAGGAGCTAGCCAACCGAACCGAAAGCATACAAAAAGGGACAACTGAAGACATTTGATTTCACTAGATCAGGTGATGATATGCCCTAATGGGTACCACCCGCTTAGCCATGTGACCTGCCCGATTTTGCCATTTCCCTTTGGAAATACTCTATCAAACATCCATTCATACAAGTCATCCAGGAAAAAGATGAACCAAAGAAACCCTCCTACCACATCCTTGGAATCACCTTATAGATTAGTAGCGAGTAGTTCTTGCGATCCATAGAATTCAACCATGATATAATCATCATCGAAATATCTCTGGGCGCGAATCCAGAGAAATTCGACGAGTAATTATTTCACATATGAAGATCTATGGCCTTCACCGCACCATCTTCATTCAACATCTTCCATGTTTATGTATTCGTTGGTTCGGAATGGTTTTTGAATATAAATTCAATCCCAGGTCTTTCCGTACCAACTATCGTATAGGCTAGATTCGATAACCGGTTACTTAACTATCACATAAACAACCATTCATCCATAAAAATAAAATGAATTTATTGATTCAATACCTAGCGTCATTTAGCCTTTTTAATTAACCATTCATTAATTAAAACTTCTCAAATTTTCCAATACTTATAATACTTGTTTCTCTTCTTATATATATATATATAAGATTATTCAACCATTTAATTTTAAGATACTTTAGGAATGTACTTCTCATCTTGGTTTAACACTTACTGCATAGAACATCGTTATAATATTAGTGACCTAAATGGATTACTATTTCAATATAAACTGTAGAATCTAATTCCCGTTATTTAGTTAACAACGAGGTCAAACAAATTGGGGGTATAGTTTCTTCGCATATCTTGAATGACCAACATTTTTAACTTCAAAACGAATAGAAATTCCAAATATTAATTACCACTTTAAACAAGGTATTCATCCCAAAATTATAACCATTTCAAATATTTTACTTACAAATATGATTTACAAAATGTTTACTATAACCATTATTGAATATTCTATTAAAGATACAATTTGCAAAACATTTGCTAATCATTTATTCATTTCTAAACTGGAACAAGGTTCTTCTTATAAAGATATAGTTTCATTAACCCACTCAATTTTTTTTATCCTTCATAAAACCATGTTCTATATAAAGTCTTAATTCCATAAATAATCTTTATAAACATCTTTATAGGTTTATTATAACCCATCTTAGTTTTATTTCAAAAAATTCATTCCATTCCGAAATATTCGTGTGTATATATATATCATTTGTAAATTCTTTACAATTAATATTCATTATCTATAAATCGTATATAAATTTAATAAAATCTATATTATTATTCAAGTTAGTTAACCTTAAGTCCAGTTAGAATTTATAATTTTAAAACCCTTCCTAACTTTTCTTGTAACAATTTCCATTTTTGCATACCAACCCTTATTCACCACAATCGTGAACAATATTTCTCAATACAAATTTATACTTGACTTATTTAGCCAACTTGATTTCATACTTGCAACTTCAAGTTTCAATTCTATTTATAACTTCTATTTGTAGAGTTATTTCATATAATCTCATTTGTAATTTCTATTGTAATCGGAAAAATTCCAATCTATTTAAAATATCGGTTTCAAACCCGATTTCCACCTTTCTTATTATTCATGCTCAAATTATATTTTTTCAAATTCTTCAATGACATTGATTTTACTTCTTTATAAACGTCGCATATAAAATCTACTTCACATTTCATCTATTAAAACAATTCTTTACTTCTCAATTTTGTTTATAATCCGGTTTTTAAATAAACATTTCTATTTGGAAATAAAATTTCCTTAAAACACTTTTAGATTTTAATTTATGTTTTGAAATCCTTATATTATTTAGGGCACTCAAAAATATCCAAAATCAAGAGCCAGTGTTACTTACATATCCAAACATACCACAAACTACTACATGTTATAAATCACATCATGTATCAGCATATATGTGAAAACAAGTAGCAAAATATTAAGGAATCCAGTTGGATTCCTCCAACATGTTTTCCTGCATCACATATGTTAGACAACATAAATAATAACAATTCCGTTTCAAGATAGAATATTGTGGTATAGAAGTTCATCCACTATATATTGTGGGGGCATAGGGTCTCATTCGTTAATATATATTGCGTGAATATATCGAATCACCAACTATGTATATTATATATATAATACCATATATATACTATCATGCAATTTATATTAAATAATTTATCATTCAATAAATTAATCTAAACTATTAAAAATAGTTCCCAATAATTTAACTGAGTGAGTTTAACTCATCTTGATTTTCATTTGCCGAATATCCATTTAAAATTCCATATCTTGAGGATACAAATATACCCGAGTCGTCTCTAATAAATCTACCTAACAGCTACGATTATTTGATTTTATTTAACAATTAAGCTATTACTAATTTAAACTAATTAATGAAATAATTAAATAAATTATTCTATGTATATTTAAATTTTGTAGGAACGTATACCTTACTACTACTGCAATTCACTCGACCAATCCATGAATATATCCTTAAACAGCTTCAAAACTACAATTAGCCCAATAAGACATTTCATCAAACACCTCGTTGTCAACTACCATCTCCTTTTTTCCATCACCTAGCCACTGCTAATGTTGATGTACCACCCATATTCAATCTAACATGGCTGCCTAATTCCAGTACTGTCACTAAGTTGCCCTCAACAATCCCCATTGGATTGCGATCCGATCACCACTGTCATGCCACAACTACATCAGCTATCCATGTCCAGATCACTCTCCTCCAATTGACTATCATTGTTTGCCATGCCTCAACATCTTCCATCCCAAACCCACAGACCGACTCCCCCAATCACCATACTGTCGAATCCTCAGATTCCCCGTTCAACCATTCGAAATCGCACCCCTCAGAAGCCCTTCAAAAACGCAACCAAAATTGGCGTTGACTTTAACCCAATCACTCCCATTTGCTAATCTTAGTGGCAACCCTATCTCGCACCCCTCACGCATGTGCTCCAATGTGATTTTGAGCTTCAGTGAATTCGTGGTCTTCGATCGCTATGATGATTGGAAACGCGATTTGGATTTCCAATCACAATTTCCATTTTTTTTCTTTTAATTGGTGGATTTGGTATTTCGTTTGGGAAGAAAAAAACACGATTTTTGAATGGGAGAAAAGAATAAAGAAAATGGCTTGAATCATTCGTTGGTTTAAGAATGAAAAAATACAAAGGCAATGGGTTATTTATATAGATGCAATAGGGAAACATATGTACTGGCCATTAATTCGTGAATTACTTGGGGGTGAAGGTGGGAGACAATACGCACGTGATTTGAAAGAATAAGGCAGCTATAGTTAGGGTAGGCTTGCATTGGAAAGGAGTTTAGGTCGGCCTAAAAAATTAATTGATTTGAACTGATGTGATTTTATTTAATTTAAAATATCTCATGATTTCAAACTCTTATTCGAGCATAGCAACCAACATTTCTAGGGTTATACCACTATTCTGAACACACTGGAACGAGTTTTAAGGCCTAGTTCAATCGTATCAAGAAGATATCAATTTAGATCGACAAATAAAAATTAAATTTGATTTAATTATCCTTAAGCATTTTCTGATCGTACTTCCAACTGATAAATCCAAATGCAATGAAATTCAAGATTCGATAATAATACACTAGTACTGTTCCGATGGAGTCAGTCCTGTCGAATTTTGAGACTTTTGAAACATCACTATTTTTATTCAAAACCATTATTCAATACGTGTTTATATTGTGCACGCTCACCTAACAACTCTGATTTATAAAAAAATGAAATCGTATAATAATTGACCATTCTATATTTTATAAAATTAGTTTCGTTGAAGTCCGAGGTCATGTGAAAAATGGTTTTTTCATAAATACCATATTAAATCTATATAATATGAATTGACTAAAAAATAAATAAATTTATTGAAATTATATTATTATTGTCATATATATCTAAATTGAATTCATATAACTTCCAAAATAAACTAACTTGAATTTTAACCTTGGTATTTCATTTTCAAGATAAACCAATATTCAATTTATTTAAAATCTTTTTATTTAATTAAATAAATCGTTATGGTTTACAAACGATTCCATAGCGACTTTCTAAAAATTTGAATTGGACATAGCTCACAATATACTACACGAAATCTCGATTTTTCTCTTTTATTAGAAATTATAGTTCAATAGATTCGAACATTTCTTATTACAACGAATTCTAACTTATAATGGGTCCTATACACTCAATTGAAGTTTAAATCGTAAAACTACGAACTATTGCATTGTTGCGGGCTCATTTTAATTTAGTATATATTTATACGTTCAAACTTCGTTTAATTGATAACTTCTATATATAAATATATTTATATTACCAATTCAACATTTAAAATTATTTTGAATATTTAAAATTTCGTGCTTAAATATCCACGACATTACATTCCTTTCCCCTAAAAAGAATTTCATCCTCGAGATTACTAAGTAGGAAAAGTAGCTATACCTCATCAACTTCCCACAATCCTCTTATGTAATCTGACACTCACCTCAACATCCTTCAACTCCAACAACCTTAAACCACTTATTAGTTTCCAATTTCACTCAGAAATTCATAACTTCGATTTTCGTTTGAACATTATCTTTTTGTTAACAGTTTTTTTTCAAAACTTTTGAAAATTTTTCTAACTCCCTAAATTTTCTAATTTTTTTGCTAAAGTCTCCCTTATACGAAGAGACTTTTACAACAAAACAAGAGAGATAATAAAGTACACATCCGCCAACACGGTCGGAAAATAGTTCATATTTCCGATTTTTTTAATTTATGCGTTGGTTACCTTATATAAGCATCTATTAAGCTAGCTCGCTTAATATTTATGCAATCTACACAATTAAATCCAAGTTATACTGCTCCATATACCTGTACTTACTCAATTTAAACAAATAAGTTTCCTAAACACATAGTTTAATAACAATTCATTTGTTTTACATAGATATCATAACAAACATAATATACATTCATTAAACATGCAATTTCATAAGAATTTTTAGTTCCTACATTTGATGATCCATTTTCAATGAATTATATATTATTCTAATCAATTTTGAATGATTTCAAACCATATTTGCATGCATTATATTTATACCTTACCAATTTATGTAACTGGTATGCTTTAATTTGTTTAACCTAGATAAGCACACATATTTGGCATCCAATAGGCTATACATGTATACCTACAACTCATTTATTGGTTTTCAATATTCAATTTATATTTCAACCAATATCTTTATTTAAACCATTTTTGTAACGACCCGAAAATTCTGAACCAATTTATAATTTTTATTTTAGCAATTTTAATGGATTTGAATATTTAAAATAATTTATTTTAAATAATAACGACTAAAAAATTTATTTTAATCAAAGTTAGAACGAATAATTTTGTTTTAATTATATAACGAGCCTGAAATGGCACGGCAGTTTGAAATGTAACACCCCTAAGTCCCACATCGTGGATGGCTGTTTGAAGTGGGTACTTGTATAGTAGTGCCTATCTCTTACTAACGCCGAGGCCTTTTGAGAAACGAAACACCACACCTATACGGTGGCTAAGTTGGGGACAATATCTTGCGTGAACGGAGGTGCGGGCCGTTACAGTGGTATCAGAGCCAGTACCCAGCCGGAATTGTGGCTCCTGTATGGACCACAACGCCTAGGTGAGGTGTTTGTGAGCCAATGGGGACGTTGGGCTCTGTAGGAGGGGAGAATGTAACACCCCTAAGTCCCACATCATGGAAGCCTGTGTGAAGTGGGTACTTATACAGTAGATCCCATCTCTTACTAATGCCGAGGCCTTTTGAGAAACAAAACCGCACACTTATACGGTGATTTAGTTGGGGACAATATCTTGTGTGAACGGAGGTGCGGGCTGTTACAATTTAATCCATGACATATAACACTTCCCTTACTCAAATATGCTCTAACATGTGCACTTACCATGTACATCTAAATTCCATATTCCCATATTCATTCATTCTGAGACGACATAAATCCGCCCACCTTCTAAATCGAGTATAAGCCATACAAGTCCAGTTAAAAAAGTAAAAAAAGTAAGCTTCATCGGTAGGTCCTATGATAAACCAAATTTCTGACCTGTGATAGTCGATACTTAACATATCCACGGTGTTCATGTACTGCAAAATCAGATATCTCAAACTTGATTCATTGGGTTTTAAGGCAAAAATGGAGGGGTTTTGGATGCTAGGAGGCCACAGCTCGGATGGTGGGGCCCACGACTGATGTGGCAGTGGGGTAGGGGCTAATGTGGAGGGTAGGGATGGTATGGGAGGTAATGGTGGTAGTAGTAGCTAATATATATGGAGTAAATAATTTAAACAAGAGGCTAAAGGGGTTTTGGAGAAAACAGGGCCAAGAGGATGGGGGAGCTTGCGCCGGCGATGAGGGGGAGGGGAACGTGGCGATGACCATTGTGGGGAGGTGAGGTCAACGGGTTGAGGAGGGAGGAAGGAGAAATGGAGGAAGGAAGAAAGAAATGAGAGAAATGAGGAGAAAGTGAGAGGGTAGGTCCTCTTTTATAAAAAATGGAAGAAGGCTTGGATCCGTGAGGTGTCGGCATCTAATGGAAAGGGGAAGGATGTCATGACAACTCAAAGAAAGCACAACTTAGGGTGACAACCCATAGAAAACACACATTAAAGGCTAATGTTTTGTGTTAGCTAGTTTAACTACACTTAACACTTCTAAACGTTGTGTTATGGCACGTAAATGTTTATGGAAGTAAGTTAATATTCTTAAACATTAGAAAAATATATTTTTAAATATTAGTTATTGGCTCAAAACTAGTTAGATCAATCATTTTAAATAAAATTTCTTGAAAATTTGCCTATGTGTTTTCTACTCGTATGATCACATACTAACTCCGAATGCTAGGAAATTTGAAACTCTGCTATGTTTCATAGATATGGTTCTAGTGGTCCTAGTTTCGTCGAATTCCAAGTCCGTTTGCAAAATGGCCTTTTTCACTGTCTTATTATTTAATTTTAATTGCTTTTTCTTCTTACGTTTATATTACACGCGCATATGCATGAACTCCGATTGACTTGAAATTTGGAGCCTAACAATAATTTACTATAACAGATCCGATAAAATCGGTTACGTTGAATTCTGAGAATGTTTGCACAATGTCTATTCTTCTAGCTTTTAAAGTAGCATCGAATTATCAATTTTAAAAATATTGTTTTATAATTATCATTTAAAAAATCCAGTGAACTTATTATAATATAAAATAGCTTTAGAATTCATTTCTAATGATTTTTCAAGCCTAGATTTAATATTTACTAAAATTTGAAATTCAATCAGACTCATCCATTTTAAAAATCCTTTTTAAAACTATTTAAAACCAAATATGACTGAAAATTCGGGTCGTTACACATTCTTTCTCAACATCAATTTATATGTCATTTCCTTCAAATCAAATTGATTCTTATGTTGTTAAATTCATTACATTCATACATATCCCTAATGTATACATATTTATTTTAAATGGAAATTTAATTTATTCAACCAAACCTTGTTTTATAAATTCGTATATAATTTACAAGTAAATTTCTAGTTATCAAATTTCCTTGAGAATTTTCTAACAGCTTAATTTTTCGGAAAGTTTCGCAAGCATCTCCTTTGCGCAACTCAATCGGTACATCTACAAAACAACTCTCTAAGCCCTTTTCAATCAAAATATAGTTCAACAAGCCAAACGGCTAGCCAAGTAGGCTCGTAAAAATCACAAACCCAACAATAATGTGAACATGTACCTTTTCTGTCGAGCATCCAATTTTATTTCTCACATTTGCTTCCATTAAATAAACCTATTCAGTTATACACTTCCATTCCTAATTGATTATAATCAATTTAACTTTTTACTTCCAATTCATCCTTTTTCCTCTTGCTCATCTTATGATAATTCAAAACAACCATGTTCAAATATATACATTTTTTCTTATAACAAGTCGAGTTTTATTTATAACTCGAGTTCCAGTTTAAACTTTAGTTTACAAGTCCTTATAAATTTACGCTTGAGGTCAAAGTTCAATTTCAATCAAACTTAGTTTGATTCATCCTTTATTCATTATCTTTCAAATCAAGTTTGTATATTCCAAGTTTATTCCCATTATTCAATATACACATATTCACTTTATTTTAAGATTCAATTCCATAGTCTAAACTTAATTAAATAATATTCCAAGCCGTATTCAATTATTTCTACTAAAATTGGATTTATTCCAATTCACTTCTTATTCCACTCGACACATTCGTCGAGCTCTATTTAGATTATCAACATTCAATTTATTGGTATTTCCACTTGAATTCAAGAATTTTAATTCCATATGGATTTCCAAAGTTTTTAATTCACTAAGCCACTTTCTTTACCAAGTTATATTTTATTCAGAACCAATTGATTTCCCATATGAGTTATCTTCGTTTCATAATTCAAAATCCGATTTTTATTACAAAAATCCATTTATTCAATTCATTTGAATTCATATTCATTTAATAACTCAATTTTGGATTTTTTTAATCGAAATCAAAATTTTATTCTCTTAAAAATCCTTCCATTTGATTTAATAAATCATTTTAGTTTATAAATAACCATACCGCGATTTTTCTAGAAATTTGGTTTTGACATAATTCGAAATTTATCCATTGAACTTCCGAGTTTTCTCTTTCATTAGAAAATTATAATCTAATAGATCCAGAAAATTCTTGTATCAAACAATTCTGATTCATATTGAACCTTATATACTGAATTGAAGTTCGATTCATCAAATTACAAACTACTACGATGCAGCGAGTTCGTTTTAATTTAGTATGGTTTCAGTCCCAGTACAAATCTATTTAAATTACCATGAAATCAAGTTTCAATCCTTTCAATTCATTATGTGTGGAATTTTGTTTTCGTAGTTTCCAATTTATTCATTTAACTTCATTAATTGTTCATGGATTCCCATCCAATCAATCTAACATTTATTTAAAAAACGCACAACAACATTAACTAAACCCAGTTGATTTCATATTCAACCTTAATATTTTCTTATTTGCATTCACTTTGGCTTAACATACTTTAATATTACTCGGTTAATATCGCTTTTATTTCTAATTAGTTGATTTCATATTCAACCTTAAAATTTTCTTGCTTGCATTCATTTTGGCTTAAAATACTTTAATATCACTCGGTTAATATCGGTTTTATTCCTAATCCATTGTTATTTCTCATTTCCATTAGCTTGCAATTTATATTCTCAAGATCTAATTTGTTATACATAAATCATTATTTATTTTATCTTCTTCTAGTTATATTAAACCATTCCAATTCCATAATCCCATTTGAATTATTTTCAAATCAATCAAACAATCAAATATCAACATAACTTAATAAAACTATTTCTTTTCTATATAAAAGTATAATTTAGGAAAAATTACTTCATTTACCCTCTTTACAGAACAATATTGTGTCAGTTGCGAGTTCAATATTTATCACATGTATCTGATGAAGTCTCTAAACACTTGAACTAATTAACCAACACAATATGAAACAAATTTTATAAAATCTACAAATACGCACTCTCATATATACGTATATACAATTAAACTCATAATAAGGTATTCCGTTACATTATCTCTTATTGAGTTTACTATACAGAGCCAAGGTTTCTACTTAACCTTCAGCACTCAAACTCACTTTTGGGTACTACTGGCCCGATCTTAAATGAGTAAATCCCATCAAAGCTGAGGTGTTGGCTCAACTTAAGTCTGATACCACCTGTTACGACCCGAATTTCTAGTACTCTTTGAATCGATCAAAACAACACAAGTCCAACCCAAAATGTACTGAAAATCCAGATGCCAATGGAAAGAAATTAGAGGGTGAGAAAAAGATAAGAAAGATAGATTAGAGTAGAAAAGAAGAAGAAGAATCTAACACAATAATACACAGAGTCTCACATTGAAGCGGAATAAAATATAATACAGAAATAAATCTTTATTGAGAGCTTGAAATAATACTTATAATCATCAGAGCACAGTGGACAGCCAATGCATCTGGACAGTTATAACAACCTGTCCTCATTTGCAAAACACAGCAGAATAATTACAATGTACAAATCACACATATGAACTTCTCTATCTTGTCTCCTAAAATTCTTAGCATCCCATCTTAAACTTGTAAAACTCGCTCTGACCTAAGCATTAAAAACGCCACAGATTAGTCTTGTGAACCAATGAAAGAAAAACACACAAATTTATTGGTATCATCCAATAAATTAAAATTGAACTGTTAAAAATAGTTCCTAATAATTTAACTGAGCGAGTTTAACTTTACCTTAATTTTCATTTGTCGAATATCAATTCAAAACTCCATATCTCGCGGCTACGAATCTATCCGAGTCCTCTCGAATGGATCTATCTAGCACATACGGTTTTTGATTTTATTTAACAATAAAGCTATTATTAATTTAAATTAACTACAAAAATAATTAAATAAATTATTTAGTGTATATTTAAATTTTAAAAAACATGTACCGTACCACTACTGCAATTCACTCGACCAATCCATGAATATATCCTTAAACAACTTCAAAATTGCAATCAGCCCCAATAAGACATTTCATCAAAACACTTTGCTGTCAACTACCATCTCCGTTTTTCTATCACCTAGCCATTGCTAATACTGTTGCACCACCCAAATTCAATCCAACACTGCTGCCTATTCCCAATCCAATCACTACGTTGCCCTCATCAATCCCCATTAGACTACGATTCGATCACCGCTGTTGTAACGACCCGAAAATTTGGAACCAATTTATCACTTCCATATTTCATAAAAATCAAATAAAGTTGAAAATGGATAATGATATAAGGGTTATAATAATGAGTTTTAATATAAAAATAGCACGATTACAAAGGAAGTATATGAAATATTTATTTCCAGATACTGGTTCCATTGAATCCGGAATATTGAAACTAGGTAACCAGCCAAGTTTGGCTAAAAATAGAATACGTTTAATATTGATTAAAGATTAAAGATTAAAATTTTAACTAAAAAGGGATGATTTTGAGAATATCTCAAGAAGGGGATATCGTTATATCATGAGACCACCTCCGTTGGATCCGGAATAGTGAATTTTATTACTCAGGGAAGTTTCGCGTAAAATGACATCTATATGTGGAAAAGAAAAATAATAAAAGGCCAAAATTTCAACTAAATTTTGACGGTAATTGGAATTTGATAATACTAACAGCAAAAAACTGGAACCTGAGACCTGTCTTGGAAAAATCTAAACGTAGGATATTAGCTATATATAAAGTTTGAGGAAATTCTTTATCGAATATAAAAAGTTATTAACGAACAAAACAAAAGTAAATATTTGAAAATGCAAAAGAACTCAGATTTTGGATCTGAACACATAGGATTAAAGTACTTTAGAAACCGGACCTTATGGTTGAAGTATTTCTAAAAACCATTATCGTTTGATACTCTAACATGAGGCCGGAAGGTGTTTGAGAAAACACAAGTTACTATTCATGAAGATAAGGATAAATTTAAGCCATAAGATCTTTCATGCTTATACATAAGAAACATGTCAAGCATCCATGCATTACCCCTTTATTATATATACCTTGTTCCTTCCTTATCACTCCCTTCTTCTTCTTGGAAAATTGTTCTTCCCCTTTCCATGAGTTGCTCACATTTTTCCCCTTAGTAAATAAAAAGGTATTGTCAAGATAAAATAAAGAAGAAAGGAAGGAGAAAAGCTAGGAGAAGGATCTATACGTCCTAGTCTTAATTTTGGGGAGTTTGGTAGCCTTCGGGTGAGAAAATCTCAACTTATAAAGGGGTTTTATTTGCTAGTTTGTATGATGCGTATAAGGTGTTTCATGATATGTCTCTTAGGAAATTAATGGTTTATATTTTGTTATATTGATGGTATATGTTTGCTAATGATTCTTAAATAGATTCATGGAGTAAAAATGACATCTTTACAGAATTTGGAAGTGAAACGCCTTATGTTAGTTCACCAAATTACACCTTTATGGAATATTAGTTATATACATGTCTTAGTTGATTTGTGGTGGTATGTTTGAATTATTTGCAAGTGATTTTATATGGTGAAGAAAATTAAACCCTTAAAGATTCAATCTTTAAGTAGAATTTGGGTAGTCACTTAAGTATGTGTGAAGCTATTAACCGATTAAGAGCTAGTTTAATATCACTAATTGTTAGTGAACTTATATGATTATATGATCACTAGTGGTTGATAATACAAGTTCATTATTGTGATTGATTAGTTGTTTAAATTGTGCTCGACCGGTTTATGAGCAAAATTTCTTTTATATTTAGCGTTGGGTTGGGTAGATAATACTTGTATGCTAACGCCTTGCGATTTATTTCATGATTTGACTACAAGGTGTTTAACAATGTTTTTGGGTTCAGTCAATTTAATGAATGATTTTGAAATGGGATTTTCGTAAGAGACAGGGAATATTTTCCCGATTTTGGATAGGGTATGTTTTATAAAAATGTTTTATAAGACAGAAGGGATTTCGAGGACTTAACCCAATGTTTTTGAAATGATTTGGAAATGGAAATCGATATAGATTTCATTATACTTGCGATTATTATTTATGTAAATGGTTTTCCCCACTTCAGGATATAGAAATGATTTATATGTGTTACAATGATTAGGTAACGACTCTGGTGACGAAAAGTCGGGTAAGTGCGGACTACGGTCCACGAAAGGTATGGTTCACTCTTGGGAAGGGAGAGAGGATGTACCTTTATTATTATCGTGATGATAAGGTGTACCTAGAGCCTAGTCATCAGGGGAATCTCTCGATCAGGTGGCATATATTATGATATGCTTGTATAGTAGATATTTGAGGTTTTCAAATTTGTTTTGGTTTGAAATCCTGAAGTGAAAGCTAATTTGATATGAAAACTAGATATGTATTTCAAATGATTTGAAATAAGAAACCGGGAATAAAGTCTAAAGAAATAACTTTTGTAAAGTTAATTTGATTTCGAAGTCTAAATTTTGGAATTAAGCCTAAATGGGTAGATTTAGCAATTGCATATTATTTGATGCATTGAAGGCTTCATTACTCTATTTTTAGTTGTTGGTTATGCATGTATCCTTGGGAGCAAACCCGTTCCGTGACATGCAGCGTGGTCCTGAGATACCTTATTCTAATTAAGGCTAAGTATAAGATTAGTTAACGAAGTTTTCTCATGCCAGTCCCATGACTGACCCGTAGTTTGTTTCTCCCTTGTAAACTCGGGCGCCCATACTTCCTATATGGGCAGCGGGAAAGTTTATTTTGCAGATGTGTCTTCAAGTCTTCTTAGTGCAGGATTCTGGATTGAAGCGTAAAGTTATGTCCAGAGCATTTGAGAGCCTTCCACTGATGCAATATTCATATTTCCGTTGTGCATTGTAATCATTACGCTCTGATATATATATTCTTGTACTCTGATGTAACATTTTATGATGTTAATGAAAAGTCTTTTGTTTCTTTCCGATGTTGTTGAATACGCAAAGTTAATGGTCCCAGGACTTCTGCCATTTTGGATCGGACCTGTGTGGCTTACGATCGATTCAAAGGGCAGGGATTTTCGGGTTGTTACAAATGTCGTGCCACAGCTCCATCAGCCATCCATGTCTTGACAACTCTCCTCCAATTGACTTGCAATGCCTGCCATGCCTCAGCTCCTGCCATCCCAAATCCATAGACCGACTCCTCATGTCACCACACCGCTGAATCCCAGATCCCCCGTACATCCATTCGAAATCTTACCCCTTAGAACCCCTTCAAAACCAAAACCATCGTCAACTTCCGCACAATCACACCCCTCTCCAAATCTTAGTGCAACCCCATGTTGCACCCCCTTACGCGAGTGCTCCAGCGTGATTTCAAGCTTCAGGGAATTTGTGGCCTTCGATCGCGATGATGATTGGAACCGTGATTTGGATTTCCAATCACAATTTCCATTTTTTTCTTTTAATCGGTAGATTTGGTATTTCATTTGGGAAGAAAAAAGCACAGTTTTTCATTTGGAGAAAAGAACGAAGAAAATGGCTTGAATCGTTCGTTAGTTTAAGAATGGAAAAATATGAAGGCGTTGGGTTGTTTTTATAGGTGCGAAAGGGTAACAGACATACTGGCTGTTAATTTGTGAATTACTTAGGGTTAAGGTGG
Source organism: Allium sativum (assembly GCA_030737875.1). Lineage (NCBI taxonomy): Eukaryota > Viridiplantae > Streptophyta > Magnoliopsida > Asparagales > Amaryllidaceae > Allium > Allium sativum. The sequence goes on from CM060909.1 coordinate 592,200,717, forward strand.
GAGACAATACATATGTGATTTGAAAGATGAAGCTGGCTATATTTAGGGTAGGCTTGCGTTCGAATGGAGTTTAGGTCAGCCTCGAAATTTAATTGATTTGAACTGACGTGATTTTATTTAATTTAAAATGTCTCCTGATTTCGAACTCTTATTTGAGCATAACAACCAAAATTTCTGGGGTTATACCACTATTCTGAACACAATGGAACAAGTTCCAAGGCCTAATTCAATCGTATATAGAAGATATCAATTTAAATTGACGATAAAAAAATTAAATTCAATTAAATTATTCCTAGGAGTTTTCTAGTCGTACTTTCAACCGATAAATTCAAATGCTACAAAATTCAAGATTCGATAGTAATACACTATTACAGATCTGATGGAGTTGTTTTCATCAATTCCTAAGACTATTTGAAACATCACTATTTTTATTTCAAACCATTATTCAATACGCGTGTACATTGCGCACACTCACCTAACAACTCCAATTTATATGAAAATTGAAATCTTATAATAATAGACCATTCTGGATTTTATAAAATTAGTTTTGTTGAAATCCGAGGTTGTGTGAAAAATGGTTATTCTTAAATTCCATATTAAATTAGTATAACATAAATTGACTCAAAAATAAAAAAATCTATTGAAATTAAATTATTATGGTCATATATATTCAAACTGAATTCATATAACTTTATAAAAATAAACTAACTTGAATTTTAAACTTGATATTTCATTTTCAAGTTAAACTAATATTCAAGTTATTTAAAATCCTTTTTATTTAATTAAATAAATCATTATGGTTTATAAACGATTCAATAGTTACTTTCTAAAAATTTGATTTGGACATAACTCTTAATTTATAATATGAAATCTCAAATTTTCACTTTTATTATAATATTACAGTTCAATAGATTCAAATATTTCTTGTTTCAACGAATTCTGACTTATAATGGCCTGTACACTTAATTGAAGTTTAAATCATAAAACCACAAACTACCGCGCCGTTGCAAGCCCATTTTAATTTAATACATATACCTATATGTTCGAACTTCATTTAATTGATAAATTCTATTTAAAAATCCATTTATATTAGCAGTCCAACATTTAAAATTATTTTAAATATTCAAAATTTAATGCTTAAAAATCTGGGATGTTACAAGAAGTGGATAGGAAAAATGGTGAGAAGGGGTCTCTTTTTATATGCTTAGGGAAATGCATTTTATGAAGATCAATATAGGACACATAGCATGTGGAATTCGTGTATGCTGACACATACCTAAGATAGTTGTTATGTCCTAATTACATGCACTTAGCCACATCTTTCCAACACTATAAATTGGTGACATCTTATTAGCGTTACTACATTCAATATATATTTTATTATTTAAATAGTTTCATCACCCGACGACTAGTCCTTAATAATATTCAACGATGTTATCAACTTATTTTCTGATTAAACTTAATATTTCAAAAATAATTATTTCATTTTATAATCTATATTTAAATTTTAAATTTAACTATAAATATCATATTCAAATCAGTTTTACTAATATGTACTTCGAAAATTCTTTATAGCAAAAGTTTGTATCAGTATTTTACCATATATTTGACAAAATATAATACCCTTTTTTATTATTTAAACCATATTTATATTAAAACTAAATTAAAATTTTATTTGATATAATCAAAATTCAGATTTTAGAATGATAAAAAATCTTGGGTCGTTACAATCTCCCCCCTTAGAACTGTTCATCCTCGAAAAAAAGAGGTTGTTAAAATTGTATCTATACAAACAAACCTTACAAAATAACTTATAGATTTTCAAACTCAAGATTGTTAAAAGTTCTTTATACTTGAATTTGAATAAAATCTTCGCCTTTGAAAATAAAGTAACATCGAAATTTGAACGGTAAACAAGCACAAGTTATCCACAAAATATCATGCTATAGTCAGCCAAAAAATGTCATATCAAATTTGTACCAGAGCGCAAAAATGCATTTGTGGCATAAGTCATATACATAGTCTTGCCCTACCAACCTAATCAAGTACTACGTACTTGAGGTAGTCTATATACAACAGCAAAATTTTATTGTTCAAAATGTGCCAGCCCCAAAAAATCCTAGCCTAAAATATCCTAGAGCTAACTAAGCACTTAAGATAACCACACACCCAATATCTACAATATCCACTAAACTCCAAAACAATGACCTACCACTAAATAATCACCCGACTCAGCATCAGATAGGCCTGACAAATCTATCTCCTCAGGCTCCTTATCCTCAAAGTACGCATCTACATCATCCACAGGTTCATCATAAGAAAAATACCCATCCTCATCAATAACCTCCCCCTCATCGTCCTAATCGAAATCAGGAACCAAATCCCACTCTAGAAACTCATTGTCATGAATAGGCTCTACATTATCATTTACTGGTCCATTGAACTCACTTACTCCATCAAACTAACCTATGGGCTCTGCAAGGTCGTCCTTCAGAATTAGCATCTCTTCATCACTGGGTACATCCTTACCCAACTCACCAAGGATCTACTCGTTTCCACTTATTGAGAGTAGGAGCACCCCTCTGTCGAACCATAGGCTCATCAACCTTCGTGTTAATGCTCTCATCGTTAGCTACTATCATATCATCCCATCGCTCTAAATCATCATCTACGATTATAAGCTCGTATGGATCTGCTGGCCCTCTAAGAAAAGAAGCTTCTGCCCCAATATCATCCTGCCCCTCGTCACTATCTCTTAGGGAGTCAAACATCCATCCAACTGAATCATCGGATCCCTAGCTGCTACTAGAAATAACCGTGCCATATACTGCCTAACACTCAATGGCTTACCTCCCTATAGTTTACAAAGAAATTTAAAATTAGAATCGTTATTTCTAGGTTTCGATCATAACTTGCTAATTATTCCTAATTCAACGGTTGTGAAACTTATTTCCTTTCAAAATTAAAGTTCCACAAATCATTATTTAACCATTATATACTATCTTACAACTTAGCTTATCTAAATACCTTAGTTTAGATAACTTCTTACTTCTAATTGTTCCTTATTTTCCAAAAACTTTCAGTCAAATTGTGAAACTTAATTCACCTGGCATTTGTACTCTATTATTTCATTTCTTATTAAATGTATATCCCAAAATTTGTCAATGTAAAAATTTGTTGAGAATTATGATCCCCAATGCAAATTTTTATAAGGATTATTTATAGTTTTTAATTTTTGATGTAACGATCCACATTTTTAGTCAATTTAAAATATGAATTTTAATGGATTTTAAATATTTAAAATGATTTGTTTTCAGGATTAATGATTTAAAATTTATTTGAAAATGAAGTTTGAATGTATAAGTTTATATTAATTATAAAATAAACTCGTAACTTCGCAATAATTATTTCATTTTTGAATTTCAAATAAAGGTACATAATTCAATGTAAATTAGAATCTGTTTAAACAAGAAACGTTAGGGTCTATTTAATTATATCTTTCTAATGAAAGTGAGAAAATCAAGATTTCATGTTATAAATTGTAAGTTATGTCTAAATCAAAATTTTAAAAAGTCGCTACGGAAATCTTTATTAAATTATAATGATTTACTAAATAAAATAAAAGGATTTATTATAAAATCGGATATTGATTTAACTTAGGTTTTGAAAATTTCGAGTTATAAACCCAAGTATGTTTATTTTGGACTACATGATATTCTATTTGGATGTATACGATAGTTTTAATTTTTTATTATTTATATGAACTATTTTGAATTTATTTATATTTTAATTGATTTCATTTAAGCCTTAAAAATAAATATTTTTTTAACGACCTCCATTTTCGACGAAACCAATTTTATCGGATTTCGAACGTTAAATTATAGTTAGGTTTAAAATTTCAAATCAATTGGATTTTTATGCAAATACATAAAATATAAACGCATGTTGAAATTCTGCTAGAATTGAATTAAAACTAAAAGTAAGGCTATTTTTCAAACCGTCTCCAAATTCGACAAGACAAGCTTGTTCGAACCGTATTTGTGAAACACAACAAGATTTCAAATTTCGTAATTTTAGGAGTTAGTGCGTAGCCATGGAAAATTAAAACGCATGTTGAAATTCAATATTGAACGTTAGATTTACTTATATTTTAATTTTGAGAAAAACTAATTAGAACAATCGAATCAGCCTCCGAAACCTATTCCGTTGTGTCTGAAATAGGGGTATTTGGGTATGGATGTCAGTCGTTGGGTCCATTTCGATATAACAAAGTAATAAGTGAATTAAATAATAATAACATAAAATAATATGAATACCCTCAAACTAAACCTAACCCTAGCCCTAACTAAATAGCCGTCGCCATCCTCCTGTCCCATCTTCCTCCACCAAAATCTCCCAATCCATCGACCAATTCAACAAACGTTCAACTGCAACATTTTAGAGCTTCGGGAGCTCTACAAGATCAACAGTTATGATCTAAAATTTCAACTTGACATAGCCAAAAATCAATCTCAAAGGCACCATGTTCGCAGTTGTTTCTAGGGCTGATGGGGCATGCAAGGTGTCCATGGTAATGGCTGAATTAGAGGAGAGAACGACCTTCGACGTGTATTAGGATCGGGGTCTCTAAACTTCTAGTGGCGTGCGTTTCAAGGTAGTGGAGGCGTGATTTGTTGGGTTATGCATGACCTCGTAGTGAACAGAGGGAGAAGGAGAATTAAGGGAGAAGGTTATTAATTAGTTAATTAATTGACTAATTATCTTAAGTTAACCAATTTATGTTATTAAAAGTTTAAAACCATGCAACTTATTTGAGCGGAAATAGAATTCGATGAAACTGGAAGTATTGGAATTGTGATGACGAGAGCCTCGCAATGGAACCATTTTGGCCTAGTTTGGAGCTAGCTACAAATTTTGGTTAAATTAAAAGGCTATTTTAATTTAATTAAAACAACCGTTTTATAATGATTTTCTAACCAATCAAAGTGAGAACTCTCTCCCAACTGGATTTTTATAAGTTATTATAATCTTATTTGATAATATATGTTGACTGCATGTAATACAATGCTTGTTTGCGGTTGATGGATGATGTTTACAGCTATTACTGTTGTTATTATTAAACTGTGAATATAATCGTTGATAATAAAAACACTTACATTATAATGATTTGTTGATGGATGATAGTGGATATGGATGTTAATGATGTGTGAATCCATATAAATTAAAATATATGGTAATTGGTTGGATCACTTTCCGATATGGAATTAATGTGAATAATTTATTAATAAAATATTCGGTGAAAAATGAAAGTTAAAGTTTTAAATTCAAATTAGTTTGGAAAGACAATTTAAATGATTATGAATTAATTACGTAAAAGAAATAATTTTATTCGAATTAATTTTCAATTTATAAAGGCCTGTTTCCATACGTATTTTGAAATGAATAGTAATATCAAAATATGAATTTGAGTTAGGTATATAATCGACGTTTTTAACTTGAGTGGATTCTTCCATTAATATTTTTTATTTTCGTAAGGGATGCCGAGAAAAGTTTAGATTTCAAAATATTATTATTTTAGAATTAAGATAATATGGAATATTCAATTTTGATTCAAAATCAAATTTGAGATTGAAACGTTTTTAAAACGGGTTTAAAAACATTTTATAAAATACGGTTGGACGAAAATCGGCAAATTTTATTATAAATAGTAAAATGATTTGAATAGGACGTGTTACGCAGTGACCGTTCATGAATTTCGACCAATAACTTCAAATTGACGTACCGGGAGATCGGACCGTCAGATTTTCCAAAAATGAAAAACTTTTGGTTCAAAATGAATAGAGATTTACAATGATATGTTAAGCTTTAAAATACAATGGTTAGTTTTTGAGATAAATTCAAATTAAATTTGAATAAAAACAGTGCTATTGTCATAAATGACCTGATATTGGTTTTTATTAAATCGAGTTATTTTTAAATTATTAAAAATAGGGAAAATTATGAGAAATCATAATAAATGATTTTAAAGTGATTTGAACTAAATGTAGTTAGTTCTGGTTAGAATAAAGCTATTTTGTGAAAATTAGTTATTTAACAAAAGTGATTAACATGGTCTGAAGCTAGTAAATACATAACCAAGTCAAGATTTTACAATGTATGGATACTGGATTTGAATAGAAATTATCTTCAGATATTTCAATATTGGAACTTGCAATTATTCGGATACTGTTTTGAGGAATATGGAAGATATCAATATCGTTATTGCCGATAGGGTATCTGTTGATTTCAAAATTTGATATTGAATATAAGTCGATATGATTCTATTCAAAGACTTATTTTTGATATCAAATTGGATTTTGGGTTTGTCGTGAATGGTATCTTAAATAACACTGTTCTTAAAATCAATTGAAAAGGAAGTTTATGGAATAAATCTTTTAATTCAGGTTTAATGGAAATTTTCTAAAGTTAAGTTTCAAATTAATGAATTAAATTGGAATTGAATGGAAATCGATTTAGTGATAATCGAGATGAACCTCCATGGAGGAAGACCTTTAATTTTTAAGGAATTTAAAAGGCTTTACCATTATTTTGCTTATAGTATTAGTCTGATATGAAAATCTATATCGATCGTGAACTAATATGATTTGCGTGAAGATTCCATTTCTAATGGAAGTTTGAATTTGGGTTTCTCGTGAATGATGTTTTAAATAACATTTATTCTTTAACCTAGTTAAAGGAAAGATGATTTCTAAAGTTTGAGTTGTAATAAATCCTTCAACAAAGATTTGAACGAATAAGATGGAGATTAAAACCAAATCGGAGTTTCAATAAATCTTTTAATCAAAATTTGATGAAATGAAATGGAAACTAAAACTATATTAGAGTTTTAATAAATCTTTCAATGAAGATTTGGAAAGAAAGAGGGTAATTAATGTAATAACCTGGAAATCCGAGCCAATTTAAAAAAATTTGTTTGGCAATTTTGTTGAATTTTGAATATTTAAATGAATTATTTTAAATAATAACAACGAGAAATTTATTTTGAATAGAATTAGAACGTATATATTTATATAGATCATCGTTAGAATATAAATATTTTATTTTAAATATAAAAGGAATTGAAAATGGCGCGGTAGTTTGAAAATTCGATTTTAAAGTTCAAACGAATGTACAGGATTCAAAATAAACTGGATTTTAGCGAAACCAAAAATATTAGAATCTAATTGAGAATATCTTTCCAACGAATCCGAAAAATCAAAATTTCGTTGTGGGAATCAAAATTTATGTCCAGTTGTAAATTCAGAATAGTCGTTGTGGAATTCTGGCCCTTAAGAATGGAAATTTTGCAAATGACCTCGGTTTTTGACAAAACCACTTTTGTTGGATCTGTGATGTCAAATTATTGCTAGATTCCAAAATTCATAATATTCTGAATTAAGATGTGAGCGTGGAAAAAGAAAACTTGTTTTGACAGTTTTAGTCAATTTCGATCGACCAGAAAATGACCATTTTTCAAACAGTCTCGGAATTTGATGAAATTAGTTTTGTTAAAACCGTATCGTCAATACGAAGCTAGAAAATATTTTTCGGGAATTTTTAGAATCCGTATGTGGCCCCGGTAAATTAAAATGCACGTTCAAATTCAATATATAGATTTATATTTTGATTTTGATGAAAACTGGTTGAAACGATCAAATCAGCTTACGATACAAATCCCATTGTGTTCGGAATGGGGGTAATTAGCTATGGACGACAGTCGGTGGGTTCAATTTCGAGTTCGAAATAAAAAGTTGCTTTTTGGGGTAATTAAATATAAAATAAATAAAATAATAAACACCCTCTCTCCTCCTTATACCGTTCAGCCTCCCTTCTTCAAACCAAATCGATTTTTTTTAAAAAAAAAGAGAAAGAAAAGAGGGCAGAACCCCGTCGCCCAACCCTAGCCACCCATCGAAGGTCCCCCACCACCGCCGCGGCCTGGCACGCGCCCCCACTAGCCTTCCTCTCTCCTCCGCAATGCCTCTTCCCCCCTTATGTCCCACGACTTCTCCCCCCACCCCTTCTCCAATTCGAAGAACTCCCCCCTTAAACCCTAATGAAGCAGCCGCGCCACCCTGAGGAAGTCGCCACCTGGCGGTCACCTGACGTGAGACCCCCCTCCTTCTTCAAGCTAAAACCATAAGTATCTTTGTATTTTATTTTTAAATTATTGATTTTATTTTTCAGTTCAATATAGAATGGCTTTATAGAATAAAATATGATTTATTTTATTTTTATTTAAAACAAGTTTAGATTTTTGTTTAAAGCAAAAATAAGATTTTTAACTTAGCGAGGATTTGATTTTTGTTTATAAATAGCATAAGAAAGGTTATGACTTTTTCTATATATAAATGAAATGATTTTTATCCTCGTAAAGAAGTGATTTTTTTTAATGTTAAGAAAGCGTTTGATTTTTAATGTTAAGAAAGGTTTAATTTATTATATATTATATAAAAATGTGATTTTTATGCTTATAGAGAATTAAAAATATGATTTTTATGTTATAGAAATTATAAAAATATGATTTTTATAATATATAGATAATAAAAATTCGATCTTTATATAAGAAGTAGATATATAAAAATATAATTTTTATATAGAAAGGAGCGTTGTAAAAATATATGAAGTAGAAACGAAAAATATGGTTTTTAAATGAAGAGAAATAAAAATATGAATTTTATTTTTATCATGAAATAGCGAGAATAAAGATTCGATTTTTTATATGAGTAGCGGAAGAAAAATAGAATTTTTATATAATAGAGAATATAAAAATACTATCTTTATATATGTAACGAAATAAAAATATGATTTTTAGTGAAATAAAATTACGATTTTTATTTATATAGTAGCAATATAAAAAATGATTTTTAATAATCAACTACACGAAACAGATGACGATGAATCTGACTGAAATCAAAAGGAAATCCATACCGTTCAGAAATAGATAATGGTGGAGTGGAACCCAATGGTAAGAACTCCTCATTTTTATTGATTTTCTAGTTGAAATATGTACTAGGATGCAGACGGTGCTTAGCAACACCCGACACCCGTCGTCCATAGACCATGGATGACTTGTTTGTTTGATTGTTTGTGTTGGGAAATTGACCGTTGAATGTGTTGAAATAAAATATATATTCATGTGTTGAAATAAAATATATATTCATGTGTTGAAATAAAATATGTAACACCCCACCTCCATTAAGGTCACTCACAAAGGGAATGCCTTAACTTCAGTGGAGCATTTTTGGTAAACAGACACAGAATATCACAAGACAGATATAAAAAATTTTGCAGCGGAAAATAAACAAATTTATTAAATCACCAAAATATTTTGTTACATAATACCATGAGTCATAAAACCCTTACAACAAAACACTTCTGTCTTATATTATCAGAGTACATAGGTATTTAAAAGAAAACATCATTCCCCATATTAAAGAGCAAGCCATATAAGAGACAGAAACTCGAGCCATACTTCAGAAGTAGCTCTTAGAAGATGATATCCAAATCCTGACTAAACTAGTGTGTTTCCTCCCTGAGAACCTTGGGGGGGCACGGAAGAAAAGAGGCGAAACAGAATAGGTCAGACATACGTCTGGTGAGTCCAGTAACTTTTAGCCAGTAAATAAATAAAGGTAAACATGACAGGCATACAAAGTGGATAGGAGGATTCATGGTACAGATGGCAGGTATGATAAGACAAATAAGGTAAGATGTATGCCTCACTACAAACTACTCTGCAATATTACTAGTCAAATCAAGATGGGATGATCCCTTCCGCTAATGATAACGATGGTGGTAGTTTCGTGTACGCCTAGCTGCTGTCATAGGTGCTGCCTGCTCCTATCTCCACTAGTGGTACCCACTGCCCTCCCCATTCTAATTACAATATTCATACTATGGTAGCTGTACTCCTAGCTGTTGTCATAGGTACCGCCTGCTCCTAACTCCACTAGCGGTACCCACTACCCTCCCCATTCTAATTACAATATTCATACTATGGTAGTTGTACTCCTAGCTGTTGTCATAGGTGCCGCCTGCTCCTGTCTCCACTGGTCGTACCCACTACCCTCCCCATTCTAATTACAGTATTCATAATATGGTAGTTGTACTCTTAGCTGCTGTCATAGGTGTCACCTGCTCCTATCTCCACTAGTCGTACCCACTACCTTCCTCATTCGATCGGCTCACTAACTCGTAGATACCCGTGCTGGTCCCATAGTGGGGTGTATCACTCCCCAAAGTGGCAATCCAATACTACCGGAGATGCACGGCTTATACCTACACGATGCAACAACGTCTTACCTACCAGCCCGGGTCCACACACGCTTATGAACCCGTTGGACTTGCATTGCCACCGCTAACCCGGTTTGGCCTCTTACAGTCAAGCCCAGTATGCGTGTCCCGTCCTCGACTTGGGTCAAGCCCACAAAGATACGTATGGGTTACTGGTTGAAATGGGCCCCCATGACTTGACACAAGCTATCCACCTAAGCTTGGTCCCCTCTAGTATTTCCCCCCAGGTTTTCTACTGACTATGTATAACCTAAGGTGTCTTTAATTACATAGCCCTCAATCAGTTATGCGTACCTATATGTGTCTTAAATACATAACCCCTATTCTACCTATCAGTTATGTGTACCTATAGGTGTCTTTAATACATAACTCTACCTACTCCCATTAGCTATGCGTACCCCTAAGGGTGTCTTTAATACATAACTTTACTATTTTGCCCCGGTTATGTATACCGTTAGGTGTCTTAATTTACATAACCATTTTTATCTGGTTAAGTTTGTGGGCCTATATGTATTAATATTACCCACCTACCCTTCAGTTGTACTTAACCCTCCCACTGATTTAATCCTATTCATTTAATGGTTAAGTTTGTGGGCCTATATATTAATATTACCCACCTACCCATCAGTTGTACTTAACCCTCCCACTGATTTAATCCTATTTATTTAAAGGTTAAGTTTGTGGGCCTATATATATTAATATTACCCTCCTACCCATCAGTTGTACTTAACCCTCCCACTGATTTAATCCTATCTATTTAATGGTTAAGTTTGTGGGCCTATATATATTAATGTTACCCACCTACCCATCAGTTGTACTTAACCCTCCCACTGATTTAATCCTATTTATTTAATGGTAAAGTTTTGGGCCTATATATTAATATTACCCACCTACCCATCAGTTGTACTTTACCCTCCCATTGATTTAATCCTATTTATTTAATGGTTAAGTTTGTGGGCCTATATATTAATATTACCCACCTACCCATCAGTTGTACTTAACCCACCCACAATCCAATTCGTTTTTCTTAACCCTATCATCATACAGTCCATAAGTATTAAGTTAGGTTAAGTAGTCTTTTCTTATTACCATGTCCAATTATGGTTATATTGGTTAAGCTGGTTTTAACCCTTTCTCTTAGTTTATGATTAGGTTCTCCTTAGTCCACAGATACATTGGTTAAGAGAATAACTCCCTAAGTACCAACCCCGAAGACCGAGATCAACATCAGATCGTTACCCAGAGAATCACTCACTCAACCAAACTTCTGTTTATCATCCATATTTGTCTTTAATCAGCATTAATTAATTATTGAGACACCTAATCATATTTCACATGCCAGCCAAGGCACCCACTAGATTCCACATGCCACCCAAGGCACCCACTTAACCCCCTCATGTCCCACTACATGTTTATCTGGTTAAGTTTTTCTTAATTCACTTAGACCGTAACCTTATAAAGACCTATCACATTAGACTGGCATTTGTGGCAGTTGGATTTGCCGGGCGGGTCCGGGCAGTCTTACACCACAAAAGAGTCTAACCTCGTGTCTTTACAACTGTCACGTATTTAATTTATGCCTAAGACCTCCCACATTAGACTGGCATTTGTGGCAGCTGGATTTGCCGGGCGGGTCCGGGCAGTCTTACACCACAAAATAGTCTAACCTCGTGTCTTAGACGATTAATTACCCCTAATTAATCTTTCCCCAATTTGAATTAATTTCCCTATTCAAATTATCAATCAATTCCAAATTTAACTATGGCCATAATTGACTCAATTATGTCCATCTAATTATGGTATGTAAAATCATATCAATTTCATCACAAATTTATTTTATGCCATTTAAGGCATTCATGCCAATTCTCAATATTAAATCTTTAGACTTTAATTGTTTAAACATTCCTCTTTTGATTAATTAAGTTAATTAATTAATCCTTCCCTTTTCATAGGTGTCAATACCTATCTTATTAGCAATTTGGATTTCTTATCCATAAATGGTTATAGTCAAATTATACCATTTTTACCCAATTTCACCCATGTCATAATAGGTAATTAGTTATATGTTTCCCTACTAGAATCATGTGTCCAATTTACACAATCACTATGTAAATTATGCCTATCACAAATTCCCCTTTCCCCGTTTCTTAACTAGCGTAACCGTTTGCGTTTTTGCCGTCATTGAGGCTACAAAATAGCCTCGCCACAACAATAAAATAAAGGGAATGACAAGGTGATTGTTTCAGTACAATTTTTGGCCTAAGCATGACAACTAGGGAATATGACATGATAACTTCGCATATAATTATGATTCACCACATAATTAACAACTTGCATAGATTCATAACAACTTGCATTGGTTTATGAATTAACAACATAATTAACAACCAACATAGGTTCATGATTCTCAACATAATCAATCAACTTATATGGGATCATGATTCACAATATATCAACTAGCATAGGTTCATTGTAAGGACCCGTTACTTCCCCGTGAAGGAAAGAGCGGATACTTTGAGTACAAGACCAATCAGAACGCAGACAGAAGAACATTTCATTTCTATTACAACAATTCCATCAAATACAAGAATATACAGAGTATAAATGAATACTATACATTCGATAAATATCAGAGATTACAATAAATTACGTAGCAGCGAAAAAACAATAGAAAACACAACTGAAAGTAATACACGGATACAGAGCTTTCCGAGCATCATTCCAGCTGTAAATCAGGATCCTGTGAATATAAATCTGCAAAACCAAAACTACTAGCTGCCCGTGTCGAAAATAAGGGCACCCAGAGTTTAGGTTAAAACAATAAACTCTAGGTCAGTCATGTGACTGGTGTGAGAACTAAAACAGTTATTTGAAACTTTACTTTAAAAGAGAGTAATTCAAGGGACCACGCCGTATAACACAGAACGGGTTTCCTCCCAAGAATACTAGTGCATAGAAAAAACAATGCAATGCTTTTTCGAAAAATGAAGCTATTATAAGACCCAGGTCCCATCACACAATGCAACGCAAGCCGGAGGATAGGGTTTTCCCTTATAATAGCCAAACATGCTTTGTACGTTTAAAACAAATCATTTGATACTATTATAAGTGTATAGTGTCAAAACAATTTCAATCATAAATTTCAATCATAGGCGGCATGGGTACCATCTATCATGTCGCCATACTAGGCTCTACAAATAAAACCAAAATATTTCGTATTGGAAATTGGATTTCCGTCATGAGTCGAGGCAAGGGGCAAGCTCCTCTCCGCTTCGAGACACTCTAGCAAATGCCTCAGGACTACACACTCTGGGCAACCCTTGGATCTTCAGGGCTGGTCCTCTCTTATGTTTGAGGATTGGCAATTCCTGAACACACGTTTCCCGGTCCTTACAGACCTAAAATCGAGGCGCCTCGCATCCAACAACCACATAGGTGAAAAGTATATAAATGTCATGGCTAGTAAGTCATAACACCACCAAAGCTAGAAAGAAACGTCGTGCTCTCCCTGCAGTCCTTATCCCGTTTTTAACTCATACCGAGGTGTGAGGCTCGCGAATTCACGTTATACACAAAGCTGCGCCACATAAGCTGTGCTTTAATCATCAACCACAAGACTCTGCTTTTTAACAAAAGCCTTGATCATTGCATCTCAGCGTGCCACACAGGCAATTCATGCTATGCGACTGATATCTATCGATATATAACCTCTGAGCTCGTACGTCTCAGAGAAGGGCGTTAAGCAAGAGAATAAATTCTCCGCCGCCAAACAGATGTATATTTAACAGAAATCAATCAACACAGAATGAAATCCAATGTCAGACACACAATCCATTTATAAATTCGTTCTGGGTCTGAACGAAACCGGAGGCACTTTCCTCGCATATCCATCGATCTCCAAGTACGTCTGGACGACCACCAACTGATTCCCTCATCTTGGGTGTACAGCCCAATCAAGAACATCAGTAATCACCCAGACGATGTGAAGACTTCCGGTCTTCAACCACCGTTCTCATCGTCGACATATCATCGAATCGGTTATTCAAAATGGGTATAAACCCGGCCTTTCTGAATGACCCGCGTATATAATAAACAAATGTTACACAAACACAACATATGCCTCATTCCAATTTATCAGTCACTAACCGTAAATTAGCAAGAGAACAATTCCTCAAATATTAACCCCGAAGGCCGAAACCAACATCAGATCAATACCCAGGAAACCATTCTTCTTAGATAACCTACAGTTAGTTTCTAAATTTCACATTCTTAGGAAAGGGTTCCCATTAATTTTATCAAAGATAAATTCTTTAAAATTTATTCTTTAATCATCCTTTGGATATCATTTCAAACCAAATTACGGTTTTCCAAACTAGTCGGGATTAGCAAACCACACCGAAGTAATTATTTATTTTATTTCCCTACCCCAACCTATTCATCCCATGAAGGAAAACTGGTAATACTCCATATCTAATACCACGGTGTTATCGGTAAAATTAATTACCATTCCACGTTCAAATCTAATTAAAGATTTAACTATCGCTTGGAGCAAAACTGGTGATACTCCATTCTCGCTCATTTTCCAAATTTGATAATTTTAATTATCAATTCACATTTCAATCTAATTACATATTCATTAAAACTCCTTTTACTGGGTTAAAGAACTAATGTCATTTAAAACACAGTTCACGATAAACCCAAATCATATCCTATTTATTGTCGGGTTAAAGAACAAGTGTTATTTTAAAACTTCGTTCACGATAAACCCACAAATCAATTCTAATTCAATTCCAATCAACTATATTAGAAATTCCGATTATTTAAAAACCCTTTCAAATCCAAATTATTTATTTAAAAATAATTGGGTGTTAACTTTAGTTCAAAACTAGTTCATCTCGATAAAAATCTATTTTTATTTTTACAAATTTGGGATTTTTCATCCCAGTTCTTCACGAATCATTTCTTATAATTTTACACAAATTATTGATATTTTTGATAATTATCAAGGCCCGTACAGTCGATTTCCAACAACGGCCATCGAACTTCACTTACAATGACCTTTTCCAAATTTTATTTGGACGTATCTCCAAATCCAACTGTTAGATTTCAAATTTCTAATATTCGTTAGAAAGCTCTTTTCGATACGAACCCAACGGTTCCGATTTTAGGAGAATCTGACGGTCGGATCTCCCGAAATGTCTGTTCGAGGTCAATGGTCGAAATTTACGAACTGCCGCGGCGCGACGCGTTCTATTCAGGCTATTATATATATATTTCGTCGATTTCTATTTTAAACAAATTTTATAAATATTTTTAAATTCGTTTCAAAAACAATTTCAACTTCCATTTCAAATTCAAATCAAAATTGAATTTTTCATTATAAATTCGTTTTAAATTCATTTCAATTCAAATTGAATTCATTTCAAATTGATTTTTATTCTATTTCAATTCGTTTTCAATGCAATTTGAATTCATTTTCTATTCCATTCATTCGAATTCGTTTTCTTTTCAATTCAATTCAATTCGAATTTCTTTTATTTTCAATTCAATTCAATTTAATTCGAATTCGTTTTCTTTTCAATTCAATTCAATTCGAATTCATTTTCTTTTCAATTCAATTCGAATTCCTGTTATAAATATTCGATTTTTTATCTATTTTTAATATTCATTATAAAAACGAATATAATCGATGTAAATATCGTTCGCGTCAAAATAGCGCATCTCTAATCAACACGGCTTTATATTTTTCAATAACTTCGTTATTCTATTCAACAAATGAATCTATATTTCTTTCAATGCATGACTCTATATTTTTGTCTACACATGACTAATCTCAACGAATGAGTACTGTCCACGTGTGACTATTTTTGTTATTTAATATATTTTATAAAAAATATGGTATCTATCGTTTGATTTCAAATCAGACTCCTACCGTAAATTAGTAAGAGAACGATTCCCTGAATATTAACCCCGAAGGCCGAAACCAACATCAGATCAATATCCAGGAGACCACTCATCTTATCTATTTTCCAGTTAGTTTCTAATTTTATATATGATAAAGATGTAAATCTTATTGTTAAAATATTTCGTTCAACACATGACAAATCCCAACGGATGAGTACTGTCAACACATGAACCTTTATTTTATAATATTCTTTATTTTCCCAATTGGAATGAGGCCCAATCAATTACCATATAATGTTAATTATATGGATTCAATACAACACATGTATATAATGGCGACGATAAATAATCAACCATCATCCAAAGTGCACTTCACTGTATAAGCATCAAATATAGATATCTAACGCTTATAACAGCCTGTCGATCCATCGATCGACATACAACTAATTATTAGGATTAGTATATGTCATATGTTATCCCAATACCCGTGTGGGGTTTCAAATCAACAAACACAGATTTTATTTGTGAAGTTGGGCGATGTGTAAAATTTATCGTCCCAATCGATATCAATCAAATGTGTGTATATAAACAAATCGTCCGATTTGTTTATATACACACATTTGACTGCGTCCGATTTGTTTGTATTTATTTATTTCATTTCATATACACGTTAAAAATTCCATTTTTAACTATACCATATTTATTTTCTATATAAATATTTTATTTCATTTCACATCACACAATCAACTACACATCAAAATCAATCAAACAAACAAGCCGTCCATGGTCTGTGGACGACGGGTGTCGGGTGCTACTAAACACCGTCTGCATCCTAGTATATATTATAAACTAGAAAACAAAATTAAAAGGTGAGAAGTTCTCGCATTGGGGTTCCACTCCATCATTTTTTCTGAAACTCTGAACCGTCTGAATTCCCTTTTTGATTTCAATCCGTTCCATCTCACTTCTTATCACGTTGTTCATATATAAATAAAAATCACATTTTTATTTCACTATATATACAATAAAAATCAGATTTTTATTTTGCTACCTAAATAAAAATTATATTTTTATATTTTCTGTTATATAAAAATCCTATTTTCAATCCGCTACTTATATAAAAATCGAATTTTTACTTTCACTTCATATATATAAAAATCAAATTTTTACTTTACTACACATATAAAAATTATATTTTTATTTTCACTGGTTTATAAAAATCATATTTTTATTATGCCACTAATATAAAAATTATATTTTTAACCTTTCTATATTCATTATAAAAACCGAATTTTTATTTCTCCTTTTAGATGATAAAAATCGTTTCTTTCCTTACTTTAAAAACCAAAGCCCTCTTTGCATTAAAAATTAAAGTTTTACCTTTATAAAAATATAATCTTTATATGCTAAAAATCATATTTTTCTTCCATCAAAGATATCATCTTTAGTAATTAAAAATCTGAACTTTATCTATATAAATATATGAAATTTACCTATATAAATATATGAAATTTACCTATATAAAAACATGAACTTTTATGTGATAAAAATCTAAACTTTTTCGTTATAAAAATCTAATCTTTTTTACTTATCAAAAATCCAATCTTTCTCTTACATAAAAAAATCTAATCTTTCTTTATAATCTATTCATACATAAAAATCCAATTTTTATATCGCTGTTATATAAGTAAAAATCGAATTTTTATATTGCTACTTTATATATAAAAATCATATTTTAACTTTGCTTCCATAAGAATAAAATCTAATTTTTGTTTCCCAATGTTATTTATTTTCAAAAATCATCATTTTTAAAACAAAGTTCTTCCATTTAAATATTACCTTTTTTTTAAATCAATACTATATATATTAATTTTAGATTTTTAAAACAATAATATATAAATAAATTTCAGATTTTTATTTACAATGATATCACAAAAAAAACTGAAATAAAATAAATAAAGAAAGAAAAATAACTTACAGTATTGCGCGTTTAGGGTGGGGTTTCAGGGTCTTCGTTGATTCGAGAAGGGGGGTGGCGGCTTAGCAGGCGGTGGCGGTTGGGGTGCTCCGGCGGCCAAACGATGGGGCGCGGTGGCTGTGATGCGATGTGGGGTGATCTGGGTTCGACGATGGCGCAGCGGATGGGAGAGGAAAGGAGGGGAGGGCGCCTGAGGTGTGGTGGTCGGAGGGACTGCTGAAGGGGGCGGCGCTGGCGAGGAAGGGGGGCGACGATGGATCTGGGATCGGGGGGCATCGGGTTTTTCTTCTTTTTGTTTTTTTTATTTATTCGTTGACTGAATGGAAGAGAAAGAGGGGGGCCAATGTTTTTATATAATAATTTATATTTTATTTTAATTTCAAAAAGTAACTTTTTCATTCGAACTCGAAACGAGACCCACCGCCTGTCGTCCATAGCTAATTACTCCCATTCCGAACACAATGGGATATGTATCGTACGCTGATTCGATCGTTTCGATCAGTTTTCATCAAAATCTAAATATAACTCTATATATTGAATTTGAACGCACATTTCAATTTACTGGGGCCACATACTGACTAGAAAAATTCCCGAAAAATATTTTCTAGCTTCGTATTGACGATACGGTCCTAACAAAACTAATTTCGTCGAATTCTGAGACAGTTTGAAATGGCCATTTTCCAGTCGATTAAAATCAACTAAAGCTGGTCAAACGCGTTTTCCTTTGCCACGCTCACATACTGATTCGAAAAATTATGAAATTTGAAATCTAGCAATAATTTGACATCGCGGACCCAACAAAAGTGGTTTCATCGAAATCCGAGGTCGTTTGCAAAATGGATATTTTTAAGGGCGAAATTCCATAGCGACTATTCTGAAATTTCAACTGGACATAACTTTTTATCCTCGTTATGAAATTTTGATTTTTCGGAGTTGTTGGAAAGATATTCTCAATTAGATTCTATTACTTTTAGTTTCGCTAAAATCCGGTTTATTTTGCACCCGGTATGTTCATTTGAAGTTTGAAATCGAATTATCGAACTACCGCGCCATTTTCAATTCCTTTTATAATTATAAATAATTATTTATATTCTACCGACGATCTATATAATATATACGTTCTATTTCTATTCAAAATAAATTTCTCGTTGATATTATTTAAAATAATCCATTCTAAATAATCAAAATTCACTAAAATTGCCAAAATAAAAATTTTAAATTGGCTCGCATTTCTGGGTTGTTACAATCTCCCCCACTTAAAACTTTTCATCCCCGAAAAGGAACGAAGCCGAAAGTTGTTTAACTAATCAACTCAACTTCCAATGTTTTCTTTACGACTTAAGTTCTTCAACTTTTCAGTTTCTAAGAAGTTTTCAAATTTTTCAAAAATTTGGCTAACACCCTAAATTTCCGAAAAATTTCGCCATAACATCCCCTGCACCGGGAGCACCGGGAAAATCCCGAAATTGCCATACAGGCCCTCTGATCTCAAAAAGAAAAAGAAAAAGCCAAGCGGCTAGCCAATCGGCTCATAAAATCATCATCACCCAAACAAAACAGTAAATTATGGTAAACATGTACCTATTTGTCGGGCAAACAATTTTATTCTTCTGCTCTAGCCTCCTTGCTATGACCTGTTCACACATTTTATATGTATATGCATGCAAATGCGACTAATTTCAAACAATTCAATATTCGGTTCAATTAGGCTAAATGGTTCAAAATTATCAAACAAATAAACAAACAACACAACCATCAATCAATTAGTGGATTATCGTTTCAAATTCATAATTTGATATACATACAGAAAATCATGTTTTTGATGCCAAATTCACAACAATAAATCTATACAGTTTTGGTTCTCACACCAGTCAATGGAAATATATAGATATCACACTTTCGAAACACGAACACAAATTCTGATGATGATATATCAATCATCAGAATCATCTCCGTGTGTCTAGAATATGATTCTATATCTATCCAGTATATTAAAACTTCGAATATACGTTCATGACGCGTATATGCAAAAATCTTTATATATTGGATTGTCCAAATTCAATATAAATAAATATTCAAATACATATACTTGAATTTAACTTTCAAAACAAAATTGTTTTCAATTGAAAAATATACTCTTCACACTCATTCTAGGATACTACTGATCCTATCTCTAACGAGTCATTCTAATTGGATATTACTAATCCAATATCTGATGAATTCTTTCGTATGGTTCTAATGTGTCTTGTTCTCGAGCTCTGTAAACCAAAGCTCTGATACCACTGTAAGGACCCGTTACTTCCCCGTGAAGCAAAGAGCGGATACTTTGAGGACAAGACCAATCAGAACGCAGACTAAAGAACATTTCATTTCTATTACAACAATTCCATCAGATACAAGAATACACAGAGTATAAATGAATACTACACATTCGATAAATATCAGAGATTACAATAAATTACATAGCAGCGGAAAAACAATAGAAAACACAACTGAAAGTAATACATGGATACAGAGCTTTCCGAGCATCGTTCCAGCTGTAAATCAGGATCCTGTGAATATAAATCTGCAAAACCAAAACTACTAGCTGCCCGTGTCGAAAATAAGGGCACCCGGAGTTTAGGTTAAAACAATAAACTCCAGGTCAGTCATGTGACTGGTGTGAGAACTAAAACAGTTATTTAAAACTTTACTTTAAAAGAGAGTAATTCAAGGGACTATGCCATATAACACGGAACGGGTTTCCTCCCAAGAATACCAGTGCATAGAAAAAAACAACGCAATGCTTTTTCGAAAAATGAAGCTATCATAAGACCCAGGTCCCATCACACAATGCAACGCAAGCTGGAGGATAGGGTTTTCCCTTATAATAGCCAAACATGCTTGGTACGTTTAAAACAAATCATTTGATACTATTATAAGTGTATAGTGTCAAAACAATTTCAATCATAAATATCAATCATAGGCGGCATGGGTACCATCTATCATGTCGCCATACTAGGTTCTACAAATTAAACCGAAATATCTCGTATTGGAAATTGGATTTCCGTCATGAGTCGAGGCAAGCTCCTCTCCGCTTCGAGACACTCTATCAAATGCCTCAGGACTACACACTCTGGGCAACCCTTGGATCTTCAGGGTCGTTCCTCTCTTACGTTTGAGGATTGGCAATTCCTGAACACACGTTTCCCGGTCCTTGCAGACCTAAAATCGAGGCGCCTCGCATCCAACAACCACATAGGTGAAAAGTATATAAATGTCAGGGTTGGTAAGTCACTGACACCACCAAAGCTGGAAAGAAACGTCGTGCTCTCCCTGCAGTCCTTATCCCGTTTTTAATTCATACCGAGGTGTGAGGCTCGCGAATTTACGTTATACACAAAGCTGCGCCACATAAGCTATGCTTTAATCATCAACCACAAGACTCTGCTTTTCAACAAAAGCCTTGATCATTGCATCTCAGCGTGCCACACAGGCAATTCATGCTATGCGACTGATATCTATCGATATATAACCTCTGAGCTCGTACGTCTCAGAGAAGGGCGTTAAGCAAGAGAATAAATTCTCCGCCGCCAAACAGATATATATTTAACAGAAATCAATCAACAAAGAATGAAATCCAATGTCAGACACACAATCCATTTATAAATTCGTTCTGGGTCTGAACGAAACCGGAGGCACTTTCCTCGCATATCCATCGATCTCCAAGTACGTCTGGACGTCCACCAACTGATTCCCTCATCTTGGGTGTACAGCCCAATCAAGATCATCAGTAATCACCCAGACGATGTGAAGACTTCCGGTCTTCAACCACCATTCTCATCTTCGACATATCATCGAATCGGTTATTCAAAATGGGTATAAACCCGACCTTTCTGAATGACCCGCGTATATAATAAACAAATGTTACACAAACACAACATACGCCTCATTCCAATTTATCGGTCACTAACCGTAAATTAGCAAGAGAACAATTCCCCAAATATTAACCCCGAAGGCCGAAACCAACATCAAATCAATACCCAGGAAACCATTCTTCTTAGCTAACCTACAGTGAGTTTCTAAATTTCACATTCTTAGGGAAAGGTTCCCATTAATTTTATCAAAGATAAATTCTTTAAAATTTATTCTTTAATCATCCTTTGGATATCATTTCAAACCAAATTATGGTTTTCCAAACTAGTCGGGATTAGCGAACCACACCGAAGTAATTATTTATTTTATTTCCCAACCCCAACCTATTCATCCCTTGAAGCAAAACTGGTAATACTCCATATCTAATACCACGGTGTTATCGGTAAAATTAATTTCCATTCCACGTTCAAATCTAATTAAAGATTTAACTATCGCTTGGAGCAAAACTGGTGATACTCCATTCTCGCTCATTTTCCAAATTTGATAATTTAAATTATCAAATCACATTTCAGTCTAATTGCAGATTCATTAAAACTCCTTTTACTGGGTTAAAGAACTAATGTCATTTAAAACACAGTTCACGATAAACCCAAATCATATCCTATTTATTGTCGGGTTAAAGAACAAGTGTTATTTTAAAACACCGTTCACGATAAACCCACAAATCAATTCTAATTCAATTCCAATCAACTATATTAGAAATTCCGATTATTTAAAACCCCTTTCAAATCCAATTTATTTATTTAAAAATAATTGGGTTTTAACTTTAGTTCAAAACTAGTTCATCTAGATAAAAATCTATTTTTATCATTACAAATGTCGGATTTTTCATACCAGTTCTTCACGAATCATTTCTTATAATTTTGCACAAATTATTGATATTTTTGATAATTTTATCAAGGCCCGTACAGTCGATTTCTAACAACGGCCATCGAACTGCACTTACAACGACCTTTTCCAAATTTGATTTGGACGTATCTCCAAATCCAACCGTTAGATTTCTAATTTCTAATATTCGTTAGAAAGCTCTTTTCGATACGAACCCAACGGTTCCGGTTTTAGGAGAATCTGACGGTCGGATCTCCCGAAATGTCCGTTCGAAGTAAATGGTCGAAATTTACGAACTGTCGCGGCGCGACGCGTTCTATTCAGGCCATTATATTATATATAATATATATTTCGTCGATTTCTATTTAAAACAAATTTTATAAATAGTTTTAAATTCATTTCAAAAACAATTTCAACTTCCATTTCAAATCAAAATTGAATTTTTCCTTATAAATTCGTTTTAAATTCATTTCAATTCAATTCAAATTTCATTTCAATTTGAATTCATTTCAAATTGATTTTTATTCTATTTCAATTCGTTTTCAATGCAATTTGAATTCATTTTCTATTCAATTCAATTTGAATTCGTTTTCTTTTTAATTCAATTCAATTCGAATTTCTTTTATTTTCAATTCAATTCAATTTAATTCGAATTCGTTTTCTTTTCAATTCAATTCAATTCGAATTCATTTTCTTTTCAATTCAATTTGAATTCCTATTATAAATATTCGATTTTTTTTATCTCTTTTCAATATTCATTATAAAAATGAATATAATCTATATAAATATCGTTCGCGTCAAAATAGCGCATCTCTAATCAACACGGCTTTATATTTTTCAATAACTTCGTTATTCTATTCAACAAATGAATCTATATTTCTTTCAATGCATGACTCTATATTTTTGTCTAAAAATGACTAATCTCAACGAATGAGTACTGTCCACGTGTGACTATTTCTGTTATTTAATATATTTTATAAAAAATATGGTATCTATCGTTTGATTTCAAATCAGACTCCAACTGTAAATTAGTAAGAGAACTATTCCCTGAATATTAACCTCGAAGGCCGAAACCAACATCAGATCAATATCCAGGAGACCACTCATCTTATCTATTTTCCAGTTAGTTTCTAATTTTATATATGATAAAGATGTAAATCTTATTGTTAAAATATTTCGTTCAACACATGACTAATCTCAACGGATGAGTACTGTCAACACATGAACCTTTATTTTATAATACTCTTTATTTTCCCAATTGGAATGAGGCCCAATCAATTACCATATAATGTTAATTATATGGATTCCATACAACACATGTATATAATGGCGACGATAAATAATCAACCATCATCCAAAGTGCACTTCACTGTATATGCATCAAATATAGATATCTAACGCTTATAACAGCCTGTCGATCCATCGATCGACATACAACTAATTATTGGAATTAGTATATGTCATATATTATCCCAATACCCGTGTGGGGTTTCAAATCAACAAACACATATTTTATTTGTGAGGTTAGGCAATGTGTAAAATTTATCGTCCCAATCAATATCAGTCAAAGGTGTGTATATAAACAAATCGTTCGATTTGTTTGTATTTATTTATTTCATTTCGTATACACATTAAACATTCCATTTTTAACTATACCATATTTATTTTCTATATAAATATTTTATTTCATTTCACATCACACAATCAACTACACATCAAAATCAATCAAACAAACAAGCCGTCCATGGTCTGTGGACGACGGGTGTCGGGTGCTACTAAACACCGTCTGCATCCTAGTATATATTATAAACTAGAAAACAAAATTAAAAGGTGAGAAGTTCTCACATTGGGGTTCCACTCGATCATTTTTTCTGAACCTCTGAACCGTCTGAATTCCCTTTTTGATTTCAATCCGTTCCATCTCACTTCTTATCACGCTGTTCATATATAAATAAAAATCATATTTTTATTTCACTATATATACAATAAAAATCAGATTTTTATTTCGCTACATAAATAAAAATTATATTTTTATATTCTCTGTTATATAAAAATCCTATTTTCAATCCGCTACTTATATAAAAATCGAATTTTTACTTTCACTTCATATATATAAATCAAAATTTAACTTTACTACACATATAAAAATTATATTTTTATTTTTACTACTTTATAAAAATCATTTTTTTATTATGCCACTAGTATAAAAATTATATTTTTAACCTTTCTATATTCATTATAAAAACCGAATTTTTATTTCTCCTTCTAGATGATAAAAATCGTTCCTTTCCTTACTTTAAAAACCAAAGCCCTCTTTGCATTAAAAATTAAAGTTTTACCTTTATAAAAATATAATCTTTATATGCTAAAAATCATATTTTTCTTCCATCAAAGATCTCATCTTTAGTAATTAAAAATCTGAACTTTATCTATATAAATATACGAAATTTACCTATATAAAAACATGAACTTTTATGTGATAAAAATCTAAACTTTTTCGTTATAAAGATCTAATCTTTTTTACTTATCAAAAATCCAATCTTTCTCTTACATAAAAAAATCTAATCATTCTTTATAATCTATTCATACATAAAAATCCAATTTTTATATCGCTGTTATATAAGTTAAAATCGAATTTTTATATTGCTACTTTATATATCTAAAGATCATATTTTAACTTTGCTTCCATAAGAATAAAGTCTCATTTTTGTTTCCCAATGTTATTTATTTTCAAAAATCAACATTTTTAAAACAAAGTTCTTCCATTTAAATATTACCTTTTTTTTAAATCAATACTATATATATTAATTTTAGATTTTTAAAACAATAATATATAAATAAATTTCAGATTTTTATTTACAATGATATCACAACAAAAAAAACTGAAATAAAATAAATATAGAAAGGAAAATAACTTACAGTATTGCGCGTTTAGGATGGGGTTTCGGGGTATTCGTTGATTCGAGAAGGGGGGTGGCGACTTAGCAGGCGGTGGCAGTTGGGGTGCTCTGGCGGCCAAACGATGGGGCGCGGTGGCTGTGATGCGATGTGGGGTGATCTGGGTTCGACGATGGCGCAGCCGATGGGAGAGGAAAGGAAGGGAGGGCGCCTGAGGTGCGGTGGTCGGAGGGACTGCTGAAGGGGGCGGCGCTGGCGAGGAAGGGGGCGACGATGGATCTGGGATCGAGGGGGGCATCGGGTTTTCTTCTTTTTGTTTTTTTTATTTATTCGTTGACTGAATGGAAGAGAAAGAGGGAGGGCAAGGTTTTTATATAATAATTTATATTTTATTTTAATTTCAAAAAGTAACTTTTTCATTCGAACTCGAAATGAGACCCACCGCCTGTCGTCCATAGCTAATTACTCCCATTCCGAACACAATGGGATATGTATAGTACGCTGATTCGATCGTTTCGATCAGTTTTCGTCAAAATCAAAATATAACTCCATATATTGAATTTGAACGCACATTTCAATTTACTGGGGCCACATACTAACTAGAAAAATTCCCGAAAAATATTTTCTAGCTTCGTATTGACGATACGGTCCTAACAAAACTAATTTCGTCGAATTCTGAGACAGTTTAAAAAATGGCCATTTTCCAGTCGATTAAAATCAACTGAAGCTGATCAAATGCGTTTTCCTTTGCCACACTCGCATACTGATTCGAAAAATTATGAAATTTGAAATCTAGCAATAATTTTACATCGCGGACCCAACAAAAGTGGTTTCGTCGAAATCCGAGGTCGTTTGCAAAATGGCTATTTTTAAGGGCCGAAATTTCATAGCGACTATTCTGAAATTTCAACTGGACATAACTTTTTATCCTCGCTATGAAATTTCGATTTTTCGGATTCGTTGGAAAGATTTTCTCAATTAGATTCTATTATTTTTGATTTCGCTAAAATCCGGTTTATTTTGCACCGGTATGTTCGTTTGAAGTTTGAAATCGAATTATCGAACTAACGCGCCATTTTCAATTCCTTTTATAATTATAAATAATTATTTATATTCTAATGACGATCTATATAATATATACGTTCTATTTCTATTCAAAATAAATTTCTCGTCGATATTATTTAAAATAATCCATTTAAATAATCAAAATTCGCTAAAATTGCCAAAATAAAAATTTTAAATTGGCTCGCATTTCCGGGTTGTTACATTCATTAATTAACAACTCAACAACTTGCATAGGTAACTTGCATAGGTTCATGATTCATAACATAACAAGTAGCATAGGTTCATGAATTCATCGCACAATAACTTGCATAGGTAACTTGCATGATCTCGTAACAATTTGCATAGATTCATGATAACAACTTGCATAATAACGACTTGCATAGATTCATGATAACAACTTGCATAGATTCATAATAACCACTTGCATAGATTCATGATAACGACTTGCATAGATTCATCATAACGACGTGCATAGATTCATAGTTTCTCAACATAATAACATGCATAACTTCATGATTCACAACGATAATGAACTTGTATAATTTCTTGATTCACATAATAAGGAACTTGCATTATTTCATGATTCACAACAACAATGAACTTGCATAATAAGGGACTTGCATTATTTCATGATTCACAACAATAAACTTGCATAACTACAAACAACATATACCCAAATCATAGTCTACCACGATTCACTTTTATTTATTTTAACCTAAAAGTGACTAGAACTCACCGAATAAGGGGTCTTGAGTTCTGGGTTCTGAATTCTGTAATTGATTAGTGTTCCCTTGTTTTAGACAATTACGTTGTTGTAGTTTTAGGCTTGATTCGAATTGAATTGTTGTCTTTAATTTGCGTCTAGTTGGTGGCGGCTATTCTAGGGTTTGGAGTGACAACATGACGGCTACTGATCTAATTTTTGATTTGATTCTAGGGTTTAGGTCTACACATATTTATATAGAATTTCAATTTAATTATAGCCGTCGGATGATCTTAGGGTTAATCAAAACCGCTCAGTCGGGATAGGGTGACACCTCATCCCTAATGACTCAGCAAGGAGTCAGAAAGGACTCAGCAATGAGTCAGAACATGGGTCAGACTGAACTAGAAGGCTGTACAGGTTTTCTCTCGGCCTGGGCGCACTTGGGAAGTACACCAATGCAAATTTGTACTGGCGCACTTCCCAAGTGCGCCAGTGCAATCTCTTTTTTTTTCTTATTTTGCCACCAAACTTCGTTCGTTCATAACTCCTTCATCCGGTACTTGTTTCCCGCAAACTCGGACTCTATTTCAACCAGAATTCTGAGGCGAACACAATGGAACGACCCGTTTCCCTTAATTCCCAAATTTGAAATTAAGTATTCTTTAATTTATTTAATCTGATTATTCAAAAATTCGGGGTGTTACATTCTCCCCTCCTTAAAGGATTTCGTCCCCGAAATCTTCAAGTTAAGAAGAATGTGTCCTACCATCTAATCACCCATCTACTCAACCATCATCCACAAGCATCTATTGTCCTTAGAAAACTTCAAATGTTGTATGAACATATGCAAAAGTGTGTGTGTATGTTCCTTATCTAATGCAAAATCAGGCGGTCTACTGATTCAGTTGACCTCCTTAATGCAAACCATGATAGTGCCATGCGTCCATTATGTATGCGAAAGAATCCTATCGATACATATTATTTCTACATGTGTGCTCAACCATTCATCAAAATGCAACATCCATATGATAACACAACCATTGTTCATCCATTAACCTAAATATGCACAAACATTTATATGCAATATGAAAGTGATTTGAGCCGATCTAGTGCCTAATGTGTGTGTAAATGCATCCACGAGCAACCACTAGCAAACACTTGCATCCACTTGCAACCATCAAACATAACATGTCCCAAGCACATGTTTACATCCATGGATTTCATATCTAAAGGTCGAAGATTCAGTTGATGGGATACAAACAAATGATATAACTAAAAAAAAAAGCTCTGTTCCTATTTGACATCGATTAAGAGAATAATTCCATAAGTCTCAGTCCCGAAGACCGAAATCAACATCAGACTAACACCCAAAGAATTACCCCCATTAAACAATGTCAAAACTGGAGATCTACTCCATGCTTCGAGTAGAAACCCGTATCCTTCAGAAATATCCAGATACTTACAGACTACTGGTACAGATCAGATTACATAATTATTCTCAGAAAGCTAAGCATAAAACACCCTTGCGGGTCACAAGAAACTTTGGGATCTTCCCATGACAAGTTAGAAACTTAACGGCCCTCCTCTCAAAATCTAGAATGACCTTCTACATAGAAAGCTGGTCCATTTAGACCCAACCCATAGCCCATAAACTTGGGCACACAAATGTCACATTCAAATTTTCGATGCCTAACACAGATAATTTCAAACCCCTACAAACCACTAACAATTGGGCCAAACCACAAATGGGGTTTGAAACAACTACGGGATCAGAAACAAGATTAGTATTTAAAGTGCAGAGTCTTGATTACAGATTCAAAAAGAGTCTTAGCTTCATAAACAGATAAGGAAACTAAACCTTCTACGTAAATTTTCCTATCCCTATCCTATCCATCAGCCGCGAGAGCATTCGCCTATCCTATCAAAGGAAGAGTTTTTAGACAAAGGACCGAAGGATACTACATATGGCTTTTCGGGGAATGTTTTTCAAAACAGGCTTTCCTTCTTGAAAATACTTTCTTTTAAAACCTTTTTCAAAATAGTTTTCAAAAACTTTTATCTAATCTGGTAACCTTCAGCTCTGATACCAAGTGTAACACCCCACCTCCATTAAGGTCACTCACAAAGGGAATGCCTTAACTTCAGTGGAACATTTTTGGTAAATAGACACAGAATATCACAAGACAGATATAAAAAAATTTGCAGCGGAAAATAAACAACTTTATTAAATCACCAAAATATTTTGTTACATAATACCATGAGTCATAAAACCCTTACAATAAAACACTTCTGTCTTATATTATCAGAGTACATAGGTATTTAAAAGAAAACATTATTCCCCATATTAAAGAGCAAGCCATATGAGAGACAGAGACTCGAGCCATACTTCAGAAGTAGCTCCTAGAAGATGATATCCAAATCCTGACAAAACCTGTGTGTTTCCTCCCTGAGAACCTGGGGGGAAACGGAAGAAAAGAGGCGAAACAAACTAGGTCAGACATACGTTTGGTGAGTCCAGTAACTTTTAGCCAGTAAATAAATAAAGGTAAACATGACAGGCATACAAAGTGGATAGGAGGATTCATGGTACAGAAGGCAGGTATGATAGGACAAATAAGGTAAGATGTATGCCTTACTACAAACTACTCTGCAATATTACTAGTCAAATCAAGATGGGATGATCCCTTCCGCTAATGATAAAGATGGTGGTAGTTTCGTGTACCCCTAGCTGCTGTCATAGGTGTCGCCTGCTCCAATCTCCACTAGTGGTACCCACTACCCTCCCCATTCTAATTACAATATTCATAATATGGTAGCTGTACTCCTAGCTGCTGTCATAGGTGCCGCCTGCTCCTATCTCCACTAGTCATACCCACTACCCTCCCCACTCTAATTACAATATTCATACTATGGTAGTTGTACTCCTAGCTGCTGTCATATGTGTCGCCTGCTCCTATCTCCACTAGTCGTACCCACTACCTTCCCCATTCGATTGGCTCCCTAACTCGTAGATACCCGTGCTGGTCCCACAGTGGGGTGTATCACTCCCCAAAGTGCAACTCAATACTATCGGAGATGCACGGCTTATACCTACACGATGCAACAACGTCTTACCTACCAGCCCGGGTCCACACACGCATATGAACCCGTTGGACTTGCGTTGCCACCGATAACCCAGTTTAGCCTCTTACAGTCAAGCCCAGTATGCGTGTCCCGTCCTCGACTTGGGTCCAGCCCACAAAGATACGTATGGGTTACTGGTTGAAATGGGCCCCCATGATTTGACACAAGCTGTCCACCTAAGGTTGGTCCCCTCTAGTATTTCCCGCTAGGTTTTCTACTGACTATGTATACCCTAAGGTGTCTTTAATTACATAGCCCTCAATCAGTTATGCATACCTATAGGTGTCTTAAATACATAACCCATATTCTACCTATCGGTTATGTGTACCTATAGGTGTCTTTAATACATAACTCTACCTACTCCCATTAGCTATGCGTACCCCTAAGGGTGTCTTTAATACATAACTTTACTATTCTGCCCCAGTTATGTATACGTTAGGTGTTTTTAATTACATAACCCTTTTTATCTGGTTAAGTTTCTGGGCCTATATGTATTAATATTACCCACCTACCCTCCAGTTGTACTTAACCCTCCCACTGATTTAATCCTATTCATTTAATGGTTAAGTTTGTGGGCCTATATATTAATATTACCCACCTACCCATCAGTTGTACTTAACCCTCCCACTGATTTAATCCTATTTATTTAATGGTTAAGTTTGTGGGCCTATATATATTAATATTACCCTCCTACCCATCAGTTGTACTTAACCCTCCCACTGATTTAATCCTATCTATTTAATGGTTAAGTTTGTGGGCCTATATATATATATATATTAATATTACCCACCTACCCATCAGTTGTACTTAACCCTCCCACTGATTTAATCCTATTTATTTAATGGTTAAGTTTGTGGACCTATATATTAATATTACCCACCTACCCATCAGTTGTACTTAACCCTCCCACTGATTTAATCCTATTTATTTAATCGTTAAGTTTGTGGACCTATATATTAATATTACCCACCTACCCATCAGTTGTACTTAACCCTCCCACTAACTTAATCATATTTATTTAATGGTTAAGTTTGTGGGCCTATATACTAATATTACCCACCTGCCCATCAGTTGTACTTAACCCACCCACAATCCAATTCGTTTTTCTTAACCCTATCATCATACAGTCCATAAGTATTAAGTTAGGTTAAGCAGTCTTTTCTTATTACCATGTCCAATTATGGTTATATTGGTTAAGCTGGTTTAAACCCTTTCACTTAGTTTATGATTAGGTTCTCCTTAGTCCGCAGATACATTGGTTAAGAGAATAACTCCCTAAGTACCAACCCCGAAGACCGAAATCAACATCAGATCGTTACCCAGAGAATCACTCACTCAACCAAACTTCTGTTTATCATCCATATTTGTCTTTAATCGGCATTAATTAATTATTGAGACACCTAGTCATATTTCACATGCCACCCAAGGGACCCACTAGATTCCACATGCCACCCAAGGCATCCATTTAACCCCCTCATATCCCACTACATTTTTATCTGGTTAAGTGTTTCTTAATTCATTAAGATCGTGACCTTATGAAGACCTCTCACATTAGACTAGCATTTGTAGCAGCTGGATTTGCCAGGCGGGTCCGGGCAGTCTTACACCACAAAAGAGTCTAACCTCGTGTCTTTACAACTGTCACGTATTTAATTTATGCCTAAGACCTCCCACATTAGACTGGCATTTGTGGCAACTGGATTTGCCGGGCGGGTCCGGGCAGTCTTACACCACAAAAGAGTCTAACCTCGTGTCTTAGACGATTAATTACCCCTAATTAATCTTTCCCCAATTTGAATTAATTTCCCTATTCAAATTATCAATCAATTCCAAATTTAACTATGGACATAATTGACTCAATTATGTCCATCTAATTATGGTATGTAAAATCATACCAATTTCATCACAAATTTATTTTATGCCATTTAAGGCATTTATGCATATTCTCAATATTAAATCTTCAGACTTTAATTGCTTAAACATTCCTCTTTTGATTAATTAAGTTAATTAATTAATCCTTTCCTTTTCATAGGTGTCAATACCTATCTTATTAACAATTTTGATTTCTTATCCATAAATGGTTATAGTCAAATTATACCATTTTTACCCAATTTCACCCATGTCATAATAGGTAATTATTTATATGTTTCCCTACTAGAATCATGTGTCCAATTTACGTAATCACTATGTAAATTATGCCTATTACAAATTATTCTTTTCCCTATTTCTTAACTAGCGTAACCGTTCGTGTTTTTGGCGTCATTGAGGCTATAAAGTAGCCTCGCCACAACAATAAAATAAATGGAATGACAAGGTGATTGTTTCAGTACAATTTTTGTCCTAAGCATGACAACTAGGGAAAATGGCCTGATAACTTCGCATATAATTATGATTCACCACATAATTAACAACTTGCATAGATTCATAACAACTTGCATAGGTTTATGAATTAACAACATAATTAACAACCAACATAGGTTCATGATTCTCAACATAATCAATCAACTTATATAGGTTCATGATTCACAATATAACAACTAGCATAGGTTCATGAATTAACAACGCAACAACTTGCATAGGTAACTTGCATAGGTTCATGATTCATAACATAACAACTAGCATAGGTTCATGAATTCATCACACAATAACTTGCATAGGTAACTTGCATGATCTCGTAACAATTTGCATAGATTCATGATAACAACTTGCATAATAATGACTTGCATAGATTCGTGATAACAACTTGCATAGATTCATAATAACCACTTGCATAGATTCATGATAACGACTTGCATATATTCATCATAACGACTTGCATAGATTCATAGTTTCCCAACATAATAACTTGCATAGATTCATAGTTTCCCAACACAATAACTTGCATAACTTCATGATTCACAATGATAATGAACTTGTATAATTTCATGATTCACATAATAAGGAACTTGCACCATTTCATGATTCACAACAATAATGAACTTGCATAATAAGGGACTTGCATCATTTCATGATTCACAACAATAAACTTGCATAACTACAAACAACATATACCCAAATCATAGTCTACCACGATTCACTTTTATTTATTTAAACATAAAAGTGACTAGAACTCACCGAATAAGGGGTCTTGAGTTCTGGGTTCTGAATTCTGTAATTGATTAGCGTTCCCTTGTTGTAGACAATTACGTTGTTGTAGTTTTAGGCTTGATTCGAATTGAATTGTTGTCTTTAATTTGCGTCTAGTTGGTGGCGGCTATTCTAGGGTTTGGAGTGACAACATGACGGCTACTGATCTAATTTTTGATTTGATTCTAGGGTTTGGGTCTACACATGTTTATATAGAATTTCAATTTAATTATAACCGTCGGATGATCTTAGGGTTAATCAAAACCACTCATTCGGGATAGGGTGACACCTCAGCCCTAATGACTCAGCAAGGAGTCAGAAAGGACTCAGCAATGAGTCAGAACATGGGTCAGACTGAACCAGAAGGCTGTGCAGGTTTACTCTCGGCCTGGGCGCACTTGGGAAGTGCGCCAATGCAAATTTGTACTGGCGCCTTCCCAAGTGCGCCAGTGCAATCTCTTTTTTCTTCTTATTTTGCCACCAAACACCGTTCGTCCATAACTCCTTCATCCGGTACCCGTTTCCCACAAACTCGGACTCTATTTCAACCAGAATTCGGAGACGAACGCAATGGAACGACCTGTTTCCCTTAATTCCCAAATTTGAAATTAAGTATTCTTTAATTTTGTTAATCTAATTATTCGAAAATTCGGGGTGTTACAAAATATATGTTCATGTGTTGAAAGAAAATATGTATTCATGTGTTGAAGTAAAATAAATGTTCATTTACAAATCAAACGATTTGTTTATGTACAGCGATTTGACTGATATAGATTGGGACGATAAATTTTACACATCGCCCAACTACACAAATAAAACCAGTGTTTGATTGTTTGAATACCCCACACGGGTATTAGGATGAAATTGGCCATACATTAGTCCCAATGATTAGTTGTATGTCGATCGATAGATTGACAGGCTGTTATAAGCCTTAAATATTTATATTTGATGCTTATGCAGTGTAGAATGCACTTTGGGTGATGGTTGACTGTGTTTGATTGTTGTAGTGTACGTGTGTGTGTATGAAATCCATATAATTAACATTATATGGTAATTGATTGGGCCTCATTCTAATTTGGAAAATAAAGAATATAATGAAAATTCATGTGTTGAATAGAATGAAAATTCATGTGTTGAATAATATAAATTCATGTGTTGAATAGGATGAAAATTCATGTGTTGAATAATATAAATTCATGTGTTGAATAGAATAAATATTCATGTGTTGAATAAAATAAATAGTCATGTGTTGAATAGAAGAAAACATTCATGTGTTAAAAAAAAGCCGTGTTGATTAGATTGGCGCCATTTTGACGTGAACGATATTTATATCGATTTTATTTATTTTTATAATGAATATCGAATAGGAATTGATTTCAAAATATAACATTTTGAAAATATTATCATTTATAGATTAATGATATGGAATATTCAATTTTGATTGGAAATTGAATATGAAGTTGAAATCGTTTTGAAAACGAATTTAAAACGATTTATAAAATACGTTTTAAAAGTAAATCGACGTAATATATATAATGGCCTAAATAGAACGCGCCGCGCTGCGGTAGTTCGCGAATTTCGACCATTGACTTCGAATGGATATTACGGGAGATCCGACCGTCGGATTCTCCTAAAACCGGAACCATTGGGTTTGTATCGAAAAGATATTTCTAGCAAATATTAGAGATTTGAAATCTAACGGTTGGATTTGGAATTATGTCCAAATCAAATTTGGAAAAAGTCGCTGTAAGTGCAGTTCGATGGCCGTTGATGGAAATCGACTGTACGGGCCTTGATAAAATTATTAAAAATAGTAATAATTTGTGTAAAATCACAAGAAATGATTTGGAAAAAATTAGGATGAAAAACCACATATTTGAAAAGATAAAAATAGTTTTTTATCGAAATGAACTAGTTTTGAACTAGAATTATAATCCCAATTATTTTTGAAATAAACAAAGTGGATTTAAAATAACCAGAATTTCCAATATATAAAGTGGAAATGGATTTGAATCGAAATTGTCTTGGGAATATTTCGATGTTGGATTTCGTGATTATACATATATTTTTATGAAACTTTGAGAGATATATTTATATCGTTATTTCCAATACGATATTTGTTGGTCGTAGAATTTGATATTGAATATAAGTCGATATATTTTCTATTCAGAGCCTTGTATTTAATATCAAATGGGCTTTGGGTTTGTCGTGAATGGTGTTTTCATTAACACTGTTCTTAAACCCAGTGGAGAAAAAGATTAAATCTTTTTATTTAGATTTAATGAAGTATACCAATTAAATGATATTTAATTGGAATTGAATTTGAATGTGATTTTGGGTTTATTGTGAACCGTGTTTTAAATGACATTGGTTCTTCAGCCCAGTTAAAGACAGGATAAGATTTCCCAAGTTAAATAATCATTGATAGTGATTATTAGGAAGATTAAAAACCAAATGGAGTTTTAATGAATCTTTAATTAGATTGAAATAATCGAGAATGGAGTATCACCAGTTTTGCTCCAGGCAATAGTTAAATCTTTAATTAGATTTGAACGTGAAATGGTAACTGAATTTACCAATAACACCGTGGTGTTAGATATGAAGTATTACCAGTTTTACTTCATGGGATGAATAGGTTGGGATTAGGAAATTAAAACAAATGATTACTTCGTAAGGTTCGTTAATCCCGACTAGTTTGGATAAACCATAAATTGGTTTGAATTGATATTCAAAGGAAGATTAAAGAATAAATTTAAAGAATTTGTCTTTGATAAAATTAATGGGAACCTTTCCTAAAGAATAAGAATATTTGAATAAAAGAATATTCTGAATTGGAATGAGGTGTATGTTGTGTTTGTGTAACACTTGTTTATCATATGCGCGGGTTATTCAGAAAGACTGGGTTTATCCCATTCTGAATAACTGATTCGACGATGTGTCGAGGATGAAGACGGTGGTCGAAGACCGGAGGTCTTCACATCGTTTGGGTGATTATTGATGATCTTGATTGGGCTGTACACCCAAGAGGAGGGAATCAGTTGGTGATCGTCCAGACGTTCTTGGAGATCGATGGATATGCGAGGTACAAGGTGCCTCCGGTTTCGTTCAAACCCAGAACGAACTTGTAAATGGACTGTGTGTCTGACATTGGATTTTATTATGTGTGATTGATTTCTATTAAATATATATCTATTTGGCGGCGGAGGATTTATTCTCCTACTTAACGCCCTTCTCTGAGACGTACGAGCTCAGAGGTTATATATGGATGGATATCAAATGCATAGAGTGAATTACCTGTGTGGCGTGCCTAAGTGGAAAATGATCAAGGCTTTTGTTGAAAAGAAGAGTCTTGTCGTTGATGATCAAAGCACCGCCTGCGTGACATAGCTTTGTGTAACATTGATTCGCGAGGCTCACACCCCGGTTGTGAACCAGAAACGGGAGAGGACTGCAGGGAGGGCATGCGTTTCCTTCTAGCTGGGGTGGTGTCAGTGACCTACCAGCCCTAACATTTATATTATTTTCACCTGTGTGGTTGTTTCTGTTGCGAGGCGCCTCGGATATATTGGTGACTATGTGGAGCCAATGGAGTCATTTTGCTCATTTACGCCCCCAAAGGGCGGGGAAACGCAGTGTCTAGGGTTTAAGTTTAATCCACATTGGTAGACCGGCCCTGAAGATCCAAGGGTCACTCGAGCTCTGATCCTGAGGCTCGGGCTAGAGAGTCTCGAATCGGTGAGGACTATCTTTTGCCTCGGTTCATAGATGGAAACCCAAATTCCAATACGTGACTTTGCGGTTTTGATTGTAGAGCCTAGTATGGCGACATGATATGT
This sequence comes from Allium sativum, assembly GCA_030737875.1. NCBI lineage: Eukaryota > Viridiplantae > Streptophyta > Magnoliopsida > Asparagales > Amaryllidaceae > Allium > Allium sativum. The sequence goes on from CM060909.1 coordinate 592,238,431, forward strand.
GGTACCCATGCCGTCTATGATTGATATTTATGATTGAAATTGTTTTAACACTATACACTTATAGTAATAATAAAACATGCAATTTAGCGTATCAAGCATTCTTTGGCTATTATAAGGTAAAACCCTATCCTCCGGCTTGTGTTGCATTGTGTGATGGGACCTGGGTCTTATAATAGCTTCGTTGTTCTTTATTTAGCATGGCGCTGTTGTTTTATGCACTGGTGTTCTTGGGAGAAAACCCGTTCCATGTTATACGGCATGGTCCCTTGATTTACCTAACTTTAAAATAAACATTAATAACTGTTTTAGTTCTCACACCAGTCACGTGACTGACTTAGAGTTTATTGTTTTAACCTAAACTATGGGTGCCCTTATTTTGACACGGGCAGCTAGTAGTTTTGGTTTTGCAAATTTATATTCACAGGATCCTGATTTACAGCTGAAGCGATATTCGGAAAGCTCTATATCCATGTATTACTTCCAGTTGTGTATTGTATTGTTTTTCCGCTGCTATGTAATGTAATTTAAATCTCTGATATTTTCTATGTAATATTTATTCATACTCTGTATATGTAACACCCCACGTCCATTAATGTCACTCACAAAGGGAATGCATTAACTTCTATGGAGCATTTTAAGTGTGTATAGAACAGAAACTTAACAACAAGATAGATATAAACAGTACTTAAAATTTTAAAATTTTATTCATTGCAGCGGTAAACACGAAGGTTTGATTACGTCATCAAAAACCAGAGTCAAAGTACATAATATCCATCTTGACTCAATCAGAGTACATAAATTGAAAGACATAACCCCAATACAAAATAGCCATAAATAAGATAAGATGAACTTTTACTTCAGCGATCCAAGCAACTTCTAAAAGCAAGAGATACAGCTGTCCAAAATCAAGCGCCACTGGTGCTAGTTCCACCCTGAGGACCTTGGGGGGGGGGGGGGAGGAAGAAAAGAGGTGGAAATAAAGGGGGTCAGACATAAAGTCTGGCGAGTGCGATAACTTTAACAATATAATTATCAAAATAACTAGGCTAAGGACTAAGTTGGAAAATAAGGAAATGACTGTGAACAATTGGGTATGGTAGAACAAACTAAAGGAAATACGATGAACAAAGATAACGTTAAAGGCGCACCTAGTCGCTATAAGATAATTAGTATACTGCACCACACCAAACACCCTAAAAGTTGATCCCGCCTACAAGACTTTAATATTGATAATGGTAGTTTCGTGTACCCCTAGTTGCCTTCATAGGTGCCGCCTGCTCCTATCTCCACTAGGTGTACTGTAATGTCCCGCATTTCTATCGGTTTATATTTGAATATTTAAATCAGTTTAAATATTGAATTCGTGTTATAAGTGGATTTATAAACGACGTTGAATGTATAAAAAAAATATTAATTATAATCGAGCTCATAACGACGCTACAGTTCGTAATTTAACGTTTTGAACTTCAACTGAGTGTACAAGATTCGTTATAAATCGGATTTCTGCGAAACAAGAAACGTTGGAATCTGTTGAACTGTATTCTTCTAATGGAGGTGAAAAATCGAATTTCTGAATTATAGATTGCAAGATATATCCAAATAAAATATTTAAATAGTCGCTGTAAAATCATTTATCGACCGTAACGGTTTATTCGATATAACTAGATATCGATTTCGAATTTGGACAAAGTTCTTTTGAGACGTAGTGATAATTTAATTTTTAGAATTTTTCTGTAATTTCAAATAATTAAATAAGCAACTTTTTATTTGGAGTATTTTGCACCCTATATCGATATTTTGGGGTTTCAAAATATGAGTTAACCAACCGATATTATTACATTTCTGGGATTGTGGCACACTGTCGTGCACAACGGTATTTGTATTTCTGTCCATAGCAGTGCAGATATGAATGGAGTTCTACATAACACGGTACACTACTATTACAAACAATTGTAAACATATAATAAAATTTATTTTAAACAACAACACAGACCATAAAAACTTTGACTGTTGACCTATTCTAAGAGGGAAAGCACCACTTATACAAGAAGCAATTATAATTGAATCAGTGGCAAGAGTTTGAGACGTCCATTTTACGTAAATATTACTGAACATATTACCTACTTTCAATAACTATATTTTCAAAGTAACATTTAAGTCCACTGTACCGAAGCCTATGAAAATAAATACTCTTTTGTCTTGGCCACCATGGAAACATACAACTTATATACGTGAAAATCAAGGAACCTATACATCTAGTGTCGGGGTCGCTCCCGTCATCACCGCTTGTGACCTTCCTATGCTTCACTTGAGACAATTTTCGACGAGCCAATTTAAAGGAAAAGTTTTCCGCAATGCTCGTCTTTCTCGTCAACTTTTATTAATATAAACATATTATATCTTAACACTTAAGTAACTTCAGGACTCTACTGCACGTATTCCTCCCATTAGCAATGGAGTAATGCTAAACTCCTTACAGTCCAAGTTTCGTGCACAGTCATGTCCAAGGGAAAAGGTACAAAACTCTATAGTATTAACAAATTAAGGCATGTGCATAGCCCTTCTAGTTGCACCCTATCCCATGGCCTAATAAAGAAAAACCATACCCCTTCATCAAAACGAATGACAACAGCACCTACTATATGACTACTCATACCTATCAAAACATATCTTCCTACTGCCGCAAATATTTGATGTGTGTCTCCTCTTCATTAACGCTGCCTACATTAAAGATTTGCACAGGCTTTTCATCCTACATCACGCACAAATGGTTCGATCATATCCTACGGTATATATACATTACTTTGCGCTCAAGTATCGTACACTTCTCCCATAATTCATTTAATATCCATGCTATCACTTAGACTGGCGCAGCTAACCTAAGAAATAAATATTCATGGCAGGCACCCTATACATATGTGTTTTCTAATCGACTCTAACGACATATCAAACAAGAGTTGTCCATTTCAAGCAAATCATATACTATTATAAAGCCTGTCCCCTACGTGTACACAAAAGCCGGACTATCCTTTCAAAATCAAAACAGAGGCGGTGAAAGGAAAACTCTTGCTACCCTATGATCCTACTCATAGCTATCCCTTGGCTGCCAAGTAAATTTCCACTTATAAATACACAGCTAATTCCTACCTTTTCTGCGGAAATCCGAGACCAATATCAGCTCATTCTTTCTTCTCTCCATTTCGAACCCAGCTGCCCCTTTCTATGCTTATAATATAGAATATAAAATAAAAATGAAAATATGTATATCGTGACCTGGAAGGTCAAAAACTATGTGACGCGGTGCACTGCTGCCTGCGAGTATAAAGAACATTGGGTTCTAGGACATAGGAGTGTAGCGGTTAGTGGGTTTCAGACATTAGGAGTTGTCGCACTGGAAGTATAAAAGAGGACGTGAGGCAAAGTAGCTTGCTGCATGCGGATTTGGGAAGTCTGGACGTGGTGAGGAGTACGGAGGGGTAGCTGCGTTTTGTATTTTGGAAGGGTGGCAGGACAGAGCACGCATGAAATAGTAGGGTGTTGTGTGACTGGATGGATATAGAACGATGTGTGTATGGGTTAATGGAAAAAAGAGGGAGCATGGTAGGGCAGTCGCGTGTTTTAAAGTGAACAACGCTAAGGTAAATATATACATTTATTTAGTCATTACAGTTAGTGAGTTATAGGATTTGTGTTTAAGTGTTAACTATTAACTATGAATCAGTTTCATAGTGATTAATGTTTACAAGGAATACAGTTAGTATGTTAATATTATGTTGGAAATAACCCGAAACATTTAGTTAGTCTGTTAGTATTTTAAATTATTAAGTTATGGGTTATAGTGGGATCAAAGGTAATATTAGTCGCGGTCGGTTAAACATAAACCATCAAAAATTATTAGTGGTCGAATTTAATGACGGTTAAAGTAATTAAATTTCAACGTAATGACATATGTTAACAGAACTGAGAGCCGTCTGTCATGTTGGGTCCGTATGGACGCAAGCTGCACAAATGAAACTCGCTTGGAGCGATTTGAAGCTCGTCACAATTTTAAAGAAAATAGAACGCTCGACCAGATCTATCGAACGTTAATCGTTAATTGACGATTAACGACCAAGGTGAGTAAATTCACTAACTCTGTTTTATTTAAAATATTATAATATTTTAATATTAATTGAATTCTGTGTGATGGTTGCTTAGGCAAATTACAATTAAATTGGTTGAATAATATATACTGTCGTATATATACACATCATTGGTTGGATACCGATCACATCGATTATAATATTCCATAGTATGACATTAGTGTTATTTGGGGTGACTAACATCTGCGGATGCCGGGAACCGGTTGGAGGAATCCAACTGGATTCCTCAACATGTATATATTGCATTTGCATTAATTGTGACATATGCTACGATATATCAACTGTGATTAATCTTGTTGTGTTTAAATATCGTTGGCCCTAGCATTGTGATATTTAAATACCGTAAATGTTTTCGAATAGAAGAAAGAAATTCGTGATTTAAAAAGGAAATATATTTTTCCAAAAATTGAAGTTTAATCTTGAATGGTGTTAAAAAGTAGGAACTTGTTTTGTTAAAACAAGAAGTTGATTTTAAAGGAATTTTTAAATAAAGTGAATTATTTTATCAATGGATAAATGGAAATATAAATTCAAAATTTTGAATTAATATGAAAGTGGAAATCGGTTTTGAAACCAATATTTGAAATGAGATTTGAACTTAGCTGATTGGAAAAGAAATCTAACGAGATTTTAAAAGTTTGAAATTAATAACGAGATTTTCTATAAATAATTATAAATAGAATAGGAAATTGAAGTCAAGGTATAAACTGGATTTATAATCAAGGAAAAGTCGATTGTCGACAAAGAAATTATGAAGTAATGTTGGTTTACAAATTTAGAAAATAACTTGAGAGATGTCAAGATTTTTGTAACGAATAGAGATGTCAAGATTTTTGTAACGAATAGAGATGTCAAGATTTTTGTAACGGAAAGAGATGTCAAGATTAGCATAAAGTAGAATGTAACAGCGTATTGCAAATCTTAGATCTATAGCGATAAAATAACGTTGTTGATTGGGCTTAAGCATGAATGTTATGTCAAGATTAGTTAAAAGGGAATATTACAGCGTATGACAAGTTTTTAAACTATAACGATAAATTAGCGATGTTGACCAAACTTAAGCGTGATTGTATGATGTTTAATTAGAATGGATGTTTGTTTTTACTTCGATAGTTAAATAACCGACTGTCGAAGTGTTTTGACCATCGTTGTCAATACGGGGAGACCGGTTGGATTTATTATCCGAGAACCACTCCGTATAGGCATAAGCGTTGCGAATTGGATTATGCTGATGACAATTGAAGACGGAGTGAAATGCAAGGGTCGTCCTGTTCCACAATGGTGTTTTCTGTTTGTCCAGTCCCAGGACAACTTGTATGGACGAATGTCTGACAGAGTATTCCTAACAGTCACATAAGACGATCTGTTCGAGGTATTACGTCTGGTGGCGGAGAAACTCGTTTCTCTTAGCATTTATACCCGTGATATCTTTGAGAAGATTAACTAGTGATTTGACGGGTTTGACGATGTGGCATTTAAAGTGTATGGTGGCCAGATGTTCTAAAAAGTAGACGTAGCCTCAAGCTTCACAACCAGGAAATGACAAAAATCGGGCAGGCAGCATGGCTATGTGGGTCGCTCCCATTAGGTTGTATAATCACCTATCTAGAGAAATTCTTTTTGTTTATTAATCTATCGATTCCACCCATTCGGGAACGGTGGTTTGAGTCCAACCGTTGGTGATATACATTCGATACACTCAAGCGAAATGAGTGGTCGGTCATGTGTAGGCCGGGTTGCAAGACGTTCTTGTTGAACCCAGGTGTATTTGCCTCTAGAGATACACTATCGGCAGGTGGTCCCATACCTTGTCATAGTTGGAATCCAATCTCCAATAAGCGCCCTGCGGTTTTTTTTTATTTTATATTATGTATGTAGAGCGTGAGATGCAAGCGTTCTGCTATTTTGTTATTTACTTGATTAGACATTATTATAATATCACTGGATTTTGATATCAAAGTGTTTTGGGTTATAGTAAGGTAAAAACCGTCCATGTTTATGTGTGGGCTGGTCTTACTATTATCTTTTCGTTTCAAAAGAATTTTCAAAATTAAACCGTATGGTTGGAATTTACTCACACCAGTCCCATGACTGACCCAGAGTTTATTTTGTCTGTTTTCCCTAAACTCTTGGGTGCCCAAATTTGTACGGGCAGTCAATTGTTTCAGGATTTTACAGATTCGCTTGGAGGAGCTCAAAGCAGGAGGCTTCACCTTTATTTATTTAGAGATTATTTCCGCTGTGATGTATATGAGTTATACTCTGATATGGTATGTAAATACAAATACAGTTTTGTATTTCAAAGTTTGTTATATATTATATTTTATTCGTTCCGCTGTGAGATTCATGTTTACTCTGATTATGCTCAGTTGTGTTCTTCTTCTTCTTCTTCTATTCTATTAGTTCTATCTTTCTATCTCACCTTCTAATTTCTTTCTATTAATGATCCGGTATTTTCGATGTCTGAACAGTCGACGTTGGGTTTTGTGTCGATTTTCGGAGTCGAAAATTCCAGTTCATTACAGTTGGTATCAGAGCATAAGGTTAAGTGATTACCTTAGCTCTGTGGTGTGACTCAATAGAGATGAGGTCAGTAGTACCTTAGATTGAGTTTGAGTGTATCTATATGAGCGCGTATTTGTAAATTGATATAAAAAGCATTTTATATTGTGTTGATTGATCTGGTGAGTGGTATATAAATTCCAGATCGACGCGTTTAGCTGACGAGGTCGATAGGGCTTTATAAACGCTTGGATAGAGAAATTCGACATAGTATTGTTTTAAAAGCTGGGTGAATAAAATAATTATACCCAAATTATATTTTGATATAAAAAGAAGTATATATCTTGATATTATTATAATACGTAGGATGTGTGATCATTATTATAATCATACTTGAAGTGGTTATGTAAATAACCAATCGAAATTCACGTAAGTATAAAATACAAATCCGATGAATTGAATCTAAAGAAACTCCAGAATTGGAGTTAAAACTATGGTAATTTGGAAAAAGTTCGTAAATGAATTTTGAATTAAATATATGGAATTTTAAGATCCTGGGGAAATTTTGAAATATTATCCAAGTTTCGAAAAGATATTTTTGAAATAAATTTCAAATAAAAGTATTTGAATATGAGTTTTGAAAGTGATATAGTATTGAACTCACTTTGATCGCTGGAAAATAATTCCGATGATGAACCGCGGCATCATCGGTGTTCGTTTTCGAGTTTCTAAGTGACGGATTACTACCAAAGATTTTGTTTTGAAATAAGTTGTTCAGAAGTTCAAATGTTTTGAATTGCTAAGTTATGAATATATATATATGATTTCAAACTGATCTGAAATGTAAATCCCAGGAATTTGAATTCTGAAATTTAAAATTTGCTTATGAAGTAAATAAATAGAAATTAACTAAGGTGAATAAAATTGAAGTGTAATTGAAACCAAGTAAGTGGAAATCATAGAATTAAACTTGGTGAAAGTAAGTGAATTTGTGAAATAAGCTATCAGATTGGATTAGAGATAATCTGAGATGGAATTTTATTATTGAGCAAGAATTTGGAGTTGAGATTGGAATTTGAATTGGAGTTTGAACTGGAATTTGGCTTCGGTACTAGAGAATGATTGGTTGTGGATAAAGGATTTGACGCAAAGATTGTGTTATGGGGATGTGAAGTATGGAATTTCAACCAAGCAGGTTGTGAGGAGATAGAATTAGAGCATCTTCACTTCTTAGCAATTTCGAGGACGAAATTATTTTAAGGGGGAAGGAATGTAATGTCCTGCATTTCTATCGGTTTATATTTGAATATTTAAATTAGTTTAAATATTGAATTCGTGTTATAAGTGGATTTATAAACGACGTTGAATGTATAAAAAAAATATTAATTATAATCGAACTCATAACGACGTTGCAGTTCGTAATTTAACGTTTTGAACTTCAACTGAGTGTACAAGATTCGTTATAAATCGGATTTCTGCGAAACAAGAAACGTTGGAATCTGTTGAACTGTATTCTTCTAATGGAGGTGAAAAATCGAATTTCTGAATTGTAGATTGCAAGATATATCCAAATCAAATATTTAAATAGTCGCTGTAAAATCATTTATCGACCGTAACGGTTTATTCGATATAACTAGATATCGGTTTCGAATTTGGACAAAGTTCTTTTGAGACGTAGTGATAATTTAATTTTTAGAATTTTTCTGTAATTTTAAATAATTAAGTAAGCAACTTTTTATTTGGAGTATTTTGCACCCTATATCGATATTTTGGGGTTTCAAAATATGAGTTAACCAACCGATATTATTACATTTCTGGGATTGTGGCACACTGCCGTGCACAACGGTATTTGTATTTCTGCCCATAGCAGCGCAGATATGAATGGAGTTCTACATAACACGGTACGCTACTATTACAAACAATTGTAAACATATAATAAAATTTATTTTAAACAACAACACAGACCATAAAAACTTTGACTGTTGACCTATTCTAAGAGGGAAAGCACCACTTATACAAGAAGCAATTATAATTGAAACAGTGGAAAGAGTTTGAGACGTCCATTTTACGTAAATATTACTGAACATATTACCTACTTTCAATAACTATATTTTCAAAGTAACATTTAAGTCCACTGTACCGAAGCCTATGAAAATAAATAGTCTTTTGTCTTGGCCACCAAGGAAACATACAACTTATATACGTGAAAATCAAGGAACCTATACATCTAGTGTCGGGGTCGCTCCCGTCATCACCGCTTGTGACCTTCCTATGCTTCACTTGAGACAATTTTCGACGAGCCAATTTGAAGGAAAAGTTTTCCGCAATGCTCGTCTTTCTCGTCAACTTATATTAATATAAACATATTATATCTTAACACTTAAGTAACTCCAGGACTCTAATGCACGTATTCCTCCCATTAGCAATGGAGTAATGCTAAACTCCTTACAGTCCAAGTTTCGTGCACAGTCATGTCCAAGGGAAAAGGTACAAAACTCTATAGTATTAACAAATTAAGGCACGTGCATAGCCCTTCTAGTTGCACCCTATCCCATGGCCTAATAAAGAAAAACCATACCCCTTCATCAAAACGAATGACAACAGCACCTACTATATGACTACTCATACCTATCAAAACATATCTTCCTACTGCCGCAAATATTTGATGTGTGTCTCCTCTTCATTAACGCTGCCTACATTAAAGTAACATTTAAGTCCACTGGACCGAAGCCTATGAAAATAAATACTCTTTTGTCTTGGCCACCAAGGAAACATACAACTTATATACGTGAAAATCAAGGAACCTATACATCTAGTGTCGGGATCGCTCCCGTCATCACCGCTTGTGACCTTCCTATGCTTCACTTGAGACAATTTTCGACGAGCCAATTTGAAGGAAAAGTTTTCCGCAATGCTTGAAACACCCCACCTCCGTTAGGGTCACTCTCACAGGGAATGCCCTAATTTTGGTGGAGGTTTATAAGTATAAGTCACAGATATACAAGACAGATATAAGAACACATATTTTTGAACAGCGGAAAAACAACAACTTTTATTTCATTAAAAATACAAGTTACAACAACCATACCATAATTGTCTTACAATACTTCCAAAAACATAACATCTTCATAACTGTCTTGATTACATTATTTAAAGAAGCATAAAGAAAACATAAATAAACTGCAAAAGTCCCATAGTTGCTGTCCAAAGCCATAGTCCAAAACGAAAAGATCCAAGCAATACATTCTTTCTCTTCAAGTTGGATATGAAGGCTGGTCAAGCTGCGGTATTCCCTCCCTGTGGACCTGGGGGGGAACGGAAGAAAAGAACACGAAAGAAAAGTAGAGTCAGACATAAAGCCTGAGTAAGTCTAGGACTATTCAGTCTATGAATAAAGAACTGGGTATGATAAGTAAAAACTAGAAATGGGAAAGCACCATAAACTTAGTTAAGTTGTCTAGGGTCGAATATACTATCGTACCCCGTATTAATCTCTGTACCCATATAAACTAGTTCCCAACAGGCACCCCATAATCAGGGTGAAGTGATCCATTTTATGATGATCGGCTCCTACTCGCATAGTGTAATGACCCGTATTCTACACATCATAGGATCGTAGAATATTTATTTCTTTCCCATGTGAAGTCGTATGGTCATGTAACTTTGGGAAACATCTATTAGAGTCATTTCCCATGCTTATGATTTTTGTCGATTTTTAAATGACCATTTTGCCCCTAATTGGTACTATTTTGGCCATAACTTTTGATTGGAAAGGAATTTTGACCTGAAACCACTTCCATTTGATTCGTTTGATGGTTTCTCTTTCTGTAGAGTGGTCACATTAGCCAAACGGACTTACCGTTTGGGAGATATGGCTGAAACAAGGTTTGGAGTGTGAAAAACTGCTTATCTGGGCCAAATCGTGTGATTAGTGAGTAGGCCCATAACCCATTTCGGGATTAGGGTTATGGGAGGGCTGAAATGAGATGGAGAATCATTCCATTTCAGTTTTCTAGCCTCCACTTATCACCAAGGAACCCTAAAAATGGCCTCCAACCTCTAAATCACCTCCAAATCACCTTTAGGTTAAGGATTTGGCTTAGCAACCCCTAATCAAGAAGGATCTTCACCTAATCAACAAAGGAGCTGCTGTTTGGTATTGGAATTCGCATCAAATCAGAGAATCATTTCAGATCTTAGTTTGTTTTGTGGCTAAGGTGAGTTATTTGCTTAGTTTTGCACTAATTATGGCTAATTAGGGTTGATTAGTGCTAATTAGCGAATTTAAATATGATAAAATTCTGGAAAAATATTTATAAAATTCGGAATGATGTTTTAGACCTCTGATATGAATTTGAGTTAATTTGGTTAAGTTTTGATAATCCTATCATTAGTTTCACCTAAACATGCTTAGGGAAAATATGGGATTTTAGGTATGTTTGATCCATTTTTACCTATCATATTGATGTGAATGATGTTTGTGGTTGATTATGCGTGTTGCTATGACTGTATGAAATGTTTTGTGATTGGTTAGAATAGTTAGAATGGTCAAAAACGCTGTCGAGGGGCGTAAACTGCTCGCTGGGGGAACTGCAGGAATCTGCCTGAACCGACCGGATCGGTAAGCATAAGGGCGATCCGATTCGAGGACAACGATCCGTATGGCCACCCCGATCGCGAATCCTCTCCACGATCCGATCCAACTTGATGAGGCGCAACGATCCGAAGGGAGGAGCACGACTCGATCCACTTCAGGAGCTCACGAGTCGATGGGTACTATGCGAGACGATCCGACCCGATCAGAAGACACGACCCGACCCGGATGAAGCAACCCGATCCGATCCAAAGTGGTGACGCCGATCCGAATCAGGAAGAGGAGCCACGAGCTGGAGGACCATGACCCGATCCGATGCAAGAGGCGCGATCCGATCCGAATGTAGGGGCCGCTCCGATCCGATGAAGAATGCAAGAGGCTGATCCGATCCGATTCGATTGTGATGACCAATAACCCGAGATGCAAAGGTAGTCCAAATGGAAGTTAGAGCTCAGGATCCCGGAACCAGTTGGGAACCAATGAGTTCACTTCATGGTTGGACTTTGCTGCGGGACGTGTGCTAAGGAGTTGTCGATGTTCATAACTTCGATTCACCACTAAGAATGGATGATGGCTACTTATCAGTGCAGTAGGGTCATTACGACCTGAGGGGCAAAGTGATGGTAGCAAGACTACGTTATCAGTGCAGTAGGGTCATTATGACCTGAGGGGCAAGGTGATGCGTAGTAAGACTATGAGCCAGCGCAGATGGGGTGAATAACTCCATGGGGCAAGTGGACATAGTAAGGATTAGTAAGGCTATGAGCCAGCACAGATGGGGTGAATAACTCCATGGGGGCAAGTGGACATAGCGAGGAAATGGTGGCTACGTTATCAGTGCAGTGAAGCCATTTATGACTTCATGGGGCAAAGTGATCGTAGCAAGGAATGTCGGGTGATCGAAGTGGTGAATATCGTATGCTTTACGCACTGAGCGAGAGATGTGAGGATGGATGCTATGCTTGATTGTTTGCCATCATTATGACATGCACACCTCCCCCACCTCCGTATCTTTACACTGTTTGATATGATACCTTAGAGTGTTGTACTGTAGTGCTAACTCTTTGGTTGCAGGTCCAGGTTCAGGTATGTTTTAGTCTACCTGTTATTGTTCACTTTAGATGCTTATCGCTCATACCAGGCTTTATGTCTGACCCAGAGTTTTATGTCTCCTCTTATTACTCTGGGTGCTCACACGAGCAGACTAGAGACAGGTTAGCTGGTGATGCGCGAGTAGCTGATTCGGATGCGGGCAGGAGGCTTCCACGTATTATATATATATACACATTCTCGCTGTGTCGCTTGTGGTCGCTACTTGGGCATTAGTAGTGTCCCACATTTATCTTAATTTTGCTTTGAGACAGTTTGGAAGTTGTAATAAGCTGTATTTTGGATTTCCGCTGCTATGATGTTTAGTTCTGATTTTCAGCTTATGCACTGTCTCTCCTGTTTTATGTCAAGTATGTTATTATTATATTTTGTTCTATGCGCTGTGAGACATTTTACAGGTTCTTTGTATGTTCTTTTCCTCCTTCCTTTTTCCCTTCTGGCGACCCGTACCGTGCTAACTGGACATGTGTACAGCGCACTTTTGGAGTAAATGTCGGTTGGTGCGGGGCGGGGCGTCACACTTGGTATCGGAGCTCTAGGTTGCGTAGTTAACCTAGGGAAAGACACTAGGGAGAGATAATACGTATATGAGAGCGCGTATTTGTGATTACTTTGGTTTTCAAAAACTATGTATGTATATACTATTAGTAGTATGAAGATTAAGTCGCACTGCACTAGCACCACTATGGGGTTGTTAATCGTTTCCTTTTTTCAGATTAACGATGAGCCGAGATACGAGAGGTGCTGGTAGAGGGACCAACCAAGGGAATGCCGCTGACATGAGGGCTATGTTTACTAACCTCATGAGAGACATGCTTAGAGAAGTGCAAGGGGCAATTCCCAATCCCGGAGTTGGTGTTGGCCCAGTAGTGCAGGCGCCTAGGGTCGATTTCGCCATGTTGTGCAAGGATTACACTAACCTTGGTGGGAAGCCGTTCCATGGAACGGAGTCGGCCACGGATGTTCAGGACTGGATGGATAGCTGTGACCGTATCTTTGATGACTTGGGTCTCGAGGATGCGATGAAGAGAAGGCTAGCGTCTCGTCAGCTGCAAGGGCGAGCGATGAATTGGTGGAATGCCATAAGAACATGTGACGGCCCGCCCCCGCACCAACCGACATTTACTCCAAAGGTGCGCTGTACACATGTCCAGTTAGCACGGAGCGGGTCGCCAGAAGGAAAAGGAAGAAGGAAATGAACATACGAAGAACCTGTAGAATGTCTCACAGCGCATAGAACAAAATATAATAGTAACATACTTGACATAAAACAGGAGAGACAATGCATAAGCTGAAAATCAGAACTAAACATCATAGCAGCAGAAATTCAGAATACAGCTTATTACATCATTCAAACTGTCTCAAAGCAAAACAAGATAAAGGAGGTACACTACTAATGCCCAAGTAGCGACCACCAACGACACAGGGAGAATGTGTATATATATAATACGTGGAAGCCTCCTGCCCGCCTCCGAATCAGCTACTCGCGCATCACCAGCTAACCTGTCTCTAGTCTGCTCGTGTGAGCACCCAGAGTAATAAGAGGAGACATAAAACTCTGGGTCAGACATAAAGCCTGGTATGAGCGATAAGCATCTAAAGTGAACAATAACAGGTAGACTAAAACATACCTGAACCTGGACCTGCAACCAAAGAGTTAGCACTACATACTGTACAACACTCTAAGGTATCATATCAAACAGTGTAAAGATACGGAGGTGGGGGAGGTGTGCATGTCATAGGGATGGAAAACAATCAAACATAGCATCCATCCTCACATCTCTCACTCTGTGCGTAAAGCGTACGATATTCACCACTTCGATCACCTAACATTCCTTGCCACGATCACTTTGCCCCATGAAGTCATAAATGGCTTCACTGCACTGATAACGTAGCCTCTAATTCCTTGCTATGTCCACTTGCCCCATGGAGTTATTCACCCCATCTGCGCTGGCTCATAGCCTTACCAATCCTTACTATGTCCACTTGCCCCATGGAGTTATTCACCCCATCTGCGCTGGCTCATAGTCTTACTACGCATCACCTTGCCCCTTAGGTCATAATGACCCTACTGCACTGATAACGTAGTCTTGCTACCATCACCTTGCCCCTCAGGTCGTAATGACCCTACTGCACTGATAAGTAGCCCATCATTCCTTTTTAGTGGTGAATCGAAGTTATGAACGTCGACAACTCCTTAGCACACGTCCCGCAGCAAAGTCCAACCATGAAGTGAACTCGTTGGTTCCCAACTGATTCCGGGATCCTGAGCTCTAACTTCCCCTATTGGACTACCTTTGCATCTCGGGTTATTGGTCAATACTGGGTCGGGTCGGATTCCTCATCAAACCATCGGTTCGGGTCGGGTTTCCCCCTTCTGGTGCGGTTCGGGTCGGCATTCATCTTCTGATGCGGTTCGGGTCGGCATTCCTCAGGGTTCGAGTCAGCTGCTTCTTTTTCTTTGGGTCGGGTCGGTGCTTCCTTTCGGGTCAGGTCGGGTCCTTCTTGGTTCATGCTTTCGATCCGTCTTCCTGCCCCCCCCCCTTCATATGCTCCTATCCGATCCGCTTTCTTGCTCCTGCTCTGATTCGCCTTTGTATTTCCGATCCGATTTGTCTTCTTCGATCCGATCCGTCTTTCCCCATCCGATCCGATCCCAGTTCAGCTAACGTGGCCTTCCTTTTTGCCACTTTTCTAAGTGTTGGGTTCCGATCCGATCAGATCCTTTGCTCAGTTCCACATATCCGATCCGAGCCCCCTTATCCGATCCGATCCGAACTCTGCACTGTTTTCTGAAACTATTCCAGCAAGTGTTTACGCCATTCGACGACGTTTTCGACCATTCTAACTATTGAAATCAATCACAAAGCATTTCATACAGTTATAGCAACATGCATAATCAACCACAAACATCATTCACATCAATATCATAGGTTAAAATGGATCAAACATACCCAAAATCCCATATTTCCCCTTAAGCATTTTAGGTGAAACTAATGATAGGATTAGCAAAACTTAACCAAATTAACCCAAATTCATATCATAGGTCTAAAACATCCTTTAGGAATTTATGAACATTTTTCCCCAATTTTATCATGCTTAAATTCGCTAATCAGCACTAATCACCCCTAATTAGCCATAATTAGTGTAAAACTATGCAAATCACTCACCTTAGCCACAAAATAAACTAAGGTCTGAATTAATTCTCTGATTTGATGTGAATCTCAATGCCAAACAGCAGCTCCTTTGTTGATTTGGTGAGGATCTTCCTTGATTAGGGGTTGCTAAGCTTGATCCTTGACCAAAAGATGATTTGGAGGTGATTTAGAGGTTAGAGGCCATTTTTAGGGATCCTTGGTGATAAGTGGAGGTTAGAAAACTGAAATGAAATGATTCTCCATCTCATTTCAGCCCTCCCATAACCCTAATCCCGAAATGAGTTATGGGCCTACTTGCTAATCACCCGATTTGGCCCGGTTAAGCAGTTTTTCACCCTCCAAACCTTGTTTCAGCCATATCTCCCAAACGGTAAGTCCGTTTGGCTAATGTGACCACTCTACGGAAAGAGAAACCATCAAACGAATCTAATGGAAGTGGTTTCAGGTCAAAATTCCTTTCCAATCAAAAGTTATGGCCAAAACAGTACCAACTAGGGGCAAAATGGTCATTTAAAAATCGACAAAATCATAAGCATGGGAAATGACTCTAATAGATGTTTTCCCAAAGTTACATGACCATACGACTTCACATGGGAAAGAAATAAATATTCTAAGATCCTATGATGTGTAGAATACGGGTCATTACACTCTCCCCCCCCTTAAGAAATTTGGCCCCCGAAATTCCCTAATCCAAACATACACAAAGGTTCCCGCATGCCTATCAATCATAGAACAACAATCAAACATGCAAACAAGCAAAGCAAGTCTATCCTAGCATGCGGAAAACTAAATCGCAAAGTAAATCTTACCAGACAAGGAGTTCTAGATAAGCCTTCCTAATGCCCTCCTCTGTCTCCCAAGTACAATCATTCTCGTTCTCGCCCCACTGAACCTTGACTAGCTTCACCGTCTTCCTTCGAAGTTGCTTCGTATCATGTCCCACAATACGAATCGGCTTGCGGTTTCCAACCGCCTCGGGTTCTACTTCGAAGTCCTCTAACTGATCAGGTGAAATAGTCACATCTGAGTCGTGAACGAACTTCCTCAGCTGGGAAACATGAAATACATTATGAACTCCCGCCATTTTCTCTGGTAAGCTAACTCTATATGCCAAATTCCCGACTAGTTCAAGAACAGGGAATGGGGCAACAAATCTTGGTGCCAACTTGCCTCTCCTGCCAAATCGAATCACGCTCTTCAACGGAGAGATCTTTACAAACACCAAGTCACCAACGGAGAATTTCAAGTCCCTTCTTCTCTTATCGGAATAGCTTTTCTGCCTATCTTGAGCAGCTTTCATTCGTTGCTGAATGACCTTAATCTTATTCGATGTTTCTCTCACCACATCTGGTCCAAGCACAAACTTCTCGCCAGTTTCTATCCAACATGATGGTGAGTTGCACGGTCTTCCGTACAAAGCTTCATATGGGGCCATACCGATACTGGATTGGTAGCTATTATTATATGCAAACTCTACTAGATGCAAATGGTCATCCCATGATCCACCAAAATCCAATATACAAGCTCTCAAGAGATCTTCCAATATACGATTCACCCTCTCCGTCTGACCGTCGGTCTGAGGATGATATGCGGTACTGAGATGTAATCTTGACCCTAGAGCCTCTTGTAAGCTCTTCCAAAACCCACTAGTGAACAACGGGTCTCGGTCACTCACAATGCTTTTGGGTACTCCATGAAATCTCACTACCCACTTCATATACAATTCGGCCAACTTGGTCGCCGTTCTAGTCGATTTGACTGGTATAAATCTTGCGCTCTTAGTCAATCGATCCACAATTACCCAAATGCTATCATATCCCGATCTAGTCCTTGGTAGACCATCGATGAAATCCATCGAGACTTGCTCCCATTTCCATTCGGGAATTTCTAATGGTTGCAACAACCCACTAGGCTTCTTTTGCTCGGCTTTAACTAACTGGCAATTCATGCATTTGGATATAAACTTCCCAACGTCTCTTTTCATCCCTTCCCAGTAGTAAGTCTGTCTCATGTCTCGATACATCTTATTACCACCAGGATGTATAGTCAGTTTTGAGTGATGACATTCTCTAAGCACTTCATCTCTCAAACCATTCACGTTGGGCACAACTAGTCTTCCATTCTTTCGAAGCCATCCATCTCGATCAAGCCCATACACATTCATCTCCTCATCGATACCCATCTCTAATTTGGAGATGATTTCTAATAAATTAGGATCGTCCCTCTGGCTAGAACCAATCCACTCTATCAAAGTGGGTCTGATCGTCAAAATAGCTAGCATAACTGGATCCAACTCGCACCTTGGTCTGAAATCAAACCCCGCGATAAACTCCAGTTGCTTCCATTCAAGAAACATTGCCCCTAAGCTGGCATGTCTCCTACTCAAGGCATCGGCTACCGCATTACCTTTCCCAGGTGTATATGCGATATCAAAATCATACGAAGCCAAGAACTCTAACCATCTCTGCTGACGGAGATTCAGATCTTTCTGAGAGAAGAGATACTTTAACGATTTGTGATCGGTAAACAGTTCAAATCTTTCTCCCAAGAGATAGTGTCTCCACATTTTCAGCGCAAATACAATCGCTGCCAATTCCAAATCATGGGTAGGATACTTCTTCTCATGCGGCTTTAGCTGTCGACTAGCATAAGCTACAACCCTACCCCCTTGCATCAATACAGCACCCAGTCCGGTACCACAAGCATCTGTGTATACCGTCATCTCTTCATTCCCTTTAGGAATGACTAACACTGGCGCACGCGTCAACCTTTCCTTTAGACTTTTGAAGGCATCCTCACACACTCCGTCCCAGACGAAGGACTGATTCTTCTTAGTCAACTGAGTCAACGGTGCTGCTATCTTGGAGAAGTCCTGGATAAACTTACGATAATATCCAGCTAATCCCAAGAAACTTCTTACATCTGTAGCATTCTTGGGTGTAGGCCAATCCTGTACCGTAGCCACCTTCGCAGGGTCCACGGCAATACCACTCTCTGAAACAACATGACCCAAGAATCTTACTTCCCTTCTCCAAAAATGACACTTAGAGAATTTCGCTTTCAATTGGTGTTTCCTCAACACCTCCATTACTGTCCTCAAGTGTCCCTTGTGTTCCTCCTTTGTCCTTGAATAAACAAGGATATCATCCACGAACACAAGAACAAACTTATTCAACTGATCTCTGAATACTCGATTCATAAGATCCACAAAATAGGCTGGTGCATTGGTCAACCCAAATGGCATAACCAACCACTCATAAAATCCAGACGGTGTCCTAATTGCCATTTTTGGAACACTCTCATCTGCTACTCGAAGCTGATGAAATCCTGTTGCGAGGTCCAACTGGGAGAACACTCTAGCTCCTTCCAGCTGATCAAACAAATCATCTATCCGCGGTAGAGGATACTTATTCTTCCTCGTCACCTTATTCAATTCGCGATAGTCCACACACAAACGAAGGGAACCATCTGCCTTAGTGGCAAACACAACTGGTGCTCCCCACTCGGAGACACTCCTTCTAATAAATCCCTTCTTCAAAAGATTGATGACTTGCACCCCAAGCTCTCGCTGCTCCCTTGGTGCCATACGACGAAGTGGCATCACTATAGGTCTGGCATCTTTCACTAAATCAATACGGAACTCAATCTCTCGGTGTGGTGGAAGCCCGGTCACCTTCTTGAAGACGTCCGGATACTGGCCAACCACGGGCACATCTGACAACTCATCCTGCGGGATGTCGAGGGAATTTACAAAACTAGCCATAACCCCATCACTGGGTAGGCTACCAAACACTACCCTCCGCCCATCATCCGCCCTCACTGTCACCAAAAAGCCCTCACAGTCTACCACCACCCCGTATCTTTGGAGCCAATCGACTCCCAATATAATGCCATACCCAGTAAAGCCCAAAACAAAGCAATCACATACAAACATACATCCATGACTCGATAAGACCAAATTCCTGCAAATCATACTAAGGCTAGTTGAACCACCAATCGGGTTCGTCACAATCAATGGTCTATCGACTATCTCGGGTTCCAGTCCAAACCTATCTACCAGGTCACTAGATATGAAGGAACGGGAAGCCCCAGTATCAAACAAAACTCGAACTGGTATATCATAAATAGAAAGCATACCTTGAATAACAACATTCTTTCCTTTCTCCGCCGCAGTTGGGGCATTCGACGAAGAAGGAATAGCATCAAGAGCATATGCTTTCACAATCTGCTTCTCCTTAAGAGGTTGCGGACACTTGTCCTTGAAATGTCCCACTTGACCATAGTTGAAGCACTTCTTATCCGCTGGCTTGGCCCGACAATCTTTAGCATAATGGCCCTTCTTTCCACAGCTGAAGCACTCAACATCCTTCTTGCTCTTTTTCTGGCCACCCTTAGATTGGTCCTGCTTCCTCTTATTCTGAGAGTTATTCTTGCCTCCACCGCCTGCTTGCGGCTTTGGCCCTTCTGCAGATGCAGCCTCAGTCTTTGACTTAGGGTAAATACTCTCTGACCTCAAAGCTTTCCCCACGATCGATTCAAAAGTCTCATCGATGTGATTAATAAGCCTTTCCCCCAAGTACCCATCCAGACCAGTAATGAACTTCTCATTCTTCTTTTCGGGAGTATCGATAAGAGACAGTCCATACTTCGACAAAGTGTCGAACTCAGCAATATAGTCAGAAACTGCCCTTCCATTCTGCTTGAGTTCCAAGAACCTCTTGAACAACACCGACCTCTGGGCAGCTGGAATAAACTTCTCGCTAAAGCGAGCCTTGAACTGATCCCAAGTAACTTGATCCTCTGGAGTAGCTGTTCTAATGGCATTCCACCAATTCATCGCTCGCCCCTGCAGCTGACGAGACGCTAGCCTTCTCTTCATCGCATCCTCGAGACCCAAGTCATCAAAGATACGGTCACAGCTATCCATCCAATCTTGAACATCCATGGCCGACTCTGTACCATGGAACGGCTTCCCACCAAGATTAGTGTAATCCTTGCACAACTTGGCGAAATCGACCCTAGACGCCTGCACTACTGGGCCATCACCAACTCCGGGATTGGGGATTGCCCCTTGCACTTCTCTAAGCATGTCTCTCATGAGGTTGGTAAACATCGCCCTCATGTCAGCGGCATTCCCATTATTGGCCCCTCTATCGGTACCTCTAACATGTCGGCTCATCGTCAATCTGAAAAAGGGAAAAGATTAACGACCCCATAGTGGTACTAGCGCAGTGCAACTTCATTCTTATACTACTAATAGTATATATATACATAGCTTTTGAAAACCAAAGTAATCACAAATACGCGCTCTCATATACGTACTAACTCTCCCTAGTGTCTTTCCCTAGGTTAACTACGCAACCTAGAGCTCTGATACCAAGTGTGACGGCCCGCCCCCGCACCAACCGACATTTACTCCAAAGGTGCGCTGTACACATGTCCAGTTAGCACGGAGCGGGTCGCCAGAAGGAAAAGGAAGAAGGAAATGAACATACGAAGAACCTGTAGAATGTCTCACAGCGCATAGAACAAAATATAATAGTAACATACTTGACATAAAATAGGAGAGACAATGCATAAGCTGAAAATCAGAACTAAACATCATAGCAGCGGAAATTCAGAATACAGCTTATTACATCATTCAAACTGTCTCAAAGCAAAACAAGATAAAGGAGGTACACTACTAATGCCTAAGTAGCGACCACCAACGACACAGGGAGAATGTGTATATATATAATACGTGGAAGCCTCCTGCCCGCCTCCGAATTAGCTACTCGCGCATCACCAGCTAACCTGTCTCTAGTCTGCTCGTGTGAGCACCCAGAGTAATAAGAGGAGACATAAAACTCTGGGTCAGACATAAAGCCTGGTATGAGCGATAAGCATCTAAAGTGAACAATAACAGGTAGACTAAAACATACCTGAACCTGGACCTGCAACCAAAGAGTTAGCACTACATACTGTACAACACTCTAAGGTATCATATCAAACAGTGTAAAGATACGGAGGTGGGGGAGGTGTGCATGTCATAGGGATGGCAAACAATCAAACATAGCATCCATCCTCACATCTCTCACTCTGTGCGTAAAGCGTACGATATTCACCACTTCGATCACCTAACATTCCTTGCCACGATCACTTTGCCCCATGAAGTCATAAATGGCTTCACTGCACTGATAACGTAGCCTCTAATTCCTTGCTATGTCCACTTGCCCCATGGAGTTATTCACCCCATCTGCGCTGGCTCATAGCCTTACCAATCCTTACTATGTCCACTTGCCCCATGGAGTTATTCACCCCATCTGCGCTGGCTCATAGTCTTACTACGCATCACCTTGCCCCTCAGGTCATAATGACCCTACTGCACTGATAACGTAGTCTTGCTACCATCACCTTGCCCCTCAGGTCGTAATGACCCTACTGCACTGATAAGTAGCCCATCATTCCTTTTTAGTGGTGAATCGAAGTTATGAACGTCGACAACTCCTTAGCACACGTCCCGCAGCAAAGTCCAACCATGAAGTGAACTCGTTGGTTCCCAACTGATTCCGGGATCCTGAGCTCTAACTTCCCCTATTGGACTACCTTTGCATCTCGGGTTATTGGTCAATACTGGGTCGGGTCGGATTCCTCATCAAACCATCGGTTCGGGTCGGGTTTCCCCCTTCTGGTGCGGTTCGGGTCGGCATTCATCTTCTGATGCGGTTCGGGTCGGCATTCCTCAGGGTTCGAGTCAGCTGCTTCTTTTTCTTCGGGTCGGGTCGGTGCTTCCTTTCGGGTCGGGTCGGGTCCTTCTTGGTTCGTGCTTTCGATCCGTCTTCCTGCCCCCCCCCCTTCATATGCTCCTATCCGATCCGCTTTCTTGCTCCTGCTCTGATCCGCCTTTGTATTTCCGATCCGATTTGTCTTCTTCGATCCGATCCGTCTTTCCCCATCCGATCCGATCCCAGTTCAGCTAACGTGGCCTTCCTTTTTGCCACTTTTCTAAGTGTTGGGTTCCGATCTGATCAGATCCTTTGCTCAGTTCCACATATCCGATCCGAGCCCCCTTATCCGATCCGATCCGAACTCTGCACTGTTTTCTGAAACTATTCCAGCAAGTGTTTACGCCATTCGACGACGTTTTCGACCATTCTAACTATTGAAATCAATCACAAAGCATTTCATACAGTCATAGCAACATGCATAATGAACCACAAACATCATTCACATCAATATCATAGGTTAAAATGGATCAAACATACCCAAAATCCCATATTTCCCCTTAAGCATTTTAGGTGAAACTAATGATAGGATTAGCAAAACTTAACCAAATTAACCCAAATTCATATCAGAGGTCTAAAACATCCTTTAGGAATTTATGAACATTTTTCCCCAATTTTATCATGCTTAAATTCGCTAATCAGCACTAATCACCCCTAATTAGCCATAATTAGTGTAAAACTATGCAAATCACTCACCTTAGCCACAAAATAAACTAAGGTCTGAATTAATTCTCTGATTTGATGTGAATCTCAATGCCAAACAGCAGCTCCTTTGTTGATTTGGTGAAGATCTTCCTTGATTAGGGGTTGCTAAGCTTGATCCTTGACCAAAAGATGATTTGGAGGTGATTTAGAGGTTAGAGGCCATTTTTAGGGATCCTTGGTGATAAGTGGAGGTTAGAAAACTGAAATGAAATGATTCTCCATCTCATTTCAGCCCTCCCATAACCCTAATCCCGAAATGGGTTATGGGCCTACTTGCTAATCACCCGATTTGGCCCGGTTAAGCAGTTTTCACCCTCCAAACCTTGTTTCAGCCATATCTCCCAAACGGTAAGTCCGTTTGGCTAATGTGACCACTCTACGGAAAGAGAAACCATCAAACGAATCTAATGGAAGTGGTTTCAGGTCAAAATTCCTTTCCAATCAAAAGTTATGGCCAAAACAGTACCAACTAGGGGCAAAATGGTCATTTAAAAATCGACAAAATCATAAGCATGGGAAATGACTCTAATAGATGTTTTCCCAAAGTTACATGACCATACGACTTCACATGGGAAAGAAATAAATATTCTAAGATCCTATGATGTGTAGAATACGGGTCATTACAGAACAGCTACACCAGAGGACCAGGTTACTTGGGTTCAGTTCAAGGCTCGCTTTAGTGAGAAGTTTATTCCAGCTGCCCAGAAGTCAGTATTGTTCAAGAGGTTCTTGGAACTCAAGCAGAATGGGAGGGCAGTTTCTGATTATATCGCTGAGTTCGACACTTTGTCGAAGTATGGACTGTCTCTTATTGATACTCCTGAGAAGAAGAATGAGAAGTTCATTACTGGCCTGGATGGGTACTTGGGGGAGAGGCTTATTAACCACATCGATGAGACTTTGGAATCGATTGTGGGGAAAGCTTTGAGGTCAGAGAGCCTTTACCCTAAGTCAAAGACCGAGGCTGCATCTGCAGAAGGGCCAAAGCTGCAAGCAGGCGGTGGAGGCAAGAATAATTCTCAGAATAAGAGGAAGCGGGACCAATCAAAAGGTGGCCAGAAAAAGAGCAAGAAGGATGTTGAGTGTTTCAGCTGTGGAAAGAAAGCCCATTATGCTAAAGAATGTCGGGCCAAGCCAGCGGAAAGGAAGTGCTACAACTGTGGTCAAGTGGGACATCAGAAGGATAAGTGTCTGCAACCTCTTAAGCAGAAGCAGATTGTGAAAGCATATGCTCTTGATGATATTCCTTCTTCGTCGAATGCCCCAACTGCGGCGGAGAAAGGAAAGAATGTTGTTATTCAAGGTATGCTTTCTATTTTTGATATACCAGTTCGAGTTTTGTTTGATACTGGGGCTTCCCGTTCCTTCATATCTAGTGACTTGGTAGATAGGTTGGGACTAGAACCCGAGATAGTCGATAGACCATTGATAGTGACGAACCCGATTGGTGGTTCGACTAGCCTTAGTATGATTTGCAGGAATTTGGTCTTATCGAGTCATGGATGTATGTTTGTATGTGATTGCTTTGTTTTGGGCTTTACTGGGTATGGCATTATATTGGGAGTCGATTGGCTCCAAAGATACGGGGTGGTGGTAGACTGTGAGGGCTTTTTGGTGACAGTGAGGGCGGATGATGGGCGGAGGGTAGTGTTTGGTAGCCTACCTAGTGATGGGGTTATGACTAGTTTTGTAAATTCCCTCGACATCCCGCAAGATGAGTTGTCAGATGTGCCCGTGGTTGGCCAGTATCCGGACGTCTTCGAGGAGGTGACCGGGCTTTCACCACACCGAGAGATTGAGTTCCGTATTGATTTAGTGAAAGATGCCAGACCTATAGTGATGCCACTTCGTCGTATGGCACCAAGGGAGCAGCGAGAGCTCGGGGTGCAAGTCAGCAATCTTTTGAAGAAGGGATTTATTAGAAGGAGTGTCTCCGAGTGGGGAGCACCAGTTGTGTTTGCCACTAAGGCAGATGGTTCCCTTCGTTTGTGTGTGGACTATCGCGAGTTGAATAAGGTGACGAGGAAGAATAAGTATTCTCTACCGCGTATAGATGATTTGTTTGATCAACTGGAAGGAGCAAGAGTGTTCTCCCAGTTGGACCTCGCGACAGGATTCCACCAGCTTCGAGTAGCGGATGAGAGTGTTCCGAAAACGGCATTTAGGACGCCGTCAGGATTTTATGAGTGGTTGGTCATGCCATTTGGGTTGACCAATGCACCAGCCTACTTTGTGGATCTTATGAATCGAGTATTCAGAGATCAGTTGAATAAGTTTGTTCTTGTGTTCGTGGATGATATCCTTGTTTATTCAAGGACAGAGGAGGAACACAAGGGGCACTTGAGGATAGTGATGGAGGTGTTGAGGAAACACCAATTGAAAGCGAAATTCTCTAAGTGTCATTTTTGGAGAAGTGAAGTAAGATTCTTGGGTCATGTTGTTTCAGAGAGTGGTATTGCCGTGGACCCTGCGAAGGTGGCTACGGTACAGGATTGGCCTACACCCAAGAATGCTACAGATGTAAGAAGTTTCTTGGGATTAGCCGGATATTATC
This sequence comes from Allium sativum, assembly GCA_030737875.1. Classification (NCBI taxonomy): domain Eukaryota; kingdom Viridiplantae; phylum Streptophyta; class Magnoliopsida; order Asparagales; family Amaryllidaceae; genus Allium; species Allium sativum. The sequence goes on from CM060909.1 coordinate 592,263,960, forward strand.
GTCAGTTTATCCAGGACTTCTCCAAGATAGCAGCACCGTTGACTCAGTTGACTAAGAAGAATCAGTCCTTCGTCTGGGACGGAGTGTGTGAGGATGCCTTCAAGAGTCTAAAAGAGAAGTTGACGCGTGCGCCAGTGTTAGTCATTCCTAAAGGGAATGAAGAGATGACGGTATACACAGATGCTTGTGGTACTGGACTAGGTGCAGTATTGATGCAAGGAGGTAGAGTTGTAGCTTATGCTAGTCGACAGCTAAAGCCGCATGAGAAGAAGTACCCTACCCATGATTTGGAATTGGCAGCGATTGTATTTGCGCTGAAGATGTGGACACACTATCTCTTGGGAGAAAGATTTGAGCTGTTTACCGATCATAAATCGTTGAAGTATCTCTTCTCCCAGAAATATCTGAATCTTCGTCAGCAGAGATGGTTAGAATTCTTGGCTTCGTATGATTTTGATATCGCGTATACACCTGGGAAGGGTAATGCGGTAGCCGATGCCTTGAGTAGGAGACATGCCAGCTTAGGGACAATGTTTCTTGAATGGAAGCAACTGGAGTATATCGCAGGTTTTGATTTCAGACCAAGGTGCGAATTGGATCCAGTTATGCTAGCTAGTTTGACGATCAGACCCACTTTGATAGAGCGGATTGGTTCTAGTCAGAGGGACGATCCTAATCTATTGGAAATCATCTCCAAGTTAGAGATGGGTATTGATGAGGAGATGAATGTGTATGGGCTTGATCGAGAGGGATGGCTTCGAAAGTATGGAAGATTAGTTGTGCCCAACGTGAATGGTTTGAGGGATGAAGTGCTTAGAGAATGTCATCACTCAAAACTGACTATACATCCCGGTGGTAATAAGATGTATCGAGACATGAGACAGACTTACTACTGGGAAGGGATGAAAAGAGACATTGGAAAGTTTATATCCAAATGCATGAATTGCCAGCTAGTTAAAGCCGAGCAAAAGAAGCCTAGTGGGTTGTTACAACCATTAGAAATTCCCGAATGGAAATGGGAGCAAGTTTCGATGGATTTCATCGATGGCTTACCAAGGACTAGATCAGGATATGATAGCATTTGGGTAATTGTGGATCGATTGACTAAAAGCTCAAGATTTATACCGGTCAAATCGACCAGGACGGCAACCAAGTTGGCAGAATTGTATATGAAGTGGGTAGTGAGATTTCATGGAGTACCCAAAAGCATTGTGAGTGACCGAGACCCGTTGTTCACTAGTGGGTTTTGGAAGAGCTTACAAGAGGCTCTAGGGTCAAGATTACATCTCAGTACCGCATATCATCCTCAGACCGACGGTCAGACGGAGAGGGTGAATCGTATATTGGAAGATCTCTTGAGAGCGTGTATATTGGATTTTGGTGGATCATGGGATGATCATTTGCATCTAGTAGAGTTTGCATATAATAATAGCTACCAATCCAGTATCGGTATGGCTCCATATGAAGCTTTGTACGGAAGACCGTGCAACTCACCATCATGTTGGATAGAGACTGGCGAGAAGTTTGTGCTTGGACCAGATGTGGTGAGGGAAACATCAGATAAGATTAAGGTCATTCAGCAACGAATGAAAGCTGCTCAAGATAGGCAGAAAAGCTATGCTGATAGGAGGAGAAGAGACTTGAAATTCTCCGTTGGTGACTTGGTGTTTGTCAAGATCTCTCCGTTGAAAAGCGTGATACGATTTGGCAGGAGAGGCAAGTTGGCACCAAGATTTGTTGGCCCGTTCCCTGTTCTTGAATTAGTCAGGAATTTGGCATATAGAGTTGGCTTACCAGAGAAAATGGCGGGAGTTCATAATGTATTTCATGTTTCCCAGTTGAGGAAGTTCGCTCATGACTCAGATGTGACTATTTCACCTGATCAGTTAGAGGACTTCGAAGTAGAACCCGAGGCGGTTGGGAACCGCAAGCCGATTCGTATTGTGGGGCATGATACGAAGCAACTTCGAAGGAAGGCGGTGAAGCTAGTCAAGGTTCAGTGGGGCGAGAACGAGAATGATTGTACTTGGGAGACAGAGGAGAGCATTAGGAAGGCTTATCCAGAACTCTTTGCCTGGTAAGATTTACTTTGCAATTTAGTTTTCCGCATGCTAGGATAGACTTACTTTGCTTGTTTGCATGTTTGATTGTTGTTTTATGATTGATAGGCATGCGGGAACCTTTGTGTATGTTTGGATTAGGGAATTTCGGGGGCGAAATTTCTTAAGGGGGGGAGAGTGTAATGACCCGTATTCTACACATCATAGGATCGTAGAATATTTATTTCTTTCCCATGTGAAGTCGTATGGTCATGTAACTTTGGGAAACATCTATTAGAGTCATTTCCCATGCTTATGATTTTTGTCGATTTTTAAATGACCATTTTGCCCTTAGTTGGTACTGTTTTGGCCATAACTTTTGATTGGAAAGGAATTTTGACCTGAAACCACTTCCATTTGATTCGTTTGATGGTTTCTCTTTCCGTAGAGTGGTCACATTAGCCAAACGGACTTACCATTTGGGAGATATGGCTGAAACAAGGTTTGGAGTGTGAAAAACTGCTTATCTGGGCCAAATCGGGTGATTAGTGAGTAGGCCCATAACCCATTTCGGGATTAGGGTTATGGGAGGGCTGAAATGAGATGGAGAATCATTCCATTTCAGTTTTCTAGCCTCCACTTATCACCAAGGAACCCTAAAAATGGCCTCCAACCTCTAAATCACCTCCAAATCACCTTTAGGTTAAGGATTTGGCTTAGCAACCCCTAATCAAGAAGGATCTTCACCTAATCAACAAAGGAGCTGCTGTTTGGTATTGGAATTCGCATCAAATCAGAGAATCATTTCAGATCTTAGTTTGTTTTGTGGCTAAGGTGAGTGATTTGCTTAGTTTTGCACTAATTATGGCTAATTAGGGTTGATTAGTGCTAATTAGCGAATTTAAATATGATAAAATTCTGGAAAAATATTTATAAAATTCGGAATGATGTTTTAGACCTCTGATATGAATTTGAGTTAATTTGGTTAAGTTTTGATAATCCTATCATTAGTTTCACCTAAACATGCTTAGGGAAAATATGGGATTTTAGGTATGTTTGATCCATTTTTACCTATCATATTGATGTGAATGATGTTTGTGGTTGATTATGCGTGTTGCTATGACTGTATGAAATGTTTTGTGATTGGTTAGAATAGTTAGAATGGTCAAAAACGCTGTCGAGGGGCGTAAACTGCTCGCTGGGGGAACTGCAGGAATCTGCCTGAACCGACCGGATCGGTAAGCATAAGGGCGATCCGATTCGAGGACAACGATCCGTATGGCCACCCCGATCGCGAATCCTCTCCACGATCCGATCCAACTTGATGAGGCGCAACGATCCGAAGGGAGGAGCACGACTCGATCCACTTCAGGAGCTCACGAGTCGATGGGTACTAGGCGAGACGATCCGACCCGATCAGAAGACACGACCCGACCCGGATGAAGCAACCCGATCCGACCCAAAGTGGTGACGCCGATCCGAATCAGGAAGAGGAGCCACGAGCTGGAGGACCACGACCCGATCCGATGCAAGAGGCGCGATCCGATCCGAATGTAGGGGCCGCTCCGATCCGATGAAGAATGCAAGAGGCTGATCCGATCCAACTGTGATGACCAATAACCCGAGATGCAAAGGTAGTCCAAATGGAAGTTAGAGCTCAGGATCCCGGAACCAGTTGGGAACCAATGAGTTCACTTCATGGTTGGACTTTGCTGCGGGACGTGTGCTAAGGAGTTGTCGATGTTCATAACTTCGATTCACCACTAAGAATGGATGATGACTACTTATCAGTGCAGTAGGGTCATTACGACCTGAGGGGCAAAGTGATGGTAGCAAGACTACGTTATCAGTGCAGTAGGGTCATTATGACCTGAGGGGCAAGGTGATGCGTAGTAAGACTATGAGCCAGCGCAGATGGGGTGAATAACTCCATGGGGCAAGTGGACATAGTAAGGATTAGTAAGGCTATGAGCCAGCGCAGATGGGGTGAATAACTCCATGGGGGCAAGTGGACATAGCGAGGAATTGGTGGCTACGTTATCAGTGCAGTGAAGCCATTTATGACTTCATGAGCCAAAGTGATCGTAGCAAGGAATGTCAGGTGATCGAAGTGGTGAATATCGTATGCTTTACGCACTGAGCAAGAGATGTGAGGATGGATGCTATGCTTGATTGTTTGCCATCATTATGACATGCACACCTCCCCCACCTCCGTATCTTTACACTGTTTGATATGATACCTTAGAGTGTTGTACAGTATGTAGTGCTAACTCTTTGGTTGCAGGTCCAGGTTCAGGTATGTTTTAGTCTACCTGTTATTGTTCACTTTAGATGCTTATCGCTCATACCAGGCTTTATGTCTGACCCAGAGTTTTATGTCTCCTCTTATTACTCTGGGTGCTCACACGAGCAGACTAGAGACAGGTTAGCTGGTGATGCGCGAGTAGCTGATTCAGATGCGGGCAGGAGGCTTCCACGTATTATATATATATACACACATTCTCCCTGTGTCATTGGTGGTCGCTACTTGGGCATTAGTAGTGTCCCAGATTTATCTTACTTTTGCTTTGAGACAGTTTGGAAGTTGTAATAAGCTGTATTTTGGATTTCCGCTGCTATGATGTTTAGTTCTGATTTTCAGCTTATGCACTGTCTCTCCTGTTTTATGTCAAGTATGTTATTATTATATTTTGTTCTATGCGCTGTGAGACATTTTACAGGTTCTTTGTATGTTCTTTTCCTCCTTCCTTTTTCCCTTCTGCCGACCCGTTCCGTGCTAACTGGACATGTGTACAGCGCACTTTTGGAGTAAATGTCGGTTGGTGCGGGGCGTCACACATAGTTACATATGTCTTACGGCCCCCGATGTTGTAGTTACCTATGCTGGTCCCACCATGGGGTGTATCAAGTCCCATGGTGGTGGCCCGACACAATCCTAGAATGCACAGGTATGCTACTGGTGCCCAGTTCCTTATTTTTCTGCGCCGGAGTGTGTGCACGCCCGCACCCCGTTAGAACCTACACTGCTGCACCACCGCCGTCGATTTGACCTCTTACAGTCAGCCCAGTAATCGTGCCCCACCCTGCCTAGTTTCAGGGTATCATGATACCTTATAGGGTTACTGCCGAAAAGGGTCCCCCGCTACTAGGTTTTCTATTTCTAGCCAACATGCTAAGTTGGTTAAGTGTTTTATAAACCTAACCCCCAATCAGTCTGTTTAGTTTAGCATGTTCCATTTTGATTAAGTATTAATATAATTTACTTAATCTTATCAATCCTGACTCAGCCTTAATTGTCTTATTAAAGCCTTGACCTCTCACATTAGACAGGTATTGTTGTGGCTGCCTGTTGTCGGTTGGGTCCGGGCAGTCTTACGCCACAACTCAGTCTAACCTCGGGTCCTTATTGGGCTCCATGTTTAACCACCCACATTGGATAAGTATTGTTGTGACTACTGGACAGCCGGGCGGTTCCGGGCAGGTTTACATCACAACTCAATCCAACCTCGGGTTAAACACATCGTATTTTCTATATTTACATATTTTGTCTTTCTTCTTTTTATATGTAAATATTTGCGGCCCATTATTCAAATTCATCTTTATTGGTTAAGATTTATTTATGCCACTTAATTGTTTTTCAAAGTTATTGGCGTGCGTCAAACAAGCCAACACATATGTTCTATATTTTTAACCCAAACGTCATTTCCCCCGTTTTATTCGTTCGTTCCAATGTAAGGTGTGTTGGGTTTAATACTTAAACCCAATTTAGCCATATGAAAAGGGGAGGCTATAACATGGTGTTTATAAGGTGACATAAAAAGGGGAGTGTGAACGCATGAACTTGCAACATACGATCTAATTATCATAAGATAGGCCTATGTGAACTTGCAATTGTAACAACATATAATATAAGCAACACTTAAACATGAATCATTCTATTCACAAAATCATGGTGTAAACGAAACATGTAGTCTTGGCATAAATATTACTTAAACATGAACCACTCTAATCATATAATCATGGCATAATCATAATTAAACATGAGTCCTTATATGGTCATGGCATAAACATAATTGATTATGAATCCTAATATTCATATAATCATGGGTTTTTGTCCAATCTATGTAACTTGTAAGGGGATGCAATTCTAGTGTAAATTTCTAATGTAACTTATGTGCCAAAAATATATTATCATATGATTAAGATAATAACATAAGCTTAGAAAACATGTTTTTAACTAGGCATAATAACAAACATAGCTTAGACATGTTCATAAAGTTAATACAAGCTTACAACGACGCTTGCTTTTGTCACTATCACAAAATCATGATTTTTATACTTGAACTATGATGCCAATTTCAACATAACCTTCATATGAATCATAATACTTAGGTGAATCAAATTACACTAAAGATGACCATAAAATTTTACATCATGTTGTCATAACAATAGATCATAGACTTGCATGAATTTCAAAATAAACTATTACAACATATAGTTGTTGTTTCAACATGAATCTTATACTTGCATTTACCAAATGGGTGTTGTAAATAACTACCACAAACATGTAGTTTTCAATATGAATCATATGCTTGCATAAGTCCCAATCAAAAATTCCACAACATGTGGTTGTCAACATAAGCCACATACTTGTATGAATCAAACCATAGCATTGCCAAATCGTTTAGAATCAAAAACATACAAATATAAGTCATTATCGCCACAATTCCATTTCGTTTCCAACGCAAATCGCGTACTTGCAAATATCCAATCGTATACCATAATATTCCCAAATCGTTTTGCATCAAAGCAACATACAAATATAGATTATTATCGCCACAATTCCATTTCTTACATTACACAAATCAACACAATTATTTAATTCATATCGGAATAGCACTCTACTTACAGCGTATGGCGAATCTTCAATTCAGAAATCTGAATTCTGAATTTGGAGATGCTATCCTTTGTTGTAGGCGTTGCTTTGATTTGATTAACGTTGCTTTAAGCTTTGAATTATCTCCTAGTTGTCTCTCTATTTCTGACGGCTATCTTCAGTCTCTCCTCAGCAGCATGACGGTCTCATCTCCATTTTAGTTTATGTGAATTAGGGTTAGACTTAGGTCCTTTTTATAGAGTTTGTGAGTTAATTTAGACCGTCGATGAAGCTTGGTTCAATAATAGCCGTTCGTTTGAAGGAGGGACCAACCAGGAGCTGACACCTAGCCCTAGTGACAAGGCAAGGCTCAGAAAATCGACCAAACACAGACCTGGCCAGCCAGGACTTGACCAGACCTGACCAGCAGGTCATTTTTGACCTGGGCGCACTTGGCAGGTGCGCCAGGTCAAAAATGTACTGGCGCACTTCCCAAGTGCGCCAGTGCATTTTTGTTCTGGCGCACTTCCCAAGTGCGCCAGTGCATTCTGACCCGTTTTCCGGTTTTTCGCCCAACTTCGTTCCTCCATATCTTCTTCATACGATATCCGTTTTACGCAAACTCAGACTCTATCTCAAGCAAAATTCCGGGACGAACGCAATGGCGTATCCCGTTTCCCTTAATTCTTTGTTTTAAAATTATTTATAGTTTAATTTATGAATTTCACAGTTATATAATACACGGGGTGTTACATTCTCCCCCACTTAAAAGGATTTCGTCCCCGAAATCTTCAAGTTCAGGAAGAATGTACATCCTAACGTCCAAACATCCATCTATTCATCCATCAAACACGAGCATCCATTGTCCTTAAAAGACTTCTAATGCTTCATGATCATATGCGAAGTGTGTGTGTACATGTACTTATCTAATGCAAAATCAGGCGGTCTACTGATTCAGTTGACCTCCCTAATGCGAATTATGTAAGTGCTATGAATCCATAATGAATGCAAATCCCCCTATTCATGATTCTACATGAGTGCACAATCATTCATACACATGCAACATCCATATGACAACACATTAAAGTTCAACCATATACGAATGCAAACATATATGCATATGCAAAATGAAGTGACTGAGCCGATCTAAAGCCTAGATTGTGTGTGTATATGCAACCACGAGAAACCACTAGCAATCACTTGCAACCATCATCCATAACATGTTTCAACTACATGTTTTCATCCAAAGAGTTTCTACCTAAAAGATAGGGTCGAGGAGATATACCTAAAAAGATAGATAAAAGCGCAACTTAAGGAAAAAGGAAAGATCAAAGATGTACCCTCGAAAAGAAAAGGGTAGGCTGCACGTATTTTAGCTTCAGTTTCCCAAGTTGCATCTCCTTCAGCGTCGCTCCACTGAACTTTGACGAGCTTGACTTCACGGTTGCGTAGCTTTTTCACTTCCGTTCCTAATATGCGGGTTGGAACTTTTCTTATGGTTGCTTCGCGTTCCACTTCAGCTTCTTCTAGGATATTTGGCTCTACCACTTCAGCAGACTCATGTAGACATTTCCGGAGATGTGAAACATGAAAAACGTTGTGAACTCCGGCCAGCTTTTCGGGTAGCTCTAGTCTATAGGCCATTTTCCCAATTTTCTCGATGATAGGGAATGGCCCTACGAACCTTGGTGCTAGCTTTCCTGTGGTTCCAAAACGAACAACGTTCCTTAGCGGAGATACCTTAAGAAAAACTCTGTCTCCAACCTCAAATTCAAGGTCGGTCCTCCTCTTGTCGGCGTAGGACTTTTGTCTGTCTTGGGCCGTCTTCATCCTTCTTCGTATTAAGTCTACTTTTTCTGAAGTCTCTCGGATCATATCTGGTGCAAGTATGAGTTTATCAGTAGACTCCCACCAACAAGTGGGCGATCGGCACGGTCTTCCATATAAAGCTTCGAAGGGCGCCATTCCGATGGTTGCTAGATAGCTGTTGTTGTAGGCAAATTCCACCAAAGGAAGATGGTCTTCCCATGTCCCTCCGAAGTCAAGGACGCACAGTCTTAAAAGGTCCTCCAAAACTCTGTTCACTCTTTCTGTTTGGCCGTCGGTTTGGGGATGATAGGCTGTGCTCAAGCATAACTGCGTTCCTACTGCTTCTTGCAGACTCCGCCAAAACTCACTGGTGAAGATAGGGTCTCGGTCACTAACAATGCTGGATGGTATTCCATGGAGTCGAACGATTTCCTTGAGGTAAAGAGATGCTAGGGATGAGGCAGTTCTTTTACTTTTGACAGGTAAAAAGTGGGCACTTTTAGTAAGCCTATCCACTATTACCCAAATGCTAGTGTTGCCTCTCCTAGACCTAGGCAGCCCATCGATGAAGTCCATTGAGATGCTATCCCACTTCCACTGCGGGACCTCTAGAGGATGTAGCAGACCGCCAGGCTTTTTCTGTTCCGCCTTAACCTGTTGGCACACCATACACTTAGAAACGAATTCTGCCATGTCCTTTTTCATGCCGTTCCAGAAGAAAGTTCTTTTTATGTCCTTGTACATTTTATCTCCGCCTGGGTGTATCGTCATCTTGGAGTGATGTGCTTCCTCGAGAACCCTCTTTACTAAATCCCTTGTCTGTGGGACGCATAGCCTTCCGTCTCACCTTAGCCAACCCTTATCGTCGATGGAGTATCTGTTGAGGTGACTTAAAGTCTCACCCCTAGTTAGCCTATCAATCGTTTCCACAAGCTGAGGGTCTTCGCGTTGTGCTGTCCCTATTGAGTCCACTAAAGTCAGGCGCACTTCGAGAGATGCTAGCAAGCCTGGTACAAAATCGGAGGAAGGCCTAAAGTCGAAGCTGGCTATAAACTCTAGGCTTTGTCTTTCAACAAACAGCGGGCTTAGGGTCAATTTCTTTCGGCTCAACGCGTCTGCCACTACGTTGCCTTTGCCCGGAGTGTAGGAGATCTCGAAATCGTACGAGGCAAGAAACACCATCCATCTTTGTTGCCTCAAGTTAAGATCTTTCTGCGAGAAAAGATATTTCAACGATTTATGGTCAGTGTAAAGTTCGAACTTCTCACCTAGGAGATAGTGTCGCCAAGACTTGAGTGCAAAGACGATGGCAGCTAACTCAAGATCGTGGGTCGGGTAGTTCTTTTCGTGCACTTTCAACTGCCTCCCGCCATAAGCTACTACCCTCCCTTCTTGCATTAAGACGGTGCCTAGCCCTGTCCCACATGCATCTGTATAAACAGTGAACATCTTGCTTCCATCTGGCAACGTCAGAACTGGGGCTGTTGTAAGAGCCCTTTTTAGTCGCTGGAAAGCAAACTCGCAATCCAAGTCCCAATTGAACGCTAGATTCTTCTTGGTCAATTTCGTGAGCGGAGCTGAGATTTTCGAAAAATCCTTTATGAACTTTCGATAGAAACCTGCTAGTCCTAGAAAACTTCGGACCTCAGTTGCATTCCTTGGTGTCTTCCAATCCTGTATCGCCACTACCTTAGCAGGGTCCACCGCTAACCCTTGTTTGGATACTATGTGCCCAAGGAACCTCACCTCTTCTCTCCAAAAGTGGCATTTGGAGAATTTGGCTTTTAGCTGATGGACTCGCAGAGTTTCCATGATTGCCCTTAAGTGCTGAGCATGTTCCTCTTCACTCTTTGAGAAGATAAGGATATTGTCTACGAAGACCACTACGAACTTATTGAGGAAATCTCTGAATACCCTACTCATCAGGTCCACGAAGTAAGCAGGTGCATTTGTCAAACCGAAAGGCATGACAAGCCATTCAAAGAAGCCGTCTGGGGTTCTGAATGTCGTTTTATCGATACTATCTTCAGCCACCCTTAGCTGATGAAAACCGGTCGCTAAATCGAGTTGGGAGAAAACAGACGCTCCTACAAGCTGATCAAACAAATCGTCAATTCTGGGGATAGGGTGCCTATTCTTTTTCGTTAGCTTGTTGAGCACCCTATAGTCAACACATAGACGGAGTGAACCATCCGCCTTTGTAGTGAACACCACTGGAGCGCCCCATTCTGAAATGCTCCTCCTAATGAACCCCTTTTCTAGAAGCTCTTTAATCTGTTTACTGAGCTCTTTCCTTTCCCGTGGAGCCATGTGTCTAACGGGCAACGCAACGGGCTTTGCATTATCTACAAGGTATATGCGGAAGTCTATCTCCCGCTTCGGAGGCAAGCCCTTCACCTCTTCGAAGACATCCGGATATTCCCGGACCACTCTAACTGATTGCAAATTTTCAACAGAGGCATCTAGCGATTCAAGGTAACTAAGCATAACCGCATACGAGGGATTACAAGAAATTTCCAAAGTATTACCGAGCTGGGTTAGGAGCCTAACAACCCTTTTCTCACAATCAAGGATGGCCCCATTACTGGATAGCCAATCCATGCCCAAAATCAAACCATATCTCGAAAAGCCCAAAACAAAGGCACTACATTGAAATTCTACGCTTAGAATAGAAATTTTCAATCCCAAACAGATCATAGACAAATGAGCTGGGCCCCCAATTGGGTTTGAAACAATTAAGGGGTCCTCTACCATACTAGTTTTTAGGTGTAGAGATTCTACTAAAGCAGACGAGATAAAGGAGTGTGATGCGCCGGAATCAAATAAAGTGCGAACGGGGTGATCATAAAGATAAACTACACTTTCTACAGAAGTATTTATACCTCGCTGTTGCAGAGGTGGCGCTTCTAGCACATGAACTTGTGCCCCTGAGGTGGATCCAGCCCTCTGCCCCTGTCCTCGTTTCTTTGGGCAGTCCTTAGCCCTGTGGCCTGTCTTACCGCAAGAAAAGCACCCACCATTCTCCTTGGCCTTCTTTTTCCGGCAATCTTTCACTAAGTGCCCCACTTTGCCACAGAAATTACACTTCCTCTTCTCTTTGTTGCCTTTCCCGCCCTTCTTAAAGTCTGTCTTCTTAGGCTGCAAACCCTCTTTCTTCCCTTGAGAGCTTTCTGCCTTTGTCTCCTTCTTGCCCTTATCCTCTTCGTTCAGCAATGCCATTTGTACCAACCTTTCATATGTAGCTCCCATGGGTATATGGGTCATGGCCAAACTGTGTAATGGCTCATTCAACCCTTTGACGAAACGGAGAGCCTTCTTGTGCGGGGTGTTGACTAGGTCCAGCCCAAACCTAGCCAACTCATCGAACTGATTAACATACTCTTTGACTGTCTTGTTCCCTTGCTTAAGAAATAAGAATTTTTCCAACTGCAAACTCCTTTCCGCATCTGAGAGAAATTTAGCCTCAAACCTTGCCCTAAAGTCCTCCCATGTCTCCACTGGTCTTTCTGCATTAGTGACTACCCACCAGTAGGAAGCCTCGCCCTTTATTAGCCATACTGCCAGTTGTACTTTCTGTCTATCTTCTACCTCAAAGATGATGAATAAGTCCTCGGTTTCTTTCAGCCAATTTCTAGCTGCCACGAAGGACTCAGTTCCATGAAAATCCTTTCCTCCCATAGCTTTAAAATCTTTACATATCTTAGCAAACGTGTTTCCCCGTGGAGGAGGTGGAGGAAGAGGTGCTGCTGCAGCTGGATGATTTCCTGCAGCTGGGGGAGGAGGAACGGTAGGACCTGGCTGAGTGGCCCTTTCTTCTAAGAACCGCCTAAACCAACCAGGTATTGGTACACCCTCTGGCAAGTTAAGTTCTTCGGACATGCTGAAACAAAAAGGATAGATTCAAAACGAAGGATAAGAGATAGTACCTATGGCTTTGGGGGGACTTTGCCTTTTTAAAATAAAATAATATTTTTCTTTTAAAAATGCTTCTTTAAATTTCCTTTTTGAAAATAAATTTTCAAAACTTTTTATCTTATCTGGTAAACCTATGCTCTGATACCAAGTGAAACACCCCACCTCCGTTAGGGTCACTCTCACAGGGAATGCCCTAATTTTGGTGGAGGTTTATAAGTATAAGTCACAGATATACAAGACAGATATAAGAACACATATTTTTGAACAGCGGAAAAACAACAACTTTTATTTCATTAAAAATACGTGTTACAACAACCATACCATAATTGTCTTACAATACTTCCAAAAACATAACATCTTCATAACTGTCTTGATTACATTATTTAAAGAAGCATAAAGAAAACATAAATAAACTGCAAAAGTCCCATAGTTGCTGTCCAAAGCCATAGTCCAAAACGAAAAGATCCAAGCAATACATTCTTTCTCTTCAAGCTGGATATGAAGGCCGGTCAAGCTGCGGTATTCCCTCCCTGTGGACCTGGGGGGGGGGGGAAACGGAAGAAAAGAAGACGAAAGAAAAGTAGAGTCAGACATAAAGCCTGAGTAAGTCTAGGACTATTCAGTCTATGAATAAAGAACTGGGTATGATAAGTAAAAACTAGAAATGGGAAAGCACCATAAACTTAGTTAAGTTGTCTAGGGTCGAATATACTATCGTACCCCGTATTAATCTCTGTACCCATATAAACTAGTTCCCAACAAGCACCCCATAATCAGGGTGAAGTGATCCATTTTATGATGATCGGCTCCTACTCGCATAGTTATATGTGTCTTACGGCCCCCGATGTTGTAGTTACCTATGCTGGTCCCACCATGGGGTGTATCAAGTCCCATGGTGGCGGCCCGACACAATCCTAGAATGCACAGGTATGCTACTGGTGCCCAATGCCTTATTTTTCTGCGCCGGAGTGTGTGCACGCCCGCACCCCGTTAGAACCTTCACTACTGCACCACCGCCGTCGATTTGACCTCTTACAGTCAGCCCAGTAATCGTGCCCCACCCTGCCTAGTTTCAGGGTATCATGATACCTTATAGGGTTATTGCTGAAAAGGGTCCCCCGCTACTAGGTTTTCTATTTCTAGCCAACATGCTAAGTTGGTTAAGTATTTTATAAACCTAACCCCCAATCAGTCTGTTTAGTTTAGCATGTTCCATTTTGATTAAGTATTAATATAATTTACTTAATCCTATCAATCCTGACTCAGCCTTAATTGTCTTATTAAAGCCTTGACCTCTCACATTAGACAGGTATTGTTGTGGCTGCCTGTTGCCGGTTGGGTCCGGGCAGTCTTACGCCACAACTCAGTCTAACCTCGGGTCCTTATTGGGCTCCATGTTTAACCACCCACATTGGATAGGTATTGTTGTGACTACTGGACAGCCAGGCGGTTCCAGGCAGGTTTACATCACAACTCAATCCAACCTCGGGTTAAACACATCGTATTTTCTACATTTACATATTTTGTCTTTCTTCTTTTTATATGTAAATATTTGCGGCCCATTATTCAAATTCATCTTTATTGGTTAAGATTTATTTATGCCACTTTATTGTTTTTCAAAGTTATTGGCGTGCGTCAAACAAGCCAACACATATGTTCTATATTTTTAACCCAAACGTCATTTCCCCCGTTTTATTCGTTCGTTCCAATGTAAGGTGTGTTGGGTTTAATACTTAAACCCAATTTAGCCATATGAAAAGGGGAGGCTATAACATGGTGTTTATAAGGTGACATAAAAAGGGGAGTGTGAACGCATGAACTTGCAACATACGATCTAATTATCATAAGATAGGCCTATGTGAACTTGCAATTGTAACAACATATAATATAAGCAATACCTAAACATGAATCATTCTATTCACAAAATCATGGTGTAAACGAAACATGTAGTCTTGGCATAAATAGTACTTAAACATGAACCACTCTAATCATATAATCATGGCATAATCATAATTAAACATGAGTCCTTATATGGTCATGGCATAAACATAATTGATTATGAATCCTATTATTCATATAATCATGGGTTTTTGTCCAATCTATGTAACTTGTAAGGGGATGCAATTCTAGTGTAAATTTCTAATGTAACTTATGTGCCAAAAATATATTATCATATGATTAAGATAATAACATAAGCTTAGAAAACATGTTTTTAACTAGGCATAATAACAAACATAGCTTAGACATGTTCATAAAATTAATAAAAGCTTACAATGATGCTTGCTTTTGTCACTATCACAAAATCATGATTTTTATACTTGAACTATGATGCCAATTTCAACATAACCTTCATATGAATCATAATACTTAGGTGAATCAAATTACACTAAAGATGACCATAAAATTTTACATCATGTTGTCATAACAATAGATCATAGACTTGCATGAATTTCAAAATAAACTATTACAACATATAGTTGTTGTTTCAACATGAATCTTATACTTGCATTTACCAAATGGGTGTTGTAAATAACTACCACAAACATGTAGTTTTCAATATGAATCATATGCTTGCATAAGTCCCAATCAAAAATTCCACAACATGTGGTTGTCAACATAAGCCACATACTTGTATGAATCAAACCATAGCATTGCCAAATCGTTTAGAATCAAAAACATACAAATATAAGTCATTATCGCCACAATTCCATTTCGTTTCCAACGCAAATCGCGTACTTGCAAATATCCAATCGTATACCATAATATTCCCAAATTGTTTTGCATCAAAGCAACATACAAATATAGATTATTATCGCCACAATTCCATTTCTTACGTTACACAAATCAACACAATTATTTAATTCATATCGGAATAGCGCTCTACTTACAGCGTATGGCGAATCTTCAATTCAGAAATCTGAATTCTGAATTTGGAGATGCTATCCTTTGTTGTAGGCGTTGCTTTGATTTGATTAACGTTGCTTTAAGCTTTGAATTATCTCCTAGTTGTCTCTCTATTTCTGACGGCTATCTTCAGTCTCTCCTCAGCAGCATGACGGTCTCATCTCCATTTTAGTTTATGTGAATTAGGGTTAGACTTAGGTCCTTTTTATAGAGTTTGTGAGTTACTTTAGACCGTCGATGAAGCTTAGTTCAATAATAGCCTTTCGTTTGAAGGAGAGACCAACCAGGAGCTGACACCTAGCCCTAGTGACAAGGCAAGGCTCAGAAAATCGACCAAACACAGACCTGGCCAGCCAGGACTTGACCAGACCTGACCAGCAGGTCATTTTTGACCTGGGCGCACTTGGCAGGTGCGCCAGGTCAAAAATGTACTGGCGCACTTCCCAAGTGCGCCAGTGCATTTTTGTTCTGGCGCACTTCCCAAGTGCGCCAGTGCATTCTGACCCGTTTTCCGGTTTTTCGCCCAACTTCGTTCCTCCATATCTTCTTCATACGATATCCGTTTTACGCAAACTCAGACTCTATCTCAAGCAGAATTCCGAGACGAATGCAATGGCGTATCCCGTTTCCCTTAATTCTTTGTTTTAAAATTATTTATAGTTTAATTTATGAATTTCATAGTTATATAATACACGGGGTGTTACAATGCTCGTCTTTCTCGTCAACTTATATTAATATAAACATATTATATCTTAACACTTAAGTAACTCCAGGACTCTACTGCACGTATTCCTCCCATTAGCAATGGAATAATGCTAAACTCCTTACAGTCCAAGTTTCGTGCACAGTCATGTCCAAGGGAAAAGGTACAAAACTCTATAGTATTAACAAATTAAGGCATGTGCATAGCCCTTCTAGTTGCACCCTATCCCATGGCCTAATAAAGAAAAACCGTACCCCTTCATCAAAACGAATGACAACAGCACCTACTATATGAGTACTCATACCTATCAAAACATATCTTCCTACTGCCGCAAATATTTGATGTGTGTCTCCTCTTCATTAACGCTGCCTACATTAAAGATTTGCACAGGCTTTTCATCCTACACCACACACAAATGGTTCGATCATATCCTACGGTATATATACATTACTTTGCGCTCAAGTATCGTACACTTCTCCCATAATTCATTTAATATCCATGTTATCAATTAGACTGGCGCAGCTAACCTAAGAAATAAATATTCATGGCAGGCACCCTATACATATGTGTTTTCTAATCGACTCTAACGACATATCAAACAAGAGTTGTCCATTTCAAGCAAATCCTATACTATTATAAAGCCTGTCCCCTACGTGTACACAAAAGCCGGACTATCCTTTCAAAATCAAAACAGAGGCGGTGAAAGGAAAACTCTTGCTACCCTATGATCCTACTCATAGTTATCCCATGGCTGCTAAGTAAATTTCCACTTATAAATACACAGCTAATTCCTACCTTTTCTGCGGAAATCCGAGACCAATATCAGCTCATTCTTTCTTTTCTCCATTTCGAACCCAGCTGCCCCTTTCTATGCTTATAATATAGAATATAAAATAAAAATGAAAATATGTATATCGTGACCTGGAAGGTCAAAAACTATGTGACGCGGTGCACTGCTGCCTGCGAGTATAAAGAACATTGGGTTCTAGGACATAGGAGTGTAGCGGTTAGTGGGTTTCAGACATTAGGAGCTGTCGCACTGGAAGTATAAAAGAGGACGTGAGGCGAAGTAGCTTGCTGCATGCGGATTTGGAAAGTCTGGACGTGGTGAGGAGTACGGAGGGGTAGCTGCGTTTTGTATTTTGAAAGGGTGGCAGGACAGAGCACGCATGAAATAGTAGGGTGTTGTGTGACTGGATGGATATAGAACAATGTGTGTATGGGTTAATGGCAAAAGGAGGGAGCATGGTAGGGCAGTCGCGTGTTTTAAAGTGAACAACGCTAAGGTAAATATATACATTTATTTAGTCATTACAGTTAGTGAGTTATAGGATTTGTGTTTAAGTGTTAACTATTAACTAAGAATCAGTTTCATAGTGGTTAATGTTTACAAGGAATACAGTTAGTATGTTAATATTATGTTGGAAATAACCCGAAACATTTAGTTAGTCTGTTAGTATTTTAAATTATTAAGTTATGGGTTATAGTGGGATCAAAGGTAATATTAGTCGCGGTCGGTTAAACATAAACCATCAGAAATTATTAGTGGTCGAATTTAATGACGGTTAAAGTAATTAAATTTCAACGTAATGACATATGTTAACAGAACTGAGAGCCGTCTGTCATGTTGGGTCCGTATGGACGCAAGCTGCACAAATGAAACTGGCTTGGAGCGATTTGAAGCTCGTCACAATTTTTAAGAAAATAGAACGCTCGACCAGATCTATCGAACGTTAATCGTTAATTGACGATTAACGACCAAGGTGAGTAAATTCACTAACTCTGTTTTATTTAAAATATTATAATATTTTAATATTAATTGAATTCTGTGTGATGGTTGCTTAGGCAAATTATAATTAAATTGGTTGAATAATATATACCGTCGTATATATACACATCATTGGTTGGATACCGATCACATCGATTATAATATTCCATAGTATGACATTAGTGTTATTTGGGGTGACTAACATCTGCGGATGCCGGGAACCGGTTGGAGGAATCCAACTGGATTCCTCAACATGTATATATTGCGTTTGCATTAATTGTGACATATGCTGCGATCTATCAACTGTGATTAATCTTGTTGTGTTTAAATATCGTTGGCCCTAGCATTGTGATATTTAAATACCGTAAATGTTTTCGAATAGAAGAAAGAAATTTGTGATTTAAAAAGGAAATATATTTTTCCAAAAATTGAAGTTTAATCTTGAATGGAGTTAAAAAGTAGGAACTTGTTTTGTTAAAACAAGAAGTTGATTTTAAAGGAGTTTTTAAATAAAGTGAATTATTTTATCAATGGATAAATGGAAATATAAATTCAAAATTTTGAATTAATATGAAAGTGGAAATCGGTTTTGAAACCAATATTTGAAATGAGATTTGAACTTAGCTGATTGGAAAAGAAATCTAACGGGATTTTAAAAGTTTGAAATTAATAACGAGATTTTCTATAAATAAGTATAAATAGAATAGGAAATTGAAGTCAAGGTATAAACTGGATTTATAATCAAGGAAAAGTCGATTGTCGACAAAGAAATTATGAAGTAATGTTGGTTTACAAATTTAGAAAATAACTTGAGAGATGTCAAGATTTTTGTAACGAATAGAGATGTCAAGATTTTTGTAACGGAAAGAGATGTCAAGATTAGCATAAAGTAGAATGTAACAGCGTATTGCAAATCTTAGATCCATAGCGATAAAATAACGCTGTTGATTGGGCTTAAGCATGAATGTTATGTCAAGATTAGTTAAAAGGGAATATTACAGCGTATGACAAGTTTTTAAACTATAACGATAAATTAGCGCTGTTGACCAAACTTAAGCGTGATTGTACGATGTTTAATTAGAATGGATGTTTGTTTTTACTTCGATAGTTAAATAACCGACTGTCGAAGTGTTTTGACCATCGTTGTTAATACGGGGAGACCGGTTGGATTTATTATCCGAGAACCACTCCGTATAGGTATAAGCGTTGCGAATTGGATTATGCTGAAGACAATTGAAGACGGAGTGAAATGCAAGGGTCGTCCTATTCCAGAATGGTGTTTTCTGTTTGTCCAGTCCCAGGACAACTTGTATGGACGAATGTCTGACAGAGTATTCCTAACAGTCACATAAGACGATCTGTTCAAGGTATTACGTCTGGTGGCGGAGAAACTCGTTTCTCTTAGCTTTTATACCCGTGATATCTTTTAGAAGATTAACTAGTGATTTGACGGGTTTGACGATGTGGCATTTAAAGTGTATGGTGGCCAAATGTTCTAAAAAGTAGACGTAGCCTCAAGCTTCACAACCAGGAAATGACAAAAATCGGGCAGGCAGCATGGCTATGTGGGTCGCTCCCATTAGGGTGTATAATCACCTATCTAGAGAAATTCTTTTTGTTTCTTAATCTATCGACTCTGCCCATTCGGGAACGGTGGGTTGAGTCCAACCGTTGGTGATATACATTCGATACACTCAAGCAAAATGAGTGGTCGGTCATGTGTGGGCCGGGTTGTAAGACGTTCTTGTTGAACCCAGGTGTATTTGCCTCTAGAGATACACTATCGGCAGGTGGTCCCATACCTTGTCATAGTTGGAATCCAATCTCCAATAAGCGCCCTGCGGTTTTTTTTGATTTTATATTATGTATGTAGAGCGTGAGATGCAAGCGTTCTGCTATTTTGTTATTTACTTGATTAGACATTATTATAATATCACTGGATTTTGATATCAAAGTGTTTTGGGTTATAGTAAGGTAAAAACCGTCCATGTTTATGTGTGGGCTGGTCTTACTATTATCTTTTCGTTTCAAAAGAATTTTCAAAGTTAAACCGTATGGTTGGAATTTACTCACACCAGTCCCATGACTGACCCAGAGTTTATTTTGTCTGTTTTCCCTAAACTCTTGGGTGCTCAAATTTGTACGGGCAGTCAATTGTTTCAGGATTTTACAGATTCGCTTGGAGGAGCTCAAAGCAGGAGGCTTCACCTTTATTTATTTAGAGATTATTTCCGCTGTGATGTATATGAGTTATACTCTGATATGGTATGTAAATACAAATACAGTTTTGTATTTCAAAGTTTGTTATATATTATATTTTATTCGTTCCGCTGTGAGATTCGTGTTTACTCTGATTATGCTCAGTTGTGTTCTTCTTCTTCTTCTTCTATTCTATTAGTTCTATCTTTCTATCTCACCTTCTAATTTCTTTCTATTAATGATCCGGTATTTTCGATGTCTGAACAGTCGACGTTGGGTTTTGTGTCGATTTTCGGAGTCGAAAATTCCAGTTCATTACATGTACCCACTACCCTTATGCGATCGGCTCCCTAACTCGTAGATATCCATGCTGGCCCCACAGTGGGGTGTATCACTCCCCAAAGTGGCAACCCGATACCACCAACAATGCACGGCTTATACCTACACGATGCAACAACGTCTTACCTACCAGCCCGGGCCCACACACGCATATGAACCCGTTGGACTTGCGTTGCCACAGCTAACCCGTTTTGGCCTCTTACAATCAAGCTGAGTAATGCGTGTCCCATCCTCGACTTGGGTCGAGCCCACAAAGATACTTATGGGTTACTGGTTGAAACGGGCCCCCATTACTTGACACAGGTTATCCACCTAAGCTTCGTCCCCTCTAGTGCATCTCACTTAACCCTCTTCTTATTCATGTTCACTTACATGTTTCCATTCTTTGGTTAAGTGTTTCTAATCGTATTTCAAATGCCACCCAAGGCACCCACTAAATTCCACATACCGCCCAAGGCACCCCCTTAACCCCCTCATGTCCTACTACATGTTTATCTGGTTATGTGTTTCTTAATTCATTAACACCGTAACCTTGTAAAGACCTCCCACATTAGACTGGCATTTGTGGCAGCTGGATTTGCCGGGCGGGTCCGGGCAGTCTTACACCACAAAAGAGCCTAACCTCGTGTCATTACAACTATCGCACATTTAATTTATGCCTAAGACCTCACACATTAGACTGGCATTTGTGGCAGCTGGATTTGCCGGGCGGGTCGGGCAGTCTTACACCACAAAAGAGCCTAACCTCGTGTCTTAGGCGATTAATTACACAAAATTAATTATTCCCTCAATTTGAATTAATTTCCCTATTCAAATTACCAATCAATTCCAAATTTAACGATGTCCATAATTGACTCAATTATGTCCTGGTATGAAAATTTATACCAATTATCATCATAAATTTATTTTATGCCATTTAAGGCATTTATGCCAATTCTCAATATTAAATCTTTTAATATTATCCCATGGCCCCACGTTGTACGTTCCTTTGTTTAACGTAAAATATATGTTAGACTCGAATAGTCTAATTTATGGAATAAAGAGAAAACATCACAACACACATAGAAATAAAACTAGATCTAAACACATGGGGTGAACTTGCATGTGTGAATAAGGTTCTTCATCTAAAACTTGCATAGGCCAAAGTCCCAATCTTGCATAAAACTACATATGTCACAGATCTAAATCTAAAGGTGTAAACTTATTTAGGTAATAGTCACAAACTTGCATAAACCATGTATGTCATAGATCTAATCATAAGGTATAAACTTGCATAGGCAATAACCACAAACTTACATTACATGATTTATACTCCAAACATATATATTTATACTTGCATATGTGATTTATGCAACATAACGATGGTGTAAACTTACATCTAAACATGTAAGCTAGCATATAGAATTTTGTATACTAGCATATAACTCACACATGTCATAGCCTAACTTTAGATCCAATTTACACATAAAATAGATGTCATGAAACATGTAAGGTTGTACATAATTTCATTAACTTGCATATAATCCAGATCTAAACTAACATCTAGACTTGCATACATACATATATATGATTTAACATATGAATTAGTTCCAACAACATTACCAAACTAGCATATGAAACATCATTATGAATCATAGATTTACAACATAGATGATAACACCACAGCTTTACAACATAGATAATAACATCATAGAATTTGCAACATAGATGATAATCACCATAAAATTTACAACATAGAAAATAACATACGGTCAATGATTCACAACATAATCATATAATCCAAATTATAGCTCAATCCAATTAAATCGTTAATTATTTTATTAAAGAAACCAAACTCACAACTCAAAAAAGGTCTTGAGTTCTGAAATCTGAGTTCTGAAATTGAATTAGCTTTCTTTGGAGAAGACAATTTGTTGTGGTTTAGATTAGAATTGAATTTGATTAGCTTTTCTTCCTCTCTAATTGGTGGCGGTTATTCTAGGTTGCTAGGTGACGGCATGGAGGCCATGATTCTAATTTTTATTTGATTTTAGGGTTTGAGTCTACATGGGTTTTTATAGAGTTTAGGATTAATTTAAGCCGTCCGATCAACCCAGAATTAACCCCAGCCATTCAGACCAGATCAGAAACCCTAATGACTCATCATATAGTCATAAACAGGTCATCAAACAAATCTGCCTTAGGGGGGCAGGTCGACCCCCTGGTCGACCTGGTGAGGGTAGGTCGACCACCAGGTTGACCCCCTAATCGATCTGACCCTAGCGGGAAATTTCCCGCCTAGCCCACTCTGACTCTGAAATTCGAATTTTTGAAATCTGTTTAAATTTTTCTGAAACTTCCGATGGCCATAACTTCTTCATACAATGTCCAATTCACGCAAACTCGGACTCTATCTCAACCAGAATTCCGAGACGAACAAAATGGCACAACCCGTTTCCCTTAATGTTCTTCTGTTTACATTCTGATTTGTCATGTTCTCAAAATAATCAGGGGTTTCGAGCGGTCTTGGTCCGTTTAGCGATCGATTCGGATCGAGCGAAATTCCTGTTTGTCACATCTGGTATCAGAGCTTTGGTTTACAGAGCTCGGAGAACAAGACACGTTAGAACCAAACGAAAGAATTCATCAGAGATTGGATTAGTAATATCCAATGAGAATGACTCGTTAGAGATGGGATCAGTAGTATCCTAGAATGAGTGTGAAGAGTGATGTTTTTAAAATAAAAGTGAAAACAAGTTTTGTTTTGAAAATTTAATTCAATTATTCGTATTTGAATATTTGTTTGTATTGATTTGGACAATCCAGTATATAAAGATTTTGTGTATACGTCTGATCCGCATGTATTTGAAGTTTTAATATACTAGATAGATATAGAATCGCACTGTAGTCGCCCGAGAATAATTCTGATGATGGGTACCCATCATCAGTGTTGGGTTCGAGTTTCGAAATTGGGCAACTATATATCTACAATTGACTGGTGTGAGAACCAAAATTAGGTAGGGCCTATTGTTGTGATTTGGCATCAAAAATTTGATTTTTGGACTATGTATCAAAGTTATGTATTTGAAAAGCTAATCAACTAATTGATTGTTGGCTGTATTGTTCGATTATTGTTTGATTAATTAAATGTTGATCCTTTAGCCAAATTGAACCGAATAGTGAATTGTATTGAAAATTATCACATTTGCATGCTTGTACATGTACTTACATTGAACAGGTCATAGCAAGGAGGCTAGAGATGAGGAATAAAATTGTTTGCCCGACAAATAGGTACGTGTTTATTGTATTTCTTGGGTTTTTGATGATTTTACGAGCCGATTGGCTAGCCGCTTGGCTGTTTCTTTTTCTTTTTGGATTGGTTAGGGCCATGAGAGGCTATTTGAAATATCCCGAAGCTCCCGGGGCAGGGGAGGTTATGGAGAAATTTTTTGAAAATTTAGGGTGTTTGCCAAATTTTTGAAAAATTTGAAAAGTTCTTAGAAACTGAAAAGTTGAAGAACTTAAGCCGTAAAGAAAATAATGGAAGTTGAGTTGGTTCGTAAAACAACTTTCAGCTTCGTTCCTTTTCGGGGACGAAAAATTTTAAGTGGGGGAGATTGTAATAAACCGGAAATCCGAGCCAATTTAAAATTTTTATTTTGGCAATTTTGATGAATTTTGAATATTTAAAATGAATTATTTTAAATAATAACGACGAGAAATTTATTTTGAATAGAATTAGAATGTATATATTCATATAGATTGTTGTTAGAATATAAATATTTTATTTTAAATGTAAAAGGAATTGAAAATGGCGCGGTAGTTTGAAAATTCAATTTCAAAGTTCAAATGAATGTACAGGATTCAAAATAAATTGGATTTTAGCGAAACCAAAAATATTAGAATCTAGTTGAGAATATCTTTCCAACGAATCTGAAAAATCAAAATTTCATAGCGGGAATCAAAAGTTATGTTCAGCTGAAAATTCAGAATTGTCATTGTGGAATTCTGGCCCTTAAAAATGGAAATTTTGCAAACGACCTCGGTTTTCGACGAAACCACTTTTGTTGGATCCGTGATGTCAAATTTTTGGTAGATTCCAAAGTTCATAATTTTCTAAATTAATATGTGAGCGTGGCAAAAGAAAATGTATTTTGACAGTTTCAGTCAATTTTGATCGACCAGAAAATGACCATTTTTCAAACGGTCTCGGAATTTGACGAAATTAGTTTTGTTAGAACCGTATCGTCAATACGAAGCTAGAAAATATTTTTCAGGAATTTTTAGAATCCGTATGTAGCCCCGGTAAATTGAAATGCGCGTTCAAATTTAATATATAGATTAAAATTTTTATTTTGACGAAAACTGATCGAAACGATCGAATCGGCTTACAATACAAATCCCATTGTGTTCGGAATGGGGGTATTTAGCTATGGACGACATTTGGTGGGTTTGATTTCGAGTTCGAAATTAAAAATTGCTTTTTGGGGTAATTAAATACAAAATAAATAAAATAATAAACTCTCTCTCCCCTCCTTATACTGTTCAGCCCCCACCCTTCTTCAAACCAAATCGATTTTTTTTAGAAAAAAAGAGAGAAAAGAGGGCAGAACCACGTCCCCCAACCCTAGCCGCCCATCGGAAGTCCCCCACCACCGTCGCGGCCTGGCGCGCACCCCCCAGGCTTCCTCTCTCCTCCGCAACGCCTCTTCCCCCCTCCTGTCGCACGACTTCTACCCCCCTTCTCCAGTTCGAAGAACTCCCCCCTTAAACCCTAATGAAGCCGCTGCACCACCTTGAGGAAGCCGCCACCTGGCGGTCACCTGACGTGAGAGCCCCCCTCCCTCCTTCTTCAAGCTAAAACCATGAGTATCTTTGTATTTTGTTTTTAAATTATTGATTTTATTTTTCCGTTTAATATAGAATGGCTTTATAGAATAAAATCTGATTTATTTTATTTTTATTTAGAACAAGTTTAGATTTTTGTTTAAAGCAAAAATAATATTTTTAACTTAGCGAAGATTTGATTTTTGTTTATGAATAGCATAAGAAAGGATATGACTTTTTCTATATGTATATGAAATGATTTTTAACCTTGTAAAGAAGTGATTTTTTTAATGTTAAGAAAAGGTTTGATTTTTAATGTTAAGAAAAGGTTTGATTTTTAATGTTAAGAAAGGTTTAATTTATTATATAGTTAATAAAAATGTGATTTTTATGCTTATAGCGAATTAAAAATATGATTTTTATGTTATAGAAATTATAAAAATACGATTATAATATATAGATAATAAAAATTCAATCTTTATATTAGAAGTAGATATATAAAAATATAATTTTTTTACAGAAAGGAGCGTTGTAAAAATATATGAAGTAGAAACGAAAAATATGGTTTTTATATGAAGAGAAATAAAAATACGAACTTTATTTTTATCATGAAATAGTGAGAATAAAGATTTGATTTTTTATATGAGTAGCGAATTAAAAATAGAATTTTTATATAATAGAGAATATAAAAATATTATCTTTATATATGTAATGAAATAAAAATATGATTTTTAGTGAAATAAAAATACGATTTTTATTTATATGTAGCTGTATAAAAATGTGATTTTTAATAATCAACTACATGAAAAAGATGACGATGAATCTGACTAAAATCAAAAGGAAATCCATACCGTTCAGAAATAGATAATGGTTGAGTGGAACCCAAAGGTGAGAACTCCTCACTTTTATTTATTTTCTAGTTGAAATATATACTAGGATGCAGACGGTGCTTAGCAGCACCCGACACCCGTCGTCCACAGACCATGGATGACTTGTTTATTTGATTGTTTGTGTTGTGAAATTTGACTGTTGAATGTGTTGAAATAAAATATATATTCATGTGTAGAAATAAAATATATATTCATGTGTTGAAATAAAATATATATTCATGTGTTGAAATAAAATATATATTCATGTGTTGAAGTAAAATAAATATTCATTTACAAATCGAACGATTTGTTTATGTGCACCGATTTGACTGATATAGATTGGGACGATAAATTTTACACATCGCCCAACTGCACAAATAAATATGTGTTTGATTGTTTGAAAACCCCACACGGGTGTTGGGATGAAATTAGCCATACACTAGTCCCAATAATTAGCTGTATGTCGATCGATAGATTGATAGGCTGTTATAAGCCTTAAATATTTATATTTGATGCTTATGCAGTGTAGAATGCACTTTGGGTGATGGTTGACTGTGTTTGATTATTGTAGTGTACGTGTGTGTATGAAATCCATATAATGAACATTATATGGTAATTGATTGGGCCTCATTCTAATTTGGAAAACAAAGAATAGAATGAAAATTCATGTGTTGAATAGAATGAAAATTCATATGTTGAATAAAATAAATTCATGTGTTGAATAGGATGAAAATTCATGTGTTGAATAATATAAATTCATGTGCTGAATAGAATAAATATTCATGTGTTGAATAAAATAAATATTCATGTGTTGAATAGAAGAAAACATTCATGTGTTGAATAAAAGCCGTGTTGATTAGACTGGCGCCATTTTGACGTGAACGATATTTATATCGATTTTATTCATTTTTATAATGAATATCGAATAGGAATTGATTTCAAAATATAACTTTTTGAAAATATTATCATTTATAGATTAATGATATGGAATATTCAATTTTGATTGGAAATTGAATATGAAGTTGAAATCGTTTTGAAAACGAAATTAAAACGATTTATAAAATACGTTTTAAAAGGAAAT
Source organism: Allium sativum (assembly GCA_030737875.1). NCBI lineage: Eukaryota > Viridiplantae > Streptophyta > Magnoliopsida > Asparagales > Amaryllidaceae > Allium > Allium sativum. The sequence continues at coordinate 592,291,268 of CM060909.1, forward strand.
CGACGATATATATATATGTATATATATATATATATATATATATATATATATAATGGCCTGAATAGAAAGCGTCGTGCTGCGGCAGTTCGCGAATTTCGACCATTGACTTCGAATGGATGTTACGGAAGATCCGACCGTCGGATTCTCCTAAATTCGGAACCTTGGGTTCGTATCGAAAAGAGCTTTCTAACGATTATTAGAGATTTAAAATCTAATGGTTGGATTTGGAATTACGCCCAAATCAAATTTGGAAAAGGTCGCTGTAAGTGCAGTTCGATGGCCGTTGATGGAAATCGACTGTATGGGCCTTGATAAAATTATTAAAAAATAGTAATAATTTGTGTAAAATCATAAGAAATGATTTGGAAAGAATTGGGATGAAAAACTCCATATTTGAAAAGATAAAAATAGATATCTATTTTTATCGAAATGAAATAGTTTTGAAGTAGAATTATAATCCCAATTACTTTTGAAATAAACAAAGTGGATTTGAAATGGTTTTGAAAATAACCAGAATTTCCAATATATAAAGTGGAAATGGATTTGAATCGAAATTGTCTTTGGAATATTTCGATGTTGGGTTTCGTGATTATACAGATATTATTATGGAAGTTTGAAAGATATATTTATATCGTTATTTCCAATACGATATTTGTTGGTCGTAGAATTTGATATTGAATATAAGCCGATATATTTTCTATTCAGAGCCATGTATTTAATATCAAATGGGATTTGGGTTTGTCGTGAATGGTGTCTTCATTAACACTGTTCTTAAACCCAGTGGAGAAAAAGTTTAAACCTTTTTATTTAGATTTAATGAAGTATACCAATTAAAATGATATTTAATTGGAATTGAATTTGAATGTGATTTTGGGTTTATCGTGAACCGTGTTTTAAATGACATTGGTTCTTTAACCCAGTTACAGACAGGATAAGATTTCCCAAGTTAAATAATCATTGAAAGTGATTATTGGGAAGATTAAAACCAAGTGGAGTTTTAATGAATCTTTAATTAGATTGAAATAATCGAGAATGGAGTATCACCAGTTTTGCTCCAGGCGATAGTTAAATCTTTAATTAGATTTGAACGTGAAATGGTAATTGGATTTACCAATAACACTGTGGTTTTAGATATGAAGTATTACCAGTTTTAATTCATGGGATGAATAGGTTGGGATCGGGAAATTAAAACAAATGATTACTTCGGTAAGGTTCGTTAATCCCGACTAGTTTGGATAAACCATAAATTGGTTTGAATTGATATTCAAAGGAAGATTAAAGAATAAATTTAAAGAATTTATCTTTGATAAAATTAATGGGAACCTTTCCCAAAGAATAAGAATATTTGAATAAAATAATATTCTGAATTGGAATGAGGCGTATGTTGTGTTTGTGTAACACTTATTTATCATATGCGTGGGTTATTCAGAAAGACCAGGTTTATCCCATTCTGAATAACTGATTCGACGATGTGTCGAGGATGAAGATGGTGGTCAAAGACCGGAGGTCTTCACATCGTTTGGGTGATTACTGATGATCTTGATTGGGATGTACGCCCAAGAGGATAGAATCGGTTGGTGATCGTCCAGACGTACTTGGAGATCGATGAATATGTGAGGTACAAGGTGCCTCCGGTTTCGTTCAGACCCAGAACGAACTTGTAAATGGACTGTGTGTCTGACATTGGATTTTATTCTGTGTGATTGATTTCTATTAAATATATATCTTTTTGGCGGCGGAGGATTTATTCTCTTACTTAACGCCCTTCTCTGAGTCGTACGAGCTCAGAGGTTATATATTAATGGATATCAACCGCATAGAGTGAATTGCCTGTGTGGTATGCCTAAGTGGCAAATGATCAAGGCTTTTGTTGATAAGAAGAGTCTTGTGGTTGACGATCAAAGCACCGCCTGTGTGGCATAGCTTTGTGTAACATTGATTCGCGAGCCTCACACCTCGATTGTGAACCAGAAACGGGAGAGGACTGCAGGGAGGGCATGCATTTCCTTCTAGCTAGGGTGGTGTCAGTGACCTACCAGCCCTGACATTTATATTATTTTCACCTGTGTGGTTGTTGCTATTGCGAGGTGCCTCGGATATATCGGTGACTATGTGGAGCCGATGGAGTCATTTGGCTCATTTACGCCCCAAAGGGCGGGGAAACGCAGTGTCCAGGGTTTAAGTTTAATCCATATCGGTGGACCGACCCTGAAGATCCAAGGGTCACTCAAGCTCTGATCCTAAGGCTCGGGCTAGAGAGTCTCGAATCGGTGAGGACTATCTTTTGCCTCGGTTCACAGATGGAAACCCAACTTCCAATACGTGACTTTGCGGTTTTGATTGTAGAGCCTAGTATGGCGACATGATTTATGGTACCCATGTTGTCTATGATTGATATTTTTGATTGAAATTGTTTTGACACTATACACTTATAGTAATAATAAAACATGAAATTTAGCGTATCAAGTATTCTTTGGCTATTATAAGGTAAAACCCTATCCTCCGGCTTATGTTGCATTGTGTGATGGGACTTGGGTCTTATAATAGCTTCATTATTCTTTATTTAGCATTGCGCTGTTGTTTTATGCACTGGTGTTCTTGGGAGGAAACCCGCTCCGTGTTATACGGCGTGGTCCCTTGATTTACCTAACTTTAAAATAAACATTAATAACTGTTTTAGTTCTCACACCAGTCACATGACTGACCTGGAGTTTATTGTTTTAACCTAAACTATGGGTGCCCTTATTTTGACACGGGCAGCTAGTAGTTTTGGTTTTGCAGATTTATATTCACATGATCCTGATTTACAGCTGAAGTGATATTCGAAAAGCACTGTATCCGTGTATTACTTCCAGTTGTGGATTGTATTGTTTTTCCGCTGCTATGTAATGTAATTTAAATCTCTGATATTTTCTATGTAATATTTATTCATACTCTGTATAATCTTGTTTTCTGATGGAATTGTTGTAATATACAATGAAATGTTCTTCTGTTTGCGTTCTGATTTGTCGTGTTCCTAAAACAATCAGGGGTTTCGAACGATCTTGGTCGGTTTAGCGATCGATTCAGATCGAGCGAAATTCCTTGTTATCACAATTAACTTACCTAAATCAGAGGGGTGTTAGATATGGAGTACCACCATTTTTTCTCCATGGGATGAATAATGGGATTGGGATAAAAATATGAAAGATTACCGTTTTGTAAAGCTCGATAATCCCGATAAGGCTTATAAACCTTGATTTAAATTAAGTGTGTGAAAGAAGATTATATAATCTTTTGAAATGATTTCCAAGGAAAGATTTAAATAAGAAGTTTAAATGATGTAAATGTTTGATAAGATATGAGGAAGTTATTCCAGATGTATAGAATATTTGAATAAAAGAATATTCTGAGTTGGAATGAGGCTTATAATATGTTTATATATAACTTGATTTTTATTGATATGATAATTATTCAAAAAGACCAGGTTTCAACCCATTCTGGATAATTAATACGACGATTGTCGAAGATATTGAAGATGGTGGTTGAAGTCCGGAGATCTTCACATCGTTTGGATTATTGATGATGCCTTGGATTGCTCCCGTTATAAAGTTAAAGTGGTGGTCATTCAGACTGTAACAACCCGCAAATTCTGAACCAATTTAAAAATTTTATTTTAATGAATTTTGAGGTTATAATGTAATTTATATTAATAATAATGGCTAGAATTTATTTTAATTGAAGTTAGAACGAATAAATTTAATTTAAATATAAAGGGGAATTAGAAATAACGCAGTAGTTTGAAAAGTCAAACTTGAACTTTGACTGACTGTACAGGATGCAAAATTTAACGGATTTTAGTGAAACCAAAAATATTAGAATCTATTTAAAAATATCTTTCTAACGAATCTGAAAAATTGAAATTTCATAGCGGAAATCAAAAGTTATGGCCAATTCAATTTTTAGAAAGGTCGTTGTAGAATTTATATATATATATAATATATATGGCCCAAAAGGCTACTTTTCACATATGAAGGAATTTCGACTCGAAACCACTTCCATTGAGTTCGGAATGACGTTTCTGCATTGAAAAACAGTAAACACTTATATATTTTGAGTTTCGTAATTTATTTGTTTAAAAATGTATTTTTAATATTAAATATACTGAATATTAGGCTCACATCTCTATTTTGAAACTTAATTAGGCTCACATCCGGTCATAAACTTAATATAAATTAGGTCCCTGTTTTCAAAACTTATAAAATAATAATTAAAAAAATAAAAAAAATCGTAAATTAGTAATAAAATATATTATGCATTATACAAAAAATTCAGTTAAAAAAACAACAAAAATAATGTCAGAAAGAAGAAAACATCAAAAAAAAAAAAAAAGACAAAACTGCAGTTAAATGCATAATATTATGCATGTTTTTTATTTTATTGCATGCATATGTGCAATTATTGCAGTTCTTCCAGCGCATAGATTTAAGTTAATATTTCAGTTCATTTTTATTTGCATCCAAATGTGCAAATTTCTCAGAAAACATGCACACATGTGTGCAACATTTTTATAGGATAACACACTGGCTAAAAGTAGGGACCTAATTTATAAAAAAACAAAGTTTTGAAAATTTTAAACCCGCCCCTATTTTATTACTTCCGCCTTTTTTTATTTTTTGTTTTAAAAATGTGCTTTCATTCATTAAAAAAAAAAAATCTAAAATCTGGAAATAATGTCAGGATTGTAGGGAAATCAAAAAAAAAAAAAAAAAAAAAATAGTTGCATACATTTATGCAATTATTACTGATAATTGCATATATGTATGCAACTTTTCCGTAAGTTGTGTTCGGATTAAAATCTGAAAATAAACCTGCACAAATGTGTCCAAGTATTTGAAATATTTGCACACATGTATGCACGTATTTGCATGAAGAAAAATCAACGAAGATGAATGTAGTGAAAAATAAGCACGGATGTATGCAGGAAAATGATATATGTGCATACTATCATGCATTTAACTGGAAATTTCGTTTTTTTTTCTGTTTTTTTTTATTTTTGACGCCTTGTTTGATGATTTTTTGTTCTGAATTTTTTAGCGTTTACATGTTTTATTTAAATACGAATTTACATGATTTTTTTATTTTTTATTTTTTTGATGAATTTTCAGAAAATAGGGACCTAATTTACAATAAGTTTATGACCGGGTTTTTTTTTCTATTTTGAAACTACAACAGGGACCTGTAAAAAACGCACCCTTAAATATATTGGCCTTAAAAATAGCCATTTTCAAACGACCTCCATTTTCAATGAAACCACTTTTGTTGGAACCGGAATGTCAAATTATAGCTAGGTTTCAATTTTCAGAATTTTTCGAATTAATATGTGAGCGTGGCGAACGAAAATGTATTTTGACTATTTAAGTTAAATTTAAACGCCTTGAAAATAGCCATTTTTCAAACAGTTTCAGAATTCGATGAAAATAATTTTGTTGGATTCGTATCATCATAACAAAGCTAAAAATATTTTTTTTAGAATTTTCTGAGGTCATATGTGGCCCCGACATATTTAAGTGTACGGTCAATATTTAATTAATTAATTAATTTTAATGGAATTTTAAACAAAAATCGTGCAGATTTCATAATTGGGCCACGGGACCTATCCCATTGCGTTCAGAAGGTGTCAAAACCTTAAGAACGACAGTAAGCAGGCCCAAATCAGAGAAAGTCCGAAAATCCACCTTTTAAGCACAATTTTCGAGATTTAATATTAAAATATTATTAAAAAAAATAAAACCCAAACCCTAATTTCAATGGCCAGCTGCCACCATGTCTGTTCAAGGGCCAGAATTGTCCGAATTTCAAACCTTAATATCTTCCAATCCGTTCAACGAAAATCTACAAATTATATATCGAATCGAAGAGAATTTCAAGACCTTTCAATCCATACGGTTAAGATCGAGTTATAGTTCATGGATTTCGCAAATTCTAGGCCTGAAGTGGCTGCGTTTTATTGGTGGTTGACGGGTCCTAGGGGGCGCTAGTTGGCCATGGTGGGGAGGCGCAGGTGCGGTGGTCGAAGGCGGTCACAGTGGTGATGTCCGATCGGCGCCTGGGTGACCATAGGGGGGTGCGACATGGGGTTGGAGGAAGGAAAATGGGTGCGGCCGGACGTTACAGCGTGAGGAGGAAGAAGGTGTTTTTTTATTACTATTATTATTATTTTATTAATTTAATATTTAATTTATGCAATATTTAAAAATCAATAACTCTCTCATACGAGGTCCGATTGACAAACCGTAAGTTGCGTTGGACTCGTCTTTCCGAGAGCTTCGCGATGGCGCAAACCAGAACTGATTCTGAGATAGTTGAATTTTCAGCAAAAATCTAGGTGAGAATTCTGAATTTTATTATTTAATTAATTATAAATTATTTTTATTGCGTTAAAAATAATTGTATTGTGATGTAATTCAGATTTGAAATGCTCTGTGATTGATGAATTGTTGATTGTTGCTTGTGTGATGTTTTGTGGTTCATGTTATGCTAGATCCGCATTGAAATCTCATATATTGTTGGATTTTATTTGCGATTAGAATATTAAATCTAAATTTAGATTAAATCATATTTTATTCAGATCTAGTTGCTATAATTTATTTTAAATTATTAAAATAAATATTTTTTTTTGGAATGAACAATGAAATGTGAATGACAAATAAAAATTTATTTTTATTTGTCGATGTTACAATGAAATTTGAAATACAAATAAAACCTTATTTTTATTTGTTTACTTTGCAATAAGATTTGAACGACAAATAATATTTTATTTTTATTTGTTTATCCACGGTAGAATATGAACAACGAATAGAATATATTTTCATTTGTTTCATTATAATAGAATTTTGGGCCAACAAATAAAATCTTACTTTTATTTGTTTACATTAAGAAAAAATTTATGAATTACAGTAAAAAAATTCTTTTTACTGTCACCTTAAACATAGGAAGTTATAGAATTAGAATCGTTATAAAATATTAAATTTTATTGTTGATTTTAAAACCATGTTTACAAACCAAAACTTTATTTACATTTAATTGAAAATTAAAAGTAATATTTGAGAAAAACACATAAGTGTTTATATTTTATTTGAGAAAAAGAAACCATTCTTTTATTTGTGTTTTTGTCACAAATAATAACATAGAAAAAGAACCATACTTTTATTTGTGTTCTTCAACATAAATATATACATAGAAATGAATTATTATTTTTATTTGTGTTTTCAACACAAATATAACTCAGCAAAAAGAATTATCTTTTTCATTTGTGTTTACCAACACAAATGAAACTTAGAATATGAATTATCTATTTATTTGCATTTTACAATGCAAATATTACATAGAAATAAAGTTCATCTTTTTATTTGCATTTTACAATGCAAATATTACACAGAAATAAAGTTCATCTTTTTATTTGCATTTTACAATGCAAATATTACATAGAAATAAAGTTCATCATTTTTATATGCATTTTACATTGCAAATATTACATAGAAATAAAGTTCATCTTTTTATATGCATTTTACAATGCAAATATTACATAGAAATAAAGTTCATCTTTTTTATATGCATTTTACATTGCAAATATTACACAGAAATAAAGTTCATCTTTTTATATGCATTTTACAATGCAAATATTACATAGAAATAAAGTTCATCTTTTTATATGCATTTTACAATGCAAATATTACATAGAAATAAAGTTCATCTTTTTATTTGCATTTTACAATGCAAATATTACATAGAAATAAAGTTCATCTTTTTATATGCATTTTACAATGCAAATATTCCATAGAAATAAAGTTCATCTTTTTTTATATGCATTTTACAATGCAAATATTACATAGAAATAAAGTTCATCTTTTTATTTGTATATTTCAATACAAATATAACATAAGAATTAAGTTCATCTTTTTATTTGTATCTTTCCATACAAATATGACATAGAAATAAATTCCATCTCTTTATTTACATGCTACAACACAAATATATACTTAGAATTTGTTGCACAAATAAAATTCACTTTTTATTTGTCATTTGAAACTCAGAATTTATTAGACAGATAAAACCTACTTTTTTATTTGTCATTTAAGAATTAGTATTTATTATACAAATAAAATTCACTTTTATTTGACATTAGAATACATAGAAAAATATTTACATATAAAATATTCTTTTATATGTTATTAGAATGTATAGAAAAGTATAAACAAATAAAAGGATTCTTTTATTTGTTATTAGAACACGTAGAAAAGTGTAAAACAATGAAATACCTTTTTATGTTATTCTAGAATTGAAATTTTGAGTTCAATCTTTTATTTGCATTCACTTATGCAAACATACATTAAAATAAAATTTACCCTTTTATTTGCATTCACCAATACAAATATATGTTGAAACCAAAATTTATTCTTTTATTCGCATTCACCAATGTAAAAATACATAGAAAATGAAATTAGTTCTTTTATTTGCACTCATTAAGGCAAATATATTTTGAAAGGAATATTTTTTCTTTTATTTGAAATCGCTAATGAAAATATACATGGAAATTAAAGTTTATTCTTTTATTTGCATTCTCTAATGCAAATATACATTAAAATATAAATTGTCCTTTTACCTGCATTCCCTAATGCAAATATATTTTGGAAATAGAGTTTGCCCTTTTATTTGCATTCACCAATGCAAATATATTCTAAAGATAAAATTTGTTCTTTTATTTGCATTCTGCAATGCAAATATACATTGAAAATAAAATTATTTCTTTTATTTGCATTCACAAATGTAAATATATATATTGAAAATAAAATTTGCTCTTTTACATTCACAAATGTAAATATACTTTGAAAATCAAGTTTGTTCTTTTATTTGCATTCTGCAATGTAATATAACATCTAAAATAAAAGTTACATTTTTATTTGCAAACATAAAAATGAAATAAACATCTTTGTCAAACTTGGTTTAGTTAAAATGAAATAAACACTTTTGTCAACTTATACTAGTTAATAACAAAATATTCACTTTTATCAATTTACATTTGTTGAAAACAATTATTCATATTAGTCAATTTATATTAGTTAAACCAAATAGACATTTTGTCAAAAATATTTATTTTTGTCAAATGGATTAGTTAAAGCAATTTACATATACATATATATATATATATATATATATATATCTTATGTTTGGCAAGATATATACTTTTCAAGATAGGTTAGTTAGATCAAAATATTTATCATTCTTGTCTCATTAGAATTGTCAAAACAAAATAACCATCTTGTTTGAGTTTAAACTAGAAAAATAGAAATTGTTAATAGAAACGAAGTATTATTCTTATCCATTCATGGCAATAGAGATATTTTCTTGTCATCATTATATATGGTGTAAATACACTTCCATTCACAAGTTACCCGACTTGTTTATGTGATTGGGACGATACTTTTCACACATCGCCCAAGTGCACAAATTAGTTTATTATTTGTTTGATGGTTAAAACCCCGCACGGGTGTTGGGATGAAAATTTACATACACTAATCCCAATTTTTAGTTGTATGTTGATCGTTAGATCGACAGGCTGTGATGAGCGTTATTGTTTCATTTTAACGCTTACACAGTGGAAATTGCACTCTGGATGTAGATGGATGATTATACTGTTCCTGTCATATATATGATGTGTGTGAAATCCATATAATCCAAATTATATGGTAAATGTTTGAGTCGCATTTCGATTCAGGTGTTCTTTTAAATAAGAATATTTTTACATTAGAAATCCTTTTTTTATATAAAGTATATATTTTCATAAAAAAATATTGTTAATTAAGTATATGCTAATACAAAGAATGTTTGTAAAAGAAAGAATTTGTAATATAAAGAATACTTCTCATTTAGAATCTTTTATATGAAGAATATTTTTAATGATTATTTTAAAATATGTTTTTAAAGATTATTAGGATTTGCAATTATAAATAGATTGAGATGTGAAGTGGATTTATCGTGGACGATGTTTTAAACGACATTTGTCCTTTAATCCAATTTACATTGAAATTATTATTTGGAATTTATAAATCTATTTTATAGATTTAAAAAGACATTTTCTAAAAATCTAGTTTTCCACTTTAATATATTAAATTGGAATTAAGTGGAAATTCGATTGGTAATAATGGAAATGGGCTTCTGTAAAAGAAGACCGATATTATACATGGAATTTAAGAGGCCTTGCCGTTATTCCATCTATATTGTTAGTCTGATACAGAAATCTATATTGATTATGTATTGATTTGATTTCTGTGGAATTCCATATTTTGAAAATTGATTTATAGATTTTATTTTCAGAGTTTATCTTTGATAAAATTAATGATAATCTTTTAATATGAATATCTTAATAAAAGAATACTCTGAGTTGGAATATGGCGTAATGTGTGATTTTCCAATATTTTCTTTTTAATCACAAAATACGCGAGTTATTCTGAAAGACCGGGTATAACCCATTCTGAATAATCATCACGACGATCAAGAGTAGAAGTTGAAGACGGTGATTGAAGACCAAAGGTTTTCACATCGTTGGCATGATGATGACTGGTATCTTGAATTGGAATTGGCCTTCCAAGGCAAGGTATTTAGTAATGATCGTCCAAACGCATTTGGAGATCGACATACACGTTGTTTCGCTCAGACCCAAAGCGGACTTGTAAATGGATTGCGTGTCTGACATTGTATTCATTTCTGTTGTATTTGTTGAACGCTACTGATTATATATTTCTGTTTGGTGGTGAAGAATTTATTCTTTACTTATCACCCTTCTCTAAGACGTATGAGCTTAGAGGTTATATATATATATATATATATATATATATATATATATATATTGGTAGATGATCAATAATATGGTAGGGTCTGACAATGTGACATGCTAAGATGCAAATGATCAAGGCTTTGTTGAAAAGCAGGCCTTGTGGTTGATGATCAAAGCACAGTCTATTTAGGCATAGCTTTGTGTTTACCGTGACTTCGCGAGCCTCACACACCGGTTGAGTCTAAAACGGGAGAAGGGAACGCAGGGAGTGCACACGTTTCTTTCTAGCTAGAAGTGGTGTTGGGCTTTAACACGGCCCGACATTTGCTTATGTGGTTGATGGAATTTTTGCGAGGCCTCGGTTTATTCTTATCGGTCGCCCTCGGCTGATTTGTAGATCCAATAGGATCGGGGAGCGTGTGTTCAGGCATAACTAATCCACTAAAGTATTTGTGGACCGACCCTGCTGTATCCAAGGGTTCGCCAGCGTCCGAATCCTGAGACATTGCTAGAGTGTCTCGAATCGGTCAGGAGCTCCTCCCTAGACTTGACTCCTGATGGAAACCCAATTTCCAATACGTCCTTGCGGTTTTGATTGTATAACTAGTATGGCGACATAGTAGATGGTATCTATGCCGTCTAGGATTGATATTATATTTGAAATGTTTTAAATATATATATACACACTAATAATAATATCATTTTTACGTATCAAGCATCTTTTGACCATTATAAGGTAAAACCCTATCCTCTGGTGTGCGTTGCATTGTGTGATGGGACCTGGGTCTTATAATGGTTTCATTTTTCTAAAAATCATTGCGTTATTTGACGATTTACTTTATTTATGCACTGGCAATCCAATGGAGTAAACCCGTTCCACGTTAGCGGCGTGGTCTTGTGATTAGCCTACTTATTAGATAAGTTAAGTATAGAATTCTCACACCAGTCCCACGACTGACCTGTAGTTTGTTTCACTTTGCAAACTCGGGTGCCCTCTTTTCACACGGGCAGTCGAGTAGCTTTTTGCAGATATAGTTAAGCAGGATCCTGGATTGAAGCCTGAAGCTGGGTCCAGAATATTGATGGCCTTCCGCTGAGAATAGTTCCGCTGCAATGTATTCAATTCATTATAAATGTATCTTCCGCTGTATTATTTATCGATGTACTCTGATATATTATGTACTCTGATGTAACATTTATTATTGATGTTATAAAAGTCTATGTTGTTGTTCTGATGTGTTGTATGCCCAAAGTTAATGTATGCGGGTTTTGACCGGTCTTGATCGATCTTGCGATCAATTAGGGTCGGGCAAAATCCGGGTCGTTACAAGTGGTATCGGAGCTCAGGTTAGCTCAAATCTTTGGGGTACAACTTATTAGGACTGAACAGAAGACTCATCAGAGGTTGGATTAGTAATATCCAATAAGAATACTCATTAGAGATAGGGTCAGCAGTATCCTAGAATGAGAATACTCATTAGAGATGGGGTTAGCAATGCCCTAGAATGAGTCAGAGTGGAAAGTTCATAATTAACGTACTTGTTATTATATATATAATTTGATTTTAGAAAATATGATTTTGAATATATAAAAGTTATACATTTTTGAAAATTTAATCAACCAATTGATTGATGATTGTGTTGTGTGATTATGAGTTCAACTAATAAAATGATTAAACAATTAAAGAATGAGAATTAAATTAGTTAAATAAACAACTTTAGCTTCATTTCCTTTTCGAGGACGAAAAGATTTTAAGTGGGGGAGATTGTAACAACCTGCAAATTCTGAACCAATTTAAAATTTTTATTTTAGAAATTTTTAATGAATTTTGAGGTTATAATGTAATTTATATTAATAATAATGGCTAGAATTTATTTTAATTGAAGTTAGAACGAATAAATTTAATTTAAATATAAAGGGGAATTAGAAATAACGCAGTAGTTTGAAAAGTCAAACTTGAACTTTGACTGACCGTACAGGATGCAAAATTTAACGGATTTTAGTGAAACAAAAAAAATATTAGAATCTATTTAAAAATATCTTTCTAACGAATCTGAAAAATTGAAATTTCATAGCGTAAATCAAAAGTTATGGCCAATTCAATTTTTAGAAAGGTCGCTGTAGAATTTATATATATAATATATATGGCCCAAAAGGCTACTTTTCACATATGAAGGAATTTCAACTCAAAACCACTTCCATTGAGTTCGGAATGACGTTTCTGCATTGAAAAACAGTGAACACTTATATATTTTGAGTTTCGGAATTTATTTGTTTAAAAATGTATTTTTAATATTAAATATATTGGCCTTAAAAATAGCCATTTTTCAAACGACCTCCGTTTTCGACGAAACCACTTTTGTTGGAACCAGAATGTCAAATTATAGCTAGATTTCAATTTTCAGTATTTTTCGAATTAATATGTGTGCGTGGCGAACGAAAATGTGTTTTGACTATTTCAGTTAAATTTAAACGCCTTGAAAATAGCCATTTTTCAAATAGTCTCAGAATTCGATGAAAATAATTTTGTTGGATTCGTATCGTCATAAGAAAGCTAAAAATATTTTTTTTTAGAATTTTCTGAGGTCATATGTGGCCCCGGCATATTTAAATGTACGGTCAATATTTAATTAATTAATTAATTTTAATGGAATTTTAAATAAAAATCGTACAGATTTCGGAATTGGGCCACGGGACCTATCCCATTGCGTTCAGAAGGTGTCAAATTCTTAAGAACGACAATAAGCAGGCCCAAATCAGAGAAAGTCCGAAAATCCACCGTTTAAGCACAATTTTCGAGATTTAATATTAAAATATTATTAAAAAATTAAACCCTAACCCTAATTTCAATGGCCATCCGCCGCCAGGTCTATTCAAGGGCCAGAATTGTCTGAATTTCAAACCTTAATATCTTCCAATCCGTTCAACGAAAATCTACAAATTATATACCGAATCGAAGAGAATTTCAAGACCTTTCAATCCATACGATTAAGATCGAGTTTTAGTTCATGGATTTCGCAAATTCTAGGCATGAAGTGGCAGCGTATTTTTGGTGGTTGGCGGGTCCTAGGGGGCGCGAGTTGGCCATGGTGGGGAGGCGCAGGTGCGGTGGTCGAAGGCGGTCAAGGTGGTGATGTCTGATCGGCGCCTGGGTGACCATAGGGGGGGTGCGACATGGGGTTGGAGGAAGGAAAATGGGTGCGGCCAAACGTTACAGCGTGAGGAGGAAGAAGGTGTTTTTTTATTATTATTTTATTAATTTAATATTTAATTTATGCAATCTTTAAAAATCAATAACTCTCTCATACGAGGTCCGATTGACGAACCGTAAGTTGCGTTGGACTCGTCTTTCCGAGAGCTTCGCGATGGCTCAAACCAGAACTGATTCTGAGACAGTTGAATTTTCAGCAAAAATCTAGGTGAGAATTCTGAATTTTATTATTTAATTAATTATAAATTATTTTTCTTGCGTTAAAAATAATTGTTTTGTGATGTAATTCAGATTTGAAATGCTTTGTGATTGATGAATTGTTGATTGTTGCTTGTGTGATGTTTTGTGGTTCATGTTATGCTAGATCCGCATTGAAATCTCATATATTGTTGGATTTTATTTCCGATTAGAATATTAAATCTAAATTTAGATTAAATCATATTTTATTCAGATCTAGTTGCTATAATTTATTTTAAATTTTTTTTTTTTGGAATGAACAATGAAATGTGAACGACAAATAAAAATTTATTTTTATTTGTCGATGTTACAATGAAATATGAACGACAAATAAAACCTTATTTTTATTTGTTTATTTTGCAATAAGATTTGAACGACAAATAATATATTATTTTTATTTGTTTATCTACAGTAGAATACGAACAACGAATAGAATATATTTTCATTTGTTTCATTATAATAGAATTTTGGGCCAACAAATAAAATCTTACTTTTATTTGTTTACATTAAGAACAAATTTATGAATTACAGTAAAAAAATTCTTTTTACTGTCACCTTAAACATAGGAAGTTATAGAATTAGAATCGTTATAAAATATTAAATTTTATTGTTGATTTTAAAACCATGTTTATAAACCAAAACTTTATTTACATTGTAATTGTAAATTAAAAGTAATATTTGAGAAAAACACATAAGTGTTTACATTTTATTTGAGAAAAAGAAACCATTCTTTTATTTGTGTTTTCGTCACAAATAATAACATAGAAAAAGATCCATTCTTTTATTTGTGTTCTTCAACATAAATATATACATAGAAATGAATTTTTATTTTTATTTGTGTTTTCAACACAAATATAACTCAGCAAAAAGAATTATCTTTTTCATTTGTGTTTACCAACACAAATGAAACTTAGAATATGAATTATCTATTTATTTGCATTTTACAATGCAAATATTACATAGAAATAAAGTTCATCTTTTTATTTGCATTTTACAATGCAAATATTACATAGAAATAAAGTTCATCTTTTTATTTGCATTTTACAATGCAAATATTACATAGAAATAAAGTTCATCTTTTTTATATGCATTTTACATTGCAAATTAACATAGAAATAAAGTTCATCTTTTTATATGCATTTAACAATGCAAATATTACATAGAAATAAAGTTCATCTTTTTTATATGCATTTTACATTGCAAATATTACATAGAAATAAAGTTCATCTTTTTATATGCATTTTACAATGCAAATATTACATAGAAATAAAGTTCATCTTTTTATATGCATTTTACAAAAGTTCATCTTTTTATATGCATTTTACAATGCAAATATTACATAGAAATAAAGTTCATCTTTTTATATGCATTTTACAATGCAAATATTGCATAGAAATAAAGTTCATCTTTTTTATATGCATTTTACAATGCAAATATTACATAGAAATAAAGTTCATCTTTTTATTTGTATCTTTCAATACAAATATAACATAAGAATTAAGTTCATCTTTTTATTTGTATCTTTCCATACAAATATGACATAGAAATAAAGTCCATCTTTTTATTTACATGCTACAGCACAAATATATACTTAGAATTTGTTGCACAAACAAAATTCACTTTTTATTTGTCATTTTAAACTCAGAATTTATTAGATGGATAAAATATACTTTTTTATTTGTCATTTAAGAATTAGTATTTATTATACAAATAAAATTCATTTTTATTTGACATTAGAATACATAGAAAAATATTTACATATAAAATATTCTTTTATATGTCATTAGAATTTATAGAAAAGTATAAACAAATAAAAGGATTCTTTTATTTGTTATTAGAACACATGGAAAAGTGTAAAACAATGAAATACCCTTTTTATGTTATTCTAGAATTGAAATTTTGAGTTCTATCTTTTATTTGCATTCACTTATGCAAACATACATTGAAATAAAATTTACTCTTTTATTTGCATTCACCAATACAAATATATGTTGAAACCAAAATTTATTCTTTTATTTACATTCACCAATGTAAAAATACATTGAAAATGAAATTAGTTCTTTTATTTGCACTCATTAAGGCAAATATATTTTGAAAGGAAAAATTGTTCTTCTATTTGAAATCACTAATGAAAATATACATGGAAATTAAAGTTTATTCTTTTATTTGCATTCTCTAATGCAAATATACATTAAAATATAAATTGTCCTTTTACCTGCATTCCCTAATTCAAATATATTTTGGAAATAGAGTTTGCCCTTTTATTTGCATTCACCAATGCAAATATATTCTAAAGATAAAATTTGTTCTTTTATTTGCATTCTGCAATGCAAATATACATTGAAAATAAAATTATTTCTTTTATTTGCATTCACAAATGAAAATATATATATTGAAAATAAAATTTGCTCTTTTACATTCACAAATGTAAATATACTTTGAAAATCAAGTTTGTTCTTTTATTTGCATTATACAATGTAGTACAACATCTAAAATAAAAGTTACATTTTTATTTGCAAACATAAAAATGAAATAAACATCTTTGTCAAACTTGGTTTAGTTAAAATGAAATAAACACTTTTGTCAACTTATACTAGTTAATAACAAAATATTCACTTTTATCAATTTACATTTGTTGAAAACAATTATTCATATTAGTCAATTTATATTAGTTAAACCAAATAGACATTTTGTCAAAAATATTTATTTTTGTCAAATGGATTAGTTAAAGCAATTTACATATATATATATGTCTTATGTTTGGCAAGATATATACTTTTCAGGATAGGTTAGTTAGATCAAAATATTTATCATTCTTGTCTCATTAGAATTGTCAAAACAAAATAACCATCTTGTTTGAGTTTAAACTAGAAAAATAGAAATTGTTAATAGAAACGAAGTATTATTCTTATCCATTCATGGCAATAGAGATATTTTCTTGTCATCATTATATATGGTGTAAATACACTTCCATTCACAAGTTACCCGACTTGTTTATGTGATTGGGACGATACTTTTCACACATCGCCTAAGTGCACAAATTAGTTTATTATTTGTTTGATGGTTGAAACCCCACACGGGTGTTGGGTTGAAAATTTACATACACTAATCCCAATTTTCAATTGTATGTTGATCGTTAGATCGACAGGCTGTGATGAGCGTTATTGTTTCATTTTAACGCTTACACAGTGGAAATTGCATTCTGGATGTAGATGGATGATTATACTGTTCCTGTCATATATATGATGTGTGTGAAATCCATATAATCCAAATTATATGGTAAATGTTTGAGTCGCATTTCGATTCAGGTGTTCTTTTAAATAAGAATATTTTTACATTAGAAATCCATTTTTTATATAAAGTATATATTTTCATAAAAAATATTGTTAATTAAGTATATGTTAATACAAAGAATGTTTGTAAAAGAAAGAATTTGTAATATAAAGAATACTTCTCATTTAGAATCTTTTATATGAAGAATATTTTTAATGATTATTTTAAAATATGTTTTTAAAGATTATTAGGATTTACAATTATAAATAGATTGAGATGTGAAGTGGTTTTATCGTGGACGATGTTTTAAACGACATTTGTCCTTTAATCCAATTTACATTGAAATTATTATTTGGAATTTATAAATCTATTTTATAGATTTAAAAAGACATTTTCTAAAAATCTAGTTTTCCACTTTAATATATTAAATTGGAATTAAGTGGAAATTCAATTGGTAATAATCGAAATGGGCTTCTGTAAAAGAAGACCGATATTATATATGGAATTTAAGAGGCCTTGCCGTTATTCCATCTATATTGTTAGTCTGATACAGAAATCTATATTGATTATGTATTGATTTGATTTATGTGGAATTCCATATTTTGAAAATTGATTTATAGATTTTATTTTTAGAGTTTATCTTTGATAAAATTAATGATAATCTTTTAATATGAATATATTATTAAAAGAATACTCTGAGTTGGAATATGGCGTAATGTGTGATTTTCCAATATTTTCTTTTTAATCACAAAATACGTGAGTTATTAAGAAAGACTGGGTTTAACCCATTCTGAATAATCATCACGACGATCAAGAGTCGAAGATGAAGACGGTGATTGAAGACCAAAGGTTTTCACATCGTTGGGATGATGATGACTGGTATCTTGAGTTGGGATTGGCCTTCCAAGGCAAGGTATTTAGTAATGATCATCCAAACGCATTTGGAGATCGACGGACACGTTGTTTCGCTTGGACCCAAAGCGGACTTGTAAATGGATTCCGTGTCTGACATTGTATTCATTTCTGCTGTATTTGTTGAACGCTACTGATTATATATTTCTGTTTGGTGGTGAAGAATTTATTCTTTACTTATCACCCTTCTCTAAGATGTATGAGCTTAGAGGTTATATATATATATATATATATTGGTAGATGATCAATAATATGGTAGGGTCTGACAATGTGACATGCTAAGATGCAAATGATCAAGGCTTTGTTGAAAAGCAGGCCTTGTGGTTGATGATCAAAGCACAGTCTATTTAGGCATAGCTTTGTGTTTACCGTGACTTCTCGAGCCTCACACACCGGTTGAGTACAAAACGGGAGAAGGGAACGCAGGGAGTGCACACGTTTCTTTCTAGCTAGAAGTGGTGTTGGGCTTTAACACGGCCCGACATTTGCTTATGTGGTTGATGGAATTTTTGCGAGGCCTCGGTTTATTCTTATCGGTCGCCCTCGGCTGATTTGTAGATCCAATAGGATCGAGGAGCGTGTGTTCAGGCATAACTAATCCACTAAAGTATTTGTGGACCGGCCCTGCTGTATCCAAGGGTTCGCCAGCGTCCGAATCCTGAGACATTGCTAGAGTGTCTCGAATCGGTCAGGAGCTCCTCCCTAGCCTTGACTCCTGATGGAAACCCAATTTCCAATACGCCCTTGCGGTTTTGATTGTATAACTAGTATGGCGACATAGTAGATGGTATCTATGCCGTCTAGGATTGATATTATATTTGAAATGTTTTAAATATATATATATATACACACTAATAATAATATCGTTTTTACGTATCAAGCATC
Organism: Allium sativum; assembly: GCA_030737875.1. Taxonomy (NCBI): domain Eukaryota; kingdom Viridiplantae; phylum Streptophyta; class Magnoliopsida; order Asparagales; family Amaryllidaceae; genus Allium; species Allium sativum. The sequence continues at coordinate 592,310,602 of CM060909.1, forward strand.
TTTTGACCATTATAAGGTAAAACCCTCTCCTCTGGTGTGCGTTGCATTGTGTGATGGGACCTGGGTCTTATAATGGTTTCATTTTTCTAAAAAGCATTGCGTTATTTGACGATTTACTTTATTTATGCACTGGCAATCCAATGGAGTAAACCCGTTCCGCGTTAGCGGCTTGGTCCTGTGATTAGCCTACTTATTATATAAGTTAAGTATAGAATTCTCACACCGGTCCCACGACTGACCTGTAGTTTGTTTCACTTTGCAAACTCGGGTGCCCTCTTTTCACACGGGCAGTCGAGTAGCTTTTTGCAGATATAGTTAAGCAGGATCCTGGATTGAAGCCTGAAGTTGGGTCCGGAATATTGATGGCCTTCCGCTGAGATTAGTTCCGTTGCAATGTATTCAATTCATTATAAATGTATCTTCTGTTGTATTATATATCGATGTACTCTGATATATTCTGTACTCTGATGTAACATTTATTATTGATGTTATAAAGTCCATGTTGTTGTTCTAATGTGTTGTATGCCCAAAGTTAACGTACGCGGGTTTTGAACGGTCTTGATCGATCTTGCGATCGATTGGGGCCGGGCAAAATCCGGGTCGTTACACAGACGTACTTAGAGACCGACTGGATATGCAAGGGCCTATCTCTTTTAGTGGACGAGGAATAAGGTGTCTTCGGTTTCGTTCAAACCCAGAACGAACTTGTAAATGGATTATATGTCTGACATTGTATTCCTTAACATAACCGGTTAGTTGCTATTAATGATATATCTGTTGGTAGCGGAGAAATTATTCTCTTAGCTTAACATCCTTCTTTAAGATGTATGAGCTCAATGGTTATATTATTAATAGAAACTGATCATATGTGTGAATTGTCAATGTGGCATGCTAAGTGTTGTTGGCAGATAGATCAAAGCTTTTTTTTGAAAAGTAGTTCTTTATGGTACGTTGACCCGCGGGACTCACACCCTGGAATGAGCCAAAAATAGGATGGTGTACAGACGAGATAAGGGAACATGTTCCTACCTAGCTGAAAATTGATGCCATGGTATGGAGCCCAGGCAATTTACTTATGTGGATGATGGAGTGAGGCACTTCGGATGATGGCCAAATATGACCAGTGCGATGGTCAAATACGACTGCAGAACGTAATGTTCAGATAAGATTCTAATCAGCCCGTTAGTGCTGACTGGATCAATCGCTCTGGAGGACCATGCGTTGAGTCCTCGGACATTTGCTAGGATGTTCCGAATGAATAAGGGAGATCCTTTGCCTTGGTTCATTGATGGAATCCAATTTCCAATACGAGATTTTACAGGTTTTAGTTGTAAACCTATATGGCGATATGATAGGATAGGGTATTATGCCATCTAAGATTGATATATTTATTTTCGAAATTGATTGCACTAGTAATAATTAAAGGGAAATTTCATGTACGAAGCATGTTTGGCTATTATAAGGTAAAACTTTATCCTCTGGCTTGCTCTTGCATTGTGTAATGGGACCTGAGTCTTATAATAGCTTCATTTTTCAAAAATCATTGCAAGTTTTTATATTTGGCATTCATGTGGAGAAAATCCACTCCATGTTATACGGCGTGGTCCCATGATTTAACAAACTTTAAAATATAGTATAATAACTGTTTTGTTTCTCATACCAGTCCCATGATGTAATGACCCGAAAATTCCCCTCGCGGGAAATCGCCGGATACACTAACTGTGGGCATACAACACATCTAAACAAATAACAGAAGACTTTTATAACATCGTAATAATGTTACATTAGAGTACAGAATATCAGAGTACATCTAATATAATAATACAACGGTAGATTTATTTACAATAAACTTAACACAATGCAGCGGAATACTATCATTACTCTGCCCACAACTTTAAGCTTCGATCCAGAATCCTTCCTAATAAATAGATATCTGCAAAACAAGCCACTCGACCGCCCATGTGGAAAAGAGGGCACCCGAGTTTGCAAAGTGAAATAAACAACGAGGTAGTCATGGGACTGGTATGAGAAATCTTACTTAACCTATCTAATAATAATATGGCTAATCACATGACCACGCCGCTAAAGCAGAACGGGTTTACTCCATTGGATTGCCAATGCATAAATAAAGTAAATCGTTAAACAACGCAATGCTTTTTAGAAAAATGAAATCATTATAAGACTCAAGTCCCATCACACAATGCAACGCAAATCGGAGGATAGAGTTTTACCTTATAATGGTCAAAAATGCTTGATACGATAAAATGGATTTGATATTATTATTTGTGTCTATATGTTTCAAAAAATATTTCAATCATAATGTATCAATCATGGACGGCCTAGCTACCATATACTATGTTGCCAAATATAGGTTTACAATGAAAACCGCATGGGTTGTATTGAAAGTTGGATTTCCATCATGAACCAAGGCAAAGGATCGTCCTTACCGAATTCGAGACACTCTAGCCCGTGCCTCAGGACAAGTACTCAGTCAAGCCCTTGGGAGCGCCAGGGCCGCTCCACAAATATGTTAGTGGATTGGTTATGCCTGAACAATATGTTTCCCCGCCCTATGGGGCGTAAAATAGAGCCTCTAGGGACTCAAATCTGAGGTACCTCGCTTTCCATCATCCACATAAGTAAAAATATCTGGCCTTGTAAAAACCAGACACCACTTCTAGCTAGAAAGAAACGCATGTTCTCCCTAGGGTCCTTCTCCCGTTTCTAGTTCATAACGGGGTGTGAGGCTTACGAAGTAACGCTACACAAAGCTGTGCTAAATAAAGCTGTGCTTTGATCATCAACCACAAGGCTCTGCTTTTCAACCAAAAGTCTTGATCATTTGCATCTTAGCATGCCACATTGTCAGTTCATCCCATACCATTGATTTCTGCCAATATATAACCTCTAAGCTCGTACGTCTCGGAGAAGGGTGTTAAGCAAGAGAATAAATTCTCCACCACCAAACAGATATATATTAAGCAGAGATCAACAAATACATCATAAAGGAATACAACGTCAGACATACCATCCATTTACAAGTTCGTTCTGGGTTTGAACGAAACCGGAGACACCTTATTCCTTGTCCCATATGTCCAATACAGGAGAGAGGTTCTTGCATATCCTTCGATCTCCAAGTACGTCTGGACGATCACCACTTATGTAACGACCGAGAAAATCTAAACCAATTTAAAATTTTAAATTGGCTATTTTAGGGGACTTTAAATATTTAAAATAAATATTTTAAATAATAACGATGAAAAGTAATTTTGAATCGACGTTTGAAAATAAATATAATTACTTTGAATTATAAACAAGGCCTGAAATGGCGCGGCAGTTTCAAATTTTCAATTCAAACTTTGACTGACTATACCGGGTGCAAAACAAAATGGATTTGATTGAAACCAAAAATATTTAAATCTTTTAGTGAATATCTTTCTAACGAATCTGAAAAATCGAAGTTTCATAGCAGGAAGCAAAAGTTATGGCCAAATGAATTTTCAGAAAGGTCGCTATACAGTTTATATAGCCCGTGAAAATGGCCATTTTGCAAACGACCTCGAAATTCGACAAAACCACTTTTGTTGGATCCGGGATGTCAAATTATTACTAGGTTTCAAATTTCATAATTTTTGAAGTTAATATGTGAGCGTGGCAAAGGAAAACGTGTTTTGGTCAATTATAGTTAAATTGGATCGACCAGAAATGGGCCATTTTTCAAACGGTCTCAGAATTCGTCGAAACTAGTTTTGTTGGGACTGTATCATCAAAACATAGCTAGATTTATTTTTCTGGAACTTTTCGAATCAGTTTGTGGCCCTGGCAAATTGAAATGTACGTTCAAATTGAATATTGAATGTTTTATACTTTAATTTGAAGGAAAACTAACTGAAACAGTTGAATGGGCCTACGAAACATATCCCATTGTGTTCGGAATAGGGGTAAAACGCTAGGGACGACAGTCGTTGGGTTTGGATTGGGTTCGTGTGTGAAAGAGGGTATTTTTGGAATTTTAAAAGTTATAAATTAAAAAAAAAATGATTCTTCCACATCAGACTCCCCCCCCCCGATATTGTCTCTCCCCGCTACCCATCGAAGGCGGAAAAGACTTCCAAGCTTCCCTCCCCGATTTCTCCTTCCATGCGCAATATTACACCATGCCCCAGTACAAGTTTTTATAGAGCTCGACCTCCTCTCCACATCCATAGCCAGAGCGCCACCTAACGTCGCCTGTAGGAGGAGATCCGACGCCCTGAAGTCGGAGCCTTTCAAGCACCGCCGCACACAGCTGGAGCCACCGCACGTGACCCCACACCCTGCGCACGTGCGCGCCTCGAAGCTCTTCGTCATGGCGCTGGCCGATCGTCCTGAAGTGGTGCGGATTTCAAGATAAATGCAAACCTAGTTTTGAACAGTTTGTTGAAGGTAACGGCTGTTTTTAATTAAACTATATTATAGCATTTTAAAGCACTACGGTTTTTGTTTTCACTGTAAAAATCATATCTTTTTCATTTCTTGACGAAATTCAGTGAAACAAGAGACAGTGGACTCGAGTGGACGTCTTCTACATTCTAGAAAGGACCGCATATTTTTCTGAGCCTTCTGCTATTTTTGGTGGAGTGGAACCCAATGTGAGATTTCTAATTTATAAACGATATGGAAAACGACGATGTATAAATTTTATAGTCGATGTATGAGTTATATAAGCGTTGTACACCTCTTGTATAAGCATTGTATAAGTTGTACGTTCGATATATAAGTTATATATGCGTTGTAAAAATTATATATGTGTTGAAATAGAAGTGAAATGCTTATATATATATATATATACACGCCCCTCGTCCACAAACCATGGACGATATTTATTGATTGTGATTGGTGTGAAAATTGATTGATTACGAATGGTTGATTAGAATTGTTTGTGGTTGAAATTGATTGATTGTTGTTGAAAAATACTCGTTTGTGGTTGAGAAATATTTGGTTGAAACCACATAGGATTAGTTTGTGGAAATGAAAAAAAATATACATGCCGCCTGCATGCGAACTAGATGCATGAATCCCCATTGTCAAAAGCTGCGAGGCTTTAAGGTAGAGCGAGGATCCGCACTAGAGACGGCCCCGGTTTTAACTACCCTGTCGTTATGCTGCCGAAATTTTGAATAATATTCATGTGTTAGAATTATTTTCATATATTGAAAAACCTTCATGTGTTGAATCAAAATTCATTCGTTGAATAGAAATTCATGTGTTGAATGGTATTCATGTTTTAAATAAATTGTTTTAACAATAAAAATCACATTTTTACTCTATATATACAAACAATAGAAAACATTCATGTGTTGAATCGAAATTTATTCGTTGAATAGAAATTCATGTGTTGAATGGTATTCGCGTTTTAAAATAAATTGTTTTATAATAAAAATCATATTTTTATCATCTATATGAACTTTATAAAATAGCCGTGTTCTGAAATAAATTGTTTTACATAAAAAATCACATTTTTATTATATACATGAATTGTTAAAAATAGTGAAGTGTTGAAATAGAAGACAGTTGGATAAAATATCATTTTTATCAAATGTATGAAAAGCATATAGTTTTGAAATTGAACAATCGATTATATATATATATATATATATATATAAATATAATTAAAATATATCGAATAACGAAGCTGCAGTTAGTGTTTTGAAACTGTGATTTCAAACGATTAGTGCGGGAGATCCGACCATCGGATTTTCCCGAAACCGAAACCGTTGGGTTCGCTTTAGAAATATCTTTCCAACAACACCAACTTTGAAAAGATCCAACGGTTGGATTGTCTGGAATGTTTAATTCAAATCTAAAGAAAAACAGCGCTAGAATCGATTATATATATATAAATATAATTAAATTAAATCGAATAACGACGCTGCAGTTCGTATTTTGAAATCGAAACTTCAAACGATTGTATTGGGAGATCCGACCGTCGGATTTTTCCAAAACTGGAACCGTTGGATTCGTTTTGAAAAGATCTTTCTTATGATGTAAATTTTGTGAAGATCCAACGGTTAGATTTTCAGATATGTGTAAAACAAATCTGAAGAAAAACAGCGCCACGGCCGCGTTATGGCCCGAAGCGTTGTTTGAATAAATTGGCTATTTTAATTGAATAAAAATAGAGATAAATCGTTATAAAACATTATAAACGATATGGAATGTGAAATTTAGAAACTAACTGAAGGTTGGCTAAGTCGAATGGTTTCCTTGGTTTTGATCTGATGTTGGTTTCGGCCTTCGGGGTTAATATTTGGGAAATCGTTCTCTTACTAATTTACGGTTAGTGACTAATGAATTGAAATGATGCGTAGGTTGTGTTTGGGTAGCACTTGTTTATTATATACGCGAGTTGCTCAGAAAGACCAGGTTTATCCCATTCTGAATAACTAAATCAACGATAAGAAATTGAAGATGAAGACGGTGGTTGAAGACCGGAAATCTTCACATCGTTTGGATGGTAACTGATGTCCTGATTGGGAGGAATCCCGAAATATGGATAATGAGTGGTGATCGTCCAGACGTACGTGGAGATCGATGGGTATGCGAGGTATATAGTGCCTCCGGTTTCGTTCAGACCCATAACGAACTTGTAAATGGACTGTATGTCTGACATTGGATTTTATTCTATGTTGATTGATCTCTATTAAATATACATCTGTTTGGCGGCGGAAAATTTATTCTTTTGCTTAACGCCCTTCTCTGAGACGCACGAGCTCAGAGGTTGTAAATCGATGGACATCAGTCGCATGGCATGAATTGCTAGTGTGGCATGCCTAAGTGGCAAATGATCAAGGCTTCAGTTGAAAAGCAAAGTCTTGTGGTGATGATCAAAGCACCGCCTGTGTAGCGTAGCTTTGTGTATAACGTGAATTCGTGAACCTCACACCCCGGTATGAACCAGAAACGGGAGAGGACCTCAGGGAGGGCATGCTTTCTTTCTAGCTAGAGGAAGTGTCGGTGCTTTAACTGGCTGACATTTGTATTATTTTCACCTATGTGGTTGATGCTGTTGCGAGGCGCCTCGGATATATCGGTCGATCCGGGACCGATGGAGTCATTCGTTGGCTCATTTACGCCCCAAAGGTCGGAGAAACGTATTGTTCAAGCACTATAATCCACTCCGTGTGGACCGGCCCTGTCGCTCCAAGGGGAAGTTGCGGCTGTTCCGGAGACATAGGCTAGATTGTCTCGAAGTCGGTAAGGACTATCTTTTGCCTTGGTTCATGACGGAAATCCAATTTCCAAATACGTGACTGTGCGGTTTTGATTGTATACCTATATATGGCGACATAGTGGTATGGGGCATTAATGCCGTCTATGATTGATACTTATGATTTGAAATTGTTTTTGAAACATATAAATACTAGTAATAATATTAAATGCTTTTTTTTTATTCGTATCAAGCATATTTTGGCCGTCATAAGGTAAAAACTCTATCCTCCGGTTTGCGTTGCATTGTGTGATGGGAACTAAGTCTTATAATGGCTTCATTTTTATAAAAAGCAATGCGATGTTTAAAGATTTACTTGTTTTAAAGCACTGGCAATCCAATGGAGTAAACCCGTTCCACGGAAGTGGCGTGGTCCTGTGATTAGCCACATTTTAAATGTGTTAAGTAGATTTCTCATACCAGTCCCATGACTGACTCGTAGTTTGTTTCACTTTCAAACTCGGGTGCCCCTATTTCTACACGGGCAGCCTTGTGTTCAGGTTTTTAGGAGGCTTTTTCTGGAGAGCTGGAGCTGAAGATGGATTCTATCATTTATCTCTTTTATGCTGTTCAGCTCCTATTGTACATTATGTTTGTTTTTCGATGTAGACATTTATGTATAGCTGAACTGTATTTGTACTAAGTATGATCCTGTATACTGTGTAACTCTGATGATTTTGTTTATCCAGTGTATTATTTGTTCATTATCTGGTGTATTTATTTATTTCTGTTCTTCTATTATCTGTTTCTGTGTTATATTCCAAAGATTACCCTTGTCACCGTCAGTACGGGATTTGGGGTCGTCTCAACGTGGTATCAGAGCTTTGGTTAAGCTTAGTGCTGGAATATAACATATGAACGAACTCGTCAGAAATAGAACCAGTAGTTTTCTAGGACGAGTAACTCATTATAGATAGGATTAGTAATATCCTAGTATGAGTAAAGTAGAATGAAATACACCCCAGTAGACACATTTACATTCAAGTATTTGTCTCTATATTTTGAAATATCTTTTCTGTTGACCTGACACTATGTCTGCTAATTGCAGACACTCTAGAAAATGAGTGACAGGAATAGAAGAAATAATCGTATGGCTCGACAAGTTAATAAGCCAGTTGTGCTTCCGCAGCCAGAATCGGATATAGAAGTTATATTTAAGAGATTTCGAAATCTGGGTGGATCGCCATTGTTAGGCAAAGAGTCCATTATGGAAACACAAGCTTGGATTCATTCTGTGGAGAAAGTCTTTGAAGGCTTAAAGCTGAGAGATGACCAGAAAAGATTACTGGCGTCTTGGGCACTCAAAGAAGAATCTTTGTTTTGGTGGGATTCGACTATCAAAGATAATCCAGAAGGTGATATAACCTAGGATAGATTTAAAGTGATTTTTCTAGAAATATTTACTCCTTTTGAAGCAACTGAGCGGTTATGTGATGAATTCTCTTATCTGATACAAGGTGATATGACCGTCCCAGAATATCATAAGAAATTCAACGAACTTTCTCACTTTGCTCCTCATCTGATTCAAGATCCAAAGAGGAAGAATCTGAGATTTATTCATGGCCTACAAAGAAAATATCAGAATAGTGTAATGGGGAATGTGAAGCTTCCTTTTTTTGAAATGATATACATGGCTTACCAGTGTGAGGATCTAGACAAGAAAGTTATGTTGCGTTACGAGGAAGAGGTCAGTCCTAGTAATAAAGGAGTGTCTGAAACTGATAGTCCGGAGGCCAGTACAATGTCTGAGGTCAGTAAGAAGCCTAAAGTAAATCGGAAAGGGGCCAGATCTGAGAAAGAATCAGTAATGACCGCCATATGCCTTAACAACAATCAAAAGGGTCATATGTCCGGGAAATGCAAGTCCTTGAAATTGCAGAAGGAGGGATCTAAATCAAAGAACAAGGTAAAAGAATATAGAAATTGATTAGTATATTTTTGAAAAGTAAAAACAAATTGCTTGTTGTTTGCATTGTGTGATAGTAAATTGGATTAATTAAATTAATGAAACGATATTTAATTTAACTAATAAGAGAATGAATGGTAGGATTTATTCGATTAACTCACACATTGAACTGATTTAAAAATAGATAGAAATATATACATGTGCATTATATATGTTTGAACAGGTAATTGGATTAGCTGTTGAGTAAAGAATTTATTTGCGTGCCCGACAAATAGGTAAACTTAATGAGTTGGATGCGAAATATTATTATATCAACTCCTATGAATGCCATTGGATACGGAGTGCTGGTTGTTCTGTGTATAATAATAAACGTCGCCATAGGATAGTAACAATTAATTTTGAACTACACTACATGGCATACTTCTGGAAGATAGGCATACTTCATCATATACCACATAAGCATTTGGAACTTGTGTGACGAGGTGGAAGATTTACCATACGAGCGAGAGGCTTGTATGGCGATGACTATATTTTACAGGTTGAACTGATGACTGATATGACCATATAGAATTGCAACGATAAATTGCCAGATTAATAAAAACCCCACACGGGTCTTGAGTTGACAATAATCACGTCTCTCTAGTTATTAGATACGGCACATGGATTATTTATTTCCCACACGGGACGAGGTGACAAGGATTTGTCCTCTGGAGCAATTAAAAATACACACTCCCTCAGGTTTTGATAGGGTGACGAGAATTAATTCTCTGGAGTTATTATCTATACACGCTCCCCTGTAAACACCAGAATATATCAGTATAAATATGTGTATGCTTTATAGGATTTATTGGGTACCTAATACGGCCCAATAAATCTCCAAACCCCTCCCCGTACAAAGGAGGTTATGGCGAAATTTTTCGAAAATTCCGGGTGTTAGCCAATTTTTTTTGCAGAATTTGAAAATTCTCAGAAACTGAAAAGTCAGAGAATGGAAGCCAGATTGAATGTAGTGTTGATTAATCAACCCACTTTCGACTTTGTTCCTTTTCGGGGACGAAAAGTTTTAAGTGGGGGAGATTGTAACGACCAGGAAAATCTGAACCAATTTAAAAATTTTAAATTGGCTATTTTAGTGGATTTTAAATATTTAAAATAAATATTTTAAATAATAACAATGAAAAGTAAGTTTGAATCGATGTTTGAAAATAAATATAATTACTTTGAATTATAAACAAGGCCTGAAATGGCGCGGCAGTTTCAAATTTTCAATTCAAACTTTGACTAATAGTACCGGGTGCAAAACAAAACGGATTTGAGTGAAACCAAAAATATTTAAATCTGTTAGTGAATATCTTTCTAACGAATCTGAAAAATCGAAGTTTCATAGTGGGAAGCAAAAGTTATGGCCAAATGAATTTTCAGAAAGGTCGTTATAGAGTTTATATAGCCCGTGAAAATGGCCATTTTGCAAACGACCTCGGAATTCGACGAAACCACTTTTGTTGGATCCGGGATATCAAATTATTACTAGGTTTCAAATTTCATAATTTTTGAAGTTAATACGTGAGCGTGGAAAAGGAAAACGTGTTTTGGTCAATTATAGTTAAATTGGATCGACCAGAAATGGGCCATTTTTCAAACGGTCTCAGAATTCGACGAAACTAGTTTTGTTGGGACCGTATCGTCAAAACATAGCTAGATTTATTTTTCTGGAATTTTTCGAATCAGTTTGTGGCCCTGGCAAATTGAAATGTACGTTCAAATCGAATATTGAATGTTTTATACTTTAATTTGAAGGAAAACTAACTGAAACAGTCGAATGGGCCTACAAAACATATCCCATTGTGTTCGGAATGGGGGTAAAACGCTAGGGACGACAGTCGTTGGGTTTGGATTGGGGTTCGTGTGTGAAAGAGGGTATTTTTGGAATTTTAAAAGTTATAAATTTTAAAAAAAAGATTCGTCCACATCAGACTCCCTCCCCCCCCCCCCCCCGATATTCTCTCTCCCCGCTACCCATCGAAGGCGGAAAAGACTTCGAAGCTTCCCTCCCCGATTTCTCCTTCCATGCGCAATATTACACCATGCCCCAGTTCAAGTTTTTGTAGAGCTCGGCCTCCTCTCCACATCCATAACCAGAGCACCACCTATCGTTGCCTGTAGGAGGAGATCCGACGCCCTGAAGTCGGAGCCTTTCAAGCACCGCCGCACACAGCTGGAGCCACCGCACGTGACCCCACCCCCTGCGCACGTGCGCGCCTCGAAGCTCTTCGTCATGGCACTAGCCGATCGTCTTGAAGTGGTGCGGATTTCAAGATAAATGCAAACCTAGTTTTGAACAGTTTGCTGAAGGTAACGGCTGTTTTAATTAAACTACATTATAGCATTTTAAAGCGCTATGGTTTTTATTTTCACTGTAAAAATCATATCTTTTTCGTTTCTTGACGAAATTCAGTGAAACAAGAGACAGTGGACTCGTGTGGACGTCTTCTACATTCTAGAAGAGGCCGCATATTTTTCTGAGCCTTCTGCTATTTTTGGTGGAGTGGAACCCAATGTGAGATTTATAATTTATAAACCATATGGAAAACGACGATGTATAAATTATATAGTCGATGTATGAGTTATATAAGCGTTGTATAAGTTGTACGTTTGATATATAAGTTATATATGCATTGTAAAAATTATATATGTGTTGAAATAGAAGTGAAATGCTTATATATATATATATATATATATATATATATATATATATATATATATATATATGCCCCTCGTCCACAAACCATGGACGATATTTATTGATTGTGATTGGTGTGAAAATTGATTGATTACGAATGGTTGATTAGAATTGTTTGTGGTTGAAATTGATTGATTGTGGTTGAAAAATACCCATTTGTGGTTGAGAAATATTTGGTTGAAACCACATAGGATTAGTTTGTGGAAATGAAAAAAAATATACATGCCGCCTGCATGCGAACTAGATGCATGAATCCCCATTGTCAAAAGCTGCGAGGCTTTAAGGTAGAGCGAGGAGCCGTACTCGGGACGGCCCCGGTTTTAACTACCCTGCCGTTATGCTGCCGAAATTTTGAATAATATTCATGTGTTAGAATTATTTTCATATATTGAAAAACCTTCATGTGTTGAATCGAAATTCATTCGTTGAATAGAAATTCATGTGTTGAATGGTATTCGTGTTTTAAATAAATTGTTTTAACAATAAAAATCACATTTTTACTCTATATATATATACAAACAATAGAAAACATTCATGTGTTGAATCGAAATTCATTCGTTGAATAGAAATTCATGTGTTGAATGGTATTCGCGTTTTAAAATAAATTGTTTTATAATAAAAATCATATTTTTATCATCTATATGAACTATATAAAATAGTCGTGTTTTGAAATAAATTGTTTTACATAAAAAATCACATTTTTATTATATACATGAATTGTTAAAAATAGTGAAGTGTTGAAATAGAAGATAGTTGGATAAAATATCATTTTTATCAAATGTATGAAAAGCATATAGTTTTGAAATCGAAGAATCGATTATATTTATATATATATAAATATAATTAAAATATATCGAATAACGAAGCTGTAGTTCGTGTTTTGAAACCGTGATTTCAAACGATTAGTGCGGGAGATCCGACCATCGGATTTTCCCGAAACCGAAACCATTGGGTTCGCTTTGGAAATATCTTTCCAACGACACCAACTTTGTAGAGATCCAACCGTTGGATTGTCTAGAATGTTTAATTCAAATCTGAAGAAAAACAGCGCCAGAATTGATTATATATATATATATATAATTAAATTGAATTGAATAACGACGCTGCTGTTCGTATTTTGAAATCGAAACTTCAAACGATTGAATTGGGAGATCCGTCCGTCGGATTTTCCCAAAACTGGAACCGTTGGATTCGTTTTGAAAAGATATTTCTAATGATGTAAATTTTGTGAAGATCCAACGGTTATATTTTCAGATATGTGTAAAACAAATCTGAAGAAAAACAGCACCACGGCCGCGTTATGGCCCGAAGCGTAGTTTGAATAAATTGGCTATTTTAATTGAATAAAAATAACGATAAATCGTTATAAAAAATTATAAACAATATGGAATGTGAAATTTAGAAACTAACTGAAGGTTGGCTAAGTCGAATGGTTTCTTGGGTTTTGATCTGATGTTGGTTTCGGCCTTCGGGGTTAATATTTAGGAAATCGTTCTCTTACTAATTTACGATTAGTGACTAATGAATTGAAATGATGCGTATGTTGTGTTTGGGTAGCAATTGTTTATTATATACGCGAGTTGCTCAGAAAGACCGGGTTTATCCCATTCTGGATAACTAAATCGACGATAAGAAATCGAAGATGAAGACGGTGGTTGAAGACCGGAAATCTTCACCTCGTTTGGATGGTAACTGATGTCCTGATTGGGAGGCATCCCGAAATATGGATAATGAGTGGTGATCGTCCAGACGTACGTGGAGATCGATGGGTATGCGAGGTATATAGTGCCTCCGGTTTCGTTCAGACCCAGAACGAACTTGTAAATGGACTGTGTGTCTGACATTGGATTTTATTCTAAGTTGGTTGATCTCTATTAAATATACATCTGTTTGGCGGCGGAGAATTTATTCTTTTGCTTAACTCCCTTCTCTGAGACGCACGAGCTCAGAGGTTGTATATCGATGGACATCAGTCGCACGACATGAATTGCTAGTGTGGCATGCCTAAGTGGCAAATGATCAAGGCTTCTGTTGAAAAGCAAAGTCTTGTGGTGATGATCAAAGCACCGCCTGTGTGGCGTAGCTTTGTGTATAACGTGAATTCGCGAACCTCACACCCCGGTATGAACTAGAAACGCGAGAGGACCTCAGGGAGGGCATGCGTTTTTTTCGAGTTAGAAGTGGTGTCGGTGCTTAAACTGGCTGACATTTATATTATTTTCACCTATGTGGTTGTTGCTGTTGCGAGGCGCCTCAGATATATCGGTCGATCCGCGACCGATGGAGTCATTCGTTGGCTCATTTACGGCCCAAAGGGCGGAGAAACGTATTGTTCAGGCACTATAATCCACTCCGTGTGGACCAGCCCTGTCGCTCCAAGGGGCAGTTGCGGCTGTTCCGGAGACATGGGCTAGATTGTCTCGAAGTCGGTAAGGACTATCTTTTGCCTTGGTTCATGACGGAAATCCAATTTCCAAATACGTGACTGTGCGGTTTTGATTGTATACCTATATATGGCGACATAGTGGTATGGGGCATTAATGCCGTCTATGATTGATACTTATGATTTGAAATTGTTTTGGAAACATATAAACACTAGTAATAATATCAAATGCTTTTGTTTTATTCGTATCAAGCATATTTTGGCCGTTATAAGGTAAAAACTCTATCCTTCGGTTTGCGTTGCATTGTGTGATGGGAACTGAGTCTTATAATGGCTTCATTTTTATAAAAAGCATTGCGATGTTTAAAGATTTACTTGTTTTAAAGCACTGGCAATCCAATGGAGTAAACCCATTCCACGAAAGTGGCGTGGTCCTGTGATTAGCCACATTTTAAATGTGTTAATTAGATTTCTCATACCAGTCCCATGACTGACTCGTAGTTTGTTTCACTTTCGAACTCGGGTGCCCCTCTTTCTACACGGGCAGCCTTGTGTTCAGGTTTTTAGCAGGCTTTTTCTGGATAGCTGGAGCTGAAGATGGATTCTATCACTTATCTCTTTTATGATGTTCAGCTCCTATTGTACATTATGTTTGTTTTCTGTTGTAGACATTTATGTATAGCTGAACTGTATTTGTACTAAGTATGATCCTGTATACTGTGTAACTCTGATGATTTTGTTTATCCAGTGTATTATTTGTTCATTATCTGGTGTATTTATTTATTTTTGTTCTGCTATTATCTGTTTCTGTGTTATATTCCAAAGATTACCCTTGTCACCGTCAGTACGGGATTTGGAGTCGTCTCAACTTATTACCTTGTCTTGGGATGCCTCCCAATCAAGACATCAGTAATCATCCAAACGATGTGAAGATCTCTGGTCTTCAACCACCATCTTCATCTTCGACTCTTTATCGTCGTAGTAATTATTTAGAATGGGTTGAACCCGGTCTTTCCAAATAACTCGTGTATTTTATAATCGACAATTAAGTGCTATGGAAACACATCATACGCCTCATTCCAATTCAGAATATTCTTTTAAATAAATATTCACATTATTAGGGAAAGGTTCCCATTAATTTTATCGAAGATAAATTCTTTTAAATTTATTCTTTAATCTTCTTTTTAAAGATTCATTAAAAATCCAATTTAGTATTAATATCAAAATCATTACTTTATGATTATCCAACTTTAAGAAATTAATCTTGTCTTTAACTGGGTTAAAGAACCAATGTCATTTAAAACACAATCCACGATAAACCCAAAATCATCTTCCATTAAATATGGAATTTTCACAAAAATCAGAACAATATATAATCGATATAAATTTCCGTATCAGACTAATAATATAAATGGAATAACGGCAAAGCCTTTTAAATTCCATATATAATAACGGTCTTCTTTTACAGAAGCTCATCTCGATTATTATTTAAATCGAATTCCATTCAATTCCAATTTAATATATTAAATTGGAAAACTTTACTTTGGAAAATTCCCATTAAATCTTAATAAAAAGATTTATAAACTCCAAATCATTTTTTCACTGTTAATTGGGTTAAATAATGAATGTTGTTAAAAACACAGTTCACAATAAACCCAATTCACATTCTATTTTATTCCGCCAAATATAACTGGAAACTCTAATAATCTTAATTAAAAGATTTATTCTTTTCATACGGGGTTTAAGAACAGTGTTATTAGACACCATTCACGACAAACCCAAAAATCCAATTTATTTTATTCCAATTAAATATTAATTAATTGGAAAACTTCATTAAATCTTAATTTAAACATTGATTCTAGTTAATAACTAGTTCATTTTGATAAAAATATATTTTTATCTTTTAAAATATGGAATTTTTCATCCAAATTCTTTTCAAATCATTAATTATGATTTTACACAATTTATTAATATTTTTAATAATTTTATCAAAGCCCATACAGTCGGTTTTCAATAATGGCCACCGAACTATACTTACAACAACCTTTTTTGGAATTGATTTGGACATAATTCCAAATATAACCGTTAGATTTCAAATCTCTTATATTCATTGGAAATCTCTTTCCGATACGAACCCAATGGTTCAGGTTTTAGGAGAATCCGACGGTCAGATCTCCCGTTACGCCAATTTGAAGTTAATGATCGAAACTCGCGAACGGTCGCGGGGCGCGTTCTATTCAGGCCATTATATATATAATATACATATATATTGTATATATCTCGTTGATTTCCATTTAAAACGTATTTTATAAATCATTTATAAATTTATTTTAAAACGATTCCAACTTCATTTTTAATTTTATATCAAAATTGAATATTCTATATCTTTATCATATTAAAATGATAATAATAATATTTTCAAAATATTATATTCTGAAATCACTTCTTTTTTATATTCATTATAAAATTAATAAGATCGATCGATAAACCCGTTCAGGTAAAAATGGCGTTTGCGACTTAACTCGGCTTCGTATTTTTATATTCTTGTGTCCATCCAAAGATTGACATAAAAATCATAATTTATTATTCACTAAATTCGGTTTAAAATACTCTTTATTTTAAAATATTTTTTTATTTTTAAAAGATTCTTTATTTTTGAATATTCTTTATTCTAAATCGGAATGCGACTCAATCAATTACCATATAATTTCAGTTATATGGATTTCATACATCACATGTATATAACAATAATGATAAATAATCATTAAACAATCCATTCACATCCAGAATGAAGTTTTACAACTGTTTGAGCATTAAAATAAATAAATAAATAATGCTCATCACAGACTGTCAATCCATCGATTGACATATAACTAAATATTGGGACTAGTGTAAGTCAAATATCATCCCAACACCCGTGTGGGGTTTCCAGACAACAATTGTTTATTTATTTAAATAAATTATTGGTTGATACTTTAACCAATTCTAATTCGGTTTGAATTATTTTATATTTAATAAATTTACACTGTTTAAAATTATGAATGGATATTTATAATTTAATTTTACTATCACATTAATGTTAACAATATTTTTAATATGTTAAACATTGTAACATCACAACATATATTTCGAGACATGATTATTAATTTCATTACATTAACATGATACAGACGATGTTTTTATCTAATAAAACATTTTAACAAATGATTATTTATTTTAATTTCTCATGATAAAAATGTCATTTTTAATGAATATATGTTTTTACACGTAATTCTCTTTATTCTATCTTAACATGATAAAATTGAAATTTTTGTCTAACGAGACATATATTTACCTAAAATATTTTTGTTCTTGTCTAACCCGACAAAAGTATATTTTTGTTTTCACAGAACATTATTCTAACTAATGTATTTTATTTCACAAAACATGTCCAAACTAAATGGCATTTCTGTAATACTAACAATGTTATGTGACACTACTTTTAATGAATCAACACATATTTCATAAATGAACATTTTTCTATTTCACTAACATATAAATGATAATGTTTTAATTAACAAAACAATAAATAATCAAATGAACATTTTACTATGTTTCTAACATATGAATGATAATGTTTTAGCTAACAAACATATATGATCAAATGAACAATTTTATATGTAAAACAATGCATGTTTTTAATCATTTCTAATATACAATAAAAATGTAAACTTTTATTGTTAAACAATTTTCCATAATTCCTATGCTCATATATGACAAATAAAAAGGGAATTTTATTTTCAATAATTTCATTGTTTATATATGACAGATAAAAAGATGGTTTTTATTTTCATAACCTTGTCTACGTTTCTAATGTCAAATAAAAAAAGAACGTTTATTTGTCATAATATTGTCTATATTTCTAATGACAAAATAAAAGACAACTTTGTCATATGAACATGTTTATAATTCTAGTGACAAAATAAAATAAATAAATTATTTACATGACAATATGAAAAGATAATTTATTTTGTTAACAAATCGATTTCAACAAAACAATTAAAAATGATATTTTTATTTTGTTAACAATAATCTAATTCGACAAAACTGATATTTTTTGTTTTAACACAAATCTATTTGACAAAAATGTAATTTTTGTTTCAACAATTTTCTATTTGACAAAAAATGAATATTTTGTTTCAACACTTTTCTATTTAACAAAAATGAATATTATGTTTCAACACTTTTCTATTTAACAAAAATGAATATTTTGTTTCTAACGTAACATTCTCCAACAATAACATTTTCTAACAAAAATGATATTTTTACTCTAACATAACATTTTTATATTAACATGACATTTCTAAATAAATGAATTTTTTTTAAAATAACATGACATTCCTAGCTAAATAACATATTTCTTTGCCAAAAATATATTATAACTAATTAACATATTTATTTACAAAATATGTTTTCTAACTAAATGACATTTTTATTTACAAAATATGATTATTTTATATACACTATAAATATGGAAATTTTCATGTTAACATATTTTCATTTCAAACCATAAATATTTTCATATTTCTACATTCAATAAAAATGTGGATTTTATTGTAAACTTATTCCATCTTAAAACAATGAATGTTTTTATTTTCATATATACAATAAAATATTATTTTAATTGAATAAGAAAATTCTAGATCTACACCATTCAATCCAATAAATTCATTTCAACCACAAACAACCAAACCTATTCTCCTACATCACAAACATTAATTTTAATGGCGAATACATGTAAATTTTACATCGAAATCAACAATTAAATTTGATTTAAATTAGAGATCTCACAATGGGTTTTGAATTCTTCAAAATTTTAGATCGCCCCATTTCAGCTCTAGTCTGTTCCATGTTGTAGATCTAATTGCTATGAATCCAACACTTTTAAAATCGTGCGATTTCATTTCTACTTGCAAAAGTTATTGTAGTTTAAATATTAACGACAATTATAAACTAATTATTTAAAAATTAAAATCCTAATTATAGTTAATTACGTTTAGAGAAGTGTTGCCGTTCCTCCTCTGTAAAACGACGTCTTCACGAACCCTCTTGTCGATTTGAAGAAGTCAACGCAGCTTCCACCACCGTCGGCGGGAGGCAGATCCGACCACCTTGTACGGCTTGCCGGAGTGCGATGCCCCTGCACACCTGCCAGCGATGAACTCGCACTCCCCCTCCCCCCCCCCCCCAATCCGACAACGAACACGACGAGGTTGCATAGCTCTTCGATATTTGCTTTGGACCATACTTTAGTTTGATTTGATTTAGTAGAGATTAGCGCTTTTGTTTCCAACGTTTTCAGCCATTGAAGAAGAACTAGCAGCGGGTTTGGGATTAGTGAATTAGGGTTTTGCAATTTCTATATATATAATATTATTTTAATTATTATTTAATTCTTTTAATTACTAAAAGGCCTGTTAATTTCTAATAACTCCAAATTCAGCCCAACAAATGTCTCCATTAGCCAAATACCCCTATTCCGGACACTATGGACCATGTCCCATCAGCCCATTTAATCGTCTCAGCCTACTTTTCTTTAATTTAAAATATAAAATATTTAATTATTTGATTTGATCGTACATTTA
Organism: Allium sativum; assembly: GCA_030737875.1. NCBI lineage: Eukaryota > Viridiplantae > Streptophyta > Magnoliopsida > Asparagales > Amaryllidaceae > Allium > Allium sativum. Next base: position 592,330,504 of record CM060909.1, read on the forward strand.
AATTCATCGGGGCCACAGACTGACTCTAGAAATTACAGAAAAATTATTTCTAGCTATGTTTTGATGATACGGTCCTAATAAAATTAATTTTTTCGAATTTAGAGGCCGTTTGAACAATGGTTATTTTCTGGTCGATCTAATTTGACTAAATTTGACAAAACATACTTGTAACGACCCGGATTTTTAGCCGATTTATTTTAAATACTTAGTATGGTTTTTAAATATTGAATTGATAATATAAATGGTATTTTATTGGGTTATCGATTAAATAATCGAAATACGATTTGTTTTGATAATCATCGTAATACGAGAATTTAAATAATTCAATTAGAAGTTAGAATTAAACAATTCAGATGATCAGTATTAATTATATTTGAATATAGATGATAATAAAAATATTTTATTATCAGAGAATTTATTTGTTTTTGAATTTAAAGTATATTATATCGATTTAATATGGTTATTTATATTTACGTTCAAATTAAATATCAAAATATATTCAGTTAGTTCAGAATAGTGTTACACTATTGAAATAATAGGGGTTACGTTAAAATAGCAGTTCAGGATTTTTAATTGTGAACCCCGATTTATTTGATCAGTGGATAGGATCGAAATCAAATCGATATTTGTTTAAAAAGAATAAAAGATCTCTTTATATCGAATCAAAATCAAATTAAATTAATTAGAAAATCTTTTTAAAATAAATACGAAGATTTTTTGTGTACGTTCTGTCCCCTCTCTTCTATTAATCGCAGTCCTGCAGCCTTGTATTCTTTTCTCTTCAGAATTGAAAATCGCACAGTGCTTTTGAAACAAAAATGGATCCCTCCTTTTAATTTCTAAAAATCAAACCGAAAGCTTCTCAAACAAAGTTAAATGGCCGATGCTCTTCACTTTATTCTTATCTAATTTCCTTTCGTTTATTCCTATAAGTAGAAATCTCGAAGTTCCCTTTTTCTCTCAAATTTCAAAACCCAAAAGTCCCCTTTTCCTTCTGCAAATCGAAGTCGCGACCTTGGTTTAAGGTGCGATGCGGTTTCTGATGTTCAAACTCAAACAAAAACTAGGGTTCTGGGGGGGTTGCGATGACAATAGAAGTCGGCGCAGGAACATGGCAAATCGATGAATGTGACAGTAGGAATATTTGATTTTCAATGGTGGCCTACGATGGAACATTTGGATTGTTCGACTCTATTATAGTTGAAGGAGGTAGTATCGAAGTGAGTCAGTGCCTTTACCTGAGGTAAACGTTGTTGGTTCGGGTATGGTGTGCGATTGGAAGGAAAAAATTGCCGTGATTTGGGAGGTGTCAACATTGATCTTAGGTCTGAAAGGGGATTCTAACTGGAATTGAAATGGTGTTGGAATTTTCAAGGAAGTGGATTGTAATAACCCGGAAATTCTGGGCCAGTATAAAATTTTTATTTTGGCAATTTTAGCGAATTTTGAATATTTAAAATGAATTATTTTAAATAATATCGACGAGAAATTTATTTTTAATATAATCCGAACGTATATATTTATACGCGTCGTCGTTAGAATATAAATATTTATTTATAATTATAAATAGAATTGAAAATGGCGCGGTAGTTCGATAATTCGATTTCAAACTTCAATTGAATGTACCGGGTGCAAAACAATCCGGATTTTAGTGAAACCAAAAATAATACGATCTAATTGAGAATATCTTTCCAACGGATCCGAAAAATCAAGATTTCATAGCGGGAGTCAAAAGATATATCCAGTTGAAAATTCTGAATAGTCGCTATGGAATTCAGGCCCTTAAAAATTGAAATTTTGCAAGCGACCTCGGATTTCGACGAAACCAGTTTTGTTGGGTCCGTGATGTCAAATTATTGCTAGATTCCAAATTTCATAATTTTTCGAATCAATATGTGAGCATGGCAAAGGAAAACGCGTTTGACCAGTTTCAGTTGATTTTAATCGACTGGAAATTGGCCATTTTTCTAACGGTCTCGGAATTCGACGAAACTAGTTTTGTTAGGACCGTATCGTCAATACGAAGCTAGAAAATATTTTTCTGGAATTTTTCGAGTTAGTATGTGACCCCGGTAATTTGAAATGTACGTTTAAAATTCAATATAGCGATTTAAATGTAAATTTAACGGAAACTGATTGTAACGATCAAATCAGCCTGCGATACATATCCCATTGTGCACGGAATGGGGGTAAAACGCTATGGACGACAGGCGGTGGGCCTCGTTTAGAGGTCGTAAGTAAAAGTCAACTTTTTGCAAAATAAAATAATTAAATAATAAATTAAAAACTTCTCTCTCTCCTAACCCCCTTTAAACCCGTTGGCCTCTCTCTTCTTCAAAATCATTTTCAGAAAGGAAAAAAAATAAGAAAGGGGGGCGCGATCGATGCCGCCGCCCCCCGATGAACCGCCGCCGCCAGAGGTGGCGCAGCCCCTCCCTGCGCCGTCCTCCTCCCTTCTTCTTCCTCCTCCTCCCCTTATCTTCCTCGACTGCGACGCCCGAAGACCCCCCCTCCTGCGCGCAACCTCGTCGCCACCTTCCCCCCTCCTCCCAAGACCATCGCACTTCCCCCCCCCAGGCCGTCAGTCGCCCCACCGTAACCCCCCGACCTTCAGACTCCACCCCGACGCCCAGAAACCCTAGAAGATACGCCGCCACCACTGCTTTGGGTTCACCACTGCCTGTGACAGCCTTCGCCCCCTCGATCTGTGCTGCTCAGCAGTTTCCCCCTCTCCAGTACACGAAAAACAGTGAGTTTTTATATACATTAACCTTGTTTTCAGTTTTGAATCTAAATACCACTATTAAAACATGATCTTTAATATATATATATATATATATATATATATATATATATATATATATATGTGGCATAAGGGAAAGACATGATTTTTAGAGGATAAAAATTTGATTTTTCATTGCTTAAAAATATGATTTTTATATTTTTAATGAATTAAAAATATGATTTTTATATTTTTAATGAATTAAAAATATGATTTTTATATTTTTAAAGTATTAAAAATATAATCTTTACTATATAGAAGTGGTAGAAATATGATTTTTATTTATGTAGAGAATTAAAAATATAATTTTTACATGATAGAAATATTAGGAATATCATCTTTATATGTGTAGAAAAATAAAAATGTGATTTTTATAATGATATTTTTATATAGGCGAAATCTATATTTTTGAAAAGGTGAAATCTATATTTTTGAAATGGAATTTTTATCTGTATAGTAGCAATGTAAAAATAGAATTTTTTATCCATATAGCGTGATAGTAAAAATTCGATTTTTATATATTGAATAGCAAAGTAAAAATTCGATTTTTATATATTGAATAGCAAAGTAAAAATTCGATTTTTATATATTGAATAGCGAAGTAAAAATTCGATTTTTATATATTGAATAGCGAAGTAAAAATTCGATTTTTACATATGTAGTGACTACAGGCGACGAAAGTGATAAAAGGCGAGAACGATGAAGATTTCTATAGAAGAAGAGTCAAGGAGTTGGGATAGCTATCTGTGAGAATTTCTCACCTTTCAATTTCATTTTCTAATTATATATATATATATATACTAGGATGCAGACAGTGCTTAGTAGCACCCGACACAATCGTCCACAGACCATGGACTTGTTTGTTTGGTTGTGTAGTTGACTAGTTTATTTGGTTTGAATTGAATTGTTTGGTGAAATGAATGGATTTATTGATGTGTGAATGGCGTGGGCCTTCACTAGACCGGGGATAAGGCTAGGCCTCGTCCCGTTTCTAGTATCGTGCCGTTATGCCGCCGAAATTTCCTAAAATAAGTTAGAAAAATAAAAATATCATTTTATTTAAAGAATGAACTGAATAGAAATTCATATGTTAGAATAAAATGTTTTATCGTTAAAAATATAATTTTTAACGTGAATGTGAATAAATAAATATTCATTTACAAACCAGACGGTTTGTTTATGTACACCTATTTGAAGGACATTGATTGGGCCGATAAATTTTACACATCGTCCAACTGCACAAATAAAACCTGTGTTTGATTGTTTGAAACCCCACACGGGTGTTGGGATGAAATTTGAAGTTCACTCATCCTGATTGATTAATTATGTCGATCGATTGATTGACAGGCTGTTATAAGCGTTAGATACCTCTATTTGATGCTTATACAGTGTAGTGCACTTTGGATGATGGTTGATTATTTATCATTGCTATTATATACATGTGTTGAATGGAATCCATATAATTAACTTTATATGGTAATTGATTGGGCCTCATTCCAATTTAGAAAATTAAGAATATTATAAAATAAAGGTTCATGTGTTGACTGTACTCATCCGTTGAGATTAGTCATGTGTTGAACGAAATATTTTAATAATAAAATTTACATCTTTATCAATATAAAGAAAAAGGTTCATGTGTTGACTGTACTCATCCGTTGAGATTAGTCATGTGTTGAACGAAATATTTTAATAATAAAATTTACATCTTTATCAATATAAAGAAAAAGGTTCATGTGTTGACTGTACTCATCCGTTGAGATTAGTCATGTGTTGAACGAAATATTTTGATAATAACAAATATTTTGATAATTGGAAATATTTGAAATAGAATATTTGAAAATAGAAATATATGAAGCCGTGTTGATTAGATTGACGCCATTTTGACGTGAACGATATGTATATCGATTTTACTCATTTCGAAATGAATTGAATATATAACGATTTCGAAATGAATTGAATATATAACGATTTCGAAATGAATTGAATATATAACGAAATTTGAATCGAATAGAAAACCAATTTGAATTGAATCGAATAGAAAACCAATTTGAATTGAATCGAATAGAAAACCACTTTGAATTGAATCGAATTGAATTTAAAACGAATTGAAATGAATTCAAATTGAATTGAAATTTGAATTGAATAGAAATGAATTCCAAGACGAATTTATAAGGAAAGATTCAATTTTGATTTGAATTGAGATGGAAGTTGAAATTGTTTTTGAAACGAATTTAAAACTATTTATAAAATTTGTTTTAAATAGGAATCGACGAAATATATATTATATATATAATATAATGGCCTGAATTGAACGCGCCGCGCCGCGGCAGTTCGTGAATTTCGACCATTAACTTCAAACAGACATCACGGGAGATCCGACCGTCGGATTCTCCTAAAACCGGAACCGTTGGGTTCGTATCGAAAAGAGCTTTCTAACTAATATTAGAAATTCAAAATCTAACGGTTGGATTTGGAGATACGTCCAAATCAAATTTGGAAAAGGTCGCTGTAAGTGTAGTTCGATGGTCGTTGATGGAAATCGACTGTACGGGCCTTGATAAAATTATTAAAAATAGTAATAATTGGTGTAAAATCATAATAAATGATTAGGGAAATTTTGGGATGAAAAACTCCATATTTGAAAAGATAAAAATAGATTTTTATCAAAATGAACTAGTTTAAACTAAATTTAAAACCCGATTTATTTTTAAATAAATAAATTAGATTTAATAAGGGGTTTTAAATAATCGGAAGTCCTAATATATTTGATTTAAATTGAACTAGAATTGATTAATGGGTTTATCGTGAACAGTGTATTAAACAACACTTGTTCTTTAACCCAATAATAAATAGAATGTGATTTGGGTTTGTCGTGAACTGTGTTTTAAATAACACCTAGTTCTTTAACCCAGTAAAAGGAGTTTTAATGAATCTGCAATTAGATTGAAATGTAAATCTATAATCTAAATTATCAAATTTAGAAATGAGCGAGAATGGAGTATCGCCAGTTTTGCTCCAAAGCGATAGTTAAATCTTTAATTAGATTTGAACGTGTAATGGTAATTAATTTTACCGATAACACCATAGTATTAGATATGGAGTATTACCAGTTTTGCTTCATGGGATGAATAGGTTGGGATTGGGAAATAAAATAAATAATTACTTCGGTGTGGTTCGCTAATATCGACTAGTTTAGAAAACCATAATTTGGTTTGAAACGACATCCAAAGGAAGATTAATGGATAAATTTTAAAGAATTTATCTTGGATAAAATTAATGGGAGCCTTTCCCTAAGAATGTGATTTCGTGAATAAAAGGATATTCTGCATTGGAATGAGGCGTATGTTGTGTTTGTGTAACATTTGTTTTTAATATACACGGGTTGTTCGGAAAGGCCGGGTTTATACCCATTCTGAATAACCGATTCGACGATATGTCGAAGATGAAGACGGTGGTCGACGACCGGAAGTCTCCATATCGTTTGGGTAATTACTGACGATCCTGATTGGGTTGTACACCCAAGAGGATGGAAATAGTTGGTGGTCGTCCAGACGTACTTGGAGATGGATGGATATGCGAGGAAAGTGCCTCCGGTTTCGTTCAGACCCAGAACGAACTTGTAAATGGATTGTGTGTCTGACATTGGATTTTATTCTGTGTTGATTGATTTCTGTTAAATATATATCTGTTTGGCGGCGGAGATTTTATTCTCTTGCTTAACGCCCTTCTCTGAGACGTACGAGCTTAGAGGTTATATATCGATAGATATCAATCGCATGGCATGAATTGCCTGTGTGGCATGCTGAGTTGCATAGATCAAGGCTTCTGTTGAAAAGCAAAGTCTTGTGGTTGATGATCAAAGCACGGCCTTTGTGGCGTAGCTTTGTGTATAGCGTGGATTCGCGAGCCTCACACCTCGGTATGAGTCAAAAACGGGATAAGGACCCAAGGAGTGCATGACGTTTCTTTCTAGCTATGGTGGTGTCAGTGACTTACCAGCCCTGACATTTATATACTTTTCACCTATGTGGTTGTTGGAATGCAAGGCGCCTCGATTATAGGTCTGTAAGGACCGGGAAACGTGTGTTCAGGCATAATTAATCCTCTAACGTAAGTGAGGACCGGCCTGGGAGGATCTGGGGTTGCCCAGAGTGCGTAACCCTGAGGCATTTGCTAGAGTGTCTCGAACGCGGAGAGGAGCTTGCCCCTTGCCTCGACTCATGACGAAAATCCAATTTCCAATACGTGTATTTCGGCTTTATTTGTAGAGCCTAGTATGGCGACATAGTGGGATGGGGCACTCATGCCATCTATGATTTATATTTATGATTGAAATTGTATTGACACTATACACTTATTATAGTATCAAATGATTTGATTTAAACGTATCAAGCATGTTTGGTTGTTATAAGGTAAAACCCTATCCTCCGGCTTGCGTTGCATTGTGTGATGGGACCTGGGTCTTATAATAGCTTCATTTTTCGAAAAAGCATTGCGTTGTTTATTCCATGCACTGGTATTCTTGGGAGGAAACCCGTTCCGTGTTATACGGCGTGGTCCCTTGAATTACTATCTTTAAAAATAAAGTTTTAATAACTGTTTTAGTTCTCACACCAGTCACATGACTGACCTGGAGTTTATTGTTTTAACCTAAACTCTGGGTACCCCTATTTTCCGCACGGGCAGCTAGTAGTTTTGGTTTTTCAGATTTATATCCACAGGATCCTGGTTTACAGCTGGAATGATGTCCGGAAAGCTCTGTATCCGTATATCACCTTCAGTTGTGCTTTGTATTATTTTCCGCTGCTATGTAATTTAGTGTAATCTCTGATATTTATCGAATGTAATTTATTCATTTATACCCTGTACATTCTTGTATTCTGATGGAATTGTTGTAATAACAATGAAATGTTCTTCCGTCTGCGTTCTGATTTGTCTTGTCCTCACAGTAATTCGTTCTTTCTCATCTCTACGGAGACCGGGGAAGTTACGGGTCACTACATGGATGCTCATGAGGGTCTGTTAAAGGAAGAAGCAGACAGTAAAATGTTGTTGATGGTGGTAGGTGGGATCGGCAGCATGTTATAGTGGGGTTCAACAGCGAATGGATGGCTTATAAAGGAGTTTACTGGTGCTTAGTGCAGGATGAAGTAGAATGAGATGGAGGAAAGAATTAAAAACGTGAGGAAAGGAATAATTTAGTAATTTATTTAGTTTAATTATTTTTATTCGAGTAGTTAAATTAAATAGACAAATGTTTATTGGTTAAAATAAAATAATAATCCTAGTAAAAGATTTCATTCGAGCTTTGTTCGAGTAGGTGGAAAGGCGCGATGATAGAGAATGCTTAACGAATATGCGACAATGGAAAAATCCGGTGAGTAAATCTCACTCACCTTTTATTTAGAATTATTTTTATTCGTTAAAAGTAATTGTTTGATGCTTGTTTGAATGCTTTCTAGTTGATTTAAATATATTAGTTATTTAGGGTTGACTATTATATATATTGGGTTGATGATTGGTTGGATTCCCGCAGTATCATTAGCGGATGCCCGCAGTATCATTAGCGGATGACCCTACGCCCACGTATATAAGTGGATCCCCTTTTATACCGCGATATCCTGCCTCGAAGCAGGATGGGTATTATTTATGTTGACTAACGTCTGTGGATGCAGGAAAACAGGTTGGAGGAATCCAACTGGATTCCTCAAAAATATATGATTTGTTTGCTTGCTTGCTTGATTTCATATATACTCATACATGACGTGTTAAAAATCAAATGATTGAAAATTGGATGATTTGACTATTTTAAATGTCATTGTGCTAAGTGTTAATTTATAAAAATACCCTGAAGATTGAAAAGGGAAATTCTATTTTTTTTAAAATAGAATTTGAATTTTTAAATAGATTTGAAATATAAATTTGTTTTGAAAAATAAAACAAGTGATTTCTTTATAAAAGAAATTTACAAATAATTCTTTTATAAACAAAGTTTATAAATAAAGGGAAGAGAATTATCATTGGATAATTCAGAAATAAATTATAAGTTGAATTTGAAAAATGAAAAAAAAAACTATTTTTCCAAAGTAGAAATATCTATTTCAAAGAAAATTGAAATCGGGACTTGTTTAAACATATAAACAAGTAAAACAAATAGGGTTTGTAAATAAAAAGGGAAAAATTATCATTTGGATAATTTGAATATTTAAATTCAAATGTGAATTTAAAAATAGAAGTGGGGAAAATCGTTTAAAGAAATTAACGATGGAATTTATTTTGACGTCAGAATATAAATTGAACCAAATAAATACCGTGAGGATTTATGATTTTGAATTCGATTAATTCGAATTTATTTAAATAGAAGTTAAATTGAATATAGAAGAATAAAAGAAAAATTAAATAGAATTTGAATATAGAAATTCAAATGGGATTTTTATAAAGGAGATTCAAACATAGAATTTAAATAAGAAAAATTGAAAGGGATTTGAATATAGAAATTCAAGTGGAATTTAAATAAAGAAAATTCAAATGGAAATTTGAATAAAAGGAATTGAAATAGAATTTGAATTCAAAGGAATTCAAATGGATTTAAATAAAGACAGTTCAAATGAAATTTAAAATATAGCATTTGAAAATAGAAGTAAAATGGAGTTAAATATATATATTCAAATGTAATCTGAATATAGAATTCAAATAGAATTCAAAGGGAATTTAAACAAAGGGAATTCAAATTTAGAATTTGAATATAGAAATTTAAATGGAATTTGTTTATAGAAATTGAATGGAGTTTGGGTATAGAAAATTCAAATATAGAATTTTAATATAGGAATTCAAATGGAATTTGAATATAGTATTTGAATAAAGAAAATTTAAATAAAAATTCAAATAGAATTGAAATGAAATTCGAATATAGAAGATCGAAAATATTTTGTTTAATTGGAAAATTGGTTTAATATATATTAAAAATATATTAGAATGGAGTTGAATTTATTTTAAATGAAGTTTAAAACGTTTATATATATAAATATAATTAAAAAGAACTCACCCCAGCGCGGTAGTTCGTGAATTGGCGATTCGAACTTCAATTGAGTATACAGAACTCAACTGAAGTCGGAATTCTTTGAAATAAGAAACGTCAGGGCCGATTTGATAATAATTTTCTAATGGAGGAGAAAAGTCTGGATTTCGTCGAATAGATTTTGAGTTATATCAAAATCAAATTTTTAGAAAAACAGCGCCATAACCATTTAAAAACCATAACGGTTTATTTAATTTTATAAAAGGATTTTAAGCGAATAAAATCCGAAATTCTATTTAGAGAATTTCAGATTTGAGTTGTAAATTATATGTGAATTCAGGTGGAGTAATGAATTGATTTTTGAAACAGAAATCAAATTTTTGATTATTGAATAGAATTAACTAATTTGAATAGTAATTAGTTAATGAGATTTTGAATTGATATTGGGCTTTGAATAAGCGAATTCGATTTGAAAATTTATATTCGAAATCGAAAAGGTAACTAAGATTTGAAATTGAAAATTCAATTTGGTTATGAGCAAGTTAAATATTTTATTTGAACATGTTATGTTCAAACAAAGAAGTGATATAGGGAAAATAGCTAATTAAAGAATAAATGAGTGAAACTAAATTCAAACGATTGGATTGAGTTGGATTGAATTGAAAACAGGTGAGCATGTGTTAGACATGTATGAGATGAAGTATATGAAGAATTTAAATTATGTGCCCGACATAAAGGTACATGTTTAAATTCATATATGAGGTTTTATGCGCTGTATCGGCAAGCCGCTTGGCTTTTTCTTTTTCTTTTGGATTGGTGAGGGCCATGGGAGGCTATTTGAAATATCCCGAAGCTCCCGGTACAAGGGAGGTTATGGCGAAATTTTCCGGGAATTTAAGGAGTTAGAATATTTTTCAGATAATTTGATAGTTAGAAATCAATGTATCGATATATATAGAATTCGATTAGGAAACGAAATCAAAAATAGAATATTGTAAAAAAAAGGGAAATCTATAAATAGAAAGCGAACGATATACATGTTTTAAAAAATGAATAATTGGGTTTTATAGCGTGTTTATTCGAGGTTAGTGGTTTTGCCTTTTTGAAGTTGAGGATGTTTTCAGTCAAGGTCTGAGAGGTAATTTTACCCCAACTTGATTGATTTCATTTTTAATCGATAAATAGCAAGATCCAGTCTCAAGGAGAAGTGTTTGAAAAAGAGTTAGTTAAATAAAATATTTTGGGTTGCTATAACGATGTTTTATACAGCATTCGTTTTAACACGAGTGGTGGAATTTTGGAAATATAAAAGTAATATTTCCTAAGTATAATAAAAGTAGTCAAAAAAAGAGAGATAAGTGATTGAAATTGTTTTCAATTGCAAATAGAATATATTTTCTAAATACAGAAAATAAAAGAAGGCGAGATGTAGAAATGTTTTTCCAAATAGTGTAAGAGGCCAAGATGATTGTTGAAATATTTGGTTTACAAATATTGATAAGGAAAGGGAATAATGATTTAATAATGAAATATCAAATATATGGCCCAGTGGTTTGTTTGATGTTATGGATGAATGTATGTTTGTTTATTTTTCTTCGATAGTTAAATAACCGACTATCGAAGTATTTGCCAATATCATTGTCAATATGGAGAGACCGGTTGGATTATTATCCGTGAACCACTCTGTATTGACAGTAGCGTTGCGAATCAGATTATACGAAGGTAATCGAAGACGAAGTAAAATGCAAGGGCTTTTTCTATTAACTGAAATTGTGCCTTCGGTTTCGTTCAGTCCCAGAACGAACGTATATGGACGAATGTCTGACAAAGTATTTCCAATGATCTAATATGTTGGTCTATATAAATATACATGGTGGCAACGGATTTATTCCCTTAGCGTAATATCTTGAATATTTGTGAAAATCAATTAGTGATTAACGGATCTGACGATGTGGCATTCAAAGTGATTGTGTTATAAATGAATGGCAAGTAATCATAGCCTCAGGCCTCAACAACCGGGAAATGACAAAAATCGGGCAGGCAGCATGGCTATGTCGGTTGCTACCATTAGGGTGTATTATCACCTATCTAGAGATTCATTTAATTTCTTATTCTATTCGATGCTGTCTCATTCGAGAAACGGTTGCTGATCCCAACCGTTGGTGATATACATTCGATACACTCAAGCGAAATGAGTGGTCGGTCATGTGTGGGCCGGGTTGCAAGATGTTCTTGTTGAATCCAGCGTATTCCTCTCTAGAGATACACTAGCGGAAGGTGTTTTCATACCTTGTCATGTTGGAAATCCAATCTCCAACAAGCGCCATGCGGTTTTTGATTTTATACTATGTATGTGGAGCGTGAGATGCAAGCGTTCTGCTATTTGGTTATTTATTTGATTAGACATTATTATAATATCACTAAATTTTCATATCAAAGTGTTTTTGGGTTATAGTAAGGTAAAAACCGTCCGTGTTTATGTGTGGGTTGGTCTTACTATTATCCTTTCTTTCAAAAGATTTTGAAAGTTAAACAAATGGTTGGAGTTTACTCACACCAGTCCCATGACTGACCCAGAGTTATTTTGTTTGTTTTCCCTAAACTCTTGGGTGCCCAAATTTGTACGGGCAGTCAAGTAGTTGGGATTTTTCAGATTCACTTGGAAGAGATGGAAGCAGGAGGCTTCACCAATCAGCTATAGACTATCATATATTCCGCTGTGAACCATGTTTGTATCTGGAAACAGGCGTTTATAATTGTTCCACGAATAACTGTTGTGCTCTGAGGATGGTATGTATATAAAGTTACTGATTTGTATTTCAAAAGTTATGTTATAAAATATATTTTGTTCATTCCGCTGTGAGATTTGTCTTCTTTGTTCTCTTCTATTCTAATATTTCTTTCTTTCATTTCTCATCCTCTAACTTCTTTCTAATAATGATTCGTATTTCTATGCAATTTGGGTTGGACATGTGGTGTTATTAGTCAACTCAAATAGTATGGATTTGCGGGCAATTACAACACTTATGTTTACTGTGCTCACATATTAATTCCAAAAATCATGAAAATTTAAACCCAGCAATAATTTGATATTCCAGATCCAACAAAAGTGGTTTTGTCTAAACTGGAGGTCGTTTGTAAAATGGCTATATAGAAATATATATATATATATATATATTCCATAACGACTATTCTGAATATTCAACTGGCCATAACTTTTTGTTCCCGCTATAAAATTTCAATTTTTTGGCTTCGTTGGAAAGATATTTTTAAACAGATTTAAATATTTCTTGTTTTACTAAAATCCGATTTATTTTGAATCTTGTACATTCATTCAAAGTTCGAATTCAAATTTTCAAACTGCCATGTTATTTCTAACTCCTTTTATAATTAAATTAAAAAAATTTGTTCTAACTTCGATTTAAATAAATTTTTAATCATTATTATTTAAAATAAATTATTTTAACTATTCAAAATACATTAAAATTTCTAAAATAAAATTTTTAAATTGGTTCCAAAATTCAAGGTTGTTACAATCTCTCCCACTTAAAATCTTTTCGTCCTCGAAAAGGAATGGAGCTGAAAGTTGTTTAACTAACTGACTCAACTTCCATTCTTTTATTGGTTTCAATAATTTTATTAGTTGAACTAATAATCACACAACACTGTCATCAATCAATTAGTTGATTAGCTTTTCAAATATATATATAACTTTTATATGTTCAAAACTCATATTATCTAAGAACGGATTATATATATAATCACAAATACGTTAATTATAAGCTTGTCACTCTCAACTAATTCTAGGGCATTACTAACCCCATCTCTAACGAGTTTTTTCATTCTAGGATACCAATGATCCTATCTCTAATGAGTATTCTTTTATAGGATATTACTAATCCTACTCTGATGAGTATTTTGTTCAGTTCTAACGAGTTGTACCCCAATGATTTGGATTAACCAAAGCTCTGATACCACATGTAATGACCCAAAAATTCCCCTCGCTGGAAATCGCTGGATACACTAACTTTGGACATACAACACATCAGAACAAATAACAGAAGACTTTTATAACATCATAATAATGTTACATCAGAGTGCAGAATATCAGAGTACATCGAATATAATAATACAATAGAAGATTTATTTACAATAAACTTAACACAATGCAGTGGAAGACTCTCATTGCTCTGGCCATAGCTTTAAGCTTCGCTCCAGAATCCTGCCTAATAAATAGATATCTGCAAAATAAGCCACTCGACTGCCCGTGTGGAAAAGAAGGCACCCGAGTTTGCGAAGTGAAACAAACTACGAGTTAGTCATGGGACTGGAATGAGAAATCTTACTTAACCTATCTAATAATAATAAGGCTGATCATAGGACAACGCCGCTAACGCGAAACGGGTTTACTCCGTTGGATTGCCAATGCATAAATAAAGTAAATCGTTAAATAATGCAATGCTTTTTAGAAAAATGAAACCATTATAAGACTCAAGTCCCATCACACAATGCAACGCAAACCAGAGGATAGAGTTTTACCTTATAATGTTCAAAAATGCTTGATACGATAAAACGGATTTGATATTATTATTAGTGTCTATATGTTTCAAAAAACATTTCAATCATAATGTATCAATCATAGATGGCATAACTACCATATACTATGTCGCCAAATATAGGTTTACAAGCAAAACTGCATGGGTCGTATTGGAAGTTGGATTTCCATCATGAACCAAGGCAAGGGATCATCCTTACCGTATTCGAGACAACCTAGCCCGTGCCTCAGGACAACAACTCAGTCAAGCCCTTAGGAGTGTCAGGGCCAATCCATAAATATGTTAATGGATTGGTTATGTCTAAACAATACATTTCCCCGCCCTATGGGGCATAAAATAGAGCCACTAGGGACTCAAATCTGAGGTACCTCGCTTTCCATCATCCACATAAGTAAAAATATCTGGACTTGTAAAACCTAGACACCACTTATAGCTAGAAAGAAACGCATGTTCTCCTTGGGGTCCTTCTCCCGTTTCTGGTTCATACTGGGGTGTGAGGCTCGCGAAGTAACGCTACACAAAGCTATGGTAAATAAAGCTGTGCTTTGATCATCAATGACAAGGCTCTTCTTCTCAACAAAAAGCCTTTATCATTTGCATCTTAGCATGCTACATTGTCAGTCCATCTCATACCATTGATTTCTGCCAATATATAACCTCTAAGCTTGTATGTCTCAGAGAAGAGTGTTAAGCAAGAGAATGAATTCTCTACCACCAAACAGATACATATTAAGAAAAGATCAACGAATACAACATAAAGGAATACAATGTCAGACATACCATCCATTTACAATTTCGTTTTGGGTTTGAACGAAATCGGAGACACCTTATTCCTCGTCCCATATGTCCAATACAGGATAATGGTTCTTGCATATCCATCGATCTCCAAGTACGTCTAGACGATCACCAGTTATTACCTTGTCTTGGGATGCCTTCCAATCAAGACATCAGTAATCATCCAAACAACGTGAAGATCTCAAGTCTTCAACCACCGCCTTCATCTTCGACTCATAATCGTTGTAGTAATTGTTCAGAATGGGTTAAACCCGGTGGCTTATTTTATAATCAACAATTAAGTGCTATAGAAACACATCATATGCCTCATTCCAATTCAAATTATTCTTTTAAATAAATATTCATATAATTAGGGAAAAGTTCCCATTAATTTTATCAAAGATAAATCGTTTAAATTTAATCTTTAATCTTCTTTTAAAGATTCATTAAAACTCCAATTTGGTTTTAATATGAAAATCATGACTTTATGATTATTCAACTTTAAGAAATTAATCTTGTCTTTAACTGGGTTAAATAATGAATGCCATTTAAAACACAGTCCACGATAAACCCAAAATCATCTTCCATTAAATATGGAATTTTCACAGAAATCAGATCAATATATAATCGATATGAATTTCTATATCTGACAAATAATATAAATGGAATAACGGTAAAGCCTTTTAAATTCCATATATATAACGGTCTTTTTTTACGGAAGCTCATCTTGATTATTATTTAAATCGAATTCCATTCATTTCCAATTCAATATATTAAATTGGAAAACTTTACTTTGGAAAATTCCCATTAAATCTTAATCAAAAGATTTATAAATTCCAAATTATATTTTCACTGTTAATTGGGTTAAAGAACAAATGTCGTTAAAAACACAGTTCACAATAAACCCAATTCACATTCCATTTTATTCCGATTACCAAATATAATTAGAAACTCTAATAATCTTAATTAAAAGATTTATTCTTTTCATACGGGGTTTAAGAAAAGTGTAATTTAAGACACCATTCACGATAAACCCAAAAATCCAATTTACTTTATTTAATTCCAATTAAATATTAATTAATTGGAAAACTTCATTAAATCTTAATTTAAAGATTTATTCTAGTTAATAACTAGTTCATTTTGATAAAAAAATATTTTTATTTTTTCAAATATGGAAATTTTCATCTGAATTCTTTTCAAATCATTAAGTATGATTTTACACAATTTATTAATATTTTTAATAATTTTATCGAAGCCCGTACAGTCGGTTTCCAATAATGGCCACCGAACTGCACTTACAACGACCTTTTTTGAAATTGATTTGGACATAATTCCAAATCTAACCGTTAGATTTCAAATCTCTTATATTCATTGGAAAGCTCTTATTGATAAGAACCCAACGGTTCCAGTTTTATGAGAATCCGATGGTCAGATCTCCTGTTATGCCAAATTGAAGTTAATGGTTGAAATTCCCGAACGGTCGTTGCGCGGCGTGTTCTATTCAGGCCATTATATATATATTATATATATTTCATCGATTTCCATTTTAAACGTAGTTTATAAATCGTTTATAAATTTATTTTAAAACGATTCCCACTTCATTTTTAATTTTATATCAAAATTGAATATTCTATATCTTTATCATATTAAAATGATAATATTAATATTTTCAAAATATTATATTCTGAAATCACTTCTTTTCTATATTCGTTATAAAATGAATAAAATCGATCGGTAAACCCATTCAGGTAAAAATGGCGTTTGCTATTTAATTCGGCTTCATATTTTTATATTTTTGTGTCCACCCGAAGATGGACATAAAAATCATAATTTATTCTTCACTATATTCATTTTAAAATACTCTTTATTTTAAAATATATTTTTATTTTTAAAAGATTCTTTGTTTTTGAATATTCTTTATTTTAAGATATTCTGAATCGGAATGCGACGCTATCAATTACCATATAATTTCAGTTATATGGATTTCATACATCACATGTATATAACAATAATGATAAATAATCATTAAACAATCCGTTCACATCTAGAGTGAACTTTTACAACTGTGTGAGCATTAAAATAAATAAATAACGCTCATCACATACTGTCAATCCATCGATTAACATATAACTAAATATGGGGACCAGTGTAAGTCAAATATCATCCCAATACCCGTGTGGGGTTTCCAGACAACAATTGTTAATTTATTTAAATAAATTATTGGTTAATACTTTAACCAATTCTAATTCGGTTTGAATTATTTTGTATTTAATTAATTTACACTATTTAAAATTATAAATGAATATTTATAATTTAATTTTATATCACATTAATGTAAACATTATTTTTAATACGTTAAACCTTTCAACATCACAACATATATTTCAAGACATGATTATTTATTTCATTTCATTAACATGATATAGGTGATGTTTTTATCTAATAAAACATTTTAACTAATGATTATTTATTTTAATTTCTCATGATAAAAATGTCATTTTTAATGACAATACATTTCTACACCTAATTCTCTTTATTCTATCTTGACATGATAAAATTGACATTTTTGTCTAACGAGACCTATATTTACCTGAAATGTTTTTATTCTTGTCTAACATGACAAAAGTGATATTTTTGTTTTCAAAAAACAATATTCTAACTAATGTTTTTTATTTCAGAAAACAAGTCCTAAGTAAATGGCATTTTTGTAATGCTAACAATGTAAAGTGACACTATTTTTAATGAATCAACATATGTTTCATAAATGAACATTTTTCTGTTTCACTAACATATAAATGATAATGTTTTAATTAACAAAACAATAAATAATCAAATAAACATTTTACTATGTTTCTAACATATGAATGATAATGTTTTAACTAACAAACATATATGATCAAATGACCATTTTTCTATGTAAAACAATGCATGTTTTTAATCATTTCTAATATTCAGTAAAATTGTAAACTTTTATTATTAAACCATTTTCCACAAGAGGATTTTCTTTTAAAGGACAAACTTTGGAAATTTTTTGGTGAAAAGTATGGGAAGTTTCAAAATTAGGGAGAAGGACACATTTACACTAAATGTGGAATTCAGGGGGCCACTAACCTTTTTCATTTACACTATCATTTGGCCTCTTCACTAAATTCTAAAATTTCCATACATTTCACTAGATTTTTTGTTAAGTTTGTCCTTCTCCCTATTTTCTACTTTCCACAATTCCTATGCTCATATATGACAAATAAAAAGGGAATTTTATTTTCAATAATTTCAGTGTTCATATATGATAGATAAAAAGATGGATTTTATTTTCATAACCTTGTCTACATTTCTAATGTCAGATAAAAAAAAGAACGTTTATTTGTCATAACATTGTCTACATTTCTAATGACAAAATAAAAGACAACTTTTCATATGAACATGTTTATAAATCTAGTGACAAAACAAAATAAATAAATTATTTACATGACAATATTAAAAGATATTTTATTTTGTTAACAAATATATTTTAGCAAAACAATTAAAAATGATATTTTTATTTTGTTAACAATAATCTAGATTGACGAAATTGATTTTTTTTTTAAAACAAATCTATTTGACAAAAATATAATTCTTGTTTTAACACTTTTCTATTTAACAAAAAATGAATATTTTGTTTCAACACTTTTCTATTTAACAAAAATGAATATTTTGTTTCAACACTTTTCTGTTTAAAAAAATGAATATTTTGTTTCAACACTTTTCTATTTAACAAAAATGAATATTTTGTTTCTAACGTAACATTCTCTAACAGTAACATTTTTTAACAAAAATGATATTTTTATTCTAACATAACATTTTTATATTAACATGACATTTGTTCATAAATGACATTTTTTTAAAAATAACATGACATTCCTAGCTAAATAACGTATTTCTTTGCCAAAAATATATTATAACTAATTAACATATTTATTTACAAAATATGTTTTCTAACTAAATGACATTTTTATTTACAAAATATGATTATTTTATATACACAATAAATACAGAAATTTTCATGTTAACATATTTTCATTTCAAACCATAAATATTTTCATATTTCTACATTCAATAAAAATGTGGATTTTATTGTAAACTTATTCCATTTTAAAACAATGATTGTTTTTATTTTCATATATACAATAAAATATTATTTTAATTGAATAAGCAAATTCTAGGTCTACACCATTCAATCCAATAAATTCATTTCAACCACAAACAACCAAATCTTATCTCCTACATCACACACATGAATTTTAATAGCGAATACGTGTAAATTTTACATCGAAATCAACAATTGAATTTGATTTAAATTAGAAATCTTCAAAATTTTAGATTGCTCCATTTCAGCTCTGGTCTGTTCCATGTTGTAGATCTCACTGCTACGAATCCAATGCTTCTGAAATCGTGTGATTTCGTTTCTGCTTGCAAAAGTTATTGCAGTTTAAATATTAACGACAATTATAAACTAAATAATTAAAAACTAAAATCCTAATTATAGTTAATTAAGCTTAGAGAAGTGTTGTCGTTCTTCCTCTGGAAAACGACATCTTCACGAACCCCCTTGTCGATTTGAAGAAGTCAACGCAGCTGCCACCACCGTCGGTCGGAGGCAGATCCGACCACCTCGTACGACTCGCCAGAGCGCGACGCCCCTGCACCCCCGCCATCGACAAACTCGCACTCCCCCTTGGCCCCCAATCCGACCATGAACCCGACCAGTTTAAGTGAGGAATTCTAGCGATTCTTGCAATGGTTTTTTATCGTAACCGTACCAAACTGACGAGGTCGCATAGCTCTTCGATATTTGCTTTGGATCCATACTTTAGTTTGATTTGATTTAGGAGAGATTAGCGCTTTTGTTTCCAACGTTTTCAGCCGTTGAAGAAGAACTGGCGGCTGGTTTGGGATTATGAATTAGGGTTTTGCAATTTCTATATTTATAATATTATTTTAATTATTTATTAATTCTTTTAATTACTAAAAGGCCTGTTAATTTCTAATAACTCCAAATTCAGCCCAACAAATGTCCCCCCAGCTAAATAGCCCTATTCCGGACACAATGGACCAGGTCCCGTCAGCCCATTTGATCGTCTCAGCCCACTTTTCTTTAATTTAAAGTATAAAACATTTAATTATTTGATTTGATCGTACATTTAAATTCACCGGGGCCACATACAGACTTTAAAAATTACAGAAAAATTATTTCTAGCTACGTTTTGACGATACGGTCCTAAAAAAATTAATTTCGTCGAATTTGGAGACTGTTTGAAAATGGCTATTTTCTGGTCGATACAATTAGACTGAATTTGACAAAACACACTTATGTTTACTGTGCTCGCATATTAATTCCAAAAATTATGAAAATTTAAACTTAGCAATAATTTGACATTCCGGATCCAACAAAAGTGGTTTCGTCGAAATAGAGGTCGTTTGTAAAATGGCTATATGTTATATTAAATATACATATATATATATATATTCCATTGTAATGACCCGCATTTGCAGAGGTATTATAGTTAATTTATTTAATTATATAAATAGTGATATAGTGAATTAAATGGTGGTTTAATTAAATAATGGTGAATATTTAATTTAAAATAATATATTAAATTCTGAAATAATCAGAATTGGCTGAAATGGCGATATGGTGTGAACTGGATCATCTGTGGTATTTAATTTAGTTTAGAATTGAATTAGAATAACGAATATATTGTATGAACGAAAGTTTGAACGTATAATTTTATTATAATTAAAATCAAGCTTGAAATGGCGCGGTAGTTCATTATTTGGCGATTTGAACTTCAACTGAATGTACAGGATTCGTTTTAAGCCGGATTTCTGTGAAACAAGAAACGTTAGGAGCTGATGGAGTATATCTTTCTAGTGGAATAGAAAACTCGGGATTTCATCGTGTAGATTTTGATTTACGTCCAAATCAAATTTCAGAAAAGTCGCTGTGGAATTCCTTTATAATTTATAAAGGAATTATTTATATTTTAAAAAGGAATTTCAATATAAATCGAATATTGGGTTGACCCAGATTTGAAATATCGAGTTAGAAATCCATATAAGATTTTCCTGAAGCTTTATGGTATTCAACTGTGAACATAGACGATAACATTTATTTTTAAATATTAAATTTAATTATATTTAAATATATTTATATATTTAAATAGGTCATTAAGAGCTTTAAAAATGGCCAGTTTTGCAAACGAAGTCGGAATTCGACGAAACTAATTTTGTTGGATCCGCAATATTATATTATTGTTAGATTTTAGTTTTCATGATTTTTGAAGTCAGGTGGTCGTACCGATTTTTAGAGTGAAAACAGTTAGTATTTCAATGGTTAAAAATACGTTGTGTGAGCATACGAAGTCGGAATTCGACGAAACCAGTTTCTTTGGGACCGTAATGTCGAACTGAAGGTGTATGTTCATTTCCGTAATTTTTGGGCATCGTGTGTGATCACACGGATTTTTAGAAGGCTAAAACGAATATAAAATGAATATTAAACTAAAATATCTCAACACAAAAATATCTAGATATTTTGAAAACCCTATAAATACTCCTCAAAATAACCTAAACCTAATTGCATTTTTTTCTGGTCAAAGTAAGCGCCGCTACTTACTTTCACTTCTCAGCAAAATTTCGATCAAAGAGAAAATACAAAAGAAAACAAAACAAATTCCTATAAATCGAAAAAAAACAGATTCGAAATCGTAGTGGGTTTCTCTTTGATTTGGGGTATGATGTGTAAAGTTCGATGTCTGTTTTCTCGGGTACGAAATCTACAATGTGAGCTCTTCGAACCTAGGGTTCAGGAAAATAGTGAAATGGAAGCATCGCCCGAAGTTTAAGCACCTGTTTTGGATTAAGGATGGAATCTCGAGTTTGTGTACGGGTTTTTGTGAAGCACGGTGATGTTTAGTTCGATGTGAGTATTGTAGAAGGAATGAAGGGAAGCTGGGCGCGTTCGGAAGGGGGTGGACGAGTTGAACGAGAGGTATATGGGGTTGAAGAGGAGATTGTGAGGAGATTTGTGGTAATTATTTTGGGATTTATCGTTGAGTAGCAAAGGAGTTGTGGATCGAAGAAAGGGCGATAATGGCCAAAGGAATGGAGCAGCGGGTTAAGCCAGATCGGGGAAGAAAGGAACAATGAAGCGCGCTTTCCTGGGTAATGTGTGGACGCAGGCTTTAAGGGTGTTGGGCTGGTTAAATGGTGTAAGGCCCGATTAAAAGAAAAGAATCACGAACGGTCAGATCCGTTGGGATCGTATGGACGGTGGCTACACACTGGAATTGACTGGGGGTGGATCGAAGCTCGTTTGGATTTATGGAGAAATAAACTGTTTGATTCAAATCAAACAACAATTTATCGTTCTTTAACGGTGAACTGCCAAAGTAAGTAAATCTCACTAACTCTGAATAGTTTATAATTTCATGTTGTATTTTTAGAACTGTTAAATATTGGCTGATTGACTGTGTATTGACTGTTTGATTGAACTGGTAGTCGGTTAGTTGAATTTCTATAATGATTCTGTTTAACAGAATATATCATATGGAACTGAAAGTGATGTTGATTTTATTGTGTAACATCTGTGGATGCAGGGAAACAGGTTGGAGGAATTCGACTGGATTCCTCAACATTTATTTTACTGTTTTTCATATATTGTGATATATGATATGATATATAATCTGTTGTCAATTATATGTGTTCGGACGATATTGATCATCGTGATTTGATATGTTGAATACCATAACATCCAGAATGTTGACAAGGGAATAATAATAAAATCAAAGAATTTTATAAAACGATTATTTACTTAGCAAGTAAATAGAAGTGTAAAACGATATTTATTTAAGAAGTAAATAGAAGTACAAAGAAAGATATTTACGTAGAAAGTAAATAAATAGAATAAAAGAATATTTAGTTGATAAATAAATAGAATAAAGGAATATTTATTGGGAAAATAAATAGGATTATAAAAGGAAATTCACGAGATACAAAAGAGTTAGTCGATTAGAGTTATCAAATAGAGTCATCAAATAGGAGTCAATTGAACATAATTATTCAAAAGAAGTTAATCAAACATAGTTAAAAGAAATAGAGTTAAACCAGATTAGAAACTGACTAGAGATTAGTTAAGTTGAAAAGTTTTCTGAGTATCGATCTGATGCTGGTTTCGGCCTTCGGGGTTTATACTTAGAGAATTGTTCTCCTACTAGTTTACAGTCAGGGACTGATAGTTGTAAAATGATAGTGATATGTAAATAAACAATGGAAATGTTTTCCAGTGTTAATAACATATATTTTCTAAACATAGAAAATAAGGAAATGTGAATATATATATATATATATGTATATATATATATATATGTTGAATGATGATTGATCGATATAATTTCCATTTGGAAATAATATCGTTGTTTGCACACGTGCTTTTCTTTGATAGTTAACTCACCGACTGTCGAAGTTTTTGACCATTTTAACGTTGTTAATATGGAGAGACCAGATGGATTATTATCCAAAGAACCACTATGTATTGGCATAAGCGTTGCGAATCATATATGCCAGAGATAATTGAAGACAGAGTAAAGTGCAAGGGCTATTGTATAAGTCTTAGATAACAGTGCCTAAGATGGATGTACTGAGTAGTTCCTTCGGTTCATCCTGTTCTTGGATGACTTGTATGGATGAATGTCTGACAGAGTATTTCCAGAAAGGTCACATACATTGATTTCTTCAACCGTACCAAGAGTTGAAGTGGAGAAGGAAACTTCTTTAGCTAACAGTAATGTACTGTTGTAGACGTCAATTAGTGATTTTCGATGGATCTGACAATGTGGCATTCGAAGTGAATCTGATGTGATGATAAAGCGTAACCTCAACCCTCATCAACTGGTAAATGACAGAAATCGGGCAGGCAGCATGGCTAAGTCGGTCGCTCCAAAGTAGGGTGTATAATCACCTGATCTAGAGTTTCATTTACTTCAAAAAAATCTATCGTTGATGTTGTCCCATTCGGGAAACGGTTGCTGATCCCAACCGATGGTGATATACATTCGATACACTCAAGCGAAATGAGTGGTCGGTCATGTGTGGCCGGGTTGCAAGATGTTCTTGTTGAACCCAGTGTATTCCTATCTAGAGGTACACTAGCGAAAGGTGGTTCCATACGTTGTCATAGTTGGAAATCCATTACCCAATAAGTGCTTGCGGTTTTGATTTTATACTATATATGTAGAACGTGAGATGAAAGCGTTTCTGCTAGATGATTGTTGTATTGTGGTTGATAGACATTATTATAACATCAAAAGGTTTTGAAATACAGATAATTTGGATTCTCTTAAGGGAAAACCCATTCAGTTATACGGCGTGGTCTTATGAGATATCATTACCTGCTTAAACTGTTTTAAACTGTTTTACTCATACCAGTCCCATGACTGACCCGGAGTTTATTTTGTTTTGTTTTCCCTAAACTCTTGGGTGCCCAATTTTGTACGGGCAGTCAAGTAGTCGGGATTTACAGATACTTGATGAGCTGGAGCAGGAGGCTTCAGGATCATATAGCTATAGTTTATTTCCGATGTGTTGTAAGTGCTGTACTTTGAAAATGATATGTATATTCAAGTATAGATTTATATTTCAAAGATATGTTATCTATTATATGTTATTCGTTCCACTGTGAGGTTCTGTTACTCTGATGCTGTGTTCTTCTTCTTCTATTCTAAGTTTCTATCTTATCTTTCCTCACCCTCTAATTTCTTTCATTAACTACCGGTATTTTCGATCCTTGGATGTTTGATATGTGTTGTATATCGGATAACCAGGATCGAAAATTCCCGGCAGTTGGTATCAGAGCATAAGGTTAAGTATTACCTTGGCTCTGTGGCGTGACTCGGTAGAGATAGGGTTAGTAATACCCTAGATTGAGTTTGAGTGTATATATACGAGTGAATGTATTTGTAGATGATATAAAAATAATTTTATATTGTGAAGATTTATTGGTTGACTAGGTTATGAGTTCTGGTCGATCAGTTTGATCCACTGTATCGGTAGGAGTGACTAAACACTCAAATACGATGGGTCGTCTCGATATGTTTTGAAAGGAGGGTAAATTAAAATAAGTTTACCCAAGGTGTATCTTGATATAGAGAAGATATATATATATATCAAAATGATATTATAGTGGATATATTGGTTGTTATTATAATCGAGTAAGATTATAAATTAAATGGTTATGTAAATAACCAATCAGAATTCATATAAGTGAAATACGTGGAATCAGATGAGTAAAATCTAAAATTTAAACCAAGAATTGAATTAAAATTCTGGAAAAATTAGATAAGTGTTTGTAAATGGATTTGGATTAAAAATAAGGAAAATTTAAGATCCTGGGAGATTTTAAATTGTTTTACAAGTAGTGTGAATTATATTTTGAAATGAATTTCAAAGTGGAAATGTTTAGAAATGGTTTTATAGTATTGAACTCACTTCGATCGCTGGAAAATAGATTCTGATGGTGACAGCTGCATCATCAGTATTCATTTTGAGTTGTAAGTGACGAATTACTACCAGAGATACTGTTTTGAATTAGTTTTGGGAAAGACAAGTTGTGTTGAATTTCAAAAAGGGAAAATTTGATTTTTGAAGAGAGTAAACTGTTTTAAAACTCCCATGGAAAGACTGTTTGAATTAAAAACAAATTTAACAGAAATTTGTGAAAGCAAATTTGAATTAAAGTAAAGCCAGTAAAGTGGTAATTGAGATTGAATTAGAATGATATCAAGACAAATTGGATTGTGAGATTCAAATTTGAAGTGTAATGTGATAATCAAGTTAAGAGTTGGGAATCGAGAAGAAGCTCGAGTTGAAATGATTTTTGGCTCGGATATAAGCGAATGGTTGTGTTGTTGATAAAAGCAGATTGGAATTTGATTGGGATGACCCATGTATCCTCTAGATTGATAACAGGTGGAAAGGATATAATGATATGCCGACAAAAGGTACAAGTTTATATTTCTATTGGATATAAGATTTATGAGCCGAATTGGCAAGCCGCTTGGCTGTTTGATTTTCTTTTAGGGTGGAGATGGCCTAGAGAGGCGAGTTGGAGTTTAACGTATTGACCAGTACAAATGAGGTGCTAGCGGATTTTTTTCGAAGAGTTAAGGCGTTAGAAAATTTTCAGGATTTTTGAAAATTTTTGTTGGTAAGAGTTAATTAATGTTTAATTGAAATTAAATTAGTCCAGCGGAAACTGAAGTTGAGAAGTGAACAATTATGTTCTAACCAGTCGATAGGGTCATCCTCTACCTTAGCAATTTCGTGGACGAAATTATTTTAAGTGGGGAAGATTGTAATGACCCGCATTTGCAGAGGTATTATAATTTATTTGTTTAATTATATAAATAGTGATATAGTGAATTAAATGGTGGTTTAATTAAATAATGGTGAATATTTAATTTAAAATAATAAATTAAATAATATATTAAATTCTGAAATAATCAGAATTGGCTGAAATGGCGATATGGTGTGAACTGTATCATCTGTGGTATTTAATTTAGTTTAGAATTGAATTAGAATAACGAATATATTGTTTGAACGACAGTTTGAATGTATAATTTTATTATAATTAAAATCGAGCTTGAAATGGAGCGGTAGTTCGTTATTTAGCGATTTGAACTTCAACTGAATGTACAGGATTCGTTTTAAGCCGGATTTCTGTGAAATAAGAAATGTTAGGAGCTGATGGAGTATATCTTTCTAGTGGAAGAGAAAAACTCGGGATTTCTTCGTGTAGATTTTGATTTACGTCCAAATCAAATTTCAGAAAAGTCGCTGTGGAATTCCTTTTTAATTTATAAAGAAATTATTTATATTTTAAAAAGGAATTTCAATATAAATCGAATATTGGGTTGACCCAGATTTGAAATATCGAGTTAGAAATCCATATAAGATTTTCCTGAAGCTTTATGGTATTCCACTGTGAATATAGACAATAATATTTATTTTTAAATATTAAATTTAATTATATTTAAATATATTTATATATTTAAATGGGTCATTCAGAGCTTTAAAAATAGTCAGTTTTGCAAACGAAGTCAGAATTCGACGAAACTAATTTTGTTGGATTCGCAATATTATATTATTGTTAGATTTCAGTTTTCATGATTTTTGAAGTCAGTATGTGGCCGTACCGATTTTTAGAGTGAAAAAAGTTAGTATTTCGACGGTTAAAAATATGTTGTGTGAGCATACGAAGTCAGAATTCGACAAAACCAGTTTCATTGGGACCGCAATGTCGAACTTAAGGTGTATGTTCATTTCAGTGATTTTTGGGCATCATGTGTGATCACACGGATTTTTAGAAGGCTAAAACGAATGTAAAATGAATATTAAACTAAAATATCTCAACACAAAAATATCTAGATATTTTGAAAACCCTATAAATACTCCTCAAAATAACCTAAACCTAATTACATTTTTTTCTGGTCAAAGCAAGCTCCGCTACTTACTTTCATTTCTCAGCAAAATTTCGATCAAAGAGAAAAATCAAAAGAAAACAAAACAAATTCCTATAAATCGAAATATATATAGATTCAAAATAGTAGTGGGTTGGTCTTTGATTTGGGTTATGCTGTGTAAAGTTCGATGTCTGTTTTCTCGGGAGCGAAATCTACAGCGTGAGCTCTTGGAACCTAGGGTTCAGGAAAATAATGAAATGGAAGCATTGCCCGAAGTTTAAGCACCTGTTTCGAATTAAGGATGGAATCTCGAGTTTGTGTACGGGTTTTTGTGAAGCACGGTGATGTTTAGTTCGATGTGAGTACTGTAGAAGGGACGAAGGGAAGCTGGGCGCGTTCGGAAGAGGGTGGACGAGTTGAGCGAGAGGCATATGAGGCTGAAGAGGAGATTGTGAGGAGATTTGTGGTAATTATTTTGGGATTTATCGTTGAGTAGGAAAGGAGTTGTGGATCGAAGAAAGGGCGATAATGACCAAAGGAATGGAGCAGCGGGTTAAGCCAGATCGGGGAAGAAAGGAACAACGAAGTGCGCTTTGCTGGGTAATGTGTGGACGCAGGCTTTAAGGGTGTTGGGCTGGTTAAATGGTGTAAGGCCCGATTAAAAGAAAAGAATCACGAACGGTCAGATCCGTTGGGATCGTATGGACGGTGGATACACACTGGAATTGACTGGGGGTGGATCGAAGCTCATTTGGATTTATGGAGAAATAAACTGTTTGATTAAAATCAAACAACAGTTTATCGTTATTTAACGATGAACTGCCAAAGTAAGTAAATCTCACTAACTCTGAACAGTTTATAATTTCATGTTGTATTTTTAGAACTGTTAAATATTGGCTGATTGACTGTGTATTGACCGTTTGATTGAACTGCTAGTCGGTTAGTTGAATTTCTATATTGATTATGTTTAACAGAATATATCATATGGAACTGAAAGTGATGTTGATTTTATTGTGTAACATCTGTGGATGCAGGGAAACAGGTTGGAGGAATCCGACTGGATTACTCAACATTTATTTTACTGTTTTTCATATATTGTGATATATGATGTGATATATAATCTGTTGTCAATTATATGTGTTTGGACGATATTGATCATCGTGATTTGATATGTTGTATACCATAACATACCGGATAGTTGATAAGGGAATAATTATAAAATCAAAGAATTTTATAAAACGATTATTTACTTAGCAAGTAAATAGAAGTGTAAAATGATATTTATTTAAGAAGTAAATAGAAGTATAAAGAAAGATATTTACGTAGAAAGTAAATAAATAGAATAATGGAATATTTAGTTGATAAATAAATAGAATAAAGGAATATTTATTGGGAAAATAAATAGGATTATAAAAGGAAATTCACGAGATAGAAAAGAGTTAGTCGATTAGAGTTATCAAATAGAGTCATCAAATAGGAGTCAACTGAACATAGTTATTCAAAAGAAGTTAATTAAACATAGTTAAAAGAAATAGAGTTAAACCAGATTAGAAACTGACTAGAGATTAGTTAAGTTGAATAGTTTTCTGAGTATCGATCTGATGTTGGTTTCGGCCTTCGGGGTTTACACTTAGAGAATTTTTCTCCTACTAGTTTACAGTCAGGGACTGATAGTTGTAAAATGATAGTGATATGTAAATAAACAATGGAAATGTTTTCCGGTGTTAATAAAATATATTTTCTAAACATAGAAAATAAGGAAATGTGAATATATATATATATATATGTATGTTGAATGATGATTGATCGATATAATTTCCATTTGGAAATAATATCGTTGTTTGCACACGTGCTTTTCGTTGATAGTTAACTCACCGACTATCAAAGTTTTTGACCATTTTAACGTTGTTAATATGGAGAGACCGGTTGGATTATTATCCAAAGAACCACTCTGTATTGGCATAAGCGTTGCGAATCATATATGCCAGAGATAATTGAAGACATAGTAAAGTGCAAGGGCTATTGTATAAGTCTTAGATAACAATGCCTAAGATGGATGTACTGAATAGTGCCTTCGGTTCGTCCTGTTCCTGTATGACTTGTATGGATGAATGTCTGACAGAGTATTTCCAGAAAGGTCACATACATTGATTTCTTCAACTGTACCAAGAGTGGAAGCGGAGAAGGAAATTTCTTTAGCTAATACATAATATACTGTTGTAGACGTCAATTAGTGATTTTCGAAGGATCTGACAGTGTGGCATTCGAAGTGAATCTGATGTGATGATGAAGCGTAACCTCAAGCCTCATCAACCGGTAAATGACAGAAATCGGGCAGGCAGCATGGCTTAGTCGGTCGCTCCGAAGTAGAGTGTATAATCACCTTATCTAGAGTTCATTTACTTCAAAAAATCTATTGTTGATGTTGTCCCATTCGGGAAACGGTTGCTGCTCCCAACCGATGGTGATATACATTCAATACACTCAAGCGAAATGAGTGGTCGGTCATGTGTGGCCGGGTTGGAAGATGTTCTTGTTAAACCCAGTGTATTCCTAGAGGTACACTAGCGAAAGGTGGTTCCATACCTTGTCATAGTTGGAAATCCATTACCCAATACGTGCTTGCGGTTTTGATTTTATACTATATTTGTAGAACGTGAGATGAAAGCGTTGCTGCTAGATGATTATTATATTGTGGTTGATAGACATTATTATAATATCGAAAGGTTTTTGATATAAAGATAATTTGTATTCTCATAAGGGAAAACCCGTTCTGTTATATGGCGTGGTCTTATGAGATATCATTACCTGCTTAAACTGTTTTAAACTGTTTTACTCATACCAGTCCCATGACTGACCCGGAGTTTATTTTGTTTTGTTTTCCCTAAACTCTTGGGTACCTGTAACAACCCGGAAATGCGAGCCAGTTTAAAATTTTTAGTTTGGCAATTTTAGCGAATTTTGAATATTTAAAATAGATTATTTTAAATAATATCGACGAGAAATTTATTTTGAATAGAATTCGAACGTGTATATTTATACACGTCTTCGTTAGAATATAAATATTTATTTTAAATTATAAAAGGAATTGAAAATGGCGCGGTAGTTCGATAATTCGATTTCAAACTTCAATTGAACATACCGGGTGCAAAATAAACCAGATTTTAGTGAAACCAAAAATAATAGAATCTAATTATGAATATCTTTCCAACGAATCAGAAAAATTGAATTTTCATAGCGGGAATCAAAAGATATGCCCAGTCGAAAATTCAGAATAGTCGCTATGGAATTCTGGCCCTTAAAAATGGAAATTATGCAAACGACCTCGGATTTCGACGAAACCACTTTTGTTGGATCCGCGATGTCAAATTATTGCTAGATTCCAAATTTCATAATTTTTCGAATCAATATGTGAGCGTGGCAAAGGAAAACGTGTTTGACCAGTTTTAGTTGATTTTAATCGACTGGAAAATGACCATTTTTCAAACGGTCTCAGAATTCGACGAAATTAGTTTTTTAGGACCGTATCGTCAATACGAAGCTAGAAATATTTTTTCTCGAATTTTTCGAGCTAGTATGTCGCCCCGGTAATTTGAAATGTACATTCAAATTGAATATATATAGATTTATAATTTAATTTGAACGAAAACTGATCGTAACGGTCGAATTGGCTAACGAAACATATCCCATTGTGTTCGGAATGGGGGTAATTAGCTAGGGACGACAGTCGGTGGACTTGATTTCGAGTTAGTATGAAAGTCAACATTTTTGAAACAAAAATAAAATAAAATAAATATTATATATAATATCTCCCCCCTTCCTTCTTTAAAGTCAACGCCCTCTTTCAAAACTCGATACTCAGAAAACCGCACCCCCTCTTCCAGAAAACCGCCGCCCTCTCTTCCCCGACGTCGCCCCCCTCCATGAGACCGCCGCCGCCGCAAAACATCACCCCCTCCGCCTCCGGTCACCCCCCTTCACCGATCCTTCCTCCCCCTGTTCGATCCTCAGTCGCGATTTTCTTGGTCGAGGGGCCACCGAACTTGGCCATCCCTCTGCCACTGGTGGACCTCGTGAGGCTCTCCGACATGACGCCCTCCGATCCGGTTCAAGCAACTCCAAGCGACAACGGGAAGAAGCCCTAGTTTCCGAGTGCGGTTCTGGTCACGGTCCAGGCCAAAACGACAGAGAGAAGTTCTAACTTTTTCTTTATTTTATTTTAAATAGCCTATAGTTTATAAAATCAGTTTTAAAAATATATATTTACTATATAAAATCAGTTTTTAAAAATATATATTTACTATATAAAATCAGTTTTTAAAAAATATATATTTACTATATAAGAGCAGTTTTTGAAAATATAAATTAGCCTATATAAAATTCAGTTTTAAAAATATATAAAATGCAGTTTTAAGATATATAACATTGTGATAAAATAGAAGTGATTTTAAAAATATAAAAATACTTTGTTTTAAAATTAAAAATAACATTGGTTTTATAAAGTAAAAATAAGATCTTTATATTTGAAAAGGCGAAATCTTTATATTTGAAAAGGCGAAATCTTTATATAGAGAATGGCGATAGAAAAATATAATTTTTATATAGAAAGAAGCGTTGTAAATATATGAAGTTAAATAAAAATGTGAACTTTATTTTTATCATGAAGAAATAAAAATGTGATTTTTATATATGTAGTGACTACGGGCAACGAAAGTGACAAAAGGCGAGAACAGTGATGATTTCCTACATTGGAAGCATCGTGGAGTTTGGATGGCTTTGGTGAGAACTTCTCACTTAAAATTTCCTTTTCTAGTTATAAATATATACTACGATGCAGACGGTGTTTAGTAGCACCCGACACCCGTCATCCATAGACCATGGATGGCTTGTTTGTTTGATTGATGTGTTGTGAAAATTGTTTGTGATGTTGATGTGAAATAGATAATAAAATATATTCATAGGTTGAATAAAATAATTTGGTCGTTAAAAATATAATTTTTAACCTGAATGTGAATAAATAAATATTCATTTACAAACCTGATGGTTTGTTTATGTACACCTATTTAAAGGACATTGATTGGGACGATAAATTTTACACATCGCCCAACTGCACAAATAAAATCTGTGTTTGATTGTTTGAAACCCCACACGGGTATTGGGATAAAATACAGCATACTAATCCCAATAATTAGTTGTATGTCGATCGATTGATTGACAGGCTGTTATAAGCGTTAGATATCTATATTTGATGCTTATACAGTGTAGTGCACTTTGGATGATAGTTGATTATTTATCGTTGCTATTATATACATGTGTTGTATGGAATCCATATAGTTAACGCTATATGGTGATTGATTGGGCCTCATTCCAATTTAGAAAATAAAGTATATTATAAAATAAAGGTTCATGTGTTGACCGTACTCATCCGTTAAGATTAGTCATGTGTTGAACAAAATATTTTAACAATAAAATTTACATCTTTATCATATATAAAATTAGAAATTAACTGGAAAATAGATGAGATGAGTGGTTTCCTGGATATTGATCTGATGTTGGTTTCGGCCTTCGGGGTTAATATTTAGGGAATCGTTCTCTTACTAATTTACGGTTGGAGTCTGATTTAAATCAAACGATAGATACCATAATTTTTATATAAAATATATTGAATAACAAAAATAGTCACACGTGGACAGTACTCATTCGTTGAGATTAGTCATATGTTGACAAAAATATAGACTCACGTATTGAATAGAATAAATATTCAATTGTTGAATAGAATAACGGAATTATTGAAATATATAAAGCCGTGTTGATTAGAGATGAGCTATTTTGACGCGAACGATATTTATACCGATTATATTCGTTTTTATAATTGAATTGAATAGAAAACGAATTCGAATTGAATCGAATAGAAAACGAATTCGAATTGAATCGAATAGAAAACGAATTTGAATTGAATTGAATAGAAAACGAATTCGAATTGAATTGAATAGAAAACGAATTTGAATTGAATTGAATAGAAAACGAATTTGAAATAAAATTGTAATCGATTTGAATTTGAAATGAATGTTGAAATTGTTTTTGAAACAAGTTTGAAACGATTTATAAAATTCGTTTAAAAAGGAAAATCGACGAAATATATATAATATATATATATTATATATAATGGCCTGAATAGAATGTGCCGCGCCGCGGCAGTTCGTAAATTTCGACCATTGATTTCGAACGGACATTACGGGAGATCCGACCATCGGATTCTCCTAAAACCGGAAACGTTGGGTTCGTATTGAAAAGAGCTTTCTAACGAATATTAGAAATTTGAAATCTAATGGTTGGATTTGGAGATACGTCCAAATCAAATTTGGAAAAGGTCGCTGTAAGTGCAGTTCGATGGCCGCTGTTGGAAATCGACTGTACGAGCCTTGATAAAATTATTAAAAATATCAATAATTTGTATAAAATCATAAGAAATGATTTGGGAAAAATTGGGATGAAAAACTCCATATTTGAAAAGATAAAAATAGATTTTTATTGAAATGAACTAGTTTTGAACTAAAATTAAACCCGTTTATTTTTAAATAAATAAATTGGATTTGAAATGGGTTTTAAATAGAATTGATTTGTGGGTTTATCGTGAAGGGTGTTTTAAATAACACTTGTTCTTTAACCCGATAAGAAATAGAATGTGATTTGGGTTTGTCGTGAACTGTGTTTTAAATGACATTAGTTCTTTAACCCAGTAAAGGGAGTTTTAATGAATCTGCAATTAGATTGAAATGTGAATGGATAATGAAAATTATCAAATTTGGAAAGTGAGCGAGAATGGAGTATTACCAGTTTTGCTCCAAAGCGATAGTTAAATCTTTAATTAGATTTGAACGTGAAATGGTAATTAATTTTACCGATAACATCGTGGTATTAGATATGGAGTATTACCAGTTTTGCTTCATGGGATGAATAGGTTGGGATTGGGAAATAAAATAAATAATTACTTCGGTGTGGTTCGATAATCCCGACTATTTTGGAAAACCATAATTTGGTTTGAAATGACATCCAAAGGAAGATTAAAGAATAAATTTAAAGAATTTATCTTTGATAAAATTTATGGGAACCTTTCCCTAGAAATATGAAATTTAGAAACTAGTCATAGGTTAGCTAAGAAGAATGGTTTCCTGGGTATTGATCTGATGTTGGTTTCGGCCTTCGGGGTTAATATTTGGGGAATTGTTCTCTTGTTGATTTACGGTTAGTGGCTGCTAAATTGGAATAAGGCGTATGTTGTGTTTGTGTAACATTTGTTTATAATATACGCGGGTTGTTCGGAAAGGCCGGGTTTATACCCATTCTGAATAACTGATTCGACGATAAGTCGAAGATGAAGACGGTGGTTGAAGACGGGAAGTCTTCACATTGTTTGGGTGATTACTGATGATCTTGATTGGGCTGTACACCCAAGATGAGGGAATCAGTTGGTTGTCGTCAGAACGTACTTGGAGATCAATGGATATGCGAGGAAAGTGCCTCCGGTTTCGTTCAGACCCAGAACGAACTTGTAAATGGATTGTGTGTCTGACATGGGATTTTATTCTGTTTTGATTGATTTCTGTTAAATATATATCTGTTTGGCGGCGGAGAATTTATTCTCTTGCTTAACGCCCTTCTCTGAGACGTACGAGCTTAGAGGTTATATATCGATAGATATCAATCGCATGGGATGAATTGCTTGTGTGGCACGCTGAGTTGCATGGATCAAGGCTTTTGTTGAAAAGCAAAGTCTTGTGGTTGATGATCAAAGCACGGCCTACGTGGTAGCTTTGTGTATAGCGTGGATTCGTGAGCCTCACACCTCGGTATGAGTCAAAAACGGGATGAGGACCCAAGGAGTGCACGACGTTTCTTTCTAGCTATGGGTGGTGTCGGTGACCTACCAGCCCTGACATTTATATACTTTTCACCTTTGTGGTTTGGATGCGAGGCGCCTCGATTATCGATCCTATAGGGCCGGGAAACGTGTGTTCAGGAATAATTAATCCTCAAACGTAAGAGAGGACCAGTCTTGGAGGATCCCAGGGATTACCCAGGGTGTGTAGTCCTGAGGCATTTGCTAGGGTGTCTCGAAGCGGAGAGGAGCTTGCCCCTTGCCTCGACTCATGACGGAAATCTAATTTCCAATACGTGATATTGCGGTTTTAATTGTAGAACTAGTATGGCGACATGATATATGGTACCCATGCCGTCTATGATTGATATTTATGATTGAAATTGTTTTGACACTATACACTTATTATAGTATCAAATGATTTGTTTTAAAACGTACCAAGCATGTTTGGCTATTATAAGGGAAAACCCTATCCTCCGGCTTGCGTTGCATTGTGTGATGGGACCTGGGTCTTATAATAGCTTCATTTTTCGAAAAAGCACTGCGTTGTTTATTCTATGCACTGATATTCTTGGGAGGAAACCCGTTCCGTGTTATACATCGTGGTCCCTGGAATTACTCTCTTTTAAAATAAAGTTTTAATAACTGTTTTAGTTCTCGCACCAGTCACATGACTGACCTGGAGTTTATTGTTTTAACCTAAACTCTGGGTGCCCCTATTTTCTACACGGGCAGCTAGTAGTTTTGGTTTTGCAGATTTATATTCACAGGATCCTGGTTTATAGCTGGAATGATATCCAGAAAGCTCTGTATCCGTATATCACCTTCAGTTGTGCTTTGTATTATTTTCCGCTGCTATGTAATTTATTGTAATCTCTGATATGTATCGAATGTAATATATTCATTTATACTCTGTATATTCTTGTATCTGATGGAATTGTTGTAATAACAATGAAATGTTCTTCTGTCTGCGTTCTTTTGTGTGTTGTTCTCAAAGTATCTGCTCTTTCCTTACCGGGGAAGTTACGGGTTCTCACATTTGGTATCAGAGCTTTGGTTTACAGAGCTCGAGAACAAGACACATTAGAACCATACGAAAGAATTCATCAGATATTGGATTAGTAATATCCAATTAGAATGACTCGTTAGAGATAGGATCAGTAGTATCCTAGAACGAGTGTGAAGAGTATATTTTTCAAATGAAAACCAATTTTGTTTTGAAATTTAAATCGTTTTATGCGTATTTGAATATTTATTTACTTTGAATTTGGACAATCCGATATATAAAGATATTGCATATATGCGTCATGAACATATATTTGAAGTTTTAATATACCGGATAGATATAGAACCGCACTCTAGTAGCCCGGAGATGTTCTGATGGTGGTTCGAAACATCATCAGCATTTATTTTCGAGGGACGATGGTGTGATATCTATATATTTCCATCGACTGGTGTGAGAACCAAAACTACATAGGTTTATTGTTGTGAATTGGCATCAAAAATATGATTTTCTTTATATGTAGTAAAATTATGAATTTGAAACTCTAATTCACTAATTGATTGATGTTTGTGTTGTTTGTTTATTTGTTTGATAATTTTGAACCATTTAGTCTAATAGAATCAAATATTGAATTGCGTTGAAAATTGGTCGCATTTGCATGCATATATATGTACTTACATTGAACAGGTCATAGCAAGGAGGCTAGAGCAGAGAAATAAAATTGTTTTCCCAACAAATAGGTACATATTTACTATAATTTACTGTTTTGTTTGGGTGATGATGATTTTATGAGCCGATTGGCTAGCCGCTTGGCTTTTTCATTTTCTTTTTGAGATCAGAAGGCCTGTATGGCAATTTCGGGATTTTCCCGTTGCTCCCGGTGCAGGGGAGGTTATGGCGAAATTTTTCGAAAATTCCGGGTGTTAGCCAAATTTTTGAAGAATTTGAAAATTCTCAGAAACTGAAAAGTTGGAGAATGGAAGCCAGATCGAACGTAGAGTTAATCGATCAAACCACTTTCGACTTTGTTCCTTTTCGGGGACGAAAAGTTCTAAGTGGGGGAGATTGTAACAACCCGGAAATGCGAGCCAGTTTAAAATTTTTAGTTTGGCAATTTTAGCGAATTTTGAATATTTAAAATAGATTATTTTAAATAATATCAACGAGAAATTTATTTTGAATAGAATTCGAACGTATATATTTATACACGTCGTCATTAGAATATAAATATTTATTTTAAATTATAAAAGGAATTGAAAATGGCGCGGTAGTTCGATAATTCGATTTCAAACTTCAATTGAACATACCGGGTGCAAAATAAACCGGATTTTAGTGAAACCAAAAATAATAGAATCTAATTGTGAATATCTTTCCAACGAATCAGAAAAATTGAAATTTCATAGCGGGAATCAAAA
This sequence comes from Allium sativum, assembly GCA_030737875.1. Classification (NCBI taxonomy): domain Eukaryota; kingdom Viridiplantae; phylum Streptophyta; class Magnoliopsida; order Asparagales; family Amaryllidaceae; genus Allium; species Allium sativum. The sequence goes on from CM060909.1 coordinate 592,368,428, forward strand.
GATATGCCCAGTCGAAAATTCAGAATAGTCGCTATGGAATTCTGGCCCTTAAAAATGGAAATTTTGCAAACGACCTCGGATTTCAACGAAACCACTTTTGTTTGATCCGCGATGTCAAATTATTGCTAGATTTCAAATTTCATAATTTTTCGAATAAATATGTGAGCGTGGCAAAGGAAAACGTGTTTGACCAGTTTTAGTTGATTTTAATCGACTGGAAAATGACCATTTTTCAAACGGTCTCAGAATTCGACGAAATTAGTTTTGTTAGGACTGTATCGTCAATACGAAGCTAGAAATAATTTTTCTGGAATTTTTCGAGCTAGTATGTGGCCCCGGTAATTTGAAATGTACGTTCAAATTGAATATATATAGATTTATAATTTAATTTGAACAGAAACTGATCGTAACGGATGAATTGGCTAACGAAACATATCCCATTGTGTTCGGAATAGGGGTAATTAGCTAGGGACGACAGTCGGTGGACTTGATTTCGAGTTAGTATGAAAGTCAACATTTTTGAAACAAAAATAAAATAAAATAAATATTATATATAATATCTCCCCCCTTCCTTCTTTAAAGTCAACGCCCTCTTTCAAAACCCGATACTCAGAAAACCGCACCCCCTCTTCCAGAAAACCGCCGCCCTCTCTTCCCCGACGTCGCCCCCCTCCATGAGACCGCCGCCGCCGCAAAACATCACCCCCTCCGCCTCCGGTCACCCCCCTTCACCGATCCTTCCTCCCCCTGTTCGAGCCTCAGTCGCGATTTTCTTGGTCGAGGGGCCACCGAACTTGGCCATCCCTCCGGCGCTGGTGGAGCTCGTGAGGCTCTCCGACATGACGCCCTCCGATCCGGTTCAAGCAGCTCCAAGCGACAACGGGAAGAAGCCCTAATTTCCGAGTGCGGTTCTGGTCACGGTCCAGGCCAAAACGACAGAGAGAGGTTCTAACTTTTTCTTTATTTTATTTTAAATAGCCTATAGTTTATAAAATCAGTTTTAAAAATATATATTTACTATATAAAATCAGTTTTTAAAAATATATATTTACTATATAAAATCAGTTTTTAAAAAATATATATTTACTATATAAGAGCAGTTTTTGAAAATATAAATTAGCCTATATAAAATTCAGTTTTAAAAATATATAAAATGCAGTTTTAAGATATATAACATTGTGATAAAATAGAAGTGATTTTAAAAATATAAAAATACTTTGTTTTAAAATTATAAATAACATTGGTTTTATAAAGTAAAAATAAGATCTTTATATTTGAAAAGGCGAAATCTTTATATAGATAATGGCGATAGAAAAATATAATTTTTGTATGGTTATGATAACAAAAATTCAATCTTTATATAAGAAGTAGAAATATAGAAATATAATTTTTATATAGAAAGAAGCGTTGTAAATATATGAAGTTAAATAAAAATGTGAACTTTATTTTTATCATGAAGAAATAAAAATGTGATTTTTATATATGTAGTGACTACGGGCAACGAAAGTGACAAAAGGCGAGAACAGTGATGATTTCCTACACTGGAAGCATCGTGGAGTTTGGATAGCTTTGGTGAGAACTTCTCACTTAAAATTTCCTTTTCCAGTTATAAATATATACTAGGATGCAGACGGTGTTTAGTAGCACCCAACACCCATCATCCACAGACCATGGATGGCTTGTTTGTTTGACTGATGTGTTGTGAAAATTGTTTGTGATGTTGATGTGAAATAGATAATAAAATATATTCATAGGTTGAATAAAATAATTTGGTCGTTAAAAATATAATTTTTAACGTGAATGTGAATAAATAAATATTCATTTACAAACCGGATGGTTTGTTTATGTACACCTATTTGAAGGACATTGATTGGAACGATAAATTTTACACATTGCCCAACTGCACAAATAAAATCTGTGTTTGATTGTTTGAAACCCCACACGGGTATTGGGATAAAATACAGCATACTAATCCCAATAATTAGTTGTATGTCGATCGATTGATTGACAGGCTGTTATAAGCGTTAGATATCTATATTTGATGCTTATACAGTGTAGTGCACTTTGGATGATAGTTGATTATTTATCGTTGCTATTATATATATGTGTTGAATGGAATCCATATAGTTAACGCTATATGGTGATTGATTGGGCCCCATTCCAATTTAGAAAATAAAGTATATTATAAAATAAAGGTTCATGTGTTGACCGTACTCATCCGTTGAGATTAGTCATGTGTTGAACGAAATATTTTAATAATAAAATTTACATCTTTATCATATATAAAATTAGAAATTAATTGGAAAATAGATGAGATGAGTGGTTTCCTGGATATTGATCTGATGTTGGTTTCGGCCTTCGGGGTTAATATTTAGGGAATCGTTCTCTTACTAATTTACGGTTGGAGTCTGATTTAAATCAAATGATAGATACCATAATTTTTATATAAAATATATTGAATAACAAAAATAGTCACATGTGGACAGTACTCATTCGTTGAGATTAGTCATATGTTGACAAAAATATAGATTCACGTATTGAATAGAATAAATATTCAATTGTTGAATAGAATAAAGAAAGTATTGAAATATATAAAGTCGTGTTGATTAGAGATGCGTTATTTTGACGCGAACGATATTTATACTGATTATATTCGTTTTTATAATTGAATTGAATAGAAAACGAATTCGAATTGAATTGAATAGAAAACGAATTCGAATTGAATCGAATAGAAAACGAATTCGAATTGAATCGAATAGAAAACGAATTTGAATTGAATTGAATAGAAAACGAATTCGAATTGAATTGAATAGAAAACGAATTTGAATTGAATTGAATAGAAAACGAATTTGAAATAAAATTGAAATTGATTTGAATTTGAAAGGAATGTTGAAATTGTTTTTGAAACAAATTTGAAATGATTTATAAAATTCGTTTAAAAAGGAAAATTGACGAAATATATATAATATATATATAATGGCCTGAATAGAACGCGCCGTGCCGCGGCAGTTCGTAAATTTCGACCGTTGACTTCGAACGGACATTACGGGAGATCCGACCGTCGGATTCTCCTAAAACCGGAACCGTTGGGTTCATATCGAAAAGAGCTTTCTAACGAATATTAGAAATTTGAAATCTAACGGTTGGATTTGGAGATACGTCCAAATCAAATTTGGAAAAGGTCGCTGTAAGTGCAGTTCGATGGCCGCTGTTGGAAATCGACTGTACGGGCCTTGATAAAATTATTAAAAATATCAATAATTTGTATAAAATCGTAAGAAATGATTTGGGAAAAATTGGGATGAAAAACTCCATATTTGAAAAGATAAAAATAGATTTTTATCGAAATGAACTAGTTTTGAACTAAAATTAAACCCGTTTATTTTTAAATAAATAAATTGGATTTGAAATGGGTTTTAAATAGAATTGATTTGTAGGTTTATCGTGAAGGGTGTTTTAAATAACACTTGTTCTTTAACCCGATAAGAAATAGAATATGATTTGGGTTTATCGTGAACTGTGTTTTAAATGACATTAGTTCTTTAACCTAGTAAAGGGAGTTTTAATGAATCTGCAATTAGATTGAAATGTGAATGGATAATGAAAATTATCAAATTTGGAAAGTGAGCGAGAATGGAGTATCACCAGTTTTGCTCCAAAGCAATAAATAAATCTTTAATTAGATTTGAACGTGAAATGGTAATTAATTTTACCGATAACACCGTGGTATTAGATATGGAGTATTACCAGTTTTGCTTCATGGGATGAATAGGTTGGGATTGGGAAATAAAATAAATAATTACTTCAGTGTGGTTTGCTAATCCCGACTAGTTTGGAAAACCATAATCTGGTTTGAAATGACATCCAAATGAAGATTAAAGAATAAATTTAAAGAATTTATCTTTAATAAAATTTATGGGAACCTTTCCCTAGAAATATGAAATTTAGAAACTAGCCGTAGGTTAGCTAAGAAGAATGGTTTCCTGGGTATTGATCTGATGTTGGTTTCGGCCTTCGGGGTTAATATTTGGGGAATTGTTCTCTTGTTGATTTACGGTTAGTGGCTGCTAAATTGGAATGAGGCATATGTTGTGTTTGTGTAACATTTGTTTATAATATACGCGGGTTGTTCGGAAAGGCCAGGTTTATACCCAATTTTGAATAACCGATTCGACGATAAGTCGAAGATGAAGACGGTGGTTGAAGACCGGAAGTCTTCACATCGTTTGGGTGATTACTGATGATCTTGATTGGGTTGTACACCCAAGATGAGGGAATCAGTTGGTGGTCGTCCAGACGTACTTGGAGATCGATGGATATGCGAGGAAAGTACCTCCGGTTTCGTTCAGACCCGGAACGAACTTGTAAATGGATTATGTGTCTGACATGGGATTTTATTCTATGTTGATTGATTTCTGTTAAATATATATCTGTTTGGCGGCGGAGAATTTATTCTCTTGCTTAACGCCCTTCTCTGAGACGTACGAGCTTAGAGGTTATATATCGATAGATATCAATCGCATGGCATGAATTGCCTGTGTGGCACGCTGAGTTGCATGGATCAAGGCTTCTGTTGAAAAGCAAAGTCTTGTGGTTGATGATCAAAGCACGGCCTACGTGGCAGCTTTGTGTATAGCTTGGATTCGCGAGCCTCACACCTCGGTATGAGTCAAAAACGGGATGAGGACCCAAGGAGTGCACGGCGTTTCTTTCTAGCTATGGGTGGTGTCAGTGACCTACCAGCCCTGACATTTATATACTTTTCACCTTTGTGGTTTGGATGCGAGGCGCCTCGATTATAGGTCCTATAGGGCCGGGAAACGTGTGTTCAGGAATAATTAATCCTCAAACGTAAGAGAGGACCGGTCTTGGAGGATCCCAGGGGTTACCCAGAGTGTGCAGTCCTGAGGCATTTGCTAGAGTGTCTCGAAGCGGAGAGGAGCTTTCCCCTTGCCTCGACTCATGACGGAAATCCAATTTCCAATACGTGATATTGCGGTTTTAATTGTAGAACTAGTATGGCGACATGATATATGGTACCCATGCCGTCTATGATTGATATTTATGATTGAAATTGTTTTGACACTATACACTTATTATAGTATCAAATGATTTGTTTTAAAATGTACCAAGCATGTTTGGCTATTATAAGGGAAAACCCTATCCTCCGTCTTGCATTGCATTGTGTGATGGGACCTGGGTCTTATAATAGCTTCATTTTTCGAAAAAGCATTGCGTTGTTTATTCTATGCACTGGTATTCTTGGGAGGAAACCCGTTCCGTGTTATACAGCGTGGTCCCTGGTATTACTCTCTTTTAAAATAAAGTTTTAATAACTGTTTTAGTTCTCACACCAGTCACATGACTGACCTGGAGTTTATTGTTTTAACCTAAACTCTGGGTGCCCCTATTTTCTACACGGGCAGCTAGTAGTTTTGGTTTTGCAGATTTATATTCACAGGATCCTGGTTTACAGCTGCAATGATATCCGGAAAGCTCTGTATTCGTATATCACCTTCAGTTGTGCTTTGTATTATTTTTCGCTGCTATGTAATTTATTGTAATCTCTGATATGTATCGAATGTAATATATTCATTTATACTCTGTATATTCTTGTATCTGATGGAATTGTTGTAATAACAATGAAATGTTCTTCTGTCTGCGTTCTTTTGTGTGTTGTTCTCAAAGTATCTTCTCTTTCCTTACCGGGGAAGTTACGGGTTCTCACAGTACCCAATTTTGTACGGGCAGTCAAGTAGTCGGGATTTACAGATACTTGAAGAGCTGGAGCTGGAGGCTTCAGGATCATATAGCTATAGTTTATTTCCGCTGTGCTGTAAGTGTTATACTTTGAAAATGATATGTATATTCAAGTACAGATTTATATTTCAAAGATATGTTATCTATTATATGTTATTCGTTCCGCTGTGAGGTTCGTGTTACTCTGATGCTGTGTTCTTCTTCTTCTATTCTAAGTTTCTATCTTATCTTTCCTCACCCTCTAATTTCTTTCATTAACTACTGGTATTTTCGATCCTTGGATGTTCGATATGTGTTGTATATCGGATAACCAAGATCGAAAATTCCCGGGTCATTACAACCATAATGACTATTCTGAATATTCAACTGGCCATAACTTTTTACCCGCTATGAAATTTCAATTTTTCGGATTTGTTGGAAAGATATTTTTAAATAGATTTAAATATTTTTGGTTTCACTAAAATCTGATTTATTTTGAATCATGTACATTCAGTCAAAGTTCGACTTCAAATTTTCAAATTGCCATGCTATTTCTAACTCTTTTTATAATTAAATTGAAAATTTTCGTTCTAACTTCGATTTTCATAAATTTTTAATCGTTATTATTTAAAATAAATTATTTTAAATATTTAAAATCCATTAAAATTTCTAAAATAAAATTTTTAAATTGGTTCCAAAATTCAGGGTTGTTACACATGACTGACTTGGAGTTTATTGTTTCCTACCTATACTCTGGGTCCCCATATTTTCTACAGCAGCAGCTATTAGTTTTGTTTTTCAGATATTTTATTTAGTAGGATCCTGAATTTTGGATGGAGCTATACTCTGAATTACTTAATAGTCTTCCGCTGTGTATATTTATGTTTTCCACTGTATTGTAATTTATGATTCTACTATATTTTTCTTCTGTGTATCAATTATTTTTACTCTGATATATTATGCACTCTGATGTAAAATTAGTGTAATAGCAATGAAATGTTCTTTTGTGTTTTATTCTGATGTGTTGTACCCTATAACTGCTCAAAATTCGGGTCGTCACATTTGGCATCAGAGCTTTGATTTGGATACAACGCATCAGAACAAGATGAAAGAATCAACAAAGATAGGATTAGTAATATCCTATAAGAATACTCATTAGAGATAGGTTTAGTAATGCCCTAGATTGAGTTTGAAGAGTATTATGTATAAAATAAAATAAATTGGTGCATATATAAAATGATTTTTTTTTGAAAGATTATATATTGTAATAAGAATTTGAGTATTTTATTTATATTGAGTTTGGACTATTGTAACAACTCGGAAAACCAGAACCAATTTAAATTTTTATTTTAGCTATTTTAATGAGTTTTGAATATTTAAAATGAATTATTTTAAATAATAATGACTAAAAATTTATCTAAATCGAAGTTAGAACGAATAAATTTATTTTAATTATAAAACGAGCCTGAAATGGCGTGGTAGTTTGAAAATTCGATTTCGAATTTCAATTGAATGTACAGGATTCAAAATAAATCGGATTTTACTGAAACAAGAAATATTTGAATCTGTTTGAAAATATCTTTCCAACGAATGCGAAAAGTCCATATTTTATAACGGAAATAAAAGTTATGTCCAGTTGAAAATTCAAAATAGTCTCTATGGAATTTATGTGTGTATATATATTGTATAATATATAACCCTTAAAAATAATGATTTTGCAAACGACCTCCGTTTGCGACGAAACCATTTTTGTTGGATCTGGAATGTCAAATTATTGCTAGATTCCAATTTTCATAATTTTTGGAATCAATATGCGAGTGCGGTAAATTTAAATGTGTTTGGTCAATTCTGTTTAAATTTAATTGACTGGAAAATGACCATTTTTCAAATGGTCTCCAAATTCGAAGAAATTAGTTTTTTAGGACCGTATCGTCAAAACATAGCTAGATTTATTTTTATGGAATTTTTGGAGTCAGTATGTGGCCGCGGTAAGTGAAAATGTACGTTGAATTCAATTTTGAACGTTATATTAATTTATATTTTACTTTTTATGAAAACTGATCGTAACAGTCGAATTGGCTTGTGAAACATATCCCATTGTGTCTAGAATGAGGGTAATTAGCTAGTGGCGACAATCGTTGTGTCTCGATTAGAGTTAAAATGGAAAGTCAACTCTTAGGAGAAATAAATAAAATAATTAATTATGTATAAATTATAAAAAACCCCTCACCCCTTTATTCTCTCCTCCATTGTTCAGAATTAAATTGAAAAAAACGCAACGAGAACCCGTCGCCCCCTCGCTCAGCCCGCCACCTCGCCATTGACTCCGCACCTCCCTTGGCCTCTGCCGCGACCTTTCCTCCGCTTCACCCTCCTCCGACAGCCTCCACCACCCCAAAAAAACTGTCGCCCCTTTTTTTAAACCCTAAATCAAGAAAATTCGCCGCTGCCAGCAATGTGGGCCATTGCGCCACCGCAAAGACCTCCCCCTTCGATCAGCTGCGCCACTACGCATCCCCCTTCTTCGACGACTGAAACCCTAAAAATTGAAAGCTCTTTGATTTTTGTTTCGTTTATAAAAATCTGATTTTTAGCGTTTATAAGGTTTGGGTTTTTAACAATGAAAAGATGTGATTTTTTAACAATGAAAAGATATGATTTTTAACAATATAAAATATGATTTTTGTTTTTATAAAAATATGATTTTTGTTTTTTTTTAAATATGATTTTTTTTATTTAAAGATATGATTTTTTTTTATTCAAAGATATGATTTTTATTTACATAAAGTTACAATTTTTATTTATATAAATTAAGGATATTTATTTAGATAAAGTACGATATTTAGTTATGTAAAAATATCATTTTTAGTTAACTAAAAATAGGATTTTTATCGTAGGAAGAAATGATTTTGGCAAGTTAAAAATATGATTTTTAACTAGTGTGTGGAATAGAAATATTTTTAGAAAGATCAAAATATGATTTTTAGATTATATATGAAATATATAAATTGTCAAGCTATGAAATAATTATTCGATATATAAAAATATGATTTTTATATGAATGGCTTTGGATTAAAAATATGATTTTTATAAATAAGAATATAGCATATAAAAATGTGATTTTTATATATACTGTAGCGGTATATAAATGTGATATATATATATATATATATATTGCAGCGGTATAAAAATGTGATTTTTAATCTTGTAAGCTTAGAAAAAATGCGATTTTTAGATATCATATTAAAAAGGTGATTTTTACTATGAACAACGTGAAAAAGATTGCATCGGAAATTCGAGCAAATCCAAACTGTTCAGAAATAAAGAAATAAAGAATGAAGAAGTGGAAACCAAAGGTGATAACTTCTTCTCACTCTAATTATTTTCTAGTTAAATATATACTAGGATGCAGACGATGCTTAGTAGCACCCGACACCTTTGATTGAAACCATGGATGTTTGGTTTTGTTGGATTGGTTTATTTGTTTGAATTTGGTTTGGGAAGTTAAATGAATTGATTGGAATTGATATGTGTATGGCGCGGGCCAGTATTAGGCGAGGGATAAGGCTAGACCTTATTCCGGTTCTAGTATCGCACCGTTATGGTGCCAAAATTTTCTAAAATATGTTAAACAATAAAAATATCATTTTTATTGTATAAATTAACTATATAAAATATTCATGTGTTGAAATAAATATTTTATCATTAAAAATATAATTTTTAATGTGCATATGAATGAAAATAAATATTCATTTACAAATTGGACGATTTGTTTATGTACACTCATTTGACTGATATTGATTGGGACGACATATTTTACACATCGCCCAACTACACAAATAAAATCTGTGTGTGTTGATTGAAACCCCACACGGGTATTGGGATGATATTTGACGTACACTAATCCCAATTGTTTAGTTGTATGTCAATCGATAGGTTGACAGACTGTTGTAAGCGTTAATTATTTATATTTAATGCTCATGCAGTTGTGTAATGCACTCTAGATGATGGTTGACTGTGTTTGATTATTGTTGTGTGCATGTGTGTATGAAATCCATATAATTAAAATTATATGGTAATTGACTGTGTCTGATTCCAATTCGGAAAGAACAAATATTTTAAATTAACGAATATTTTAAAATGATGAATAATGACTATTTTAAAATAACAAATATTTTAAACTAATATTCAGTAATGGATCAAAATATGATTTTGATGCCCGATTTTGGATAGGCACGAAAATATGGAAATATATGAAGCTGTGTTGATTAGATTTGCGCCATTTTGATGTGAACGATATTTGTATCGATTTTATTCATTTTTATAATGAATATCGAAAAGGAAATGATTTCAAAATCTGATATTTTGAAAATATTATCATTTATATATTATAACGATAAGGAAAATTCAATTTTGATTTAAAATTGAAAACGAAGTCGAAATCGTTTTAATACGAATTTATAAACGATTTATAAAATATGTTTTAGATGGAAATCGATGAAAAATATATTATATATATTATGTATAATATAATGCCTTGAATAGAACGCGCCGCGGCCGTTCGCGAATTTCGACCATTGACTTCGAATTGATATTACGGGAGATCCGACCGTTGGATTCTCCTAAAACCAGGACCATTGGGTTCGTATCGAAAAGAGCTTTCCAAAGAATATAATAGATTTTAAATCTAATGGTTGGATTTGGAATTATGTCCAAATCAAATTTGGAAAAGGTCGTTGTAAGTGTAGTTCGATGACCGTTTATGGAAATCGACTGAAAGGGCCTTAATAAAATTATTAAAAATATTAATAATTTGTGTAAAATCATAATAAATGATTTGAAAAGAATTTGGATGAAAAATTACACGTTTCCAAAGATAAAAATATTTTTTTATCAAAATGAACTAGTTATTAACTAGATTTGAAATCCAATAATTTTTAACTAAAATAAATTGGATTTGTGAATGGTTTTAATATAACAAGAAATTTCCAATATAACAATTAGAATGGACTTGAATGGAAATCATCTTCAGAGTATTTCGATATTGAATTCCGTGATTATACGGATATTGTTATGGAAATTTGGAAGATATATTTATATCGTTATTTCCAATACGATATTTGTTGGTTTCAGAATTTGATATTGAATATAAGCTGATATAATTTCTATTCAGAGCCTTGTATTTAATATCAAATTGGATTTTGGGTTTGTTGTGGATAGTGTATTCATTAACACTGTTCTTAGGCCCATTTGAGAGAAGAATAATTCTTTTAATTAAGATTTAGAGAAGTTTACCAACAAATTAATATTTAATTGGAAATGAATAAAAGAATTGGATTTTAGGTTTGGCGTGAATGGTGTTTTCAGTAATACTGTTCTTGAGCCCCGTGTGAAAAGAGTAAATCATTTAATTAAGATTATTAGAGTTTCCAATTATATATAATAATTGGAATAAAATGGAATGTGAATTGGGTTTATTATGAACTGTGTTTTTAACAACATTCGTTCTTTAACCCGATTTACAATGAAATGTGATTTGGAATTTATAAATATTTTTATTTAGGTTTAAAGGAAATTTTCCAAAGTACAGTTTTCCAATTTAATATAACAAATTGGAATAGAGTGGAATTCGATTTGATAGTAATCGAAGTGAACTTCTATGGAGGAAGACTGGTAATATATATGGAATTTAAAAGGCTTGGTCATTATTCCATTTATATTATTAGTCGGATTTGGAAATTGATATCAATTATATATATGTCGATCTGTTTTCCTGAAGATTCCATAATAAATGGAATGTGATTTTGGGTTTATCGTGAACTGTGTTTAAATGATATTAATTCTTTAACCCAGTTAAAGACAGGATTACATGTCTAACATTGTATTTCGAACTGTATGGTTGATCCCTGGTAAACATATATCTATTTGGTGGAGGAGAATTTTTTTTCTCTTGCTTAACACCCTTCTCTAAGACGTATGAGCTTAGAGGTTATAAGTCGGTAGAAATCAATAGTACGGTGTAGATTGTCGATGCAACATGTTTGTGTTTCCAAAGTTGAATAATCATTAATATTGATTTTTAGGAAGATTAAAACTAAGTGGAGTTTTAATGAATCTTTAATTAGATTGAAATGTGAATTGATAATTTAAATTACGAGCGTTGTTTCCATCTACTATCATCTAAAAATAATATCAAATTTGGGAAATGATCGAGAGTGGAGTATCACCAATTTTGCTCCAAGCGATAGTTAAATCTTTAATTAGATTTGAATGGGAAATGGTAATTAATTTTACCGATAACACCGTGGTGTTAGATATGGAGTATTACCAGTTTTGCTCCATGGGATGAGTAGGTTGGGATTGGAAAATTAAACAAATGATTACTTCGGTAAGGTGCGTTAATCCCGACTAGTTTGGAAAACCTTAATATGGTTTGAATTGATATCCAAAGGAAGATTAAAGAATAAATTTAAAGAATTTATCTTTGATAAAATTAATGGGAACCTTTCCCTAAAAATGTGAATATCTGAATTAAAGAATATTCTAAATTGGAATGAGGCATACGTTGTGTGTTTATATCACTTGATAATAATATACACGGGTTATTCGGAAAGGCCGGGTTTATACCCATTCTAAATAACTGATTCGACGATAAGTCGACGATGAAGACGGTGGTTGAAGACCGGAGGTCTTCACATCGTTTGGAAGATTACTGATGTCTTGATTGGGCGGTACACCCAAGACAAGGTAGTAAGTGGTGATCGTCCATACGTACTTGGAGATCAACTGGATATGCGAGGACCTCTCTCCTGTATTGGACATATGATACTAGGAATAAGGTGCCTCCGGTTTCGTTCAGACCTAGAATGAACTAGTAAATGGATGCATGTCGTGACACTGGATTTTATTTTGTGTTGATTGATATCTATTAAATATATATCTATTAGTGGCGGAGAATTTATTCTCTTGCTTAACACCCTTCTCTGAGATGTACGAGCTCAGAGGTTATATATCGATAGACATCAGTTGCATGGCATGAATTGTCAGTGTGACATGCTGAGATGCAAATGATCAAGGCTGCTGTTGAAAAGCAGAGTCTTGTGGTTGATGATCAAAGCACAGCCTTGAAGGGCATAGCTTTATGTATAGCATTAATTCGCGAGCCTCACACCTCGGTATGAGTCAAAAAACGGGATAAGGGACCCAAGGAGGACATGACGTTTCTTTCTAGCTATGGGTGGTGTCATGGTATGGAGCCTAGACATTTATTATATTTATACCTATGTGGATGATTGATTGCGAGGCGCCTCGGATATATCGGTTACCACGAAGACGATGGATAGGTCCTATAGGATCGGGAAACATGTCTTCAGGTATTGCCAATCCTAAAACGTAATGGAGGATCGGCCTTGGAGGATCCAAGGGTCTACTGCGGGAGATCCTGAGGCATTTGTTAGAGTGTCTCGAAGACGGCGAGGAGTACATCCCTTGTCTCGACTCACGACAGAAATCCAATTTCCAATACGTGACATTTCGGTTTTGATTGTAGAGCCTAGTATGGCGACATGATATATGGTACCCATGCCATCTATGATTGATACATTTATATTTGAAGTTGTTTTATACACTATGCATTAATAATACTATCAAATGATTTGTTTTTAAACGTACCAAGCATATTTGGCTATTATAAGGGAAAACTCTATCCTCCAGCTTGCGTTGCATTGTGTGATGGGACCTGAGTCTTATAATAGCTTCATTTTTTGAAAAGCATTGCGCTGTTTATAAACTGTTTTATGCACTGGTATTCTTGGGAGGAAACCTGTTCCGTGTTATACGGTGTGGTCCCTTGATTTACTTTATTTTTAAAGTAAAGTTTTAAATAACTGTTTTAGTTCTCACACCAGTCACATGACTGACCTGGAGTTTATTTTTTTACCTAAAATCTGGGTACCCCTATTTTCCACACCGGCAGCTGGTAGTTTTGGTTTTGCAGATTTTTCTTTGTCTAGGATCCTGGACTTACAGCTAAAGATATATTCGGAAAGCTCTGTATCCGTGTATTTCTTTAAGCTGTGTTATGTATTATTTTTCTGCTGCTATGTAATGTATTTTACTCTCTGATATTTTTCTGGTGTATATTATTTATTCATACTCTGTTATATTCTTGTACTCTAATGTTAATTTTTGTAATAACAATGAAATGTTCTTCTATTTGCGTTCTGACTTGTCGTGTTCTCAACTCAATCCGGGATTTCCCGTAAGGGCGAGTTTGGGTCGTTTCAACTATCGGGTATAAGAAGCATATACGCCTTGCAAACGTATACCCAAAGTCTCAAATATATTGGATAGATATAAAATCACACTTTAGTTGCGCGGGGATTATTCCGGTGATAGTCCGTACATCATTATTGATTATTTTCGAGTTTCAAAAGTGGGATCTCTATATATTTCCAATTGACTAATATGAGGACCAAGAACTTAGTTAGAGCTTAATGTTTGTGATTTGTTTTGAAAATATACTTTAAGTATATAAAAGATATATGTTTTGATAATATGTAAATTGAAGATTTAATTAACCAATTGATTGTTGGTTGTGATATGTGGTTACTAATAAAAATATTGGAATGATAAAACCAATATGAGAATAGAGATTAAATCAAGCCAAGTCAAAGCTAATGTTGAACTGAAATGATTTGGAAATTAGTTGGGATTAGATGTATATATGTTGAACAAGCTAGTGTAAGGAAGCTGAGAAGAGGAACAAAATTGCAAGCCTGACACGAAGGTACATGTTTATTGTATTGATCGGGTTTGATGATTTTATGAGCCTCTTGACTTTTGGATTTTCTTTTTTTGATTGAGACGACCTAGAGAGGCAAGTTGTAGTTGCACCGATCAACCCGCACAATGGAGGATATGGCAATTTTTTTCGAAAGTTTAAGGCATTAGTTAAATTTTAAGAAATTGAAAAGTTAAAGAACCTAAGTTAGAATGAAGGCTGAGCTGGTTAAGTAAAAGACCTTCATTTCCATCTTCGATTTCGAGGACAAAATCCTTCTAAGTGGGGGAGAATGTAATAACCTACATTTTTAGTCAATTTAAAATATGATTTTTAATTGATTTTAAATATTTAAAATGATTTATTTTGAGGATTAACAACTTAAAATTTAACATATAAGTTTATATTAATTATAAAACGAACTCGTAATGTTGTTTCATTTTGAATTTCAAATGAAGGTACATAATTCAATGTAAGTCAGAATTTGTTAAAACAAGAAATGTTGGGATCTATTTAATTATATCTTTCTAATGAAAGTGAGAAAATCGAGATTTCGTGTTATAAATAGTAAGTTATGTCCAAATCAAAAATTTAAAAGTCGCTATGGAATTTGTCATAAAATTATAATGATTTATTAAATAAAATAAAAGGATTTATTATAAAATCAGATAACGATTTAGCTTGGATTTTGAAAATATCGAGTTATAAACCCAAGTACGTTTATTTTGGTACTATATGATATTCTATTTGGATGTATACTATAATATTAATTTATTAGAACTATTTTTGAATTTATTTATATTTTAATTTATTTTATTTAAGCTTTAAAAAAATGATCTCCATTTTCGACGAAACCAATCTATCGGATTTAGAACGTTAAATTATTGTTAGTTTTAAAATTTCAAATCAATTGGAGTTCGTATGCAAATACACGAAATATAAACACGTATTGAAATTCAGGTAGAATAATTAAATCTAGAAATAAGGCCATTTTTCAAATGGTCTCCAAATTCTATAAGACAAGGCTCGTTAGAACCGTATTTGTGAAACATAGCAAGATTTCAGATCGTAATTTTTGGAGTTAGTGTGTAGCTATGGCAAATTAAAACGCAAGTTGAAATTCAATATTGAACGTTGCATTTACTTATATTTTAATTTTGAGAAAAACTAAATAAAACAAATGAATCAGCCTCTGAAATCTATTCCAATATGTTCAGAGTAAGGGTATTTAGCTGGAGACGTTAGTCGTTGGGGTTCATTTAGAGGCCAAAGCGTTAAACATCATAACGAAGTAATAAGTGAAGTAAATAATAATGTAAAATAGGATAAATACCCTCAAACTAAACCTAACCCTAGTCCTAACTAAACAACCGCTGCCATCCTCCCTTGAATTGTCCCGTCTTCCTACACTGAAATCTCTCAATCCATAGACCAATTCATAAAACGATCAACTGAACATTGTAAAACCTGCCGAGCTCTACAAATTCAATGGTTATGATCTGAAATTTCAATCTTAGATGACCAGAAATAAATTTCAAACGCACCACATTCACAGCGGTTTTTAGAGCTAATAAGGCATGCGAGCTGGCCATGGTGGCCGCCGAATGTGGAAGAGAGAATGACCTTTGACATGGTGTATTTGGATCGCGGTCTCTGACCTTCTGGTCGTGCGCGTTTCAAGGTAGTGGGGGCATGATTTTTGTGTTGTTCGTGACCTGGTAGCGAACGGGATGGAGAAAGAGAGTTAAGCGGGAAGGTGATTAATTAGTTGATTAATTAACTAATTATCTTAAGTTAACAAACTTATGTTGTTCAAAGTTTAAAACCGTGGTAACTTGTTTAAACGAAAACAGAATTCGAAAAAACTAAAAGAGTTGGAATCGTGACAATGAGAGCCTCGCAATGGAACCAATTTGGTCAAATTTGAAGTTAACTACAAATTTTGGTTAAATTAAATGTCCAGTTTAATTTAATTAAAACAAATGTTTTATAACGTTTCTCTAGCTGATCAAAGTGAGAACTCTCACTCGGCTGAATTTTTATAAGTTATCATAATCTTGTTTATAATATATATATATTGACTTCCTGTGATTGCAATGCTTGTATGTTGTTGATGAACGATGTGTACAGTTATTATCATTAAATCGTGAATATGAGTGTTGAAAATGGAAACGCTTATATTATAATGATTGGTTGATAAATGATAATGGATATGGATGCTAATGATTTGTGAAATCCATATAAATTAAATTATATGGTAATTGGTTGGATCTCATTCCAATTTGGAATTAATGTGAATACTTTATTAATAAAATACTCGATGAAAAATGAAAGTGTGAATTTTAAATTCAAATTAGTTTGGGAAGACAGTTTAAATGATTACTAATAAATTTAGTAAAAGAAAGAATTTGATTTGAATTAATTTTCAATTTATAAAGGCATGTTTTCAGAATTACTTAGAAATGAATAGCAATGTCAAAATGTGAATTTGTGTTCGGTATATAAACATCATTTTTAACTCGAATGGATTCTTCCATTAATCTTATTTATTTTTATAACAGATGTTGAGAAAAGTTGGATTTCAAAATATTATATTTTGAAAATATTGTTATTTTAATATTAAAATAATATGCCATATTCAATTTTGATTCAAAATTAAATTTGAAATTGAATCGTTTTAAAATGAGTTTATAAACATTTTATAAAATATGTCTAGACGAATATCGATGAACTTTATTATAAATAATAAAATGGTTTAAATAGGACATGTCGCGCAGCGACCGTTCGCCAATTTCAACCATTAACTTCAAATTGACGTACTGGGAGATCCGACCGTTGGACTTTCCCAAAACGAAAAACCTACGGTTCAGAATGGAAAGAACTTTCCAATGATATGTTAAGTTTTAAAATCTAACTGTTAGATTTTGGGATAAATTCAAATCAAATTTGAATAAAAACAGTGCTAGTGTCGTAAATGACCTGAAATTGGTTTTTAATGAATCGAGCTGTTTTTAAATTATTACAAAAAGGGGGAAATTATGATAAATCATAATAAATGATTTAAAAGTGATTTGGACTACATATATTTAGTACTAGATAGTATAAAGCTATCTTGTGAAAATTATCTATTTAACAAAATTGATTAACACTGTTTGAAGCTAATAAATACTTAACCAAGCCAAGTTTTTCCATTATATGGATATTGGATATGAATGGAATTTATCTTCGGATATTTCAACATTGGATTCCATAATTATACGGATGTTGTTTTGAGGAATTTGGAAGATATCGATATCATTATTCCCGATACAGTATCTGTTGATTTCAGAATTTCATATTGAATACAAGTCGATACGATTTCTGCTCAAAGCTTTATATCTGATATCAAATTGGATTTTGGGTTTGTCTTGAATGGTGTCGTCAATAACACTGTTCTTAAACCCAGTTGAAAAGCAAGTTTATGGAATAAATCTTTTAATTAAGATTTAACGGAATTTTCCAAAGTTAAGTTTATAATTAATGAATTAAATTGGAATTGAATGGGAATCGATTTAGTGATAATAGAGATAAACCTCCATGGATGAAGATCTTTACTATTTAAGGAATTTAAATGGCTTTGCCATTATTCCACTTATAGTATTAGTCTGATACGGAAATTTATATCGATTATGAACTTATATGATTTTCGTGAAGATTCCATTTCTAATGGAAGTTTGAATCTCGGTTTATCGTGAACAATGTTTTAAATAACATTTGTTCTTTAACCCAGTTGAAGAAAAATGATTTCTCAAGTTTGAGTTGTAATAAATCTTGCAACAAAGATTTGAACGAATACAATGGAGATTTAAACCAAGTTAGAGTTTTAATAAATCATTTAATCAAGACTTGCTGAAATGAAATGGATACTAAAACTACGTTAGAGTTTTAATAAATCTTTCAACAAAGATTGGGAAAGAAATAGGTTGTTAAATTTACCAAAACCCGAGGGGTGTTAGATATGGAGTACCGCCAGTTTTGCTCCGTGGGATATATAGGATGGGATTGTCGTAATAATTATAAAATATTACCTTTTTGTAAGGCCCAATAATCCCAATAAGGGATGGAATTGCTGCTGCATAAGTATCATTTTAGATTTTGTATGAATTTTGAATACCGCAAAAGACAAACCGTTAAAGTAAGATTTAAACAAAAATGCCAAATCAAGTCATCACTAAGATCTCACAAAATACTGATAAAATGTAATGCAGCGAGTATATATGAGCTAAGATCCTTGACAATGTATGAGACATCACACTAATAATGTGAGCAAGTGATAAATAAAAACCAACATGGAAAGTCAAAATACTTCAACTTCTTAAAGTATAAGTTTTGAATAAGTGTCTGATCCAATATGGCTCATACGCAAATTATTAGGTAGTATTGAAATATAAGTATACATATCAAAAATATGGACACCACGCCTGTAAAGTGCTACGGCTACTCATTGTTGTAGCATATCCTTAAAAACATTTGCTACTCAATCTAATACCGGGAGTTGTCATGACAGAAATAGACAAAAAAAAGTGGGTCAGACTTAAAAGTCTGGTTTAAGGAGAGCTATTTCAAATATTATATATCAAAACAGTACACAAATAAACATGAGCTAACTAAACCACAACCGCTCACTGATAATTTCAGACACTACAAAAACAATAGTAGTTTCCAACCGCTAGGAGACGTTGAAGGCCGTTTGGAATTCCATTGGTTTACGGTTCAGTGGTTTCCAATGGCCTCCAACATAAGAAATGACTAGTCTTCAATGGCGTCCAACGTTCCCATATGGATTTAGTTGTTGACTAGATAGTTGTTGGAAACCATTAAAAGACGTCGGAAATACACCGTTGTAAGCGGTTGATTGCCGATGAAATAAATGGATATATAAGCCATCAGAAATCTGAGTATTTTTTTCTTTGGATTTTAAATTGCTTACTTCCAACCACCCCGCAATCTCATATATATTAAAATAGCTATGTTCGTATACATCACAATCACACTCACATATATACCCAAACATAATATGAAATCCAAATCAAACACATAAAGTCCAGTATACATAACATAAACCAATATTTACAAACATCCAACAAACCAACGTCATCAAGTTAAAATAAATCAACCAATAAAATGTGTAAAACGTCATCACCACCACAGAAACAACATATACAAACCATCATAATATATCAAATAAATCCTCATCCACCCAAAGCTTGTATGTATGTGTGTGTATATATATAACCATAAAACGAAACAAACCAACCTCAAGTCTCTCCTCCGGAATCGCTAAATAATGAAAGAACCGTACCGTAAGCTATAAACTCCGTCAAATGCTGGTTAAGCTTGTAACACCCCACGTCCATTAATGTCACTCACAAAGGAAATGCATTAACTTCTATGGAGCGTTTTAAGTGTGTATAGAACAGAAACTTAACAACAAGACAGATATAAACAGTACTTAAGACTTTAAAATTTTATTCGTTACAGCGGTAAACATATAGGTTTGATTACATCATCAAAAACCAGAGTCAAAGTACATAATATCCATCTTGACTAAATCAGAGTACATAAATTGAAAGACATAACCCCAATACAAAATAGCCATAAATAAGGTAGGCTGAACTTTTACTTCAGCGATCCAAGCAACTTCTAAAAGTAATAGATACAGCTATCCAAGAATCAAGCTCCACCGGTGCTAGTTCCACCCTGAGCACCAGGGGGAAAGGAAGAAAAGAGGTGGAAACAAAGGAGTCAGACATAAAGTCTGGCGAGTGCGATAACTTTAACAAAATAACTATCAAAATAACTAGGCTAAGGCATAAGTTGGAAAATAAGGAAATGACTGTGAACAATTGAGTATGGCAGAGCAAAATAAAGGAAATAAGATGAACAAATATAACGTTAAAGGCGCACCTAGTCGCTATAAGATAATTACTACACTGCACCACACCAAACACCCTAAAAGTTGATCCCGCCTACTATACTTTTATAATGGTAATGGTAGTTTCGTGTACCCCTAGTTGCCTTCATAGGTGCCGCCTGCCCCTATCTCCACTAGGTGTACCCACTACCCCCATGCGATCGGCTCCCTAACTCGTAGATACCCGTGCTAGCCCCACAGTGGGGTGTATCACTCCCCAAAGTGGCAACCCGATACCACCAACAATGCACGTCTTATACCTACACGATGCAACAACGTCTTACCTACTAGCCCGGGCCCACACACGCATATGAACCCGTTGGACTTGCGTTGCCACCGCTAACACGTTTTGGCCTCTTACAGTCAAGCCCAATACACGTGTCCCGTCCTCGACTTGGGTCGAGCCCACAAAGATATTTATGGGTTACTGGTTGAAACGGGCCCCCATTACTTGACACAAGCTATCCACCTAAGCTTAGTCCCCTCTAGTACATCCCACTTAACCCTCTTCTTATTCATGTTCACTTACGTGTTTCCAATTTTTGGTTAAGTGTTTCTAATCGTATTTCAAATGCCACCCAAGGCACCCACTAAATTCCACATGCCACCCAAGGCACCCACTTAACCCCCTCATGTCCCACTACATGCTTATCTGGTTAAGTGTTTCTTAATTCATTAACACTGTAACCTTGTAAAGACCTCCCACATTAGACTGGCATTTGTGGCAGCTGGATTTGTCGGGTGGGTCCGAGCAGTCTTACACACAAAAGAGCCTAACCTCGTGTCTTTACAACTATCACGCATTTAATATATGCCTAAGACCTCCCACATTAGACTGGCATTTGTGGCAGCTGGATTTGTCGGGCGGGTCCGGGCAGTCTTACACCATAAAAGAGTCTAACCTCGTGTCTTAGGCGATTAACAACACAAAATTAATTATTCCCCCAATTTGAATTAATTTCCCTATTCAAATTATCAATCAATTCCAGATTTAACCATGTCCATAATTGACTCAATTATGTCCATCTATTTATGGTATGCAAAATTATACCAATTATCATCACAAATTTATTTCATGCCATTTAAGGCATTTATGCCAATTCTCAATATTAAATCTTTTAATATTACCCCATTGCCCTACGTTGTACATTCGTTCGTTTAACATAAAATATACATTAGACTCGAATAGTCTAACTTATGGAATAATGAGAAAACATCACAACACACATAGAAATAAAACTAGATCTAAACATATGGGGTGAACTTGCATGTGTGAATAAGGTTCTTCATCTAAAACTTGCATAGGCCAAAGTCACAAACTTGCATAAAACTACATATGTCAAAGATCTAAATCTAAAGTTGTAAACTTGTTTAGGTAATAGTCACAAACTTGCATAAACCATGTATGTCATAGATCTAATCATAAGGTGTAAACTTGCATAGGCAATAACCACAAACTTACATTACATGATTTATACTCCAAACATATATATATTTATACTTGCATATGTGATTTATGCAACATAACGATGGTGTAAACTTACATCTAAACATGTAAACTAGCATATAGAGCTTTGTATACTAGCATATAACTCACACATGTCATAGCCTAACTTTAGATCCAGTTTACATATAAAATAGATGTCTTGAAACATGTAAGGTTGTTCATAATTTCATTAACTTGCATATGATCCAGATCTAAACTAACATCTAGACTTGCATACATACATACATATGATTTAACATATGAATTAGTTCCAACAACATAACCAAACTAGCATATGAAACATCATTATGAATCATAGATTTACAACATAGATGATAGCATCACAGCTTACAACATAGATAATAACATTATAGAATTTGCAACATAGATGATAACATCATCGAATTTACAACATAGATAATAACAGACGGTCAATAATTCACAACATAACCATATAATCCAAATCATAGCTCAATCCAATTAAATTGTTAATTATTTTATTAAAGAAATCGAACTCACAACTCAAAGAAGGTCTTGAGTTCTGAAATTGAATTAGCTTTCCTTTGGAGAAGACAATTTGTTGCGGTTTAGATTAGAATTGAATTGATCAGCTTTTCTTCCTCTCTAATTGCTGGCGGCTATTCTAGGTTGCAAGGTGACGGCATGGAGGCCATGATTCTAATTTTTATTTGATTTTAGGGTTTGAGTCTACATGTGTTTTTATAGAGTTTAGGATTAATTTAAGCCATCCGATCAACCCAGAATTAACCCCATCCATTCAGACCAGATCAGAAACCCTAATGACTCGTCATATAGTCATAAACAGGTCATCAAACAAATCTGCCCAGGGGGGTAGGTCGACCCCCTGGTCGACCTAGTGAGGGTAGGTCGACCCCCTGGTCGACCTGGCCCTGACGGAAAATTTCCCGCCTAGCCCATTCTGACTCTGAAATTCGAATTTTTGAAATCTATTCAAATTTTTCTGAAACTTCCGATTGCCATAACTTCATCATACGAAGTCCAATTGACGCAAACTCGGACTCAACCTCAACCAGAATTCCGAGAGGAACACAATGGCATAACCCGTTTCCCTTAATTCTCGCTTCTGAGTTTAGTTATTCTTTAATTTGTTACTTTAGTGTTAACAGAAATACGGGGTGTTATAAAGCTGCTCCATCTGTTCTTCACGACAACGATCACGCTCAGTAGGCATGATTATTTGGGCGCGTAGTTGTGCAATCTCATGTTTCATAATAGCAATTCAGCAATTTCTATTAAATTTTAGTTTCTATTACTGCTTGGTTCCCAAACCATAGCGTCTGTTGTGGGTTGGTGGATCCACGATAGCCTCAAAACTCAAATCATCCTCACCAACAGTCAAGTCGGCCTTTCTAGTGTCCTTAAGTATCTGTGTTGGTTGTTGCTGGAACATTCCTGTTATGTAAAGTACAATTGAATTTAGATAATATTGTTTTAACTAAATTGTAACTTTAAGCTAACCAAGTTACACTTACATATGTAGTACGTGCTTTGTCATTATGGTCACAGGATTAGGAAACTGATCCTGAATCGTCGATCTGACTCATCGCATGTGTATGCATGAAGAAATTTCAATACAATACGGAAGCACCACTCTGTCTCTCCTGAAATATGCATATATGTAAATGTATATTATATATTGTTATGTTGTCTATCTTTTAACAATTTTGAACTTAAAATCTTTAATCATGTAATTAATAAACATATCAAATCCTCACGATGATGCTGGAACAACTTGGAACCACCACGATGAGTAATGGGGTTCTTGCTCCTATTTGTTGAATTTCTCTGAGACTCGGCTTATAAATTTAAGATTAAAAAAACTTGTTTTATTCTAATTTTTTTATGAATTGAGTAGAACAATTTAAATTTAATACGTTGGAAATTTATTTAAAATTGCTCGTCATCCCACCAAGTGTGAAGATTATCCCACACATTAGCGCTCATCCAATTATGTTTTTTTTCAGCTGATTTTATGTTATTTAATGTTTCTTTGTATTTTTTTGCAACTCTACTATTCCAAATGGCGTAGGACAAGGAGAATATCTGTTTCCTGGAAGTCTACTGAACCCTGCATTTGTGAGAAATAACATAAACATGAATTGATTAAATAGAAGCATGACTAGTTAATGTAATAATTGATATATCGCACGTACCAAAAAACCCAACCAAATAGTCTCCTTAACATTATCCGGTACTAAAGTCAACTTAAACCAATGTGACGTGATGCGACTCATGTAAGCATGTCGTGACATCCCCAGGATAATGGTGGAGGGCTCGAACTCAAAACCACTGTGTTAAACAATTCTTTTTAGTATTTCATGGCTACCATATATATGTATTTAAAATATAATGTACATAAATGAAATTTATATTTGAAACTTAATACTTAACCCTCCACTAGCTTTTGGCTGAAGCCACACCACGGGACGTGATAGTTCCTGTGATGGACCACCGCCGTTAGCACTTGCTGTACGATAAGAAGCAAAAGGGGACCCAGAATGTGAAGCTGTACGTCTATGTGACATCTTATCTGTAGTACCTATTACTGACAAACATTATAACATGACAAAAAAACTACGTAAAACAAACATTATGGCATAACATAAGAAGACTATGCGATACTCTATGTAAACCAAACATTATCATATTAGCATAGCATATCATTTTAATGAAAACAACGTAACGTTAAAAAAATTACCTTCTCAAAATAAGGATTATTGATCAGTCCTCGTCGCTTTCAGATTCTGAACCTATTTCATTCTCTATATTTTGTTCCTCTGTAGATTATTCAATTATTCATTTGATTCATCGTTTAGAGGTCCAAAATCTGTTTGATCATCAGTTATTATTATTCCTCTATTTTCCTCGACGTCTACTTGATAAACTTGTTCGTCGAGAATATTCCATCCATCGAAAGTAAACCTAGCCTTTGTTTTAAAACAGCTGACCAATCAATTTTGTCTCTTCTTAGAGATAGATAAGGAGCGTAATAAGCTTGAAGAGCTTGTTTGGCAAGTACAAAAGGATCATACTTATAATTACGTGAAGTATATTTTATTTCTATAAGATTATACTTTGTGTGCATGTTGATTCCAGAACCAAAAACATTGCTGAACCAGTTGCATTTAAACAAAAATACTTCTTCTACGGGTCATGTGAAATATGTCAATTGCAAAATTTGGGTTAGCATGCCATAAAAATCATTTATATGGTCATTTGGGTCATCACTACCTTTAACTAATACATCAGCATTGTTGGTTAATTTTTCAGTTCTTTATTCTTTAATATTAAATTTGTATCCATTGACAAAGAATATTGGATACGTCTTGGCTTTACATTTTGTTCCTATTGGCTAAATATTTCAATCCTTCGTCTATAACACAATTTGTTTTATCTAAATCGTAATTGGAAAACTAACTAGCAAATTCTTTGCCGATATCGCCATTTGGATGTTGTGATTCATAAATGTTGTCATTATAGAACAAATGTTACACATTATCATTAAGATACACGTGTGCATATTTGTATATACGAATGTATAGATGACATAAATGTATTACGACGAATATAAGTTTATTACCTAAAAACGGTGCAACTTCAGAGCAGTTGAGAAAAATATATGTGCGTGATGCATAATAATCTCTATAATCCAGCCATACTTCCACACATGTACCAGAATGCCTACCATGTTATTTAAAAATAGACAAAGTCGCTTGACAATCATCTTGATCACTGCATTCATCATTACATGTAGTACTTTCAAACGATATGTTCACACGGTCACTAAATAATGAGAGTAAAAAATGAAGCTACTTCTTCGATGTATGATTTGCAAATCGAACCTTCAACTCGAGCTTTCTGCCTTACTTTTTTCTTTAGATGATTTAAGTACCTATTAAGAATTATTTTAAAAAAATTATATATTTAATTAACCAATATTTAATGAACTAAATATAAATATACCTTTCAAATGGATACATCCATCCATATTAAACAGGCCTTTGAAGACGTGCTTCTAATGGAAGATGAATAGGTAAATGCTTCATAACATTAAAAAAAATCTAGAGAAAATTTTCCAGTTTGCTGAGCAATATAGAGATTTCTTCCTCAAGTTTACATAAACGATTAATTTTTAAAGTACTTAAACAAAACTCTTTATAAAAAAGACTAAGTTCTATTCTAATAGTCCAAACGTTTATGGGCAACAGTTGTTTGAAAGTGACAAGCAACCAATTTTCCATTATAACATGACAATCAAGGCTTTTGATCCCTCTAAGTTTATTGTTCTTATTGTCGACACATCTACGAAGATTAGAAGATATACCATCCGGGAATCTTAATTCTTCCATTCATTTTAAAAGTATTTTAACTTGATTATTTTCTAGCTCATAGCACGCTTTTGGTTTTTTGTGTCATTTGATTTTATATAAAATTCAAAACGATTACATATTACTTCGATATCATGTCTTGATTTCAAATCATCATTCGTCTTCCCCATGACATTCAAAATTGTATTAAACACACTGTCAAAAACATTTTTCTCATGATGCATCAGGTCATTATTATAACGAATCATGAGATTTTTCCAATAAGATAACTCCCAAAATATGCTTTGCTTGCACCAATTATGAATCGATGATTTACCTTGAATTTCAATCTTTCTCCACTTTCACGTATCTTTGGATAATCCTTACAAGTTCATAAATTTCTTCACTTGACCAAACCATAGGTGATCTCAAAGTTTCATGCCTATTAGCTGTAAGAAAAATATCTCATCTAAAAGGATTATTAATATGAAGAAAGCATCGATGACAGTCAAAGCACGAAATTTTCTTTCCATAAGGTAAATAAAATGCTTGTGTTTCTTTCATGCAGTAAGGACAAGCTAGACAATCAACCGTACTCCAACCTAAAAGCATTGCATATGCAAAAAAAAAAAATTTGATTGTTCACAATAAAGAAACATACATGCGAAAGTTCCTTTACTGGGAAATATCATATGTTTCTGCTCCTTCATACCACAATATTTTTAATTCTTCAATTAAAGATTGTAAATAAACATCGATTCCTAGTGTCGGATCATCAGGACCAGAGATGACGACTATGAGAAACATATAAGAAGTTTTCCTACACATCCACGAAGGTAAATTATAAGGTGTGACAATTATAGGCCATGACAAATATTTAGCACCAAATTGAGAAAATGATGAAGATCCATTTGTACATAAACCAAGTCTAATATTACGAGTCTTGGATGCAAAATTAGGATATTTATGATCAAAATGCTTCCATGCTTCCCCATTAGTTGGGTATGTTAATGAACCTTCTTTCTATGTTCTTACACTATGCATCTCATATGTTGTGCGGTTACAGAAGATGCATATAATCTTTGAAGTCTATGAGTAATTAGTAAACAATGCATAAGTTTATATGGGACTTCCTTTCCCTTTTTCATTCTTGGTTTCTATATTTCCTGATTGCAAATTTTACAATTCTTAAGGTTGATATCTTTCTCCCAAAACAACATGCAACCGTATAGACATGCATTTATTTTTTGGTACGGTAAACCAAAAGCCGACATCATTTTTTTTGCTTCATAATGATTTTCGCGCGCTAAGTTTTTGTGAGTCATATGCCACTTCACAGCTTGTGCAATAGCTATAAATTCAACTTCTATGAGCTTATATTTTTATTTTATCAGAATGCATTTAGCAGTTACTGATAATTGGGCTCCACTTGTACAACCTTCGCAAAGAGGTTTTTCGCGGTATCTAATAAACCATATTTTTTGGCTCCAATATTTGGTTCTTCTTCAGCATTACCATCGTCATTAGTAAATTGTATAACGAGGAACATTGAACGTACAATATTTTAAAACATATGTTCTATGAGATTCGTCGTAGTAATTTAATTATTCACTACCTCCTCAAGTTTTACAAAAGTAGATGCTAACTGTTCTCCATGACGATCCCAAACCAAATAGTTCGGTACAAAATTGTACTAACATAGATGAACTCTAACCATTTATGGTATCAAATGCTTTAACAATTTGCATATACTACATGGACAATGGATTTCTTCAACGTTTCCGTTATTACTTAAAACGAAACCAATAAACATGCCAACACCATTAATAAATTGTTCACTTATCAAGCCTCCAGTTTTCCTTTGTTTGTACATCCACCTTTGATTAGTAAAACAGTTGTTTACTTATCTTATGTAGATAATTAAAAGGTATGTTAAAATTTACATTGACATTTTATTAAAACAATTTTATTGGTGAATGTTTTGTTCGTTGATCATTTACACTTGTTGATGGGTCATCTTACCTCCCGTTACAAATACAGTAATGTAACTAAATCACATAAATCTTTTCCATTTAAACGATTCAACAAAATTTTTGTAGCACTTCGCTTTGGTTCCCTAAACAGTATATAATTGCGTGTACATAGGGAACATAAATGAAGCGCTTTCGACATTTCGAGAACCAGTTAAAATGAAATGCTTTGCGAGATTTAATTTTGTTATTGTGTTCGTAACGTGTCCAATACAAGGACAAATCCAACAAATATTATACACGATGAATATAGTGTTCGTTCTATTAACAAAATGAATATCCACATAATGATCATATACAATATTTATCAGACGGGGCCGAAAAACACTCTAAGGGTTTATGAATATAATATACTATGATTGGTGCTCTTATTATCAATATTCCACGTGAAGCATAAATATTTAAACCAAATAAGCCTTAAATAGTTTAATTTCAATCTCTAATTGTGTGTATAAGGAGTTTATCACATATATGCACATTTTCAAAATCCAATCAAACTAGTCGTATGTAAAAAAAATTAAATATCATTTTCAATAAATTTGTAGAAAACATATATTTATCTATGTCTGTTCCCACTAAAATTCCCTTAACAAGCCTAAAATCGCTTATATATTCAACCTACATGCACACAATTCTATTGTGATACAAACTATATAACCTTGCGATATATAGATTAATAACAAGAATTATGCCTCAATAAACTACATTATACATACAATGAGGCAATACAACATGTAATCTAACAAACTAACCCTATATTAGCATATGTAATTAAAAAATAATTAGGGTTTATACCTTGATTGGAGGAGAATTGGAGCCTAGAGAGGAGGGGAGGGAGGTTTCCAGGTGTGGGAGAGGCTAAGGGCAGACGGTGAGGTAGTAAGAGGCGAAATCTGAGAAGGGAGGAGGGTTTGGGGGAGAAATTGAAGAAAAAAGCATAATGAAAAAGTAGTTGTTCTGCTAACATCTTTGTGGCTTAGCAATGGGCTCCAACGGCCGCCAACGGCTTTGAAACCAATGGCTACCAACGTATATTTTTTATTTCACAAAAGAAATACAAAAAGTACCTGCTGTTGAAAGTCGTTGCCCCCTTGCCGTTGGCAGCCGTTTCCCCCTCCGTTGGTATATACCATATGTTTAGTAATGAAGGGTACGCCTTAGAGACAATTATGTAATTTTTTACATATAACTAACTTGTTGAAAAATCTTATTCAAAATCAGTGTGTTTTTCTTATTGATAGAATCAGGGGTATGCCTTAGAGATAATTAGAAATGAATGGCTTAGGTTGATTAGGAATTGGTATGAGATTTGATTCATAACTTTCTATTTTTTCACTATTCAAACACCTTAAACACTAAGTAAGTTAAAACCTTTGGATGTTACCACTACCTTCTTTGTTGATCGATTTCGTATCCTTGGATCTTAAGAAAATCAAATTCAAAATAATAATTATTTGATAGTCAAAGTTCTATGCTTTAAAGATTACCAATCTTTCGATTCAAAAAGCTATCAAAAGTCTGGGGGAGGGTGTGTGGAGAGAGAGAGAGTTCATCATTACTATGTGTGCTCCAAGATATTAGCTCATCTTTACTAGGCGCGCTTCAAGCAATTAATTTTATGTATGTTTATATGTTATTTTATTTTTTATAATCTTATAATATACCACACATGTTTATCATTATTATATTATTAATTAAGCAGTTTTATATGTACCGATGATATCACATGTTAGATTGATTATATGTATGTATTCATTATGAAAAGGTAAATTTTCCACATATAGACTTGATATGCACAACCAAATATTTATTTATAGTAATTATTATTTTATTAAATAACACATATAGACACATATACTAATATGTTATTTAAGTACTATTATTTGATTTGTGTTTATTTATATCATTATTTCATGCTAATAATTCGATATATATTTTGTACTTGTATATTTAGTATAATTATAATTTTTAGTAATAGTGAATTATTTTTAAATAAATATGTACTAGCATTTAATATTATTTAAATTAATATACTATTTAAATAATTAATATAAAATAAATCATGTATTTATAATTATTAAGTTTTAAAATTGTTTTATCATGAAATAAGCTTTTGATCAAAAAATATAACCAAATGTTAGGAATTTAGTAATCAATTTTTATATTTTGAATAAATCATTTTAATACATAAAATTATGGGATTTTTTCCCAACCTCAAAATATCATGCCATATTTTCTTAAAATTTAGAATTTTAGCAATATGTTTAGAGTTTATTTTTTTTTTTACTAATGCTTTATTATCTTTAGACTTATTAGTCAATTTGTATATACTAAAATATTTTGTATATACTAAAATATAATATAAAATATAATGAAATTTTAGTATACTTATAAATTTTATTATGTAATATATATGATCAAGAAGTGTAAAAGAATTTTTTAAATGGGTTCCTTTTATTGCTTTAACATATCCAAAATACAAGTACAACACACAATAGCCGAAGCAACCAAGGCTACAAGACTACATAAAGCCATACATATACATACATCATATTATAGTCTCCAGTGCAGTGCACATGCTATTCGAACAATCCATAAGTGAAAACTTCGGCTTAATATTGAGTGTGATTTGTAGGCCCTCAAATCATGTTTTCTCCATGTATCAAAAGCATAATAATGGGAAAATTTAAAACTACCTTGACTGCTGACACACACAACTCCCATGTCTTTGATTTTTTTTTTAAATTAGTCATGAAATAAACATGCTAATTTTAGGATTCTAAATCATAGACCGAATACCCTTCAATTTGAAGGTGAATGGAAATATATAGACCACATTATTCTCCACTTTGTCTGCTTTAAACACATGGAGGAAATGAACAAACTAAAGATTACAAATCCCTTGACATCTTCGAATATACCAAAAATAAAATGATATTTTCAAAAGCCAGAACAAAATTGTATTCCCAAGAGTTAAACTTGAAACCATCAAAATGAATCCATATTTAGTTATTAACATCACGTCATCTTCTCCGATCACCTATACAGGGCTATGCCCATCACTATTGACAAACAACACTGCCTAACTCTGTACATGCTTCTTGAAATCTAGATGAACATCAAACATCACAAAATGGGTACGAGGGGATCAATTTTGCATCCATCTAGAATCTTGCTTGGGTCATAGTGACAACCATACATCTTAATAACAACCAGAGAAGATTACATAATAACAAGACTTGGAAACCAGTTCATATGGTTGGAGACGTATCGGCTTTATATTAGGAGTTTTTATAAAGTTTTTTCCTTTTCCAATGAAATAAAGGGAAACAGTAGGAGTAGATTTGATTTTCAGATCGCTTAAATAATCTAGACAATTAGGCACTAAAGATCAAAGCGTTATTGCGCCTTCCAGTGTAGAAACTTGCCTAAAATCCACAACTTCAAATTTATATGGTTTGCCATATTAAGTAATTACCAAATCCAAAATTGGGGAAATGATTATAGGATTCTTAGTGTAACGACCCGTATTCTACGTATCGAAGGATTGTAGAATATTTAATTCTTTTTCATATGAGGTCATATGGTAGTGTAACTTTGGGGAACGACTATTGGGGCCATTTTCCATGTTCACAATTTTTGCCGATTTTTTTAAATGACCGTTTTGCCCTTAGCGAATCTTGTTTCACCTATAACTTTTGATTGGTAAGGATTTTTTATTTGAAACCACTTCCATTAGATCCGGATGATGATTTACCTTTCTGTAGAGTGGTCACATTAATCAAACTGACTTGCTGTTTGGGAGATATGGCTGAAATAAAGTTTAAAAGGTGAAAAACAGCTTAAATGGGCTTAATAGGGTAATCAGCAGCTAGGCCCATAGTGGATTTCGGGATTTGAGCTATTTAAGGGTTGATTAGGTTAGAGAAACCTTTTCTTTGTCATTTTCCAGCCGCCACTTACCTCTCTTCAACCCTAACAATGGCCTCCAAAACCCAAACCACCTTCTAATCACCGTTTAATCAAGTTTTAGCCTAATCTACACCAAACCAAGGCAAATTAACATAGAATTTGGGATAGAGCTACTGAACACATAGAGATTCAACACAAATCAGAGATACTTTTTGATCTATAAGTAATTTGTGGGTAAGATGAGTGATTTGCATTGTTTTTCACTCATTACGGCTAATTAGGGGTAATTAGTGTTAATTAGCGAATTTATACATTATTAAATTCTGGAAAAATGTTTAGAAATTCTTAAATGTTGATTTAGGCCTTTGTTAGAAATTTGGGTTAATTTGATTAAGTTTTGCTAATCCTAAAATTAGTTATGCTTAAACATGATTATGGGGGAAACAAGGGTTTTTGGGTAGGTTTGATCCATTTTACTTGTTGTTCTGGTGTTTATGGTCGATTATACATGTTGCTATGAATGTTTGGAATGTTTTGTGATTGTCTAGAACAGTTAGAATGGTCGAAAACGCCATCGTGTGGCGTAAAAACAGTCGTAGGAAAGTTGTGCAGGAACCGGATCGGTTCGCCCCCTGCGAACTGACCCGTTCTTGACATGGAAACTGAACCGCTTGCCTACCTAAGTCACAAACTACATCTGAAGGCTCCGGACCGACCTGTTGTGAAGTAACCTGATCCGTTCGTGCTCTATGCACCATGAACCGTTCGCCTGAAGTCTGTCTCGAGCCGCTACTCAAGCTTTCACGAACTGACCCGGTGGAATTCTTCGATCAGAACCGGGAATGGAGGGGACACGAGCCGGCGAGCACCAGAGCACCATGACCCAACCCATATGGAGCATTCGGATCTGAACCGAGGAGCTTGGACTCGAAACGTGAAACATGAACCGAACCGGGAGTACGATCTGAAGCGAAGAGATGTGAATAACCGAACCGATCCGGAGATGATAACCAAAACCCGAGATGCAAAGGTAGTCCAAAGGAGAAGTTTGTACTCAAGATCCAGATGGGAAACAATGAGTCAACTTCATGACTGGACTTTGCCGCGGGACGTGTGCTAAGGAGTTGTCGGCGTCCATAGCTTTGATTCACCACCGAGAGACGAATGTTAGGCTACGGATCAGCGAAGTGGGGGTAGTTATTACTCTATGGGGCAGAGTGATCGTAGCATGGCTATGAGCCAATGCAGTGAAGTCGTCATGACTTCATGGGGCAGAGTGGAAATAGCAAGGACTAGTGGCTATGGATCCGTGCAGTGGAGTCGCCATGACTCCATGGGGCAGAGTGATCATAGCAAGGATTTAGGTGATAAAAGCGATGGATATTGTATGCTTTACGCACTGAGTGAGATATGTGATGATGGTTGCTATGCTTGATTGTTTTCCATTACTATGATAACCACACCCCTTCCCCCGTATCTTTACACCATATGTTAGTGTCACCTTACAGTATTGTACATCTTGTTGTGCTAACTCTTTGGTTGCAGGTCCAGGTTCAGGTATGGTTATGTATACTTGTTATTGTTTTGTTTTGTTGCTTATCGCTCATACCGGACTTTTGTCTGACCTAGAGTTTTATGTCTCTTCTTATTACTCTGGGTGCTCCTAAACGAGCAGATTAGAGACAGGTCAGCTAGTTATGCACGAGTAGCTGATCCAGAGACGAGCGGGAGGCTCCCATGTATTATCTACATATATTCTCCCTGTATTATAGTTGGTCACTACTTTGGGCATTAATAGTGTACCTCTTTCTTTTGATTTAGAGACAGTACTTCGAAGTTGTAATAATTTTGGCTTGGATGCTAAGCTGTATTTTGGATTTTCGCTGCTATGATAGTTTAGTTTTCAGCTTATGCACTGTCTCACCTGTTTTATGTCAAAGTTATGTTATTATTATATTTTATCCCATGCGCTGTGAGACATTCTACAGGTTCCTTGTTAGTTTAAATTTCTTTCTTTCCTTTCTTTGGCGATCGCCCCATGCTGGTTAGGCATTGGCACAACGAGTTTCATTGGAAATGTCAGCTGGTGCAGGGCGGGCCATTACACTTGGTATCAAAGCTCTAGGTTGCATAGTTAACCTAGGGAAAGACACCAGGGAGAGATAGTACATATATATGAGTGCATATTTGTTATATTTAGGGTTTTCAAAAGCTATATATATACTATTAGTGTATCTAGGGATGAAGTCGCACTGCACTGGCACCACTGGAGAGATGGTTAATCGTTTACTCCTAACAGATTGAACGATGAGACGACATACAAGGGTTACTGGTAGAGGAGCTAATAATGGGAATGCTCCTGATATGAGGATGACGTTCACTGACTTCATGAGAGAGATGCTTAGGGATGTTCAGAGGGCAGCTCCTAATGCTGCAAATGGTGGTGGTGCAGCGGTGCAGGCGCTTAGGGCCGATTTCGCCAAGCTATGTAAGGACTACACTAGTCTTGGTGGGAAGCCGTTCCACGGAACATAATCGGCTACAGAAGTTTGAGATTGGCTTGATAACTCTGAGCGCATCTTCGAAGATTTGGGTATCGAGGATGCGATGAAGAGGAAGCTAGCATTCCGTCGGCTGCAAGGGTGGGCAATGAATTGGTGGAATGCTATTAAGTCAGCTACTGAAACACCCCACCTCCATTAAGGTCACTCACAAAGGGAATGCCTTAACTTTGGTGGAGGGTTATAGGTACAGGACACAGAAAACTTTACAAGACAGGTAAATATAAGCAGCGAAATTCAAATATTTATTGCATACGTGGTTCAATACAAAAGCGTTACATCAAATTGTCTCAAAATAACTTTCAAAACATTACAACACAATTTTTGTCTTGATTATTCAATAAAGAAGCAGAAATCAAAAACAGAACTGCATAAATCCCCAAGGATAATGTCCAAGAGCCGTAGCCAAGGTGAGAGAGAGTCCAAATCATAAATCTACCTTCTTGAAGCTTGCAAAGAGTCTAACTAAGCTGCAGTATTCCCTCCCTATGGACCTTGGGGGAGGACGGAAGAAAAGAGGATGAAAGAAAATGGGTCAGACAATAAGTCTGGTAAGTTCGGTGATTAGTAGTATTTAAACAAGGAAAGGGATCATGACAATAATAACAGAACATAGGACAATACCCTAATATAAGATAAGAGGAACATGTAATCTCACCCATTACTATAGTCTCTGCACCTACTTAACCATTGGTTCAACCAGCCCTACGTGTTCATAACAAACGATCCCCTTAATGATCGGCTCCGAGTCGCATGCATTCATATCCTATGTCATTCGGCCCCGCTTGACTGTAGATACCTATGCTGGTCCGACCATAGGGTGTATCAGTCCCTCTGGTGGCAACCCGACACGATTCAGGATGCACAGTGTATACTACTGATGCCCAGTGCCTGATTTTTCCACTCCGGAGTACGTGCACGCCCATACTCCATCAGAACCTACACTGGCCCACCAACGCTTACGTTTTGACCGCTTATACTCAGCCCAGTAATCATGCCTCACCCTGCCTAGTTTCAGGGTACCATGATACATCTATGTGGGTTATTGTTGAAATGGGTCCCCGTTACTAGGGTTTTCTAATCGACATGTTTATTTGGTTAAGTGTCCAAGTTTACCTAACCCCACCCATTCGTTTAGTTAACATGTTGAATCGGTTAAGTGTTTCCCTAATTGACTTAACCCTACTAATCCTGACTTAGCTTTAATTTATTAAAGCACCAACCACTCACATTAGACAGGTCTTGTTGTGGTCACTGGATGTGCCGGTCGGTTCCAGGCAGATTTACACCACAACTCAGTCTAACCTCGGGTTCTTTTTGGGCTTGATGCACTAACTACACACATTAGACAGGTCTTGTTGTGGTCATTGGATATGCCGGTCGGTTCCGGGCAGATTTACACCACAACTCAGTCTAACCTCGGGTTAGGCATATTCGTCTTTTTCTAAATTCACATTTTTCTATATATGCCTAATTTCTTTATGTAAATTAAATTTAATCATGCCATAATTATCCTTTGATTATGCTCATCATAACTGGTATATCGAATATACCATTTTATGAACAAATATATGCCATGAATTTTCATATTTTCCCATTGCTACCCCCGTGGAACGTACGCATGAATCACATAAAATGTTGGGCTAGTAAATTAGCCCAAACCCATAAACAAAAGGGTAATAAACAAGGCACATGAAATAAGCATAAAATAGCATACATTTCAACTTGTCATGTGTAACTTGGCATAGAAGTATCATTAACTTTAATTAAATGGGTAAAGGTGAACTTGTGACTAAGTTGGGTCTAATTGTCATGTAAACTTGACAAAGGTCTAGCATGGAGGTTTAACATATAATCACAGTTTCAACCCACAACTTAGCATATTAACTTATGTATGTCAAAACATAAGAAAGCTACTATAATCATTTTTAAATCGCAACTTAGCATATTGACTTATGTATGTCAAAACATAAGAAAGCTACTATGATTATTTTTAAATTGCAACTTAGCATGATAACTTATGTGTGTTAAACATAAGAGGGCTGTCATAAACATATTTGAATTACAATTTAGCATGATACTTTTGTCTTAAAACACAAGAGGACTACAATTCCAAATTTTACAACATAAATAGATTCAACCTAACATGAATGTACACGAGTGTTGATCTAACATATAAGCATGTGTTTTAGATCATAAACTTGCAAATAACCACCAATTTATAACATGACATGTTTCACCATTTAATTGGCAAAATAAATCCATTACCCAATCATAATAGGTTCCAATAACATACAATATGTTCATCACCACAAGCATATAGTTATGATTAATAAATAATATGTTCATCACCACAAGCATATAGACATGATTAGTATATAATATGTTCGTCACCACAAGCATATAGACATGATTAATTTCAATGATACTTTAAGATAAACGAGAATCAAATCTTATACATAAGCATCACTCTATATTCAAATTACAACATGTCATGATTCATTTGAAACGTTTAAATCTGCGTAATAACTAACTTACAAACTAAAAAGGAATTCTTGCGTTCTGAAATCTGAATTCTGGAATTAGTAAGCTCGCCTTTGATGTAGATCATTGAATTTGATAATCTTTTAATTTGATTTTCGATTCAGGTACTTATCTTGTCTTTGAATTGGTGACGGCTATTCAAGTTTTCTATTGACAGCATGATAGTTCTAGGATTATTTTTGTGTGATTTTTAGGTTTGAGCATTAGGTTGTTTATATAGAATTTCAATTCAATTTCAGTCGTCGGATGATCCTAGGGTTAACCACAACCATCCATTCAAGATAGGGTGACACCTCATCCTTAGTGACTTAGCACTGAGTCACAAAACCGTTACCTTTCAGATCTGCTCGGGGGGGGGGGGAGGGGGGCAGGTCGACCTGTAGGGGGGAGGTCGACACTAGGGTCGACTCCCGGGTCGACCTGGGTCCTGGGAGGGAATTTTCCTGCCCAGCCCGCTTCTGACTTCTGGTTTGAATTTGTTTTCGAGCTGTTTGAATTTATTTGAATTTTTTGGAAACTTCCGACAGCCATAACTTCTTC
Source organism: Allium sativum (assembly GCA_030737875.1). NCBI lineage: Eukaryota > Viridiplantae > Streptophyta > Magnoliopsida > Asparagales > Amaryllidaceae > Allium > Allium sativum. The sequence continues at coordinate 592,406,324 of CM060909.1, forward strand.
ATACGAAGTCCAATTTACGCAAACTCGGACTTTATGTCAACCAGAATTCCAAGATGAACACAATGGCGTAACCTGTTTCCCTTAATTCTCAAATTTTAAATTAAGTATTGCTTAATTCGTTACTATACCGTTAACAGAAAATACGGGGTGTTACAGCTACCCCTTAGGATTAAGTTACTTGGGATCAGTTTAAGGCCCGATTCAGTGATAAGTTTATCCCAGCTGCCTAGAAGTCAGAGTTGTTTAGGATGTTCTTGGAACTTAAGCAGAACGGTAGGGCAGTCTCGGAGTATATTGCTGAGTTCGATACTTTATCGAAGTATGGATTATCCCTTATTTACACTCCCGAGAAGAAGAACGAGAAGTTCATAACCGGCTTAGATCAGTACTTGGGTAAAGGCTTATAAACCATATTAGTGAGACTTTTGAATCGATTGTTGGGAAAGCATTGAGATCAGAGAGCCTTTATCCTAAGCCCAAGACTGAAGTCGCTGTTGCATCTACAGAGGGGCCAAAGACGCAGGCAAGTGGTGGAGGCAAGAATAATTCTCAAAATAAAAGGAAGCAGAGTTAGACCAAGGATGGTCAAAAAAAGACAGGCAGGAAAGATGTAGAGTGCTTTAGCTGTGGCAAGAAGGGTCATTATGCTAAAGAATGTCAAGAAAAGCCAGCGGACAAGAAGTGCTTCAACTGCGGCCAAGTGGGACATCACAAGAATAAATGTCCGCAACCCCCCAAAGAGAAGCAAATTGTGAAATCATATACTATTAATTTTGTTTTTCTTCGTCGATTGCCCCAACTCCAGTGGAGAAAGGAAAGAATGACTTCATTCAAGGTATGCTTTCTGTTTATGATGTTCATGTTCGAGTATTTTTTGATATTGGGGCATCTCGTTCCTTCTTTTCTAGTGACCTGGTAGATAGGTTGGGATTGGAACCCAAGATAGTCGATAAACCTTTAGTGGTGACGAAACCGATTGGCAGTTCAACTAGCCTTAGTATGATTTGTCGTAATGTGGTCTTATCGAGTCATGGATGTATGTTTGCTTGTGATTTCTTTGTTTTGGGCTTTATTGGGTTTGGCATTATTTTGGGAGTCGATTGACTCCAAAGATATGGGGTGGTGGTAGACTGTGAGGGATTTTCGGTGACTATTAGGGAGGATGATGGGCGGAGGGTAGTGTTTGGTGGCCTATCTAGTGATGAGGTGATGGCTAGTTTTCTAAATTCCCTCGACATCCCACAGGACGAGTTAGCAGGAATTCCCATTGTTGGCCAGTATCCAGATGTCTTCGAGGAAGTGACCGGATTTCCACCATACCGAGAGATTAAGTTCCGTATTGATTTAGTGAAAGATGTCAGACCTACAGTGATGACACTTCGTCGTATATCACCAAGGGAGCAGCGAGAGCTTGGGGTGCAAGTAAGCAATCTTTTGAAGAAAGGGTTTATCAGAAGTGTCTCCGAGGGGGGAGCACCAGCTGTTTTTGCTACCAAGGCAAATGGTTCCTTTCGTTTATGTGTGGACTATCGCGAGTTGAAAAAAGTGAATAGGAAGAATAAGTATCCTCTTCCACGGATAGATGATTTTTTTGATCAACTGGAAGGAGCAAGGGTGTTCTCTCAATTGGACCTCGCGACAGGATTTCATCAGCTCCGAGTAGCAACTGAGAGTATTCCTAAAACAACATTTTGGACGCCGTCTGGATTCTATGAGTGGTTGGTCATGCCATTCGGGTTGACCAATGCACCAGTATATTTTGCGGATCTTATGAATAGGGTATTCAGGGATCAATTGAATAAGTTTGTTCTTGTGTTCGTTGACGATATACTTGTTTATTCGAGGACAGGGGAAGAACACAAGGAACATTTAAGAGTAGTGATGGAGGTGTTGAGAAAACACCAATTGAAAGCAAAGTTTTCTAAGTGTCACTTCTGGAGGAGAGAAGTGAGATTCTTGGGCCATGTTGTTTCGGAGAATGGTATTGCCGTGAACCTTGCGAAGGTGGCTACGGTACAAGATTGGTCTAGCCTAAGAATGCAACAGACGTAAGAAGTTTCTTGGGATTAGATGGATATTATCGTAAGTTTATCCACGACTTCTCCAAGATAGTAGCACCCTTGACTCAGTTGACCAAGAAGAGTCAAGCTTTCGTTGACGAGAGGTGTGAAAATACATTTAAGATTCTAAAGGAAAAGTTGACGCGCGTGCCAGTGTTAGTCGTTCCTAAAGGGAATGAAGAGATGATATATACACGGATGCATGTGGTAACGGACTAGGTGCTGTATTGATGCAAGGAGGTAGGGTTGTAGCTTATACTAGTCGACAACTGAAACCGCATGAGAAAAGATATCCTACCCATGATTTGGAATTGGCAGCGATCGTATTTGCGCTGAAGATGTGGAGACATTATCTCTTGGGAGAAAGATTCGATTTGTTTATCGATCATAAATCATTAAAGTATCTCTTCTCTCAGAAGGATCTAAATCTCCGACAGCAAAGATGGTCAGAATTTTTGGCTTCCTATGATTTCGATATCATATATACACCACGAAAGGGCAATGCGGTAGCTGACACATTGAGTAGAAGACATGTTAGTTTAGGGACTATGTTTCTTGAATGGAAGAACTAGAGTATATCACTGGGTATGATTTCAGACCAGTGCGAATTGGATCCAGAGATGTTAGCAAGTTTGATGGTCAGACCCACTTTGATTGAGCGGATTGGTTCCAGTCAGAGGAACGATCCTAACCTATTGGAAATCATCTCCAAGTTAGAGATAGGTATTGACAAGGAGATGAACAAGTATGGGCTTGATCGATATGGATGGCTTCGAAAGAATGGGAGACTAGTTGTACCTAATGTCAATGGATTGAGAGATGAAGTGCTTAGAGAATGTCATCACTCAAAACTGACTATACATCCTAGAGGTAATAAAATGTATCGAGACATGGAGCAGACCTACTACTGGGAAGGGATGAAAAGAGACGTTGGGAAGTTTATATCCAAATGCATAAATTGCCAGCTAGTTAAAGCCGAGCAGAAGAAGCCTAGTGGTTTGTTGCAACCATTAGAAATTCTAGAATGGAAATGGGAACAAGTCTCAATGGATTTCATTGATGAGTTACCAAGGACTAAATCGAGCCATGATAGCATTTGGGTGATTGTGGATCAATTGACTACGAGTGCAAGGTTTATACCCGTCAAGCCGAATAGAACAGCAGCTAAGTTAGCAGAACTGTATATGAATTAGGTAGTGAGATTTCATGGAGTACACAAAGGCATTGTGAGTGACCGAGATCCTTGTTCACTAGTGGATTTTGGAAGAGCTTACAAGAGGCTTTAGGATCAGAATTACATCTCAGTACCGCGTACCATCCTCAAACCGACGGTCAGACAGAGAGGGTGAATCGAGTATTAGAAGATCTCTTAAGAGCTTACATATTAGATTTTGAGGATCATGGGACAACCATTTGCATCTAGTGGAATTCACACATAATAATAGTTATCAGTCTAGTATTGGTATGGCTCCATTTGAAGCTTTATACGGAAGACCGTGCAACTCACTATCGTGTTGGTTATAAACTGGTGAGAAATTCACGCTTGGGCCAGATGTGATAAGAGAAACTTCATACAAGATCAGGGTTATTCAATAGCGGATGAAGGCTGCTCAAGATAGGAAGAAGAGTTATGCTGTTAAGAGGAGAAGTGATCTAAAATTCTCCATTGGCGACTTGGTATTTGTCAAGATTTCTCCGTTAAAGAGCGTGATTCGATTTGGTAGGAGAGGCAAGTTAACACCAAGATTTGTTGGTCCATTCCCAGCTCTCGAACAAGTTGGGAATTTATCATACAAAGTTGAATTACCTGACAAGATGGCGGGAGTTCACAACATATTTCATGTTTCCCAGTTGAGGAAGTTCATGCACGACCCCAATATGACTATTTCACTGGATCAGTTGGATGACATCGAAGTAGAACCTAAGGCGGTTGGGAACTGCAAGCCGGTCTGCATTGTCGAGAGCAATACGAAGAAACTTTGAAGGAAGGCGGTGAAACTGATCAAGGTTCAATGGGGCGAGAATGAGAGTGACTGTACTTGGGAAACAGAGGAGAGCATAAGGGAATCGCATCCAGAACTCTTTGTCTGGTAAGATTTTAAATTGCGATTTTGTTATTCCGCATGCTAGGATAGACTTGATGTGTTTGTAATGTATGTTTGATTGTTTGTGAATGATTAATATGCATGCGGAACACCTTTGTATGTTTTTGGTTAAGGAATTTCGGGGGCGAAATTTCTTGAGGGGAGAGAGTGTAACAACCTGCATTCTACATATCGAAGGATTGTAGAATATTTATTTCTTTTTCATATGAGGTCGTATGGTCATGTAACTTTGAGGAACGACTATTGGGGTCATTTTCCTTGTTCACGATTTTTGCCGATTCTTTTAAATGACCATTTTGCCCCTGGGGAATCTTTTTTCGCCTATAACTTTTGATTGGTAAGGAGATATCCGGATGATGGTTTACTTTTCCGTAAAGTGGTCACATTAATCAAACGGACTTGCCGTTTGGGAGATATGGCTGAAATAAAGTTTAAAAGGTGAAAAACAGCTTAAATGGGCTTAATAGGGTAATTAGCAGCTAGGCCCATAGTGGATTTCAGGATTTGAGCTATATAAGGGCTGATTAGGGTTAGAGAAACCTTTACTTTGTCATTTTCCAGCCGCCACTTACCTCTCTTCAACCCTAACAATGGCCTCCAACACCCAATCACCTTCTAATCACTGTTTAATCAAGTTTTAGCCTAATCTACATCAAACCAAGGCAAATTAGCATAGAATTTGGGACAGAGCTACTGGAACACATAGAGATTCAAAACAAATCAGAGATACTTTCAGATCTATAAGTAATTTGTGGGTAAGATGAGTGTTTTGCATTGTTTTTCACTCATTACGGCTAATTAGGGGTAATTAGTGTTAATTAGCGAATGTATACATTATTAAATTCTGGGAAAATGTTTAGAAATTCTTAAATGTTGATTTAATCCTCTGTTAGAAATTTGGGTTAATTTGGTTAAGTTTTGCTAATCTTAAGGTTAGTTATGCTTTAACATGGTTATGGGGAAAACAAGGGTTTTTGGGTATGTTTGATCCATTTTACATGCTATAATTGTTGTTTTGGTGTTTATGGTCAATTATACATGTTGCTATAACTATTTGGAATGTTTTGTGATTGTTTAGAATAGTTAGAATGGTCGAAAACGCCATCGTGTGGCGTAAAAACTGTCGTTGGAAGTCGTAGGAAAGTTGTGCAGGAACCGGATCAGATCGCCCCCTATGAACTAACCCGTTCGTGACATGGAAACCGAATTGCTCGCCTACCTGAGTCACGAACCGCATCTGAAGGCTACGAACCGACCTGTTGTGAAGTAACCTGATCCGTTCGTGCTCTACACACCATGAACCGTTCGACTGAAGTCTGTCACGAGCCGCTACTCAAGCTTTCACGAACTGACCCGGTGGAATTCTCCGATCCAAAACGGGAATGGGGGGACATGAGCCGGCGAGCACCAGAGCACCCAGAGCCCACTTCCCGACCCATATGGAGCATTCCGATCCGAACCAAGGAGCTTGGACTCGAGACGTGAACCACGAACTGAACCGGAAGTACGATCTGATGAGAAGAGAAGTGAAGAACCGAACTGATCGAGAGATGATAACCAAAAGCCGAGATGTAGAGGTAGTCCAAAGGAGAAGTTTGTACTCATGATCCAGATGGAACCAACGAGTCAACTTCATGATTGGGCTTTGCTGCGAGACGTGTGCTAAGGAGTTATCGACGTTCATAGCTTTGATTCACCACCGAGAGACGATTGTTTGGCTACGAATCAGTGTAGTGGAGTAGTTATTTCTCCATGGGGCAGAGTGATCGTAGCATGGTTGTGAGCCAGTGTAGTGATGTTGTCATGACTTCATGGGGGCAGAGTGGACATAGCAAGGACTAGTGGCTATGGATCAGTGCAGTGGAGTCGCCATGATTCCATGGGGCAGAGTGATCATAGCAAGGACTTGGGTGATCAAAGCGGTGGATATCGTATGCTTTACGCACTGAGTGAGAGATGTGAGGATGATTGATGTGCTTGATTGTTTGCCATCACTATGATAACCACACCCCCTCCCCTATATCTTTACACCATATGTTAGCGTCACCTTAGAGTATTGTAAATCTTGTTGTGCTAACTCTTTGGTTGCAGGTCCAGGTTCAGGTTCAGGTTCAGGTATGGTTATGTATACCTGTTATTGTTCTGTTTTGCTGCTTATCGCTCATACTAGACTTTTGTCAGACCCAGAGTTTTGTCTCTTCTTATTACTCTGGGTGCTACTAAATGAGCAGACTAGAGACAGTTTAGCTGGTTATGCACGAGTAACTAACCCGGAGACGAGCAGAAGGCTCCCACATTTTATCTACATATATTCTCCTTGTATTGTTGTTGGTCACTACTTTGGGCATTAGTAGTGTACCTCTTTCTTTTTCTTTAGAGACAGTACTTCAAAGTTGTAATAATGTTGGTTTGGATGATAAGCTTTATTTTGGATTTCCGCTGCTACGATGGTTTAGTTTGTAGTTTAGGCACTGTCTCGCCTGTTTTATGTCAAAGTTATGTTATTATTATATTTTATCCCATGCGTTGTGAGACATTCTACAGGTTCCTTGTTAGTTCAAATTCCTTTCTTTTCCTTTCTTTGGCGACTGCCCCGTGCTGGTTGGGCATTGGCATAGCGCGTTTCATTGGAAATGCCGGCTGGTGCGGGGCGGGCCGTCTCACTTACCAATTTTGTAAATCAGACTAAATGTTAGCCTCATCATTTTTCTTGGCTTGTGACCTAGTTTTAGGGATTGTGGCAATGCTAGTTGATGCAAGGAATAGGGTGAGGGTGTTTGGGAAGTGGATTTTGCACAGAGAAGGAATAAGGGAAACAAGGGATAACCAAGGTGTGATCACTAGAAATGGTGTGGTCAACATGGTGAAAGGCAACAACTTTATAAGGAGGGTGAAGACAGAGGGATAATGCAGAAAATGGATGATTAACAGGAGCAGATCAACAAAAATTAGGTGATTATCTCGGTGAAAAGAGGGGATCCAAGAAGAAGAAATTGCAAGAAGAAAATTAAGAAATAGCAGGAGAAAAACAAAACAAAAATAGAGTAAGTGTAATTACTTTTATTAATGAATTTCGCATATCAGTTACATAAATTAACGTGTTTTTGTACATGCTTGCAGAATTACCTAATTGCCAGGAATTTTTCCATTAAACCTAGTTACACTATGCACATAGCTATGCACGTGCACAAGGTGCACACCAAATTCAATTCATTTCTATTTGTAGTTCCCTATTATAATCTGTCAGTACGTGATTATCAAGCCCCTTTTATGTTTCATATTTTCTTTCATTCGTCTCCATACTTTTGTTTTGATTGATGTTCGAGATTTCCTAGGGTGTTTGCTGAAATGTCTTTTAGAGTATCATGCACACCACTCGGTCAATGCTTTGTTTTGCTGTGACAACTCCCCCTTGAAAAAGAGACCTTGTCTCAAGGTTTTAAGCAGGAAATCATTTGATTATATCCCAATAATCTTCCCATGTAGAATCAAAATTGGTTTTACCCTTCCAGTTGATTAATGCTTGGACAATTTGTTTATTATTTATGTAGGAAGGCAAATCAGTTTGTAGAGTAACCTAAGATTCGATTTTTTTTCTGGCTTACATGGAAAACATGATGAATTTGAGCCTGCTGGAGTAGGTCTAATTTGCAAGCTACTTCTCCAAAAAAAATTATTATCTTGAATGGACCATAGTACTTTGGATGTAGCTTAGTTATCTTGGTTGTACTTACTATAAGTTGTCTATAAGTTGTAGCTTGAGATAAACCTAGTCACCAAATCAAATACACTGCCAGTCCTTTTTTAGTCTGGTTCTTCATTCTTTCTTAGGCTACCTTAAATTGCATTTGAGCATAGTTAGAACAATATCCCTTGCAAAAAGTTGCTTCTCTACTTGCTCTACCTTTTCAGTGTTAGGCACATCGGAAAGAATAGTTAGAGGTAGCTTGCTATAAACAATTTCATATGGAGTCATTTTAGTTGATTCCTTCCATGCAGTATTGAACAAGAATTCAGTTAGGGATGACCACTTTGTCCATTCACTAGGTTGTTGAGAGACAAAACATCTTAAATATGTTTTTAGAATCTTGTTGGTGATTTTAGTTTGGCCATCTGAATGTGGATGATATGCCGAACTAAGCTTCAGTGAGCACCCTTGTATACTAAATAATTCAGTCCATAAATTGCTTAAATATATTATGTATCTATCACTTATTATCGACTTTGGTATGCCATATAGCTTAATCACTCCATCAAAGAAAACTTGAGCAACTTTTTGAGCTAAGAATGGATGATTTAGAGGAAAGAAATGTGAGTATTTAGATAACCTATCCACCACCACAAATATGACAATATAAACATTGCGTTTAGGTAAGTGCATGATGAACTCCATAGACAAATCAGTCCATACATTTTCAGGAATAGGGAATGGCTGAAGTAATCATGGTGAAGGCACATTCTTAGATTTGGCTCGTTGACATATATCACATTGTTTAATGAATTTCTCGATAGATTTTTTGATATGTATCCAGTGAAATACCTTCTTGGCACTCTTTAATGTTTTCTTGACCACTAAGCGGTATTGGACGAAATTTGTACAGTGTAACAACCCATAATTTTCAGTATGTTTAAATTTGGATTTAAAATAAATAAATGAAATAATATTAGATAAAAATCAAATTTTGTTGATTTTAATGTTGATGATTATTTGAATTTAGTATAAATCAATTTTCAAATTTAGTTCATCTAGAAAACGTTGTAATTTGGGATTTAATATTTAAATGATTAAATAAAATTTAAATTTTTTTTAGTTAAATTTGAAATTTAAATAATCAAATTTGTGAATTCAGAATGTATGGAATCAATCTATTAGATTTAAATGGAATTTATTAAATATTTAAATGGAATTAAAACATTTAAATGAATGATTGAATATTTTATTAATTAATTAACTATGAAATTTAACCGTTTGGCAATTGTTTCGGAATCCGACGAAACCAGGCTCATCAGATCCGGAATGGTGAATTATGATAGGATTTCAGTTTGCGTTACAATCGGGTTTGTAATTTGATCGTACGAGAGAAAATGTGAAATAAGTCAGTGTAATATGATAATTGGTTGTTCTCATAGTTGGACCTTTTATATATGTATATAAATGAAATTCATTTTTCCTCTCATCAGCCCATTTTCATTTAACATATTCCTTTACACTCCAGAAATTTTTCTTTAATGGCTGAAATCATTTCTCAAACCCTAGATTCAAAAACAAATACAACTCAAAAATCAAATCTTCTCCAATACCAACATATTATATGTCAAAACAAAGGCCTCAACGATACGAAGCTATAGGTGTCATCAGTTTCGACATGCAGTGCTTCAAGTGGACGGAATTTGCGGTAAAAGGGGACTGATTTTAGAACCCTAGAAGCTAGATTTGGGATTTTTAGATTTAGAGGTCAATCGGAGAAATTAAGTTCTGGATATTGGAGAGTAGACATTGGTTATAAAGCGAACCTTTTGTGAAATGTAAAAGAACCGACCGATGTGGAAAATGTAAACGTTGGTTGGTAAAGAGACCGGAGTCAACAAGTGGCATACTCTCTGTCAGTGTCGATTCCACTTTAACAGTTGTGAACATTATCACGTATCCAGAACGAAATATGATGACTTAGAGGCGATTTTTGGATTGATGAAGATGTACAATGATGAAATAGCCTTCACCTTCAGGTCATAATTGAAATGACTAAAACAGGAGCTATACCGTGACTAATTGAGGTAGCACCTTTGATCAGACACACTTCTCTGATACTCTTTCTATGACTATGATGATGATTTAGGGACCATTTTGATTTGGGAGTGTGTTCCGAGGTGGGCGGTAGTGGCTGCTAAGCGTTACCACCGGTCCGGGAGTGCATTTAGTAGAATCCTACCTTGGGCATTGCCTCGAGTGCCTTGTCATATTTATCCTGAGTTACTGCACCCATGACACTCAGGTTATTTTGTATTTTAATTCGACTAATATGAGAATAATTTAGTGATGATCCGAGTGTTTGTTGTGTTTTCTTTTTATGCAATACGCTCGGGTCAGCAGAAGTTGCAGTTAATGAAGATTGCAATAGCTTGGAGGATGAAGACGAGGATTGGTATATATATCAGTTATAAGTATGTTTTTCCGCTGCGCTTTATTTCCGCTGCATTACTGTATGTACTTGTATTAGATTAACTCTGGTGACTGAAAATGTAACTCGAATGTATATGTTTTAAATGCTTTTGAACCATTATTTGTTTATTATATGTTGTCCTTCCGCTATGAGATTTTGTGATTGTTTTCTCTTCTTTCTTCTTTTTCCCAATAACTACCTGTGTTAGTGATTGGTTTGGGTCGACATGTGTGGTTTATTGTCGATTTGAACAATTACAAAATTCAGGTTGTTACATACAGGATAATATCCACCAGCTGTTAATGTGTATGATCAAATAAAATTTTCCCTTTCTAAAATATCAAGTCATCTAAAAATTTGTACTTTGCATTGTCTACCATACCATTCATGATTTGCTCTTTCTTCAGAACATAGAATGTCCCTTACTTTATTTCTTTTCTGAGTTCAACAACCCATTCATCTTGAACTACTAAAAAATCATTTAATTCTGGGTTATCATACATTCTGTATAAATTATCAGCTATGATATATTTTTTCCCTTTTCTATATACAACAGTGTAATCATATCCATGCAATTTGGCCAACCATTTTCATTGAATTTCTGCAGTTAGCTTTTTTGATAGGAGGCATTGTAAACTCTGGTTATCTGTCCTTATGATAAATTTTCTGCCTAGGAGAAATTGAGATCACTTTTTTGTTGCTAAAATAAGTGCAAACAGATCCTTCGCATATGTAGATAAATGTAATGTTCTTCACTGCAATGTTTGGCTTATATATGCAATGGGTTTGTCATTTTATAGTAAAACAAACCCTAAACTAGTGCCACTTGCATCATATTCAATAATAAAATCTTTAGTAAAATTTGGGAATGCAAGTATAGGTGAATTAGTTAGAAAAGATTTCAATTTAAAGAAGGCATCAGTTGCTTCATCGTTCCAAAGAAAGGATTTTTCTTTAACATGCATGTTAATGGTTTAAGTTTAAGATCATAATTTTTAATAAATTTTCTATAATACCTTGATAAGCCTAAAAATCATCTTAAAGCTTTTATATTGTTTGCTTGAGGCTATTGTAAAATAGCTTTGACTTTATCTTTGTCAACTGAAATGCTTTGTTGAGAAATAATATGTCCTAAGTACTTAATATTATTTGATGCAAATGAACACTTTGGTGGCTTAATTATCAACTGATTTTCTTGAAGTATTGCAAGGTTAACATTAAATGGTTTAAATGATAATTCTATCATTTACTATAGGTCAAGATATTATCAAAAAATACTAGTATTAATTGCCTCCAATGGCAATAAAATGGTCATATTTTCCTCCAACTACTATAAGATGGTCATATTTTCTTCCAACGGTCATACAAAGGTATAACGACTATATTTCCAATTATAAATTACCAACTGCCTAACATTCTACATCATAACACAATTTCTCTTCATTTCTATCTACTAAATCCTGAAGTAACTTAAACTTAATAATGTCTTCACCTTTTGGGGAATTTTCACATCCGATGATAGTCGTAAGCCAGTTTCCTGAAGAAAACACTTAGTACGACCTAGCTACTCCTCGAAGCAAACAATCAACTCTTCTGTGGACAAGAGAGGAGGATTTCAATCTATGCAATGTCTACTGCCATTTCTCATAGGATTCGGTTATAGGGAACGACCAACCAACCATTAGGTTCTAGAAAAAATAAAGACTGCATTCACTGACAAGCATCCTAAAGGTATATGAACAGTGTCAGCGATTCAGGGTCAATTCGGGAAAATAATTCGTCAAATGTCGTTTTATGAATTACAAGTTATAAAATAAAGAAAGCCAATCCTAGTGGCATTGGAGGCGAGGAACATTGGTAAGATTTTTTTGTATGTAGGTTAGTGGTTTCATCATTGGTATTTATGAATCATGTTCATTTTTTGTTATTAGAAACGAATGGCAAACGAGGAGTTCAAGAAGCTTTTCGCTAGGGAAAATGGGGGAAAAACCACATTATTATCAGTTTTTGAATTGTTATGATTTGCTTATCAGCCAACCAAAATGAAACTCTGATCTTGCTAAGAGCATGCTCGATCTTCAAACTTCTACAAAGTGAAAGAAAAAAGATTCAAAATCTACTTATTCATCTAGCCCTGGAGAGTCATTGGCGAAAATTCTCCAAGTAAAGGTGAAAACCTTCTTGATGAGTTCAATACAACAATTGATGAAGATTTTAGATCTCAGGGAGTCAAAGTTGTAAAAAGAAAGGGAAAAACTGATGTTGACATTGAAGGAAAATTCAACACCCGCTACGAAGTACGCAAGCGCAGACATCTGGATAGAAATGAAAATGCTAAGAAAAATATAGAGATAATGAGCAGGTTTGTCGAACTTGAGGAGAAGAAGTTGTTAATTCAATCACAGGAGTAAGCATATAGATAAAAAAGAGAAGAGATATAAATTATGGCTAAAGATTTGACTGGAATGGATGACTACGAGAAGGAATGTTTGATGAGACTCAAACAACGTATTCTTACGTCAAAGTTTCCTCAATTGTAGATCGTTTGTTCATCACTTTCCTTGTTACTAGCTGCTTATACCTCTCGATGTAGTAAATTTTTAATTCCCATTATAGTAACTATTTAATTATCAATGCAATGCGTGTTTTATTTATTTTCCTACTATTCCCATTATCTAATAGCTTTAGATGTTTTAATACTAGTTTCTTAACACTTAAAAATACAATAGATTGCTTATGTTTATATAAAGCACTAAATTATAGTTACTGCATAATTTCATACAATCATAAAATAAAACACAAGTTCAAACAAGCTTACATCAACATAAAGCCATTATAATAACCAATTATCGCCATAGTGGTTCCATATATGATTCATAAGATCCTTCAGCAGCCTATTATGGAGTTGTGTGTCACTAAACAAAAGCTAATGGTCTAAATGAATGTTGAATTCCTCTTATGTTATTTGTGTGTTGTATCGGAATACATTGGGTGGTTGTAAAGCACCTTCGTATTTGTAGTGTCCTTGCTCGTCATCCATATCTCTTTCATTTTCAATGATCATGTTATGTAGAACAATGCAGACAAACATATTTGTAGACATCTTCTTCCTGGACCACAAACGATATGGATTACTGATCATTGCAAATCTAGGCTGTAAAATGCTAAAATCTTGTTCTATATCTTTTCTTTGTCCCTACTTCATTGCCACGAATTTCGCTTGTTTAGGTGTTAGTGGATTTGGACATGTTTTAACTATGGTGCTCCATGTCAGTTAAATGCTATCACCGAGGTAATAGCCATGATTGTAAGTATGTTTCGCAACGGAAAATGTTATAGAAGGTACCTGGCCTTGAGTTAGATTATTAAACAGTTGAGATCTTTCTATATTATGTCATTATTCTAACCAGGAATTCCAAAGTAAGCATGCCATATCTACAAATCGTATGATGTTACGGCTTCTGTAACATCCCAGAATTTTAGCAATTTAATAATTAATTAATTTAATATATTGGTTTGATAATTTAAATGATTTGAATGAAAATATTTTGAATATATAATTAATATAAACTGTAGAATAATAAAATTTAATTCTAAAATAGTCGGAAATGGCTAAATTGGCAATATTGTGTAAATTGAACAATTCAGTAGATTTAATTCAGAATAGAATTGAATTATAATAACGAACATATTATTTAAAAGACAGTTTGAACATATTAATTATAAATGATTTAGACTGAGCCCGTAACATCGCGATAGTTTGTAATATGGAGTTTTCAACTTCAAATGACTATATACGATCCATTATTAGTCGGATTTATTCGAAAGAAGTAATGTTTGAAGATATTGAACTCTATCTTTCTAGCTGAAGTGGAAAATGGAGATTTCGCGTTATAGATTGTGAATTATATCCAAATCAAATTTTCAAATAGTCACTATAGAATCGTTAATGGACCATAACAGTTTATTTAATATAACTAGATGTTAGTTTTGATTTTGGACAAGCTCTTTGAGATGTAGTTATAATTTAAATTTTCGAATTTTACTGTGACTTTTATTTTGGAAAATAAGCTACTTTTTATTTGGAGTACTTTACACCCTATATCATCATTCTGGGATTTCACATAATAAGATAACTTGTCTATATTGTTATATTTTTGGGACCGTGGCACATTGCTTGTCACAATCACATTTTTATTATTGTCCATAGCAATCACAAATAGATGAAATTTTGCGTAGCCGGTAACGTATATACTTCAAAAAAATATTTTTTTCTACCTACCGTTTTATTTCAAATGCTATAGACAAATTCATGTTGGCCATACCTTCAAATAAAAGCAGAAAACCTATATCGTGTAGACCTTAATCTAAGCTAATAAATGCCAATGCGTGACCTTACCCCAAATACACAGTTAAGTTTGAAAATTTTCACCCTATGTAGTACATTTGAAAACCGACAGTGATCTTACACCTTTTTCCCTTGGTCTTTATAAATCGCATGGTATCGTTCCTTCATAAAAGAACTGTACATCTCCACTGCCATTCCAAAAATAAAAAGAAGGAAAAAATACAAATGAATAAGAGGAAATGGAGGAACGTGGTGCAGGCGTATGGCAAGCCTACGGCTTTTTTTAGCTAATTACATAATGAAGGGCGTTCTGCTTCTTGCGGGTACGGGAAGATGTCGATGCATGGTGCGTTTAAACTGGAGTATGCAGTTTTTATGAAGGAAGAAGGCTGACTGTGGGTGGTTTTGGTGATCCATGTGTGACGAGTTATGATGGCACTTTAGGTTAAACGGTGAATAAGAAGTATGGGCGGTGTACACTATACAGAATGGGGAACGTGACAAATGAGAAGAAGGGTGGCCAGCTTGGTGAAGGGTATTCGACGTGTTCGGAAGTGTGCAAGCGAGCTGCTTCTTTTTTTGGGTCAGTGGGTTAGTACGTTGTGTATGGAAGTTGGCATGAAGCAACATGGTCAGTTTTTGAAAGTACTAAAGAGGATTGTTTTGGAATTAGCTGGGTAACATGGAGAATTGAGTGTGGTTTTCTTTGGAGATTGGCGGAAGAATGGAGACTGTAGTAGTGGTATTTGATGTTTCAAATAAATGAAGCATGTTGAGATAGAGTTACTATAATGAAAATTTTGTGTGGAATGAATACATATAGGAGACGTTGATGTGTCATTGAGGAAGATGGCACTGTGTTGAGGCGGGCTTGAGTTCTCAGAATTGGGTATTGGGCTGATTTAAAAAAGGTTAGGCCCAAACAAAACTTGATTAAGTTTAAATAAAATTAAGATAGGGCAATGAGATGATTATATTAATTAAACTGATAGATGAGTTAATGACCATTTAATTATCTGACATCTTGTAACAATTATATCAATGTCATCCGTTGTCAGAATTGAACACCGTATGTTGCATTGAGTTCATATGGAGGAAGGCTACGTTCTAGAACTGTTCTGGCGCGAATTTGGAGATCATTACAATGTATGGAAGAATTAAACGTCTGACTAAATCTACGGATGTTAATCGTTTTTTACGATTAACGATCAAGGTGAGTAAATTCACTAACTCTATTCAGTTTTAAAATATCATAATTATATTTTAATATTTATAACTGATGAACGAATGTTGTGAGATGATTGTTTGGATGAATTGCTTATAAATTGGACAAAGTTATAGATAAAGTTATTTATATTTAAAGTTGGCTAAATGTTGATCTTATTTATTAGTATATTTCATATCATCATGAAATTCGTGTTATTTATGTAGATTAACATCTATGGATGCAGGGAACTGGTTGGAGGTTGGAGGAATCCGACTGGATTCCTCAACAATTGTATTATTGTTTTTCATATATTACGTTATATGATATGATAAATAATTTGTCATTGATTATTGTTTTTTGGGATGTGGAATTACAATAACATGAAATAATTGGTATTTAAAATCCGTGAAATATATTAGCAAAGAATTTGAATTTTAAAAAGGAAACTCTATTTTTGTATGGGAATTGAATTCCAGTTGGGTAAGATATAATAACTTATTTTATAAAAACAAATGATTGGGTTTATAAAAATGGTGTACATAAATGAAATGAAATGATTATTATTGATAATAATTTAGAAATATAAATCCAAGAATGATTTTTGAAATTGGGCAATCAGTTAAAATGGGAAAGATGAAATTTATTTCGATGTTCGACATATGAGTAGAATAGAATAAATCCATAATGATTTATAATGAGAATTCGACTATGTCGAATGTTTTAAAAGTAATTTACTTTTTGAAATATATATATATATACACATATTATATAATTTAGAATTTGATAAAATATTATATATCTAGTTTAAAACCAATAAATTATAATAGAATATGTAACCAAGATTTAGTTATAAACTAGATTTATAACTAAGGAAAATTTGACTTGTAAAATAGGGTTTATGAAGTGAAGTTGGGTTTTAAATTTAGGAAATAACTTGATGGATGGAATTTAAACTGGTAATGATATTTTTTTTAGATTTAACAAAATCAGATTTCTATAAGAAATTATATTCACATTTCAAAGTGAATAAGGTTTTAAAAAGAAAATGTTTATAGATTAAATAGTTATAATGGAAATTGGAAATGCTTTCCAATGTAAATAATATATATTTTATGAAATACAGAAAATAAGAAATGTGAAAAGATAGGAATGTTTTCGAACGTTAATAAATTTTATTTTCTGGAATATGGGAGAATAAGAGTTTATAATAAGTGGAAACGTTTTTCCAAGAAGTATGAAATGCTAAAAAAGTTTGAGAAATCTCTAGAAAAATATGGGAAGTTGAAAAATTAATTAAAAAGGGCTAATGATTGTTTGATGCTTAGTTGTAAATTAGAATGGATGTTGTTTTTTTTTGATAAATCACTAGCGATCAAAGTTATTTTTGACCATCGTTGTCGATACGGAGAGGCCGGTTGGATTTATTATCCAAAAACCACTCCGTATAGGCATAGACATTGCGAAGAAGATAACTGAAGACGGAGTGAAATGCAAAGGCTGTTTTGTTTTTCCAGTCCCAGGACAACTTATATGGATGAATGTCTAACAGAATACTCCTAACAAGTCACATAAGACGATCTTTTCAAGATATTATGTTGGTGGCGGAGGAATTCGTTTCCCTTAGCTTTTTATACCCATAATATTTTTGTGAAGATCAACTAGTGATTTGACGGGTTTGACGATGTGGCATTCAAAGTGAATGGTAGCCAGATGTTTTGAAAGATAAACGTAGCCTCAAGCATCACAACCAGGAAATGACAATAATCAGGCAGGCAGCATGGCTAGTTGGGTCATACCCAAGTAGGGTGTATTGTCACCGATCTAGAAACAATTCATTTATTCTTCTTTTCGATTCTATATCTTATGAGTTACGGTTGGACGGCCGACAACCGTAGGTGACAATATGCTTGATACACTAAAGCTAAATGAGTGGTCGGTCATGTGTGGCCGGGTTGTAAGATGTTCTTGTTGAACCCCAGTGTATCCCCTCTAGAGTACACTAATCGGGAGGTGGTCCCATACATTGTCATAGTTGGAATCCAATCTGTAACAACCCGTATTTCTAATAATCTGTTATAACATAAATCGAGGCATAATTTAATTATAAAATCTGAATCAAGGGAAACGGGCTATGCCATTGCGTTCGTCTCGGAAAAATACGCGAAATAGAGTCCGAGTTTTCGAAAATCGGAGTCCGTATGACCCAGTTAAGGCCCATTGAAGTTTGCAGAAAATTTCTAAGTAAAAAACAGATTTAAATTTGAAATTAAAAACATGGGCTAGGGCAAACTGGGCAGGCGGGAAAAATTCCCGCCCAGGACCCCATGTCGACAGGCCTGTCGACAGGGGTCTAGGCATATCGACTGCCCTGTCGACAGCCCTGTCGACAGGGGGTAGCCAGGCAGATTAGCCTGGCGCACCACTTTGGTTTGGGCTTGGTTGTGTGGTCTGGTTCTAGAGAATTCTGAAATCTGACGGGCCAAAACTATCCTAGGGTTAATCCTAGGGCTAAAAACACTCTAATCTTCTATAAATAAGCCTCTAATCCTACCCTAAAAACCCCATTAATCATTCTTGCAACCAAACTATGCCAAAATCCATCCTCTCATGGCCTCCACCCTCTTCATACAATTCCTAATTTAATTCCTAAGTGATTTTCCATGCATACAAGTATATTTAGGCTTGTATGATCCTCCTTAGCTTGCATTAAAGGCTTGTTTTTCAATTGGCATCATAAAGGAGGAGTCTTGATCAAGTTTGCTTGCATTTGGGGGTTTTAATTAGTTGCATAATGGGGTTTCTTGCATTTGTTATACTCATTTGAGTCCGCATAAGCATTGTAAGCCCTCTTACCTTCACTTTACAAACTCTAAAGTTAATATGTGGTGAAAGTTGAGATTTATGTGAGTTTAGTTGATTATGCATGCTTATGCGAACTCACTATACCATGTTTTACATGTTTCCTAAGTTATGCATGCATATGCGAGTTTACTATGCCATGTTCTACATGTTTAATGGATTATGCATGTTTATGCAAGTGTACTAAGCCATGATTTGCAAGTTAATTGAGTTATGCATGTATACTAAGCCATGATTTGCAAGTTTAACAAGTTGTGCATGTTTATGCAAGTTTAAATTGACAAGTTGTGCATGTTTTGACAAGTTGTGCATGTTTTGACAAGTTGTGCATGTTTTGACAAGTTGTGCATGTTTATGCAAGTTTAAAATGACAAGTTGTGCATGTTTTGACAAGTTGTGCATGTTTATGCAAGTTTAAAATGACAAGTTGTGCATGTTTTGACAAGTTGTGCATGTTTATGCAAGTTTAAAATGACAAGTTGTGCATGTTTTGACAAGTTGTGCATGTTTATGCAAGTTTAAAATGACAAGTTATGCAAGTTTAACATGTTATGCATGTTTATGGTAATATGCAAGTTCACTATGCTAAGTTGTGCAAGTCTAACATGTTATGCATGATTGTTGTGCAAGTTTATCATGTATGTTGTGCCAAGTTCCCTCTTCCTATCCTTTATGCGTTACTACGAATATGTAAGCGATAGAATGACGTTGGGGGTTTGGGGTAAACTTAAAATACATGAAAATATAAGATTGGGAATTTACCTATTAAGTTAGGTCTACCCCTTGGGAATTTACCTATAAAGTTAGGTCTACCCAAGCATTTGTTAACTTGTAATTATGTGTTTGAAATAAAGTGGACATGACACTTAGAAAACAAAAGTGTGGCCAACTCGAGGTTGGGTTGAGTTTGTAGCGTAATTCTACCCGGAACTGACCGGCTTAACTAGTGGCTACAAACAATAGGACCCAATGTGGGAAGTTGGTCATGTGGTGCCAAAAACCCGAGGTTAGACTAAGTTGTGGTGTAAACCTACCCGGACCCTCCCGGCCTAACTAGTAACCACAACAAGGTCTAATGTGAGAGGTTAAGGTGCATTAGTTAATTAATGCCTCATGATTAGGGTTAAGTCAGGGTCCACTAATACTTAACCAATTTGGGGATTCAAGGGATGAAAATGGGGTTAAGTTACACTTAACCAATTTAATCAATTTGGGAATACAAAGGATTGGATGGGGTTAAGTGGTGAACCGTTGATTACACTTAACTAATTTAATCCATGATTAGTGAGGGGTTAAATCACACTTAACCCTCTCGGGGAAACCCTGGCAACGTGGTCTGTTCTAACAGTAATCCCAGTTTGGTATCATTCACAACCCTAGAAGCTAGGCTAGGGCGGGGCACGATTACTGGAGGATGTAAGCGACCAAAGGGTGATGGCCGAGTGGTACAGCTGTGACGGCCCGCCTCGCACCAGCCTGCATTTCCTCCAAGAGTGCGCTGTACACATGCCCGACTAGCACAAGACGGTCGTCAGAAGAAAGGAAAGAAGAGAATGAACTAATCAAAGAACCTGTAGAACGTCTCACAGCGCATGGGATAAAATATAATAATAACATACTTGACATAAAACAGGCGAGACAGTGCATAAGCTGATAACTAATAATCAATGTCAACATCAAAGCAGCGGAAATCCATATACAGCTTATTACAACTTTCCAAATTTACTGTCTCTAAACAAAAGAAAGCTAAAGTAGAAGATACACCACCAATGCCCAAGCAGTGATCTTCAACAATACAGGGAGAATATTATGTATATAGTACGTGGAAGCCTCCTGCTCGTCTCCGGACCATCTACCCGTGCATCACCAGCTAACCTGTCTCTAGTCTGCTCGTGTGAGCACCCAGAGTAATAAGAAGAGACATAAAACTCTGGGTCAGACATAAAGCCTGGTATGAGCGATAAGCATCTAAACAGGGAAATAACAGGTATACTAAACCATACCTGAACCTGGACCTGCAACCAAAGAGTTAGTACCACATACCGTACAATACTCCAAGGTGCCATAATAAATAGTATAAGAATACGGGGGTGGGGTGTGCATGTCACAATGATAGCAAACAAATCATCCATAGCAACCATTCTCGCATCTCTCACTCAGTGCGTAAAGCGTACGACATCTACCACTTTGAAACACTAGACAAACTGAGGCAACGACGAATCCCGACTTGTAGAAACCCTGCTATGACCAAGCCAAACACTTGGAGTCATGACCAAACATTTCAATGACCCACTTCATTGGTCGTAGCCCTTGGTTCTACCAATGCCATAATGGCCCTGAATCCGCCTTCGTACCTCCTACCATAGTGGTCCAAAGCTATAGGTGTCGACAACTCCTTAGCACGCGTCCCGCAGCAAAGCCCAACCATGAAGTGAACTCGTTGATTCCCATCTGAATCTTAAGCTCGAACTTCTCATTTGGACTTCCTTTGCATCTCGGGTTTGGTTGAATTGGAGTGGGTCTTCAGAAGAGTTGTCGCGCATTAACAGTCCTAGAATTCTGTTCGGTTCGGTAGTCATCACCATCATCGGTTCGGGTCGGTAGTCATCTTCTTCATCGGTTCGGGTCGGTAGTTATCTTCTTCATCGGTTCGGGTCGGTACTCCACTTCGGGTCGGTTGTCTCTGTTTGAGTTCGGTGGTTGCTCCCTTCTGAGTTCTCATGCCCGATCCTGTCCTTCTCCAATTGCCGATCCGCTCCGCCCCCTTAGCGTACTCCGATCCAATCCTCTCCAATCCGATCCACTCTCTAGTTTCGATCCGATCCGCTCCCTAGTTCCGATCCGATCCCCCTTGTCCACTCCAACTCTAAGCAATGGTCTTCCTTCCTGCCAAACTTCTTCCAGTGGCAAGTCCTCATCCAGTTCGAATTCCCTTGGTCGGTTCCCTAGTCCGATCCGACCCCTTTTCTCCGATCCGAACCGGTTCGGAACCTGCACACTTCTGCAACTTTCCAGCGAGCTTTTTACGCCATTCGACGACGTTTTCGAGCAATTTAACTATTCTAATCAATCATGAAACATACCATAGAGTCATAGCAACATGTAATAGCAACCACAAACAGCAAACAACAATTCAAATGAACCAAAATGGATCAAAAGTGGCTAAAACCTCACATTGGCCTATAATCCCTCTTAATCATGTTTAAGCATACGATTAGCAAAACACATCGGAATTAACCCAAATTTCTAACAGAGCCTTAAAACATTATTTTAGAATTTTAAGAATTTTTCCAGAATTTATTTACGTATAAATTCGCTAATCTTCACTAATTACCCTTAATCACCGTAATTAGTGCAAAAACTATGCAAATCACTCACCTTGGCCACAAATGAAATTCTCAGAACTGAAACTCCTCTGATTTGGGGCGAATACTGATGTCTAACAGCAGCTCCAACCTTGCTTTGGTGCTTTTTCTCCTTAATTTGGTGTTGCTAAGCCTAATCTTCAATTAGAGAGTGATTTTGGGTGTTTTAGGTGTAGGAAGCCATTACTAAGGTCTCAAGGGGGTTTGTGGCGGCTCAAAACTGAAATGAAAGTGATAACCTAACCCTAATCAGACCTCCTAAACCTCTAAACCCGAAATTCCCCTTGGGCCTAGCTGCTAATCACCCGTTTAAGCCCAACTAAGCTGTTTTTCACCATCTGAAACTTGTTTCAGCCATATCTCCCAAACGGTAAGTCCGTTTGGCTAATGTGACCACTCTACGGAAAGAGAAACCATCATCCGAAGCCAATGGAAGTGGTTTCAGGTCAAAACTCCTATCCAGTCGAAAGTTATGGCCAAAACAGTGCCGACTAGGGGTAAAATGGTCATTTAAAAATCGGGAAAAATCATGAACATGGGAAATGACCCCAATAGTCGTCTCCCAAAGTTACATGACCATACGACTTCGTATGTGAAAGAAATAAATATCCTACGATCCTATGATGCGCAGAATGCGGGTCGTTACACTCTTCCCCCCTTAAGAAATTTCGTCCCCGAAATTCCTTAACCCAAAACATACAAAGGATCCCGCATGCCTAACAACCACATACAACAATCAAATATGCAAAACAAGCAAACAAGCCTATCCTAGCATGCGGAAAAAACTAAATCGAAGTCAAAATCTTACCAGACAAAGAGTTCTGGATACTTCTTCCTTATGTCCTCCTCTGTCTCCCAAGTACAATCACTCTCGTCCTCGCTCCACTGTACCTTGACTAGCTTCACCGCCTTCCTTCGAAGTTGTTTCATGTCGTACTCGACAATACGGGCCGGCTTGCGGTTCCCAACCGCCTCGGGTTCTACTTCGAAGTCCTCTAACTGATCAGGTGAAATAGTCATATCTGAGTCGTGAACGAACTTCCTTAGTTGGGAAACATGAAATACGTTATGAACTCCCGCCATCTTCTCTGGTAAGTCAATTCTATATGCCAAATTCCCGACTAATTCAAGAACAGGGAATGGGCCAACAAATCTTGGTGCCAACTTGCCTCTCCTGCCAAATCGTATTACGCTCTTCAGCGGAGAAATCTTGACAAACACCAAGTCGCCAACGGAGAACTTTAAGTCTCTTCTTCTCTTATCAGCATAACTTTTCTGCCTATCTTGGGCTGCCTTCATTCGTTGTTGAATGATCTTGATCTTACCTGAAGTTTCCCTCACCACATCTGGTCCAAGCATAAACTTCTCGCCAGTCTCTATCCAACATGATGGTGAGTTGCACGGTCTTCCGTACAAAGCTTCAAACGGAGCCATACCGATACTGGATTGGTAGCTATTATTATATGCAAACTCTACTAGATGCAAATGGTCATCCCATGATCCACCAAAATCCAATATACATGCTCTCAAGAGATCTTCCAAAATACGATTCACCCTTTCCGTCTGACCGTCGGTCTGAGGATGATATGCGGTACTGAGATGTAATTCTGACCCTAGAGCCTCTTGTAAGCTCTTCCAAAACCCACTAGTGAACAACGGGTCTCGGTCGCTCACAATGCCTTTAGGTATTCCATGAAATCTCACTACCCACTTCATATACAGTTCTGCTAACTTAGCTGCCGTTCTGGTCGATTTGACTGGTATAAATCTTGCACTTTTAGTCAGTCGGTCTACAACCACCCAAATGCTATCATATCCCGATCTAGTCCTTGGTAAACCATCGACGAAATCCATCGAGACTTGCTCCCATTTCCATTCGGGAATTCCTAATGGCTGTAACAGACCACTAGGCTTCTTTTGCTCGGCTTTAACTAGCTGGCAATTCATGCACTTGGATATAAACTTCCCAACGTCTCTTTTCATCCCTTCCCAGTAGTAAGTCTGCTTCATATTTCGATACATCTTGTTACCACCGGGGTGTATAGTCAGCTTTGAGTGATGACATTCTCTAAGCACTTCGTCTCTCAATCCATTGACATTGGGTACGACTAGTCTTCCATCCTTTCTAAGCCATCCATCTCGATCAAGCCCATACTTGTTCATCTCCTCATCGATACCCATCTCTAACTTGGAGATGATTTCCAATAGGTTAGGATCGTCCCTCTGACTAGAGCCGATCCGCTCAATCAAAGTGGGTCTGATCGTCAAACTCGCTAACATTTCTGGATCCAATTCGCACTTTGGTCTGAAATCAAACCCCGCGATAAACTCCAGTTGCTTCCATTCAAGGAACATAGCCCCCAAGCTGGCATGTCTTCTACTCAATGCATCAGCCACCGCATTGCCCTTTCCTGGTGTGTATGCGATGTCAAAATCATAGGAAGCTAAGGACTCTAACCATCTCTGCTGACGGAGATTTAAATCCTTCTGGGAGAATAGATACTTTAACGACTTATGATCCGTAAATAGCTCAAACCTTTCTCCCAAGAGATAGTGTCTCCACATCTTTAACGCGAACACGATCGCTGCCAATTCTAAATCATGGGTAGGGTATCTTCTCTCGTGCGGTTTCAATTGCCGACTTGCATAAGCTACAACCCTACCGCCTTGCATCAATACAGCACCCAGTCCGGTACCACAGGCATCCGTGTATACCGTCATCTCTTCATCCCCCTTAGGAATGACTAACACTGGTGCGCTTGTCAACTTGTCCTTTAGACTCTTAAATGCATTCTCGCGCCTTTCATCCCAGACAAAAGCTTGATTCTTCTTGGTCAACTGGGTCAATGGTGCTGCTATCTTGGAGAAACCTTGGATAAACTTACGATAATATCCCGCTAACCCCAAGAAACTTCTTACATCAGTTGCATTCTTGGGCGTAGGCCAATCTTGTACCGTGGCCACCTTCGCTGGGTCCACGGCAATACCATTCTCTGATACAACATGGCCCAAGAACCTCACTTCCCTCTTCCAGAAGTGACACTTAGAAAACTTGGCTTTCAATTGGTGTTTTCTCAACACCCCCATCACTACTCTTAAATGTTCCTTGTGTTCCTCCTCTGTCCTCGAATAGACCAAAATATCATCAACGAACACAAGGACAGACTTATTCAACTGATCTCTGAATACCCTATTCATAAGATCCACAAAATATGCTGGGGCATTGGTCAGCCCGAATGGCATGACCAACCACTCATAAAACCCAGACGGCGTCCGAAATGCCGTTTTTGCTATACTCTCAGCTTCCACTCTAAGCTGATGAAAACCTGTCGCGAGATCCAACTGAGAAAATACTCTCGCGGCACTCAACTGATCAAACAAATCATCTATCCGCGGTAGAGGATACTTATTCTTCCTCGTCACTTTATTCAACTCGCGGTAGTCTACACACAAACGAAGGGAACCATCCGCCTTGGTAGCAAACACAACTGGTGCTCCCCATTCAGAAACACTCCTTCTGATAAATCCCTTCTTCAAAAGATCGCTGACTTGCACCTCGAGCTCTCGCTGCTCCCTTGGTGCCATACGACGAAGTGGCATCACTATAGGCCTGGCATCTTTTACCAAATCAATACGGAACTCAATCTCTCGGTGTGGTGGAAGTCCGGTCACTTCTTCGAAAACATCCGGATACTGGCCAACCACGGGCAAACCTGACAACTCACTATGCGGAATGTCGAGGGAGTTTAGAAAACTAGCCAATACCCCCTTACTGGGTAGACCACCAAACACTATCCTCCGCCCACCATCCGTTCTAGCTGTCACCAACAAGCCCTCACAGTCTACCACCACCCCGTATCTTTGGAGCCAATCTACTCCCAAAATAATGCCAAACCCAGTAAAGCCCAAAACAAAGCAATCACAAACAAACATGCATCCATGACTCGATAAGACCACATTGCGACAAATCATGCTAAGGCTAGTCGAACCACCAATCGGGTTCGTCACTACTAAAGGTCTATCGACAATCTCGGGCTCCAATCCCAACCTATCTACCAGGTCACTAGATATGAAAGAACTGGAAGCTCCGGTATCAAACAAAACTCTAACAGGAACATCATAAACAGAAAGCATACCTTGAATGACGACATTCTTTCCCTTCTCCGCCGCAGTTGGGGCATTCGACGAAGAAGGAATAGCATTAAGAGCATATGCTTTCACCATCTGCTTTTCTTTAGGGGGCTGTGGACACTTGTCTTTGTGATGTCCCATTTGGCCACAGTTGAAGCACTTCCTATCCGCTGGCTTGGCCCGACAATTACTAGCATAATGGCCCTTCTTACCACAGCTGAAGCACTCCACATCCTGCTTATTCTTTTTCTTCTGGCCATCCTTAGCCTGATTCTGCTTTCTCTTATTCTGGGAACCACCTTTGCCTCCACCACTTGCTTGTGGCTTTGGCTCATCTGAGGATGCAACCTCAGTCTTCGGCTTAGGGTAGAGACTCTCTGATCTTAATGCTTTCCCCACAATCGACTCAAACGTCTCGTCGATGTGGTTAATAAGCCTTTCCCCTAAGTACTGATCTAACCCAGTTATGAATTTCTCATTCTTTTTCTCAGCAGTATCAATAAGAGATAACCCATACTTTGACAAAGTGTCGAATTCAGCAATGTACTCCGAGACAGCTCTGCCATTCTGCTTGAGCTCTAAGAATTTCTTAAACAGCATTGACTTCTGAGCAGCTGGAATGAACTTCTCACTAAAGCGAGCCTTAAACTGCTCCCAAGTAATCTGATCTTCGGGAGTAGCTGCCTTTATAGCATTCCACCAATTCATTGCCCGCCCTTGCAGCTGACGGGACGCTAGCCTTCTCTTCATTGCATCCTCGATACCCAAATCCTCGAAGATACGTTCGCAACTATCCAACCAATCCTGAACATCCGTAGCCGACTCCGTTCCGTGGAACGGCTTCCCACCAAGACTAGTATAATCCTTGTTTAGCTTGGCGAAGTCGACCCTCGGCGCCTGCACTATTGGACCACCACCATTTCCACCATTGGGAGCTGCCCTCTGCACATCTCTAAGCATCTCTCTCATGAGGTCAGTAAACATCGTCCTCATGTCAGCAGCATTCCCATTATTGGCTCCCCTACCAACACCTCTAGTATCTCGGCTCATCGTCAATCTGAAAAAGGAAATGATTAACGACTCCATAGTGGTGCTAGTGCAGCACGACTTCATCCTTATACTACTAATAGTATATATATATAGCTTTTAAAAACCAAAGTTATTACAAATACGCTCTCTCGTATACGTATACTATCTCTCCCTGATAACTTCCCTAGGTTAACTACGCAACCTAGAGCTCTGATACCAAGTGTGACGGCCCGCCTCGCACCAGCCTGCATTTCCTCCAAGAGTGCGCTGTACACATGCCCGACTAGCACAAGACGGTCGTCAGAAGAAAGGAAAGAAGAGAATGAACTAATCAAAGAACATGTAGAACGTCTCACAGCGCATGGGATAAAATATAATAATAACATACTTGACATAAAACAGGCGAGACAGTGCATAAGCTGATAACTAATAATCAATGTCAACATCAAAGCAGCGGAAATCCATATACAGCTTATTACAACTTTCCAAATTTACTGTCTCTAAACAAAAGAAAGCTAAAGTAGAAGATACACCACCAATGCCCAAGCAGTGATCTTCAACAATACAGGGAGAATATTATGTATATAGTACGTGGAAGCCTCCTGCTCGTCTCCGGACCATCTACCCGTGCATCACCAGCTAACCTGTCTCTAGTCTGCTCGTGTGAGCACCCAGAGTAATAAGAAGAGACATAAAACTCTGGGTCAGACATAAAGCCTGGTATGAGCGATAAGCATCTAAACAGGGAAATAACAGGTATACTAAACCATACCTGAACCTGGACCTGCAACCAAAGAGTTAGTACCACATACCGTACAATACTCCAAGGTGCCATAATAAATAGTATAAGAATACGGGGGTGGGGTGTGCATGTCACAATGATAGCAAACAAATCATCCATAGCAACCATTCTCGCATCTCTCACTCAGTGCGTAAAGCGTACGACATCTACCACTTTGAAACACTAGACAAACTGAGGCAACGACGAATCCCGACTTGTAGAAACCCTGCTATGACCAAGCCAAACACTTGGAGTCATGACCAAACATTTCAATGACCCACTTCATTGGTCGTAGCCCTTGGTTCTACCAATGCCATAATGGCCCTGAATCCGCCTTCGTACCTCCTACCATAGTGGTCCAAAGCTATAGGTGTCGACAACTCCTTAGCACGCGTCCCGCAGCAAAGCCCAACCATGAAGTGAACTCGTTGATTCCCATCTGAATCTTAAGCTCGAACTTCTCATTTGGACTTCCTTTGCATCTCGGGTTTGGTTGAATTGGAGTGGGTCTTCAGAAGAGTTGTCGCGCATTAACAGTCCTAGAATTCTGTTCGGTTCGGTAGTCATCACCATCATCGGTTCGGGTCGGTAGTCATCTTCTTCATCGGTTCGGGTCGGTAGTTATCTTCTTCATCGGTTCGGGTCGGTACTCCACTTCGGGTCGGTTGTCTCTGTTTGAGTTCGGTGGTTGCTCCCTTCTGAGTTCTCATGCCCGATCCTGTCCTTCTCCAATTGCCGATCCGCTCCGCCCCCTTAGCGTACTCCGATCCAATCCTCTCCAATCCGATCCACTCTCTAGTTTCGATCCGATCCGCTCCCTAGTTCCGATCCGATCCCCCTTGTCCACTCCAACTCTAAGCAATGGTCTTCCTTCCTGCCAAACTTCTTCCAGTGGCAAGTCCTCATCCAGTTCGAATTCCCTTGGTCGGTTCCCTAGTCCGATCCGACCCCTTTTCTCCGATCCGAACCGGTTCGGAACCTGCACACTTCTGCAACTTTCCAGCGAGCTTTTTACGCCATTCGACGACGTTTTCGAGCAATTTAACTATTCTAATCAATCATGAAACATACCATAGAGTCATAGCAACATGTAATAGCAACCACAAACAGCAAACAACAATTCAAATGAACCAAAATGGATCAAAAGTGGCTAAAACCTCACATTGGCCTATAATCCCTCTTAATCATGTTTAAGCATACGATTAGCAAAACACATCGGAATTAACCCAAATTTCTAACAGAGCCTTAAAACATTATTTTAGAATTTTAAGAATTTTTCCAGAATTTATTTACGTATAAATTCGCTAATCTTCACTAATTACCCTTAATCACCGTAATTAGTGCAAAAACTATGCAAATCACTCACCTTGGCCACAAATGAAATTCTCAGAACTGAAACTCCTCTGATTTGGGGCGAATACTGATGTCTAACAGCAGCTCCAACCTTGCTTTGGTGCTTTTTCTCCTTAATTTGGTGTTGCTAAGCCTAATCTTCAATTAGAGAGTGATTTTGGGTGTTTTAGGTGTAGGAAGCCATTACTAAGGTCTCAAGGGGGTTTGTGGCGGCTCAAAACTGAAATGAAAGTGATAACCTAACCCTAATCAGACCTCCTAAACCTCTAAACCCGAAATTCCCCTTGGGCCTAGCTGCTAATCACCCGTTTAAGCCCAACTAAGCTGTTTTTCACCATCTGAAACTTGTTTCAGCCATATCTCCCAAACGGTAAGTCCGTTTGGCTAATGTGACCACTCTACGGAAAGAGAAACCATCATCCGAAGCCAATGGAAGTGGTTTCAGGTCAAAACTCCTATCCAGTCGAAAGTTATGGCCAAAACAGTGCCGACTAGGGGTAAAATGGTCATTTAAAAATCGGGAAAAATCATGAACATGGGAAATGACCCCAATAGTCGTCTCCCAAAGTTACATGACCATACGACTTCGTATGTGAAAGAAATAAATATCCTACGATCCTATGATGCGCAGAATGCGGGTCGTTAGAACAGCGGTGCGGGTCCGGCGGGCTACGGACGTGCACGTAGTCCGATGTTGGACAAACTCGAGGCACGGGTACCAGTAGGTTAGGGCTGTGCATTATTGCTTAAGTGTCTGGGGTTGACATCCGAGGGCTTGATACACCCAAAGGGGGGGACCCAGCACAGTCTAACTACAACCATACGTGGGTCATATGGACACCAACACTTGACGTGTTAGGTTTATAGGGAGCCGATCGATTAGACCGTTGGGCTGGACCTTATATTAAGGTCACTTCATGTTATTGGGCCAAAGTTTGGGCTAAGGGATCAATACCTGTTATGTTGGTTTGTTAGTACGCCGTGGTGCAAAAGCTTAACCTTGTTTTATGCGATGTCACCTCTATCTATCTTGTAGTTAATGTACCATGCCAGAATGTTGTTATCTATGATCATCTCAGTTCCCATCATGATGTTAACTTTATTAATTTATAGACTGATCGTAGCAGGGCTTACTCAGTCTTTTTGACTGACCCGTTTTGTTTCGCCTCTTTTCTTCCGTTCCCCCCCCCCCCCAGGTTCTCAGGGAGGGAATACAGGAGCCTAGCTTGGATCTTAGCTGCTTTCTTGGATAGCTCATGTATGCTTTGGACTTGGGCTTGCTATGGTTTCTTCCACTTTGGGGATAGCTACTTTTATGTTTTCTTTTTCAGTATCAGATGATGTTATTTTATGTACTAGACTTGTTTACTTGGGAAATCGACATTATGATGTAGCAGACTTGTTTTTGAAATAGTTTAAAAGTCTTCCGCTGTTTTATTTACTTACTCTGTTTATTTACATATATATATATATATATGTCATGTCCTGCCTTGCTATATCATTATGCATGTTTACCAATAATGCCCCTCCAAAGCTAGTGCATTCCTTTGCGAGTGACCCTGGCGGAGGTGGGGTGTTACATTTGGTATCAGAGCATATGGTTTACGAGGAGGGATAAAAAGGTTTTTAAAACTTTTGAAAAGAAAAACTATTTTCAAAAACCAAGTATGAAGTATTTTCCAAAGAAAAGTCTAGTTGTTTTTAAAAGGCTATTCCCCAAAAACCATTAGCACTATCCTTTGACTCCTCGTTTGAACTCTTTTCTTTTCGTTTCCAGCATGTCTGATAATCTCATCTTGCCCGAAGGAGTAATGATACCCGATTGGTTTCGTCGGTACTTGGAAGTCACGGCACCGGTCCCGGGTGTCCCTAATGTTGTCTCCCCAGTCGAGGCCGCTGTTCCTCCTTCTCCTCCCGTAGCTGATGTTCCTCTTCCCCCTCAGCCTCCACAAGCGGATTTCGCGGAAACTTGCAAGAACTTTAAGAGGATGGGTGGCAAAAATTTTAATGGAACAGAGACTTTTGTAGAAGCAGGGAATTGGTTGAAAGAGACCGAAGATCTTTTAGCCACCTTTGATATAGGTGACCGCAGGAAGGTTTTATTAGCAGTATGGTTGCTAAAGGAAGAAGCTGCACGTTGGTGGGTAGTCACCACCGCGACCAGGCCAATTGAGACTTGGGATGACTTTAGAGGAAGGTTTGGACTGAGATTCTTATCACTGAAGCAAGGGGACATGACGATTAGGGAATACATAGATAAGTTTAATCAACTGGCTCGGGTCGATTTAGACTTAGTTAATACAGCTCAGAAGAAGGCCCTACACTTTGCTCTAGGATTAAACGAGCCATTACACGGCTTGGCCATGTCTCACATACCCTTGGGGGCGACTTTCGAGAATTTGGTGAATTTGGCCCTACTTCAAGAAGAAGATAACAATGACAAGAAAGAGGTCAAGGCGAATGAGTCTCAAGACAAGAGAGTAAATTCCGGGAAACGGGGCAAGAATAACCACAACCGCAAGAACAAGCCAAGAGGGAATAGGAAGTGCAACTTCTGTGGTAAAGTTGGACATATAGCCAAGGAATGTAGGAAGAAGGAAAAGAGAAAGCGGGGCGAATGCTTCATTTGTGGTGAGTTTGGACATTTCAGCAAGGATTGCCCGAGGAAACAAGGGCAAGGCCAGACTCAGTGTGCAGGACTATCTGGAGTGCGAGTTCATCCCCTCAGCACCAGCTTATGATAGAGGTAGTGTTTCTGTGGAAATCTTGTTTACATTTTCTGACTTTCCCTGATTCGTACTTTGTTTGATTCTGGCACATCGCATAGTTTTATTTCATCTGATCCAGTTGAAAGTTTGCACCTAAGTACTAGTCTAGTTGATGATCCCGTATGTGTTTCAAATCCAATTGGGGGTTCTGCCCGTTTGTCTGTGGTCTGAGTGGATTTGAAAATTTCTATCTTGAGTATAGAATCCTCGTGGGATGTTTTATTCTCAGTTTCAGGGGATATGGGTTGGTTTTGGGCATGGAATGGTCGTCCGGTTTTGGAGCCATTCTGGGTTTTTGTATATAGGGTTGTGAAGCTCATGATCCGCCTCGGTAATACCCTAGAAATTTCTAGCAACCCTAGGGGTCCCGTCATGTTATGTTATCTTGAATCCCTCAACTCGTCTATCGATAGTTTGAAATCGGTGAGGGTGGTCCGAGAATATCCTGATATCTTGGGGAAGGAAAAAGGGGTTATCCCTAGACGTGGGATGGATTTCCGCATTATCTGGTTGGTAATACCAAGCCAGTTTCGTGGCCGGTTAGGCACATGACCTCACGAGGTGAGAGTTAAGAAAGCAAGTCAAGGAGTTGCTTGAGAAGAACTTCCTGAGACGAAGCATTTGCGAGTAGGGTGCTCCAGTAGTATTCGTTACTGATGTGGACAGTTTGTTTCGCTTATGTGTTGATTATCGTGAGAGGAATAGATAACCGTTACCAAGGATCAATGATTTGTTTGATCAGCTTGTAGGAGCATCTGTTTTCTTTTAATCTAGCTACCGGATTCCATCAGCTTAGGATGGCTGAGGATGGAATTGACAAGACTGCGTTTAGGACTCTAGATGGATTTTTTTTTAGAATGGCTAGTCATGCTATTTGGTTTGACTAAGGCACCCGCATATTACGTGAACTTGATGGGTAGGGTGTTTAGGGAGTCCTTGAACAAGTTTGTCATGGTCGTCATAGACGATATTTTGATCTCCTCAAAAGGACGAGGAAGAACATGCTATACACCTCAAGGAGGAGATGGATACGCTTAGAGCCATCAGTGGAAGGTCAAGTTCTCCAAATGTCACTTTGGAGGAAAGAAGTTGGATTTCTTGGGCACATAGTTCCTAAGTAAGGCTTAGCGGTGGATTCCGCTAAAGTGGTTGCGGGTTAAGACCGGAAAACTCTGAGGAGAGCAATTGAAGTAAGAAGCTTTCTCCGTTTGGCTAGTTAGTTAGCATTCCCGGAGCTTAGACTTACTCTTCTGGGTCAAGAAGGGGGTTTCACAGGAAGAAGACCCGTCGTTGGTCAGGAACATGGACCAGCCGATTCGAGGCGAGATGTTAAGTCACCTCGCTAGGTATATTATAGATGACAAGGGATGACTAAGGCGCGATGAGAGATTATGTGTTCCTCGAGTGAAAGACTTGGTAAAGAAGGCTCTTGAAGATGCGCATCACTCGAGAAGGTGGCCGAGTTGGTCTCAGGATATATGTTGTGCCCCCAGGTTAAGGTCAAGCCATAGAAGCCCAGTGGGCCATTACCTCCATTGGAGGTTTCGCAAGGGAAGTGTGAAAACATCTCGATAGATTATGTGGATAGATTACCTAGATCAAAGAAAGGGAATACGGGTAGGTGGGTCATAATAGGTAGACTCACGAAGGGTGCTCATTTCAGAGCAAGAGAACTGCATCATGGTTAACAGCGGTTTACCCTCAAGAAGTTGGCCAGTTTTGAAATAGCCTACAGGAAGCCATGGGTAGGCAGCTGAATCTAGGCATGGCCTATCACTCATAGGCGGATGGTTCATTTCGATTTAAGCACGGGTTATAGAAAATCACGTTTAGAAGGGCAACTAGCAACGTGGATTGGTATTTTCAAGGAAAGTTCTGCTGCGTGGAATACTTTATAGTAAGTGGACGAGATCCAGGATTCACTGGTGAATTTTGGAAGAGCTTGCACGAATCATGAGGTTATAATTATGTTTAAGCCAAGTATACAGAAAGAAGAATAAGTGGAAAAGAAAGACGAGAGGCGATAATGAAATGAGTTCCAACTCGAATTTGGGAAATGGGAGTTAGGAAGCCAAGGAATCATGAAGTGAAAGATAGTCAAAGCACAGTGGAGTTAAGCCCAAGGAAACGTGACTAAGAAGAGTGAAGACTAGATACACGCATCATATCTCTTTGTAAGAGTGCATCCTTGATCCTTGTTTTCCTGTGGAGCTTGCTTGCAAGTTATCTTTTGTATATATCCTCTCGGTCCCATTCTCGATCTTATTTCTGTTGTAAACTCCATAAGGGGGTTAAGACTCATCGGTTAGTACTATATGTCAAAGTTTGAATGGATTTCTTGTAATCCAAAAAGGAGTTTATCTAGTTTATCTAGTTTATCTAGTTTATCTAGTTCATCGTGTTTATCTTATCATAAGATCCTTAGGTAGAGACCCTTTGGATGAAACATGTATTTGAAGCATGTTATGCTTGATGGTTGCAAGTGGTTGCAAGTGTTTGCGAGTGGTTGCTCGTGGATGCATTATACACGATTAGGCACTAGATCGGCTCGCACACTCTTCATGTTGCATATGCATGAGTGCTTACGCTTATTCATGGTTGAAACTTGTTGTGTTATCACATGGATGTTGCATATGGGTGAATGTTATGTGCACTCATATAGATACTATGAATTTAGGAATTTGCATACATATGGATTCATTTCACTAACATACATATGCATTAAGGAGGTTTACTGTATCAGTAACCGCCTGATCTTTGCATTAGATAAGACATACATGTGCATTAACGAGGTTTACTGTATCAGTAACCGCCTGATCTTTGCATTAGGTAAGTACATATACACACACTTTTGCATATGTTCATACCACATTTAGAATCTTTTAAGGACAATGATTGCTCGTGGATGATGCTTTGAGTAGATGGATGATTGGATGGTAGGATACGTTCTTCCTAACTTGAAGATTTCGGGGACGAAATCCTTTAAGGAGGGGAGAATGTAACAACCTGTATTTCTAATAATCTGTTATAACATAAATCGAGGCAGAATTTAATTATAAAATCTGAATCAAGGGAAACGGGCTATGCCATTGCGTTCGTCTCGGAAAAATACGCGAAATAGAGTCCGAGTTTTCGAAAATCGGAGTCCGTATGACCCAGTTAAGGCCCATTGAAGTTTGCAGAAAATTTCTAAGTAAAAAACAGATTTAAATTTGAAATTAAAAACATGGGCTAGGGCAAACTGGGCAGGCGGGAAAAATTCCCGCCCAGGACCCCATGTCGACAGGCCTGTCGACAGGGGTCTAGGCATGTCGACTGCCCTGTCGACAGCCCTGTCGACAGGGGGTAGCCAGGCAGATTAGCCTGGCGCACCACTTTGGTTTGGGCTTGGTTGTGTGGTCTGGTTCTAGAGAATTCTGAAATCTGACGGGCCAAAACTATCCTAGGGTTAATCCTAGGGCTAAAAACACTCTAATCTTCTATAAATAAGCCTCTAATCCTACCCTAAAAACCCCATTAATCATTCTTGCAACCAAACTATGCCAAAATCCATCCTCTCATGGCCTCCACCCTCTTCATACAATTCCTAATTTAATTCCTAAGTGATTTTCCATGCATACAAGCATATTTAGGCTTGTATGATCCTCCTTAGCTTGCATTAAAGGCTTGTTTTTCAATTGGCATCATAAAGGAGGAGTCTTGATCAAGTTTGCTTGCATTTGGGGGTTTTAATTAGTTGCATAATGGGGTTTCTTGCATTTGTTATACTCATTTGAGTCCGCATAAGCATTGTAAGCCCTCTTACCTTCACTTTACAAACTCTAAAGTTAATATGTGGTGAAAGTTGAGATTTATGTGAGTTTAGTTGATTATGCATGCTTATGCGAACTCACTATACCATGTTTTACATGTTTCCTAAGTTATGCATGCATATGCGAGTTTACTATGCCATGTTCTACATGTTTAATGGATTATGCATGTTTATGCAAGTGTACTAAGCCATGATTTGCAAGTTAATTGAGTTATGCATGTATACTAAGCCATGATTTGCAAGTTTAACAAGTTGTGCATGTTTATGCAAGTTTAAATTGACAAGTTGTGCATGTTTTGACAAGTTGTGCATGTTTTGACAAGTTGTGCATGTTTATGCAAGTTTAAAATGACAAGTTGTGCATGTTTTGACAAGTTGTGCATGCATGTTTTGACAAGTTGTGCATGTTTTGACAAGTTGTGCATGTTTATGCAAGTTTAAAATGACAAGTTGTGCATGTTTTGACAAGTTGTGCATGTTTATGCAAGTTTAAAATGACAAGTTATGCAAGTTTAACATGTTATGCATGTTTATGGTAATATGCAAGTTCACTATGCTAAGTTGTGCAAGTCTAACATGTTATGCATGATTGTTGTGCAAGTTTATCATGTATGTTGTGCCAAGTTCCCTCTTCCTATCCTTTATGCGTTACTACGAATATGTAAGCGATAGAATGACGTTGGGGGTTTGG
This sequence comes from Allium sativum, assembly GCA_030737875.1. Taxonomy (NCBI): domain Eukaryota; kingdom Viridiplantae; phylum Streptophyta; class Magnoliopsida; order Asparagales; family Amaryllidaceae; genus Allium; species Allium sativum. Next base: position 592,442,993 of record CM060909.1, read on the forward strand.
GGTAAACTTAAAATACATGAAAATATAAGATTGGGAATTTACCTATTAAGTTAGGTCTACCCCTTGGGAATTTACCTATTAAGTTAGGTCTACCCAAGCATTTGTTAACTTGTAATTATGTGTTTGAAATAAAGTGGACATGACACTTAAAAAACAAAAGTGTGGCCAACTCGAGGTTGGGTTGAGTTTGTAGCGTAATTCTACCCGGAACTGACCGGCTTAACTAGTGGCTACAAACAATAGGACCCAATGTGGGAAGTTGGTCATGTGGTGCCAAAAACCCGAGGTTAGACTAAGTTGTGGTGTAAACCTACCCGGACCCGCCCGGCCTAACTAGTAACCACAACAAGGTCTAATGTGAGAGGTTAAGGTGCATTAGTTAATTAATGCCTCATGATTAGGGTTAAGTCAGGGTCCACTAATACTTAACCAATTTGGGGATTCAAGGGATGAAAATGGGGTTAAGTTACACTTAACCAATTTAATCAATTTGGGAATACAAAGGATTGGATGGGGTTAAGTGGTGAACCGTTGATTACACTTAACTAATTTAATCCATGATTAGTGAGGGGTTAAATCACACTTAACCCTCTCGGGGAAACCCTGGCAACGTGGTCTGTTCTAACAGTAATCCCAGTTTGGTATCATTCACAACCCTAGAAGCTAGGCTAGGGCGGGGCACGATTACTGGAGGATGTAAGCGACCAAAGGGCGATGGCCGAGTGGTACAGCGGTACGGGTCCGGCGGGCTACGGACGTGCACGTAGTCCGATGTTGGACAAACTCGAGGCACGGGTACCAGTAGGTTAGGGCTGTGCATTATTGCTTAAGTGTCTGGGGTTGACATCCGAGGGCTTGATACACCCAAAGGGGGGGACCCAGCACAGTCTAACTACAACCATACGTGGGTCATATGGACACCAACACTTGACGTGTTAGGTTTATAGGGAGCCGATCGATTAGACCGTTGGGCTGGACCTTATATTAAGGTCACTTCATGTTATTGGGCCAAAGTTTGGGCTAAGGGATCAATACCTGTTATGTTGGTTTGTTAGTACGCCGTGGTGCAAAAGCTTAACCTTGTTTTATGCGATGTCACCTCTATCTATCTTGTAGTTAATGTACCATGCCAGAATGTTGTTATCTATGATCATCTCAGTTCCCATCATGATGTTAACTTTATTAGTTTATAGACTGATCGTAGCAGGGCTTACTCAGTCTTTTTGACTGACCCGTTTTGTTTCGCCTCTTTTCTTCCGTTTCCCCCCCCCCCCCCCCCCCCAGGTTCTCAGGGAGGGAATACAGGAGCCTAGCTTGGATCTTAGCTGCTTTCTTGGATAGCTCATGTATGCTTTGGACTTGGGCTTGCTATGGTTTCTTCCACTTTGGGGATAGCTACTTTTATGTTTTCTTTTTCAGTATCAGATGATGTTATTTTATGTACTAGACTTGTTTACTTGGGAAATCGACATTATGATGTAGCAGGCTTGTTTTTGAAATAGTTTAAAAGTCTTCCGCTGTTTTATTTACTTACTCTGTTTATTTACATATATATATATATGTCATGTCATGCCTTGCTATATCATTATGCATGTTTACCAATAATGCCCCTCCAAAGCTAGTGCATTCCTTTGCGAGTGACCCTGGCGGAGGTGGGGTGTTATACAATCTCCAATAAGCGCCCTGCGGTTTTTGATTTTATACTATATATGTAAAGCGTGAGATGCAAGCGTTCTACTAGATGGTTATTTATTTGACTAGACTTTATTATAATATCACTGGATTTTGATAAAAAAAAATGTTTTGGGTTATAGTAAGGTTAAAACCATTTATGTTTATGTGTGGGTTATTCTTACTGTTATCCGTTTCTTTCAAAAGGATTTCCAAAGATAAACAACATGGCTGGAATTTACTCACGTCAGTACCATGACTGACCCAAAGTTTATTTTGTTTGTTTTTCCCTAAACTCTGGGTTGCCCAAATTTGTACCGACAGGCATGTGTTTCAGGATTTTACAGATACACTTAGAGGAGCTCAAAGCAGAAGGCTTCACCGTTAGTTATTTAGAGTTGTTTTCCACTGAGAAGTATATGTGTTATACTCTGATATGGTATGTATATACAAATTCAATTTTTATTTTAAAGATATGTTATATAATATATTTTATTCATTCTGCTGTGAGATTCATGTATACTCTAATTTTGTTCTGATGTGTTCTTCTTCTTCTATTCTAATTTTCTTTCTTTCTATTTCTCACCCTCTAACTTTTTTCTATTAATGACCTGGTATTTTCGATACTTGAGTAGTCAAGATGAGATTTTATGTTGATTTTCGGGGTCGAAAATCCTACGGGTCGTTACAGTGGTTTCAGCGTTAAAGGTTAAGTGATTACCTTGGCTCTATAGCGTACTCAATAGAGATGGGGTTAGTAATACCCTAGTTTGAATTTGAGTGTATAAATACGAGAAAACGTATTTGTAGATTGATTAAAAATGGTATTATATTGTGTTGATTGTTCTGTCGAGTGGTTTAAAAATTCTGGTCGATGTGGTGTGCACACTATATCGAAAAGTTTTTCTAAACTCTTGAACAGAGTAATTCGACATAATATTGTTTTGAAAGAGGGTAAATGAAATAATTTTACCCAAAATATATTTTGATATGAAAAAAGTATATATATTGGAATTATTATAGTATATTAGATGTGTTGGTTGTTATTAAATCGAATAAGATTATAATTGAAATGGTTGTAAAGAACAAATCTGAGTTCGCATTAGTATTATATAAAATCAGAGAAATTAAATCTGAATTTAAAATAGAATTGAAATTAAAATTTCCAAAAAACTTGGAAAAGCATTTGAATTGAATTTCGGATTATATATGGAATTTTAAAATCCTGGTTGAATTTGGAAATGTTTTCAAAACATTTTGAAAAGATATTTTGAGGTAATTTTCAAATGGAAATGTTTGAAAGTAAGGCTTGGAAGTGATATATTATTGAACTCACTTTGATCGCTGTAAAATAATTCCGATGATGCAGTCGACCATCATTGATGTTCATTTTCGAGTTTCTTAGTGGCAGATTACTAGCAAAGATTTTGTTTTGAATTATTTTTCAAATATTCTGAATTGCTATTATTATATGTAAATATATATATGATTTCAAACTGATTTGAAATAAAACCCAGGAATTTGAATTATGAAATTTAAAATTTAACTTATGAAGTTAAATTGATTGAGATGGGTAAAAATGAATAAATTCGAATTTAACTTTAAAACTAAGATAAATAAAAATTGAAATTAAGTTGAATTGATTAAGATAGGTAAAAGTGAATAAATTTGAGTTTAACTTTAAAACTAAGATAAATAAAAATTGAAATTTAATTGAAGCCTGTTAAGCGGAAATCGTGTTGGAATAGAATTTAACACGGCAAAGTAATTGAATTTGTGAAATAAGATTTTGGAATGGAACATAATTTGGTTATGGATTTGGATTATTGAGTAAGAGTTTGGAATTGAGATTAGAACTGGAGTTTGAATTTGGAATTAGACTTGGGTATAAGAGAATGATTGGTTGATAATGAATTGAATGGAGATTAGTTGGGAATACATTTGTATATGCTGAAGGGATAGCAAATGGAAGAGCTATATTTGAATGCCCGACAAAAAGGTACAAGTTTATATTATATTTGAGTATGAGATTTCTATTCGGCAAGCCACTTGGCTGTTTGTTTTCTTCTGGATTGAAGAAGGCCCAGAGAGGCGGGTTTAGGTTGTACCAATTGAGCCATGCGGAGGAGATGCTGGCAAAATTTCTCCAAAATTTAAGGTGTCAGATATTTTTTTTGACATTTAGAAAACATTTGTTAAAACGAGGTAATTAATATTTTTACTAAAATTAATTGGTTCAATTGAAACTGAAGTTAAGGAGTAATACAAAAGACTTTTAACCAAGTTAATAGGGTCTGTTGCATTTTTCCTACCTTAGCAATTTAGGGGACGAAATTCTTGTAAAGGGGAAGGAATGTAACGTCCCAGAATTTTAGCAATTTAATATTTAATTTATTTAATTATTTTAATATTTTTCTGATAATTTAAATGATTTGAATTCAAATATTTTGAATATATAATTAATACAAATCGTAGAATAATAAAATTTAATTCTGAAATAGTCGGAAATGGCTAAATTGACAATATTGTGTAAATTGAACAATTCAGTAGATTTAATTCAGATTAGAACTGAATTATAATAAAAAATATATATTATTTAAATGACAGTTTGAACATACTAATTATAAAGGATTTAGATTGAGCACGTAACGTCGCGGTAGTTTGTAATATGGAGTTTGAACTTCAAATGACTATATAGGATCTGTTATTAGTCGGATTTCTTCGAAAAAAGAAACGTTTGAAGCTATTGAACTCTATCTTTCTAGCAAAAGTGGAAAATGGAGATTTTGCGTTATAGATTGTGAATCCAAATCAAATTTTCAAACAGTCGTTATAGAATCGTTTATGGACCATAACGGTTTATTTAATATAACTAGATATTGGTTTCGATTTTGGACAAGCTCTTTGAGACGTAGTTAAAATTCAATTTTTAGAATTTTACTGTAGTTTTTATTTTGGAAAATAAGCTTCTTTTTATTTGGAGTATTTTACACCCTATATCATCATTTTGGGATTTCACATAATAAGCTAACTTGTCTATATTTTTATATTTTTGGGATCGTGGTACATTGCTTGTCACAATCACATTTTTATTGTTGTCCATAGCAATCACAAATAGATGAAATTTTGCATAGCCGGTAATGTGTATACTTCAACAAAAATATTTTTCCTACTTACCGCTTCTACCTACCGTTTTCCTTCAATTGCTATAGACAAATTTATGTCGGCCTTACCTTCAAATAAAAGCAGAAAACCTATATCATGCAGACCTTGTCCTAAGCTAATAAACGCCAGCACGAGACCTTACCCTAAATACACTGCTAAGTTTGAAAATTTTCACCCTGCGTTGTACGTTTGAAAACCAACAGTGATCTTATACCTTTTTCCCTTGGTCTATATAAATCACAAGCTATCGTTCCCTTATAAAAGAACTGCATATCTCCACTTCCATTCTAGAAACAAAAAGAAGAAGAAAAATACAAATGAATAAGAGGAAACAGGGGAACGTGGTGCAGGCGTAAGGCAAGCTTGTAGTTATTTTTAGCTAATTACATAAGGGCGCTATGCTTCTTGCGGGTACGGGAAGATGTCGATGCATGGTGCGTTTAAACTGGAGTATGCAGTTCGTATGAAGAAAGAAGGCTGACTGTAGGTGGTTTTGGTGATCCATACGTGACGAGTTATAATGGCACTTTGGGTTAAATGGTGAATAAGAAGTATGGGCGGTGTACACTGCACAGCATGGGAAACGTGACAAATGAGAAGAAGGGTGGCCAGCTTGGTGAAGGGTATTCGACGTGTTTGGATGTGTGCACGCGAGCTGCTTCTTTTTTTTGATCAGTTGGTTAGTGCGTTGTGTATGGAAGTTGGCGTGAAGCAGCATGGTTAGTTTTTGAAAGTACTAAAGAGGATTGTTTCAGAATCAGCTGTGTAATAACCCGGAAAATACGGGCCAATTTAAAATTTTTAAATTGGTGATTTCAAAGGAATTTGAACAATTGAAATAGAATATTTCAATAAAATAGTGAATTAGAAATAGTGAGCTAGTTTGAAAATTTGAATTCAAACTTTGACTGACTGTGCAGGGTGGAAAATATAACGGATTTAAGTGAAACCAAAAATATTTAAATCTGTTTATCAATACCTTTCTAACGAATCTGGAAAATCGAAGTTTCATAACGGGAATCAAAAGTTGTGGCCGAATGAATTTTCAGAAAGGTCGCTATATAGAATATATAGCCCTGGAAAATTGATATTTTGCAACCGACCTCGGAATTCGACGAAACCACTTTTGTTGGGTCTGGGATGTCAAACTATAGCTAGGTTTCAAATTTCATAATTTTTGAAGCTAGTATGTGAGCGTGGCAAAAGAAATTGTGTTTGGTCAATTTCTGTTAAATTGGATCGACCTGAAAATGGCCATTTTTCAAACGACCTCAGAATTCGACGAAACTAGTTTTGTTGGGACCGTAGCGTCAAAACATAGCTAGATTTATTTTTCTGGAATTTTTCGAATCAGTTTGTGGCCCTGGCAAACTGAAATGTACGTTCAAAGTTAAAAATTAAATGTTTTATACTTTAATTTGAAAAATAACTGACTGTAACAGTTGAATTGGCCAACGAAACATATCCCATTGTGTCCGGAATGGGGGTATTTAGCTAGGGACGACAGTCGTTGGGTTTAAAAAGGAGTTCGTTGGAGAAAACACTATTTAAAAATATAAGATATATATCGGCCAATAGGATTTTTTTCTTTCATAATTAAAAAAATAAACCCCCCCAAACCCCCGAACCAACGGCGGAACCCGTTCCCCCCTTCTCTCCTTCGCCGCCGCCGCTACAGCCACTTCCAGCCAACGCCACCACCGCCGTTCGACGCGTCTCCGCCCCCTCGCCAGATCCGACCCCAACACGACCCCGACCGACGCCTCCTCCGCCTGAATCGAGGCCAGAAAGCCTGCCACTTCCTGGCGCCGCCGCCGACGATCCCGGCCACCGTACCCCCTCAAACCACCGCGCGCCTGTAGCCCTCTCGAAGCTCTTCCACGTCCAACCCGCCGATCATCCCCTCGTGCCTCGGTTCTCGCGAAAACAGCAAATCTAGTTTTGAACCGTCGTGAAAGGTGAGTTCTTTTTGATGTTTGCACTTTGAAAAATCATATCTTTATAGTGTGTTGACGAAATTCGATGAAACAGGAAACATCGGGACCGCAAGGAAGCTCTCTACCACATAGAAGAAGCCGCGGATTTTTCTTAGTCACCTACGATTTTTAGCACTCCGCAAACCAAAGTGAGAAATCTAAATTAATAAAATTTGAATGGAGAATGTCATGTATAAATTATATTAGCGAAATATAAATTACACACGTTCTGTATACCTCATGTACATGCGTGGTGTAAGCTATATAAGCGAAGTATGAACTATACATGCATAGAATAATGGATATATGTGTTGAAATGCAAGTGAAATATAGCAATAATATAATATATATATATATATGTATATATACTCCCCTCGTCCACAAACCATGGACGATATTTATTGTTGTGAATTGGTGTGAAATATTGGATGAAAAATACGAATGGTTGAATCATTGTTTGTGGTTGATATTGTTTGGTTGTGGTTGAAAAATACCGATTGGTGATTGAAACGAATTGGAAATATTTGTGGAAATAAAAATAAAACATGCCGCCTACGTGCGAATTAGATGCATGAACCCCCATTGCCAAAAACTGCGAGGTTTTAAGGTAGAGTGAGGAGCCGTACTAGGGACAGTGCCGGTTTTAACTACCCTGCCGTTATGCTGCCGAAATTTTGAATAATCTTAATGTGTTAGAATTATTTTCATATGTTGAAATTATCTTCATGCGTTGAAATTATAGCCATATGTTGAAACTATATCCATGTGTGGAAATGTTCATGTGTTGAAAAGTGATGTGTGAAAATTAAATTCATTTGTGAATGAATGAAGTGTTTAAACAATAAAAATCACCTTTTTATAATATATATGAAGTATGAAAAATATTCGCCTTATATATAAATAGTTTCAACAATAAAAATTCCATCTTTCTAATATGAACAATATAAATAAAATATCCACGTGTGGAAATGCTCATGTGTTGAGAAGTGTGTGTAGTGGAAAAATTCATGTGTTGAACAAAAAGATCGAACAATAAAAATTACATTTTTATTGAAACTATGAAGTGTTGAAAACATCCACTTGTCAAATAAATATTTTAAATGATAAAAATATCATTATTATCATATATGTGATATGCTAAAGATATGCGGACGTTGAAATAAATCTTGGTGAAGAAATATTATTTTTAACATGCATAGGAACTAAATAAAATAGTCATGTGTTGAAATCTATTTTAGTTCGCCAAAATTACATCTTTGAAACGTGAAGTGTTAAAAATAGCCACTTGTTCAAATAAAATGTGCATGAGTTGAAATATACATTAATTAGCTAATGATATGATTTTAGCCTATGCATGCAACATTAGAATGAATGGTGTTTTTAAACCAAAGTAAATCAAATATGAAGTTGAATGGAAAATGATAAGTGATATAAATTGTATATATGTACATGCATATTTATTGAACAAGTTATAGCAAAGGGGCTAGAGAAGAGGAATAAAATTTTGTGCCCGACAAATAGGTATACATTTACTGTTTTGTTTGGGTGATGATTTTATGAGCCTGTTGGCTAGCCGCTTGGCTTTTTCTTTTTCTTTTTGACATGAGACGCCCGTGTGGCTATTTGGGAATTTTCCCAGCCCCTCCCGTACAAAGGAGGTTATGGCGAAATTTTCCAAAATTTAAAGGCGTTAGTGAAATTATTGAAGTGAAAACGATATAGGAATTTTGAATGAACTATATTTATATAAATATATAAACGTAAATAAAATTAAAACGAAACGTGGCCGTGCAGTTCGTGTTTTGAAACCGTGATTTCAAACGACTGGTGCGGGAAATCCGACCATTGGATTTTCTCAAAACCGCAACCGTTGGGTTCGCCTTGGAAATACCTTTCCAACGGCACCAACTTCGTGAAGATCCGACGGTTGGATGGTATGGAATGTTTAATTCAAATCTGAAGAAAAACAGCGCCAGAAACGATTATATTTATATATATATATAAAAATATAATTAAATTAAATCGAATAACGACGCTACAGTTCGTAAATTGAAATCGTAACTTCAAATGGCTAGTGGGGAAGATCCGACCGTCGGATTATCCCAAAACTGAAACCGATGGATTCGTTTTGAAATGACCTTCCTAATGATATAAAATTTGTGAAGATCCAACGGTTAGATTTTCAGATATGTGTAAAACAAAATTAGTGAAAAACAGCGCCAATGCATCGGCACGACCTGAAACGTCGTTTAATTAAATATGGCCGTTTTAAATTAAATAAAAATGGCGATATATCGTTATAAAATACTATAGACGATATAGAGTGGAAATAAACCAATTTTGTTGTGTTTGCTTGATATGTGATGGTTGAATGTATTTAACATGAGAATTATAACTAAAGAACTGAAATGTGAATGTTGAATAGTCCAACCATGTGATTAATTGATTTGAAAATCTAAATATACGTGGGTTATTTGAAAAGGCCGAGTTCATCTCATTTCAAATAATCGATCGACGTTGAGAAGTCGAAGAGTCGAAGACGGTGCAAGATCGATGATCTTCACGTCGAATGGAGGGGTGCTACTGATGCTCATGATGGGAGTAGCTACCTTGACGGGGTTGAAGTAGTAGCCACCCGGACGTACTTGTTGATTGTACGGATTTGCGAGGTATTGAGTGCCTCCGGCTTCGTTCAGACCCAAAACGAACGTGTAAATGGACTGTGTGTCTGACATTGGATTTTGTTCTGTGCTGATTGATCTCTATTATATATATATATATCTGTTTGGCGGCGGAGAATTTATTCTCTTGCTTAACGCCCTTCTCTGAGACGTACGAGCCCAGAGGTTATATATCGATAGAAATCAGTCGCACGGGGTGAATTACCTGTGTGGCACGCCTAAGTGATAGATAATCAAGGCTTCTGTTGAAAAGCAAAGTCTTGTGGTTGATGATCAAAGCACAGCCTGTGTGGCATAGCTTTGTGTATAACGTGAATTCGTGAGCCTCACACCCCAGGTTGGACCAGAAATGGGAGAAGGATCCAGGGAGGACATGCATTTCTTTCTAGATAGGGTGGTGTCAGTGACCTACCAGCCATGACATTTATATACTTTTCACCTGTGTGGTTGTTGCTGTTGCGAGGCGCCTCGGATATATCGGTCGATCCGGGACCGATGGAGTCATTGGGCTCATTTACGCCTCAAAGGGCGGGGAAACGCAGTGTTCAGGCATTTTAATCCACATCGGTGGACCGACCCTGTGGCTCCTAAGGCTTGACTGAGTACTTGCCTGAGGCTCGGGCTAGAGAGTCTCGAATTCGGTGAGGACTATCTTTTGCCTCGGTTCATGACAGAAATCCAATTTCCAAATACGGCATCGTGCGGTTTTGATTGTATATATACATACGGCGACATGATATATGGTACTCATGCCGTCTATGATTGATAGTTATGATTGAAATTGTTTTTGAAACATATATACACTAGCAATAATATCAAATGATTTGTTTTGCTCGTATCAAGCATATTTTGGCCATTATAAGGTAAAACTCTATCCTCTGGTGTGTGTTGCATTGTGTGATGGGAACTGAGTCTTATAACGGCTTCATTTTTATAAAAAGCATTGCGATGTTTAAAAGAATTATTTGTTTTAAAGCACTGGCAATCCAATGGAGTGAACCCGTTCCACGAAAGTGGCGTGGTCCTGTGATTAGCCATATTTGAAAATGTGTTAAGTAGATTTCTCATACCAGTCCCATGACTGACTCATAGTTTGTTTCACTTGCAAACTCGGGTGCCCCTTTTTCTACACGGGCAGCCTTGTATTCAGGTTTTAGCAGGCTCTTTCTGGATAGCTGGAGCTGAAGATGGATTCTATCATTTATCTCTTTTTATGCCGTTCAGCTCCTGTTGTACATATTATGTTTTTCTTTTCCACAGTGGACATTTATGTATAGCTGAACTGTATTTTGTCTTAAGCAAGATCCTATATATTGTGTAACTCTGATGATTATATTTATCCAGTGTATTCTATTGTGCATTATCTGGTGTATTTATCTATTTATGTTCTGTTATTATCTGTTTATGTGTTATATTCCAAAGATTACCCTTGCCACCGTCTTATTGGGAATGGGGTCGTCACAAACGTGGTATCAGAGCTTTGGTTAAGCCTGGAATATAACATATGAACGAACTCGTCAGAAATAGAACCAGTAGTGTTCTAGAACGAGTAACTCACTACAGATAGGATCAGTAATATCCTAGTATGAGTACAACAGAATGAAATACACTTCGATAGACACATTTACATACGAGTATATGTCTCTATGTTTCAAAATCACTTTTTCTGTTGGCCTAACACTTTGTCTGCTATTTGCAGACATAGAAAATGAGTGGCAGAAGCAGAAGAAATAATCCTATGGTTCAACGGATTAATGAGCCAGTTGTACTCCCTCGGCCAGGATTGGATATAGAAGCTCTATTTAAAAGATATCGAAATCTGGGAGGAGTACCTTTCACAGGCAATGAATCTATTATTCAAACTCAGGCTTGGATGAGTTCTGCTGAAAGAATTTTTGAAAGTTTCCAGCTAAGAGATGACCAGAAAAGATTAGTGGCATCTTGGGCACTCAAAGAAGAAGCTTTAATATGGTGGGAAACAATCATTAAAGATAATCCAGAAGGTGATATCACCTGGGATATGTTCAAACAACTTTTCAATAAAAAAATTATTCCTCCGGAAGTAACTGAGCGGTTATGTGATGAATTCTACTATTTGATACAAGGAGATATGAATATCCTAAAATATCATAAGAAATTCAGTGAACTTTCTCACTTTGCCCCTCATCTAATACGAGATCCAAAGAGGAAGAATCTGAGATTTATTAATGGTCTTCAAAGGAAATACCAAAATAGTGTGATGGGCCATGTGAAGCTTCCTTTTTCTGAAATGATATACATGGCTTATCAGTATGAAGATCTAGATAGGCGAGGCCTTTTTGTCTTCGAAGAGGAAGTCAGCACTAGCATAAAAAGGAAATTCGAAACTGATAGCCCAGAGACGAGTACATAGCCTGAGGCCAGTACGATGCCTGGGGCCAGAAAGAAACCTAGGTTGAATCGAAAGAAGGTTAAATCGGAAAAAGGATTAGCAACCAAAGCCATATGCTTTAATTGCAATAAGCAAGGACATCTGTCGCTAAGTTGCAAATCTCTGAAGGAACGAACAAAGGGGCGGTATCCCAATGAGAAGCAAGAGAAGTCTCATGGTTCAAGAGTATGCCATAAGTGTAACCAGACAGCTCATCTTGCTAGGAATTGCCTGTTATCCAGAAAATCTGAAGTAGTTCAGGTAAATGAAGTAGTAGAAGTTCCTGCAACCTCAGCTAGTCAGGAAAGGTCAGACGTTTTAGAAGGCACGCTTACTGTCAAGAACATTCCCGTTAAAGTACTGTTTGACACAGGCGCGTCGAGAAGCTTTATTGCAAAGGATGCGGTTAAGAAATTAGCTTTGAAATTGTAAAAGCTCAAAGAACCCATCACTGTCCATAATCCGGTTGGGGGTTCCCTCAATCTTAGTTGGATTTGTGGGGTACCTGTTTCCTTTTCTCATTATCGGTTTCCTTGTATCTCGATCATCATGGATTTTACCGAATTCGATCTTGTTTTAGGATTGGATTGGTTAACCAAATACGAAGCTGAGGTTATGTGCAGAAAGGGTTGTCAAGGTTTAAACGAAGCTCGCCAATATTGTAATTCCATGTGAAGGTTCGAATTCTGACAGAAAAGACTTATGGGCAGCATTGGATGTTTCTCCTGCCCAAACAGAACCTGTTCCTGTCGTTACAGAGAATATCCCCGTCGACATAGAAAATATCCCAGTTGTCAAGCACTATGCGGATGTGTTCGAAGAAGTTGTTAGCTTACCGCCGCAAAGAGAAATTGATTTTAAAATCTCTTTAGTCCCGAATGCAAGGCCAGTGGTTCACGCAATTAGAAGGATGACCTTGAAGGAGAAAGAAGAGTTGGACAATCAAACTAGACAGCTAGTATGGAAAGGTCTAATCAGGCCTAGTTTTTCTGATTGGGGAGCAGCAGTGGTATTTGTTCCGAAGTCCGACGGTACTCTCAGACTGTGTGTAGATTATCGCGACTTGAATAAGCAGACATTGAAAAACAAATATCCATTGCCGCGGATTGATGATTTATTAGACCGATTGAATGGAGCACAGGTATTTTCACGAATGGACCTAGCTACAGGTTTCCATCAACTTCGTATTGCTGAAGAGTGTGTTCCTTTGACAGCATTCAGAGGTCCGGACTTATTCTACGAGTGGTTAGTAATGCCGTTCGGCTTATGTAATGCTCCGGCCTATTTCGTCGATCTAATGAACAGAGTATTCAGAGGGGTATTGAATAAATTTGTTATAGTTTTCATTAATGATATCCTGATCTTCTCTAAGACAGAAAGCGAGCACGAAAAGCATTTGGAACAAGTGCTAGAAATTCTGAGAAGAAATGTTTTAAAAGAAAAGTTTTCCAAATGTATATTCTGGCAGGAAGAAGTTAAATTTCTTGGCCACGTCGTGTCAAAGCAAGGAATTTCAGTGGATCCCAGTAAAATCACTGCTATTCAGAATTGGAAACAGCCTCGTACACCCACAGAAGTCAGAAGTTTTCTCGGGTTGGCCAGTTATTATCGGAAATTCATTAAGGATTTTGCGAAGACATCCAGTTCCTTAACGAAATTAACTAAGAAACATTCGAGATTCAATTGGACTCCGGTATGTGAGGAAGCTTTCCAGGAGCTGAAAATAAAACTGACGACCGCTCCAGTGTTAACAATAATAGATGGCAATGAGGACTTGAAAGTCTGGACTGACGCATCTAGAGAAGGCCTTGGACAGGTGTTAATGCAAAGAGGTCAAGTGATTGCTTATGCTAGCCGTCAGCTGAAACCGCATGAGAAGAATTATGTGACTCATGATCTTGAGTTGTTAGCCATCGTCATTGCTTTGAAAATCTGGAGGCATTATCTTTTGGGTGAGAAATTCAAACTGTATACTGACCATCAGTCATTGAAGTATCTGTTCACCCGGAAGGACTTGAATCTAAGACAGCAGCGTTGGCTAGAATTTCTTGCGGCGTACGATTTTGAGATTTTGTACACCACAGGGAAAGCCAATGTTGTGGCTGATGCGCTGAGTAGAACGAATGTAATAATCGCCAGTTTTATCATTACGACGTCACTGATTGATAAAATATCTGCTCTTCAGAAGGACGATCACTTCATTCAAAGAATCAAAGAAAGAATACAAAAAGGCGAGACCTTGAGTTTTCAGATAGATGACGAGGGAATCCTATGGTTGAAAGGCTGAATATGTGTGCCAAACATTGCAGAACTTCGAAGAGAAGTATTGGATGAATGTCACAAAGCCAAGCTTAGTATCCATCCGGGGGTGAGCAAGATGTATAATGATATCAAACGCACTTTCTGGTGGAGATCTATGAAACGAGACATCTCCTTATATGTTAGCCGGTGTACTACTTGTCAGCAGATTAAAAGCGATCAGCAAAACCTCGCTGGATTGTTGCAACCTTTGGAAATTCCCGGTGGGAAGTGGGAACAGATTTCTATGGATTTCATAGATGGTTTTGCCCAGAACCAGAAAAGGAAATGACAGTATTTGGGTGATCGTGGATCGATTCACGAAGACCGCCCATTTCATACCTGTCAAATCGAATAGGACTGCTCAGAGTCTGGCATAGGTATATTTCAAGGAAATTGTTAGACTGCACAGAGTTCCCATGAGCATCGTTAGTGATCGTGACCCGATTTTTGCCAGTAAATTCTGGGAAGCATTCCAAGCAGAATTGGGAATGAAACTGAACTTGAGCACCGCATATCATCCTAAGACTGATGGTCAGACTGAGAGGGTGAATCGTATTCTTGAAGATTTATTGCGGGCTTGTATTCTTGATTTTGGCGGATCGTGGGAAGACCATTTACATTTGGCTGAATTCTCATATAACAACAGTTACCAAGCGAGCTCGACAATGTCACCATTCGAAGCATTGTATGGTAGACCGTGTTGATCCCCTGCTTGTTGGGTCGAACCCGGTAATAGACTTGTATTGGGGCCAGATATGATTCACGATGCTGCAGATAAAGTCGATTTCGTTAAGAAACGATTACTAGCCACCCAAAGCTGACAAAAGAGTTATGCAGATAAGAGAAGAAGGGATATATCATTTGCCGTTGGCGACTATGTTTATTTGAAAGTATCTCCGATGAGAGGAGTTATCCGGTTTGGTAAAACAGGGAAATTGGCGCCGAAATTCATTGGTCCATTTCCTATTCTTGAACGGATTGGAACTCTCGCATATAAGGTTCAATTGCCTAATTGGTTGCATGGAGTGCATGATGTATTTCACGTATCTCAACTTAGAAGACATGTGCATGATCCGGATCTTGTTGTAGAAGAAGCAGCGCAACAGGATATAGACATAACTCCAGAATTGGCACTCAGAAGAGAGCCATTAAAGATTGTTGGCAAAGAAACTAGAGAACTAAGAAGCAAAAAGGTTCATTTAGTTAAGGTGCAGTGGAGCAGTGATCCTAGAGACTGTACTTGGGAGACTGAGGAAAGCATTAAGCAAGCTTACCCCAAATGCAG
The DNA here is from genome assembly GCA_030737875.1 of Allium sativum. Classification (NCBI taxonomy): domain Eukaryota; kingdom Viridiplantae; phylum Streptophyta; class Magnoliopsida; order Asparagales; family Amaryllidaceae; genus Allium; species Allium sativum. The sequence continues at coordinate 592,458,482 of CM060909.1, forward strand.
AGTGGACGTCTCTGACTAACTCCGGTGCAAGGTACCTTTACAATACTTTGCATTTACATTTTGTTTCCTACTTTACTGTTGTTTTCTTTTCGAGGACGAAAAGTTTTAAGTGGGGGAGATTGTAATAACCCGGAAAATACGGGCAAATTTAAAAATTTTAAATTGGTGATTTCAAAGGAATTTGAACAATTGAAATAGAATATTTCAATAAAATAGTGAATTAGAAATAGTGAGTCAGTTTGAAAATTTGAATTCAAACTTTGACTGACTGTGCAGGGTGGAAAATATAACGGATTTTAGTGAAACCAAAAATATTTAAATCTGTTTATCAATACCTTTCTAACGAATCTGGAAAATCGAAGTTTCATAATGGGAATCAAAAGTTGTGGCCGAAAGAATTTTCAGAAAGGTCGCTATATAGAATATATAGCCCTGGAAAATTGATATTTTGCAAACGACCTCGGAATTCGACGAAACCACTTTTTTTGGGTCAGGGATGTCAAACTATAGCTAGGTTTCAAATTTCATAATTTTTGAAGCTAGTATGTGAGCGTGGCAAAAGAAAATGTGTTTGGTCAATTTCTGTTAAATTGGATCGACCTGAAAATGGCCATTTTTCAAACGACCTCAGAATTCGACGAAACTAGTTTTGTTGGGACCATAGCATCAAAACATAGCTAGATTTATTTTTCTGGAATTTTTCGAATCAGTGTTTGGCTCTGGCAAACTGAAATGTACGTTCAAAGTTAAAAATTAAATGTTTTATACTTTAATTTGAAAAATAACTGACTGTAACAGTCGAATTGGCCAATGAAACATATCCCATTGTGTTCGGAATGGGGGTATTTAGCTAGGGACGACAGTCGTTGGGTTTAAAAAGGAGTTCGTTGGAGAAAACACTATTTAAAAATATAAGATATATATCGGCCAATAGGATTTTTTCTTTCATAATTAAAAAAAAACCCCAAACCCCCGAACCAACGGTGAAACCCGTTCCCCCCCTTCTCCCCTTCGCCGCCGCCGCTACAGCCACTTCCAGCCAACGCCACCACCGCCGTTCGACGCGTCTCCGCCCCCTCGTCAGATCTGACCCCACCACGACCCCGACCGACGCCTCCTCCGCCTGAATCGAGGCTAGAAAGCCTGCCACTTCCTGGCGCCGCCGCCGACGATCCCGGCCACCGTACCCCCTCAAACCACCGCGCGCCTGTAGCCCTCTCGAAGCTCTTCCACGTCCAACCCGCCGATCATCCCCTCGTGCCTCGGTTCTCGCGAAAACAGCAAACCTAGTTTTGAACCATCGTGAAAGGTGAGTTCTTTTTGATGTTTGCACTTTGAAAAATCATATCTTTATAGTGTGTTGACAAAATTCGATGAAACAGGAAACATCGGGACCGCAAGGAAGCTCTCTACCACATAGAAGAAGCCGCGGATTTTTCTGAGTCACCTACGATTTTTAGCACTCCGCAAACTAAAGTGAGAAATCTAAATTAATAAAATTTGAATGGAGAATGTCGTGTATAAATTATATTAGCGAAATATAAACTACACACGTGTTGTATACCTCATGTACATGCGTGGTGTAAGCTATATAAGCGAAGTATGAACTATACATGCATAGAATAATGGATATATGTGTTGAAATGCAAATGAAATATAGAAATAATATATATATATATATATATATATATATATGTATATATACTCCCCTCGTCCACAAACCATGGACGATATTTATTGTTGTGAATTGGTGTGAAATATTGGATGAAAAATACGAATGGTTGAATCATTGTTTGTTGTTGATATTGTTTGGTTGTGGTTGAAAAATACCCATAGGTGATTGAAATGAATTGGAAATATTTGTGGAAATAAAAATAAAACATGCCACCTATGTGCGAATTAGATGCATGAACCCCCATTGTCAAAAACCGCGAGGTTTTAAGGTAGAGCGAGGAGCCGTACTAGGGACGGTGCTGGTTTTAACTACCCTGCCGTTATGCTGCCGAAATTTTGAATAATCTTTATGTGTTAGAATTATTTTCATATGTTGAAATTATCTTCATGCGTTGAAATTATAGCCATATGTTGAAACTATATCCATGTGTGGAAATGTTCATGTGTTGAAAAGTGATGTGTGAAAATTAAATTCATTTGTGAATGAATGAAGTGTTTAAACAATAAAAATCACCTTTTTATAATATACATGAAGTATGAAAAATATTCGCCTTATATATAAATAGTTTCAACAATAAAAATTCCATCTTTCTAATATGAACAAAATAAATAAAATATCCACGTGTGGAAATGCTCATGTGTTGAGAAGTGTGTGTAGTGGAAAAATTCATGTGTTGAACAAAAAGATCGAACAATAAAAATTACATTTTTATTGAAACTATGAAGTGTTGAAAACATCCACTTGTCGAATAAATATTTTAAATGATAAAAATATCATTTTTATCATATATGTGATATGCTAAAGATATGCGGACGTTGAAATAAATCTTGGTGAAGAAATATTATTTTTAACATGCATAGGAACTAAATAAAATAGTCATGTGTTGAAATCTATTTTAGTTCGCCAAAATTACATCTTTGAAACGTGAAGTGTTAAAAATAGCCATTTGTTCAAACAAAATGTGCATGAGTTGAAATATACATTAATTAGCTAATGATATGATTTTAGCCTATGCATGCAACATTAGAATGAATGGTGTTTTTAAACCAAAGTAAATCAAATATGAAGTTGAATGGAAAATGATAAGTGATATAAATTGTATATATGTACATGTATATTTATTGAACAGGTTATAGCAAAGGGGCTAGAGAAGAGGAATAAAATTTTGTGCCCGACAAATAGGTACACATTTACTGTTTGTTTGGGTGATGATTTTATGAGCCTGTTGGCTAGCCGCTTGGCTTTTTCTTTTTCTTTTTGACATGAGACGCCCGTGTGGCTATTTGGGAATTTTCCCAGCCCCTCCCGTACAAAGGAGGTTATGGTGAAATTTTCCAAAATTTAAAGGCGTTAGTGAAATAATTGAAGTGAAAACGATATAGGAATTTTGAATGAACTATATTTATATAAATATATAAACGTAAATAAAATTAAAACGAAACGTGGCCGTGCAGTTCGTGTTTTGAAACCGTGATTTCAAACGACTGGTGCGGGAAATCCGACCATTGGATTTTCCCGAAACCGCAACCGTTGGGTTCGCCTCGGAAATACCTTTCCAACGGCACCAACTTCGTGAAGATCCGACGGTTGGATGGTCTGGAATGTTTAATTCAAATCTGAAGAAAAACAGCGCCAGAAACGATTATATTTATATATATATATATATAATTAAATTAAATCGAATAACGACGCTGCAGTTCGTAAATTGAAATCGTAACTTCAAATGGCTAGTGGGGAAGATCCGACCGTCGGATTTTCCCAAAACTGAAACCGATGGATTCGTTTTGAAATGACCTTCCTAATGATATAAAATTTGTGAAGATCCAACGGTTAGATTTTCAGATATGTGTAAAACAAATTTAGTGAAAAACAACGCCAGTGCATCGGCACGACCTGAAACGTCGTTTAATTAAATATGGCCGTTTTAAATTAAATAAAAATAGCGATATATCGTTATAAAATACTATAGACGATATAGAGTGGAAATAAACCAATTTTGTTGTGTTTGCTTGATATGTGATGGTTGAATGTATTTAACATGATAATTATAACTAAAGAACCGAAATGTGAATGTTGAATAGTCCAGCCATGTGATTAATTGATTTGAAAATCTAAATATACGTGGGTTATTTGAAAAGGCCGAGTTCATCTCATTTCAAATAATCGATCGACGTTGAGAAGTCGAAGAGTCGAAGACGGTGCAAGACCGATGATCTTCACGTCGAATGGAGGGGTGCTACTGATGCTCATGATGGGAGTAGCTACCTTGACGGGGTTGAAGTAGTAGCCACCCGGACGTACTTGTTGATTGTACGGATATGCGAGGTATTGAGTGCCTCCGGCTTTGTTCAGACCCAGAACGAACGTGTAAATGGACTGTGTGTCTGACATTGGATTTTGTTCTGTGTTGATTGATCTCTACTATATATATATATATCTGTTTGGCGGCGGAGAATTTATTCTCTTGCTTAACGCCCTTCTCTGAGATGTACGAGCCCAGAGGTTATATATCGATAGAAATCAGTCGCACGGGGTGAATTGCCTGTGTGGCATGCCTAAGTGATAGATAATCAAGGCTTCTGTTGAAAAGCAAAGTCTTGTGGTTGATGATCAAAGCACAGCCTGTGTGGCATAGCTTTGTGTATAACGTGAATTCGCGAGCCTCACACCCCGGGATGGACCAGAAACGGGAGAAGGATCCAGGGAGGACATGCGTTTCTTTCTAGCTAGGGTGGTGTCAGTGACCTACCAGCCCTGACATTTATATACTTTTCACCTGTGTGGTTGTTGCTGTTGCGAGGCGCCTCGGATATATCGGTCGATCCGGGACCGATGGAGTCATTGGGCTCATTTACGCCCCAAAGGGCGGGGAAACGCAGTGTTCAGGCATTTTAATCCACATCGGTGGACCGACCCTGTGGCTCCTAAGGCTTGACTGAGTACTTGCCTGAGGCTCAGGCTAGAGAGTCTCGAATTCGGTGAGGACTATCTTTTGCCTCGGTTCATGACAGAAATCCAATTTCCAAATACGACATCGTGCGGTTTTGATTGTATATATACATACGGCGACATGATATATGGTACCCATGCCGTCTATGATTGATAGTTATGATTGAAATTGTTTTTGAAACATATATACACTAGCAATAATATCAAATGATTTGTTTTGCTCATATCAAGCATATTTTGGCCATTATAAGGTAAAACTCTATCCTCTGGTGTGTGTTGCATTGTGTGATGGGAACTGAGTCTTATAATGGCTTCATTTTTATAAAAAGCATTGCGATGTTTAAAAGAATTATTTGTTTTCAAGCACTGGCAATCCAATGGAGTGAACCCGTTCCACGAAAGTGGCGTGGTCCTGTGATTAGCCATATTTGAATATGTGTTAAGTAGATTTCTCATACCAGTCCCATGACTGACTCGTAGTTTGTTTCACTTGCAAACTCGGGTGCCCCTTTTTCTACACGGGAAGCCTTGTATTCAGGTTTTAGCAGGCTCTTTCTGGATAGCTGGAGCTGAAGATGGATTCTATCATTTATCTCTTTTTATGCTGTTCAGCTCCTGTTGTACATATTATGTTTTTCTTTTCCGCAGTGGACATTTATGTATAGCTGAACTGTATTTTGTCTTAAGCAAGACCCTATATACTGTGTAACTCTGATGATTATATTTATCCAGTGTATTCTATTGTGCATTATCTGGTGTATTTATCTATTTCTGTTCTGTTATTATCTGTTTATGTGTTATATTCCAAAGATTACCCTTGCCACCGTCTTATCGGGAATGAGGTCGTCACAAGCTGGGTAGCATGGAGAATGGAGCGTGGTTTTCTTTGGAGGTCGGTGGAAGAATGGAGACTATAATAATGGTATCTGAGGTTGGAAATAAATGAAGCATGGGGAGATAGAATTTACTGGAACAAATTTTTTTGTGTGGAATGAATACATATAGGAGACGCAGATGTGTCATTGAGGAAGATGGCACGGTGTTGAGGCGGGCTTGAGTTCTCATAATTGGGTATTAGGCTGATTTAAAAATGGTTAGGCTCAAACAAAACTTTATTAAGTTTAAATAAAATTAAGATAGGGTAATGAGATGATAATATTAATTAAATTGATAAATGAGTTAATGACCATTTAATTATCTGACATCTTGTAACAATTATTTCATTGTCATCCGTTGTCAGAATTGAACACCGTCTGTTGCGTTGAGTTCGTATGGACGAAGGCTACGTTCTGGAACTGTTCTGGCGCAAATTTGGAGATCATTACAATGTATGGCGGAATTAAACGTCTGACTAAATCTATGGGCATTAATCTTTTTTTTAAGATTAACAAACAAAGTGATTAAATTCACTAACTCTATTCAATTTTAAAATATCACAATTATATTTTAATATTTATAACTGATGATTGATTGTTGTCTGATGATTGTTTGGATGAATTGCTTATAAGTTGGACAAGGTTATAGACAAAGTTATTTATATTTACTATTGGGTAAATGTAGATCTTATTTATTAGTATATTTCATATCGCCATGAAATCCGTGTTATTTATGTAGATTAACATATGTGGATGCAGGGAACAAGTTTGAGGAATCCAACCGGATTCCTCAATAGTTATATTATTGTTTTTCATATATTACGTTATATGATATGATAAATAATTTGTCATTGAATATTGTTTGTTTGGGATGTGGAATTACACTAGCATGAAATAATTGGTATTTAAAATCCGTGAAATATATTAGAAAAGAATTTGAATTTTAAAAAGGAAAACCTATTTTTAAATGGGAATTAAATTTCATTTGGGTTAGATATAATAACTTGTTTTATAAAAATAAGTGATTGGGTTTATAAAAATGGTGAATATAAATGAAATGAATTTATTATTAATAATACTAATTTAGAAATATAAATCCAAGAATGATTTCTAAAATTGGGCAATCAGTTAAAAGGGGAACGATGAAATTTATTTCGATTTCGAAATATGAGTAAAATAGAGTAAATCCATAATGATTTATAGTGAGAATTCAACTATGTCAAATGTTTTAAAAGTAATCAACTTTTTGAAACTATATATACATATTATATAATTTAGAATTTGATAAAATATTAGATATTTGGTTTAAAACGAATAAATTATAGTAGAATATGTAATCAAGATTTAGTTATAAACTAGATTTATAATTAAGGATAAATTGACTTGTAAAATAGGGTTTACGAAGTGAAGTTGGTTTTAAATTTAGGAAATAACATGATGGATGGAATTTTAACTAGTAATGATAATTATTTTTTTAGATTTAACAAAATCAGATTTCTATAAGAAGTAGTTTTCACATTTCAAAGTGAATAAGGTTTTAAAAAGCAAATGTTTACAGATTAAATAATTATATTGGAAATTGGAAATGTTTTCCAATGTAAATAATTTCTGAAATACAGAAAATAAGAAATGTGAAAAGATAGGAATGTTTTCAAACGTTAATAAAGTATATTTTTTGGAATATGGGAGAATAAGAGTTTATAATAAGTGGAAACGTTTTTCCAAGAAGTGTGAAAGGCTAAACGAGTTTGAGAAATCTCTAGAAAGATATGGGAAGTTGAAAAATTAATTAAAAAGGGCCAATGATTGTTTGATGCTTAGTTGTAAATTAGAATGGATGTTCTTTTTCTTTGATAGTTAAATCACCAACTATCAAAGTTCTTTTTAACCATCATTGTCGATACAGAGAGACCGGTTGGATTTATGATCTTTTCAAGATATTACATTGGTGGCAAAGGAATTCGTCTCTCTTAGCTTTTTATACCCATAATATTTTTATGAAGATCAACTAGTGATTTGACAGGTTGGACGATGTGGCATTCAAAGTGAATGGTGGCCAGATGTTCTGGAAGATAAACGTAGCCCCAAGCCTCACAAACGGGAAAAGACAAAAATCGGGTAGACAACATGGCGAGTTTGGTCATACCCATGCAGGGTGTATTGTCACCAATCTAGAGAAAATTCATTTGTTCTTCTTTTCGATTCTATATTTTATGAGTTATCGTTGGATGGCCGTCAACCGTGGCTGACAATATATTCGATACACTCAAGTTAAATGAGTTGTCGGTCATGTGTGGCCGGGTTGCAAGATGTTCTCGTTGAACCCCAGTGTATCCCCTCTATATACACTGATTGGGAGGTGGTCCCATACTTTGTCATAGTTGGAATCCAATCTCCAATAAGCGCCCTGCGGTTTTGGATTACATACTATATATGTAGAGTGTGAGATGCAAGCGTTCTACTAGATGGTTATTTATTTGACTAAACATTATTATAATATCACTGAATTTTGATATCAAAATTGTTTTGGGTTATAATAAGGTAAAAACCGTCCATGTTTATGTGTGGGCTGGTCTTATTATTATCCATTTCTTTCAAAAGGATTTCCAAAGATAAACAATATGGTTGGAATTTACTCACACCAGTCCCATGACTGACCCAGAGTTTACTTTGTTTATTTTTCCCTAAACTCTTGGGTGCCCAAATTTGTACCGACAGATAAGTGTTTCAGGCTTTTACAGATACACTTAGAGGAGCTCGAAGCAGAAGACTTTCCCGCTAGTTATTTAGAGTTATTTTCCGTTGAGAAGTATATGTGTTATACTCTGATATGGTATGTATATACAGATTTAATTTTGTATTTCAAAGACATGTTATATAATATATTTTATTCGTTCTGCTGTGAGATTCATGTATGATCCAATTTTGTTCTGATGCGTTCTTCTTCATCTTCAATTCTAATTTTCTTTCTTTCTGTTTCTCACCCTTTAACTTTTTTCTATTAATGACCCGGTATTTTCGATACTTGAATAGTCAACATGGGATTTTATGTTGATTTTCGGGGTCGAAAATCCTGCGGGCCGTTGTAGCTTCCAAAATTATGGTTGGTCGCCTTTCCTTGCCATTGTATGAACCTTGTAATGCCTTAGTGCAATTCTTCTATTCCCGATGCATACAGTCCAGACTTCCCAACATGCCCCGCCATCCCCTACTTTCATGCATTTCTCTAATGCGCATATATCTCTTCGTTCGAAGACCATAAGTACTCCCGCCGTAGACATCCACTACAACCTGACAGAATTTTTCAAGTGTTTCAAGTGTCGTGTTCTCCGCAATTCGGTATGCATCGTCCAATGCGACTAGAGGAGTGACACAAACTAACATTCTCATTGCAGCTGTCATTTTCTATCACAGGTGATCTCGTGTATTTGATGCATTTGGTTTATATTTAAAGATTTGTTCTTTTACCTTGAATACCGGCCAAGATTCGAAGAAATAGATCCATCCTCATCTGGTGTCTTCTTCAAAACATACCAGATCCGTAAGTGAAGTTGTCATTAAAGTAATCTTGCATAAGCGGTTCATGGTAAGCAGCTTGGTTACGATTAATAAACTTTCTGCCAGGAATCAATCCATGTCGAGTTGTGGATGATGGACTATAAGCTTCTTGGTGTATGTTGACAATTTCTTGTATTTCTTCGGCTTCCTCTTCAAGGATAGCGTCTTCCTCAGAATCACAGTCAAAAGCTAGCATGCATTGCAAAAAATACGATAAACTCATTTTTGTGTCTAAATGTTTTTAGGTACGAGATATTGTTTGCAATGTTGGTGCTTTATATAAGGTATGATGTATGGGATAGTTTTTAGCATTCTCATTTTATGTGAAGCTTTATTAATTAATGTGCAGCTTTATTGACTAATGTGTAGCTTTATCCTTTTGTATGTAGCTTTATTGATTACTGTGTAGCATTGTCGTTTTGTGTGTGGCTGCATTGATTAATGTGTAGCGTTATCGTTTTGTGTGTAGCTTTATTGGTTATTGTATAGCTTTGTCAATAAATGTGTACTTGTATCGTTAAGTGGGTAGCTTTATTGTTTTGTGTGCAATTTTAGAGTTATGTGTGCCACTTTATCGTTACTTGTGTAGTTTTGCAGCTATGCATGCAGCTTTATTGAGTTGTGTATACATTTATTGATTAGTGTGTAGCGTTGACTCAAACGAAAATACTTCAGTAATTATTGTAGACTACATATTCCTAATAAAACACGGTTAGTAGGTTTGCAGCCCACTAGGTCGACCACTTCTGAGTTATAAAATTATACATGACTTGATAATACTTTCATAACAATCACATTACATTGCAAAAACATGATACATAAAGTTGGAAAACATACTACATAAACTTGGAAAACATAAAACCATATAACATAGAAAAATACCATAAGCCTATTTAGAGTCATATTAGGTTAGCCAACTATAGTGAATTTTATATGCTTTGTGATCAACAAATTCCATTCAGTATTCCAATAGGTAACGATAATCAAAATTTGATTTATTTGCTTAAAATACATCTTTGTCTTCAACAATCTCGGTAATCTCATGGTATCGATCACAAGCTTCTGCAAAACGACGATGAGCCATATCGATTTCAACTGACGATCTTCTAGTAGAGCAGGTAGGATGGTTGTTATGTAATTCTGTGACCATCACCCAATACCCTTCATGGCTTAGACCCCCGCCTCTTCGCAACACTAAATCATTTTTGCAATCAACTTCGATATAGGCTTTCACGAGTATAAGTAAATCCGAAGAAGAAAAATCAGTGGTCGACATTTTTAGGTAGTTGGTTATGTTTAGTTCGAAAGAAGAAGACGAACATTTATAAGCTTTAGAAAACAAAAATTTATTAGCTGTCAACTGTCATGTCACATATAGTGAGTATGGTGGTAACACTGTAGCCATGTTACGCATAGAAGGTGACAACAGTGTCAGACCTACACATGGAGCTAATTAAAGAAATCGACTATTGCAAGAGTAACCTTGGTCACATAAATTTACCACTACTACTTTATAAAATAGTAATATAAAGAAAGTAAAAGTCCACTGAATTCAGTATATAGTTAACAAATAAAGACAATTTTACATAATTCTTAGTTCATACATAGTTAACAAACATATATATAGAATTGGAATTTGCACGGTAAACGATGGCATCCAACAAGCATTTCATTTTTAATTGCATCATATAACCTCTTCAACCTGGCATTCTCGGCTTGCAATTTAAACGCGTATTGTACCCCTCTTTCCATGAGAAGTGGATCAAGCCAAGTAAAAAAATTACAACTATTCATCCCTTGGCGTGCCCCTGCATCAATGAACGCTTTGCAGCCGTAAAAGCAACGATCTGCATTCGTCCGATTTTTAGAAACGAATAACGTTACATTCGGACCCGCAATAGCATAACACTAAACGACTCGTCACATAGAGCTTGAAGTACTGGGTTTTGATGAGAAAGCACACTCATTAGCCTGGCATGGTATGATCATAGAGGTGGTTGTGGATTCTGTACTTCGAAAATTCCTTGCGTAGCATAGACTAGTTCATTCTGAACCTCTTCATCCGTCTCTTTTATTTGTGTATCTAAAACGAATCCACTCTCTTCCTCATCCTCTTTGTTTCGCTCGTACTCCTCAAACATTTTTCCCATAGTTTCATCACTGATTTCCCAATCGCCCATTTAATCTACACGAAATCAATATTACCAAATTTTTTGGGAGGATGCATGTTGCTTATAACTAAAAACGTAACCTTGGTGCAAAGAAGTATACTAATTTCTCACCTTAATGACTTGGATAATTAAATGTGCACAAATATTAGTTTATGGTTGAAGTTTGAAGTATAAACTATTTAAAATGATAGAGTTGTATGTGGAGATCGTCCTCAACCACATGGCTATAGGTAAAGGTTGTGTGTAGAGGCCTCGACTGATTGTGACATCTCAGCACGCTATCCCCGACCACGTGGGTTAGGTTGAGTTTAGTTTAAGTTTTAACAAAGATCACGGGTTAGGTTAGTTCAATAAACTTACCCAAGTTAATTATTTAAACCATGGAGTTAAAGGATTAGGGTCATCCAATGCTAACTACATCGAATAGTTGAAACTGGGATATAAATATAGGGTCGTCTAATGTTGGAAATATACCCAAGGAGTTAAACAATTAGGTCGTCCCCTTTTATAATTTAACTTTTGGTAATGTTTGTCGTGTTAAATTCAACATAAACGATTAGGAGTTAAACATTCGGGTTATCCTCAACCACGTGGCTACAGGTAAAGGTATACAGAGTGGCTAAAGTATATAGTGTTTGTCGTATTACAAAGTTGCTACAATATACAGCGTTTGTCATATTTTCAGTAGGCTATCCACTGCAATGTTTGTCGTATTACATAGTTGCTACGATATATAGTCATATCCATTGCCAGTTAAATCATTGTAGCCACTTTCTTTAAACAATGAGAGAACATTGGTCGGTCACATTTATGTTGGATTAAAGACAATAGGCACATTATATACACTAAGCTAGTGTCGAGCCTCAATCGTAGACTCTAGCACGTTGCACAAATTTCTAAGCGCATAACTCTAAAAATGTTTTTCGTATTACATAAGGACCATTCGTAACTAATTTTTCACCTTTTTCTTTGTGACTTCACTCATAAACACCAGAGACAAACCATTAGCAAATTTACCTCAATTCAGAAAAAATGCCAATTTCTTATCCACTCTCATATGATTATACAGATATTCTGTATGGACCATCAAATCTTAATCCGTCTTCCCCTAAAGAACTGACTGAGTGGTATGTCAAAATGGAAGAGTTACTTCATGACGATTTGCTACAAATAAAACTGGAAGATGGCATGCATCAAATGGAAATAGGACATCAGCAACGGCAACAAACTCAACAACGTGTCCGAAGGTCACATATTGTAATTCCTCCTGTCATTACTACGGCTGAATTCGACGAGGTACAATCTGCAAATAATGTATGCTTTTGTGGTTTTGAGGCACCACAACTAGTGGTTTGACAAGGAAACGATGTCGGACGTCGATATTATTGTTGTCCACTATGTACAAATGAATGTGAATTCAGACAGTGGGTAAATGATCGTTTTCCATCTAGAGCTATTATGTATGTTTAAAAAAGTCAGAAATCAACTAATGAAAGACTACATCAAGAGTTAATGATGTTCCACTAACAACAAACCTAGCATCCAATTTGGCATATCCCTCACCAACGTTTCAATAGTGAGAGATCATTGGTCTATTGGTTTAGCTCTTAGTCTTAACGCATCACACTAAGTGCCAATGACAGATATCCGATGATTACTATCATTAATTTGGTCATGACCAACCTCCTCCTAGAGCAAGGAAAACCGCCAATCACCCAACTCCATCTGCCACATCCTTTCGACTGCCACACCAAAGTTACAGTCAAGGTATACTCTAGATGGTGAAACAGACCAACCTCCGAGTGTCTGATTCATCCGGTTATTCCTCAAAGGGCCCTCTCAGAGTACCCTACCACATCCCGCAGAAACCTCGTTCCCCCCTCCAGTCCCTTAGAATAATTAGTTGGACGTGCTCCTCTCGTGCCTCTAGACACCACCATGATATACCTCGTTGGGTTCTTTATCTCCATACATACGGACTGGTTCTAACGCATCGTGCCATCACATTATTAGATCTTGCGTCTAATCTTTTAATCATATGCTTTCTTTTATCTTATCACATTGCTAATTAACTTGGTTATCCACATATTCACTTTTATTCAAGTTACAAGGTTTATTAGCTCATAATTGGATGCTTACTTTCTTTAATCAGCCCTATGCCGCCAAAGCGAACTTCTTCTGTAATGAGCCGACCAATTATCGATCCTAATCATCGACATGGTATTTGTGTCGATGATCAGGATCAAGATCTGGGTCAGGCATGAAAGAAGGCTATGCAGCGGTATAGGATCGTGTAGTATGGAGAATATGATGTAGAATATGTAATAGAATAGTAAGCAGTAAATCATACAGTCGATTTATACTGGTTCGGACCACTGTCCTACGTCCAGTCCCAGACTCACTTCTGGAATTTCACTAACACTAAAACCCTTACTTCACCCGGAGGAATAGGTTCACAATTACCCGAACCACTGAACGGGATTTCTTGCCTCAACCACTGAAGAGGTCTTCACTAATACAGAATAATTGTTGACTCTTTTGTGTTCTTGATAACACGGATTGTCGAATATTAAGTAAACCCTTCCTATAGCCTTTCCTTGATGATAATCGTGAAGTATGTGAAGGATTATGGAAGTTTAAAAGTCTCGAGTATGAAAATAGATCACTTTAGAATTTAGAGAGCTTTTGTATAAGATAGAGAGAATTAGAATTGGTGATTGAAACAATTAATCAACCCTCTATTTATAATATATAAAAAGATACAACTGATCGTGAAGAGTTTTGATGAAGAGATATGGATTAAATAGTTGTTTCTCTTCATAAAGGATGCAACTCTTCGGAATTCAGATGTCTGAAAATAAAATTCAGATGTCTGTTTATTTTAAAAATCAAATCAGAAAGGAAATAGTGTATTTCGGGGGTATTTCAGACGTCTGAAATATATCAACCAGACGTCTGAATATTGTATTTAAAATCATTCTGTTTCAGCAAACAGACGTCTGAATTTTTCAGACCAGACGTCTGTTTTCTGTTTCTTGCCTATTCCTTGCCTTATTTAAATTAGAAAACTATATGTATATAAAACGTGTGTGTGTGTATAATCATCAAGGAAGACTTTAACATATAAATCTAGGACTAACAGACTCTTACAACATATTTAATCTTCAATTATAGCTCTTGAATTTGTTGTTGAGTATCTTCCTGCAAGACAAAGTTTAGTCGATAATAATATATATGTACATGTATAGTTGTCATAATCAAAACGCCATATAGCGAGATCCAACATTCTCCCCATTTTTGATAATGACAACTGTATATGTAACTCCCCTCTGTCAATATGTCAATATGCATATATTATCATATATTTCTCTTTTTGATATCCATGTACCTACAAGTTAGCTCAGAAATTCTTTGACATAATTGTATAGTTGTTGTCATCAAAATCCAACAATAGAATTTCTAACATTCTCCCCCTTTTTGATGATGACAACTATACAATTTAAAAATATATTCTTTCTATAACATCTTCCTCTTAGTATAATATCTCCCTCTATCAATATACACATGAATTTCTCCCCCTTTGTCATTATCAAAAAGAATGATGGAATGTAATAAATATCGCCGTCTTCTCTTTATTTCCTTCCTCTGAATGTCTGATATATGAATATTTCTCCCCCTAAGTATGTGACTATTATTTTCCCAAATTCCCTGATTTAGCTTTGAGCTCAGTTTTCAAAGATATTAGAGATACTGAAATACCCTCCTTTTTGTTGTGGTGTACCTGCAACAAATATTATATATATACTTTGGTACCCACTTTCTCTGTTAGGGTCCAGGGGTTAGAGAGAAGGTAACCATACCCAAGAGGGTGTAATGGAACCTTTAAAAATAAAATTTTCATTATTAACTACTGAATTAAAATAATCATCTATATATCTTTCTCTGTTTTTCCAATTTATGGGAACCCAAATACTTAGATAATTTCTATTAATATTTCCTTTTGTACTTCTATTATAAATGTTTCTAGTCATAGAAGCATTTGAATTTCTATAGAAATTTGATCTTCGAGTTACACGTGCTTTAGTACTAGCAGTTAAATTTTTGTAATACATGAAAGCATATCTAGTACTAGTTCTATGATTAGTTTTAATATATCCTAAGCCGCTTTTATCGTGTAAAGGTCTAGAGCAAGATAAAATATCATTTAAATCATTTTGACCTTTATTAAATTTTGCGAACTTATTTGTACATTTTTCAAATTTAATTCCAAAGTCGCGATTGAGATTTTCAAAAGAAGTCTTGCAATCTTTTAAACCAATTTTCTTATTTAATTCAGAATTCTCCCTTTTTAAAGTACTATTCTCATTTTCGAGATGACAAATTTGAGATCCTGAATTATTAAAAGAAGAGTGTAATTTTTCAAAATTTTCTTTCGAATCAGACATTTCATTTTGCAAAGTATTATTATTAACTTTTAAAAACTCATATTCTTTAGATAATTCTAAATTCTTTTCAGTTAAAGCTCCATTCTCTATTTCAAGAGACGAAACTAAAGAATTAGAATTATTTAAAGAATCTTCTAATGATTCATTTCTATTTTTTAAGAGATCGATTTCCTTTAAAAGAACATTGTTTTTATCTTCTAGTCGCTCATTTTCTTTTTGAAGGAAATCTTTTTGAAAAACAAGCTCTTCTAAGGTATTTTCAAAACATTTGGCTTGTTTGACTAAAAAATTGTTTTCTTCTTTTAATTTGGAATTTTCTTGCTCACAATTTTTAGACTTGGCTAAAATAATTGCATTAAGTTTACCCAAACTTTTAAAATCTTTTAATAATTTTTCGTGGTCTAATAAAAGATCTTTATATAATGAATCCTCACATACCGATTGTGATCTCACTTTAGCCACTAAACATTTTCTCTCTTTCTCTGTCGCTTCTGCTTTGATGTTCTTCCACTTTCTAATGCCTTTACTAGATTTCTTTATTGCCATTTGTTCTAGGATGTTGTTACGATCTCTAGAATACAAAGCTCTGATACCAATTGAAAGAAGGCTATGCAGCGGTATAGGATAGTGTAGTATGGAGAATATGATGTAGAATATATAATAGAATAGTAAGCAGTAAATCATACAGTCGATTTATACTGGTTCGGACCACTGTCCTACGTCCAGTCCCAGACTCACTTCTGGAATTTCACTAACACTAAAACCCTCACTTCACCCGGAGGAATAGGTTCACAATTACCCGAACCACTGAACGGGATTTCTTCCCTCAATCACTGAAGAGGTCTTCACTAATACAGAATAATTGTTGACTCTTTTGTGTTCTTGATAACACGGATTGTCGAATATTAAGTACACCTTTCCTATAGCCTTTCCTTGATGATAATCGTGAAGTATGTGAAGGATTATGGAAGTTTAAAAGTCTCGAGTATGAAAATAGATCACTTTAGAATTTAGAGAGCTTTTGTATAAGATAGAGAGAATTAGAATTGGTGATTGAAACAATTAATCAACCCTCTATTTATAATATATAAAAAGATACAACTGATCGTGAAGAGTTTTGATGAAGAGATATGGATTAAATAGTTGTTTCTCTTCATAAAGGATGCAACTCTTCGGAATTCAGATGTCTGAAAATAAAATTCAGATGTCTGTTTATTTTAAAAATCAAATCAGAAAGGAAATAGTGTATTTCGGGGGTATTTCAGACGTCTGAAATATATTAACCAGACGTCTGAATATTGTATTTAAAAACATTCTGTTTCAGCAAACAGACGTCTGAATTTTTCAGACCAGACGTCTGTTTTATGTTTCTTGCCTATTCCTTGCCTTATTTAAATTAGAAAACTATATGTATATAAAACGTGTGTGTGTGTATAATCATCAAGGAAGACTTTAACATATAAATCTAGGACTAACAGACTCTTACAACATATTTAATCTTCAATTATAGCTCTTGAATTTGTTGTTGAGTATCTTCCTGCAAGACAAAGTTTAGTCGATAATAATATATATGTACATGTATAGTTGTCATAATCAAAACGCCATATAGCGAGATCCAACATTCTCCCCATTTTTGATAATGACAACTGTATATGTAACTCCCCCTGTCAATATGTCAATATGCATATATTATCATATATTTCTCTTTTTGATATCCATGTACCTGCAAGTTAGGTCAGAAATTCTTTGACCTAATTGTATAGTTGTTGTCATCAAAATCCAACAATAGAGTTTCTAACAAGGCATAGGACTGGTGTGAGTAAACTCGAACCATTTGGTTTAACTTTTAATTTTTTTTAAAGAACGGACAATTGTAAGGCCGATCCACACATAAGCACGGATGGTTTTACCTTACGGTAATCCCAATATTCTTTGTATCAAAACTGTTTTCATATTATAATAGTGTCTAAATCAAATAAATAGCAATCTAGCGGAACGCTTGCATCTCGCGCTCCACATACATAATATATTATCAAAAACCGTAGGGCGCTCAATGAAGAATGGATTTCCAACTATGACAAGGTATGAGACCACCTTCCGATAGTTTATCTCTAGAGAGGAATACACTGGGTTCAACACGAACATCTTGCAACCCGTCCATAGATGACCGACCACTCATTCAACTTGAGTGCATCGAATATATTGTCATCCACGGTTGTGATCAACAACCATTTTCTCTAAGTACAGAAACGAAATAAGAATGAACAAATGAAGTTTCTCTAGATGGTGACAATATACCCTAATGGGTATGACCCACATAGCCATGTTGCCTGTATGCTTTATGTTATCTCCCGTTTGATGAGGCTTCAGGTCACGATTACTTCTAAGAACCGCACATCAATCTTTTACTTTGGATGCCACATCATTAAATAGTTAATGTTTATTTCCGCTGCGATGTGTTGTGTTGTGATTTGCTGATGGTATGTATATACAAATAGATTTGTATTTCAAAAGTTATGTTATATAATATATTTTATTCATTCCACTGTGAGATTCGTGTTTACTCTGATTCTTTTATATTTGTGTTTTTCGTTTCTTCTGTTCTACTTTTTCTTTTCTTCTATTTATCACCCTCTAACTTCTTTTTATTAATGCCCGATAATTTCTGGTGCTTGATTAATTGACATGGTACTTGTGTCGATGATTAGGATAGGGAATTGGTCGGTTCGTTACATCAGCTTATTATTTATCACATTTATTATACTTAATACTTGTAATTATAAAACCATTAATAATAAGCCTACTTTATTCTTTCTTATTAAATTATAACCTTACCTTGCACTGTTACCACAACCGTTGTTGTGGGTTCGCTTATTAACTTAGTTTCCTTAACTAAGGATTATTAATAAGTTCTTTATTCACCATTAATTATAACATATGTTATAATTACACTTGTCCCTAGGACAAACTTATCTATTATATTTCCTTCTCATTCATATAATTAATTATAATAGGTTATATTGCCCATTCGTCACAATTTTCCCTAGGTTCCTTAATACGAACCAACTTTTTACTGTAATTTTATTTATTTACCGTCTTGTGCATTCTTATTATCTAAGGAAAATATTTCACACACTTCATTATATTGGTAAGAAGAAAAAAATATTAAGATCTATTTTCATACTATACATCGATTAAGATATATAGTTGCAAACTATTTCTTTTTATTTCCATTATGGACATACATATATATTTTATTTGATTAGTGTGCAATATAATAAAATAACCCCTATTTCAAACTAATCTCTTTTTGCTTTCTTTTCTTGCAACTATGTTCTTAGTAATGTTTCCATGATGGTAACTATGGAAATGTATCCTTTTTTTTAATCTCAACTAACTCAGTCCACACAAATTCCCTTTTTCGGAGTTAGATTAATTCCTGTTTTTCATATATTAATTCCAATTACTGAAAATTTTAATACAAAATTAAACATACCAATTGTTTTACCATTATACCCACAATTATTGTAATTCTTTTTTACAATATGTCCAATTCACCACTGAATAACAACATTAAGAATATATGCATAATACTTGTCAAATTCACAGTTTCAGTATTATAGTAATTCTCAACCCATACGGAAAGTTAATGGAATAGTTCTTAACGTACTTAGCGAATAAACTATTGCACAAATTACTGGAAATTTCAATTTTTTTATCACGTTAAGAATTATAGGGAATGTAAACGATAAGTATACCGTTACCAAAAGGTATAATTTAAATCCACTCACCTGACCGCTTTCCAATCCTTGAATCTAATTCAGATCTGCTACTCCTTAGTCTTTCTAATTGAATCTAATATTGGGAAAACCACGGATTAACAAATTTGGTGCTAAAGAGGAAGAAAGAAACCTTAATAATTCAGATTCACATAATTTACCTCATATAGAAAAGTAATCTGAACACCTATACCGTAGTTCTACATTCTTTGTCTTCAAATCTTGAATCAAAATTCTTAAAAAACTAATATTCTTATTTCTAAAAGATTTGGATAAGAATGAAAATGGCAGAGCCTTGGCATCGTCTCAAAAAATATGAGTTGGAGGTTAGGCACTTATAGTCCATTTATAGGTATACAAGAGATTATGGTCCATAAGATTAAATATAATAAAATCTGAATCGTACAAGTTGGAAAATATAACGTTAATTGGTTTGGAGTTGGGTCGTCCTGGACCATTTAGTGGGTCGACTCGTGTGTCGACCCACCTCTATGGGGTGTCGACCCCTACGATTTTGAATTAGTGTTATTTTCTATGGAGTGATTTTGGAGCTGGAGATTTGTTCAAGATCTCTTCCCATGTAGTTATTTCCTAATTAGGTTATCTATTTATTTCATTCATTTTTATCAGAACTTATATGTATTAGACTTCCGCTATTTTGCTTATTTAAAACTCTGATGTATTTTATTTTGTAGCTTCATAAACTATTATTGTAGTATTTTATTCTACTATGAGATGTTGTATTATTCAATGTCCGTGATTCTGTGATGATTTCTATTTTTGACCTCATAATAATAACAGTTTGCTGCTTCGAACGATTCGAGTTGTTTTTATATTGACTTGAATGGTTGGAAATAATAGATCGTTACAATATTTAAAACCAAGGTTACCAAACGCGATCAAAAGTCACAAATATTAAAATTTATATTTTAAATCGAAGTGAGATTTTAGTCATAAATCATAGATTCAAAAATCTATGTTTCAAAGTTTGCACATTGTTAGAAACTGGTTTGAAATGGACTTGATTTGAAAAGGGATTCAAGTTATAGGATTCTAAGATATTTGAAAATAATGTTTTAAATCATATTGTAAGTAATTTCTTAAACAAAAGTCCATTATAATGTAAACTACTCCTTAAACCGTTATATATAGTGTCAAATTTTGGAAATTGGAAATTTGTCATAAAGTGGCAATAGTGAACTTATAAAGCGCTTCTATTTATCGTTTAAAAATAGAAATCATTGCCGTATTTGCCATAAAAAAACCATAGTTTCACTTTTGCAATTGATAAGTTTAAGTTATAAATGAAGTAAACATTAAACCAAAATCTTAAAATTGGAAATAAAGTACTTTGAATTCCAAAATGTAAATATAAAAATGATATAATTTGGATTATGAAAGGGCAAAAAAATATTTTCGATGAATAAAGAGTTAACAAAATTTCAACCTATTCATTAAGATAAGAAGAGCACAAAGAGCAGTGAATTTTTCGAGATCGAAAAAAAAAATTCTTTTATTTTACATAAAATATTAAATAATTTTTTATAATTCTGATTGAAATAAAGAACTATGATCATCAACCTATGAATAATGAAATTAGTATATGGAGATTTTTGGTTAAATAAATGTGAACAATCTTTTTATATTACAAAATCACGATTTATGCAGTTTAATCATTTTAAATATATACGCAATAAGAGAAAAAACATATTAAATTAGAAATCTGGAATGCAGCATAAGGAAAAAATGCAACAAAGTAGGTAAAATGTACTAAATTTCTGAAAATTCTTTACCAAAAAACAGTGTTACTACCTCCAAAATATAAAGCTTGAAATTATTTGAACTAATTCAGTCATTAAGCATAGTATTATTAAATCTACCATTTGTTGCACTTAGTATCACCATACATATGAAAATTTGTCACGAATAACAATAAGAAGTCAACATATATTTAAACGTGTAGCTGGAAAGAAAATAAATCCAAACACATAAAATTAGAAACCATTCCACAGGGACAAATAAGTTAATTAAAGTCCATAAACTACATTCTTATTTAACTATGATATCCATGAAGTAAATTCATAAAATGTATAACAGAAATACTGTTACTGAGCGAATCGGCCACATATATTATTTTGACAATATAAGAGAATAATTGCTTTTGACTTCAATCAAATCTCAAAATCTTAAAAACCTCATTAACTTATATTGAAATGTAGTATTTAATTTGAAAAGTAGAGGTTGCAAAACAATTAATAGCAAAATATTTTTAGAACTAAGAAAATGTGAAATCTAAAGAAAATCGAATTAATTTCATAATAACAATAGTCACATTATAATTGAAATTGGTATAATTCAAATTGCTCCAGCCCGATGGGAACTAAAGTTGCGGTATATTAAATTGCCAAAATGAATAAATCAACACTAAACTTAATTTTTTAGAGAATCGATATGCAAAACACAAATCGTATCTATAGTAAAAGCGATTATATTATATTCGAATAACAAATTTAAATTGTATAGCCTAACAAAAATTAAAATGTGTAGTGGATGAAACTTACCAAATAAATAAATCAAATCATAAATGAATTTTTTATAGAGTCAATATGCACAAAAAACGATGGAGGACTTATAAGGTAAAAATATAAAAGGAAAAAAGAGGGTTAACACTGCTTAGGTACATTTTTAGGAATGAACAAACTATTAAGCCTTAAACCATCAGTAAATAAATAAAAAATCATATATTCACATATGTTGCACTACAAGTATAATCGAACAACAAGTATGATGTAACGACCCTAGGCATTGCAACCATCAGGCAATGGGCTAACCTCCCACCGTGACATACAGTGATACCTCAGAACTGATTTTATGGCCAACCTCTCGATTGCAACAACCAACCCAATCTTCCCATTGGGATGTGTAGGGGTAAGAGTCTCTGCTCGCCACCAAACAGCCAAGCGAGAACCCCCTATCACGTTCTCTAACCAGCTCTGATACCAAATTGTAACATCCGCGATTTTTGATCATTCAAATTGATAATGATCTTCAATGTCGACTTAAAAAAAATCAAAAATACGGATAGTTATTGGGATTAAAATAAAAAAAAAGAATAAAGAAGAAAAACAATCACAGAATCTCACAGTAGAAGGACAAAATATAATAAATAAATAACAGTTCATGAAGCTGTTAAAACATAGGTTTGATTATACTTTACAACATTATTAGAGTTAACTATAATAAACTACCAATATTCGTAGCGGAGTAATAATAATAAATACGTCTGTTGAGCTCCATCTTCATCTTCATAACAGTGTCTCCAAGGCAAGGTAATCTTCGCTAACTGCAGCTTCGGCTGACCTGAGCGTATTGCATAAAAAGAAACACAACAAACACTTAGATCAGAACTACATCATTCACATATTAGTCAAATTAAAATACAAAATAACATGAGTGTTATGGGTGCAGTAATCTAAAGAAATATTATGGAAAATTCGCAAATGATTTTGGAAAAATGAAGCTATCATAAGTTCGTCTCACATCATACAATGCAAGCACACACCAAATGGGCGAGTTTTGTCTTATGATAACCAAACATGCTTTCATACGTGAAAATATTCATTTAATACTATTATTAGTGCATAATGTTGAAAACCATTTTGCAAATAAATATATTAATCTTAGCAAGCATACGAACAAAACGAAAGGCTCGTATTGGTTATTGGGTTCCAATATGATGGTTCCTGACATGAAAGATCAATCTGGAACTAGGTGCAACCTCACGATTCGTGGTTTTCATCCAGGCTCGGACACCAAACACCAGGTAAATCATCGGTTAACATCCAGACACGGACACCAAGCATACCCTTTTTTTCACAAGTTTCAAAGTAGATCTACCGTCGAAGCTTTCAAGTTTCAATAAAATGTATACAACCTAACCGTCAATTTACCATCAATCCGATGTACGAGGTTCATCGAAGTCATGATATACACAATGCTATCATCACTAGCTCATTTCATAACTTGAGTATGCCATATTGTTAATTTACAACATGTCATTGATTTCCATCAGTACATAACCTCTAAGCACGACGAGAATAAATTTTTTTGCCGTAATACGATATATATTAACAAAAATCAGTGCTATGTAGTCAATTACAATATCAAACACACAATCCATACAAGTCCATCCTGGGTCTGAACGGAACAAAATCCGAAAATTCTCAAATATATTCAGACCTCATGCCACTTATAACCTCGCATTGAGCGATCAGCCCAATCGAGACATCAGTAGACAATCCAAATAAATCCAAAGATTCCCGGTCTTCATTCGTCATTTCGACGTCCCCAATCTACTTTATAACGTCGTATTATTACTTGGAATGGTTTTCGAACATATATTCGATCGCAGTCTTTCCAAATAATAAGCGCATTTTTAAAACAATAGTCATGCCTCCAATTTTTAATAACAATATCGAGATTATTTAAACATCGA
Source organism: Allium sativum (assembly GCA_030737875.1). Lineage (NCBI taxonomy): Eukaryota > Viridiplantae > Streptophyta > Magnoliopsida > Asparagales > Amaryllidaceae > Allium > Allium sativum. The sequence continues at coordinate 592,482,429 of CM060909.1, forward strand.
TTTTTTTATTCCAAGGAGAATATATTTTATTTCAAATTTCAACTTGAATCAACGGTTTAAATCGAGGACAATTCCAATTTGGGAAGAATTTACAAATGTTTGAATAACTTGAAAAATAGATAATTATGAGTAAAACCTTTTATGAAAAAATATATATTAAAATAATTACAGTATGATAAAATAAGTTAAATTACTATATATACATGTATTAAATGTTTTACAGAATTTTTTTTATAATAAATAATAAAACATAATTTATTTCAAAAATATAGGTATACATATAATTAACTAATTTTATTTCATAATTGCTTCTCTATCCCATTTCCAAATTCACCATATATTTTGGAATAATTGTTTTAACAAATTCAATGAACGTTTCCGTGTCGATATCAATGCAGTAACCAATTTCAATTCAAACATCCATCACAACCATTTCATCTAAACAGCCAATATTATATCGTTTCACTAGTTAACAAATGTCGACGTTTCAGACTAGCAATTAAATTTCGGATAAATAATTAAATGTCAATTCTAAATCAACACTTTAATTAACCTGTATGTGAAATTTAAGCAAACATCAACAATCAATGAAAACCAGACAATCAAATTCATTTCATAATTTAATTTAATAAATATGAGAACAATTCAGTTAATTGTGAGTGAGAAATTCACTCATCTTGATTTCAAACGAGATTGAGATCCAAATTTTAGCTCAAAATTTTAACTATTTCAGAATTAGTCCAAATCAGTGCCATCGCGAAGAGCTTGTCGATACGATTGTAACGGAACAAACCGCGTGTCAATTGGAGCTCGTATGAAAAAGTTATACGTGTTTTATGGTATGAATTTCACTGTATAAAAAAATAAACAAAAAAATACCTCACCCACTTAACTAATGCCATGTCATCAACCTTTACTCTTCTTCTCCCTTGCGCATGAAAAGCTCCAGTAAATCAACATTGCAAGAACCCACCTCCAACCTTCCTTCTCTCTTCCTTATCTCACAATATACACAGCTATTCTTCAAACCGATAAAACTAATGAACTTCTCTTTGCTTAAGCTTCCTACTCATCACTAACAACTACAATTCGCACTACCTAACTAAATCGCGATCTCATCGCCTGTAGCATAGCATGCTACAATGTTGTGACACTTTTTGTTTCGAAATCCCTCCAAAATTTGCCAAAAACTGCTTTTCGATCTCACAAAACCAAAATCAAGCATAGATTTCCCTCTTTCCAACCGCACACCTCACAAATCTCAACCCTAACTTTTTCCATCCATTGTATATTTCGAACCCAAACAAAAAATGATGTCGCACCCTTAACAAAAGCATATGATCGATGAAAATCTTTATATGAGTAGAAAGAAATTTGATTTAGAATTTTCGATGAGAGGTTCACAAGATATTGATTTTTAAATGAGGTAAAAGCTATTGTTGTTTCTTTATTTTATGTTTTTGAGAGTGACGGCTTGATCAAAGAATTGAAAATGAGGGTAGGGTTAGGTTAGAATTAGAGATTATTTATAGGTAGGAAATTAGATTAAAATAGATTTGCATAAGATGCATTTCTAGTCAAAGAGTTTCAACAGTTAAATAAACAAAGTACTCAAATTTATATTTGTACGTCTTTAATTCAATTTTAAAGATTAAATTATATTTGATTAAAGTTCATTAAATTGATTCATATATTAATAAAATTAATTAACTTTTTTTCAACCTTTATGAGTAAAAAAATTTCTCGTTTTGATTACCCAAAATTTTACCATACTTTATAACAAATTCACATATCAAATTCAAAGATAATTATTACACTAATTTGCAATGTTCTGTTTCATCTATAATTAAATCTCATTAAATATATATTTAATTCCATTAAATCGATTTGATTTAGTTTGTTCTCTTTTTATTCAACCAATCTTGAATTTATAGATATAGTTGACATTTTTTTTCACATCCTATTACGTTAGTAATTTCCATTTATCGCTTAATGCACAATAACAAAATATTTAATTGCAATCAATTTTTTGTCATAACTTAAACTCGATTAAGTCTCATTTAATTCGTTATTTACTTTATTATTCCATACTTCGTTATATTTTGATTTGATTCCTAAGACAACCTAAATTTTTATTTCAGAGGAGAGTTATGGTAGAATTAATGGTAATTTATAGGTAAGAAATTTCAATGGTTTAATTATCCAGTAAAGCATTCCATTTTTCATTTTTATCCTTAATTCAATACCCAACGTTCTAATTTATTCCAAATTTGAAATAGGGATAGCATTAGTTATTGGAATAAATTACGTATCTTATAAATCTCAAATTCAATTACAACAATCTCAATTGAGCATTAAATTCTAAAGCAATCAATTCGTTCAATATAAATTTCCAATTACATTACCAAACCATTTAAACTATTTTCCTACAATTATATAATAATATTTTAATTAAATTTCAAAACTTGTAGGTTTTTCTCAAATCAAAATAAAATTTAATTTCCAACTAGATTATTAACCCAATCACATAGAATTCATTATAAATACTTTTAACTCAATTTTATTCAGTGTCTTAAGAATTTAAAATTTCAATATTTATGAACATAAATTAATTGTAGTTTCACTACAATCATTTCAAGTTATCATTATTATAATTTGTTCAAATTCATTTTTAATCAATTAAATTAAATTCACATTATACATTTTTATAGTTACATCGTTTAAATTTTAAATTCTAACCATAATCGTAGCAAAATCATATTAAATTCAAAAACTTAAATGGTCGAAAATACGGGTTGTCACATATGAAAAAGCATAATAGTCAATAATACAAGTACAATAATTCAACAAATGGAAAGCTTATGTGAAGTTCAGACAATAGGGAATCACAAAAACAATATGGAAGAACAAAGATGTTGTTTCAAAGACAAATTGTAACAACCCAGAATTTTGGAACCAATTTAAAATTTTATTTTTAATTGATTTAACGGATTTTGAGAATTTAAAATGATTTATTTTTAGAATTAATAATTTAAAATTTATTTAAATCGAAGTTAGTGCATATAAATTTAAAATTTATTTAAAACGAACTCAAAATAGCGTGGTAGTTTGAAAATTCGATTTTTAATTTCAAATGATTGTACAGAATTCAATATAAATCGGATTTCAGTAAAACATGAAAAGTTGGAATATTTTGAATTGTAACTTCCTAACAAATGTAAGAAACTGAGATTTCAATTTATAAATTGAAAGATATGTCCAGTTTAAAATTTAAAATAGCCGCTATAGAATTTATATATATTTTATTAATACATAACCCTTAAAAATAGCCATTTTGCAAACGACCTCTGTTTTCAACAAAACCACTTTTGCTGGATCCGTAATGTCAAATTATTGTTAGGTTTAAAATTTCAAGTCATTTGGAATTAGTATGAGAGCGTAGTAAATTTAAACGTTTTTTCAATTTTGGTTTGAATTTAACAAGCTAATAAAAAGGCCATTTTTCAAACGGTCTTCAAATTCAATAAAATTAATTTTTTTTAGGATCGTATCGTCAAAATATAGCTATATTTCAATTTTCATAATTTTTGGAGTCAGTATGTGGCCTCGGTAAATTAAAATGTACGTTGAAATTTAATATTGAATGTTATATTGAATTATATTTTAATTTTGATAGAAGCTGATTGAAACAGCCGAATCAGCTTATGAAATATATCCCATTGAGTCCGGAAAAGGGATACTTGGTTAGGGGCGATAGTCGTTGGGTTTGATTTGGAGTTCGAATCAATAAACCAATTATTTTGGAAATAAACAATATAAATATATAGTATATATACCCCAAATTATACGAAACCCTAGCCCTCCTTATTTTCATTTTTGCGCCGCCAGGAGAAATAGGAGGCCAAAAAACTTAGAAATTAATCCCTAAATTTCTCCAAATCCACTCGCTAATTCAAGATGGTTTCAATGTGAAGATCGAAGAGCTCAGTGAGTTGTATACATTAAACGGTGATGATCGAATAATGATGACCAAGGAGGCCGGATTTCCCTCTCAAAACCGCTGCATTTGGGCACATTTTTTAGGCCGACGGAGGGTACGAGTGGGCTTCGATTCAGGGTGGTGGATGGCGGCGTCGAAGGTGATGAGGTGGCGGCAGTAGATTGGAGGTCGGTGGCCTCTCTGGTGGTGCGGTGTTGATTTTCCCCTCGCGAGGATGTGTTTCGTGAGTGGCAGAACGGTTTGAATGGGGAAGAGCGTGTTAGAGGAGTAATTAAGTGAGGATTAGGAAAATTAATTATTATTTAATTATCTAATAATGTAATTAACGTTTAAAATGTTATATCTTTTTCATACGAGATCAAAATCCGATGATTTTAGTTGTGTTGGGATCGTGACAATAAACTCTACAACGTGGAAATGATCAGAACGGGAAAAGAGCAAGTTGGATTTTTGGCTAAATTAAATGTTCGTTTAATTTAGTTTAAAAATAAAATTCTCCATTAAAGACTGACGGAGTGGAAATCAATGTGAGAACTCTCTCACTCAAAATTTTGTATAGTTATTTATTTTTATAACTGAATATATATTTGTTGCCTATGATTGCAAACGTTGTTTGATGATTGATTGATGTGTATAGTTTTAATGTCATTATTATTAAACTGTAAATAAATTCACATGGATTGTGATGTAAACCCCATACGGGTATTGGGACAATAATTTTACACCTCACCCAATTATTTTATTGATATTTGAATACCCCACATGGGTCTGGGATGATAATTAATTCACATCTCCATTGGATTTAATCATATGTCAATCGATCGATAGACAGACTGTGATAAGCATTATTTAATTATTCAATGCTTAAACAGTTGTAAATTGCACTCTGGATGTGAGTTGACTGTTTTATAGTTGTTTATCACTATTAATACATGTGATGTATGGAATCCATATAAACAAAATTATATGGAAATTGATTGAGTCCGATTACAATTCAGAATATAAACGAATATTTTAAAATAATATTCAGTGAAGGATCAAAATATGATTTTGATGTCCGGTTTTGTATGGACACAAAAATATTGAAATGCATATGAAGCCGAGTTAAGTATATATACGCCATTTTAACTCAAATGGAACTTTCTGTCGATTTTATTCATTTTATAATGAATATTAAAAAGATTTGATTTCAAAATCTGATATTGTAACACCCCGCCTCCGCCAGGGTGGCTCTTGCAAGCACTCTGACTTTGGAGGGGCGTTTGAATTGGGTAAACATGCATAATGATATATCAAGGCAGAACAAGAACATATGTATATATGTAAACAGAGTAAATGAGATAAGTAAAACAGCGGAAGATTTCAAACTATTTCAAAACAAGTCTGATACAACATAATGTCAACTTTCCAAATACACAAGTCTAGATAAAAACAATATCACTGAAAAACTGAAATACATAAGTACTATCCCCAAAATAAGTGATAACCATAGCTAGCTTCATGTCAAGACCGTACATGAGCTAAAATCCCACAAGCAAGTGGTCAGAAATCCAAGCTAAGCTCCAATATTCCCACCTTGAGAACCTGGGGGGGAAACGGAAGAAAAGAGGTGAAAGAAAATAGGTCAGTCAAAAAGACTGAGTAAGCCCTACTACAATCAATGTAAACTGATAAAGTTAACTGACATGAGAAGCAGGGATGAACATAAGGATAACAACATACTAGCATGATGATTAACTAACAAGGTAGATAAAGGTGTCATCGCATAATCAGGTTTAAGGTTTTTGCACCACAGGTGTACTAGCAAACTAACATGACTTGAATAAACGAGTATTGATCCCTTGGCCCAAGCTTTGGCCCAATAACATGAAATGACCCAAATACGAGGTCCAATAAAATGAAGTGACCCTAATACGAGGTCCAACCAAACGGTCTAATCGATCGGCTCCCTAAGCCTAACTCGTCACGTGTTGGTGTCAATACGGCCCAAACATAATTGTAGTCAGACTGTGCCGGGTCTCCCGTCGGGTGTATCAAGCCCTAGGGTGTCAACCCCTGGACACCATAAACATAAGTGCACAGTCTAGATCTACTGGTACCCATGCTTGACTTCTCCAAATACGGACTACGTGCACGACCATAGTCCGTCCGGAACTACATCGGCGTACCACTCTGCCATCGTTTTTGGTCACTTACCTCAAGTCCAGTAATCGTGCCCCCACCCTAGCCTAGTCCCTAGGGTCTTAATGATACAAACTTGGGATTACTACTGGAGTGGACCCCCATTGCTAGGATTTTCTAGTGGGTTAAGTACGGTTTAAACCTCTTGCTAATCATGGATTAACTTGGTTAAGTGTAACGATGAGTTCACGACTTAACCCTGATTAATCTACCAAGCCCAAATTGGTTAAGTATTAAGTGGACCATGACTTAACCCTAATCATGAGGCATTAACTAATTTAATGTGCCTTAACCTCTCACATTAGACCTTGTTGTGGTTACTAGTTAAGCCGGGCGGGTCCGGGTAGCTTTACACCACAACTTGGTCTAACCTCGGGTTCAAGGTACAACATGACCAACTTCTCACATTGGGTCCTATTGTTTGTAGCAACTAGTTAAGCCGGTCGGTTCCGGGTAGTTTTACGCTACAAACTCAACCCAACCTCGAGTTGTTCACACTTATATTTTCTAAGTGTCATGTCCATTATGTTTCCAAAACATATTACAAGTTTTCAAGCATTTGGGTAGACCTAACTTAATAGGTAAATTCCCAATGGGTAGACCTAACTTAATAGGTAAATTCCCAATCTTATGTTTTTATATCTTTTAAGTTTACCCAACCCCAAACGCAATCCCATCGCTTACATATCGCAATAGCGCATAAAGGATAGAAAGAGGGAACTTGGCATAATCATGACATAAGGGTGTTGAAGCCACAAGTTTAACATGGTGGCATATGAAATGTACATATGTTCATGTACTTGCATATTGCATCATTAGGCCTCAAAAGTATGCATAAAACCAAACTTAGCATATAAGTGATACATGGTGATAAATGACATGTAGAAGTTGCCATAAGTTCGCATTTAGCCTCACATGCAAGTTATCACAAGGGATATGATAACTTACATGTTGCCAAAATGCAACCTTTAGCATAAAGCTTGAAGCTTTAAGCTCATAAACCCAAGATAAGCTTGCATAACATGATAACATGAGCAAAATGATCAACCCAAACTTGCATAACATAACTTGCATATCATATGGCAAACTTGCATATCATAACATAGCAAACTTGCATAACATAACATGATAAACTTGCATATCATAACATGGCAAACTTGCATAACATAACATGATAAACTTGCATATCATAACATGGCAAACTTGCATAGCATAACATGGTAAACTTGCATATCATAACATGGCATGCTTGCATAACATAACATGATAAACTTGCATATCATAACATGGCATACTTGCATAACATAACATGATAAACTTGCATATCATAACATGGCAAACTTGCATAACATAATGATCAACCAAACTTGCATCATTCATTTAACTTTAGAGTTTAAATATGAAAGTAGAAAAGGGCTTACAATGCTTATGAAGACACAAAAATATATAGATTGAGACAAAGCCCTTATGCAATCAAATAAACCCAAAATGCAAGCTCCAATAGAAGAACCCTTGAGCCAAAATGATCAAAACCCTTGCTTTATGATGTAAATATGGAAACTTGACTTGAATGCAAGCTAATGATGCTCATACAAGCTTGAAAACACTTGTATGCATGGAAAATCTCTCATAGAAATATCTTAGAAATTTTATGAAGAGAGTGGAGGCCATGAGAGGAATGATTTTACCATAGTTTAATTACTTGAATGAATAATGATGATTTAGGGTTAGGTTAGGGGCTTATTTATAGAGATTAGGATTAGTTTTAGCCTTAGGATTAAACCCTAATTCCAATCTCAGCCCTTAAAACCGAATCTGGCCCCAAAACCTAACCAAAACCCCAAAATGGTGCACCAGGCAAAACTGCCCGGCTGAACCAAGTCGACAGGGCTGTCGACTTGGGTCCAACCAAGTCGACTGCCAAGTCGATAGGGCTGTCGACTTGGTTGGCTTGGCGGGAAATTTCCCGCCTAGCCTTCCAGGCCCGAAATCCGAAATTTGAACTTGAAATTCAAATCTGTTTTGAACTTGAAATTTTCTAAAAACTTCATTGGGCCTTAATCGGGTCATACGGACTCCGATTTTCGAAAACTCGGACTCTATTTCGCGTATTTTTCCGAGACGAACGCAATGGCATAGACCGTTTCCCTTGATTCAGATTTATAAATTAAATTCTACCTCGATTTACGTTATAACAGGTTATTGAAAATACGGGTTGTTACAGATATTTTGAAAATATTATCATTTTTTATATTATAATGATATGGAATATTCAATTTTGATTTAAAATTGAAATCAAAGTTGAAATTGTTTTAAAATGAATTAATAAACAATTTATAAAATACGTTTTAAATGGAAATCGACAAAATATATTATATATATTTAAATGGTTTGAATATAACGCATTGCGCAGCGACCGTTCACGAATTTCAACCACTAACTTCGAATTGGCATAACGGGAGATCCGACCGTCGGATTCTCCTAAAACCGGAACCATTGGGTTTGTATCGAAAAGATCTTTCAAATGAATATATGACATTTAAATTTGAATGGTTAGATTTTAAAATATATCCAAATCAATTTCAGAAAAGGTCGCTATGAATGCAGTTCGGTGACCGATATTGGAAACCGACTGTAAGGGCCTTAATAAAATTATGGAAAATATGGAAGATTATGTAAAATCATGATTGATGATTTGGAAAGATTATGCATGAAATATTCCAAGTTTTGAAAAGATAAAAGATATTTTTATTTGAGCGAACTAGTTAACCACTAGAATAAAAATCCAATAAGTTTAAATTAAGAAATTGGGTTGAGAGTGGTTTTTAAAATAACCCGAGTTTTCCAACGAATAAAATGGATGAATTTGAATGGAAATTATCTTCGGATATTTCGATATTGGGTTCCGTAATTATACAAATATGGTTATGAGAATTTGAATGATATAGATATCTTTATTCCCAATACTATATTTGTTTGTTTCAGAATTTGATATTGAATATAAGCCGATATGATTTCTATTCAGAGCCTTATATTTAATATCAAATTGGATTTTGGGTTTGTCGTGAATGGTGTCTTTATTAACACTGTTCTTAAACCCTGTTAAGGAAAGAATAAATCTTTTAATTAAGATTAAGGAAATTTTCCATTTAATACATATAATTGGAATGAAATGGAAGTTGATTTTGGGGTTTATCGTGAACGATGTTTTAAGTGACGTTAGTTCTTAAACCCGTTTAATAGTGAAGTTATAATCTGGAGTTTATAAAACTTTTAATTAAGATTTAATGGAAATTGAACAAAGTAAAGTTTTCCAATTTAATATATTAAATTGGAATTGAATGGAATTCAATTTAATAATCGAGATGAACTTCTGTAAAGGAAGACCGTTACAATTTATGGAATTTAAAAGGCCTTGCCGTTATTCCGTTTATAGTACTAGTTCGATACAAAAATTTATATCGATTATATATAGTTATGAATTCCGTGAAAGTTCCATTTTTATGGAAGAGGATTTTGGGTTTATCATGAATAATGTTCTAAACGACATTCGTTCTTTAACCCAAGTAAAGACGGGATTTATTTCCTAAAATTTAAATAATCATTAAGTAATGATTTTTGAGATTAAAATCGAACTAAAGTTTTAATGAATCTTTAAGTGGATTAAAATGAGAATGGAATAATTAAATTTATCGAATTCATGAAATGATCGAGAATGAAGTATCACCAGTTTTACTCCAAGCGATGGCTAAATCTTTAATTAGATTTGAATGTGAAATGATAATTAAATTTACCGATAACCCAAGAGGTGTCTGATATGGAGTACTACCCGTTTTGCTCCATGGGATGAATATGTTAGGATTGGGATAATAAAATAAATGATTACTTCGGTAAGGCTTGATAATCCCGACTAGTTTTATAAACCTTATTTTGGTTTAGAATTGTTAAAGGATAAAATAAAATCCTTTGAAAATGATATCCAAAGGAAGATTTAGGTATAAGTTTGAAAGAACTTATCGTTGATAAAATTAATGGGAACCTTTCCGCTAAGATGTGAATATTTGAATAAAAGAATATTCTGAATTGGAATGAGGCGTATGATGTTTTTTTATAGAACTTGATAATTAATTATAAAATACATGAGTTATACGGAAAGATCGGGTTTATCCCATTCTGAATAACTGGTACGGCGACTAAAAGTCGACGATAAAGACGGTGGTTGAGGACCGAAGATCTTCACATCGTTTGGATGATTACCGATGTCTTGATTAGGCTGTACACCCAAGACAAGGTAATAAGTGGTGATCGTCCAGATTACATGGAGATCGACCGGATATGCGAGGACCTCTCTCCTGTATTCGACATATGGGACGAGGAATAAGGTGCCTCCGGTTTTGTTCAAACATAGAACAGACTTGTAAATGGATGAGTGTCTGACATTGGATTTCATTCTATGTTAATTGCTTTCTATTAAATATATATCTGTTTGGTGGCGGAGAATTTATTCACTTACTTAACACCCTTCTTTGAGATGTACGACCTTGGAGGTTATATATTGATAGACATCAGTTGTATGGCATGAATTGTCAATGTGGCATGCTAAGATGCAAATGATCAAGTCTTTTGTTAAAAAGCAAAGTCTTGTGGTTAATGATCAAAGCGCAGCTTTAATTAGCACCTCTTTGTGTATAGCGTTAATTCGCGAGCCTCACACCTTGGTATGAGTCAAAAACGGGATGAAGACCTCAGGGAGGACATGACGTTTCTTTCTAGCTAGGAGTGGTGTCTTGGTATGGTGTCCAGACATTTTTACTTATGTGGATGATGGATAGGGCTGTCAATTTTCTACACGACCCGAAACCCGCACGGAAATCAGCAGGTTAACCCGACCCGTTTAGTTAGCGGGTCATTTTCGGGTCAACCGGAGTTTGACCCGTTTATAAACGGGTGGGTTTAGGGTTGAGCCGCTAACCCGATTTTGACCCGCCAAACCCGATTATATATTGTATTTCTTTCATACTGTTAGTCTTTTATGTATACTATTAGGGTTAATCTTTTATGTATGCAGTAAATGCTCGTATATGTAAGCTGTTATATTTTACTAATTTATTCTTGTATGTTGTTAGTTATATTTTACTTATATCAACTATATCTCTTCCATACTGGTAGTCTTTAATTTATGCAGTATAGGAATATATACTTATGTATAGAATATGATTTTTGGATATGGTGATTCATGCTTTATATATGTGTTGTTTGTTGGTGACTTTGCAACTTGTTGCATGTTGGTGATTACATATAACAGTGTGCATGTTGGTGATTTGGCTCTTTTGTTGCCTATATTAGCAGGCAATATCTATCAATGGGTCAAACGAGTAAACTCGACCCAACACAACTCGCCACAACCCATTTAGTTAAATCGGTTACGCGGGTCGGGTGAACCCGTTCATAAATGAGTCGGGTTAGGGTTGGGAAAATATGACCAGTTAACGGGTTGATCCGACCCGTTTATAGATCAACCCGAACCCGACTTGACCCGACCCGAATCCGACACGACCCATTGACAACCTAATGATGGATAGCGAGGCGCCTCGGATATATCGGTCGCCAATGGCCAAGTGATAGGTCCTATAGGACTGGGAAACCTGTATTCATGAATAACTAATCCACTAAAGTAAGTATGGACTGGCCCAGACGCTAACCAGGGCTCGCCAACGTCCGAGTCCTGAGGCATTTGCTAGAGTATCTCAAAACCGGTGAGGAATATCCCTTGCCTTGACTCATAGATGGAAATCCAATTTCCATTATGACCCTTTTCGGTTTTAGTTGCAAACCTATATATGGCGACATAATATATGGTACCTATGCCATCTATAATTGATACATTTATATTTGAAGTTGTTTTGACACTATGCACTTATAGTAATATCAAAATGATTCGCTTTAAAGCGTTTCAAGCATATTTGGCTATTATAAGGGAAAACTCTATCCCCTGGTTTGTGTTGCGTTGTGTGATTGGACCTGCGTTTTATAATAGCTTCATTTTTTCAAAAGCATTGCGTTGTTTACAAATTGTTTTAGTTCAGAGTATTCATGGGAGTAAACCCGTTCCGTGACATACGGTGTGGTCCCGTGATTTACCTAATTTTGAAGTGAAGTTTAATAAATGTTTATTTTCTCACACCAGTCCCATGACTGACTCAGAGTTTATTGTTTCTACCTAAACACTGGATGCCTATATTTTCCACACGGGGAGCTAGTAGTTTTGGTTTTCGCAGATATTTCTTTTAACAGGATCCTGGATTACGGTTGGAGCTATATTCGAAATGCTTTGTATCCGTGTATTTCTTTCAGTTGTGATAGTTGATGTTTTCCATTGTGCATTATATTTATGTATATATATTTTCGCTGCTTTTGTAATTTGTAAATCTCTAATATTTATTTTTTCGTTGTAAATTATTTATTTGTACTCTGATATATTGTACTCTGATGTAAATTGTTGTAATAGCAATGAAAATGTTCTCATGTTTGTGTTACAATGCGTCGTATTCTCAAAACAATCCGGGCTCCTCCGTCTCTTCGGGGATCGGGGAAGTCTATTCCGTTTCACGAATTCTAGTGGATAGCGGAAATATCTAAGAAAACCAGTAAAATTAATTTCATAAACCATATTTTTGTTACAAAATGAACTACAACCAGACATGAGCATACTGATGCAAAATGACAACAGAAAGACGTGTGCTAATGTATATGACAAGAGGAGGAGGTTTGCTATTTTGTATGGCGGTCCCCATTACCCAACATTAACTTAGTCGGTTGTTTTTGGAGCAACTCTATGTTTCTTATCTCATAAATTAGATAACTAAATGTAAATTGCAAAGGGGGGATTATAAGGTTCTTATCATAGAAATTTGATACGTGGAAGTAAAGTTTTGTTTAAATAAATATATTAGTGTAAAGATAAATTTGCATTTTTATTTTCAAGGACGACCGAAGCGCAAAACATTCAGTAGATTCACTGAACAAAAAAAAAGTTTATACAAAATGTTTAGTGTAATGTCAAATTTATAGTTCAATATCCCTGGATGATCTGAGTTCAAAATGTTTAGCAGATCACCATGAAAAAAGAGAAATTTTAATCTTAAATATTTTTTAAATATGAAATACGATAGATAGATAGATAGATAAAATAGATATGAAAGGAGATGAGCATGTTTGAAATAACGAATAACAATTGTATTAAATTTGAAAAAAAAGTATAAAACTGCAAAATGTTTAGATTAAATAATATTTATTATTACAACGTTAAATCTGTAGTTTTATTTTCACAAATTATCTAAATGCTAAATGTTACATCTAAATTCATGGTACACGCTGAAGACATAAACTTTGTCCCTACAAAAATACAATGTTCCCAAAGCTTAAACTACCAAACGTGGTCGATATATGTAGCAAAAAATTTGGCGTGGTTGATTACACATGGATAGTTTCTTCTTGGAGAATTTTGTTTTCATCCACAAAATTTGTAAGTTCATCCACCCTAATTTATAGGGATATTATCTATTTTTACGGGTTGTTTAAATTTTAAAATTGGATCAGTTAATCCACAACGTATTATTTACTTTCTCTCGACTTTCCTTCTCCTCCTTCCGACGTACTACTCATAAACTCAAAACACAAATTACCAAATCTAATCTCTCATTTTTCTCATTTCAACGTACTGTGAAGAAGAGACTAAATGCAAATCTGAAATAGAAAAGTACAAAGTACAAGATTAAGGTAAACATGTCTTCTTCTGAAAACAATTTTTTTTCCTAGAACTTTGAATGTGATGTAATTGATATTTAAAAAATATCATCATGAAAAATCAAATTTTGATTTATTGACATATCAAATCAATGTGAATAATTGCATCAAATTACATCGTTTATTTCTGAAAATTAATCGGAAAGGTAAGCAGAAAAATTAGGTTTTTTTTTGTATTTTGATGTGTAGTTATTTGTCAATGAAATATGTCGATGCAAGACAATTTTTGATATATTGACAATTATAAGCATCGTGAAACTTACAGTGTTACCTCTGCAAATTTATTTAAAATATACAGTAGAAAAAATGATTTTTTTTTTTTTTTTTTTGCATTGTGTTGTGATTGTAAGTGCAGTTATTTGTCAAAGTAATATTATGAATTATGATCAATTGTTAATATAGTAACAATTCAAAGCACTGTGACACATGTACATGAAATTGCAATGTTTACCGCTGAAAATGTAGTAAAAAACAGCAAAAAATTGGTTTTTTAATTTATTTTTATATGACATTTGATGTATATTCAACAGGAATATGTCTGAAAAGAGTAGTTCGTCTAATACAGATGAGAACATCAATTTTTTTAGTACAAACGAAAGTGAACGGTGGCTGGAGTATTCAAGATTTCTAAGTAAAGAGATAGACGAGGAGTGGGTAAATGCAACTGTAGTAGAAAACGAGGGTACATACAGCAATGATGTTATGGAGCACTGTACAGTTTATCCAGAAAAATCAATTTTTAGTACGGTAAATTGATTTTTTTTTTTTAGTACGGTATATTGCCTTTTTTTTTTTTTTTGGCTATTGTATATGAAGTTTTATTTTGCTATCTCTTATGTTTACTTTGATATTATGTCATGCAGGATAGTCCACCAGTTTGCTCCAAAGATGAAGTATTAGAATGGGATTGCACTTTTGCATTCCGAACTAGTAAGGTATGCTAATTTTTTTATTTTCACATTACAAACTGAATATATAATTAATTAAATTTTCATATACATCTCAGATCTTTAACTCACGTGATGAACTCACTGAATGGTGCAAAAATATTGGAAAATCATGTGGAGTAGTTGTCACTATTAAACAATGTGAAAATCCCAAAAACGGTCGTAGAGGTCGAATATCTTATTGGTGTGAGAGAAGTGGAATATATGTTGGGGTTAAAAAAAAGGCATCTATTGACAAACAAGTAAAGGCTAAAAAGACGGGAACAAAAAAATGTGGATGCCCTTTCTTATTGAAAGGAGTTAAACTTCATATGCTTGATCAATGGAGAGTAGAAATTATATGTGGACTTCATAATCATCCAGTAGAAAAAAATACAAATTTTGAAGGTCATTCATATGTTGGAAGACTTACCACAAATGAAGAGAACGAAGTAATAAAATTAAGTGCATGTGGTGTAAAACCAAGGGAAGTGCTCCGTATTCTCAAAGAAAAGAACCCAAATAATGCCTCCACAATTCAAACTATTTACAATTTTAAGGCTAAACATCGAGTTATTGAGATGGAAGGAAGGACATATATGCAACAAATGTTGTATATGTTAGATGAAAACAAGTATATTGAATTTCACCGGAGAGACGAAAACACGGAAGAGGTATTAGATTTATTTTTTGCACATCCGTATTCCATAACACTTGTTAGATGTTTTCCGCATGTTTTGATTATGGATTGTACCTATAAAACTAATCGTCACGGTAGACCTTTACTAGAGATAGTAGGAGTCACATCCACATGGAAAACATTCATAGTTGCACATGCATTTCTTAACCATGAAACGGTTGACAACTACACATGGGCTTTGCAATGTTTAAATGAAATTCTTTGTCCAACCAATCGTACTCCTTCTGTAATTATCACCGACCGAGAAATATCCTTAATGAATGCCGTTCAAGTCATATTTCCTACTGCGTCCCATTTATTATGTACATTTCATATATCAAAGAACATTGAAGCAAAGGGGAAAAAAATACTTTAAAACAACAGAAGAGTGGGTTGATTTCATTCAACAATTTCATACGTTAATTGATGAGCCTACGGAGAAGTCATTCAACGAAGCATGGATACATTTTAAAAGTAAAAATGCTACATTGAAAGACCTCATATTATATATCGAAGATAATTGGATTGTACCATTTAAGGATAAATTTGTGGCTGCATGGACAAACAATGTGAGGCATTTCGGAAATCGTACAACCAATAGAGTGGAATCTCAACATTCAACATTGAAGAGATATTTGGCTTCATCTCAAGGCAATTTGATCCAAAATTTGATTATGATCGACAGATTAATAATAACACAACATGTGGCCATCAAAGCTTCTCTTCGTAAATCACTAAGTACTAGTTTGCATGACCATCGTATAATAATGTTCAATAATCTTCGCGGATTTGTGTCACACCATGCACTAGATCAAATTGGCGAAGAAATGAAAAGATCAAAATATATTGGTTTAGATATTTCCAAATGTGGTTGTATAATTAAACGAACACATGGTCTTCCTTGTGCACATGAAATCGTGCAGTTAAAGCAAGAGAATAAATTGATCTTATTATCATCTATCCATCCGTTTTGGAGAAAACTTAATGATTTTGTCAATGAGACCAGTGAAAGTCCACTTGATCCTAATCCAGAAATCTCCACATTTTTATCTAAATTTTATCTTTCTACCGAGGAGCAACAACTAAAAATGCTGAAAGTGATAAAAGAGGTACGTATGGTATTAACATTTCTTTTTTTTATTGCTTCTTTGTTAACAACTTAAGTCACTAATACTTTTTGTTTAAGGTTAACTATCCGGAAAGTACAAATATGGAACCACCAAAGAAAAATACAAAGCTGAAAGGACGCCCAAAAAAAAAAACTCCACAAAAATCAATAGTACAAAGCGTGATAAATCTGCTTTTGAGTACGCGCAAACAAAGGAGGAAGTGGAAAATAAGCTCAATAAAAGAAAATTATCCATTGCTAAGGATGACAAACAGAAGAAGAAAAAGTACAGGCTTACTAATTCAGATGATGAGCTGTCACCAACTGAATTTGCTTTCAAGTATTTTAGTCTGTCATTTAACGAGCATGTATTTCAAAGTGTGGAAGATGTTCCACCAGATGGGCATTGCGGGTATCGTTGTTGTGCACGACAATTGGGTTTTAAAGATGATGATTCGTGGAAAACTGTGCGACTAAGCATGTTAGAGGAATTACACGTGCATAAGGAACAATATACTAATTTGTTGGGTGGTGTGAAGAGATATAAACAAGTTGAATCATCATTGGCTTATTTTGGGCAATACGCAGGGAAAAAGTATTGGTTGAGTTTTCCAGACATGAGCTGCTTATTTGCAACGTCATTCAATTGTATACTCTGTGTATATTCTCCGGAAGAATGCATGACATATTTGCCTTTAAGAGTAGGTCCAAAAGATGAACACAAAGTGATCTCAATTGTTTTGATGGGCGGAAACCACTTTATGATAGTTCACTTGAAAGAAGAAGCACCACTACCACATATTTATCCTGGATGGGAGAAGCAATGTTGTTCGGATGCGCATAAATGGTTTGATGTAGTCAACAATAGAATTGTCAAATGGAACAAACTGATGACTGCATAATTCTCTTCACTTGGTAAAATATCGATTATATTTACGTGTTTATTACTCTTCTTATTGTACATATGTACTTAAGATATGCAAATTTCATTTCTTTTTTAAAAAAATGGTTTAGTAATTGAGATGTGATTAAAATATTACATTTGTATTCATGCAGCGGGGGCAAAATGACGGATGGAGAGGCACAATGTTCACAAGCTTTCAGACCGATGATGTATATTTACAGTTTTTTTTTTTAGGAATAAATTATGATTGTTGTTTGTGTAACTCGCTTTTTAGTTATATTTTAGGAATAAATGGATTCACTGTTTTGAATATGATTTGGGATAAGCTACATTTTATTTAAAGTATTTTTATTGTATGATGTCCCTTTGAGTATCACTTGCCAACTGCTGAATGCTTCCCTGCTTGATATTTGTGACTTTGTACTGTGTTTGCACTGTTATGTGCATGTGTATGAATTTACATCTACCAGCTCCAGCTAGCTAGGCAAGCAGCTTCTAGAAACCAGATTGCAAGATCAAATTTATGTAAATGCGTAAAAAGATTGACGGAATTTCTCATGTGGTTTTTGAGGCTTCTAAAAAGGATATTATCTACAATTTGTTTCAGAAGCAAGTACATTTGAGTAATGTCAAAAATGCTACAAATCAATAATCTGCTGCAGGCAGCAAGTATATGCTTTGGCCAGTTAAATTTCCCTGTCTTCAACTTAATATGTGTATATGTGTATGTAACAATAGTGCAAAAAATACAGTTAATTTCATGTTCTGACAAATCCAGCCATTTATTCACAAGCAGCTTCTACAGCCACTCTGTTCATTGTTCCAGGACATGGGTCTCCTCCAAAAACTTTTGGGTTTATGGTTACAGAACACAAATTACTATTGTTATTGTTTCAGCTAATTGAATTGGTGTAATCAAAACAAAAGAAACTTTTATAGATAAGCGTTTGGTTGTAGACAGAGAAACTTATACGGAAAGCACTGCTGTTTTCCAGACCTTGGGAAGCTTCCAAGCATCGAGTTATAGAGTGTGTGTAGAATACCCAAGTTGTGCCCACAATTTTGAATTTGTATCGGGATACTAATAATCCTGCAAATGAGGCCGTAAAAATAGATTCTACTGACTTATTGCTAATCATTACTGAATTGACTTACCATATTACTAACACGTTTACTATTCAAGTTTGGTACACCCTTCAGTTTTGTTATTTTCTTGGGGCTAGCTCTACAAAAATGAAGAACATTGATAATAAGCTTAGACAAAAATATGAAAATATTGATGTAAGATATTAAAAGGGAAATATACTTAATAGCATACTGTCTAAGCCATGCAGTTCATTAATCCAACACCATCTTTTACATTTTGAAGCTTTCTAATTCTCACAAGTATCCTTTTTTGTATTTGTTTTTTCTTACCAAATTTTCATCTCCAGTCCTTTTATTTTCATTCTCCACCATACCTGCCTATATTTAATGTATTTCCATATGAGATCACTAGCTCTACGGCGTAAAGCTTTATGTTCATGCTCAGTTTCATCCAATTCAGAAACCACTGTATACACAACCATACAATGTTTGTATGGACATCAATGATACGTGCGCACCTGTATGTATGGACGCTAGGCTACAATGTTTGTGCAAAGTCCATGCAACAACAAATAAATATATGTTCACGTTTTCTATTATCAGCGGCTTTGGATTCTATTAAGCATGTTTTCCTTTTCTTGCACCACTATTTTCATCTTTCTACAGTAAGCCTGGACTGCTACTGCTGCAAGGCTATATGGGAACAGTATGAAGAAAAGCATAACAACTTTTATTTCTATTTTTAGGCTATAATCGAATCTTATTTGTTATTGGTCCCTGTGGCCAAATTATTTACAAGGATTTTGTATAAACTTGGCAAAAATTGTAGCCATATAAGTTTACATCCGAGTCCTATTACAAAACAGTAGCCAAACTAAAATAAAACTACTAAATTACAGTTCATCTTGTTCTGTGTCTTCGCTTTCGTCTTCTGTATTTCCTCCAGCTGATGATGACTTTGCATTCACGGAAACAAGTTTGGTTTCCATTATCTGAGTTGCTCCACCTGGAATATTAGGAGGGGAGCCTGGATCAGCAAAGCCAAGCTTTGAAGGAATCTTCAGCTTCCCCATTTGTTACCAACACACATCCCTAAAATTCCTTGATCCCATCCCTACAAAGAGCAGCGATTACAGAAAAAAACAAACGGTGATGTTTCGCCATGAGTTGAGTGCAGTCCAGATTAGAGATCCCAGATCGACAAAGTGATTTGTGCGTTCGTGATGATCGTATGTATATCTGTAATGCTACTTGGAGCTAGAGCGTAATTTTTTTCGGAGTATACGAGCAAAATATTGTTTATTTGTTAGTTAATCCACCATTTATTAGTTAATCCATCGTGGATTAACTTATTAATAAATTGGTGGATTAATTTACTAAAGTCAACTTATGTAGTTATGTTGATTAACTTACAAATTTCGTGGATGAAAACAAAATTTTCCTTTTTTCTTTCGCCTGAACCGATTAATAAAATTTGCAGTCCAGTCCCAAACATTTTACAAAATTATCCTTGACCTGTTAACAAATTATCGGTTATTGAAGTTGTCTAACAGCCCGTTAACGACAATTTTAAACTGTGCTTCCTACTTCGTAGGAAATATTAAATTCAGGGGCCTGTCGTTATTTTTCCATACAGCTATATTTGAAACGAGGACACACTCTCATTTCCGCTTCTCCACATAATCGATTTAAGATTACAAACAACCTGCAATGCAAAGAATCCGCTAATTCTGTTATTTTAGCGATTATCGTTTATTTTCATGTTTTGTTGTAAAGCCACTTGGCTTCTTTTGATCTGTAGATGCATATTATATAGGCTACAGTAGAGGAATGGAATGCTAGGCAGAAACTAATCAATTCTTTTCCTATTTCAATGTCTTCTTCTTCCCACTGTTTCTTCAATTCTCTCTTCAAATAGCTAATTGGGTTGCTGACCGAAGATTCTGCTATTTTGGACTAATAGGTGACGTGTTTTTGTTTCATATCAACAGTAAATCTTTCTATCATCGTTAATTTTCTGCTTAGGAATGATAATAAAGA
The DNA here is from genome assembly GCA_030737875.1 of Allium sativum. NCBI lineage: Eukaryota > Viridiplantae > Streptophyta > Magnoliopsida > Asparagales > Amaryllidaceae > Allium > Allium sativum. The sequence goes on from CM060909.1 coordinate 592,503,159, forward strand.
GGAAAGACGAGAATAGAACGAGCCTAATAAAAATCATTTACTTATTGTTCTTTGTGTTTTAATTTTAAAATGGTAGGTACATTATAAATTTTGAATTTCTACCAAGTCAATTCACCAATTTCGCTTTCCTTGAAATATGTGTGTGTTTTTGGCATCGAAGTGATCATTGCTTGTACTGGCATTTCTTTTTATAGTAAGATCCCATCATTATTAATTACCTTGTTTATATTGCAATTTCTCTGCTTTGATGACCCTTTGAAATTCGACGATAGAAATTTAACTTTGGCAGCTCAAGAACTATTTTAATGGAAAATGTAAAGAGTATTGTTAAAAGGTGAAAATACAAAAGGAATCAAAGATGACAAATAAAGGAAAACTCCCGAAAGGATTCCCAAATATAGATGTGGAAGGATTTTGAGTTTTTCAGATTCACAGCCTTAGTCAAAATAGTGCAAAATAAAGATAAAAGTAGTGATCCATAAAATTTATTTCATACAGTTTGTGTGATATATTCAGTTATGTGTGTTTTAGTGTTTATACTTCATTCTGCTAATGTGATCTAATGAACTTAGATGATAATAAATATAAATTTTGTGTTAGGAAACAATACATTCTTTCATTGATTGTATGTCTGCAATCTGCATAGCTAATAATCTGTGGTGTCTAAATTTCTAATGTTTGTCTTCTTATATTTCGGACTTTTGCTCCAATTTTGAATAAAAATTCTTCTAGAACAACTTCTGTTGTATACATATTGAAGTATCTGAGTTCTGAGTTGACTTATTTTGACACTCATTTAGAACTAGAAAATTATAGAGCACTCCTTTTGTTTTTGTCGAGTAAGACATCTTCCAACGATATGAAATATTGGATTTCTACCAAAGAAGTTTTTTTAAATACAGACTTAGAATTCATCACCAACCCAAATTTAGCTATTCTTAGTTTCTTGGTTTGTGTAGTAGTTAGTTACAAGTCATTTGTCAATATGTGATAATGCTTATATATAAACTCAATATATGCGTGTATGTATGTATTGTGTGTGCGCTCGCGCGTGCATGCATGTTTTGATACCAAGTTAGTTTGTTTATTGATTCTAGTATTATATTTACGTTTGTATTTATCCTACGAAGAATCACAAATCTGCTTGTTTTGTGTGGATTTATTTTCTAAAGGTGTAATGGGAGGTAGAAAGAACAACAAAACTAAGGTCGGCACTTCTGGGTCGTACTTTCCTACAAAGACTAATGTTCATGCATCTTCAAGGAACTTGCTTTCAAAGGACTTGGGTGGTGTAATATTTGGTTGCACGCATGATACGATAGCCGAATGCTTTTCTGAACAGTTGTTTGGTAGGTTAAACATTATCTGCTCTTATTTGCAACGTAATTTTCCCTCTTACGTGAGACCAAGATTGTACAAGTTTCTTTTATGTTTTTATGTAACAGGAATTGTGGTTAATAATACTTAAATCTTTATAGCCTTTTTTTCGTAAATATCTACATTTAATTTGTCTATGAGCATATTTCTATTGTAGTTACTAGTTTTTTTGGCAAGTAACTTTATTTATGTCCTTTATCTACCATCTGAATTTTAGGATGTGCTCACTTGTTACATGGCTTATACTGCTAACAGGTTTACCTTCGGGACATATTTCTTATGTTCAGAATATTCGACCAGGACTTCCACTGTTCCTGTTCAATTACAACAGTCGAACATTGCATGGCATATTCGAGGCTGTGAGCAATGGGCAGAAAAACATCAATCCTTATGCTTGGACTGATGGCTCCCAAATAACACATTATCCTGCACAGGTATTGTACCATTGCATGAACACTACTTTTCTGTATGATGTAAATGCTAAAAAAAGCATGAAGATGCCAATGAGCTGGCTTTGCGCATCTGTTAATATTTAAACAACCACTAAGTCTTTAACCCCAAACAAGTTGGAGTTGGCTAGAAATGAGATCCAAAACCGAAAGGCAAAGTCAATATAAAGATAATAATATTATTAAGAGATTTAAAGTTGAAAACATAAATAAAGGTAAAATAAAATTTAAAATAAATTTAAATTAATTAAACAAATAATAATAACAATCAATCAATAAGGGAAAGTCTATTCAGGCACAAAATTTTAACACAAATTGGAGGACACAAAATCTTAATCATTGGATTGCCCTCTGATTTACGCTCCTCATATAATTATAATAAAAATAATACTAGTAGTAATAGATACCGACAACCAATACTATATTTTATACCCTTATACGCTAGTCCTCTCATCTAAGACTAACAACACTCTAATTAAATTAACCAAAAGCTTAATGTTTTGATACATGAATCACTAACTTTCATGCGCTCCTGTTCGACACCATCTTTTCAGATATACTTTAATTTCTGAAGTTTTTTTAAACTACTTCCTTCTATGTCATGTTTGGTCGACCTCTACTTTTCTTTGAGCATTCGGTGCGACCTATAACTCCAACACACACAGATGTATCCTAAGGTCTTCGTTGGATATCAGACCATCTTAATCGGTGTTGGACTAACTTTTTTTTATTAGGATTGTCTCGTATGTTCTTAAGGAGAAATGATGGTTTGGAATTAATAGTCCCACATCACGGAATATATTGAAGGAATTGTGTACAAATATGAGTTGGTAGACACGTAACAACAGAGATTCCTTTTGTTATATGGGAGTTGTGTACCAGCTCATATGCGTGCAAGGGGGGCTTTTTTCCGACCGTCGTTACATAACACTTTTCAACTGGTGTAACTCCTAATTTGTCCCGAATATCGTTATTTTTAATTCGGTCATATCTGATATGCTCATAGCTCCACCATAGCATACACATCTGTTAATATTTATGCCATACAAAAATGCTTTTTGCAGAACCATACCTTTGTGAAGTAGTACTAACAATTACAGTTTCTTAACATTATTCTCATGCCGCAATATTGTATATTATTAATCTTCCTCATCTCTCTACCTAGGTTCGTGTTCGCACTAAAGTGGAGAGCTATCCGGTTGCTGAGAAACAGTTCAAGAATGCAATTGAAAGAAATTATAACAATGATGAAACTCCTCATCATTTTTGGTTTGAGTTGGATAAGGCACAAACAGGCAGATTAATTGCATTATTCAGGCCTATAAAGTCATCTGTCAGTAGATGGCAAGCTGAATCTAGAGCAGATCTGAATGTTGCTACATTATCAATGCCCACAAGCAGCGAGAAGAATGAATTTGAAACTTCAACGTTTCCCTCAGAAAATACAAGGATTGAACCTGTATCCTCGTCATCGACTTTGACGTGGAAGGACATTGTCAGTGGAAAACAGGCTACTACTGAATATACGAAAAATGTCAGCTTAATTAAAACATCATGTAATGCGCCTATTGATATTGAGTCTCAGCCGACAGAAAATTGGGAAGACCTGGTCGATGACAAGCAAAATGCGAGTTCTGGCGAAAGCACTGCTACTGCTACTGAAATCCCTTATGTCATGGGCGTCAACAATGCTGCAAGTCATGAAACTTTTACAACGGCTGATTCTTTAGACACTGAAGAAAATGCACTGAGTACATATTCAAATGGATTCAAAGATGATGATGTTATCAATTCTTCCCATGTCGATGGTGAAAATAATGGAAGCGCTCAGGGAACAGAAGGTTCACCTTTGCTGCTCTACAATAACTGTGGTCCAGAGATAGCTGTGGAATTTGCAAATGATTACGATTACAACGACGAGGATCCTGAGGTATTGTCTTTCTGCATCCTTTTCTCGTATTAGTACAGTCATGTTTGTTATATTATTGAATTACAATGCAGGTTGAAAGGATTTCTGGAGGTTTGAAGGATTGTATTGCAGAATTAAAGAGTCATCAGGTATTCTTAGCTACGAAATTGCTAATTTTAATTTTGAAACTGAGCGTATATCTTACGGGTCCATAATCTAAACCTTAAAATTGCTTCCAACAGTTGATGTTAATATTTGCAAAAATCGAGGTTAAAAGATTTTAGATCTGTATTTGTTTGAGTGCCTGTTGAAAAGACATCCACCTCAGTTTTTACCTAGAGGGGAAATCTTGGTTACAGGGTGTAAATAATAGGGTGAGAAAGATAAGATAGAACTAATAGAATAGAAGAAGAAGAACTCACTGTACATCAGAATCAGAGTAATCACGAAACCCACAGCGGAATGAATAAATTTTATTACAACATAACTTTGAAATACAAATCTGAATTTGTATATATACATACCATATCAGAGTGTAAGCATTGTTGGAGAGGCTCTATCTTTTTCGCCAGTAATAAATATATTCAACCCTTTTTTTTTTTTTCAAGTAAGGAACGGTAAAATGATAAGTTAGCTTAGAGGAATAATGTTTATCGTTCATTTTATTATTGGTATGAGAGGTCATAATATCTGGTTGCTCTTATAGATTATATGGTGATTCCATTTAGAACCCTTGATTCAGTTAACTTAAATTATTAATTGACACTGTAATGAACATCATTTGTACATTCCAAATCATACATTCAATATTTTTTTTTAAAAAGGAAATAAGAAGAAGATTAAAAAGATGACTTTTAGCTTCTAATCCAAGTTCTTTTTCATCCTCTTTGCCAGTCGAATAAATGTTTGGTAGGTTCACTAATACTGCACTAAACATCATTTAAAGTGACTACACCAGTTTATGTTTATGTTCAGCTCCCATCAAAATTTACCGTCGGTTTGTATAATACTTAAGCAGAAGGTAATGGGCTTTAGTTTTAAGCAGTCCTGCACAACTATAATAATCTGATTTTTAGGAGATATTCAACAATTGCTGATTTGCCAATAAGAAATAGCCCCCGTTGAAATTCAGTAAAATCATCACACAATCCATAAACTGAAGGTGATGGGCTTTAGTTTTAAGTACTCTTGCGCAACTACAAAAAAAAAAAAAAAAAATGTTTTTTAGGAGATATTCAACAATTGCTGATCTGCCAATAAGAAATAATTCCTGTTGAAGTTCAATGAAATCATCAGACCTTCTTGGAATTTCTCTGGTTGTCTGTGCGCCAGATTTAAGTTACAATGTTATTGTCAATAGGACGATGCTAGAACAACCGAAAATTTAGCTGTGAAATTCACGGCATCTTAAAATGTGGGGCAGGAAATAAGAGCAAATCATCGATGTACTGTGAATCAAACAGCGGGAAATGCTGCCGTGTTTTCTGACCTACAAAATGCCGGTTGCCTGAGCATTTTTGTTGTCAATAATTATTAAAAAAATAGACATAATATAATATAGTAATCCAGTTACAAGTGTTTACGATTGTACCCTTAGAAATTGTACCTCCTGTATAAAAATAATTTTTCAATGGAGTACCCTTAGAAATTGTACCTCCTGTATAAAAATAATTTTTCAATGGAGTACCCTTAGAAATTGTTCTCTCTTGACCATTCTGGAATTTCAGTAACTATCATCTTTGAGTTTTATTTTATTTTATTTTCTTTATTTTTTTTTTTTTAATTTTTTTTTTTGGAGGTAAAACGGTGTGTTTCCTGTGAGTGCACTGGAAATTAGTTTGCAGTTTCTGTTCTCCGAATTTGTGTACATTCCTATATTGCAGTCTTTCATCTTTTAATACCTTAAAGATCTATTATTCTGTTTGTTTATTTTAATACTTGATAATGCATATTTGTCATGTGATTGAAAGTCACCCTTCTGCTTCTTTTGCATAAATGACCTAAAAACTATGTTTACCTGTTTCTATAACCTTTATTTGTCTGCATATCAGGCTGGGTTGGACCATGAAATTCAACTGCTAAAGACACAACTATCATACTCTTGCAGAAGGATAGATTTTTTAGAAAATCGTGTTAAAGAGCTTGAGCTCAAATCTGATCAATCAAAATGTGTTGACCAGTCCTTGGATGCTTTTGTAAAGCAGTGTTCAAGTCAACAACTTTAGGCATGCAAATTACCGACTTCGACATGGTTTAAATCAGATGTCTAGTATTTTATGTTATGCCGATCAAAAATGTTATTGTCCAGCTGTAACTTTATGCTTATTATCAGTTGGATCGTTATGCTTATTACCAGTTGTATCTCCGTTGTTTGTATCCTTTCAAATATGCATGCATGCCAAAAGAAGGATTTTGATTTGGAGTATTAAATGTAGATCAAGATATTTTAGACGTTTAATTTCGAATATTTAAATTTGTTTTCAATGTTGTTTCGGAAATATAAAGGAATTTTTATAAGGAAATTATTAACTAATCGGCATTTGAACGTATAATTTATAAATTATTTAAGAACGAGCTTGTAACGTTGCGGTAGTTTGTAGTTATATGTTTTTAACTCAACTGAATGTAAAGAGTCTAATATAAATCGGAATTCTTTGAAATATTAATCTTTCGGATCTATTTGATTATGGATTTTTAATAAAAGAGAAATCGAAATTTTGTATTGTAGATTTTGAGTTATGTCAAGCTCAAATTTTTAAAAAATCGTTGTATAATCATTTATGAATTATAAAGATTTATTTAATAAAACAAAGAAATTTTAATAAACTGAATTCCTCGGGTCGTTGCAAACAGCATGTAGCATACATTGATCAACAACACAAAACATCATAGAATATAGCGGTCAACATGAATAAACATGACAGATAGATCGTATAATCCAGTACAACATGAATAAACATGACATACAAACAAGAATAAACATGACAAATAGATCGTATAATCCAGTACAATGTGAATAAACATGACATACAAACATGACAGAAGAACATATAATCTAGTACGACATGATAGATATATATATACATCATGGAATAATGTACGTAATAGATCTTGATAAAAAATCCACAACATCACCATCGTGATCCTCATCAACGTCATTATAAATCCACAGTATTACCATCGTCATCGTCGTCATCGGACTCCTCACCATCGTCATCCTCGTCTATCTCAATATCATCATCCTCGTCGTTGTCATCACCACAACCTCCTGATCCTCCTGCACTACCAACTTTTAATCCTCTTGCACCACCTGATCCTTGGGCACCACAACCCCCTGATCCTCCTGCACCACCACCACCTAATGCCGCCAGTCGAGCCTGTAGGTCGTCGATCTGCCCCTGCAAACTCAACACTACCATCTGGTGTTGTTGATACAATGGCTCTGAATTTAGCAGTATCATATGTTGAATAACGGCTATATGTCGTCTGTATTGGTCTAGTCTGGGCGCAAACTGTAATAGAAGTCATTTACACTCACTTTATATATCCTAAATACGTATAAGCTGTGCAGTTAAAGCGCTTAACGCTTCTATAGCGGTAGAGGTATAAAAAGCTGTAGTAGGGATAAAGCGGGGAAATAGCGGGGCTATATCGGATATGCAAAAATGTTAATTAGATGTAAAACTATATAATTAAAATAATTAATTATTATTCTTGCATCATTCATGTAGAAGAAATGAATATTATTTAATATTATAAAACAAAATCAAAGAATATCAAGGTTATGCACACCAGATTCGAGGATTACTACATATTTTTGTCTTATATAAGTCATTTACAACTTAAAATTAGCTCTTTACATTAACATTTTCAATTTATTTTAAAAGAGAACTGGTCAAATCATCCTCTATATATTAATATTGCTAAAGCGGATGCTAAATAGCGTTGATTTAGCGGGTGTAGCGGAAAATAACAGGGCTTAAAGCGGAGGTACTGTTCATCAGCGCTAAATTGAAATAGCGTAGCGACCGGAGAGCGCTATGGGCTATAACGGGGATTTTGTGGGGCTTTAACTACATGGCGTATAAGAAAATAATTTTACAAGTATGAATATTACCTCATGCGTAGGATACAATCTAGCTGTGGGGATACCGACAACCATGTGATCAGGTGGATAAACAATAGGTTGGGCTGTCAATGTACCACTAAGATCGTACGCCTTGAATGAGTTGTCAAGAGCATAATCCATAGGATAATCGGAGTACTATGATGGGGTCCGATCAAAAGTAAATGGTGGGTGATGAACTCTACACGTATTCACTCATGGTCCTATGTGATCGGAGTTCTCACCCTGACTATAATCTGGCAACAAGTACCACCGAGGAGCAACTCTATGCCAATAACTATCAAAATCTTCTCCCGGTAAAATAAAATTCTGCGTATACACCCACCCTTCCTGTCTAAGATCCTGTATATACTGTCTTTCGATAGTACGATGCATCCCGACATATCATCAGATGAAAGTGGATCTCCGCGTACATCCAACTCACACGTCCCCTGGAAATAACATCGGTCTCTCTAGTACCAAATAAGAAGGTAGGCCAGTGGGAGAAAAACGACACATCTCAGAGATAAACGATATACAATAGATATAGGGTGCGCATCACCAAGCTGGCTTGCATGTGTAAGAGCAATCCAATAAGACGCCCACGGTGCTCATAAAATGTTTACCATGGACCTCAGATCAATCAGGGATCGGGCCTCCATCAGGTCATATCTGACACCAGTGGGAGTACGCTGGACTAGTGTATACACTTCCATCGACGCATGCGTGGGAAATAAGACCCGGCAGCATGACTGGCGACCTCAACAATGTGTGGATGCATGTTGGTTGTGTACTCGTAGTACCAGCATGGCAACACGTACCAAAAAGAAAACATGTGTGCCACCTCTCCAAAGCATACGCGTCAAGTGCAGTGTATAGACATCCCAAAATAGCCGAGCTCCAGTCAATCATATGGAGATGCTCTAAATTGGCTAGTGATGTTAGGTGGCCCAATCGAATCATACTATTTTGGTTCGAAAAGAATATCAAACTAAAGAGATATAGAAGGGAAACGCGGAATACAACATCCTACATAGCCTCAGTACCCATATGTGCTACAATATACTCATGTAAATATGTAAGCGTAACAGCCAAAATGGATATGTTGTAGTCGACGAAATGGAGAAAATACAACAAGTACGACTCGGGTGACTCATAGCTAGAGTCAAAAGGGTACGACACTCTGTCAGCAGCGCCTGTCTTAATCCCTGTAAGCATATAAAATAAGCTAGGGTGATACCTAGCTCAAAATCTGGAAAGTTAAAAGTATGTGTGGTAGGCTACCATCTCTCAACTAAGGCACCTAGCAATGGCCGATCGAAGGATTGAACCGGTCTAATATCTAAGAAATGACCAAATGGACTAGCTAGTAGACTCTCTCAAATACCACGAGGGAGTACGTCAATGGTACGTGTAATAAACTTTGACCAACTTCCATGAACGCTAACGTAGCAGGACTAGTAAAAAGATATTTGGTGTTGGTTATTATACCATAAAATAACACTAGATTCTACCTACGAATATCTGTATACAATTAAGCTATGCAATAAAAAAATTATGTTAAATTCGAAAATTTTACCTCAACGGTGTCGAAAGCTGTGAACATACGGTGAGTGAAACCCTGTGTAACCCATGGAGAATCCGTAGGTCTAGAATCGTCGTCTCAGGCGTGGGAGATGTGTGCCCAAGACCGAATGTGCTCGAACGGTCTGTCGAGCGATCTTCGTAAAGAGTGGCGGCATAACGACGTAAAATTCGAATAAAAAATTTAAAAAGAAAAATTATGAGGTTATATAATTTTTTTAGACCTAAGGCGCTATTTATCAGTGCCTTAGGTCGGACGCCAAATTTATCGGCGCCTTACGATAAGGCACCGATAAATTCGGCTCGCGCCTGTTGGGAGAATCAAAGGATTCTCCCCTTAATCTTACGAGACGTAATATTACGTCAATTAAGACTGTTGGAGATGCTCTTAGGGATCAAATCCTAATCTCGTATATGGGTAAGACAACTTAGTCATTTATGATTCAATATCTATATCATCAATTGATGATGATCCCTTGCTTAAAGCTGACCTTGCTCTGATCATGCATGGTGGATGGCTACTTTGGTTCCATCATCGCGGGTTTATTGAGAACATATTGAAGTAGTTGTCCTTTCTCTATTGGCTCATCGGCATCATCCTTTAGATGTTTGCATTCGTTAATATCATATCCGTTGATGCCATGGAACGAACAGTGTTTCCCAGAAGTCTTTTCGCGTTCCCAGGGCTCCCTCCTTGTTGGCTTTTAATACTGAAGACGATCCCTGGTGTCTATATGTATCCTTTCCGAACTAGCATTCAAGTCTATGTAAAAAGAGAATCTCGGCCTGCTTCTCGTTTTATTTTTTGTTGGTCGTATTTTTCATTTGCTTTCTGTTTCTTCAAGTTGGACGGTCCTTTGTCCTTTACAGCATTTACTTCCAAGGCTTCATTATCTGCCATCACATTCTCTTGATATATGAATCGATCAATCTCAATATAGAATTCTGGAAGATCCCTTGGGGGATCTTGTTCTAGAGATATCTTAAACCCTAAATATTCTAGGACTCCAAATACATCCGCCATTAGAACTATTGATGGATTTGGTCTATTTATCGAACCTACAACTACATTAAACCGAGCGAAGAAACTCTGAAGTGTTTCTCCAATCCTTTACTTTATCGTTTATAGAGACATGACATTCTTATGTCGAGTGATATTGACCCTAAATTGACTCAAAACTTTGTCCCTCAGTTCCGACCATATTCCAACAGTCCCATTTCCATGCAGCCTAACCCACAACGATGCAGTGTCCAATAAGTACAGGAGGAAGCATTTTGCCATGGGTCCCTCGGATACTTCCAATACGTCCAAGCGTCTCATGTACTGCATTATACGAACAATTGGTGTAACAATCCAGAATTTTTAACCAATTTGAAATTGGAATTTTTATTACTTAATTTGAATTTAAATTTGAATTTGACATAAATATATATGGTTAAGAATATTTAATAATTTTGATAAGTTAGATGATAGATTTTTTTTGAATTATAAATGAGAATGATTACTAATAAGTTTGGATTTATTGATACTATTTGTCATTCGATCGGATTTGTCAAACCATAACATGAATTAGTAGCATTAGAATTAAGTGTTTCCTTTAGTCTCATAGCATTTAAGGGAAATGCTACCAAAAGTTCACCTTCTCTTCTTAAGACAAGTGTATGAACACTTGTAATTTTTTATGTAAGCTTTCATGCATGGTTTCCACTTGTCCCCTTATGTGTCTTTACCTCCTTACTCCTCCTTTCCTATATAAGGTGCTCTTTACTTCATTTTTTATCATCCATTTTCATTTTTCCTACCTTCTTCTTCTTAAGCTTATGGTTTCCATGGCATAAGTCTTTCTCTTTTCCACCACCGCTTTGTCAAAGTTCGTCGTCATCCTCCTCCTCCTCTTCTTATAATATAAAGAGAGAGATTAGTGTATATTATATTATATATATATTGGTGAAGAATACGTTGCGCCGAAATACTGTCCGACGGTTCGCTCAGCTAGGCTCACATGCCGTGAAGATTTGGAAGGCTGTTAGGTGAGAACTCTTTAACCATGGTTTATATATTTAATTAGTCTACTAATTTAAATATAGTGATGAATTATTAGTGGTTAATGATGATTGATGTTTGTTGTGATGGATGATGGATGCTTAGTTTAGAACACACACATTATTAAGCGTTAGTGTTATAACGCTTGTGCACAGTTATGATTTATTTAATTATGTTGATGACGGTTGCTATAGATATTTATAATGGTTGTTGATGCTGTTTCGCACACACTATGTTACAACGATTATGGTATCACATTGGTGATCGGTAAATCTCCTTCGTAATTGGAAGCAATATCATTATTGAAGTTAAAGGTTAATAATTGGGAAAGACCACATGTATGAATTCATATATATTGATAAAGTTCTTTAAATTAAAAAATAAATACCGGAGCGTTCTAGGATGACAGAGAGGATAGTGTCTAAGCTTGGGTTTGGAAAATATAGCTTCCTGCTCTCACTGGCTATTCCTAACTGATCCGACGAATGGGATGGTTAATTTGAAATTATTTGAATTTAGAAACGAATTGGAATTTGATTTATTAAGTAAAAAATAAAAGTTGAATTTTGAACCCAAAATAAATTTGGAAAGTCAATGTAAATTACTTTAAATGGTTATAAATGATTTACTTGAGTATATAATGGTCTTCTAAGGTATTTTGAAGTACTGAAGAATAATTTTTATTGCGGTCAAAATATAATTTGTCGCACAATTGCAATTTGCGTATTTTAGTTACAAATTTTAAACGCTTATAACTTTTGCAATCTAAATCGGATTTCCAAGAAATGAAAAACAATTGATTTATGTTAACAAGAGCTTTTAAATGGGTGAAAGCGGATTTTAATTTCGGGTTATAATTTTCAAGTTATGTTTAAAACTGTTTTGGGAAAAAGGTCGTTGTAAGAGAAGTTATCAACCATAACTATAAACAACCGTTTTTAATGTTTCTAAAAATATGGAAAAAATGGTAAATTCATTACAAAATTATGTAAAAATGTTTTGAATTGTAAAGTTTAAGTTTTGACTAAGATAAACGATATTTCGATCAAATTAATTATGATAACTATTTTGTAACGCTTTTATAACACTTTTGAAACACTATTGTAACACTTTCTATGAAAACAATTTATTTTGAAGTGTTTAAACCGCGAACTATTTTCCGAACTATAATTAATCATTTGCAAATGATTTGTGGAATGTTTTCAAAGGTTTAAAAGTATTGAAATTATTTTATATGGAATTTAAATTGATTTATTTAATATTAAAACGGGTTTTCAGTTTTTGGATATGGTTGGAGATAAATTTTCGGATGTTTGATATTAATACAGTAGATGATGGTTCTTACTATTTGAGGAATTTAAAAGGTGGTTCACCATTATTCCACTTATAGTGTGAGTTGGATACAGAGATTAATATTAAGTATAAGTGGATTATATTTCTTTCCAGATCTAATGTCAAAGAGTTGGATAAATCTTTTAATAAAGATACGAGTTTCCCAATTTGATTGGGATAAGTTGTATTGAAATAATCTTCGAATATTTGATATGAAATTCTTTGGTGTAAATGTATTCTATATGACGAATTTGGAAGAAATTCCACTTGTAGTATTCGTTGATTATGAGAATTGATATCGAATATAAGTAGATACAATTTCTGTGTAACTTATGTTCAGTGTCGATTGATTTGGGTTTTGTCGTGAATCATATCTTCAATAATATATTTCTTGAAACACAATGAGATTGAGTTGTGGAAATTCACTTTGTAATTTGGGGATTTAATCAAATCTTTGATTTGTGGAAATTAAAAATAAGGAATTGGGAAGGAATATAATCTTTTAGTAAAGATTACAGAATTGAATGTTGGAAAACCGATTTAATTGGAAACTATGGTTGAGATGTGGGGTAAGGATTTTTAAAGGAAACTGAATTTTGATAATGAGTTATTAAATGGAAAATTAATTAAGGCTTTGAGGGTGAATTGTCCTTGATTTAAAGGATGTGTTTTAAAAGAGAAAGGTTAAGTACGGATTTTGCAATAATTGTGAGTGAATTTAAAGAAGTTTATTTTGATAAAGTCTGAGATGGAAGGAGATTTGGTTGAAAGCCTGTGTGATCCATAATTGTGTTTTTAATTGCGCCTATTATTTGTAATGTCCAGGATCGAAATTATGTCTGAAAACCATTCCAAGTAATAATACGACGTTGTGGTGCAATTGAAGACATTAGAGACGGCGTTGAAGACCGGACCCTTCATATCGTAAGGGCGACTTGCTGAATGTCTTGAATGGTTGGCTTCCATTTGCAAATGGATTTAATTTATCAGTCAAGTGGCAAGAATCGTGTGACGATCTCAAAACCCCGTGCTACGGTGTTAAGGATAATCATTGGAATATAAAACATTAATCATCATTAGCAGAGTACAGATAATAGCATAAGCAGGAAATAGAATAATTTACACAAATATGACAGCGGAATCATATACATATCACAACATCAGAGAGCACAGTGCAGGATACTACTTAGTGCATAAAGATACATGATCATTCTACATTGACTGAGGTAGAATCATATACATAGATAGTACATAAAGAAACATCAGTCTACATCGCCTGAGGCGTAATCATATACATATACAGCAATGGCAGAAAAATCAATAGTCAACACTGTGTAGTCAAGCCTCGCCATGAGCCAAAAGGTGCACCTCTGCTGTGGTGCAAAGCCAAAATACGCCAGCTACCTGTTACTGGGATGCCCGTGTGAAAAATAAGGGGCACCCGAGTTTGCAAGGCGAAACAAACTACGAGTCAGTCATGGGACTGGTATGAGAAATCTACTTAACTAATTAAACAATAATAATAAGGCAAATCAAAGGACCACACCACTTTCGCAGAACAGGTTTACTCCAATGAGTGCTAGTGCATGAAATAAAGTAGATTATAAAATCATCGCAATGCTTTTTATAAAAATGAAGCCATTATAAGACTCAGGTCCCATCACACAATGCAACGCAAGCCGGAGGATAGAGTTTTTACCTTATAATGGCCAAGAGATGCTTCATACGTATAAACAAAAGTGTTTGATATTATTACTAGTGCATATATGTTTCAAAAGAGAATTCAATCATAAATATCAATCATAGACGACATAAATGACCCATACCACTATGTCGCCATACTAGTAATACAATCAAATCCGCAATTTCGTATTGGAAATTGGATTCCATCATGAGTCGAGGCAAGGGGCAAGCTCCTCTCCATTCGAGACACTCTAGCAAATGTCCCAGGATCGCACACAGCGGTCCTTGGAATTGGCTGGGCCGGTCCTCTCTTACTTTTGAGGATTGGCAATTCCTGAACACACGTTTCTCGGTCCTTACAGACCTATAATCAAGGCGCCTCGCATTCGAACAACTACACAGGTGAAAAGTATATATAAATGTCAGGGCTGGTAAGTCACTGACACCACCGTAGGTAGAAAGAAACGTCGTGTTCTCCCAGCAGTCACTATCCCTTTTTGACTCATACCGAGGTGAGACGCTCGTGAATCAACGCTATACACAAAGCTACGCCACATAGGCCATGCTTTGATCATCCACCACAAGACTTTTCTTTTCAACAGAAGCCTTGATCACATGCCACTTAGGCGTGCCACACAGGATTCACTCCATGCGACTGATTTCTATCGATATATAACCTCTGAGTTCGTACATCTCAGAGAAGGGCGTTAAGAAAGAGAATAAATTCTCCGCCGCCAAACAGATATATATTTAATAGAGATCAATCAGCACAGAACAAAATCCAATGTCAAACACACAGTCCATTTACAAGTTTGTTCTGGGTTTGAACGAAGCCTGAGGCACCGCATTCCTCGCATATCTGTACAATCAACAATACGTCCGGACAGCTACTACTTCAGCTCCTTCAAGGTAGCTACTCCAATCATGAGCATCCATAGCACCCATCCATCCAATGTGAAGATCGTCGGTCTTGAACCATCTTCAACTCTTCGACCTCTAACCGTCGATCGATTATTTGAAATGAGAATTAACTCGGTCTTTTCAAATAATCCACGCATATTTAGATTTTCAAATCAAATCTTCACATGGTTAAATCATTCGACATTCACATTTCAGTTCTTTAGTATATTTTTTCATGTCAAACACATTCAACCACCAAATATCCAGCAAACCAAGCAGAGTCGGTTTATTTCCATTCTATATCGTCTATAATATTTTATGATGATATATCACCATTTTTATTTATTTAAAAACGACCCTACTTAATTAAACGACGTCTCAGGTCGTGCCGAGGCACTAGCGCTGTTTTTCCCAAAATTTGTTTTACACATATCTGAAAATCTAACCGTTGGATTTCAACAAAGTTTATATCATTGGGAAGATATTCCAAAGCGAACCCAATGGTTCCAGTTTCGTGAAAATTCGATGGTCGGATCTTTCGGTATAATCGTTTGAAGTTACGATTTCAAAACGCAAACTGCACGACCTCGATTCATTTTAATTTAATATATATATATATATATACATATATATATAATTCATTCGGCGATTTCTATGTCGTTTTCACTTCAAATATTTCACTAACACCTTTATATTTCGAAAAATTTCGCTATAACCTCCTTTGTACGGGAAGGGGTTTGGAAATTTATTGGGCCGTATTAGGTACCCAATAAATCCTAATAAGCATACACATATTTATAGTGATATATTCCGGTGTCCACAGGGGAGTGTGTATAGATCATAACTTCAGAGAATAAATTCTCATCACCCTATAAATGGTTTTTGTGCCTTAATGACCAGAGAGATGTGTTTATTGTCATCTCCAGACCCGTGTGGGGTTTTTATTAATCATGCAATTTACCGTTACAATTTATATAGTCCAGATCAGTCATCAGTTCAACCTGTAATATATAGTCATCGCCATACAAGCTTCTCGCTCATATGGTAAATCTTCAACCTCGTCACACAAGCTCCAAATGCTTATGTTGTATATGATGAAGTATGCCTATCGTCAAGAAGTATGCCATATAGTGTAGTTCAAAATTAGTTGCTACTATCCTATGGCGATTTTATTATTACACACAGAACAACTAACACTCTACATCCAGTGGCATTCACAGGAGTTGATAAAATAATAAAATTTGCACATCCAACTCATTAAGGTTACCTATTTGTCGGGCACGCAAATAAATTCTTTACTCAACAGCTAATCCATTTCTTGTTCAACACGTATATATATGTGCAATACTAAGCTGAAAATTATATTTCTAGCGAATAAAGGTTTGTTTCCACTTATGGTTATTTCTAACACTTCACGTTTCGCATAAAAATGATATTTTTGGCAAACAAAAATATATTTCAACACGTGACTATTTTATTTAACTCGCCCACATGTTAAAAATAATATTCATAGCAAACAAATATTTGTTTCAACACTTGTATATTTTTAGCGAATCGTTTATATGATAAAAAATGATATTTTTATCGTCTAAAATATTTATTCAACACATGAAAATTTTGAGCACTTCATATTCACAATAAAAATGTAAATTTTATTGTTCAATCTATATATTCAACACATGAATATTATCCACTTCACCCATACGATAAAAATACGATTTTTATCGTTCTAATCCTTTATTCAACACATGAATAATTTCTATAGTTTATATATGTAATAAAAATGTGATTTTTGATATTAAAACAATTTATTTAAAACTTGAATAGTTTATATAGTTTGGATATGTGATAAAATGTTATTTTTATTTTTTCAAAGAATTTTATTCATCACATGAATTTCTATTCAACACATGAATTTTTATTCAACACATGAATAAGGTTTCAACACATGAATTTCTATTCAACACTGGAATACGGTTTCAACACATGAAAATAATTCTAACACATAAATATTATTGAAAATTTCAGCAGCATAACGACAGGGTATTTAAAACCGGCACCGTCCCGAGTACGGCTCCTCGCTCTACCTTAAAACCTCGTGGTTTTTGACAATGGGGATTTCATACATCTAATTTGCATGCAGGCGAGTATATTTTTCTTTTCCACAATTTATTCAAATTTTATTTCAATCACAAATGGGTATTTTTCAACCACAATGGTATTTTTCAACCACATCCAAACAATATTAACCACAAACAATCCTATCAACCATTCGCATTATTCACCAAATTTTCACAACAATTCACAATCAATAAATATCGCCCATGGTTTGTGGACGAGGGGAGAGTGTATATATATATATATATATTCGTATATAAATATATTTTATTTCCATTCCAACACACATATCATTTATACAATGCATGTATAATTCATACTTCGCTCATACAACTTATACAACGCGTGTACATGAGGTATACAACACATATATAATTTATATTTCGCATATATAACTTATACAACACATGTCCATTCACATTTCAGTTTAGAAATCTCACATTGGTTGTTGCTTTTCTAAAAATCCTAGCAAGCTCAGAAAAATCCCCGGACACTGCTAGACTGTAGAGAGCGTCCTTGCGGTCACGATGTTTCCTGTTTCATTGAATTTCGTTAACACACGATAAAGATACGATTTTTCAAAGTTTGCAACACTTAAAAGTGTTATTTTCAGTTTAAAATGGCCAAAGCCGATACCTTTCAACTTTGGTTCAAAACTAGGTTTCGATTATTACTCCAATCCGTTGCACTGCACTGAAATCGAAGCACATCACGATGAAGAGGCTGGAGAGGCGCGCATGACGAGGTATGGGGGGTCCCACTCGGTGGCGGTGTTGAGCAGGTAGGGCGGTTCGAATGGCTGAAGTTGGTGGAGGTGACTCTCTCGATTGGGGCAACGATAGGTGGTGCAGTCAGGGTTGATTCGAAGAGGAGGAGATGGGCTTCAGAAAATTGCAAAAGGGCGGGGTGGTTTGTTGATCGGAGCGGCCAGAAATTGGCCAGGAAGTGGCGAACACTGGTCGTCGTCGAAATCGAGGGTTACGTGGGGAGGGGGGATTTTTTGATTTTTGTAAAATGAAAATGATAAAGGAAATTTTCTATTGGGCCATGCTTTATTAAATTTTAAAATAGTGTTTTCCAATACGAACACCAATTCAAACCCAATGACTGTCGGCCCCAGCTAAATACCCCCATTTCGGACATAATGGAATATGTTTCGTAGGCCAGTTTGACTATTACAGTCTGTTATTCTTCAAATTAAAGTATAAAACATTATATTTCTGTTTTGAACGAACATTTTAATTTGCCGGGGCCACATACTGATTCTAAAAATTCCCGAAATTTTTTTCTAGCTATGTTGGGATGATACGGTCCCAACAAAACTGATTTCATCGAATTCTGAGACCGCTTGAAAAATGGCCATTTTCTGGTCGATCCAATTTAACATAAATCAACCAAACACATTTTCTTTTGCTACACTAACATACTATCTTCAAAAATTATGAAATATGAAACCTAGCAATAGTTTGACATCCCGGATCCAACAAAAGTGGTTTCGTCGAATTCCGAGGTCGTTTGCAAAATGTCTATTTTCAAGGGCTATATATTCTCCATAGCGACCTTTCTAAAAATTCATTTGGCCATAACTTTTGATTCCGCTATGAAACTTCAATTTTTCAGATTCGTTAGAAAGATATTCATAAATAGATATAAATATTTTTGGTTTCACTAAAATCCGTTTTATTTTGCACCGGTACAGTCAGTCAAAGTTTGAATTCAAATTTTTAAACTGCCGCACAATTTCTAACTCATTATTTTATTGAAATATTTTATTTCAATTGTCTAATTTTCTTTAAAATAGCCAATTTAAAATTTTTAAATTGGCTCGTATTTTCCGGGTTGTTACAATCTCCCCCACTTAAAACTTTTCGTCCCCGAAAAGGAAACAGCAGTACAGTAGGAAACAACAGTACAGTAGGAAACAGAAATGGAAATGCAAAGTATTGTAAAGGTACCTTGCACTGGAGTTTGTCAGAGATTTCCACTCTGCATTTGGGTTAAGCTTGCTTAATGCTTTCCTCAGTCTCCCAAGTACAGTCTCTAGGATTACTACTCCACTGCACTTTAACTAAATGAACCTTTTTGCTCCTCAGCTCTTTAGTTTCTTTGCTAACAATTTTTAACGGCTCTCTTTTGACTGCTAATTCTGGAGTAATTTCCAAGTCCTGTTGCGCTGCTTCTTCTACAACAAGATCCGGATCATGCACATGTCTTCTAAGTTGAGATATGTGAAACACATTGTGCACTCCAGGAAACCAATCAGGTAATGAAACCCTATAAGCAAGAGTTCCAATTCATTCAAGTATAGGAAAGGGGCCAATAAATCAGGGTGCCAACTTCACAGTTTTACTGAATCGGATTACTCCTCTCATCGGAGAAACCTTCAAATAAACATAATCACCAACAACGAATGCCACATCTCTTCTTCTAGAATCCGCATAACTTTTCTGTCGGCTTTGCATGGTTTTCAATTGTTTCTTGATGAAATCGACTTTGTCAGATGCTTCTCGAATCATATCGGGTTCCAACACAAGTCTGTTGCCAGGTTCTACCCAACATGCGGGAGATCTACACGGTCTACCGTATAATGCTTCAAATAGCGACATTTTTAAACTTGCCTGATAGCTGTTGTTATATGAGAATTCTGCCAAATGCAAGTGATGCTCCCATGACCTGCCAAAATTAATAATACAAGCCTGTAGTAAATCTTCTAGAATTCTATTCACCCGCTCAGTTTGGCCATCTGTCTGAGGGTGATAAGTAGTGCCCAGATTCAGTTTTGTTCCCAATTCTGTCTGGAATGCCCCATAGAATTTGCTAGCAAATACTGGGTCTCTATCACTGACTATGCTGATGGGAATTCCATGCAGCTTAACAATTTCTTTGAAATATATGTTTGCTAGACTTTGGGCGGTTCTATTGGATCTGACAGGTATGAAATGGGCGGTCTTCTTGAACCGATCAACGATCACCCAAATACTGTCATTACCTTTCTTGGTTCAGGGCAGACCATAAATGAAATCCATGGAAATCTGTTCCCATTTCCAACCTGGCACTTCCAACGGTTGCAACAATCCGGCCAGCTTTTGTTGGTCACTCTTGACTAGTTGACAAGTAGGGCATCTACTAACATATAAAGAAATGTCCCTCCTCATCGCCTTCCACCAAAAAGTGCGCTTGATATCGTTGTGCATTTTACTCACTCCAGGATGAATGCAAAGCTTTGACTTATGGCATTCATCAAGCACCTCTCTTTTTAGCTCAGGGATGTCGGGAACACAAATTCTCCCATTTAATCTCAGAACTCTCTCACTATCCACTTGGAAACTGGAGCTTTCGCCCTTTTGAATTCTTTTGATCATCTCTTCAAACAAATTGTCGTTTTTCTAAAGAACAGAGATCTTGTCATTCAATGAATACGTAATGATAAAACTAGCGATGATTTCATTCTTTCTACTGAGCGCATCAACTACTACATTAGCCTTTCCCGACGTATACAGGATATCCAGATAATATTCTGCGAGAAATTCTAGCCAACGCTGTTGTCTCAAGTTCAGATCTTTCTGGGTGAACAAATACTTTAATGATTGATGGTCTGTAAACAGTTCGAATTTCTCACCCAATAAGTAATGCCTCTAGATTTTCAAAGCAAAAACGATGGCTAGCAACTCAAGATCATGAGTTACATAATTCTTCTCATGCGGTTTCAGCTGGGGGCTTGCATAAGCGACTACTTGGCCTCTCTGCATTAACACTGCACTAAGACCTCTATTAGAAGCATTCGTCCAAACCGTCAAATCCTGATTGCCATCGATAATGGTTAATACTGGAGCGGTTGTCAATTTTGATTTTAATTCCTGGAAAGCTTCCTCACAGTCAGAAGTCCACTTAAATTTCTCGTGCTTCTTTGTAAGCTTTGTTAATGGACCGGATGTCTTCGAAAAATCCTTAACGAATTTTCGATAATAACTAGCCAATCCCATAAAACTTCTGACCTCTGTGAGTGTAGTAGGCTGTTTCCAGTCTTGAATTGCTGTAATCTTGCTCGGATCTACAGAAATTCCTTCCTTTAACACAACAAGGCCAAGGAACTTCACCTCTTCTTGCCAGAAGACACATTTAGAGAATTTGGCTTTGAAGACATTCTTTCTCAGAATCCACAATACTTGTTCTAGATGTCTTTCATGCCCGACTTCTGACTTAGAGTAGATTAAAATATCATTGATGAATACCAGGACAAATTTATTTAGAACTTCCCTGAACACTCTATTCATTAGATCCACGAATTAAGCTGGAGCATTGCATAAGCCAAACGACATTACTACCATTCGTAAAATATGTCTGGACCTCTGAAAGCTGTCAATGGAACACACTCTTCGGCAATTCTCAGTTGATGGAAACCTGTAGCTAGGTCCATTCTGGAAAATACTCTTGCCCCATTTAATTGGTCTAACAGATCATCGATGCGGGGTAACGGGTATGTGTTTTTGAGCGTTTGTTTGTTGAGGTCACGGTAATCAACACACAATCGGAGAGTACTGTCTGACTTAGGGACAAACACTACAGATGCACCCCAACTAGAAAAGTTAGGTTTGATCAGACCCTTCTATAGCAGTTGACGAGTTTGATCGCTAATTCTTCTTTTTCTTTGGGAGTCATTCTTCAAATTGGATGTACCACTGGTCTGGCATTCGGAATTAGATCGATTCTGAATTCAATTTCTCTTTTCGAAGGTAAGTTTTTGACTTCTTCAAACACATCTGCATAGTTTTTAACAACATGAATCTTTTCTAAGGAAGTGGGGATAACTTCTAGCGCAGACCAAAATTCCTTTCTATCTGGATTCGAACCATGGCATGGTACAGTAATATATCCAAGTTTCGTTTTAATTTTTATTATCCTTTCCGCACAATTCACTTCGGCTTCGTATTTCGTTAACCAATCTAGCCAGAGAATAATATCGAACTCAGGAAAATTCATGGTGATCAAATTAAAAGAAAAGTTGTAGGAAGAATAAGAGACCTGCACTCTACAATATGAACTAAGAACTAGAGATCCTCCTATTGGATTATGAACTTCAACTGATTCTCTAAGCTTTCTTTGTTTTAACTTGTTAACAGTATTACTTGCAATAAAACTACGTGATGCACCCGTGTCAAATAATATAGAAACACGAATATTTTTAATTGTAAGGGTACCTCCCAAAACATCGGGTTTACCTGCTCCATCGGAAGCAGCTGGCGGGTTTGCTCCGTCGTACACATGAGCAACCTCGACCTTCTTAAGCAATGGACAATCTTTGACAAGATGTCCTGTTTTGCGGTAGTTAAAGCATGAACGAGGGTTCTGAGAGCTCTGGCTTGAGCCTTGAGAGTTGGTCTTCTGCCGTTTCGGGGCTGTGCACACATTAGAGTAGTGCCCCACCTTGCCACAATTGTAGCAGCTTCCTTTTGGCGGCTTGCTAGTCTGCTGATTTGTGGACGCCATGTTGCTTGATTCTGGCTGTTTTGTAGAGGGCTTGCGTTTATTCCCCGCCTGGCTTTTAGCACGGTCCAGATCAAGGTTTCTTTGGTCCAGGTCCTCATAATTACAAGCCATCTCCACTAAGTCTAAGAATGCTAGCTTGATGTGACTCATTGCCCTGTCTTGGTACTTACGCTTTAGCCCGTGGATGAACCTCTTGTTCTTGGACTTAGCAGTCGCGATGAGCTCTGGGGCGTAGCGAGATAACTGTGTAAACTTATTGAGATAGTCTTGCAGAGAGAGGTCTCCTTGCTGGAGATTTGCAAATTCATCGTGCATGCGTTCGATTGCTTGCTCTGGGATGAACTTTTCTTTGAACAAGTCTTTGAAATCATCCCACGTTCTACCTGCATTTTTGTTCTCTGCAGTGATGGCTTCATACCATAATTCGGCTTCGTCTTGCAAGAGCCAGGCACCCATGAATGCTTTGTCTTGATCTCTGAGCCTCAGGCCTCCTAATATCTTTTCACATGTTTTTAACCATGCTAGGGCCTCAATCACCGTGCCGGTTCCAGAGAAGGTTTTGCCTCCTAGATTCTTATATCTTTTGGCCACTCGGTCGAGCTTGAATGGCTGGGCGGTTGACGGTTGTATTAATGGTCCTTCTGCAGCGGAGTTATCTCCTTGGCCTCGGCTTCCATGGCCTCCCCTTGCTGCTGCAGCTCTGGCATCCATTTCTCAAGTTCTGTATAAACAAGAAAAGAGTCAGCTCTCAGAAACGATAATTTTATTATATGGTACAGTAGAAGGACTTAAGGACAAACAACGATGTACTGATCAAATTATTTTTGCTATTCTGCTTAGCTCATTCTAGGACATTACTAGTCCTATCTCAAATGAGCTACTCGCCTTAGAATACTACTGATTCTATTCTGACGAGGTGTTTAACGTGTTAAATTCCAGAACTAAGGTTAACCAAAGCTCTGATACCACCTGTGACGATCTCAAAACCCCATGCTATGGTGTTAAGGATAATCATTGGAATATAACACATTAATCATCATTAGCATAGTACAAATAATAGCATAAGCAGGAAATAGAATAATTTACACAAATATGACAGCGGAATCATATACATATCACAACATCAGAGAGCACAGTGCAGGATACTACTTAGTGCATAAAGATACATGATCAGTCTACATCGCCTGAGGCGGAATCATATACATAGAGAGTACATAAAGAAACATCAGTCTACATCGCCTGAGGCGGAATCATATACATATACAGTAATGGCGGAAAAATCAATAGTCAACACTGTGTAGTCAAGCCTTGCCATGAGCTAAAAGGTGCACCTCTGCTGCAGTGCAAAGCCAAAATACGCCAGCTACCTGTTACTGGGCTGCCCGTGTGAAAATAAGGGGCACCTGAGTTTGCAAGGTGAAACAAACTATGAGTGAGTCATGGGACTGGTATGAGAAATCTACTTAACTAATTAAACAACAATAATAAGGCAAATCAAAGGACCACGCCACTTTCGCGGAACGGGTTTACTCCAATGAGTGCTAGTGCATGAAACAAAGTAAATTATTAAATCATCGCAATGGTTTTTATAAAAATGAAGCCATTATAAGACTCAGGTCCCATCACACAATGCAACACAAGCCGGAGGATAGAGTTTTTACCTTATAATGGCCAAGAGATGCTTCATACGTATAAACAAAAGTGTTTGATATTATTACTAGTGCATATATGTTTCAAAAGCGAATTCAATCATAAATATCAATCATAGACGACATAAATGACCTATACCACTATGCCGCCATACTAGTAATACAATAAAATCCGCAATTTCGTAGTGGAAATTGGATTCCATCATGAGTCGAGGCAAGGGGCAAGATCCTCTTCGTTCGAGACACTCTAGCAAATGTCCCAGGATCGCACACAGCGGTCCTTGGAATCGGCTGGGCCGGTCCTCTCTTACTTTTGAGGATTGGCAATTCCTGAACACACATTTATCGGTCCTTACAGACCTATAATCGAGGCTCCTTGCATTCCAACAACCACACGGGTGAAAAGTATATATAAATGTCAGGGCTGGTAAGTCACTAACACCACCGTAGCTAGAAAGAAACGTCGTGTTCTCCCAGCGGTCGCTATCCCATTTTTGACTCATACCGAGGTGAGAGGCTCGTGAATCAACGTATACACAAAGCTACGTCACACAGGCCATGCTTTGATCATCCACCACAAGACTTTGCTTTTCAACAGAAGCCTTGATCACATGCCACTTAGGCGTGTCACATAGGCAATTCACTCGATGCGACTGATTTCTATCGATATATAACCTCTGAGCTCGCACGTCTTAGAGAAGGGCGTTAAGCAAGAGAATAAATTCTCTGCCGCCAAACAGATATATATTTAATAGAGATCAATCAGCACAGAAAAAAATCCAATGTCAGACACACAGTCCATTTACAAGTTCGTTCTGGGTTTGAACGAAGCCGGAGGCACCACATTCCTCGCATATCCGTACAATCAACGATACGTCCGGACGGCTACCACTTCATCTCTTTCAAGATAGCTACTCCAATTATGAGCATCCGTAGCGCCCATCCATCCAATGTGAAGATCGTCGGTTTTGAACCGTCTTCAACTCTTCGACCTCTAACCATCGATCGATTATTTGAAATGAGAATTAACTCGGCCTTTTCAAATAATCCACGTATATTTAGATTTTCAAATCAATTCTTCACATGGTTAAATCATTCGACATTCACATTTCAGTTCTCTAGTATAATTTTT
This sequence comes from Allium sativum, assembly GCA_030737875.1. Classification (NCBI taxonomy): domain Eukaryota; kingdom Viridiplantae; phylum Streptophyta; class Magnoliopsida; order Asparagales; family Amaryllidaceae; genus Allium; species Allium sativum. The sequence goes on from CM060909.1 coordinate 592,528,928, forward strand.
CATGTCAAACACATTCAACCACCAAATATCCAGCAAACCAAGCAGAGTCGGTTTATTTCCATTTTATATCGTCTACAATATTCTATGACGATATATCGCCATTTTTATTTATTTAAAAACGGCCCTATTTAATTAAACATTGTTTCAGGTCGTGCCAAGGCACTGGTGCTATTTTTCCCAAAATTTGTTTTACACATATCTGAAAATCTAACCGCTGGATTTCAACAAAGTTTATATCATTAGGAAGATATTCCCAAAGCGAACCCAACGGTTCCAGTTTCGTGAAAATCCGATGGACAGATCTTTTGGTATAATCGTTTTAAGTTACGATTTCAAAACGCGAACTGCACGGCCTCGATTTGTTTTAATTTATTATATATATATATATATATATAATTCATTCGGCGAATTCTATATCATTTTCACTTCAAATATTTCACTAACACCTTTATATTTCGAAAAATTTCGCCATAACCTCCTTTGTAAGGGAAGGGGTTTGGAAATTTTTTGGGCTGTATTAGGTACCCAATAAATCCTAATAAGCACACACATATTTATAGTGATATATTCCGGTATCCACAGGGGGGGTGTATAGATCATAACTCCAGAGAATAAATTCTCGTCATCCTATAAATGGTTTTTCTGCCTTACTGACCAGAGAGATGTGTTTACTGTCATCTCCAGACCCGTGTGGGGTTTTTATTAATCTTGCAATTTACCGTTACAATTTATATAGTCCAGATCAGTCATCAGTTCAACCTGTAATATATAGTCATCGCCATACAAGCTTCTCGCTCGTATGGTAAATCTTCAACCTCGTCACACAAGCTTCAAATGCTTTTTTGGTATATGATGAAGTATGGCTATCGTCAAGAAGTATGCCATATAGTGTAGTTCAAAATTAATTGCTACTATCCTATGGCGATGTTTATTATTACACACAGAAAAACTAGCACTCCGCATCCAATGGCATTCACAGGAGTTGATATAATAATAAAATTTGCACATCCAACTCATTAAGGTTTACCTATTTGTCGGGCACGCAAATAAATTCTTTACTCAACAGCTAATCCATTTCTTGTTCAACACGTATATATATGTGCAATACTAAGCTGAAAATTATATTTCTAGCGAATAAAGGTTTGTTTCCACTTATGGTTATTTCTAACACTTCACGTTTCGCATAAAAATGATATTTTTGGCAAACAAAAATATATTTCAACACGTGACTATTTTATTTAGCTCGCCCACATGTTAAAAATAATATTCATAGCAAACAAATATTAGTTTCAACACTTGTATATTTTTAGCGAATCGTTTATATGATAAAAAATGATATTTTTATCATCTAAAATATTTATTCAACACATGAACATTTTGAGCACTTCATATTCACAATAAAAATGTAAATTTTATTGTTCAATCTATATATTCAACACATGAATATTATCCACTTCACCCATACGATTTTTATCGTTCTAACCCTTCAACACATGAATAATTTCTATAGTTTATATATATAATAAAAATGTGATTTTTGATGTTAAGACAATTTATTTAAAACTCAAATAGTTTATATAGTTTGGATATGTGATATAATGTTATTTTTATTTTTTCAAAGAATTTTATTCATCAGATGAATTTCTATTCAACACATGAATTTCTATTCAACACATGAATACGGTTTCAACACATGAATTTCTATTCAACACATGAATACAGTTTCAACACATGAAAATAATTCTAACACATAAATATTATTGAAAATTTTGGCAACATAATGGCAGGGTATTTAAAACCGGCACCGTCCCGAGTACGGCTCCTCGCTCTACCTTAAAACCTCGCGGTTTTTGACAATAGGGATTTCATACATCTAATTCATACGCAGGAGAATATGTTTTTCTTTTCCACAATTTATTCAAATTTTATTTCAATCACAAATGGGCATTTTTCAACCACAATGGTATTTTTTAACCGCATCCAAACAATATCAACCACAAACAATCCTAACCATTCGCATTATTCACCAAAATTTTCACAACAATTCACAATCAATAAATATCGCCCATGATTTGTGGACGAGGGGAGTGTATATATTATTTTATTTCCATTCCAACACACATATCATTTATACAATGCATGTATAATTCATACTTCGCTCATACCACTTATACAACGCGTGTACATGAGGTATACAACACGTATACAATTTATATTTCGCTTATATAACTTTTACAACACATGTCCATTCACATTTCAGTTTAGAAATCTCACATTGGTTGTTGGTTTTCTAAAAATCCTAGCAAGCTAAAAAAAAAATCCCCGGACACTGCTAGACTGTAGAGAGCATCCTTGCGGTCACGATGTTTCCTGTTTCATCGAATTTCGTTAACACACGATAAAGATACGATTTTTCAAAGTTTGCAACACTTAAAAGTGTTATTTTCAGTTTAAAATGGCCAAAGCCGATACCTTTCAACTTTGGTTCAAAACTAGGTTTCGATTATTACTCCAATCCGTAGCACTTTACTGAAATCGAAGCACATCACGATGAAGAGGCTGGAGAGGCGCGCACGACGAGGTATGGGGGGTCCCACTTGGTGGCCGCGCTGAGCAGGTAGGGCGGTTCGAATGGCTGAAGTTGGTGGAGGTGATTCTCTTGGTTGGGGTGATGATAGGTGGTGCTGTCAGGGTTGATTTGAAGAGGAGGAGATGGGCTTCAGAAAATTGCAAAAGGGCGGGGTGATTTGTTGATCGGAGCTGTCGGAAATTGGCCAGGAAGTGGCGAACGTTGGTCGCCGTCGAAATCGTGGGTTACAAGGGGGGGGGGGTTCTGATTTTTGGAAAATAAAAATTATAGAGGAAATTTTCTATTGGGCCATGCTTTATTAAATTTTAAAATAGTGTTTTCCAATACGAACACCAATTCAAACCCAACGACTATCGCCCCTAACTAAATACCCCCATTCCGAACACAATGGGATATGTTTCGTAGGCCAATTCGACTGTTACAGTCAGTTATTCTTCAAATTAAAGTATAAAACATTCAATTTCTGTTTTGAACGAACATTTTAATTTGCTGGGGCCACATACTGATTCTAAAAATTCCCGAAAAATTTATCTAGCTATGTTGGGACGATACGGTCCCGACAAAATTGATTTCGTCGAATTCTGAGACTGTTTGAAAAATGACCATTCTCTGGTCAATCCAATTTAACAGAAATCAACCAAACACGTTTTCTTTTGCCGCGCTCACATACTAGCTTCAAAAATTATGAAATATGAAATCTAGAAATAGTTTGACATCCCGGATCCAACAAAAGTGGTTTCGTCGAATTCCGAGGTCGTTTGCAAAATGTCTATTTTCAAGGGCTATATATTCTCCATAGCGACCTTTCTAAAAATTCATTTGGCCATAACTTTTGATTCCCTCTATGAAACTTCGATTTTTCAGATTTGTTAGATAGATATTCATAAACAAATTTAAATATTTTTGGTTTCACTAAAATCCGTTTTATTTTGCATCCGGTACAGTCAGTCAAAGTTTGAATTCAAAATTTTAAACTGCCGCACCATTTCTAACTCATTATTTTATTGAAATATTCTATTTCAATTGTCTAATTTTCTTTAAAATAGCCAATTTAAAATTTTTAAATTGGCTCGTATTTTCCGGGTTGTTACAAATCCCGAACGTATGTGAAGGAATTCCGGATTGTTGTTTCGTTCAGACCCAGAACAGACATGTATGGATTGTGTTTTTGACATTGTAATTGATTGTGTTGCACTGGTCTTTATTAATATATATCTGTTTGTTGGAAGAGAATTTATTATCTTGCTTAACACCCTTCTCTTAGACGTATGAGCTTAGAGGTTATATATTGATGGAAATCGGTGATGCGTAGTAAGTGGACAATGTTGCATACTTAATTTATGTGATGAGCTATGGATGATCAAAGCATGGCTTATTTAAGCGTAGCTTTGTGTCTATTATTAGCTCGACGAACCTTACACCCCGGATTGATGGTAAACTGGTGGTCAGATTTATATGTTTGTTTCGTATGTTCGGTACACCTGGATGTGATGATGAAAGGGTACTACGTAGTCTCCAGTCTGGGACGCTATTTGTTGGGTACTCTGATTCATGTATGGTGGGTTAGTATAGTGGAGTCAGAGTCTGGACGTTATCAGCGAGTACTGGGATGATGCACGCAAGAAAGTTTGTGAGCCCACAAATGATCTTTCATACCAGGAACCATCATGTTGGTAACCCAATATCCACTACGAGCCTGTACGGTTTTGATTTTATAGCCTGCTGGTTAATGGCAGGATTACATCAGTATAATGGGGTGGGGCATTATGCTGGCTAGGGTTAATACATTTATTTCCAAAAAGGGTTTTCACACTATATATGGTAGTAAAAGAGGATTTTCACATATGAAAGCATTTTTGGTTATCATAAGGCAAAACTCACCCATTTGGTGTGTGCTTGCATTGTGTGATGTGGGAAGAGCTTATGATAGCTTCATTTCCCAAAAAGTCATTGCGGATTTCTATGCACTGGTATTCAGATGGAGTAAACTCGTTCTGCATTAGCACGTGGTCCGGTGAATTACCTAACTTTATAATAAACACTAAAAACAACTGTTTTGAGTTCTCACACCAGTCCCATGACTGACCTGGAGTTTATTGTTCCCATACCTAAGCTCTGGGTGCCCATAATTTTTACATGGGCAGCCTAGTAGTTTGGTCCGCAGATTTAGTCTTGGAGTTGGTTGGAGAGGCTTTTTGGTTTTAGCTGGAGCTATTTTGTCTTGGAGCATTCACATTCTTCCGTTGAGTTTAGTATCTTTTCTGCTATGTAATCGATGTACTCTGATGTATCTCTTGTGACTCTGATGTAATATTATTTTAATGATAATGGAAAAGTTCCTTTTATTTTGTACAAATGTGTAGGTGGCCCTAACAATCCATCTTTTAGAACGGTTTAAGTTGATTTAATTACTGGCGAAAACCAGGCAAAAAGTCGGGTCGTTACATTGTGGTATCTTAGCTTTGGTTTATACAAAGCAATGTGGTACAACACATTTGAACAAAAGGAAAGACTCATCAGAGTTATATATCTTATTAGAGATAGGGCTAGTAATGCCCTAGAATGAGATTTTGGAGTGTCATATTTGAGTGAGCGTATTTGAAACATGAAGTGAGTTTTGAAAAGTTATATTTTAAGAAAGAAACATATTTTGGAAATATATGGTTAATTATAACCTGGATACTTAATCCAACGATTAAGGTTAAGTTTGCATTTTTTGATTATAATTACACATAAAATACTTCTTATTGCATGGTAATTAAGCCCCTTCCACTGATCAGGAAAATGATCTGAGTACAAATGCCATTTGGATTTAATTTCATTATTGGGTAACATTTCGAAATATCAATAAACTTGGGTCAAATTTGTTAAGGTAACAAATCAATATGGTAAGAAATTAAAAAATAGAATTTGAGTATTTTATTTGATGTTGAGGTTGGACTATCGAGTATAAGAAGATTTTGTAGATATGTTTGATCATCATATATACGAAGTCTTAAGTATACTAGATAGATATAGAATCACACTCTAGTCGCTTGAAGATGATTCTGTTGGTGACTGCATCATCATCAGTATGTATTTTCGAGTTTCGAAAGTGGGATGACTATATGATTCCGATTAAAACATTAATATATACTTAAACCCATTTAGATAAGTGTTTGAAATTGTTTGGTTAATTGATGTGAACTGAAATAGAAAAGCAAGGCATATAGTCCAGGAATGACATTTTAAGAAGGGAGAAAGACCAGCTAAAGCAACACCACCCCCTAGTCATAAGTGAGGAAGAAGGAATCCAAGAATTATGTAATCAAAGCAAGCTCTTTGACCCCTAGGGAATTATCTCCGAAAAGTTGGATGCATGAATAAATGTATGTATATAATGTTAATTATATATATATATATATACATATATACATATAACTTCTTTTATAAATCTTTTTAATGTATTCTATCATATTCCAAGTAGATCCTACTCTAATGAAAAGTTATTGAATTTAATTAAAGGTATAGATAGGAAGATTTGAATTATCGACGGTTTTGGACAAGTCGATGAGTTCTAAAGTATATTGTGGCAACAAAAGGAACTGTTTAAGTGAGCATGAATACCTTGTGAATTAAGTTTTACTATTGGATTAAAGGATATTTGGCAAGCGGGAATAGCAAGAAGAAATTACCTAAACTGAAACGTTTAGACAAGCTGAGTTCGGAGATGATCAAGTTTTTCGTGTAAAGAATAATAGTAAATTTTGGAAACTGAAAAGGAGTAAGTTTCATAATCTTTGTATTTAAAAGATAAGATCAAAGAGAATAAATTTATAACTCTGAATTTTTTTGAAAGAAATAAATGGTTGAGTATAAGTAATTAGTCCAGTAAACAATGAATCGAATATAATGGGTAACTGGAAGTTATCATTGGAGGATATGGAGATATGGTTATCCATTAATATGTGTGAGAACAGAGAGCTTTGGTATAAAGAATTTTAATCTTGAGTCTGAAAATCTATAAGATGTTGAATGAGTAGTTACGATTCCCTTTCCTTTTCGAGGACGAATCTGTTTTTAAATAGGGGTGAATGTAACGATCCAGAATTTTTAACCAATTTAAAAATGGAACTTTTATTACTTAATTTGAATTTATATTTGAATTTGAAATAAATATATATGGTTAAGAATATTTAATAATTTTGATAAGTCAGATGATAGATTTTATTTGAATTCTAAATGAGAATGATTACTAATAAGTATGGATTTATTGATACTATTTGTTGTTCGATCGGATTTGTCAAACCATAACATGAATTAGTAGCGTTAGAATTAAGTGCTCCCTTAGTTTTCATAGCATTTAAGGGAAAATGCTACGAAAAGTTCACCTTCTCTTCTTAAGACAAGTGTATGAACACTTGTAATTTTGCATGTAAGCTTTCATGCATGGTTTCAACTTGTCCCCTTATGTGTCTTTACCTCCTTACTCCTTCTTTCCTATAGAAGGAGATCTTTACTTCATTTTTTGTCATCCATTTTCATTTTTCCTACCTTTCTTCTTCTTAAGCTTATGGCCATGGTTTCCATGGTTTAAGTCTTCCTCTTTTCCACCACCATCTTGCCAAAGTTTGTCGTCATATTCCTCCTCCACCTCCGCCTCCTCCTCCTCCTCTTATAATATAAAGAGAGAGATCAATGTATATTATATTATATATACTGGTGAAGAAGACGTTGCACTGAAATATTGTTTGACGGTTCACTCAGCTTGGCTCACCTACTGTGAAGATTTGGAAAGATGTTAGGTAAGAACTCTTTAACCATGGTTTATATATTTAATTAGTCTACTAATTTAAATATAGTGATGAATTATTAGTGGTTAACGATGATTGATGTTTGTTGTGATGGATGATGGATGCGTAGTTTAGAACACACACATTATTAAGCGTTAGTGTTATAACGCTTGTGCACAGTTATGATTTATTTAATTATGTTGATGATGGTTGCTATCGATGTTTATAATGGTTGTTGATGCTGTTTCGCACACAATATGCCACAACGATTATGATATCACATTGGTGATCAGTAGATCTCCTTCGTAATTAGAAGCAATATCATTATTGAAGTTAAAGGTTAATAATTGGGAAAGACCATATGTATGAATTCATATATATTGATAAAGTTCTTTAAATGAATAAATAAATACCGGAATGTTCTAGGATGACAGAGAGGATAGTGTCTAGGATTAGGTTTGGAAAATATAGTTTCCTGCTCTCCTTGGCTATCCCTAACTGATCCGACGAATGGGATGGTTAATTTGAAATTATTTTAATTTAGAAATGAATTGGATTTTGATTTATTAAGTAAAAAATAAAAGTTGAATTTTGAACCCAAAATAAATTTGGAAAGTCAATGTAAATTACTTTAATTGGTTTTAAATGATGTACATGAGTATATAATGGTTTTCTAAGGTATTTTGAAGTACTGAAGAATAATTTTTATTGTGGTCAAAATATAATTTGTCAAACAATGGCAATCTGTGTATTTTAGTTACAAAATTTTAACGCTTTTAACTTTTGCAATCTAAATCGGATTTCCAAGAAATGAAAAACAATTGATTTATATTAACAGGAGCTTTTAAATGGGTGAAAGTGGATTTTAATTTCCGGTTATAATTTTCAAGTTATATTTAAAACCGTTTTGGGAAAAGGTCACTGTAAGAGAAGTTGTCGATCATAACTATAAACCACCATTTTTAATGTTTTTAAAAATATGGAAAAATGGTAAAATCATTATAAATTGTGTAAAAATGTTTTGAATTGTAAAGTTTAAGTTTTGACTTAGATAAACGATATTTTGATCGATGTAATTAAGATAACTGTTTTGTTACGCTTTTGTAACACTTTTGAAACACTATTGTAACGCTTTCTATGAAAACAATTTATTTTGAAGTTTTTTAAACCGCGAACTGTTTTCCAAACTATAAGTACTCATTTGTAAATGATTTGTGGAATGTTTTCAAAGGTTTAAAAGTATTGAAAATATTTTAAATGGAATTTAAATTTATTTATTTAATATTAAAACGGGTTTTTAGTTTTTGGATATGGTTGGAATAATCTTCGGATGTTTGATATTAATCTGGTAGATGATGGCTCTTACTATTTGAGGAATTTAAAAGGTAGTTCACCATTATTCCGCTTATAGTGTGAGTTGGATATAGTGGTTAATATTAAGTATAAGTGGATGATATTTCTATCTAGATCTATTGACAAAGAGTTGGATAAACCTATTAATAAAGATACGAGTTTCCCAGTTTGGTTGGGATAAGTTGGGTAGAAATAATCTTCGGATTTTTGATATGAAATTCTTTGGTGTAAACGTATTCTATTTGAGGAATTTGGAAGATATTCCACTTATAGTATTCGTTGATTATGAGAATTGATATCGAATATAAGTAGATTTAATTTTTGTGTAACTTATGTTCAGTATCGATTGATTTGTGGTTTTTCGTGAATCATATCTTCAATAATATCATTCTTGAAACCCAGTAAGATTGAGTTATGGAAATTCATTTCATAATTTGGGGATTTAATCAAATCTTTGATTTGGAAATTAAATATAAGGAATTGGGAAGGAAGTATAATCTTTTAATTAAGATTACAGAATTGAATGATAGGAAATTGATTTAATTGGAAACTATGGTTGAAATGTGGGGTAAGGATTTTCAAAGGAAAATGGATTTTGGTAACGAGTTGTCAAATGGAAAATTTATTAAAGCTTTGAGGGTAAATTATCCTTGATTTAAGGGATGTGTTTCAAAAGAGAAAGGTTAAATATGGATTTTGCAATAATTGAGAATGAATTTAAAGAAGTTTAATTTGACAAAATCCAAGATGGAAGGAGATTTGTTGAAAGCATGTATGTTTCGTAATTGTGTTTTTAATTGCACTTATTATTTGAAAAGACCGAGATCGGAATTATGTATGAAAGCCATTCCAAGTAATAATACGATGTTTTGGTGCAATTGAAGACATTGGAGACGGCATTGAAGACCGGGACCCTTCATGTCGTAAGGGCGACTTGCTGAATGTCTCGAATGGCCGGTTCCCATTTGCATATGGATTTTATATATTAGTCAAGTGGCAAGAATCCCGAACGTATGTGAAGGAATTCCAAATTGTTATTTCGTTCAGACCCATAACGAATACGTATCGATTGTGTGTTTGACATTGTAATTGACTGAGTAGCACTGATCTTTATTAATATATATCTGTTTGGTGGCGGAGAAATTATTCTCTTGCTTAGCACCCTTCTCTAAGACGTAAGAGCTTAGAGGTTATATATTGATGGAAATTAGTGATGCGTAGTGAGTGAACAATGTGGCATACTTAAATAATGTGATGAGCTATGGATGATCAAAGCATGGCTTATTTAAGCGTAGCTTTGTGTCTATTATTAGCACGATGAACCTCACACCCTGCATTGATGGTAAACTGGTGGTTAGATTTATATGTTCATTTCGTATGTTCGGTGCACCGGGATGTGATGATGAAAGGGTACTACGAAGTCCATAGTCTGGGACGCTATTTGTTGGGTACTCTGATTCATGTATGGTGGGCTAGTATAACGGAGTCCGTGTCTAGACGTTATCCGCGAGTACTGGGATGTTGCGTGCAAGAAAGTTGTTGAGTCCACAAATGATCTTTTGTGCCAGGAACCATCATGTTGGAAATCCAATATCCACTATGAGCCCATGCAGTTTTGATTATATAGCCTGTTGGTCACTGGTAGGATTACATTAGTATAATGGGAAGGGGCATTATGCTAGCTAGGAATAATAGATTTATTTGCGAAAAGGGTTTTCTTACTATATATGGTAGTCAAAGAGGATTTTCACGTATAAAAGCATTTTTGGTTATAATAATGCAAAACTCACCCATCTGGTGTGCGCTTGCATTGTTTGATGTGGGATGGGCTTATGATAGCTTCATTTTTCAAAAAGTCATTGAGGATTTCTATGCATAGTTCACATAGGGTAAACCCGTTCCGCATTAGCAGCGTGGTCCGGTAAATTACCTAACTTTATAATAGACCCTAAAAACAATTGTTTTGAGTTCTCACACCAGTCCCATAACAGACCTGGGGTTTATTGTTCTCACACCTAAACTCTGGGTGCCCATAATTTTTACACAGGCAGCCTAGTAGTTTGGTTCGCATATTTAGTCTTGGAATTGGTTGGAGCGGGATTCTGGTTTTAGCTGGAGCTATTATGTCTTAGACCATTCGCATTCTTCCGCTAAATTTAGTATCTTTTCCGTTGTGTAATCGATGTACTCTAATGTATCTATTGTGACCCTGATGTAATATTATTTTAATGATAACGGAAAAGTTATTTTTATTTTGTACAAATGTATAAGTGCCCCTAACAATCCATCTTTATGAACAATTTAAGTTGGTTTAATTACCGGCGAAAACCGGGCAAAAAGTCAGGTCGTTACAGTTGGATTGAAACGACCCGCAAATCGTGCACTTTGAGTCTACTAATAACCACACACGTCCAACCTAAATGACACAGAAATGCGAATCATTATAAGAAAGAAGTTAGAGGATGAGATATAGAAAGAAAGAAATATTAGAATAGAAGAAAAACGAAGATCACAAACTCACTGCGGAACGGATAAAGTATATTAGATAACATAAACTTTGAAATACAAATCAGTAACTTTATATACATACCATTATCAGAGCACTACAGTTATCCCTGGAACAGTTATAAACACCTGTTTCTAGATACAACATAGTACACAGCGGAAATATGATAGTCTATAGCTATTGGTGAAGCCTTTAACTCCTCCAAGTGAATCTGTAAAATCCCGACTACTTGACTGCCTGTACAAAGTTGGGAACCAAAGAGTTTAGGGAAAACAAAAAAAATGAACTCTGGGTCAGTCATGGGACTGGTGTGAGTAAACTCCAACCATTTGTTTAACTTTTAAGAATCATTTCAGAAGAAATGATAATCGTAAGACCGATCCTCACATAAACACAGATGGTTTTTACCTTACGATAACCCAAACCATTTTGATATCAAAATCAGGTGATATTATAATAGCGTCTAAATCAAATAAATAGAATCTAGTGGAACGCTTGCATCTCACGCTCCATATATATTTAAAAAAATCAAAAACCGAAGGGCGCTTAATGGAGATTGGGTTTTCAACATGACAAGGTATGGGACCACCTCCCGATAGTGTATCTCTATAGACGAATACATGGGGTTCAACAAGAATGTATTGCAACCCGACCCACACATGACCGACCACTAATTTCACTTGAGTGTATCGAATGTATATCACCAACGGTTGGGATCAACAACCGTTTCCCGAAAGGGACAACATCGATAGATTAAAGAACAAATGGAATTTTCTCTAGATAGGTGATTATACATCCTAATGGGCGCGACCCACAAAGCCATGCTGCCTGCCCGATTTTTTTCAATTCCCGGTTGTGAGGCTTGAGGTTTAAATTATCTTCCAGAACATCTGGCCACCATTCATTTTGAATGCCACATCGTCATACCCGCCAAATCAAAATTTGATTTCCTAAAAATACCATGGGTATAAAGCTAAGAGGAACGAGTTCCTCCACCACCAAATGTAAGTACGTTTGAGGAGATCAACTTGCGCGACCCGTTAGATATACTCTGTCAGACATTCGTCCATTCACGTTGTCCTGGGACTGGACAAACCGAAGGCACTATCCCGTAAACAGTATAGCCCTTGCATAACTCCATCTTCAATTGTCTTCGTCATATTTGATCGCAACTCCAACGCCTATACAGAGTGGTTTCAGATACTGGATCTGATCCCGGTCTCTCCGTATTGACGACGGAAAAATGGTCAAAAACTTCGATAGTCGGTAATTTAACTACCAAAGGAAAATATGTGTGCAAACAACGATCTTATTTCCGCGTGGAAATTCGATCGATTAATTATCAATCAACATTGGCCCCTTTAAAACAATTCCTTATTATATTATCATTTACAATTCCCATTTCCATCTTTTGTATTCCTTTGAAACTTGATTGCCCCTCTCGCTTCTTTGAAAAAAACTTTTCAATATTATAATTCCTTATTCGAGAAAATATCTCTTATTCCAGTTAGAAAACATTTCTAATATTCACGAATCCTTGTTTTCTATATTCAGAAAATGTACCCTATTAATATTGGAGAATATTTCATATTCCATTTCTTAATTTACTCGTTGACCAATACATTACGCGTAGAAAATATCTCTTATTTTATTTGGGAAAATCATTTCAAATTCTTTTAAATTAACGCGATGTTATAAAACATCGTTATTCTAACTCAACCCACTAATCATTTATTAGCTAACCATATTGCTTAACCCAGTTTCACCATCAAACCTTAACCATTCCTTCATCGATCATGAAGTCAATCATGTTGGGGTATAATTACCTCTCAGACCTTAATTGAACCACATTCTCAAATTTGAAATAGTCAAAGCTCACACTTTTAAACAGAACATCGCTTACGCGACTCTCGGATTCGATCTAAGAACCCACTTCCTTTGCAGAAAAATATTGATTATAACGGTAGCGTTACAATCGCTATTTCCAAATATTTGATTTATAAAACATAGCTTTTAACAACAGCGTTACAATCACTGTCTAGAATTATAGAACATTTATTATAACAATAGCGATAAGATCGCTGTTTAGATTTTCAAAACATTTATTATAACAGTAGCGTTAAAAATCGCTATTTAATTTACAAACCATTTATTATAACAACAACGTTAAAAATCGCTGTTTAGATATACAAAACATATGTTCTAAGGACAGCACTAAAATCGCTGCTTACAATTTACAAAACATTTATTATAACATTGCGTTATAATAGCTGTTTCGATTTCCAAAACATTAGCGAATTCCTTTATAACCATTTCAGTCTACGAAACACTTTCACACTTTATTTTTATATCCCAAATTTTGGAATAAAAACACATCATTTCCATTTTAAACAATTTTCCATTTCCCTTTCCTATTCAAGATCCAATGTGAATTCATATTTCAGATCTAAATTCATTTATAGAAATTTCACTTGCAAAATATTCCTTTTAAACCATTCACTTAAATCGTGAATATATTTCCTTCATATACCATTTGATTCATATTTAAAAATACTATCTTAAATCAAATTTTTAGTTACTTCTATTCAAAATTTCTCACATAAGTCTCATTTCTTTTTATTTTAATCTTTTAAAATCTCGTTTAACATTTCCTTGATAACAACTAAGTTTTAAATCTCATTTCAAATATTGGTTTCAAAACCCATTTCCATATCGCTATGCAAAATCAATGTATCCAACGATATATACTCTCATTCATAACAAATTCTTGATTCATTCATTTGAACGGGTTTTCAATTTTCAATTCTATTCAAAATTTAAATTTCTATTTTTTGAAAATAGAATTACTTTTTAACACTCAAATTTCCTTTTCAATATTTGAAAATATTTTATGGTATTTAAATACCAAAATTCTAGGTCAAGGTAGCTCAACCACAACAAAGTCAATCACTGACTATATATATCACACCTCACATCAAAATCAAGGAAAACAGTAATATAAATATTGAGGAACCCAGTTGGGTCCCTCCAACTTGTTTCCCTGCATCCACAGATGTTAATCACATCAATAATATTATTTCACATCAATATGAAATATCAAAATTAATCATCGATCAATGATGTAATTATGTCAACCAATTTTAACCCAGCAACCATTTCACAGTATAAAATAAAATTAAAATTTCGTTTATATAAAAATATAATCGAAGCAGAGTTAGTGAGTTTACTCACCTTGTTCGCAGTCGAAGATTCTGCTTTTGTTTCGTTTTAAAATCAAACTGGCATTTGATTTTATCATGAAATTCCGATAGTCTGGTTCCCAGCTACATCTGTTCTACAATGCAGACTTCCTCGCTACGATTCCAATGTAGCTTGTTTCCATCAGATTCTGTTCACGCATGACATACGTATATATAGGATTGTTACAAGAGTATAATCGATTAAATTAAATTACCTTAACTTCTAATTAAATTATTTAAAATTCAATACCGACATTATTTAAATTATTTACCGTGATTAACCTCTTATCTACCACCCAACCAGCTACCGAAATTCTGGATTCTCAATTTGTTTCAGGCTTTAAATTCTGGATCATACTTTAAAGTGCAACTACTGCAAACCTACAAGTTGTCACCACCTTCTGTTCACTATTTTTTTTTCTCTTTCTATAACCATTATCCTAATCTTTTATTTCTTCAAATCAACAACACCACCGTTACTTCCCTTGCATCACAAAACTTCACCTTTCCATGAAGATAGCCGAATCCATCCTATCATTAGCATTAATTACTCGCAAGTCTGCCTTAACCTCATCCTCCCCCTTATTCGAAATACTGATCCCCTTATGTTCATCTTTGAGCCTGATAATGATGTCATCTCTCTTCTTACATAGCTGTACGGTGGAATCCCTTCTTCACTTGCAAATCCACCAACTCAGTACAAGACCAACACAGTTTTTAGCTATTAGAAACCACGTAGTTAGTTTACTAACCCTCTTCATAAACCTGGTATGTACTCATCTTCCTCGTTCAAAACTCAGAACCCATCACGCAACTTTCAAACCGATGCCTTCGCTTCCACCAGTCACCAGCGTACACTGCATCAAGTTTCCCCCAACATCCTGGCACCCCTTTAGCTTCACGTTCAACTTATATTACTACTACCACAACAGCCCTAAAGGTCACAGTTCACCACAACTATATTTCTCACTTCCCTCATTTCAGATATTGCCAAAAACCAGTCCTTCCCGAAAGCGTTAACCCAGTTCCCATACATCCCCAAATAACATTACGCAACATTACCCTTTTCCCTCTTCAAATACCCGATCCACCCTTACACCCAACTTCAGTTCGCAGCTCTCCACCCTCGAACTCAGCCCAAAAGTTGACTGTTTTCCTCGGTCGCCAAGCTCCCCTTTGATCTTCCCAAAATCCAATGCAGATCCCCCCAATACGGCGATGCACTCCACAACACATAAATAGAACATCAGCTCACTATTCTATAGTCTCAGCGAATACGGAAAGACGAGATTTGGCAAAGTATTTTTTCCTATTTTGTTTGATTTGTGGGTTTTTAGAATTGGCGTTTGTCCGAGGGGGACAATAGAAGAAGGTGAATAAATTAAAGTCTCAATTGTGTTGAGGGAAAATACACAATTTATAGAAGAGATAGCTTGGGGGTTACGGTGTATAATAGCTTGGATGGCACGATAATAAAGTACCTTGTTCTACACGGTAATGGATGCCTTGAACAACACATATATAGGGTGTCCTATGCTAGGTTAGGGTTGCACTGGAAAATTTTGTATGTGCCCTTATTAAATTTTCAGGCCGTTGATCCTCTTTTTAAGCATATGTTATTATGAAGGCACTTGGGTGATATCATAATAGGCTTACCAAATTTACTGTCTAGCATGGACTTCATGTCTACTTATGAATGTGTCAAATTATTTACCTGTATCTTACAAAGCTATCTTGTACTATTTATATTATGATGTTCCTGAAATTTTGCTTATGACTTAGTCTTGCTGCTTCTATTCCGCATGTGAAGTTGCTATGGATTTAATTGGTCCCAATTTATGATTTAGACTTTATTGTATACTAGATCATCTCACCACTTGTATATACTACATACTCATCTTCAAATGGGCTTCACACGCACATGTTCATGATATCGGCCCTAATCTTTTTTTGGTCGTATTCTATACACACACATATTTATATATAATGCTCGTTTAAGTTTTATAAAAATGCAGTTTAATAGTATGGCGTTACGTGAAACACTATTCACGTATGAGTTTCTATGGACAAAAATAAAAATACTACCGTGTCGAGCGAGGTGCCATGATCCCAAAAATATAATAATATCGGTAGTTTAACTTATATTATGAAACCCCAAAATATTGATATAGGGTGCAAAATACTCCAAGAAAAAAGTTGTGTATTTGATTAATTAAAAATTAAAGTAAAATTCTAAAAATTAAATTATAACTATGCCTCAAAAGAACCTTATCCAAATTCAAGACCGATATTTAAATATATTTAAATAACCGTTATGGCCTATATACGATTCCACAGCGACTTTCTGAAAATTTGATTTGGACGTAATTCACAATATATAGAATGAAATCTTGATTTTTCACTTCCATTAGAAAAATACAGTTCAATAGATTCAAACGTTTCTTGTTTTAAAGAAATCCGACTTATAGCGAATCCTGTATACTCAGTTGAAGTTTAAATCGAAAATTACGAACTACCGCGATTTTTCGATCTCGTTTTAAATTATATTATAAATTATACGTTTAAATATCGTTTTATTAAGTAAATTCCTATATATAATTCAAATAAAATATTTAAAATAAATTTAAATATCCCGAATTCAACGGCTGCAAATTCGGGTCGTTACATTCCTTCCCCCTTAAAATAATTTCGTCCTCGAAATTGCTAAGCAGTAGAGGTGCTATAACTCTAACTCCTCACAACCTACTTGGTTGAAATCCCATATCCCATATATCCACATTTGGTTCTAAATGAATCCACCTTTTGATTTCTAATACATTAGTCAACTTCTTGATTAGTTCATTTCTATCGTACCAATTCAATTTGATTTCTATTTCACTAATTAATCCACTTATTTAGTTTAGGTTTCAATTTCAATCCATAATTTAATTCCAAGCAACACTATCCCATATATGTTCAACTTGTTTATATCAAATTCACTTAAAAATTCAAATCTCAACATTCCTCTCCACTTATTCTGCTTGGGCTCAAAATAACTTAACTCCAATTAATGACATCCAACATATATGTATTCAACTTGTTTCGTATAAGTCGAATCTATTTTAATAGCTCAAACCTCAAATTGCCATATTAAGTCTCAATCGAGATCATCTCCATCTAACTCAATTTTATTTAACTTGACATAGGTTAAATTCCAATCTATTTGATTTACTTTCACCATCTTAATTTATTCAACTTATACAAGTTAATTTTTAATTTTAGAATTTAATTCCCCGGGTTTTATTTCGAATCGGTTTGAAATCATATATAGTTATACACATATATTTCTAATCAACTCAATTCAAAACATTTGAATTTCTAAAATATCTTGCCCTTTTTCGAACAAAATTTTCATTTCCGAAATTACTATGTTAGAAATCCATCACTCAGAAACTTGAAAATGAATACCGATAATGTCGCGACCCATTATCGGAATTATTTTCTCGCTACTGAAGTGATTTCAGTGCTTAATCCCTTTTAAAATCCATTTAAACATTTCTAATTCAAAAATCCCTTCAAAACATGCTATTATACCTTTGAAATACTTCAAGAAATATTTTCTAAATACCCTGGATTTAAATCCACAATTCTGGTTTAAACTAAATCTTGGTTTATCTCCTTTGTATACACTATCCGTATACAAATTATATTACCATTTCAATATTTCATGATTCCATTTGATTGTATTAACAATCAACACCTTCTTATATAATAACCCAGAAATTGTTCTTTTTATATCAAAATAATTTTGGGCAAAATTATTACATTTACCCATTTTAAGACAATACTGTATCGATTTGCTTTGTTCGAGAGTTTAGAAACACCTATCGATCTATCGATACAGTTGTACATCCTGTATCGATCAGAATTCATAAACCACTCAACAAACCAGTCAACACAATATAAAACAAATTTTATATCAAATCTACACATACGCGCTCATATATATACACTCAAACTTAATTTAGGGTATTACTAACCCTATCTCTATTGAGTTACGCCACATAGCCAAGGTTACTACTCAACCTTCAGCTCTGATACCAAATGAAACGACCCGCAAATCCGTGCACTTTGAGTCAACTAATAACCACACACGTCCAACCCAAATGACATAGAAATACGAATCATTATACGAAAGAAGTTAGAGGATGAGAAATAGAAAGAAAGAAATATTAGAATAGAAGAAAAACGAAGATCACAAACTCACAGCCGAACGGATAAAGTATATTAGATAACATAAACTTTGAAATACAAATCAGTAACTTTATATACATACCATTATCAGAGCACAACGGTTATCCCTGGAACAGTTATAAACACCTGTTTCCAGATCAACATAGTACACAATGGAAATATGATAGTCTATAACTACTAGTGAAGCCTTCAACTCCTCCAACTGAATCTGTAAAATCCCGACTACTTGACTGCCCATACAAATTTGGGCACCCAAGAGTTTAGGGAAAACAAACAAAATAAACTCTGGGTCAGTCATGGGACTGGTGTGAGTAAAATCCAACCATTTGTTTAACTTTTAAAAATCCTTTCAGAAGAAATGATAATCGTAAGACCGATCCACACATAAACACGGATGGTTTTTACCTTACGATAACCCAAACCATTTTGATATCAAAATCAGTTGATATTATAATAGCGTCTAAATCAAATAAACAGAATCTAGCGGAACGCTTGCATCTCATGCTCCATATATATTTAAAAAAATCAAAAACCGCAGGGCGCTTATTGGAGATTGGGTTTCCAACATGACAAATAGGACCACCTCTCGATAGTGTATCTCTAGAGATGAATACACTGGGTTCAACAAGAACGTCTTGCAACCCGGCCCACACATGACCGACCACTCATTTCACTTGAGTGTATCGAATGTATATCACCAACGGTTGGGATCAGCAACCGTTTCCTGAAAGGGACAGCACCTATAGATTAAAGAACAAATGGAATTTTCTCTAGATAGGTGATTATACATCCTAATGGGTGCGACCCACATAGCCATGCTGCCTGCCGATTTTTGTCAATTCCCGGTTGTGAGGCTTGAGGTTTAAATTATATTCCAGAACATCTGGCCACCAATCACTTTGAATGCCACATCGTCATACCCGCCAAATCATAAATTGATTTCCCAAAAATACCACGGGTATAAAGCTAAGAGGAACGAGTTCCTCCACCACCAAACGTAAGTACGTTTGAGGATATCAACTTACGCGATCCGTTAGATATACTCTGTCAGACATTCGTTCATTCACGTTGTCCTAGGACTGGACAAACCGAAGGCACTATCCCGTAAACAGGATAGCCCTTGCATAACTCCGTCTTCAATTGTCTTCATCATATTTGATCGCAACGCTAACGCCTATACAGAGTGGTTTCGGATACTAGATCTGATCCCGGTCTCTCCGTATTGACGACGGAAAAATGGTCAAAAACTTCGATAGTCAGTGATTTAACTATCAAAGAAAAATATGTGTGCAAACAACGATCTTATTTCCGGGTGGAAATTCGATCGATTAATCATCAATCAACATTAGCCCCTTTAAAACAATTCCTTATTATATTATCATTTACAATTCCCATTTCCATCTTTCGTATTCCTTTGAAACTTGATTTCCCCTCTCGCTTCTTTGAAAAAAAATTCAATATTATAATTCCTTATTCGAGAAAATATCTCTTATTCCAGTTAGAGTACATTTCTATTATTCACGAATCCTTATTTTCTATATTCAGAAAATGTACCCTATTAATATTAGAGAATATTTCATATTCCCTTTCTTAATTTCCTCGTTGACCAATCCATTACACGTAGAAAATATCTCTTATTTTATTTAGGAAAAACATTTCAAATTCTTTTAAATTAACGCAATGTTATATAACATCATTATTCTAACTCAGCCCACTAATCATTTATTAGCTAAACATATTGCTTAACCCAGTTTCACCATCGAACCTTAACCATTCCTTCATCGATCATGAAGTAAATCAAGTTGGGGTATAATTACCTCTCAGACCTTAATTGAACCACATTCTAAAATTTGAAATGGTCAAATCTCACACTTTTAAATAGAACATCGCTTACGCGACTCTCGGATTCGATCTAAGAACCCACTTCCTTTGTAAAAAAATATTGATTATAAAGGTAGCGATACAATCGCTGTTTCCAAATATTTGATTTATAAAACATAGCTTTTAACAACAGCGTTACAATCGCTGTCTAGAATTATAGAACATTTATTATAGCAATAGCGAAAAGATCGTTGTTTAGATTTTCAAAACATTTATTATAACAGCAGCGTTAAAAATCGCTATTTAATTTACAAACCATTTATTATAACAACAGCGTTAAAAATCGCAGTTTAGATTTACAAAACATATGTTCTAATGACAACGCTAAAATCACTGTTTACAATTTACAAAACATTTATTTTAACATAGCGTTATAATAGCTGTTTCGATTTCCAAAACATTAGCAAATTCCTTTATAACCATTTCAGTCTACGGAACACTTTCGCACTTTATTTTTATTTCCCAAATTTTGGAATAAAAACACATTGTTTCCATTTTAAACAATTTTCCATTTCCCTTTCCTATTCAAGATCCAATGTGGATTCATATTTCAGGTCTAAATTCATTTATAGAAATTTCACTTGCAAAATATTCCTTTTAAACCATTCACTTAAATCGTGAATATATTTCCTTCATATACCATTTGATTCGTATTTAAAAATACTATCTTAAACCAAATTTTTAGTTACTTCTATTCAAAATTTCTCACATAAGTCTCATTTCTTTTTATTTTAATCTTTTATAATCTCATTTAACATTTCCTTGATAGCAGCTAAGTTTTAAATCTCATTTCAAATATTGGTTTCAAAAACCATTTCCATATCGCTATGCAAAATCAATGTATCCAACGATATATACTCTCATTCATAACAAATTCTTGATTCATTCATTCTAACGGGTTTTCAATTTTCCCTATTCAAAATTTAAATTTCTATTTTATGAATATAGAATTCCTTTTTAACACTCAAATTTCCTTTTCTATATTTGAAAATATTTTATGGTATTTAAATAGAAAAATTCTAGTTCAAGGTAGCTCAACCACAACAAAGTCAATCACTGACTATATATATCACACCACACATCAAAATCAAGGAAAACAGTAATATAAATATTGAGGAACCCAGTTGGGTCCCTCCAACTTGTTTTCCTGCATCCACAGATGTTAATCACATCAATACTATTATTTCACATCAATATGAAATATCAAAACTAATCATCGATCTATGATGTAATTATATCAACCAGTTTTAACTAAGCAACCATTTCACAGTATAAAATAAATTTAAATTTTCGTTTATATAAAAATATAATTGAAGCAGAGTTAGTGAGTTTACTCACCTTGTTCGCAGTCGAAGATTCTGCTTTTGTTTCGTTTTAAAATCAAACTGGCATTTGATTTTATCACAAAATTCCGATAGTCTAGTTCCCAGCTACATCCATTCTACAATGCAGACTTCCACGCTACGATTCTAATGTAGCTTTTTTCGATCAGATTCTGTTCACGCATGACATACGTATATATAGGATCGTTACAGGAGTATAATCGATTAAATTAAATTACTTTAACTTCTAATTAAATTATTTAAAATTCAATATTGACATTATTTAAATTATTTACCGTAATTAACCTCTTATCTACAACCCATACAGCTACCGAAATTCTGGATTCTCACTTTGTTTCAGGCTTTAAATTCTGGATCATACTTTAAAGTGCAACTACTGCAAACCTATAAGTTGTCACCACCTTCTGTTCACTATTTTTTTTCTTTCTATAACCATTATCCTAATTTTTCATCTTCTTCAAATCAATAACACCACCGTTACTTCCCTTGCATTACAAAACTTCACCTTTCCATGAAGATAGCCGAATCCATCCTATCATTAACATTAATTACTCACAAGTCTGCCTTAACCTCGTCCTCCCCCTATTCGAAATACTGATCCCCTTATGTTCATCTTTGAGTCTGATAACGATGTCATCTCTCTTCTTACATAGCTGTACGGTGGAATCCCTTCTTCACTTGTGTAACACCCCACACCCGCTAAGGTCACTCACTAAGGGAATGCCTTAGCTTCGGTAGAGCATTTTAAGTGAGTATAGAACAGAAAAATTACAACAAGACAGATCTAAATACTTGAAAATCTAAAACATCATTTCATAGCAGCAGAAGGTAAACATGTTTAGTTACAACACCATAAAGAGTCAAGTACTAAATATCCATCCTGATAAAAACATAAGTACATAATCCCACTACATAAACAATAGCCATAAAAGAAAAGATAAGCTGGGCTTTACATCACGGTCTAAGCTCCAGAAGATAGATAAAGAAATCTGATCAAAGCCCACTAGTGTTAGGCCCAACCTGAGGACCTGAGGGGGAAAAAGATAAAAACAATGGGGTCAGACATAAGTCTGAGTGAGCCCTATAACTTTAACAACACAATCATTAAAGTAATCAGGGTATGATATAAACTTAGCGCGGGATGACTGGAGATAAATGACTACACTAAGTAGCCAACTAGATATAAGGTGAACTAGGATAACGGTAAAGACGCATCTACCTGTAGGATCTAAATTAACCCTAGAGGGGGGTGAATAGGGTTTATCGCAGATTTTCACAGAGTAATTAAATAATCACAGCACAGATAATAATCAGAAGAAATGCAGAAAATAAATAACACACAAATATACCCAGCTTCGGCAAAACCCTGCCTACTGCTGCAATCCCCAAGGTTTCTACTAGGAGTTAAAACAATCTCTACGCTTACAATCCCCTGTAAACTCGCGACACTCGCTCCCAACTGTTCTTAACCCTACGCTCAAAACCCTGCACTGGTTTTTATCCCCAAAACCAGATTTCCCCGAATTACAAACCCTGTAATTCGTCTTCCCTAGTTTTGGAGACAAACTAGAAAACTCTGATTTGATTACAAATTGAAAATCTAAAAACAAATAAACAATAAAAAACCCTTAGTTATTTAAAACCCTTAATTATTTAAAACTAAACCCTATTAGGTCCTTATCCCTTTATAACTTGGCTGGCCCCTTTATACTTGCTTCACTTTTCTTTTGGCCCGAGCTCCTTTGTTACTTTCTGAAAAATGGCGGCTACACAACTAGGGTTTTCAATTTTGCCCTAAATCTTGAATTGTTATGTTATTCTTGAAATTTGAAATAGCTCTCTGATGTTTGAATCTTTTGGCTTCAATCTGTGTCCCGATATCTCCTTCTTTCTGAAAATTGTGGAGGCGATTTAGCTAGGGTTTCTTCGTCTCAAATCTCGATGCTCTGAACTTGGAAATTGAAATTGGAAAGTGAATCTGGTTCTCTGTATGCTCGTGTTTGCTCTAATTATTTGATCGAGTTGAGGTGATTCGTTCCAAGTTGCTTCCGTTCTCTGGTATGTTATTTCAAATCGACTTTCTCTTCTTTTTTTTTTAAACTTGGATTATGATAGCCGATGATGATTGGTGTTTATATAAGATTGTAAATCCGAGATATATGCTCTAATTTCGTGTATTACTTGGTCGAGATATATTCATGAATTTTGGACCTTGAACTCTTCGTGGCTTTGAATAGTTCTTGAAATTCTGGAGATTTCTTCGATTTGAATTTTTGTGTTAACTTCTGAAACTTTTTGGATTAAGTATTACGAAAAATATTCTCGAAAAAAAAAATCCATGAATTCCTTTTGAGCTAATTTTCTGGGGCTTTGATTAATATCATTTTGGGCTGATATTATCTTAAATAAACTGCTTCAAAAAAAACTGATATGAACCTGTACTGTACTTCATTCTTCGAATTTGACAATTTCTGGATTTAGACTTTCTTCTTATGAACAGATGTTAAACCTGATTTTCCAAAACACACTCCTCTTTGAAATCGGTTTCTTTGATTTCTGGTTTGTCAATTCATTTGAATGGATGCTTTTCTGATGATTTAAAAACCAGAACAAAAATTTCTCTTGATTTAGTTGAGAGCAGTCTCGTTGATTATGTTTTTAACTGATACCGCACTTGATATTTTCCTTTTAACAAAACTTGATCATTTACACCCTTGAATCTGAATTGAACAGTTTACTCATGTATATACTGCCTTGAGCTCCTGTGAACTATGTATAGTTTTGTTGCATCCCTGTGTATTACCATGACGCTGAACCATTTCAATGTTTCATTGATACTTGCCTTGAGTCATTGACTTTTATGTTGACTTGTACCTTGCCGAATCTGATTTGAACTGATAAAATCAGATGTGCACTTGAATTTAACAGTGCCTTGTTTGTTTACCTTACCATTTATGAACATTATGTTGTTGAATTGCTTAGAACTGAATAGCCTGCACTTGTTGTCCTCCTTTGTGCATTTTCTTCATTGATGTAGGCCCTTGGTAGTGTTTATACTGTTCTGCTCTATTAAAAAACTGATTTAAAAACTTGCCAAGTCTTGCACTGTTAATTGATGATTTCGACCCTTATTTTCATTGTTCACTTGCTGGTTCAGTTTGACATGCTGCTTAGTTGTTGAACACTCTTATCATTAATAGATCTGTTCTTTGCTGTTATACAGTTTTAACTTTGTATAACTTGTTTGATCACTTTGCTGTTGTACTTGGAAATGCTGTCTACCTAGTCCTATGTCGAACAGTTTTGATACATATATGTTCACTTATACTTGAATCCACCATGTATTATTTGCACATTTAAAAGTTGGTGAAAACTGCTGTGCTGAACATATTGTTTACCTGAATCATCATGTTGACTGTTGTGATCTCATATATGTCTTTCCTGTTGGTGTTCAAACTTGTATTCACCATCTGTTTGACTTTGGATCGGCCATTTTAAACCTTTTTATACTGATAAGGACAGATATTTCATTTACTTCTTGAACCACTGTATTGATCATATTTGTATCTCTATGATCCCAATTCATTTCTTGTTGTATCCTCTTCCTTTAAAACTTGAAATGTCATGTATATGCTAAAATGAACACTTGGTTATGTAGTTGCTCCATTCACTAAACTTGTTGTTTTTGCCTTGTCGACCAATTTTCGTTGCTGCTTTGATTTGTACCTTGTTTGTGCTATTTGAAAATTGATTTGATCTCGACCACTTGCACACTGATTTGCGCTGAGTCGAGAAGGTCCTCGTGGCTACTCCTCAGTTGCACGCTGATTGGCGAGGCAGTGCACACGTGTATACACGTGTGTACATGCAGCCAGCAGTCAATTTTCCTGTCCCTGCATATCAGATCAAGTCTAGAAACATGATGAGAAACACACCGTAATTCTGAGGCAAATAAAATTTAAAAATAAATTTTTATTTGCTTTTATTTAAGTTTATTTTTGTTGCAGTCTACTGTGTGTGTTCTTTTGTATGTGACAGGTATGAAGATGAACCGATTGAAAGCTGTGAAAACAGAAGAATGAAGATGAAGACAAGAGCAGTGCTAGTGTGTGTCTGTATTTGAAATGTTAATTGAGTGATAGTGTCAATGTATAAAGTGATTAATGAATAAACTGTAATGAGTGTAGTGTATATGAAAGTGTAAGTGTTGTTGGGAGGAGCTGAGTATGAAAATTGAAAATTTTGAAATGTATATCAGTGATGTATGTACAAGTAGTGGAGTTGTAAATCTGTACTGTTTAAATATCGAAATAAAATATTCTTATTCAAATAAAATACTGTGTGAATATTTAAATTTCCGTATAGTTGTATTTTATTTAAACAGAAATATTATATTCCTGTCTGATGTGTAATATAACAGTACAGTTACAAACACATTCAATAATAAAATATATTTGGTTGTTATCATCAAACAAAAATCATATATTCGTGTATACAACACAGTTATATACAACAATCTCCCCCTTTTGATGATGACAAACAAATAAAAGATTTTGAATGTGTTTGAACGTGAAATATATTACTCCCCCTATTTGTATACTCCCCCTACATCTGAACTCCCCCTATATATGTGGAAAAATATGAATGATGTAATCTAGTTGACCATTCTCCCTCTAGATATTTAATTTCCAATCTTAAAATATTTTTGAATTAAATACTCATCAGTCAAAATCTTGACAATTCTCCCCCTTTTGTTATCATCAAAAGGATAATAGAAATTGAAACAGTGATGAATATGGAATAAAAATATAGATTCAAATCAAGAGAGAATATATATCGTAAAACCCATTTAATCAAACAAAAATCATAATAATCTTTAAATCAGAGGCAAATTTCACTTTCAGAATGAATGGATTTACGATGGATTTTATCGAATGAGGAGAGTTCAATAAAAATTGAATATTTGAATATGAATTTTAAAGATTTTAAATATGCTTAAAAAAAAATTGTTAAGCACTTTCTAACCACGCATAGCCCAAAGGTCTTTTAAATGGGGTTAGTAGTAACTTAACTTTATCCTCTCTAATGAGTTCCATCCATGCACAGCCCGAAGGTCTTTTAAGTGAGAATGGAAGCACATAGAAATTAAGGTAATTCACCCACGCATAACCGCGAGGATTTTTAAATGGGAGTGAATACCAAGGATAAATTATTTATTTTTTTATTTTTTTTATTTTTTAATTTTAAGAATAATTAGAACTCCCCAAATTAAATAAAACCATGATGAATAACAGAAATATGGTAGATATAGAAGATGGTCGTGAAATAAGCTCTAATTCAAAGATATTATAAAATTTTTCTAATCATCATGAGATTTAAAATAATATCTCTTCTAGTTATGAATTATACCATAGTCGCAACTCATCACAGTTTCATAAATCTATCAATAATTTTGATGAGTCCCAAAAACGGTTCAAATTAATCAATAATTTCAATTTTTGAATAAATAATCAAAAATAATTTTAAAATTGAAAATATTAATTTCAAGAGGAGTTTTTTTTTGAAAAATGCAAGTTGAAAATAAGCTTAAAAAATCAATCAGTTAAAAAAAAATGAAATTTTCTAATATTTTTAACACTGATTGCTCCTAGACAATTTTTAAAACAATTTTAATTCAAATTGCCTATGAATTTTAACTAAATCCAGTCACTGATTTTCCAACTTATCATTTAATCACCAATGAATCAAATCAATTTCCTTATCAGAGCAGCACAAGATTATTTTCAGAGAATTTTTGGACAAACTCAAGAAACAGTCAACTTATCAAATCTGAAGATAATTATTTGAAATCACCAAAAAAAAATAGCCAAGTAAAAATAAACTAAAAGGAATAAAAGTACGAGTTTAGAGATCATACCTGACTTACCATAATCAACGTGATGCAATGAATCTCCAACTCTGAATCTATGGCTAAGGAACTTCAAATAATTCAATATATGAATCAACTTGAATTTTTATCTTTCTTAAGCACAGTTGTTCCTTAGCCTCCCACGGTACCTAAATGTTTATATGATCGAGTGGTCTAACAAAAGTTGTTTTACCACTCTTATCTTTGTTTACACGTTTTGGTACCCAAACCCGTTTATATAACAATCCACTACTATTCACTAGCGTACCCTTTGGAACCCAAATTTGTTTAGATTTGCTTAAATTTATTTTGTTAAATTTTGGAATCCAAACAGATTTAAATGAATTGTTTTTAAACGAGTTATCAATTTGTTTATGATTTAAAAAACCTTTGAAATTATTGAATTTCAAAAATTCAATTTGATCTTTTTCAAAGCCAATTAAAGGATTTTTAAAATCATTAAAATTTTGTTTTTCAACATGATTAGATTCAAATCCAAGTCCCTTTTTATTCTGAACAAAAAATTGATTTTTTAACAACATATTCAACGATTTCTCTCCTTTAGAAAATTTAGTCAAAGCTGACTCAAGTTGTTGAATTTTAAATTTAAGATCGCTATTTTCTTTCATTAAATTTGAACAACGATTAATAGCGATTTTCCTCTTTTCAGCATTAGTTTGTTTTAAGATCAAATTTTCGTTTTCAAGTGCTTTGATTCTAGCATCGGACTTGGAAATTTCAATTTCAAATTGTTTTCGTTTTTCAAAATCAAGTTTTTCAGATTCTCTAAACTTTTCAATCACCTTTTCAAAATCAAGATTTTCATTTTTCAAATTCATGTTTTCTCTTTTAAGTAACTCAAGATCAGTTTTTAATTTCAAAAAATCGTTACTCAAAAATCGACATTTTTCGCATTCTGAAAACGATGAATTCTTAAGTTTTTCAAGTTTTGTTTCTAAACTGTTATTTTCTTGAACTAGTTTTGACCTATCAGATTTTAATTTCTTAATTTTTAGTTCAAGAGAATCAACAGTTTTTGTGAGATCGTGACACATTAAAATTAAATCTTTATAAGTAAAATTCGATACCTCACTTGAATCCTCTTCATTACTTTCTGAATCAGATTGAGCCATAAGACACAAATTAGCTTCCTCTTCTTCACTTTCAGAAACTTCTTCTCCTTCTTCGTCATCCCATGTAGCAGCAAAAGCTTTCTTCTTTCTTCTGAACTTTTTCTTCTTTTCATTTTTGAGCTGTGGACAATTTGGTTTGATATGTCCGGGTTTCTTGCAATTGTAGCAAAACACTTCATCGTTTGAACTATCTGAACTTTCAGACTTGTCGGTTTTTGAATTCTTCTTTCGTGGTTTGTATTTTCCTTTGGCCCACTTTTTCAAAACCATGGCTAGCTCTTCAGCGGGATCATCATCATTACTTTCAACAGAATTATTTAGAGCGATCGTCTTCTTCTTTGATTCAGAATCCTTTCGTTCTTCTCTTGCTTTCAACTCCATCTCGTAAGTAATCAGATTTCCGATCAACTCTTCCATGCTTACTTTATTTAGATCTTTTGATTCTTGAATCGCCGTCACCTTTGCTTCAAAATTCATCGGTAGCACTCTTAGTATTTTTCTGATCAATTCTACTTCAGTATAGGTTTTGCCAAGAGCTTTTGCATTGTAGACCAGTGATGAGAAGCGTCCATACATCTCTTTTATATCTTCGTCTTTTTGCATAGAGAAATTTTCATATTTGTTGCTGAGAAGAGCGAGACGAGATTCCTTCACTTGAGATGTACCTTCGTGTGTGACCTCCAACGTATGCCATATTTCCTGCGCAGTCTCACAGTGAGAGATTCGATTAAATTCAGTTTTATCAAGAGCACAAATTAAAGCATTCATCGCTTTGGCATTAGTTGAAAATAATTTTTTATCATTAGCATCCCACCTATCTTTTGATTTAGGAATTTCAACACCACTAACAATAACAGTGGGAGATCTATAACCCGTTTCAATAATATCCCACACATCATAATCGACTGAACTCAAATAAATTTTCATCCTAGCTTTCCAATATGCATAATCAGTTCCATTAAACATTGGTGGCCTAGCTATGGACTGACCCTCAGAAAAAGCGTTATTAGACAGATTCACGACTCTAGAGTTAAAATAAAATAAAAAAATACCTGCTCTGATACCACTTGTAGGATCTAAATTAACCCTAGAGGGGGGGTGAATAGGGTTTATCGCAGATTTTCACAGAGTAATTAAATAATCACAACACAGATAATAATCAGAAGAAATGCAGAAAATAAATAACACACAAATATACCCAGCTTCGGCAAAACCCTGCCTACTGCTGCAATCCCCAAGGTTTCTACTAGGAGTTAAAACAATCTCTACGCTTACAATCCCCTGTAAACTCGTGACACTCGCTCCCAACTGTTCTTAACCCTACGCTCAAAACCCTGCACTGGTTTTTATCCCCAAAACCAGATTTCCCCGAATTACAAACCCTGTAATTCGTCTTCCCTAGTTTTGGAGACAAACTAGAAAACTCTGATTTGATTACAAATTGAAAATCTAAAAACAAATAAACAATAAAAAACCCTTAGTTATTTAAAACCCTTAATTATTTAAAACTAAACCCTATTAGGTCCTTATCCCTTTATAACTTGGCTGGCCCCTTTATACTTGCTTCACTTTTCTTTTGGCCCGAGCTCCTTTGTTACTTTCTGAAAAATGGCGGCTACACAACTAGGGTTTTCAATTTTGCCCTAAATCTTGAATTGTTATGTTATTCTTGAAATTTGAAATAGCTCTCTGATGTTTGAATCTTTTGGCTTCAATCTGTGTCCCGATATCTCCTTCTTTCTGAAAATTGTGGAGGCGATTTAGCTAGGGTTTCTTCGTCTCAAATCTCGATGCTCTGAACTTGGAAATTGAAATTGGAAAGTGAATCTGGTTCTCTGTATGCTCGTGTTTGCTCTAATTATTTGATCGAGTTGAGGTGATTCGTTCCAAGTTGCTTCCGTTCTCTGGTATGTTATTTCAAATCGACTTTCTTTTTTTTCTTTTTTTTTTAAACTTGGATTATGATAGCCGATGATGATTGGTGTTTATATAAGATTGTAAATCCGAGATATATGCTCTAATTTCGTGTATTACTTGGTCGAGATATATTCATGAATTTTGGACCTTGAACTCTTCGTGGCTTTGAATAGTTCTTGAAATTCTGGAGATTTCTTCGATTTGAATTTTTGTGTTAACTTCTGAAACTTTTTGGATTAAGTATTACGAAAAATATTCTCGAAAAAAAAAATCCATGAATTCCTTTTGAGCTAATTTTCTGGGGCTTTGATTAATATCATTTTGGGCTGATATTATCTTAAATAAACCGCTTCAAAAAAAACTGATATGAACCTGTACTGTACTTCATTCTTCGAATTTGACAATTTCTGGATTTAGACTTTCTTCTTATGAACAGATGTTAAACCTGATTTTCCAAAACACACTCCTCTTTGAAATCGGTTTCTTTGATTTCTGGTTTGTCAATTCATTTGAATGGATGCTTTTCTGATGATTTAAAAACCAGAACAAAAATTTCTCTTGATTTAGTTGAGAGCAGTCTCGTTGATTATGTTTTTAACTGATACCGCACTTGATATTTTCCTTTTAACAAAACTTGATCATTTACACCCTTGAATCTGAATTGAACAGTTTACTCATGTATATACTGCCTTGAGCTCCTGTGAACTATGTATAGTTTTGTTGCATCCCTGTGTATTACCATGACGCTGAACCATTTCAATGTTTCATTGATACTTGCCTTGAGTCATTGACTTTTATGTTGACTTGTACCTTGCCGAATCTGATTTGAACTGATAAAATCAGATGTGCACTTGAATTTAACAGTGCCTTGTTTGTTTACCTTACCATTTATGAACATTATGTTGTTGAATTGCTTAGAACTGAATAGCCTGCACTTGTTGTCCTCCTTTGTGCATTTTCTTCATTGATGTAGGCCCTTGGTAGTGTTTATACTGTTCTGCTCTATTAAAAAACTGATTTAAAAACTTGCCAAGTCTTGCACTGTTAATTGATGATTTCGACCCTTATTTTCATTGTTCACTTGCTGGTTCAGTTTGACATGCTGCTTAGTTGTTGAACACTCTTATCATTAATAGATCTGTTCTTTGCTGTTATACAGTTTTAACTTTGTATAACTTGTTTGATCACTTTGCTGTTGTACTTGGAAATGCTGTCTACCTAGTCCTATGTCGAACAGTTTTGATACATATATGTTCACTTATACTTGAATCCACCATGTATTATTTGCACATTTAAAAGTTGGTGAAAACTGCTGTGCTGAACATATTGTTTACCTGAATCATCATGTTGACTGTTGTGATCTCATATATGTCTTTCCTGTTGGTGTTCAAACTTGTATTCACCATCTGTTTGACTTTGGATCGGCCATTTTAAACCTTTTTATATTGATAAGGACAGATATTTCATTTACTTCTTGAACCACTGTATTGATCATATTTGTATCTCTATGATCCCAATTCATTTCTTGTTGTATCCTCTTCCTTTAAAACTTGAAATGTCATGTATATGCTAAAATGAACACTTGGTTATGTAGTTGCTCCATTCACTAAACTTGTTGTTTTTGCCTTGTCGACCAATTTTCGTTGCTGCTTTGATTTGTACCTTGTTTGTGCTATTTGAAAATTGATTTGATCTCGACCACTTGCACACTGATTTGCGCTGAGTCGAGAAGGTCCTCGTGGCTACTCCTCAGTTGCACGCTGATTGGCGAGGCAGTGCACACGTGTATACACGTGTGTACATGCAGCCAGCAGTCAATTTTCCTGTCCCTGCATATCAGATCACGTCTAGAAACATGATGAGAAACACACCGTAATTCTGAGGCAAATAAAATTTAAAAATAAATTTTTATTTGCTTTTATTTAAGTTTATTTTTGTTGCAGTCTACTGTGTGTGTTCTTTTGTATGTGACAGGTATGAAGATGAACCGATTGAAAGCTGTGAAAACAGAAGAATGAAGATGAAGACAAGAGCAGTGCTAGTGTGTGTCTGTATTTGAAATGTTAACTGAGTGATAGTGTCAATGTATAAAGTGATTAATGAATAAACTGTAATGAGTGTAGTGTATATGAAAGTGTAAGTGTTGTTGGGAGGAGCTGAGTATGAAAATTGAAAATTTTGAAATGTATATCAGTGATGTATGTACAAGTAGTGGAGTTGTAAATCTGTACTGTTTAAATATCGAAATAAAATATTCTTATTCAAATAAAATACTGTGTGAATATTTAAATTTCCGTATAGTTGTATTTTATTTAAATAGAAATATTATATTCCTATCTGATGTGTAATATAACAGTACAGTTACAAACACATTCAATAATAAAATATATTTGGTTGTTATCATCAAACAAAAATCATATATTCGTGTATACAACACTGTTATATACAACACTACCCACCCAAGGATAATTACTAACTGCACCACACCAGTCATTCCTACTTAAAGGTTGATCCCTCCCAAGGACTTAGAAACTTTACCCAGTAGTTTCGTGTACCCCTAGCTGACTACATAGGTGCCGTCTGCCCCTATCTCCACTAGGTGTACCCACTACTCCCAAGCGATCGGCTCCCTACCGTAGATACCTGTGCTGGCCCCACAGTGGGGTGTATCACTCCCCAAAGTGGCAACCCGATACAACAAATGGTGCACGGCTTATACCTACACGATGCAACAACGTCTTACCTACCAGCCCGGGTCCACACACGCATATGAAACCCGTTGGACTTGCGTTGCCACCGCTAACCCGTTTTGGCCTCTTATAGTCAAGCCCAGTACGCGTGTCCCGTCCTCGACATGGGTCGAGCCCAATAAGATACATATGGGTTACTGGTTGAAATGGGCCCCCCATAAGCTACCACCTAAGCTTGTCAATATATCTAGTGCATCCCACTTAACCCTTTAATCATGTTTAATTACATGTTTCCACTTGGTTAAGTATTCTAATCGTATTTTCTATTGCCACCCAAGGCAACCCACTAGATTTCCACATGCCACCCAAGGCACTTACTTGATTTCCACATGCCACCCAAGGCACCCACTTAACCCCTCATGCCTACTACATGCTTATCTGGTTAAGTGTTTCTTAATTGATTAAGAACGTAATCGTTGTAAAGACCTCTCACATTAAACTATCTTTTGTGGCAGCTGGATTTGCCGGTTTGGTCCGAGCAGCCTTACGCCATAACCGAGTCTAACCTCGTGTCTTTACACTTGTCACGTATGTAGTTTGTGCCTAAGACCTCTCACATTGGGCCAATCATTTGTAGCCGCTGGATTTGCCGGTCGGTTCCGGGCAGTCTTATGCTACAAAAGGGTCCAACCTCGTGTCTTAGTCGATTAATTACACCTAATTAATCACCCCCGAATTAATTTTCCCTAATTAATTCCAATTTTAACGATGTACATAATTGACTCAATTATGTCCATCCACTTTATGGCATGCATAATCATACCAACTTCACACCATTTCATTAACATGTATATTAACCCCATCGTTCCCCACGTAATTCGCTAACATGACATAAAAGAGAAGATTCATCACAAATATAATGGGTTCAACTTGCATAACATTAGCATCAACATGGGTTTAAAGGTGTCAACATGCATATAGCATCAAACCCAACTAGCATAAATAATCAACCCAAACTTACATGAATCACATATGTCATAAGGAGGTTAACTTGCATAAGTTATTTATGTCATACAAAGGGGTAAACTTGCATATGTATGTATGACATACAAAGGGGTTAACTTGCATATGTATGCATATCATACAAAGGTGTAAACTTGCACATGTTACTTGCATATAATCAAACACCATACTTGCATAACATGTCACATATGAACTTGCATATAATCATACACCAAACTTGCATACCATATCATGTATGAACTAGCATATAATCATACACCAAACTTGCATATCATAGTGTCATAATGGATCAATGTTTCTCATATGACTTGCATAACTTGCATAACATCATGAACATGTAGCATATGACTTGCATAACTTGCATAACATCATGAACATGTAGCATATGACTTGCATAACTTGCATAACATCATGAACATATAGCACATAACTTGCATAACATGCATAACATCATTAACACATAGCATACAACTTGCATAACATGCATAACATCATTAACACATAGCATATAACTTGCATAACGTGCATTGATCCACATTCATAGCCATAACCTCATTATATCCTATCATAATCATTTCAACAATTGGTCATTAAGGCTATAGAAAACTCACAACTTGTTGATTAGCACTCCTAAGAAGAAGATTAAGTTGCTAGAGTTGATTAGAGATTGATTTGAGAAGCTATCTTCCTCTTTAGATTGATGGAGGCTCCTTCAAGTTGCATTTTGACGGCATAACGGTGTTGTATCTATTTTTAGTATGAATTAGGGTAGTCTTAGGGTGTATTTATAGAGTAGTTAGGTGTTTTAGGCCATTAGATTAACCCTAAATCAGATTAGAGCCGTCAGATCTCTTCCTAGCCACCAAAACACAACCCAAGAGCCAAACTGATGCACCCAGGTCACCTGGGCTCGACCAGGGAGGTCGACCCCCAGGTCGACACTAGGGTCGACTCCCTAGTCGACCTGGTGGGCAGGTCGACTCCCCAGTCGACCCCCAGGTCAACTCCCTGGGTCTGGCGGGAATTTTCCCGCCACTTCTGAAATGTGAAATTTTCGTTTTTAAATCTGTTTTGAATTTTCTGAAAACTTCTTTGGGCCTTAACTGGGACATACGGACTCCAATTTTCGAAAACTCGGACTCTATTTCGCGTAGTTTTCCGAGACGAACGCAATGGCATAGCCCGTTTCCCCTGATTCAGATTTTAAAATTTAATTCTTCCCTGTTTTCTATTATAACAAGCTATTCAACATACGGGGTGTTACATTCTCCCCTACTTAAAGGATTTCGTCCCCGAAATCTCTAAGTCAAGAAGAACGTGTCCTACCATCCAAACAACCATCTACTAAACCATCAAGCACTGGCATCCATTGTCCTTTAAGTTTCTAATGCTGTATGAACATATGCAAAGAGTGTTTGTATATGTTCCCTGTCTAATGCAAAATCAGGCGGTCTACTGATTCAGTTGACCTCCTTAATGCAAACCATGATAGTGCCATGCATCCAATATGTATGCGAAAGAACCCTATCGACACATACTATTTCTACATGAGTGCACAATCATTCATCAAAATGCATCATCCATATGATAGCACAACCATTATACATCCATTAATATAGCTACCTACCCACAATTTTATGCAATATGCAATATGAAGTGATTGAGCCGATCTAGTGCCTAGAGTGTGTGTATATGTATCCACGAGCAACCACTAGCAACCACTTGCATCCACACGCATCCATCAAACATAACATGTCTCAAACACATGTTTCAACCATAGGTTTACCCTATCTAAAGGTCAAAGGTACTAATGAGAGGACATACTAAAGATAAGATAAGTACTAGATAAATGATAAAGGAGAAGTTAAAAGACATACCCTCAAAAAGGAATGGGTACAGTGAACGCATCTTCGCTTCTGTCTCCCAAGTAGCATTGCTTTCATCCTCTCCCCATTGCACTTTGACTAGCCGCACCTCTCTGTTCCTCAACTTCCTAATCTCTGACCCAAGGATGCGGGTAGGAGCTCGTCGAATAGTTGCATCACGCTCTACCTCCACTTCTTTAAGCAAGCTCGGCTCTACCACCTCTGCGGTCTCATGTAGGCACTTCCTCAAATGTGACACATGGAATACGTGATGTACCCCACTAAGTCTCTCGGGTAAATCCACTCTATATGCCATCCGTCCAATCCTTTCCTAAAGGAAACGACCCAACAAATCTTGGTGCTAACTTCCCAACGGACCCAAAGCGAACTACATTCCGTAATGGAGATACTTTGACAAAGACCATGTCCCCAACCTCAAACTCCAGATCCATCCTACTCTTGTCCGCATAAGATTTTTGCCTATCCTGCGCTGCTTTCATCCTTCTTCGAATCAAATCAATCTTTTCCGAAGTCTCTCTAACCATATCGGGCCCAAGCAAGATCTTATCCGTAGATTCCCACCAACATGTAGGTGATCGACAAGGCCTTCCATAAAGAGCTTCGAAAGGAGCGATACCAATACTGGACTGAAAGCTGTTATTATATGCGAACTCCACCAATGGAAGACGCTCTTCCCATGTACCTCCAAAATCTAAGATACAAAGCCTCAAAAGGTCTTCCAGAACACGATTCACCCTCTCGGTCTGGCCGTCCGTCTGAGGATGATATGCGGTGCTCAGACACAACTGAGTCCCCACTGCTTCTTGCAAACTCTTCCAAAACTCGCTAGTGAAGATAGGATCTCGATCACTCACTATGCTAGAGGGTACCCCATGCAATCGAACTATCTCTCGAAGATAAACTGAAGCTAGCCATGGAGCAGTCCTCTTGCTCTTCACAGGTATGAAATGGGCGCTCTTAGTAAGTCTGTCTACCACAACCCAAATTCCCGTATTACCCTTCCTCGATCTAGGCAACCCATCAATAAAATCCATCGAGATGCTATCCCACTTCCATTGCGGAAATTCCAATGGGTGAAGCAACCCACCTGGTTTCTTTTGCTCCGCTTTCACTTGTTGGCACACCAAGCATCTAGCGACATACTCGGCCACATCCTTTTTCATACCAGCCCAAAAGAAAACTCGCTTCATGTCATGGTACATCTTGTCCCCACCGGGATGAATGGTCATCCTAGAACGGTGTGCATCATCAAGAATAGCCTTCCTCAAACCCTCGTCTTGCGGTATACAAAGTCTACCGTCTCTACGCAAGCACCCCCTATCGTCTAGGGTGTACCTACTCAAATGGCTGGATGACTCCCCCCTTATGAGCCTCTCTACTAACTCAACCAACTGTGGGTCGTCCCTCTGTGCCTCGCCAATCCGTCCCAAAAGAGTAGGTCTGACCTCCAAGGATGCTAGCAAACCGGGTATATAGTCAACGGAGGGTCTGAAATCAAACATCGAGATAAATTCCAAGCTTCGTCGTTCCACGAACAATGGACTCAAGGACAACCTTTTTCTACTCAAGGCGTCCGCCACCACGTTACCCTTGCCAGGGGTATACGCTATCTCGAAATCATAGGATGCTAAGAACTCCATCCACCTTTGCTGTCTCAAGTTCAAATCCTTTTGAGAAAACAAGTACTTCAATGATTTGTGGTCAGTGAACAATTCGAATCTCTCACCAAGAAGATAATGGCGTCAAATCTTAAGCGCAAAAACAATAGCGGCCAAATCTAGATCATGGGTAAGGTAATTTTTCTCATGTGCTCTCAACTGCCTTCCACCATAGGCTATTACCCTTCCCTCTTGCACTAAGACTGCGCCCAGTCCTGTCCCACAAGCATCGGTATAGACAACAAATGGCTTACTCCCATCTGGCAACACTAAGACTGGAGCTGTGGTTAAAGCTCTCTTTAACCGTCGGAACGCATCATCACAATCTACGTCCCATACGAAGACTAGATTCTTCTTTGTCAAGCGAGTTAATGGGGCTAATATCTTCGCGAAGTCCTTGATAAACTTCCTATAGTAGCCAGCCAACCCCAAGAAACTCCTCACCTCGGTAGCATTCTTCGGAACCTTCCAATCTTGAATGGATACTACCTTCGCGGGATCCACAGTTATCCCTTCCTTGGAGACCACGTGCCCCAAGAACCGCACTTCCTTCCTCCAGAAGTGACATTTAGAAAATTTAGCCTTAAGGCTATGCGCTCGAAGAATCTCCAACACTTCCCTAAGATGTAGGGCATGCTCTTCTTCACTCTTAGAGAATACTAAGATGTCATCCACAAAGACCACCACGAACTTATTAAGGTACTCCCTGAACACCCTACTCATCAAATCAACAAAATATGCCGGGGCGTTCGTCAAACCAAATGGCATCACCAGCCACTCATAGAAACCATCCAGAGTCCTAAAGGCAGTCTTGTCTGTGCTATCCTCAGCCACCCTCAACTGATGAAACCCCGTGGCTAAGTCCAACTGTGAAAACACTGAAGCGCCAACCAACTGATCAAAGAGATCATCAATCCTCGGCAATGGGTGTCTATTCTTCTTTGTGAGCTTGTTGAGTTCTCTATAGTCTACACAAAGTCTGAGGGACCCATCCGCCTTCGTGGCAAAAACTACTGGAGCACCCCACTCCGATATACTTCGTCTTATGAACCCCTTCTCAAGCAACTCCCCTACTTGCTTATGGAGTTCCCTCCTCTCACGAGGAGCCATGTGGTGCACTGGTAAAGATACTGGTTTAGCATTATCCACCAGATACATTCGGAAGTCAATCTCCCGCTTCGGAGGTAAGCCCTTCACCTCCTCAAACACATCCGAGTATTCCCGGACCACTCTAACAGATCGCAAACTCTCGACCGAAGCATCAAGCGATTCAAGATAACTTAGCATAACAGAATCCATGGGATTACAAGAAATCTCGAGAGTGTTCCCCAAGCGGGTCTTGAGCCTAACAACTCTCCTTTCGCAATCAAGAACGACACCATTACTGGATAACCAGTCCATGCCCAAAATCAACCCATAGCCCGTGAAGCCCAAAACAAAAGCATCACATATAAACTCAATGCTAAGTATAGAAATCTTCAAACCCAAACATATCATGGACAAATAAGTGGAGCTCCCAATTGGGTTTGAAACAACCAAGGGATCATCTACTAGACTGGTGTCCAAGTGCAGTGACTCAACTAATGATGATGAGATAAACGAATGTGATGCGCCAGAATCAAACAATGTATGGACAGGATGATCAAATAGAAAAACCAGACTTACAATTGAAATAGTTCTACCTCTTTCCTGAATCGGTGGAACCACGAGAGCCTGAACTTGCCCCCTTGCCTGACCCGGTGCCACAAGAGCTTGCACCTGTCCTCCTGAGGTAGATCCCGTCCTTTGCCCCTTCTTAGGGCAGTCCTTCACTAGATGCCCTGCTTCACCACAGTGGTAGCAGCCAGTCTTCTTCTTCTTCCGACAATCTTTGCTTAGGTGGCCTGGTATCGCGCAATTGAAGCACTTCTTCTTCCCCTTGCCACCGTTGCCTTTCCCACCTTTGTTTTGTTGCTGTTGAGGTCTCTTTTGATCTCCCTTCTTCTCGGGTGCCTTATTAGCATTGGGACCCTTCTCTTCCTCATGCATGGGTGCCATGTCAACTAGCTTCTCAAAGGTGGCCCCTATAGGGATATGAGTCATAGCCAATCCATGCATCGGTTCATTCAAGCCTTTAACGAACCTCAAAGCCTTCTTCTCCAGTGTATTCACCATGTCTATGCCAAACCTTGCCAATTGATTAAACTTGTTGACATATTCCTTCACCGAGAGATTTCCTTGCTTTAGAGTCAAGAACCTTTCCATATACAAATTTTCCTCTGCCCTTGAGAGAAACTTTGCCACAAATCTTTGCCTGAAATCCGCCCAAGAGTCAACGGGGCGTTCTCCATTAGTGACTTCCCACCAGAATGAGGCCTCTCCCTTCATTAACCAAGCAGCTAACTTGACTTTCTTTCCTTCTTCCATCTCAAAGATATCTATCAACTCTTCCACCTCCTTTAGCCAATCTCTAGCCTCCACAAAAGTTTCTGATCCTTGAAAAGGTTTCCCTCCCATAGCTTTAAATTCCTTGCAAGTCTTAGCAAAAGTATCCGTGCGAGGAGGAGGAGGGGGAGGAGGAAGATCGGGTGCTACGGTTGGTGGAGGAACATTTGCTGGACCCGCAGTGGCGGCCCTAGCCTCCATCAATCTCCTATACCATACTGGTATCGTCACACCCTCCGGAAAGTTAAGATCCTCAGCCATGCTGAAACGAAAAAGGAAAGATTCAAAACAGAGAATTCAAAAGATAAAGATATGGCTATTGGGGATTATGCTTTTCTTTCAAAAACTTTTCTCTTTAAAGACATGTTTTTGAAAATACTTCTTCCAAAAATGTTTTTAGAAAAATAGTTTTCTAAAAATTTTATCTGTTCTGGTAACCTTCGCTCTGATACCACGTGTAACACCCCACACCCGCTAAGGTCACTCACTAAGGGAATGCCTTAGCTTCGGTGGAGCATTTTAAGTGAGTACAGAACAGAAAAATTACAACAAGACAGATATAAATACTTGAAAATCTAAAACATCATTTCATAGTAGCAGAAGGTAAACATGTTTAGTTACAACACCATAAAGAGTCAAGTACTAAATATCCATCCTGATAAAAACATAAGTACATAATCCCACTACATAAACAATAGCCATAAAAGAAAAGATAAGCTGGGCTTTACGTCACGGTCCAAGCTCCAGAAGATAGATAAAGAAATCTGATCAAAGCCCACTAGTGCTAGGCCCAACCTGAGGACCTGAGGGGGAAAAAGATAAAAACAATGGGGTCAGACATAAGTCTGAGTGAGCCCTATAACTTTAACAACACAATCATTAAAGTAATTAGGGTATGATATAAACTTGGCGCGGGATGACTGGGGATAAATGACTACACTAAGTAGCCAACTAGACATAAGGTGAACTAGGATAACGGTAAAGACGCATCTACCCACCCAAGGATAATTACTAACTGCACCACACCAGTCATTCCTACTTAAAGGTTGATCCCTCCCAAGGACTTAGAAACTTTACCCAGTAGTTTCGTGTACCCCTAGCTGACTACATAGGTGTCGTCTGCCCCTATCTCCACAAGGTGTACCCACTACTCCCAAGCGATCGGCTCCCTACCGTAGATACCCGTGCTGACCCCATAGTGGGGTGTATCACTCCCCAAAGTGGCAACCCGATACAACAAATGGTGCACGGCTTATACCTACATGATGCAACAACGTCTTACCTACCAGCCCAGGTCTACACACGCATATGAAACCCGTTGGACTTGCGTTGCCACCGCTAACCTGTTTCGGCCTCTTATAGTCAAACCCAGTACGCGTGTCCCGTCCTCGACATGGGTCGAGCCCAATAAGATACATATGGGTTACTGGTTGAAATGGGCCCC
The DNA here is from genome assembly GCA_030737875.1 of Allium sativum. NCBI lineage: Eukaryota > Viridiplantae > Streptophyta > Magnoliopsida > Asparagales > Amaryllidaceae > Allium > Allium sativum. Next base: position 592,570,928 of record CM060909.1, read on the forward strand.
CCACAAGCTACCACCTAAGCTTGTCAATATATCTAGTGCATCCCACTTAACCCTTTAATCATGTTTAATTACATGTTTCAACTTGGTTAAGTATTCTAATCGTATTTTCTATTGCCACCCAAGGCAACCCACTAGATTTCCACATGCCACCCAAGGCACTTACTTAATTTCCACATGCCACCCAAGGCACCCACTTAACCCGTCATGCCCACTACATGCTTATCTGGTTAAGTGTTTCTTAATTGATTAAGAACGTAACCGTTGTAAAGACCTCTCACATTAGACTATCTTTTATGGCAGCTGGATTTGCCGGTTTGGTCCGGGCAGCCTTACGCCATAACCGAGTCTAACCTCGTGTCTTTACACTTGTCACATATGTAGTTTGTGCCTAAGACCTCTCACATTGGGCCAATCATTTGTAGCCGCTGGATTTGCTGGTCGGTTCCGTGCAGTCTTATGCTACAAAAGGGTCCAACCTCGTGTCTTAATCGATTAATTACACCTAATTAATCACCCCCGAATTAATCTTCCCTAATTAATTCCAATTTTAACGATGTACATAATTGACTCAATTATGTCCATCCACTTTATGGTATGCATAATCATACCAACTTCACACCATTTCATTAACATGTATATTAACCCCATCGTTCCCCACGTAATTCGCTAACATGACATAAAAGAGAAGATTCATCACAAATATAGTGGGTTCAACTTGCATAACATTAGCATCAACATGGGTTTAAAGGTGTCAACATGCATATAGCATCAAACCCAACTAGCATAAATAATCAACCCAAACTTACATGAATCACATATGTCATAAGGAGGTTAACTTGCATAAGTTATTTATGTCATACAAAGGGGTAAACTTGCATATGTATGTACGACATACAAAGGGGTTAACTTGCATATGTATGCATATCATACAAAGGTGTAAGCTTGCACATGTTACTTGCATATAATCAAACACCATACTTGCATAACATGTCATATATGAACTTGCATATAATCATACACCAAACTTGCATACTATATCATGTATGAACTAGCATATAATCATACACCAAACTTGCATATCATGGTGTCATAATGGATCAATGTTTCTCATATGACTTGCATAACTTGCATAACATCATGAACATGTAGCATATGACTTGCATAACTTGCATAACATCATGAATATGTAGCATATGACTTGCATAACTTGCATAACATCATGAACATATAGCACATAACTTGCATAACATGCATAACATCATTAACACATAGCATACAACTTGCATAACATGCATAACATCATTAACACATAGCATATAACTTGCATAATGTGCATTGATCCACATTCATAGCCATAACCTCATTATATCCTATCATAATCATTTCAACAATTGGTCATTAAGGCTATAGAAAACTCACAACTTGTTGATTAGCACTCCTAAGAAGAATATTAAGTTGCTAGAGTTGATTAGAGATTGATTTGAGAAGCTATCTTCCTCTTTAGATTGATGGAGGCTCCTTCAAGTTGCATTTTAACGGCATAACGGTGTTGTTTCTATTTGTAGTATGAATTAGGGTAGTCTTAGGGTATATTTATAGAGTAGTTAGGTGTTTTAGGCCATTAGATTAACCCTAAATCAGATTAGAGTCGTCAGATCTCGTCCTAGCCACCAAAACACAGCCCAAGAGCCAAACTGATGCACCCAGGTCACCTGGGCTCGACCAGGGAGGTCGACCCCCAGGTCGACACTAGGGTCGACTCCCCAGTCGACCTGGTGGGCAGGTCGACTCCCCAGTCGACCCCCAGGTCGACTCCCTGGGTCGGGCGGGAATTTTCCCGCGACTTCTAAAATGTGAAATTTTCGTTTTTAAATCTGTTTTGAATTTTCTGAAAACTTCTTTGGGCCTTAACTGGGTCATACGGACTCCGATTTTCGAAAACTCGGACTCTATTTCGCGTATTTTTCCGAGACGAACGCAATGGCATAGCCCGTTTCCCCTGATTCAGATTTTAAAATTTAATTCTGCCCTGTTTTCTATTATAACAAGCTATTCAACATACGGGGTGTTACAACTTGCAAATCCACCAACTCAGTACAAGACCAACATAGTTATTAGCTATTAGAAACCACGTAATTAGTTTACTAACCCTCTTCATAAACCTGGTATATACTCATCTTCCTGGTTCAAAACTCAGAACCCATCACGCAACTTTCAAACCGACGCCTTCTCTTCCACCAGTCACCAGCGTACACTGCATCAAGTTTCCCCCAACACCCTGGCACCCCCTTAGCTTCACGTTCAACTTATATTACTACTATCACAACAGCCCTAAAGGTCACAGTTCACCACAACTATATTTCTCACTTCCCTCATTTCAGATATTGCCAAAAACCAGTCCTTCCTAAACGCGTAAACCCAATTCCCATTCATCCCCAAATAACAGTACATAACATTACCCTTTTCCCTCTTCAAATACCCGATCCAGTTCGCAACCTTACACCCAACTTCAGTTCGCAACTCTCCACCCTCGAACTCAGCCCAAAAGTCGACTGTTTTCCTCAGTCGCCAAGCGCCCCTTCGATCTTCCCAAAATCCAATGCAGACCCCCCCAATATGGTGACGCACTCCACAACACATAAATAGAACATCAGCTCACTATTCTATAGTCTCAGCGAATCCGGAAAGACAATATTTAGCAAAGTACTTTTTCCTCTTTTGTTTGATTTGTGGGTTTTTAGAATTGGTGTTTGACCGAGGGGGACAATAGAAGAAGGTGAATAAATTAAAGCCTCCGCTGTGTTGAGGGATAATACACAATTTATAGATAGCTTGGGGGTTACGGTGTATAATAGCTTGGATGGCACGGTAATAAAGTACCTTATTCTACACGGTTATGGATGCCTTAAACAACACATATATAGGGTGTCCTATGCTAGGTTAGGGTTGCAGTGGAAAATTTTGTATATGCCCTTATTAAATTTTCAGACCGTTGATCCTCTTTTTAAGCATATGTTACTATGAAGGCACTAGGGTGATATCACAATAGGCTTACTAAATTTACTGTCTAGCATGGACTTCATGTCTATTTATGAATATGTCAAATTATTTACCTGTATCTTACAAAGCTATCTTGTACTATTTATATTATGATGTTCCTAAAATTTTGCTTATGACTTAGTCTTGCTGCTTCTATTCTGCATGTGAAGTTGCTATGGATTTAATTGGTCCGAATTTATGATTCAGACTTTATTGTATACTAGATCATCTCACCACTAGTATATACTACGTACTCATCTTCAAATGGACTTCACACACACATGTTCATGATATCGGCCCTAATCTTTTTTTGGTCGTATTCTACACACACACTCATATTTATATATAATGCTCGCTTAAGTTTTATAAAAATGCAATTTAACAGTATGGCGTTACGTGAAACACTGTTCACGTATGAGTTGCTATGGACAAAAATAAAAATACTACCATGTCGAGCGAGGTGCCATGATCCCAAAAATATAATAATATCGGTAGTTTAACTTATATTATGAAACCCCAAAATATTGATATAGGGTGCAAAATACTCCAAGAAAAAAGGTTGTGTATTTGATTAATTAAAAATTACAATTAAATTCTAAAAATTAAATTATAACTACGCCTCAAAAGAACCTTATCCAAATTCAAGACCGATATTTAAATATATTTAAATAACCGTTATGGCCTATATACGATTCCACGACTTTCTGAAAATTTGATTTGGACGTAATTAACAATATATAGAATGAAATCTTGATTTTTCACTTCCATTAGAAAAATTCAGTTCAATAGATTCAAACGTTTCTCGTTTTAAAGAAATCCGAATTATAACGAATCCTGTATACTCAGTTGAAGTTTAAATCGAAAATTACGAACTACCGCGACTGTTTTGATCTCGTTTTAAATTATATTATAAATTATACGTTTAAATATCATTTTATTAAGTAAATTCCTATATATAATTCAAATAAAATATTTAAAATAAATTTAAATATCCAGAATTCAACGGCTGAAAATCCGGGTCGTTACATGGATCCATTCTCCTACTATAAGCCTCTGATGTCGAAAGTTTGATGGGTTACTTGAGTTCCTAATATTCAGAGCGAATGGACTCTAATGCACACCATCTATGGCTTTATCCAACCATCCCCTCACAACTCGACGGATTATGTCTGCAAATCCAGCATCAACATCCTGAAATGATTCCCAACCAGTATTCTAAACTCCCGCCATCTGAACGTTTTGACCTGCTATAGTCCTATCTACGCTTGTATCTATCCGGCCTGAGGGAATGTCCTTAAGGTTTAAGGGATCGTCTCCGACCTTTTTGAGGGTTTAGTTCCCATCTAATCCTCTTGGAAGAGTGTTTCCTCTTGGTTTACTCACGTTGACAGTTTGGCCTAGATTAGTTTCCCGACAAGCCTCCGCCACTCTAACTTCGAATTCCCTGATTCTAATAGTCCTTCCATCAAGTATCAGGATCGTGCCCCCAACTATATAAGGATCGATATTGATCTCTTGGGGTAGGTCGACACCGACCAATTTGTCAGCCTTAGATGCCTATCCCGGTTGTCAAGTTTTAACCCCTTCTGCTTCTGGCGTCTAAGTTCTAATTTCTAGCCAAACTAGCTTGTCTAATAATCTGAAAGAAAGTTGTCATCGTTTCTTCATGTCTATTCAGCATATTTTCTTATCTGACCAATGTATCCTATGGTTGCTTCATTGCCTCATCCATATCTCCCTAGTTATGTGGATGAAAGTACTACCACTAAAGGAAACCTCTTGACTTCCTCCTTGTCTAATTTCCTCCATCTGAACTCCAACTCTTTTCTTCTTATCCATCACCATCCTTTTCCAAACTCTAATGTCCATTTTATACTCGTTTTTGGATCAAATGGGACTAATACCCACACATATTCAACAATTCACAACCACTGAACCAACCACAGAAATAGAAAAATATCAACAGAGAAAACCCAACTTTTATAGTAGTTCAGTAAACTCTGGCCTATGCCCACCTGTAATCTTTATTTATACTATTGATAAAAATTACTATTGATTTTCTGTAACAATGTAAAGACGAGGTGTTGTTATCTCCAAGGAGTGACAAAGCTTCTGCGTAAAGAAGAAAATATCCTTTTTCAAGTGTTCAAGGTCTTGTATTTATAGATGGAGAAGATGCCGGATCGACCTAAAATCGCGTAGATGGCTCACCAAAGTAAGACGACCAAATCCTAAGAGTGGGACCACTACTGTGGGTCTACATGTGATGCTCTTTGGTTCTTGTGTGCTAGGTTACTTTAATCTACCTTCAATTTTTGAGTTGTTGACGTAGTTTGGTTGAAGTTTCAAGCTCGAGTTTTAGTGCTCTAAATTCAAACTGATCCCCTAGCATTTCCATAGCCTTATCTAGACTTATCCGATTCCAAAGTACTGTTCCAGTAAACCCAGCTATTAATTGTTTTATATCATTGTTCGTACTCGATTTTCGGATGATTCGAACATTTGTCCAGACTATTCACCATAACCATTGTGAAATCCAAGTATTTGAGTCTATTGTATAACATTCTTGTTAAAAGGTGGGTTAACAGTTATCATGAAAATTTTAAAGTATTTTAAAGATTATTATTGATATTATTTTCAATGGTCAGTCGCTTATATACATGTGACATGTCACATGTATTGATACTAACTTTAGTATCCAAGGCCAATTCATGGTGTATATAAAGTATGCATTATGAATGTGAACTCTTAACAAATGCAACTAGTCCAAACAGTTTCAACCACATCTTCTGCAGTATGAATCACACCTAAACTTTCCACTTTTAAATACATTTAACTGTTAACCATATTCAATTTTAAGTGCATTTGTTGAGATGTAATATACATCATCTTATGTAGTTTAATCATATAGGTGACTTAAGAATACAATGAAGTTTTCTGATTTAATTATTAAAAAAAGAATAAAATAAGAAAAATTCAAGTGAAAGAGCATGATTCAAACGAAAACAGTAAAACGGTCATAATTTTGAATTTTGATTTTTATGATTTCAATTTTACACATTTATGATCATTATTAGAAAAATGAAAAGTGAAAAAAGTAAAAATGATTTGCTCGATCTGACATTTTCAAAATATTATTGAATTTCTAATGATTCAGCTTGATATAAAGTGTTAACTACTAATAACGTTGTGAAAATATTAAATCATGATAATAAGGTGTTATCTACTAATAATGGGTCTCGAGTCTGGTCTGGTCAGGTTCGTCGGGTCTAAACTAAATATTTCCAAAATATGGACCCGACCCAACCCGAGCTTTGGTTCGGGTCGGGTTCAACGGGGAATAACACTAAAATTACATATATTTCAATATTTTTCGATTGGTTCTTTCGGGTCGAGTCGGGTTTTATCAGTTCTTTATTGTATTTTTCATCACTAAAACCCGACGTAAAACCCCATCGGATTCGATTTGGGTTTGGGTCTTTTCGGGTCAGATCGGGTAGGTTCTAATTTCCATCCCTGACAATAACCTAGCTGTTGCCCCATCTCCTTCCTGCTCCTCAAGAAATAGATCCCCGGTCTGTATGAACGTACCATGTACACCCACGATCACTGCCCCTACAACAAGCGTTGACCTTAAAATCGATCCAACCCACATCAGAAATACCACAAAAAAGTCATTAAAATCAGACATCCCAACGTTTCAACATTACTGAACTGTCTGCTGAACATAATGAACGACGGATGCGGCGACCGGAAGAGGTACATAAAGCTTTGTGCGGAAAAGAGGGCTAATAGAGCGATCAAGGAGAATGGATCCTTGAGCAGAAAAAGCGCGAGAACTAGCGCTATGATCATGAAGTAGTTGATCTTTAAGTAGCCGAAATTCTTCCTGAAGCGGGAGGTAGCATCGAAGATGGATTTTGATTGGGTGAAAGTGGAGCGGTCGAGGAGTTTGGACCATGGGCAGCGGTGGGAGAGGGATTGGCTGGCCGATTCGGTGATCCGAAAGATAAATTGCGTGAATGCAGCAGCCGGAGGATTGCTGGAGAAGACGGAAGACAAATTAGTGGCAGTTACAGGGAGGACATGATTTTGTGGAGCAGAGGACGAGGGCATTTTTTGGGAAAATATTGAGCAAAAGTGGGAATGATTAATGCAAATGAGACAGAAATGGACCGCAACGTCTAGTAGGCAGGGTAGGCCACGACAATTTCTCCCGGTCTACCCGTCTATAGGGATAATCAGTGTCTTGAAGACCCAGCCCAATCTCGGTTCGACCCCGGTTAAGCTTCGCCATGGAGCGCCATGGCTCTGAAAATGAAACAACCTTGCACGTGCAAAGACCCACAATTTAATCTCAAAATCCTATAAAAACCTCTAGTCCGACCTCTTTGTACCTCATGGTTCTTCAAACTGGAGAAAAAATAATTGCTACACTATTCGTTTTTTGATATAATAAATTTAACAAATAATTTCATAGCAATTGTTATTAAATTTTGGATGATATAATTCATTATTATGTACCTTTTACGAACTATTGTTAAACTAATCCTCTTTCACTATAAAGAATTATTAAATTTACAACTTTGTCATGATAATTTGTTATATAATTATTTCAAGGAGTTTTTAGCCCTGAGAACAAAATAAACACAAAATTGTTCCATAAGGACAATGGGTTAAAATTTTATCCATATGGACAAATTTTATGTAAAGAGAGGAATTTTGGGGCCCACTATAATTCCTCCCTTTACACTAAAATTTGTCCTTAAGGACAATGATTTGCTCGATCTGACATTTTCAAAATATTATTGAATTTCTAATGATTCAGCTTGATATAAGGTGTTAACTACTAATAACGTTGTGAAAATATTAAATCATGAAAATAAGGTGTTATCTACTAATAATGGGTCTCGAGTCTGGTCTGGTCAGGTTCGGTCGGGTCTAAACTAAATATTTCCAAAATCTGGACCCGACCCAACCCGAGCTTTGGTTTGGGTCGGGTTCAACGGGGAATAACACTAAAATTACATATATTTCAATATTTTTCGATTGGTTCTTTCGGGTCGAGTCGGGTTTTATCGGTTCTTTATTGTATTTTTCATCACTAAAACCCGACATAAAACCCCATCGGATTCGATTTGGGTTTGGTTCTTTTCGGGTCAGATCGGGTCGGTTCTAATTTCCATCCCTGACAATAACCTAGCTGTTGCCCCATCTCCTTCCTGCTCCTCAAGAAATAGATCCCCGGTCTGTCTGAACGTACCATGTACACCCACGATCACTGCCCCTACAACAAGCGTCGACATTAAAATCGATCCAACCCACATCAGAAATACCACAAAAAAGTCATTAAAATCAGACATCCCAATGTTCCAACATTACTGAACTGTCTGCTGAACATAATGGACGACGGATGCGGAGACCGGAAGAGGTACATAAAGCTCTGTGCGGAAAAGAGGGCTAATAGAGCGATCAAGGAGAATGGATCCTTGAGCAGAAAAAGCGCGAGAACTAATGCTATGATCATGAAGTAGTTGATCTTTAAGTAGCCGAAATTCTTCCTGAAGCGGGAGGTAGCATCGAAGATGGATTTTGATTTGGTGAAAGTGGAGCGGTCGAGGAGTTTGGACCATGGGCAGCGGTGGGAGAGGGATTGGCTGGCCGATTCGGTGATCCGAAAGATAAATTGCGTGAATGCAGCAGCCGGAGGATTGCTGGAGAAGACGGAAGACAAATTAGTGGCAGTTACAAGGAGGACATGATTTTGTGGAGCAGAGGACGAGGGCATTTTTTGGGAAAATATTGAGCAAAAGTGGGAATGATTAATGCAAATGAGACAGAAATGGACCGCAACGTCTATTAGGCAGGTTAGGCCACGACAATTTCTCCCGGTCTGCCCGTCTATAGGGATAATCAGTGTCTTGAAGACCCAACCCAACCTCGGTTCGACCACGGTTAAGCTTCGCCATGGAGCGCCATGGCTATGAAAATGAAACAACCTTGCACGTGCAAAGACCCACAATTTAACCTCAAAATCCTATAAAAACCTCTAGTCCGGCCTCTTTGAACCTCATGGTTCTTCAAATTGGAGAAAAAATAATTGCTACACTATTCGTTTTTTGATACAATAAATTTAACAAATAATTTCATAGCAATTGTTATTAAATTTTGGATGATATAATTCATTATTATGTACCTTTTACTAACTATTGTTAAACTAATCCTCTTTCACTATAAAGAATTATTAAATTTACAACTTTGTCATGATAATTTGTTATATAATTATTTCAAGGAGTTTTTAGCCCCGAGAACAAAATAAACACAAAATTGTTCCATAAGGACAATGGGTTAAAATTTTATCCATATGGACAAATTTTATGTAAAGAGAGGAATTTTGGGGCCCACTATAATTCCTCCCTTTACACTAAAATTTGTCCTTATGGTCAAAATTTTAGCCCTTTGTCCTTATGGAACATTTTTTTTCATTTTCTTCTTCACACCATTTTCCCATTATTTGCCATTACGTAGTATATGACATACAATGTTACAAGTGGGTTGAAGACGAAAATTGAACTCATGACTTATTGGATCATGTCAAAGTGTCCCAACCAGTTTGGACATGGGCGTTTGTCATAATTGATTAAATTTTATTTATATTTGAAATAAATTTATGTTTAAATCGAAAAAATGGAAATAAACCATCGGTGCAGTTCTCATGGTTTGACCGGTTGAACCACGAAAACCATGAGCCTTGCACTACCACAGTTTGATGTACAATTCGATCTTCACAACTTTGGGAATAATGATACATGCCCCACAGAGAAGAAGTCTGATGACATATTGAGACAAATATCTGGATTAAAAAACAAAAATTCTTACGAAATGTTTAGTTTATTTTCTGTTTTAAATTTTGAGTTTTCATCGTCAATTTCAAAACGTGCGTAGATTTGGATAGGGAAATTGATAGACCAAAAAGGGAGGTGGTGATAGAGGGGATGGAGAGACGGTGAAGGGAAGAATGCTATCGTTCTTGCGTCGTTTCTTAAAATATTGAAAATGACAAAAAAGTTGTTTTTTGTTTTGTGTATTAGATTTGTTTTGTAAAATGATCGTTTTTCACGATACGTGTATATCGTTCGTACCTTTATAAGGACGAAAATTAAAAATTTTAAACCAAATGCACCCTTTTTTGGCAAGTTCCATTGGAGTACAGCCCCGTCCAGTTTATTAAAAAATCAATTATACTATATTTCTCATAGAATCACTACTTCCTAAAATACACCATGTAGAGGCATTTGTGGTGCCCTCAAGGCATCATGTAACACCTCGCATTTTTAACTTAAGAAAATAAAATAAGAATAACTTAATTAAATATTCAGAATTATGTCAAATAGGTTGTAACGTCAAGTTCGTCTCGGAGTTCTAATTCAGATAGAGTCCGAGTTTGCTTAAAACGGACATCGTATGAAGAAGTTATGGGCTGCAGAAGTCTATAAGAGAAAACAAGGACTGCCCAGACCAATTCTGGGCCCTGAACCCATAAGGGTCGACCACTTAAAGGGGGGAGGGTCGACCCACATGAAGGGGGGTCGACCCCATCAAGGGGGGTCGACCCTCCAACGACAGATTTTCGCAGATTAGAGTTTTTGAGTTTCTGGACGATTTTTATGGCTTTTGGTCAAATCTGAGGGTCTTGGTTGCTCCATACACCTATAAATAAGACCTTGGACCTAACTCTAAACCTCATAATTCGGCGGCTACGCTGGAGCTCTGCCATTACTCTCTCTCTCTTCTCTCAAATCTATTCTGAAAGTTAAAATATTAGCCTAGGAAAATTATGAATTCAGATTTAGAAGAGAGAATCAACATTAATAAAAAGATTATTGAACCATGAAAGCAAGGTAAATTTCTAGATCCAATCTGTTCATATTCTTCCTATTTCTTTCCCTTCTCTTTTAATGAAAATAGTCAATCCACGTTATTAGGTTTCAAATCAAATTAAAGGGAAAAGGAAAACCATAGATGATAGAATGGATCAGATCCAAAATTTGGGGAAAGCATGAAATGTGAGTGTGTTTAAGTTATAGCCTTTAGATAATATTATGAATATCGTTTAGCATTCGCCTTTTTATAAATAGTGAAATTGGCAGATTAATTATAAATTATTGTTATAACAAGTTGAGATGTTAATATGAATAATTCATACGTTGAACCAGTTAAAGTATTGGGTGATTACATGTTGAACAAATTTGTTAGAATATGAGAAATGATTATAGTTGTTATAATTATATGATTCACTTGGGGGAATATTATTGGGTAAACAACATGTCTAACTTGTTGGATTTAAATAATTACCCGATTGAATGTTTACATGTCAAAATAAAATTAAACATATGTTGAAAAGGACATGCGACAAAATATAGGCTAAATTGGATGACATGTAAATAAGATTACTGCAAACTAGATTATAGTAAAAAGGACAATATGCCTAAAATTTTCATGAAACGGGAATAATTTTTAAAGAACAAACATGCCTAAATTCACATTAATTTGACACTGTAACGCTCTTAAACACGAGGTTAGATTACACTTGTGATAGAAGTCTGCCCAGACCTGCCTGGCATATCCAGCATTCAAAAGTGGTAAATCTAATGTGAGGGGTCTATGTGCAAGATTAAAAATATGTAATGGTGCTAAGACACGAGGTTAAGTCAACTTGTGATAGATGTCAGCTCGGACCTGCCCGATAAATCCAGCTTTCATAAGTGTAGGCTTAATTGAGAGTTCTTATGCATATATATATATATATATATATATATATATATATAACAAGATATGAATGAAAGGGAAATGATGGTAATTAAATGTCTAACTCAGAAAATAAGAAAGGAAGGGATGTAATAAACTGGGTTAGTGTGATGCGAAGGAAAACTGATGTATTTCCCTAAATGACCTATTTCTGAGAACGTGGTTGCAAGTAAGACACAGTGGATAAAGTAAGAAGAAGGAAATAAATTAATTGCCATCACGGATTTAGATGGGAATACATTATGAAAATAAATCACTGATTCCTTTTATCAAAATGATATGGTGCGTGAGTACTTTCCTTAAATATAATAAGGAGTATATAGTACAGTGAATAAAGAATAATTATTTATAATAGTAAATGGTTTTAAAAAGGGAATGACAATGACGTATTATTAATAAATAACACATTAATGAAAATGTTGTATAATAGGTAGACTTGTCCTATGGACAAATGAATATTATAACTTAGGATGTAATAAACTAATAAGAAAATTGGATAACTGGTGAAATGAGGTAAGGGACACTTAATTGTAAATTAAGTAATCAGTAAATGGGGAAAAGTCGGAAACCAGTTGAGAAAAAGGGGGAAATATATGAAATATAAGATGTTGTACTTAATTATAAATTAAGTAATCTGTAAACTTGGAAGTCTTAAACCACTGATAAGAATAACATGTTTGGAATTGTCCGAGGGACAAGAGGAGATTATAACATTGGTTATAATAAATGGAAGAGAAACTTTTTAATGGGCCTTAGCTAAGAGAACTAAGTTAATAAGTAAACAACGATAATTTGTAGTAACGATGTAAAATGGGATTATGATTAAATGAGAAAGGATGAGGAAAACTTATAAAATGAAATAAGTTATATTTAATCATAAATGGTAAGTGACATGATAATAAGAAAACATGTGAATTGAGGTATACTTAATTACATTTTAAGTAAAACATGTTATTGTAATAACAAAATCAAACAAGAATATAAAAGGGATTGTGGATTACAGACCTTGGGCCATAATCTAGGGAATAGCATGTTGTGGGATTATTAATAAAATTAAATGGGTTAAGTTATATAACCAAAATTAATAAGCAAGAGGAACTTGGTAACTTGATTAATAATTCAACATGAATGGGAATAACCAAGTTAAATGGAAACCAGATGAGGTAAGACAAGCGCGCAAAAGAATGATTACACAAAGGGTCTAACAACATATTAAAGTACGGCGCTTGGACCAGTCCGCACATTTGACCGTGAATAACCTAATGGGGTAGATGTTTGTGGTATTATAAGGCACGAGGGGGAGCGCACATTCATCCGATTGTTCTGACGGCTCTGAAGGACTGGAAGGGGAAGCACGCGGCTTCCTGAGGGATGTAAGATGCTCCTAGCAGTCCTCTGTGTTGTGATCGATGTTTTAGGCTGTGCTCGTAGAGGTTGGGTCTGCGGGTAACTACTACGTAGTTGGGCCTTGATTGCAGAAGTAGCTATGTAGTCAGAATGCGGTGACGCGGTGACACCAGGGTGATTTGACGGTTGCCTCAATGAGGAGGCGAAGGGTCATGACCAAGGATAGTAGATCGTCAGATACCCGTCATCGGCAGCTAGTGGGATGCAGAAAGACTAGACCTAAAACCAATAAACCATTCATCCTTCACTATCAGGGTACGGTGGTTGAAGGAAGACGCCAAATGGATGTTTTGATTGTTTTCTTAATGGCAGTGGTTTAGCTTTTGTAGTTTTTACTAGTTGAGGGAGGGGCCTAGGTGGGGCCATAGCCACCATGGAAACAGACCCTAGGAATTTCTGTAGAGGCTCTTAAGGATGAGCTTGTACAGATATGGGAAAGCTCCCAACTGAGTTCCATGTTTCTTGTATCGCCCTGCCATGGAACTCGGTGCACATTAGAGGACGTGCGATTGAGGCATCGAGCTACACTTTGTAGTACATATGTGGGGCAATATAGATACATGCATGTCTGCTCTGGGTGGTGTACCATAGACTTGAGGGTACTACTCCAGTATGGAGTCTGGTTCGATCGAAGGTGGCAGTCCATACGTTAACATAACATTGTTATATAAAGGACCATAAATCACTGCGAGGTAGGATGAGGGACTGCGTATATTTCGATGGTGTTAATGTGGAGACCACGCGAGTGGGGTACCATGGGGTGTACCTTAATATTGGGGGTAGCTACATATATGTTGTATTAGGTTAATAAATTGGGAAGTAAATGGGTGTGACGTGTGTGTAAGCCTTGAGTGCTGTTAACCCTAGTAACCTAATAAATAAGGAGATATGATTGAACGATATATGTAGTGTTATCCAAAGTGTATAATTTAAATCCAGTCACCAAAACATGTGTTCTGACCTCCTCCTCATAACATACTCGCAGGTTAGATTTGAGGCAGAGACATGATAGGCTTGGATACTGGTTAGGCAGTATTATTAATACAGTATGGCTATATTTTGACTATATTATATTTTATCCATTCCGCTGTGAGATATTTTCTGAGCTCTGACATGTTTTATGTCTCTGTCTTTTCTGCAGGATACCAGAGCAAACCAATATGAGTTTCGATAGATTGAAATTTTGAAAAAAAATTGATCTATCGGAATTCGTGTTATTACATTTGGTATCAAAGTTTAGGTTTAGGATTCCTATATAAATAGTGAATGAACGTATTTGTATTTTTAAAAGTATAAATATATTATATATATATACCTAGATTCATAAAGGAACCCACTAAATAGAAAGAGTATAATATGGTAAGATATGGGATGTTTGTTTTTTACATTAAAGGAATGAATAAGGAAATCTGAGAACCTTAGGTAATTTGGGGTGGAGAGTATACAATGTTCTTTGTATGAAAGGAAAGTGGATCTTATATGATTAGTATTTTTGGTTAGTGGGCTTGAAAACCTTATAAATTGGAAAAGGTTGAATAGAGGAAAATAGATTAGGAATATATGTAGTTGAGAGAATTGAACTTGGGGAGTGTCTTGGAATGCCTAGAAAATTGAAAACCCGCTTTGAGTCTAAACCCATTGTTAAGTTTTAAGAACTTGAAATTATAAAAGTGTTGGGAAATTGGTTTATGGTGTTTTCAAGTTTTAATTTTGAAACTTAAAGTTTTAAATATGTAAAGTATACATATAGGGTTTTGGAGTAAAATGGGGTATATTTTGCAAATAGTGATTTCTAGCGAAAACTTTGTCTAAGATAAAATTATCTCAATAATAGGTGCATATTATAGAGCATGTATAGCTCGCTAGTATTTCTTGTTACATTTCATACAAGAATTTTTATTTAAGAAAGATTTGAAATCTCTATTCTTATGATAACCCTTTTTGATAAATTATTTTAACAAGATAATTTTGTTGGGTGGACAAAATAAGTTGTAGAAAATAAGAATAGAGTGGATGTTGGCACCTTGTAGTAAGATACTAAACCGACCTTATAGGTAAGTACAAGTCATAAACCCGATTGAGAAAATAGTTGTCTGTATCTACTACAGTTTTGCGATTTGAAAAAAAATAATGGTGATTTACATTTTTTAAGACGACATGTTTTTATGATTTGGCAAAAGAAAGTTTTCATGAGGAAAATAATGTTTTGACACTTATAATTTTTGGAAGGAAATTTAGATGAAAAAGGGCCAAACCGTGTTTTAAAAGTATGGAGTAGGTAAGGATTAGTGCCTAGGGAAGATGGGAAAAGTTTTGAGGCCATGAAGCAGACAGTGAGAATTATCTTGGAATAATAATGAGTTCCCGTAGAATGCATAAGCATTGAAAAGCCTAGGGTGTTGCTTGAAATAATTGTTGGTACACAGCTAGAGTTAGTAGTGACTACTAGATAGTAAAGGGAAAGTAAGTGTTTAGACCCTGTTGCTAATTTGCTTGTTATGGGTAAAACCCATTACTACATTTCTGTTGGGATCGTTTCATTGTTTTGTTCTTGTTGGTTAGTTAGGGTAACACCCGAACCTATCGTGGATCCTATGGTTTGGACTTTTCGGTCTAAGGGGACATTGTCCCGAGATTCTTGGCCCTTAGTAGTAGCTGTGTAGGGTGTTTGTTCCCCTGTTTTAGTTGAAAGACTAGAAGGCTTATTTAAATCTAAACTAAGATAAGATGATTAAATAAGCTAAGGAAAGAGGAATGTTACGACTAAAAAGGAAACAGAAATTCAATAAAGCAGCAAACATGATAAATTATGAAAAAAGATGGATAAGAATGGAAAATTTCCAAGATGAGATGGAAAAAAATCAGTAACAAAGAAAATTTTCTTATATGGGCTGTTCTTGGATAGGAAAATTGGAGAATCTTTATAAATAGTTACATAAAATCCAAGTACGGTTACAAAGAGGTTGAAAAAGAAAAACGAAAGATGCAGAGTTTTCCGTTTTCCACTTTTTTGTAACATAAGAAGTCGAATTTAGAAAATTAGATTTTTTTGAAATTTGAAAAATTAAGTTGGTTGGTAGGATTATGGATGCAACAACTAGATGAACTACGCTCTTACTCAGTAAAAGTGTGGGAAAATTTGGATGAATAACATTTTGATTTTCAAAATATTTCATTTATGTAGAACTGCCGGTATATTTAGGATGTGAGCATCATATTTTAGAAAGGATTTTTGAGAAATTTGCATACACATAGGAGGTACCGCTTAGACATACATGCATTATTATGTTGTATTTCACTTTGAACAAGTGCACGACGTTTTCAAAAATTGAATGCGAGGGGTTAATTGATTTTACCCTTATCATATTTCGGGGATGAAATTTCCTAAGGGCGGGAGAATTTAACACCCCATATTTTTAACTTAATATAATAAAATAAGAAAAACTTAATTAAATATTTAGGATTAAGTAAAATGGACTGTACCGTTGTGTTCGTCTCGAAATTTTGTTTCAGACAAAGTCTGAGTTTGCGTAAAACGGACATTATATGAAGAAGTTATGGGCTGCAGAAATATATCAGAGAAAAAAGAGACTGCCAGACCAATTCTGGGCCCCCGGACCCATGGGGGTCGACCCCTTCAAGGTAGGGTCGATCCACATGAAGGGGGTCGACTCCCGATGGTAGATTTTGGCAAATTTGGGTTTCTGAGTTTCTGGATGATTCTGATGGTTTTTGGTCAAATCTAAGGTTCTTGATTACTCCATACACCTATTAATAATACTTAGACCTAACCCTAAACCTCATAATTCTGCGGCTACGCTGGAGCTCTGCCATTTCTCTCTCTATCTCTCTCTTCTCAATTCTATTCTGAAAATTAAAATATTAGCCTAGGAAAATTATGAATCCAGATCTAGAAGAGAGAATCAACGTTAATAAAAAGATTATTGAATCATGAAAGCAAGGTAAACTTCTAGATCCAATCCATTCATATTCTTCCTATTGCTTTCCTTTTTTCCTTTAATGAAAAAAGTCAATCCACGGTTATTAGGTTTCAAATCAACTTAAAGGAAAAAGGAAAACCATGAATGATGGAACAGATTAGATCCAACATTTGGGGAAAGCATGAAAGGTGAGTGGGTTAAAGTTATAGCCTTTAGATAATATCATGATTATCATTTAGCATTCCCCTTTTTATAAATTGTGAAATTGCGAGATTAATTATAAAATTATTGTTATAACAAGTTGAGATGTTAATATGAATAATTCATACGTTGAATCAGTTAAAATATTGGGATGATTACATGTTAAATAAACTTGTTAGAATATTAACAATGATTACTGTTGTCATAACTATATGATTCACTTGGGGAGTATTATTGGGTAAACAACATGTCTAATTTATTGGATTTAAATAATTACCCGACTGAATGTCTACATGTCAAAATAGAATTAAACATATATTGGAAAGGACATGCGACA
The DNA here is from genome assembly GCA_030737875.1 of Allium sativum. Classification (NCBI taxonomy): domain Eukaryota; kingdom Viridiplantae; phylum Streptophyta; class Magnoliopsida; order Asparagales; family Amaryllidaceae; genus Allium; species Allium sativum. The sequence goes on from CM060909.1 coordinate 592,588,661, forward strand.
AAATATAGGAAAAATTAGGCGACATGTAAATTAGATTACTGTAAACTAGATTATAGTAAAAAGGATAATATTCTTCAATTTTCATGAAATGGGAATAGTGGTTAAAGAACAAACATCCCTAAATTCACAGTAATTTGACAATGTAACGCTCCAAGACACGATTTTAGATTACACTTGCGATAAAAGTCTGCCTGGACCTGCCCGACATATCCAGCATTCACAAGTGGTAAATATAATGTGAGGTGTCTAAGTGAAAAATTAAAAACATGTAATGGTGAAAAGACACAAGGTTAAGTCAACTTGTGATAGCAGTCTGTCCGGATCCGCCCAGCAAATCCAACGTTCACAAGTATAGGCTTAATGTGAGAGGTCTTATGCATATATATATATATATATATATATATATAACAAGATATGAATGAAAGGGAAATGATGGTAATTAAATGTCTAACTCAGAAAGTAAGAAAGGAAGGGATGTATTAAACTGAGTTAGTGTGATGCAAAGGAAAAGTGATGTGCTTTCCCTAAATGACCTGTTTCTAAGAACGTGGTTGCAAGTTAGCCACAGTGAATAAAGTAAGAAAAAGGAAAGAAATTACTTGCCACCACGGATTTAGATGGGAATACGTTTTGAAAGTAAATCACCGATTCCTTCTATCAAACTGATAAAGTGCATGAAGTATTTTCCTTAAATATAATAAGGAGTATATAGTATAGTGAATAAAGAATAATGATTTACAATAGTAAATGTTTTTAAAAGGGGAATGATAATCACTTATTATTAATAAATAACATTAATGAAAATGCCGTATAATAGGTAGACTTTTCCTAGGGACAAGTGAATATTATAACTTAGGTTATAACAAACTAATAAGGAAATTGGATAACTGTTGAAATAAGGTAAGGGACACTTAATTGTAAATTAAGTAATCAGTAAATGGGGAAAGAACAGAAACCAGTTGAGAAAAGGGGGGAAATATATGAAATATAAGAGGTACTTAATTATAAATTAAGTAATCTGTAAGCTTAGAATTCTTAAACCCACTGATAAGAATAACATGTTTAGACTTGTCCTAAGGATAAGAGGAGAATATAACCTAGGTTATAATAAATGGGAAGAGAAACTTATTAATGTGCCTTAGCTAAGAGAACTAAGTTAATAAGTAAACAACAATAAGTTGTAGTCACGATGTAAAATGGGATTATGATTAAATGAGAAAGGATGAGGAAAACTTATAAAATGAAATAAGTTATATTTAATCATAAATGGTAAGTGACATGTTAATGAGAAAACATGTGAATTGAGGTATACTTAATTACATATTAGGTAAAACATGTTACTATAATAACGAATTCATACAAGAATATAATAAGGATTGTAGATTACAGACCTTGAGCCACAATATAGGGAATAATATGTTGTGGGCTTATTAATAAACTTAAATGGGTTAAGTTATATAACCAAAATTAATAAACAAGAGGAACTTTGTAACTTGATTAAGAATTCAATATGAATGGGAGTGACCAAGCTAAATGGAAACTGGATGAGGTAAGGCAAGTGCATAAAAGAATGACTAGGCATAGGGTCTAACAACATATTAAAGTAAGGCGCTTGGACCAGTCCGCACGTTTGAGGGTGAATAACACAACGGGGTAGATCCTCGTGGTATTATAAGGCACGAGGGGGAGCACACATTCATCTGATTGTTCTGACGGCTCTGAAGGACTGGAAGGGGAAGCACATAGCTTCTTGAGGGACGTAAGGTGCTCCTAGTAGTCCTCTGTGTGATGACAGATGTTTTAGGATGTACCCGCATATGTTGGGTCTTTTTGTAACTACTAGGTGGGTGAGCCTTGACTGCAGAAGTAGCTTTGCAGTCAGAATGTTGTGACGTAGTGACAACAGGGTGATTCAGCGGTTGCCTCAACGAGGAGGCAAATGGTCACGACCAAGGATAATAGATCGTCGGTTAGCCGTCATCGGCAGCCAGTTGGATATGGAAAGACTAGAGCTAAAACCAATAGACCATTCACCCTTCACTATCGAGGTACGGTGGTTGAGGGAAGATGCCAAATGGATGTTTAGATTGTTTTCTTAAGGGAAGTCGTTTAACTCTTGTAGTCTTTACTAGTTGAGGGAGGGGCCTATGTGTGGCCATAGCCACCGTTGAAACCAACCCCAGGATTGTCTTTAGAGGCTCTAAAGGACGAGCCTGTACAGATATGGAAAAGCTCCCGACCGAGTTCCATGTTTCTTGTATTGCCCTGCCATGGAACTCGGTACACATTAGAGGACGTGCAATTGAGGCATCGAGCTACACTTTGTAGTACATACGTGAGACAGTCTAGATACATGCATGTCTGCTCTGGGTGGTGTATCATAGACTTGAGGGCATTACTCCAGTATGGATTCTGATTCGATCGAAGGTGGCAGTCCATACGTTAACGTAACATTGTTATATAGAGGACCGTACATCACTACGAGGTAGGATGAGGGACTGCATATATTTCGTTGGTGTTACAGTGGAGACCGTGCGAGTGGGGTACCATGGGATGTACCTTAATATTGGGGGTAGCTACATATATACTGTATTAGGTTAATAAATTGGGAAGTAAATGGGTGTGACGGGTATGTAAGCTTTGTGTGCTATTAACCCTAGTAACCTAAGAAATAAGGAGATATGATTGAACAGTATATGTAGTGCTATCCAAAGTGTATAATTTAAATCCAGTCACCAGAACTTGTGTTCTGACCCCCTCCTCATAACATACTCGCATGTTAGATTTGTGGCAGAGACATGATAGCCTTGGATACTGGCTAGGCAGTTTTATTAATAGAGTAAGGCTATATTTTGACTATATTATATTTTATCCATTCCGCTATGAGATATTTTTTGAGCTCTGACATGTTTTATGTCTCTGTCTTTTCTGCAGGATACCAGAGAAAACCAATATGAGTTTCGATAGATTGAAATTTTGAAAAAAAATTGGTCTGTCGTAATTCGGGTTGTTACACATCACATAGAGTCACTACATGATGTTTTCATGGTACCACACAGTGCCTCTACATGGTATCCTAAAGACATCAAGGAGTGACTGTATGTGGTAGGTTAAAAATTTAAAGAAGAATATAACATTAGCTGGTAGTTTTATCATTAATTATTTTGACTAAAATTGGAAGAGGGCTACTCAACGAATTCTTAGATTTAAATAGAATTTGGTCAATTCTTTCCATGCCTAAAAAAAATGCTGTAGTTTTTTCAAGCATTATAGAGTTTCCATTATTTATAATATAAGTGTGAATTCATGTTACTATTAAAGTCTATAATAATTCATTTATCTCACGGCGGTAATTTTTCAAAAGTGAAATCAACATTTCTATCATAATAATTGTAAAGGATGATGATGTAGTTATTAACGAATGCCATTAATTGAATAACTATTTATGATGTTTAGTATTAGACTACAATACAATGTGTTCGTAAAAGCATGAAAAGAGAGATAACGTGAGAAATAAACAGGAACCAATATACTGGTCATCTAACTTTATACGATAACCAAATTTAGTGATGATCATTGAGACTTCCATTTATGTTATTCAAGCAAAATTTGTTAACCAGAAATTCACCATATCTCATTTATTACTAAACACAGTAAATAAAACATTGCAGGATGTATAAAGACAAATTAGATTCCTACACAAAAAATCACATAACCTACACAGTTATTTTACTATAAAATTCTTTTATTAATGTATCTTTTTTGATAGTTATCTATCTTAAACTTTTGCATATAATAAATCAAATGAACCTTAAGAGTGTTAAATTTTGATGCAAACTAGATATGTTAGTTCAAATATTCATGAATTATTACATCATGAAACTTGATATTTCAATTAAAACAGCATTCAGAAATAATTTTCATAATTTAGATATGTCAGTTTTTTTTTTATAATTTGAGAGTAATTATGTTGAAATTGATAAATTTTTGAAAAGAATAAACATGATACTATGTTAATACAAGAAATAACATTCATTTGTTAAATTTTACTCAATTTATGTAATAGAATTCTAATTTTGATTAAATATGATTTTAAGTTTGAAAATGCGAAGACAAAAAGAATGAAAATAAAGACAATTTAGTAAAAGACACAGTACAAGTAAATTAATATTTGGTGTGTGGTAATGATTATATTTTGTGGTGTTTTTTGTATACGAATAGAATTAGCATTTTGACGTGTATAAAATTCATTAATTGTTTAAGTATTAGTATATTGATAATATAATTGGATATATTCCTTTTGGATGCATGGAAATCAATTTAATATACACTCGTGTTGTAGTCATTTCTCTTTGGTGATACCAGCGATCATATAAAAGTGAAATTACCTCAAAAGATATAAAAGAGCTTTGAAAACAATATTTTCAACAGTCATCTTGTGTTTATAATGCATTTTTGCAACCAAAAAAAGCCATTTGTATTTTTTTTTAATTAGTCTTACCATGTATATGCCAAATATATAGTGTGCTGCCAAGGGAACGTTGCTTTCTTCTTCTTAATACCATTACTAAAAAATAAAATAAAATTTTAGACTACACTCTTCATACTATTGAACTATTTAAGGGACTACCAAATGCATTATTTTCGTTTTTTATTTTGTATGACGAACAGTCTTTGACCAACACCATCTTTCATGGCAAACAGCCACGGAACAACAGTAGTTAAATGGTTGACGACCGTGTAAAACGATGTTGATCCACGGTTAATCGTCGTGCAAAATGATTCTGCACGGTGGCTGATTACTGCATAAAATGTCTCTAATAATAGAAAATAATAAAAAAATTATTGTATTTATTATTTTATCTATGGTATTAGGAAGAGGAACATGGGTACCTTTAACGACACAACATGTATTAGAAATTTATAATGCAGTTTATATTATTTTCGAATTCCCAACACACTATATGAAACACATAGTAAGATTAGTATAATGCTAAAATATTAATTTAGATCAGGTAAATTTAGTAAGACCATGTTAATTATTCAATATATATATACACACATGAACATTAAGGCACGTGCTTCACGCGTGATGATTCAAGAAGAAATTATTATTTTAATTACAATTTTTTTAGCAAAACCGACTGATTTTTTTATTGGCCACAACCACTTTTTATAAATAATGGGTAAACAGGTGCTCTGTACATTTACAGAGTAGCTAAACTGGGTTTAGAGTGTCCTGACTACAAAATTAAAATAGGTGTGCAGAAAATACAACACGGTAAAGTTTGACTTCCCAAAGGCACGTGACATGCTCACAAACAAAGAGCAGCAATCTAATTCCTCATCGGGGGAGCTAACATCATTAGTAGGAGGATCAAGACGAGAGAAAACATCTTCAAACAAGGAGGGGAGGCCTGACACATAGAATGCAGATTCGCTGGAGTATATGTAAGTTCTATTCCAAGAGTCATCATCAAGAACTACTCGATTCCAATCACGTAAAGGTCCATCTATTGCGACAAAAAGTTCAGTGTCCATAGCCAGATAATATAACATACATTGTTCACCATCATACACAGAAACATATCGAAAGAAAACATGACGCCCAGTTTGAAACCTTATATCAGAAGAGGAGTGAATCACAGAGGTTTGTCATGGATATAGTACAAAGGTGGGAGTCACATCCACATGCATCACCTTTGGGAAAACACCATCTTCGAAACACACAACAAGATCTGGGTTTGAAATAATGACAGGAGATGGTGGACCAGAGGGGCTAGAGGACAAAGAGGGTGGCTGAACAGCAGGATGAACTAACATATGGACCCAACGACATGTGGGAGGCTTTGGAAGAGAAATTTTATAGGTAAGGGAGACAGAAGGAGGATGCTTACAAGAAGAGTCTGAGTGTTGAAAGAGTGGCAAGTGGAACAAATATCAGGGGTCGAACCATAATGTAACACCCTGTATTTTTAAAATAATAAAATAAGAAAAACTTAATTAAATAATGAGAACTAAGTAAAATGGACTGCGCCATTGCGTCCATCTCGGAATTCTAGTCAAAATAGACACATGGTTTGCATAAAACGGACAACATATGAAGAAGTTATTAAGCCTAGAAGTTTGTATACACACAAAAGAAATATATATATATATACACACACACACACATACAAACAAATTAAAATGAAAAAAAAAAGAATAAAATAAGGATTACATGTAATAAATACATGCATTGAAAGCATGCACTGAAAGAAAGAAAGGATTGGTTGCATGCAATGTAAATATGTTGCATGCACTGATTTGAAAACATAATGCATTTACATTAAAAGAAAAGAATTCATGCAATGGTTTAATTTAAGTATAGTAACTAACATGAAAAAGATAAGTGAGGAGATAACAATAATTATCATTGTTCTAAGACTTATTAACAAAAGACTTCATAGCTCAGTTGGTCAAGGTATTAGATTTGTAACATAGAGGTCGGGGGTTCGAACCCCGGCGGTGGCATAATTTTTATCTTTGTTTTAGAGAGGGCCAACTGAACATGCAAATATATGTACGTATACAAATTCAAAATTTGAAAGGATAAGAATGTACAAATAAGGAAATAAAGAAATATATGTATATATATGAGAATATATATATATATATATATGCATAAATATATGTATACAAAATATAAAATTTAGTATAAGGCTACAGTCAATGAAATATGGCAAGAACCAAATAACGGTGCAACATCGATTGAATTTTGAAAATAAAACAAAAATTGTGCGTATATATATATGCGTAAAAATGGCCGGTAGAGGAATTGTATACATATAAGAATATTTCATGTGAATAAAACAGTTAAATAAATTCTAGAAATTCAAAAGTTCAAAAATCAAATTTCTGCGCCAAAACAATTCAAACATTCGAAATTCAAATTTCTGCACCAAAACAGCTTGCGGGACCCAATGCTGACTTAGCACTGCGTGTACGACAAGATTTAGCTAGATTCATTTGCGAACCTGGACTATTTTCTTTACTGGGTTCAATGCTGACTCAGTGCTGCGTGTACGATAAGGTCTTGAGAACCTATAAATAAGACCCTAGACCTAACCATAAACTTCATAATTCGGCGGCATCGCTGGTGCTCTGCCATGGCTCCCTCTCTCTCTCTTCTCAAATCTATTCTGAAATTAAAATGTTAGCCCAGGAGGATTATGAATTTAGATCTGGAAGAGGGAATCAACGTTTATAAAAAGATTATTGAATCATGAAAGAAAGGTAAACCTCTAAGAACCAATCTATTTAAATTATTTCTCTTTCCCTTCTCTTTTCATGAAATAATAAATCCATGGTCGTTAGGTCGTGAATCAAATTAAAGGGAAAAGGAAAACCATGGATGATATAACGGATCAGATCTAAAATTTGGGGAAAGCTTAAAGGTGAGTGGGTTTAAGCTATAGCCTTTAGATAATGTTATGACCATTGTTTAGCACTCCCCTTTTAATAAATTTTGAAATGGCTAGTTTAATTATAAGTTGTTGTTGTAATGAATTGAAATGTTGATATGAATATGGTAGGAAATTCCTATGTTGATTTGGCTAAGTTATTCAATGTATACATGCTGGAGAAAATAAACTTGTTAGGATATGAATAGCCAATTCTGTGATTGTAATTACATGCTTTACTTGGGACATATTATTGATTGAACGACATGTAAAATAAATACCCGATTGAATGTTTACATGTCCTAGTAGAAGTAAACATATGTTGAAAATGACATGCGACAAAATATAGGCAAAAATTGGACTACATGTAAATTAGATTACTTTAAACTATATTACAATAAAAAAGATAATATGTCTAAAATTTTCATGTAATGAACATAACATATATTATGAGATTTTAATTTGGAAGCGCAATTTGATATGAACATAAGTGATTGAATGAAAATGATTATGCCTAGGATTTGCAATTAGAAATTGTAAATACACTTATGGCATGAGGTTAGGTTGCATTAGTGGCAGAAGTCTGCCTGGACCCGAACGGCATATCCAGCAGCCACTAATGTTGAACCTAATGTGAGAGGCCTAAGTGCAAGAATTAACGACACGTGCTAAGACATGAGGTTAAGTCAGCTTGTGGTAGAATTCTGCCCGGACCCGCCCGACAAATCCAACATCCACAAGTGTAGGCTTAATGTGAGAGGTCTAGTGCTTATATATATATATATAAATATATGTATATAACAAGATGTGAATAAATGGCAAGGTTGGTAATTAAATGTCTAACTCATAAAATAAGAAAGGAAGGGACGTAATGAACTGAGTTAGTGTGATAAGAGGGAAAAGTGATGTATTTCCCTAAATGACTTATTTCTGAAAGCGTTGTTGCAAGTAAGTCACAATAAATATAGAAAAGTAAAGAAATTAATTGCTACCACAGATTTAGATGGGAAAACGTTATGAAAATAAATCACTGATTCCTTCTATCAAAATGATAAGGTGCATGAATTGTTTTCCTTAATATAATAAGGAACATATATTAAAGAGAATGAAGAATAATGTTTTACAACAGTAAGTGGTTTAAATGGTGAATGATAATAACCTATTATAAATAAATTACATTAATGAAAATGTTGTATAATAGGTAGACTTGTCCTAAGGGCAAGTGAATATTATAACTTAGGTTATAATAAACTAGTAAGGGAATGGGATAACTGGTGAATTAAGTTAAGTGACACTTAATTGTAAATTAAGTAATTAGAAAAGGGGAAAACCTAAAACCAATTAAGAAAAGGGGGAAAATATATTGTACTTAGTTATAAATTAAGTAGCCTGGAAGTCTGAAACCCTTTGGTAAGAATTGCATGTTTAGACTTGTCCTAGGGACAAAGGGAAATTATAACGTAGGTTAATAAATGGGTAGAGAAACTTATTAATGGGCCTTAGTTAATAGAACCAAGTTAATAAGTAAACAACGATAAGTTGTATTGATGACGTAAAGTGGAATTATGATTAAATAAGAGAGGTTGAACAAAACTAATGAAATGAAATAATCTATATATAATCATAAATGTTAAGTGACATGTTAATTTGAAACATGTGAATTAGATATACTTAGTTACATATTAAGTAAAACATGTTATTGAAATCAAACAAGAATATAAAAGGGATTGTGGATCACAGACCTTGGGCCATAATCTAGAGAATAACATGTTGTAAGCTTATTATTAAACTTAAATGAATTAAGTTGTATGACTGAAATTAATAAGCAAGAGAAACTTGGTAATTTGAATAAGAATTCAATATGAATTGGAATAACCAAGTTAACTGGAAACCTGATGAGGTGAGACAAGTGCGTAAAAGATTGTTTATACATAGGGTCTAACAACATGCTTAAGTAAGGAGCTTGGACCAGTCCATACTGTTGAGGGTGAGTAATCCAACATGGTAGATCATCGAGGTGTTATAAGGCATGAGGAGAGCGCACATTCATCTAATTGTTAGACGACTCCAAAGGACTGGAAGGGGAAGCACGTGGCTTCCTGGGATGTAGGGTACTCATGGTATTACTCTGTGAGTGGCAGATGATCCGCCTGTCCTCACAGAGGTTAAGTCTGCGTAGGTGAACCAATGAGTATGCCATGATTGCAATAATAAGGGACAATCAAAAGACTAAGATGGACCAGCGTGATTCGGTGAGACCAGTTAGTTCCCTGTGATAGCACATCGTCGTCTACCTACCATCTTCAGTCAGTACGTAAAGCGGAAAGGCAGAGAACACCAAAAGACCATATACTTTGCTATCTAGTTATGGGTGAGGTTGGCCAATAGGTTTGAAGGGCATATGGGTCGGGGTTAAGTTCTCATTCTTGATATTCTTGTGTGCCTTTCATTAGTTGAGGGAGGGGTCTAGTGGGACCATAGCCACTGTGAAAGCAGACCTTAGCATCTGCAATCGACAGATATTTGAAAGCTCCCGACCGAGTTCCGTGTTTCTTGATTAGCGCTGCCATGGGACTCGGGCGCACGTATAGAGAACATATGCAATAGACATCGAGAACGATTGACGATACTTACTGGGAAAGTCTAGGTACACTCATGTCGCTTTGGGGGGTGTATCATAAGATTAGAGGGCATTATTTGAGGATGGAACCTAATTCGATCGAATGGTTCAAAGATGGCAGTCCGAACGCTTATGTAATATAGAGGTAGTGGTTCTATGCAGATGTAGCGTTGACATATATATAGAAATCCGTACGACATTCGGGCGTAGGATTAGGGACTGCTATATTCCTTCGATGATGTTGTGGAGACCGTGCGAGTGGGGTACCATGGGGGTGTATCTCAATATTGAGAGATAGCGACATATACTATATTAGGTTAATTCATTGGGAAGTAAATGGGTACGACGTGTGTGTAAGCCTTAAGTGCTGTTAACCCAAGTAACCTAATAAATAAGAAAATATGATTGAACTGTATATGTAAGATTACCCAAAGTGTATAGTTTAAATCCAGTCACCAGAACTTGTGTTCTGAACCCCTCCTCATAACACACTCGCAGGTTAGATTGTGCCAGAGACATGATAGCTTTGGATACTGGTTAAGCAATATAAATAATACGGTAAGGCTATGTTTTGATTGTACTATATTTTATCCTTTCCGCAGTGAGATATTTTTCTGAGCTCTGACATGTTTTATGTCTCTGTCTTTTCTGCAGGATACCGGAGCAAACCAATTCGAGTTTCGATAGACTGGAATTTTGAAAAAAAAATCGATCTGTCGAAATTGGGGTTTTCACATCTGGTATCAGAGCTTAGGTTTAGAATTTCTATATAAATAGTGAGTGAACGTATTTGTATATTTAAAATTATAAATATATTATACATGTATCTAGATCATAGAGGAACCCACTAAATAAAAAGAGTATAATATGGTATGAAATGGGAAGTTTGTTTTGTACACTAAAGGAATAAATAAGGAAATCTGAGACCCTTAGGAAGTTTGGTTGGGAAGTGTATAATATACTTTGTATGGAAGGAAAATAAATCCCATATGATTACTATTTAGGAAAAAGTTGAACAGAGAAAAATGAATTAGGAATATATATAGTTGAGAGAATTGACCTTGGGGAGTGTCTAGCAGAGCCTAGAAAAATCGGAAACCCGCTTTGAGTCTAACCCCATTATTAACTTTTAAGAACTTGAGATTATAAAAGTTTGGGGAAAAAAGTATTTATGGTGTTTTCAAGTTTTAATCTATAAAGTTATAGTTTTAAAATATGTAAAGAAGTACATATTGAGTTTTAAAGTCAAATTCTCTCAGTAAAAGGTGCATATTATAGAGCATGTATAGCTCGCTAGTTTTTCTAGTTATATTTCATACAAGAATTTTTAATCAAGAAAGTTTTGAAGTCTCTAATCTTTTGACAATTATTTTTGATAAATTGTTTAAAAGAGAATCTTATTGGCTGGACAAAATAAGTTATAGAAAATGAGATTAGAGTTGATGTTGGCACCTTGTAGTAGGAGATTGAACGGACCTTATAGGTAAGAACAAGTCATAAACCCGATTAAGAAAAATAGTTGTTCGTATCTACTCCAGTTTTGCGATTTGAATTTTTTTTTTGCAAGATAAGACGAAAAAGAAAAGCTACAACAAAAATTTTTTCTTCTGCGGGATGTGCTTTGATAGGAAAATAGGAAATCTTTATACATTGTTTCATAAAATCCAAGTACGGTTGGAAAAAGGTATATAAAAGAAAAACGGAAGGTGTGAACTTTTCCATTTTCCACCTTTTTGTGACATAAGAAATCGAATTTAGAAAATTAGATTTTTCTGAAATTCAAAAAAATAAAGTTGGTTGGTAGGATTATGGATGCAACAATTGGATGAACTATGCTCTTACTTAGTAAGAGTGTGGGAAAATTTGGATTAAAAAGCATTTTTATTTTCCAAATATTGCATTCATGTAGAACTGCCAGTATATCTAGGATGTGAGCATCATATTTTAAAAAGGATTTTTGAAAAATTTGCATATAGGAGGTACCGCTTATGCATACATGTATTATTATATTGTATTTCACTTTGCACAAGTGCACAATGTTTGCTAAAATTGGATGCACACATGATGGATGTATATTATGCGAGGGGTTAATTGATTTTACCTTTAATAAATTTCGGGGACGAAATTTCCTAAGGGTAGGAGAATGTAACACCCCGTACTTTTTAGATAATAAAATAAGAATAACTTAATTAAATAATGAGAACAAAGTAAAACAGATTACGCCATTGCATCCATCTCGGAATTCTAGTCAAGATAGACAACTGGTTTGCGCAAAACGGACATCATATGAAGAAGTTATTAAGCTAGAAGTTTGTATCACTACAAGAAAATGAGGTCTTTACTTACCAATTGTAAGCGTAGGTAAAACTAATCTAATGGTGGGTAATATGTTTTAGCTACCAATGTTGAATTGGTAGACCTTGGTAGGTAAAGCTTAGTAGAGAAAGAGTCTTTACCTACATTTATTAATATTTGTAGATAAAAGAATCTGTGGACCCCATTAAATTCTGAATCAAATGATGAATCATCGGTTGATGTGTTTGATGACGTGTTATCCTATGTGGCTGCTGACATGGTTGCCACATTAGCACATACGTGGCATACATAATTGTTGCCACTTGGCATCTTATGGTTGGTCCATATGTCAAATAACAATTTGTCCATGTAGCATCATTATTTGTTTTATATTTTAATAATTAATATTCTTAATATTTATTAATAATTATTAACAATACAATTTAAGTATAAATTTCATTGTTATAGCACTATTTATTGCATCTAAAGTACAAAAAAATAACAAACTAGCAATTAAATGAGCATAAATAGATTAATGAATGTACAATAATTGCATATAACAGTAATTTTTTTATTGAATAAACGGATACTTATATTACAATGATACAAGGTACAAAGAGGGGAAAGCTGGATACAAATGACAATCTAACACGAAACGAATATTATACAAAAATAAAACAAATCCAGCTCAATCCTTTTAAATATTGCAACATGACAAAATATCTTCTGTGAACTTTTTCATTTTGGTCCATTTTGAATTCAATGGCATCTTCTGTGAACTTTTTCATTTTTGCATCAAGTTCAGCAGTTTCCTCTTCTCCTTTAGCTATAATATGTTCAATGTCTTCATCTGTAATAGTACTATCTTTGGAACTGAAAACCATTTCAGCACCAAACCTCACCATTTGAAGCAATTCGTCTTTATTAACAGCTGCAACGGACATAAACAATTTACTGAAATGCAACAAAATATCAATAACTACACAAAATAAAATAAGCATACTTTTCTGCTATGCTAATCTTTCATGTTGAGTAACTAACGCACTAAGAGCAAGTTTCTCGTAAGCCCTCTCAATAACTTTTTCTTCAATGGTAAACTGCAATTCAATTAAACAACTGTGAGGAATTTCAAATTACCACTGAACTTAACTTATCTCCGTCAGTGACACTAATCTCAGTGCAAAACCAGAACACTTGAACTTCTTTCTTTTGACCAATTCTATTCGCACGGTTTTGTGCTTGCAAATCAACTTATGGATTCCTAATTATCAGTTGAACATGTATTACATAATATTATCCGCCAAAATGCAACAACCACAAATAAGAAAATAAAGGAACACCGTATACCAATTGCTATCATAAAGAATGACAACGCCTGCAGTGACAAGATTAATTCCAAGACCGCCTGATCTGGTTGAAAGCAAAAATACAAACTTCTCACTACCAGGACGATTAAAAGATTCAATAGTAGCATCGCGATCATCCCCTCCAGTATTTCCATCGATATGACAATGCTAATATCCACGATACATGAAGTAATCTTCCAAAATATCAAGTAGTCAAGTCATCTACATTCCAAAAAATTGTATTGTCAGCAAGAAATACTAGAAAGATTAAAACAATGCACTATTTTATTGTCTATACTTCACTATTTCATATCGAAGTTTTTAAGAATAGAGTTTTAGAAAATATAGTTTATATCTTAATAAAAAAACATACAATGTATAGGACCTGAGAGAATATAAGAACCCTTGAATCTCGCTTTTTAAGTTTTGGAAACAATTTATTCAGCAAAACTATTTTTCCTGCAATAACAGAATCATTGTTAAACATAGACAAGGGGAAAACATGTAAAAGTGTGTACCGTAATAATTGATTTGCATGCATTCTCAACAAGGTGTTGTCCTATGGTATACGGTGGCCGGTTTCAGCACCTTGGAACAAATATGGACGATTGCATCACTTTCAAAGTTGCATAGAAATGTTCAGAATACGTTTTTGCTCTCCTCCAGCATTTACAACTTCTAATTCTTTTTGAAGCAGGGCCCTAAACCTTTCTTATGTTACCTTGGAATCAGTGGATTATTTGTTCATGAGTTAAAGCATTAAATAATGTAATATTACTAAATAATATACAAATTAAATTTTAATGGAAGGATATACTTGGCCAGCCCCACCGTACTTCGATTAAAAGATATGATTTTTACAGGAATATTGTCCTTGCTAAAAGATTTTAATGGAAGAACCCTTGTAACAAATTCTTATGTTACCTTAGCTAATGCATGAATATTGTCCTCCTGATAAAAAATGTGATTTTTACAGGAAACGTTAACATTCTAGATAAATAAATTACATGATGTTGAAGAGGAAAAAAAAATTTATATCACTATATGGTACATATTATTACTTTTACATTATATTATACCATCAAATTCAAGCATAGAACAAGTTTAGGAAACATTAACCCTGGCTACATTCCAATAAAATAAAGATATTATTGTAAATGAAAGCATACAATCCCAAAGTTGTGTCAAATACTGAATCGTGCAGCAAAACCAATCAATGTCGCTAACATATCCAAAATTAGTGGTAAATCACCTTTTCATCTAATCATGCAACAGATCAGAATAAATGTTTATCAAAATCCAAAGAGAAACAGGAACTCATTTAGCTACCAGTTTCTTTACAAGTCATTCTGATTCCCTTTTGATTCATTTTAAAGTCTCCACGCTAAAAGATCCTGCTTGCTGTCCTGAAATAACGAGCTCACACAAATTATTAGTTATCATTTTCAATTCCAAACAAGAAATGTGCGAAACATCGTACATGCACCAAAAAAGCAATAGCAGGTAATTTATGTTGAGCCATAATTGAATTTATCAACCCATTTTTGTTACCAAAATTCATTGGGGATGAATATGTGCAAAGGTTGTACTTATAAAATGGA